>OX422222.1:352830940-355478440 GCA_949130495.1 Sambucus nigra | reverse complement strand
ATATTCACATTTTCCAAATTAGGTGCGCCCACGACCCATAATTATAATTATCCATTCTTAGCACAAATTACTCAATTATCTCTCATAACAGATTTGTCTCTTTTATTCTCATTTATAATTTATTTCATACTTACTTCTCATCTCTCGATGTATTCTATCTCACTAAGTAAAATTTCAGTAGGTATACCCTCACTTACCTTCTAGTCTAAATCTTTCATGAGTCTCCATCTTTTAGTAAACGTACGCACAATTTCCAATGTATGAATAACTCCCTGTTAACCCACAATTTCATCTCATATTAATTTCACTCAACGAAGTCTACTTAGACCCTATTTATCCTCTTCATAACCCATTATACTATTTAAAAGATATTCAAGGGTTCCCACGTATTTTAACCAGATTTAAACACAAGGAGAAAAATATGAACTTTTCTAGGATGGATGGATGGATCGAGGAATGGGGTCGATCGATCGATCATCGATCGACCGATGCTCTTGGTCGATCGATCGATTGATCAAGCAGTTCTTGCCCAGTTTGCTGCAAATATCGACCTACGGGTTCACTCATTCTAACCCTTCCAAACCTCTATAATTTCACCCTAAAACTCCCATCAAAGTTATCCAATTGTATAAATAATAAATATAAACAAGTTCTAACGTAACAACATCAATAAATCCTCAACGAATCAATCAAAAAGGGGTTTAATCTTAGATTTATTTATAAAACCAAATTTTGCATGAATAATCACAAACCTCTATTTTAAATCCAAATTTCTTCCCAAATATCATACTAAACTCGAGGTTAATCCTCTACATATGATCAAGATTTTAGACTACATGGATTCTCCCTACAACACATATAAATTCTCTTCCAAAACATATAATTCTTCAATTAAAACTTATGATTTTCATTCCTAGACTAACATGGAAGGTATATTAACTTGGAAATCAACAATATAGATACTTTCCTGGGATTCAAAGGTCTGATTTATTGATGAAAAATATATGGCTGCGTTCCTCGTCGTGCGATCTACGTTTTGGTGGTGGCGGCGATGCAATCGGGTGAGTTCTAGGCCTTGGATTGCTCGAAAACTCTTCACCTTCTTCTCTAATCTCTTCACCTTCTTCTATAATGGCTGGGCTTAGGTTTTGTGTTGGTTAACCCTAAGAGACAACTCCAAATGACTAATATATACTAAAAAAATTCGTGGGTTTAATTACCCAAAAATACAAAATGTCTAAAATACTCTCCCGGGATGTCAATTAGTCCTAAAAACGCCCCGAGACTCAAACTAAACCCCCGGGTACACTTTTCTGACTATCTCGACGCTTCCGAACACTTTGGCCCACTCAAAATGACCATACGAACGACTTATAATTTATTCACTTTTATAATAATAATTTAGTCCTGACACGACACAGGCGCGTTCCGAATTAAATTTCCATAATTGTCATTTTATTCACTTGTGACAATTTTAATAAAATCAATCTCACATATTACTTTACTCATCTAGTAATATTCAACAAATTTCCAATAATTACTAACTCACATCATGCTAGTAAATGTTAAAAATAAATTTCCGGATTAATATTAAATTAATATCTCAATTAAATTTAATAAATCTCCAATTTTAAAAGCCATAAAAATACGGGGTATTATATACTTCTCCCCTAATAACGGAATTTCGTCCCGAAATTCGGAAAATAAGGTATGCCTAGTAAAATAGATCTGGATACTTTAACAATACTCAAAACGGACTTTCGAGTAAGGTGAATTCCTATAGTCCTCCCCGCCTCACAATAAGCTTATTTATCAATTTCAATACAATCAGTTATAGAGTCACACTTTAATAACGTCACTTCACATTGTGCTCCAATCCGTACTATTCGCATAAGCCGAGCCTACACATCGTTGGCCACCATTATTTCAATATTATTGGGAGGCCGCACCTCACTACGTAACAATTTCTCGTATTTATCTAAACACGAAACTCCATTTTTTAGAGAAACCATACGAACATTTGATCACTCTCCTTCTTTCTTTAGCATATACTAAAAGTTACGACCCGTGCACTTTTCTCCACGATGTGCATTGCTGAACCTTAATACCTTACCAACATCATCATTCAACCTATGCGCAAGTCGCTTGCCACACTTGACTAGGTAAAACTCCGCTCCGAGTGTTTTCTATAATAGTTAAATTTTATCCTTCTCAAGGAATACCCTTAAATGACTTCCCATAGCCTTCCAACTAAATCCGTGTTTGCTACTCTGATTGTACATGTAGATATGGATTATCGTCCTTCGCACCATGCTCAATCCACTCTACCAGGTACACTTCGTTATGTTATTTTCACAAGATATATTCCACGTGTCTATTCTCACGGCTCTTCAACTCGAACGATTCAAGCAACAGCTAACCAGGATGCCCACACACCCTATAAATCGTGCATACTGGTGTAAGCATCACCTACGCTTCACACATAACACCCAATTTTTTATTTCCCCTTGTGACACAAAGTGGTTACACTACTTGGGTACTCTCAAACCTCCTTATCATCATTCCACCCTTCGATTGGGTGATAAAACAAAGCTTCTAATGTTTCCTTACCGCACAACTGGATCCACTGGCCTTAAATCGTCACTTAACTCTAACTTACATTCATAATTACCAGATCTTATGACGACCGAGGTACTAGACTCATGGACTGATGAACAAATATCTCTCTACTTTCAACCTTACACTAAGTTTCATGCGTGGGATGTCTCGCAAAGAGAAATCCAAATAAGGAACCCCCCGATACACTACTACCTATCATAGTCGGTTATCGAAATTCGTTGGGTCCATCGTCCATAACTTGTACCCCTCTATTATGTCTTTTGATAGAAAATCTACATATCCTATCGCAATTGAACTGAAAGAAAGAACTTTTTTACTAATTGCACTATTGCTCAGTATTGGTGGAATTCACATTCCATAAACCTCGTACGTATACAATCGGGACTCTCGAAATCTAATTCCCAAACATATGAATATAAGTCTTAACTTCCACATTCCTAAAGGATAAATATAACAATACACTCCCCCTATCACTAAGTCGTGAGCGCTACACATAATAATGAGTGAAATCTTTCCGCCCAACGGTAAACCCAATACACACTGAATCATAATAACAAAGTCCCTAAACACCATGGGATTAAACATTTTTGTACCACTTTACCCTTCAAAGTCTCTATAATATATATAAAATGAGTGCGAGCCTGACCCTCTCGCAGATGAGGTATTGTCAGAACAAAACTTGTTGCACTAGGGCTGCAACCCCAATAGCCTTGCAATCACAGCTTACTAATGTTTTAACCATTTTTATAAAACCATAATCAGTACAATAATATACGCGTATATCACATCATTAAAACGAGTAATCTTAATAAATTATATAACACTAACAATGCACCCATTTATCCTCCGCGGATATCACTGAAGACAACCCCGCTATACCAGGGAAAACATTCACATAATTATAACGCATTAGATATACGCACTAAATTCTTTTCACATGCGACTCTAGCAATAAATAAAAATGTAATGACTCGCTCGTGTCACATAAAACACGCTTCATCCTCCGAGGATAAAACTCATACATCTACTTTGCCACTTGCTTTGGATTCTTAATGGTGTTCCAGACATAACATGTCTGTTTGAACCAAATCAAAAATTATATTAACCATTTCCCCTGCAAGCACCATATCCTTGTCCTTTTTCTCATTTCGAATTTTTTTAACTCGTGTAGTTTTACTCTCCACAAAATACCTCAGCACATAACCCACTTATCTCCTGTCATACTGACCCTATTAGGGTTGTCCTTCTCTCGAACTTAAATAGTCTCGATCCTGATGGCTACCCCCATTGTTCCCTTATCTTTGTTAGTCCTAAGGAATGTGATACTGGCTTCAATAACTCTTACTGAATTCACCATCGCTTGGTAAGAATTCAACTATCGGAATCATTTAAATGACCCCTTGATGGGTCTCCTCTAGTATCACTCTCCAATAAATCTTTCGATTACTTTAGCTCCCTTCACAGAAGAACATTAACATTTTTATGGACAATGCTTGACATTGTCACCATATGGATCGATTGTCTAACAAAATTCTCTTTAAGTGTTGTCAACCTTCCTCACGATTTGATCTCCCATTTGAAATCTTCTCTACCGTTGGTATCCACTTCTGCTGATACAAGATTTGCTAAAAGATTAAATTCATTTACAAATGGACCCCTGTCCGGCCCTTCCGTAATGGGTTCAGAACAACTTTCACATCTTATTCTGAACAACTGATGAAGGAACGTGTGGTTAAACTGTACTTAAGGTCCTTCAATTTACGCAACATTTCACTATTAAATATAGTGGTTGACTCCCCCTATTATAACTTTGCTCCGACGAGCCAAGAAAAATTTTACTCCGAATTTTTTCACTTTCAGTTAACCACCCTCCTCCATGTGACCAAGTCTTTGAATGTATTACCTTCGTTGGGTAACACACATAATTCCCGAATTTCTAGAATTTCCGCCAATGACTCTCCTCAATTTTCCATTTGACCCTTTCCTAAGCATTCTACGTTGGGTGAGTATAATTTTGACATCACGTTTGACTACAGCTGCACTTGGAAAGCATAGGCTATGTCCTAGCCATATTTACAGTCCTGGCCTCTCGTACCATAATAGGGGTGACCTTGACTACAGTCATCATCCCCGAGCATACTTCATAACCTCCTAAGTACGACCTCCGCTATCCGCCCAATGGCCCTCATCTGCCATACTTCATTGTTCGATCACGTCCGAACATAAATAAGATATACTAATATATTCGTGATAGCAGGAGAACGAAATCTCACCAAAGAAATCAACAATCCTAAACATAGGGCTCTATATCAAAGAATGCTACGCTGGAAGCATAATAAGCCGCACAGATCCTAAAAGACACTAGAATCTGATGCTCTGATACCACCTGTAACACCCCGCCTAATTAAATACCGGGTGATCAGTCATTTATTAAATTCAAAATCAAGGTGACCGGTTGGTTCATTCTCAGCATCACTGTCGCAAAGTAATTATTTCCAATTTAAACATCCTAACTAATTAAGCTAAGTGTCAAAACAATTTAAAGTCTTATTTCCATTTTATTAAATTCCAATATAAAAACCTTTTTAATAACTAACAGTTTTAAGAATCATATAAATGCTAATGATGGCAATTAACACCCAAGAATTTAAGCCATCTAGATAAACCAAACCTAGTTTGAGAACTATAAATGAAATCATCCTGACCAGAGTTAACTCCCAAAGAGTACCAAATACTAGAAATAACATAAACATAAATCTCTGACAAATCCAAACGGGATAGGAAATCGAGCGACACATGCCCTAACTATGAAGAACTAAAATAGAAACTGAATCAATGAAGAGGTCATCCAAGAAAGAGCCTGTAACTTCCACATAAGCTGCAGCACGTCCCATCCAAAGAACCTAAGCATGACGCCCCTCTGGCTGGGCACCTATAATACATACATATATATATACAAGAGAGAAAGAAATGACAGAAAACGGATTAGAGCCCGAGTGTAAAACAGTTTTAAAAATAGTTTAGCAAGTATTTAAAATGCTTACCGGCTAATATAACCACCATGTTAGTATGCAATCCTCTCTTGAGAATTTTCACCTCTCATCTAGTGTGCACGCCTACTGTACTACTGATCACATAAGTCTATCTAACTTATCCTCCCATAAACTTCTATCCCGAGAGTACTAAGGCCATAATATTTAGTTTTAAAAATTATTCTCTTCCATATTCTTATGTTACTTAGAACCACTTAGTACCATTACCAAATTCACGAACACTTGTTATAAAGCTGAAGCATTTATTCATTTTTTAACTACTTATACACACAGTAGAAAATTTTCATATATAAGTATATATATATCAATCACTCATATAATATATATATATATATATATATATATATATATATATATATATATATATATACTATTGGCACCCCACATAAATCTATGGTGCTGGCATACTCTGCTATCAAGTTCCCGTATCACTCAAACTAAGGGAAAAACTAGTTCGGAATCACTCTCGAACTTTATTAACACAATACACGAACAAATGGAGGTGAAGTAAAGTTCCAGGTCCTAAGAGGTCAGCACATACCCTCATGTCTCTTAGAACATCTGACTATCATTCTCAGATAGCCTATATCGATGATACTATCTTCTAGGGTACGAGTCAATATCCCCCATAAAGGTCCAATCAAGATAAGACTGTCCCAGCGCGGAAACCTCTGTGATAACAAGTAGCCCGGGTATGATTTTTACACAGATACAAAATATATGCACAGTCACACAGTCATATATATAAATATTCACATTTTCCAAATTAGTTGCGCCCACGACCCATAATTATAATTATCCGTTCTTAGCACACATTACTCAATTATCTTGCATATCGGATTTGTCTCTTTTATTCTTATTTATAATTTATTTCATACTTACTTCTCATCTCTCTAAGTATTCTATCTCACTAAGTAAAATTTTAGTAGGTATAACCTCACTTACCTTGTAGTCTAAATCTTTCACGAGTCTCCACCTTTTAGTAAACGTATGCACAATTTCCAATGTATGAATAACTCCCCGTTAACCCATAATTTAATCTCATATTAATTTCGCTCAACGAATTCTACTTAGACCCTACTTGTCCTCTTCATAACCCATTATACTATTCAAAAGATATTCAAGGGTTCCCACGTATTTTAACCGGATTTAAACACAAGAATAAAAATATGCACTTTTCCAGGAGAGATTGATCGATCGAGGAATGGGGTCGATCGATCGATCGTCAATCGTTCGATGCTCTTGGTCGATCGATCGATCAAGCAGTTCTTGCCTAGTTTGCTACAAATATCAATCTACGGGTTCACTCATTCTAACCCTTCCAAACCTCTATAATTTCATCCTAAAACTCCCATCAAAGTTATCCAATTGTATAAGAAATAAATATAAACAAGTTCTAACGTAATAACATCAATAAATCCTCAACGAATCAATCAAAAAGGGGTTTAATCTTATAGATTTATTTATAAAACCAAAATTTGCATGAATAGTCACAAACCTCTATTTTAAATCCAAATTTCTTCCCAAATATCATACTAAAATTGTGGTTAATCCTCTACATATGATCAAGATTTTAGACCACATGTATTCTCCCTACAACACATATAAATTCTCTTCCAAAACATATAATTCTTCAATTAAAACTTATGATTTTCATTCCTAGACTAACATGGAAGGTATATTAACTTGGAAATCAACAAGATAGATACTTGCCTGGGATTTAAAGGTCTGATTTGTTGATGAAAAATATATGACTGCGTTCCTCGTCGTGCCATCTACGTTTTGGTGGTGGTGGCAATGCAATCGGGTGAGTTCTAGGCCTTGGATTGCTTGGAAACTCTTCACCTTCTTCTCTAATCTCTTCACCTTCTTCTCTAATCTTTTCACCTTCTTCTCTAATGTCTGGGCTTAGGTTTTGTATTTGTTAACCCTAAGAGACAACTCCAAATGGCTAATATATACTAAGAAAATTTGTGGGTTTAATTACCCAAAAATACAAAATGTCTAAAATACCCTCCCGGGATGTCAATTAGGCCTAAAAACGCTCCGAGACTCAAACTAAATTTCCGGGTACACTTTTCTGATTATCTTGACCCTTTTGGACACTTTGGCGCACTCAAAACGACCATACAAATGACTTATAATTTATTCACTTTTATAATAATAATTTAGTCTTGACACGACACAAGCGCGTCCCGAATTAAATTTCCATAATTGCCATTTTATTCACTCGTGACAATTTTAATAAAATCAATCACATATATTACTTTACTCATCCAGTAATATTCAACAAATTTCCAATAATTACTAACTCAAATCACCCTAGTAAATATTAAAAATAAATTTTCGGATTAATATTAAATTAATATCTCAATTAAATTTAATAAATTACTAATTTTAAAAGCCATAAAAATACAGGGTATTACATTCTCAATATGTGCAAATCTCAACTCATAACAATAGATAAATACAGACAACCATAGAAGAATATCCCGCAGGCTTTGATCGTCTTCTTTAGCAAGATCTCCCGCAAGAACTCCATTAGTAGCAATAAAGATAGCTTCTCCACAGGTACCACTCCAAGATAGGAATATGTATCTATGAGGGTTTCTCAATAATCCACAAATATAATATGGGAGGTTTCTGTGAATCAAAATGGTTTTTAGCATTTAAAAGGAAGTCTTAAAGTACAACAGGGCTGCAGGAGGCAGAGTTAAAAAGTCTTATAAAAAACCAATAGGAAGCAGGTTTAAAAAGGCAAACACGAAATCGAGGCGACACTGAGTCGTTCGAACAACATCTCAAGGTCGTTAGAACGAGATAAGGATCTCATTAAAAGTCCCTTCAAATGACATAAGAAATGACTTATTAAAAACCAAAACAGTACGAGTTCGCTTGATCCATATGCGAAATGGGGCATCAAACGACATGGCAATGCCGTTTGAACGACAATGCTTAGTCGTTTGAACGACTTTAAGCGAAAAAGCTTTTTATTTAAAAAATCCAGCCTCATTTTGATTTAAATAAATTCAAGACTAAATTGAAGAAAATACTCCGAGATATATTTTGCAAAAACTAAGAATTCCAAATAGAATTATACCTTAAATAAGTGGAGTTGTGGAGAACGGTTGAAGTTGAACGTGATGCATGTTGAAGATGGTGGGAGCATGATGATGAGGACATTGCCAATGATTCAGATAGTGTATATCGTGGATGACCATTTAGACGTGCCAATGTAACGGTATATGCCATAATTTATGCTATCTAGGATAAAATAAACAATACCTAGATTATAGCGAATAATGATAGAAATATTGTCCTTACAAATCTCCTCCTATGGTTATGCTAATACATACATAAAATTATCCGAATTATGCATCCCAAAAAAATCCCTAAGACATGCAATCTAATATCCCCATAAACCCTCAAATGGAAATATCAAAGTAAATGTCTTGAAATCTTAAAATCTCCCAAAAAAATTTGTCTTCATCAAGTGTGCCATGAATATGATCTTCAAATGTACCTACACACATGAGACAAGAAACAAATACCCATGATGCACAAAAGTTTGAAATAAAATGATAAGCAAAAATGATGAATTAATTAAGAACAAGCAAATCATTAAATAATCAAACTCCCCCCATAATTCATTCTCTCCCTTTTTATGATGTCCCAAATAGACAAGGAAAGAAAACATACGTAATAAATACGGAGTGTGTCACAATGAAATAAACTTCTCTTTTTGAATTTTTTAATGTTTTTCTCACACACAAAAAAAAATACCCCAAATAAATCACACCATGAATTGAAACTAAGATAACCAAGTCGATGATAGTGTAAGTGTAGGGGTGTGAACAAACTCAATAGGAAAATCAACTCAAGAATTCAGAATCATATGTGCACGGTGAATTTTTGATACTTCTAATGAATGAACTCCAAATCGTCCTTAGGTGTAAAAAGGTGAATTTATATGAAATTGACTCAATCTAATCGACACGTCAATGTCTAAAATGATTTTCACACCAATAACGTTATAAACTGTGTAATGCTTTTTCGAGACTTTGTCAGGACGTGCAAACTCGTTGATTTCCTACCAAACTCCCTCATAAATAATAATTCTTTTTATTTTTCTTTTGAGATGCTAATATCTCTTAAAGAGATTTCCTATTGTCCCCATTTTGGAATATTTTTCTTTTTATTGCCTTAATTTTTTCTTGGGCTCTTTTCAAACGGTGACTTTCACAATGAGTTCACATGCCTCTCGCAGCCCTTTTCCGCGTTCACTCATAATTTTTTTCAATATTAAACAAACTCTCACGGGCAACGGTTCTTACATGCACTACTTTCATTGACTCGTTTTATCACATTTGGTTAATTTAAAGACAGGATTGAGATGAAAATACTTTGACCAACATGTGATAGACAAGTAAAAATATCAAACAAATCTGTGCATGTGTGTATTAAAGGAGACAACGAGTCAAACAACTAGAAAGTAATTAGTAATTGCATCTCAATGACTTTAAACATTTCAAAGCAAATGGATGAAATGAAGTTGTGTCTCAAAACAATACCAAAACGTTCATGTGGATAATGGAATGATGTTGTGACTTGGCCATCCTAAATGTCCATCCATAAAAGGTGTAAACAAAATACAATTGTTTGTTATGTTTTTTAAAAATTTTATAAAAAGAAAATCTTTTTTGTCTTTTCATTTTTCTTAAAAACCGAAAATATTTTTGTATTTTTCTCTTTGCTTAAAAATCCAAAATCTTTTTGTATTTTTCCAATTTGAAAAAAAAAAGAATTTTTTTTTGAATTTTTGTAAAATATGAATAAGAAATATAATACACATGATACAATCTAGCAATATGAATAAAGAATATGCACATAAAAAACATCCTATACTAGACAAAGTAACCACCCCGCAGTCAACTATGTAGATACCTAAAGACTTCCTAAGACTCTTGAATCTAGGGGGATCTAAAGGTTTTGTGAAGATCCCGGCTAACTAATGGTTGGTGGTTACAAAGATCAAGGATACAACCTTCTCTTATACTAAATCTTGGATAAAATGCTTGCGTATCCTAATGTGTTTCGTGTGCGAATGCTGAACTGGATTGCTGGATATATGAATCACGCTCGTGTTATCATAGGAAATAGTCATGCTGCCCTGTGATATCCCATAGTCTTCTAGCATTTGCTTTATCCGCAAGAATTGCGTGCAACAACTCTCGACGGCGATGTACTCAGCCTCCGCAGTGGATAAAGAGATGGAGTTTTACTTCTTGCTCAACCAAGAGACAAGAACAATACCAAAATAAAAACACCCACCCAAAGTGCTCCTATATCCATCTGCAGCCCCGGCCCAATCGACATTCGAATAGGCGGATAAATGGTCGTTGGTATCAAATGAATACCAAATGTCGTTTGAGAGAGTCCCACTAGCGTATTTGATAATATATTTAAGAGCATGTAAGTGTGACTCTTTCGGACATGCCTGATATTACGCATAGTCTCCAACATTAAAAGCTATATCGGGACGACTGACAGTCATGTAGAGAAGACTACCTATCATACTCCGATGCAAGGTTTGATCTACGTCCTTCCCTGAAGTGTCCTTATTAAGCTTTGTCAAGGTACTCATGGGGGTGCGTGAATGCTTAGCGAAGCCTAATCCAAACTTCTTCTCGAGGTCTCTTGCATACTTGGATTGGGAGATGAACATCCCATCCTCTAACTAAAGAACCTGAAGACCAAGGAAGAATGTAATCTCACCAACCATGCTTATCTCGAACTCACTCTTTATCTCCTCCTTAAAGTCGTGAGCATGGCGGGAGCACGTGGATCCAAAGACTATGTCGTCCACATAGACCTGGGCAACCAAAATAACACCTTTTCCGCTCCTAATAAACAACGTCTTATCACCCCCCTCTTGAAATCACGGGCTAAGAGATAGGAAGTAAGTCTCTCGTCCCAAGCACAGGGTTCTTACTTCAAACCATACATAACTTTCCTCAGATAATAGACGTGTCCAGGGTGCTTAAGGTCTTCAAACCCTTTCGGTTGTTCCATGTAAACCTCCTCCTGTAGATAGCCATTCAGAAATGCACTATTTACATCCACCTGATATAACTTGAAGCGCGTATGACATGTGATGGCGAGTAGTAAGTGGACAGACTCGTGCCTCGTAACAAGAGCAAATGTCTCCTCAAAGTCTACACCCTCAATCTGTGTGTAGCCCTGAGCGACCAACCTAGCCTTATTACGTATAATAGTACCATTCTCATCCATCTTATTCTTGAAGATCCACTTAGTACCAATCACATTTTTCTCACTAAGTCGGGGGGCAAGTTCTCCAACATCATTCTTTCTAAACTTAAGCAACTTTTCCTGTATAGCGGATATCCAGTGTTCATCTTTTAATGCTTCTTTGATATTCTTGGGCTCGACTTTGGACATGTGGCACAAAAAGCTAACAATGTTCTTTAGCTGAGCGTGAGTCTTAACCCTAAGGTGGGATCTCTTAAAATGGCGAAAGGATCATGACTCTTGTGAACCCAAGCAGGTATGTCCCCTAAGATAGGAGTAGGGTCCACCCTAGGTTTGTGAGAACCATGGGATCATCACTGGGGGGTGTGAATCATCCTCATACAATTGGTTAGGATCAATAAACACCGGCGGCTAATCATTTTTAACAGTGACGTTTATTGATTCCATAACTTTATAGGTGTTTAGGTTAAAAATCCGATAAGCTCTGCTCGTCGATGAATATCCTAATAGAATTCCCTCATCACTCCGGGAGTCTAAGTTTCCTAATTGCTCTATATCCCTCAGGATGTACCATTTACTCCCAAAGATACAAAAATATGAAAGACTAGGCTTCTTCCCTGTCCACAATTCATATGGCGTCTGAAGTGTGTATGGATGAAGATATACCCTATTCACCATGTGGAATGCGTAGACTCCACCTCTACCTAAAACCTCCTAGAAACTCTATGATCAAGAAGCATAGATCTATCCATCTCCTGAATCGTCCGGTTCTTCCTCTCAACAATCCCATTTTATTGAAGAGTTTTCACGGCCAAAAATTCATGTTTAATTCTAAGGTTATCATAATAATGATCCACTTTTGCTTTTTAAAATTTTGTACCGTTGTCATTATGCATTCTATCGATAGTGACTCCGTATTGATTTTGCAAGACATGACACTTGGTCATAAGAAACTCTACAACATCGGATTTTTATCTCACGAAACCAACTATCGAGTAACGAGATAAATCATCTACCATCACGAGGATATACCTCTCGCCACCCAAACTCTCAGTGCGAGTAGGACCCATAAGATCCATGTGAATCAACTTAAGCAAAGTGAAGTGGTAATGGAATGCAAATTTCGATAGGGACTACGGGCTTATTTTCCCAGCTGATAAGGACTATAAACTGTGGAAGTTAGCTTTCCAAGCGACGACAAGTCACGTATTACTTCTTTCTTCGCTAAACGCTCCAAATCTCTAAAATTAACATGGCCTAAACGTTGATGCCACAGATTCATAGAAGAGATCGTGCACTGTTGCACACAAATGAGGACTTGGGCACAATTCCATAATAATTATCTTCTGTCCTCATCCCTTACCTTAAAAGTGTACCGGCTTGATCATAAACGTTACATTCATTCCGTTCAAACTTTACAGCAAAGTCTGCATCGCACAGCTGTCTAATGTTGATAAAGTTTGCTTTAAAACCTTTGACATACAAAACATTATCTATCTTAGGAAATTCGGGTATCTTTACTGTACCACGTCCTATGATGCTAAAATTACTCCCATCTCCAAAGGTGATTTTACCATCCTTGCGATCCTCAAGGTTGGTAAAAAATAAGACGTCACCAGTCATATGCCTGGAGCAACCATTGTCAAAATACCACTGGGAGATATTATGAGACTTAAGAGCAGTATGGACACCTAAGTAGTGGTGATCTTTTATTTACCCTTATCGTTGTTGGGTCTCGTCGGGATGTTGGTAGTATCCATTAAAGGCAAAGACATCCATTGGAACACTTCCATCAAACTATGAGAAGTGGAAACTAGACACTCAACCTACTCTCTCAATCTAGAAAAACCGCTAACGGAGTATGTGCATGTCGAGTCCGACCCAAACTATAGCAAAACTCCTTAAGGTAGCCTTTTCTCTTGCAATAAGTGCATAAATAAACAGTCTTAGGCTGACTTTGGTTTATTTTTCTTGGCCGAACATTTCTTTGGGATTTTTTTGAGGGCCATAAGGATTCACAATGAATTTAGGAATCATTTTCGGAGCGATATGTGACATGGAAGCATCGTCAAAACCTATTCCCTGCCTCTCACAAAAACCTAACACGGGGCAGAGGAACATCTTTCCCATCTTTCCAGATGTGTCCTCAATCTTTACCATGGCCTCCCGAGTTCTTTCTAGATCTTTTCCTAGTTGGGCTACAAGTGCTTCAAGTTTCTTTCGAGTCTCCATGGATGCAAGGAGCTCACTCGTAAGACTAACAACTTGTTTGGTCAAGTCCCCTATCTCTTTCTCAAACATACTCTCTCTATCCAAAAGATCTCTCTCTCTCTCTCTCTCCAAAATCTCTCTCTCTCTCTCTGTTAAAGACATACTAAGGGAGGACTCTGTCTCTTTCGTCTCTCCTAAATCCTTCTCTAGTGCAATGATCCTAGCTGTTAACCCTTTGTTTTAATTTTTTCGTTTAAAAGGACTTAGTGTATAATTCGGCGTATGCGCGCTGTAGGTCACTCTCGCTCTTACTTGCTGCCTCTTCACCCTCACTCACGTCGTTTTCATTACCGAGGTGTCTTTGTGAAGTAGCTTCCTCATGGCTATGAGGTGCATTAAATGTACTAACATGACTAGCCACGAATGCGGTAAGTTACATTCATGCGATGATTCTTCTCCTGAATCCACCAACTCGACCTCGCACGAGTCACTAAGTGATAGAAAGAACTTGTGTGTATGTATTTTTTTAGTCGTTGCTTGAAAAGCTCCCCTAATCAAAATCCTCAAATTACCTACAAAATATAACAATCTCAAGTGTAGAGGTAAGTGAGGGTATCAATCCACACCAAGGGGGTAAAGCTAGAGACAAACACAAATGTAGTTCAATTTTTATTTTCTTTTTGTACTTTTTCACTTTTCTAATTTTTTAGCTTTTTCAATATTAAAACAATTGGGTGAGGTGAGGTGAAATAACACTATTGTGACACCCCGCCTAATTAAATACCGGGCGATCACTCCTTTATTAAATTAAAATCAAGGTGAACAGTTGGTTCATTCTTAGCATCACTGTCGAAAAATACCTTTCCAATTTAAACACCCTAAATAATTAAGCTAAGTGTCAAAACCATTTAAAACCTTATTCTCATTTTATTAAATCCGGTTATAAAACCTTAAACCATTAACATCTAAAGAGTTACACATTAAGAATAAAAATAGAATTTAACATACACGAATTTAATCATCAATAATAAATCCCAACATTTACAACACTAAAGGAAAACATCCTGATAGTAATAAATCCCGAAATAAAGGCACTGAAAGTAAAAATTTCAATCTCTGACAATACCAACTAAATAATAGAAAGAGGGCGACACATGACCTTGCTGGATAAAACTGAACTAGGAGTAGAATCAAATGGATGAAGTCGTCTAAACAACAGGCCTGCAACTCCCACCTAAGCTGCAGCACGTTCCTTCCAAAAGATCCTAAGTAAGACGCCCCTGTGGCTGGGCACCTGTAATACATACATATATATACAAGAGAGAAAAGGAAATAGAAACGGGTCAGAGCCTGATAGTGTATATGATTTAAAAATTCGTTTAGCAAGTATTTAAATTGATTACAGGCTAATGCAACAACATATTAGTGCGACACTCTCTTGAGAAATTCCCACCTCTCTTCTAATGTGCACACCTATCGCACTAACCTTCCCAATGGTCTATCTCGTCATATACCACACTATCTTTCCCCAACGATTTAACTTATCTTAGGTTATTCGCAGGATTTACAACTGAACAACACAAGTATTTAAAACGTAAGATTTCAATTTGTAACCAAGGTTCTCCTTTTAACTTTATTAATCAATAAAGTTTTCCAGTGTCATATTATACTTTCTCAAAATAATTATTTATAATTTGTGTCATCAACCATGTCCTACATATCAAATCACAGTAGGCAGTTCCAGATTTCAGAATTTCATATATATATTAACTACTCGTATAATATATATATCATAACAGCACCCCACGTAAAAACTATGGTGCGGGCATACTCTGCTATCCAATCCCCGTATCAATCGTACTAAAGGGAATACAAGTTCGGAATCACTCTCTAACTGTATAAATACATACACAAATAATATTGAGGCGAAGCATAGTTTCCAAGTCCAAGAGGTCAGTACATACCCTCACGTCTCTTAGGACCGTGACTACCGATTCGATAGCCTGTACCTAGGATTCCTATCTTCTAGGGTACGAGTCAATATCCCCCATAAGGCACACGAGATAAGATCGTCCCAGCGCGGTAACCTCAGGGATAACAAGTAGCGCGGGCATGATTTTCACAAGTATATAATATATGCGTACACAATCATATAAATATACCACTTTTATTATATCAATTTAGGTTTATCCAATAACCCACATTCACAACATTTATCCTTATTTTCCCATTATTATTTATCAAGTATAATGGTTCGTTTCTAACTTTAATTCGAAGTATAATGGTTCGCTTCTAACTTTAATTCGAAGGGTTTTTCCAACTTACTATGTAACCCTCATGGACTCTATTCTTCCAAATGTACAATTCAGTAGATATCCATTTATGTTCCAACGTAACTCTCTCTTACGTGTCTCTCCCCTTTAATATATACTTACATTATCCCTTATGCAAAATATCCCAAAAATATAGATTTCGCCTTACATTAAAGGATTTTGAATTTTATTTTCAAAGATGAGAATTTCAAACGGTTTCGAAATCGGAATTAAAATGGAGTTTTAATTGAATTTTTTTTATTACTTAGAAGAGTCCTCAAAATATAAAACTCTCTAAGAGTCCTCAAAACATAAAACTTTCTAGTAAAAATAATAGTTTTAGAAATCCGACCGTCTGATCAAGCTGAATTTTTGTCAGCAGTCCTGTCTCGCCGTTCGCTACAACATACTAAAATTTCAAGCAATTCCAATGGTCCGATCATCCGAAATAATTTTTTTAGTGTTTGTATCTGATTAGAACTCTTTTCTTAATCAAACTCTTAATCCTTTACATGATAAAGGGTTTCCAGAATATCATATAAATCATCACTACATGCAATTTCCTATCTCAAATTGAGTTTTTCTTCCATACAATTCATCCTAATCATTCCTAAACCAATATGAAAGATGCATCAACGAAATAAGCAAGATAAACACTTGCCTGGGATTTTCAGAAATCTGGTTTGGTGTTGAATTTGGTGTGGTTGCGTTCCCCGTCTCGCGATCTACGCGTTGGCGGTGGCGGCGGTGCAAACAGTTGAGTTTTGAGCCTTGGAATGCCTTGAGAGCTCTCTCCTCTCCTCTCCAATGGCCGTTCTAGTGTTTTGAGTTATCTAACCCTAGGAGATAACCTAAACATCTGATAACCCCTTTAATTTTCGTGGGTTTAATTACCCAAAAATACAAAATGACTAAAATACCCTCCCGGGGTACTAATTAGGCCTAAAAACGCCCCGAGACCCAAATCAAACCCCCGGGTATACTTTTCTGACTATCTCGATCCTTCCGGACGCGTTGGCGCACTCAACATGACCATACAAACAATCTATAAAATATTCACTTTTATTAATCCACATTTAGTCCCGACACGACACAGGCGCGTCCCGACTTAAATTTCCACAATTGTCATTTTATTCACACGTGACAATATTATAAAAATAAATCTCATATATTACTATACTCATCCAGTAATATACAACAAATAATATATTCCCAATAATTACTAGCTCTTGTCACGCTAGTAAATATTTAAAACAACATTTCGGATTAAAATTAAATTAATTTATCTCAATTAAATTTAATAAATCCTTAAATTTAAAAGCCATGAAAATACGGGGTATTACAACTATACTAAAATGTGAGATGAAAACAACTAACTAGAAAGTTACTAAAAGTGAGAAATAAAGTCTAACACTAAAATATGAGATAAAGTGAGGCAAATAATTGTGAGAATAATCAAGGAGTGTGTCTACACCACAAATTTTAGCTATTCTAACTAATTAAATTAATTAATTGAATTCTCCCAAGTTAATATCAAAATTACAAATCAACTCTCGTTGCAAGTGTAATTTTAATAGTAATCTTTTAGAAAATTAAGTTTAACACCCCACAACTCTAGAAAAATAGATCTGCACTCCTTTTAATTAATCACCCGCTAGGATCGATCAATTAAAATTTATGTAAATCTTAGGAAATAAATTTAGAGTTTAAATTCAAGTGATAATACCCCACCTAAGAAACCCCCATCTCTAGTTCGAATCTAAAATGAGTATTATAACTAGAATTTTGATTTTCTCTCGAAAATCATTTACTCTCTCTCGAGGCGTAAATTTAAGGGTGAGGAATCAAAATTAACATTCAAAGGGAATTTTCAAGTAATCAAACTAATTAAACTAAAATAACAACAATTAAGGGTTTTCCCCCACCCCTTGAAAGGGGATTTTAGCCTAACATAATATAAAACACGATGAACAAATAATCAAGGCTACTAAAATAAAATAGAAGGGAACAGAACAAGCAAACCAAATCTCTTTGAGAAAGTTGAACTCTAATCTTCCAATTTGAAGCATACAATCCCTCTAACTGAGCACTCAAGTGATTTGAAATTAAATATCTTCTCAATTAACTCTCTTACAAAATTTAACCTCACAAATATCTAACAAAAATAAAAAAAAATATTTACAAATATTTCTACCTAATTTATTCTAACCTAACTCTCTACTTTTCTCTAGAATTTTCTCTCACTATTTGATGATATATCCTCCCCTCAAATGGGGTCTTGAGTCTTCTTTTATAGTAGTTGCATGGCACACATGGGGCTAAGGGGTATTTGTGGGAAAGTTTAATGTGCATGGAAATGGGGTGTGTACACATGAGGTAAGAGAGGTGTGAGGTCATGTGGGTGAGGTGGAAATGGGGAATAAAAATCAGATATGTTTGAGGGGTATTTATGGAAAAAAGGGTAAAAGGGGTTTTAAGTGGGAATAAAACATGTGGGCATTTCGTTATTTGTTTGGATTTTGAAATGTGAACAGGTGGAGAAATCGTGGGTTGGAACAAAGGGTAAGGTGGGAAATGGGTTGATTCGGAGTTGTTGGTTGCAGGGGTGGTCTTGGTTTGGGGTTGTGGGGTCGGATCGGCTTTATGGAATCGGGTAGGGGTGGATTCGGGTGGCTTCTGGAGGATCTCTGCCGGCGGTTTAGTTGGCTTTTGGTGTCGCCGGCAGGAGGATTGGGAGGCCTAAGGGGTCACCGGCGACGGGGTAGAGGTTAGGAAGGTGGGGATGTTGCCGACGGGACTGGGGCTGGTCATTCTTGCGGGTTTAGCTCGGGTAAGGTTAGGGATTGTTTGGTTGTGGAAGAAGGTGAATAAAGGGGTTAAATGGTGGGTTTATGTTTGGTAATGGTGGGATGAGAGAGAGTAGTTAAAGGTGTGTGTTAATGGAGGTATGAGAGAGAGTGTGAAAGAGGTGTAGGGAAGAAGATGAAGTGGGGGTTATAGTGTGTGGTTAGGTGTATAGTATTTGTGTGTGTGTGTTAGTTTGTGACCCTTAAATAATAAAGACTCAACTAAAATTAATAAAACTAAAACTAAAAAATAAAATCTAACTAAAAAAAAATAAAAATAAAAAAATAAAATCCTAAGCTTATTTAAAAACTAAAATAAAACAAAAGAAATAAAAACTTAAAATCTAAATGAACACTAAAGTCCTAAAAAATAATATCTAATAAAACTAAAAAAAAAACTAATCCTAATAAAATAAAAACTAATAAAAATAAAAATAAAAATACACTAATAAAAATAAAATAGAAAAATAGAAAACAAAACTTAGAAAATACTAAATAAATAAAAAATAAATACTAAAAAAATAAAATCACTCAAACTAAAAATCTAAAAAATATTAAAAAGGGACAAACTAAACACACACAGGATTTGTGGTAGGTTTAGGCTCGGGTAAGGTTGACGGGGAGGGAATTAGCTCCATGCAACGTGCATTTGCCTCGATATATAGCTTTTGACACCGCAAACGGATGTTTGACCTACAAGATAAACATTTAAGCACATAAGACCCATATTGTCGAGAATTAGCAACTAAAACACATCTATTTGGGTTATAAAATGTACAGTTTTGGGTGCTTATTACACCACCCCCAAACAGAGCGTTGCTAGTCCTCGAGCAATAAGATAGAGAGAAAGAGAAAGATAAGAAACCAAAAGTGTACCACTTTCGCTGGCATTTGCGATTGCACTTAGCTTGTTCAACAAGCCTTTAAACCTATAGGTTGCCCTATAGGACGAGTTGTGTCTCGTGAGGGTTTGCAGGGAATATACCTACAAAATTCTTATTTGCAAAAATTTATTGAAGGGCAGTCAATCTCTTATTAGACGTAGAATAATCTCACAATCCATCATATGAGAAATATTTTGAGAAATACAAGCTAGAAGTGCATAAAAGTTTAGCTAAGTAAATACACAAGGCACATCCATCCTAGAACTCAACGTGTGTAGTGTGAATCACTCAAAACGGGCCGAGTATCATAAGAGTAATTCTTAGATAGCTTCTTCGAAATCAACGCTTCAACTTCAAATCTCACTGAATATAACTCTCTCAAACGAACTCTCGAGATTAGGGTTAGTGTATCGCTCCTGTGTGCGAGGAGGTGAGTAAATGTAAGCAAGTTCAAACGTCTCACACACACATAATAAAGAACGAACAATTTGAAAGAAAATGATCTCATGAAAGAATGCTAATCACTATAGTGAAAACGTCGAGTTATTCACCACGTTGACTTTCATTTACCCAAACACCTAGGGAAAAACATATATGATTGGGTGAGGGAAAGTGATATTGGAAGGATATGATGATATGAGGTAGGATGGTATGGATGATGGATGAGTGATGGATGCGTGGTGGATATTTGAGAAGAGTGTATCACTCATAGACGAACGAATGGCTTTATTTCTTGACTGCAACTTTCTCTTTTTCTTCTTTTCCAAATACTCATTAATGTACGAGATAAATCTACTAAAAATACAAATAATCCCAACATAGAGTTATATTTAATTTTTCTCCATCTGAATCGGCTTTGGGAGAGATATTGGCTAAAAATGCAAACACTCTCTATGACGGATCTTTTTTTTCTTCTTTTTCCTCTTTTTTTCTTTTTTTTTTCCTATTTTTTATTTTCTTTTCCAAATACGCATCAATGTATGAGATAAATCTTCTAAAAATACAGATAACCCCAACACATATTTATATTTAATTTTTCTCCATCTGAATCGAACTTTGGGAGAGATATTTGCTAAAAATGCAAACACTCTCTTTAACGGATCTTCTCCTTTTACCTTCAACACTCTTCTCTTTGGGTGAAAAATGGAAGTGGATATGGAAATGGGTGGTATGATACGAAAAAAGGGAAGGTGTATGGATGAAGATAAATGGAATTTGGTTGGTGTATGGGTGAAAGTATGGTGATCGGGACAAACATCAAGACACATGTTTCTTAGAAATCGAAAGTGATGTCGTTCTCGTGATCAAGCCAAAATTTTAGTGAGGAATAATGAGATCATACAACGATTTAAGTGCGGACCCAAAAGAAGTTGAATCAACTTGTGACTCGGAGATTGCGTAAAACACTCTGAAAGGGTGAAATACACAAATCTCATAAGCTAAAGTATCTACTAGTGATCCTTAACGTTCTCTTGGGAATTGTAGTACTCCTCAACTCTAAACGTAATGACGTGATAAGTGCGCAAATTTTGTTGAGTCTAGGAATTCATAGTGCAAAATGTATTGATACGTATTACATAAGCTATTAAAAAAATATTCTCTATCTTGATTCCTAGACTTTTTAAAGATGGATGATTGAAAATTCACATCAATGGTTGAGATGAAAGAAACTGCACGAAATTTTAAAAATCAGGTTTAAAAATCAAAATTTTTCAAAAGAGGTACGATTTTGATAAAATTTCCTACCCCCAAACAAGAAGGAACATTGTCCTCGATGTTAAGTAAAGTGATTTTTAAAATTGAGAGCATAAGATAGGAAAGAGATTACCAGAATCAACTGCTAATGAAGTGGAAAGGTGTAGCTAAGAATAAACCTGAATAAATGAGAAGATAATAAAATTGTACAAGTCTATAACATGGAAAAACTGAGGGTGATGTGAAACACCACCCCCAAACAGGATGAGACTAGTACAAGAAACGCGGACTGCCTCCCGGTAGCGCTAAGTTTAATGTCTTCAGCCAGACCGAAGGGATCTCACCCTAAGGATAAGAACTAGGACAGAAAAAAGGGTGATGAGAATCACCCCCAAACAAAACTGAAGTGTCAGTCTTGTTGGATAATTTGACAAAGGTGAGAGTGAAGAAATACCGATCACGACCTTATTTTTTTATTTTCAAGATTTTCTTTGTTGTTGTTGTTTTTAAATAATTTGAAAAAGAAAGGAAATATTTTTGTGATTTTTAGAGAATGAAAAGAAGAAAATATTTTTCAATTTTTATAAAAATAGATGAAGAAGATATTTTTGAATTTTTGTGGAGAAAAAGAAGGAAAAAAATATATTTTTGGATATTTTAGAAAAATAAAGGAAGAAAATGTTTTGGGATTTTGTTATAAAAATGAAAGAAAATATTTTTGGATTTTTTTTATAAAAATGAAAGAAAATATTTTTGAATTTTTTGGAAGAAAAGGTGGGGACAAATATGGACTCTTTATTCGGACGAACTAATTAAAAATCGACTACCGAAACATGAATTGGACACACACAGAAGTTAAAGAGAATTTCCAACTAGCACATAGCCAATTTTTATCTTTAAATTTAATGAAAGGGTAGTCAAATTTTAATTAAGTCCGCGGGCAATAAAAAAATCACGGAATAATATGAGTGATCGCCTTTGCAAAATTTTCTCCTAGTGGGTTACCTAGTTAATGGATTTTAAATTTAGTGATGGCTAGGGTAGCACACAATGGTAATCGAGTGAGTCGGGTGATGAAATCCTTTCTCATGAGTGACGGGGTGGAGGTCTTAGTAATTTAATTCATCACACCATTCGAAAATAAATGCGAGAATAAAATAAAGTAAGAGCACACAAAAAAATTGACTCGCTAACAGGAGATGCGCGAGGGTTTAAAAATGTACCTTCCACGACTTTTACACCGTTGTTGAGTCGACCGGGGGGAGATTACGCCAATCTCAGTCGGCCCCGGGAGTCCTACCGATCCAAGGTAGAGAGGCTTCTAAATCCTCGCCTTTGGACGCCCTCTCTCTATCTTGTCCGGTTTCCCTATCACGCTTTCTTCGATTATTACAATTTTTAAAAGGAAAAATAAAATAAAGGTGTCTCTATGCATCGCAATATAAGCAATGATAAAATAAACCTAATACAAGCCTTCTAAAATAACGAAAAAGGGTACTAAAATGCAACAAAATATAGGAAATAAATGAACTACAAAATTGAATCCGCTCCCAGTGCTTCACGCTCCCAAGAATGGCAACGGCGCCATTTGATAGAAAGAACTTTTGCGTATGTATTTTTTTCGTCGCTGCTTGAAAAGCTCTTCTACTTAAAATCCTCAAATTACCTACAAAATATAACAATCTCAAGTGTAGAGGTAAGTAAGGATATCAATCCACATCAAAGGGGTAAAGCTAGAGACAAACTCAAATGTAGTTCAAATTTTATTTTCTTTTTGTGCTTTTTCACTTTTCTAATTTTTTTAGCTTTTTCAATATTAAAACAATTGGGTGAGGTGAGGTTAAATAACACTAAACTAAAATTTGAGATGAAAACAACTAACTAGAAAGTGACTAAAAGTGAGAAATAAAGTCTAACACTAAAATATGAGATAAAGTGACGCAAATAATTGTGAGAACAATCAAGGAGTGGATCTACACCGCAAATTTTAGCCATTCTAACTAATTAATTGAATTCTCCCAAATTAATATCAAAATTAAAAATCAACTCTCGTTGTAAGTGTAATTTTAATAGTAATCTTTTAGAAAATTAAGTTTAACACCCCACAACTCTAGAAAAATAGATCTACACTCCATTTAATTAATCACCCGCTAGGATCGATCAATTAAAATTTATGTAAATCTTAGGAAATAAATTTAGATTTGAAATTCAAGTGATAATGCCCCACCTAAGAAACCCCTATCTCTAGTTCGAATCTAAAATGAGTATTATAACTAGAATTTCGATTTTCTCTCCAAAATCATTTACCCTCTCTCGAGGCGTAAATTTAAGGGTGAGGAATCAAAATTATCATTCAAAGGGAATTTTCAAGTAATCAAACTAATTAAACTAAAATAACAGCAATTAAGGGTTTTCCCCCACCCCTTGAAAGGGAATTTTAGCCTAACATAATATAAAACATGATGAACAAATAATCAAGGCTACTAAAATAAAATAGAAGGGAATAGAACAAGCAAACCAAATCTCTTTGAGTAAGTTGAACTCTAATCTTCCAATTCGAAGCATACAATCCCTCTAATTGAGCATTCAAGTGATTTGAAATTAAATATCCTCTCAATTAACTCTCTTACAAAATTTAACCTCACAAATATCTAACAAAAATAAAAAAAAACATTTACAAATATTTCTACCTAATTTATTCTAGCCTAACTCTCTACTTTTCTCTAGAATTTTCTCTCCCTATTTGATGATATATCCTCCCCTCAAATGGGGTCTTGAGTCTTCTTTTATAGTAGTTGCATGGCACACATGGGGTTAAGGGGTATTTTTGGGAAGGTTTAATGTGCATGGAAATGGGGTGTGTACACATGAGGTAAGAGAGGTGTGAGGTCATGTGGGTGAGGTGGAAATGGGGAATAAAAATCAGATATGTTTGAGGGGTATTTATGGAAAAAAGGGTAAAAGGGGTTTTAAGTGGGAATAAAACAGGTGGGCATTTAGTTATTTGTTTGGCTTTTGGAATGTGAACAGGTGGAGAAATCGTGGGTCTGAACAAAGGGTAATGTGGGAAATGGGTTGATTCAGAGTTGTTGGTTGCAGGGGTGGTCTTGGTTTGGGGTTGTGGGGCTGGATCGGCTTTATGGAATCGGGTAGGGGTGGATTCGAGTGGCTGCTGGAGGATCTCTGTCGACAGTTTAGTTGCGTTTTGGTGTCGCCGGCAGGAGGATTGGGAGGCCTAAGGGGTCGCCGGTGACGGGGTAGAGGTTAGGAAAGTGGGGATGTTGCCGACGGGACTCGGGCTGGTCATTCCTGCGGGTTCAGCTCGGGTAAGGTTAGGGATTGTTTGGTTGTGGAAGAATGTGAATAAAGGGGTTAAATGGTGGGTTTATGTTTGGTAATGGTGGGATGAGAGAGAGTAGTTAAAGGTGTGTGTTAATGGAGGTATGAGAGAGAGAGTAAAAGAGGTGTAGGGAAGAAGATGAAGTGGGGGTTATAGTGTGTGGTTAGGTGTATGGTATTTGTGTGTGTGTGTTAGTTTGTGACCCTTAAATAATAAAGACTCAACTAAAATTAATAAAACTAAAACTAAAAAATAAAATCTAACTAAAAATAAAACAAACTAAATAAAATAAAATCCTAAGCTTAGCTTATATAAAAACTAAAATAAAACAAAAGAAATAAAAACTTAAAATCTAAATGAAAACTAAAGTCCTAAAAAATATAATCTAATAAAACCAAAAAAAAATAATCCTAATAAAAATAAAAATACACTAATAAAAATAAAATAGAAAAATTGAAAACAAAACTTAGAAAATACTATATAAATAAAAAATAAATACTAAAAAAATAAAATGACTCAAACTAAAAATCTAAAAAATATTAAAGAGGGACAAACTAAACACACAGGGTTTAGGGTAGGTTTAGGCTTGGGTAAGGTTACCGGGGAGGAAATTAGCTCCATTCAACGCGCATTTACCTCGATATATAGTTTTTGACAGCGCAAACGGACGTTTGACCTACAAGATAAACATTTAAGCACATAAGACCCATATTGCCGAGAATTAGCAACTAAAACACATCTATTTGGGGTATAAAATGTACAGTTTTGGGTGCTTGTCACTAAGGGTGGCATTTATGGAAACTTTGTCGTTGCATTGGCGTTTTAACCTAGTTGGGAACTCATATTCTTTATGACCTCTTCCACCGCACTCGTAACATATCTCTTCCTCTCTGTTTGGGGTGTCCTTGTTATCTATTTCAAATTTCTTCCCACTTTTATTTTTCTTAAAACTCTTTTTATCTTTAGATGTGACATTATTTTTAAGTTTGAGAAATTTCTTAAAGTTTCTAGCAAAAAGGGCTAAATCATCTAAATCAAAGTCGTACTCAAAATCTGACGATACCTCCTCTCTCTTTCTAGCTATCTCCTCTCTTTTTTCTGGACGCCTCGTCATTCTTTCTAGACTGGGCCTTAAGTGCGATCCCTTATCTTTTGGTTTTATCATTGTAGGAAACATGTTGATTTCCTAAGTCTGAAGGTATCTTACAAGCTCTTCTAACCTAAGGGAATATAACATTTCTAAATAATTAAGCACAGTGACTTTAGGGATAAAACGGGCAGGCAATGATCTTAATATCTTTTTAACTACTCTGGTGTCAAAATTTTTTCACCAAGATTAAAGCATGAGTTAACAATATCTGACAAACGAGCATAAAATTAATCAAAACTTTCAGATTGAAGCATGGTTATAGTTTCAAACCGAGTAGTTCAATTTTGTAGTTTAGATACCTTAACAACATTTGTACCCTCATGTGTAAGCTGCAGGATATCCCATGCCTCTTTTGATGTGGTGCACGTCATAATACTTCGGAACTGGTCGGGTGTGACGGCTCCGAAAATAACACTAAGGCCTCGTGAATTAAAGTTACTCCATTTAAATTCTTCTTCAGTCCATAGAGTCACAGGTTTAGGGACAATTTTATTTTCCTGTACCATAGTGGGTGGATTCCACTCTCTTTCACATGTAATCCAGACACGTTCATCAATAGCCTCCAAAGTGGATTTCATTCTAGCCTTCCAATAGGCATAATTGGATCCATCAAAAGTTGGCGTTCTATTATATAAGTTATCCATTTGAACTGAGCTTTTTCAAAAATCATTTTTTTCCAGAAAATTGATATCAAGAAATTTTTTGCGGAAAAACAATTACATGGTAAAGTTATGTAAATGGTTCTGATACCAATTTGAGAGTGCGCTAGGGGTGGCCGTGGGCCGGGCCTGGGCAGGCCCGGTCGGGCTCGGGCCGGGCTTAAAAAATTAAGTGCTATCCCAAGCCCGCTCGGGCCTTATTATGTAATCCCAAGCCCGCCCAGATTTGAAAGCTCTTTACCCAGGCCCGCCCGATCGGGCCTTAATATGTTAATTAAAAGATTTTTTTAAAAATTAAAATACCTATTTTTTTATTTAAAGACCAATTTTTTTAATTAAAAATCTGTTTTAAACTCCATATATTACAAAGTCCATATATAATGTTTCTCACTCTACATGAAAAGACTTGGTATACGCTTTTATATATTTAAAAGTTCCCCCCCCCATATATATATATTTTTTTTCGGACCTCGGGCCGGGCCGGGCCTCATCGGGCTTAAGAACTCATGCCCAAGCCCGCCCGAAAAAAAATCGGGCCTATAAAATTTTGCCAAGCCCGCTTTGCGGGCCTATTCACCTTACCCAAGCCCTATATTTTTATTAGGCGGGCTGGGCGGGCTTGGCGGGCCTCGGGCCTATGGCCACCCCTAGAGTGCGCTACGGTTAAATGGTCAAACTTATTTAATTAAAGGTAAAATTTTAAGCAATTTTAAACCTTAGTTCATCTAATCTAAATGATTGATAGAAGTAAATCAATATAGCAAGAAACTACACGTTCAAAAAGGCCAAATTCAAGAAAAATCCCTGCAGGGTAAAACTATTTATTATTTCACTATATGTGCAAATCGCAACTTACAACAATAGAGAAATACATAGAGCGACAAACGAATATCCCATAGGCTTCGGTTCGTCTTCTTCAGCAAGAGCTCCCACAAGAACTCCAAGAACAGCAATGGAGACAGCTACTCCACAAGTACCACTCCAAGATAGGAATATGTTCCTATGAGGGTCTCTCAATGATTCACAAATATAATATGGGAGGTTTGTATGAATCAAAATGATTTTTAGCCTTTAAAAAGTAAGACTTAAAGTGCACTAGGTCTGCAAGAGGTGGAGTTAAAAAGTCTTATAAAAACCTATAGGAAGCAGGTTTAAATAGGCAAACACGAAAATCGAGGTGGCATTGAGTCGTTCGAACGACATCTCACGGTCATTAGTACGAGATAAGGATCTCATTAGAAGTCCCTTCAAACGACGTAGGAAACAACCTATTAAAAACCAAAACAGTAGGGGTTCGCTTGATCCATATGAGAACAAGGGAATCAAAAAACAATGTCGTTTGAACAATAATGCTTAGTCGTTTGAATGACTTTAAGTGAAAAAAAATTTTATTTAAAAAATCCAGCTTCGTTTTGATTTAAATAAAATCAAGATTAAATGGAATAAAGTACTCCCAAATGTATTTTTCAAAAAACTAAGAACTCCAAATATAATTATACCTTAAGCAGTGGAGTTGTGGAGAATGGTTGAAGTTGAACATGATGCATGTTGAAGATGGTGGGAGTATGATGATAAGCACGTTGCCAATGATTCGAATAGTGGACATCGTGGATGATCGTGTACATGTGCCAATGTAACGGGAGATGCCATAACTTATGTGATCTAGGAAAAAATAGATAATACCTATATTCTATCTGATAATGATAGAAATATTGTCCTTAAATAATACATATCTCACGACTGGTCGATGCTTATGAAGAACGACTCCTATAGTAAAAAAAAGGCATTTCACCTTCAAATAGAAGAGAATGCATGCCTCCAGTGACGATTGAAGAATATGGAGAAAGAGCTTCATTAGGAGAATCGAAAGGTCGAAATCCCAGCCCTCAGGGGAGCGAAACTCGCAACCGAGGAAGGGGTACTAGATGCGACCAGGACCATTAGGAGCATATAAGTTACTTGGTGAAATAAAATCAGGATGAAGAATTCCAAAAACATGATATAAGGAGTTTAGTTTGGAAAGAGTTGGACCAGCATCCAGCACATCGTGGAGCCAAATCCACAAAAGAGTTAGCAAGAAGACCCCTCATCACATAAATAAGGTTTGCTTTCTCAAGGGAAATTAAGGAGGAGGAAGAGAAAAAGAAATTCTCAACCCTAAGACTCAAAATATACATTGGAAAGACAAACCCCATAGATGATGTTCGCCAATATAGGCAAGCGATGACTCTGTGGAATTATAATAATGCTTTTATGTGGTACATATTCCCATTAAGCTTAGGAGATGTCGCCTAGAAGTGGCTTAAGAGGCTGCCCCATAGATTGGTTAAGAGCTTCAAGTCCCTCACTAAGTCCTTCACAACTCACTTTATAATCAGCAGCTCGCCTCCAAAGAGGATGGATACTGTAAGGACATATTTTTATAAGTCCGTTATCAATTAATTATGTCATATACCGTTACAACCATCCAAGAAGTTCAAGAACATTAGAGCATCAAGACGGATCCGAATTAATCAATTTCTTCATCAAAAAGACTCGGTGAAGTTTACTTTGGTAAGGTTATGTTTTAAATACCTTAACTTTTCACTTAGAGCTTTTGGGATATTTTTACAAAATATTTTCTAAGTGTTGGAGCGAACTTTTTTGTCAAAATTTGAGAATGAATATTTTTTCTATGTCCTAAAGCGTAGCTCGATTTTGACGTCCAGGTCGTTCAAGCGAGATTTCATCTCGTTCGAGCGATATGCGCATGTCGCGCGATGTCGTTCAAATGACATCTGTACTTCGTTCACGCGAGAGTGCTATTTCGTTCGAACTAGCTCGACAACCGAGGTAGCGCATTTTTGTATAAAAACTCATTAAATGGTTTCGTTTTCATTAAGAAGTCCCAGTGTTTTGAAAGACAGAAAACTGCAAAACTGCAGAATCCTTTTGACTTATTCTTTTAGGGTTTAATCCCTTTTTGTTTTCAATTCACAAAAATCTCATATGCTTTGGTGAATTATTTTGGTGTTCATGAACACTGCTTTACTTTTGATCCGTCGTTATGGGGAAAACTCTACAATCGGAGAGCTGCGTGCTATTGCAGAGGGAGTCTTTACTGAGTTTTTGGGCTGCGGTCCTTATGGTATAGCTGCGTGTGAATCACTACTGATTTCTAGCCGACGCTTTGAAGGTTTGGCGAAGACACCATGCGTTACACCCCTAGGCGATCATCAGGTTGTATGTAAGTCAATGGTCTTGTGAATTCTTCAAAGTTCTAAAAATAAAAGGTTTTTCCCAGCGGGGATTTTTCCATAAATTTGTGTCGCATGCTTTATTTATTTATGGGTTGATATACGCACACACGTAGTTGCATGTTTAGGGGCTGGATTGATTTGGTTTAAAAATATACTCTAATTAAATAACATTTAATTGAAAACTTGCGAATTAATCGGTATCACACACTGTCATCATATTTTACAAATTGGTATCAGAGCAGGTTGCGCTAATTTATCGCGTATTTCTATTTTTCGCAAAATTTGTGTGATATTGATTTTTTTTGAAAAATTAGTTTTGTGAAAAATCACAATTTTTTCGATGGAGCACTTATGGAATCGGATACCCCCCTTTGATGACACGAGTCAGAGTTTTGATGATATAAATTGTTTGAATTTGATGTTTGCTAAAAGAATTGATTTTTTGGAAAAAGAAAATTCTCGTTTTAAATCCGCGATGGATCTTTTGCAAACGGTTCAAAATTTAAAGAGATTTTTATCGTGACAAATTTGTTGCCTTGGACCATGACTTTGTTGTTTTAAAATTGTCCAAGAAGAAGAGTGATGATAGGGTCCTATTTTTAGAAAAAGAATTAGAGGACCTTAAAAATTCGATGGTATGTGTTTGGGCCAAAGAGGATAAAAATATTTTAATCAATGAGTTTGTGGCGCGTGAAGAGACTCTTAGGAAAAAGTTTGCTTTAATTGAGGGAGAGAGAGATACCCTTTTAGAAATTGTTGAAAATTTGAAAAAGAAATCCCTGTTTTTGGAAGAGTTTAATTCTTTGCTTAAATCAAATATTTTGAAGTTGAAAAATGATTTAAACGATTCAAGTAGGTTTGATAGTGATGGTAATGGCTCATCTTGTTCTCATACTTCTAGTGCTAAAGTCAAAACCATTACTTGTTTTAGAGGGTCAATTAATCCCAAGGACGTTAGAAAACATCACTCTTTAGGTAACATTCCACCCGTTTACACATGTTCATATTGTGGTAGGAAAGGTCACCTTAGGCGTTTTTGTTTTGATCTTGGAAAAAGTCCTAGGAAGTTTATGTCTAGTGTTCCCTTGGTTCCTAAATCCCCCACATGACGTTTCACATTCGTTTGGGTTAGGAAATCTGTTTTAGAGGCACTAGATTTTAGACAAGTTGATTCCCGTTTGCTTGCACACGATTTTTCTCTTTCCATATCATATAGATGATTGTGTTTGCATTTTTTGTCATACTCTAGTTTTTGTGTCATGATATGTTTGCTAGCGGTGTGACATGTACTTTTTGTATAAATTTTTGCTATTGAAAAATACAAAAAGATTTCATTTTGATAAATTTTTTAGAAAGTCCAAAAAGATTTTGGTATTTTGTTTGCACCGTTTATGGATGGACACTTAGGATGACCGAGTCACAACCTCATTACATTTTTTCATGTGACTATTTGATAGTGTTTTGAGATAATAGGCCAATTCATCCATGTGCTTTATAATATTTGGAGTCATTAAGATTGTTGATACCAAATTTAGACTGCTGACATGACTCAATTGAGTGAAGACACATGGCAATCTACGTGGAAACAACAAACACTTCCGAGGAACTCAGACGCTCCGAGGAACCATACTACGATGAGGAACACTGCTTCCCCGAGGAACTCATACGCTCCGAGGAACAAGAACTCTCCGAGGAACTCTTGAGTACCGAGAAGCTTAGGCGGTCCGAGCTGTACCTCGAACAAAGCATTAATAGCAGGATAACCAACAGTTTGACTGTTCATTAAATGCTTATCATTCAGACGCACACTCTTAAGGGGCATTGAATGTATTACCCTTTCATATGTACATCATTTAATGTATTACCCTTTCATATTACAGCCTCAGGGCTATAAATACATTGTACTATCCTCATTGGAAGGGGACCGGAATTTCTTGATAGAACTTATAATCGAGAATTCCCAAATAATCAGCAATAACATAACAGTGGACGTAGGCCATTCTTATAAGGCTGAACCACTTTAAAAATTCTTTATTTCATTTATTTATCTGTGATTGAATAATTAGATACGATCTAATTTTTTACATCAACAGATTGGCGCCGTCTGTGGGAAATGACTGGTAATATCGTTTTTCATCGAAAATAATTCATCACAAATGGCTGATATTCCAGAATCCAGCAATCGAAATGCTGGAAACCCTCCAAATCCATCTGCTCCGCCAAACATTCCAGATCTGGCTGGAATAATGACAAATCTGGCTCAGGGCCAGACCGTCATGCAAGAAACAATGCGACAACTCATCCAAACCCTCCATGGCGGTGTATCAACACATTTAGGACCACGAAGTATTCAAAGAAATGTTCGTGCACCTTCTCCGCATACTAGGCGTACCAATTCATATCGTAATGAGGAGTCTGAAGATTTTTCTTATCAACCTGGACGAACTTCGTCAGTGCGAGCCACAGATACTGAACAACGTGTCACTCTCTCTCCAGAAAGGACTAGTGCGCTAGAGAGGTTAAGCAGGGTATCACCTTTCAATCGATTAGGACCTAGAAGGAGTAGAAGTCCTCCTAAAGTCGCACCGAGAAGTTTTCGACGACCATCAGGAAACTACATCAACACGATCAGTTGCTCGAACCAACAGACCCGAGGAAGGAAATGATGCGTGGAAAGGATCTATTCAGAGGCTACAGAAGAGAGTAGGGGAAATGTCTAAAGCCAAGAACCCACTACAACGAACTTTTGTTCGAGGAACACCTTTTGTCCAGGCCATTGTAGATTTTCCAACACCATCAAAGTTTAAAGCACCTGTTGTGACCCCCAAATATGATGGAAAGACTGACCCTGTCCTTCATATAGAACAATACCAAGCTGCAACCGACATCTATGCTGTTCCAGATGAGATGAGATGTAGAGCATTCTCAGGAACTCTTACCGGATCTACCCAAATATGGTATAATAATCTTCCTCGGGGTAAGATCTCAACTTTTCTTCAACTGGTCGAGTTATTCATTGGGAATTTCTGTTTTGGGGCAAAGCCAGTTAAACGAGTAACACATTTGTTAAGTGTTAGACAAAAAGCTGGTGAGAGTACCAGAGATTATATAACTCGTTTTAATAACGAGAAACTCGAAGTCATTGATTATGAGGAGAAGACATCGATTACCGCCTTGATGAGTGGGCTACTGCCGAACAAGTTGTACTACACTTTGGCCAAAGATCCACCTATAACCATGTCTGACCTGATGGGAAAAGCGTCCAAGATTATGAATGCCGAGGAGGCTATGGCTGCGAAGAAGAATATGGATGCTAAAGAAACCAAGGTGAAAGGTGATAAAGCTAAGAAGAAAGAGCATAAGAACAATGGTAATGACAAACATTCAAAAACTAGGTCGGTATGGGATGTAATGAAGAAATATGATAATTATACTCCTTTGAAGAAGGACATCAATCATGTTCTAGAAGAAATCAAGAACAACGAGGAACTAAACTGGCCAGAGAAAATGAAGGCAGACCCTGACAAGAGGAATAAGGCAAAGTATTGCGAGTTTCATAAAGATCATGGCCATATGACCAAAAATTGCATAGCTCTTCAGAATGAGATTGAAACACTCATCAGAAGAGGAAAGCTGGCAAAGTATGTTGATCGGGGAAATGAAAGAAGAAACAACGACCGAATAAGAAAGAGGTCTAGATATCCTCGTCGAGCAGAGGAGAACAAGAAAAGAAACCATGAAGTTGATCCAGAAGACGACCCCGATCTTCCCAAGAGACCAATGCAGCCAGAACGAGAGGTATTTTCAATACGTTTTGGGTCATTTGACTGTAATGTTATTACAGGTGGAGATGCATGAGGAGGAGACCTTACTGCAGAAAGAAAATCTTACCTCTGTGAGGCTCAAGCTTGCTCGTACATTCAGCGAATAAATCTAGCTGAGGAGGATCGCCCGAGAAAGGTGAACAAAGAGAAATTGGTCATTGGTTTCTCAAAAAATGACCTTGTAGGTGTTCTATATCCTCATGATGACCCACTTGTGATCAAGATGAGAATGAAGGAGGTAATGATTTCAAGAGTACTGGTAGACAATGGTAGCTCGGCAGACATCATGTTCTACTCGTGCTTCGACAGTTTAAATCTAAAGCTATCTCAACTGGAGCCTTATCATAGACCCCTCCTCGGTTTTGCTGGCGAGAAAGTATTTCCACTTGGGACGATCAAGTTGGATATATTCATTGGTACGTGGCCTGCTTGTCGAACAGAAAGAATACACTTCTTCGTGATGGATAAGAATATTCAATCATCATACAATATCATCATGGGAAGAGTAGGATTGAAAAAGTTTGAGGCTGTACCATCTACAGTGCATCAGTGCCTAAAATTTCCAACAAATTTTGGAGTAGGAGTTGTGAAAGGTGACCAGAAAGTAGCTCGGGAATGCTATTATTCATCCGTCTAGCAAGAGGAACTGGAGGAATCAAAGAAAAAGACTACTACCTATCAAGTGGATGAAGGTGCAAAAATTAAAACATTGGATCCTAGAGATGAGTCGCAACTCGTGAAAGGTCAAGTGGTGGAAGCTACTGAAAACATCATTCTGGACGAAGAGCACCCTGAACGAACTACTCAAGTAGGTTGGTCGTTGGAAGCCTCATTGAAACAGGAATTGATAACTTTCCTAAGAAGCAGAAAGCAAACCTTTGCGTGGAGTCATGAAGATATGCCCGGGATAGACCCAAATTTCTTATGTCACGAACTCAATGTGAATAAGGAGATCAAGCCAGTGAAGCAGAGAAGAAGAGTGTTCAGCCCCGAGAAGAATCAAGCTATACAGGAGGAAGTCGAGAAGCTCCAGAAAGCTTGTTTCATTGAAGATGTTAAATATCCAGACTGGTTAGCCAATGTGGTGATGGTAAAGAAGAAAAACAACAAGTGTAGGATGTGTGTAGACTTCACCGACCTCAACAAAGCATGCCGAAAGGATCACTTTCCATTGCCCCGAATTGATCAACTAGTAGATGCTACCTCGGGACACGAGCTGCTGAGCTTCATGGATGCTTATTCCGGCTACAATCAGATTAAAATGAAACCTGAAGACATGGAGAGTACTTCTTTCATTACCCCTAGGGGAACTTATTGTTATAATGTTATTCCTTTTGGTTTGAAAAATGTAGGTGCGACATATCAGCGACTGATGAACAAAGTCTTTGCTGAACAAATCAGTCGCAATATAGAAGTCTATGTTGACGATATGCTGACAAAAAGCAAGAAAGCTGCCGATCATCTAGTTGACTTAAGTCAGACTTTTAATCAACTGGATAAATACCAAATGAAGCTGAACTCGACGAAGTGCATATTTGGAGTACGAGAAGGCATGTTTCTCGGGTACATTGTCAATCAACGAGGCATTGAGGCAAATCCTGAAAAGATCAAAGCTCTATTAGGGCTGCGATCTCCAACGACGAAGAAAGAGGTGCAAAGTCTTATAGGACGAGTAGCAGCACTCAACAGATTTGTATCACGAGCAACTGACCGATGTCTCCCATTCTTCAAGACGCTCAGAAAGACTTTTGAGTGGAATGATGAATGTGAGAAGGCTTTTCAAGACTTGAAGAAATACTTGGGAGCGCCTCCATTGTTATCCAGGCCAGTGATGGGAGAAAAATTATACTTATATCTTGCAGTGTCCGAGAATGCAGTTAGCTCGACGTTGATCAGAGTGGAGAATGGAGTGCAAAAATCAATTTATTATACGAGTAAGGCCTTTCGAGGAGCAGAAATCAGATATCCAAGGCTGGAAAAATTGGCACTGGCACTGATTGAGGCGAGTAGGAGAATGAGGCCATACTTCCAGGCTCATACTATAGTCGTATATACTAATATGCCATTGAGACAAGCCCTTCATAAGCCAGAAAAATCAGGGAGATTGATGTACTGGGTAATAGAGCTCGGTGAGTATGATATAGTCTATGAACCCAGATCATCGCTAAAAGGGCAGGCTGTAGCAGATTTTATAGCAGAGTTCACCTATCCTGATACCCCCGAGGAGCAGAAGTTGCTCGCTGATCAACCTGTGGATGTTACAGGATCATCAAACGCAAGCTCAGACCAACTCCGGTTGGTAAAAGGGCAAGTGGATGTTACAGGATCATCAAGTTCGAGCTCAGACCAACTCCGGTTGGTAAAAGGGCAAGAAAAGATGATCGACGAACAATAAGAATTATCAAGACATGGTGAAAGGAAGCAACAAATTTTCCACCGAGGAACTCTGACAGATAAAAAATTTGAAGACGAGTTACCTATATGGAGGCTATATATAGATGGCTCATTTTGCACTACAGGATGTGGCGCGGGGATAGTTTTAAGCACTCCGAACGAGGTCGACCAGGAATACCCCCTACGTTTCCAATTCAAAGCTTCCAATAATGAGGCTGAGTATGAGGCCATGATTGCAGGTCTTAATTTGGCAAAAATTATGGAGGCGCAACAGGTTATTGTTTTCAGTGATTCTCAATTGATCGTAAACCAAATGATGGAAGTATATGCAGTCAAAGGGGAATTAATGATCAGATATCATGCAAAGGTGATGGAGTTAGTATCAGAATTTGCTGCTATTCAGCTGGTCAGAATACCAAGAATGGAGAATGCGAGAGCAGACGCACTAGCTCGATTAGCATCAGCTACTCGTACCGAGCTCCGGAGAATAATCCCAATTGAAGTTTTAGCTGGTCGGAGCATAGATGAAGATCTGACGATGAACTTTATTACCCTTGATTTAGGACCATCTTGGATGGATCCCATCAGGGCATATATTGAGGTGGGAGAATTACCAATTGACAAGCTCGCAGCTAAGAAATTGAAGTTTAAAGCTGCTCGGTATGTATTAACTAACGGTATTCTGTATAGACGAGGAATTATGGAAGGTTTGCAAAGATGTGTACATCCCTTCGAGGTGAAAGAATTGATTGAAGAGATCCATGAAGGGTCCTGTGGAGCACATGTAGCAGGTCGGACGCTTTTGCAAAGGGTGATGACGCATGGATACTACTGGCCGACGATGAGGGCTGATTGTATAGCCTATGCCAAGAAATATGATAAGTGCCAGCGCTTTTCCTCCATCCGAAGAACTCCACAAGCATTGCTGACACCCATAACTTCCCCTTGGCCATTTGCCATGTGGGGAATAGATTTGGTTGGGCCACTGCCAACGACCAGAGGAAGGTTCAAATACCTCGTCGTCGCAGTGGATTATTTTACTAAGTGGGTAAAAGCTGAGCCTCTCATTGATATGACGTACGACAAGGTGTACCAATTTGTTTGGAAGAACATCGTTTGTCGATATGGTCTCCCTCATGCTTTCATCACAGACCATGGAACAGAATTTGATAACGAGGAGTTCGCTGCCTATTATCATCAGTTAAATATTTTGAAGGTCCACTCAGCACCAGGCCATCCTCAAAGCAATGGACAAACTGAAGTGACAAACAGAACGTTGCTGAATGGCTTGAAGAAAAGACTGGATGATGCGAAATCAAATTGGATCAACGAGCTACAGTAAGTACTGTGGGCTTACCGAACTACTCCTTGAGTAGCAACAGGAGAATCACCATATATGCTGGCATTTGGAAGTGAAGCTGTTATACCTGCCGAGTTGGGCCTCCCAACACACAGGGTACTGAATTTCAATTCCCCTGTCAGCGACTTAATGAGAAGATTGGATTTAGACATGCTCGAGGAAGTTAGAGAAGAAGCAACCATTAGAAATGCTTCTTACCAGCAGCGAACATCTTTATTCTACAACAAGAGAGTGAAGAAGTATGACCTGAAAGAAGGAGACTATGTGCTGAAGAAAATGATTCAAAAGCACAATAAACTGGAGGCAAACTGGCATGGACCATACCGAGTTACAGACGTTGTTCGACCAGGAACTTACCGAATAGCAACTTTAGAAGGGGAGGAGTTTAAGAATGCATGGAACGCAGAGCACCTACGCAAGTATTATCAGTGATGGATAAAATGAAGATATTCTGTCGAATTCTTTCTTTTTATTGAAAGTTTTTCGGGGAATACTAGTGCTACACACTACTCGGAAAAACTCGGCAAAGCTCAGACTACACAAATTTTTTCTCGAAAACGCCAACTAAGGTTGGTCGAGAAACCTATATTCCTCCGGGAAGTAAAGCTACCTATATTCCTCCGGGAAGTAAAGCTACCAATATTCCTCCGGGAAGTAAAGCTACCTATATTCCTCCGGGAAGTAAAGCTACCAATATTCCTCCGGGAAGTAAAGCTACCAATATTCCTCCGGGAAGTAAAGCTACCTATATTCCTCCAGGAAGTAAAGCTACCTATATTCCTCTGGGAAGTAAAGCTACCTGTATTCCTCCGGGAAGTAAAGCTACTTGTATTCCTCCGGGAAGTAAAACTTGTATTCCTACGGGAAGTAAAACTATATGTTCCTCGAGAAATAAAAGTATTCCTAAAAATGCCAACTTATGTCGGTTAGGAAGTAAATATATTCTCGAAAATGCCAACTTGAGTTGGTCGGGAGGTAAAATTATTCCAAAAAGTGCTCGTTAAGAAAAAAATCTACTAACTATGGCTGGTCGGGGATAAAAACTCACTAACTGTAGTTGGTCGACAAGGAAAATTTACCGACCTTGGTTGGTCGGAAACATTTTATGAAAAGGAAAAAGTGATCAAACAACATTTTTGATACTCGTAACTTTTTACTAAGTTGGTCGAGAAACAAAACATTATGTTTACCAAATGACTACCATTTTTGATACTCGTAACTTTTTACTAAGTTGGTCGAGAAACAAAACATTATGTTTGCCAAATGACTACCACAAATTCAAGCTACTCGACAATAAGTTGGTCGACAATAAGTTGGTCGACAAATAACGTAATATTATTATCTTTTTAACAGATACACATGTACAGATGTAAAGTGTTTTATAATTACAAGACAATGGCAATTAAGATTGCAAACAAAAATGAAAGTCTTTCATTAAATTCAAAAGCAGATTACATTGATAATGAAATTACATTAATATTCCTATTCTATTGGTCTTTTTCCCTCTGCTTTTGAAACAGGTTCCTCGCCAGCAGGCGGATCATTTAAAGCAAGAGGAGAATTTATGAAGTTGAGATCCTTTAACATCCTGATATTCATCACGGATGGTCGATCTAAGAGGTGCTCGGGATGAGATATCTCGGCATTTGAATGGAGATTGTAGTCACCGAGATATTTGGAAATCAAGCATCGAGGAATGGCCCGAGCAGGGATCCAACTCATATCCAGTTTGTATGGTGGCACGGGTAGGTCGAGCAGCCCAGGATCATGGTAGTCCCACAGGTAATGACCCTGTTCGAGTTGCAGCACACCTAAATCATTCAACCAGCCCTGCTTGTAGCCCTCATTATTGGCATTATGGATACGATCGTCCAAGTGGTAGAGCGCCTCGTTGTATCCAGCCATCCAGAACTCCCTGGGCTGTTTACGGAACTGATATGTCAATCTTTCCAGCTCCTCGTGGAGATTTTTGATGAAGAGTTCCTTATTCTCCAAGACTGACTTCTGCGCAGAAAGCTGCTCTTCCAGGTCCCTGATCTTCTTTGACATTTCAGCCAATGCCTGGTTTTTTGCCATTAATTGGAAAGCCTGGTTCTCTAAGGCAGATTGAGTCCTCTGTTCCTCAACAGGAATCCGAGCAGCTCTTGCTCGTCCCCGAGGAGGTCTTGCTCGACCACGAGAAGATGTAGAGGGGCCAAACCTCTTCAAGGTTTCCAACTCATCCCTCAAGTTGGCGTTCTCGACCTCCAAGAACGAGAATCCCTCATCAGTCACTGGGATTAAGGCTTTTGAAGTGGAAGCTGCAGACTTCAACTGTGACAACTCTCTTTGCAGGTTGTTGTTCTCTTGCTCTAATAATTCAGCTATTTGTCTGCACTCCTCGACCTCACCCCTCAGAGTTCTCTCCCTTACATCATAGCCAGCAAAAAGTTTGTCGTATCCCTTGTCGGCAACAATTTGCTGATATATCTTCTCATACCCCTCGTGCAAAAGGGCAGCTGATTCTTTGTATTGTTGCTGAAGGTCTTCAAGAGTGCTTTGGAGATCCTCGACCATGTCATAATAAGCCACATTATTGGCCACTGCACGATCAAGCAGACACTTCAAGTATTGGTAAGCTTCAACTGCCTGTTCATAAGCATCTTGGCCGAGGATGTCGACGATTTGTGCTGCATTCAGGTCTGTGTGACCAGCCTTAAAATATTCATTGCATTGCCGCAACAACTTTGTATCATGAGCAAATAGTAATTCCATCCTGGCCAGAAACTAGCAGAGGAAGAAAAAGCAGTAATCAATAATCAAAACAGAGCATGAAGAAGAGACAACAGTATGCAAAAATAAAAGTTCAAGTTTTATTATATCACAAAATTCAGAGTTACATGTTCATGGTTACATTTGACAAAGGAAAAATAAAATATAGATAAATCCGAACAACTCTACACCTTTTCCTTGTCTCCCAAAACTTTCTCGGGAGGCTGGGACGAGGAGGTAGGTTGCTCGGATGGAGCAGATAGTAGCTAGGGAAGTGCTGGAGGTTGCTCGGAGGAAGTAGCGAGCTGCTGAAGTTCCTCGGTAGAAGGCTGGATGGATGGGGGATGATCTCCTATCACCATAGAAGACTCTTCGAAAGCAGCTTCGTCCTCTTCTTCATCTTCAGGAGTTGGAGGGGGACCAGGGATGTGTCGCTGGAAGAGCTCAGAAGTTTCATCAACCTTCATCTCCTGAAGAGCTGCGACCCACCCATCTCTGAAGTACTTGAGGCTGTCATATTCTACTTGAGACATCATGGCAGCCAAGCCCATGTTCCACCCCTTGTCCCAGCCAGCGCTAAAAGACTTCTTCACAACCAATTTTCTCTTTAACTTCTCCGAGGAAAGCTTCTCGGACAAAAGGTTTTTAGCAGTCTTCAATTTATTCTCAACCTCCTCCTTCTGCCGACTTACTTCCTGAAGCTGACACAACTTTTTCTCAGCAACCTTGAGTTTATCTTTAAATTCCTCAGCATTCTTGATCTTCCCTTCAAGCTCTTTATTCTTCTCCTCTAGACTAGTTAATTTTTTCTCCAACTCCTTGGAGACCTTAATAACCTGAGCTTTTTCCTGCTCGGTGGAAGTAAATTTCTTCTCCCAAACAGCCTTGTCAGTAGCATATTTCTGACGAGAGTCTTCCAAAGACTTAATAGCTTCCTCCAGAGCTCCCTCCACACTAGATGAGGAGCTTGAAGCTTTAATCGCCTCATCTTTCTTCAAAATTGTATTGAAGCAGCTCACCAACTGTGAAAAGAAAATGAAAGCAAGTCAGAGACAGATATAACATAGAAAAGAAGAAAAGTTCAAAATAATGAGACTTACAGAAGCAATATGGCGAGCAGCTAACGAAGTGACCATGTCCCGAGTAAGGTTTTCTTCAACACCTTGGATCTCTGGAATGATCCAAGTCTTCACCGAGCTCATGGCAGAACTCGGGGGAACGAAGGTAGGAACACCAGTTCCAGTAGTTGGGGGCTGGGAGATGGTTTCAGCCAAATTGACCGAGGATCTCTTCTTCAGCTTCTTCGGGGGAACAAGAATAGATTCGACCAAGGAGGAACTCTTGGTCGGTGATATTACAATCACTTTCCTGGAGTAGAAGACTTACTCAGAGCCACTTGGGGCTTCTCGACAACCTTCACAGCAGCAGCCGAGGAAGGTGCATCATTTTTCTTTGTCCCTTCTGGGACATCATATTTACTTCTTTTTGCCTCTCCAGCAGCAGAGGCAGGTTTCTCGAAGAGAGTGGGAGGTCTTCTTTTATTCATCCTTTCACTTAAAGGAATGTGTGACTTGGGCGAAGAACTGGTAGAAGCTGGTACTGGTTCTGCTTCACTTATCACCGGACGAGCAGTGAAAGAAGTGGTGTAGCTCTTGTACTGCAACAGATACGAAGCCGACCTAATGTGCTCGTCGGCAACACTCTGATGCAAACTCCAGATAAGTTTCAAATGTCTTATATTAACGTCTGCTTCCTTTGGACACTTTCTTTTGCTATCAACTGCAAATAAATCAAAATTACAATATCAGTGGCACATTTTGTCAAACACATAGGAAGCATAATTTCAAAATAAATAAAATGAAATAAAAATAACCTATCCCATTGCCATAGGGAGGGCATCTGGGACCCTGATAAACTTCATCTCCAGATAAAGGAGCATGTTGCCAATTTTTTATGACAACCCCGTGCTCAAAATAGTCCCTATTGGCATCCGGGAGATTGACCACTAAAGCCCTATTTAAAATTCTAGTTTTTAAATAAAAGGTGTTATCACCAACTGCCCATCTATAACAAACCATAATTTCTAGAATTCCTATGCGAGTTCCATGGATTTGATTTAACCTATGAACCCCATTAACTATTCTCCAGGTATTGGGGGCTATTCTTGCAGGAACAACGTCAAAATATTGACAGAATTCCAGACATAAGGGATTGGGTGGAAAAGAAAATCCACACTCAGCAACAAAGAGACTGGGGAACCAATGTCCCTCAGCCAAATGGAAATAGTCAGAAGGCTCAGAAAGCTCTTCCAAAACAACCCAGGAGGGAATAGAAAAATCAGAGCGAAACTTATCAAGAGATTCAACAGGGTAAACCATGATGAATAAAGGAAATGAAGAAGAAGGAAGAAGATCTTACAGAAAAAGAGTGGATCTGTTGACAACGAACGATGAAAAGGATGAACGCACAAGAGAGTAAGACAATAGAAAACTCGAAAGATAGATTTTTGAAAAAGTAGAAGACGATGGGATTATCTGTGACGCTTAAATACTTTGCCTTGGGAAAAGAAAAAATTAATGATTGCAAAAAGAAACGATTACGCTACCGGCGGCTAAAAGGACAAAAAGTATGCGGAGATCGAGGCGGCTATAAAAAATTCAAAAAAGCATGATTCTACGAATTGGGAAGGAGAAATAAATACAAAAGACTCCTAAAAATCAGGAGGACCATTTAAAACTGCCATATTCCGAGAAAGAATGTTCCATACTCCTCAAATTTCGAACTATGAAACATTGGGGGCTTCTGTTGATACCAAATTTAGTCTGCTGATATGGCTCAATTGAGTGAAGACACATGGCAATCTACGTGGCAAAAACAAACACTTCTGAGGAACTCAGACGCTCCGAGGAACCATACTACGACGAGGAACACTGCTTCCCCGAGGAACTCATACGCTCCGAGGAACAAGAACTCTCCGAGGAACTCTTGAGTACCGAGAAGCTTAGGCGGTCCGAGCTGCACCTCGAACAAAGCATTAATAGCAGGATAACCAATAGTTTGACTGTTCATTAAATGCTTATCATTCAGACGCACACGCTTAAGGGGCATTGAATGTATTACCCTTTCATATTACAGCCTCAGGGCTATAAATACATTGTACAATCCTCATTGGAAGGGGACCGGAATTTCTTGATAGAACTTGTAATCGAGAATTCCCAAATAATCAGCAATAACATAACAGTGGACGCAGGCCATTCTTATAAGGCTGAACCACTTTAAAAATTCTTTGTTTTATTTATTTATCTGTGATTGAATAATTAGATACGATCTAATTTTTTACATCAACAAAGATGTAATTCGTTGTTACTTCCTACATGTTTGACTCATGATTTTCTTTGTTGCACACATGCACGGATTTGTTTGATTATTGTGCTTGTATTATCACATATTGGTTGGGTGATTTCACATCAATCCCTTCCTTAAAATGAACCAAGCGCGATAAAACTTGATAAGAAAGTTGTGCATATAAGATCCGTTTGTGAGTTTGTGTGCTTTATTTAAAAACGGTGAAGGGCTACGAAAGGTAATCATATATCCTTTGCGATTAAGCCACCATTTAAATTGGACCTAAAAAATTGAGGAATTTTATTATCCAAGGTCCAAAGAGGTTTAAAAGAACCCGAAAAAATTTAAAGGCAATAAAAAGAAATTCATGCCAAAAATGGGCCAATTAGGTTTTTGCACCAATTCTCCAATGTTTGGGAATTTAGATTACCTCTAAAAAGAAAATATATATGAGGGAGTTTGGTTGGAGATTTTATAACGGGTTTGCACGTCCTTGAAAGTCTTGAAAAAGCGTTACATAATTTTGGACGTTATTGGTGTGGAAATCACTTTGACTTTGATTTGTTGATTTGCATAAGATGATGTCATCTAAATTCAACAATTTTTACACGTAAGGATACTTTTGATGTTCATTCGTTAGGAGTAAACGTATGCATCGTGCACATATGATTGATTGAGTTTGTTTACCTATCGAATGTGTTCACACCCATTCATTCCATTTTCATGACTTGGTTGTTTGAGTTTAAATTCATGGTGTGACTTTTGGTATGTTGTTTTTGTATGAAAAAATTGAAAAATAAAAAATAGTTTGTGAAAGTTTTTGGGACATACCTTTGTATGCGCGTAGTTTGATCCATGTTTGCTATGCATTTTATCGTGACACTCCATGTTTTGATTTTTTTTTCTTATCTGTCTATTTGGGGACATCATAAAAAGGGGGAGAAAGAATTATCATGTTATGGGGGAGATTTGATTTATTAATGCTTTATTCTTATATCACTTCAAACTCGATGCGTCACGAAGGTATTTTGCTTCATCTCGTGTGTGTAGGTACAAAGATTGAATATTTTTATGTTGCACACCCTGATGAAAAAACTTTTAGATTTGGTGAAGATTTTTGAAGAATAGTTTGAGATCTTGCAAATTTATTCATGGGAGGGTAGATTTGTATAGGCATTTTGGTTTTTGATAATTCAAATGTTTTTATGTATGTACTGGCATAGACATGGGGGGATTTGTAAGGACATATTTTTATAAGTCCGTTATCAATTAATTATGTCATATACCATTACAATCGTCCAAGAAGTTCAAGAACATTAAAGCATCAAGACAGATCCAAATTAATCAAGTTCTTCATCAAAAAGACTCCGTGAAGTTTACTTTGGTAAAGTTATCTTTTAAATACCTCAACTTTCCACTTAGAGCTTTTGGGATATTTTTACAAAATATTTTTTAAGTGTTGGAGTATACTTTTTCGTCAAAATTTGGGAATGAGTATTTTTTCTAAGTCCTGAAGTGTACCTCGATTTTAACGCCCAGGTCGTTCAAGCGAGATGTCATCTCGTTCGAGCGACATGTGCATATCACGCGATGTCGTTCAAACGACATCTGTACTTCGTTCGCACGAGATTGCTATTTCGTTCGAATGAGCTCAACAATCGAGGCGGTGCATTTTTGTATAAAAACTCATTAAATGGTTTCGTTTTCATTAAGAAGTCCCAGCGTTTTAAAAGACAGAAAACTGCAAAACTGCAGAATCCTTTTGACTTCTTCTTTTAAGGTTTAATCCCTTTTTGTTTTTAGTTAACAAAAATCCCATATGCTTTGGTGAATTGCTTTGGTGTTCAAGAACACTGCTTTACTTTTGATCAGTCTTTTTGGGGAGAACTCTACTACCGGAGAGCTGCGTGCTATTATGGAGGGAGTCTCTACGGAGTTTTTGGGCTGCGGTCCTTGTGGTATAGTTGCGTGTGAACCATTACTGATTTCTAGCCGACGCTTTGAAGGTTTGACAAAGACACCGTGCATTACACTTGTGGGTGATTATCAGGTTGTATGTAAGTCAATGGTCTTGTGAATTCTTCAAAGTTCTAGAAATAAAAGGTTTTGCCCTGCGGGGATTTTTCCTTAAATTTGTGTCGCATACTTTATTTATTTATGGGTTGACACACGCACACACGTAGTTGCATGTTTAGGGGCTGAATTGATTTGGTTTAAAAATAAACTCTAATTAAATAAGGTTTAATTGGAAACTTGCGAATTAACCGGTATCACACACCGTCGTCATATTTTACAGATACTCTACTCACAATGAGGAAAAATCCACAAGAGACTTTACGGGAGTATGCCAGGAGCTATTGGGAAACTTTCAATGAAGTGGAAGATTACTCGTAGCAAGTAGCCATAGCATCATTTAAGATCAACTTTCCCTTACCTCTATGCTGCATCAGTTCCTCACTAAGAAGGAAGTAGACACCATTAATGAATTCATGTCACGTATTGAAAAGTATGCGAAGGTAGAAGACATGGTCAACATTAGCTAAGTAGAAACCGATATTACTAAGGTGAACAAAGGCAAAGACAAAGAGAACACCCCTAAAAGCAAGAACAAGAAATAAAACGAAAGAGCCAAGAATGGGGTCAAAGTGGATTCATCTAAAGCTTTCCAATCCATTAACACATTTTTGAAGGAACCAATTTATAAAATCCTGGGAAAGATCAAGGACCAGTAGTTTCTCAAATGGCCGAAGAAAATGGGAGGAAATATAACCAAGAGGAATAACACACTCAGGTGTGCCTTCCACAAGTAAAACAGACACAAGACAAAAATTTGCAAAGCCTTAAAGTCTTATATGGATAAGTTGGCCTAGGCGGGGCATTTGAATGAGTACATTGAGAAGAAAACTGATCAGGTCATCACCAAGATAATGTGTTGGATGATTAAGCATGACATAAGTTTGTTGTTATACACGGGGTTTCCGACCTCAAGTAGATCTAAGGCAATGCAGTTCAAATGGAAGTCAAGAAGGTCATAATAATGATGGAAGCCTTCTATATAGATCCCGCCAAAAGCCAAGCTGGCAAACGCAGGAGACCAGAAGATGTGGATTAGAACAAGCACATAGTCTTTACAGGGGATGATTTGGTCGAGGTAAGAACCCCACACTACAATGCACTAGTAATCATTCTCATAATTACAAACTGGGATGTGGACAAGCTACTAGTGGATGAAGGAAGTTCTGAAAGTGATGTACTTGGAGATTTTTCACAAGCTCAAACTAAAGATGTCAAATTTGAAGGAAACTACCATTCTACTGGTCGACTTCGCGGGAAAAATGACAATGCCATTAGGGAAGGTAGTCCTGTCAGTGAGGGCAGGGAACATTTTTAAACATATCGAGTTTCTGGTGGTAGATATTGACTCATCTTACCGCGCTATCCTCGGGAGAGGGTGGATACACTCCATGAGGGAAGTGCCCTCAACCTACCATAAAAACTCAAGTGTATCACAGATCAGGACATAACGAAGATTAAAGTCGGTCAGGCTATTGCTTGGAAATATTAAATTGTCGCTATTAGGCCAAAACAAGATAATAAAAAAGAGAAGGAAGTCATCCCTGAAATATTTCAGGACGGAGCTACCCCGTTCAAGTAGTAAGTAAAGCATTGCCGACCAGGGATGGAAGATATAAGAATCCACCCCCTGACAGAGTTGTGGAGAATTAGAGGAAGTATTTTTTTTTATAAAAGAGGACCATAGAGGAAGTTTCTAATCGACACCACTCTATCCGACCAATAAAGGAAGTAGTTAATCACCTTTCTATAACAAAGCTCGGATGTTTTCGCATGGGATCCATACGGCAAGCCAGGAATTTATCCCCAAATAACTTGGCATCTCCTTTACGTGGATCCAATATTTCTGTCGATCATACAAAAATCTCGCTGCACTACCCCGGAGAAGGCTAAGGCAGTGGAAAAGGAGGTAGGGAAACTTCTGGAGGCAGGGTCCATTAGCTGTGTTAAATTTCCGAAATGTCTCTCAAACCTGGTGGTAGTCCGAAAGAGCAATGACAGCTGGAGATACTATGTGGAATTCACCAATCTCAATAGATCTTGCCCCAAGGATTGCCTCACTCTGTCAAAAATAGACCAATTGGTCGATGCCATAGAAGCCCACGAACGAATGAGTTTTTGAGACACTTATTAATGGTACCCCCAGATTCCCCTCTTTGGGCCCGATCCCGCTGGCCCTATATTATTATATGGTCATGACTTTTATTTTTAAGAATGATGGAGCCACTGATGTGAGGGAAACTGAGTGTTCGTGTAGGGACACTGTCGTTGATTTCGGCTCCCGCTCTACATGCAAAAATCTAAGCTACTACTACACTTGCGAGGCAAGCACAACGGTAAGTCGGGCATCGTAAGAAATTCATAGGGAGTGATTGAATTTTATATTTTAACTGTTTTAAAACTTCAAGAATAAAAGTGTAAAATAAATAAAATAAAAGGTGATGGTTGGGAAAGGTGACAAAAGAAAATAATAAGTTACACTACACAAAAGTAAAGCGAGGATCGGGATCGCATTATACCACATGGATCGAAACAACTACTAATTAGAGTTAAGACTCGAAAGCAATTTAATCGAGTATTTTCAATTAAGCATAAACATCACACAATAAGGAATTTAACCCAAAGTTGCGAGATTAAACATTTAACGGAAAATGATCACACGCGGATTAAATTCAGAATATCGCTATAAACACTATGTTGCGTGACAAAGAAAGTTAAACGGATAATAATCCGACTTTAATAGGCGGGGTTTCAATTAAATGCAATTTTACACGAAACCCTAACTTTCGAGGTCCAAACCCGTAAATGGCGGAACGAAATCCCGACCCTATTTATCAAAGGGAAAGACATGGAAATAAACTAAATTAACCTAATTAAACTAGCAAAGCAAGAAATAAAGCAAGTAAACTAATTAATAAAGCATGTAAATTAACTAAAAAGCAAGAATAAAGGAAATACACACTATATTAATGGAGAGGGAAGATGAAAGTACCAATTACAAACCCAAATGGGTGTCAAACCATGAGAGGAAGAAGAAGAGCTCTCAAATCCCCCCAAACCCTAAGCTAAACTATCCTAAAAATGAATTATATCTGATATTTACGACAAAATGGGTATTTATAGTAAGTGGAATTAAATTAGAAAAGAAAAAGAAAAAGAAAAAGAAAAAGAAAAAGAAAAGAAAAGCCAAAATATCAGCTGAAAGCGGGGGATCGATCGATGGTAAATATCATAGCCCACTGTCTCAGCTCGAGGGCAAAAATTGAAGGATCGATCGATCGATCCTTTTGATCGATCGATCGATGGCTAGAGGTCTGCACTTATTCCTCCTGTTTTGGTTGGTTTTGTTTTCTCTTCCGCTAAAATCGCCGTAACTTCTTAGTACAGACTCGGATTCACACACTATTTACGGCCACGCAAATCTTGTTCAGAGGGCTTCAACTTTCGTGAAGACATTGGGCCAGTTGCCCAAATTGTGAAATGACTAAAATGCCCTTGTGCGTGCGATTGGGTACGGAACTTCGTCAGAATGCATCCAAACTTCATACTAAGCATCCAAATACCTTCAAAAGCTCAATTAAGCCCTGCAAAACATGTTATCATAGAAATTCGAGGTTGTCTAGTTAACGAGCATAAATATAGGGATGAAGATACCCGATGACTCTAATAACGCGTAGGTTAACGGGTGAAATACGCAATATTTACGTCGTATCACACCCCCTAACTTACACATTGCTAGTCCCTAGCAATGAAATAGGAAACAACAAGAACTACAAGTAAACCAAAAATAGGATACAAGTACAAAATGCGATGAAAAGTAATAAAAAGATAAGGCCACTTTCGCGGGTGAACGATTGCATTTAGCATATTCAATAAGCTGTTAAACCCCCAGGTTATCCTAGTGGACGAGTGTCGTGTCGTGAGAGTTTTCAGGGATGAAACCCACAAACATCATACAGTTTCCTCAAAATATGCCCAACCCAACATGCGACAAACTCAACAACAATGAAAAAGATTTGAAATGAGTTATTAGCATATTGAATGAATTTAAGCTAAAGTCCATTGTTGTTAACAGGTTCAATTCACCTCATAGAATTGAAACTTTAAAAGTGAGAGAGGGGGAGAGAAAATGCAAAGTATGATTTGGCAAAAACTTAAATAAATCGGATACTAAACATCAACACATGCATATATTCAAATCCTCACCGGGCATTACACTCATCAAATGAATTCACTTGAAACAGGGAGGTAACACACGGGACATGCGGGCATAATGAGTAAATGTAAAGGGAAACTAGGCCGCGCATATGTCACAATTGAAGAACGCTATATAGGAAATAAAAACTGTAATCTCAATGAAAGATATCGCTCATAAAAGGAGGCAAAATGTATTTTCACAGATTATCAAACTATTTTAACTTTTAAATTAAATTCGCCCTAAGATCACATAGGACTTTAATAGGGTTGTAATGTAGGCTAGGCTAGGGTACGAAATGAAAGGAATGTATGTACGAATTCAAAGTGTTCGGAATGAAAACTTGGAATAATGGGAAGAATGCAGGCAATTTGAAAATTGGAAACTACCATCTAAACAAGCATTAGATATAACAATTGGAGAGCAATCAAATCTTATTGAACTATATACAATATTTACAACTTTCTCTTTCTTTTCATTTCTTCTTTTTCTCATTGGTTTCTTTTGTTTTCTTTTGCTTTTTTTCTTTTCTTTTCACTACACTTTCTTTTTTTCTCACTCTTTTCATATGCTTAAATTGCAACCACACTACACAACATCAACATTCAATCCCAAGTAACATTCCAAACAAAGGAATGGAAGGTGATTGTATGGCTTAAAACCCCAATTTGGAGTTGGTTATAGAATTTTGGGTTATGAAACAAAAGGCTAATATTTAGGCTCAAAGGGGTTAACGAGGGAAAACTAAGGTGAGGTCAAGGCTAATATGGGTAATATAACAAAGATGGCCTATGATCATTTCATAAAGTTTATGCAATTCTCGAGTCAAAACAATATATGAAAATCATGCTCAAGTTACACATTTCAAGATATCCACTCAATTAATGAACGATCAATGAAAGAATAGAGAGATTACCAACGAATTCAACGCTTTCAATGAGGAAAGAATAGTGTATACACTCACAAATGACGAAAGGTACAAAGCTTACTCGGTGTAAGTATATACAATACAACAAAAGATTCTTGAGTTATAAAAATATTAAACCAAATCAATATAACAAGAAAAGCGCATGTGCTCATGGGATTAAAGTTTAATTCATGAAGTTATTCACAATATCAATGATTTGAAGAATAAAGTCTAATAACTTTTAAAATCGAGAGCATGCATCGTTGAGTTGTCTATTGGATCGGGCAATTATTGAAATTTATCATCGAAAACAAGGCAAAATGCCCAACAAAGGAGAAAAAAGAAAGAAAATATTTTTGAAATTTTTTAATTTTTAACAAAAAGCATGCTTAGTAACTAATAAGTAAGAAAATCAATGGACTACACATGAAATGGATAGAATTTCCTACACCCCCTAACTTAAATGTTGCATTGTCCTCGATGCGCATTAAGAACACAACACAAAGAGAGGAAAAGAATGATATTACCCAAAATTTGAGCTATCTCCATAAGCGCAAGTCCAAACAAATCTACAAAACAAGTTAGTACAGAGCATAGAAAAAATAAATAACAAAAAGTTAACTAATTACATTAGACTAAATTAAAAGGAAAGAAAAAATATTAAAGAAAGAAAATTAAAAAGCTAACTATTTACAACCTACTATTTAGACTACACACTAACTATACACTAGAAGTCTAAATAGTTGAGGGTACACCCAAAAAGGGATTTGACTTTGAAAGATCAACGATGGACCCTCCAAAGCAAACATGCCTCCCGAAAAATAGGAATTCGATTTGAAAAACGGAAGGCATGTGTAAGGCGTAAGAAATGAACCATCGTCAATTATCAATTTTGGGCGGACGATGGGGGATTTGGATACTACGGGGGACAAGACCACATTGATCTCAGGAAGATGGAAATCACATCCCCAAGGTTCTTCAATTGGAAGGGGAGGTGGGGCTAGCGCAAGTGAATAGCTCGTGAGACGAAGCATCTCAAAATAACATTCCCGTTCAAGAATCAGGTTAAAGTCCTCAAGACTTTGAACTGATTCTTGTGATAAATTTAATGGTTCGCTAATAGTAGGGAGTAAAGGAAAGGAAGGACCAACAACGTAAATACAATCGGAAGAATTAATAAGAGGTTGAAAATCGAAAGTGCTAAAGCTTGGCTCACTCTCAATTATTTCCTCATCAATAAGGGGTGGAGGGGAAATGCAAGTTTCATCCTCAACCCGATTTTGTGAAGAAATAATCTCATCGAGCATGGCATCATTTTCAAGAAACCAAGCTTGAGAACTTTTGGATCGGTCATTAATTTCCTTTATCATTAACTCATAATCAAACGAACAAGAAGACATATCATCTTCTTGTATGGTTTACTTATAGCTAATGGAATCCCCGCTACTATTCAGAGAAGAATTAAAGTTATCTAAAGAGTTATAGCGAGACATTTCAAAATAGGCAATTCAATAAAGCGACAAGCACCAGGATTTCAATTTCTCGAAACAATTTAGCGCAAGTCAAAAAGAAAGGAGAAAATAAAGAATACAAATATGAATAAAAGAAATACTACGAAATAATAAAACAATTACAATCTAAAACACACTCCCCCTCAATGGCGCCATTTTGATGCGAGGGAAACCGAGTGTTCGTGTAGGGACACTGTCGTTGATTATGCAAAAACCTAAGATACTACTACACTTGCGAGGTAAGCACATCGGTAAGTCGGGTATCGTAAGAAATCCACAGGGAGTGATTGAATTGTAGATTTCAATTGTTTTAAAACTTCGAGATTAAAAGTGTAAAATAAATAAAAGAAAAGGTGATGGTTGGTAAAGGTGAATAAAGAAAAAGAGAAGTTACGCTATGCAAAAGTAAAGCGAGGATCGGAATCGCATCCTACCACACGAATCGAAATAAATACTAATCAAGATTCCGGCTCGAAAGCTATTAATCGAGCATTTTCAATTAAGCATAAACATCACACAATAATGAATTCAATCCAAAGTTGGGAGATTAAACATTTAACGAAAAATGATCACACGCGGATTAAATTCGGAATATCGCTATAAACACTAACGTTGCGTGACAAAGAAAGTTAAACGCTTAATAATCCGACTTTAATACACGAGGTTTCAATTAAATACAATTTTACACGAAACCCTAACTTTCGAGGTCCAAACCCGTAAATGGAGGAATGAAATCCCGACCCTATTTATCTAGAGGCTAAGCCTGATTAAACTAAATTACAACTAATGAAACTAATTTAAACAAGAGATAAATAACTACAACTAATTAACTAAGCATGAAATTAAACTACAACAATGGAAATAAACTAGAACAACAAATATATTAAAGGAGATAATGAATAGTAACAAAGAAACTTAAAAATTAAGGGGCAAAACAACCAAAATGGAGAGTATGGCTTAGCTCTCACTACCAAACCCTAAAATTTAAGACATAATGGAAGATGATCTTCTCCCAAATGAGAGAAATGAGTTATATACAAAATATCCCATGGCAAACTTGTAAATAAAGAGTGGAAAAAAAAATATCTGCAGGGCCGAATCGATTCGGAATTTGGCCGAATCAATTTGGATGGAAATATCTCGAGGCTGCCAAAGGGGCGAATTGATTCGGGTGAAATCCGAATTGATTCGGAATGGGGGGAGAATTGATTAGGCTGAAATTCGAATCAATTCGGAATGGAAGAACTGGCACTCTGTCTCAACCCGAATCGATTCGGATTTAGGCCGAATCGATTCAAACCTACAGATCTTGAATCCTTCCCCTGTTTTTGGTATGTTGAAATTCACTTACGCTAAAAAGGCCATAACTTCTTCGTTCGAACACGGAATCACACACCGTTCACGGACACGCGAAGCTTGCGAGGAGGGATACAACTTTCGTGAGATGTTGGGCCAAATGACCAAGCTATGAAAAGACTAAAATGCCCTTAAATATGTGATTGCGTACGGAACTTGAGAAAAATGCGTCCGAACTTCATACTTAGTACCTAAATACCTACAAAGCTCAATTATACCTCATATAGCATGTTAAAAATATAAACCGAGGTTGTCTGGTTTACGGGCTTAAATATAGAGATTAAGGCACCCGAGGGGGACTAAAATGTGTAGGTTTGAGGGATGAAATACATATTATTTACATCGAATCACACCCCCTAACTTACACATTGCTAGTCCCTAGCAATGAAATAGGATGCAATAAGAACTACAAGCAAACCAAAAGAAGGAGATAGTACAAAAGTATGGTATAAAAGCGTAAGGCCACTTTCGCGGGCGATTCGATTGCATTTAGCATATGCAATAAGTCGTTAAACCCCTAGGTTATCCTAGTGGACGAGTGTCGTCTCGTGATGGTTTTCAGGGATGATACCCATAAACATCACATGGTTTCCTTAAAATAAGCCCAAACCAACATGCGACAAGCCCAACAAAAGCGAACAAGATTTCATACGCATTATTAGCACATTGAAAGAATTCAAACAAAAGTTCGCAATCATTAACATTATAGAATGCACCTCATAGAATTGAAACCTTAAAATGTGGGAGGGGAGCGAGAACATGCAAAGTTTGATTTGGGAAAAACTTATATAAACCGGATAAACATTAAAGCAAGCATCTATTCAATCCTCACGGGCATTACACTCATCAAATGAATTCACTTGAAACAGGGAGGTAACACACAGAACATGCGGGCATAGAGAGTAAATGTAAGTGGAAACTAGGCCGCACACATGTTACAAATGAAGAACGCTATATATGAAATTAAAAATTGTAATCTCAATGAAAGATACCGCTCATTAAAGGAGGTGAAATGTATTTTTAGAGATTATCAAAACTATTTAAACCTTTGAATTACATCTACTTAAGATCATATATGACTTTAATAGGGTTGGAATGTAGGTTTGGCTAGGATACGAAATGAAAGGGATGTATATACGGATTCAAAGTGTTTGGGGATGAAAACTCGGGATAATGGGAAAATGTGGGCAATTACAAAATTGGAAAACAAGTTCCAAAACAAGCATTAAATGTGCAGTGGGAGAGTTACAAGGATTATTGAACTATACATAACACATATATACAAACTGTCTCTTTTCTTTTCTTTTCTTCTTTTCTCACTTTTTCTTTTCTTTTCATTTGCTTTTTGCTTTTTTTTTTTTCACTACACTTTCTTCTTTTCTCACTCTTTTCACATGCTTAAATTGCAACCACACTACACAACATCATTCAGTCCCAAGCAACATTCCAAACAGAGGTAAGGAAGGTAATATGTATGGTTTATAACTCCAATTTGGAGTTGGTTATGGGATTTGGTTTATGAAAAGAAAGGATATATTTAGGCTCAAAGGGTTTGACTAGGGAAACATATAAGGCGAGGTTAAGGCTAATATGAGTGGTATAACAAAGATTGCCTACGATCATTTCATAAAGTTTACGCAATTCTCAAGTAAAAACAATATATGAAAATCATGCTCAAGTAACACATTTCAAGATATACACTCAATTAATGAACGATCAATGAAAGAATAGAGAGATTACCAATGAATTCAACGCTTTCAATGAGGAAAGAATAGTGTATACACTCACAAACGATGAAAGGTACAAAGCTTACTCGGTGTAAGTATATACAATGCAACAAAATATTCCTGAGTTACAAAAATCTCAAACCAAATCAATATAACAAGAAAAGCGCAAGTGCTCAAGGGATAAAGTTTAATTCATGAAGTTATTCACAATATCAATGATTTGAGGACTAAAGTCTAATAACTTTTAAAATCGAGAACATGCATCGTTGAGTTGTCTATTGGATCGGGCAATTATTGAAATTTATCATCGAAAACAAGGCAAAATGCCCAACAAAGGAGAAAAAAGAAAGAAAATATTTTTGAATTTTTTTAATTTTTAACAAAAAGCACACTTAGTAACTAATAAGTAAGCAAATCAATGGACTACACATGAAATGGATAGAATATCCTACACCCCTTAACTTAAATGTTGCATTGTCCTTAATGCGCATTAAGAACACAACACAAAGAGAGGAAAAGAACGATATTACACAAAATTGGAGCGATCTCCATAAGCGCAAGTCCAAACAAATCTACAAAACAAGTTAGTACCGAGCATAGAAAAAATAAATAACAAAAAGTTAACTAATTACATTAGACTAAATTAAAAGGAAAGAAAAAATATTAAAGAAAGAAAATTAAAAAGCTAACTATTTACAACCTACTATTTAGACTACACACTAACTATACACTATAAGTCTAAATAGTTGAGGGTTCACCCAAAAAGGGATTTGACTTTGAAAGATCAACGGTGGACCCTCAAAATTGAACATGCCTCCCAAAAAATAGGAATTCCATTTGAAAAACGAAAGGCATGTGTAAGGCGTAAGAAATGAACCATCACCAATTATCAAAATTGGCGGATGATGGGGGATTTGGATACTACGGGGACAAGACCAGATTGATCTCGGGAAGATGGAAATCACATCCCCAAGGTTCTTCAATTGAAAAGGGAGGTGGGGCTAGTGCAAGTGAATAGCCCATGAGATGAAGCATCTCAAAATAACATTCCCGTTCAAGAATAGGGTCAAAGTCCTCAAGACTCTGAACCGATTCTTGTGATAAATTTAATGGTTCGCTAATAGTAGGGAGTAAAGGAAAGGAAGGACCAACAACCTCAATACAATCGAAAGAATTAATAAGAGGTTAAAAATCGAAAGTGCTAAAGCTTGTCTCACTCTTAATTATTTCCTCATCAATAAGGGGTGGAGGTGAAATGCAAGTTTCAACCTCAACCCGATTTTGTGAAGAAATAATCTCATCGAGCATGGCATCATTTTCAAGAAACCAAGCTTGAGAACTTTCGGATCGGTCATTAATTTCCTTTATCATTAACTCATAATCAAACGAAAAAGAAGACATATCATCTTCTTGTATGGTTTGCTCATAGCTAATGGAATCCCCGCTACTATTCAGAGAAGAATTAAAGTTATCTAAAGAGTTATAGCGAGACATTTCAAAATAGGCAATTCAATAAAGCGACAAGCACCGAAATTTTAATTTCTCGAAACAATCTAGCGCAAGTCAAAAAGAAAGGAGAAAATAAAAATACAAATATGAATGAAATAAATACTACGAAATAATAAAACAATTACAATCTAAAACACACTCCTCGGCAATGACGCCATTTTGACGCGAGGGAAACCGAGTGTTCGTGTAGGGACACTGTCGTTGATTTCGGCTCCCGCTCTACACGCAAAAACCTAAGCTACTACTACACTTGCGAGGCAAGCACATCAGTAAGTCGGGTATAATAAGAAATCCACAGGGAGTGATTGAATTTTAGATTTTGATTGTTTTAAAACTTTAAGAATAAAAGTGTAAAATAAATAAAAGAAAAGGTGATGGTTGGGAAAGGTGAATAAAGAAAAAGAGAAGTTACGCTACGCAAAAGTAAAGCAAGGATCGGGATTGCATTCTACCACACAGATCGAAACAACTACTAATTAGAGTTAAGGCTCGAAAGCAATTTAATCGAGCATTTTCAATTAAGCATAAACATCACACAATAAGGAATTCAACCCAAAGTTGCGAGATTAAACATTTAACGAAAAATGATCACACGCGGATTAAATTTGGAATATCGCTATAAACACTAACGTTGCGTGATAAAGAAAGTTGAACGTATAATAATCCGACTTTAATACGCGAGGTTTCAATTAAATGCAATTTTACACGAAACCCTAACTTTCGAGGTCCAAACCTGTATATGGCGGAACGAAATCCCGACCCTATTTGTCTAAGGGCACGACATGGAAATAAACTAAATTTAACTAATTAAACTAGGAAAGAAAGAAATAAAGCAAGTAAGCTAATTAATAAAGCATGTAAATTAACTACAAAGCAAGAATAAAGGAAATACACACTATATTAATGGAGAGGGAAGATGAAAGTACCAATTACAAACCCAAATGGGTGTCAAACCAAGAGAGGAAGAAGAAGAGCTCTCAAATCCCCCCAAACCCTAAGCTAAACTATCCTAAAAATGAATTATATCTGATATTTACAACAAAATGGGTATTTAGAGTAAGTGGAATTAAATTAGAAAAGAAAAGGAAAAAGAAAAGAAAAGCCAAAATATCAGCTGAAAGCAGGGGATCGATCGATGGTTAATATCATAGCCCACTGTCTCAGCTCGAGGGAAAAACTGAAGGATCGATCAATCAATCCTTTTGATCGATCAATCGATGGCTAGAGGTCTGCACTTATTCCTCCTGTTTTGGTTGGTTTTGTTTTCTCTTCCGCTAAAATCACCGTAACTTCTTCGTACGGACTCGGATTTGCACACGGTTTGCTGCCACGTGAAACTTGTTCAGAGAGATTCAACTTTCGTGAAGACATTGGGCCAGTTGCCCAAATTGTAAAATGACTAAAATTCCCCTGCGCATGCGATTGTATACGAAACTTCGCCGGAATGCATCCAAACTTCATACTAAGCATCCAAATTCCTACAAAAGCTCAATTATCCCCTGCAAAACATGTTATCATAGAAATCAGAGGTTGTCTGGTTAACGAGTGTAAATATAGGGATTAAGATACCCGAGGGAGCTAATAACGCGTAGGTTAACGGGTTAAATACGTAATATTTGCGTCGTATCAGCCACATACCAGAGATTGATCACCAAGATATTCAAGCAACAAATGGGAGAGACGATGGAAGTTCATATTAACGATATGATCCTCAAAAGAAAGCGTAAGGATAACCACCTTAAAGACTTAGAAAAAACATCTAAAATCCTTAGGCGTTACCGAATGAAGCTCAATGCGAGAAAATGCTCATTTTGGATCCAGTTAACAAAGTTCCTCGGCTACCTGGTCAGCAAGAGAGGGATCGAAGTAAACCCTGATCATATAGTAAGGATCAATAATGTTCAACCACCGAAGATGTTGCGAGAGATTCAAAAGCTAATTGGGATGATCGTAGCCCTACACCATTTAATCTCTAGGTGGTCTAAGCATTGAAGACCATTTTATCAACTACTTAAGAAGGAAAAAGGCCTCACCTAGAATGATGAATGCTCAAAAGCACTTGAAAAAATCAAGTCTTATCTGCGTAAACCTCTACTGTTAATAATTCCAAACCCAGGGGGTCTTCTTTACCTCTACCTAGCAGTTTTAAGCCATGTAGTCAGTTCAGTCTTAGTATACGAGAAAGAAGGCAGACCATTCCCCATTTACTATGTCAGTAAGATGGTCCTAGACGCCGAGCAGTGCTACCTTCCACTTGAGAAGTTTTCTTTCTCACTGGTCATTGCGTCCCAAAAGTTAAAACATTACTTTGAGGCCCTTTCCATCAAAGTCATCACATCCTTCCCTCTTAAAGTTGTTCTTCGCAAGGCCGACCTATCTAGATGCATGTACAAATGGCCAATTGAACTCAAAGATTTGATAAAAACTATCAGCCAAGAAAAATAAACAGGGGATAGGTGTTGGCTGGTTTTATAACTGAATTTATTGTAGAAGAAGCCCCTACTGATTAACAAGTCACCAACCAACTGAAAAATCATGACCTTGATCAATCTAGGAAGTGGATATTGTATATGTATGGTGCCTCCAACTCTAAAGGGATACAGGAGTAGAAATTGTTCTCATAGCACTGGAGAATGCCTTGATCGAGAAAAAAATCAGGGTGGACTTTAAAGCCTCCAACAATGAAGCTGAGTACGAAGCTCTTATAATTAGATTGCGTAAGGCTCATTTATTGGGGTAAAACCATATAAAGTGTATTACGATTCATTGCAGGTGTCCAACTAGGTCAGTGGAGATTTCAACACTAAGGATGAAAGGATGGAAGCATATCTATAGGTGGTTCGCGATTTGATACCGAAGTTTGAAGAATTTTGCATTCAACAGTTCCCCTGGGGGCAAAATAGTCACGACGATGGTTCAATAGCCTTAAGTTTAGTGTGAATTCCAATCTTAGGATAATAATTGAAATGGAGTTCCTCGACAATCCTAGCCTTGTGAAGACGGTGGCATCCGAGCACGTTCTCACCATAGAAAAGGTTCCCAGCTAGATGGATCCGATAATTGCTTATCTACAGAACGATACCTTGCCAATCGACAAAAAATATGCTCATCAAGTCAGGGTAAAAGATGCACATTTCTACCTTGAACCTGGGAAAAAACTCTATAGAAGATCTTTCACAGGCCCCTACCTTCAATGCGTGCTTCCAAAAGATGTCGACCAGGTTCTCTATGAACTACATGATGAGATTTATTGGAGCGACGCAGGAAGAAGGTTCTTGGATTTTTGAGCAATCAAAGAAGGTTACTAGTTGCCATATATATACTTGTCAAAAAACACAATAGCCCGTTAGTACGACCCGACCTGACACGGAATTATAAATTAATGGGTTTACCTTTATTGGGTTCGGGTCGTTAACGGGTTAACACGGTAGACCTATTAACACTAACGCTTCGGGTTTGGAAGTTTACTTGTACCCATTTTTACCCATTTCTACCCATTAATACCTGTTAATACTAATGGGTACTATAGGGTCACCCAACCCATACCCCATAAGAATATCCATTGAAATCCATTATTTTTATATCCTTTAAAATAATGGGTAATATAGGGTCACCACACCTATACCCAATAAGAATAACCATTAAAACCCATTATTTTTAAACTAATGAAGACTAACGGTACTATAGGGTCACCTAACCCATTACCCGCTTAGACCCAAACTGATTTTTAATATTAGCCAGTGCTAACGGTTCGGGTTATGTACCCATTAATATTAAAGATCATTTTTGGGTATTGTTATTAGACCTGTTAGTCTTAACGACTTGTGTATGGGTTAAGGATGTTTTGACCCCTTAACCCGACCCGTACACGACCCGGCACGACCCGTTGACAGGACTAGGCATATATGCAAAAAGACACAAATACCTACGTCGAGAAGTATGAAAAGTGATAAAAGTTCTCCCACATGCTTAATTAACCATCCAATGACCTTAAGTCTTTAACTAGTCTATGGCCATTCACACAATGGGGGCTGGATATTGTAGGGACGCTCCCAACTGCACCGGGAAATTTTAAGTACTTATTGGTCGGCATAGACTAGTTCACAAAATGGATTGAGGCAGAGCTACTGGCGAATATCAGAGACACTGATATGATTAGATTCATTTAGAAGAAAATTATAACTCGTTTTGGGGTACCCAAAAACATTCATAACGGATAACGCACACAGTTTGAAAGTGGACTTTTCTAAGGTTTTCGTGATGACCATGGAATCAAACACCATTTTTGTTCTGTGGTCTACCCCCAAAGCAATGGCCAAGCATAAGATTTTAACAAAATGATGATCGATGGCTTGAAAAAGAGGTTGGAAATAGCAAAAGGAGCTTGGGTGGATTAGTATCCTCATGTTCTCTGGGCATATCGCACTACACCGAGGAGACCCACTGGAGAAATACTCTTCGCTCTAACTTATGGAATTGAAGCTGTAATTTCCCTGGAAGCTAGTCTACCAACCATGAGGACTATCATTGCTGAACAAGGGTTGAATGACAAAGTTATGAGCGCTGAACTTGACCTAGCAGAAGAACATTGAGAACATTCCATGATAAAACTGGCCTCCTACCAATAGCAATTAGCCAAGCATTACAACAAAGGGGTCAATCCGAGGATATTCCATGTCGGGGATTATGTCCTCAAAAAAGTCCTCGACAGCGCTAAAAAACCTTCAGACAATATGTTAGGACCTAACTGGGAGGGACCATTCAACGTAATCCGAGACGATCTGTAAGCAGCCTATCGCTTGGAAATAATGGAGTGTAGAGAGATACCCCAGAGCTTGGAATGTAGCTAATCTCAAGAAACTTCACTTTTAATTTTATTTATTTCCAGCATACTTAGTCTTTGCAAATTTTTATTTCAAGACTTATGATGGTCGCAGTTTGATTTAAAGTCATTAATAAATATCCAAGCGGTTCAATCAATTATTTAGCATTGTTCTAAAATAATAGTCTCACATTTTCCATTAATGATCGAACATCGATCTGCGTTTCCTTAGCTTAATTACAGTTACAAATTTATTAATTACAATTAAACCTAAGGTCTCCAGGTCTTCGTCATAAAAAAATGAAGACCTCATGAATTGCTCAGGCAAGCAAAATACCTATAGTGGATCCCTAGGCACTAAATGAAACCGACTTGGTCGGATAAAATCCTAAACAAGTGGATTGCCCTTAAATCAGGTGCATTTTTATCACAGTCTGTTCCAGACCTAAGGTGGTGTGACGACACAACCTAAAAGGTAAGATAAGATAATAAAACACATGCTCGACATAATGGAATGTAAATATGCTCAAGATTGATATTAATAAACAACTTGTTACAATATGAGTGACGGATTACAAAAATACCATCTACAATTGTAAAAACACAAAAACGATGAACGTGCTACGGATGGCTGGAAAGGAAAACGACAATTGATCTTCTTCGACTATCGTCAGGGTCTAGTCAGAACTCATCGTCACTATCATGAGAGTTCAAATAACTTTTGGCTATTTGAAGGATAACAACGTCTAGATGAACCCACTTCTCTTCACTAACAAAAGGAGGATGCCTGTAAGCCGAACAATCAACTTGATACATATACCAAAATTGGGAATCCAAGGGAACTTTTAAAATCTCTAAGTCATTCAGAAAACTATGATTGTAAGTTACACTCTTTACCTCCTTCAATCTGATGAGAGCATCCACCCAACTTTCATTGTAGCCCACCGAACAGGTAATGACATGAGATCTTTATCTACTATCCTCTATGCCAGTAAGCTTTATTTTGAGCTCATTATTCTCGGATTGAAGAAAGGCACCAACATCTCTGATGTTCTTTGCCCCAAAAAGTTGAGCCTTAAATTGTTCACCTACTCATATACGAGGGTACCTACATCCCCCACGTCATTCACATCATCCTTTAGGTTTGTAAGGACATTGTCCGTCATAATTTACTATGTCATATACCGCTACAAGTTGCTACAAGTCATCGAAGGATTGAGAAATGTACATCTACAAAGATGAATTCGAATTTCAAGAAGACTTCAACAGTCAAGCCCAACAAGGATGAATTTGTTTAAATGTGTTTAAGTTTCATTTACATTTCACATTAAAAGTGTTGGGATATTTTTTTATAAAGGTTAAAATGATTTTTTGAATTTTAATAAATGGTTTTATTTTTTAAAAATATTTTATCATAAAAGTTTTGGATAAATATCTCCTGATCCCGTAAACAGTTTTAAGGTTTGAGGATTCCAAGTTATTTAAAACTTCAAAAGTCCTTTTTAAGGGGATCAGTGACTGTCATCCAAATGGCGTCACATCTCGTTCGAACGAGATGGAGGTTCGCTCGAACGACGTCGTATGTCGTTGGAACGAGAGTTGGTTTAAGCTGACACGTTGAAAGAGGTGCGCGTGCGTTCAAATTAAGAAATTATATAATTAAACTCAGTTTAACCCAAATAAACCCTAAACATGCATCTAGGTGTGGTTGAATAAGATGTAAAGCATGCAAAAACATTCAAACACACTCAAATGAGGAAAAATCCCCAAAGGGGAAAAACCATTTATTTCACTATAATTTTGTAAAGTACAATTTACACGGATTACAATGAAATACAAGAGTGACACAGAATTACCCTCAGGCGTCGGATCTGTAGTCAGCGACTGGAAGTTTCCCTTTCCAGGAGGGCAGCAATGAAGAAGGTCGGTCTTCTCCACAAGGGTATGAACAACAAAAGAGTTTGTGTTCTATGGATTCAAAATGATTCACAGATGATTTGGAAATTTATGTGAATCAAAACATGAGTTTGATAACTCACAAAGATGAAGACTTTGAGTTTATGGACTCTGAAAATCGTGTGTAGAAGTCTCTCCAAACCAACTCCCCGTAGTGGGTTTATAAAAGAAGTCCTGGCTCTAAAAAATCTCTGCACGATCTGGTTGAGTTTATCCAAGGCGGATCGGTCCGGATCTGAGGCGGATCGGTTCGAGGGGGAGGATCGGTTCTTTTTAATTTTAGCATTATCGGTTCGCTACCGGTCCGGGGTCTACCGGATCTTCAGCGAGGCGGACCGGTTCGGATGAGGGTCGGATCGATTATTTTTCTCTGGGCGGATCGGTCCGGCCTGTCAGAATTTTGATTCCCCCTCTTCTTTGATATTCGGATCCGTTGATGACGATATAATCTTGATTTTCTTTAACAGTGTAACGGCTTATGACATACAAATGATAATGGATAAAAATGTCCTTACAAATCTTCCCCTATGTCTATGCCGGTACATACATAAAAACAAACATCTGAATTATCAAATATCAAAATGCCTATACAAATCTACCCTTCCATGAACCCAAAACTGGAACGAGACAAATGAATAAGACTTCATCGTTTGTTCTTCAAATCTGCAGGAATCTCAATGCTTCTCTCATCAGGGTGTGTAACATATGATCAACGATCGGTACCTACACACATGAGACAAAGCAAAATACCAAGTGACGTATTGAGTTTGAAATGAGATATCAAATGATGAAAGCATACTTTATCAAATCCCAAAAACTCCCCCCAAAACTCCCCCAAAATATGATAATTCTTTCTCCCCCTTTTTATGATGTCCCCAAATAGACAAATGAGAAGAATAAATCAAACAATCAAAGCAAGGGTGTCACAAGGAATAAACAACTATTTTTGAATTTTTCATGATATTCAAACAAACAAGAACACACCATGAACAAACACAAAACAACCAAGTCGATGAAGGCGTAAATAAATGGGTGTGATAAAATTCGATAGGAAAATCAATGCATACAAACATGAAATATGTGCACGATGAATATCGGATACTCCTAACGAATGAACTCAAATGATCCCTTTTGGTGTAAGTAAAAATGGAACGGGACATTGACTTAATCAAATCAACAAATCAAGGCTCAAAGTGATTTCCACACCAATAACGTCCAAAACGAATTTCATGATTTTTCAGGACTTTCAAGGAAGTGCAAACCCATTTATATTCTCCAACCAAACTCCCTCAGATTTATATTTTTAATAGAGGCAATCTAAATTATCAAACTTTGGATAATTTATGAAGAAACCTACTGGCCCATAATTGGCATGAATTGATTTTTATTGCCTTTACAATTTTTTCGGGGCTCTTTTAACCTCTTTGGACCTCGAATAATAAAATTCCTTCATTTTTAGGTCCTGTTTAAAGGTGGCTTTTGCGCAAAGGATATATAATTACCTTTCGCAACCCCTCCCCGTTCTTAATAAAAACACACAATCTTACCAAAACGGTTTTTACATGCAGTCCAATCTTGTCAAGTTTTATCGCATATTGAACGTTGTATAGACAAAATTGAGATGGAAACACTCAAGCCAATATGTGATAGACAAGTACAATAATCAAGTAAAGTTGTGCATGTGTGCAATAAAGGATATAGGAGTCAAATATGTAGGAAAATATCACTAATTACATCTCAAAGACTCCAAACAATGTAAAGCACATGGATGAAATGATGTAGCGTCTCAAATCTCTATCAAGAAGTCACATGGATAAATGGAATGAATTTAGTGACTTGGCTATCTTAAATGCTCATCCATAAAAGGTGAAAAACAGAAATCTTTTTGGATTTTTCAATAAATTTTATCAAAATAAATGTTTTTTGTGCTTTTCTCAAAATTTTTCTTAAAAGAAAATCTTTTTGTATTTTTCAAAAGAAATATAAAAAGTACAAAGAATAGATACACTAGTGATACAATCTAGCAATAGGAATCAGAGGATATGATAATGACAATATATCCTCTGCTAGACACGGGCCAACCTCTTAGTCAACTGTGCAAATCCCCAAAGACTTCCTAAGACTCTCAAATCTAAGGGCATCTAAAGGTTTTGTGAAAATATTGGCTAACTGACGATCGGTAAGAACGAAACTCAGGGATACGACCTTCTCCTCAACTAACTGACGTAGGAAGTGCTCGCGTAACCTGATGTGCTTTGTGCGCGAATGTTGGACGGGATTGCGGGATATGTGAATTGCGCTCGTGTTATCACAGGAAATGATCATGGTGTCTTGTGAAATCCCATAATCCTCCAATATTTGCTTCATCCACAAGAGTTGCGTGCAATAACTCCCGGCGGCGATGTACTCAACCTCTGCAGTGGATAAAGAGATGGAGTTTTGCTTCTTGCTCAACCAAGAGATAAGAGAAGAACCAAAATATAAACACCCACCAGAAGTGCTCCTACATCCATCTGCATCCCCGGCCCAATCGGCATCCGAATAGGTGGACAAACGGTCATGGGTATCAATGGAATACCAAATACCATATGAGAGAGTCCCACTCACGTATTTGATGATACATTTTAGAGCGAGTAAGTGTGACTCTTTCGGAGATGCCTGATATCGCGCACAGACTCCAACACTAAAGGCAATGTCGGGACGACTAGCAATCAAGTAGAGAAGACTACCTATCATACTCCGATACAAGGTTTGCTTTACGTCCTTACCTGAAGTGTCCTTACTAAGCTTGATAGAAGTACTCATAGGTGTACGTGCATGCTTAACGGATTCTAAACCAAATTTCTTCACTAGGTCTCTAGCATACTTGGATTGGGAGATGAACATCCCATCCTCTAGCTGACGAACCTGGAGACCAAGGAAGAAAGTAAGCTCACCTACCATGCTCATCTCAAACTCACTTTTCATCTCCTCCTCAAAGTGGTGAGCATGCTGGGAGCATGTGGATCCAAAGACTATGTCGTCCACATAGACCTGGGCAACCAAAATAGCACCGTCATCTCTCCTGATGAACAGTGTCATATCAACTCCCCTTCTCTTGAAGCCACAGGCTAAGAGATAAGAAGTAAGCCTTTCGTACCAAGCACCGGGTGCTTGCTTCAAACCATACAAGGCTTTCCTTAGATAAAAAACGTGCTCAGGGTGCTTAGGGTCTTCAAACCCTTTTGGTTGTTCCACATAAACCTCCTCCTGTAGAATGCCATTCAGAAAGGCACTCTTGACATCCATCAGATATAACTTGAAGCGCAGATGACATGCGATGGTGAGTAGTAGACGGACGGACTCAAGCCTCGCAACAGGAGCAAATGTCTCCCCAAAGTCTACACCATCTATTTGCGGGTAGCCTTGAGCGACCAACCTAGCCTTATTTCTGATTATGGTACCATTTTCATCCATTTTGTTCTTGAAAATCCACCGGGTACCTATCACATTAGTATCACTAGGTCGGGGGACAAGTTCCCAGACATTGTTCTTTTTAAATTGAAGTAACTCATCCTGTATGGCAGATATCCAGTGTTCATCCTTGAGTGCTTCTTTGTGATTCTTGGGTTCGACTTTGGACGTGTAGCAAAGATGACTAACAACGTTCTCTAGCTGAGCACAAGTCTTAACCCCTAGAGTGGGATCGCCAACAATGGCGGAAGGGTCATGACTCTTGTGAACCCAAGCAGGTGTGTCCCCTAACACAGGAGTAGGGTCCACAGAGTGTGAGTGAGGAACTGGTAAGTCACTCCCATAGAAGTCCTCATCCTCACACTTGAGGTTAGAATCAATAGCAGTCGGAGGTTCGTCATCTTGCACGGTGACGTTTATTGATTCCATAACCTTAGAGCTCTTTAGGTTAAAAACCCAGTACGCTCTACTATTCGATGAATATCCTAACAATATTCCCTCGTCGCTTCGGGAGTCAAACTTTCCTAATTGCTCTCTATCCCGTAGGATGTAGCATTTACTCCCAAAAATACGGAAATACTCCAGGTTGGGTTTCTTACCAGTCCACAATTCATAAGGCGTCTTAAGTGTGTGTGGACGCAAGTAAACCCTATTCACCGTGTGGCATGCAGTAGACACTACTTTTGCCCCAAATCTCCTAGAAACCTTACAACCTAGAAGCATAGATCTAGCCATTTCCTGGATTGTTCTATTTTTTCTCTTAACAATCCCATTTTGCCGAGGAGTCTTCACAACAGAAAACTCATGTTTGATCCCAAGGCTATCACAATAAAGATCTACCTCTTCTTCCTTAAATTCTGTGCCATTGTCATTACGGATCCTATTAATAGTGACTCCGTGTTGGTTTTGTAGGACACGACACTTGGTCGTTAAAAACTCTACAGCATCAGATTTCTCCCTAAAAAAACCTATAATAGAATATCTGGAGAAATCGTCTACCAACACGAGGATATACCTCTTACCACCCAGACTCTCGGTACGAGTGGGACCCATAAGATCCATGTGTATAAGATCAAGAATATGAGAGGTGGTAATGGAATGTAACTTCCTATGAGGGCTTCGAATTTGCTTTCCCAACTGACAGGGTCCACAAACCGTGGAAGTTGACTTTCTAAGAGATGGTAAGTCACGTACTAGGTCCTTTTTGGCTAAACAAGTCAAATCTCTGACGTTCACGTGACCTAGACGTTGGTGCCACAAATCCATAGGAGTGATCATGGCGCTGTTGCAGACAAGTGAGGAAGTAGGCACAGTCCCATAATAATTATCCTCGGTCCTCGCCCCTTGCATCAAAAGTTTACCGACTTTATTATACACATTACACGCGTCCCGGTCAAACTTTACTGTAAAGTCAGTGTCGCACAGCTGGCTAATGCTGAGAAGGTTTACTTTTAAACCTTTGACGTACAACACATTCTCTAGCTTAGGAAATCCTGGTAACTCTACAGTACCTCGTCCTATAATGCTAGACTTGCTTCCATATCCAAATGTGACTCTTCCATCCTTATAATCCTCAAGGTGGGTAAAAAATGAGACATCACCTGTCATGTGTCTGGAGCATCCACTATCAAAATACCACTGTGAGGTATTATGTTCTTTGAGAGCAACATGAACAACAAGGGCGTTCTTATCTTTCTTAGGCACCCAAGAAGTGGTAACCTTTTGTTTACCCTTGTTGTTGTTGGTTTTAGCCGGAATGTGAGAAGCATTTACAAACGGCAATGACATCCGTCGTAATTCCTCCATCAAACTTTGTGACGTGGTGGCCAAAAAATCAACACGCTCTCTCAGACTGGCAAATTCATCAGTATGACGTGGTGGAGCAGAAGTACGTCATGTTTGACCCAAACTATAACAAAACTCCTTAAGGTGGCCTTTTTTTTGCAATTTATACAAAAGAACACAGTCTTAGGCGGACCTTGGTTTGCTTTTCTTGCTCGAACTCTCCTTCGTGGATTTTGGCGATGACCATAAGGAGTAGTGGTAAATTTAGGGACTGGTCCAGGTGCAATTTGGGACGTGGATGCACCATCATAACCAATTCCCTGTCAATCACCAAAACCTAAAGTGGGGCCGAGGAGCATCTTTCCCATCTTCCCAGATCTATCCTCGATTTGTACCTTAACTTACCGTGCTCTCTCAAGATCATGAGTAAGCTGAGCAACAAGGGCTTCAAGTTTCTTCCGAGTCTTCACGGAGGAATGTAGCTCACTCATAAGACTAGACACTTGTTTAGTCAAGTCCCCTCTCTCTTTCTCAAAATAACTCTCTTTCTCTCTAAACAAACTTTCTAACTTACCACAGGCAGACTCTCTCTCTCTCAAAGCGGTGCAGGTGGAGGACACTTTCTCTCTCGTCTCTTCTAACTCTTCTTCTAACGCAGTGATCCTAAGAACTAACGCTTTGTTACGCTTTTTAGTTTTAAATGACTCATTAAATAACTCGACGTAGGCGCGTTGAAGATTACTCTTGCTCTCACTTGTGTCATCCTCCCCCTCACTTACATCGCTCTCACTGTCAAGGTGTCCCTGTGAAGTAGCATTCTCATCATCGTGAGTTGCACCAGGAGTACTCACATGACTAGCCATGAATGCGGTGAAGTTACACTCAGGCGGTTACTCATCTCTCGAGTCCACCGACTCGACCTCACTATCGTCACTAAGGGTATCATTAAGGACAGCCTTGCCCTTTTCTCTATTCAGACGAGTAGCACACTCAAAAGCTCTATGCCCCATACCATCGCACTCATAGCATCTCTCACTGTCTTTCTTAGGAGGGTTTTTAACATCTTTCTCATTTTTCTTTTCAAACTTATTTTTCTGAAAATTCTTCTTATCTTTAAAATTTCCACTTTTCTTAAATTTGAGAATTTTCTTAAAGTTTTTAGTAAATAGATCCAAATCATCTAAGTCAAAATCACACTCAGAATCAAAAGTTTCACTATCTTTCTTTATAGATGACTCTACTTTCTTTCTTGCCGTCCCCTCACTTTTTCTCTCTTGGGAATTAAGTGCAATCCCTTTATCTTTAGACTTCACAGATTTACGAAACATGTCAATTTCATATGTTTGCAAGTCTCCTACAAGTTCCTCCAATTTTAGCGTATTTAAATTTCCCATAGAATTTAGCACAGTGACTTTAGGGATAAAACGCTTAGGCAAGGATCGAAGAATCTTTTTCACAACTCTTGCATTAGGAATATGTTCACCAAGATTAAAGATAGTATTAACAATATCAGATAACCTAGCATAAAAATCATCAAAACGTTCAGTTTCAAGCATGGTGATGGTCTCAAATTGAGTTGTTAAATTTTGCAATTTAGATTCTTTCACAGCATTAGTTCCTTCATGGGTGAGTTGCAAAACATCCCATGCCTCTTTTGACGTGGTGCACGTCATGATACGTCGGAACTCATCAGGAGTGATGGATCCTGAAATAGCACTTACCCTTAGAGTTAAACGATGATCATTTAAATTATTCTTCAGTCCAAGAAGTGACAGGTTTTAAACTGGTCACATTTTCAACAGTGACGGAGGGAGGTGTCCACCCTCTTTCAACTAGAATCCAAACACGTTCATCTATGGCCTTTAAAGCAGATCTCATGCGGGCTTTCCAATATGCATAGTTAGATCCGGAAAAAACTCGCATTTTATTATATGATTTCTCCATTGAACACGCACTTTTTCAAAAATCAATTTTTCTGAAAAATTGATATCTTAGAAAAATTTTGCGAAAACTAGGAATACGCGATAGATTAGCGTAACCTGCTCTGATACCAATTTAAAAGAGGTGCGCATGCGTTCAAATTAAGAAATTATATAATTAAACTCCGTTTAACCCAAATAAACCCTAAACATGCATCTAGGTGTGGTTGAATAAGATGTAAAGCATGCAAAAACATTCAAACACTCTCAAATGAGGAAAAATCCCCAAAGGAGAAAAACCATTTATTTCACTATAATTTTGTAAAGTACAATTTACACGGATTACAATGAAATACAAGAGTGACACAGAATTACCCTCAGGCATCAGATCTATAGTCAGCGGCTGGAAGTTTCCCTTTCCAGGGGGTAGCAATGAAGAAGAAGGCCGGTCTTCTCCACAAGGGTATGAACAGCAAAAGAGTTTGTGTTCTATGGATTCAAAATGATTCACAGATGATTTGGAAATTTGTGTGAATCAAAACATGAGTTTGATAACTCACAAAGATGAAGAGTTTGAGTTTATGGACTCTGAAAATCGTGTGTAGAAGTTTCTCCAAACCAACTCCCCGTAGTGGGTTTATAAAAGAAGTCCTGGCCCTAAAAAATCTCTGCACGATCTGGCTGAGTTTATCCCAGGCGGACCGGTCCGGATCTGAGGCGGATCGGTCCGAGGGGGCGGATCGGTTCCTTTTAATTTTAGCATTATCGGTTCGCTACCGGTCCGGGGTCTACTGGATCTTCAGCGTGGCGGATCGTTCCGGATGAGGGTCGGATCGGTTCTTTTTCTCTGGGCAGATTGGTTCGGCCTGTCAGAATTTTGATTCCCCCTCTTCTTTGATATTCGGATCCATTGATGACGATATAATCTTGATTTTCTTCAACAGTGTAACGGCTTATGACATACACATGATAATGGACAAAAATGTCCTTACGCACGTCACCGCCTTTATTTTTAGTATAAATAAGGGAGTCATGCTACTGAATGTCGGGTGGAGAAAAGCTGGTTTTGACAAAATATGTTTTTCTATTCTCCAACCATATTTGAGGGTGTTCATAACTTTTGTTTTTACAATTCACAATCCGAATAGCTTTTGTGTGAGTTGTTTTGTGGAACCTAAAAGCATAATTTTGCTACTGTTCATACTTTGTGGGGAGATTTCTGCAACCGAGAGCTGTGTGCTATTATGGAGTGAGTCTCGACGGAGTTTTGTGACTACGTGTCATGATGGAGTGCTACGGTGTTCCTGGGTTGAAGACTGGACTGCAGTTCATGTAGGTTCGCTGCGTGTGGAATTATTACCGACGACATTGACCGAAGCCTACGGGTATTCGAGTGTCAAACTGTATTTCATTGTAATCCATGTAAGCTGCGATTTACAAATATAATGAAATAAAAAGGTTTTGCCCTGAGGGAGTTTTTCCTGAATTATTGTGTCGCATATTTTATTTATGATGATTGACACTTGCACACACATAGTTATTTTAAGAGATGAATTGATTTGATTCATAAATTGACTCTAATTAAATAAGTTTGTGATTGGAATTTGCGCAACTATTTGAATCTTTATCACACATAAGGTTTCTCAAATTGGTATCATAGGAGGTTACGCCAATTTATCGCGTATTCCTATTTTTCGCAAAAAATTGTGTAATATTGATTTTTTTTGAAAAATCTAATTTTTTGAAAGTTTGTCGCAATGTTTCTAAATGAAAACTTATATAGCTGGCTCCCAATTTTTGATGGGTCTAATTATGCTTATTGGAAAGCCCGAATGAAATCCCATTTAAAAATAATCGATGAGAGAGTTTGGGTCATTTGTGAAAGAGGTTGGAACCCCCCCACTGTCACCGCAAATAATGTCATAAATTTAAAACCTGTGTATGACTGGACTGAGGATGAGTTTAGGTGGAGCACTTATAATTCACGTGGGCTTAGTGCAATTTTCAGACACGTCACCCCGACGAGTTCCGACGTATTATGACATGCACCACGTCTAAAAAAGCGTGGGATATTTTGTAACTCACCCACGAAGGCACTATCGCGGTCAAACAGTTTAAAATTCAAAATTTGACCACTCAATTTGAAACCATCACCATGCTAGAGACGGAGTGTTTTGACGACTTTTATGTACGTTTGTCCGACATTGTCAACACTAGTTTAAATCTTGGTGAGCCGATTCCTGATGCATGGGTGGTTAAAAAGATTTTAAGATCACTGCTAAAACGTTTTATCCCAAAGTAACTATTGTAAATACCTTAGGAAATTTGAATCGTCTGAAATTAGAAGAGTTCGTACGAGACCTACAGACGTACGAAATTGACATGTTCCCCAACACTGTCAAACATAAGGATAAAGGGATAGTGCTTAAAGCCCAATCTAAGAAAAATAAAGTTAGTTTTTGTGAGTCCGAGTCTGCGGACGAGTCTGATTTTGACATGGCACTGCTTGCAAAGAATTTTAAAAAGTTTCTCCAGTTTTTGAAATAAAATTCTTCTAATAAAATTTTTTTGGAGAAAAACAAAAAGAAAGACAAGGCCAAAGAAAGCGGTGAGAAAGAAAAATAGGGTGAAGAAAAGTTTTAAAATTTAAAATGTTTTGAGTGTGAGGGGAAAGGTCATAAGTCGTTTGAGTGTCCCACTAGGCTTAGGAGAGAGGGGAAGAAAGTTGCCATGCCCACCACACTTAGTGATAGTGAGGGAGATGAGGAAGATGAGGACGATGAGTTCAGTAAAAGTTTAGCACATGGGATGGGTATAGGTTTTTCAATTCGTGTGAGCACACCCACTTTGTCCCATGATGATAGTATTAATGAGAGCGACGGTGATGACTTGAGTGTTTCTAGTGGAGATGAAAGAGAGTTTAAGAGTGGAGATGAAAGTGAGATCCAAAAAGAATTTTGGGATTTGTACACCGAGACCTTGAAAACAAAGAAGTATAATAGAGATTTAGGTCATCGGGTTTTAAATTTGGAGAGAGAGAGGGAAAAGTGTGACTTGACCATCACAGTGTCTAGTCTGATGACACATGTATCCCAATTCGAGAGTGATCTCGAATGTGCCCGGGAGTCAAAGTCCCTTTAGAGAACTAAGAAAGTTGAAAAGATGGCTCTTAATCCCATTTTGGGTGGTGGTGAGAATTAGGAAAAGGTCATGACAATGCAGCCACTTTTAAATGTTGCACCCGAGCCAATTCCCACTTTAGTGACTCGACCCAACACACCTAGGCGTTCTGTACCTGTTAGGAGAGAACGTCTTAGAGTTGTTAAGAGAGGTGTACCTAGGACGGTTTATATTTGCTCCCATTGCAAAAAGAGAGGACACCATAGGGAGTTTTGCTTTAAATTGGGTTATGTGTCACGCTTTGCTCCTACACATGTTTGCACACATGAACCCACCCATGATACTTTACTTGCACATAATGATAGAGAGTTTTCTCATATTCGAGAGCAAGTAAAGTTTTTGGAAAAGAATTTTCCTGATTTGATGGAGTTCTTTCAAAAGGTGTCTCCATCTTTGGAAAACTCCACCACACCTACTGGATGAGGTCTAGACATTTCTGATCGCATAGGATAATTTACATGATGTCCCTTTTGCCTATTGCTAGTATGTACTATTTGTTTTATACTTTGTTAGCATTTTTGTTTGCTTTTATTTTTTGGGTACTATTTAACACTGTTTTTGATCTGTTTGCCCATTCCAGGAACTACTTTCTCAAAATTTTCCCACTGGTAAAAAATGCATTATTTTATGGGATTTCGTGTTCTCGTTCGAGCGAGATCACATATTGCACGAAGCTATCGTTCTAACGACATGCACTTTCGTTCGAGCGACATTGATTCTTGTTCGAACGACCTACTGGGGTTTCTGAAAATTTCTATTTTGCAGTCCTCTGTTTTATATTGATATTTTATTTGGTACTGCTGGGTAATTTCTGAACAGTGTTTGAAAAAAAAAAAAAAAATTAAGATTTTTTTTTGAAAAATCCAAAAAGATTTTTGTATTTTGTTTTCACCTTATATGAATTTCCATTTAGGATGACCAAGTCACAATTTCATTCCATTTATCCATGTGACTGTTTGAAAGTGTTTTGAGACAACATATTGTGTCATTCATGTGCTTTACAAAGTTTGGAGTCTTTGAGATGATACAGTATTTCTACCTACATGATTGACTCTATTTGTCCTTTATTGCACACATGCACGAATTTGTTTGACTTTTGTTCTTGTCTATCACATGTTGGTTGAGTGTTTCCATCTCAATTTTGTTTATACAATGAACCAAATGCGATAAAACTTGACAAAAAATAGTGCATGTTATAAACCGTTTGTGTGTGATTTTGTTTTAAAAAGCGGGGAAGGGCTACGAAAGGTACTCATTTATCCTCTGTGATTAAGCCACCATGGAAATGGACCTAAAAAATGAGGAATTAAAAATTATCCGGGGTCCAATGAGGTTTAAAAGAACCCGAAAAAAATTGAAAGGCAATAAAAAGAAAATTATGCCAAAAATGGGCTAGTAGGTTTTTAGTTTAATCTCCTAATAAGAAAAATAAAAATAATTATCTTTTAATGAAGGAGTTCTGGAGTGGAAATCATTTATACTTTGATTTGTTGATATGATTAAGATGACGTCATCTAAATTCAACAATTATACACCAAAGGACTATTTTTTATGTTTATTTGTTAGGAGTAAACTTATGCATCGTGCACATATGATATGATTGTGTTGATTTTCCTATCGAATTTGATCACACCCATCATTCTGTTTTCTCGATTTGGTTGTCTTAGGGTTAATTCAGGGTGTGTGATTTTTGTAACATCATTTTTTGCATTTTTGTATGAAAAATCAGAAAATTCAAAAATAATTTGTTTGCCTTGGATTACCGTGACACCCCGATTTTCTTTATGTGATTTGTTATTTTCCTTGTCTATTTCGGACAAATAAAAAGGAGGAGAACAAATTATGATTTTATGGGGGAGTTTAAATATGGGGGAGATTTGATTATGCTTACATGTTTTATGTTTATATCATTTTAAACTCGATACGTTACGAGATTTTTGCTTTGTCTCATATGTGTAGGTATAGTTGAAGATCATTATGTTGCACACCACGATGAGAAAAGATTGAAGATTTGAAAAGTTGATTGTTGAAGCATAGTTGAAAAAGTTTGAAGACTTGTCAGTTTATCTTTCCACTTTTGAGTTTATGGGAAGGTAGATTTGTATAGGTCATTTATGTATTTGATAATTCAGATATTTTTATTTTGTACCAGCATAGACATAGGTGGAGATTTGTAAGGACATTTTCCGTCACAATTTAGTATGTCATATACCGCTACAAGTTTCTACAAGTCGTTGAGGGATTCAAAAGCGTACATCTACAAAGCTGAATTCGAATTTCAATAAGACTTCAACATTCAAGCCCAACAAGGATGAATTTGGTAAAATGTGTTTAAGTTTCATTTACATTTCACATTAAAATTGTTGTGATATTTTTTATAAAAGTTAAAATGATTTTTGAAATTTTAATAAATGGTTTTATTTTTCAAAAAAATTTTGTCATAAAGTTTTGGATAAATATCTCCTGATCCCATGAACAGTTTTAAGGTTTGAGGATTCCAAGTTATTTAAAACTTTAAAAGTTCTTTTTAAGGGGATCAGTGATTGTCGTTCAAACAACGTCACATCTCGATCGAACGAGATGGAGGTTCGCTTGAACGACGTCGCATGTCGTTCGAACGAGAGCTGGTTTAAGCTGACACGTCACCGCGTTTATTTTTAGTATAAATAAGGGTGTCAGGCTACTGAATTTTGGGTGGAGAAATACTGGTTTTGATAGAATACGTTTTTCTATTCTCCAACCATATTTGAGGGTTCATAACTTTTGTTTTTACAATTCACAATCCCAATAGCTTTTGTGTGAGTTATTTTGTGGAACCCAAAAGCATAGTTTTGCTGCTGTTCATACTTTGTGAGGAGATCTCTATAACCGAAAGCTGCGTGCTATTGTGGAGTGAGTCTCGACGGAGTTTTGTGACTGCGTGCCATGAGGGACTGCTGCGGTGTTCATATGTTGAAGACTGAACCGCGGTTCATGTAGGTTCGCTGCGTGTGAACTTATTGCTGATGACATTGACTGACGCCTGTGGGTATTCGAGTGTCAAATTGTATTTCATCATAATCCGTGTAAGTTATAATTTACAATTATAGTGAAATAAAAAGGTTTTGCCCTGATGGGGTTTTTCCTAAATTATTGGGTTGCATATTCTATTTATGATGATTGACACTTGCACAAACGTAGTTATTTTAAGAGCTGAATTGATTTGATTCATAAATTGGCTCTAATTAAATAAGTTTGTTATTGGAATTTGCGCAACTATTTGAATCTTTATAACACATAAGGTTTCTTAAGGTTGGCCACCAAGGCTGACTGTTTCTTATAGGCACCAGTCATCTTCTTAAGGGCCTTGTGGACAAAGATAAATGCTCGGTGGTCCTGGGCACTAGCCTCCTGACCAAGGAGGACATTAATGTTTCCAGCAAAAGAAGGAACGTCCTCGAAAAAATTTGTAGGCTACATAAAGTAAAAAGAAAACAAATACATTTAGCAAAGTGTTTGGACAAGATTGCAATTAACAAAAAAAAAGCTTTTTCACTATTAACACCAAAGCGAGAAAAGCCCTTAGAAACAGAGGTTAAGAGAAAGATACAAGAACATAAATGAATAATCAGTCATATACTAAATTCCTTTACTCTTCACCCGCTCCTCACTCTCTGGGGCCTTGCCCTTGGATGCAACATCACCACTCTGATCGGTTGGGGCACTAGTGATGGCCTCCCCATCAACCCTTGGTGGAGAGCTTAGAAAAAACCCAAAAAACACAAAGAAGGACAGTAGCGATCGAATAAAACCTTAGAAAAAAAGCAAACATAACCACCAGAACAAAAAGAAATGCTTGTAAAAAAAGAGAGTTTATGAGAAAGTACTTATGAAATCTGGGAAGGAAATTGGTTTTCACGAAGGAAAGCACAAGAATATCAATAGGAAGCTGGACGGTTGCGCTTCTCTCATTCTCTCTCAAGGAAATGAAAGGATTTTATTTTGATAAAAAAGCAAAGCCCATTTTACCCCGATTTTATACTCACTATCATCCACGCACACTAAAGGCGATTTGAAGCATTGCCGAATTTGTAACACGTGGCTAGTTTAAGTTTTCAAAAAATAACTGCAAAGGTGATCAGTTCGGACGACTGAGTAGGATAACCATGTATGGACTAAAAAATATTGTCCAAGACTGATAGTCATAAAAATTCACTCAGTTTTTTACAGTTGTGAGAAAATTCTTAAGGGCTTTTTCTATATCGTATTTATGAAACAATACCTTATAGTCTGAAGACCTCAGTCCCAACTGAAGAGACATCAGTATAAGAGCTCGACCAGTCATAGGCTCGTCCTAGTTCCCTGATTAGGTGGATGACAGTAAGGCAAATTGACAACTTGGAACTTTGGTGTCTCACTAACAACATCCATCCGATTTTTTAGATGGTTAACATGTGATAAATTCCCCCTTTGATGGGAAAACCCTTAAATAACTCAACAAGTGCTCCATTAATCAAAGATGCCCCCACTTGGCCCATGCTGGCTAGCACATCTATTCCTTCTACAAAGATCACTACGAAAGAATAAACTCCCCATGGGGAAGTGGACGACCAGTGGTTTCTATACTGAAACGTGTAATAAACAATTAAACATCCTTATTATTTGAAACCTAGACACGATGGTATACCATGGGATAGATGTAAGAGTAACAAGTTATCCTATAGACGTAAGTGTAATTTTTTTTAGTTCGATCTATACGGATTTTCAATAGACCCTTAGACTTTCGCTCCAACACGAACGACCGAAAACATGTGTTTAGTGCCCACTCCATCACAATAGCTATCCACTCCAACTTCTTTAAATTCAGTGCCGTTATTACTATGCATCTGATTAATCATGACACCATATTGGTTTGAAAGAACACGACACTTGGTTTTTAGGAACTCAACCACATTAGAATTTTCCCTAAGAAACCCCACGATAAAGTATTTTGATGTAAGATGTGGGTTCTTCAAATACCGTTAGTATTAAGTGAGGCGTAACCCCTTATCAAGATCGAGATTAACACCATTAGATATGGAGGTCAGAGCCACAAGCGAATCAGAGACAGAGAGATTCAATATCCAAAGTTGCATTAAAGAACATATTGACATGAGCAACATATGGCAAACACAATAAATGAATGGGACCAACAGGTAGCGTGGTCGGAGGGAGAGAGAACAAGAACTCTAGAGACAATAAAGGCAAGGCAGGAACTTCAAGCTTGGTTAACGCTCAAAATGATGGGTATATTAAGTGTGTAGGGGAGTTAATGCTCTTGCAATGGTGGGAAATTTGGGCAGCATTTCGGTGCTCCAAAAAGTCTCTATCTCTAACTTATTTATTTCGTCTATTTATATGGGGGAGAGGCTACTCGAGTCAGCATGCCTTCGATCCACCTGGTGACGTGCATTTAATGCACAAGATATTTCATTAAATGCATGGGATCCGATAGTTTTGGCAGGAAACCATTCTATTGGCTGGGATCACTATGGGCATTAATGAGGGATATGACTCGTCAGCTTAGAGCTTACTTTAGGGTGGCTAGTTAATCAGAGTTTGGTGAACTAGACCTGCCATCCTAAGGATAAAACCACTTAAGTGCCACATTATTGAGTCCCTAAATGCCAGACTTTATGACGTTAGAAAGTTGTTTAAACAGTGGTTCTTGTTGAGTCACATCAGTCGTGCGAATTGATAACATAGGTGCCTCGAAGATGTGATTTCGAGGTGGTAAGTACTGAAGGAGGCTCGAGTAACTCGAGGAGGTTCATTCGAATGGGTAATCTTTGAATGAGATCGAGTGACATTTTCTATGGGTGAAGTTTTCCCCAAGTATGCCTATAGGGTTGGTGATGGTTCCCAACATTGCCTTGTTCCCCATCCTCCAAACCACGTCCCTGCGAAGTTCCTAAGAGGAGGTTGCTTGATAGAGCATGAAAGATCTCCCATTCCCTGCCAGGCATGGTCCGTCGCGGGTACCCGAAAACCTCGCTCAATATGTAAATTCACAAGATAAAATTCATGACATTCTATTTCTTATTACAAACTATTGTCATCCAGGTGACCTCTGTTCTTCGCGCTGGATCCTTCAGGCCAGGTTCGTGGAGACTCTTCGAGGTAGAGCGCTGCGAGCTACTTGCTTGTGAAGAATCTTCGAACTGAGTTTGTTTGACATGCTTATTTGTGAACAATCAATTCACTTGGCTAAGTTAATCATCCATGTGGGGAGACACCCCCTACATTTGCCCATTCGTAGAGATATTTCTTTATTATATGAAGAAATATCTGTACGAAACCTCCGTTTATCTATGATTTTCCTTTTTGGGCAAAATAAAGAAATTTATTCAAAATTTCCCCAAAATCTCTTCGTTACCCAAGATAGACAAGACCCACTGGCATGCTATGATACCCTATAATTTTATTGATTTTATTTAGTGGGATTAATTAAATTAAATGGGATAATTAATTGGAAATTAATCTGGATTCAAATACTAGCAAGACATGAGTTGGTATTTGATTATGATAATCATGTTGAATATTACTGGGTGAATATGGTAATATATGATTCTTAAATTTATTAAAATTGTCGCGAGTCTTAAATACGACAATTCGAAAAATAAGTTGGGACGCGCGTGTTAGTCGCGCTAAGAATCAATTTAAATGGATTTAAAAGTGAATTATATTTTTATCATCCATATAGTCACTTTGAGTGCGCCAGCGCGTCCGAAAGGGTTGAGATAGTCAGAAAATACTAGTCGGGGGTTTAGTTTGGGTCTTAGGCCATTTTTAGGCCAACTCGGGAGGGCATTTTAGTCATTTTGATTTTTAGGGAATTTTAACCCACGAAATTTAGGCTTTATTTATCAGCCAATATTAAGGCCATTAGGGACATTATCTGTCAAAATCAAGTAGTGGGAAACGTGAGAAGAGAAGAGGAGTTCCAAAAGTGTTTTCAAGGCCATAACCACCACAGACCACCACTATCGTCGGATTTGTGACCGAAGAGAGGAAAAGAACCAACCCTTATCGTCATCAATGGATCAGAACATCGAATTTCCAGGCAAGTGATTTGATTCATTAATATTCAGTGAATAATCTATCCATGGTAGTTTAGGATTTGATGATATCCATGATAATTTTGAAAAGTCAGGAAACTTTGGAGATAAAACCTTAAATCCTGGTTAGGATTTGTATGTAGTTTGATTCTGGAAGTATTCAATTAACGAAATCATAACCCATGTTTAGTTAAAAACGAATTTATAAAGAGATGTATGATGATTTTTGAAGAACATAGAAAAAATAGGGTTTTTCATGATAATATGATGATTTGATCCAAGAAAGGTCTATTTTTATGATGATTTAAAAGTTTTGGATAGTTAAGATTCATGTGATTAGGTTATATAATTAACCAATATGTTTACTTTAGGATTTAACATCTTGTAAAGATAAATTGGGACAAAACTAGGGCAGAAAATGAAGAAACCCGAAACCCGCACCTGCTTGATCGATCGATCGACATTCATAGGTCGATCGATCGACCTCCCGAGAATTTGTGAACTTTGTTCCCTTGTTGGATTTAATAAATTTTGGCCATTGAAAGTTGAAAGTGGGGATTATGTGAATACGTTAGGACTTTAGGGAGACCAATAGGGAGGTAACTAAAGCTCGGAACATATTAGAATTGGTTTGGAACGTAGTGTTCAACTTACGAGTGTCGGACGAGTAATTTATCATTCCAAAATGCGAGAGCGTGACTTAAGTTCGCATGAGAGATGAGTTAGGGTTTGAGACAGAAATATGGACTTTGGAGTACTGAATTGACATGTGGGGTACGTAGGAGACTTAATAACCTTTTGTGGATAGGTTTAAATACTTGAAATGGTGCGACGTGGGGTTTATTGGCTTAACATATTATATATAAGTGGAATGTTAATGACATATGAGTAAGACTAATGGTATAGGGCTTAAATTATACCGTTAATAATATAATTACCTAAGTTGTGTGAATTATTAGTGTATGGACTATTATGTGTATGACATAGCTACCATACTTGCTATCACGGGAGGTCGGCTTTCGGAATAGGACTATCTGATCTTTGTGTGCCTAGGGGGATTAGATTGGTACTGTGACAACCCAAATATAATTATGATAAATTATGTTTAAATCATGATTAGCTTATGTGGTATGGATAAATGTTATTAGTATATATAATGTTAAGTCATTATATTTAGTCTAATCCTACCGTCATAAAGCATGAAATATTGAATTAGCTACAAATGTGAAATTTTGAAGTTTTCGGTAGGAATGCTCATGTTTAAGACTAGTTTTGACCTTTATGACATAACAATTGACTTGAGGTGAAAACTAGGTGTTTGTATATATATGAGTTAGGTTTGTAACACAATAAATGGTTCATCGAATGGACATCCGAGTAGGAAGATATTGTCTTTTTACGAACAGGGGGTAAAGTAGTCATTGAGCCTTAAATGATATTTTGTTTTATATGATGCCACATGTTATATTTTGATTGGACCAGGGGGGTGACCTTATGCCGACTTATAACCCTTTAATTAAGCTCTTCCTTCAGCATATTTCAGATGGAAGAGTTTTAACCTAGGAAAGAGAGTTTTTCAGTTTAGGAAGAAAGTGTGAGGAGAAATTGAAGAAAAATTCAGAGAAAATTACATAAAAGCCCCTAAGGTAATTCCATCCATAAATCTTGTTTGATTTTTTTGTATTGTTGATTTAAATAATAGAAATAATCATTTATTTATTGAAATTCCATGTCTTGATGTGTACTCATGGATAGATGCATGTTTAAGCAAACTTGAATGTGCAAACCCTTGAAATTGCTTTATTTAGAAACCTTGTGTATTCAAACTATCATAGCTTTTTGTATACTTACTGAAATTAATTGATTCCAATTGCAGAATAAAATAAACTCATATATGTATATCATATCCGAAAATCAAGTAAAAATACCAAGAAATGAATCTTGGGTGATGGTTTGAAGACCGGGTATGAAATCTTCTCCAAAAGAGTAAATATGCATACCATATGTTTGATGTTTTGCTTGACATGGCGAATGAACTCTGAAAATTATGAAATTTTAACTTTGTATTATTCAATATGTTTTCTGAAATTGGGTGAAATATCATAGAAAGTTATGATGTATAAAAATTATGAAAATTCTTGAAAGTTGATTGAACAATAGAGGAGCCTATAGGGCAGATTTGCGAGGTAGTAAAGCAATGGGCCTATCTCGCTCTAGGAAACTTGAAATATCACACCATCTTTTGTATTGGAATTCTAATATGATAAGGAATGAATTACCAAGAATAAATGAATGTTTATTTGGTCTATGATTTGGATATGTTAAATATATTAACATGGATTTGGATGGAACTTCACTTGTGATAAATGATTTCAATGGAATCATGTGATGCTTATGGATTGAATTATGTTTAAATAATTCTTTGGACTATTAATATTCTTATGATGATACTAATATTTTAAGAATGATAGGAAGGGAAGAAGATCTGATTGAACAAGAGCCAGATAAAGGAAAATGGAAAGCTTGTTAAATTTCCAAGGTGAGTATACTTATGATTGTCTCATATATGCAGATATATGAATATAGCTCTCTAAGAGCAGGATTTGTTTGGTCCTTATGATCCAGGATTGGTTTGAATACTTCGGTATTGAGGATTTGTTTGGATATTTAAATATCCAGGATTTGTTTGGGTCTTATGATCCAGGATTGGAATTGGACAAAGATCCAATGATTTGATTTGTCTTATGACAAGGATTTGTTGGAACTCATGTTCCAGGATTTGTTATTGCCAATGGGCAGAATTATTTAGAGCTTATGATCCAGGATTTGTTATTGCCAATGGGCAGGATTGTTCGGATTTTATATCCACATATTCGATATAGAATTGTTATTTCATTGTAGGGAAGGATACCTCACTAAGCTTAATGCTTAGGGTTTATATTTTAATAATTTCAGGTTTGTATGCATCCAGCTAGGATACCATATGATCGGTAACTTTGAGAGTTGCACCGTTGGAAAGAGCTGGGGTTTAAATATGGGGATTTTATCATTATCACACTGAAGATTTTAATATACTCACACATTGTATATATTGCGTTAATATAGATTGAGTTGATGATTGTGAAATTTTATCATAGATAATCATAGTATTGTATGTCCGCTTAATTATGACTCTGATATTGATTTCATTATGGTATAATAATAATATTATGTTCATTATGCACAGTATGAAGAAAAATATTGATAAATGAAATATATTTTCCAATGGGCTCAAGATTATGATCCAATTATTCTAATAACAAATGATTAGTTTGGGTTTGGGGTGTGATAATTAGTGGTATCGGAGCATCTAGGTTATTAATTCTGGATGTGTGTGACGATTAGATGGTAGTTATTGAGTTGATTTGATATTTATGAATTGTTTATGTACTAACCAATAGTTTAGTATTATAAACTGTTTATATTGGTTGTTAGAACTTTGTTGTATTACAGATAATTCCAGATGGAACCTGGGAATGGACAACATAGAGAAGAGGGAGTGGCTTCTCGTACAAACAATACTGAAGTAGAGCAGAGTGTTGCTGGAAGGGATAGAGAGCAAGAGAAGCCTACAGAGATGCAAATAATGGCACAGATAATAATAAGGATGGCAGAGCAATAAGAAAGAAATATGGCGCAAATAGCAGAACAACAGGATAGATATCTAGAATCAAAGACTGTGGCCAGGATTGAGAAAGTGGCAAGGAAGGAAATGAAGGATTCCATGCATGAGAAGTTTTTGAAGCTAAATCCTCCAGAATATTCAGGGTCAGTTGAACCTACAGAAGCTGAGATGTGGTTCAGGGATCTAGAAACTATCTTTGCAGTTATGAAAGTTCCAGATAACCAGAAAGTGAATCTAGTTGTGTTTAAGCTCAAAGGAGAGGCCAAATATTGGTGGAAAGCCAGCAACCATTTGGTGCCCAGGATGGAAGGTACTGATGTTATTACTTGGGCTGAATTTATTAAAGTTTTGTATGTTAAGTATTTTCCTAAAGTTTATAGGAGGGAAAAACTGAGGGAATTTATAAATTTGACCCAAAGGAAAATGTCTGTGAGGGAGTATGATGTTAAATTTACCGCTTTGTCTAGATTTGCTACTAAGTATGTGGAGAATGAAGAAGATAAATGTAGTAAGTTTCAAGATGGATTGATTTGTCCTATTCAGAATAGAGTGGCCACTTATGAGTTGGAAGATTATGCTTCTCTGGTAAACAAAGCCACGATAGCAGAAAGGCAAATGAACCAAGGGGTGGCGAGTAGAGAGAGTTTTAAGAAAAGTAGATTTGACGCATTTCAGTCTAAGGGAGGTGAGGGTTGAAGTGTTAAGAGAGAACCTCATAAATTTCAGAGAGGTGGTGGAGATAGTGGTAGAGGTATGGGGAGATTTGGTAGAGATACTAGGGGCGGATAATCTTCTAGTCTGGTTAGGAGGTCAGGAAAGGGTGAGGCACCAATGACAGTTGTTACATGTTTCTTTTGTAAAGAGGAGGGGCATTATAAATCCGAGTGTCCTAAGCTTAAAGGAGTGGAATGCTACCATTGTCATCAAGTGGGTCATGTTAAGAATAATTGTCCGCGATTGGCAGAGACTCCAGCAGCACCTAGTGAAGTAGCAAGCAGGGTGTTATCTCCAGGCAGTGCGGTGAAAAGTATGGGCAGAGGATAAGCTAGTAGTTCCAGGCCAGGTGGACGAGTCTTTATAATGAAAGAAGCTCATATTACTCCAGATGTGGTGATAAGTACACTTTCTGTTACTGATAGAAGTGCTTATGTTTTGATTGATCCTGGTTCCACACATTATTTTGTGTCCAATGCTTTTGCTGTATACCTGAATAGACCGTGTACCAGTTTAGATGTGGGGTTGGGTATTTATATGCCTATGGGAGATATGGTTGTAGCCGAATATGTTTTTCGTGATTGTGTTTTGACTGTGGGGGTTAGAGATACAATTATAGATTTACTTCCATTGGATATTTTTGATTTTGATATAATTCTGGGAATGGATTGGTTATCTAAATATCATGCATCTATGGATTATTTCTGTAAGGAAGTTGTTTTTAATATGCCTGGTGAGCCTGAATTTAAATTTGTGGGGGAAAGGAAAATTGTTCCCAGTTGCATCATTTCTGCTATTCAGACGAGGAAATTATTGAGTAAGGGGTGTGAGGGTTTTATTGCATATGTTCTTGACACTAGGAAGGGGGATTTATAATTAGTCGATGTTCATATTGTACGGGATTTTCCAGAAGTGTTTCCTAGTGAGTTTTCGGGGTTACCCCCAGAGAGAGGGGTTGGATTTAGTATTGAATTAGCACCGGGGACAGATCCTATTTCTATGGCACCGTATAGAATGGCACCTGTTGAATTAAAAGAACTTAAGATCCAGTTGCAGGATTTACTTGATAGGGGGTTTATACAACCTAGTGTATCTCCATGGGGTGCACCAGTTTTATTTGTGAAAAAGACAGATGGCACTATGCTTTAGTGTATTGATTATAGGCAACTGAATAAAGCTACAATTAAGAACAATTACCCTTTACCTCGTATAGATGATTTGTTTGATCAGTTACAGGGTGCTAAAGTATTTTCAAATATAAGCTTGCGATCAGGGTATCATCTGTTGAGGGTGAAGGATAGTGATATTTCTAAAACTGCTTTTCACACTCGGTATGATCATTTTGAGTTTTTAGTGATGCCTTTTGGGGTGACTAATGCTCCAGCTGTATTTATGGATCTTATGAACCGAGTACTGCATCCTTTTATTTATTCATTTGTGATAGTTTTTATTGATGATATTCTGATTTATTCACGTGATATGGTTGAACATGAAAAACATCTCAGAACTATTTTGAATGTGTTGAAAGATAAGAAGTTGTATGCTAAGTTTATCAAGTGTGAATTTTGGCTATCACAAGTTGTATTTTTAGGCCATGTTATTTCTGGAGATGGTTTCGTTATTTATACCGACGCTTCACACCAGGGGTTGGGTTGTGTTTTTATACATCATGGTAAGGTTATTGCTTATGCTTCTAGGCAGTTGAGTACATATGAACGTAATTATCCTACACATGATTTGGAACTTGCTGCTATTGTGTTTGCTTTGAAATTATGGCGTCATTATCTATATGGTGAGGTATGTGAATTTTTACTGACCATCAAAGCCTTAAGTATTTATTTACTCAAAAGGAGTTGAATTTGAGGCAGAGGCGATGAATGGAGTTAATTAAAGACTATGATTGTACAATTCACTACCATCCAGGGAAGGCAAATGTAGTTGCAGATACTTTGAGTAGAAAGGCTTTGGGCAGGTTATCTTGTATTCGATGTGCTAGAGTTTCCCAAATCATGTAATTGAGATTGATGGGAGTAGAATTGAAGCTAGCCTATGGGGACATGTTCTTTGCTCATGTAAGCATGAGGCCTTTGTTAGCTACCCGTATTCGTGATTTGCAAAGTCAAGATCCTTTCCTTGAGAAGAAACGATAAGATGTCTGAGATGGTAAGTCTGAAGATTTTTGTATTGTGAATGATGGCACTTTATTGTATAAGCAGCGACTATGTGTGCCCAATGTGTGTGGATTGAAAGAGAAAATTTTAGATGAGGCTCATAATTCCATTTATACAATGCATCCTGGTAGCACTAAAATGTATAGGGATTTAAAGGAGCATTATTGGTGGAATAATATGAAGAAGGAAATAAATGATTTTATTGCTATGTGCCTTATATGTCAGCAAGTGAAAGTGGAGCATCAGAAACCTACTGGTCTGCTTCAGCCATTGCCAATACCGGAATATAAATGGGATCATGTAACGATGGATTTTATGGTTGGGCTTCCTCGATCTCACAAGGGGTCAGATTCGATTTGGGTAGTGGTGGATAGATTCACCAAGTCCGATCATTTTCTAGCAGTCAAGACCACGTATACAGTTGATAGGTATGCTAGATTGTATGTTAATGAAATTATTCGATTGCATGTAGCACCGATATCTATTATTTCAGATAGGGACCCTACTTTTACATCCAGATTTTGGGATAGCTTGCAGTATGCTATGGGTACTAACTTGATGTTTAGTATGGCTTTTCATCCTCAGACAGATGGGCAGTCTGAAAGGACAATACAAATTTTGGAAGATATGCTTAGAGCTTGTGTGCTCAATTTTAAAGGAAATTGGGATGAATATTTGCCTTTGATAGAATTTGCATATAACAATAGTTTTCAATCTACTATTGGTATGGAACCATATGAAGCGTTGTATGGTAGACGGTGTCGTACACCCGTATGCTGGGGTGAAGTTGGTGAAAGGAAGATAGAGGGTCCAGAGTTGATTGAAGTCACCACTAAAAAAGTGAAGATTATTCAAGATAGAATGAGAACGTCTCAAAACAGACAGAAAAGTTATGTGGATAAGCGCTGGAAAGATTTAGAATTTTAAAAGGGGAATTACGTGTTTCCTCGAATATCACCATGGAAAGGAGTTATGAGGTTTGTAAAGAAAGGTAAATTAAGTCCACGCTACATTGGACCTTATGAAATTCTTGAGAAACTCGGAATAGTTGCCTATAAGTTAGCGTTACCATAGGAGTTAGCTCGATTACATGATGTTTTCCATGTTTCTATGTTGAGAAAGTATGCAGCGGATCCTTCACATGTATTGATGGAACAACCTATTTCGTTGAAAGAAGATTTGCGCTATGTGGAAGAACCACTTGCAATCGTCGATAGGAAAGAACAACTATTGAGATCAAAAGTGATCCCACTTGTGAAGGTTATGTGGAGAAGGAATTCCATGGAAGAAGCTACATGGTAGAGTGAGGATAGCATGAAGATGCGTTATCCGTATTTGTTTGATTCAGACAACCAAGGTATGTCAATTTCGGGGATGAAATTTCCTAACAGGGGGAGAATTGTGACAACCCAAATATAATTATGATAAATTATGTTTAAATCATGATTAGCTTATGTGTTATGGATAAATGTTATTAGTATATATAATGTTAAGTCATTATATTTAGTCTAATCCTACCGTCATAAAGCATGAAATATTGAATTAGTTACAAATGTGAAATTTTGAAGTTTTCGGTAGGAATGTTCATGTTTAAGACTAGTTTTGACCTTTATGACATAACAATTGACTTGAGGTGAAAACTAGATGTTTGTAGATATATGAGTTAGGTTTGTAACACAACAAACGGTTCATCGAATGGACATCCGAGTAGGAAGATATTGTCTTTTTACGAACAGGGGGTAAAGTAGTCATTGAGCCTTAAATGATATTTTGTTTTATATGATGCCACATGTTATATTTTGATTGGACCAGGGGGGTGACCTTATGTCGACTTATAACCCTTTAATTAAGATCTTCCTTCAGCATATTTCAGCCATGGAAGAGTTTTAACCTAAGGAAAGAGAGTTTTTAAGTTTAGGAAGAAAGTGTGAGGAGAAATTGAAGAAAAATTCATAGAAAATTACATAAAAGCCCCTAAGGTAATTCCATCCATAAATCTTGTTTGATTCTTTTGTATTGTTGATTTAAATAATAGAAATAATCATTTGTTTATTGAAATTCCATGTCTTGATGTGTACTCATGGATAGATGCATGTTTAAGCAAACTTGAATGTGTAAACCCTTGAAATTGCTTTGTTTAGAAACCTTGTGTATTCAAACTATCATATCTCTTTGTATACTTACTGAAATTAATTGATTCGAATTGAAGACTAAAATAGACTCATATATGTATATCATATCCGAAAATCAAGTAAAAATACCAAGAAATGAATCTTGGGTGATGGTTTGAAGATCGGGTATGAAATCTTCCCCAAAAGAGTAAATATGCATACCATATGTTTGATGTTTTGCTTGACATGGCGAATGAACTCTGAAAATTATGAAATTTTAACTTTGTATTATTCAATATGTTTTCTGAAATTGGGTGAAATGTCATATAAAGTTATGATGTATAAAAATTATGAAAATTCTTGAAAGTTGATTGAACAATAGAGGAGCCTATATGGCAGATTTGCGAGGTAGTAAAGCAATGGGCCTATCTCGCTCTAGGAAACTTGAAATATCACACCATCTTTTGTATTGGAATTCTAATATGATAAGGAATGAATTACCAAGAATAAATGAATGTTTATTTGGTCTATGATTTGGATATGTTAAATATATTAACATGGATTTGGATGGAACTTCACTTGTGATAAATGATTTCAATGGAATCATGTGATGCTTATGGATTGAATTATGTTTAAATAATTCTTTGGACTATTAATATTCTTATGATGATACTAATATTATAAGAATGATAGGAAGGGAAGAAGATATGATTGAACAAGAGCCAGATAAAGGAAAATGGAAAGCTTGTTAAATTTCTAAGGTGAGTGTACTTATGATTGTCTCATATATGCAGATATATGAATATAGCTCTCTAAGAGCAGGATTTGTTCGGGTCTTAAGATCCAGGATTGGTTTGAATACTTCGGTATTGAGGATTTGTTTGGATATTCAAATATCCAGGATTTGTTTGAGTCTTATGATCCAGGATTGGAATTGGACAAAGATCCAATGATTTGATTTGTCTTATGACAAGGATTTGTTGGAACTCATGTTCCAGGATTTATTATTGCCAATGGGCAGAATTATTTGGATCTTATGATCCAGGATTTGTTATTGCCAATGGGCAGGATTGTTCGGATTTTATATCCGCATATTCGATATAGAATTGTTATTTCATTGTAGGGAAGGAGTACCTCACTAAGCTTAATGCTTACGGTTTATATTTTAATAATTTTAGGTTTGTATGCTGCCAGCTAGGATACCATATGATCGGTAACTTTGAGAGTTGCACCGTTGGAAAGAGCTGGGGTTTAAATATGGGGATTTTATCATTGTCACACTGAAGATTTTAATATACTCACACATTGTATATATTGTGTTAATATAGATTGAGTTGATGATTGTAAAATTTTATCATAGTTAATCATAGTATTGTATGTCCGCTTAATTATGACTCTGATATTGATTTCATTATGGTATAATAATAATATTATGTTCATTATGCACAGTATGAAGAAAAATATTGATAAATGAAGTATATTTTCCAATGGGCTCAAGATTATGATCCAATTATTCTAATAACAAATGATTAGTTTGGGTTTGGGGTGTGACAGGTACCTTAAGGACATAGGGCTGTGAATGGCTTATTTGTGCGTTAATAAGTCAGCTGACCATGGGCGCGTAGGTATGTGCGTGACCCATGGGTATGTGAACTATATTCACCTCCAATATGTTTGATTTTGTTTATTGAAACGGTTCCTGAGAGATTCAGAACACGTAGTCCTTATGTACGTGATGTACCGGGATTCGATAGCAGAGTATGCGTGCACCGCAGTTTAGCCTAGGGGTGCCCTATTTGTATATTTATGCTGAGAATAATATACTTGTGATTATAACATATTCTTTGCTAAAGTGTGAATACGAATAATTGAGACATTTTAAATGGGATTAACGAGGAGTTCTTACTTTAGTAATAGTTATAAATTATTCTAATTAATAAGAAGGTGAGTTACACGCAAGATATTTTAGAATGATGTTAATAGACCCCTCTATTATATTGTGAAGACAGGAAGTGGCATAGACTAGTTAGTTAACAACTTAATTAGGGCGAGTTAAGGATATACGTTAGGCGTGCACATTAGTTGAGGTGAGGAATTTGTGTGAGAGCACGTAACTAACATGTACATAATATTTACTGTTTATTGCAATTAAACACTTGCTATATTTTTAAACTATTTTCACCTCGGGCTCTGACCCGTTTGCTTTCAAATCTATTTTTCTTGAAAAAACTTTTAGGCGCCCAGCCACAAGGACGCCAAGCATAGGAGTTCCATTCCATTGATGTGCTGTAGATGCTGTGGAAGTTACAGGATCTCGGTAGTAGACGCCTCCACATTCTGCATTTGATTCTATTCAGGGTCGTTCATCAGTTAGGGGCATGTCGCCCGTTTCCATTTAGAGATAGCATTCTCAGACTTTCAATTTCATTTCCGTTTTGGATTAATTTATTTATTCAGACTTTATTATTAGGATTTATTCAGTATTTGGATTATTCAGGGGAGTGTTACTCCAGACTCATTTTATTTATTCCATTATTATTCTATTGTGATTGTGATGTGGATGTGGTACTTTTAGCTTATAATTTATTTGGTTGCATGCTAATTTAATTTAATAAAATTTGGCAACTCACTTTTTAAATATTTGGTGGCTAGTAATTGTTTAAAATACTTTCGACAGTGATGCTATGAACTGAACCAACTTGACACTTTGTATTAATTTGACTAAAAGAGTAGCTACCCGATATTTGATTAGTCGAGGTGTCATAGGTGGCATCAGAGCATCAGGTTCTAGAGTCCTTAGGATCTGTACGGCTTGTTATGTTTCCGCGTAGCGTCCTTTGATATAGAGCCCTATATTTTAGGATTGTTGTACTCTTTTGTGTATCTTACGTTCTTTAGCTATTTTGCGATAATATCTGTGTACTTATAAAACTTCTTGCTTGTTTCAGATGCCTCCTCGATGTGCACAGCAAGTTCCCAAGGGTGCCCAGCCCGAGCCTCAGCCTGCACCAGTTTAGGGTTCTATGAACGTTGAGGAAGTTACCGCCATTATAGCCTAGGCGGTAAATGCCGCGTTAGCAGTTGTGCAGCAGGCACCACCTCAGGAACTGGTGGTAGCCCCAGTCCAGGCTCATGCATTCCCGTCTGTTTGGGAACGTGTTCGTGATGCCTTTCAAAAGGTGCAACCTCCGGAGTTTGCAGGGAGCTCTGACGTTGTTGTGTCGAGCCAGTGGAAGAAGGACATCCAAAGACACTTGAGGATGTACGAGTTTGTAGATGTGCAGAGGAAGATACTGGCTACATATAAGCTAGTAGGATCAGCATTGCTGTGGTGGGAGTCCATTACCACCGCAGAGGAGATATATGTTCTTTCTATACAGGAGTTCTGGGTGCAGTACGACCACAAATATTTTCCCTCAGCAGTTCACACCAAGATGAAGCAGAAATTGATGAACCTTAAGTAGGAAGGGAGGTTAGTGGAAGAGTATGAGGCCGAATTCACTAATCTTCTGAACATCGTTCCTGATGAGATTCCTATTGAAGAGAAGAAAACCCAAAAGTTCATGGATGGGTTAACGTGGAGGATTCGTCAGCACTTGCTAGGTAATCTCTCGTTGGCCACCTATTCAGATGTGGTTAACGTAACATTACTTCACTGCCAAGACCACCACTTCCATTTGTCAGAGGGTAAATGAGCAGGAGAGTCTAGCCATCAGGGCAGGACAGGGGGTAATGGTGCCAGCGGGGCACAATCAGCTCAGGGTTAGCACATGCAGGGTGATTAGAGTTTCCAACAGGGGGATTCTAAGAGATTTAGATCAGGAGGTTTCAGGCATGACCATGGAGGTTTTTAGCATGGCCAGCAGGGTCTTCAGGGCCATTAGGGCCAACAACAGTTTCAGCATGGCCAGCATGGCCGGGGTTGGGGTGGTAACGGCCATCAGGGCCGTGGGCAGTAGGGTCAAAGAGGGGTAAACTTTGGAGGGAAATATTTCATATGTGGCAAGATTGGACACAAATGCCAGGAGTGTCCTGAAAGGGGCAGGGCCCCGCAGAAGCATCAGTAGGGTGCTCGACATGATCCCCAAAGACCTATACTTCCCACCGCCCTCCCAGCACCACCACAAATGCTAGCATTTCCACTTATCTTAGCAGTCCCAGTTCAGTAGGGACAACTTCAGTACATTCGAGTTTACCAACTCCAGCAGGCTACAGTCCCGCAGGATCCACTCGCGATTGAGGGTATGTATTCTATTCAGAGGACTATGGGGCGTATTTTATTTGACACGGGAGCCACACACTATTTTATTGCTACGAGATTTGCACGCGCTATGGGGTTATTAGATATCGTGGAGAGCACTGTTACTTGTGTAGATTCACCGTTGAGTAGGGGTTATGTGATTTCTCTTATATGTAGAGGTGTGGGCATAGAGATTAGGAGGTTTACTTTACCTGCCGATATGTTGTATTAGATATGTCCGAGTACGATGCGATTATTGGTATGGATTGGCTGGTTGCGTATCGATCCATGATTGATTGTTTCAGTAGGAGTATTATTTTTGCCATACCCGGATAATAGACGTTCCTAGTGGCGATGCCTCGTCCTGAGGGAGGATCGTCCACTCACTTGTACTATATAAAAGAGGAGACCTCTAGGGAGGTGGTGATACCACTTGATTCGATTCCAATTATTAGGGAGTTCGCTGACGTGTTCCAGGATATTCCGGGATTACCTCCTAGTAGATAAATAGACTTTGTTATAGATTTAATGACAGGCACTCGGTCGATAGCCCACGCCCCTTACCGTATGGCATCAACAGAGATGAGGGAACTACGAGATCAGATATAACAGTTGTTGGGTCAGGGGTTTATCTGTAGGAGTACTTCACCGTGGGGTGCTCCTTTGCTGTTAGTTATGAAGAGGGATGGATCTTTGAGGTTGTGCGTAGATTACCAGGAGCTGAATAAAGTCATGATATAGAATAAGTATCCGTGGCTCCGAATCGATGACTTATTCGACCAGTTGACAGGAACTGCCTTATTCCTAAAGATTGACTTGAGATCGGTATACCATCAGTTAGGTATCAGGGAGTAGGATGTCTCGAAGACTGCCTTCTTGACGAGATATGGTTCCTACGAGTTCAGGGTTATGCCTTTTGGCCTAACCAATGCCCCAGCCGTATTTATGGACTTGATGAATAGGGTGTTCAGAGAGTTCCTAGACCAGTACGTCATTGTCTTCATTGATGACAATCTGGTTTACTCCCAGATAGAGGAGGAGCATGCCGAGCACTTGAGGCAGGTTTTGCAGACACTACGTTAGAATGAGTTGTATGCAAAATATGAGAAGTGTGGGTTTTGGCTGAAGGAGGTTCAGTTTTTGGGGCATATCATTTCAGACAGGGGGATATCTGTTGATCTGGGGAAGGTATTAGCGGTGAGGGAGTGGGGACAACCCACGACACCAACAGAGATACATAGTTTCTTGGGCCTAGCAGGATACTACAGGAGTTTTATTCATGGGTTCTCGAAGATAGCGGGTCCTTTGACACATCTGACTCGCAAGGATGTGCCATTTATCTGGAGCGATGCTTGCCAGTTGGCTTTCGACGAGTTGAAGGATAAGTTGACCTCAGCACCAGTGTTAGCATTGCTCAGTCCGAGAGTGGAGTATCTAGCCTACACTAATGCATCCTTACTAGGACATGGGGGTGCACTGCATCAGGAGAGTTATACTATAGCTTATGCTTCCCATAAGCTTAAGCCTCATGAGAAGAATTACCCCACCCACGACTTGGAGTTAGTGGTAGTGGTATTTTCTCTTCATATTTGGAGACATTATCTCCTGGGGGAGAAATTTCATTTATTCACAAACCTCAAGTCCCTACAGTACCTCTTCACGCAGAAGGAGCTGAATATGCATCAACGTCGGTGGCTTGAGTTTGTGAAGGATTATCAGTTCGATATTCAATACCACCCAGGAAAGGCTAACATGGTAGCAGACGCATTGAGCCGCAGGCCAGTAGGTGAGGTGGCCGAGGTGTGGAAAGCGAAGTGGAAGGAGTTGGGACATCAGGATGCAGTGGCTTGATCATTCATGTCTGTAATGACAATTACGCCCTAGATCATTACGAGAGTTATATAGGCCCAGGCAGCAGACCCGTTCTATCTAGAGCAGATAGTACGATTACTAGCAGAGGGGGCCGAGTCTTACACCGTTAATTCAGACGGGGGAGTAAGCTTCAATAGGATATTAGTTGTTCCTGAGGGGGAATACTTACGACACGAGGTACTGAAAGAATCGCACGATTTGCGATTCGCGGTGCATCCTTGTGGGAATAAGATGTACCAGGATATGAGGTGACAATACTGGTGGAGCGGGATTAAGTGGGATATTGCCGAGTTCATTTCAAAATGTGCCACTTGTCATCTAGTAAAGGTGGACCATCAGAGACCGGCAGGACTTCTATAGCCATTAGAGGTTCCAATGTGGAAATGGGAGAGCATTTCCATGGATTTAATCACGGGGTTACCTATATTGAAGAGAGACCATGATTCCATATGGGTAATCATGGATCGATTGACCAAGGTTGCCCACTTTCTACCAGCCCGGACAGACTACATTACGGGATGTACGCCCAGATATTCATAACTGAGATAATGAGACTCCACGGGGTGCCTCTCAATATCGTATCTGACAGGGACAAAATATGTGTGTCACGGTTTTGGGAGAGTTTCCAGGAAGCTATAGGAAATGATTTGCGATTGAGTACAACCTATCACCCATAGACAGATGGGCAGACCTAGCGGACAAATCAGATGTTAGAGGACATGTTATGTATGTGCATCCTCGATTTTAGAGGTAGTTGGGAGAAATATCTTCCACTGGTGGAGTTTGCCTATAATAACTCCTACCAGTTCACTATTGGTATGGCTCCATTTGAGGCATTGTACGGTAGGCCTTATCGTTCCCCATCATGTTGGCTAGAGGTGGGGGACAATAAGCTACTTGGGCCGGAAGTGATTCAGGATACCTCAACGAGAATAGAGATGATACAGAGCCGTATTCAGGCTGCTCAAGACCGACAGAAGAGTTACGCCGATGCCAAGAGGTCCTTTCAAGAGTTCAATGTGGGGGACTAGGTACTGCTCAGAGTGTCTCCTATGAAGGGGATTATGCGTTTCGGGAATAAGAGAAAGTTGGCACCTAGATATGTGGGACCACTCCCTATAACCGAGCGAATTGGGCCAGTTGCCTATGGACTTGGGTTACTGGAACACTTGCATAGGGTCCATGACGTGTTCCATATTTCCTCACTGAGGAGATATCTTCGGGATGATTTGGCCCATACTCACATTGCTTTAGAGGATATTGATCTACAGCCAGATAGTTCTTATGAGGAGGGGTCGGTTGCTATTCAAGACCATAGAGAGAGAAAATTGAAGTTGAATATAGTACCATTAGTACGTGTTCAGTGGCGGCATCATAATGCCGAGGAGTCTACCTGAGAGCGCGGGGATGAGATGCGTAAGCGTTATCCAGAGTTATTTTTGCCAGGTATAATTTATTTCCGAATTTCAGGACGAAATTCTATTATTAGGAGGGAAGTATGTGATACCGCGTAATTTTATTCATTTTATTTAATGGGATTATTTAAATTAAATGGGATAATTAATTGCAAATTAATTCGGATTTAAATACTAGCGAGACGTGAGTTGGTATTTGATTATGATAATAATGTTGAATATTACTGGGTAAATATGGTAATATATGATTCTTAAATTTTTTAAAATTATCGCGAGTCATAAATACGGCAATTCGGAAATTAAGTTAGGACGCGCGTGTCAGTCACGCCAAGAATCAATTTAAATGGATTTAAAAGTGAATTATATTTTTATCATCCGTATAGTCATTTCGAATGCGCTAGCACGTCCGGAAGGATCGAGATAGTTAGAAAACACTAGCCGGGGATTTAGTTTGGGTCCCGGGGCATTTTTAGGCCAACCCGGCAACCCAGGAGGGTATTTTAGTCATTTTGATTTTTAAGGAATTTTGACCCACGAAATTTAGGCTTTATTTATCAGCCAATATTAAGGCCATTAGGGCCATTATCTGTCAAAATCAAGTAGTGGGCAACGTGAGAAGAGAGGAGAAGTTCCAAAAGTGTTTTCAAGGCCATAACCACCACACTCCACCACTATCGCTATATTTGTGATCGGAGAGAGGAAGAGAACCAACCCTTATCCTCATCAATGGATCAGAACATCGAATTTCCAGGCAAGTCATTTGATTCATTAAGATTCAGTGAATAATCTATCCATGATAGTTTAGGATTTGATGACATCCACGATAATATTGAAAAGTCATGAAACTTTGGAGATAAAACCTTAAATTCTAGTTAGGAGTTGTATGTAGTTTGATTCTGGAAGTATTCTATTAACGAAATCATAACCCATGTTTAGTTAAAAATGAATTGATAAAGCGATGTATGATGATTCTTGAAGAAAATAGAAAAAAATAGAGGTTTTCATGATAATATGATGATTTGATTCAAGAAAGGTCTATTTGATGATGATTTAAAAGTTTTGGAACGTTAAGATTCATGTGATTAGGTTATATAATTACCCAATATGTTTACTTTAGGATTTAACATCTTGTAATGAGAAATTGGGACAATACTAGGGCTGAAAACGAAGAAACCCGAAACCTGCACCTGCTTGATCGACCGATCGACATTCATAGGTCGATCGATCGACCTCCCCAGAATCTGTGAATTTTTTTTCCTTTTTGGATTTAATCAATTCCGGCCATTGAAAGTTGAAAGTGGGGATTATGTGAATACATTAGGACTTTAGGGAGACCAGTAGGGAGGTAACTAAAGCCCGAAACATATTAGAATTGGTTTGGAACGTAGTGTTAAACTTACGAGTATCCGACAAGTAATTTATCATTCTAAAATGCGAGAGCGTGACTTAAGTTCGCATGAGAGATGATTTAGGGTTTGAGACAGAAATATGGACTTAGGAGTACTGAATTGACATGTGGGATACGTAAGAGACTTAGTAACCTTTTCAGGATAGGTTTAAATACTCGAAAGGATATGACGTAAGGTTTATTGGCATAACATATTATATAAAAGTGGAATGTTAATGACATATGAGTAAGACTAAAGGTATAGGGCTGAAATTATACCATTAATAATATAATTACCTAAGTTGTGTGAATGCTTAGTGTATGGACTATTGTGTATATGACATACCTACCATACTTGCTATCACGGGAGGTCAGCTTTCGAAATAGGACCATCTGATCTTTGTGTGCCTAGGGGGTGGTTTGGATTGGTACCTTAAAGACATAGGGCTGTGAATGGATTATTTATGAGTTAATAAGTCAGTTGACCATGGGAGCGTAGGTATGTGCGTGACCCATGGGTATGTGAACTATGTTCGCCTCCAATATGTGTGATTTTGTTTATTGAAACGGTTCCTGAGAGATTCGGAACAGGTAGTCCTTATGTACGTGATATATCGAGATTCGATAGCAGAGTATGAGTGCACCGCAACTTAGCTTAGGGGTGCCCTATTTGTATATTTATGCCGAGAATAATACACTTGTGATTATAACGGATTCTTTTCTAAAGTGTGAATACGAATAATTGAGACATTTTAAATGGGATTAACGAGGATTTCTTCCTTTAGTAATTGTTATAAATTAATCTAATTAATAAGAAGGTGAGTTACATGCAGGATATTTTAGAATGATATTAATAGACCCCTATATTATATTGTAAAGACAGGAAATGGCACATACTAGTTAGTTAACGACATAACTAGGGCGGGTTAAGGATATATGTTAGGCGTGCACATTAGTTGAGGGGTGAGGAATTTATGTGAGATCACGTAACTAACATGTAAATAATATTTACTGTTTAATGCAATTAAACACTTGCTATATTTTTAAAATGTTTTCACCTCGGGCTCTGACCCGTTTGCTTTCAAATCTATTTTTCTTGAAAAACCTTTTAGGTGCCCAGCCACAGGGACGCCAAGCATAGGAGTTCCATTCCATTGACGTGATGTAAATGCTGTGGAAGTTATAGGATCTCGATAGTAGACGCCTCCACATTCTGCATTTTATTCTATTCAGAGTCATTCATCAGTTAGGGGCATGTCGCCCATTTCCATTTAGAGATAGCATTCTCAGACTTTCAGTTTCATTTCAGTTTTGGATTAATTTATTTATTCAGACTTTTGTATTGGGATTTATTCAGTATTTTGATTATTCAGGGGAGTGTTACTCCAGACTCATTTTGTTTATTCCATTATTATTCTATTGTGATTGTGATGTGGATGTGGGACTTTTAGCTTATAATTTAATTGGCTGCATGTTAATTTAATTCAATACAATTTGGAAACTCACTTTTTAAATATTTGGTGGCTCTTAATTGTTTAAAATGCTTTCGACAGTGATGCTATGAACTGAACCAACTTGACATTTTGTATTAATTTGAATAAAGGAGTAGTTACCCGGTATTTAATTATTCGGGGTGTCACCCATGCCTCATTAAATAAAGTTTTCGTTTGCATTTCTGTGCATCGCACGTGGCAGCGCCAGGGCGAGCGCGTGGAGATGACACAACCATTCGATGTGTCGTTCCCCGAATCTTTATCATAGCAACCTTTGGTCTTCCATGACCATGAGCATTTGGCCAACACCCCAGCCACATAACTCTGAAACGCCATCATTACACTTTTCCAAACACCACTGTTTTGCCATGTTTTGGAATTCGTGTTGCCCCTATGAAAGGGGATGAACCTTTAGTTCAAACTCACCTTTGGGTTTAACTATCCGAGTTCAAGATTTTCTTCTAGAGTTTGTCTAAGAAATTCTTGCTTTCTTCAACTTCTTGACCCCCCTTTTTTTAGTTATCATCCATTCCCTTTTCTCTCATCTGCTATGACACCAATAAAGAGAACTCCTTCTATCAGGGGTGCTTATCTTGCCACCCAGGCATGCCAGGATCAGTGGGCACAGTACTATCGTGCCCCTTACTTTGGAGAGAACGATCATTTCTGGGTGACGTTAGAGCGGTTTCCTAGTGCCAGCTGAGGAGCCAAACTTGCTAATGGAAAAAGGTGAAGATGCTGAAGACTTTGCTTATATCCCTACCGCTACTGTTACCCATTTTTGCATAGAGCATGGTAATTTTCCCTCTTCTAAGGTGGAATTTAAGGCGTTCTCTGGTGCCAGTGAAGGGTTGGGCCCTTGGATGGAGTATATCCATTCAAAGTACTCTGTTCAACTGGCCCTCGTAGGCTTATCTTTCTCCATGTGGTTGAGTGATCTTACCTTGGCTAAGAATAACACCGTTTTGCAACTGTTGGTGTCCAGGTGGAGCCATACGTCACACACCTTCGTGGCCGTCTGGGGTGAGTTTACTGTTATCCTAGAGGATGTGTGCGAACTATTGGGACTGGAAGCTGCTGGATTTGACACCTTCTTCGAGGAGGCTGTCTGTAGTGAAGAAAAAACTCTGAGGAGCGAGTTAGAAGCTGTTGTGAAGGATTTTATGGTCACTTATAACAAGTGTACCTACTCTGAGGTCATCCTCTACTTTTACTTCATTGAGGAGAAGGCTGTCATTAGAGCCCGTGAGGCTACTAGGGAGAACCCTCGAGGGAAAGAAGTTTTTGAGCAACCTCCGACTGGGGAAGGCTATAAGTCTAAAATTGAGCTGGCGGGGTATATATGGGTAATGTTGTCGAAGGTATACTTTTCGGGTAAGCCCCACGACTGTTCTCATAAGGACCTTATCAACATGGCCGTTCGAATGGCCAGTGGTGTAAAGATCCCCCTCACTGCCATTGTTCTTGGGTCTCTATACACTTGGTTATATCGTGCGTCTGTAGACTTAGCTCGAAGCATTGGTAGGTTTGATGTTTCTAATTATGCAAGCAATATTCTTTTGACGGCGTTCCTAAACGCTCATTTCCCGAATTATGCCCCCGCTGGCCATTTCCCTGCTTCACAAGATGTGAGAATTCCCCGTATTTGCTGTTGGAAGAATAAGAGTGTGAAGAAACCTCTGATAGCTTTGATTGATCGACCTGAGCGATTCAATCCTCGCCCATATGTTGGGGTGAGCCAGGTTTTTACAAACGATTTCTTTGGTGAAGAGAAGCGTCCCATTGCTCCTATTGAAGAAGCCCTTACCAGAAATTTCCCCAAGCATAGTGTCCCCTGTTGTTTATCCCTTCATATTTGCCTTCATATATCGAATGGTCATCATTTTACTCTGTATATAGCCCCCATCGGGTAGCCATGCAGTTTGGCTATGATCAAGGCCCCCCCTATTAAGCCATTTCACCAAAGAGAAGCCCACTAATTTTTTGTTTGCTTGTTCAAATTTCCTCACTTCCACTATTGCGAGTCTGTATGCCCATCATCCTGCTAATGTTGTGATCCCAAGCAAGAGAGATCGAGGAGGAAGATCAACGATGTACATCAATGTGTTTTGGAAAAACCAATTGCTTCGATTTCAAATTAACCTTCTTAAAGAACACCGTTATCCCGAAGTTGAGAGATTTCTACCTATTGAGTTGGGTTTGAGAAACTGCACCACCCAATCTTATGTTTTCCTCTCTGTACATCCAACACCAATGCCCCCCCCGAGCTGCCTCCCATAGCGCCTATGAATCAGGTAGTTGTGAAGAAAAAGAAAACCACTTAGCCTTCCATTCTTTCGACCGATGTTGCCCCTGGTCCATCGAGGTCGGTTGGAAGGATTGAGTCTCCTCGCACTGCCTCAACGGGTGCAGCAGTTAGGGCCACTCACAAGGTCCCCTTGAAGAAGCCCAAAATGGTTCCACAACCTCTAATAGCCTCTACTCCTGACGCAAAGGTTTTCGATGCGGTGAGCCAGATGGTGGATCAGCTTCTACAGACTTGGGAACATTTTAGTGAGCATGACATGGTTTTTCTATCAGCCGAGATATCTGCTCGAGGCTTTTCTTATGACCCTCCATTTGCTGGGGTGTAATACCCCGTAATTTTATTGATTTTTATTTAAGGGATTAATTATATTAAATGAGAATTAATTGAGAATTAATTTGGATATAAATACTAACGAGATGTGAGTTGGTATTTGATTATGATGTTAAAAATTTATTATTTCCGAGTATGTATGGTAATACATGAGTGTTGATGATATTTAAATTAATTTGGGAGATTTAGTTGGGACGTGCGTCTCAGTCGCGTCAGGAGCGAAATTAGTTGAATTAAAAAGTGAATTTTATTTTTATCAATCGAATGGTCATTTTGAGTGCGCCAACGTGTCCGGAAGGGTCGAAATAGTCAGAAAACACTAGCCGGGGGTTTAGTTTGGGTCCCGGGGCATTTTTAGGCCATACCGACAACCAAAAAGGGTAGTTTGGTAATTTTAAAAATAGGGGAATTAAAACCCATGAATTTTAGAGGTTATTTTTATATTAGAAAAGAACCCACTAAGCCCATTTTCATCATTTGGTAAGTTAGAGGGCTACGGGAGTTATAGGGGGAGTTTGAAGAGGTTCCAAAAGAAACCTCCAACCACCATCACCATCTTTGGGAGAAATCTGTAGAGAGAAAGAGGAAAATCAACCTCCATCTTTCGACAACAAATCTAGAAAACGAATCTAAGGCAAGTGGTTTAATTACACTAATTTCAAGCGAATGTTTCTTCCATGCTTAGAATTGAATATTTGTCTTATATTGGATGTTTGATGAAAACCCATGAAATTGGAGGTAGAATTCATAATATGATATAGGGATTGCATGTAGAATGTTATTGGATGAATGTCATATACAAAATACAACTTTTGATGATGTAAAAACGGATTGATAAGGATAAATTGTAAACATTAAATTCTGAGTTCATATTCATAGGGCTTGGGGTAAAATTTGAGGATTTATGATAATTATATGTTGTTTAGGAAGATTTGACCCCAAAAATATGTTAAGAAACGACCTAAGAGGGTGTAGTGAAGTTTAAGAACATTAAAATACTATTGGGATGATCTTAGGATGAGTTTAGAGAAGAGAAAAATTGAGAAAAATGAAGTAGAGAATTTCTGGGCTCAAACTGCCATCTCGTTAGAAGACCTGCCCAGGTCGTTCGAACGACCTCGTTCGAACGAGCTTCTAACGAGATGACTGTATCCCTTCTAATGAGTTGGTAGTTCATTCGAACGAACTCATTCAAACGAACTCGTTCGAACGAGACTTCTAACGAGTTGACAGAATGGCCTTTTGGCCTAATTTCATTTCAAACGTTCCGTAGACTTATTTAATTGGAGTATTAACCTCCCCTTATTGATTAGTGGGAGTAATTGTGAGAATTGGGGTACGTTGAGGAGTAGAACTTAGAACCTTATAATAAAATCGGATGTCAATTGTGGAGTAGGAAACGAGTAACTAATTACGACGTGAGAATGGTTGATAACGTTAATATACCAATCGGAGGCTTGTAATCGTATAACATTAAATGATGGCATAAGAATGAGATGTATACCTATATTAATAATATGAGATATCTAATATGTGCGAATGCTTAGTATATGTGGTTTTATGTGTATGACATACCTACCATACTTGCTATCATGGGAGGTTTACGTTCGATTAGGGCCATCTAATCTTTGTGTGCCTACGGGGGGGATTTAGATTGGTACCTCGAGGAAATAGGTCAGAGAAGGACTTATTGAGAAGTTAATAAGTCTGCTGATCATGGGATCATAGGTATGTACGTGACCCATATGATGTGAACTATGTTCGCCTCCATTATTTGTGATTGCTATTAATTGAGAACGATTCCTGAGAGATTCGGAATGCGTGGTCCTTATGTACGTGATGTACCGGGATTTGATAGCAGAGTATGTGTGCACTGCAGCTTAGACTCGGGGTGCTAATATTGTATATTTATGATAAGAATAATATACGGTTAAATTGAAATGCTCAGTCATGTATAAATGCGAATGTGATTAATAGCAATGTTTTTGTAAAGATAAAGGTGGAAATCTCCTAGTAAGTTGTATTACTAATATGGGAAAACGAGAATAAATGTAAAGCTTTCTGTTTCAATGAAAATGTCGAAATTATAGCGTGAATCGTATAGTAATGTTAGGTATTATGATTGGACTAGTTAGGTATGGGAATAACTAAAATTGAGTACGGGTACGTTAGGAGTGCGCAAATAGTCGAGAGGTGAGTATTTCATGTGAGCGCATGTCCTAACATGTATTTTGCATTCATTGTTTTAAAGTCATTAAAACACTTGCTATATTTTAAACTGTTTTCCATAATCGGCTCTGACCCGTTTGCTTTCAAATGTATTTTCTTGTTAAAACCTTTTAGGTGCTCAGCCACAAGGACACCAAGCATAGGAGTTCCATTCAGGTGACGTACTGTAGCTGCTATGGAAGTTACAAGATCTTGTCAGTAGACGCCTCCACTTTCGATCTTGACTCTATTAGTAGATTTCCTCATCAATTGGGCATGACGCCTCATTTCTTTTAGAAACATTTTATCTATTCAGTTTATTTCAGATTTCGGGTTGTAATCAATTATGATTCAAACTTAGTATTTGTTATTCCTGTATTTGGTTTGTTGTGAGGAGTATTCTTATAGACTCATTATTATTGTATGGTTATACTATTGTCATTCCATTGTGGTAGTTATGTTAGCATTTCTTATCTACTTGCATGTTAATTGGATTTAATTAAAATTGACAACTCACTTTTTAAATATTAGGGGCTAGTAATTGTTAAAATGTTTTCGACAGTGATGCTATGAACTGAACCAACTTGGAATTTTGTATTAATTTAATAAAGGAGTAGCTACCCGGTATTTAATTAGTTGGGGTGTCACATGGGGGTAGTAGGAAAAGGAAAACAATTAGTCCTCTTAAGCTTATACTAGAGGAATGAGGTGAGTTTAGTGAAGAGGAGATTACTGAGGAGCATTTTTCTGGTGGAGATGTTGGTGAAGATAATGATGACGATTATGAGGGGGAGAAAGCGAAAGAGGAGGAAGAAGAGAAAGAAGAAGAAGAGGATGAAGAGACTACGTTAGTACGTAGGCATAGGCGTAGGTTAAGAGTGATGGTTTCATCCTCGAAACCTGCCTCGGCTCCCCAAGATTATGAAATCGTTGAGGATGTGATGGAAGAAGATGTAAGTCTCTTAACTTCTCTTACTCTGAGTGTCTTTCTTTTATTTTTTCTTTCTCGTGTTGATGGCTTCATTATGTTGTAACTTGTTATTTTCTCCTTCAGGTTGGTGCGCAGGTTGATGCGCATGATGATGTTGGAAAGAATCTTCTTCTCAAAGTAGCTTCCCCTACTAATTCACAGCTAGACACCCATTTCCCCCTAGGGGCAATTATATCTAATACTTCATCTAGCAGCGATTATTCCCCTAATATTTCTTTTTTGCCCCATCAGGTTGGCCTTGAGAGGGATGTTTCCTATGTGAGAGCTACTGAGGATGTACCAAAGTTCCCTGTGCCTGTCCCTTCGCTGCCTGTCGTGAGTTTTTTTTCTTATCTGAACTATTGTTGCTCTTTCATCTTGTTATTCTAACTTTTAGCTTCTATGTTGCAGGTGCTCATACTTATTCAAGCTATTCCTTTAGCCCACCTTCCTTCGAATGACCAAATGCTTGTATCTGTGTTCGGGCCTTCCATTCTGAACCAAGAAGGTACTGAGCCTGCTGCAGTTGCCTAAGGTGAGGGTGAACAAGAACATGTTGTTATAGGAATAAATCTCCCATAACTGAGGGTCAAGCGTGCCTAGTCTTATAGGAATAAATATCCTATAACCGAGGGTCAAGCGAGCCTAGTCTTATATGCATAAATCTCTAAGTTAGTATAGTGTTTTTATTTATGCTTTCCTTTGTCTTTATTGCTAACTTCAACTGTTCGTTACATTTTAGGTGGAGGTAGATCAACTAGAAACTCATGGGCTCGAAGTGGAGCATGTTGTAAAGAGTTAGTTCAAGCACTGACAGTAGCTTCAGTTGTTTCTTTGGGCTGGGCCCGTGTACTTGGTGATACTCCTGCACCACGTGCTCCTCAAGTCCAATAGAGTGATAGTGCTTCGGATACTCGATGATCGTCTGCCAGTGATAGCATTTTCAGTATTCATCCACCTGAGGCAGCCCCCGAGGTGGTTGAGCGACAAAATATGGCTAATTTCCCCTCTGTTCTGACTAAGGGTCCCCATTTGTTGATTGAGTAATTATTGGCTCCCTTTCCTTCGACCTTTACTGCTCGTTGTCTGCAGCCAATTCCTGGGATGATGGCTTGCCAATTGCTTGGGCTCGCGATGGTATTAGAGGAAATTCTTGGCACCCCATTTGTCCTTTAGCTCTGACACTGTCAAATCTGTATTGGTTAGGGTTAACATGTTAACCAATGATAGTTTTTCCATGACATAGCTGGTGGAGCTGCTACGGAGTTTCAAGAAGAGTGATCTTCCCAGCGTTTATGATCGCCTCCAGAATTCCCATCGTGAGTAGGTGGCTATCTCTGAAGAACTTGTGAGTTTGGAGTCCCAATTGTTGATAACTAAGCAAGTAGTGAAAGAGGCCCGCGAAGCGGTTGCTTGTGTAGAGGCATAGTTTGTTAAAAAAGAGTAGGAGTTAGAAACCATCTACCAGAACCAAGAAATTCACCAGAAGAATGTAGCCGACCTTATTACAGAGCTGAGCTATCTTGAGAAGAATCTTCCCCAGTATCACGCCCGACTTCTTGGCTCAGAAAACCTTTGGTTTATAATGAATAATCCTTAGCCCTTTCGTGCAATATTTGCTTTGCCGGTACTTGCTTGCAACTACAGCGACACCATTTATTGAAATAAAGAAACTTTATTAACTTTGGTGTCTTATACTTTATGTTGTTTCAATTAGATATTGGCTGGCCTTTCTGCATTACTGCTAAGTACATCGATCATGATAAAGGAAGCAAAACAGTGAACTTATAAAGATAAAGTAGGGATCTAGCCTACGTCACATGAACTTTTCTTTCAATAAGATTAAATAGGCGAACCTAATTGCTTTAAAGCATACATCCATCATTTCTAAAAAGAAAAAAAGAACTAGTGAACATCAATTATAGGGCATACTTTCAAACGCGATAAATCTTTAACCACTTGTTGTTCAATTTAAAAGTCACATCATCTTCCAGCTTAGATATCTCGTAGTATCCTGAATCGTGAGCTGCTCGAACGAGGTAAGGCCCCTCCCAGTTTTCTTCGAACTTTGCTAATGACAAACCCCTTATGTGTCTCATGTAGGATTTTAGAACCAATTCTCCCTCCTTGAACTTCCTTGGCCTTACTAACTGATCATAAGATCTGGATAATTTCTTCCTGTATATCTCGTAGTGTCTCACAGCATTATCCCTATGTTCTTCCAAGGCTTAGAGTTGTACATGGTAGCTGTGAGGGAGTATAGTACTACGTAGGTTATAACGAGCAGAAGGTACCTCGAGTTCGACTGGCAGCGTAGCTTTTGCCCCAAATACTAAGGAGAATGGTGTGTATCGTATTAGCCTTCTCTTCGTCATTTGATAGGCCCATAGAACTTTGAGGATCTTGTCATCCCATGTACCAGGGAAGTCTTCTAACTTTTTTGCCAAAATATTCAGCAACGTCTTGTTGGTAGCTTCTGCTTTCCCATTGCACTTCTGGTAGGCTACTGCTGACTTGTGGTGGATGATGGAGTAATTTTCTATGAGCAGACGCACTTCACTGTTTACAAGGGGGTACCATTATCCAATAAAAATACCTTTGGGATGCCAAAATGGTAAATAATGTATTCCTTCATGAATCAAGCTACTACCTCCGCAGTGGATTTCTTGAGCGGTATGGCTTCTGCCCACTTCGTGAAACATTTTGTGTCTACCAAGATCCGTATCTTTCCTCTCGACGAGGGGTTAATGGCTCCTACCACATCGAATGCCCAAGAATGGAATGAGAATGTAGCGGATAAAGAGTGTAGGTCCACCTAAGGGGAGTGGATCATATTCCCATGTAGCTGGCATGATTTGCACTTTCTAATAAAATTAGTTGAGTCTTTCTAAATCGAAGACCAGTAATAGCCCAAAGTCATTAGCTGATCGTAAAGTTTGGCTCCCCTGATGTGACCTGGATCGTGAGCTTGCTTCAACACCTCTTCAACCTCTTCACTTCTTATAGACCTTATGGTCCTATCATGATAGCCTCATCGGTACAGTTGCCCATCTTACACGAAGTACCTCGGTGCTCACCTCTTTATCTTTATAGCATCCTCTTTATCTGCTGGCATTACTCCCTCTATCAAGAAGTCCATGTAGTGTTGTCTTCAATCTTGCGGTTGGTCAATGAAGTTGCACTCTATCGCTTGATAGAAAATGAAGCACTTTGATCACTCTCTTTGTAGTGCGGCGACTTCTTGTCTCATCAAGGGCCAGTAGTACCCCGCTCGCTGTATCCTTTTATATAGAGGATCTCAGTAGTCTCACAGCTATTCTCATGTACTTCGATCAATATTCTCCTAGCCTCTTTAGGGTTCACATACATGGACGACCAACCTCCGTTGTTTTTGAAATATAAGTTACCCCTGGAAATAAAGTATTGTGTTAGGTCATCCAAGCTAAGTGGTCCTTCCCCTCTCTCTAGCTGCTTTCTGATTTCACCTCTCTAGTCATCTTTGTCTTCTGATGGCAACATCTTAGATACTATCGAGGGGGCCGTTCTCTTTGTGATTCGGACCACGATTGATTCTCTATTAAAGGCAATATCTTACGCGATGGTGGCATAGGCATCCGCATGCATGTTCATCATTTGGGGGTGCCTTTTTGTCTTTACCACCTCAAACTAGCCCAGTAGTCGCTAGATGATCATGCAATAAGGCGCGAAACTCATATACTTAATGCTAATTCCCCTGTTACTTTCTCCACCACCAAGCTTGAGTCCCCTTTGATTATAAGAACCTCGATGCCCCTCCTCAGTGCTTATAGCAGTCCCAATACCAAGGCCTCGTACTCAGCTACATTATTAGAGCATTCAAACTCCAGTTTGAAAGACAAGCGAATTTCTTCATTGCCTATTCGGAGGATGACGCCCACTCCTTCTTTATTCTCGACTGAAGAGCCATCGAACTCCATAGTCCATTACTCTAGGCTAGATGCTACAAAATTGGCTTGAAGATCATCCCTCGAGAGCTCTTCGACAGGCGGCTCGAATGTTCCCATCGAAAATATAGCCAACAGATCTACATATGCTTGGCTTTTGATAGCTCGAGGGACCACACACTTCAGATTGTACTTTGAGAGGATTAAGAACCATTGAGATGCCTTGATTATCAATACAGTTCTAGCAAGCAAAAAATTTATGGGGTCAAATCTAGTTACAATATGAACCGTGAATGATAACAGTTAGTGCCTAAGTTTTTGTGCTATAAATACGAGGGCTAAATAATGCCTCTCGATACTAGTGCATCTGGCCTCGGGCCCATGTATAATCCTACTTAGATAATAAATAGGTTTTTCAATGCCTTTGCCCTCTTGGGCCAACAAAGTCCCAATGGACCGTTCTGTTGATGTGAGATATAAGCGTAAAGAGGTACCTGCCTTCAGAGGGATCATTATTTGAGGGGAGGTAAGGATTTCCTTCAGCTTGTCCATGGCTTCCTGGTGCACGGCTTCCCACCCAAACTTCTTACCCTTTCTCAGCAGCTCCATAAAAGGGTGCGTTACTTCGGCCAACCCCGGAACAAACCGCCTCAAATAGGAGACTTTGCCCAAGAAACTTTTTAATTCCCTCGCTAATTTCAGTCTTGGCATGTCGAGGATAGCCCTTTGTTTTTCCAGGTCCATTTGCACCCCCTGGTGATTCACCACGAACCCCAAAAACTTCCCACTCGTCACCCCAAATGCACATTTGAGAGGCTTCATCTTTAGCTTGTACTTCCTGCAGCGAGTGAACACCCGTCTCAAGTCGTCTAGATGGGATTCTTCCTTTTTGGACTTAAACACCAAGTTGTCAACACAAAACTCCATAGTCTTGTGGAAAAGGTCATGGAATATGGCCATTATCGTCCTCTGGTAGGTAGCCCCTGCATTCTTCAATCCAAAGGGCATGATTGTGTACATAAAATTGCCCATGGGTGTTGTTAATGCAAAAATTCTCCATCTACGAGGACCAATCAGAAAAGGACACATGTCATCCTACGTGGCAATATTCGACACCCAGGAGAGTTGGTCGGTATCCGAGGAGAGTTGGTCGGCACCCGAGGAGGGTTAGTCGGCCCCCGAGGAGAGTTGGTCGGCCCCCGAGGAGAGTTGGTCGGCACCCGAGGAGAGTTAGTCGGCACCCGAGGAGAGTTGGTCGGCATACCAACCAGGAAGATCAAAGGATGACTATGCATTTAATGTGCATTAATGAAGATGACAGCGCATTTAATGAGCCTTAATGTACATTTATACTGTATTAATAGATGACAACACATAGCATACCAAGCAATTCAATAATTAGATTCGTTGAATGTAGACATAAATGTCTACATACAATGAATCTCTTTATCTCCCATCACTATAAATACATGTATTCTCTTAGCCAAAAGAAGAAGAGATCCGGGGGAAACTAGAAACCCCATACACAAGATACATGTCCCTTCTCTCTCTACACCCTATGGTGCTATTGTAAACCCCTGGGAATAAAATAACAGTGGACGTAGGCTTTATTCATAGCCAAACCATTTTAAAAATCTTTGTCTCTCATGTGCTTGATTGGATTGCTTTTATCTATTTATCTGTGATCATAAAAATGGGATTCAGTCCAGTTTTTTGCATCAACAGATTGACGCCGTTTGTGGTCTAAATTTGATATTGAAGTTCAGGAGGTATATTGAAGTTCAGGAGGCGTATTCAGAAGTTCAGGAGGTGCATTCAGAAGTTCAGGAGGCATATTCAGGAGTTATTATTCACATACTATTGAAGTTCATAAGTCAAATTTAGCATCTACTGCACTAAGATCTTTACTACTACTATCCCGACCAACATTGAAGAAGAAGTTGTATGAAAATGTTTCAAAGTCCACCACTAGCTTGGTACTAATCAGATTGAAGAGTTGGGTTCAAAATCTAGTATGTTACTCGACAAAGTATTCAGAGGATCATAAATCAGAAGAATCAAGCATGTGAAGTTAGCACTCAGTTGCTCGGCACAGGAGGCAGTTGGTCGGCTAGCAAACCAATCAACATACTTGAAGATTATGATAAGCTACAAGCTGCATACTATGGCATGGCTGCATCCAAATTCCTAGGGGTGATACATAGCACACGGAGTTCCCCAAAAGAAAGATTAGCAACCATCGATCAGCCTGCATCATATGTCGTCCAGGAGATAATGCACTTTATGTTGAACAAATCAAGAAGGTAGATCAAGAATTTCACGAGCACCGAGCAACACTGCAGAATAAATACTCCATCCTTTCAAGTAAACCATCAAGCATGGAGCATTGGGGGCTTCTGTTAACGCAAAAATTCTCCATCTACGAGGACCAATCAGAAAAGGACACATGTCATCCTACGTGGCAATATTCGACACCCAAGAGAGTTGGTCGACATCCGAGGAGAGTTAGTCGGCATCCGAGGAGTGTTAGTCGGCACCCGAGGAGAGTTGGTCAAAACCCGAGGAGAATTAGTCGGCACCCGAGGAGAGTTGGTCGGCCCCCGAGGAGAGTTGGTCGGCACCCGAGGAGAGTTAGTCGGCACTCGAGGAGAGTTGGTCGGCATACCAACCAGGAAGATCAAAGGATGACTATGCATTTAATGTGCATTAATGAAGATGACAGCGCATTTAATGAGCCTTAATGTACATTTATACTGTATTAATAGATGACAACACATAGCATACCAAGCGATTCAACAATTAGATTCGTTGAATGTAGACATAAATGTCTACATACAATGAATCTCTTTATCTCCCATCACTATAAATACATGTATTACCTTAGCCAAAAGAAGAAGAGATCCGGGGGAACCTAGAAACCCCATACACAAGATACACGTCCCTTCTCTCTCTACACCCTATGGTGCTATTGTAAACCCCTGGGAATAAAATAACAGTGGACGTAGGCTTTATTCCACTGTTATAAAAAACCCGCCTAGGCTCCGCCTAGGCACGCCTAGGCTTAAGGCTTGGGAGAAACGCCCCGCCTTACGCTTTTCACGCCTTATTCTTGGTAAAACCCTTAAGGCGCATTTTTTTCTAAAAAAAACAATGATTTAGTGAAACGATATCGCCTTTTAAAGAATTTGTTTACAAACCGGACCATTATCTCATCCAAAATAATCAAATAGTATTTTAATTTGCATATATTCAGAAATATTTTTATGATCTGTGCAATTTTTGTATTTTAATAGTCTTGTTATGGTTAAAAAATATTAAAATATATTAAGAAGGCCTAAACGCCTTTTCACGCCTTTTTAGGCTTCTAAGGCTTAAGGCTTGGCTTCCACGCCTCAATCACGCCCCGCGTTTTTTAGAACCTTACTTTATTCATAGCCGAACCACTTTAAAAATATTTGTCTCTCATGTGCTTGATTGGATTGCTTTTATCTATTTATCTGTGATCATAAAAATGGGATTCAGTCCAGTTTTGTGTATCAATAGGTGTCCTAAAGGCAGTCTTCTTCACATCAGCTGGATCCATTTTTATTTAATTATAGCCCACATACCCGTCCATGAAGTTATACATCTCATGGCCCGCTATTGCATCGATCAAGCTGTCAATGTAGGGCAGTGGTAATTCATCCTTCGGGCATTCCCGGTTCAGATTTCTAAAATCTACACATATCTTGATTTGGCTTTTGTATTTCTTTCCCAAGGGTACAATACTGGACAACCATATCGGGTGTTGGATTAGAACTATAAACCCCTCCGTGATAAGCCTCTATACTTCTTGCTTGTTCTTCAAATCCAACTCTTCTTTGTATATTCGAGTGTCCTGCTTCACCGGGATTGTTGAGGGCAAGACATTCAGTTTGTGGCAACTTACCTCTTTATCCATCCCAGACATCTCGGTTTACTTTCATGCGAAGACATCTTTGAACTCCATCAGAAGTTTGATTAACCCCTCTCGTGGTGCTCCCTCCAAGTCCTTCGAGATAAATATAGGGTTCGAATCCCCACCTTCCCTAGCCAAATCAATATTTTCTAATTCCTGGATCCGTGGCCTAGGGCCATCTTTCATACATTTCGGCTCTTCCTCCACTTCTTCTACAAACTATTGGATCCTAGAGTTATTAATTACTAGGAATTTCCCCTGGTTATCCACCAGGAAGCATTCATAAATCGGGTCAGCCTCATCGTCCAGGCTCTCGATTGCCCGCTCTCACACCTTCATAATCCATAGATAATTTTACCGTTAGGCAAAACCACCCGCTTGCACTGTTGGGCCGCGTCTCTTTGGAACGGTCACTTTCTATGCTTCTCATCCACCTCCTTCACCGTTCACCTAATAAGCATGCTCTATGTCTGAACTTGGTGCTCAACGGGATCAATTCGCGGGGTCATCCGATCACGAAGCTGTCTCGACAGGTTGGGGGGACTTACTGCCTAGGGGTGGAAATTTGGGTTAGTCGGGTCAATTTTGGGTCGCGTTGATTTTTATTTGAGTATAAGTTTTGTGTACTCTTAAATCTATACAAGCTAATCGTGTCAAGTTTGGGTTATTTCGGGTTATTACCATAAACGGGTTATCGTGTCCAAAATTTCCAGCCCTATTACTGCCCCTAGATCACGTTCTTCTTTATAAGTTACGACCGTTCATGTCGGTATCCGTACCTTCTCTCGGGTGGATGGGAATTTTATCCCCCTCATATATCTCATCACCGTGGTAGCCTCTTCGGTCAAATCAGTGTAAAAAGATGCGTCCAATATATGGGCGTTATCTTTTGCAAAAGGCTTCTTGGTGGATCGAATCACCACCTCATTCCCTTTTATATTCGCCTTGGCGCATTAATGATAGGTGGAGGGTACCAACTCGTGGTTGTGCATCCAAACCCTACCTACCAACAGTTGATATGACGACTCATAATTTATGATGTGGAACTTGCTGTGGGAAGTAATGTTCCCCATCGTAATGCCCACGTTTACGTAACCCACTGACTTGGAGGACTGATTGTCATAACCCGATATTGCCAACGAATGGGGTACTATCCTCATCTTCGATAACCTGGTGGCATAGAAGGATACCACAGGCATTATGTTGATGGATGATCCTCCATCAAACAATACTCGTGAGAAAATGCAGTCATTCACCGATGCAGTAACATACAAAGGTCTATTATGGTGATACCTAATCATCCTATCCGCCTTCGAGAACGTGACTTATGAGAGATATCTACTCACCAATTTAGCCATAGGTCCCTTCCATTTCAAATTTGGGGCCATATTTTTCTTTACAATCTCTAGAATGGCCCTCGTAACTTCCAACCGAGAATTTTTAAGAAGGCCAACTTGGTAGAAGAACCAGCCAAACTTTGGAGAGTGAGACACAACTGCACACTCAATCCACGGATCTGTTCGGTCATCCTCGAGCTCATAAACTTCTTTTACATCTCTATATATGCAACCTCATCATATGATATCACCGTGTTGACCTCTTCCAGAGAACAGGCTCCCATCTATCCGTAGAGCATCTCAATTGTATCATATTCTTCTCCTTCTTTGTCCTTTTCGTCTTCAGTCTCATCATCTAAATGCGGGCAAGCCAACTCGAAAGTGCATTCTTTGAGAGAATCCTCGAAGCCACTCTCTGGAGTGCCTTCGGAGTCATTCCCTATGATCCACTATTCTATCATTGATCGCTCGGCCTCCTTATCGAAGGCACTAGCCATATGGGACTCGTGGGGTGGTGAAGGGTTGTTATTTACATTGGTCTGCGAAAACTCAGTGTCTCCATTCTTCACATGGTGGTCAATCAACCTTCTTAATTAAAAACACACTTTAGTAGGATGGTTTACCCTGTTATGGAGTGCACAATGATGGGGTTTCTCTCTATCCTCTTGAGTGAGTGGCGCATTGTGGACATTAATCGGCCTGTAAACTTTATCATGGACCATGAGATCATACAGGTTCAAAGCTTGCTCCACCGTTCAAGGTAGCTCAGGATAATACTCCTTATCTTTAAACCTTCTCTTGTTATTTCTACTCCTTCTACCTCCTCGGCCTCCATTACCTCCTTCTCTACCCCCATCGTCTGCGTAGTTGATCCTTGAGGGTATTCCCCTCCCTGAGGTAACTTTTGGCCTCATCAGCAAGCTAGGCAAAGATGGAGGTGGTACTATGGGTTTTACCACAAATGCGATATTCCTTGCTGCCTTAAAAAATGCTATAAAAGTACCTTCTCTTGTCTCGTTAATCAGATGACATATGTATTTGGGCAGCAAGCCTTCTGCGCATACTTATAAAATCTTGTCCTCTTGCGTCTGCTTCCTCACATCTAGAGAGTGCTCTCGAAACCTTCGAATATAGGCCACAACGTCCTCTCCTCGCCTTTGCTTCTCACGCACGAGCTCTGTGAGTGTGAACACGTCCTCAGCCAAAAAAAACTTTTGCACAAACAAAATATGAAATTCCTTCCAAGGACTTACACTACCTGGATCTAGGTGGGAATACCACGTATTGGCTTTCTCTATCAGGGACTTTGAGAACTCCCTTAGCCTTAACTTTTTGTTATTGCAATGGGCCCCCAGATTCTCAATGAACCTTTTCACATGCTCCTTGGGATTTGTACCTTTCCCCGTGTACTTTTCAAAGATTGGGGGGATATAACCCATTGGGTAGGGTTCATTATTATATCCTTCTGGGTAGGGAGTACGAAAGTCATCGTATATGGAGGAGCTCTCCCCTTTGGACACAACTATATACTTTAGCAGCTCTTTCTTCATATCTTCTAAGCTGGCTGGTGAGGGGCTAGCTGATGATGACGTTGTTGTCGTCGGGGTCATTAAGGCTGGTGCGCCTACTCCTTGACTTACCGCGACAACTGGATCAGCTGGAGTTACTCCCCCGTTTTACGACGTTGGTCCCATTATCACATGTGGGACCGTGGTAGGCCACACACCGCCAGAGGGTGGTAGAACCATGGGGAAGGTGTTAACGGTAGCAGGCGCCACCACCCCTCCAGTAACAGTTGGAGCTGTTATATTTGTTAGCGGTGTGGTAAAGGAACTCACTCTCGTGGGGGCTATCAACATTGCTTTTGCTGTCGGAGTCTTAATGAACTCTGCGAATAGTCCCATCAGCCCATGCATCTGTGCCTGGTCTATTCCCCCTTGCGTGTCCATCGTTTTCGTGATGCCAACGCCAGGTGAGCTAAGCTCTATCCTTGTCGTTCTCCCCACATCAGGCAACGCAATGTTGTTTACCTCTTCTTCACGCTGTATGGCGTCAAAATCAATGTTTCTAATGGTGTCATCCTCTGGAATCTTTTCAAAAGAGAATACCTCCCCACTAGAGTCGCCAAATGTAAGATGGGGGTTCTTCAAATACTGTTAGTATTAAGTGAGGCGTAACCCCTTATCAAGATCGGGATTAACACTGTTAGATATAGAGTATAGGTCAGAGCCACAAGCGAATCAGAGACAGAGAGATTCAATATTCAAAGTTGCATTAAAGAACATATTGACATGAGCAGCATATGGAAAACACAATAAATGAATGGGACTAGCAGGTAACGTGGTCGGAGGGAGAGAGAATAAGCACTCTAGACACAATAAAGGCAAGGCAGGAACGTCAGGCTTGGTTAACGCTCAAAATAATGGGTATATTAAGTGTGTAGGGGATTTAATGCTCTTGCAATTGTAGGAAATTTGGGTAGCAGTTCGGTGCTCCAAAAAGTCTCTCTCTCTCTAACTTATTTATTTGGTCTATTTATATAGGGGAGAGGCTGCTCGAGTCAGCATGCCTTCGAGCCACCTGGTGAGGTGCATTGAATGCATAAGATATTTCATTAAATGCATAGGATCCGATAGTTTTGGCTGGAAGCGATTCTATTGGCTGGGAGCACTGTGGGCATTAATGAGGGATATCACTCGTCATCTTGGAGCTTACTTTAGGGTGGCTAGTTAATCAGAGTTTGGTGAACTAGACCTGCCATCCTAAGGATAAAACCACTTGAGTGCCACATTCTTGAGTCCCTAAATGCCAGACGTTATGACGTCAGAATGTGGTTTAAACAGTAGTTCTTATTAAGTCACATCAGTCGTGTGAACTGATAACATAGGTGCCTTGAAGATGTGATCTCGAGGTGGTAAGTACTGAGGGGGATCGAGTAACTCAAGGAGGTTCGTTCGAATGGGTAAGCTTTGAATGAGATCGAGTGAAATTTTCTATGGGTGAAGTTTTGCCCAAGTATGCCTAGAGTGTTGGTGATGGTTCCTAACGTTACCTTATTCCCAATCCTTCAAACCATGTCCCTGCAAAGTTCCAAAGAGGAGGTTACTTGATAGAGCATGAAAGCTCTCCCATGACCTTCCAGACATGGTCCCTCGTGGGTACCAGACAACCCCGCTCAATATGTACATTCATAAGATAAAATTCATGACATTCTAATTCTTATTACAAACTATTGTCATCCAGGTGACCTTTGTTCTTCACGCTCGATCCTTCGGGCCAGGTCCATGGAGACTCTTTGAGGTAGAGCGCTGCGAGCTACTTGCTTGTAAAGAGTCTTCGAAGTGAGTTTTTTTGAAATGCTTCTTTGTGAACAATCAATTCACTTGGATAAGTTAATCATCCATGTGGGGCGACTCCCCCTACACTTAAAAAGTCATCGGCCATTTCGAGAATGCATCTCTTACCACCTAAACTCTCCAAATGTGTAGGACCTATAAGGTTTATGTAAATCAACTCCAACACACGAGAGGTGGTAATGGTATTCAACTCCCGATGTGAATTTCAAATTTGTTTTCCTTATTATCAAGGTCCACAAATTGAGGAGTTAGTTTCCCAAGTGACGGTAAGTTACGAACTAGGTACTTTTTCACTAGTCTCTCAAGATCTCTCAGGTGGAAACCCGTGTCGTCCCATCGTAGTGGAAACATGAAGTGTTTGGATTCAAGGATGACTGTTGAGAACTCCATTCTACGACAAAGTTGTATTTTGACCATAATAGTCAGGAATTCTTATTTATCTTGATTTTGTTATTTATGTTGATTTATGTCTTTATTATTCATGTTTTTATTGTTGGGTTGTTAATATGTGTTAACGGCACCCTTAGAATTATGGACAAAGTAGGTTCTCTAAAGAGGAATACTATTCAAATGGTAATCGGTATGCCAACGAATTCTTTTAAAATTGATAAAGGGAACATTAATTTTAATTTAGAATTCAAAAATTTATATGCCCTATTATAATTCATTTTATTATTTGATTCTCAGTATTAAGATGGGAAGCTCTTTCAATCCGCTTGCTGTCGTTCTCAAGGAAAATAAATTAACTGGACCTAATTATATTGACTAGAAAAGGAATTTGGATATTATGTTAACTATTGAAGGGTACATGTTTGTGCTCTATGAGATCTGTCCCGAGAAAGCTGGTGAGGGGGTAACTGAAAAGGAAACTCAGGATTACCAGAAATGGATCAAGGATGTTGAGATGGCGCGATGGTACATTTTAACATTTATGTTAAATGTTCTACAACATTAACATCAGTCGATGAACTATGCCTATGACATGGTGATGAACCTCAAAGATATATTTGGGGATCAGAATCGTGTTGCAAGGTAAGTTTCCATGAAAGAACTCATGAACACAAACATGGATGAAGGGACCCCAGTGAGGGAACATGTTTTAAATATGATATTTCTTCTTGATGAGCTTGAAATCCTTGGAGCTAAAATCGATGGGGAAACCCAGGTCGATATTGTTCTTCAGTCGTTTCCTGAGTCCTTTAAACATTTCCGCCTAAATTACAACATGAACAGACTTTCTTACTCTTTGGTGGAACTACTTAAAGAACTACAAGTAGCTGAGGGTCTAATCAATAAGTCAATAAATGCTTTTGTTGCTGAGAAAGGTTCTACTTCTAAGCCTATAGGCAAGAATAAAACAAAGAAGAAGGCTCAGAAATAAGTTATAGTCCCTCATGCATCTCGTGGGCCTCAAGGAGGTGTGAAAAAGCACAAGGGCAAGTGTTTCCACTGTAAGTAGTCAAGACACTGGAAGAACAATTGTCTGTTTTTCCGCAATAAATAAAACAACGCAGGTAAATTCTATTTATTTGTTGTTGAATCATATTTTGTGGTTCGTACTACTGGTACCTGGTGTGTAGAGAAGGGAGCCACTAATCATGTATGCAATTATTTACAGGGGTTCTAGTAAATCAGGTGACTAAGTGATGGAGAGATTTATCTGACTATGGGAGATACTACGAGAGTAGCGATAGTTGCTGTGGGAGACATTCATTTAAGCTTTAATAACTATAGGGGTTTACTTTTAAAAGATTGTCTTTATGCATCTTCCACTAGGAGGAATTAGATTTCAGTTTCTTGCTTAGCCTTTTATGGATATTCAGTTTCTTTTAATAAACTTGTGGTTATTAAGAAAAATAAATCTTTTATTTGTCTGGTGCATTACTTGATAATCTTTATATTATGAATCCTATCTCTCCCATACAACTAATTAATATTTTGCATAATTCAATTGGACCAAATTTAAAGAGAAAGGAACCTTCTTTAGCGAATTAAACATATTTTTGGCACTTACGCCTATGTCATATAATCCAAAAAGGATTCATAGACTGGTAGCAAGTGGGTAATCAAGCTCACTAGAAGTGGAGGCACTTCCAATTTGTGAATCCTGTTTAGAAGGTAAAAGGCCAAGAGGCCTTTCTCAGCCAAAGGCTACAGAGCCAAAGAACTATTGGAATTGATTCATTCTGATCTATGTGGACCGATGAAAACCCAAGAAAGAGGGGGCTTTGAGTGTTTAATGACTTTCATAGATTATTACTCAAGGTATGGGTACGTTTACCTAATACACCATAAGTATGAATCTTTGAGAAATTCAAAGTGTATAGGGCAGAAGTGGAGAAGCATCAAGGTAAAAGTATTAAGACACTACGATCTGGCCGTGGTGGTGAGTACCTCTTAGGGGAGTTTAGGGAATATCTATAACATCAAGGGATCACATCTTAATTATCTGCACCGGGTATGCCTTAGCAAAATAGTGTAGCAGAAAGGAGGAACATAAATCTTTTGGATATGATTAGTCCATATTGAGTTATACAGATATGCTAGATTACTTTTAGGGACATGTTTTAAAAATGACCACTTATTTACTAAACTTGGTACCTTCAAATGCAGTCTCTACTACACCTAAGGAATTGTGGATTAGGCGTAATCCTAGTACGAAATATATTCGGATTTGGGGCACTCTAACACATATGCTAAAGAGAGATCCTAGTAAGTTGGAATCAAGATAAGAAGTTTGTTTATTTGTAAAATATCCTAAGGAAACTAAGGGTTATTTATTCTATGATCCTAAGGATCATAAGGTCATTGTTAGCACCAATGCTCGATTCTTGGAAGAAAATTATATGATGGATCATAAACCCATAAGTAAAGTTGTTCTTGAAGAGTTGCAAGGGAACCAATAAGATTCTTCAACACCACTAATACAGGATGATATAACACAATGTGTTGACGTTAGTACACTAGCACATGGATTACCTCGTCTTAGTGGGAGGGTTATACCTCAACCTGAACGGTTTATGTTCTTGGGAGAGTCTTATGACAAAGTCCCCAATGGAGTCGAAGTCGATCCCTATAACTACAACGAGTCTATCTAAGATAAACATGCAGAACTTTGGCTTAAAGCTATGAATTATGATATGGAATCTATATATTCCAACCAGGTCTGGAATCTTGTAGATCCACCCAAAGGGAAAAAACCCATAGGATGCAAGTGGGTCTATAAGAGGAAAAGAGGGGTGGACGGGGAGGTTGAGACCTTTAAGGCATGACTTGTTGCGAAAGGATTTACTCAGAAAGAGGGCATCCATTATGAGGAAACCTTATCGTCGGTAGCTATGATGTAGTCCATATGAATTCTCTTGTCCATTGCGGCTCATTTCGATTATGAAATTTGGCAAATGGATGTCAAGACTTCATTTTTTAATGGGAATCTTAACCAGTGTATCTATATGGCGCATCCAGAAGATTTTATTGCCCAAGGACAAGAGCATAAATTATGTAAGCTTAAGAAGTCCATTTATGGACTTAAGCAAGCATCTAGAACTTGGAACATATGTTTTGATTAGGCAATCAAATCTTTTAGTTTTGATCAATGTCCAAATGAGTCATGTGCGTATAAGAAATACAACAAAAACGTAGTGGCGTTTTTAGTATTATATGTGGATGATATTATTTTAGTTGGAAATGATGTTGGAGTATTATCTTCAGTTAGAGTGTGGTTGTCCAGCCAATTCGATATGAAAGACTTAAGAGAAGCTAGTCACATCCTTGGGATCAAGCTTATGTGTGATCGCAAGAATAAGATGTTGGGTTTATCATAAGAAACTTATATCAATTCCATTGTTGTTAGATTTAGCATGAAAGATTCCAAGAAAGGGTTATTCCCTTCCAGATATGAAATATCTCTTTCCAAGGATCAGTGTCCTAAGACACCTGATGAGATAAAGAAGATGAAAGGCATCCCTTATGCTTTTGCAGTTTGGAGTTTTTATGTATGCTATGCTATGCACTAGACCTGATATTCGCTTTGTTGTTGGCATGGTTAGTAGATATCGGTATGACCGTGGGTAAGAATACTGGACTGCAGTAAAACATATAATAAAGTACCTGAAAAGAACACGAGATTATATGCTAGTTTTCCAGGTAGAGAGTCTAGTACCCATTGGGTACATCGGCTCAGATTTTCAGTCTAATAGGGATTCCAGAAAGTCTAACTCCGGATATATGTTTACCCTAGGAGGTGGAGCCATTATTTGGAGGAGTATCAAGAAATCCTGTATTGCTAATTCCACCATAAAAGCTGAATATGTGGCAGCCTCCGAGGCAGCCAAGGAAACAGTATGTCTTAGAAACTTCCTAATGGATCTAGGAGTGGTACCTTTAGTTCAATCGACTATTACACTTTGTTGTGATAACATTGGTACTTTTGCTAACTCAAAGGAACCCAAGATCCATAAGAGAGGTAAACACATTGAGCGTAAGTATCATCTCATATGAGAATTTGTGCAGCGAGGTGATGTCAAAGTTATGAAGATTGCATCAGAGAACAACCTGGCAGACCTTTTCACAAAGAGCTTACCAACCAAGACTTTTGATAGTCATGTAGAGGGGATGTGAGTGAGATAAATTGTAGCATAGCTTTGAGTCTAAGTGGTAGACTGTTAGATAAGTAGACTAAAACCATGCTTTATGCAATAGTTTTAGTTATGGATTTATTGCTATAATAAACTCAGTTATTCCTATATTAATGTGAATCATGTATGAACATAATGTTTACAGTATTTTATATATTGCCGATGTCTTTTATTCAACTCAGTAAGTGTTCTGGTGTGTAGAGTACAACTTACACACAGAGGATCAGATCACCAGTTCTTGTGGAATATAACTTTTATCATTCACAGTCTTAGATGGAACTGGACACACCATCAGTAGGACTGTAGAACAATATTTTAGTAGGTATATCTTGATTACGTCAAATGATATAGTTTCAACTTAATGTGCTAGTACACATTGCGTGTTGAACGGGACCAATTTTAGGTCATTATTTTTATACTGATTTTATAAGACAATGTACACCTCGTGATTATTAGGTTTACTTAAGGCTCCTAATTCGGATACAATTGATGGACACATGCATGAGTTATTTATTGCTTTGACTTATCGGGTCAGATTCATTATTGGATCAATAATCTTAATAAATTGGGTAATGGTGATTAATGTATGGTGAAATTCTTTTTTGGATGGAATCCACGTCTTGATATAGAGACTGGTGATACCCCCTTGAGATGCTTATAAGTTTTGTATGTGTCAAACCCTGCAGATGGATTATATTAATCTGATACTATAAATAAGTTAAGTTGGACTGCTCAAGGACTTAAAGAAGTTAATCAAATAAATTATCAGTAATTTATTTTATTAACGGGTATTTGTAACCTTAATGTGGGGATAATTAAATAATTAATAATAAGGAGCTCAAAATATAATTTTGGGTTAAGGAGTGGAGTTGCAATTATAATTCTTTAGTGGTATTAATTATAACTAAGGGACTATGATTAGAATCCGGGAAGGATTAGGTCTTCTCAGGCCCATTAGGATCCACATCCTTATCTATCATTAGCATCCCTACTGTAGCATATATATATATAAACCTAAGGATCATTTTTCCTCAACCCAGCTGTCATTCTTTGCTACTCAATAAACCCTAATATATATTTGTGTGGAATAAAGGCAACAAAGAGGAAAATAGAGACGAGAAGGTGGTCAAAAAGTAAGAACCCACCATCTTCTCGTGACTCTTTATATCAGGAATATAGTAGAAGATCGTGAGGTGCATCTGGGCTTGCATTCTAGATCAACTGTCATCATATTCTGTTCATGATAAGATAAGATTGAATCAAAGAGATCTCGCAGGTAAATCCTAAATCTTCCTCGTAGGATTTCATGTATGTGTAATTTTTTTGTAGTTCGATCTATAAGCACTTTTAATAGACCTTTGGACTTTTGTTCTAACACGAACGACCGTAAACTTGAGTTTGATGCCCACTCCATCATAATAGCTATCCAGTACGACTTCTTTAAATTTAGTGCCGTTGTCACTACGCATCTTATTAATTGTGACACCGTGTTGGTTTGAAAGGACACGACACTTGGTTGTTAGGAACTCAACCGCATCAGAGTTTTCCCTAAGAAACCTCACGATAGAGTATCTTGAAAAGTCATCGGCCATTACGAGAATGTATATCTTCCCACCTAAACTCTACAAATGAATAGGACCCATAAGATCCATGTAAATCAACTCCTGATGTGAACTTCAAATTTGTTTTCCTTATTGGCAAGGTCCACAAATTGAGGAGTTAGTTTCCCAAGTGACAGTAAGCTACGCACTAGGTACTTTTTCACTAGTCTCTCAAGATCTCTAAAGTTCACATGGCCTAGTCATTGGCGCCAAAGGTTCATAAAGGAGATCGTGGAATTTTTGCACACAAAGGAGGACTTGGGAATGATCCCATAGTAATTATCTTTGATCCTCTCTCCTTGTAGTAATAGTTCATCGCATTGATCATATACATTACATTCAGATTGGTTAAAATTTACCGCAAAGTTTCTGTCGCAAAATTAACTTATGCTAATCAAGTTCAATTTTAAACCTCTTACGTACAACACATTTTCTTCTTTAGGAATTCTAGATATCTCAACACAACCAAATCCTAAAATACTCGACCTTCTCCTATCTCCAAAGGTGACTTTGTCTTCCTTGCGATCCACAAGGTTAGTAAAAAATAATATATCACCGGTCATGTGCCTAGAGCACCACTATTGAAATACCATTAGGAAGTATTTTAAACCTTGAGAGCAACGTGAAGAATGAGGGCTTTCTCGTCTTGCTTAGGTACCCAAGTGGAGGTAACCTTTTGTTTGCCTTTACCGTTATTGGCTCTAGTTATAGCATTATCAAAAAGCATATACATACTTTAAAACTCTTTCACTAAGCTTTGTGAAGTCTCTACTAAAAACTCAACTTGCTCTCGAAGACTGGCAAAGTCGCTATAGCGGTGCGTGGGAGTATGTGTATGTTGAGTTCTTCCTAAATTGTAGCAAAATTCCCTAAGGTGAGCTCTCTTTTGATAATGAGTGTTTGTTTGGGTCTACCTTGCTTCGCTCGATTAGGTTAAACTCTCTTTTGTGGTTTAGGTCGAGCCCATAAGGATCTACCATAAATTTAGGAATCAGTTCCAGTGAGGCATGAAAAATGGATGCACCGACTCTCCCTAAATTCTAAAGCGGGATCGAGTGCATCTTTCCAACCTTATTTGATGTATCCTCTATAGTAACCTTAACTTCCCGAGCGCATTAGAGATCTTTCTCGAGTTGGGATACAAGGGCTTCAAGTTTCTCATGAGTCTCCAATGAAGCTCTAATATCTCTTATAAGACTAGACATTTTGTTGGTCAAGTCATAATTTTCCCTCTCCACTAAAATGACTCTCTCTCTCTCGTAAATAAACTCTCACCGAGGAATCTCTCTCTTTTGACTCTCTAAACTCTTATTCTAACGCTAAAACCCTAAGCGTCAAACCTTTATTTTGCTTATTTATTTTAAATGAATCAGCTTAAAACTTGACGTAATCACGTTGAAGGTCACTCTCCGCCTTACTCAAAATGTCATCTCCCTCACTCTCTCTTGAATGACTAGATTCACTGTCGAGCTCATCATGTTTAGAAACTTTTTCATCGATATGATGGAGAACTAGATGTAATAACGTGACTAACCATGAGTGCGTTGAACTTATGTCCATACGGTTATTTGTCCCCGGAATCCACTAACTCGGCATCACTATAACTAAGCATGGCATTGAAGGAAACTTTACCTTTGCCTTGCCTCTTTAATCTCTTAGCACACTCCTGTGCTTTGTGACACTTACTCTCGTACTCATAGCATCTTTCATCATCTTTCTTAGGGTACTATTTTCTTTCCTTTTCAAAATTTTTCTTGCCCAATTTATATTTTTTTTTATCTTTCTCAAAACCTTTATTTTCTTTGTAAGTATTTTCTTTTCTAAGTTTGAGATTTATTTTTTTTTATTTTTTTTGCAAAAAGGGCAAGATCACCGAGATCAAAATCATACTTGGAGTAAGAAGAAACCTCCTCTTTCTTTTTAGATTGAACTTTTAAAGCAATTCCCTTTTGCTTAGGTTTAATAGTTTTGTGAACACAAGTCAATATCATAAGTTTGAAGGTCTCCTATGAGTTTTTCTAACCTAAGCGTATCTAAAATTCCCAATGAATTAAGTACAGTAATCTTAAGAATAAATCGGGATGGAAGGGACCTCAAAATATTGTTCACTACGCACATCTCAGGATTCTCTCACCCAAATTGTAACTAAAGTAAACGATATCAGAAAATCATGGATAAAATTCATCATAAGTTTTAGATCTAGTATAGTAATAGTCTCAAATTTTATGGTGAGGTTTTGAAGCTTAAAAAATTTCACATTGTTGGTACGCTCGTGAGTGAGCTGAAGGGTATCCCATGCTTCCTTAGATGTGGTGTACGTCATGATGCAGTGGAACTCGTCGGGAGTGACAGATCCATAAATGGCACTTAAATCGCATGAGTTAAAATTACTCCATTTTAGTTCAACCTCCATCCAAGTGATGATGGGTTTTGGACTTATGACATCTACATTAGTCACTATGGGTGGTGTCCACTCTCTTTGACAAATAATCCATACATGCTCGTTAATCAATTTCAAAGCCGACCTTATTCAAACTTTCTAATAAACATAATTTGACCCACCAAAAATAGGTAGCCTATTATACAAATTAGAATAATTCCGATCTTTATGTTATTCTTTTGTACACACATTAGAATGATTCCTCTTTATCCTTTCCATGACATGAGTAGGATGATTTTTTCCTCTCATTATTCACATTGCACACTTGGTGTACACGAGTAACATTTTGGAGAAAAGAGAACATTATCATCGCCCATAATAAATCGAAAGGGTGGAATGGGTGCCTAACCCCTTCCCATTCCGTAACTTAGTCGTCGAACCCTCGATTTATTTGGTTTTGTATGCACCAGTTTGTCTTTTGATGCCGCTTTCTAGAGATGGCTACATTCCTTTGCCTGTTTTGAGTAATATCGGATGGCGACTCCATTTTTTTGCATTTTCCTCCCCTTTAACGACGATTGATTTATATCAATGGAAGCCCGTGAAGATCGCGCGAGTAGCGAAAAGAAGATTCCTATCCTCGAATCCCTGCACGTGTGGAGAGAGAGATTTCTCCATTTTCCCTCCCTCCAATTTCGGGACCAACCCACGCGGGTGGAATCCGCCCCAGATGGCTACAACCGCTACCTATTTGGGTCAACGATCAATGTCATAAAATCATATGCCAAAAAAATTCTTCTTTTAATGTTTAAACAAAACTTTATGTTGTTGTAATGGAATAAGTGAGAAGCCACCAATGAATATCTAACTACCTTGGATGTTATAGTCCTAAAGGTTGAGGGAAGTGTGTAAAAGTAGTTGACAACTAAAAATAAACCCACAAAATATTTTTGAGAGATCAAAAGTCTAAAATCACATAAGAAAAAATTAAAAAGAGAGTTATTCAGGGGTTGATAATGTGAAAATGCACTAGGGGCTATGGATTCACTTGTATCTTAGGCAAAACACATAAAGATTCACTTTTTACCAAATTTTATCTTGATTTAATTTAAAGTGAACAAGCCATATTGTGTATAAATAAATTTAACCTAAATCACCAAGTCAAAGCAGGAAGATTTAGAATATAGAGGAAAAATCCTGTTAGGGCAAAACGTTTAATTCCACACTATTTAAGATAAAGCAGACACTATACGACTTACAGACTACATAAAGATCCACCAAGTATAATGTGAAGATATTTTAAATCTTTAATAGAAAATGATACCGTCCATCACCGTCCACATAAAGCAACTCTTACTTCGGTATTCGCCGATCATCCTCAAGAACCGCAATTCATTTCTTCTTTATCAGCCGTAGAGCCTAAACTCCGCAAATCAACAGTAGAAAAAATGTTTACAAGGATTTTAAACTCAAAATGTGTTCTTCTTCGTTTGGTAAAGTGATCCTCAAACATCCAAGGGATTCGGATGCAAAAAATTGTAGAGTTTGATCACAAAAATAACTCTAAAAGGGCTTTTTCAAAAGTCTAATCCCGCATCTCTATTTATAGGAAAATTTGTTGCAAAGCGATAGGGTTTCAATATTTGGAAAGATATTTTAAAAAAAATAAAAGCATGTATACTCGTTCGAATGAAATACATGCTTTCGTTAGAATGTCTTCCAACGAGACTTCAAACAAGATTCTAGAGCTGAACCAAAAGGCAGTACTTTAGACTTTGTTCAAACGAATGAAAATCGTAATAACGACCAGTATCTCGTTCGAATGACAAGTCAAGTCATTATAATGAACTAGCGACATTTCAAAAAAATTTTAAGAATAATTTTTAAAATATTTTGAAAAACTTTGTAAAAATAAACCCTTTTAAAAAGACCCCTGGATATTTTGAGTTTACTAAACGACCTTGTAACTCTTTTCGGATAAATTACCAATGAATGATATTAAATCTTTGTAAATGGTCACTAAATATTATTCTTTTACAAACTTGATAACTGTCATGAAGGTACAATGGAAGTGTAACGGGATAAGCCAATTAAAATATAAAATGAGCAATTATAAAACTTTATCTTACAAATCTCCCCCTTTGGCTATTCCGTTTCAAAACACAAACCGAAACTAAATTTACCCCTAAGAATAATACTACTAATTCCCTCCCAAACCAAGAAACCAAAATGCATAAAAGTAAAAGTCTTCAACTAAAAAGTCTTCATCTCGGGCGGTTCATGAAATCCTCAATCTAAATGACCTACACACATGAGACAAAAGAAATACCTTGACTCATACGAGTTTAAAATAGAATAAACCCCCCCTCAATTTGTTCTCCCCCCTTTTTGTCTGTAATAGAGAAAGGGTAAGAAACTAAGCATGAATAATATCACCCGAATACAAATGAAATAACATCACAAAAATAGACAATTAAGTAAATACGAATAAATTCCAAAGAAGCATACCAACTAGTTTTTAAATTTAATTTTTTTTTGAAATATAAAAAATATATGTATAAAATGTACAATAAATACATCACACCATGGAATAACATTAAAATAACCTAATCATGAAAGCAGTTTGTAATTGTTCTCCATGGGAAAATCAACATAAGCATTAACATAGGCATACGAAGTCAATGAAATACTTCTAAAAAAAGAACTCAATTTTCACCTTAGGTGTAAGAATGTTGAACTTAAGTGAAATTGACTCGACTTATGCAACCTGTCATGAATTTAAATGTTTCTCAAAATAATAACACCAAACTATTTAATGTTTTTTAAGAGAGTCTGTTGTGTAAATCCATTGATCTTCTACTTTATAACACCCTCAAAATATGACATATTTAAGATTTCACTCTCAAATTTTTGAAGATATCAAAATGCTCAGATGTACCGAAACATTAATGAAAAAAATTTAAATAATTGGCCTAGGCACTTCTATTTTTGTGTGCCGTTAAATTTTTTAAATTTTTTCGACTCTTATTGCAAATGGTGGATTTTAACGCAAAGAGAATTTTCTCTTTCGTCGCCCCTTTCCATTGTTTAATATAAAACAAAATTTTCAGGAAATGAAATTCAGACAATGTTTCTTACAAGCACAACTTATCTCTACTACATTTGGTTCGTTATTAAGCATGATTGAGATGAGAACACTTTATTTGACATACGATAAGCAAGCACAATATTCAAAAAATTCATGCACGTGTTCAATAATGATGATAAAGAGTCTAGCATGAAGAAAGTAACCATCAAAGAATAATGAAATGCTAGCCCCACATTATAAAACACACTAACGAAACAAAGTCATGTATCAAAACACCATGAAAAAGTTACATGAATTGATAGAATGTAGGGATGATACGAATATCTTAAATGTGCATTCATATAAGGTAAAAAATGAAATACAAAAATCTTTTTGTCTTTTTACAAAAAAAATATTAAAAATATAATCTTTTTGAATTTTCAAACTTTTTCATAAAAATCGAAAATCTTTTGGGATTTTTCAAAATTTATCAAAAAGCATAAACAAGTATAATCATAGAAGTTCAATAGAAATACAATCTAGTAATAGGGATAAATAATATGAACATGATAATCACCATATACTAGATATAAGCCATAAACTCAATCATTTGGCTGAGAGGAGTTCTCAAAAGGAGTAGAAATCCTTGATTAAACTATGAGAAGTTTTGACTAAAAATTTCACTTGCTCTAAGTGGAAAATGGATGCACCGTCATAACCTATTCCTTACCTCTCATTAAAACCTAAAGCAGGAGCAAGGAGCATCCTTCCAAATTTCTTAGATGTGTCGTCTAAAATGGCCTTGACCTCTCGAGTACATTTGATATCTTTCTCGAGTTTGGATACAAGGGATTCAAGTTTCTCACGAGTTTCCAATAAAGCTTGAAGATCTCGTAAGATTAGCCATAATGTTGGTCAAATCGGCCTTCTCCCTGCCAACCACAATTAATTGCTCATATAATGAAAATTTTAACTTTTCGAGTTGACTCATTGATGCTTCACACTCTTTTAAAACTTTCACCTCTTTCTCTAAATTAAACATCTTAAAAGTCAAACTTCTATTAAAAAACCATGTAAATGCGGTGTGTGATATCGATTTGAATTAATTCGCAAATTTATACTTTGGCACACTTATTTAATTGGAGTCTATTTAAACCAAATTAATTCAGCCCCTAAATATGCATCTAAATATGTTCGTGTGTCAAACCATAAATAGGTAAAGCATGTGACACAAATTTAAGGAAAAATCCCCGAAGGGAAAACCCTTTTTATTTCTATAACTTTGAAGAATTCACAAGACCATTGACTTACATATAACCTGATAATCGTCCACAAGTGTAACTCACGGTGTCTTCGCCAAACCTTCAAAGAAATGGCTAGAAATGTCGTCGGATGGAATCTCCCATAAGAACTCCAGATGGTTAGCAATGAAGAAATAACGACTTCTCCACAAGTGTGAACTTTATAAGGACTCCCTCCATAATAGCACGTAGCTCTCCGATTGTAAAGTTCTCCCCATAAAGAATAAACCATAGCAAAGTGTATTCTTGAACACCAAAACAATTCACCAAAGCATATGGGATTTTTTGTGAATTGTAAAAAAAAAGGGATTAAACCCTAAAAGAAGTAAAAAAGGATTATGCTATTTCGCACTTTTCTGTCTTTCAAAATGCAGGGACTTCTTAATGAAAATGAAACCATTTAATGATTATTTATACAAAAATGCGCCGCCTCGGTATACAATCTCGTTCGAACGAGATAAGGATCTCGCGCGAATGACATACAGATGTTGTTCAAACGACATCGCGCGACATCCATAAGTTGCTCGAACGAGAAGCTATCTCGCTTGAATGACCTGGGCATCAAAATCGAGGTACGCTTCAGGACTTAAAAAAAATACTCATACACAAATTTTGACGAAGAAGTCCGCTCCAACACTTTGAAAATATTTTATCAAAATATCCCAAAAGATATGAGTGGAAAGTTAAGGTATTTAAAACAAAACCTTACCAAAGTAAACTTTGCGGAGTCTTTTTGATGAATAACTTGATTAATTCGGATCCGTCTTGATGTAGATTTCTCTTGAATTCTCTTCGACGGTGTAGCGGTATATGACATAATAAATTGATAACGGACTTATAAAAATATGTCCTTACATATATTATGCTTTTTTAGTTCTCAAAGACTTTTTATAAAGTTCGCTATAGGCATGTTGAAGTCCAACGTCCCCCTCACTCAAATTCTCCTCATCATTCTCAGTCTCTCCAGAATGGTTCAACAAAGTTTCGAGGCCATCACGTCTAGAAATTTCCTCACCGGTATGGGACGAACTCATAGTATTAATGTGACTGATGATGAATGCAATGCATGGTTCAAGTGGTCATTCATCCCCGGAATGCACCGACTCGACATCACTAGCTTTAAGAGTGCCTTTATATGCAACTTTGTATTTGTCCCAACTCTTTAGCCTAGTGGGACACTCATGTGCCTTGTGCCCTTTATCTTCACATTCAAAACACATCACTTGATCTTTCTCCACATTGTTCTTTCCCTCATTTCTCTTTTTATTTTTCTCAAAACCTTTATTTTCGTTGGAAGAGTTTTCTTTGTTGAATTTGAGATTTCTTTTAATTTTTTTTAAATAGTAAGATCATCAAGATCAAAATCATACTCGGATTCAGTCTAAAACCTTTTCCTTTTTCTCCATTTTAGCTTTTAAAGCTACTCCTTCCTTTTTCTTTTTAGTTTCGAGGAATATATCTAATTCATAATTTTGAAGGTCTCATATGAGTTATTCTAACCTAAGAGTATTTAAAATTCCTAAAGAATTTAGGATAATAACTTTAGCAATAAAAAATGAAGGGAGTGATCTCAAAATCTTTTTCACAACTCTCATCTCAGGAGTTATATCACCTAAATTAAAACATGAATTCACTATATCACATAAATGTCCGTAGAATTCATTAAAAGTGTCAAACTAGTTCATATGTATGGTCTCAAACTGAGTCGTAAGATTCTGAAGCTTAGAAGCTTTCACAACTCTAGTACCCTCGCGAGTGAGTTAGGGGATATCCCACACTTCTTTAGACGTGTTACAAGTCATAATAAAACGAAAATCATCAGGATTTGTAAGAACAATTTTTCTAATATAGTTCATTATATAAGCCTTTTTTTATAGTTTAGGCTAGTTTTACGTATCCCGTTCCAAATAATCATGCACCGTCATGAAGAATCGAACTTAACCTTCTCCAAGTTTGAAGACTTCCCTACATCCCATAAAGGTATAAAGCAATTTAGTGTTTAAATCAATTCACAAACTTTATTTTTGGGATGTTTATTTTTATTAAAAAAAAATAAGATTTTTTTATTTTTAAAAAGAAATATTTTTATTTTAATCCTCATTCAAATGATATGGGAATCTCTTTCGAACGAGAATGAGTTTTCGTTAGAAAGTCATTCTAAGCATTTATCAATCGTGCATCGATCAAGGGCGTACTATTTTGACTCTTTAGAAGGTCGTTTGAAGCTGGTTCAAATGAGATAGCTGTATCGTTCGAATAAGATCTATTTCGGTAGAACGAACTACGATTCTCGTTCAAACGAGCCTCGAAATTTGTTTGAACAAGTCGACGCCTCAAAAATTGTGAATGCCCTATAAATACCTGCTTCATGTTTAGATTTTTAAGCCTTTTGCCATTAGTTTAGTGTTCTAAAACACTTTTAATTCACACCATACATCCTGAAAATTATTCTTGTGAATTCATTTAAACCCTAAATAGTTTTAGTATCATTCATGCACCCTTGTGGAGAAGGCATCTCCATGGATGACTGGTGAAACTCAAGGGAATCACCGCTGAAGATGAAGGCTGAGGCTGAGGCTGAGGCTGAAGGAGGAATGTGGTTCTTGTGATTCTTACGAGGATCATTGCTGAAGGAAGACTGCATTTTTTATGGTTCTTGCGGGGATCATAGTATGTTCATTTATAAAATTTGTGAGTTACGATTTGTAAATTTTATACTGTGAATAAATGGTTTTGCCCAAAAGGGATTTTCCTTAAACTTTGCCTTTATTAAATGCTTGGTTTGCTTTATCTGTTTTATCACGTAGATGTATATTTTGAATAAAAAGATAAAATTTGGAATTTTGGTTTGTCACCATTCTTACCGAGCAAATTTGTTTCCGCATTCTTATAGAGGTATCAGTGCTTTCCATTCTTACAGGCCGTGTCAGAGCATTAGTAGTACCCCTTTATAACTTGGTATCAGAGCAGGTTATACCAAATTATCATGTGATCCTGATTTTTTTCAAAGACTTTTTCCCGCTAATAGCATCTTCATAAATTGGTATCAGAGCGGGTTGTTCCAAGGTTTCATGTTAGATATTTGTTTAGTGATATTTTAGGGTGGTCGGTTATTCGTCTCTCTTGCATTTGATTTTTTCTCGATGGATTCCCATAGATTTGATGACTTAAATCGTTTGAATTTGAAGTTTGCTAAAAGAATTGAATTTTTTGAAAAATAAAATTCTCATTTTAAATTCGCTATGGATCTTTTGCAAACTATTTAAGATCAAAGGAATATAGACCCAATCACCTAAACATGTTTACAAAGTTCTCAGTTGACTGAAAAACTTTATCAAACTTAAATATAGCCTCATGTGACAAGATAAAGTGAACTCAATTAACAAACATACACAATGCATATAAGCCTAAAATTTTAATGATTCTACAAATCAATAGTGTCATGAAAAATCTAACATAACTAGGATACATTGTCATTGTGAAAGCCCGTTGATAAATATAACCAAACTTACTCATAAATATTCTTATTCTTTTTCATTTTCTTTTCATTCTGAACATCCTAACTAAACAATGAAGGCCTTGGCTAATTTTTTTTTCAATGCCATATTTTTAAGCCAACTTTCAATGGTGGATTTTCATGAAAAGTAATTTTGTCTTTCGTAGCCCGATTCCATTGATAAACAACAACATCGAATAAATATTTTTCTATTTCTTAAATTCGAAAAACGGTTATTACATGCACAAATACTCCATAGTCATAACAACATGTAGATGACTAAATTGATAGGAGAACATCTCATTTAGCTCAAATATACATGTGAAGTTAAATTTCAAATGAGCTCGTGCATGTGTGAATCGAGGCATATAAAAAGAGAATTCATTAAGCAATTCAAAGTTAAACTACTCCATGCAAGCTTGATAAAGAACACTTTAAGGATTGACAATCTTAACGAAAAGTTCTAGCCACATGGAAGCGAGGGTGAAATTGGATTCAAACACAAGTATATGCCTCATAAAATGTGTAAAACTAAAATACACACACACAAAAAAAATCTTTTTGAGGTTTTCAAAATTTTTCACCAAACCCAAAAAATTTCAACTCAAAAGAAAACAAAAATCTTTTTGTCTTTTTTAAAAAAAAATGAGACACAATAAATAAAATTTAAATACAAAAGATACATAAGTCATATTTCTAGCAATACATATATGATGAAGCAAGGACTAGAAAATGGCAAACAAATATACAACTAGCAAGAATATATCATGATGCACAAAAGCTAGTGTATGTAAACAAGGCTAACACATTTAACCTTTAGATTTAGCAAGGGAGGTATCACGAGCAAGCAAATGAGATAAAAAATCATATCTTGCAAAGTCGCCAAATCGTATCTCCTAACCCAAACTCGTGAAGCGTTACGCTCTAGGGATTTAGTGACCTTGGTGACCTTACCCTTGGATTTCCTAGGACCATTTTGAAGATCTAAACAAAACTTCCTAAGGTGAACCTTTTCGACCACAATGTGTACAAGTAAAGACCCGACGAAAAGTAGTACCTAAGGATTGACCTTTTAAAGTGTTCCTAGAGGTTTATCTTAAACACACGATTTTTTCTTTATTGTTGAAAGAATTTTGAGTATCAAAGACAATACCACACGTGTCATTTTTTATTTGGACGGTTCCTAAGATTTTATCTAATTTCTCCGACCTACACTCTAACTCAAATTTGACCCGGCTCGAGTCTTTTAATTTTTCTTCAAGTTCCACTATTCGATACTCAAGTAAACTCCCACTTCAAACTCAAGAAGTTCTTTCTTCATAGCCTCTATTAATCCTCTAAGGCTATCTCTCTCACCTTCAACAGACCCAAGCTTCTCACAAAGAGATCTCTCATGTGCCCTAAGATCTTCTACTAAAACACTCTAATTATTTTCCTTGGCACGTTCTCTCAAACAATCTTCTAACTTCAAATTAGCCCTTTTTAATTTCAAAGATTACCCATACAACTCACGAAAGATACTTGAAGTTCACTCTCTTTAACCTCTTCTTTATTCTGACTCTCATCTTCACGCTCTACCATCAAACTCTTCGGATTCATAAACAATGGCCTCGGTATGTAAAGGGATATATTCATGGGAGGATTCTTTATCAGTGCTCACATGACTTGCCAAGAATGCGGCGACGTTGCGCTCAATGGGAGAATTGGGTCTCTCTTTCGGTTCACTATCACTAAGGGTGGCATTGTATGAAATTGGTTGCTTGCCCTCCTTCCTTAGTTTATTGGGACACTCGAATATCCTATGGTCATAACCCTCATAACCATAACACTTATTTGACTCGTCCCTATTAAGATCTTCATTTCGATTTTTATCAAATTTTTCGGCTTTACTATACTTAGAATTCTCAAATTTCTTATAATCATTCTTAAGTTTATCTTTATTAGTCTTAAGAAATTTTATAAACTTCTTAAAAAACAAAGCCATATCTTTCAAGTCAATCTCAAGCTCATCATTCGAAGGCGATGTTTCCTCCTTACGGGCTTTTAAAGCTAATCCCTTGTCTTTCTTCTTCTCATCCTTGGAGGGAAACATGTCAAGTGCATAGGTTTGTAAGTCACTTACGAGCTCTTCAAGTTTCGTAGAGTTTAAAGTGTTTTAAGAATTTAAGATTCTCACCTTAGCATTAAATCTCTCAGGTAATGACCTTAAATTTTCTTTATAACACGGTTTTCGGGTATCTTTTCTCCCAAGTTAAAAGATGAATTAGCAATATCAGACAATCTCGCATAGAACTCATCAAAAGTCTCACTTTCTTGCATTCTAGTGGTTTCAAATTGAGTGGTGAGGTTTTAGGGTTTCGAACCTTTCACGACACTAGTTCCCTCATGGGTGAGTTAAAGAATATCCCATGCCTCTTTTGATATTTCACACATCATAATTCGACGAAAATCATCCGGTGTGACTGCATTAAAAAGGGACATTTAACCACGGAAATTAAAATTGGCTAACTTAAGCTCAGTCTCACTCCATCTGTCTATGGGTTTTTGTACACGAACCTCTCCTTATAGGCATTCTGGTGGGGTCCACCCTCTAACTACCGATTGCTAAACCCGCTCATCTAAGGATTTAAGTGCCGATTTCATACGCATTTTCCAATAAGCATAATTGGAACAATAAAAAATAGGGAATTTTGAAAACGGTGAATTTTCCATTTTTAAAGCAGAGAAAATAAAGGATCTTAATGCAATAATTTAGCGTTCCATCTCTGATACAAATCTGAAAGGCCCAAATACCCTATGATAGGAAAATGCCCTAATTTTAAGATTCCAAATACGGGATGGTTCACCAAATATTTCACACTTAAAATTTATTTCGAATTTAGCAATTAAAGTTTCCAAATTTTAGTTTCTTTAAAATTAAAATTAATTCGAACAACATAGAAGAAATAAATTTAATTAAAATAATATTAAAAATTTTCTCCTTAAACAAAATTAATTCAATTCAAGTTATAAATTAGGCCAAACCAACCAGGCATGCATTCTGCGAAATTAATTAAGTCTGACTTGAATTAAATTAAACTAACCTAAAACTTAATTAGCAATAAATAAAACTAAAGTTCTGATTAAATCAATTTTTATCTTTTTAAACCTACACATGCATCTAAGTGAATTTTTGCAGGATAAAAATTAAATCACAATCACACTATGTGGCGATGTATGAGGAAAATCCACAACGGGAAAAACCTCAGATGGCCCAGCCTACAAGTCCAATAAGTATGGTATTTTTACAAAAGACACGACAAGAGAACTTACAACAACTACTTGCCTTTCAAGCCTTGACGCTCCTTCGCTCATCAACCTATGCCTAGTCGACAACTCTGGAGTCCACTGAAGTCTTGGAATCCACCAATGAGTCCTGGTTACCATCAACCCACACACGGTGTCTTTCACCGTATGAGTACGTGGCAGAAAACACCATATCCTCTTTTTGGGGGTAGATAAGGAACCCAAACTTTCTCCTTAATGGGTAGAGAAGAAACACGGTGCCAAATGATCTCAAGCAAATGTATGTATTAAAGAACTTGGATCAAACTAAAACTTAGGTGAAAACTTTGCATTTTTATGGAATTAAACCATTTAAGTTGAAGAACACAAAAGGACTTTTGGATGATGAATTTCTTCTCTTTAAAGAAAAGAAATGTTCTCAAAAGTCTGTCTAAAAACTGTTGCTCCCGCACTAATTAAATCAGGTATGTAAAAGGTGGAAGTAGTGGGAAGTTGGAAATTGAAAACTAAAAAAACTATTACGGTGCCCGGTCATTCGAACGACATTCTGATGTCGTTCGAACTACACTATTCAAACGAGATTTCAGAAGATAAATAGGACAAAATCTTGTTGGATAAAACTCGTTCAAACGATGTCATTCTAACGACATTCCAATGACAATTCAGTAAAAAATGGCAAAAGTTCGTTCGAATCTCGTTCGAAGTTCGTTCGAACGACCTGGGTATCTCGTTCGAATGAGATCCCATTTCGTACGAATGACTTTTCAAAAAATCGACAAAATTGTTTTTAAGCCTAAAACTTTTATGAAAAATGCTAAAATAATTTTCTGAGAAAAATGAAAAGTCATTTTTACAAAACTTTAAAAAAAGACACCCATAAAAATTATCCAAGACACTCTCTATACATTAAATGCATTCATACCTTTTTGAGCTATTGTAATCCAAATATTGATGACGCAAAACTTAGCACGTAAATCAGTAAGGAGGAAATTTTCGTTATGCTTGGCGGCTACGTCTTCAACTTAAACTTGTCATAGGCTTGAAAGGATACCACAAACATCTATCCTATGACTCAAATAGTTTTGTCCGTAATTAAGCCAACACTACAAATGACTCGATTAGAAATTTGCCCTTACAGTAACGCCTGAACACTTAGAAAATATTTTAGAAAAATATCCCAACATTTTTAAATGAACCATTAAGTAACAAAACATAACCTTACTGAAATTCATCTCGTGGAGGCTTGAATGTTATAGAACTTTGATATTCGGGTCTGTCTTCATGTATCATCAAACTTGAAATTTTGTTTCGATGGTTTGTAGCGGTATATGACATACAATAATATAAACAGGACTTATAAAATATATCCTTACAAATCTCCCCCTATTTCTCTGCCGGTACAAAATAAAAACATTTGAATTATGTAATCAAAATGCCTATACAAATCTAATACCCTCCCATGATCCCAAACCTGAAAAGCTATAAAAAATGCTAAGACTTGCATATTTAAAATTTCTTCAAAATCTTCAAAACTCTATGATTTTCTCATTAGGGTGTGCAAAATGATCATCATAATTTGTACATACACACATGAGACAAAGAAAATACTGACTACGCGTGAAAACTGTGTTCGTGTAAGGAAATAATCATTGTTTTTGTTTCACCGCGGCAATGTAAAAACCTAAGTTACTACTTCACTTGCGAGGCAAGCACAGCGGTAAGTCGGGAATCTAAAAATCCACTGAGATGAGTTGCTAGAATTTAATTGATTTAATACTTCTAAATAAAAGTGTAAAAGGTGAATTACAAACTAAAAAGGCAAAAGATGCATAAAAGGGAAATGTTAATCTAGGCGAGTTTAAATAAAGCTAGACTAACAAAGAGATTAAAAACCATAGGTTGCGTCGAATATCCCTCACCCGAGTTAATTTGTATAAAATGGATACGTGGGTCAACGAGTTATTACGAATGCGTCTCATTTCGACAGTTAATTGAATCAAGGGTTGTCACGCCCCTAAATCCGCATAAAATCCTAATAAAATTTTGGCGTCAACAAATATCCCGAAAATTGCGCACGAAAGGTCGTAAGCATGGGACATACATGATATGCCCCGTCAAATCACCTATGTGTAATAACTAGGACAACGCACCCGAAATAGATTCGTAAACGCCATCACCAAAGCAAAGCAACGCGTCAGCTCGAGTGAGTTCCATTCAAACACAACCTAATTTAAATTAGCTAGAAAGCATGGTAAAAACGCGATAAATGGAAAGCGGTAAGTAAACGCGGTAAATCTACCTAGAAAGCAAGTATATCAAGCATGTGAATCTAATTAACAAAGCGTGTAAGTTAATCTAGAAAGCAATAATAAAGCAAATGCAAGCTATATTAATGGAGATGGAAGATGGTAGCACAAATTACAAGCCCAATTGGGTGTCAATCCAAGAAGAAATGAAGAAATGAGCTCTCAAACCTCCAAAACCCTAACCTATCCTACCTAAAACGAATTATTTATGATATTTACACAAAATTTGGAATTTATACTAAGTGGAATAAAAATAGAAAAGAAAAGAGAAAAGAAAATAAAAGGCGAAATATCTCCTGGAAATAGGGGATCGATCGATGAACCCAAACTGTCGATCGATCGATGGTGAATAAATCAGCCCACTGTCTCGAAGGATCGATGTATCGATCCTTTTGATCGATGGATCGATCAAGCAGGTATTAGCACACTGCATTGCTATTTTGGCCTGTTTGCATTTTCCGTCCGCTGAAATCGCCGTAACTTCTTCTTTCTGAATCGAAATCGCGCACCGTTTGCGACCACGCGAAGCTTGTGAGGAGGGAAAGATCATCCTTATGTGTCGAAAATGTGAATTTAGATGACATTGTCTTAATCAAATAGACAAATCAAAGCCGGACATGATTTTCACACCAATAACATCTAAAACTATGTATAACTTTTTCATGACTTTTTCAGGATGTGCAAACCCGTTTTATATTCCATCCAAACTCCCTCACAAATTATAATGCTTTTTATTTTTCTTTTGAGTTGATGAAACAAAATAAATTGGCCCACTTTCGGCATATTTTTCTTTTTATTGCCAATTAATTTTTTCGGGCTCTTTTAAACCTCTTTGGCCCTTGGAAAACATTTATTGTGCCAAACTTTTTCTAGGTCCGATTTAAATTGTGGCTTAATCGCAAAAGATAAATGAGTACCTTTCATATTCATTCCCCGTTTTTCATATAAATCACACAAACTCACATCAACGGTTCTTACATGCACTACTTTCATTGTCAAGATTTATCGCATTTGGTTCATTTTAAAGACATTATTGAGATGTAAACACATCGACAAACATGTGATAGACAAGAACAATAGTCAAACATATCCGTGCAAGTGTGCATTAAAGGAAATCATGAGTCAAACATGTAGGTAGTAACAATAAATCACATCTCAATGACTCCAAACACTGCAGAGCACAAAAATGAAATGATAACGCATATCAAAACACTATCAAATAGTCACATGGATATGAAATAAAATTGTGACTCGATCATGCTATATGTCCATTCTTAAAAATACAAAAATATTTTTGTCTATTTAAATTTTTTTATCAAAATAAAATCTTTTTGTATTTTTCAAAAAATTTATCAGAAATAAAAAACTAATACAAAAAGTACACGCGTCATCACACTAGCAAACATATATCATGAAGCACAACTAGTGTATGAAAAAAAAGCATGCAAGAAACTATCCATAAGAAATAGCAAGTGATGCATCATGTGCAAGCATGTGAGAATCAACTAGTTTACCATCTAGCTCTTCTAAAAGTGATTTCATAACCCAAATATATGTGAAACGTCGAATAGGGGTTTCGAGAACCAACGAAACTCTAGACTTCAACTTCCTAGGACCTCTTCCAAGATCAAAATAGAAATTACTAAGGTGACCTTTCCTACCACAATGTGAATATGTGTAGACGGGTGGAACGACACCTATGGGTTGACCTTTTCTAATTTCCTTGGGATTGATTGATCCTTTAAAACAAATAATGGTCTTGGCTTTAACACTCGAAACATAAGAACACGATGAGCCACTACCATTGCTACCAACACTACTCAAGTGTGTCAAATCATTTTTTATCTCCAAAATTTTTTGACTCAAGCAAAGAATTAGACTCTTCCAATTTTAGGGACTCCTTCTCTAAATTTTTAATTATTCCTAGAAGGTTATCACATTCTCCTTTAAAATACGCACACTTATCCCTAAGAGTTTCTTCATATGCCATAAACTCATCAATTAAAATATTTTCATCCTCATTGGCACAAACACAAATCCTAGAGTTTTTAAAGTCCTCCAATCCTTTTTCAAAAAATAGGACTCTATCATCACTCTCCTTTTTGAATAATTTTAAAGCATTGAAGTCATGGTACAAGGAAACAAATTTCTCACGATAAAAATCTCTTTTACTTTGAACCGTTTGCAAAAGATCCATAGCGGATTTATATTGACAATTTTCTTTGTCCAAAAAACTAATTCTTTTAGCAAACGTCAAATTCAAACTATTTAAATCATCAACACTCTGACTCGTGTCATCAACGGGGAGGGGGGGATCCGATTACATAAGTGCTCCATTGAAAAAATTACGATTTTTCACAAAACAGATTTTTCAAAAAAATCAATATCACAAAATTTTGTAGAAAACAAGGATCACTCGATAAATTAGAGAAACCCGCTCTGATACCAATTTGTAAAAGCTATGTGATATTGATTAAATCGAATTCGCAAATTTCCAATTTAACCTTTATTTAATGAATTGTCAATTTTAAACCAAATTAATTAAACCCAATTTTAATTCAACCCTAAATAAACATTTGCGTGGTTGAAATCAAACCATCACAAACAAAATTGGTAACTCATAGATTTCAGGAAAAAATCCCTTTCGGGTAAAACCTTTTTATTTCACTATGTAAAATAAATCGCAACTTACACACACAATGAAATATGCGATGATTACTCCTCAGAACAATCACATAGACACGCAACCTAGAGTCAGCAATGGAATAACCGCAGCAGCCCACAAGAATACGCAGTCCAATTCATCCAGTAACACCCACGAGAACTCCCAATCGACACGCAGTCATAGTCAACCGTAGAGATAAGACTCCACAAAGAAATAACTTCACCAAAGTTGAATCTTGGGTTCCAAAATAATTCACTAAAATATTGGGATATTTTCTAAATTGAAAACAAAAAGGATTAAACCCTTAAATTAAAGAAGACAAAGTGTTCTGCAAAATGCAGTTTACTGGTATCGAAATTTGTTAGGTCTTCGTAATGAAAACATAGTGATTTAGCATGCTTTACATAAAACTTAAGGTGGAAGATCACTCGAACGAAATCATCCTATCGCTTGAACGAGGACACGTGTCTCTCGAACGAGCTTCGCGCGAAAAGCCATTGTCGCTTGAATGACATACAACTGTCGCTCGAATGACAGTACAAAATTAAAATTTTTATTTCTAATAAAACAACTCTTCCTCAACACTTAGAAAAATTTCTTTTTGACAAAAGGTAATGCCTCAATACTTAGAAAATATTTTAGAAAAATATCCCAACACTTTTAAATGAACCATTAAGTAACCAAAACACAACCATACCAAAATTCATCTCGTGGAGGCTTGAATGTTGAAGAACTTTGATATTCGGGTACATCTTCATGTATCTTCAAACTTAAACTTTTCTTCGACGGTTTGTAGCGGTATACGACATACACTAATGTAAACAAGACTTATAAAATATGTCCTCACAGAGTCCCTAAATTGAAAGAGGCAAATTCTTTGCTTGAGTCTAAAATTTTGAAGTTAAAAGATGATTTAAAAGACTCGAGTAGTTTTAGTTCTGATGGTATTGGCTCACATATTTCTAATGGTATCGGTGTTAAAGCCAAGACCATTATTTATTTTATAGGGTCAACCGCATCCAAGGACGTTAGAAAAGGTCAAGCCATAGTAAAGATCACCTTAGGGTGTTTTGTTAGGACCTTGGAAGAGGTCCTAGGAAGTTGAAGTCTAGTATTCCTTGGTTCTCAAAACCTAATACGTTAAGTATACATCTATATGGGTTAGGAAATCCGTTTTGGAAGAGCCAGATGGTGGACTAGTTGATTCTCTCATGATTGCACATGATTATTTTCTTACTATATATTATGGATGATTGCTTACATGTTTTTGTTTGTCATAATCTAGTTCTGCTTCCTGTTATATGTTTGCTAGTGTTATGATATATGTACTTTTTGTATTATATTTTTCTTCTATTGAGTCATATTGAAAAATAAAAAAATATTTTATTTTCATAAATTTTTTGAAAAATACAAAAAGATTTTTGGTTTTTGTGTGTTTTAGTTTTACTCATTTGGTGTTGCATATTGGTGTGTTTGAATCCAATTCACTTTGTAATTTCCATGTGGTTAGGACGTTTAATTATGACTTTAGATACTTAAATTGTTCTTAACCATGTTTATGGAGTTGTTTCGAACTTGGTTTGCGTTAATGGATTCCACTTTGTATATGCCTCCACACACATATACACGAGCTTGTTGAATTTTAACTTCACATGTATATTTGAGCTTGGTGTGGTGTTATCCCATCAATTTTTTATCTACATATTTTTGTGACTATGGGAAGTTTTTGCATGTAAGAACCGTTTCCCGTGAGAGTTTTTTTAGTATTGAAAATTTATGAGTGAACATGGAAAAGGGTTGCGAAAGACAGGTTGTCTTTGAATGAAAGCCACCGTTAGTAAGAGCCCGATAAAAAGATTAAAGGAAATATGCCAACAAAAGGGCCAACATAGTTTACTTTATTTGATCATTCAAAATAAATAACATTAAAAGAGTAAAGAAAAGAAAGGAAAAGAATAGAAAATATGATATATACTTATCTTTTGAGGGAGTCTAGTTGAAGATCAACATGTTTGGACAATGAATGTTAGTATGCTTATTTTGTCATGACTCTATTGATTTGTAGAATCATCAATACTCTATGCTTGTGTGCATTGTGATTGTTTTCTTCATTAAGTTTAACTTTATTTGTCACTTAAGGCTAACGCTTAGTTTGATAAATTTTTGTGGTCAATTAGAACTTCTTAAACATATATGAGTGTTTGGGTTATATTTCATTTGTATCTAATTCACACACATTCATTCCATTCCACATGTTTAGACACATTGATACTATGCTAGTGTGTAAAACTTATGTAATCCGTGTCCCGTTTTCTGGTCATTTATACCTATATATGTGTGCCAAATTTTCTTTGATATATTTCGCATATATTATATATGGTATTTTGAGTTTTGTTACATTTAGTCCATATTTGAAAAGTGCTTGAATCCATTAGATTATTTGTGATTATATGGCCATATTTTGTGTTGTACTATATATTTGTTCATTTTATATTTGTTTTGAAAAATTGAAAAGGTAGAAAAATAGTTGGTTTTTATGGCCTTTTAGATTATCATTACACATGCTTGGTTTATATATTTTCGTGATGATATCTTATCTTTTATGTGATGCTTCGTATTTCATGATCTTGTTTTACTCCTTTGTCTATTTGGGATAAAAACAAAGGATGAGGGCAAATTAAAAGTGAGATTTGATGAGTTTGATCTACGGGGGAGTTTTTATATTTGTTTAAAATTCGATGTGTCATGAGGTATATTTCTTTGTCTCATGTGTGTAGGTACTTGATGTAAAAATCAAGACACACCGGATGAAGACAAATTTTGGAAAAGGGAAGAACAAGTGGATATTTGTAGACAATGTCTTGTGCCATTCCATTTCTAGGGTTTGGGAAGGGTAGTAGGATTTTTATTAGAGGGGATTTTCAATTTTTATTTTATGTTCGGTTATGTTTTTTTTGTACCAGAATAGACAAATGAGGAAATTTGTAAGAACAAATTTTCTAATATCGTTCATAGAATAGGCCTTTTTATAGTTTAGGCTAGTTTGGATTATCCCATTACAAAACGTCACGCACCGTCATGACGAACCGAACTTAACCGTCTCCAAGTTTGAAGACTTCTCTACATCCTATAAAGGTATAAAGCAATTTAGTGTTTAAATTAATTCACAAACTCTATTTTTGGGATGCTTATTTTTATTAAAAATGAACAAGTTTTTTTTATTTCTAAAATGAAATATTTTTATTTAATCCTCAATCAAACGAGATGGGAATTTCGTTCGAACGGGAATGAGTTTTCGTTAGAAGGTCGTTCGAAGTTTTTATCAAAAGTGCATCGATCGAGGGCGTATTATTTTGACTCGTCAGAATGTGTTTGAAGCTGTTCAAACGAGATAGCTATTTCATTCGAACGAGATATATTTCATTAAAACGAACTGCAATTCTCGTTCGAACGAACCTTAAAATTCGTTCGAACAAGTCGCTGCCTCGAAAATTGTTAACGCCCTACAAATACCTACTTTTTGTTCAGATTTTTTAAGACTTTTGCCAGATCGTTTTCTGAATATATTTTATAATTTTTTTTATTTTTTTAGTGTTCTAAAACACTTTTAATTTACAACGTACATCCTGAAAATTATTCTTGCCAATTCATTTAAACCCTAGACTATTTTATTATCTTGTATACACCGTTATGGAGAAGGCATCTCCATGGCCAACTGGTGAAACCCGAGGGGATCACTGCTAAAGATGAAGACTGAGGCTAAAGGAGGACTGTGTTTCTTGTGATTTTTATTCGGATCATTGATGAAGGAAGACTGTGATTTTTGTGGTTCTTTCGAGATTCATAGTATATTCATTTATAAAATTTATAAGTTGCGATTTGAAAATGTTATAAAGTGAATAAAAGGTTTTGCCCGAAATGGATTTTTTCTGAAATTTGCCTTTGTTGAATGCTTAGTTTGCTTTATTTATTTTATCACATTTATGTATGTTTAGAGTAAAAAGATAAAATTGATTAAGATAAAATTTGGAATTTGACCATTCTTGCCGAGCACATTTATTTCCGCATTCTCATAGTGGTATGAGTGCCTTCCATTTTTACAAGTGGTGTTAGAGCATTAGTACCCCTTTACAGGAGTGACTGCAGTAGAAATTGCACTTGACCCTCAGGAGTTGAAATTACTACAATTTAGATTCATCCTCTGCCCAAGCCATGATAGGTTTAAGACTTATTGATATGACAAATATATCACCTTGCGTTGGAACGTATACAATGGGTAAGTGCTGAAGACTTGCTGTCGCAGCCTAGCACTTACGGGCTACGACCTCATCCATATCTGCCTCACTGGTAACTGCCGCAACCTCTTATACACAGGATGCGTCCCCTTACATGTTACAAGGTGGGGCCCTAGTTTATTCACCTAACCAGCCGTAGCCCCTTTGCTTGATCCACAGTAGCGGTACTGCATATAAATAAGGTCCACACCCCGAGATAAAGGGGGTTTACATTCATGATCCGGGTTCATCTCTAGTGCTAATATGTATTAGAGATCACGACGCTCTCCACACCCCTCGGTAAATCTTGGGGGCTACTCACCAGCATCACGGTTATCTCACCGGCACTTCCGGAATCATCATAGAAATAATATATATTTTATAAAGACTAACAAAGTAGAAAATGTAGGGAGAATCCAGCCAAAGCATAGAAATGAATAACGAGATTGCCTAAATGTACAACCACCTCAATTATCTTTATGACAACCATTCCTCACTTCAAACCCAGGTCAACTTTTTAACCTAGAGAGTTCTTATGCTAGAGGCCGCAGCATCCCAAATATGGGTGCAGCACCTAGGATTACTGTTGCAACAATCTCTGCCGTGGCCCCATAAGCTCCATATGCAGAAGCAGCATGCAAGAACTAGAAAAGGAAAGTGGAGAAGGCCGAAATGGTCTTTGAGTCCTACACCCCATTGGGCTTCTAGATTGAGGACATCTTCGAATTCATCAAGGAAGATAAGCTGCTAAAATGGCCAGAGAAGCTAAGGGCTCCACCCCACAAGAGGAACAAATCCAAATGGTGCAAATTTCACCAGGACCACGACCATGACACTGAGCAGTACTATGCCCTAAAAGATGATATTGAAAGGCTCACAAGACAGGGAATACTGCAGTGTTTTCTCAAGGATGCCTAAGGGATGCAGCCTAGTCTGACAGGACGCATCCCCCTTTTTTAGGCCCATGATTATGTTTCCTTTGCTTCTGTCATTAGTGAAAACTCTTTTGAATAGTTCCATGTTAACTTTGTATTGTTCTAACAAAGTCATGAATATATGAAATTAAGTTCACTTTATAGTACCATATTTTGATTTCTCAATTCCATTAAATGTGATCTTATAAAAGACTTTTTATCTTGAACAAATTTCGAATGGAGACATCGTATTATATCAAGAACGATTATATTGAATGGGCTTGAAATGCTTGCCATGACACCAAGGTGTATTATGGAACATTATAATTATAAAGGGTGAAAGAAACTATCGGGAGCAGCCCTCAAAATTGGTTTACAACGCTGCTCATAGCGCAAGAACATATTCTAATATTCGCAAGGCCAACTATCTCTCGGTATACTTCTATCAGCATCATTAGCCACGAGGGCTTATAATTGCCCGTTATATTAGCTACGAGGGCAACCAATGCCCGTTATATTAGCCACGAGGGCTTACATTTGCCCGTTACAATAGCCACGGGGGCGACCAATGCCCGTACATTAGCCACGAGGGCGGCCAAGGCCCATTACATTAGCTTGTGGAATCTTCATAATACCTAACCTGGGATGGCTTTATATATATCCAAACATAGCTTGGGGAAGCTTCATAATACCTAGCCCAGGGGGCCTGATAATGACCCAATCAACTAAAGGAAGCTATGGATCCCAACTAAAGAAACTAAAGGAAAGCCATGAAAGGTAATTAAAGCGACTAAGAGATGCTGTGACACTGACATCATGAAGAATGCCAAAGCTATAGAAGTATGGCCTCAGCCCAACATGCTGTCATCAATTACTTGACAAGGGCTTGAAAGGAGCCGCAACCCTATTAATATGACCGTGGACATCAAAGAGTCCATTAATTCATTTAGTGGGGATGCATCAAAGAAGGTACATTATTGAATTGCTAAAAGGCCACAGCTGGGTTGCAAACCAGCCGCAACCACACAACTACAATATCTAGACTTGGAAAAATAGTGTAAAACTGATTATTGTTAAGCCGCAGCCCCAAAGTTATTTCTCGTTGGCACCGTGGCCTAGGGGATTATAGCCATATATGGAGTGAAAAATTAGAAGCCTTTAAAGGAAAAATATAACTTGTGAAAAGTTCGAGGCAAAACACAACAGGCCGAAACCTTTTTGGAGAAACTATTTATATAATGTTGCCGCAGCCTTATGCGCATTGCAGTTACTGAAAAAGTTTTGCAAGATCATTCAATCAAGCAATCAAATATTAAAGCAGACAATAAAGGAGAAAGTAAAGAAACAGTTAAGACTAACAGGTAGATCAAAGGCTACAGCCGAGGCAAAAGATTAAAATGTCAAGTTATACAGACAAGAGGCCACAACCTTGATAATGAAGTTCATAATGTTTAAAGGGCCACAAACCTATGTATATATCAGAACAAAAAATCATAAGTTCAAAGAGGGATGCATTGTCCAAGAATTGTAAGTAGTTAGAAGACTAAGAGGCCGCATCATCTTCCTCATTTCCCTCTTCATCATCGACATCAGTCTCTGTCTCCTGCTCAGCTGCCACGGCCTCTTCTTCAGCCCTTAGTCTGGCTCTCTCTTCAACTGCAGCCTTCATCTCGACCACACATTACAAATGTTCAGCATCACCAAGGCTCCAACAAGAACTGTTTCTTTAGATTCGTGATTTTTTTTATAACTCTATGCCTAAGCTCTTGGTAGGCGCGAATCTAGGCTTTATTGTTAATAATAAAGAAATCTTTGGAGCCTTTGAATGAATCCATGACATTGTCTATGGCTAATTGAAGTGCCTTAGCATGGTTTTCATCCCTTTTTGCGATAGACGCAATATGGTCTTCCTCTATTTTCTTAATGGTTGCGGCACGAGCCTCAGCATCATTCGAAGTCTTGCTCTCCAGTTCATCAAACTTCTACTGGAGGAGTTCAAGTTTTTTATATGATGAGGCCGCAGCGTGGGCATCTTCAACGGCTTGTGCTTGAGCAATTTTCAAAAAGTTTGTAGCCCGTTTGAAGCTATCTTCAGCCTCCTTCTTGGCATCTTTCGCAGCCTGAACCTTCTTATCCGCATCCATTTAATAAGCCTCAAGTGTCGTGGAAGAGTACTGCTTCCCAGCTTGAAAGGAAGTAGCCCTAACATTCTCCAGGTTAGCGGTGTGCACTCTCTCCGCGGCTTCTTTCAGCTTATAGAAGGCTTCGTATTTCCGCTTCTGGAACATCACGATGTTCGCGGCCTGCAAGGATATTTATTATTAGAAGCAAAATATGAAGTATAAAAATGATGCTGAAAAGGTAAAATTTCACTTACCCTCAACAGACTGTGGAGGGCACAATACTCTAAGTCATCGTGGTCTTCATCCATAAGACGATCAAGGTCCACGGTATCTGGAACCCTCTTCATTCTGCGGGCAACCCTCACAGTTATATCCTAAGAAGATTCAGGGTTGGGCTGCCTATGTTGAGGCCGTGGATGACCATTAAGGCCAATACTGGAACAATATTGAGGAGTTACCAGGTTGGCATTGACAGCTACTATTATTGGAGGAGGAGAATTTAAAGTATGGATTGGAGCGGTGCCGCGGCCGTCGAGATGCTCCGAAGTTGACATTAACCCTGCCGCGACCAAGTTAGCGCCAATGTCATCATCAAATGTACTCGCAGGCCTTTCCTGGGTGGTAGGGTCTTCAGCTCGAGTTGAGGACGCAGCAGGATCAACTTGATCACCAGTAAGGACTGCGGCAGGACGCTTGTACTTCCTTTTTGTCTTCCTCTGCCTTGAAACATTATTGAGGGCAGCGGCGTCCTCATCCATCTCTGCCAGTTGGGAAGACAAAAGCTCCCTATCAATTCCTCACCTGAAATAAGAAATAAAGAAGTATCAAAATTTGAAGCTTTAAAAATATTTGTCGTGGCATTAGTAAAAGAAAGGATTATTACCTCCAGCGACCATATCTTTGGGAATAGATTTTTTAGTGAAGTAGCCTGCTTAAAAAATGGAGGCTGAAGTCATAAGTGTGCTAAACTTCTTGTCGTTAGCACTCACTGCCTCAGCCTTCCTTGTCCTACTCTCTTGCCACTCACTAAGGGGAAAGTTATCAAGAGCTCCATAGAAAGTACAAAATTAGTATAAAAGTAAATGGAAGAATACAACTTTAAACAACAGGATGCGACCACAATTCAAGGGGCCGCAACTTTATTTACCTAACTTAGAGGGGCGTCCCCACTACAGCGGCATCCTAAAGGACCTCTCTCTCCCTGTCTCATCTGGGTGGATTTCCTACCCTTATCCAGAAATATAGAAGTACTTGCCCTTATAATTCTTCACACTGGTGGGCCTACCACATAGAGGGCTTCGTCGTTGCTGTGGATGGTAAAGTAATAATACCATAAAAACTTTAAAGAATTTTCCTTAGGTCTGTAAAAATGGAAAAATTTCGTGGGAGTTATGTCCCTATTAAACTTATCCTCCACAGTAGCACCTAGGCAAGAACTGCCCTCCAGCCATTAGGATCTATTTGGGCTGGGGCTAACTTCATGGTCTGGAAGATTCTTATGATGGGTACTGGAACTGGTAGCCGTAGCCCATAAAAAATGCATGGAGGGGGGAAGCAGACCCCATCATTAGCAAGTGCCATACAGGGCCTTTGTTCCGCGGAGGGTGCTGAGCAAATCAAATCTTCAGGAAATTCAAGTGCCTCACCAACTTGGTCAACCCACTCTTGAGTCATAATGCTGCGAACGTTCAAGGCTGCAGGAGGTCTCTCAGCTCTGTTAGAGGGACCAACATGCACGTCCCTACCTGCAGATGACCCAGTAGAGGTGGCATCAATATCTATTGGGTTGTTGTTAGAGTTGGCCTCCTCTTCCATTGCAGTGGAATCAACACCTTTCCTACAAGAGGGGTCCACGGAGTCAGTCTCTTTCCTATAAGTTGTTTTTGCGGAGTCAGAATCCAAATCTAGAACAACACAAATTGGGAAATCTTTGAGATAGCAAGGCCCTATTGTCTTTAACGGACGCACATAAGGAAGTTCAGGGGGAGAGACTCCAAAGTGTTTATTCCAAAAGTCTGAGAGAAATTCTCTAGGATCAAAACTCATATGGCTGTAGCAAGACCTGAAAAGCAGAAAGGGTTCACAGTTAGGTGCTGCATCTAATATGGTCATACAGGCCTCTTAGAGGTCGCGACAGGAAAAAAGGCTAAAGTAGAAATATTATAAAATTTGGCTAATCGCACCAAGTGTTGGTCCTAGAAGTTGACTTTTGTCGCGGCATATTGTTTTGGGGAAGGAGGTCAGTTATATTCTTACATGCCGTAGTCATTGGACTATTGGCCAAATGTTGCGGACACTAACCTAAGAACTTTAAAGGTAAGGCATATTTATTATACAAGTATTGACACATGCCGCAACTAGATATCAACATGTCGCAGCTAATTTCTTAAACAGGCCGATATTTAAGGGCTGCAGACATTAACCTAAGACCCCAAATTGCAAGTAATTTTATTATGCCACAACCAGGTATTCCCCATGCCGCGACCATATACTCGAACATGTTATTTCTTATACCTTAAAAATTGAAGCCCAAGATTGCGAAAGGTTTATCAGGAACAATGGTATGTTTCCAATTCTTATACCACTCTAAAACCAACAAATATAATCCAGCACAAGTACATTTCGTAGGTTTATTTCATATTCTGTAACCACATTCATTTCTTGAGTCAATAATGGAAGATTAATAGACTAATCCAAGCCAGCAGACTTCATTTATTGGTTTAACATGGATGTTAGCAACTTATTTTATCGATTAAAGGTTGATTCAAGTGCAAAATCATATTAAGAAATAATCCAAGCAATCATAATAACTTAAATGGGTGCAATACTTTATGGAATTAACAAACATGGTATGAATTAATAGTTCATTATACCAGTTATTTCACGAGTTGTGAGTTTAAGCCATTTACAATCAGAAATCACGAAGAACAGTTGGAAGGATTGAATTATAAAGCTATTTAGGCAGTTTTTGGTCAAAAAATAACCTGGAAAATGGGTAAAAACTGGTTGCTCAGCCTTCTGACACCACAATGCACCGCCTCAGAACCACCATATGTTGCCTTGAAAGGTCGTAAAAAAAAATCAAGAGAAGGAATGGACAGAGGTTGGATTTTGATTTTCTCTCAAGAGTTTGGAAAATGTAATGAAGTCCACGGACGGTTCCATTTATGTAAGAGTGCGCGGGAAGACGAAGCATCATTTTGAACACACCGTGGCATCAATAGTATCAATATGCAACACTAAACTACCCCTTGACACTACACTTTGGGGGATTATTAATATGATAAATATATCACCCTGTCGCGGAACGTATACAATGGGAAAGTGAGGAAGACTTGCTCTCGTAGCCTAGTACTTACAGGCTACGGCCTCATCCATATCTGCCTCACTAGAAACTGCCACAACCTCTCATACACAGGATGCAACCCCTTACATGTTACAGGGTGCGGCCCCAGTTTATTCACCTAAACAACCGCAACCCCTTTGCTTCATCCACAACAGCAGTACAAGGTCTATACCTATAAATAGAAGTCCACACCCCTCAATAACATTTTTTTTACATTCATGATCCGGGTTCATCTCTAGTGCTAATATATAGATCAGAGATCACGACGCTCTCCACACCCCTCGGTACAGCTTGGGGGCTACTCACCGGTATCACCGTCATCTCACCGACACTCTCGGAATCATCATAGACATGTCTTCTCTTCTCTCATCTACATTGTACGCCTATTATGGCATTGTAAACATGTACTACAACTCAGATAATGAGAATGAGGCACCAAAGTGGACGTAGGCTCATTTTAATAGCTGAACCACTCTAAATCCTGTCTTTTATCTCTCTTTACTTGCTTTATTTGCTCATTAAACATCTTACACTCGACTTGCTGGTATGAGAATGAAAAGTGAACGATTTCTCGTATCATCACTTACCACATCATTGTTAGTCACAGCGGGTGGTGTTCACCCTCTTTCGTAAATAAGCCAAACCCTCTCATCAATTGATTTTAAAGCCGACCTCATTCTAGATTTTTATGAAGCATAATTTGACCCACTTAAAACCAGAATCATATTATTTAAGTTATCCATAACATCCCAAAACAAAGATCACACAAAAAATTAGTGTCACTGACTCCGATACAAAATTTGAGAAAATTGGTATCCTAATAGAATTAGTAAAAAATAAGGATCACACAATAAGTTTGTTCAACTTGCTGTGATACTAATTTGAAAATGCACTAGGGGATATGGATTCACTTGTATCTTAGGCCAAACACACAAAGATTCATTTTTTTTACCAAAATTTCATCTTGACTTAATTTAAAGTGAACATGCCATATTGTGTAAATTTAACCCAAATCACCAAACCAAAGTGGGAAGAAGAAGAATATAGAAGAGATCAAAGCCTTTTATTTAGCATTATTCAACATACGATAGACACTATATGACTTACAGACTACTTAGAGATCCATTGATTTAAATGCAAAGAAGTCTTCATGTCTTTAACATAAAATGGAGGCGTCTAATATCGCCGACAACAAGCAACTCTTGAACACAGAAAACAATGGCATCCAACACCGATCAGCCTCATGAACCGCAATTCCTTGCTTCTTCTACGTCATCCATACAGTCTCGACTCCACAAATAAGTAGTAGAGAAGATATCTACAAGGGTTTTGAACTCAGAATGTGTTCTTCTTAGTTTGAGAAAGTGATCCTCAAAGATCTAAGGGGTTTTGATGAAAAAATTATAGAGTTTGATCATAAAAAGAACTCTAAAAGTCTTATTCAAAAGTCTAATCCCACGTCTCTAATTATAGGGAAATATGTTAAAAAGAGATATGGATTAAATATTTGAAAAAATATGTTTTAAAAGAATAAAAACACGCATACTCGTTCGAACGAGCTGCCATCTCATTCAAACGAAGTACCTGCTTTTGTTCGAACGTCTTCCAATGAGACTTTGAATGAGATTCCAAAGCTGACCTAAAATGCGATGCTTTAGAATTCGCTCGAATGATGGAAACTTGTTCTAAGGACCAGAAGAAAATCGTTTGAACGACATGTCAAGTCATTCTAATGAACCAGCGAGATTTGTAATTTTTTTTTAAAAATCATTTGAAAAACATTTTGAAAAACTTTGTAAAAACAAACTCTTTTAAGAAGATTCTTGGATATCTTAAGTTTACCAAACCACCTCATAACTCTTCTCGGGTAAAGTAACGATGAATGATTTTTAATCTTTACAAATGGTCATTAATGATTATTCTCTTGAAGACTTGAGAATGATCATAGTGGTGCAGTGGCGTGTAACGCGATAAGCCAAATAAAATATAAAATGAGCAATTATAAAACTTGCTCTTACATAATGAAGCAATGAAAACTCAAAAGATTTTAGATCAAAGTTTAAAAACTTCAATATATCAAAATTCAAATAAGATTTTGCTCTCCAGAAAATATTATGATCAAATCTTGAGGCAAAAAATCTTTCAGAAAACCTTAACTTGTTTATGGGAAGAAGAAGAGCTAGATAACCATTTTAAACATGTGGCATCACGTATAAGAAACTAAAACATATTCTTGTCCACACAAATAATTTGCTTCCCCAACACACAAAAAGATATGGAAGAAAAGAGTATCTGCACATTTCACAAAGCAATATTTTGAAAAGATCTTCTTTTTACGCCAATACTAATCGCTTCATTGGAGTTTCGTGGAAATAAATAAATGCGTATCTGTAGTGAACTTGCGACAAAAACCCAAGTCACGGGAAGTTATAGATAATTTTTATCTTAGGATAACATCATTTGCTTAAGCGAAAATGTGCTTTGCCAGAATAATGCCGACTACAAAGCCAATAATAAAGAAAATTTGTTGAACCAAGCAGAAATTTTTCTCATTTTTGTATGAATGTAAACCATAAAATTAACTATTTATATTTTAAAAGTTCTTTTAAAAATACTGTCCATTTAAGTTAAAGTATATGACATGTGTACAGAGAAAATTTAAAAAATCCCCAAAAGCTCACACACAAAAGTTTAACACAGTTTCACATTATGAAAATCCAATTTAATTAAATTAAACCATGGGTGTACTATATTATTTATGCTTTTTTACCTATCCTAAAGTGTCATTTTCATGGATGGATAAAATTTATGAAGTTCGGTGAATATGTCTTGATATGAAGCTTTTCGAAACAACCTCTTGGATTAGAGACACAAAGTGGGTTGTGATCAACGGGATACAAAAATGTAGTCTTATGGGGCACATGACTATAACGAATACCCTTACAGTGTATATATATAGTCTTAGATATGATTCTCATGCATTTTTCACTATTTATTTGTGGAAAATATCGGACAAGAACAAACATAATCAACCGCATAATGACGCTCCTCATCCATCTTATTCCCCAAATAATCCACCACCCGAATTCTTAACACCCACGGGTTCGCAATACTCTACCCTGTCGCAGGTTCATTTTAATACTACATATACATTATCTCCGAGTCATTAAACTTAAAAAAACCCTATTAATCCAACTCCCCCAGCTCCCATTAGAGAGGAATCCCATGTATAAGATAAGAACAAAATTAGGTTCTCTAATATCGGGAATCTTACGGGTAACAAAAATGATGTCCAGATTTTTAAAGTCCATTGTTTCGCTATCAGAAAGATGGCTGTGGGCGTAGAAGGCAGACGGATGGAAAAATGTTAATCGCACCATAAAGGATGACTTATAAGATCAACTTTGTAAACACTTTACATTCCTAACCGGTTTAAACACAATTATTCTGTAGCTGAATAATTTAAATCTTATAAAAAAAACCTACGAAAGGCTCACTTCCTGGTGAGACATCAAGTTATGACATTTTGGGATTGAAGGACATAGTTTGGCAAATTTTGAGATGCCCATTAGCCAATGGAATGACTTATTGGAGAAAGAGGAGGGAGGGAAAACTTTCCCAGAAGGAGAAACATAGAGGGAATAGGACAAAAAAGTTGATGTTCATAAATTTAGGTTTAAATTAAATGATGATTTTAAGGATGAATGGATGGAAAGGACCAAGAGAACTCCAAAAGAAAGGACTGACCCTAATCGGGTCAACTTTTACTTGGATTCTTGACGGGATAAATAAATAAATAAATTCTTCGACAAATTAGCTCCGACTCTGGTGAGTTTGAATTTTATTATTATATATATACAGAATATAATAAAATAATATTGAAATTTTAGTCCTTAATATAATATTATACTATAGGAAACGATAAAATGCATGAGGACCAGTTAGTCTGAGTTCAGCCCCCACGACATTAACTCAGATGCCATATACAAAGTACTTGGGAAGGACAAAAGGGAGAGGATAAGAGGTGTGGGATCTAGGATGTCGAGGACCAAATTATAGCACATCTCACTTGTATTGGACGATCTCTCTTCGACGAGGAGTCACATGTCGAGCCAGGCGAAAGAACAAGACACTATGAAAGAGGAAGTATAAGCTCTTAATAAGGACATGAGATCTATTACCAATACTTTGGGACAACAAATGTATGAAATCAAGGGATTATGAAAATTTCATAGTCAACAATAAGGTGGATCTTAATTTATGCCTCAAGGTTTTCCTTATCTTGTGCCTCAAGGTTTCCCCTACCAAAATGCCTCCCCAAACATTCCACTCTTAGCAACTTGTTTCACCTTATTTTCGAGCATCATCATCGTCCATGTACAGTGACTATGCCGAGGAGTATTATACGAGGGTCTTGGTCAATACCATGGTCATTGAAACGTGCATGCTTATTTTTATATTGTACTCTATCACATGTTCATTTTACTAATCCATATACATTATCTCCGTGTCATTAAACTCCACAAACCCCTATTAATCCAACTCCCCCAACTCCCATTACAGAGGAATCCCAAACACAAGATAATAAGAAAATTGGGTTTTCTAATATAAAGAATAATACTAGTAATAAAAATGATGTCCAGATTTTTAAAACCCATTGTTTGGCTCTCAAAAAGATGACTGTGGCCGTAAAAGGCAGACAACTAGAAGAATGTTAATCATGCCATAAAGGATGACTTGTAGGATCAACTTTGTAAACACTTTACATTCTTAATCGGTTTAAAGGCAACTTTTCTTTCATGAGTAGCTAATCAATTTAAAAGTTATAAAAAAAACCTATGAAAGGTTCACTTCCTGGTGAGGACATCATGTTATGACATTTTAGGTTTGAAAAACAAAGTTTGGCAAAATGTGGAGATGCCCGCTAGCCAATGAAACAACTTCTTGAAGAAAGAGGTCAGGGAGAAAAAACTTATCGAAAAGGAGAAACATAGAGGGAACATGACAAAAAAGTTGATATTCATAAACTTAGGTCTAAATTATATGATTATTTTAAGGATGAATGGGTGGAAAGGATCAAGGGGACTCCAGAAGAAGGGACTGACTGTAATCAGGTCAACTAGTACATGGATTCCCGACGGCATAAATAAACAAACAAATTCTTAGACATATTGGCTCTGACTCTGGTGAGTTTTAATTTAATAATTATATATATATATATATATATATATATATATATATATATATATATATACACTATAATAAAATAATTTTGAAATTACAGTCCTTAATATAATATTATACTATAGAAAATGATAAAAGGCCAGAGGAGCAGTCAATCCGAGTTAAATCCCCATGACATTAACTCAGATGTCGTATACAAGGTACTTGGGAAGGACAAAAGGGGGAGGGTAATAGGTGTGTGCTCGAGGATGCCGAGGACCAAATTATAGCACACTACACATGTATTAGACGAGCTGTCTTTGGTGAGGAGTAACATGTCGAGCTTGGCGAAAGAATAAGCTAATGTGAAAGGGGAAGTGTCAGTTCTTAATAAGCACATGAGATCTGTTACCAATACCTTGGGACAACAAACATATGAAATCAAGGTATTATACCAATTTCTTAGTCAACAATAAGGTGGATCTAAGTTCATGCCTCAAGGTTTTCCTTGTCCAGCGCCTCAAGCTTTCCCCTCCCAAAATGCTTCCCCCAACATTCCCCTCCCATCCACTTGCTGCACCCTATTTCCGAACATCATCATAATCATCCACACACGGTGACTATTCCGAGGAGTATTATATGAGGGACTTAGCCACTACCAGGGTCATTGGAATGTGCATGCTCATTTTTATAACTATGGGAGCTTTTGTGCATAGTCACTCTTTGGAAATAGGTTAGGATAAAATATTCGTGGATGTAATCTACCCGAGTTGTGAACATGATCCTGTACATGTTGAGCACATGGGTGAGTGATATACATTACATGAGTATAATAATGGATATATTACATGGCCAATTTTTTTGTTGGTGAATATTATGCAATGGAAAATGTTTGATTTTGGGACAAGTTTATAATGTTATTTCATATTTTGCGATAAGTTTGTAATTATTTTAATTTCGTGGGACAAGTGATGATTTATTAATTTTAATTTTAATTTGAAGGGTTTAATCACATTTTAATTGCTTCGATTTTATTTCATATTGATTGAATGCTTGGGTTGAATTAATTTGCCTGAATTATTAACTGAGAGTTCTTGTATGAAAAATGACCTTCATTTCAACCTATTTATATTGGTGAATTAAATTTTGAAGACTCTTTAATAGATTTTCCATAATACAAATAGTGGACGAGAGTATATTAGAGTCTTTAATAAACATGTAATGGGCGTTCATGAATTTGCTAAATATGTAGATAGAAATATTAACAGCGAAAAGATCCCATGTCTGTGCCTCATTTTATGAACGAAAGATTTAAGCTTTTAGAAGACAATAAGTTGTATTTTGACAAGGTGGGGTTTCTCGCAAGACTATAAGATATGACCATTCCATGCGGAAAAGAATATACCATATGTTCTGGATGAATTATCGGTACCCAACTGGGTAATGGAACCCGACTGGGTGGAATTGGTAAATGATTCGCGAGAACATCGTCCTTTAATCGACCTAATTCATAATGCTTTTGGAGTCCACCACTATTAAACCATCAGCCTATGGATTTTGATAATGTTCATTATAACCAAGTTAATGAACAAGTTGATACTAGATTCCCCGAAGATCAGGAATACATACGGTTGAAAGTCGATGCGGCCAAACGTTTTTATAAAAAATGTGATAAAGATCACTCGGTATTGTATGCAATGATCGGTTTGCATAATTTAAAGAGTCAGTTCGGTTTGTGGGGCAAAAGCATAATCGAAATTCTTAAGCAGTCTAAAGACATTCTTCAGACAGAGAACATGTTACCTGAACATAAAAAAGAGTTTGAAGATTTGGGTTTGAAGTACAAACATATTCATGGACACAAATATGATTCCATATAGTACCACAACAATCACCAAATGAAGGATAAGTGTTGTGTATACAATAATCCAAGATATACGGTTTATGAGAGTGAAAATAATAAACCCACTAAATTTGGAAAGTGCTCGGAAGTTCCACATAAGGTAATTAAGCATTTTCCTCTTGGGTCACAGTTAAAAAGATTTTTCTCTATACCCTGAATAACATAGCCATGACATGGAACGCTTGAGCCAAGGTGGGTGGGAATCTCATGCGACACTGCATTGATTCAATCAGATGACAACTTTCAAATGCATCACACCCTGAATTTGTAAAGTGATCGTGTAATGTCTGTCTTGTATTATCAATCGAAGGGTTTAACCCTTGTGGTAATTTAAGCTCTACTAAAAGTTATTAGTAAGTTCTCTTACCACCTTTAGGACTCCCTCCAACAATGTGCATGAAAAAAATACTTCACATTATTGTCATTCTTGATACTTGGGACAAAGGATTCTAATGAAGATATTGATATCTTATTATCCCCATTAATTGAAAAACTTAGAGAGTTGTAGGATGAACGCGTGAGGGAATTTGACGCTCATAAGGGTAATGACTTCACACTTAAAGAAATGGTATTTTGGGTGATCCACGACTTTCCTCTATGTGGGATCTTGTTCGTTTATAATGTTCATGGTTATTACGGATGTCCCATCTGTGGGGAGGAAAATAATACCACTTGCCTACATCATAGTAGTAAGATAAGTTATGTCGATCATAATAGATTTCTGTCGAACAGTCACGCTTTTAGGAACGACAAGTCTAACCTTTTAACCTACCAATCATGAGCTTAAGACACAATCTTCTTGACTTTTTTTTATTAAATCGAGAAAAAAATCAAAGGTTGTGAATTAGGGGAACAAGTTTGTAGGAAAACACCCTCAGTTTGTAGGCCAAGAGAGAAAAGCTTGGGAGGATCCAAAAGATCCTAGTAAAATGAAGGCATAGTCCCGACTATCAATCTGATTTGACTTACTGTACTAGAAAGAGAACCGTGTAAGGCATGTACTTGATGTGATACACACGAAGAAGAATTTAATGGAACATCTAATATAACATGTTTAGTTGGATCTCATTCTATACATGGAGAGAAGGCACGTCGAGATCTAAAGGAGGTGAAAATAGGAAAAATTATGGTTATAAACTTATCCTTTAACAGGAAGAAATTCGATTCTTGTGGGTGCTTCCACTTTGACTAACAGTGAGAAAAAGATCCTCCTAGACATGTTATTTAACTTAAAGACTCCGACTGGTTACGTCGGTAATTTGTGTTGGGTTATAAACTATGAAACAAATGATCTAAAATAGTGCAAGTCTTACGACTGACACGTTATCATTCAATTAATCCCTTTGTTGTTTAGGCATTGCTTTTCTGAGCACAAAAGTCTCTGCAGGATAATTATGCAGATTAGTTTGTGTTTCACCTTACTTTGAGCCAAAGTGGTAAACATAAATCGTTAAGGCTGTGAAATAAACTTTAGCCAAGGCGACATGTGTTTTAGATAAATATTTTCTTACATCGTTCTTTGTCATTAAGATCCACGTTCTTGTGCATCCATGATATGAGGCCCTATTATGCAGACCCATTATATATTGTTGGATATATCCTTTTGAGTGCTTGATGAAAATCTTCAAAGATTACATTAAGAAGATAAGATACATTGGAAGGTCAATTGCAGAATAATACATAACATAAAAATTATCATTATACACTTGGGAACATGCTGAAATAAGGTATTAGAAGATTCAATCCACTTGGAAAATGAGTGGTCGAGGAAATTGATGAGTTTAGGGATGAATTTCCTTTTGGGAACCCTAAAGAGGTCATACCCACCAATCTTCAATACGAGCAAACAATTCGCTATGTCTTCGAATCACAAGATGAAGTTGAAGACTGGAGAAGTAAGTTGAGAATGCGCTATGAACTAATGGAGTAAACTTATTTAATTAGATGTCAACCGTCAAATAAATTTTAATTCCTTTAAACCAAAAACATGAAACTAAGTGATTCAAGACATAAAGCAATAAAGCATGCACTCTGAGATTCAAGAAAAATCCCCAAAGAGACAAAACTTTTTATTTTACTGTAGTTTGTAAATCGTAACTTACAATCACATTAAAGAAATACATCCCGATGAATCTCTTGCAAGTAAGTGACCTTCATCTTCTTCAGCAGTGGATTCCCACAAGAACACATAAAGACCACAATCTTCCTTCAGCAATCATTCCCGCAAGAATCATAAGAGCAATAGTAGATACTCCTTCTCTACAAGAGTAACTCTGGTACGAAATTATATGAGGGTTTCAAAGTGATTCACAAAGATATATGGGAGGTTATGTGTGAATCAAAAGGGTGTTTTGCCTTTTTTTTAAGGTGAAGACTAAATGCAGCAGGTCTGCAGTTTTCGTAAATCAAAAGACTTAGAAAAAACCCTACCAAAATTAGGTTTTTATAGGCAGACACAAAAATCGAGGCAATATAAGGTCGTTCGAACGAGGTTGAAGCGTTATTCAAACGAGATACGATTCTCGTTAGAAGTGAGCTTCAAACGACCTTCTCGCGACATGGAAAAAATCAATACAGAACGCACTCTTTTGAACCTCATTTGATCTAGGACATCTAACAAGACTTCGAACGAGATGTTGGGCTCATTCGAACGACATCTCCATCTCGTTAGAACGACAGAAGCAGAAAATAATTTTTTAATAAATAAAACTTGCCTTGTTTTTAATAGAGATAAAGTAAAATACTCCCAATATAATTATGAAAAGCAGCGAACTCAAAAACATAAAATATACCATTATTTCGTGGAGTTGGGGAGCACGTTGAAGATGAACATGAAGCATAATAAATATGTAGTGGTGCATGTTGGAGATGCACGTTGCTAGATGTTTGGATATTTAACGTCGTGGATGATCGTGGAGACGTGCTATGCCATAATTGATGTAGCGGGATATTCCATAACTAATATAATCTTGAAACTACGGACAAGTCCTAGATTTTAGAGGTAGTGTGAGAAAAATGCCTTTACCAATCTCCCCCTTATGGCTATGCCGATACATACATAAAAAATCCGAATTATGAAACCAAATATCATAAGACATACAATATTCTAATACCCTCCCAAAACCCACAAATCGAATGATATCAAAATACATAAGTCTTCAAAATCTTAAAATCTCCAAATTCCTTTGTCTTCATGTATTATGAATGTGATCTTTAAATGAACCTACACACATGAGACAAACAAGTAAATACCCGTGACGGGCAAAAGTTTAAAATAAAATAATAAGCATTAGCATAATAATCATCAAACTCCCACTCCCCCATAATTCGCTCTCCCCCTTTTTATGATATTCGAAATAGACAAGGAAAAGAAGCAAAAAGTAATAAATCGTAGTGTGTCACAACAATCATAGAATATCATCATAAAAATAAGGCAATGAACATCAAGTAAGTATAAACTAAGCCAAACCAACTATTTTTGAATTTTTCAAAATTTTATATAGAATAAAAATATACAAGTACAACACACACCATGAACTGACATTAAAATAACCAAGTCGTGAAAGTGTAATGAATGGGTGCGAAAATATTCTATAGGAAAATTAATAAAGTATGTGTGATATTGACTAAACCGAATTCTCATATTTCCAAGTTAACCTTATTTAATCGCTGACAATTTTTAATCCAATTTAATTCAGCCCTATAGCATGCAACTACGTGTGGATAGATCACACAATCATTAATAAATTGCTGACACAAATTTTTTAAAAAAGCCCTTTCGGGTAAATCCTTTTATTTCACTATAATACTTATAATGAAATATGTAATGGATTAATCTCAGAAAACCCACATAGGCCACAACCTAAATTAACAATGGATTTCCGCAACAACTCCATACGAACCGTTGTTCAGTCAGCCCAGGAACACCCATGAGTACTTCCTATTGACGCGTAGTCAGTCAACCCAGTACCTCCCTCAAATGTCACCTATATCAGCAATAGAGATCTTCTCTACAAGATAAAATTCAACAAAGATGCGTTCTTGGGTTCCAAAACAATTCATATAAACTATTGGGATCTTGTGAATTGAAAACAAAAAGGATTAAAACCCTAAAAGTGAGAAGACAATGATTGCGCCATGGCAATTTTTGTATTTGATAAAAACGCAGATGTTTTTAAGAAAACGGAGCTGTATAACACTCTATACATAAAAAATTAAAGGCGGCGCGTCTCTTGAACGAGTTTATCAGTGTCGCTCGAATGAGGACACGTGTCGTCCAAATGACTTCGCGTGACACAAGGATGTCGCTTGAACGAAAATAAATAAAAATAAAAATTTAGTTTCGTCTTTAAAAATCCGCCTCAACTCTTAGAAAAATATTTTTGACAAAAAACTCCTCTCCAACACTTGCAAAATATTTTGCAAAAAATATCCCAACACTCTAAGTGAACCGTTAAGGTACTTAAACACAACCTTACCAAAATTAATCTCGCGGAGGTTTGAATGTTAAATAACTTTAATATTCTGATCCGTCTTGACGCATGAATGATCTTGAACAATTCTTCAACGGTTGTAGCGGTATACGACATGCTAAAAAAAGTACGGACTATATAAAATATGTCCTTACAAATCTCCCCCTATGTTTATGCTGGTACAAAATAAAAAGATTTGAATTATCAAATCTAATACCCTCCCATGAACCCAAAACTGAAAAGGTATAAAAAATGCAAGTCCAAAACTTTTCTTCAAAAAATCTTCAACTTCAAATCTTTAAGCTTTTCTCATCAGGATGTGCAACATGATTTCAACCTTTGAACCTACACACATCAGACAAAGAAAATATCTTCATTACGCATCAACTTTGAAATGATATAATAATAAATCAATGAATAATCAAATATCCCCCATTATGCAAAAATTCCCTCATAATTCAGTTCCCCCTTTTTATTTGTCCGAAATAGGCATGGAAACGAAGAGACAAAACAAACATGGAGTTGTCACGATAAATATGCATATCAAATATTGATCAAACTACGCTCATGAAAAGAGTAACTCAAAAGCTTCCTGAAACTATTTTGGATTTTTCAAATTTTCATACAAAAAATGAAAAAAAATAATTTTAAAAGAATCACACACTATGAATTTACACTAAGATAACCAAATCATGGAAACGGAATGAATGGGTGTGAACATATTAGATAGGCAAATCAAAGCAATTAAACATAACATATGTGCATGATGAATATGTGTACTCCTAATGAATGGACCATAAAATTGTCCTTAGGTGTTTAAAGTGTTGAATTTTAATGACATCGACTCAATCCATCAACACATCAAAGTCAAGAATGATTCCCACACCAATAATGTCTAAAACTATATAATGTTTTTTCATGACACTATCAGGATGTGCAAACCCATTTTTTCATTTATTTCCATCCAAACTCCCTCATAAATAATAATCATTTATTTTTCTTTTGACGTTTTGGCATATTTATTTTTTTATTACCTTTAAATTTTTTCGGGTTTTTTTAAACGGTGGATTTCACGACGAGTTAATTTTGAACTCTCGCATCCCTTTCTTGTAATTCACTCATCATATTTTGCTGCAATTAAATCCTCACAGTAAACGGTTTTTACATGCACTACATCCATTGTCAAGTTTTATCGCATATGGTTCGTTTTAAAGACAGAATTGAGATGACAACACTTCGATCAATATGTGATAAACAAGTACAATAATCAAATAAATTCATGCAAGTGTGCATTAAAGTAACTCATGAGTCAAACATGTAGGTAGTAACAACTAATCACATCTCAATGACTGCAAACATTGTAACGAACATGAATGAAATGATGACACATATCAAAATACTATCAAATCATCACATGGATATGGAATGAAATTGTGACTCAGTCATCCAAAATCTTCATTCATATATGGTGTAAAAAAAATACAAAACTTTTTTTGTCTTTTTCCAAAAAAATTATCAAAATAAAATCTTTTTAGATTTTTCAAAATTTTCTGAAAAATGGCGGGGAGACCTAGCCCCCAATCTCTCTCTCTCTCTCTCTCTCTCTCTCTCTCTCTTCTTCTAACTTCAAATAGTGAAAATAAACCCAAAAACCTTTATAAAAACACCCTCAATCCCTAAAATCCCCATTTTGCCCAATTTAGGCATGCCAGAATTCGACACCTCATCCATCCGACCCAAAACACGACAACACACAAGGACACACCAAAATATAAAAATCTGATGGACCTCATTCGAACGAGAATTGCTCGTCTTTTGGACGAGAAAGGCATCTCATTCTAACTCGCTTCGAACGACCTTCGAATGACCTAGACATGTTATGCAAACGACCATCATTCAAACCTCATTCGATCCCTACTTCGAACGACTTGTGATTCTCGCTCGAACGACCCTTCTTCAATATTTCCAAATGTCTTAATTTTTCCTATAACTTCCAATAATTATTATCAGGGCCCCAAAAGCAGTTAGATAAGAATACAAACCCAATCAACACGATCCAAATCCCAAGGCTCTCATATTATTTCAACTTATTCGAGAAAATAGTAAAATATTGGGGCAAGGTATTACACAATAATAACAATAACCTTACTCTCATATTGTAGTTATTTTTAAGGTAACCCAACCCAAACAACCTAAATATAGCAAGTCTAATTCCATGCCCAAGTGAACATAATGATACATAATTATAAATATTCTCAATTGTTTATAATTACAAGGTTCTATAAACTAGTATATCATGTATGCATCCTTTGTATAATCTCATTAAAGGAAATAAAATCTCATGAGTCAAATATCCACGTGAGTATGCCCCTACTCACATATAAACAAATGGGATATGCACAAGCCTATAAGTAAAAGCATGAAGGCCAATCCCAACTGCCTTCGGAGATCACTCATGCATACTAAGTATAATTATAGGTCATCCCAACCCTATAACCTTAAGCAATAATAAAGGGAACATCAGTATGACTTCCAGTCAATCGTATATACTCTAAAACTAAGGCTATATAAAAGAACACCCCCGATTTCCACCATTCAAGATATGGGTACGTCAGTAGTAGGATTGGGGTAAATAAGACCAAAGTAAGCCCGTCACAATCACCGGGGTACTAACGTGGTCAACTTAGTACACTCCCTATTAAAAATCCGCCTAGTAAATCTTCCACAAACAAACACACGCACCCAGTTTATGCTTACACATAAAGAAAATACACAATAATCAAATCAACTCAAGGAATATTGTAACGGTATCTTAAATCTCAAATTAAATTATCTCAAATTAGATAAGAATTAATTTCCAAATTGATGTAAAGTTGTTCGAAGAAAACTTAACTCGTTATAATGAAAAATCTCATGAGGTGTTTGAACCATAACGTTATGCCATTAGAATGAAATCCTCTATCTAGTTCGAATGAAGTCCCAATCTCGTTCGAACAGTATCCACACATATGCTTTCTTCTTCAAGGTGCAAAATCACCATTAACAACCCAAATCCTAAGTTTGAAGCCTTTAAATAGTCTAATACTCATTCTCTTTCGCTACATTAAAATGGCTATTTTGTAACAAACATTTATAACTGTTTAGAACACTTACACAGTTTTAATGATTTTAAACACTTGTAAAATTTTTAAGCGTTCAAAACCGTTGTAAAATGAATTTTTCACAAAAATGCACATGATACTCACGAGAGTGTAAGAGAAGGGTTAAAATTATTGCCAGATAAAAATTCACTTTGTCTCCAAAAGTAATTCCTTCGCACTATTCCCCAAAGATTTCTCTCTTTTTTCGCACAACCTTGTTTTGTGTCTGAATTGCTTCCTTGGTTCAACCTAATAATCTAATTTCAAGTAATCATCTTTTTTTCTTCCTCTATTTCTTTCTTTTGTAAGCGCCACTTCTCTCTCTCTCTCTCTCTCTCTCTCTCTCTCTCTCTCTCTATCTATCTATCTATCTATCTATCTATCTATCTATCTATCTATCTATCTATCTATCTATCTATCTATCTATCTAATTGCTTTTTAATGATTCATATTTCCCCTCCTTTTCTTTTAAAGTTTATGTTATTGATGTTAATACTTCACATTTAATCTTATATACAAAGTGTACTTTTTAATGTTTTCTTTTGGGTCGAACAGGGTTTGCTGGTCGTTATTCTCACTCATTCCCGCTAGTTACTTTTTGAAATCCTAAAATTTTACAGTCGAAATATTTACATTTACTTTTTTCATCGGAATCCGTTTCACTAGATTGTAAGATCAAGTGTTGGTTTTGGAACAAAAATATTCTGTCTTGATTAGTAAATCAGTAATAATATAATTCCTTTATGCAATGGAAGTGAAGGTTGCTCATGTAGAGTTTTTGTTAGGGTATATGGATTGGTTTTTAATGCAAGATAATTGAACATTCTAAAATGGTACCATAACTAAAGATATATACAAATTGTTCCGTTTAAAATACAATACATATAAAACCTATCATTATGTTGTATTTTTCTTTATTCATCAGCTTACTCCTTCCTTGAATTATAAAAAAATGATAGTTCAGTTCATGCTTAAGAATAAAAAAACACCCCAACCCGCCCACCTTCACTCCAATCATATACCAATTGGAAATATGGAAACAACCAACTATTCAACAAACACTACTAACTATCATGAGTACTATAAATGTTATGAATCACATATTATTATATATACATATGATGTGTAAACCCGCACGATGCGTGGGCTAGGCTATTGTGATAGTGATTTCACACATTAAATTGTTTACATTATGTTATATAATTTCTTGCCCTTTGTAGTAATAAATATTGAGAAATAACAACTTGTATCGGTATAAAACAATTTAATTCCCCCCAAAAAATGCCGCTTCAAAAAACCATTACAACAAAATACGCAAGGTAATAGCATGACCATCTAGATACTACATTTTCATAATACATTAACTACGAAAATGCGTTGAACAATGCATGGACATCTGTACAATTGAGCAAAACATATGCAATATTATCTCCAAATCACATCCGTTTGAATTATATTTTGATAAAGAGGAATAGAAAGTTAAACTTTTACCCAACTTAAAAACTTATTTCTCATACAATAGCTAAAAGAGAAATTGAAAAAAAACACTAATATGACATATGAGTGCACAAAAAAGAATGTAATAACTCATTATAATGTGAAAGATTACAAGCAAACATTAACAAACGATAAAGAATTTTCCTAATGACAATTTTAAGATGATAAACATGTAGGTCATTCTAAATAATGGAAATAAATTCGTTCGAATGGTAGGGATATCATGACGTTGAAATCAAATTTTGGGTTTTCTTACAACAGTCCAATTCGAAGACCATTATCCCTAACTGTTGATGTAGAAAAACTAGACTTGATCTAATTAATTAATGACAAATAACTATATAATGATAAATAAGACAAACGGGCTTTTAAAGTGGTTCAGCCTTATGAAAATGGCCTACGTCCACTATTTTGTATTGCTGGGTCTTTGCCTTAATATTGATGATGATCGTAAGTGATCAATCCTCAATCGCCCCGTTATGGAGGGGATTGCAACGTATTTAAAGCCCTTGGGATGTCCATATGAATAGACAATATGCCATTATTTAATAGACATATACATTTGTACATAATAAGAATGTTCACTGAACCCGATGTTCATTGAATCTGTGATTTTCGTTTGATCTTTCTGGCTAGATGCTCTGCACATTGAGTAGCTCGGTATGCTAAGTAGCTCGGGATGCTGAGTAGCTCGGCATTATAAGTTATTCTGTGAATATATCCTTTTGCCACATAGGACGACACGTATTGTCATATGAATGGTCCACGTCATCTGACTAATTTTTGTATCAACAGAAGCCCCCAATGTTTCACAGTTGAGGTTGAATATGAGAGTGTGGAACGTTATGCCCAGAAGTTGCTCGGACGATTTTTACCCAATCTTGTTAGATTACAGATCTCCAACACTTAGGAAAATTTCCCTTTAGTCTTGTCATTTGAGAGCGAAATGGCAAACTCATAAATATTTTGGATTTTCAGCAGACGCTTGGGTATTTGCGTCTCGAAATGGCAAACGTGTAAATATTTTGAATTTTCAGCAGACGCTTGGGTATTTGTGTCTTTTTCATCGTTTAGCCGCCGGAAATGCAATCGTCTTTTCTAGTAATCATTTCTTTTCTTGCTTCCCGATGCAGGGCATTTAAAAGCGATAAAATCAGATCGTCTTCTACTTTTTACTTCCAAATTTTTGAACTCTTTGTCTTCTCACTCTATCCTTGTACTGTCGTTCTTTCTGTTATCCGCCTTAGCAGATTTCCCAGTTTTCGGTAAGAATTTCTTCCTTCTTCTTTCTTTGCTTATTCCACCATGGTTTATCTTGTTGAGTCATTAGATAAGTTCCGGGATGATTTTTCAATTTCCTCTTGGGTTATTCTAGAGGATCCTCCTTGCCCTTCTGATTTATTTTCTTTAGTTGAGGGACACTCGTTTACCTCCATTTTTATAGCAGAGTGTGGTTTTTCTTTTCTGCCGAATCCCCTGTGTTTGGAGTTTTGCCAATATTTTGATATTGTTCCTGCAAGGGTAGCTCCAAATACATGGAGGGTAGTTAATGGTGTATATAGGTTAAATCAAGTACATGGAACTCACTTAGGAATTCCTGAAATTATGTATTGTTATAAATGGGTTACCAGTGACACTATATTTTATTTAAAAACTAGGTTTTCCAATAGAGCTTTAGTGGTCAATCTTCCCGATGCTAATAGGGACTATTTTGATCATGGGGTTGTGATGAAAAATTGGCAACACCCCCATTAAAAGGAAATGATGTTTACCAAGGTCCCATATGTCCACTTTATGGCAATGGGATATGTTGTTTTTAATTTTTTTAATTTATCTTTGTTTATGTTTGATGAAATGTGTCACTGACACTCAGTGTTTGTTTGTTGTACTTGATAGTAGAAGGAAACCTCCAAAAGAGAGTGACATAAATTTTGAAAAATTGACACTTATCTAGGGTTTGCACCAGTCCATCAACGGGGACCACGTGAGGTCTGCTTCTTATTTGCTGAGATACAAGAATACCACTTCATCTTTTATTGCCCGACCTCTCGTTCCTCCAGTGGTGGTTGATCTTGATCAAGCACCGACTTCTCAGTAATTGTAGGAGAATCTTATTCTGACTTAGGTATCTCTATTACTGATCTGATGACGAAGAAGAGGAGGTTACCCGAATTCTTTACCAAGTTTGCTCCTGATAATGAAGGAGCGAAGAAGAGAACTGATGGAACTAAGAAGAAGGATGTTGTTCCTCCTATCAAAAATATCAGCAAGGATCCCCCTGTTTCCCCTAAAGAGGCAACACATTTGATTGAAGATATTATCCCCAAAGAGATAGCACCTTTGATTGAAGATGCTCCTTTGAGGAGGATGGAGAAGGGTCACACTAAGAGGCCTGTAGATACTCTTGCCCAACCTTCTGGAGTTGGGATTGTTTCTCTAAGGGATAGTTTTCCAGCTGTCCTTACCCCTGACTTGGCCAAGAAATCGATCAAACCAGGGACTTTGCCCGACTGTCGAGCTGCTGGAACTTCAACTCTTTGGGATAAGGTTGTCGATGTGGCAGCCCAACTTCTTGCATCAGTAAGTGGTCATTATACTTATCCTTATAATTTTTTATTACTATGTTCACGCTCTGATTTGTGGATTTCTTCTTCTTACAGTTGTTGGTTTGCTTCGATAATATCGTGGAGAAGGATGAAGACATCAAAGCTTCAACCTCATCCAATGGTGTTGAGGAAGCCCTTGCTGGGTTGCCAAAGTCATTAGGGGAATCCTGGTAGAAGTATGAAGAGGACAAGGCTGCTTGGGAGAAAAAGATTAAATCTATTGAATCATCTTTACAAAAAGCTGATATAGCTCGAAAGCAGGATGTGAATGCCTTTAAGGAAGATAACGCCAAGCTTGAAGAGGTTGAACGGTGTAACAAAGATCTTGAAGAGAAAATGATGTCTGCCAAAGAGCTTCTCAGGGAGAGAACTTTATCAAAGAGAGCGAAGAGGAAAGATGTTGTGAAGAAGTCCTTTAGCTCTGGCTGGGACAAGGGATGGAACAAGGCCTTAACTATTATCTCTTCCCAAATGGAGTATGCAAGTTTAAAATACTTCAGAGATGGATGGGTTACAACGTTGAAGGAGTTGAGTGTTGCTGATGATTCTGAACTTTTTCAAAAACACACTCATGGCCCTCCTCCTACTATTGAAGAGGAAGAAGAAGATGAAGCTGCATCTGATGAATCTTCTATGGTAATAGTATAACAAGCACCTGCTTCTACCCTTCCTTAATCCTCCAATAAAGTTCAGTAGGCTACAACTTCTATCGAGTAACTCCAGCTACCCTCCGAGCAACCAACTCCTTCATCGAAACCCGCTGGAGATGTTGTAAGAAATAAGGAGAAGGTATAAAGTCGTTCGGCTCTTTTACTATATTGTTTTTACCTTTTTGTTGTAACCTTGGTTGTACTTTCTCATCTAGTGATCAATAAAATGGGCTTTATTATTTATTCTGCGTTCTCTCCCTTACTTGCTCGATCCGTATCGTTGTTAATCCATTTTTACCTTTCCTTGCTAGTTTATTGCCAAGATGGAACTCTTGTCATCTTATGATATAGAGCTGATGAAAAAGTGTAATGATTACTTCAAGGCTGGTCATATAGATTTTGCTGAAGCTGAAATCGTTAATATCCTTGGACCTGATGCCTCTGAATGAGCAATTGAAGCTTATTAATATTTGATGTGTTTACTTGATCGGGCTGTGGCTAATAATATGGCTTATTATGAGATGATTGAAGATCTCCAAGGAATAATCAAAGAACTTCAACTTTAGCACAAGGAAACCTCTACACTTCTGCATGAAGGTTATGAGAAAAAGTACTAACAGTTGAGTGCTGATCGGGGTTATGAAAAGTTTCTTTCAGCCCATAAAAAGAGAGAGAGTGTTCTTAAACTTGAAGTTGAGGAACATAGGAATATTGCTAAATTACTGGAGGAAAAAAATATTGCCCTGCAAGAAGAAGTGTAACAACTCAAATCTACTGCCTCTTCTTCTTCGGGAGCTCTGGTCCCAGTAAATGATGAGGGCTTTTCATTTTTGGAAACCAAAAAATGTTGCTTTGAGAGAAGAACTGGAGTCTTTAAAACAAGCGAGGCCTACATCCTCCTCGCGGGGTAGAGCTAGAGCTGGTTGAAGAAGTGTTAAAGAGACTAGGACTCAGCAAGCCTTAGAAAATCAGGCTGCTCGGATGAAAGAAAAAAATCAAGCCTTAGCTGAAATGTCCCAGAAAATTCAAAATCTTACCGACCAACTCTCCAACCAGAACTCTGTACTGAAAAGTAAAGCAAACTTGGTGAATAAACTTCATAAGCAGCTTGAGAGATTGACTTATCAATTTCACAAGTAACATAGAGAGTTTTACATGGGGGGATACAATTAAGCTCTATTCAATCTCGATGCTCGGTTGAAATAAGAGAACAATGAAGGATACAAACAGGGATGGATGAATGCGTTGACTGTGATGAAGTTTGAAGAAGGAAATTCCTTATGGGATTAGTATGAGCCTGGAGTACTTGATCTGCCTAATCCTCCCTTTAAACTGGATGTCAGCTGGATTCTAGCCCGTGCCATTCCTAGGTGTTTGATTTCCAGGTATCTTGGTGATTACCAGCTTCATGAAGAATTTGAGATATCCCAACCTCAACATCTACTTGATCGACCGAGTTCAAGAAACATCAGAAGTCTACGAGATATGAATTTCATCAATTCTCCTTATGCTTTAGATGATCCTCCAGCTGGAATGGAACCTGTACCAAAATTTAAAGGAAAAAGGCCAATAGAATAGGAAATTTTTATTAAATGAAGAAAACTTCATCTTTTGTAATTTTCTTTCCTTGTAAATAATTTATAAGATGTGTTTCTTATCATATTATCTTTTGATGAGTGTATATAAAGGGACACATTGTCCTGTTTTGTTTTAATTACCTAGACAATGGAACTTTGCCCCATTTGCTACCTAATTCTAGTGACTTGTCACCCATAAGTGCCTAAGCAATGGAATGATTTTCATCCCATGGTCCTGCTTAGTTGTAGCATTCCTGTCTAGATTACCTTGGTGCCTAGACAGTGGATGCCCCGTGAGGTCACCCATCTTCTTTCCTAGTTTTAGATGCCCCTTGAGGTCACCCATAATAAAATAGGCCTTGCCTTGTATGATTGTTATGCCAATATTGTTGGTTAAGTTTATTGGTGACGAGCAACCTTAGTTAGTGGTTGTCGATACACCGACCAACCTCAGTTGGTGGATGATGATATGCCGACCAACCATAGCTGGTGGTTATTGATATGTCGACCAACCTTAGTTAGTGGTTGCTGATATGCCGACCAACCGTAACTAGTGGTTGTTGATATGCCGACCAACCTTAGTTGGCGTAGTGTGTAGCACTAGTACTCTAAAAAAATGAGCTAAAAAGAATATAGGGAAAATATCATTTGTATTCATATTTGAAATACTGTGATACATGTGAATCTACATTACTGATAATATTTGCGCAGGTTCTCTGCATTCCACGCATTTTTGAATTCTTCTCCCTCTAAGGTCTCTATTCTGTATATTCCAGGTCGCATAAATGTAGTGACACGATAAGGTCCATACCAGTTAGCTTCCATCTTATTATGATTCTGAATCACCTTCTTTAGCACATAATCTCCCTCCTTAAGATCGCATTTCTTAACTCTTTTATTGTAGAGCATGGCAGTTCTTTGCTGGTAAGCTGCGTTCCTGATTGCCGCATCTTCTCCCACTTCCTCTAGCATGTCCAAATCTAGACGTCGCATCAAATCGCTTACAGGAGAGTTGAAATTAAGCACCCTGTGAGTGGGTAGGCCCAATTCAGCTGGTATGACTGCTTCACGTCCAAAGGCTAGAATGTAAGGAGACTCCCCGATTGCTGTTCAGGGTGTCGTTCGGTAAGCCCATAACACAGAATGTAGCTCGTTAATCAGATTACATTTCACATCATCTAATCGTTTCTTCCACCTGTTAAGCAACGTCCTGTTCGTCACTTCAGTTTTCCCATTGCTCAGAGGATGACCTGGTGCAAAATGGATCTTCTGGACGTTAGACTGGTGACAATATACAACAAACTCCTCATTATCAAATTGGGTACCATGGTCAGTGATGAAAGCAAGCGGCAGATCATATGTGCAAATAATACTCTTCCAAATGAATTGGTAAACCCGTTCATAAGCCATGTCAATGAGAGGTTCAACTTCCACCCATTTGGTGAAATAATCAACAACGACCACTAGGTATTTGAATCGTCATTTAGTAATTGGCAGAAGCCCGACCAAGTCTATTCCCCACATAGATAATGGCCAAGGTGAGGTAATGGGGGTTAATAAGGCCTGGTGGGTTCTTCGGATGGTAGAAAAACGTTGACACTTATCACATTTCTTGGCATAAGCTGTACAATCAGCTCGCATTGTTGGCTAATAGTAACCCTGCGTGGTTATCCTTTGCAGAAGAGCTCGTCCAGCCACATGAGCCCTACAAGACCCTTCATGAATTTCTTTTATCAAATCCTTAACTTATGATGGGTGCACACATCTCTGTAGACCCTCTATTATGCCCCTTCTGTACAAAACTCCGTTGTTTAATACATACCGAGCAGCTTTAAACGTCAGCCTCTGGCTACAAGTTGGTCGATTGGTAGAATTCCTTCGTCGATATATGCCCTGATGGGATCCATCCAGAAAGGTCCCATGTCTAAATAAATGAATCTCACCATCAAATCTTTATCAATGCTCCGGTCAACTAATATCTCAATAGGAATCATTCATCGTAGCTCGGTGCGAGTAACTGAGGCTTATCGAGCTAGTGCGTCAGCCTTCGTATTCTCCAATCTTGGTATTTGGATCACTTGGACCGCTGTAAAACATGATACAATCTCCATATATTTGGCGTGATACATAGTTATAAAGTCTCCCTTCGCTGCATACAACCCAAGCATCTGATTTATAATTCGCCGTGGATCACTAAACACCGTAATTTGCTCTGCGTTCAGTGTTTTGGCTAAACTGAGGCCCACAATCATAGCTTTATATTCATCTTCATTGTTGGAAGCTTTGAACTTGAAATGTAGAGCATATTCTATTTCCAATCCATCTGGGCTGTTAAGAATTATTCCGGTTCCGCTACCTATGGCACACGAAGAGCCATTAACATACAAATTCCATATAGGTATACAATTATCAAACTCTTGGTCTGACAAAGTTCCTTGATGGAATATTTGGTACTTCCTTTTATTTTCTTCCCACGCTGGGTTTTGATTAGGGTATTCTTGGTGCCCGGTTACTATCCCCTCCGACAGATCTGCTGGTAGACGTTGATCGGGGACAATATTTGATGTTCCTCTACTATCCATGGGTTGCTCTCCATTAGACCCCTGTTGGTCGGAGGTATCTGGGTAAGTAAACTACGCAATGAAATCTGCCACTGCCTGCCCTTTGAGCGAAGACCTTGTCTCATAAACAATATCATACTCTCCTAATTTTATCGCCCAATACATCAATGTACCAGATTTCTCCGGTTTGTGCAAAGCCTGTCTGAGTGGCATATCGTTGTATACCACTATAATATGGGCCTGGAAGTACGATTTCATCCTCCTTATTGCCTCGATCAATGCTAATTCCAGCTTCTCCAACCTTGGATATATAATCTCTACTCCTCGGAATGCTTTGCTTGTATAGTAAATCGGTTTTTACACTCCATCCTCTACTCTTATTAATGCTGAACTGACTGCGCTTTCTGAAATTGCCAAGTACAAATATAACTTTTCTCCCATCACCGGCTTAGACAGCAATGGGGGTGTCCCCAAATATCGTTTCAACTCTTGGAATAAGTTCTCACATTCATCATTCCATTCAAAAGTTTTTGTGAGTGTTTTGAAGAATGGAAGACATCTATCCGTTGCTCGTGAGATAAACATGTTGAGAGCTGCAACACGCCCCGTGAGGATTTGCACCTCCCTCTTTATAGCCGGAGATCGTAGTTCCAACAAAGCTTTAATCTTCTCAGGATTTGCCTCAATGCCTCACTGATTCATAATATACCCAAGGAGCAGGCCTTCTCGTACGCTAAATATGCACTTAGTCGAGTTAAGCTTCATCTGATATTTATCTAGCTGATTGAAAGTTTGGCTCAGGTCAGTTATATGGTCTGCAGCTTTCTTTCTCTTCGTCAGCATGTCGTCGACATAAACCTCCATGTTGTTGCCGATTTGCTCTGCGAACACCTTATTCATCAATCGCTGGTACATTGCACCTGCATTTTTAAGACCAAACATCATAACATTATAGCAGTATGTCCCCCTTGGGGTGATAAAAGAAGTAGTCTCCCTATCTTTTGGTTTCATTTTAATCTGGTTATAGCCGGAATAAGAGTCCATAAAGCTTAGTAGCTAATGTCTCGAGGTAGCATCTACCAGCTGGTCTATTCGGGGAAGAGGGAAGTGATCTTTTGGGCAGGCTTTGTTGAGATCTGTGATATTTATGCACATCCTCCATTTATTATTCTTTTTTTTACCATCACCACATTAGCTAACCAATCAAGATATTTGACATCCTCAATAAAAGAGGTCTTTTGCAGTTTCTCGACTTCCTCCTGAATAGCTTGGTTCTTCTCTGGGCTGAAGAACCATCTTCGCTGTTTCACCGATTTGATCTCCTTATTAACATTGAGCTCATAGCAGAGGAAGGCTGGATCTATCCAGAGCATATCTTCATGACTCTATGCAAAAGTTTGCTTTCTGTGCCTAAAAAATGCCACTAACTCTCACTTTATTGACGGATCCAGTGAAGCGCCAATTTGAGTTGTTCGTTCTGGTCGTTATTCATCCAGAATAACGTTCTCCGTTTCTTCCATGACCTAACCCTTCACGAGCTCTGATTCATCTCTAGGGTCCAATGTCTCAATCTCTACATCTTCAGAATCATCCACTTGGTAGGTGGTGGTTTTCTTCCTGGCTTCCTCTACCTCTTGTTGTTCAACAGATGAATAGCAGTATTCCCGAGCTACTTTCTAGTCGCCCTTTATAATTCCAACTCCAAAATTGGTCAGAAACTTCAAGCATTGATGTACTGTTGATGGCACTGCTTCGAACTTTTTTAGGCATACCCTTCCCATGATTATGTTATAGACTGATTGGATATTTTTGTCCATTACAAAAAAACATACTTTTTCTGTTCTACAAGCAGGACAGGTACCAATGAGCATGGCTAACTTGATCGTACCATGTGGAAAGACTTTTTCACCGGTAAAACTGAGGAGGGGTCTGTGATATGGCTCCAACTGGGCTAGTTTCAAGTTTAAACTGTCAAAGCAAGGGTAGAACATGATGTCTGCCGAGCTACCATTGTCTACCAATACTCTTGAGATGCTCACATCCTTCATCCCCATCTTGATCACCAAGGGGTCGTCGTGATGATACAAGACGCCTTCCAGATCACTTTTAGAAAAAATAATGACCAGTTTATCCTTGTTAACCTTCCTCGGGAGATCCTCTTCCGCCAGATTTATTCGCTGTATATAGGAGCAAGCTTGGGCCTCATTAAGGTAAGATTTCCTTTCAGTAGTATGATGCCCACCTCCTGCATCTCCAACTGTAATCACATTACATTCGAATGAGCCAAAATGGATTGAAAATACCTCGTGTTCTGGTTGCCTTGACTTTTTGGGGAGGTTAGGGCCACCCTTCAGATTATCTTTATGGTCCCTCTTCTTGTCATCTCTTGTTTGTCTAGGATATTTAGACCATGGCCTTACTCTGTCATTGGTCTTCCTATCATTCTGGCGATCAACAAACCTTCTCAATTTCCCTCGTCGAATGAGTGCTTCGATTTCATTCTGGAGAGCTATGCACCGCTTGGCCATGTGGCCATGGTCTTTGTGGAACTCGCAATACTTGGTCTTATCCCTCCTTTTAGGGGCTTCCCTCAACTTCTTCGGCCAATTTAATTCTTCGCTGTTCTTTATCTCCTTCAGAATATGGTTTATATCCACCTTCAAGGGAGTATAATTCCCATACTTCCTCAAGTGCTCTGTCGTCTCTTTTACATTCGATTTCTTATTTCTCCCATTATTCTTTTGATCTTTCTTCTCTGACCGGCCCTCAGCTTTAGTGTCTGCTTTGGTCTCACAATTCTTTTTTACAACCATAGCTTCTTCGGCGTTTTTAATTTTAGCTTCCTTAGCCATTAATTCCTCCATAGATTTGGGGGGATCTTTAGCCAAAGTATAATACAATTTATTTGGTAAAAGATCACTCATCAGAGCTGTGATTACTGTCTTCTATTCGTAGTCAATGACCTCAAGTTTCTCGTTATTAAAACAAGTGATGTAGTCCCTGGTGCTCTCTCCTTCTTTCTGCCTTACACTCAACAAATGTGCTACTCTCTTGACTAGTTTCGCACCAAAATAGAAATTTCCTATAAAGAGCTTTGCCAGTTGATGTAAAGTAGCAATCTACCCCCGAGGAAGATTATTGTACCATATTTGAGTTGATCCAGTAATGGTTCCTGAGAATGCCCTACATCTCATCTCATCAGGAACTGCATAAATATCGATAACAACTTGATACTGCTCTATGTGGAGGAAAGGATCAGTTTTTTCGTCATACTTCGGCATAACTAAAGGAGCTTTAAACTTTGATGGTGTGGTAAAATCCACAATTGACTGTACAAAGGGTGATCCCTTGACAAAAGTTCTTTGGAGAGGGTTCCTGGCCTTAACCATTTCCCCTAACCTATCTTCCAACCTTTGCATGAAGCCCTTCTAAGTGTTATTTACAGCCTCTGATCTATTTGCCCGAGCAACAGATCGCACAAAATTCTCCTCTTGGGATCTCTCTATTCGAGCGACAGGGCGTTATTGGGCAGAACCTTCCCTTAGATCATTTGGTCATTGATAATTTCCCAATGTAACCCGAGGAGGATTTCTATTACTCCTGGGGCCCAAATAATCAAAGGGGTAGACTCTGCTCAATATCTCTAGGGATCTTGTTCGTTCTGGAGTTAGAGTGACATTTACTTGAGAGTCTATGACTCTTATGGGAGATGTTCACCCAGGTTCATAAGACGGGTCGCTGGACCTCTCAGTATGGCGCAATTCAGTGTTCTTGGACAAGGACACATGAGGGAACAAAGTACGTCTGGATCTCGAAGACGGAAGGTGAGTGTTTCTATGAACACTTCGTTGGCTTAACTGGACAGGCATTGTATTTTGAACAGTTTGAATGAGTTGTCGCATGGTATCCTGCATAGCTATTTGTCCCCTGGCTAAACTGGCTAGTATTCCAGTGAGTTCACTGACAGTTGGAGGAATGAACGGATTAGGAGGAACTCCGTCATTGTTCCTATTGCTCAATTCTGGGAGCTCAACCATGTTTGATGAATGTTTTAGTGAAAAATGCTATGTATAGTCGCTTCCCACAGACGGCGCCAATTTGTTGATGTAAAAAAATAGACTTGATCTAATTAATTAATCATAGATAAATATATAATGAGAAATAAGACAAACGGGTTTTTAAAGTGGTTCAGCCTTATGAAAATGGCCTACGTCCACTATTTGGTATTGCTGGGTCTTTGCCTTAATCTTGATGATGATCGTAAATGATTAATCCTCAATCGCCCCATTATGGAGGGGATTACAATGCATTTATAACCCTTGGGCTGTCCATATGAATAGACAATATGCCGTTATTTAATATACATATACATCTGTACATAATAAGAATGTTCACTGAACCCGATGTTCATTGAATCTGTAATTATCGTTTGATCTTCCTGGCTAGATGCTCTGCACGTTCAGTAGCTCGGTACGCTAAGTAGCTCGGGGTGCTGAGTAGCTCGGCATTATAAGTTGTTCGGTGAATATATCCTTTTGTCACGTAGGACGACACGTGTTGTCATATAATTGGACCACGTCATCTGACTAATTTTTGTATCAACACTAACATTGCCTTTCAAGGCACTGGGAACGAACTGATAATATACAATCTCATGCTTTGCACAACAAATTTTATCATAAATTAACGAAAAAAGACACACCAATGGCCCTGACTTTGTATGATGAACAATATTATGAAGCCTATAACAAAATTATAAATCATCGGAGTGTCCAGAATTGTGGTGGATTGAGATTTGTCGCCTCTCACTAACTTGAGAATTTTATTGTTTTTAGATTAAAGATACAAGTTGGGAAATGGAATGGGCACGTGGAGGTACGTTACAATATAAGTATAATTAAAGAAAACAATAATGGGTATAGGTTTAAAAATAACAAATGGGTTAAAAATTTGACGAGTTCAAATTATTAAAAAGAATTCCTTACACTCTTCTAATAAATAGTTGATAAAGTAACTTAGCTTTTGGTTTTGAAAGTAGAACACACTTTAGGTCTTAAAGATTGAATGTTAGACTTTTTTATGGATCAAAAGTTTACAATTAGTAGGATACACGGGCTATACAACATGTGTATCTAAAATACACAATATGTAAGTTAAGGAATACCCTCAATGGGTTTTTTATTACATGTATGAAAAATGATGTTAAATTTGAAGCTTAAATACGAATCAATATGAACTTTCGTTGTGACATCAACAAATGTAACCATTTAAGGTAGTAGTAGGTGTATTATTATTATTATTATTATTATTATTATTATTATTATTATTATTATTATTATTATTATTATTATTATTATTATTATTATTATTTAATAATAATAATAATAATAATAATAATAATTGTTGATAGAAAAATTTACCACCCTACGTGGACCAGTTACAAGCCAACACGTGTCATCCAATGTGGCACAAGTCCAAGTCAGCCTGATACAAAAGCCCGACGAGAAAAGAAGCCCGACCAACATGGAAGCCCGACCAACAATGAATCTCGACCAACATCCTGTATTTCCAACAAAGTGACAGCAGTCTTACAACTTGTATTGCCAATGAAACGACATCATTCATATATTTAATTCTCATTATGTATTGATGTAAAAGCCTAACGAATGAAGGCATTCCATCCTTTCACATGACAACTATCAAGACCCCTCTTGGGCTATAAATACATTGTATGACCCTTATTATAGGGGACTGAAAAAAATAACTCAATGCAATCAATACATAACAGTGGACGTTGGCTATTCAGTTGAGCCGAACCACTTTAAAATTTCTCGTGTCTTGTTTGTTTTACTTATTTTATTCGTGATAAATTAATTAGGCCTAGTCTAGTTTTTTGCATCAACAGATTGACGCTGTCTGTGGGAATGTATTTCTAAACGTTTTCACTCATTCATCATCCATGGATGAAATGCCAGAATCAAACACCAGAAATGAGGGAATTCTGCCTACTCCCTCTGTCCCTCCAAATAACAATGATTTAACAGGAATTTTGGCTAGCTTGGCCAAGGGTCAAGAGGCTATGCAGCATACTATACGATAGTTGGCTCAAACTCTGCAAGCTGGAGTTCCTGCATAATTTAATCAAAGGAATATGCCACCGCCGCCAGCAAGGAATGTTGGGCATAACCGTTCAAGAAATTCTAGGGATCCTTTATACCTTCCTGAAGCAACTTCTTCTATTAGGATCACCAATTCCACTGAGGGATAATCCCTCATCCCAGAAAGATTGAGTGCCTTAGAAAGGCTAAGTAAGGCCTCTCCTTTCGATCGTTTGGGACCCCAGGGAAATGCCCTACGGGTTGGGTCGAGAAATACTCGATGACCAAGCGATCTAAAGGAAGGTTCAGTCCATTCCAGATTAAACACCCGACGAACTGATAATTCCAGTAAAAAAGAAGGTTCACAAGAAAAAAGCTCAGCACGATCTATTGGTCAACATCAAAAAGCTTCCACCCCTAGATCTGGTTCTAATGGTGATGCTTGAAAAGGTTCCATTCAGCGTTTGGAAAACAGATTGGGAGAAATGGCCAAGGCTAAGAATCCCCTCCAAAGAAGTTTTATTAAGGGATCCCCCTTTGTGTAAACCATCATAGATTTCCCTACGCCAACCAAGTTTAAAGCTCCAGTGGTCACTCCGAAGTATGATGGGAATATTGATCCAGTTCTTCATATAATATAATACCAAGCATCGGTTGATATCTATGTTGTTCCTGATGAGATGAGATGCAGGGCATTTTCAGGAACAATCACGGGGTCTGCTCAAATATGGTATAATAGTCTTCCTTGGGGGCAAATTTCTTACTTCCAATAACTTGCTGAGATATTCATCGATAATTCCTAATTTGGAGGAAAACCAGTAAAATGCGTAGCTTATTTGCCTAGTGTGAGACAAAAGGTGGGAGAAAGTAACAGGGATTACATCACCCATTTAAACAACAAGAAATTAGAAGTCATTGATTACTAAGATAAGACTCCAATCATTGCACCTCATAAGTGGTCTACTCCTCGATAAACTGTACTATACTTTGGCAAAAGACCCCCCAAAAATGATGACAGAATTGATGGCCAAAGTAGCAAAGATTATGAATGCCGGGGATGCTATGGCTGCCAAAAAGAATTCAGATGCAAAGGAAAAAGCAAAGATAGAAGGATAGTCATATAAGAAAGAGCATAAGAATCACAATGAGCGTAGAAATTTGAAAATAAAATAAATCCTAGACCGGCTCAGGAAATTTACTAATTATACACCCGTAACGGTGGATATACATCACGTTTGGGATAAAATCAAACACAACAATGATTTGAGTTGGCCTGAAAAGTTAAGGTAACCTGCTGATAAAAGGGATAAGTCCAAGTATTATGAATTTCACAAAGATCATGGTCATACGGCCAACCGATGTATTGCTCTCTAGAATGAAATAGCAGCACTCATCTGAAGAAGAAAATTGGACAGATTTGTTGATCGGCAGGCTGGTGGAAGAACTAGAGGTAGAGGTCGACAGAGATCTAAATCACTAGTTAAACCCAGAGAAGATAAGAAGAGGAACCACGAAGAGGATCCAGAAGATGATCCTGATCTTCCCAAGAAGCCTAGACAATTGGAACGCAAGGTATTCACACTCAGTTTTGGATCTTTTGACTACCACATGATTATAGGTGGCGATGCAGGAGGAGGATATCATACAACTGAAAGAAAAGGTTACCTCAATGAGGCCCAAGCTTGTTCTTATATCCAGCGAATCAAGCTTATCGAGGAAGACCGACCAAGAAAAGTTAACAAGGATAAGCTCGTACTTGGATTTTCCAAGAATGACCTATCTGAAGTAATGTATCCTCATAATGAACCTTTGGTGATCAGAGTCAGGATGAAAGATGTACTTGTATCAAGGACATTAGTGGATAACGATAATTCAGAAGACATCATGTTCTATCCCTATTTTGATAGTTTGGGATTAAAACTCAGCCAACTGGAGCCTTACCAAAGGCCACTCATTGGATTTTCGGGCGAGAAAGTATTTCCATTGGGTATAATCAAACTAGATGTGTTAATCGGGACATGGCCGGCGAGTAGGACAGAGAAAGCGAGATTCTTTGTAATGGATAAAAATGTTCATTCTGATTATAACATGATCATGGGAAGAGTTGGTTTGAAGAAATTCAAAGTTGTACCCTCTACTGTTCATCAATGCCTGAAGTTCCCGACCAACTTTGGAGTTGGAGTAGTGAAATAAGATCAGAAAGTAGCTCGGGAATGCTACTATTCCTGTGTCGAGGAAGAAGATATGTTGGAAACAAAGAGGAAAACAACCACTTATCAAGTGGATATATCTGAGACGAACAACGAATCTGAGGTTGAAACCTTTGATCTACGAGACAAATCTGAGCTTGTAAAAGGCCAAGTGATGGAGGCAACATAAAGCATTGTTCTGGACGATGATAAACCAGAACGAACTACTCAAATAGGAGCATCATTGGAACCGATTCTTTAATAGGAGTTGGTGACTTTCTTGAGATAAATAAAATTGGTGTTTTCATGGATTCATGAAGATATGTCAGGCATAAACCCAAATTTCCTATGCCATGAGCTTAATGTTAATAAGGAAGTTCAACATGTGAAGCAGCGAAGAAGAGTTTTTAGACCGGAAAAGAACTAGGCTATACAGGAAGAGGTGGAGAAGCTTCAAAAAGCTTCCTTTATTGAAGACGTGAAGTACCCGGATTGGTTGGCCAACGTAGTTATGGTAAAAAAGAAAAACAATAAATAGAGGATGTGTGTGGATTTTACTGACCTGAACAGAGCGTGCCCAAAGGATCACTTTCCTTTACCGCTAATTGATCAACTGGTAAATGCTACTTCAGGGCACGAGTTGTTGAGTTTCATGGATGCATATTCTGGTTACAACCAGATCAAAATGAAGCCAAAAGATAGAGAAAGTACTTCCTTTATTACTCCTCGAGGAACTTATTGCTATAATGTTATGCCATTTGGTCTAAAAAATTCATGTGCAACTTATCAGAGACTGGTGAACAAAGTATTTGAGGAGGAAATAGGCAAGAACATGGAGGTGTATGTCGATGATATGCTCACTAAGATTAGAAAAGATACTGATCATATTGCCGACCTCAGCCAGATGTTTGATCAATTAGAAAAGCACCAGATGAAGTTAACCCCCACCAAATGTGCATTCGGAGTTCATGAAGTAATGTTCCTCGAATACATATTAAATCAAAGAGGCATTGAAGTTAATCCAGATAAGATTAAATCTTTGATAAAAATGCAATCTCCGACCTATAAAAAGGATGTTCAAAGGCTAACAGGGCGTGTAGCCGCACTCAATAGGTTGGTGTCCCGAGCAACGGATACATGTTTTCCATTCTTTAAGGTTCTCAGAAAAACCTTTGAATGGAACGTTGAATGTGAAAAAGCCTTCCTAGAATTGAAGAAGTACCTGGGAACACCACCACTATTCTCCTAACCAGTGTTAGGAGAAAATTTGTATTTGTATCTGGTTGTATCTGAATCAGCAGTTAACTCTGCCTTGATCAAGGAAGAGAATGGAGTTCAAAAGATAGTTTACTACACTAGCAATGCTTTTAGAGGAGCAAAAGTTAGATATCCCAGACTGGAGAAATTAGCACTGGCCTTAATTGAGGCTAGTAGATGAATAAATCCATATTTTCAAGCTCACACCGTAGTGGTATTCAGTGATATGCCACTAAGACAAGCTTTGCATAAGCCAGAGAAATTCGAGAGATTACTGTATTGGGCTGTGGAGTTGGGGGAATATGACCTTGTATACGAATTAAGGACTGCTTTAAAAGTCCAATCTGTGGCTAATTTTATTAGAGAATTCACTTACGCAGAGGTCCCCGAGCAATAAGGGACTCTAGCTGAGCAACATGCAGGAGTCAGCAGACCTACTGAAGATGCGCCCGACCAACTCCAAACAAGGGAAACTGCAGAAAAAGATCAACCAGAACTGTTTAGCGGAGTAAACGAGATGAAGAAGAAATCTGAGGAGGTGAAGGATAAATCTTCCATCAAGTGATTCTGACAAACCAAGCGTTTGACATCGATATCCCTATATGGAGTCTGTATGTTGATGGATCATCTTGTGCAACTGGATGTGGAGATAGAATCATTATCAATACTCTAGACGAGCTAGATATAGAGTATGCTCTATGATTCCAATTTTAAGCCTCCAATAATGAGGCAGAGTATGAAGCTGTGATTATCGGTTTAAATATAGCTAAATCACTGAATGCTGAGAAAGTTATGGTATACAGTGATTCACAGTTAGTTGTAAACCAGGTGCTGAACTTATATGCAGCTAAAGGAGAACTGATGACCTGATACTTAGCCAAAGCGTTGGAGATAATTTCTACTTTGCTAGCTGTCCAGATGATTAGAATTCCAATATTAAAAAATGCCTGAGCAGACGCACTTGCTCAGCTATCTTCGGTAACTAGAACCGGGCTGCTGAGAACTATTTAATTGAGCTACTTGCTAATAGGAGCATTGATGATAATCTGATGGTTAATTTTATTGTAGTTGATATGGGGCCATCTTGGATGGATCCCATAAAAGCATATATTGAAGAAGGGATTCTTCCAGCCGACCTACTTGAAGCTAAGAAGCTAAAATACAAAGCCACAAGATATGTGCTAGATGGTGGTGTGTTATATAGAAGAGGATTAACTACTGGTCTATAACGGTGTGTGCATCTAACTAAAGTGAAGGATTTGATTGAAAAAGTCCATGGAGGGTCATGTGGAGCCCATATAGCAGGAAGAACATTATTGCAAAGAATCCACATGCACAGGTACAACTGGCCAACTATGTGAGTAGATTATCCAGCTTTTGCCAAGAAGTGTGATAAGTGCCAAAGGTTTTCCAGCATACGCAAGGCATAACAAGCTCTTTTAACACCAATTACTTCACCTTGGCCATTTTTTATATGGGAAATTGACTTATTCGGGCCTCTACCGACCACCCGAGGAAGGTTCAAGTACCTAGTTGAAGTTGTCGATTACTTTACTAAGTAGGTGGAAGCTGAACCATTGATCGATATGTCCTATGAAAAGGTTTATTAGTTTATTTGGAAGAATATCATGTGCAGGTATGGCTTGACCTATGCCTTTATCACTGATCATGGCACACAGTTCGACAATGACGAATTTGCTGCTTATTGTGCCCAATACAACGTCCAAAAAATTTATTATGCTCCTGGCCATCCTCAAAGCAACGGCTAAGCAGATGTAACTAACATAACTTTGCTGAATGGGTTGAAGAAAAGGCTGGAAAATGCTAAAAGGAATTGGATCAATGAACTACAGTCGGTCTTGTGGGCTTATCGAACAACTCCTAGAACAACTACTGGAAAAACTCCCTACATGTTAGCGTTTGGTACTAAAGCAGTATTCCTGCTGAGCTAGGTTTACCTATGCACAGAGTTCTTAACTGTAATATCCCAGTCAGTGATTTGATGAGAAGGCTGGACTTAGACATGCTGTAAGAGGTATATGAAGATGCATCTTTAAGGAATGTAGCCTATTAACAACCGACTGTACGTTTCTACAATAAGAGGGTCATGCCGAGCAACTTAAAAGAGGGTGATTATGTTTTGAAGAAAGTGATTCAGAAGAGTAATAAGCTAGAAGCCAATTGGCATGGGCCTCATCGTATCACTGCCGTCATCCGACCAAGCACATATCAAATTGAGACTTTGGAGGGTGAAGAGTTCAAGAAACCATGGAATGCAGAACACTTAAGGAAGTACTATCAGTAATGTAATCATGATGTATTAAGTTCATTTCAATATTAATGAGAATGCGATTTCCCCAAAATTGTTATTTTTTTCGGAGTACTAGTGCTAGGCACTACACTATGAATCTACAAAAATACCAACAAAGTTGGTCGGCATCAACAAAGGCAACCAACAAAGTTGATCGGCATCAATAAAGGCCATCAACAAAGTTGGTCGGTATCAATAAAGGTTACCAACAAAGTTAGTCAGTATCAACAAAGGCCACCGACAAAGTTGGTCGACATCAATAAGGGCACCAACAAAGTTGGTTGTCAAACATATAAAAAACCACGCCAGGCAAAATTGTAAGTCCCAAATGCTTGGTTAATGAAGACCCGACTGAATAATTTTACTCTAAACTGGGCTAAAAGATGGACAAACGTTCCACTCACACCTTGGAACCAAGGTAGCTAATGAAATTACCTAAATTTTTTAGGTATATTAGTAGAACCATGGTTATGAATTGGTAATTGATATAATACTTAGGATAATCCTAAGAATATCAATTGAACCGGTGAAAAACTAAAGATTAACTAAAAGTTGATCCATTCATAGTCAAAGACTAAAGAAATATTCATATATACAGAGATTAACTACAAGTTGACCCATTTATAAAATAAGCTTGTCATTAAATCAAATGATTACATATTGTTGTTTAAACAGGCAGAAATAAAATAAAAAGCCTTATTCTACATGACGTTTTCCTTCAGCCTTAGAAACAGGATCCATGCTAGCTGGAGGATCATCCAAAGTAAAAGGGGAGTTGCTGAAGTTAAAGTTTTGAAGTATCCTGGTGTTGCTGCTACTAGGACGATCAAGCAGATGAGGAGGTCGGATGATCTCTAGTTCATCATATAACTCGTAATCTCCTAAGTATTTTGAAATCAAGCATTGAGGAATACGATGAACATGAATCCATTTAACATCTAACATGAATGGATGATTATCAAGCTCCAGCAAGCCTGGGTCATACTAATCCTATAAAGAGTCGTTCCGATCTACTTTCATCACGGTTAAAGAGTTCATCCAACCCCATTTATAAGACTTATTCTGGGCCTGTTGAAGTCTATCATCAAAATGTCCCAAAATTTCATTATACCCAAATTTCTCTTGGCTGCTTGTGGAATTGAAAGGTTAATTTATCAACCTGAGATTGTAGTTTCTTCAATACTCCATGCTTAACCTTTAATTGGAAAGATTGAGGGGATAATTGTTCAGACAAGGTCTGCAACTTCTGGGACATCTCAACAATAGCTCGGTCTTTTGCTTTTAACTATGCAGCTTGATTGGCAAGGGCCTGCTAGGTCCTAACTTCTTCCATAGTTCCTCGGCCAGGCCTATTTCTTGCTCGGGAAGAGGATGCAGGATTAATCTTTTTTAAAGCTTCCAAATCATCTCTTAACGTTGCATTTTCAGCCTCTGAAAAGGAGTAACCTTCATTAGTAGTAGTAACAACAACTCCAGAAGCAGACTAATAATAAGCTTTTTTTGCATATGGTCGTTGTCTTCAAAAGACAATCTCAAAATTCTCTTGAATTACGTACAAAACTTGTTTAAAACAACTTGTATTATGGTAAGTACGAGTATCAATCCAACTTTCAAGGTGAAACAATTATTGAGAAAACTTGCAATTCAATTTTTTTAAAAATATTTTTTAATTTTTTTAATTATTTTTTTTATTTAAAACAACTTCAAGGGAAAATTAACTACTAAATGCTAAAAAATTGAATTGACTAAAAATAATAATAATGTGCAATCGAGTGTAAAAAGTGTGAGAATTTCAAGAGATAGGATTACACCGCATTATGAATTATTTAAATTTCTCAATTTATTAATTTGAAATATTTCGAGATAATATTAAATCGATAATCTAACTCTCGTTACAATTATAAATTTAATAATATCTTTTTCAGAAAACTAATTTAAAAATGTCACACGCTGAAAAATTAAGAACTATACTGTGTTCAACAAAATTATTCGCTAGGCCCAATTTAACAAAAACAGTATGAATTCTCAAATTTCAACACATAATTAATATTCAAATTTCGAAAAAACCTAACTCTAGTTCGATTCCTAAATTCAAACTTTAATTTGTATAATTAATTTACTAACTCTTGTTGCATAAATTAATTGGTGATAGTCAAAAAATAATTTTCCTAGAAATATAACATTAATGAAATGAGTTAATTAAATTAATATCCCACGCAGTGCATCCCACCCCTTGAACAGGGTGACTAGCCAAGCATAATGAAATAATTAATCAGAGTCATAAACATGGAACAATAAATTAAATATTCATTTCATCCCTCAAATTATTATTCTCCTCTTCCAGGAGTTTGGCAACAGTCCTAGTTTCTTCAACTTCAAGCTTAAGTAAAGCTTTCTTTTTATTATAAACAGAGATAAATTTATCAAAGCCCCGACCTACACCCAAAGTTTGATACTTCTACTTGTAGCTCTGATGCAACAGTGCAGTGGATTTTTTATGCCATTCTTAAAGTTCTTCTATCATCTCTTAGTAGGCAACATTGTTTGCTACCGCCCGATCAAGTAAGTACTTCAAATACTTGTAGGCTCCTTTAGCCTGCTCTGATACATCATCACCGAGCAACTAAACAATTTCCTCTTCGGACAAGTCAGTACAACTTTCTTTGAAAAAAGCATTGCACTTCTTGAGTAGCTCGGTATCATTGGAAGACAGTTATTCCATCTTTGCTATAAACTAGCAAGAAGAAATGACCACCAATCAACAACAATAATGGAGAACATGTATAATCAACAAGAGACAAAAAGGAAGAAAAGGTTCTTTTATTGATAACAAAGAGTTTAAGTTCAATCAAAATAAAGAAAAAGAAACAAAAAAAGAAAAGGGAAAATGCCGAACAACTTTACACCTTCTCCCTATCATTCTCAACCTTCTTGTCCTGCTCAGAGGAAGGGACTACAAGTTGGAGTTACTCGGTTTTCTCGACTAGAGGAAGAGAAGACTTAGAAATTTTTAGTTGATCTGTAGCAGATTCAACCACTGGAGAGGATGCTCCATAACCAACCTCATCTTCAACCTCATCCTCAATGACTAGAGGAGGACCATGAATATATCTCTGAAAACGTTCAGAGTCTTCAGCTGTGTTCAAATCCTAAAGGGGAACAACCCAACCATCTCTAAAACATTTTTGCTTTGCATACTCAATCTGAGCAGAGGTAGCAGAAATGGCTTTGTTCCAGCCCTTGTCCCAACTAGCACTGAAGAACATCTTAACTGTAGACTTACTCTTAGACCTCTTAGAGGACACAAGCTCCTTAATAGTCTTTGCCCTGGGCTCAACTTCCACTTTCTTGCGCTCAGCTTCCAAAGCCTTGCGCTCATGTTCCATTGCCTTGCGCTCTGCTTCAAGGGCATTTTCATCATATGTTTGAAGAGCAGTTTCATTCGTCTTCAGTTTATCTGCCCAAGTACTCTTCTCAGTCTCCAGGTCTTGTTGAGATTCAAGCAAAGACTTCTTCAAGCGAACCAAGGTTTCCTCTACATCATTCGAAGAAGAAGCTCTAATTGCATTATCCTGATCGAGCATATTATTAAAGTGTACCAAGAGACGCAAGAGATGAAGACCAAGATGAGTATATGAGAAATATAAAATATAACCAAACTAAGAAAATGAAAATAACTTACTGATGCAAGGCTCTAAGCAGCCAGTTCAGAAACCCTTATTTCAAGGGAGCATGGCATCCACCCACCCGTTGTTTGGAAGAGTACCAGATTTGATTAACTTCCTGGACAAATCAGGAGTAATAGCTGCTGGAGGAAAAACATCAGAAGAAGTAAATTCGACCAAGGACAATTGATTGGTCACCTGGGCGACCTGTTTCTCTGCAATCCCTCTCCTAAGTCTCCTCAAAGGAACTTCAGCATCTTTGGGAGATACATCTTTGGGGGTTGGGTCTTTGGGGACTAGGTCCTTAGGAACGTGGGGCTTCATAACATCATCTATTTTCTTCTTGGCTCCTTAGGCAGGTACTTGGAAGCCAAAAGTGCTACCACTGAGAAGGTCAGGAAACTTCTTCTTCTTCTTCTTCATGATTTCAGATAGATAAGTGTGAGAATCAACATCAACCTCTTGGTCAAGATCAATTAGCAGAACAAAAGAGGCAACATGTCTAGTAATAAAGGAAGAAATAGTGTTTTTGTATTGAAGCAGATAGGAGGCAGACCTAACGTGCTCCTCGACAACTACCTTGTGAAGTCCCTAGATAAACTTCAACTTTTTTAAATTTACTTTACTCTCTTTAGGAGGCTTTCTTTTCTGGTCAACTGCAATTCAATTTATAAAGCAACAGTGAGTATGACATTTTATCAAATATAAATAGGGAAAAAATATCTCGTTGCCAAAGAGAGGACATCTAGGTCCTTGGTATTTAGCACCTCTAGTTAAGGGACCATGTTGCCAATTTTTTATAACTACCCCATGATCAAAATAATCCCTATTAGAATTAGGGAGATGAACTACTAAAGCTTTACTAACTACCCTAGTTTTCAAATAAAAAGTGGTATCACTAGTTACCCATTTATAACAAAACATTATTTCTAGAATCCCTAGATGGGTTCCATAGATTTGATTTAACCTATATACTCCATTCACTACTCTCCATGTGTTAGGAGACAATCTTATAGGAACAATGTCAAAATATTGACAAAACTCCTGACACGGGGGATTGGGAGGAAATGTGAACCCACATTCAGCAATAAAGATGGAAGGGAACCAATGGCCCTCAACAAGAGAGAAAACATCAGAAGGAAAAGTGGGGTGTTCTAGTACAACCCAAGATGGAATATTAATGTCGATTCTGAATTTATCAAGTGACTCGATAGAATAAACCATGATGAAGAAAACAAAGAAGAAGAGAAGAAAAATTCTTACAAAAGTTTAAGGATTCAGCAAGAACTGAAGATAGAAAAGAAAACGATCGCACGAAAGTTCAAATAACACAACAGAATAATCAGAAGTGAGAGGTAGCAAATGATCAAAGTTTTACCTCTCTTTTTATAAGATGCATCGAAAACTGGGAAACGTAATGATTAAAGCGAACGACGGTTGGGTTTACGACAGCTAACAAGGGAAAATATGAAAATACTTCAGAAATATTTGCTAAAATTTAAAATATTTACAAAATTGCCATTTGCGCTAAAAAACTATCAATTAAGTGGATGGATTTCACAAGTCTGGAAGGTCTGCAGCCGACCAAGAGGCTCGAGATACTGTTGAAGCATAATGTTCCACACTTTCGCATAAACTCCAAGTATGAAACATTGGGGGCTTCTATTGATACCAAAATTTACCACCCTATGTGGACCAATTTCAAACCAGCACGTGTCATCCAATGTGGCATAAGTCCAAGTGAGCCTGATACAAAAGCCTGACGAGCAAAGAAGCCTGACCAACATGGAAACCCGACCAACTTGGAAGCCTGACCAATAATGAAGCCCGACCGACATCCTGCATTGCCAACAAAGTGACAGCAGTCTTACAACCTGTATTGCCATGAAGCGAAAACATTCATATATTTAATTCTCATTATTTATTGATGTAAATGCCTAACGAATGAAGGCATTCCATACTTTCACATGACAACTATCAAGACACCTCTTGGGATATAAATACATTGTATGACCCTCATTACAGGGGTCCGAAAAAAATAACTCAAGGCAATCAATATATAACAGTGGATGTAGGCTATTCCGTTGAGCCGAACCACTTTAAAATTTCTTGTGTCTTGTTTGTTTTACTTATTTTATCTGTGATCAATTAGTGAGGCCTAGTCTAGTTTTTTGCATCAACAACAATAACAACAACAACAACAACAACAACAACAACAACAACAACAACAACAACAACAACAATAATAATAATAATAATAATAATAATAATAATAATAATAATAATAATAATAATAATAATAATAATAATAATAATAATAATAATCTGTACATGGATAAAATTATATTAATGTAAAAATAAAAAAAGGGTTAAATAGATTATAAAACAAAAATTATCTACTTAATCTTGATAAGTACTAAATCTAGCCAAGTCCGTATTAATTGTATGAGAAATTTAAAATCTTGAGGAGTTTGTCATGGCCTTGTGGATGTGGGATAAATCTCCTAAGTTGTAGATTCAGAGTGATTTGAAAACAAATATGATTTTGACACTGGGGAGAGTAAAAATTGCAAATTTGCTTTATTTTATTACCGAGGATGGTGCTGATTTTCCTCAGCATAAATGTAGTTATTGGTCGACGGTAGTTCATATACAAATTTCAAGTGTGCGTATTAAGAATAACGTTTATCTATTACTTCAATCTTTAGTGCGTCTCTACTATCTCCTTTTAGAATTTTCCCATCATATTGCACCATTTTTTACATTTCCCAACACTAACTTTAAAATAGAGTTGAATAACTGTGGAAAAGATTGAGATTTGAAATGTTATGAAAGGATTATAATTAAAATCATAAACATTAAACCATAAAATATAGAGAATCAATGTCAACAATATCATAAATAATCGACCCAGAAGAATTTGGGGTATTTACCTATTCTTTTTCCCGTTTCCTTGTGTTTCGATATTTATCAAGCTTTTTTGCTTTTTTAAAAATTAAAAACTAACGATCTAAATTTGGAGATTATTAAATTTTTTCTCTGTAAATTTTGGCCGATTGGAGAGCCGTCGTTGTGAGTCCGTCCATTACTAAAATGGTTATTGATGTATTTAAAAAAAATGAAATGGCTTTTAAATATTGAGAATATACCTAGAGTTTTATAGTGATAAATATGGAGGAGGAAATATAAATGCATTTTCATTTAAAATCCATAAATATATTTATGGAGAAATCAACCGACCAACAATTTAGAAAGTGAGAAGAAAGATATGAGACGATGGTAAAAAAAGTTAAGAGAAGATAATAGGGAAAAATTTATTATACCGATACCCTTTTGTCTTTCGATTAGGAAAAATACGGATCGAGTGGAGATATGAAGAGAAACAAAATGTTAGAGAAGTAAATGACAGTGCGAAGCTTGGATGGCAGAATAAATTAATTAGAGTGTACATGTGGATGGCTTAATAAGACGAATAAAACGAAGAAATAATTCATCTCTTTCGGTTTATAATTATGTCTTTCAGTTTATAATATAGATGTAGTTCAATATTCATAGGGATCTTGTAGGTTTTTTCATCCCACATATAATAATCGTAAACAGTTAATGCCAAGAAGAAAGAAAAAAATCTCATAAGACAGGTTTTTACGTGTATCTATAATAGACTACATTTATAGAGTGTTTCACTTTTCTTATTATAATTTTTTTGATAACAAGAATTACATGCTCCTTTTCCTTGGGGTAAGGGTTACATTTATAAGGGATGAAGAGATGGAGCCCTACAGGGCTTCCCTTGCTTGTTGATAAAATTGCTTCTCATTATGCTCATCTCTTCTCGAAATCTAAATAGGTAGAAATCATATTTATGATTATCTCTAATTACGATCCTCTACCTAACTACTTTGGGCTGGTTTTTATCCGACCTGAGTCGTTTGAGCTATTTGAATTGTTCCCCCATGATTTCCCTCGAAGGTCTCTGCAGCTTGAATGGGGAAGGGAGATTGAGAAGTGAGTTGGTCGACCAAGGTGGTTGGTCCTGGCTTAAGATTGTGTCATCCCACTCTTGGAAAGAATTCTTGAATGAGGATTTTGATCTTTGGGCCCTTAAAAGAGCGCTTGTAATTTTTCAAGACAGTTGGGAGCACATCGGTAAAATTTCTTGTATAAAAAATTCAAGCGACTCTGTCAATTAATCAACTTGGGTTCTATTTTCTAATAGTGAGGTGTCTCGAAATTTGAACCAATCCATCAAAAGCTTCCAACTGCTATTTCACTCTATCGCTTTAACTATTAAAATCATCGGAATATCTCTTCTTAACCTTTGCTTTTAAGTTTTCTACTCTTTCTCATTTTTAATTTTGATTACGAAGATTTCCCGAATTCCTTCATTTCTGCCTCTTTTTCTCTCTGTCTTTGAGAAAAAAATGGTTTACTTTATAAATGAAAGAACTCTGGGGAATTTAGGGGCACGCTTTCCATTCCCCAGTAGGTAACCATAGAATGTTCAGATATTTCGATTGATTACTATAACGTTGAAGTTTTGTGAATTTTTCCATGTCGTTCTTGTTGAGTGTTCTTAAAACACATGGAGAATTGCAAATGGTGTCCACAAAATAAACGTATTGTATGGGACCCAAATAGGGATCCAATAACTCATATATTGCTATTCATGATTAAAGATGAATAACAACGTCTTATATTTGACGGCAAGAAAGGATGATAGGGTTGTAGATGTCAATCTCTCATATTCTAATAAGGGATATTGGAATCAGGGATTTATCGCATGAAATTGGCAACATCTACCCATTCCTAAGGGTGATGCAGCATATAAAGGGTTTTTACGCCCTACTAGAGGGAGAAGAATAGGTTGATAGAGCCTTATTATTATTTTTCTTCCTTTTTTCTTTTAAAAATTATATTATTGCTGACTAGTAGTTAGCTGAAATAGACACTAATTTTTTCCTTCTCATTTGTTTTCTTCAGCTTGGTAAAAGAAGAAAGAGCCTTCTGATTTCAATCACGAGGAAATTATCAAAGTTTAGAATATAAGGAGACTGTTGATTCTCGGTGTAGATAATCCTAGGTTAGCGTCCCTCCAGTTCACGTATACCAACTCCTCATCTAGCTTTACAGCCACATGTGGATTCCATTCATGAAATACCATTTCCTTCTAAAAGAGAGGGTTCTTCCGTAGCCTCCAACTCGTTATTTTTTGAGACTATGAATGTGAGAAACATTCAAAATGATGAAGAAGGCGTCATAGTCCTAAGAAAGAGAAACCTCACTCTTGTAGATGATTCTGATCTCCCCACTACCCCAAAAGTAAAGGTTTATAAAAGGAGCGAGGCCAGAGGCCCTTTCGAGATCGTTACTCTGGTAGATTCCCCTCAGAAAGAGAGGGAGAAGAAAGAAAGTCCTTCTTTCTTCCTCTGCTATTGTTTATAGCAATAAGGTGGATGCCTCTAATGTAGGGAAGGGCCACCAAACTATGTTAGTATCCAAGAACCCATATTTGGCCCCAAGTCTACTAAGGGGGACCGTGCTGGTGCTAGATCGGGAGCTGGTTGATACACTAATATCAACCAATTTTATTCTCATTTAGCATAGACGTTATCCTTGGTAAGTTTATCACATGTTAATTTGATTCTTTCCTCAGTTTGGTCATTGACTTAACAATTCTTCCCTCATTTTGGCCACTGAGTTGACTTGTGGTTTTATCTTTGTAGTATATGGCAGATTTTATTACTATACTCGATTGGGGTTCCACCTAGTCCAAGGCCAATAACAATCTATTGAAGGCACTGGTGAAGTCCATAGAGTCTTTGGCTGCTGCTAAAAAGGCATATGAGGACAAGAAAAGACCCACCAATTTGAAAGTTAATAAGTTAAAGGTGCGTGATTTACTGAATATTGAGCATGATGTGATTAATAAGGATAATGGTGATCATTCTCGTGTTTTGGCAGCGAGAAAAGATGGAGCCTTTAACCATGGGTATGGGAGACTCTCTCCAAATAAATAAATAATTGATTTTCGTTTAAAAGTTAAATGTTAATAAAGACTAGGACGCAACCTTAGTCAAGACCAATGTCTCTTTGAAATTTGAGCTATTTGGGGAGCATGATCCTGGTTCTCCACCAATGGAGAAAGAAGTACATAAGGCTTCAGGAAACGATTAATAAGATGTTGCGGTCGATCAAGAAATAGCGGGTGCCGATCAAGGCAAAACCCTAAATCCTCAAGATCTGGGGATGGAAAAAGAATATTAAATCTAGTTAGGATTAACTTGGATAAAAAATCTTTGTACTCTTATATTTTTAAATATTTATAAGGGCTTTCCCCTTTTTTTTGATGCAGTAAAAAGTTCCCAAAGATTAAAATCATATCTTTTTGTTCCTGAATGGTTTATATTTATTCTTGTAGCTAAAAAATATAACTGTAGGGGTCCCACCTATTCCAGAGATTGATGACCTGAATCTAGTACTTGGTCGGGAAGCCGGTAGTCAAGCTCATGGTGCTTTCATCTCCATTTGACAAGCTCTTTAAAAAATGATAAGTGATTTCGACGAGCATTCTATTTGTCTATCAAATTGAAAAGTGATGCTAAGTATGTCAGCGACATTGAGGAGCTTTTGTAAAACAAAAATATTTCTCTAAGGGAAAATCTCACAAAAGCCAAGAAGGACTTAAAGAGAGATGGGATGATCAAATTGGTCTTTGGTCGTGACATAATGAAGTCAAAATACCTCTTTATGAAGGGTTCTCGTGCTGTTTAGGCCTATGGATATGATGATGGATGCATGGATGCCTCTCTTAGGCTGGATATAGACAAATAAATGGCATACAATCATGGTTCGAAGAACTCCTTAAGCGTTATGAAGATTCTAAAAGACTATGAGCTTTGGTATTGGTACCAAATGGAGTGCCTTGCTTACTGTCATCCTTTATTTGGAAGTGACGAGAGATGGATTCCCCTTGAAGATTTTCCCTTCCGTTGGTGAAAGATTACTTACCAGCTCATGACAATGATGGCGAGTTTAGTCTAGATCCTAATGATATATGAAGAGGTAAAAATTCTTAGCTAAAGATCTGATACCAATTTGAGAATGTGTGATATCAATTTTATTTGGGATTCAAAATTTTTTAATATTAAAATATTTAATTAGAGTCAACCTTCAATCCAAATTAATTAAATTTTAATCATGCATCTATGTGGGTAAATTAAACATGCAATCAAAAATCAAGCGACAAACAAGATTCAGGAAAAAAATCGTTCGGGTAAAACCTTTTATTTCACTATTTAACGTAAATCACAACTTACAATTACATAATGAAATCTGCAATGAATCTCACGCATAAAATCCACGTAGAACGCAACCTAGCACCATCGAAGATTACCTTGAGAACCTCAAGAACTGCAACTCCTCCTTTAGCAGTGAATACCCACATGTATCACCAATGACCGTAGTCATCAGCAAATAGCCCCCGTAAGAACTATCAATCCAGTAGTAGAGAAATCCTCTCTACAAGAGAAACTTCGACAAGAAGTGTTTTGGGTTCCAAACGATTCACAAACGTATATGGGATCTTTTGTGTGAATAAAAAACAAAGTCTTGTGCCCTAAAAGTGAAGATTAAAATTATGTTGATTTGCAGTTTTCGTTTGGCAATAGTCTTAATGAAAAAGTCTTCCAAAATAGGTATTTATAGCAAAGAAAAATACTTGAGGTGGTGCAGGTTGTTAGAACGACTTATTGATGTCGTTTAAACGGTATTAGATGTCGTTAGACCAAGGAAGGAACAACCTAAGAAACAACGTGTTAAAAAACAAAACAGTAGCATGTCGTTTCAAGCACCAAAGGAACAACCTATCTCGCGACCTATTAAATGAGATGTGATGTCATTTGAAGGGGTCATTTGAATGACATGTCAACGTCGTTTGAATGACATTGCTTTGTCATTTGAACGACAATAGCAAAAAATTCATATTTTAAAAATCTCGCCTACAAGTCTTTTAAAAAAACTTTTGACTTAGAAAAATGCCTCATTGTGATAAAAAACTGTTTAAAAAATATTCCAATAATATCATAAACCAAATTCGAAACACAATCCTTACCAAAATCAATCTTGTAGATGTCTGTTGTTGAACAAACTTGATATTCGGATACGTCATCTTGAACAAATGATCGTGAGCTTCTCTTGACAGTTGTAGTGGTATACGACATACTTAATGTAAAATCAAGACTATGCAAATTATGTCCTTACAATATATGAAGGGTTGCAGTTGTCGAGATGATAGCTCGTCGAGGGTGAGCATTATTCTTAGGGCTTTATTTTGTAACTCTATTGATATATAATCTTTTTGTAAAATGATTGCTTGCATTTTTTCATTTATTATGACGAGCATGTTTTTCTTGTTTGTCTTACCTTCTAGATTGTGTTGTCACACAATTTTTGGCCGAGGCCAATCTTTGCCAAAAATGTACCTGGTCGTAGGGCCGTCCACCTATTCAGGATTGTTAGCCAACCAAAGTGGGGATGCTTAGTGCTTAAATATCCCCCGTAGGTTTTTTGCTTGCCGAGGCAGTTCTTTATGCTTTCGAATTTTTCATGATGAGACCATTTAACTTTGAGATTCTGATTAAGTGTAATCATATTAAGACATTCATGTCATTCTAAGGCATTTATGTCGATGACCTATATTTGACCAGACATAATGATGATCTATAAAAAAAGTTAATCTTCCATTTAGGAAAATGATGGAACAATAATTAAGTTAATTGTACTAATTGAACTTGCACTCAATGAACCAAAATTATTTTAAGAAACACAAAAAAGTTAAAATTTGCGAGAAATAAACTTGTTATATATAAAATTTACTAAGATTAGTCTCATTTCAGGTCCTCGGGATCTCCATGCCCTAAATTATTTCCAAATCATAAGCTCCTTGTAGACCATCTCTAACAATTTTGAATAGTCTTTTCCTCGTTGGGGCCTGACTTGCCATCTGAGGGATTTTGGGCACTGTTGAGCACTTTTTTGAGGATGTAATCTCCGACATGCAATATTCTTGGGTTGAAGCCTTTGTTGTATTGATTGGACAAATGTTATTGGTAGGAAGCTAACTTGATTAAGGCTTGTTCCCTACGTTCATCGGATAGTCCGAGCTCAGTCTTTATGATTTCTCCATTCATGTCTTGATCGAAAATTGTGGTATTCATGGTTGGTAAGCCGGCTTCTAAAGGGATAAAAACTTCCATTCCATAGTCTAAAGCAAAGCGAGTTTTCCCAGTTGATCTTCTGGGCATAGTTCGATATGACCAAAAGAAACGAGGAAGTTCATAAACCTAAGCATCTTTTGCCTTCCCCAGTCTTTTATTTATGTCGTCGAGCATTATTTTGTTGGAGGACTCATCTTGCCCGTTTATTTGAGGGTAGGATATTGAGCTGAAGTGGTGCTTGATGATAAGGCATTCACATAATTTTTGGTACAACCTACTTTCGAATTGCATTCCATTATCTGTGATAATTGGTCTTGGTACGCCAAAATGAGTCATGATGTTTCTCCAAATGAATCTGATCATATCAGTATCTCTGATATCCACCAATGGCTCTGTCTCAATCCACTTTATGAAATAGTTTTTAACGACCAACAAATACTTAAGATTTTTTGGTGCTATAGGTAGTGGGCGTACGATGTCCAAACCCCATTGAGCGAATGACTGTGGGCTAATTAATGAGCTTAAGTCACTGAGTGGCTAGTGGATAGCGGGAAAGAACTTCTGACACTTCTTAATGATACCAAAAATGGTACCATGAGGTCGTAATGATTATGAGCTCACACATGTATAACAATGGCAGAATATAGGTAATATAAAAGTAAGAGAATGAGATGAGGCAAGGAGGGATTAAACACCAGAATTAAGTGGTTCAACCAAATTATGGCCTACGTCCAATGTGCAGTGTGTGTAACCCACTAAATGAGGCTCTAATGGCCTGAATATACAAGCACTCAAGCTTTTTCCCTCTTGTAGTGAGTTTGACAGAGTTTTAGTAGGGTCTTTAATATCTCCCCTTCATAAGAGGTAGAAGATAAGTATTTATAGTGCTTAGGGGGGTGTAATGCACCCCCTAAGCATGCAGTAGGCGTGTGATGATGAAGGCTTCCAATAGGATGGTGACAACTGTCCATAATATATGTAACTAATGATGATGTAATATCCCCTCACATGAGGCGATAATTTGGTTGTAATAGAATTGTCCACATGGGACACGCCATCTTTGAATCTTCTACTGCTCGTACTATTTGGTGTCGTTTGCAGAGGTGTCAACCTAGTCGAGTATGAGGTTGCTAATGCAGTGCATGACCTTATGCTGCTAACTGACAAGTGTGGTCTCGGTTGAAGGGCAATGGTCGAGGTGGACTAAGCAGGTCATTTCCCTGTATCGGCTGGAGCAGAGGACGAGAGATGTCCTTGCTGATGAAATGCTCCCCTGAGGTCTCAGCCTATTGGATGGCCAAGGTTATGAGTATGAGGCTGACCCTAGTCTGGACAAGTCTTGGAAATGTCTTGTGAGTTCCTTGTGAAAGCTCAACTGTTGGTGATAGAGGCCCTCATCCTAAGATGAGGTCATACTTGGTCATATCAATTAGCCCCCAACCCTCAGTCATCTATGTGAAGAGGTGGCTGGGGGATATAAGCTGGACCAGTCCTCTGATGAGACATTTCTGACGTGTTGTTTGGATACAACTTGATGGATAAGTGAGTGACATATGTCAATGTTATTGTTGGGTAGTGTCTGTCCTAAGACTGATTCAATGGCTGGGCACTTAAGGATTCATGCCCAAATGATGAGTTTTAGGAATTCGTGCATAGCCATTTCGAGAACTTAAATACCATCTCAAATTTCTAGCCCGCCATTTCCTTCTCTCTCTAAAACTCCATTTTCCTTCTGCACCCTTTCCTTTTTCATTCTAGGAAACTTCCACCTTTCCTTAGGTTTTTCCCGATGCATCCATCCTCAGGTAACTTTCTTTTACTTCTTCCTTATTTCATTTCACTGTAATAACTAGGTTTTAGCATCTTCCTTGTTTCCAGTGGTTTTTTGGTTTTTTGGCAAGGGTTTTAGGAGGAATATGGGCCGAAATCACCCACATGTGGGATCATTTTAAGTTTCCAGTGGTGGTTAGGGTTACTTTAGCAAGCTTTTAAGGGTTTACCTGCCATTATTGGCTTTTTTCAGTGATCTCCAGTCATCTTCTCCGGCCATTTACAAACGCTGTGTTCTTGGTGTTCTTCATTGAAACTGGTTCACCTTTCTTTATTTGATCTTTGGTCAACTAGAGTCAAAGTTTCAAGTTGTTTGCTCTTTTTTTCCAGTTTTCACGCGAGTTGAGTCTCGTACTGTTGATGTTAAGGCAGTTGTATAAGTTGACCGAGGAGTTTCCCAGCCTAAGAGAGAAGTACTTTGAACAAATAAGGAGGGTAGAGTCTGAGGAAGCCAAGAGTCGTAAGGCTAAGTCCTTTCCCATTCGTCCAATTTATCCACCTCCCCTAGCTATCATATACCCCCAAGTTATTGAGCCTTGTGAAGCCATTTATGAGTCATCATCATCAGCCGATGACCCTATGTCTACCTCTCGATAAGTCAAAAGTGTTGATTCATACGAGGAAGCCATAGAATATTCTGTATCCCAAAACGAGGGGTCTGAGATGGATGAGGCTTCCTCTCGTGTTTTATCTTCTCAAGGGGCCAAGACATCGGCTCAATCTGACTCTGTTAAGACACTTGAGCCTAGTGTAGCGATCTCCCCTCCAATAAATGTAATTCTTTTCTCGACTGCAAATGGGGCCGAGTTTGCAGAAAGATTTCCTAGTGGTGACCCAACCAATCCTCAGGCCGAGGCACCGAAAGATAGTGGTGAGGGGAGTGAACTTAACATATCTGTTGCTGAAGAATATGAGAGAACTGTGTCTAAAGTTGACCTCTTGGTCTGAAGGCATTTCTACGATATAGATTCTTCTATCTCCATGATCAAGACTCTTAAGGACGAGAGGGATTTTCACGGACAAAAGGGTGAAGTATATGTTTATGAGAAAATGTTTATGGTCGGCTTTTGCCTGCCTATTCATCCTATGATCCGAGCTATTTTGGCCCATCTAAAACATGCCCCCTCTCAACTTTCTCCGAATACATAGAGGGTTATCCTTGGATTCATTGCCTTTTAGAAGATTATCCTTCAAACCGACCTTCCGGTTAACATATTCTTTACTTGTTATACACCTTCGTCTTCTAAGAATTAGCCTAGTTACTATCATCTCATAGCTAGGAAGTTCGAGAAGAAGGTCTTGATGGTTACCCAAACTTTAAGCCACAATTGGAAAACTCGCTACTTTTTTATCTTCGAGACTTGGGAATTTGGTCCTAACCAAGCATGTGGGACCTCTGAGCCCAGGGCCCTTCTTAAGTGGGCCAAAGTCTCTTCATCGTCAAAACTTAATCTGGGATTGAACCCTGAGGCCTTTGAAAAGATTAAGAAGCTTCAAAAATAAGGAGAAAATGGCCGTCTCATGAAATTTGAGCATTTAACGACTCCGTATTATTTGGCTCAGACAGGTCTGGGGGTTGACCCCCTAGCTGAGCTACATAAGTAATTATCCTTGCCAATTGTTGTCACATACTTTGAAATTTCCCATGACTAACTCTGAGGTTTACCTCTTGTAGATTGTCTAGAAGGTATATTAGATGAGTTTTGGAACACTATGGCACCCAACTTGAGCAAGCTCGTCAATAAGCATAAAATGACTGGCCCCCTATTGCTCAGATAAAAAAGTCCATTGCAGGCGGTCCCAGTAGAATCGACGATGATAGGAAGAAAAGAAAAGGTCGAGACGACGACACCACCACTCGTCCCTTGAAGCAGGATCGTTCTGACAAGGCACTTTCGATCTCGACTAACGATGCTCTAGCTTCTCGTCTATCGCAACTGAAAATTGATGACGATAGTGTCATTGGCCAAGGCAATAAAGCCATAGATGGTATCAAATCTCTCGTCTCTGAGGCCTATAGGCATTTCCTTTAGGCAATGGACATATATCTGTTGACTAAGTTTGCTATTCATAGGGTTATTTAGGTACTTTTCAAAAACTTTTTGTGTGTAGTCTCTTCCTTATTTATGTCTTGTACTGACTTGTCCCTCCTTTATTTTGCAGGGTGCAATCTCTCTTCACCGTATGGGAGACTGGATCAATAACAGGTTTCCCTTAATTCAAAATGGAAGAGACGCAATAGCTATAGACAATAGTCTAGGGGAATATCTTTAGACGGCTAAGTCGACCCTGCAAGAGGCGACAAATCAGGTTACGAACTTGAAAATTGAGCATGCCAACTCTCTAAAAACCCCGACCAAGAGTAAATATGATGAAATTGATGCCGCAGTTGGGGCTACCTTGGACAAGGCTAAGTCGCAAGCCATAGTTGACTTTAAATAATCTGATGAATTTGGAGGTTATGCCTTCAAATATCTCGAACGACACATTAAGATTACTGGCCAATGGGCCATTTTAAAGCATGTTGAGGTTGGGACTCTGTCTCCTGATGGCTTCTTGGGGATCTAATTCAACGATCCCCTCCTTTAAACTTCCCTGACCGAGGTTAAAAATCCTACTGACCCTGTGGAGACCAACCCTATTAGGGTCACAAAGACCAATGAGAATGTAGCCGAGTTGGGTCTTAATGATGATGGGGCCGAGACTACTAATATTGGGGTTGATGGAGAAACTCATGCAGGTGGTGATGGGAGTTTGAAGCCTTGATCTCTTTTAACTTTTTGTTTTTACTTTTTTCTACGATATTCGTCCTTTCATGGCTTTGTACTTTTTCTGTGCTGAACATTTGTAATCTCTTTTCATAATGGAATGAAGCTTTTGTTTCTATCATTCTCTATGTTGTGCTTTCTTTGATCTTTCCCTTAGTATCATTATTTGAATTTATACAAGTCTTGTCTCTGCTTTCACCAACTTAATGGTGTCTAAGGAATATGATTCAAAATTTTGAAACCTCCAAACTATGGTGTTTTATCATAAGTCCCCTCTCGTCATTTTGAGAGTGTATGGATGAGTTTCATCTCATCCATGCACCGTCATCTCATTCGAGAGAGTATAACCACCAAGTTAATGATGTTTAATAAATGTACCACAACCAAGTGATTTTTAATTTTGAATCCACCAAATTATGGTGTTTTATCATAAGTCCCCTCTCATCATTTTGAGAGTGTATGGATGAGTGTCGTCTTGTCCATGTACTATCATCTCGACCGAGAGAGTATAACCACCAAGTTAATGATGTTTGATAAATGAACCACAGCCAAGTGATTTTTAAATTTGAATTCACCAAATTATGGTGTTTTATCATAAGTCCCCTCTCATCGATTTGAGAGTGTATGGATGACTGTCGTCTCGTTCATGCACTGTTGTCTTGGCCGAGAGAGTATAACCACCAAGTTAATGATGTTTAATAAATGAACCACAACTAAGTGATTTTTAAATTTGAATCCACCAAATTATGGTGTTTTATTATAAGTTCCCTCTTATCATTTTGAAAGTATATGGATGAGTATTGTCTCGTCTATGCACCGCCATCTCGACCGAGAGAGTATAACCACCAAGTTAACGGTGTTTAATAATAAATCCCTCTTGATGTTATTGTCATTCCATGGATGAGGTCGACCTCATTTGGACTGTCATATCATCGAGAGCAACTTAAGGCCACTTCACCACGAATGATGTTTTGTAGCTTAAGATGAGTTGATATAAGTACACAACACGTATTCAAACAAATATACAAATTATGAGATAACACTTGATATTTTTATTGAATTTTGTTCACATTTCATTCATCATTCGAACCGCATATACATGTATTACGATCGAGGGAAAAGAAACAAGCAAAACTGAAATCTTACTGGTAATACTTTTTGATGTGGTCGACATTCCATGGGTTGGATAAAGGCTCTCCTACCAGATTTTCTAATCGATACATCCCTGGGACCACCTCTTCAACCACTGTATATGGACCATGCCAATTCGAATGGAGCTTATTAGGCTTTTTCCATGTTTTCTTTAATACCAAATCTCCTACCTTTAGTGGGCGTGACTTTACTCTCTTATTATAGAACTTCACTGTCCTCTGCTAGTAGGAAAGTTGCCTAACCTCAGCATCTTCTCTCTTTTATTTCACAAGGTCAAAATCAAGTCTTCATTCAATAACAATCTCTTTCGGCTCATAGGTCTGAACCCTGTGGGTAGGGATGCCTACCTCTGTCGTCACTACTACCTCTGATCTATAAGCCAACATAAATGGAGTTTCCCCGATAGGAGTCCTTTCCGTTTTCCTGTAATCCCATAAAATAGCATATACCTCCTCAATCCACCTCCATTTGGCTTCTTCCAACCTCTTCTTGATTCCATCAAGGATCCTTCTATTCGTTACTTTTGTCTGCCTATTGGCCCGAGGTCGTCTAGGAGTGGATAAAAATTTCTTAATGCCAACTCGTTCACGATATTTTTCCAGGGATATGTTCTTGAATTGCATCCCATTATCATAAATCAAGGTATTGGGTAGGTCGTACCTATAGATGATATTTTTCCAGATAAACAGGAAGGCTTTCTTCTCTATGATTATTATCATTTGCTCGGCCTCTACCCACTTTGAAAAATAATTGATCGCCATAATTAAGTAATAATAATTATTCACAGCCCTTGACAGTGGTCCTACCAGGTCAATTATCCAGACCACAAAAGGCTAGGGATATGTAATATAGGTAAGAGGCTGATGAGGTTGATGGGGTATGGTGGCTAACCTCTAACACTTGTCGCACTTCTTGACGTATGCAGCTGCATCTTTGGCCAACGTCGACCACCAATATCCCTGGGTGATGATCCTCTTGGCCAACGACCTTCCTCCAATTTGGATGGAACATGACCCTTCATGCACTTCCTTTAAGATATACTCTACCTCAGATGGGTAGAAACATCTGAGTATAGGAAGCATGAATCCCTTCTTGTATAAGATGTCTCCTATGAGGGAGAACTTGGCAGCTTTATAACTCAACTTCTTTTTCTCGGCTTTAGACTTAGGCAGATCCCCATCTCTGATGTAGCGAATGATGGAATCCATCCAAGAAGCTCCCATACTCACATTGAAACAAAACTCCACAGTACTTTCTTCTCTCTTGATCATTGGTCGATAGAGAATCTCTACCGGGACCGTTCTTCTAATTTCAGTTCTGGTGGCTGAAGCTAACCTTGTCAAAGCATCAGTTCGACCATTTCCAAGCCGAGGTATCCTCTTTAATTTTACTTTAGAAAAATGCTTCAACTATGTCTTAAACCTTCCTAGATACTTTGCCATTCTATCATCTTTAGCCTCGTATTCCCCCAGAATTTGATTAACAACTAACCTAGAATCACTATGAATAAAGAGTTGGCTAACATTTAGTGCCCGGGCAAGGGGGCCTTCTAGGAGGGCCTTGTACTCAGATGCATTATTGGAAGATTTAAAGTTGAACCTCAATGCGTACTCAATATCGGTCCCATCTGGCACGGACACTAGCAATCCCGCTTCGCTTCCATTCTCACATGAAGATCCTTAACAAAAAGGCTCCATACGCTACCATTTGGAAAAAAACTACCCTCTTCCAGGATTCTATTCTTAAAAAGATACCATTCCTCCTCATTCTCAGACACTTTGTTTCTTACTGAACTCGCCTTGGCCTCGATTGAGGGAGGACAGACTCTACCATCTTGCCCACAAGATATAACTTCAATAGCTTCAGCATTGGCCTCGTCCCATGTGAACTTGACTAAAAAGTCATCTAGAGCTTGCACCTTAATGGCTGATCTCGGCTGGTGGATGATGCCAAACTCACCCAATTCAATTTCCCAAGCCATTAATCTTCCTAACTTCTTAGTCTTGTGAATAACCCATCTGAGGGGTAAATCTGTGAGGACCACCATAGTATGTGCCTGAAAATAGGGCTTCATTTTCCTCGGGGCATGGATAAGTGCATAGGCCAGCTTTTCCATTTTGGGGTACCTCTTCTCGCCCCCCTGAAGGGACTTGCTATTAAAGTAGACTGGTTTTTGAACTCTATCCTCTTCTCTTACAATAGCGGCACTAATGGCCGACTCTGCCACTGCTAAATGTAGATACAGTTTCTCTCCCTAAACTGATTTGGACAATAGGAGTGGAGAGCCAAGATAAGACTTCAAATCTTTAAAGGATTTATCACACTCATCATTCCATTTAAAATATCTTCTCAATACTTTAAAGAAAGGAAGGCATTTATCGGTGGCTCTAGACACAAACCTGTTTAATGCTACCACTCTTCTAGTTAGTCTCTGCACATCCTTTATTGTTGTGGGAGTCTTCATCTATAGCAAATCTGTAATTTTTTTGGGGTTGCTTCGATCCCCTTTTGATTCACAATGAAGCCTAAGAACTTGCCTTCATCGATGCTATAGATACACTTAGTGGGGCTGAGCTTTATCTTATCCTCATCCATCATGTTAAAAGTACGCTCAAGGTCGGCCACGTGAGTGTCAACTTTGAGGATCTTCGTCAACATGTCATCGATATACACTTCCATCGTCTTCCCGATCTAGTCCTTAAAAATTTTATTGACCATCCTTTAGTATGTGGCTCTGGCATTCTTCAACCCAAAGGGCATGACCTTGTAGTAATAGGTCCCCTTGTCGGTTATAAAGGTTGTTTTATCTTCATCGATTGAATTCATGAATATTTGGTTATTGCCTGAGTAGGCATCTATAAAGCTCATTAACTCATGACCGAAGGTAGCATCTACCATCTGATCAATACTTAGCAACAAGAACCTATCTTTAGGGCAAGCTTTATTCAAATCTGTAAAATTAACACACATCCTCCATTTGTCATTAGCTTTGGGGACGATGACAACATTGGCCAACCATTCCGGGTAAATGACCTCTCTGATAAAGTCTGACTTCTCTAACGTTTTCACCTCTTCGGATGACATCATACTTCTCTTGCGGGTAAACTCTTCTCCTCTGTCTGATATTCCTTGCATCATCGACCACATTGAGCTTATGGCAGAGAACTTTTGGATCAATATTGGGCATATCTTCATGGCTCCAGGAAAAGATGCTCAGCCTCTTCCTTAACAGCCTAACCAACTCCTCTTTGACCTATTTCCTTAGGGCTTTGCCAATTTGGATGTTTTTTTCCATCTCTTCTTCATTGATGACAATGGATTCTACCTCCTCAGTGGCCTCACCCTTCTTTAGCGTCTTTTTATCTCTAGAGTCTAAGGTATCAATGTTGTAGGTCGTAGTGGCCCTTTTGTATGCTTCTCTCTTTCCTGCTGAGTTGAAGTAGCATTTGTGTGCCTCAACTTGGTCCACTGAACTTCCCCTACCCCATACGGAGTCAGAAATTTAATAATCTGGTGGACTGTTGATGGCACAACCTCAAATTCCTTGAGGGATACCCTTTCGAGAATTATATTATAGGCCAAGTAGACATTTTCATCTATGACGAAGAAGTTGATCTTCCTTGTAAGATATTTCAGCCAGCTGTTCCCCATTCGTCCATTTCATATATGCCCAGAGGCTGTACTTTCTCCCCACTAAAGCCGATGAGTGGTTGGTGATATGGAATCAGCCTCTTCTTGCTCATATTTAGACCTTTGTAGCAATCCCAAAACATAACATCGGCTGAGCTGCCTCCTTCTACCAGAATCCTTGGAACCTCATAGCCTTGAACCAGAGTAGTGATGACCAAAGGTCATTATGGAGAGCTGAAATTCCCTTGAAATTTAACCTTAAAAATCTAACTACTAAAGTATTCATATCAACCTTGGTTCTTTTACCTTTGACAGGCTGAATTACAGCTGAGGTGACAGTCTTAGGCTTTGGTGGGAGAGACTTTGCCTCTGCTATGTGTGCTTTCCTATCAGCTACTTTTGTTCCTCCTTCAGCAAGCCCCCTCGCAGATCATCTTGACCTCATGCGAGATCATATTGACCTGACCCTTTGGATCAATAAACTTAGGAGGGAGGTCATGGTCGTCTTCATCACAGTCGTCTGACTCATCTTCATCTCAGCCGATTGTAGCATCTAGTCGACACTTGTCATTTTTCTTCTTCTTCGTGGTGTTATCTCGGACACCCTTTGAACCACTATCGTCTACTTACTTTCTCAGCTTTCCATCTTTTATCATCTTTTCTATTTCATCCTTCAGAGAAAAGCATTTGTCGGTCAGGTGCCCATGGTCCTAGTGGAATTCACACCATAGACTTTTGTTCCTCTTGTGAGGAGGATCTTCCAATTTTTCGTGAGACCCCAGGGGCCGATCATTCTTAATCTCGTTCAAGATATGTTCACAACTAATTGTGAGGGAAGTGTAGTCAATGAACTTGTCGTCCGCTGATCTCTTCTTTCCATCGTTTTTCTTCCTCTGGAACTCCTCCCCACTACTAGTACCCTTCTCATCCTCATACTTTGCTTCTATAGCATTTTCAGCATTCATGACCTTACCGGCCATTTTCAATAACTCAGTCAGGGGCTTCGGTGGGTCTTCAAGAACCTTCCAGAGTAGTTTCCCCTTATGAAGACCTCCTATTAAATATGTCATTGCAATGCTTTCCTCATAATCTTCAACTTCTAGCTTTTCCTTTTTGAACCTCGCAATATATTACCTAAGACTCTCATTCTTCCCCTGCTTGACGTACATTAGGTTAGTTGTCTTCTTCTGGGGCCTTACCCCAAAGTAGAAGTTGTGAATGAATCTTTCTGCGAGATGCTTGAAATTCTCAATTGAACTCTTTGGGAGTGAGGTGAACCATACATGGGATGCTTCGATCAAAGTTCTTGAAAAGGCACTGCACCGCATCTCATCTGAGATTGAGAAAATTTCTGCAGCTGAATGGTACATCTAGATGTGGTGAACCGGATTAGTTCTCCCCTTATAATTGGGAGTGATAATTGGTGGCTTGAACTTGGGTTGGAAAATTGACAACTCTAGACACGAAGGGAGATCATTCTCAATAACCCCTCTGTAAGGGATCTTGGATTTTGAGATTGTCTCCAATTTTATCTTATAACCTCTGGATTGAGTCGTTCTAGGGCCTCTAGACTACTGCTATAACATCATCCTAGACGACATCATCTCTTGTCACCTCGGTTGGCCAAACCAAAGGTTTTCTTACCACGGACCTTTTTCAGCTATTCACTTCTCCCAACCCCTCGTCTCGACTACATGGGGGTCGGTTCCCTGCTCCTTCTCTTATAGAGCTGGTAATACTCCTTGATCTGGATGGCCGATCTCTGAGATTACCCACTGGGTCGAGCCTTTCAAAGGTCGATCCTATGTTTAACCGGTCAAAAATTGAGCCTCTTGGTTGATCGTCCTGACAACGCCTCCTGTTGTGTCCTCGGCTAACTTGAATGGGGCGTATAGTGTTTCTTGATATTTCATATGGTTCCCAGCATTCAGCCTGAGCGTCTTCAGCCTCATAGTCATCATACCTATCCTCCGAGAAGTGTTGACCTTACCTCCCCAAGCATAAACACCTAGGGTCAGCAACATCACTCTGCCATTGAAGAGGTGGAAACTCCATATGCGGTGCCTGGGGTGGTCCCCTAGCATCTAGATGCTGCTCCATCACTGACAGAGTGATAATCTCCAACATAACTCCAGTGAGTCTCACCAACACATTTTGGCTGAAGGCGACCGACGTTTCATGCATCGCCTATTGGCTAGACACCAATGACTTTAATGCCTCTGCCACCTCTTCTATATATGACTGATGAGGAGCGTGACTGGAACTAGGGTGGTCTCCTGGTGGTGGAAATTTTGATGCCATATTTCAAAACTGATTGATGTGCTGTAAACTGAAGAATAGAAGATTAGAAGCTCAATAAGAGTCCTTTCAATGGTGAAACACCTCCACAAAGGGGAGGACTAGTTCACCACGAGAGACTCCGATGAGTATAAGCTAGATAAGGGAAGAGATGATAATTCTTATTTCCCATAGACAACGTCAGACTGATGATACCAAAAATGGTACCACCAGGTCACAATGATGATGAGCTCAAACATGTATAACAACTCAAATAAGTATAACAATGGAAGAAAATAAGTAATATAACACTAAGAGAATGAGATGAAACAAAGAGGGATTAAACACCAAAATTAAGTGGTTCAGCTAAATTATGGCCTACGTCCATTGTGTAGTGTGTGTAACTGTGGCCATCCTCGATCCTCGCAGCGGGCGGGCGGAGTGAGGATCCTAGGTCCCGCGCGTCCCTCTCGGGAGAACTTCGACCGGCGTCATTGATGAGGTAAAAAATGTAGAGAGATGGAGTTGCCAGTCTATTTTACTCAAAACAGACAAAAGAAAGGGAGCCATCCCGAAGGACAACATCCAAAGACATACTGATACATACGAAACCAAAATGATTAGAAAAGGGTTCGGACGCTAAGTTACGAAATGGGAAGGTGTTAGGCACCCATTACTCCCTTACGGCCTCTCATGGGTTTTTCCTAGGGGTGGCCGCGATCCGGTTCGGTCCGAGTTTTGGCCAATTTTAGGACTGGAACGAATTATTCGGTCCTATATATTGTTAGACCGAATATGGATCGAATAATTCGGTAAACCTATTTTATCAGTCTAGGTTAATTTCGATTTGGTTCGATTAAAAAATCGGTCCACATATTATATATTAGATGATATTTCTAAACATAAAATTTCTGATACTACTTATTATAGGCTTGAAATAATTTTAAGGATTGTTTGCAACAACTCTAAGAGTGTTTGTTTAGAAAAATAAAGTGTTGTTTTGAACTTTTAAATAATTTTTAAGTGCTGTTTTTTCCATATCATGTGCATTTTTAAGTGTTAATTTTTTCGAACAAAAGGGCAATTTTTAAGTGCTGTTTTTTTTCGAACAAACGCGAAAGTTTTTTTCAAACAAACAGGGCTGTTTTTTTGAATAAACAAGGCTGTTTTTTCAAGTGTTGTTGTTTTTAACAAACAGGGTTATTTTTCGAACAAACAGTTAAGTGCCGACCAATCGGGACTATTTTTTCCCGACCAAACAGGCCTTAAAACGTCCAAAAAAAACCTAAATTGTGATTAATCTAAATAATTAAAATATTACATGTCCACAAGCAAACTTAAATTCAATATTACACAGAAGTCCCATAGAAGTAAAATAAAAAAAATAGCAAAAGTACAAAAAGAAAGTTGTATTCCTCGACTACAAATGGTGCCTCAATCCACCACAATAGTTGAACTGGATGTCTTGAATTCTTCTCCCAAAATTTCTAGCAAAAACAATACAAAAATCAATTAGTAAATAATGGTAATGAAAAAAAGTAAGAAACATTTAAACAATAGAAATGTAATAAATTAATAATTACCCGCATCAAGGTTTTCAATTCTTGAATTTCATCCATGGCATCTCGAACATTGATGGGTTTATATGAAGACTTTAGATAATTTTGTGAATAAACGAGTACTTCCACCGTCTTAGGTGCCAATGAGCTACGAAAGGATCAAGCAAACGACCTCCTGTACTAAATGCAGATTCCGAGGTAACGGTAGATACAGGAATAGCCAATACATCCCGTGATACAAGAGAAATGACTTGGTACTTAGTTTGATTGTTTTTCCACCAACTAAGAGCATCAAACCTGGTGTTTTCCTCTTCACATGCTTCCAACAAATACTTCTCAACCTCCGATTTAACCCCAAAATTATCTTCCATCTCTAAATGCCTTTTAAATTGGGATGTTAAAAATGCATGACCATTCTCATCGTCATCAACCCCACCCCATTTTTCGATTGATTAACATTGTTTGGAAATGGGCGTGATGAATTATGACCATCGTACCAATTAAATAAACGAATGAGTACATCTTTGACCCTTCTTGACAACTCAATTCCCATGACACTTCCATATAACTCACTAAAGCAAAACTCAACATACTTTAACTTGTATCGTGGATCAAGAACAATTGCAACAAATAACAAGAAGTTAATTTTCTCCACATTCCAATATTTTTCAAAATTTGCTTGCATATTCTCAGCCATTGACGATAGGAAGTAATCACCATGATTTTTCAAATGCGATAATTTTCTTTGTATAATGACGAGTTCGTGAAAAAAAGCATTGGAAGTAACATACAACGAACCCGAAAACTTCAATGTTGCATTATAAAACATTTTAAGAAATCTCACAAAAGTATTTGATTTCTCCCAATCCTCACTATTAGGAGGTCCCAACCTCATTCCCCCTAACGCTCTCCCACATCCATCAATGTCATCCCCTACACCAAAGTAAGGAAAGTAATCACCATCACTTGTCTCCATTCATTTGAATTCTTTTTCAAATTTATTTTCCGCCTCCAACATTATATATGTCGAGTTCCATCTCGTTGGAAAATCAAGACATAACAAACTATTAGATTCTATCTTTTGATTCTCACAACATTTTTTAAATTTTACCAATCTAGATGGTGATGATTTCACATACTTCACGGCCCAGTGCACTTTTGCAATTGATTCATCCATCTCCTTTAAACCATCCCCAACAATGAGATTAAGAATATGTGCACAAAATCTCATGTGCAAATACTCATGATCTAAAATGGTACCATTCCAATTTTTGTTCTTCTCCTCAAATAATTAATGGTACCATTGTTGGAACTAGCATTATCTACTGTGAGGGTGAAAATGCTATGAATCCCCTATTCAATTAAACAATCCTCAACAACTTACCCAAGAACTTCGCCCTTGTGACTTTGGACTTAACAAAAGTTTAATTTTTTTTTTGTGGAGTTTCCATTCCTTATAAACGTAGGGCGTGGTGAGACACATATAATTCACATTTTGTATCGATGTCCTTGTATCCGTGGTTAAGCAAATCTTTTGACCCTTCAACCTTTTCTTCATATCCACATATATGTTTAGGCAATCATGTGCAATCATTTTTACGAATAGGGATTGTTTGATTTGGTTGTGCGAGGGCCATAAACCTCCTAAAGCCCTCATTTCAACAAACTTAAATGGTACCTCATCAATTATTAGCATCTCGGCAAATCCATGCCTACATGCGTCTGCATTAAATGGTATAGCTACAAGGTTTGGAGTTGGATCGCTTCCATCCGTTTGTTTTTTTGGCACAAAAGCAAGTGTTTGTTGTCCCTTTTCATCTAACTTATCCTTATTATAAGGATACTTCTTACAAAAAGGGGTATGATTTTTCATATTCTGAGTGCCATTGTTTTTAGTATCGCACGCATACGAAATTCCACAATGGTTACAAATAGCCCTAGGTTTTTTAGGATCATTATTTTTGTGGAAATGATACCATACTGATGATGCATTTTTTCGTTTGTGCGGTGATGAAGGATTGGTAGGAGAAAGGGGCTTCCTCGGAGACCCAACATGTATTGTAGCATTTGCTTGACCTCCACTTGTTCCATCAATCTAAGAAACACAATGACATTTAAAAAAAAATCAAAAATAGGTAGTTAAATTGAAATTAAGAGTAGATTTTTTTTTGCTAAGACTAATTTTGGACAGAAAAAAAAATTTGCACAGAAAAAAATATAGTCGAACAGAAAAAAAAATAGAAGTAGCACAAGTAGTTGCTAACTTGCTAAAAAAACTAGTTACTAACATACATTATTTATACATGATTTATGCATACATGATTTATACAAGGAGTTACTAACCTACATGATTTAATTTATACATAAAAAATAGAAGTAACACACAAGAAATTACTAACCTACGTCATTTATACATAAAAAATAGAAAAAAATAGAACAAACAAATTAGCAGAAGCAGTTAGTTCCTACATGAAAAAAAATAAAATAAAAATTAAACGAACAAATTAGCTAAGTAGTTAGTTCCTGATTTATACCCAAGCAGCAGTTGCTAAGACCGAACTAGAAACAAATAGGAAAAAATCAAATTGAACAAGTAACACACAACCAGATGATGATTTCTACACACAAGCATAGAACGAACAAAACAAATTGGAAATTTAAAGAACGAAAATAGAACGAACAAAAAATCAAATACCTGATTTCTCTCCCCCGGCGCCGGTAGTGGAGCATCGCGAGGTGGTTCCATGCACCGCAGTTGAGAGCGTCGTTGACTGAGAGAGAGGAGAGGAGAGGAGAGCAATGCGCCGCTGTTAGAGAGAGAGAGGGAGAGTTGGGTGAAATGTTTTCTGAATAGGGTTGTTTGTTTTGGTTTTGCAGACTAAAAAGAAATATGGGTTTTAGTAAATAAATGGGTCGGGTCTCAAGTTCTAATATATATATATATATATAAAATAAGTAGTGTTGTAAATAAATGGGTCGGTCCGGTGTAGACTGAATTTAAAAATGCGTAGACCGAGACCGAACTGAAAAATCGAGTTAGTGATTTTTTTGGACCGGTTTAGGACCGAATTAAAAAAAGATCAAAAATCTAGGTTCGGTCCGGTTCGGTTCAATCGGTCCAATCAGTTCGGTCTATTTTTTGCCCACCCCTAGTTTTTGCTATTTTCCTTTATTTTCCCCGTGATATGTGTGCATGTGTATATGTAGTGGAGATAGGATTCATCGACTTATACCATGGAAGAGATAAAGCGAGTCATCCGTAGGAATGTAAAGATAATATTAGAAAATATGATTTGCATGATCATCCTTACGTTGATCGTTATGGTGGAAAGATAACGTATGTGGAATAATACGCCACTAAGAACAAATATATAGAATATAAAGGAATGGAGTTAAGAGAAAAATGGAAAAGGAGAGAAAAGTAAAAATAGGACTCGAGTCTCAGATTTTACCCCGAGACACCTACATAGCCTATAGAGGCATCAAAGTCCACGTAGTTCGTATGCAAAATGAGGGGTGGGGTTTAACCCATAAATCCAATTGGGGGATTCTCTTATTTGTGTGTGTGTGTGTAGAAAAAATGTTTTAGTTGTAAGAGAAGTGTAAGAAAAGTGCGAGAATTCCCGTTTGGAATTTATGAGCAAACCATATTTTCTTATTTTTTTAGGTTTTTTATTTATATGAAAATAACAGATGTGCAATAATACTAAATAAAAAGTATATTAGGATATGTGAGATGGGAGAATAAAAGTGCTAAGTAATAAAAAAAGTCAATATGAATTTGTGGGAATTTAAGGAGAGAATTTAGAAAATTGGACCTTCTTGAAGGATCTTGAGCTTGTCTTGAATGTTGGAGAGCAGCCTTTGCACTTGGATGATAATGGAGGGTAGTGAATTCACCAAGTTTGATGAAAAGGATGATGAAAATATAAAGTTGGAAAGGGTTTTGGATGTGGAAATCACGCTGACTTCGAGAGAGGTTTTCTGGATTTGCTGAGAGTGATCTCTTTCAGATCTGGGACTCTCTTTGCAATGAGGACAAGCCCTCATTTTTATAGGCCCAGGGCATTATCGATCGGCATAGCCCTGGTCCTGCTAATTGGAAGGTGTGTTTAGGCACACTACCGATAGGCAGGGTCTGGGACCTGCCGTTTGGCAGTGTCTTTTAGGTCTTTTCAGAAAATCGATCGCAAAACGCAAACTGTTGATCCGAATCGCGCATAGGGTGGACCGTTGGAAAGGTAATTTAGAGACCTTCGGACTGCTCTCGGGTTCAAGAGTTGACTTTGGGTCAAATGTGGCTCGGAATCCCTCATCGGTCCATTCGACGGAGAATCTTCGGACACAAACGGATCGTTCGTCCGCATGGTGAGTTAGAATCGCGCAAGGGGCAGACCGTTGGAAAGGTTAGGAGATGTACTTCGACATTCCAAAGAGTTTGATATATTTCGGGGAGTTGAATTTGGTCAACTGGGCCCTAGAAGCATTCATTGACCTCTCAGAGTAAAACGGATCGTTCGTCCGTATCGTAAGTCAAAATCTCACACGGGATGGACCGTTGGAAAGGGGATTCAGTGCCCTTTGAAGACTCATTCAGTCTCAGGTGAGATAAAGAGTTTACTTTGGTCAAATGGAGCTCGGGACCGTCTGGTGGCCTCCTGACTGAGTTTTGGGGAAAACGGGTCATTCGTCAGCATGGTAAGTCAGAATTGCGCATGGGATGGACTGTTGGAAAGGGGTTTCAGTGCCCTTTAAAGATTCATTCAGTCTCGGTCGAGCTGAAGACTTTGAATTTTGGTCAAATGAAGCCTGGGTGTGCCCGATGGATTCTAGGTCAGTACTTGGGGTATGAAGGGAGGTGCTAAGGACCTAAGGAGAGTTTAAGGGATAACAGAATGGGGTGTTTATAGAGCCCCTCGACGGGTTAGTTTGGAACAAATGATAGCCATCGAATAGACACTACATGATGCTTTTTGAAAGAGGATGGCCAATTCAGAGGGTCGGGGCCGATTCTGGGGACCTAAGGAACAAGGAGGACCAATTCAGAGGGTCGAAGACAATTTTAATGGCATGGAGATGAGGTGACCGATTCTGCGGGTCGAAGCCAATTCTGTGGGCTTAAGTAGGGATGACCAATTCTACGGGCTTAAGTAGGGATGACCAATTCGTGGGTTGAAGCCAATTTTGCGGGCTTAAGTAGGGATGACCAATTCTGCGTGTCGAAGCCAATTCTGTGAGCTTAAGTAGGGATGACCAATTCTCCGGGTCGAAGCCAATTCTGCGGGCTTAAGTAGAGATGACCAATTCTGCAGGCTTAAGTGGGGATGACCAATTCTGCGGGCTTGAAGTAGAGATGACCAATTCTGTGGGTCGAATCCAATTCTGTGGGCTTAAGTAGAGATGAACAATTTTACGGGTCGAAGAAAATTCTATGGGCTTAAGTAGGGATGACCAATTTTGCGGGTCGAAGCCAATTCTACGGGCTTAAGTAGAGATGACCAATTCTGCGAGTTGAAGCCAATTCTGCAGTCTTAGGTGACGATCCAAGATCGAGGTCAATTCTGACCTAAGAGAGGTGACGATCGAGGACCGAGGTCAATTTTGACCTAACTAAGGTGACGATCCAAGACTAAGCTCAATTCTGACCTAAGAGAGGTGTACATTTCCTTCGAGAAAATCAGGGATTCTACTGGGGATAAGGATCGGATTTTGGGTTCCGTTGGGGAATAGTGAATAAGCTGGGGAAAATTACCTTGCGATGTTATTTTGAGCTGGGGAGCCGATGGCTGGGGAAATCCTTATGTATTTTGGAGACTTTGTGGAGGAAAGGCCAATTTAATGTTGTAAACTCCACTGGGGAAGTGATTAGGTGGTTCAGGTATTGGACGTATTGCTCGGGGAGGTTTGAGACCTTTGGGGTATAGGAGGAAATCCTTAGAGATTTTTCGGGGATGTTGCCCGGAGGAAATTTACTTGGTCTTTTAGAGCTCCGTTGGGGAAATAGGGGTTCCGCTTGAGGGAATGGGAAATTTTCTTGGCGAAAATGTTCTAAATCTTTCCGGGGATTTTTTTGGAATTTTCTGAGGATTTTTCAGGATTTTCTAGTATTTTTTGTACGAAATTTTAAGGGGGGTGCCGATCGGAGTGGTGCAGAGGGTGCCATTCGACAGTGGCATGGACTTTTGGACTACCTCAGGAAGGTAAAGAGGCAGTGCCGATCGGTGGGTGGGGGGTCAATGCCGATCGGCATGACCCTTGGCATCCTATATAAAGGGGGCGAATTCCCTTCATTTTTCACAGCTTCTTGCTTTTCCTCTTTCTGCGATTTTCCTCTGAAATCGTTCTAGCATTTCGGTCTCTAAGAAATGGCCGCCTTTGTGAGCACTGCAGCACATAGGGAATGGTTGACTATCATGACTGGGTGAACGTGGAGTGGAGGGCTAGGGCGCCTGTTGCTTTGGGGAGCGAGAATTATTTTGATGCGTTCGAGCCGGTTGCGAATAAGCAGACCTTGCTATGGGAGCCATCACATCATCGCTCTTCGAGGGTGGTGAGCCCCGATAGTTATGTAAGTAAACTGACTTTTGGCATTCTTCTCTTTTTTCTTGGTGACTTTTCCTTTCTTCTTGAATTTTTGATAAGTTTTTTTTTCTTTTGACAGTCTGATATCTCTCTGAAGAACATGCGTGCCCGTGGGACGATGGGGCTTAAGGACGTATGGGAGTATCTTCCATCTTTGGTGTGTTGGGTGGTATTATTAGCGGGTTTTGGGAGGTTGGCGTCTGCGCTGGATGAGACGCCTCGTTCGATAGCGGTCTTATATGCTTTGGGGGAGAGATGGTGGGATACTACCCACACCTTCCATTTTGGTTTGGGGGAGATGACCGTGACTCATATAGATGTACAATAGCTGTTGGGGATGGATTGTGACGGAGAGAAGATAGAGGTGGATCATTCCCTGTGGGTGAGGCCAGATACGGTGCGTGCGGCGCTTATTGACGTAGGGAGGATAGTTTCTGGGGATTCCATCCGGCTGTCCTTGCTGAAGGATGTTCTGTTGAGAAGGGTGATTGATGTGGAGGACAAGCTGCAGGTGAGGCAGATGGCCCGATTGTTCATATTGTTGGTGCTAGGAGGTTTCATGGTGGCGTCGAGCGACGACGTAGTCTATTTGCGATTCTTATCATATTTGAGGATGTTTTCGAACATCCCTCTCTATGATTGGGGGAGCCTGACTTTGGCGACCCTTTATTTTTCTTTGGATGCATTCAGTCGGTGCTGTCGATAAACTTTTACTGGACCCACGTATCTTCTTTAGGTATTCTTCAATTTGCGCATTTTCCTTTCATGCATTCGCATTTTCCTTATGCATTTCTTTTTTGATTATGGGTTCTTGTCTTTGGAAGATGTGGTTCTATGAGGTGATTGGGTGTAATACCCAGCTGATTAACCTAAAGGACAAGACTATTGGGGACTTCTGCCAATTATCCCGATGGCGAAAAGCCAATTGACAGTCGAAGGGATCTCTTTCTCAAGAGGTGGTGCGTCAGGTCTTGAATGGCCTGACCAATGGTCGGGTAAGATTCTTTCCTCTTCAGTCTTGGTTTTTGCATGTTCTAATTCTGTATTGACTTGTGCCTGTTGGGGATTTTCAGGTGACCTTTTACCCTTGGGGGACAGCCATTCAGGATATGGGGGCAATTGGCATGAACGCGCAGATGAGGCGTTTACTGGAGCATGAGTTTGTCCACTCTTGGTATGTTGGGGAGAGGGTGGTTCGGAAGATTATTGAGGAGGATGTGGTGGTGCCACCTGCGCAGCCTCCTATGTCTGTGAGGCAGGAGCGGCTGCTGCCAGAGGATGAGAGGATCGCGATAATGATCGACGACTCCTATCTGTTGTACACTGATACGGCCGTGCTGTATGACTATATGGAATTTGTGACGAGCTGGTTGATGGCGTCCAACATATATGACGCCTTGCCTTTACCTCCTGCGGGTTCGAGTCGGGCGACGGGGTCTTCCCACAGCGGCGGCGGTCCGATGACATTTGCGGTGGCAGAAACTTTGAAGGTTACTTTTGTGCAATTGTACACTCCTTCATACAATATTCAGTGAGCTGATGGAGGGATGGTCCCCATGTTGTACCGTCCTCATGCGGTGGATTCGAGGGATCTACTCTTGACATAGGAGGTTCTTCGACCTGAGGTATATCTTTTCCTGTTCCTCTCTGTCTTTCTTTTCTGTTTTGATCCTTTTTTCTTTAATACTGATTTTTCCTTTTACTTGCAGCAAGTCCGGGTGTCGACTACTTAGCTGAGGGACATCCGAGATTTGATATTCTCTGTGACTGCCCATATTCAGGATGCGGTCCCAATTCCTTCTTTCTTGGTGTCATCTGCTTCGTTCGGGGAGGACTCTGGTTCGGGTAGTGGTGGTGCGTCGTCTCGCCATAGGGGAAAGAGAGCACGTCGCAGAGGTGGAAACTCTTAAAGAAAGGGGTGAAGGGTAAATGAGAGAGAGAGAGGGAATATGGGTTCGGGCTGAGTCCCTTTATTTTCTTTTCTTTATTTCCTATAAAATTTGATGTAACACAGAAGAGAATATATATATGCAATGCAATGGGATTGTTTATTATCTTTTGTTAATGGTGAATGTATGCATATGCACTTTTACTTTGCTACTGAGACCGTAAAAAAAGATATTTTTGGGATTTTGGAGGAAGGTTTGAGAAATTATATAGGGGTGGAAGAGGATTTTTGAAATTCTGTTGAGAATAACAATTTATTTTTTCTTGAGCTTATGATTTTGGTAAAAAAGGAAAAAGGAAAATTTAGGGGGTTGCCGTTCGGAAGATCCTTGTCCTGCCTATCGACAGTTAAGTCCAGTCCCATTAATTAAAAGATTTGATTAATGCCCTCTTCAGCCTTTTGGACTTTGTGGGGAAGGATTCCCTCCGATTTCTGCAGGGGTCATGTCTTTTGTGAGGGTTTTCAAGTATAAAAAGGGGTAAGGGTGGAGTGTTTTCATCACACCTTCACATTCTTACTTGCTTACTATTTTTTAGTCTTGCAAGATGGCTCTCCCTGGTAGCATTGAGTTTGCTAACTACCTCGAAGCCTTGGAAGCAATGTTCTCTTATAACATCACCTACGATGCTTTAAATATGCCTCGAGTTTCTTTGGGGAGCAACCGACCCATTGAGTGAAATATGTTGATGGCGACGGTACAATTTTGGTACCTCGAAGACCATGTATTCCTCTTTGGGTTGGATGAAGTTTGTCCTACCTACAAGGAATTTTCTGCCATGTTCGGGATAAATCCCAGTGTTGCTGCAGCTCTTCCTGAATTTTCCCATTCTCCTAGGGATTTGTTGGCCAAGATTCTTCGTATATCACCTTCGACAGCCAGACCATTGGTTGCTGGAGGAATGATCTCCCTTTCGGCGGTGTTATAATCCGTGCATTTGCAGGAGGTTGGTGATACTGGGTATACCGGAGCCGTTATTCTAGGCTTAGTATCAAAATTGCTTCTGATGACTAGGGAACTGCTGGTGGACCCGTAACTTACAGCTATTATTTCCTCGATGTCATACCGCTGCAATCCTGCAGCGGTGATAGTGGCAGAGACTTTGAATGGCCTGGATGCCTGGTGATAAGGTCGTTCTGACTTCCTGAGGGGTAGCCCCGTGATGCTGTTCATGTGGTTGTCTGAAAGACTCCACCGGTGCCTCCTCCAGAATATCCTTTGTCGGTTGTACCCAACATCTTTTCACACTATTTCATCAGCATTGGCTTAGGTATTAAGAGCTGGGAAAATTGGTTTATGGAGCACGAGGCTCTAAATCTATGCTGGTCATTGCCTTGGTGGGGACAGTTGTTGCCTATTCTGGAGCTGGGGGAATACATGTATGTCCGACTAGTTGGTCTCAGACATACCTTTTTCTATTTCCCTTGGAGGCTTCTGCGTCAATTTGGTTGGGAGAAGGCCATGCCACCTCAGACACTAGACTTCTTTTTGGTAGAAGATTTGACTGAGCGTCTGCGCATGCGGCTTGGCTCTATATGGGAGAATCGACATCCGTCGAACCATCCCTCTCAGTATGTTGGGAGAGTTTGGCATATCCATGGGGATTATATGAAGTGGTTGTGGAGGAGAGTGGTCAGCAAGATATTGGCAGTGGAGACTGGACAAAGTTGGCTAGTCTTATCTGATACCATGGAGGGAGGTGTTGTGGTTTTTCTAAAATTGGTTCGGGATTATCGATCCTTAGAGCGCCTGCGGCACTCTGTTCAGGTAAGGGAAGCTTGGGGCCCCCAGGATGAGGATGGTGATAAAGGAGCGGGGCGGGCTCCTCTGGTAGCTGTGGATAGAACTCTTGGAGAGTTTATTTTGTAATGGGGAATAAATATGGGGATTTATTTGGAGTTTTAGGAAAGTAGGGAGAAGGGAGTTATCCGTTCCGTTATGTAATTGCACTGTAATTTCTTATTAATGAAATAAATAAGTTTTTGATCATCCAGCTCTGCTTTTTGATGAGTTTTGTATTTTTGAATTACCTATACCGATCTCTAAGGCATTCATAATCCTTTTGTTTATGTATATGTTAAGATGGACTGTTGTTCTCGGAGATAAGAAAAGAATAGTATTTTGTGAAAAAGAAAGGTCCGTGCTCATGTAAGGTGAATGAGTTGCCTACGTACCTCTGGGGTTTTTGAAATTTTTTGTTTGAAAATGGTTTATTACAGAGGATCAGGCTCACGTAGTTCTGGGTAAAAGGACATGAAGAGATTTTTTTGTTTAGAAAAGAAGGGAGATGAGAAGCGTCGTAGCGCATCGAGATTTTGGACTAGGGGTAGAACTTCTTGGGATGGTCCAGGTTGACTGGACGAGCCATCTCCTCCCCATCTAAGTCAGTGAGCATGGCGGCACCGCCGGATAAGATCTTCTTGATAATGTAGGGGCCGCTCCAATTGGGCTTGAATTTCCCTCTAGGGTCCCAGATGGGTTCTATGATCTCTTTGAGGGCTAGATCCCCTTCTAGGACACCGCGGTCCTTGACTTTCTTATTGAATGATCACGCTATTTGGCGATGATACCCTTGTATATGGTATAACGCTTTTAATCTCGTTTCATCTAGGAGGGTCAGCTCGTCAAGATGGCTTTGGCACCAGTCTTCTTCACTGACCTTGCTCTCAAGCATGATGCGCAATGAGGATATTTCTAGCTCCACGAATAGGACTTCTTCCATGCCATAAACTAGAGAGTAAGGGTTAGCCCCAGTAGAGGTTCGAAGTTAGGTTTGCTAGCCCCAGAAGGCGTAGAGGATTCGGTCGGTCCAATCTTGATAGCTTTCGGTCATCTTGCTAATGATGGCCTTGAGGTTCTTGTTAGTGGCTTCGACTTCACCATTTGTCTGAGGTCGGTAGGGAGAAGATTTGTGTCTCTGAATCCCATACTCGTTGACCACCTTTGTAACTTCTGCTTCGAAATGCAACTCGTTATATGACACTAACGCGTGCGGGACCCCATATCGGCAGATGATGTTTTTCTTAATGAATTTGGCCACTTTATTGGCGTTCAGGACTGCATATGACTCAGCTTAGACCCACTTGGTGAAGTAATCAATGGAAACTAAGATGAACTCATGCCCATTGGAAGCCTTTTGTGTAAACTTCCCAATGATGTCGATTCCCCAAGTGGAGAATGACCAAGGAGAGGTTATGTTATATAATTCACGCGAAGGTAGATGCTGAAGGTTGGAGAACTGCTAGCATTTGAGGCATCTTCGAACATAGGCGGTGCAATCCTGGGTCATGGTGGTCCAGTAGTCGCCTTATAGGATGATCTTCTTGGCAAGCATGTGACCATTCATGTGAGTTTCGCATTCCCCTCTGTGGATATTCTGCATTATCTTTTTAATATCAGCCCCTGCGATGCAATGCAGATGAGTTCCATTGAAATTCCTTTTGAGCAGTGCTTTATGACAAATGATGTACTCGGCAACCAGTCTTCAAAGGGTTGCTCGATATTTCTTGCTAGAACCCCCGGGATACCTACCATGCTTGAGGAGGTGCAAGATATCATAGTACTTGCACTTGTCTAGCTCAGGATCTTCTGTGGTGAAGAGTTCAATGTGGTAGCAGTGGGTTGGTTTGTCTTGATTTTGAACCTGAAAGGGGGTCATTTTTATTCCTTTGGGCATGTTGACCATGGAGGCCAAGGTAGAAGGGCATCGTCTAGGTTATTCTTTTCTCGCGGTAGGTAGTAAAAGGTGATATCTTAGAATTAGGAAGCTGTCTCTTCTAAGTGGGCATGGAAGGGTTGGAGCTTTTCTTCCTTAACTCTCCATTTTCTGAGCACTTAATCGATGATGAGGGAAGAATCTCCATAGACATCTAGGCATTGAATAACTTTCTTGAGAGAAACTTTGAGGCCTACCATACACGCTTCGTACTCAGTCACGTTATTGGTGTAGGGGAAATCCAATTTGATGGTGATGGGAGTGTGGGAGTCATCTGGGGAGATCAGAAGTATCCTAATGCCATATCCCTTTTTGTTGGCAGCGCGTTTAAAGATCATATGCCATCGGAGATTGTCATGGGCAGTGGAGAGGATGTTTTCATTTAGGAATTCGGAGATCCAGACATCACCTTCATCCATGGGTTAATCAATGAGGTAGTCAGAGATGGCTCTTCCTTTCATGGCTTTCTGTGTGACGTACATAATATCAAACTCGTCTAGGAGCATCAACCATCGGGACATTCAACTGGACAAGGCGAGTTTCTCAAGAAAGTATTTGATGGGGTCCATTCGGGATACAAGTTTGATAGGAAAAGTGAGCATGTAGTGCCGTAACTTTTGGATGACCCAGATAAGTGCGACACATGCCTTTTCCAAAGAAGTGTAGTTGACCTCATATCCGACCAATTTGCGACTGGCATAATAGATAACTTTTTCTTTGCGAGAATCTTCAAGGTATTGGTCTAGCAAAGCCCCAGCTGTAGTGTCGATTATGGTTAGGTATAGGAGCAAAGGGAGGCCAGGCTGTGGTGGCATGAGCATCGGGGGTTGGGTCAGATATTGTTTAATTCGGTCAAAATATTCTTGACAGGCCTCGTTCTAAACCTTAGTTGAATCCTTTTAGAGTAGTTTGAAAATAGGTTCGCAGATGTAGGTTAACTAGCTGATGAACTGGATGATGTATTGTAATTTTTTAAGGAAACCTCAGATTTCTTTCTCTGTTCGGGGAGGTGGCATCTCAAGTATGGCTTTCAGCTTGGCAGGATTTACTTCTATCCCCTTCTCACTGACCATGAATCCCAAGAGTTTTCCCTTTGTAATGCCGAAGATGCATTTCTACGAATTGAGTCTCATCTGATACTGTCGTAGTCGTTCGAATAACTTTCGAAGAGCGGGAACATGTCCTTCTCTAGTCTTGGATTTGATAATCATATCATCCACATAGACCTCAACTTCTTTGTGAATCAGATCATGCAGGATCGTTATGGCTGCCCTCTGGTAGGTAGCCCCAACGTTCTTGAGACCAAATGGCATAATCGTGTAACAAAAGGTTCCCTATGGGGTGATGAATGCGGTTTTTTCTTGGTGGTCTGGGTGCATTTTGATTTGGTTGTATCTGGAAAATCCATCGACGAATGACTGGCTATGTTGTCCATAATCATGTCGATATTGGGTAACAAATAATCATCCTTTGGAGAGGCTTTATTCAAGTCCCGATAGTCTACACACATCTGAACCTTCCCTCCTAATTTTGATACAAGCACTATGTTGGCTAGCCACGTGGGATATTCGATCACACGAATGAATCCCACGTTCAACTGTTTGACCACCTCTTCTTTCACTTTGAATGGCCACTCGGTGCAGAGCTTTCTCAACTTTTATTTAACCAGCTTGTAATCTGGGAGAGTGTGAATCTCATGCTGAGATATTTCAGGATCAATGACGGGCATATCATCATAGGACCATGCTAAGACATCCACGAATTCCTTTAGCAATTGTTCGAGTTGTTCACGCTCATGCTTGTCAAGGGTAGCCCCTATTCTAATCTCGCGTAATTGGCTATTAGGACCGAGGTTAACCCCAACAGTCTCTTCTTCATTAACTTGAACGCGGTTATGTTGTTTATTATTAACCTTATTTATATCAGTTAAGAATTATTCATTTGCAAAATCATCATCATTATCAAAAGTTTGATTAGAATCTAAATAGTTAATGTAAGGCACAACAAGATACTCAAAATCTTCATTTATTTATTTGATAGGAAAAATAACATTGAGAACCTCATCAAAGGAGGACTCGATTATATTTGAGAAAGGATAGACAACAGAAGAATAAATAGGGTATACATTAGGATTAGGGGGGATTTCAATAGGTAGAATTGGCGCAGCATGCTAGTTGAGGAGAGATGTATCAGCAGCTTTGATCATATGGGATGGATCCAGTGATGTAGTGCCTGAATGAACCATGCAGAGTGTCAACCCCAGTGTCTGTAAGTTGAAGGAATCTTCAAAGTCACTTTCATCAGTCTATTCGGTATCTTTGATGAGCAGTTGTACATGGTGTTAGGAACTCTCGGCCCATGGGTAGCTGTCTTGGAAAAATATCTCCATTCCATCCTTCATCTTCTTTTCTGTATGGTCATACCATGGTTCCAGAAACCCGTAAAAGGGGAAGTATTCACCCTCTTTGATGAATCGTCCATTCAAGGAATCACTAAGATAGTCTGGACGCAGTCTAGTCCTCTATTTAGTCAAGAATGGAGGATCATTCTGAGATCTTGTTCTGACAATTGATACCCTAAACCACAAGGAGGGAAATCCTTATTCAGTTCAATCGGCTCAAGTATTCCTTATTGTCTTTGTCCTAGCCACAGTCTAGGCATGAAGTGCATGTTTTTGAACATCTGAATCACATTGACATTGCCATGAGGGTTGTATTCAGGACAAACCCTTTCTTTGAAGTCGTCCCTAACCGGGAATAGAGGTGGTTCAACTCAGAATCTTGATAGGAGCATATCATTTGACTCGTGCTGTATCTCAAGAATTGGACTGCTAGTACTTGCACCCTCAGTATTATCGTCATCACCCAAAATGGTGATGACTTGTCCGTTGGCGAAGAACTTCAATTTCTGATGGAGTGAGGAAGACACACCCTTGATACTGTGGAGCCAAGGTCGTCCTAGCAACAGGTTGAAATAAGTTGGGATGTCAATTACTTGGAATTCAATGACAGGATTTATAGGACCAGCCCCTATTACAAGATTTATGGAACCCATCACCTCCCGACGGGTATTATCGTAAGCACGTACAATAGCGGAGGTTAGAGCGAGGTCATTTTCTTTCAGTCCTAAACATGTGAAGGTCCTTAGCGGTCATACATTATCCATTATCGACAAGAGAGAGTGGTACAACCTTCCCCATAACTTTGATGGAGATGTTGAGTGCATGATTGTGGTTTGGCCCAATTTTGGGTATTTCTTCTTCGAAAAAGGATACCATTTGGGTAGAGGTCAAGGATCCGACCAAATTTACCGCTTCTTCTGGTGTGGTAGGGGGAGGAACTGTGGGTCCCGTGAGCAACTTGATCAAAGCATTTCTGTGTAGCTGGGAAGACATGAAAAGCCCCCATAGAGTGATATTAGCTTGAGTTATCTTCAGTTGATTGAGGATCTTACTCTCTTCGAGGGTCATCTATGGCATAGTAAGGTTTTCAATGCCCTTACCTTTGTCATTTGCTAGTAGTGAGATTGGGATCTGGTAATGCCTCCCTGATCTGGTCATGTGATTTGCTGAAGAACATTAATCTCGTGTCCTCATCGACCTCGGGTCGTTCTGCCACCCTGTTTATTTCTCCAAGGAGTTCTTCAAATGATATCGTTCCACACATGCCAGCTACCAGGCCAGTTCTTTTTGAAGCTCTCTCTTCGAATTCTCCCCCCCATCCGATGGCAATAATTCCGTCTTTCCATGTAAAGTCGATTATTATGATTTTTTTTTCGGGAGACGGATCTTGGCATGATTATTATGATTATCATGTTCTCACTTATATTAAATTCTCCTAAGTTCAAAATAAAATGCCTGGAAAAGTTGGAAAGGTAATTCAGAGACGTTCGAAAGTCCTTTGGACTTTTCCCAGGTTCGGGAGTTAACTTTGGGTCAAATATGGCTCGGAAGCGCTCATCGGTCATTTGGACGGAGAATCATTGAATGTAAACGGATCGTTCGTCCGTATTGTGAGTCAGAATCGCGTATGGGGCGGAACATTGGAAAGGTTAGGAGATGTACTTTGACATTCCAAAGAGTTTGATCTGATTCCGGGTGTTGACTTTGATCAATCGGGCCCTGTAAGCATTCAGTGACCTCTCGAAGAAAAATAGACCATTCGTCCGTACCGTAAGTCAGAATTGCTCACATGATGGATTGTTGGAAAGGGGAATTAGTGCCCTTTGAATATTCATCCAGTCTCTATCAAGTTGGAGAGTTGACTTAGGTCAAATGGAGCTCGAGAGCATCCGGTGGCCTCTTGATCGAGTTTTGGGGAAAAAGGGTCATTCGTCCGCATGGTAAGTCAGAATCACGCACGGGAGGAACTATTGGAAAGGGGTTTCAGTGCCCTTTGAAGATTCATTTAGTCTCACTCGAGCTAAAGACTTCGAATTTTGGTCAAACGAAGCCTGGGCGTGCTCGATGGCTTTTAGGTCAGTACTCGGGGTATGAAGGGAGGTTCTAAGGACCTAATGAGAGTTTAAGGCGTAACAGAATGGGGTGTCTACAGTAACCCACTAAATGAGGCTTTGATGGCCTGAATATACAAGCACACAAGCTTTATCCCTCTTGTAGTGAGTTTGGCAGAGTTCTAGTAGGGTTTTTAAAATCCCCCCCTTTATAAGAGGTAGAAGAGAAGTATTTATAGTGCTTAGGGGGTGTAATGCGCCCCCTAAGCATGCAAAAAACGTGTCATGATGAAGGCTACCAATAGGATGATGATAGTTATCCACAACACATGTAACTAATGATGATGCAATATCCCCTCACGTGAGGGGATAATTTAGTTGTAACCGAATTGCCCACATAGGACATGCCACCTTGGAACCTTCTACTGCTTGTACTATTTAGTGTCGTTTGCAGAGGTCTCGGCCTGGCTGAGTATGAGGTTACTGATGTAGTGCATGGCCTTATGCTGGTAACTGACAAGTGTGGTCTCCGCCGAAGGGCTATAGACGAGGTGGACTAAGCAGGTCATTTCCTAGTGTCAATTGTAGCCGAGGACGAGAGATATCCTTGATGATGAAATGATCCCTTGAGGTCTCGGCCTATTGGATTGCCGAGGTTACGAGTATGAGGCCGATCCTAGTCTGGACAAGTCTTGGAAACGTCCTATGAGTTCCTTGTGGAAGCTCGACTGCTGGTGATGGAGGCCCTCATCCTAAGATGAGGTCATACTTGGTCACATCACTTCTCACACCTTATAATGTAAATGACTGCATATTTTTGCATGGATGGCCACCAATATCCTTCCTTTATCACTTTAAAGTCCAAAGATCTTCCTCCTGCGTGGCTTCCACAAATACCATTATAAAGCTCGTATAAGACTTGGCCTACGCCTCTTAGATGCACGCATTGAAGGTAGGGACCCATGCAAAACCTCCTATAGATTTTACCTTCAGGTGATAGGTGTGGCCATCCCGATATCGATTCCTCTCTTTCTACCTCCTGAAGGGGGATGGGGAAGAAAGGGGGGATTGAAAGGTCTCACGCCCTACTTAGTAACGCTTCGACTGTTATCGGTGTGGGGTAAATATAAAGAGATAGAGTTGCCAGCCTATTTTGCACAAAATAGGAAAAATAACATGTTGCCGCCTCTAGAGAGCAGCATTGAAGACAAACTGATGCATACGAAACCAATAGTTCGAAGGTTCGGGGGATAAGTTACGGAATGGAAACGTGTTAGGCACCCTTCCCGCCCTTTCGGTCTCTCATGGGCTTGTGTTATTATTTTCCTTTATTTGTTCATGAAGTGTGTGTGTGTATATATAATGGAGATCGGAATCATTCAACTCATACCATGGAAAAGATCGAGTGAAGTCATCCATATGAATGTTCCCAAAGTGATATATAAAAAATTTTATTGGGCGTTTATCTCGATATTGATCGTTATGATGAAACAATAATACACGTTGGATGGTACGATAATAAGAATTACAAACATAATATGTATACTAATGCAAAAATATGGAAATGGGGGAATTTGAAAAATGGGAAGATTTAGAAAAAAATAAAAATTAAGAAGTTGGAAAATTGAAAAATTGGACTCGAGTTTTAATTCGAAACGCCTACGTAGACTATAAAGGCATAAAGTACACGTAGTTCACATGCGGCATGGGGGTGGGGTTTATCCCATAGCTTCGAACGAGATTTTATTATAGGTGTGTGTGTGTGTAGAAAAATGTGTTTTAGTTTTGAAAAAGTGTGATGGATAATTCAGTTCGGAATTTATGGCTGTAACCCACTTTTTATTTGTTTTGGGTTTTTATTATAGAAAATAAAGTATGTGCAATATACTAATAAAAATGTACAATGTTAATATGTATGAACTAAAGTAAGAACTAGATTATGAATCTAATGTATTTAATGCAAAAATAAGAAATTTAAAGAGAGAGGGAAGGATTTTGACCTTCTTTAAAGCTTGATCTTTTATCTTGGATGAACTCCCTTGAATGTGAGATGAAGGTTGGATGATAGGGAATGATATTTACCAGATTGGGTATGAAAAGGATGGGAATGTAATCTTGAATGGAACTTCACATGGAGGAGCTTCGTTAATTTCAAGAGAATATTGATGAGATTACTGATGCGGAAGGATCTAAGGTATTCCCTGGAAGTGAGGTCATGCCCTCTATTTATAGGGTCAGGGGTGGCGCCGAGTAGCATTTTCCTAGACCTGCCAATCAGCAGGTGACCCTAGACACACTACCGATAGGTAGGGAAATGGACCTGCCAATTGGCATTCTCGTGCAGATTTTCCCGAAAAAATGGCTGTAGAATGCAATCCATTGATCCGAATCGCAAACTGGATATACCATTATAAAGATGATTCAGAGACCTTTAAGAGTCCTTCCAGGTCCAGGAGTTTACTTTGGGTCAAATGTGGCTCAAAAGTGCACGTCGGTCCCTTGGACGGGAGATCGTCGAACAAAAATGGATTGTTCATCCGCATGGTAAGTCAGAATCGCGCATGAGGCGGACCATTGTAAAGGTTAGGATATTTACTTCGACATTCCAAGGAGTTTTGCTCGGTTCGAAAAGTTGACCTTGGTCAAATGGCACACGGAAGTGCCCGGTGACCTCTTGGAGTAAAATAAATCGTTCGTGTGCATCATAAGTTTAAATTTCACCTGGGGTGTACCTTTGGAAAGGGTATTTAGTTCGCTTCAGAGATTCATGTAGTCTCATTCGAGGTGAAGAGTTGACCTTGGTCAAAGAGAGATTGAGAATGCCCGATGGCCTCCAAAGATTCATCGATTTTGCTATTTCGTGCAAGGGATGGACCGTTGGAAAGGGGTTTCAGTGCCCCTCAAAGATTCAAAGAGTTTTCGCTCTGATGATTAAGTTTATTGTGGTCAAATCGGGGCCCGAGAGCACCTGGTGGCCTCCAAATAGATTTTCGATTATAAAATGGTCCATTCGTTCGAACCATTATGATAATTCTCACACGAGGAAGACCTTTGGAGAGGGATTTCAGATCCCTTTGAATATTCATTGAGCTTTTGCTCTGAAGGTAGAGTTGACTAGAGTCAAACGGGACCTGGGAGCGCCTGTTGGCCTATAGATCGGCACTTGGAGTATGACCTAGGGTTTATAGTGAAATGAGGAGGTGGTAGGAACCTAAGGAGAGACTTGGTGGGGTCCTATAATGTGGTGTCTACAGAGACCCTCGACGGGTGAGCTTGGAACAAGTAAAAGATGTCGAATAAAAACCACATGATGTTTTAGAAATAGGTCGATGCTGAGGCCCTAAGGTAAGGGTAACTGATTCAGAGGTCGAGGCCGATTCTGAGGACCTAAAGAAATGATGGGGATGGCCTATTCTATGGGCCGAGGTCAATTATAACTTAAAATAGGTGACGATCGAGTGCCAAGGTTAATTCTGCCCTAAAATAGGTGACGACTAAGGGCCGAGATCAATTCTGACCTAAAAGAGGTGACCACCGAGGGCTGAGGTCAATTATGACCTAAAATAGGTGACGAATGAGGGTCGAGGTCAATTCTGACCTAAAAGAGGTGACAAACCGGGGGCCGAGGTCAATTTTAACCTAAGAGAGGTGACGATTCGAGGGTCGAGGTCAATTTTAACCTAAAAGAGGTGACGACTCAAGGGCCGAGGCCAATTTTAACCTAAAAGAGGTGACGACCAGAGGCCGAGGTCAATTTTGACAAAAGAGAGGTGGAGACCGAGGGCGGAGGTAAATTCTGACCTAAAAGAGGTGACGACCGAGGGCCATAGTCAATTCTGACCTAAGAGAGGTGACAACCTGGGGACCGAGGTCAATTCTAACCTACCTAAAAGAGGTCACAACCGAGGATCGAGGTCAATTCTGACCTGAAAGAGGTGATGACCAAGAGAAAAGGTCAATTTTGACCTAAAAGAGGTGACGACCGAGGGTCGACATCAATTATGACCTAAAAGAGGTAACGACCCGGGGTCGAGGTCAATTCTAACCCAAAAGAGGTGATGACCCTGGGGTCGAGGTCAATTCTGACCTAAAAGAGGGTGGCCAATACTGAGGGTCAAAGTTAATTTATGTTTTCTTAGGGCAATTTGAAGACTCCACTGGGGATATGTATCTTTCGATTTCGCTGAGGGTTTTAGGGGAGCATTTGATTTTAGGTTTTGCTAGGGAAGAGGGAACGACCCGAGGGTTGGATTTTTCTTAGCTGAGAAACTTTTGATTTTTGCGGTGTCTTTTGGAGACGTTGCTGGGAGGATATCCAATTGATTCTTGGGAATTCCTCTAGGGAGGTGATAGTTCTTCTGGGGAAAAAAGGTTCTAAAATCCATTTGGTATTTTTAGGAATTTTTTGGGATTTTCTATCATTTTTTATACGAAATTTTTGGAGGGGTGTTGGCCAGCATGGTTTGAAGGATGCCAAATGATGGTGGTACGGTCTTTTGGGGTACCTTGAGCAGGTGGAGGGACAGTGCCGATCAGTGGGTGGAAGGGAGATGCCGATCGACATTCCCCCTAGCCTACTATAAAAAGGGGGCGAGTTCTCGTCATTTTTCGCAGCTTTCTGACTTGCCTTCTTCTATAAATCGTTTTAGTGTTCCAAAATCAAGAAATTTCTGATTTCTAATGTAATGCGACACATATGGTGTGGTTCAATGCTGACGATTGGGCAAACTTGGAATGGAGGGCTACGGGGCCCCTTGTAATGGGCAACGGAAATTCTTTTGACTCATTCGAGCCGGTGTTAGATGAGAGGATCCTGTTGTGCGAGCCATCGCGTCATCATTTTTCTTGTGTAGTGAACCATGGCGGCTATGTAAGTGATGATTTTTTATATTCTTTTCTTCTTTCTTGGTGACATTTCCTTATTTCATGAATTTTGACAAGGTTTTTTTCCTTTTGGTCTTTGACAGTTTGATATCTCTATGTCGACTCTGTACGCCAAGGGACTACGGGGCTTAGGGACGCTTGGTATTACCTTACATCGGTGGTGCATTGGGTGGTGTCATCAGCTGGTTTTGGGAGACTGGCATCCTCACTAGACGAGACGCCTTGTTCGACGATCGTTCTTTTCGATCTAGGGTAGAGGTTGTGGTACACCACCCATACCTTTCATTTTGGCTTTGGGGAGATAACGGTGACTCCTATAGATGTGAAGTAGTTGTTGGGACTGGATTTTGATGAAGTATAGATTGAGGTGAACAGGACATTATAGGTTACGCCGGAGGTGGTGACGATGGCATTGGGTGATGTGGAGAGGGTAGTCTCTGGGGACTCTCTTCATTTGTTTCTTTTGAGGGAGTTATTTTTGAGTTGGAGGATTGACGAGAATGATGGGTGAAAGGTGCGGCAGATGGCTCGTTTATTTATTTTGTTGGTGTTGGGAGGTTTCTTAGTGGAGACGTTGTCCACTTGTTATTTTTTCCATTTTTGAGGGTGTTTTCGAATGTCCCTCTTTATGACTGGGGGAGACTAAATTTGGCGACCCTTCATTCTTCTCTTGATGTGTTCAGTTGGTGCTGCTGGTAAATTTTTACTGGAGTCACGTATCTTCTTGAGGTATTCTTTATTTTGTGCATTTTCCATTATGCATTCGCATTTCCCTTTATGCGTTTCTTGATTGCTGACCTTTTATCCTTTGTAGATGTGGTTTTACGAGGTGATTTGGTTTAACACCCAATTGATAGATTTAAAGGATGAGTCTGTTAGGTACTTCTGCTGGATGTACCGGTGGCAAAAGTCCAATCGACAGTCGAAGAAGTCTCTCTCTCTGGAGACGGTGCATCAGGTCTTGAATGGCCTGATGAGCAAGCGAGTAAATCCTTCTTTCCCTTCTGAGACCATTTTTCTCTATGATATTTTCTTAATATTGATCTTTCTCTGTTGAGGAATTCGCAGGTGACCTTCTATCCGTGGGGGATGGCTATTAAGCACACGGGGCTTACTGGAGGGAACGTGCAGATGAAGGGTACTGGTGCATGAGTTTGGCTACTCTTGGTATCTGGGGGAGAGAGTAGTCTACCAGGTTATGGAGCATGAGGTTGCGGTGCCACCGACGAGTCCCTCGGTGTATATGAGGTGAGTGAGGGAGATGGCAAATGATTCAAGAGTAGCGATGATGACAGGTGAGACTTACTCATTATATACTGATACGGTGGTGGCGTATGATTATTTGGATTTTGTGTCGAGCTAGTTGTACCATATGACAGGTGACACGGTGGTGGCGTATGATTATTTGGCGGTGATAGGTGAGATTACTCGTTATATCTTGAGATAGTATAATACGTCTTATGTTTGGCCATAACTATAGAAAATGAACAAGACAAGATCAACTACGAGAACTAGTGGTTCAAGTATGGAAGGACTGGAAATTGCATATAAGGCGATTGAGAGTCTAACAAAGATTGTGGAGCATCAGGTGAATAATGAAGCACCAAGGAATCTTGAACTAACTAGTTGTACCATTGAACATTTCAAGAAGTTGAATCCACCTTATTTAAAGGTACTCCTAACCCCACTGTAGCAGAAAGTTGGATGATACAGATGGAAAAGATGCTCGATGTTCTTAAGTGTACCGATGAACAAATGGTTTCATTTGCAACATTTATGTTAGAAGGTGAATCCGAATATTGGTGGAGAATGACTAAGAGAATACACGAGGAGAGGAATACTTACATAGGTTGGAATGACTTCTTGGTGATCTTCTATAAGAAATATTTTCCTGACACGGTGAAGGATGAAATGGCAGCTGAGTTCATGAGTCTAGTGCAAGGGGATATGGCGATTAGTCAACACGAGGCCAAGTTTACCGAGTTATCCCGTTTTTCACATTATGTTGTGGTAACTGATATTTTAAAAGCCAAAAAGTTTGAATGTGGGTTAAGGCTGAGTATTTGTAGTCGAATTTCCATTCTGAAGTTGACACCATACAGTGATGTCATCGATAGGGATACGATAGCTGAGAGGGATGGCAAGGAGTATAATTGAATAAGAGATGGTAAGAGGAAGTTTGGAGAACAAATATGGAAGAACCCAAATAATAGAAATAATTTTAGGAGTACATCCAATGTTGGGGGAGATAGTGATAGCAAATAGTTTAATAACAAGATATGTCAGCGATATGGGAAGATGCATGGAGGACGACCTTGTTATAAGCATACGGGGGATTGTTTTAGATATGGACAGAAAGGAAATCAGATAAAAGACTTCCCAACCCCGATAAGGATTCCGATACAACCTTTAGGTGAAAAGAAGGACCAAGGCATACAAGGTAAAGTTTTTTCACTTTCTGATACCCAAGATTCTAACGCAGTAGTGTCAGGTACACTTTCGATATGTGCATAAACTTTTTAAGTTTTAATAGATCCTGGTTTTACCCATTCATTTGTGTCTATGCATTTTGTTAACTGCTTTCCTAATATGCCTGAACCCATGAATCATAGAATGCACGTTTCTACTCCTTCGGGTGAGTTATTGCCGGGAACATCAGTATATAAGTCTTGCCCTATAGATGTTAGTAGTCATAAACTATTCATCAATTTGATAGTTTTAGACATAAGATACTTTGAAGTCATTTTGGGGATGGATTAGTTAGCATCGTATCATGCTAAGGTACATTGTTTTAAGAAGACAGTTACTTTCCAAATCCCTAACCAACCAGAATTCAATTTTGAAGGAACTGGCATCCTATCTCCCATGTGTATTATCTCTACAATAAAAGCTTGTAGTTTTCTTAAGAAGGGATGTTAAGGATTCCTTGCAAGTATTATTTATTTGTAAACAAAAGAGCCTAGTTTAGAAGATATTCCTATAGCTAAGCATTTTCCAAATGCGTTTCTAGATGATTTACCCAATCTTCCTCCTAGTAGAGAAATAGAGTTTACGATTGACCTTGTTCCTGGAACTATACCAATATCGAAACCACCTTATCGTATGGCACCTTTATAACTAAGGGAATTAAAAGTTCAATTACAATATTTGTTAGACAAGGGTTTTATTAGACCAAGTGTATCCCCTTAGGGTACTCCGGTGTTATTTGTTAAAAAGAAGGATAGTACGATGAGGTTATGTATAGATTATTGTTAACTAAATAAGGTGACCATTAAGAATAAATACCCCTTACCTCGTATAGATGATTTGTTTGACCAACTTCAAGGTGCGCAAGTATTTTCAAAGATCGACCTTAGGTCAGGCTATCACTAATTGAAGATTAAAGAATATCATTTTTGAAATCAGCTTTTCGTACTAGATATGGTCACTATGAATTTCTTGTGATGCCATTTGGACTAACTAATGCTCCAGTAGCTTTTATGGATATGATGAATAGAGTGTTTAGGAAGTATTTGGATCAGTGTGTGGTTATTTTCATTGATGACATCCTTGTTTATTCCAAAAATATTAAAGAACACGAAAAGCATTTAGAGAGAGTGTTATAAATCCTTGGGAAGGAGAAATTATATGCGAAATTAAAGAACTGTGAATTTTGGTTGCCTAGCGTCTCTTTTCTAGGACATGTCATTTCTAAGGAAGGAGTGTCGGTTGACCCTCAAAAGATCAAGGCTGTACTAGATTGGCCTAGACCAACTAATGTGACAGATATTTATAGTTTTCTTGGATTAACAGGTTATTATCGAAGATTTTTTGAAGGATTTTCTAGTATTGCTAAACCTCTATCTAGGTTAACCCAAAAGAAGGTGAAATGTGAATGGTCTGAGGACGTTGGGAATAGTTTTCAAGAACTTAAGAATCAATTAGTAACTACCCCAATTTTGACTATTCCTTCCGGAGTAGGGAGATTTGTGATTTATAGTGATGCTTCTAAAAATGGTTTGGAATATATGCTAATGTAAAATGGAAAAGGAGTAGCTTATGCCTCAATACAGTTAAAATCACATGAGCAAAAATATCCAACCCATGACCTAGAATTAGCAGCTGTAATTTTTGCTTTTAAGATTTGGAGACATGTGAGATTTATACCGATCATAAGAGTTTGAAATATATTTTTACTCAGAAAGAGTTGAACATGAGACCAAGGAGGTGGTTAGAATTGATGAAGGATTATGATTTAAATATTCATTATCACCCAGGAGAAGAAAATATAGTAGTTGATGCTTTAAGTAGGAAGTCTACACCAAATCTAGAATATCTTATTACCAACCAGGAATCCCTGTTAAAGGATTTAAGAAGTATGGAAATAGATGTACGTATTTATAGTAAAGGGAGAATAATCGCAAACATACAAGTACAACCTATGATTATGGAAAGGATCAAAATTGTACAAGTAAATGACCCACAACTGAAGAAGATTAGAGAAGAAGTTATCGAAGGGAAGAGGATTGAATTTGGGATAAGAGATGATATATTGAGGTTAGGAAATAGAGTGTGTGTGACATGTGATGACCAACTAAAGAGGGAAATTTTAGAGGAAAGTCATTACTCAAGATTCACATTTTATCCCGGATGTACAAAGATGTATGGGGATCTTCGAGAAGTATTTTGATGGAATAACATGAAAAGGGAGATAGCCGAATTCGTATCTCAGTGTTTGCTTTGTGAACAAGTAAAAGATGAACATAAGAAACCATTAGGATTACTACAACCCCTACCTATCCCTAAGTGGAAGTGGGAACATATTACTGTGGATTTTGTGACAGGTTTACCCAGGAGTTCAAATGATAATGATTATATTTGGGTAATTATTGATAGGTTGAGTAAATTTTCTCATTTTCTTTCAATTAAGATTACCCATTCTTTAGAAAAGTTAGCTAAGTTGTACGTGCGGGAAATTATTAGGCTTCATGGTACCCCAGTTTTAATTATTTCTGATCGTGACCCTAGATTTGTGTCTCGCTTTTGAAAAAGCCTACACCTAGCCATGGGAACACAATTGAATTTCAAGACCGCTTTTCATCGTCAAACAAATGGACAATCTGAGAGAACCATTCAAACCTTAGAGGATATGCTTAGGGCATGTGTATTTGATTTGAAAGGGAATTAGGATGATCATTTACGATTGGTGGAATTTGCATATAATAATAGTTATCAACCAAGTATTCAAATGGCTCCGTATGACACACTCTATGGTAGAAGGTGTCATTCCCCTGCATGTTGGGTAGAAGTTGGAGAAAGAAAATTATTGGGACCAGAATAAATTCATATCACAACAAAAAAGTTAAAATTGATACAAGATCGACTTCAAATCGCTCAAAGCCGTCAAAAGCGTTATGTAGACAATCGCCATCGATAGTTGGAATTCCAAAGAGGAGATTATGTGTTCTTTCAAGTATCACCAGCAAAAGGAGTAATTCGATTTGGGAAGAAAGGGAAGTTAAGTCCAAGATATATAGGACCTTTTGAAATTCTTAAAATGATAGGAGCTGTTGCGTATAGAATAGCCTTACCCCCTGAACTCTCTTGTGTGAATAATGTGTTTCATGTGTCAATGATGAAGAAATACCTCCCAGATCTAATGCATATCCTAAGTCATGAACCTCTTCAAATTAGAGAAGATTTAACCTACATTGAGCATCCAGTAGAAATTTTGGACCATAAAGAGCGAATATTACGAACCAAGATAATTCCACTGGTCAAAGTATTATGGCGTAATCATACTATTGAAGAATCAACATGGGAGAGGGAAGATGAAATAAAGGAGTGATATTCATACCTTTTTGAAAATTAATGTAAGTCAAGTTTAGGGACCAAACTTTTTATAAGGAAGGTAGTATGTAATGACCCCACTTTTATATGTTCATATGTAGTTTTAAATGTTGTATTATTACATATGTGATATGGATAATGTGTTATTATTGTACATAATTTATTATTTTTAGTCTAAACCTACCTTCATAAATAATGAAATATCAAATTAGTTACAAACATAAAATTTTGAAGTTTTTGGTAGGAATGTTCATGATGGAGACTTGTTTTTACTATTATAATGAAACAATTGACTTGAGATAAAAACTAGATAGTTGTAGATATATGAATTAATTTTGTAACACAATAAACGTTATGTTAAACGGAGGTGCGAGCAAGAAGTTATACCAAAATTACAAGATAAGGGCAAATCTGTCCATCGTATAAGTTGTATTTTGTCTTACTAGCACACCATGTGTTATGTTTTGTTCATTGAAAGGGGAGTCTACTTATGATGACTTAAACACCTTGAAATGACCTTTTTCGTCAGCAAAATGTATCACATCAAAGTCTAATAGCATATCCTAAGTTAAAAGAAAAGTTTTGGGGTAAAAAATGTAATTTTTTGAAACTTTAGGGACTTAATTTTGAAATAATGAAAGTTTTAAGGACTAAAATGAAAATATATAAACGACCATTTTGTAAATAAAATTTTTTCAAGGACCTCTAAGAAATATTGAAAATGTATGTTGTAAAATTACTAAAATACCCTTCATGTGTAAAATGACCCTTATAGCCTTAATAACTCGACTCCTCGTGCTGTATCTTGCCACCACACCTTACTCACGTCATCCATATAAACAAAAATAAAGCACATGTCGTCCAAATAGAAAAAGATAAAACACGTGTCGACGTTAGGTGAATGAATACTGTAGCTCCGTCACATGACACGTCAATGCCGAGTCACCAAAATGAATGTTTGGTCACCCAGACACATGTCAACACCCTAATATCTTTGGGAAACTATAAATAGATTCCTTAGGATCAGTTCTTACTGGAAATTCATTCCAAAGATCAGGTAGAAACAATGAGAGAAAATACGGGAAAATTTAAGAAGAAGTTTCGTCTTAAGAACTAGCGAGTGATCCAAGACTCAACATCTGTAACTTCAAACTTCTGTTCTTGGTGTGTACTCTGTGACATTCCTTGCATATTTTGATTTTATAATATTATGCAAACTATATCTATTTTTGAAATGTTTTATCCTCAAAATACATCTGATACCGATGATTTCGTCGTTTGTTGTATGTGTATATCTCTCGATATATACATCTGATTTGAATTCTGAAATTATTGATTCGGCCTATGGAAACTCTCTTACTATGTTGGCCTTAACTATCGGGTGGAAATATTTGGGTGGTAACTTCCCAGCTGGTTTATTGCTGGTGTGCCCTAAATAAGACGTTGTTCTAGAGATCATGATTTTCTATCTCTGTTGTTGCCGGGTGGAAACATTTGGCAATACTATCTGTTTATTTGGGTATTAAAGCTACATGGCCATCAAAATAAAATTGAATAATTGACATATTGCTCAATTATTTTATCTGTTCTGTTCTGAAATATTTATTCTGAAATTTTTTATTGTCAATTACTTTATATATATATATATTACTGCAAATTCTCGTCTCTATATACATGCCTTCTGCTCTAAATTGAATAGGTATCAATTTTTTGAAAAACCCTGGAATGTCTGGAGATTGAATCTCATTTGGCTTTTAGCTTATGTTGTATGACTAACCATTTTTCAGGAAATAAGTAGACTCTTGGAGAGAACATACAAGGACTATGTTGAAGATTTATCTTTTAGATCTCTTTTTATTATTATGCTTGTTTTATCATTTAGAGCATGCCTGGCTCTCTTGTAATAAGTTTTTAATTTTTGTCTTAAGTTATAATTCATCGTTACTTTTAATATAAATGAAGTTTCCTTTAGAAAGATCTGATGACGTAATTCCTTTACTTTCAGTATTTTACGATTCATAACCATGTGATTGTATTTCCGTTGCACTTATTTAAGGAAACAATTTAAGTCAGAATATATGTTTCCTTAGTGGCATGTCAAGACGCTCGTTCCCTACTACTAATTTGGGACGGGGTCGTGACACTTGGCCTTTCTTTGAAAAAAGATCTTCCATCATATCGTAATAAAGAAGTTGCGCTAGGATGATATGATCGGTCATTAGAAGAACGAGAATGATAACTCTTTTCATTTCTGGTTGGTGGAGGTGAATATCTCTTCTAGAATTGGAGGACTTGTCTTGCATTGTCCGAGCCAACTGTCTAACTGATTCTTCAATAGCCTCCAGTATTTAGCCAAATTGAACGGGATCCTTTGGAAGTCTGTTTCACCGGGGAGCGAATATTTATATATTATTCGCTGCTTTCATGGCAGTAGTCATTCTTTAAATCCAAGAATGAAATATACGAGGAAGAGAATGATGACTAACAATCGTTTCCACAGACGACAAAAATCTGTTGATGTCTAAAAATAGACTTAATCCATATTTATAATCACAGATAATAATATAGTAAGTTAATCATATCACACACACATAAGAAAGGAGATTTTTAGAGTGGTTTGCTGTAAAATATCTTACGTCCACTGTTTGTATTATTTCATAGGGTTACAATAGCTCAGTATGGTGTGTATATGAGTGATTCTAGTTGTCCCTTGAGCTGAGGGAGTGTTTTGTATTTATAAAGGTGTAAAACTCTATATATGGAATGCCTTTATATTGCTAGGCATTTACATATGTGTGCAATAAATGAAACTCTTGGAATTCAGTTCTCGTTGGCATCCTATCCAAGTAACTTTTGATATTTCTGATGATTGGCATTCTGGAGTTGGTCGACCTTCTAACTGACTAAGTATATCTGATGTCGATCAAGGTGGCTGGTCGACCACGTAGGAGGACAAGTGTACATTTATCATTTATCCACGTAGGAGAATAATTTTTATATATAACAAGTAGAGAAATTAAGCTAGCATTATTGAAGACTTAATAATATTGTTTGAATGACTACTAATTTTCATTAATAAAATAAACCTACAAATGTTGTGTCTCAGAATTAATTTTGAGAAAATTCCTCCCATAAAGATACAATTCTTGGTCCCCAAATAAAGATAACTCTCAAAATAAAACTACAAAAAATTATTTTATAAGGTCTCCCTAAAATTCTCTTTGTAAAATGGCCCCAAAGGTCTTATTTATAGGTTTAGGAGTGAGGTATTTGATTCGGGTCAAAACAACATTTTATTGATTTTATTTAGGTTGGTAATTATTTCAAAATAACCATTAAAAATACTCATGTTTTGGGGTGTTTGACACAAAGTGGGACTATGTTTTAAACTAATCTCATAAGAATTTTCGTCCAATTCTGAGTCTGACAGCTGCTAAATTTTTACTAGAAATAATAAGGGTCAAGGGAGAATCAAACTTCTAACCTCTTGGGACACGTAGGCGTGTTCATAACCACTACGCCAAGCAACATTTTAATTACATTATTATATGCAATTATTTTTAAACTCTTCAAGTTGAATTTCATATGTTCCCATTTTGAACCTCATAACTTCATAACTTTACCAAATAACCTAGAACATTTACCAAACTTCATGGGTACCTGTAAAAATATAAAATAACTTATATTAATTCAAATTCATCCCCATAAAGTTTAGAAAATTATCAATTTATTCTAATTATATTTTAAACCCCAAATTTCATAACTTTTTCGTTTTAACTCCGAATTCAATCAAATTTTAGAGAGAACTTAATTTTGACGAGATAATTATTTAAAAATTATTTTTAGGTCATTAAAATTTTTATCCCATGAGGTTACTAAAATTATATTTTTAACTCAAATTTTATTCAAATTTGTATTTTTTATTTACGAAAATGACTATAAAAGCTCATTATTTACGAGACCACGAGCCTAACGAAGCCTAGATATGGGAATAATTCCTACAAAATAATGCACTCGTCAAATATTCCCCAAAATTTACCTTTGTAGTCCTCAAGAAAAGCTAAAAATAAAATCTAACTCAGTTTCGTATGAATCACGATTATACTTAGCATGTGAAACAAGTCATTAAATCATTAAGCTTTCCTAGTGGATGAGTTTTGTCTCATGAGGGTTTGCGGTGAATATATCTAAAAGATTAAAATTCTTTGACTCAATATAAAATATACAAAATTAATATGACCAAGTTTGAATGCAAACTTCATAAATATAGTAGAACTTCACTGTTCAATCTTAACTTATCGCGTGTGGGTGCATAGCTAATATAACCACCCATTTCAAAAGATATGATTGTTATGTTTCTTATTCGAAAGTTTGTTTTGATTTCAAAATTTCACGAGATGTACTCTCAATCAAACACTCAGAGATGGTAATTTTCTCTCGGTATATGTGAATAAAAGAGTAAATTTCAATGAGCAAATTTCACATATACATAATAAAAAATAGACTTTTTTTTGTATGGATGAATATGATCTCATGAATGAAAAATAGATTACCTATTAAAAAATTTGAATTACACCATAGATCCTATTCATCATCTTTCCACACTATAAATAAATTTACTTGAGATCGATTAGGACTTTCTTAGGTTGTATTGTAGGCTCGGGTTTTTGGCTAGAAATAATAGCTTTGAAGTTCAATATTTCTGAGAATATAGAGTTTTTTCTATATTTTGACTTTTAGGCACTTTTTCTAACCTCTATTTTCCTTTCTTTTTATTTTTTTCCTTTACTTTCCTTTCCTTTTCTTGTCTTTTTCTCATTATTTCTTTCTTTTTAAAATTTATTTTCATATGTCACTCTTGCAAACTTTCTTTTTTTTGGCGTTTTTTTCTATTGTACTTTTACCCTCGTATTCTCAAAAAATGGGTATGGAATATTTTCATTGGCCTTAAACTCCCAGTTGGAGTTAGGTAGGTCTTTGTGATTTCAATAAAAGGTCTGGTACAAATGGACTTACAACATAATAATGTAAGAATGTTGGAGTTAGGCTTAATATTTAGGCTTTCAAATGATGACCTAGTCTCATTTCTCAAGTTTCATTAAGTTGATTTGTGTTTCAAGACGACTTACTAAGACTTCTAATTCTTAAGATTCAATTTTGACCTTTTATTTGTAATAATCGAACAAAACAAAGAATTTGAGGTCATCAACGAATTTATCACCGAAGAAAAGTCCCATTTATATTTTTTTCGAATTGATATAAATCTCTCGAAAATGATGAATATAACAAAATCTCACTGGGTTAAAATCTCCACATTTATTCGTTAAATATATTAACTTTCGCCTCAATATCTATTTTCAATCATATTATATGGCTAATGTGTAAAAAATTCATAAGTTGATAGATATATGAATTAATTATATATTAAGAAATCATTTCAAAACTGATTATATTGAAAATCTTTTTGGGTTTTAATTTATTTTTTGATTTTTTATGTTTTTTTTCAAAAAACCATCCATACCTGTAAACCAAAATTTTACATTGTCCTCAAATAAAAATATGGACAGAGAAAATAAAGTAAAGAAGTAAAGGGACGATATTACCTCTGAACGTGAGTTTGCTACCAACATCCAAAGTTAACAAATGCATTTTAACTATAAAAAACCTAAAAAATAAAGTAACCTAAAACAAAGAAGACATAAGAAAAAACTGATACTATACAAATCTATAACAATTACCATCGCCACCATAAATTAATAATGAAAATAGTTTTGGGTCATTCAAAATAATAAACAGTATAGCACTAAGTACCAAAACATCATAAATTTGAGAGTTTAACAACACAACACAAATTTCAACCTTAAATTCATGGTCATAATAGCGCGCACCGACATCGTCAATAATATACAAATTTGAATCACAAAAATAATATGTCAATGCATCACATAAGGGTAACAAATCACAATAAAGATCCAAATATTTGTTATCCTTTTTTCTAAAATAGTCACGTATTGGGATGCACACTCCGCTCTTAAATGTGAAACTTTACGAAAACACGAGAAGAAGAGGTTTCACGTGGGGATACAATTTCTTCATAAAAATGGGAGGACCGTCATAATAACCAGAAGCATCACTAAAATCGGATGATGAATCCTCAAAATAATTTTTTCACATATAAGACAAAGTAGCATTTTTCCAGTTAAATTAGAAGAAAAATCTAGATAAAAATCAACATCCATAATCATCACAAGTATTACATATGTCAATATTGTCAATTTTTTCTCCTCACAAAATTGATTATCCATTTTTAATTTATAATTATTTTTAGAACTATCATATTATACCGTCTTTTTACCTATTTTCAATTAATGCGCCTTGGTAGAGAAATAGTGAATAAAAGGAGTTAGACTCTAATGTACACCTTCTTTAATTTCTTTAGAAATAATTACTGACCCATCTTACTCAAATTGAAATATGTAGTCATTTAATTTTTTAGTATTTTTTAGCCACACATCCAAAGGATCAACAGGCAGATATGAAAAAGATGACGCGATAATAATATGAGGATCACCCATTGTAATTTACAACGCATATATATATATATATATATATATATGACTTTTTGATTTTTTTAACGCAAAAGCAATTCAAATTGACTTAAAACCACATAAACTAACACAAAGCAATTTGATTTATCTAATTTAGGTGAGGGGAAATGAAATTTTAAAATCTAATTTTTTTCAAGATTAATCCATGATAACGGAGGTCTCCGAATTAATCTTCATAATTAGACAACTCCTACTCTTTGACAAGGGAGAATTTAAAAGATGACCAACTACAGTTATCACCTTAAATCCCGATTTTAGCTCTAGGTAGGTGGTCGGTACGAAGACTCATTAAAAACCACCAATTCTAGACAAGTAAAATGGAACTGATTTGATAAGTTTGCATTGGAGTAGATTTTAATTCTAGCCTCGCTAAGAGGTTTTCTATGACCTATGTGATATCCTAAGCCCAACGTCTAATTAAATTTAAATTATAAGTGATGTCTCGGATTATGCAAATGCTCGATTAATTTAGTGGTTTTCGGGGCAAGGAAGGGTAATGAAATCCCTACCTTATCTTTTACTTGGGGTTTGCCCTGAAATCAATTTATGCAACATGCTGATTTAAATGCGAAATTAAACCATGTAGGAGCACACAAAAACGTACCTTCGGCATGGACTTTTTATGGTCATTTGTTTACTCCGGACTGAAGTTTTAGTTAACGTCGATCGGGGGGAAATATCACCTACGTTTCAATCATCCCAGAGAGTCCCTTATGCGTGTGACAAGATTACAAAAGTATTAGTCACGTCCGGTCACCCTTGCACACTTTTAAGAGAATTTTCTTTACTTTCTTATTTTTTAAAATTTTTAGCTCTTCAACTTTTTTTTTGAATGTACTACTGAAAAATAATACAAAACAACTACACGAAGCGTAGAGTGTGACATAAAAAATATAAAATAAAAATGACACGACACAAGCACTAACGATGTAGTTAAACACGAAAGAGGAGAAAATAAGAATTAAAACAAACGAGCACAGTATGATTTTTTTTTTATATATTTTGAAAATAAAAAAATGCTACTCAAAGTATTTTTTTAATTTTTTAATCATTTACTTATATTTTTTACGGACTAACTATAGAAAAAATAAAATCTGGAAATTTTAAAAAAAGGAATTTTGTTTTTGAATTTTTGATTTTTTTTAAAATATACCATCCTTGGCAACGAAGCCAAAAAATTGTTATCAAATTAAAAATTATCGCAAGTACACGGGATATTATAGAATAGTGAGTGTAAGTATGGGTTGAACCCACGAAGATTTGTTAATATTTTCATTCAAAATAACTGTGACCGTCCAACTAGATGACATGGGTTTAGAGAGGAGATGAAATTTTATAATAAGCTAATACAAATAAAAAATGCAACTACGAAATATATAATCAAGCGAGCGAGAAAACTAGGATGCTAGATCCATTTATCACATTTAATTAATACTATGTAATAATTTAAAATCATCATTCCTGAATTATAACTCACATTAAATTGACTCTCATCGTGTTTAATTTGAAAATAACATGGTTAAGTTTGCAATAAAATTTAACGTCTCTATATTTAGACGGCTAAAATCCATATTCCCTTAAAACGTTCAATTTTAAATTTCAAAGTACAATCTTTAAGCATGGACAATCAATTAATTTAATAAAAGTATAACCCATAAAAAATACTCAGACTTACAATAAAAAATGATTTTTCAAATAAAGTCGAACATTTAAAACACATCCTCGTGTCGTTTTAATTGAATACCGAATTATTAAAATTTTTAGAACATGTCGAGAAATAAAGATGAATTTAAACTACACACAATATTAATCAAGCATAATGAACTTCACCTAGTCCTAGTAAAGAAATTAAGATAACATAATTGAAGACATAATAAATTTGCAAGAATGAATACTAATTCGCATTAATAAAACAAACTTATAATTGTTGTGTTTATAAGAATGTTGGGATTCTATGAAATTATTTGTATTTTAATTTGTCACACACAAATCCAATTTTACCAAATTTTATCTTTGATTAAATTAGGTGTGCATGAAAAGATGTAGTCCAAATTTCAATTCACAAATCAAGCATGAAAAATAACATGAAGATGTAAGGAAAAATTCCTAAAAGGGCAAAACCTATATTCAGCACAGTAGAGTAATTGGCACACAGTTGACTTACAAACTAGTTAGACCAATTAAGTATGACGCGCAAAGTCTGAATTTCTTCTACAAAATATGACACAATTAAGGGCCGTCCGCATGAAGTTGTTTCCCCTCAGAATCCACCAATTAACCTTTGTCTTCATCAACCCTGAAATCTCGGTTCCACAAGTCAGCAGTTGAGTAAAACTCTACAAGGGTTTATGCAAGAGTATTTTGGAAACTAGAGTTCATAAATCTCACCAATCACATATGGGAATGAAATATCTGTGAAAGTAAAAGTTGTTCCGAAAAACAAACAGTGAAAAACGTTGGAACATGTATACAAAATTCGTTTTCGTCAAAGTTCTCTGAAATTTCTGAACAAAACAAGCTTTTATACTAAAAACATGAATTTCGAGGCAACGAGGTCATTTGAACAAAAACAGATCTTGTTTGAACGACAACAACAGTTTCGCTAGAATGAAATTAAGTTGCATTCTAATGAAAGCCCAATCTGATTTTAACGGCCTTCTCACGTAAGCCCAACGAGGAATCTTTATCAAGGTAGATATATCTCGTTTGAAGGATGTCAGAAGACTAAATTATGAGAAAATATAAATATTCACTCTTACAAATCTCCCCCTTTGGCTATTCCGATACAAAATAAATTCAAAAAATAAATTACAATAAAACCCTGTAAGACAATAAATCCAAATGTCCTCCCAACCTTAGAAATAAAAAGACATTTGAACTTTTTCTTCAACTGAAGTTGTTTTCCCCTTGGCAAGCTTTGTCTTCATCTTGTATAGTTCATGAAATAAAGATATACCTTCAGCGTGAAATCATCATTAGAGTGCAATAGACCTACATACATGAAATAAAGATATACTACATGACGCATATGAGTTTTAAATAAAAAAATAAAACTCCCCCTCAATTTGTTCTCCGCCTTTTTGTTCATAATAGACAAAAGAGTAGAAACTAGTCATGAACATTAAGCATCACATAAAGAAGAAAGATATCATTAATTAAGATAAAAAATAAAGAACATGTAATGATAAGCTCAAAAGGATAATAGGAAGGAACCTCGGATAAAATATGCCTCTATTTTTTGAAGTTTTAAAAAAAATTTCAAGTATAAGGAATGAAAAGTACATATAGATAATCACCATGGAATAACACTAAAATATCCGAATCGAGAAGACGGATGTTGTAGATTCACACATGAATCTATGCAATTTGATGATGCAAAAGTCAGACTAAACCCTAAATGATTAAGGCAACTAGAAAATAAACCTCATTGAAAAAAAAATTCTGCTTCCAAAGCAGGGAACTCAAAACGTGGTTACCGGGAGCGGTTCTAAGAGCTTTTAGGCAACTTGCCTTTTCTTAGAGGAAAGACTAAAACCCGCCTTTGCATTTTATCGTCTTCTACTTAATTCCCACTAACATCTTTCTTTCGTCTAGGTGACCCCTCTTAAGCCTCTTCTTCGTAATCAAGCCGGATCATGGATGATGAGAGCCAATAAATATAAGGAATAATCTTTTTAATCTTTAGAATCCCTATTTGGGGCCTATCAGATTACCTCAGCTTGCTCTTCAGAAAGGCTTAAAGAAAAAGTAAGTAATTAATCCTATCTTTCTTTAGTCGATTATAAAGGAAGCTCAGCTCATTAGTGCATTAGTGCCAAAAGGAGAAAGCAAGGCAGGGAAGCTAATTGCGACAGTCAAGGAAGGCAGGTAGACAAGAAAGATAGGTCAAAGTTGCTCAAAGATGCCAGTAGCACAGATGAAAGAAAAAGAGGAAGACAACCATAAAGCCATGAAAGCGTTCCACTCGTTCTTCTGTAAAGAGAATCACCCCTTCCCTATAAGGCACCACCACAAGCTTCATTCAAGCATTTCCTCCATAAAGTAGTTCTTACTATCTATTAGCTTGACTACTCAGTCCTATATCTAATGGCTTCCTAAAATGGGGATATGGGACGTCTGTCTAGTTCTCATTGGAATGGAATCAACTGAATATTCCTTCCGTCTTCTGCCTGACACAGTTTGACACGCGGTGATACCTGATTGGCTCCAAATATATAGTTGCAGGAAGAATATCAAGAGAATAAGCATGCGGGAAAAAGCAAGCGTCTGATGAGATCAATCAAGATATAGTGGTTCGGTCAAACATCTTTTTCTTAAGCTAGGACGGAGCTGACGAGTGACGATTTCCCTATCTCTTAAAGGAGGTTTGGAACAAGGTAGAATTTTTATTAGAGAAAGGGGATTACTCCCTATCACAACAAGGTAGAATTTTTGATTTGCTTGGGCGCTCTATTATTTCCTCCTCTTGGGTGTTCTATCATTGCCTCCTCTTTACGAGGGGGTGATCGGGGTTAAGCTGCATAGAGATACCCACAAAAAATAAAGGACTATTCTCTTTTTGGGGTGGGCCTTTTGTACTCAACGGGGAGAATTATTCAGGACACTAAAATCTAGTGGATAGGGTTCAATATTCATGAAAAGCTAGGTTTGAAATGATCCATGTTAGAAAACCAAGACAACCTATCTTACTAATAAGAAGAAAGGTTAAGGGCCTCCAATGCCTATAGATAGAAGCTTCTTTAAGTCTCTATTTGGCAAAGGGAGATGTGGCCGAACTTAGAAGTTGGCAAGAAAGAGATTTGAGCAACCATGGATATCGCTACAATACTTGAGAGAATTGAATAAGAAATACGTGAGGTGGAAAACGATAAGCTCCAACGAGAGCAAACGCTGGGTGCATTCTGGGAACATATGCCTGCCATCGATCCAATTCTCATACGAGATCATATGTTTTTTCCCTAGAACACAATACACGATCTCGAAAATAGGAAGAGGACGTTGCTTAAAGAACAACAAGAGCTCATTGTGCAAGCTCTCACCCTCGGGGGACACTATAAGAAATTAACAAGCGCTTAGATTTTTTCTTTCTTTTTTCGTGTTTGTCCTTAGGTTACTAAAAGTTCTTTGAGGAGATTAACCTCAAAGTTTGCATGAGCATGCAAATAAGGAATGTTTCTTTTTTCCTGAAAATGTAACTCCTTGATTAACTATTAGCAATTAAAGATAAAGGAAGTGGGAGCTTCAGGACTGGACTCAGGAGTAAAGGATGGTCTGATCCCATTTTTTCATGATTCTTTCTAGTAGGGATTGGTTGTTCTTTCAATCTCTATTCAAGATGGATTAGAAAACTACTCAGCGAGTTACTGAGGCCAGTTATGAAAGGGAGGTGGGGGGGGAGGGAATAATAGAAAGGTACTTTCAACCGTTTCCCATTGATCAACTGCTTTAACGATTTGGATTGCATAAGGACCCAAAATACCCTTTTTCACTTTTTTTTTGGGGGGGGGGGGGGGGGGGTAAGTGAGTAGTTATATAAATGAGAAAAGACTGTACAAAAGTACAGGGGCATACCCCAGGTTACAATATTTTTCATGGGCAAATCAATATAAACATTCATAACATAGATGCACGAAGTTATGGGACACTTTGAGAGAAATAACTCAAAGGCTACCTTAGGTGTCAAAATAGTGAACTCATATGAAATTGACTCAAATTAATCAATATGCCATGAACTTAAATGATTCTCATACCAAAAATGCCAAATTATTTAATATTTTTAAAGAAAGTCCATTGTGCAAACCCATTGATTTTATACTTTATAACTCCCCCAAAATCTCTCATATATACGAATTCACTCTCAATTACTTAAAATAAATCATGATGCTCATGTGTAATGAAGCATCAATGAATCTAAAAAAAATTAGCCTGGGACTTTTGTTTTTGCGCCCCTCTAATCGTTTTAGTCTCTTTTCTGCAAACGGTGGCTTTTAACGCGAAGAATATTTTGATCTTTCGTAGCCCCTTTCCAAGGCTTAACATATAACAATATTTTTTGAAAAATATGAAATCTAGACAATGGTTTTTACATACATAACTTATCTCTTTTCACATTTGGTTCGTTATTAAGCAGAATTGAGATTAGAATATCATATTCAACAAGTGACAAATAAGCACAATATTCATAAAGCTCGTGCACGTGTGCAATAAAGGTGACAAGGAGTCTAACTTGTAGAAAGTAGTCATCAAAGATCAACGTAATCATATCCACACATTATTAAGCACACTATTAAAACAAAGTCATGTCTCCATCATGTGAATAGATGAAATGCAGGGGTGATATGGAAATCTTAAATGTTCATCGTAAATGGTGAAAATCGAAAATCGAAAATATTTTTGTCTTTTTAAAAAGTTTTATCAAAATAAAATATTCTCCAATTTTTTTAACTTTTCTTAAAAACTGAAAATATTTTTGTATTTTTTCTCAAAATTTGTCAGAAAACCAAAACTCTTTTTGGATTTTTCTAAACATATTTAAAGGAAAAGAGATAAAACACTGATAATACAATCTAGCAATAAGAATATAAGATATGAACATGATAAGCATCCTATTCTAGAAACAAGTCTCAACCTCAATCATTAGGTCAGGAGGAGTTCTCAAAAGGAGAAGCCATGCTATGAAATTCCTCCATCAAACATTTTGAAGTCTTGACTAAATACTTTACTTGGTCTAAAAAACTATCAAAATATCTATGGTGTTGTGGGGGATCATGTGGAGTAACACGTGTGGGAGTGCATGAGGGAATATGTGTAGAAATTTATGTGGGAGCATACTGAGGAACACGCATGTGAAGAATTCTACCTAGCATAAAATAAAACTTTCTAAGGTGACCTCTTCTTTTGAAATGGGAATAAAGGTAAATGGGCTTGGGTCCACCTTGCTCAAAACATTTAAGACGAGCTCTCCTCATTGGGTAAGGTCTCCTAGGTCGATTAGTATGAGGACCATTAGGATCCATTACAAACTCGGGAACCGGCTTGGGTGCGGCATGGGAAATGGATCCATTTTCATAACCAATTCCTTGCCACTTAATCCTACCTAATGCGGGATCGAGGAGAAATTTTAAAACCTTCTTAGATGTGTTCTCGAAAGTGACCTGGACTTCCCGGACACATTCGAGATAATTCTTGAGTTGGGATACACGGGCATAAAGTTTCTCACGAGTTTTCAATAAAGCACGAATATCTCTCGTAAGACTAGCCACGGTGTTGATAAAATCGATCTTCTCCCTACCGACAATCGTCAACTACTCACATAAAGAAACTTTCACCTTCTCGAGTTGACTTACCTTTGCCTTACACTTTTTTAAAACTTTCACCTTATTCTTTAAGTCCAACACCCCAAGTGACAAATATTTATTAAGCTTTTTCATTTTAAATTCTTGGTGTAAAGATCATTAAAAGCTTTTTGGAGGCCACCTCATCCCTCACTCAAATTCTTTTCCTCACTCTCACTGTCTTCAGAGTGATTCGAAACATCGTCGAGGATTTCACGTTTATAAATTTCCTCATCAGCGTGGGACAAACTAGATGTACTCATGTGACTATACATGAACGCAGTGAAGCTTGGTTCATGTGGTGATTCATCCCAAGAATCCATCGACTTGACGTCACTATCGTTAAGAGTGGCCTTACGTGAAACTTTATTGCCCAGTATCTTTAGCCTAGTGGGACACTCATGTGTCTTGTGTCCTTTTCCCTCACACTCATAGAATCATATCTCATCTTTCTCACAAACATTCTTGCCCTCAATCTCCTTTTTATTTTTCTCAAAAATCTTTTCTTTGGAAGAATTTTCTTTGTTAAATTTGAGATTTTTTTTAAATTTTTCCTAAAAGGGCTAAATCATCCAACTCAAATCCAAATTCAAACTCAAAATCATAAACTTTTTCTTTCTTCTTTATAACTTGAGATTTCCATGCAATCCCTATATCCTTACTATTAGATTAACAATTTTCGAAAACATGCCGATCTCATAAGTTTGAAGGTCTTTGATGAGTTCTTCTAACCTAAGCATATCTAATGGGCCCAAAGAATTTAGGATAATGACTTTAGGGATAAAATGGCCTGTAAGAGATCTTAAAATCTTTTTGACTACATGTGTCTTAGAAATTTTCTCACCTAAATCAAAACTAGAATTCACTATATCCGACAAACGTGTAAAAAAGTTATCGAAAGACTTGGACTCTAGCATGGTAATAATCTCAAATTATTTAGTGAGGTTCTATAGCTTATAAGATTTCATAGGATTGGTACCCTCGCGAGTCAGGTGGAGGGAATCCCAAGCTTCTTTAGATGTGGTACACGCCATAATATGGTAGAACTCACCAGGGGTGGCATATCCAGAAATGGCACTTAATCCGCGTAAGTTAGAGATACTCCATTTAAATTCATCTTCCATCCAAGTAGTTATGGGTTTAAGGCTTTTTACATTGTCATTAGTCATAGTGGGTGGTGTTCACCCGCTTTCACATACAAGCTAGACCCTTTCATCAAATTCTTTTAAAGCAAACCTCATTCTAGCATTTTAACACACATAGTTTGACCCATCAAAAACAAGAAGCCTGTTATATAAATTATCCATAAAATACAAATTTTTAAAGATCACCAATTTAGAAAAATGATATAAAAAATAATTTGTAAAAAGAATCATACAATATTTTAGTGCAACCAATTCTGATACCAATTTGAGAATGCTGGGATTCTATGGAATTATTTGTAGTTTAGTTTTCCACACACAAGTCCAGTTTTACCAAATTTTATCTTTGATTAAATTAGGTGTGCATGCAAAGATATAAGCCTAATTTCATTTCATAAACCAATCTTGTAAAATAATACAAAGATGTAAGGAAAAATCCCTAAAAGGGAAAAACCTATTCAATATTGTAGAGTAAATTGACAGACAATCGACTTACAAACTACTTAGACCAACTGAGTATGATGGATAGAGTCTTCAATTTATTTTACATAAAATGATCCAGTACAGAGACGTCCAAAGGAAGCAATCTTCCATCAATATCTACTAGTTAACCTTCATCTTCTTCAGCAGTGAAACTTCGGTTCAACAAGTCAGCAGTAGAGTAAAACTCTACAAGGGTGTATGTAAGAGTATTTTGGAAACTAGGGTTCATAAATCTCACAAGTCACATGTGGGGATGAAAGATTTGTGAAAGTAAAAGTGGTTTTGAAAAAACAAAGATGAAAAACATTAGAACACGTATGCAATTTTTTTTTGCCAAAGTACTCTGAAATTTATGAACAAAATAAGTTTTTATACTAAGAACACGAATTTTGAGGCGGAGGGGTTGTTCGAACAAAAATAGTCCTCGTCCAAGCGAAAAGAGGATTTCGTTCGAACGACATCATGGTTCATTCTAATGAAAGCCCAATCTCGTTAAAACGGACTTATCATGTACTTCCAACGAGTCATATCTGTCAAGCAGGGATGTCTCATCTGAGGGACGTTATACGCTTATTTTAACGAGATCCCCATCTATTTCAAATGATACCTAGTCTCGTTTGAACAAGACTAATTTTAAAAAAAACAATCCATTTGGTAAAAAACCTCAAATTAAAAAAGCACCCCAATATATAATTTATAAAAAATCTATTAACACACAAGCTGTATACCTCCATGGAGTGTTGGTGTGTCTTCGACCTTGGAGATATCCCTGTTCAGTTTGAGGTTCCAGTATGTAATGGGATACATATAAACTAATAAAAGCCTAAGTTATGAGCAATCATAAGTATTTGCTATTACAAGTCTCCCCCTTTGTCTATTCCGGTACAAAACAAAACCAAAAACCAAATTATAATAAAACCCTCTAAGACAATAAATCCAAATGTCCTCCCAACTTTAGAAATGGAATAACATTTGAACTTTGTCTTCAACGGAACTTGTTTACCCCTTGGTAAGCTTTGTATTCGGCTTGTGTAGTTCATGAAATCATCATCAAAGTAGAATAGACCTGCACAAAAAAATAAAATAAAGAAATACTACGTGACGTATACGAGTTTTAAATGCAAAAATAAAACTCCCCCTCAATTTGTTCTTCCCCTTTTTATCTGTAATAGACAAAGGAGTAGAAACTAGTTATGAACATTAAGAATCACATAAATAAGAAAGATATAATTACTTAAAATAAACAATAAGAAACATGTAATGATAATCTCAAAAGGGTAATAGGAATGAAACCCGAAGAAAATATGCCTTCATTTTTGAACTTTTTCAAAAAAATTTAAGTGTAAGGAATAAAAAGTACATATAGGTACAAAACACATAGTTGCCATAAAATAACATTAAAATATCCGAATTGAGAAAACGGAATGTAATTATGTGAATATTTTACATAGGCAAATCAACATAAACATTCATAACATAGGTGCACGAAGTCATGAGACACTTCTAGATAAAGAACTCAAAGTCTACCTTAGGTGTAAGCATAGTGAACTCATATGAAATTGACTCAACGTAATCAATATTCCATGAACTTAAATGATTCTCACACTAATAACACCAAACTATTTAATGTTTTTCAAGAAAGTCCATTGTGCAAACCCATTGATCTTCTACTTTATAAGTCCCTCAAAATCTCTCATATATAACAATTCACTCTCAATTATTTTGAAGAAATGATAACGCTCAAATGTAGTGAAGAATCAATGAATCTAAACAAAATAGTCCTGGCACTTATGTTTTTATGTGCCTCTAATCTTTTTAGGCTCTTTTATGCAAATGGTGGCTTTTAACGCATAAAATATTTGATCTTCATAGCCACTTTACATTGCATAACATATAAAAATATATTCTGAAAAAATATTAATTCCAGACAATGGTTCTTACATGCATAAGTTATCTCTTTTCACATTTCGTTCGTTGTTAAGCATAATTGAGATGAGAACATCGCATTCGACAAATATCAAGTAAGCACAATGTTGATAAAGTTCGTGCATGTGTGTAATAAAGGTGACAAGGAGTCTAACATATGGAAAGTAGTCATCAAAGATCAACGTATTGATATCTACACATTATTAAGCACACTAATGAAACAAATTAATGTCTCAAAACACTACGAAAAGTCACGTGAATGGATGGAATGTAAGGGTGATCCGAAAATCTTAAATGTTCATCCATAAATGGTGAAAAATCGAAAATAAAAAATCTTTTCTTATTTTTCAAAAGTTTTATCAAAATAAAATCTTTTTTTAATTTTTCAGCTTTTTCTTAAAAACGAAAATCTTTTTGTATTTTTTTTTCAAAATTTTATTAGAAAAACAAAACTCTTTTGGGATTTTTCTAAAAATATTAAAAGAAAAATTGTTAATACAATCAAGCAATAAGAATATAAGATATGAACATGATAAGCATCTTACTCTAGAAACAAGTCTCAACCTCAATCATTAGGTCTAGAGGTGTTGTCAAAAGAAGAAGCCATCCTATGAAATTCCTCCATAATATTGTGAAGTCTTGACTAAATACTCTACTTTCTCTCAAAAACTAGAAAAATCTCTATGGTGATGTGCAGGAGCATGTGGAGTAACACGTATGGGAGTGCGTATGGGAACATGTGTAGAAACACATGTGGGAGCATACTGAGGAATGCACATGTGAGGAATTCTACCTATCATAAAACAAAACTCTCTAAGGTGACTTCTTCATTTGCAATTGGAACAAAGGTAAACGGTCTTGGTCCCACCTTGCTCCAAATGTCTAGGACGAGATCTCCTTAGTGGGTTAGGTCTAATATGTGGTTAGGAAGAGCGTCACAAGGATCCATCACAAACTTAGAACCAACTTGGGTGTGGCATGGGAAGTGGATGCACCATCATAACTAATTCCTTTCCACTCAATGTTACCTAACACAGGACCGATGAACATCTTTTCACCCTTCTTAGATATCTCCTATAAAGTGACCTTGACCTCTCGGGCACATTTATGATCAATCTTGAGTTGGGATGTATGATCTTCAAGTTTCTCATGAGTCTCCAATGAAGCTTGAAGATTTCTCGTAAGACAAGCCACAGTGTTGGTAAACTCAGTCTTCTCCTTACCGACAACAATCAACTTCTCACATAAAGAAACTTTAACATTATCACGTTGACTCACAGACGCCTCACACTCTCTTAAAACTTTCACCTCCTTATCTAAGTACAACACCTTAAGCAACAAATCTTTATTAAGATTTTTCATTTATAAAGTCTCGATGTAAAAATAACTAAACGCTTTTGGGAGGCCACCTTCTCCCTCACTTAAATTCTCTTCCTCACTCTCAGTCTTAAAACTGATTCTAAAAATCATTGAAGCTTTCATGTTTAGAAATATTCTCATCAGTGTTGGACAAACTAGAAGTGCTCATGTGACTAGCCATGAAAATAGTGAAGTTAGGTTCATGTGGTGATTCATCCTCGGAATCCGCCGACTCGACGTCACTATCGCAAAGAGTGGCCTTATGTGTAACTTTCTTGCTCTTCCTTTTTAGCCTAGTGGAACACTTATGTGACTTGTGTCTTTTTACCTCATATTTATTGCATCTTATCTCATCTTTCTCACAAACATTCTTTTCCTCAATCTCCTTTTTATTTTTCTCAAAAATCTTTTCTGGAAGAATTTTCTTTGTTAAATTTGAGATTTTTTTTAACATTTTTCACAAAAGGGCTAAATCATCCAACTTAAAATCCAATTCAAACTCACAATCACAAAATTTTTCTTTGTTGTTTTTAACTTGAGCTTTCAAAGCATTCCCTCTATCCTTAGTCTTAGATTTAATAGTTTTGGGAAACATGTTGATCTCATAAGTTTGAAGGTCTCCTACGAGTTCTTCTAACCTAAGCATATCTAATGGTCCGTAAGAGATCCTAAAATCTTTTTTACTACACATGTCTTAGAAATTTTCTTAGCTAAATTGAAACTAGAATTAACTATGTCTGACAAACGTGCAAAAAACTCATCAAAAAACTCAGACTCTATCATGGTAATAGTCTCAAAATGTGTGGTGAGGTTATCTAGCTTAAAAGATTTCACTGCATTGGTACCCTCGTGAGTCATCTAGAGGGTATCCCAATATTATTTAGATGCAGTGCGCGTCATAATTCGACACAACTCGTCAGGGGTGATGTTTTCAAAAATGGCACTTAAGCCGCATGAGTTATATGGGTAGTCCATTTAAATTTATCTTTCGTCCAAAGAGTGACATGTTTGAGACTTTCAACGTTGTCGTTAGTCATAGTGGGTGGTGTCCACATTCTTTTACATACAATACATATCCTTTCATCAATTGCTTTTAAATCAAACCTCATCCGAGATTTCCAATACGCATAGTTTGACCCATAAAAACAAGAAGCTTGTTATACAAATTATCCAAAAAATCCAAATTTTTAGAGATCATCAATTTTAAAAAATCATATAAAAAAATTTGTAAAAAAGATCGCATAATATTTTAGTGCAACCAGCTCTGATATAAATTTGAGAATGCTAGGATTTTATGGAGTTATTTTTGTTTTAGTTTGCCACACAAAAATCCAATTTTACCAATTTCATCTTTGATTAAATTAGGTATGTATACGAAGATGTAGTCTAAATTTCAATTCACAAACCAAGCATGTAAAATAACACGAAGATGTAAGGAAAAGTCCTTAAAAGGGAAAAACCTATATTCAACACCATAGAGTAATTGACAGAAAATCGACTTACAAACTACATAAACCAACTAACTGTAATGCGCGGAGTCTTAAATTTCTTCTATAAAAAATGACCCAATCCAAGGTCGTCCATAGGAAGCAATCTTCCCTCAGTATCCACAGATTAACCTTTGTCTTCTTCAGTAGTGAAACCTCGGTTCCACAAGTCAGCAGTAGAGTAAAACTCTACAAGGATTTACGCAAGAGTATTTTGCAAACTAGGGTTCATAAACCTCACAAATCACATATAGGGATGAAAGATTCGTGAAAGTAAAAGTGGTTTTGAAAAACCAAAAGAGAAAAACTATGGAACAAGTATTCAAAATTTTATTTTTCCGAAGTTCTGTGAAATTTCTTAGCAAAATAGTTTTTTATAATAGAAATGCAAATTTTGAGGCAGCGGGGTCGTTCAAACGAAAACATACCTCTTTCAATAAAAAACAACAGTTTCGTTCGAATGACATCAAGGTTCATTCTAATGAAAGCCCATTCTTGTTTGAACGACCTTCTTACGTACTTCTAACGAGGAATCTCTGTCAAGATAGGGATATCTCATTTAAAGGGCGTTAGATGCTAGTTCTAATGAGATCCCCATCTCGTTAGATGAGTTCCAGTCTCATTTCATCGAGACAAAAAAATATTTTTATTTTGAAGTCCATTTTGTAAAAAAAATCGAATTAAAAAAAATCCCAATATATGATTTATAAAAATCTATGAACACACATGTTTTATACCTCCGTGGAGTGTAAGTGTGTCTTTGATCTTGGAGATATAGGTGTTCGGTATGTAATGGGATAAATCAAAACTAACAAAAGCCTAAGTTATGAGCAATCATAAATATTTACTCTTACGAATCTCCTCCTTTGGCTATTTCGGTACAAAACAAAACCGAAAATCAAATTCTAATAAAACCGTCTAAGATAATAAAACCCTAGAAACAGAATGAATATTTGAAATATTTCTTCAACTGAACATGTTTTTCCATTGGCAAGATTTGTCTTCATCTTTTGTAGTTAATGAAATCATCATCAAATCGAAATAGACCTACACAAATGAAACAAATAAATACCACCTGTAACATACGAGTTTTAAATGAAAAAATAACACTCCGCCTAATTTTTTTCTCCCCCTTATTGTCCGTAATAGACAAAGGAGTCGATCTAGTCATGAACATTAAGAATCACATAAAGTAGAAAGATATCATTACTTACAATAAACAATAATGAACATGTAATGGTAAGCTTGAAAGGATAATAGGAAGGAACCTCAGAGTAAATATATCCCTATTTTTTGAAGTTTTTCAAGAAATTTTCAAGTATAAGGAATAAAAAGTACATACACATACTCACCATGGAATAACACTAAAATATCCGACATAAACATTCATAACATAGGTGCTCGAAGTCATGAGACACTTCTAGAGAATGAGCACAAAGTATACCTTAGGTGTAAAAATAGTGAACTCATATGAAATTGACTCAACTTAATCAATATTCCATGAACTTAAATGATTATCACACCAATAACGCCAAACTATTTAATATTTTTCAAAAAAGTCCGTTCTGCAAATTCACTGATCTTCTACTTTATAACTCCTCCAAAATCTCTCATATATAAGAACTCACTCTCAATTATTTTGAAAAAAATCATGATGCTCATGTGTAGTGAAACATCAATGATTCTAAACAAAATTGGCCAGGAACTTATTTTTTATGTGCCTCTAATCTTTTTTGGCTCTTTTATGAAAATTGTGGCTTTTAACGCACATAATATTTTCATCTTTCGTAGCCCCTTTCCATTTCTTAACATATAACAATATTTTTTGAAAAAATACGAAATCTAGGCAATGGTTCTTACATGAACAACTTATCTCTTTTCACATTTGGTTCGTTATTAAGAAGAATTGAGATGAGAATATCATATTCGACAAATGACAAGTAAGCACAATGTTCATAAATCTTGTGCATGTCTGCCATAAAGGTGACAAGGAGTTTAACATGTAGAAAGTAGTCATCAAAGATCAACGCAATGATATCCACACTGTATTAACCACACCATTGAAATAAATTCATATCTCCAAACAATACAAAAAATTCACTTGAATGGTTGGAATGTAAGGGTGATCCAAAAATCTTAAATATTCATCCATAAACGGTGAAAAATTAACAATAAAAAATCTTTTTATCTTTTTATAAAGTTTTATCAAAATAAAATCTTTTTCAATTTTTCAATTTCTTCCTGAAAATCGAAAATCTTTTTGTATTTTTTTTTCAAAACTTTTTAGAAAAAACAAACTCTTTTTGGATTTTTCTAAAAATATTAAAAGAAAAACAGATAAAACAATGATAATACGCTCTAGGAATAGGAATATAAGATATTAACAAGATAAACATTGTATTATAGAAACAAGACTCAAGCTCAATCATTAGGTCCAGAGGGGTTCTCAAAAGGAGAATCCATTCTATGTAATTCCTCCATAAAATATTGTGAAGTCTTGACGAAATACTCTCTATGGTGATGTGCCGGAGTGCGTTCGAGAACATGTGTAAAAACTCGTGTGGGAGCATACCGGAGAACACGCATGTGAGGAATTCTCCCTAGCTTAAAACAAAACTCTCTAAGGTGACCTCTTCGTTTGTAATAGGAACAAACGTAAATGGGATTGGTCCCACCTTGCTCAAAACGTCTAGGACGAGCTCTCCTAGGTTGGTTAGGATGATGGCCATAAAAATGCATCATAAACTTGGAAACCAGCTCGGGTGAGGCATAGGAAGTGGATGCACCGTCATAACCGATTTCTTGCCTCTCCACCTTAACTAATGCGGGACCGAGGATCATCTTTCCAACCTTCTTATATATGTCCTCTAAAGTGACCTTGACCTATCGAGCACGTTCGAGATTAATCTTGAGTTGGGATACACGGGTTCGAATTTCTCATAAGTCTCCAATAAAGCTTGAAAATCTCTCGTAAGACTAGCCACAGTGTTGGTTAAATCAGTCTTCTCCCTACCGACAACAGTCAATTGTTCACATAAAGAAACTTTAACCTTGTCGAGTTGAGTCATCGACACCTCACACACTTTTAAATATTTCACCTCCTTCCCTAAGTCAAACACCCTAAGTGCCAAATATTTATTAAGATTTTTCATTTTTAAAGTCTCCGTGTAAAGATCACTAAAGGCTTTTTGGAGGCCACCTTCTCGCTTATTCGAATTCTCTTCTTCACTCTCACTATCTCCATAATGATTCAAAATAATGACGAGGCTTTCACATTTAGAAATGTCCTCATCGGCGTGGGACAAACCAGAAGTACTCATGTGACTATCAATGAATGAAGTGAAGTTAGGTTCATGTGTTGATTCATCCAACGACTCGACGTCACTATCGCCAGTTTAGCCGTATGTGCAACTTTCTTTCCCTGTCTCTTTAGCCTAGTGGGACACTTATGTGCCTTGTATCCTTTCCCCCCACATTCATAGCATTTATCTCATTTTTCTCGCATACATTCTTGCCCTCATTCTCATTTTTATTTTTCTCAAAAATATTTTCTTTGAAAGAATTTTCTTTGTTAAATTTGTGATTTTTTTTTGATTTTTTTTGCAAAAAGGGTTAAACCATCCAACTTAAAATCAAATTTAGACTCAGAACCAAATTTTTTTTCTTTTTTCTTTTTATCTTGAGATTTCAAAGAAATTCCTATATCCTTAGTATTGGATTTAACATCTTTGGGAAACATGTTGATTTCAAAAGTTTGAAGGTCTCCTACGAGTTCTTTTAACCTAAGCGTATTTAATGTTCCCAAAAACTTTCATAGCATTGGTACCCTCGTGAGTGAGTTGGAGGTTATTCCAAGATTTTTTAGGCATGGTGCACATCATAATGCCATGGCACTCATATGGGATGATGGCTCCAGAAATGACACTTAAGTCGTGTGAGTTACAGATACTCCATTTAAATTCATCTTCCGCCTAAGCAGTGTTGCATTTAAGACTTTCGACATTGTCGTTAGTCACAGTAGGTGGTGTCCACTCCCTTTCACATACAAGCCAGACCTTTTCATTAATTATTTTTAAAGCAGACCTCATCCTAGCTTTCCAATATGCATAATTTAACCCATAAAAAACAGGAAGCCTATTATACAAATTATCCATAAATTTCAAAATTTTAAACATAACCGATTTAAAAAAATGATATAAAAAATTTTGTAAAAAGGATCACACAATATTTTAGTGCAACCAACTCTGATACCAATTTGAGAATTCTGGGATTCTATGGAATTATTTGTATTTTAGTTTTTCCAGTCACAAATCCAATTTTGCCACATTTTATATTTCATTAAATTAGGTGTGAATATAAAGATGTAGTCCAAATTTCAATTCCCAAACCAAGCATGCAAAATAACACGAAGATGTAAGGAAAAATCCCTAAAAGTGCAAAACCTATTTTAGCACTGTAGAGTAATTGATAGACAATCAACATACAAACTACTTAGACAACCTAAGTATGACTTGAAGAGTCTTCAATTTATCTATAAGAAAATGACCCAATCCAGAGCCGCCCATAAGAAGCGGTCTTCCCTCAGTATTCACCGATCGACCTTCGTCTTCTTCACCAGTGAAACCTTAGTTCCATAAGTCAGTAGTAGAGTAAAACTCTACAGGGGTTTATGAAAGAGTATTTTGGAAACCAGGGTTCATAAATCTCACAAATCATATATATGGATGAAAGGTTTATGAAATATAAAGGGGTTTTAAAAAACCAAAAGTTTAAAACTTTAGAACAGGCATGGCGTTTTCACCAATGTTCTCTAAAATTTCTAAACAAAATAGGTTTTATATTAAAATTTCGAATTTCAAGGCGGAGGGGTCGTTCGAATGAAACCAGTAGTTTCGTTAGAATGACATCAAGTTTCGTTCTAATGAAAGTTCAATCTCGTTTGAACGGCCTTCTCACATACTATCAATGAGGAATCTTTATCAAGGTAGGGATGTCTCGTTTGAAGGACGTTAGATGCTGGTTCTAATGAGGTCCCCATCTCGTTCGAACGAGATCCAGTATCGTTTCAACGATACTAAAAAAACATTTTATTTTAAAATCCATTTTAAAAAAAAACTTGAGTTAAAAAGAACATCCTAACATATGATTTATAAAAATCTATGAACACATAAGCTTTCTACCTCCATGGAGTGTCGGTATGTCTTCGATCTTAGAGATGTTGATGTTTGGTTTGAGGTGCCGATATGTAACGGGATACGCGAAAACTAACAAAAGCCTGAGTCATGAGAAATCATAAATATTTTCTTTTAGACTCTCACAAATAATCTTGACAGAATTCCTCCCATAAGGATGCAATTCTTGATCCTTAAATAAATAATACACTCAAAATAAACTACCAAAAATTGTTCTAAAGTGTCTTTTTAAAATTATCTATGTAAAATAATGAATCCTAGGGTCTTATATTAGGCTTGGGGGTGAGGTATTTGATTTTCGTCAAAACACCATTTTATTGGTTGTAATTAGGTTGGTAAGTATCCTAAAAAGAACAATTAAAAATATTCTCGCATTTTTAGGTGTTTGAATAAAAGTGGGACTCTTTTTTATACCAATATGATAAGGATTTTCGTCCAAATTTGAATCTAATAGATCTGAATTTTTACTAAAAAAAAACAACAGTTAGAGGGAAATCGAACCCCATGCTGAAAAATAACGTGTGACCACTGCACTAAGCAGCATTTCAATTTTATTATTGCATCCATACTGAAAATCGTATATTCCCATTTCGAACCTCATAACTTTATAACTTTACCAAATGACCTCGGATCTTCACCACACTTCATAGGTACCTATGAAAATATAAAATAACTTATCTTAATTAAAATTTATCCCCATAAAGTTAAGAAAATCACTAATTTATTCTTAATTGCATTATAGACCTTGAATTTCATAACTTTTCATTTTAACTCCGAATTTACCAAACTTTTAGGGATAACTTTATTTTGCTTAGATAAATATTTAAAAAAATTTAGGCCCTTAAATTTTCTAAAATTATGTTTTCATCCCCGAGGTTAATAAAATTGCATTTTTAACTCGAATTGTATTTAAATTTGCATTTTTCTTTTCTTTACACAAATGTCTCTAAAAGCTCATTATTTAAGAAACAACGGCCCTTACAAGGCCTAGATTTAGTCCTAATTCATACAAAATAATGCACTCTTCAGAAGTCTTTGTCGTTGGGCCCTGCATCTCCTATGAACTCGATAATGAAGTCTAATAGTACTTGTCATTTGATCGCTTTGGGGACTAGATTTTGGTCGTATCCCACAACAACGGCCGACCTGGCCCAACAGATGTAAAGGCCATCCTGACCTCACATCCTAAAAAGAAGCTACATGCATGTATAGTCCACATTGCCCCAAAACCAAGTCACCCCCTACAATGTCGTGGATATATTCAAGGGATTCATGAATCATCATGGGCATTGTGGAGTTACTTGAAGAATTAGGATTCTACATATATAAATGTAACCCCTGGCTCGGGGCATAGGGGCATGTAACCAAGCATATTGAGAGATACTTAATAAAATAGTAGACCTCTCCGTGGACGTAGGAAAGTTTTCGAACCACGTGTATAGTTGTGTTGTGTGTGTGAATATTTGCCTTCTTTCTTGATTGTGATTATTTTTCGTTAAAACATCTATTGTGATATTTTTTGATACCACAATTGGCGCCGTATGTAGGAACGACTGATATTCCTACGAGAACACTCACTAATTGAAAGCCCTCAATATCTCACCATAACAGTAACATCCCTCAAGCCAGCGATGTTCAGGAAAAACCTTCCCCTCCCAGGGTAAGGTCTAAAATTCGCCAGCCAAATCCAAGGCTTCGCCAGCAAAGGTAGCCTTCTGAAGAGAGTCATTGACCACCAAGGTCCACATATATTTCTAGGTTGGTTGACGCCTATGTGTCTAGACTTCGATAATAAAAATAAGCCACTCGTCTCCAAGAAGAGGAGAATGCTTGCCTAAAAAGGCGACTAGAAAGAATGGAGAGGGATCTCCACAGAAATACAACACGATGCTATGGTCGAACTCCTCGTCCTTAGGTGAATGAGTCTCACAGCCTAGGAAGGAACCCCAGGCACGACCAAGGGAGAATTGAGAGGAACAGGTAAGAGGATGGTCAATCAGAATGATTACAGCTAGCTCGATGCCGTGGGAGTCCTGGTCGATAGAATGATGAAATCAGGAGTTTAGTTCACAAGGAGATGGATCAGCACCCAACCCACCGAGGGGCTAAGTACACACGAGAGCTATCCGGAAGAGATCTTAACCCCCAAATGAAGTCCCTTTTTTAAGGACGATAGAAGAAGAAGAGCCACCCAAGAAGTTCGTAATCCATAGATTTAAGATCTATGATGGGAAAACTGACCCTATCGATCATGTCCGGTAATACAGGCAGTCCATGACCTTATGGAGCCACTACGACACATTGATGTGTCACATCTTCCCTTCTAGACTGCACGTCGTGGTCCAAAAATGGTTCAAGAGGCTTCCATATAGATCTATCAAGAGCTTTAAGGCTCTGGCTAAATTATTCACTGCTCGCTTCATAACCAGTAACTCCCACCCCAAGCGGATGGAGGCACTGCTCATAATGAAGTAAATGCCACAGAAGATCTCAGGGAGTACGCCAAGAGGTACTGGGAGATTTTTAATGAGATTGAGGGTTTCTCGGAGCAGATTGTCGTAACTTCCTTTAAGATCGGTCCGACAAGCACTTCCTTACCACGCCAATCCCTAACTAAAAAGGAGGCTGATTCCATCGACGACCTAATAGCCCGTATTAAAAAATACTCCGAAGTCGAAGATGTAATCCATCTTAATACATGGGATAATGGTCGCGCAAATACGATTAAGAGGGAAAAGTATAATGATTCCTAGAAGAAAGGAAATAAGAATGGGGTAGGAATGGCACCAAAAATGGCAACAAGAACGACCCCTCGAAAGCGTTCCAGGATGTTAACACAGCCTTTAAGGAATCGATATATAAAATTCTCACAAAGATCAAGGAAGAGCCATTTGTCAAGTGGTCCAAGAAGATGGGAGATATCCAACGAAGCGAAGTAATGAACTGAGGTTTGCGTTCCACAAAGAGGCAGACATATGACTAAACACTGCAAATCACTCAAATCTAATCCCGAGGAACTGGCCCAGGCTGGTCATCTCAATGAGTTCATAGACAAGAAGGTAGAAAAAGTCACATCCAATGGCGACCAAAAGCCAGACAACGTCCTTAAGGAAGATATAGGCCATAAATTTATAATAATTCATGGGGCATCAGACCTCAAGCAAGTATAATGAAATGCTGTTCGGATGGAAGTTAAGAAGATTATTGTTGTTATGCAAGCCTTTCAAACAGATCCCACCAAGACTCAGGCTGGGAAGCGTCGGTGACCAAAAGATGTCAACTACAGCAAACACATTGTGTTTACTGAAGACGACTTAGTTGGGGTGATAACCCCTCACCATGACGCATTGGTTATCACACTCAAGATAGCTAATTGGGACATCGACAGGTTACTCATCGACCATGGTAGCTCCTCTGAAGTGATGTACCTAGACTTATTCCACAAATTAAAGTTGAATATTGTCGACCTCAAAGAGGCTATCATTTCGCTGGTCGGCTTTACAGTAAAGATAGCCATGCCACCAGGCAAGATAGTCTTGCCAATGAGGGCATGAAGTATTTCAAAGATGATCGAGTTTCTGTTGGTAGATATTGAATCCCCATATCACGCCTGTAATACCCCGTATTTTTATGACTATTAATTTTGGGGATTTATTAAATTTAATTAGAGATAGTAATTTAATATTAATCCGAAAAATCATTTAAATACTTACTAGCATGACTAGAGTTAGTAATTATTGGAAGTTTGTTGTAAGTTACTTTATGAGTAAAGTAAGAGGTGTATTTAAATTTAGTAAAATTATCACGAGAATTTAAATTGATAATTTTGGAATTTTATCGGGACGCGCTTGTGTCGTGTCGGGATTAAATTTGGACTATTAAAAGTTAATAAATTATAAGTCACCCGTATGGTCATTTTGAGTGCGTCAATGTGTCCGGAAGGGTCGAGATAGTTAAAATAAGGTACCCGGGGGTTTAGTTTGGGTCTCGGGACGTTTTTAGGCCTAATTAACACCCCGGGATGGCGTTTTGGACATTTTACATTTTTGGGCATGAAAACCCACAAAATTTCTAAGGGGATATCAGATGGTAAGAGTCATCTTCTAGGGTTAGATCACCATAAACCAAAGACGGCCATTGGAGAGGAAGAGGAGAGGCTTTCCAAGGCGTTCTAGGCCAATAACTCCACCGTTTGCACCGTCGTCGCTGCCAAACGTTAGATTGCACAACGAGGATCACAACCACACCAATCTCTCCACAAAATCTGAACCAAAAATTCCCAGGCAAGTATCTATCTTGCTCTATTTCAGTTAATGCTCCAATAATATTAGCCTAGGATTGATTAGGACTAGTTTTTGTGAAAGAAAAACCTATTTTGGAGATACTAATTCACATGGTGTATGAGTAATAGATGTATTCTGGAAACCCAATTCATATGTAGAGATTGAACCAAGAAATTACGGTAAATTAAGAGTATGAAGTATGGTAAAAGAATGGGAAGAGACTAAACAAAGAAAATATTAGGGTTCTTAATATTTTTATGGATTATGCCCCATTTAATTCGTTATTCATGATGAAAATCCGCATGCTTGACGTAGAATATCACTTATTTGAGGTTATAACACTTGTAGTATAAATTGTTGGGAGTTTGGTAGTCAAATATGATGTTTTGGATGATTTTTGAAGAGGAAACCCGTAACTGGAAATTCTGCAGATTCTCCATACCTGCTTGATCGATCGATCGACCGAAGAGCATCGATCGATCGATGCATCGATCGATCGAACACCAGCCATCGATCGATCGACCCCTCATGTATAACTCACATTCCCCTTTTGATAGGTTATTCTAACTTAAATGATTAGACATTCTTGGATATTAATGTTAAAACATTTTGGGATATAAAGAAGACCAATAGGACTTTATTAAAAATGGAATATTTAATGTGGAACAAGATTAACATTACACGAGAGTGTTTTACATATAAGGGACAATGGGAACATGTGTTTAAAGGGTGAGGCTCGTAGGGAAGTTACGTTGAAATGTTAATGAGTACCTACTAAAATTACACTTAGAAAGATAGGAATCCACGAGTGTTACGTAGTAAGTTGGAATAATCCCATAAATAAAAACAAGAGACAAATCGTTATACGTGATTGTTGATGTAAAAAATTAGATCACTCTAATTATTCAATCACAGATAAATAAATGAGACAAAAGATTTTTAAAGTGGTTCGGCTAGGAATAAAGCCTACGTCCACTGTTATGTTATTGCTGAGTGTTTGTGGAATTCTTGATTACAAGTTCTCTCAAGAAATTCCGGTCCCTTTGAATGAGGGAAATACAATGTATTTATAGCCCAGAGGCTCACATATGAAAGGGTGATACATTAAATGATATACATATGAAAGGGTAATACATTTAATGCCCTTTAAGCGTGTGCGTCAAATGATAAGCATTCAATGAATAGATGAACTGTTGGTTGTCTGGCAATTAATGCTGTGATCGAGATGCAGCTCGAACCGCCTTAGTTGCTCATCGTTCAGGAGTTCCTCGGAGTGTTGTAGTTCCTCAGGGTATCCTTGTTGCTCGGAGCGAACATGACTTGGTCGGGGGAAATAAACTTCCTCGTTGTTATTGTGCCATGTAGATTGACACGTGTCTTCTTATTATTGGTCCACGTCAGCAGATTAAATTTGGTATCAACAGAAGCCCCCAATGCTTCATGCTTGATGGTTTACTTGAAAGGATGGAGTATTTATTCTGCAGTGTTGCTCGGTGCTTGTGAAATTCTTGATCTACCTTCTTGATTTGTTCAACATAAAGTGCATTATCTTCTGGACGACATATGATGCCGCTTGTAGCTTATCATAATCTTTAAGTATGTTGATTGGTTTGCTAGTCGACCTACTGCCTCCTGTGAGCTAGTGGTGGACTTCGAAACATTTTCATACAACTTCTTCTTCAATATTGGTCGGGATAGTAGTAGTAAAGATCTCAGTACTGTAGATGTTGATTTTGACTTCTACCTCTGCTCGGGGACGATCAAGAGGTTCTCGGGGACGATCAAGAGCTTCTCGGGGACGAGCAAGAGCTGCTCGGACAGACCATCTGTGATGAACATCAGAATGCTGATATATCTTAACTTCATAAAACTCCCCTTATGCTTTGGATGATCCTCCTGCTGGCGAGGAACCTGTTTCAAAAGCAGAGGGAAAGAAACCAATAGAGTAGGAATCTCAATGTAATAGTTAGTATACATTTTCATTTTTGTTCGCAAATTTGTATTTGCTATTGTCTTGTAAATATCAAACACTTTCTTATTTGTGCTTGCATAACAATATTGTATGGTTCATCGACCAAAAAAGTTACAAGTATCAATGTTGCTCGATCACTTAATAATAAAGTAATGAGTAAAAAATGTTGAAAATTTTTCCAACCAACCAAGGTTGTTAAATTGTGCTTGTCGACCAATTATAGTTGGTGGGTTTTTATCCCCGACCGGCCATACTTGGTTTTATTTGAAATATTTTCTCCTCGTCGACCAAATACAGTTAGTGGGTTTTTATCCCCGACCAATCATACTTGGTTCAGTTTGGAATATTTTGTTCTTCGAGGAATATTGGGTTCTTTCGAACTATCTGGTTCTTTCGAACTATCTGTCCACTAGTTATCTTACCAACCGTAGTTGGTCACGCTAGTGTACGCCTCCTAACCAAAGGAGTATATTTTTTGGTTCTTTCGAACTATCTGGTTCTTTCGAACTATCTGGTTCTTTCGAACTATCTGTCCACTAGTTATCTTACCAACCGTAGTTGGTCACGCTAGTGTACGCCTCCTAACCAAAGGAGTATATTTTTTGGTTCTTTCGAACTATCTGGTTCTTTCGAACTATCTGTTCACTAGTTATCTTACCAACCGTAGTTGGTCACGCTAGTGTACGCCTCCTAACCAAAGGAGTATATTTTTTGGTTCTTTCGAACTATCTTGTCCACTAGTTATCTTACCAACCGTAGTTGGTCACGCTAGTGTACGCCTCCTAACCAAAGGAGTATAATTTGTTCTCGCTATTTTACCAACCGAAGTTGATCACGCTCGAACTATTAGGTTCTTTCGAACTATCTGGTTCTTTCGAACTATCTTGTCCACAAGCTCTTTTACCAACCGAAGTTGATCACGTAAGTGTACGCCTCCTAACCAAAGGAGTATAATTTGTTGATCCTGTAACATCCACAGGTTGATCAGCAAGCAACTTTTATTTCTCGGGAGTATTAAGATCAGTAAACTCTGCAACAGCTTGTCTTAATGGCATGTCGGTATGCATGGTATGGGCCTGGAAACATGGCCTCATTCTTCTACTTGCCTTAATTAATGCCAATGCCAATTTTTCCCGCTTTGGGTATCTGATCTCTGCACCTCTTCCTTCGTCGTTGGAGATCGCAACCCTAAAAGGGCTTTGATCTTGTCTGGATTTGCTTCAACGTCTCGCTGGTTGATGATGTACCCGAGGAACATTCCTTCTCGTACTCCAAATGTGCACTTCGTCGGGTTGAGTTTCATTTGATAATTTATCCAGTTGATCAAAAGTCTGATCTAAGCCAACTAGATGATCAGCATCTTTCTTGCATTTTGTCAGCATATCGTCGACATAGACTTCCATACTGCAACTGATTTGTTCAGCAAAAACCTTGTTCATCAGCTGCTGGTATGTCGTTCCCTGTCTTCAGGTTTCATTTTGATCTGGTTGTAGCCAGAGTAAGTATCCATGAGCAGCTCGTGTCCCGAAGTAGCATCCACTGCCTTGTTGAGATCGGTGAAATCAACACACATTCTTCATTTATTGTTTTTCTTCTGCCCGACGAGGAGATATAGATCTCTCTCTTGCTCGGTCTTTATTTCCTCTTGTATAGCTTGATTCTTCTCGGGGCTGGATACTTTTCTTCTTCGCTTTATCATCTTCCACTTTGGTTTCTTTGGTGTCCATATTCTTCTTCGCAGACATGGCCTCCTCGGCATTCATAATCTTGGACGCTTTTCTCATTAGGTCTGACATGGTTCGAGGAGGATCTTTGGCCAAAGTGTAGTACAACTTGTTAGGCAACAACCCACTCATCAAGGCGATGATTGCTGTCTTTTCTTCATAATCTATGACTTCCAGCTTCTCGTTATTGAAACGAGTTATGTAATCTCTAGTACTCTCACCAGGTTTTTGTCTAACACTTAACAAGTGTGCTATTCGTTTTACTGGCTTTGCTCCAAAATAGAAATTGCCAATGAACAACTCGACCAACTGAAAGAAAGTTGAAATCTTACCCCGAGGAAGATTGTTGTACCATATCTGGGCAGATCCAGTAAGGGTTCCCGAGAATGCTCTGCATCTCATCTCGTCGGGGACGGCATAGATGTCGGCAGCAGCCTGATATTGCTCTATGTGAAGAACAAGATCTGTCTTTCCATCATATTTGGGGGTCACCACAGGTGCTTTAAACTTCGACGGTGTAGGAAAATCCACAATGGCCTGTACAAAAGGTGTCCCTTGAACAAAAGTTCATTGTAGGGGATTTTTCGCCTTAGCCATTTCTCCCAATCTATCCTCCAACCGCTGAATGGATCCTTTCCACGCATCATTTCCTTCCTCGGGCCTATTAGTCTGAGCAATTGATTGTTCTGAAGTAGCCTCATGAGATCTCTCTCGACGAGCAACTGGTCATGATTGTGCTGATCCTTCTCTTAGATCTGATGGTTGTCGAAAACTCCTCGACATGGCTTTAGGTGGACTCTTATTCCTCCTGGGGCCTAATCGACTGAAAGGAGACGCCCTGCTAAGTCTTTCCATGGCACTGGTTCTCTCTGGAGAGAGAGTAATACATTGCTCAGTATCTGTGGCCCTTATCGATGAAGTTTGCCCAGGTTGATAAGAGAAATCATCAGATTCCTCATTACGATACGTCTCTGTACGCCTGGATCGTGAAGAAGTTTGCTTCTGACCACTTTGATGTCCCGAAGGTGCCGGTGCAACGCCATGAAGAGTTTCTATGAGTTGCCGCATTGTTTCTTGCATGGCGGTTTGTCCTTGAGCCAGATTCGTCATGATTCCAGCCAGATCTGGAGGTGCAGATGGATTTTGAGGATTTCCAGTATTTCCAGCGTTTAGATTGCTGGATTCCGAATTATCCGCCATTGATGATGAATGAAATTTTGTGAAAAATGATAACAACAGTCGTTCCCACAGACGGCGCCAATCTGTTGATGTAAAAAATTAGATCACTCTAATTATTCAATCACAGATAAATAAATGAGACAAAAGATTTTTAAAGTGGTTCGGCTAGGAATAAAGCCTACGTCCACTGTTATGTTATTGCTGAGTGTTTGTGGAATTCTTGATTACAAGTTCTCTCAAGAAATTCCGGTCCCTTTGAATGAGGGAGATACAATGTATTTATAGCCCAGAGGCTCACATATGAAAGGGTGATACATTAAATGATATACATATGAAAGGGTAATACATTTAATGCCCTTTAAGCGTGTGCGTCAAATGATAAGCATTCAATGAATAGATGAACTGTTGGTTGTCTGGCAATTAATGCTGTGATCGAGATGCAGCTCGAACCGCCTTAGTTGCTCGTCGTTCAGGAGTTCCTCGGAGTGTTGTAGTTCCTCGGGGTATCCTTGTTGCTCGGAGCGAACATGACTTGGTCGGGGGAAATAAACTTCCTCGTTGTTATTATGCCATGTAGATTGACACGTGTCTTCTTATTATTGGTCCACGTCAGCAGATTAAATTTGGTATCAACAGTGATAACCTAATAATGTGTAATAAGGATAAATTTCATAATTATGGGTTGTGAGAGTGTACCTAAATTTGATATGGGAATAGTAGTATACATATATGACGGTGTTTATTCATATACTATATACGTGTAAAAAAATCATGCCCGCGCTACTTGCTATCCCTGAGGTTACCGCGCTGGGACAGTCTTATCTCGATGGGACCTTTATGGGGGATATTGACTCGTACCCTAGAACATGGGAATCCTTGGTACAGGCTATCGGATGGATAGTTAGACGGTCCTAAGAGACATGAGGGTATGTGCTGACCTCTTAGTGACTTGGAACTATGCTTCGCCTCAATTTGTATGTGTTTTGTGTTAATACAGTTCGAGAGTGATTCCGAACTTGTATTTCCCTTAGTACGAGTGATACGGGGACTGGATAGCAGAGTATGCCCGCACCATAAATTTTATGTGGGGTGCCGTTAGAATATATATATTATATGAGTATTTAATATATATATTTAAACCTGGAATTTGGTAACTACCTACTGTGACTATGGTAAGTAAGAAATGAATAATTATTTCAACTTGGGAATAAGTGTTTGAAAAAGTACGATGCGTTACTGAGAAACTTTATAATCAAAAGAGGCTTACGTGAGAACTTTGTTGTTAAATACAATTAACTTCCTTAACATTTGAAATTGTCGGCATGAAATCTCATTAGTAACTTAAAATAAGATAAGTTAAACTGTTGGGAGTATTAGTGCGATAGGTGTGAACATTAGAAGAGAGGTGAGAATTTCTCAAGGGAGTGCCGCACTAATATGTTGGTTTCATTAGCCGATAAGCATTTTAAATACTTGCTAAACTAATTTTAAACTGTTTTACAATCGGGCTCTGACCCGTTTCCTATTTTCTTTTCTCTCTTGTATATATATGTATATATTACAGGTGCCCAGCCACAGGGGCGTCTTGCATAGGATCCTTTGGAAGGAACGCGCTGCAGCTTAGGTGGGAGTTGCAGGCCTCTTGCTTAGACGACCTCATTATTGATTCCACTTCTAGAACTATTTGATCTAGTTGGGCATATGTCGCCCTTTTCCATTATTGAATTGTTTTTATCAGAGATTGTGATCCGTTTATTTTCAGTATTTATACTTTGGGATTTAATACTATCAGGATGCTTTCCTTTAAGTTTTAAAGTTGGAATTAATTAGCTGGATGTTTAATTGTTTGGATTATATGTTTCAGTATAGTTGTTGGGAGTTTCTTAAACTATGAATGAGGTAAAGTATCAAATGTTGGTTTTTAATTGAAATTTGGAAATTGATGTCTTAAAAATAATTTTGTCACTTAGCTTAATTAATTAGGGTGTTTAATTGGAAAAGTTATCTTTGCGACAGTGATGCTAAGAATGAACCAACCGTTCACCTTGATTATAATTTAATAAAGGACTGATCACCCAGTATTTAATTAGGCGGGGTGTCACAACGACATTCTAAGAAGGGGATGGATCCTTACCATGAAGGTCGTTCCATCCTTATACCATCAAAAACTCAAGTGCATAACAGATCGGGTGGTAGTCGAGATCCATAGCGGCCAAGCCTTGGCCAAAAAATTCTTCATCACAGCTATTCGCCCCAAGCACGAGAAGATGAAAGACAAGAGGAAGGTCTAGGAGGAAGCCCAAGAAGGCGTGTTTCCTACAAAATAGCAATTACGATATGGCCGACTAGGGGTGGAGGAAACTAGGGTTCACCTCTCAAATAGGTTCGTCGAAGACCTAGAAGAGGTTGCAGCTGGAGTCAACTTATTAGAACGGAGATTTCTGATCGGAGCCTCCCTCAACGATCAATAAAAGAAGGAGCTCACCACGTTCCTCCAAAGCAATCTGGATGTTTTCTCTTGGGAACCATACGAACTGCCTGGGATAGACCCCTTAATTTCATGCCAGCGACTGAACGTCGACCCAACTTTCAAACCAGTCACTCAGAAGGCTCACCGAACAGCCCTAGAAAAGGCGAAGGTAGTAGAGAAAGAAATAGGAAAGTTACTGGATGCAGGTTCCATTCGGGAAGTTCAATTCCCCAAATGGATATCTAACCTAGTCGTAGTACCCAAAAGCAATGAAAGCTCGAGAGTAAGTATTAACTTTACTGACCTCAATAGGGACTATCCAAAAGATAGTTTTCCTCTCCCAAAGATAGACCAGCTGGTCGATGCCACTGCCATGCATGAAAGAATGAGCTTTTCAGATGCTTACTTCGGATACCACCAAATCCCACTTTATGATCCAGATCAAGATAAGACCTCCTTCATAACGCCTATTGGGTTATATTGCTAAAAAGTTATGCCATTCGGCCTAAAAAATGCAGGAGCGACTTATCAGTGACTGGTCACCAGGATGTTCAATAAAAAAAATGATAGAAATAATGAAGGTATACATCGACGACATGCTTGTCAAAAGTAAACTCAAGGGCGACCATATCTTAAACCTAGCAGGAACCTTTGAGATCCTCAGGAAATATCGAATGAAACTTAATGCTAGCAAGTGTTCATTCGGTGTCCACTCAAGAAAGTTACTAGGATACTTGGTCAGCAAAAGAGGGATTGAAGAAAACCCCGATCATATCGACGTCATCAGAAAGCTCCAGCCCCCTCAAATGATTAGAGATGTCCTGAAGTTTACCAGCATGCTTGCCCCACTCGACCGCTTCATCTATAAGTTTTTAGAGCGCTGTCGACCATTCTTCCAAGTGTTGAAGAAAAATAAAGGCTTGGTATGGAACGACGACTGCTCTAAATCCCTAGAAGATCTCAAGTCTTACCTCAGCAAGCCACCATTGCTGGTGATCCCAAGTGAAGGTGACCCTTTATATATCTATATTCCCATGTCACAGCACTTTGTGAGCTCCACCTTGGTATGCGAGAAGGAAGGAGGCCAACGCCTGGTCGATTATGCAAGTAAGACGCTCCTGAATGCCAAGCAATATTATTTCCCCTAGATAGGCTCGCCCTTGCCTTAGTAATAGCATCAAGGAAGCTAAAGCATTACTTTGAGGCTCCTTCCATCATTGTAATCACCTCGTACCCCCTTAAAGATGTTCTAAGGAAAGTTGACCTCTTCGGCTGACTGTCAAAGTGGTCGGTGGAGCTTGGAAGATTCGATATCCACTTTTAACCAAGAACAACAATTAAGGGGAAAATTTTAGCAGATTTTATCATTGAGTTCATGGGGAATCAACCTACTTCCTAGTTAAAAATTGAGCAACTAACAAAAGAGGAAGCAAAAACCTTCTATTGGACCCTCTATGTTGACGGATCTTCCAACTCCAGGGGCAGGAGTAGGCATTGAATTGCTTACCCTAGAGAAGACTGTGCTTGAATAAGGGATCAGGCTAGGATTTGAAGCCTCCAATAATGAAGCAGAATATAAAGGGCTAATCGTCGGCCTACGTAAAGCACAATTGCTAGGGGTAAATTGCCTTTGGGTATTTGGCGATTCAATTAAGCACCAAAGAGGAGAGAATGGAGGCTTACCTCACTGTTGTAAGGAGACTTATGGCAAAGTTTGATAGAGTTGATGTTCAGTAGTTCCCCAGGGGGTAAAACAGTCACGCCAACGCCCTAGCAGCTCTAAGCTCCGCCATTGACTCTGACTTAAGGAGAACCATTCAGATAGAATTCCTCACAAAACCAGGCATCAACCAGACATTCGCAAAGCAAGTTCTCCACATATAAAAGGCACCCATTTGGATGGATCCCATCACAACTTACCTATGGAGCGGCATACTGCCAGGCAACAAGAGATCGACGCACTAGATAAGAGTCAAGACGCTCGCTTTCACTTGTCTCCTAAAGGAAAACTCTACAAAAAGACTTTGTTCACCTATAAGATGTCGAGCAGGTTCTTAGTGAACTTAATGAAGGCATTTGTGGGAGTTATATAGGAGGAAGATCATTAGCTTTTCCAGCGATCAAGGAAGGATACTGGTGGTCGTATATGAAGAAGGATGCTAGAGTTTATGTTCATAAGTGTGAGAACTTACAGAAGAACTCCCCTATGGTCTATCAACCAGCTAGCGACCTCAAGTCATTAACCAGCCTATGGCCATTCGCCCAGTGGTGCTTGGATGTTATAGGACCTCTACATATCGCATCTAGAAATCACAAGTATTTATTGGTCGACACTAACTACTTCATCAAATGGGTAGAGGTGGAACCACTCATAAACATCTGAGACTCTGATATGATGAGGTTCATATGGAAGAACATTATAACCCGCTTTGGGATACCTAAAATGATCATTACTGACTATGGCACGCAGTTTAAAAGTGGCTTCTTTCAAGGCTTTTATGACGAGCATGGCATCAAGCACCACTTTAGTTCTGTAGCATATCCCTAGAGCAACGAGCAAGCTAAAGCTTCCAACAAGGCAATGATCGAAGGACTAAAGAAATGTCTAGAAAGAGCCAAAGGTGCCTGGGTAGACGAGATACCTCACATTTTATGGGCTTATTGAATGGAGGCAATCATCCCACTGGAAGCAGGACTCCCTACTATGAGGACTACCTTGGTCGACCAATGACTTAATGATGAAGCATTACTCACTGAACTTGACTTAACTGATGAGCGGCGAGAACTGACACTAGTTAAGTTATCATCTTACCAACAACAAATGGTCAAATAATACAATAAGAAAATCAATTCGAGGAAATTTCTAGTAGGGAATTACATCCTAAGGAAAGTCCTCGGCAGTGCTGTGAGACCATCAGATGACAAACTGGGATCAAATTGGGAGGGACCCTTCAAGATAATAAGAGACGACTTAGAGGGGGTCTATCACTTAGAAATGCTTGAGGACAGGGAGATACCAATGGCCTAGAATGCAACCATCCTTAAGAAGTTCTACTTGTGGACTTTTATATCTTTTATTTTTCAGTATCATTAGTTTAGCCAAATATTCATTTACAAATTAAAGTTGCGTTTTATTTTATCATTTTAGTCAATAAAGGTTGATTGGACCGCACATTCTGAACATCTTGGTTGTTTAATATCTGTTAATCAAACTTCAATATGTTGAAAATACCTAACTTAGTTGTTTAACACTAGTTAAAAGAGTCTAGTAGGTTCTGATACTGTTTCTTGAAGAAACTCCTTTAGAAAACAAACCAAGAAGAACACAAGATGTGTTTTAAAACAGTAGGACAAGTTATTTCAAATTTTAGTGAATAAGATTTATAAAATAATTTCTTTTTTAGTTATAGAAGCACTGGGACAGAAGGGATCAGAGAATAATGAACATGCACAAGAGACAAGGATTTAACGTGGTAAAACCTCACCCAATTGGGAAAACATCCATGACTCCCTCTACGGAGTAAAATAAAACTCTTTCAAAATTAGTTCAAATGGCCGAGACGATAGGTTCTATTTATATTAGACGATGGAAGGATCTGGAAACCAAAACTCTTTCAAAATTAGTTCAGAATATTTGAGAACAAAAGTTTAGGGTTTGTTGATTTCTGGTTCATAGTATCAAGTCCTCTTTGGTTGATATCTCTCCTCTTAACACCATCACTCTAAAATCAGAACTCATTTCTTATTTTTGAAATTTGAGACATGATTTCTATGTGAAGAAGTCAAAATAGATGTTAGGTTTGATTTCTTTAGATAGAAATCATCTTGTTTGTTGGAGTTTTTGTGCTTAAATGTTTTCATCAAACATATCCAACAAATCTCGTATTTCTATATTTATAAAACTGATTTGAAAGGTTTCACTATACAGATCTAAGTTTTTCAGTTTAAAAAACTTGTATATAAATAAAGATTCAAAAGAATCATAGTTTTAAAAGGTTCTTGAAATCTAAGATCTGAAATTTGTGTTTTCAAAAGGAAAACCTAAGATCAGTAGTGTAAAACTACTACATATCATTCTTAGATATACTTGTAATTTGTAGGATATTATCTTGTATAAGTGTTTGTGAGTTATGCATGTGTTAAGCACAACGCTCACTACACTTTCACACAATAAAACTTAAATAGTATGTTTGGTTGAGAGATATTGACTTTCGAGTCAACGTAAAGCTAAAAGGAGAAGAGGTGCAAACACTACAAGAAAAAAACCTTTTTATGATGTTTTTAAGAATCATAAAACGCATTTTATGACGCTTTATTTTTCATTAAAAAGCGTCATAAGTTTGGGTGTCATAATTGATACCCATAAGAAGTCTCATTTTAGGTAATGATTATATATGACCTTTTTTTTAAAAGTGTCATATATGGTACAAAAAAGGGTCATAATATACTCTATAAGATGCCATATTTGATTTTAAAATGTCATGATAAACAGTTTTCAAAATTTTAAAAAGGTCATAAAAAATTTCATCACATGAGGGCTTAATATAAAGGATCATAAATTAAACATATAATAAAAAATTAATAACCAATATTAATGTCATAGTTGACAAATAAATATAAACCCAAATCAAAATTTATAATAACATAAAAATAGTCTCATAATTTTTTGTATTTGAAGTCACATACACCTAAAATGAACCAAAATTTATTTTTCCATATAAAAAAATTTGTGGGACACAAATAGATACCCACCATCTACATTAACTATCCACAAAAAATAATGATCAACTACATGTATCATAGCTAGATATACCCACTATGTACATTCGAAAAAATATCTCTAAAAAATGTACATAAAAAAATCACGCATAAATTTGTCGCTCCTCCTTTGGCTTTCGCGAAATTGTGTCGACAAAGTGCTCAAAATCATGTAGTATAAGGCTGAATAAATTACATGAACTAATGTTGAAGTTCATTGATCGCATGAGTTTGATATGACGATTTTCCAGCCAATTCCTTCATCTAAACAAGACAAATAAAATTAAATTTAGCTTTTATCACATCTAAATAAAAAAGTATGTAAAAAAAATATTAAAAAACATGTTACCTTCATATTTATAGACTTCGATGAATTTTCCAGGAGCTCTCGCATGAACTTTAATACAAAAAAACCACTCACAATTTGTCCTCGTTGTTTAGGGCCCTAAAAATAAAGGAGTTAGTATATTACTCATGTCAAATGTGAATACCTAAATATTAAATTTACTTTATCAAACAAATACTTTAACTTTCTCCCAGTTTAGTAATGATCTTTTTCCTTTGATTGTAAAAAACGATCTTATTACACTTCAATAAAAAAACATAATGACATAACTATATTACAATTATGTAAAATAAAATCAATAATTTTATTATAAGCATTTATTTAGGACACTACTTACGTGTTTATATAAAGCTTAAGGTCCAAGTTCGGTTCCCCGTGTAAAGAATCAATCCAAAACACATTGTTCGAAATAAAGTCGATCACAAGAAAAACCCAATGATACCTATATTATGAATAATTATTGGAGAATAGGAATATTATACATACACACATTTATTATGCTAGAAAACTTTTACATATCTACCAAACGTACCCGGTATTTAATGGAATAACAAATATTTGTTTGTCTAATGCCTTCTGTAGTGTTTCTGTTATAAATTGATGCCCAATGTTTTTGGAAAATGTGTCCTGAATAGAGAGGAGATTTACTAATCTAATAACTTCAAAACTCCATCTAACGTCATGTATGCATTCATGAATTAAATAAAACTTGGTAAAACTTAAATCTAACCTCATGTATGCGATAATGCAAAATCCATCTAATTCTTGCATCTTACAAAACCGTATTAATTCATTTTTTGGAATATAGTTGATCTTAAGATCATCATAAAAAATAGCCACCAGAATCTTCACCGTATCCATCGTCATGATGTTATCAAGCATATTAGCAAATGCAATAACTGCACTATCTTTTCCACCCGAATCTTTGTTTTTTTCCTTACTTTTCACTTGATCAATAATTTCAAAATACAAAAGGTTAAATTACAATTGTCACATTAACTAGTCCAAATTAAGTACAAACTAAGGAATTCACTATAAACTAGCATGTACCCCGCGTGATGCGCGGGTGTTTTATAATATATGACATGAATCATTAATACGTGGATTGATAAGAATCCAGACAAAACGCAAACCCCATAAGGCACGGCATGATAGACACAAAAGGCATTATGAAATGGATTTGGGTAGGAGTCATTTCGATACAGACATAGATGGTAGTTTTTGGATACTTTCATCTTGATAGCTACTTTTAACATAGGAGTCATCGATATGAGATTAGAAGAATATTTAACACTTTTATCTTGATATCTACTTTTAACATAGGAGTAATCGATCACAAACACATTATTAAATAATTATTTTATGAAGAGGTCTACTACTAGATATGATTGATAAATTTTAGTACTTACATAAGCACCCTGTGCAGGTATTCCAATGGAGCCCCAATTTCCTCCCTACAATTGAATCCACCATTGTTCCTTCCTAGCTACTGCCTAATATATGGTAAGAAAGGCCATCCGTATATTGAATGCAAACTTAAAAAACAACATCCAGAGCAAAGGAATAACAGTGGACCAACTGCGCACATGGAACGTATAAGCAAAGTCATTGCAAAATCGAAGTGAAATATCCCACCTTGAATTATGCATTTTGCTACAAACACACCGCTTTGGGGACTTTTCAATGATGTTTAATACCAACACTTATTGAGTATTAACATCGAAATGCAAAATACAGGAGGGGTTTTCACATTAATAATAATTCCAGAGGGTTTATTGCAAAACTGCATAGCTACTTTTTTTCCTTGCACATTACCCGTTTTAGAACAGCTTGTGCTTATTGGAAAGCTAGAAAATATGAAGTACTTAAGATTAAGAATAGAAAGACAGATCTACACCCCACCCGTGCAGAAATTTCTTTCAGCTTGTGCTCCATTTGGGGATCACCAATAAGTAAAGATAAAACATCTTGGGGAGCCAAAATAAGCTGCTGAATAGTGTTTTCTGACCATCTTATTCACAATACATCTTAGGGAGCCAAAATCTTCTTTCCAACGATCTTATTCACAGTTTAACTGATACATAGAGTAATCTACATTATTAAAAATGATCCTTTAAATATAGAAGCAACCTACCGGTCCCATTTAACATGTCAACTAATGCTTCGATTCCATGTGAACGATTCAACAATTAAAGACCTCAAACTTACATCCTTATTCTGACCCAATTGATGAGATCCATCCATTTCGTATCATCATTCTCATGTGTGTGGAGTTGGGCGGGAGCAAACTTTTGGATGAGCACCAGCGATAGGTTTACATACAATTATAAATTAGCTTCATGAGACTAAGATATCACACTCTCGATTTTTATTTTTGGGATTTAGTATCCATACATTTAGGCGTAAGTAACCCAGTTTGTCCAACTTATCCCCTCACCCCCCACCCCCCCAGAAAATAAAAATTATATTTTGTGTTTCGCCACCCCACCCCCAAAAAGTCATAAATACTCAATCAAATGCCATAAATACTCAATCATGTGTTCAAATAAAATAAATGACGAATTACAAAAAATTGGGCTTATAAGACCACACATGGTCACTCAGAACAGAAACCTAAGTATCATCCATAAGAGATCCAGTAACAGTCGGCCCAACTGGGTTTTCATCTTGATTTACAGTGTTTCCTTCTAGGTCACCCACCACCTCGGTGTCGTACTAATCAGCAACTGTACTCTTGGCCTCAACCACAATAGTTTCAGCATTGTCATCCTTGGCTTGAACCTTTTGCATAGCAGTAACACTTAGAGGATCAACAAAATTAAAAGAGGAGACGATATCGTCTAGAAGAGGGTCATTGGCAACAAGGTCACCATACCTGTTAGTAACCCGTCGTCACACAATCTTAACCCCCTTCACCGTATATTGGATAGCATAGCCAAAAAACTCTTCTGACTCTTTAAAGTCTGGAATGGACTTATCAGTAGCCACCCGAACCTTGTCTTCCTTGTCTTCCCTCGGTGTCTTGAGCTCGGCCTCAAAAGTCTCCACCTTCGCTTTATAATCCTGCCAAAATTGGACAGGCTCTCCTTATAACGGTCTCATATTTCTTGGACCATAGTGTCATGATCGGATTTTAGGTCCTTCAACTTCTGCCTCAGATCATCAAGCTGAGTCTTGGCTTCATTAACCACTTTTTCTTTGACCTTAGTCTCTACCACCCACTACGGGATATTCTTAAGGATGATTTCCAGCAGCATCAATCATATTATACCTAACTTCTAAGATACTTATGCCATTGGAGAACTCATAATTTTAATGCTAAAGTAGGAAATGGGTGTTAGTTTCATTAACTGTAAAGGACTTGAAAGAATTATTTAAGCTAAGATCATAGTACCGAAGGTATATCAATATATGTGTCAACATTATGAAACATTATAGTAGGCCTTTCAAATTAAGATAATGCTGACAGCACATGATCTCAGAACTCAATGGTAAGTTTGAATGTATTGAGACGCTATTTCTTTAACAATTTTGATGGTTTTAATGTCTTCATTATTTGATTTGATAATTAAATCATTACTGATTAAGTTAACTGTTTTATCTTGATTTGTTGTGATCTTAGCAACTTCAAGATTATCGTTGATGAGATAGTCATATGTATCTTGACTTCTTGTCATTTCATCAACTTTAAGATTATCTTTGATAATTTCAGCTGAAGGGTTGTCTTCATCACTGAAATTTTCTTCAATTTCACTTTCTTTAATGAGGCTATCCAATATTGGTCAGAATCATTACCGAAAATTGAATCGGTATCATCATCATCATCAAAATAATAGATATACCTTTTTAAAAATGTATTGATGATATCATCTTTGAGTTGTAGAACTATGATAAATCAAATATATTTTCATTTGGATTAAAATCATTTTGGTTGATAACCTGTTCGATTAAATCTGTTTTAAATTATTTTTGGTAAATCTCATCAGAAAATTCCCGTAGTTGAAGATAAGCATATTTCACCTTTTCTCTTGGTGTACTTTTCTCTTGTTGAGCCGAGAGTTCTTTTGCAGGATCTTTATCTAAAAAAATCAGCAATGGAAGATCAATTGTAAGAACAAAGAGAGGTTGTCAAGATCTTAGAAAAATAAATCTTTCGTACAACAACTTCAGCGGATAAAAAATTAATCTCTTCGATTAAATGCATTGAGGATGATTTGAGGAGGGTGACCTGTGAGGGAGACCAAATCCATGAATAAATTGGTTCTTTGCAAGATAGGCTTGATATGGCCTATGCATTAGCTGATGAAAATTAAACAAATGCTGTAGAAACGCGCCAGGAGTCTGAGGCAAGCAAGATATATGTTGAACAAAAGGAGGAAGAGATTAAGATCTTGGAACATTCTATTGAGGAGCTTGAGTGTACCATAAATGTATTGGAGAAAAAGGGTTTTTAAATGGAAGATGAAGTAGAAAGACATCGGATGGCAAGAGAGTCGTTAGAACTGGAACTACAAGCATTGAGTCAGATTATTGACAGTTGAGAACTGCAATGAGAATTGGGACTCCGAATACTCAAATGGCCAACAATCAACTGAGAATCAAATTTTGAGAATATTGGATGACAGATCCCTGGAAATTTATGAGGCACAAAAACGGATAAGAGTTCTTGAAGTGGAAAGAACAAAACAAGCAAAAGAGATAAAAAGATATCAGGAGTATATATGTGAACTACTATTGCACACTGAAGCACATGCATCACAATACCAACAGAAGTACAAGACCTGGGAGGCAATGGTTCATGAAGTTAAAACATATCCATAAAATTTGGCATTAGCAACACCGACATTAGATAGAATGGAGAGAAGATCAATAAGAGCACGGGGTTCTAGCTCACCATTCAGATGCATCATAAATTTGGTTCAGCAGATGAATATGGAAAATGATCGGGAATTGTTAATAGCTAAGCTTCGTATAGAAGAACTAGATGCATTGGCAGCTAGTCGGCAAAAAGAGATATGTACGCTAAATACTCGACTGGCTACAGTAGAAAGCATGACACACGATGTCAATCGAGATTTACTTGGTGTTAAATTTGACATGACTAACTATGCTAACTTGAAAGACCAGTATCAGCTTCAACAGTTAGTGGTGGAGGCTCATCATCAAAAATAAGATCCCATTGCAATGGAATACGATATTCTTGATTTGAGGAGGCGGGTTGATGATTTATTAGAGGAAAGAGATAGATTCATTTCGAAAGTAAATAAAAGAGAAACAACGATAATTGCTACTCAGATGACTGTTGAACAATTACATCTAGACCTGTCCCTGCCGTCCAATTCTTAACCCAACGTGTACCTCATGATCTAACCCATCTAGTAGCCCAAATTATTCGCATATACTCGTGTCTCCCCACATCCTGTTTTACCATAACTTGCTCTCTATTTTACAATGTTTTATTTATAAAAAGAACACTGAATATATATATATATATATATATATATATATATATATATATATATATATATATATATATATAATTATACACTACTATATACATACACCTTTGCCATGCAAAATATCTTTGTATATAAATGACAAAGACAACACAATCACTCCGTATCCTTGTGAGCCACGTAAAACCATTTTTAAAAAGTACATTTATTAAATTCTCAGTGTTCATACTTTCAATTTATTTTATTCAATTTCAATTGATTCTATTGTTTATGTACTTAAGAGACCTTAATTCTAATTATTATTATTTTTATATCGGTGACTCTATTTCAAAGAGAGGTCGTGCGGTGTGCGTAATCGTCATTAGAGAAACAAATAAATAATAATTAACCACGCTCAATCCTCCAAATACGTACTTAAAAAGTTGTATAAAATCCCCCATCCTATCTAGCAAAACATATTAACTTATATTTGGGCTGCATATCCATTCACAACTTTAAAAAGAGAGAAAAATGGATTTCAGTTCTCTTCTCCAAGGCTTACAACGTATCCCCATGCAATGCTTCTCTTTATTGTACCTATCTTATTATTGTTTCTCCTATCACATTTTCACCAGAAACTACTGTATCCACCAGAACCAAAATGGTGGCCGGTGATTGGAAACATGGATCTGATGGACCAGTTAACTCACCGGGGACTAGCTAAACTAGTAAAACAATATGGTGGGATATTTCACCTTTGTATGGGGTTTCTATATATGGTGGTTGTTTCTTCACCAGAAATTTCTCGTTAAGTTCTTCAAGTCCAAGATAACATTTTCTCAAACCGGCCAACATTTATAGCCATAAGCAACTTAACTTATAACCTCACTAATATGGACTTTGCTCACTATGGACCTTTTTAGCGCCAGATGATGAAGCTTTGTGTATTGAAGCTATTTAGTGGAGAGCGGGCAGAGTCATGGAAATCTATTCGCAAAGAGATCAACTCGATCATTTAGCTAGTCGCATCCAACACTGGCTCAACCGTTAATATGTGCGAGATCGTGTTTGGGCTGACACACGATATTATTTATCATGTCTCTTTCGGATTGAGCTCACACGTGGGACAAGATGAGTTTATTAAGATACTACTAGTGTTTTCAAAGATGTTTGGTGCTTTTAATATAAAGACGAGTTTATTAAGATACGTGTTTGGGCCGACACCCTGTTTTACCATAATTTTCTCTCTATTTTACCATAAGCTGCAATCTATAAGAGCAAGTTATTGAAGAGCATTAAGTGCGCTGTTGTTGGAAAGAATCTTTACATAAGGTTTTCTTGTAGCATGGGGTATGCCTTGGGGATGAACATGATGTCCAAAGGTGTTCAGAATGTTTTAGATTTCCTTGAAAATGATGTCCTTGACATGGATGTTATTGTCTTATCCAATAATTACTGTTTCGACAAAAAGCGAGTTGCAGTGAACTGGATTTAAGGAAGAGGAAAATCCGTAGTTTGCGAGGCTATAATCAAAGAGGAAATGGTGAAGAAGGTCCTCAAGACTAACGACGCTTATTTAGTGGAGCTCCACATGCTCAAGAACCTAACATGTTCATCCATGGCTTGCGCTCTGGGAGGCTTTAAAACCCACACTAGCAACTTTATTTTTGCACTATTTCTCGCTACCAATCAAAATACTACAACTTTGTTAGGGATGCGAGTGGATCGATCTCAACCAAATTAATGAGTCTATTTTTAGTAAGAACCAAACTATGAAGCTTTGGCGAGAATTCTGTAATTCCAAGCATTAATTTTATGTCAATATTTTTTTGCCTAACTCAACCATCATATAAGGTAACGATATTGGATCTAAGGATCTGCGCTAACTGAAACACATCCAATTGTATTAAAAAAATATCATTGGATGAATAATTAGAACCAAAACATAAATCAAAACTCATGGAAGATTAATTCCCATCGTTCAAATCACAATAGCAAAACACGTGATCCTAAAATCCCATCAACAGTCATGTGATCCTACGTTGTGTATCAAAGTGTGAACTGTCCTACACCAATAACATCATAATTGTGATCCATTCATAATGGATCTGATTCGAGAAAATCCAATTCGATCTACCCATAGATCAAGAAGTAAACTTGATCTGAAATCAATCCACATAGATGATAATGGATCCCATCATCAAACCCTCATTTGTTATGGTTTTAAATATAACCAGATCTGATGAAATCGATCCCAAAATGACCTTAAAGTCCATTTCTTGAACCAACAAACCATAATGATCAATCATCAAAATAACATACAAAGGAAAAGTATATCTAATTTGTAACTGGATTAATCCCCAAAATAGGTGGGATTAGCCCAAAAAAGAAGTCGATATGCAGTAAGCCCTAAATCATTGGTGAATAACTTAATTGTTATTTAACATTTAACACCCTAAATCATGGGTGAATAACTTAATTGTTATTTGACATTTAACAAATCATACAATAACATATTCAACAAAGCTCAAGAAAAATAACAACGAGCTTGTAAGTGAATGAATTTATCGGTGAAGTACATACCTTTGAATAATAAACATCTGCATTCGTGAAATCCTTCTCCCTAAATGTAACATCTCCAAACTCTTTTGTGTTTAACATATCTTGCACTTGTTGCGTTCGGTCTTAGAAAGACAACTACGTAGAGATCATAAAATCATAAACATAAACCATGATGGAATACCAATATCAAAGGAGTGAGACAAATAATAAGGTGAATCTTAATATTTTCAAAAATTTTACAAGAAAGAAACAAAGTTAAAGGTGAATATACCTTTTTCAATGTATAATGAAAATCATAGAAATAATAAATTAGGTCTACCTGAGATTCCACTTGACATGGTTTCCCCAACTAAAGTGAGGTCTTTTGGGTGAAACTAGTGTTGTGTGTTCATTGATAAACACAATAAGAATGTAACACACGATGCGTCTAACAGTTGGATTTTATTGAACACACAATAGACCAACAGTAATGTACTAAGTCACATAGATGTTGAAGAAGATATTTTCAAAATTGGATCAATTAGCTGAAGTATCCTATCATATTAGTATGGTTAAAGTTTGTAACTCGCATCATTAATTTTGATGTGATATGAATTTATTTATTAGAGTACATGTCCATCCAGTGTAATGTGTAATAGAAGTAGTGGATATACAAGATTCACATCCCTCATCCTTCCTACTCATACATTACTGTCATTTGTGAAAGTATATCTCATTTGTGAAAGTCCAAGTAGCTATAATTTCAAAGTAATTCTAAGCATATTTACATATAGCTGGACAAACAAAATGAGGGAAATAATATGAACTGTATATCACCCACATTAAGAAGTCAGGCCTAAGGAAATGTCATAACAGGAAGAAAAATATAGTGGCTCACATTTTCATACGACACTCTCTCATTCTCTTCAAGTTCCTCCACGTGTCGTTGCTTCTCGATGATCTCCTTAGCTTGAGATTCCTAATTATTCTTAAATGTTAGTTAAAATTTTAATAGTATATTAAATCGTCACATATTGATATTAATCATACCATTTCACAAGCCAGTCAATAATGGCTTTGTTATGTTCATCTTGTAACCATTTTTAATCTTTGCACTGTTGAGGATACTTTTTCCTCAACCTCTCTATATTCTCCCTATAAGGGTGTTAATAGAGAACAATCTTTTAACCATTAAAACAAAATACAATATAGAACATGATTTGTTCAAAAGCAATGAAAAGAGAAATTACTCGATATATGGTCAAAAATCATTTGTGTTTTGCAACACATAACAACATGCTTGCTCCCATGACAATTTGTCCACCTCAATTACTTTACCACCCCCTATTGGTTTGCCATCGCATATTATATCATCGTCATCATTCGTTGTATTTCTACCTAATGGAACCCCAACGGCATCAAGTCCTTGTAAAAATTTCGTACAAAATTCAATTGCTTCTTCGGCAATATAGCGTTGGGCGAGGCAACCTTCTGAATGATTTCGATTGTAAAATATTTGTCGCTTAATATTTCATAGACCGATTCACATTCAAACTGAACTAAAATCAACTATCACAACATCGTAGAACATGAATATTTCAAAATCAAATCCATTACCTTCTAAACCTAAACTCAAATTAATCAAAATCTTTACAAACACACAAATCACTCTACAGCAAAAATTATAACTTTTAAACCATAACAGCGTGAGAAAAATAGTCACCCCTAATATCTTTTATCTCCTAGGAATATTAAGGCAACCTAATAAATGTATGAGATACCCAATATGTGTTGTACTGTGGTGTGATACAGTCAAATAGAATTTACATACTCTAAAATCCTTGTGATTTAATCGTAACTTGTGATAAATGACCATCATAGAACTTATTAAAAAAATATTCCGTCAATACGAAATTGGCTTTGTGGATAAAAAAACAAGCTCAAGGGGTAATGAATGAGAATGAAAAATATAAGAATTGGATCCATTAAAAACGATCATCCAAGTTGGAAGCATTGAATGAGCTCTATAATCGATCTATCAAAAACCACTCGTTACAACATAATCTTCCAGATAAACAGTAATTGGCCAATTAGAACACAACATTAGTAACAAAAAATGGTAGCATTTCATTTAGAAGACACTACAGCTTAGAAATTAAATCGACAACGCTTGTGGACGGATCCCAAATTTGATACGACGTCATTTAACTTTCCTCCTACGTCATTAGATGATTTTTGAACTTTTCACTTATTAGAATCTAATCTACTAGTACTTGGCCAATGAATCCAAATTAAACATGAAATGTAACTTTTCAATATGATTTCTTGAAAAATGACAATAAATCCAAATTAAAAATGATTCTAACACATTACAAAAAATGAAAAATACGAAAGTCACAACAAATGTGAATGTAAAAAGAGAGCGATTGATGTTTAGACCCCAACAGATGAAAAATGGAAAATATGAAATTCACAACATATTTTTTTTTGGTAGAAAAAAGTAACAACAGATGGAAAATATGAAAGTCATAACAAATTATTATCCAAATGTAAATAGAGAGGTTGTGGTTTAAAACCCAGTAGTACCAGGTGAAATAGAGTATGAAAGTCATAATTGTATATGAGCTAAGGGGCCCCATATTCTCGGGTCGTACGGATCAAGAGTACCTAAATTTTATGTGTATGGATTAAAGATCAATTGTTCCATCAGTATAACTCGTCAAAACATTAACAAGTTATTCAAATTTGTTTAATCATTTATGTTTCATCAAACGAACTTGGTTATGAAACTAGTAGACTGATAAATGTATATTCTTTAGTTAAAGAAGAAAAGAATAATGCGTTCCACAATGAGTGTTGAAAGAAATGAATACCTGGTGGTCGCAATCCACAAGCTGTTGATCGCTTAGACAATCAAGCTTTCCAGTAGCAAGAAAATTGGCACCTTCCAATGCCCTAGTAGTACTAAATGACCAACATGACCCACAAGATCCCAAATCAATTGCTTAACATAATAATCATTCATGATTTATGACAACAAAATTTAAATTTGTTGGTAATGGTAAAATAACAAACAAACCTGATTCTTTACGCCCGTAACAGCTCTATGCTCCCTATAGTCAAAGTCTGTGGGCAGATTATTCTTAAAAAGGATGGGAGATTTCTGGGCGTCAGAGGGTAGCAGGTGAAACAAAGTAAGAAAGTCATAGGTGAAATAACGTGAGAGGATGGAGAGAGAAAACGTAACAGAGAGGAGAGCGTGAGGGAGAGGGAGACCAGAATGGAGATGAGAGTCGTGAGCGGGTAAAACTAAAAGTTTGGAGCGAGCGGGTAAAAGACCAAAAACAAATTAGGGGAAAAACTCCTATTCTAAATTTTGGAGAAGAAAAAAAGGTCATAATATGTATATTTAGGGTGGAGCATCTTAAAAAATGTCATAATATCTATAATCAAATATGATTTTTATATTTAAAATGTCATAAAAAAATAATACTAATATGTATAAAATGACATTTTATATTAGAAATGCACATTAATGATAGCGTTAACCTTTAAATGACATTTTTGTAATAAATGTCTTCAAATTATTTTTTCGAGCGTCATAAAAAGTGTTTTTCTTGTAGTGAAAGCTACAGAACAACAAGGACAACTTTAGAACCTTCGTAGAAGTTAGATTTGCCTAACGGAGCTGGTATAAATTCTTGACTTAGTATAAGTCTGGTTGTGTGCTTAGTTTGTTAATAGTTTGTAACCTAAAACTCTTTTTAGTGGATTTTGTTTTACTCCGTAGAGGGAGTCGTGGATGTTTCCCTAATTGGGTGGGGTTTTACCACGTTAAATCCTTGTTTATTGTGCATGTTTTACATTCTCTCGTCCCTCTGTCCTACTGCTGCTATAACTAAAATTTCTTGTGTTTTTCAAAACTTATTCACTAAAATCTAAAATAACTTGTCCTACTGTTTTAAAACACGTCATGTGTTCTTCTTGGTTTGTTTTCTAAAAGATTTTCTTCAAAAAATAGTATCGGAGCCTACTAGACTGTTTTAATTAGTGTTAGACAACTTATTAGCCATTTTCAATTGGTGTGAGAGCTCGACATTTGTTTTTTAGAAAATCCTTCTGATCCTGTGTTCTCGATACTATTTTTCAAAGCAAACCTATGGACGAGAAATTTGAGAGATTAGGGAACCTGTCTGTAATAACCCGCCCTTTTTGGAGACGATTAAATTCCATAATTAATTATAAATTGGGATTTGGGAAATTTTCCTAAATAGTAATTTTTGGGATTTTCGAGGATTAAATGATTTTCGAAAGATGTTGTGATTATTTTTGGGACTATATAGGTCGAAATATTTTAATTATATGTCGCTGTTAAGTAAAGCGACACTAGGTAAGATTTTTAATTGGAAAACTCGTATTTATTTATTTTAGGTTGGAATAGTGATTTACGGTCAAGTACCTCGGATGGAAATTTCGACTGCGCCATGATTCTCGGAATGGCCGAGATAGTCGGAAAAGAGTGTCCGATTGTCGAAATTGAGTTTCGGATAATTTTAGAGGTAAAAGTAACTCGTAATTGGGTAAACGAGCCGTTTTTGGGTTTTAAAGGTTATAACCCTTTTCTTCTTATTTAAAGAGGGAGAAAGGGAAAGAAAAGAAGAAAGAAAGAAAGAAAAGAGAGAGAAGAGAGAGAGGAAGGAGAAAGAGGAGGAGAAAATGGAGATTCGGGTTAAACTCCGCCGGATTCGACTCGAGGTCGTCGGATTTTATCCACGAGGCAAGTGTTTACTTGCTTTATTTATCTTTTTGCATAAATATCTCATACCGTAGTTTGGTATAAACAAACCCTAAAGGTTTTGGGGTGGGTTATCGTGGATAAAATGGGTTTTTGGGAGTTAAAATAATTAAACCCCAATAATATTTCAATTAGTGGAACTTAGGTTTTAACCTAAATTAATTGGTGGTTTTGGGTTCTAGGACGTTTAGAACCCTTAATATATGTGTATTTGTAGTTGGTTGAGGTTGTAGAACGTTGGGTGAGGCGACAAAATCTTGGGAGAAGCTTTAATGGCCGAAATCGTCTCGGAGAAGACGATGAATAGTAACCCGTGACTTTAGGGGGCCATTTTGGCTAGGAAAAAAAATGATTTAGCTCTCGGACAAAATACGAAAGTTGTAGATCTATTCGATACGGTCGCGTGGGCACCAACCACGTAGTTTTATGATTTGACTACGATTTGATATGATTTTTACAAGATGGCAGCTCCGGGTTGAAATCATCAACTCAAAAATCAAATCGGGAATTGAAAAAATTATGGCTAGAATTAATTGCGTAGATGTTCGGGATAATTTTTAGGGTAGTTTAGAAACCCCGATAATGAAGTCGGGTTGTTGGATGGAGGATTTGAGGAGATTAGTGTTGAGGACCTGGTGTGATCAGTCGACCGCGCCCCTATGGCCGGTCGACCGCATCAAGGAAAAAAAGGCCTACTGCTTTGTTTCGTAGGCTTATTTGCAACCCGCGGTCGACCGGGGGTCCAGGACCGGTCGACCGGCGCCCTGTTTTTAGCCCAAGATTTGGAGATTAGTATTACTTCTCCTCTTGAGTTTAAAGTTTAAGGGCCTTCCAAATTAGAGTTTTATGGAGGGTTATGTCCTAAAGGACTTGAGGAATTGGGAATATATATATGTGTATATTCACTTAGAGTGAAATAGTATGATTGGAGATATCAAAATGAATCCGTACATGGGATTTTGGTATATATTACTTATTAAAGTAAGAATATACTTTGGATTTAGTATTATGCATATATGAATGCATGATTATGATTCTTTGAGAGAATCTTTGGGATTATTGGTCATCGATAGATGGTTTGGCAAATATGGCCATTTTTATATATTCAGGTAGGAATATATGGTGTATATATATACTATGTGATTAAAGTATATATATGAATTAAGATAAATGACTTTTGAAAATGTAAATATGTATATTTTCAAAATGGAAAGATAAATGATTTTCATAATTGATAAATTATGGTTACACACCTCCCTAAATCTCTATCATAAGGGAAGTTGCACGCGTTGTGGTGAAGCCCCCTGGCTATTGATCAGGGTGGATATAGTCCCTAGGACATATGGGCGATTATATATGTTTACTGCGCTGGTTAGGAGATTCTGGGTGTGGTCTTGACTTTCCCGCAGGCATATGGCCACTTCCCGACGTTGGTAGGTTCCCAGGTTGTCTTGTATAGATAGGCCCTGAAAGATGATAGCCATTTAGGGGCGCATCCAGTGGAGATACCCGGAGGGGCGGTCTTAGTTTTATTCAAGCAATTTATGATAATAAATTGGCTTTAATTTACATTTCATGAGTATAAAAAGGGAAATGGGATAAAGGTTTGGCTTCGGTAACACTCCCGGATGGAAGAAGGGATGTGGAAGCATATGATATGATCAAAGCATTTTCATGATAATGGAAATGGCTTTGGGTACATTTCCTGAGTATAAAAAGGGAAATGGGATGATATAAAACGGAAAAGCATTTTTATGATAATAAAATTGTTAGAGGTCTTCCTAAGATCAAACCTATTTTCAATATAGTATGTCGACCCTATCAAGAAGAAAAGATAGTTAAAGCTCCTCATAAGAAAGTCAAACAGGTTCTATCCACCAAACCTCTATAACTCATCCATATGGACCTAATGGGTCCCTCTCGTACTGTTAGTCTTTGTGGAAAAAGTTACATCTTGGTTATGGTTGACGATTTTACTCTATTTACCTAGTGGCCTTTTTTAAACAAAAATCAGAAACTTTTCATAAGTTTTTGAAACTTTTATTACGAATTGAAAATGAAAAGGACTCCCAACTAAACCGAATTCGTAGTGATAGAGGAGGTGAGTTTACAGATTTAGGAAATATCAAATATTGTGACTACAGTGGTTACAAACATGAATTTAATTCCACTAAAATGCCCTAGTAAAGCGGGATAGTTGAGCGTAAAAATCGTACTCTTCAGGAGATGGCTCGTGTTATGATCCACGCAAAGAATTTACCTAAATACTTTTGGGTTGAAGCAGTTCGTACAACTTGTCATATAAAAAATAGAGTCTACCTTAGTAAAGATACCAAACAAACATCTTATGAACTTTGGTACTGGAAAAAACCGAACCTAAAATATTGTAGACCTTTGGTAGTATATTCTATGTTTGCAAGGACAGAGAACATTTATCCAAATTCAAAACTAGAGGTGATAAAGGAATTTTCTTAGGTTATTCTCTAAATAGTAGATCCTACCGTGTCTATAACCTTTGTACCAAAACCTTAATGGAATCCATCAATGTAGTAGTGAGTGACACCAATAAAGAGAATCATAACATAGGACCAACCGTTGTTCATGAGCCAGAAAACATTTATACCCACGACTCTTCAGATATAGTTGAGTCTTTACCTAATCCCCTGAGGTACCAAATTGGGGTTTTAAGGATCACCTCTTAGAGAATGTGGTCAGTGACCCAGAAGAGCCTAGTCAAAAAGATCCTAATTACGTAATACTACACATTTTGCATGCTTTGTTTCTCTTATAAAACGAAGAATGTGAATGAAGACTTAAATGATTCTTATTGGATAGGTGTTATGCAAGAGGAACTAATTCAATTTAAAACTTATGACGTATGGTATCTTGTTCCGAGACCAAAAAATAAACGGGTCATTGGCACTAGATGGATGAAACAGATGAAACAGGGATGGTGGTTAGAAACAGAGCCATATTTGTGGCCTAAGTTTATTCTCAAATTGAAGGAATAGACTTTGAAGAAACTTTTTCCCCTATAACACGTCTCAAATCTGTTCGTCTTCTTCTCGCTATTGAGTGTCTCTTGAAATTCACCTTATATCAAATGGACGTAAAATCTTCTTTCCTTAATTGTATTTTAATCGAGGAAACTTATGTAGAACAACCTAAAGGGTTCATTGATCCTCACCATCCAAATCATGTCTATCATCTGAAAAAGGCGCTATATGGGTTAAAACGAACCCCTCGCGCTTGGTATGAATGAATGTCTACTTTTCTCTTAAATAAAAGTTTTAGGAGAGGTGGGAATGATTAAACTCTTTTTGTCAAACATTTTGACAAAAATGTGATAATAGCCCAAGTGTACGTAGAAGACATTATTTTTGGATCTACCTCCTCGTCCGAGGTTAAAATTGTTTCTAAAGATATGCCTCCGGAATATCAAATGTCTCTTATGGGGGAGTTACAATTCTTTTTAGGTCTTCAGGTAAAACAAAATTCAGAAGGTTTATTTATATCACAGTCCAAATACGCTATAGATATGGTGAATAAGTTTGGGTTAGAAAATTCCAAAGATGCTAGGACACCCATGAGTACTTCAGTAAAATTATCTAAAGAAGAACATGGGAAATCCATCGATCCTAAATTATCTCGTAGCATGATAAGAAGTCTTCTATACGTAACTGCCTCACATCCTAATATTATGTATGTTGTTTGTGTTTGTGCTTGTTATCAAAATGCCTCTAAAGAGAGTCATTTACTGTGCGTTAAAATAATTATAAAATATGTAAAAGGAACTCTCAACTTAGGACTTTGGTACACAAATGACACACCAATATGATAATTGGATACACCGACACTAATTGGCTGGGTGTTTCGATGAAAGTAAAAGCACATCAGGAGCATGTTATTACATTGGTAATAACTTAGTACGCTGAAAAAGTAAAAAACAAAATTTCATTTCCTTATCCATAGCTGAATCCGAATATATAGCTGCAAGAAGCTGTTGTGCTCAACTATTGTGAATAAAACATATGCCAAGCGATTATGGGATTAACGGAGAAAAATTACGTCTCTATTAAGATAATCAGAGTGCGATTAACATTTCCAAAAATCCTGTCCAACACTCACGTACCAAACACATTAAAATCATCCATCATTTTATACGTGATTTAGTCGAATCTAAGGAATTGGAAATTAATTATTTACCTATAGAGCTTCAATTGGCAGACATATTCACAAAACCTTTGGATCATACTCCTTTTGAATCTTTAAGTAAATCCATAGGTATGGTTATGGAAGAATCGAATATCATCATTTAAATTTGCAATGTTATTCTTATATCAGATAGCTATTTTTATGATTTTTTCCCTTTGTCCATTTGAGACAAAATGGGGGAGAAATATTTGAGTCCATCTTGGACATTTATTGTACATTTCTTCTAAAAAGCTTGATCTTAGCTGTTTTGTTTATGAGAATCAATACCTTTTTGTTCATTTGGATATTTTTAGGGTATTGGTCTGTAATTAGTTGAGTTATGTATTTTTCATTTCTAGAATATGGGGTAGAGAGAATTTTTGAATAGGATTAAGTTTTTTTTGTATCCCTACTAGTCCTAGATGACTCAGAGGAGATTTTATCTTATATTTTCAAAGGGGGAGATTGAAGCACTCTATATATATGACTCACTCGAGTCTAAAATATATGAGCTTATCTAGTTTGGAAATAGAAACAAAATTGTGTCATCCTATGTCTAACCCTAAGCCTCATGCCTCTTCATTATCTACATCAATAATAAATAAGGCTGGAAAAGGTAGCAACCAACACAACTCACAACACCTACGATTGCATTTATTTGACATTTTGTGTGTTTAAGATGTGTATGTGTTCACATTGCCTTAAAAATATTTTTTAATATTTTTAAAAGAATTTTTAAATATTTAAAATCTATTTATTAAAACATTTAAAATTAGTTTTTAAAAATGTTTGGGCCATTTTATAATAATTCAAAGTTCTTAAAATTTTCCTGGGGTAGAATTTGAAAGCGACAGAGACATTTGGGGTGGAAAATTATATTTTTAAAAAAACCAAAACACGCGTTTTACAATGAATCTGGATCACACACATGTTTCTTTCTCAATGATTAAATATGTTTTTATTTCCATTCATATAACTGAGAGTTAATCTGAAATGTTGGTTTGAATTCATCAATGGCCTTCATGCATTTTAACTCAATCCATGTCTTACCTGTTTTAGCTAATCACATAGAGTTTTATTGTGGTGCGTCTTGAATCGTTAGATTTACTACCGTTTGCTCGAATTAATCTTGACCCTTGATTTGATTCCCCATTACAGATTCTTCTATCATCCATTATAAATACGGTCTGAGGGTCATTCATTTCTAACTTTTGGCAAGTCTGAGAGTTGGGAGAAAATAAGAGAGAGAGAGAGAGAGAGAGAGAGAGAGGAGAGGAAAAATAAGAGAGAAAAAGAAAAACGTAAACCAAACTCTGGCCAAATTTTTCTCAAAATCTTTTGAGAGTTTGAGAATTTTTTTTGTGTTCGTGGGTCTAAATTCTCTCTGGTTTACATCTCTTGTCCAACACTTTCACCAAGTCTGATATTTTCTCATACCTTTGAGATTTGTAGTTCTGACTAAGTGATACAGCCAGGATCTATGGTTAGGACCGATTTCTTAATTAGAAATCATCTCTCTATTGGGTTTAGGTTTAAAAACATTTTTATCCAATTTTTCCTAACATATCACCTTTTCTGTTTTAAAGTTTTCTTGAAAAACAAGACTTAAAATTTTTTAGATCTAAAGATGTTTATGTCTCCCAGTTTGTATTTATCATTTTGGAAATAATTTTTTAAATAAATAAGGGAGAGATATATAGGATCTTGGCTCTTTTATTATAGCACGATTGTTTTCTGATCTGCCTTACAAAGAGAAGTCTATTTTCAAGAAACATTGATTCAGAACTCTTACATGTCATTTTAGATAAAATTTGTAATTTGTAGGAAATCATTTGTATAAGTGTGTGTGAGTTGCATGCATGTGTTAGGCACATCACATCATTACACTATCACACAACAACACTAAAGTTGTGTTGGTAAAGAGATTTTTACCATCAGAGTCGACGTAAAGAAGGAGCTAAGGAGTAATGTTTGGAGGACGTTAAAGACAACAGTCAGAAGCTAAAAAAGTCAGGGAAAAACTAGGAGTGCTGATATAATTCCTTGACTTAGTTTTAGGTGTGATTTAGTTGGATAATACGTTGCTTGCTTGTACTCTATAACTTATTCTAGTAGATTTTTATTTTACTCTGTAGAGGGAGTCGTGGATGTTTCCCCTGTTTGATAGGGGTTTTACCATATTAAAATCTTTGTCTTGTGTGAATGTTTTTTATACTTGTTTTACTTTTTCTATCACATCTATAAGTGTTTAAAATTCTTCTAAACCTTTTAGTTTCTAAGTAACTGAGATATCTTGTTCAAAAACATTTTCTAACATAACTTGAGTTTGCCTTGGTGTCATTAGAAGAGTTTCCTCAAGAAAACATTCAAACCCTTCTTAACTGTTTAAACTTTTGATTAAACGACTTAGTATGGTATTTTTAGTAGGCAAGTTACCGAATCACGTATATAGTTGTGTTGTGTGTGTGAGAATATCTTCTTTCTTGCTTGATTGTTATTTTTCTTCGTAAAAATATTTATTATGATATTTATTGATACCACAATCACGATCCTTGGTTAATAGTGGATATCGAACATTCCAAATTCCATCGACCATTTGGGCATCCATCCTGATAGGTTGGCTTTCTCGAGAACTGCTTTGAGCTAAAAATAGGTGATGATAATAATTGAGTGAACTTCAAAATAATGCTTTAATTTTTGGGAATCAATGACCAGAAAGTAAGGCAATTTCTCAAGTGGTAGGTAGCATTACTCGACGTCGAGGATAATTTTCCTGACATATTAAATAGGAGCTTGGTTCCCTTATTTCTCTTACATCAAGGCCGAGATGACTGCTTGATCAGATACTTCTTGATAAAGGTAGATGGGGTCCCTTGGAATTAAGGATTGAAAGTAGAGAAGGTTGGTTTAGGTATTATATAATTTCATCAAGGGATTTGGGGAATTCTTCTTCACAAGTAGGGACTTTATCCTTCTTTAACAACTGAAAGAATGGTTTGGATGCCACTAGGCATCTTTGGAGGCGGAACACTGCAGATTCCCACTATCTGGTCGGGGTGAGCCTCAATCCCCCTTTCGCTATCTAAATACTAAAGGAAAATTTTGAATTAGACCTCGAAGGAGATTTTAGTTCATTTGGTAGTATCTAAGGATCTCAAAAGTCTTTGCTAAGTCTTACAAGTGGTCAATTCTATGCTTGATCTTGACAAGCATGTCATTTATGTACACCTCCATAGTGTCTCATAGCTATTGATTGAACATTTTGATGACCAACCACTTATATGTAGCTTTTTCATTCTTGATAATAAAAGGCATGACTTTGTAGTAATACATGGCGAGAGTGGCGATGAACGAGGTCTTATCTTATTCCAGGATGAATAAGGGGATTTGATGGTACTTTGAGTACGTGTCCAAGAAACTCATCCATTTATGACTGGCTATGGAGTTGATAAATTGGTCGATCTTTGACAAAAGAAAGTTCTCTTTAGAACAAGCTTTATTAAGGTCAGTGAAGTCTGTGCATACTCTCTAATTTCCATTATTTTTCTTCATTACTACTGTATTCACAATCCATTTTGAGAATTGAAATTCTTTAATGGACCTTACATCTAAAAATTTCCCTACCTCTTCTTCCACATAATTTACGTTTCTCAGGGTAGTTCGTCGGGTCCACGTGAACTTGATGGCACATAACTCCAAGGCTGATCCTAGAAATATCGTATGGCTTCTATGGGAACACATTTTGATTTTCCTTTAACAAAGAAATAAATTCTTCCTTATATTGATTAAGAATTCCTTCTCTGGACGAGACTCGTCGAATATTACGTCTATAGGGTCAACCCTTGTTTCTTTAACTCCTGGTCTACCATACTTAAGTCGCTATATGGATTACATGGATCTATATTTGGATATCTTAGAGGTGATATCTTTATCCTTTTTCTTCTCCTATTTGGCCCTAATGACAACGATAAAGCATTGCCAATCAATATAATGGTTTCCCATAATCTTCATTGTCCCACGGTCCGTGATACTCTTGAGATTCTGGTGGTAAGTGGAGGGGAAATTTACATAGTGTGTAGCCATCCTCTTTTAAGTATGTCATTGTAAGGAGAGTAAATATTCGTAACTAAGAACTCGATTAACTTTGAGATTTCCAGTTTGGATATGCAAGACTACATTTCTAAGTCGCATAGTCATCTTGCCAATGAAGCTGACCAAAGGGATGGTCTCTTCTTTCAAGTCTTAAATTTTGAGATTCTGTTTATTAAATAACTTTAAATACATAACCTCATAGAAGCTTCCTTGATCAACTAGTAACTTATCCATGACCCAATTTGTAATCTGGAGATTGATTGCTTGTGTATTATGATACGAAATCCTAACTGCGATTAGGTTATCCTCCATGAAGACTACGTGTTTGTTATAATGTGTTTCGAGTGCCGATGCTTTCTCACTGACTCTTGGCAGGGTTGAATTGGAAGGACTTTATCACCGCAGTGACTGATAAGCACCCAAAACTGTACATTTTATACCCCGAATAGATGTATTTTAGTTGCTAATTCTCGATAATATGGGTCTTATACGCTCAAATGTTTATCATACAGGCTTAACTGCAGTTGCGGTGTCAAACGCTACATTTTAAGGCCAATTGCAGTTAAAATGGAGCTAAATACCCTTATCCCGTATCCTAGCCTACCCTAAACCGACCCTAAACTGAGCCTAAACCAAGTCTAAACCCCGTGTGTGTCTCATTTGTCCCTTTTTATTATTTTTTAGATTTTTAGTTTGAGTCATTTTTATTTTTAAAATTTATTTTAGATTTATTTAGAATTTCTAGGATTTATTTTTCTATTTTATTTTTTTATTAGTATAAATTTACTTTATTTTGATTTTTATTAGTTTTTAGTTTTAGTTTTATTTTATTTTATCTTATTAGGATTAGAATTTTTAGGATTTCATGTATTTTTAGTTTTATTTAATTTTGCATTTTCTTTTTAGGATTTTTATTTTAAGTTTTATTAGATTTTATTCTTATTTTTTTATTTTTTATTTTATTTCTTTTTAGTTTTATTTAGTCTTTATTTTATTTTTAGAATAGGAATTTTATTTCATGATTTTTTTTTTAGTGTTATTAGTTAGTTAGTATTATTTTTAAGAGTTTAACTTAAACACACACTCCCTGCACCTAACACTACTTATCCTACACCCATACACCCACCATATTCCCCTACACCCTATCCACACCTTATCCCTCCACTTCATCTTCTTCCACCAAACCCTCTCTCTCCATATCTCCATAACTCCATAAACCTACCAACAACATCACCCACAGCCACTAACAAACATCCCTCCTATCGGCACCCCAGCCCCAATCCGGAGCAGCCTCCGGCGCCTAACTCCGATCGCGCTGACCCACCTATGCCCAGCTCCATTCCGGCTAGTGTCGGCACCGTGCTGCGCCTTCCAGGCGGCGACCTAAACCCCTCGCAACCCTCAACCCCTGAACCCAATCGCGACCATGCTCCGACCCTTCAACCGATGGCTACCTCCTTCGCCAACCCAAAAATCGGACCCATTTTCAGGTCTGCCCCATCCGAAACCCGACCTACTATCGCCCCTCTCTTTATGCCACACCTCCGACCCGCTACCGTCCTTTCCAACCCAAACCCGAATCCCCTTATCCAACAATAACCCATTTCCATTTCTCCATTTTGTCCAACACGATTTTCTTGACCTGCCAAAGATACCAAAGACCAAACCAAATAACAAATGCCCACATGTGTTTAAACCATTTAACCCCTTTTCCTATTATACCCCAACTAACCACTCAAAACCAATTTCCAAAATACCCTCACCCAAATCAGATTTTTGTGACCTCATACCTCTCAACCCACATGCTCCTCACACCATATCCACATGTGCACTTCCATTACCCAATTTATCCCCATGTGCACACCCCTCATGCTCCATGCATCTACTATATATTGAAGATGAAGACCCCAATTAAAAAAAAAAAGCTTTTGGAGAGAAGAAGAATAGAGAGAGAAAATTATAGAGAGAGTTAGAGTTTTTGAATTAATTTTTTAGAGAGAAGTTTTTTTTTAGAGTGTATAACTATTAAAAAAATTGTTGAAGAATTGAAGTCTAGTGCTATTTCAAGAGGAATTTTGGTTTGATCATCTCTTCCTTAATTTTCATTACATGCTTTTAATTGTTTCTAATTTTTATTAGATGATGATCATGGAAGGGTAATCACCCCATTCAAGGGGGTGATTGAAACCCTCATGAATCCAAATCAAATTAGTTGTTAATTTTAATTTTGATAATTTCCTTTGAGTTGTATATTTGATCCCCACTTTATTTTCACATTGAGAAATGGAAAATCAACCTTGAGAAAGGTATGAAAATTTAATTAATATTTGATCGAGTGATTTAAGCTAGAGATAGACCTATCATTTGATTTTAGTATTAATCTAATTTTCATCTACTCTTGAGTTCATTAATTTCTTTCAATTTAAAATTAGTTGGACAAATTATTCCTAGGGGATAATTTGTTTGATTAATTTTAATTCAATTAGAGTAGTGCTTGTGGGAATTAAATTTACTTTTCTAAAAGAGTATTTAATTAATTCACCAGTTTAATGAGAATTAGCTTTTGAATTAATTAATTTTTTTGGAAATTGATGAAATTAAAATAATACAAGTTTAGTTGATTTGGGGAATTGAGGGTGGATTTCTCTTCGCTTGAATATTTTTCTCTCATTTAATTACACTCTCACTCATTTCCATCACTCACTAGTATTTTTGTCACACTTTATTTTAGTTTGATTACTCTTATTTTTGTTATTAGTCTTAGTCATATTCACTCATCCTCAAAACTTGTTTTAATATTGAAAAAGTAAAAAAAAATTAGAAAAACCCAAAAGTAAAAAAAAAGTGATCAAGTGAATAATATTCTTAATACTCCCATGTTTAGCATTTCACTCCTTAGATTAGGATTGACATCCTTATTTACCGCTATGCTTGAGTTGTTATATTTGTAGGTAATTTGAGGATTTTGATTAGAATGAGCTTGTTCAAGCAACGACGAAAAAAAATACACACAAAAGTCTCTTTCTATCAGTGACTTGTTTTAGCTCAGTCAGAGTGACGTTGCCTTGGATATGCTTAGGAGTTGAGGCAGTGTGGATGATAATTCACTCATGTCGTAATTCATTTTATAGGATGTTATTTGGCTTCTGTTCGATGTTAATGTTGACTTTGGACCCTTTCTTTTCCACCTTGTCACTAAGATGTCTGGCTTAGGACAATTCTTCCAAATAAGACTTGAGGGTTTTACAGTTTTCTATTGTGTTCATGTTGTCCTTGTGATACAAGAACCTAAGTGAGTTATTTCTCTTGGTTAGGTTTCCCCCATCTTCATTGGCCACTTGAGGAGTTTCTATATCAGTTCCTTAAACACATTTTTTATTGCTTGGAAAATCTTAGCATAGTCTGCCTTGTCCCCATTCTTAGATCCTTCGTTCTTCCCTTTGACCTATATTGGGGGCATTTTCTCTGTTAGTTCCTTTGATCACCTTTGAGCGCCCATTGCACTTTGCGTGATGGAAATAATGTCTTCGACATTCTTATATTGTTCCATTTGAGGAGGTTGTCAATGGTATCTGCCTCCTTTTTGGTCAGGGACTCATGCAACATAGAGTTGTAGGACCCTATCTTGAATGAGGGTATAATGACTTGCTCCGAGCAGTCCTCAAAGTCATTGTATGTCTCTAGTATTGTCTAGCGTATTCGTGCAAGGTTTCGTGGGGATTCTTCCTAATCTTAAGGAGATAATCCATTCTCCTCGAATGGGCACTGATGGTGATGAAGCGAGTAGTGGTGTATTCAGGGAGTTGCTTAGAATATTTGATCGACTTATGTGGAAATATCTCAAACCACTTTTATGTGCCCCCAAGCTAGAGGGGAATATGCGACACATAAGAGCATTGTTGTGATTCCACAAAGTCATGGTCAGCCTGTACTAATGCACTATGTCAATGGGCCGATCTTTTTATCATAATTTTTGAACCTCGGAGTTACAACTTTCTTCGGGGGTTATTGCGCCTCGTTTGTCCTTGAAAAAGGGGACTAAATTTGGGTGATGAGGTCCATCCTGGCTAGTTCCTTGGTGGATTTCATCCTCACGATTAGTGGGGTGTTGATCTATCTATTTCCTAATGAGATTGCAAATATCATGTCTACGATGTCCCTCCTATTAATTTTGTCTCGCCGAACAACTCTTGTAATCAGATTGCTATTGATCGTGATGAGAAATCCTTCCTCAACTGCGAGGTTTATTCTCTTAAGATCAAGGTGTCCGACCATGTCACTTGTGTTTATGTCCGTAGATCTCTTGTTCTATCTTTTCTAAACGCCGCTGAAAATGTGCATTTTTCTCCTTTTGGAGGCATATGACCTCCTCTTGCTGGTGAAGTCACTGTCATATGCATCAAACATCCATGAGATCTGAGTGGATCTAGACTGTTCGTTGATTTGTTCAAAGTGTTGCCCTTATGGGCGATAACATGCATGAGGAGCTCTCGGACTCCTATTAGGGTAGATCTTAGACCTCACTCTGGATATTGGTAGTCCACCCTCTGTGGGTGAGATAGGAATGCTTGTTAGCTTTAACTAATTTAGGGAGAGGAAACTCAGTTTCCATAGATGGTGCCAATTCCACATATAATAATCCTAAATAGTTAATGCCATACATAAAGGAAACAATCTCACAAGACAAGTATTTATGTGGTTCGACAATGCCCTACGTCCACGGGGTATTTTACTTTTCTTATTATACTTTTTTTCCTGATAACAAGACTTATATGCCATTTTCCTAGGGGTAAGGGTTACAGCCGTGCAAGGATTCCCTTGCATGTTGACAAAATTGCCACTTGATTGTGCTCATCTCTTCCCAACATCCACACAAGTTGAAATCATATTTTTGATTATCTCCTATCTAATCTACGATGTTCGAGTTCTTTTCCACATCTCTAAACATTTAATGTAATTTTCTCACATTTTTATTTCATTTTTTATTTAATAAAAATTTAAGCGTGTATCAAATAACTCAATATTATTGGTAACTGACTCCTCGATGATCTCCACTCCTCTTCCCGATTTATATGGCTTTGAATTTGAAGGGTTAATGTTTGTTGGGTTTCATGGATTTGTTATATACTAGACATTCCACTTATAGAATGTTATAAACTAAGTCTACCAATATTAGTATTCCAACATTCTGATTCGAACAAAAAATAAACACCATACAGAGAGTTTGGATATGGATATGGATATGGGTTGGCAGCAAGGTTTGTATATTTATTTTCTAATTTTTTTTTACCTATATTATTATTTTTTCTTTTCTTGATGTCAATACACCAAAATAGGTAATTTTCAAGTGTTTTAAAAACTTGCAAATGTCATTTGCAATGATTCAAAATACTTGCAAATTGGCGCATTGCAAAAAATTTGCAAGTGTTTAAACACTTGCAAAATTTTCATTTGCAAGTGTTCAAAACTATTGTAAAATTCAGTAAGCATTTTTATTTTGCAACGGTTATAGACACCTGCAAATGATCAAATATGTATTATTTTTTAATGGCTAGAAACACTTAAAAACAATAATAGGTAAGGAAAAAATTGTTCCTTTTGCAACGGTTTAAAACACTTGCAATATATGATACATATAAAACACTTGTAACGATTTAAAACACTTGCAATATACAATACACATTGAAAAATCTCTATTATTAAAACCTATTCCCATTTAGATTCAACTAGGACATAAGCAAATATTTGAAAAGAATCAAAACTTTCCATTTCTACTACAAATATATCGATAAACACATCAATGTAACAATATAACTATTTATTCATACAAATCAATCAAAAACACATTAATTCATTAATCTCCCTATTTTCCAAATGATCTTCGGATAACCTTCTTATCCAATGCTGTGAAGAACAATATATGCATATTCTTTGCCAAATTCCAACCTACACAAAAGAACATAAGCGAGTTAACAAAAACACTAAAATATAGGAAAACAAAGAACATATACACAATCTTGAACAAACAATGATTTCATAAATTGGCACACGTAAACTCAACAATTCATGAGAGTGATGAGATCAATTAATTTCTAGAGGATATTGAACTCTCAATAAAAAGTAAGGCCTAATATGAAACTATGATCAATCATAATTATAAGGGAAAATCTAAGAGCAAAGATTGAACAAATATCAAATTCCATTACTGAAAATGTAAATATCATTTTAAACATTAAATTATTATAATACTTTATTAAAACAAATTATTCCTAATGTAACATGTGGGTTCTTGGAATATGGTTAGTATCAAGCGAGGCGTAATCCCTTATCAAGATCGGGATTGGTGCTTAAGACAATATTTAATGATGACAATAAATGAGGGCAAGAAGGACAATAACATTCAACACTCAGACTAGTATAAAATGAGATCTTTACACCATAAATACACTGTAAATACAATAAATAGATGGGACTAGCAAGGGACTTGGTCGGAGGGAGAAAGACTAATCACTCTCGGCACAATAAAAGCAAGGTAGGAACTCCAAGCTCAGTTAATGCTCAATGATGAGGGTATTAATGGGCGTAGGAAGGATATTTGGACAATAAATGTTTTCATAGAAGCTCTCATATATGAGGAAAATACAACAGAAATTTGGAATAAAGATTTTCATCATTGTAAACTATTTAGTTAGTCTATTTATATGGAGGCAAGGTTACTCGAGTAACCTTGGTGGAATTAAATGTGATTAATCGGCATCAAATGCTAAAGTACCGTAATGTTAATGTCAAAGATACTGCATTAAATGCATGGGATATCATATTTTGTAAAAAAAAAACTACTCAATCAGTTGGAAGCATGGTGGCATTAATGAGGAACGTGATGTGGCATCTCAAAGCCTTACCTTAGAACGACTATAAAATCAGACATGGCTAACTAGGCCTGCCATCCTAAGGATAAACTCACTTGAGTGCTGTAATTTCGAGTCCCAAAATGCCAGATGATATGTCGTCATAAAGTGAGGCAAACAGTGACCCCACTAGACGTGTGGTCACATCAATCAAAAGGATAGTGTATGGTTTTGATGTTGCTCGTCTGGAAGGTAGCTTTAGCATTGGGTATGCTATGTTTTGGCTAGCAACTGTTTCTAGGCCAAGGATACAAGACTGAGGTTCCTCGAGGAGGTCCCTTCGACTGGGTTAATGAAGTAGCTCAAGTAACCATTTGTAAAGACTAAGATTTTGCCCAAGTGTGCCAAAAGGGTTGGGTATTACTTTTCCAATGTTTCCTTACTCCCAATCCTCCAAACCATGGACCTACGAGGTTCCCAAGAGGAGGTGATTCAATAGAGCATGTGAGCTCTGCCATGCCCTGCCAGGCATGGTCCTTCAAGGGTACCCAATAACCTTTCCCATATTATAAAGTAATATTATTCAACAAATAAAGTATAGGTCAAATACATTCTGCTGTATATTACAAAATATTGTTATTCGAATAACTTTGGTCTTCGAAGAGAGTCCTTCGAGGGATGTCTATGGAGGGTATTCATGGGAAGTCCTTCCATATGTATTCATATTCCTATTAAGTTTCTAAGTATATGATCAACTCACCTAATCAACCTTTGGTGAGGACTCCCCCCTACATTTGCCCTTTTGGAGAGATATTTGTTTATTTCATGAAGAAATATTTGTACGAAACTCCTGGTTGATCTTCAAACCTTTCTGCAAAGAGAGGCAATATCTATAGGCAATTAATTATATCACAATAAATATCTAATTATTCAGAAAAGAGAAGTGTGTGTGAGGAGCTTAGCTAGTCCTTCTTTTGAACGACTTCGTCTTTTAAATACCTTATGATATTTCAGATAACGCCATTCCTTGATGGGACATTATGATTGCATGTAAAAGTTTTCTTGGTGGAAGTGAAGATATTTTATTCAAATTTCCCCTAGAGCCTTCATCTCCCCCAATTTAGAGAAACTCTAGGCATGCCTTATTTATTACTCTGGTCGTATCACATTTAATGAGGTTGTCATTTGCACTTCTGCGCTTTACATGTGGTGGTTTAGGGGTTAACACATTTTCCTCACGTAAGAGTATTTGCATGCCACTTCTTGAAGAGTTTGCGGGTTATATTTGGGTCAACCTGTCAAAGATATTTCTTCATGGTAAATCCCATGACTGCCCCAGGAAGGATCTGATTAACATGGTCGTTCACATGGCCTATGGCATCAAGCCTCCTCTAGCTACCATCACCCTTGGTTATTGATACACTTTGCTAGATCATGTACAAGATGATTTGGTACGAAGCATCAAAAACTTTGATGTCTCGAACTATCTCAATCATGTGCTACTGACAGCCTTTCTGTACTCTTATTTCACGGAGTATTCCCCAACTGGTAATGACCCCAGTTCTCATCCCATCAAGGTCCCTCAAATATGTTACTGGAAATATTAGAGTTCTAAAAAGCCCTTTGTATCTTTAATCGATAAAGTGGAGAAGTTTTTCCCTCTCCCTTATGTTGGGGTAGATCAGTTTTGTATGAACCAATTATTTGCGGACGAGGAGAGTCTTATCACCCCCATTGAGGAATCATTAGCCAGGAAATTTTAGACGAATAATGTTCCATTGTTGTTGATTCCCTCTTATCTACCTTTGTACACATAGTGGTACTCCTTTTATTCCATTTACTGCCTAATCGTGTGGCTATGCAATTAGGCTACAATGAAGGTATTCCCATGTTAAGTCATTTCACCCATGAGAAGCCTATAAACTTTTCTTTCGCATGTAGAAACTTCCTTACTTCTACCATCGTCAATATTTGTTCGAATGACGTTTCCAATCCTGTTATCTCGAGCAAGCGAGCTCGAGGGGTAAGGTCGATGATGTACTTGATGGTATTTTGGCTAAATTAGCTGGGCTATTTCCAAATCAATCTTCTTAAGGAGCCCCGGTACCCTAATGTTCAAAGGTTTCCTCTGACGGAGATGGGGTTGAGGAAATGCACTACCTCTAACTCCCTATTCCCTAAAGCTCCACCAATAATTCTACCCTCCCTTGGACCATGTGAAGCAAGATATAGTAAAGAAGAAGAAAGCTACTTAATCTTCAATTCCAGTCGAATTGGCTATTATTGCCCCTGGTCCCTCAAGGCTAGTTAAAGGGGGTGATACCCCTCATGCTTTTTCGATTGGGGAAGTTGTGTGGGCCACCTAAAAATATCCCAAGAAAAACTCTAGGTTACCCAAGAACTCTATCCAAACTTGACTCTTGATTCCAATATTACTCAACAAATTAATCTGATGTTCGAATAGCTTCAGCATACTTGGGATAATATTTATGAGGAAGATAGGGATTTTATGTCAACTGAGATGGCCTCTCAAGGGTTTTAATATGACCCGCAAACTACTGGAGGTAGAAAGATAAGGAAGTTGTCTAGTCCTATTATTATTGTGTTGGAGGAGACAGGTGAGACGAGCAAGGAAGAACATTCTGAAGAGGAGGTAGCTCTTGATGAAGAGTTTATAGATGATGACGAAGAGGAGGAAGTAAAAGAAGGGGAGGAAGTGGGGGAATAGGAGGAGAAAGAGTAAGAGGAAGAGGAAGAATATTCTCCCCTTCTTCGAAGACATAGGTTGCGAAGAATGGTTTCTTCTTCTAAGCTTGCTTTTCCTCCTCATGATTATGAAGTTTTGGAGGATGTTTTGGAGGAAGAGGTATGTCTCCTAATTTTCCTTTTTGCTTCTAACTTTTACTCTTTTTCCCTTATAATATTGATTCATATTTCCCCTCTTTAGGTTGATGTTCGAGGTGACTTCCACGATGATGTTGAAGTTGGTGGCCCGTTGGTGGAGATAGCTAGAGTTTTACCTGTCTCGAAGGAAGTTGCACCTATGGATATATCTACCCCTATAACCTCATTGGCAACTACAAATTTCCCCCTAGGGGTAGATATATCTCTTTATTCTATACTTTCCAGTACTGGCTGTTCGCCTGAATCTTCCTTCCAACGCCATCAGGTTAGTCTTGAGGAAGTTTTTTATGATAAAGGTATTGTTGAGTTTGTTGTTGGAAAGTCCCTCGTTGTTGTTATACCGTAGATTATGTTAAAACAAATTATTTTCTTTTTGAACTCCTTTTTTCATATTCTTATTGTTCTCATCCTGTTCTCTGTTGTTCTTTATAGGTGTCACTCCCTGAACAAACGGTCTCGCTAACCCCTCCTCCCTCCAATGACCAGGTCTTGGTTACTCTCTTTGGGCCCTCAATCCTCAATCCATAGGGAGCCAAGGTTGTCTCTACTGGTCAGGTAGGAGGTGGGCATGAAGATGTTGGAGGTACTATTGGTGTTGCCTCAGAGAAGTATGTTTTGGTTGTGCCTATAGATTTTCATGAGGAGGAAGATTTAGTTCAAATGACCACCCAAACGTTCACCGATAATCAGCAGCCAGCGATATACTCTTCTTTTGTGTTACTCCTGCATTAAAATGTTATTAGAATTGCCTATAAAATAGGACATTGATTCTCCCATAACTGAGGGTCAGGTGAGCCAAGTCATATTGGTCTTTAAATCTCCTATAACTGAGGGTCAGGTAAGCCAAGTTATATTGGACTTTAAATCTCCCATAACTAAGGGTCAGGCAGGCCAAGTCATATTGGTCTTAAAATCTCCCAAAACTGAGCGTCAGGCGTTCGAAGTTATATTGGAATTTAAATCTCCCATAACCGAGGGTCAGGCGGGCCAAGTCATATTGGTCCTAAAATATCCTAGTGGGCCAAGTTATATTGGACTTTAGATCTCCGATAACCGAGGATCAGGCGGGCTAAGTTATTTTGGACTTTAAATCTCCTATAATCAAGGGTTAGGTGGGACAAGTCATATTAGTCTTTAAATCTCCCATAAACGAGGGTCAGGCGGGCCAAGTCATATCGGTCTTTAAATCTCCCATACTTGAGGGTCAGGCGGGCCAAGTCATATTGGTCTTTAAATCACCCATAACCGAGGGTTAGGCGGTCCAAGTTATATTGGTATTTAATTTTGTATGCAATAGAGTTTGTATATTTTTCTGACTTGATAATTTCTTATATTTTAGGTTGAGGTTGAGCAGTCGACTGTAAGCGAGCCAGAAGTTGAAGGTGTTGTACGTGAGATTGCATAGGCAAGGACAATGGATGATTTGACAGAAATGGGTGCGGCCCCTAGTGTGCAAGTTCAGGAAGTGGCTCCAACTATTGGTGAGATGCCCGAAGTGGTACTCCTAGGTTACAAAAAAGTGACAGTGCTTTGGAAATTTGATGTCCCTCTGCTAGCGATAGTGTCTTTAGTGTGAACCTTCTTGAAGCATCCCTTGAAGTGGTTGTGAGACCGACCTTGCTCAATTTCCCCCACATCCCGACTGTCGGTCCTCACACATTGATTGAGAAACTTTTAGACAGTTTTCCTTCAACCTTTGCCCCTCGCAGTGTTCAACCCATACCCGTGATGATGGCTTGTAGGTTACTTGGCCTAGACACTATTTTAGATGAGATCTTCAATAATCCTCTGGAGTATTTAACCTCTGATACAATAAAGGTTTTATTGGGGAAGGTTAATTTTCTTATCAGTGATGGGTTTTTACTATTTTGGTTGGTGAAGTTGCTACGTGACTTCAAGAAGGCTGAGTTACCTGCTCTTTATGCCAGGATGAAAATTTCTCATCGCTCGTAGATGGATATCTCGCAGGAACTAGTAAGTTTGGTGGCCGAATTATTTATGTCTGAGTAGAAGGTGGAGTATGCTCGTAATGCCGATGCCCAAGAGGAGGATGCCTTAATTAAGTCTGAGTAAAATCTAGATGATGTTCAACAAAGAAAGGAGTGCCTCCAAATAGACTTGTCTGATCTAATCTTCAACTATAGTAACTTCGAGCAGATACTTCCTTAGAACCACCATCGACTTCTTGGCTTGGCTAACCCGCACTTCATAATGGATGCCCCCATAGCAGCTTTTTGTTTAAGTTCCCCCTTTGTTTGCCTCTCTCTTTATTTTTACTATTTTGGAACCTCCGTGGCATGTAACAAAGCATTTCTCTCTTTTATTTAAATAAACTACTTGACATTCAGTTCCCTTCCTTTTCTGTCTTTCTTAAATATTGAATGAGCTGGTACATCCATACAATTTACATTATGTAAAATAAGGAAAAGAAAAATAGACCAAGGCTTTCACAACAACGATGACTTTATACCATGTTAAATAGATAACCCAACATTTGTAGGGAACAGTATTTCAAACAAGTATTAATAAAATATAATGAAATAAATTGAAGTGTTGGGTGTGAATTGAGTAAGTTCAAACATAGTAAGTTTTGAGCCACTTGTTTTTCAGTTTGAAAGTGACATCATCTTCCACCTTAGATATCTCGCGATAACTCGAGTCATAAGTTGCTCAAACAATCTAGGGTCCTTCCCAGTTGGCTTCAAACATAGGCAATGACAATCCCATGTTATGCCTCGTGCAAGCCTTCAAGACTATATCTCTTTCCTTGAAATTTTTTGGCCTTACCATCTGATCATAGGATCTGGACAACCATTTTCTATACATTTTGAAGTGCCTTGCAGTGTTGTCTCTATGATCCTCTAGTGCTTCGAGTTGTACGTGTCGACTATGGAGAATGATGGCACTTCGTAAGTTGTATCGAGCAGACGGTACCTCGAGTTCTACTCGAAAAACAGCTTCTTCACCAAAGACTAAAGAAAATGGGGTATACCCTATGGGTTTTCTCTTTATCATTAGATAATCCCATAGAACCTTGGGTATCTTATCGCCCCATGTGCCCGGGAAGTCCTCCAGCATTTTGGCCAAGATATCTACCAAAGTCTTGTTAGTCACTTCTGTCGATCCATTACACTTCAGGTATGCTACAGTTTACTTGTGGTTGATAATGATGTATTTATCTATCAACAGACTTACTTCATTGCTCACAAAAGGAGTGCAGTTGTCCGAGAGGAAGAAATTTGAGATACTAAAACAAAAAATGATCTACTCCTTTATGAATCGAGCGACTAACACAGCAGTCGATCTCTTTAGTGGTATGGTTCTACCCATTTGGTAAAACATTCAGTGGTGACAAGTATCCAAATATTTCCTCTCGAGGAGGGATTTATTGCCCCTACTAAATCGAATGCCCATGTGTGGAACGAAAAAGGCGTGGAGAGAGAATACAAGTCCACCGAAGGAGCGTGAATTATATTCCCATGAAACCGACAAGCGTTGCATTTGCAAATAAACTCCGCTGAGTCTTTCTCTATCTTAGTCCAGTAATACCCAAAGATCATGAGTTGATCATAAAGTTTGGCTCCTCTGATGTGTCTTGGCTCGTGATCCTACTTCATCACTTCTTTGGTTTCTTCCCCCATGATGCACCTTAGAGGCCTGTCATGAATCCCTCATCAGTAAAATTTCCCTTCCTGGACATAATATCTGGGTGCTCTCCTTTTTAGCTTCGTAGCATCATCCTTGTCTTTTGGCATTAATCTATCCACCAACATATACATATATGGTTGCCTCCAGTCCTAAAGTTGATCGATGAAGTTTCACTCTGCTGCCTGTTAAAATAACCAACATTTCTCGTAGCCCTTTTGTACTATTAAAACATTTTGCCTCATCGAAGGCCATAAGTAACCCTCACATTTGACCCTTTTGTATAAGGGAACTTCTGTGGTCTCACATCTATCTTCAGGTACTTCAATCAATTTTCTCTTGTCTTCCTCTGGCTCTCCACACCTGGATATCCAGATTCCTTTATTCTTATAGTATAAGTTGCCCGTAGAAATGAAATACTACGTAAAGTTAACTAAGCCAAGTGGGCCTTCACCTATCTTCAACTGCTTCCTTATTTTGCCCCTCCAATCATCGATATTATCTATGGACAACATTTTCAGTATGGTCGATGGAGCTATCCTCTAGGTGATTCGAACAACTGTTTACTCTCCATAAAAAGCCATCTTTTTAGCAATAGTGGCATAAGCATCAACATGTCGATTCATCGTTCGAGGGTGCCTTTTGATCAGTACTACCTCGAATTTCCCAAGCAACCTTTGTATAATCGTTCAATTTGGTGCCAAGCTCATGTACTTCAAAGAAAAATCTCTCATCACTTATTTAACCACTAAGTTAGACTCCCCTTTTATTGTGAGGACCTAGATGACCCTTCTAGGGGACTCGATCAGTTCCAGTACCAGCGCTTCATACTTAGCTTCATTGTTCGAACACTTGAAATATAACTTGAAAGACATTCGAATTTCTTTCCCATTCTTTCTCAAGATGATGCCTCCTCCCCCTTGTTTTCAGTCAAAGAGACATAAAATTCCATGCTCCACTCATCCATGCTGGTTGCTACAAAGTTGGCTTGGAGATCATCACCCGAAAGCTCCTCCACGGGTGGCTCGAATGTACCAGAGGGAAAGATGGCTAACAGGTCTGCATAATCTTGGATTTTGATGTCTCGAGGAACTATGAATTTAAGATCATACTCTAAGAGGATTAAGAACCATCGAGTTTCCCGGCCTATTAGTATAGTTCTAGTAAGCAAAAACTTGATAGGGTCATACCTAGTTACAATGTGGACTGTGAATGACAGTAGGTAATGGCTAAATTTTTGTGCTATAAATACAAAGGCTGAACAGTGCCTCTCGATGGTAGTTTATCTGGCCTCTGGACCATATATAATCCTAATCAAGTAATAAATAGGCTTCTCTATACCATTCATCTCTTGGTCCAATAAATCCCTAATGGATCATTTAGTAGAAGTGAGATATAGGGGATAAAGGAATACCTTCCTTCAGGGGAATCATCGTCTGAGAGGATATAAGGAGCGTTTTCATCTATCCATGGCATCCTTGTGCGGCTGTTCCTATGCAAACTTGGAGCCTTTTCTCAGCAACTCCATTAGCGAATGTGTCACTTCGGCTAGCCCTATCACAAACCTCCTCAAGTAGGAGACTTTTCCAAGGAATCTCTTTAACTCCCTCACTGATTTTGGCCTTAACATATCAAGAATGGCCCGTTGTTTATCCAAGTCCATCTGAATGCCTTGTCGATTCCCCATGAATTGAAGGAACTTCCCACTTGTTACCCCGAACACACATTTAAGAGGGTTCATTTTCAACTTGTACTTCCTGCATTAGGTGAATACCTTCCACAAATCATCCAAGTGAGAAGTATCCTTTTTGGATTTGATTACTAAGTCATCAACGTAAAATTCCACAATCTTTGTGAAAGTGGTCGTAGAAAATGGCCATCATGGTTCTCTGGTAGGTGGCTCCTGCATTCTTCAAACCAAATGGCATAACTGTGTACATGAAGTTGCCCAAAGGCATTCGAAAAGTAGTGTTCTCGGCATCACCTAAGTCCATCTTGATCTGGTTATATCCCACATAACCATCCATGAAGTCGTACATCTCATGTCCTACAGTTGCATCGACCAGGCTGTTTATGGAAGGCAATGAGAACTCGTCTTTTGGGCACGCTCAATTCAGGTCCCTAAAATCCCCACATATTAGGATCTGTCTCTTGTCTTTCTTTCACACATGCATAATGCTAGATAACCAAATTGGGTGTTGGATAGGGATAATGAACCAAATGTAAGCAACCTTTGAACTTCTTCTTTGATTTTAAAATCTAACTTTGCCTTGTACGTTTGAGTATCCTGCTTCACGGGGATGGCCGACGGAAAGATGTTCAACTTAAGGCAGCGCATCTCCTTGTTAACCCCAGGCATCTCGTTATATTTTCACGCGAAGATGTATTTGAACTCCTCGAGCAGCTTGATAAAATCCTCTTTAGGTGACCCTTTCAGGTCCTTCAAAATAAATATAGGGCGAGGGTAATCGCCCTCCTTAGCCAAGTTTATCTTCTCCAACTCTTGAATTTGAAAACTAGGTATATCCTTCATCCACTAAGGCTGCTCTTCTACTTCTTGTACAAACTCTTGAAGATTTGAGTTGTTAATCACCAAGCATTGTCCCTGGTTGTCTATAAAGAAGCATTCATAAACCCGGTCAGCCTCATTGTCCAGACCTTTAGCTGCCCGCTCACACCTTCATAACTTGTAAATAATTCTGCCGTTAGGCAAAACAACTGTCTTACACTACCGAGAACTTTCCTTTCTATGAGGCCTCTTTCGATAATTTTCTTCTAACTCACTCACAGAGTTCTTGCTGAGGATGCTCTGGGTCTGGACCTAGTGTTCGATTAGATTAATGTGTGGCGTCATTCGATCACACAGTTGTCTTGACAAACTGGGGGGGGGGGGGGGGGGGGGGGCTTACTACCTCCTGATCAATCTCTTCTTCATAGGTCACCATTGGTCGAGTAGGTGCACGCACCCTCTCTCGAGTGTGTGGGATCCTTATTCCTCCAGTATATTTTGTCACCATCGTGGCCTCCTCAAACAACTCGATATAAAAGGTAGCGTCCACCAAGTGTGCTTCCTTCGCGAAAGGTTTCTTGAATGATCGAATCACCACCTCTTTGCCTTTTTTTATTTTCCTTGGCACATTGGTGGTAAGTGGAGGGCACCAACCCACGATTGTGCATCCAAACTCTTCCTACTAGCAGCTGATATGACGGCCCACAATCCATGATGTGGAATTTTACGAGGGAAGTAATATTCCCCATTATGTTACCCATGCTAACGTATCCCACAGATTTAGATGAGTGATTATCGCACCCCAATATTGCCAATGAATGCGGTACTATTCTTGTTTCAGATAGGCCAGTAGCATAAAAATATCTGATGGGGATTATATTAATGGATGCTCCTCCATCCAACAAAACATGAGAGAAAACACAATCGTTCACGAATGTTGTAACATAAAGGGGTCTATTGTGAGGATACCTGACCAATCTATCTACTTTCGAAAACGTGACTCTAGAAAGACACCTCCTCACAAGCTTGGCCATGGCCCCCTTCCATTTCAGGCGTGGCACCATAATTCTAGCGTCGGCCACCACCAAAACCATGTCGGGCACTAGTAAATAAAATACCATTCTTAACATGAGACAGATATGAGACATAATAAAATCAATCCATGAGATAAATAATTGAATCAATCCCGAGTGATAATAACAATTGAACGATAAAGGATCCATCACATGCCAAAACTATGAATAAATCCAATCTCAAATTATGATTTAATTAAAACCTAAATAATAGTCACTGTGATTAATCCAATTGAAATCCTTTAACAACTTTGGAAAAGAATGACCCAATAAAAACCCAAATGAAGTCTCATAATGAAATACGACTGAAAAGAAAGTCTAACTAAATAAAGAAATAGAATGAATAAACTCCAGCTGCACCTCCAAATGATAAACTCCGATAATCCTATGCAGCTTCTCCAAAACATATCCTGAAAAAGTTAGTAAACGCACGAGGTCAGAGCCCCGAGCATGAATACACACTACTCCCCTCAAATAAGGTCCGTGAACCCGACAATAGAATTATACGTAATAAATATCACAATAGAGTATTTTACTTACTAAGCTAATTAAACGCGAAAAGATAAATAACTAACCATCCCCAAAGATTCTGATAAAAACACACTAATATCATTTTAACTATCCCACAGCCCCAAAGCGTTAATTTTAATAAATTAATCCAAATTTATTATTGTTCTCAATTTTTATTATGGTGGTCCTCCCGCCCCGGGTGGTAATCCATCAAAGTCTCACACTTCCCCTTGTCAATAGCCAACCGAATCCGTTTAAACTGTCGATCCACCATAATATGACAAGGTTCCACACACGACACGACACGACATAAATCTCCCAAGCTGACCCGTTTAAACTGTGGGTCCCTAACACATTATGTTGCGACAAATTTTAATACCCATTTTTATCTTAGGCATTAATTCTCATTTTCTCAATTTCATAATTAACAAATTTCCCAACCCTTTTAATCGATGTGAGATGCTCAAAATATCCCTTAGTCCTATGCCTAAGGGTCCCCAAGTCACCAATACGTCCTACCCTATGTATAGGATGAATTTCTAACATAAATCTCAACCTAGTCACATGCCTAGGCTAGCGTAACAATATAAAGTATAAAAAATCAGCCCACCCCCGACATAATAAAGTCATAATAATCTACCCTCACTAGTTACATACCTAGAAGGTGTAAATCATCAAAAGGCCTACCCACTAGTCCCATACCTAGAAGGCATCCTACAATATAGGGAGAGAAAAAACACCCAATAACCCATCATCACAATGGCAATTTAATAATACCAACAAGTCACAAAAACAAGCATAATTAATCAACGTATAAAACTACGCTTAATAGTCCAATTGAAGTAAATCTTAATTTAATTATCACATCGTCATAAATACCCAATTAATCCCAATTAATTATTTTAATTTATATACACCGAGATTTCATCATTAATACATCATATTTCCAATTTCATTATCTCTACACAATTTACATGAATTATACGTCCCCAAAATTCATTTAATTCAAAACCAAGGTTTTTCTACATGCAACCTATACTAATAAAACCCAAAATCCACTCATCAATCCTACATACCCAAGGGTTATGAATATTATTCAGATTAAAAGAATTAATAAAAACAGTCCCATAATTAGTGTCCACTTTCTCTAATTAAGTTACTAATTGGTTTTAATCAAAAACACATGATTAAGGGTTTAGGTGACACTTAAAACACATAATACTAAAGGAAAAGAATAGAGTATTCATGCCTAAGATTAAGTTGAAGAAAAACTGGTAGCACGGTTGGATTCCTCTCGAAAAATTTACAAAGAAGTGCTATTTGACAAACTTGATTAAACCACCCCAATTAAGCCTTCCAAAACTTGTGACAAAAACTTGATTATGTAGGAGGTTGATGATTATGGAGGAGAGAATTTTTTTTTGGAAGAGTTCTCTGGTGAAAAACTTGTGAAAAAGTGATTATGAAAAGTCCCCCCACGAATTATTAGTCTTATATACATTTTAAAAATTCTAAACCAACTCAAACTAAAAAAAAATAACTCACCGACTCAAAATCTAGGTATAGTCGATCGATCAACTCCCAGGGTCGATCGATCGACCCTACAGGTCTGGCGACAGTTCCCCCACAAAATGCCTATAAGGAAAAAATAATAAAAATCCATTTTAATTCTGAATTCAATTCCGCTTGAAGTTTTATTCTCCTAATATTAAAACCAACATATTTTACTAATAAAAATTATTAAATTCAAAATTTTATTTTTGTCGAATATTCCAATTAATTAATCAAATTAATTGATAAAAACACAGACTGTTACATGTTCATTATTATATTCCTTTGGGTACGGAGTACAAAAGTCGTCGTAATGTGAAGAACTATCTATAGCCTTGGACACTGCTATGAACTTAAAAATCTCCTTATTTTCCTACATGCTAGGTAGTGGAGAACTGGTTGGAGGTGTTACCATGACAGTTGGCATTGCTAGCGTAGCTGGTGCACTCTTTCCCACGCCATTAGCCATTGCATATGCTATTGAAGCCATTCCTTGGCCTTGCACCACTGGCCCTATTGTGACAAGTGGGATTATAGGTGGTGGAGCAGTGGGAAGAACGTTACCAAAGGTAGGTGGAGTAGTGGGAGGAACACTACTGAAAGCAGGTATCATAACCCCACCCATAACGGAGGGAGATGGTATCCCCACCGGTGGTGTCATGAAAGGCTTTGATCCTTCAGTGGTTCCCAACATCGCCTGGGCCACTAAGGTTTTGATGAACTCCTCAAACAACCCCATGAGACCCACCATTTGCGCTGAGCCTCACTACACCAAAACTGGCGAATGGTCATGGCCAAAATCCCGGAACAAAACTGTTAGTCGCGGACTTAGGCCGTGACCATTTTGGGTGCGACCAATTTTATGGGTCGCGGCCCAAGTCCATGACCATTCTAGGGGCCACGTCCCTGAAAGGTCACAGCATATGGTCGCAGACTTGGGCCGTGACCCACACCGCGATGGGAAAAAAAATGGTCACGGCCAAAGTTCGTGACCCCCCAACCGTGACTAAAAATGGTAGCGGCCAAAGTTTGTGACCCACACTGTGAAGAAAAAAAGGAAAAAAAAGATCACGGCCAAAGTCTGTGACCCCTAACCGAGATGAAAAATGGTCGTGGCCAAAGTCCGTGACCCATTTTTTCCAATTTTTTTTTATCGCGGCATGGGTCAAGGTCTTTTGCCGCAACCATTCTTTTTGTCGTGGTGTGAGTCACAGACCTTGGCCGCGACCATTTTTCGTCATGGTTGGGAGTATGGACTTTGGCCGCGACCATTTTTATGCGTGACGAAAAAAATAAAAATGGTAATGGACAAAGTCCATGACCATATTTAACTATAATAAAAAAATGTTTTTTTGGGTCCAATCCTAAAATTGCGGGTCACGTGGCTACGCGTGGCCTATTTCAACGTGTTACGTTGGACACGCATAATGTGTTACAAATATTTATTATTGGAAAAACAATAAAAAAATCACAAATTACGAATCGAGAACGTTATTAATAAACTAATATACATACAAACTTAAAAATATTTTAAGTCTTAATATAAAACCTGCTTATTATAAAGCCCGTATGGCCATAAAATTTAGCAATCAAATTATAAAAGCCCCCACGACCATAAAACTAAATAATAAAATTATTAAAGCCCGCACGTCCGTAACACATAAAAACATAATCCTGAATGTAAATATTATATAAACAATCTTCGAGTTGTAAACCATTACCTTAAGTCTAGATATTTTTGAATTATCATCGTATTCTCAAATCTGGAGTCTCGTGATCGCGCGGTCAGTCCCTACGAGTTACATTGGTCCCGTGCGAGGTGTTGGTACCTCTCACGGGGTCGTTCGGGGTGTCTCACTCTAACATCTTATTTTTAAGCCTAAGTCTAAATATTTTCAACTTATCGTCTTATTCTCAAACCGGGTGTCTCGTGATCGTGCGACCAGTCTTTACGAGTTACATTGGTCCCGTGCGAGGTGTCGGTGCCTCTCATGGGGCCGTTTAGGGGGCGTTTTGTATTTTTGTCCTCTAATGCCATGTTTTTAAGCCTAAGTCTAGATATTTTTGAATTATCATCTTATTATTAAAACGGGAGTCCCGTGATCATGTGGTATGTTCCTATAAGTACGTTGGCCACGTGCGAGGTGTTGGTGCCTCTTACGGGGCCGTTCGGGGCTTGCTTTAATATTTTGCCCTCTAACGCCTTGTATTTAAGCCTAAGTCTAGATATTTTCAAATTATCATTGTATTCTCAAATTGGGAGTTAGGTGAGCACGCGGTCAGTTCTTACGAGTTACATTGGTCCTGTGCGAGGTGTCGGTGCCTCTCTCGGGGCCGTTCGGGGGCTATTTTGGGTTTTCTCCCTCTAATGCCATGTTTTTAAGACTAAGTTCTGATATTTTACAATTATCCACGTATTCTCAAATCGAGAGTGCCGTGATCGCGTGATCAATTCTTACGAGTTACGTTAGTCCCGTGCGAGGTGTCGGTGCCTCTTATAGTGTCGTTCATGCTGTTTCGAGATTTCTCCGTCTAACGCCATGTTTCTATGACTAAGTCCTGATATTTTCAAATTATCCTATTATTCTCAAATTGGCAGTTCCGTGATTGCACGGTCAGCCCTTACGAGTTACATTGGTCCCTTGCGAGGTGTTGGTGCCTCTCATGGGGCCGTTCGGGGTCTATTTTGGGTTTTTGCCGTCTAACGTCATATTTTTAAGCCTAAGTCCTGATATATGCAAATTATCCTTGTATTTTCAAACTGGGAGTCCCGTGATCACGTGGTATTGTACGAGTTATATTGGTCCCGTGCGAGGTGTTGGTGCCTCTCACGGGGCCGTTCGGGTGCTGTTTTGGGTTTTTACCCTCTAACGCCATGTTTTTAAGCCTAGGTCCTGATATTTTGAAATTATCATTGTATTCTTAAACATGAAGTTATGTGATCATGTGATCAGCTTGTACGAGTTACATTGCTCCCGTGTGAGGTGTTAGTGTGTCTCATGGGGCTATTCGGGGGCGGTTTCGGGGTTTCCCCCTCTAACGCCATATTTTTAAGCCTAAGTCCTGATATTTTAAAATTATCATCATTTTCTAAATCGGAGAGTCCCATGATTGCGTGGTTAGTCCCTATGATTTACATTGGTCCCGTGCGAGGTGTTGGTGCCACCCACGGAGCTTATTGGGAGTTGTTTCAAGTTTTCGCCCTGTAACGCCGTATTTTTAAGCCTAAGTCCCGATATTTTCAAATTATCCTTGTATTCTCAAACCGGGGGTCCTGTGATCGCGCGATCAGTCCCTACAAGTTACATTGGTCCCGTGAAAGGTGTTTATGCCTCTCACGGGGCCTTGCGGGGGCTGTTTCGGGGTTTCCCCTTCTAGCATCGGGTTTTAAAGCCTAAGAATAGATATTTTCAAATTATCATCGTATTGTCAAACCGGGAGTTCTGTGATCAAACGATCAGTCCTGGTGAGTTACATTTGCCATGTGCGAGGTGCTGGTGTCTCTCACGAGGATGTTCGGATGCTGTTCAAGGTGTCGCCCTCTAACGCCTTGTTTTTAAGCCTAAGTCTAGATATTTTTTTAATTATCATCGTATTCTCAAATCAAAAGGCCCGTGATGGCGCCGTCAGTCCCGACAAGTTACATTGGTCACATGCGAGGTGTTGGCGCCTCTCACGGGGCTGTTTGGGTGCTGTTTCGGGGTGTCTAATGTCATGTTTTTAAGCCTAAGTCTAGATATTTTCAAATTATCATCGTATTCTCAAATCGAGAGTCCATTGATCACCCGAACAGTTCCTACGAGTTTCATTGGTCCCGTGCAAGGTGTCGGTGCCTCTCACGGGGCCATTTGGAGGCTGTTTCGGACTATCACCCTCTAGTTCCATGTTTTTAAGCCTAAGTTTAGATAGTTTCAAATTATCGTGATATTCTCAAACTGAGAGTCTCGTTACCATGCGATCAGTCCCTATTACATTGGTCCCGTTTGAGGTGTTGGTGCCTCTCACGGGGCCATTTAGGGGGCTATTTTGGGGTATCGCCCTCTAACGCCTTGTTTTTAAGCCTAAGTCTAGAGTTTTTGGAATTATCATCATATTTTCAAACCGGGAGTCCTGTGATTGCGTGGTCAGTCCTGACGAGTTACATTGGTCCCGTGCGAGGTATTGGTGCATTTCACGGGGCCGTTTGGGGGTTATTTCATGGTGTCTCCCTATAACGCATTGTTTTTAAGCTTAAGTCTTGATATTTTTAAATTATCACTGTATTCTCAAACTGGGAGTCCCGTGATTGCGCGGTCAATCTCGAAAAGTTATATTAGCCCCGAGCGAGGTGTCTGTGCCTCACATGGGCCGATCGGGGATTATTTTGGGGTGTCGCCCTTTCACGCCTTGTTTTTAAGCCTAAGTTTAGATATTTTCAAATTATTATTGTATTCTCAAACCGGGAGTCCCTTGATAACGTGGTCAGTCCCTACAAGTTATATTGGTCCCATGCCAGGCATTGGTGCCTCTCACGGGGTCGTTCGGGTGCTGTTTTGGGGTTTCCTCCTCTAACGCCGTATTTTTAAGCTTTTAATGCCATGTTTTTAAGCCTAAGTCTTTAATTTTCAAATTATCGCTGTATTCTCAAACCGAGAGCCCCGTGATCACCCGGTCAGTTCCTATGAGTTACATTGATCTCGTGCGAGATGTTGGTACCTCTCACGTGACCATGGTAAGTATGTTTCATTTATTCGGTAGTAATGTTTATAATGATGATTTATACAGAGTTATGTTTCATTTCGCATTATTAATTGTTTAATAGTAAGATTTTGAAATTTATAGTATGTTTTATTTGTATCTTTTTCACATTCAGTTTAATCACAACCCTAAATGTTAGAAATGCCTAGAGTCAATAAACTCAATGGTCATCTAAAAGTTCAAATCCAGCAGTCAACAATAATTCAAATAATAATGCGACATATTTGAAATTCCTAGGGCTAACCAACTCAATGGCCATCTAAATGTTCAAATCCACCAGTCAATAACAATTCAAGAATCCCAAACAACAACTCATAGCAAGTGTCATATAAAAAGTATTAAGGGTGAAAAGGTAATGATTAAATGTCTACATCTAAAAAAAAGAGTTGACTTGGTTGGAATGCGAAAATGATGAAAAGCAACATTACCCATAGTAGCTCCGTAGAGGCCCTGTAGTAGCTCCATAACAGCCCCGTAGCAACTTCTACAATAGCAGCTCCATAGCAGCCCCAAACCTTATGCAAGAATCAAGTACCTAAAAGATTCCAAAACAAAAAATGAAAAGAAAGAAAATATGATACCACAGATACAATAAACCAAATTGATATTATAGCAAAATTCCACACCTCTGTTTTTTGGAAAAAAAAAAGATAAAAAGAATACCTCTTTGTTGTCTTTAGAACATTAAGATATGCAAAGTAATTGGATGGGACCTAGCTTGAAAAGATGAAAACCCTAAATAAAAACAAAAAAAAAGTAAATAGAGAAGACAACCAAATAAAGACTAAAAACAAACAAAAATAATGAAAATAAGGACAATATTGATGCAGTGAGATAAATATACTCTTACCTCAACATTACATGGTCAAGTTGGGTTCCCAATAGCACCAATACATATTGCAATTAACATTTATACTACAAAGAAAGCTAGTAAATGTTTTCATTTATTAAAATCAAATTATGTTATTTATCACCAGCAAACAACAAAATAGAAAAGGTTGGGATGCAAACAATTTAACTTCACCTTAACATATTGAAATTAGAGTGAAAACATAAAAAAAATGGGATGCAAACCATTTAATTTCAGTATGTTAAGCATCAAAATCGCTAACCATAATAAATTTCTTTTACGAACCTTTGTTTTCCACACTACGTGACAATACCAAAGCACATACTACAAATAACTAATTCAGAACAATAGTAATCAGGAACAACCCAAAGCATGCAGTGTATCATATTGTCCCCACCTTTAGCCACCCTGTTACTCACATAATATAACCATAAAAGCAGGGATAAGAATGTCAATATGAGAGATATCATATTTGAAACAAGAAAGGATTATTTGAAAGAAAATAAAATAAAATACCTTACCTTAGGTTTATGTATGAGATACATGTAAAATCTAATTTTCAAACTCAGATTACCTTATCGATCTTGCAAAACCATCATCCAAAACCTTGAATTAACCCTGAAACAAAATAAACGCACAAATATTGGCTTGAGAGAGAACCAAATGCCCTAAAAGAATAAAATTATACAAAACTTAAATCGAACCTTCCTTTAGAACTAATACGAATAAATATCACACAACACCTAGAAAAATGGGGATAATCGAGATCACATAACGATATATGTACCTTGCAGGGATGATTCTTTATGACAATGTAACCTCCCTTTCTAATTGCAGCGAGTTGTTAACGATTGCTTATGTAATTGTGTTTTTTTAAGGCCATGACTTAATCTCTCAAACTGTAACAAATGAAAATACTACAAAAAAATTACTTTATTGTCTACATGTATGGAAACAAGATTAATTAAGAAATAAATTTATAATTAAAAAACAACTACTAAACTAAATTTGTTTTTCATAAAAATATTATAAATAGAGTAATAAAAGTCTCATGTGTAAAATGTATTTGTAAAAAAATAAAAACAAAATTAAAATGAATTTAAATTGAAGACAACTTAAAGCCCATAAAAAATATAAGAAACGGAAAAAAAAATAACCAAAGATTTGAATTAAATAATTTCATTACCCTCTAACCCTCAATCACCACCCCCAGTCCCGTTAACCCGACGTTTCATCCCTCCCTTGCCCTACCCATTTGAATTGGAACCCACCCCAACTTAACCCCCTGAGTCATAACGCACCCCAACCCGAGAGAGAGAGATACATGGACAAAACCACACAAAAGTACTGGTTTCAATGGTGATGATACAGGTGAACGCCGTGGGGAAAGCATTTAAGATTTAGTCTGCGTTGTAAAGATTATGAACATATTAAGATACATTTGACATGTATAAGCAAATTAACCTTTCACCCGAACCACCTCATAATTTAATTTTGTAATTTGGTCCTTGGTTTCAGGCACAACTTATATCTATACATGAGATCACCCACTGAAACCCAGGTACATGACTGTAGAAGGGTGCCTCAAGTTTGGCTATTATATTTTGGGAAGAGGTTCCTCAAATACACCCCCCTTTTAGACTATAGCAAAGATGAGGTTGAGGAACCCCCGGGTTCCCGGTAGAAACTCATATTGAGAAGGAACCCCACCCAGGGTCCCGGTAGAAACTCATACTGAGAAGGAACCCTTCCGAGGTCTCTCGATCACAGAGAATCCATATTTGTGCGGGAACCTAGGCCAACTGACCATAGACAATGCAAAATTGGTGAAACTGTATCTAAGGTCCCTCGATCGCAGAGAATTCATATTGGTGCAGGAACCTAGGCCCCCCTAGCCGCAAAAAATGCATAATTGATGAAAGTGAACCCAAGGTCCCTCGATCGTAGATAATTGATATTGGTGCGGGAACCTAGCCCCCCTGGTCGCAGAAAATGCGTAATTGGTGAAAGTACATCCAAGATCCCTCGACCACAGAGAATTCATATTCCCTGGCCGCAGAAAAGGCATAATTGGTGAAAGTGCAACTAAGGTCCCTCGATCACAAAGAATTCATATTGGTGCAAGAACCTAGCCCCCCTATCTGCAGAAAATGCATAATTAGTGAAAAGGCACCCAATGCCCCTCGATCGTAAAGAATCCATATTGGTACGGAAACTTAGCCCCCCACGGCCGTAGAAAATGCATAATTGGTAAAAATGCACCCAAGCTCCCTCGATGGCACAAAAAATGCATAATTGGTGAAAGATCACTCAGGGTCCCTCAAATACAGAAAAGTCGTATTGGTCAGGGAACCAACAGGGTCCCTCAACCAAAACCCGGGGTAGAGACCCCAGGATGAGGGAGTGGCTACCATGAGCAACCCCTCATCATGAAAAGTCATTCTTTTAAAGAACAACAATATTAACACTTTGCTTTCTTGTACAGGTAGCCTAGTTGAGCAGGCAGGGCTCAAATAGGTCAGCTGGGATCTTTTCGGAGCTTTGGCTTTGCGACTGAGGAATAAGGTTTGTTTGGAAAGTTCAACCACTTAGCACTTTAGGATTGAGATAATACTAGTAGAAAGACCCCACGAGTCTCTCAAGCCCACATACATCTCACATTTAGTCACAAGTGAAGTGATCATCCTAAGGGATGCCCACAAGAAATAAGTTTTTACAAAATGATTTTCTTAGAATAGAGGCCCCCGAGGTCCCTCTCAAGTAAAAATGATTTTAGAGGAGAAGGGTCCTCAGGACCCTCCACCCTCAAGATTGACAGTTTTAGAGAGGGAGGTCCCCAAGGCCTCATCTCTCAAGTTTACAAAGTTTGTACCACAAGTTACCATTTCAAAAGATATTTACCAAATCAGATATTTTGTCTCCATTAAGAGGCATATTTTCTTTTTTACTTTTATTGGCATCAGGTGGCACCTGTCTGAGGGGAAAGACTGCTACACATAGGTAGGGTTAAATGGTACACTTTAGACCTTATCCCTCACCTACCCTCTCAATTTTGGCGCCCAAGGATGCCAACAAAGCCCTAGTGCCCAAGTATAAATAAGACCCCTGGGAAAGGTCAAAACAGATAGAAAACTCAATAGCACTGTTACTCTGTCAAAATCACTCCAAAATTTCCTAGTGTTCTCTCCCTGCTATCTATCTAGTGCTAAGTGCCTTGTTTTTTCACCCTTCACGGACAACCATCACTCTCAGGAGATCTTCTTGAGAAAATTACTATTATTGTTGTGGAAGTTCATCTTCTTGCAGGGAGGGAGTTCCATCTTGCGCTCCATTTTTACCAAAATGAGAAGGTTTCATCAGAAGCTGCTTCAGAAGTTCTTTGGGACCTTGCAGACAACGTCCATTGGAGTGGTTCATGACTCACCCTTTCCAGTTATTCATAGCCCCCAGTCTCACTACCCTCTTATATTTGGAGACTATTCTATGGATGTAGCTCACAGTGACCAGAATACCCAAGAAAAAGTGGTGGTGATCGGAGTTGAGGCGCCTTCTCCTCAGGGAGGGTAGACCAGATCGTCGACAGCGGCTCCGTTGGCAGGTATGAATCATATGAGAATGTTTTTTGTCTTCTTGAAGAAAAATAATGTAGACCTATCATGTGTGGGTCAAGGTTGTGTAACACCAGTTGCTGCCCATTCTGAAGGGGTAGCCACCCCGGTCGCGATTCTGATAGAGACAATTCTTCCACAAAAGGTGATGTCGGAGCTGGCTATAGCACAATCAGGCTCACCAGCTGGTAAGAGCATGAGTTTTGAGGACTCACCCTCTAAGGATATTACCATGGAAGAGGTGAGGAAGTTTCTCTCCTCATCTTAGAGGGAGGATCCTCATCTATATGTGGAGTTGCAAGACCCCTACCCATAGGAAGTAAATGAGAAACCATACCCCGAGAGGTATATCCCACCCAAATTCATCAAGTTGAGCGCCAAAGGGGGGAACCCTAGAGAGCATGTGAAGAGGCATGCTGGTGATAAGAACCTACAATTGAGGTAATTCTCTAAGACCCTCACAGGGAAGGCTTACACATGGTATTAGCATTTGGCACCTAATAGCATCCCTACTTAGGAAGCGATGCACAGGCAGTTCCTTCAGAAGTTATTCATAGCTAAGGATGAATTCACATTAAGACACCTAGCACAAGAGGTCCAGAAACTCGGGGAAGAGTTAATACGGTACATTAAATGATTTCGCGAGAGAGCCTTAGATGTCCAAGAGAATGTGGCAGATGCAAGGTTGAGGTAGATATGAGTCGAAGGACTCTTAGAGGAATAAAAGTTACAATTGATTAATGAAACTAGAGATAAAACTTTTAGAGAGTTCACTAGGGTTGCCAATAATATAGTTATGATTATCAAGCCAAGGTCCCCCAAGTTAGAGGATGTAGGTGACACTAACTTACGAGAGGCTTCAAGTTTCGAGGAGGCAGGTAGTTAACTATGTGGATGGAAATCCCAAAGGAAATAAGGGGGGCTCAGGAACCAAAAATAGCAGTCCCGACAATAAGAGAAAGTTTGGGAAAGATTACCACCGCCACTACCCTGCAGCAGAGCTGAGGCTATGGATTGTTATCATACCTTAGTACAAGAAGGGGTGGGAGGTTCTCTTCACTTGAAAGGAGAAACCCCGATGGGTGTAACACTCTATCAAAGGCTGTTACTACTTACGAAGGATCATTGGTGAGAAGGTGGCCAATGGTACCTTGCAGATCCCTCCTGTGGATGTTAATGAGAACCCACTTCCATCACATCACTTTGGTACCGCTAACATGGTAGTTGATTATAATGAAAAAGCTACCCAAGAGCTGCTAGAGTGAGAGAGCAGTGATCAGTTATGTGAGGGATTGGAAAAGCTATCACTGAGCAGAATTGAGCTAGAAAGAAAGCGAGAGGAGTGGTTCTTCACTCCGGAACAAGAAGAAGATGGAAATAGGGAAATTGAGCAACTGACCCCCTCAGAGGGTGAAGTGGATGTCATCCTCTCTCTAGATGAGTGGGGGACCTCCAAAGCAGAGTATGTTTGCAATGCCCAGAGATATGAGGTAGACCTAGATTTTGAATGTGAGGCCATAGCAAGGAGCCCCAAGTTTAAGTGTTTTTTCGACCAGATAGGGGTGAAATATGACACAAGAATAGCCATCATGAGGAAAGTCTTGGAGGTCGTGTAGCAGCGTGGAGACCCCTCACTAAATTGGTAGGGGATAATTGGAAGGTTGTTTAAGAAGTATACTTCTGAGGTGATGTTTTCAGAAGTAGATAAGCAGGTGCCTTAACCACCCATTGTATGTTACAGCCATGATCAATGCATCTCATTTCCCAAGGCATTAATGGATGGGGGAGCATGTATTAACATCATTCCCATCAGTACATTGTATGAAACATGAATCGACCAAGGGAAGGTAATGCCATACCACTAGTAATTTTAGGATTTGACAATGCTGGAATGCAATCTATCAAAGTGTGTAAATGTGGGAATCAAGTTGGAAAATTTCACTTCCCATATTAAGTTCCATGTTTTCAATGCTAATAGTAGCTACCAACTACTCACTGGGAGGGTATGGATGCACACCCACAGCATAGTGACCTCCACCTACCATTAATGTGTAAATGCCAACATTAGAGGTACAAAGATAGTGATCAAGGCCACGTAGAGACCCTTCACCGTTGAGGAGGACCATATGGTAGATATTGCATTCTACACTGAATTAGATAAGGAAAGGAAGGTCTCTATAAGAAAGTTATAAGGGAGGCAAATAGATGAAGGGAGTGTCCCACAAAAGAAGTTTGTTCATGATCATTTGGTGGGGAGGGTGATCCCTCGTATAGCAAAGGGCAAGAGGAAAGTAGATGAGGTGGATAAGCCTCCTCGAACTTGAAAGAAGGTGGTCTTGCCTGATGGAAATGTCATATACCGCTTATAATGGTCTGCACATGCGGTGTTCTGGGATGAGAGCATCGACCTGGCACCTGAGTGTTTTATTGTTGATGAATCCCATACCGTTGAGAATGTCAAGGAATCAAAAGAAGCTCCAGAATGAATGTAAGATGGACCTAAAGAGCAGCTGTAAGAATTAGAGGAGATCAATTTTGGGACAGAAGGGGGTGAGAGCAGGCCCATCCTAATCTTCAAGTTTCTAGAACCAAAGCAGAAGGGAGATCCCATTGACTTACTCAGGGAGTTCACTGATGTATTTTCCTGGAAGTACGGAGATGCCAGGAATAGACATAGAGGTGAAATCCCATAGATTGAACATTCTCCCTAATGCCCTCCCAATAAGGCAAGCTACAAGAACATACAAAGATGATTTAGATTTAAAGAGAAAGGCAGAGGTAGAGAAGTTACTGGAAACCAGGTTCATCAAGCCCATTCAGTATCCTATATGGCTTTCCAGCATAGTACCGGTTGCAAAGAAAGACAAAAGTCAAATTAGGATTTGTGTATACTTTTGTGATCTGAATCAGGCATGTCCCAAAGATGAGTTCCCTCTGCCGAATATAGATAGATTGGTCGATACTACCACATGACATGAGATTTATATTTTTATGGATGGATACATAGGCTACAACTAGATTAAAATGGATCCAGGAGAAGTGGAGAAGACTGCCTTCCTAAAGCCACTAGTGAACTTCCACTACACAGTCATGCCTTTCAGACTGAAGAATGTTGGGGCCACATATCAATGGACCATGATGGAAAATTTTCAAGATGTATTCCATGATATACTAGAGTTATATGTGGATGACCTAGTGGTGAAATTCAAAAAGGAGAACAAACATATATAGAACCTTATGAAGGTATTCGGGAGGTGTCGTAGGTATAAGATGATGATGAATCCCTCTAAGTGTGCCATTGGGGTTACCGCAAGAAAGTTTTTAGGATTTGTCTTGAATAGACAGGCGGTGCAAGTAGACGCATAAAAGAGGAAATCCATTGTGATGATGCCACCCCCAAGAGTCAAAGGCAGCTCAAGAGTTTCCTAGGAAAGGTATCCTACCTGTGGAGGTTTATACCCGCGCTAGCGAAAGTAACACATCCATTTGTGCCCCTGTTGAAGGATAAAGCCAAGTGGATTTTAGGAGAAGAGCATAAGAAAGCATTTGATAAGGTAATATAAATTCAATCTTCTCCATCCATGATGATCCCCCCAATGTACGGAGCACTATTGTTTCTCTACCTCATCTCAACAGAGAGATCCATAGGGACACTCTTAGCACAAAGGAAGGAAGGAGTAGAAAATTTGATCTACTAACTGTCAAGAGTAATCTCCGGAACAAAGTCTAGATATACTAGCATGGAGAGGCATTGTCAATCGTTTTTTTTTGTGTCTCAGAAGTTGAAACATTACCTACTAGCCTTCACGGTGCACATAGTCATCAAGTGCGACCCTATAAAGTATCTGCTAGCAAGAACAGTACCTGTGGGGCAAGCAACGAGATGGTTTTTGATCGTATCGGAATATGATTTAAAGTGTGTAGTGCCCAAGGCAATCAAGAGTCAAGCAATGGAATATTTGTTATCCCACTACCCAAATGGAAATTTTGAGCCCCCTAGTGAGGAATTGCCCGGGGAGAACTTTCGAGCGTGTATGGTAGAAGAAATGGAGAAATGGGAAATAGAGTTCGACGACTCTAGGACTTAAGGCACAGGAGGTGCGGGCATCATACTCTCAAACAAAAAGAAAAATATCACTCTCTCTTTCAAGTTAGACTTCAAATGCTCATACAATGAGGCTGAGTATGAAGCTCTCATTTTGGGTATGCTAGAGGAACTCCGGAGAGGTGTCAAAGTAGTATGCATCCGGGGGGAATCCAACCTGGTATTAAAACATGTTAATGGGGAGTTCGCCCTCAAGCATGCTAACTTGGCACCCTATAGGTATATCATCCAAAGTTTGTTGGGACAATTCCTCAAAGTGACTGTTGAGAGACATGCAAGAATAATGAACAGGCACCCCGACGGACTAGATACGATAGCACAAAAGTTGGATATGGATGAGGTAGAGGCGATGATCACGGTGCACCGGAGGACAGTACCTACTACATTGAAATCTTTGTTTCAAAGAAATGAGACAGAAGACTGGAGACACCTAGTGGTGAAACAGTTGGAGACAAGAGAAGGTACAATGAAGATGCTGGAGGATTCCTAGCAAGGTGTGTGGGGGGGGGGGGGGGGGGGGAGAAAGAAGCAAAAGAGAGGTTGGAACTAATTCATGAAAAACATTGTGGGGATACTGATCATCCCGCAGAAGCTAATTTTGTAGAAGCCTTTAAAGATTGGAGGCAACCTTATATTCCCTATCTGAAAGACGGTGAGTTACCCACAGAAAGAGCAGATAAAACCATGTCAAGAAGAGGGTATCCCATTTTTACTTAGTGGAAGGAGAGCTGTACACGAAAGGTTATAATGAGAAGGCATTGAAATGCATAACTAAGGGAGATACAGAGAAAGTGCTGCAGGAAGGCGATGAGCCCTTCCATATGGGGGTGCCAAGCTATATGATCAGCTGATGACGCTGGGTTATTATTTTACAACCATGGAAGTTGATTCCATTGGTTAAGTAAATAAGTGCAGGGCTTGTCAAGTGCATGGAAACATGATGCATGCCCCCTCTATTAGCTTGCAAAGCCTAGCAGCTCCATATCCCATCCATATATGGTCATTTGACCTAGTGGGAAAGATTTATCCTAGCCTCTCATGGTAAATCATTCATCATTGTAGCTATAGAGTTATACACCAAGTGGGCGGAGGCCATTCCCATGAGAAGGGTGACTGCCTAGGTGGTAATACGATTTGTTAAGGAATACATCATATGCAGGTTCGGTATACCCAAGGTGATACTCACAGACAATGGAAAGAAGTTTGTATGCAAAGAGATAGACCTCCTTACTGACAAATATAAAATCTTGCATAACTGTTCAACTATCTCCTACCCAAAGGGAAATGGCCGGGCAGAGGCCACCAATAAGACCTTGATCAATAATCTAAAAAAGATATTGGAAGACATGCCATGGGAATGGGATAAGAAGCTACCCATGATGCCATGGGACTACCGTACTTCGAAGAGAAAACCGACCGGGTTTACTCCTTTTTCACTGGTATATGGAACTGAAGTTGTCCTACCGGTGGAATTGGAAGTACCATCATCTAGGGTTGCTCTAAGCAATGAACTCATCCCTGACCCATGACCCATGAAGCTCGAGGCGTTAGATAAACACAGAGATAAAGTAAGACTGAACTTCAAAGTTTACACCCAGTAGATGTCAAGAGCTTATGAAAACCTAGTCAAGCCCATAGAATTTCAAGTGGGAGACTTGGTTCTCAGAGCATCTACTCATCACCTTCACAACATGTCAGCATCGAAGTTCAAACCCAATTGGGAAGGCCCTTTTGTGGTGAGAGGAATGGGGAGGTCGGGTTATTTCCAGATTTCAGAGCCAGAGAGTGATTACCTCCAGTCCATCAACTGCAAGCGGCTAAAAAGGTATTATGCTTAGTGCTGTTGACAAAATTTCATTAGTGGAGTCAGAGGTTTGATCTTATACTAAAAACGTCCTTTTTTGTAAATATAAATAAATTATCAAGCAATATCATATTGTAAACATCACACAACAGTAAAGATATGAAATATCAATACTTTTGATCATTGTTGATGCTTTCCTTGATTACTCATATATATGAGATAGACCGAGCAGAATATATAAACGTATATATATATATTATATATATATATATATATATATATATATATATATATATATATATTTCTTTTAAAAGTATGTATATATACACTCTCTATTAGGTTAGAAGAGGGTACAAAAAAAATACTAACTTTGCTCACTACACTTGGGGGTATGTCCATCCTAAGAGAAAGTATCCTGAGCAAAGTCCCCCCCTCCCAGACACAACAAACATTTTTTATATTTAGCCACCTGACCAGTAGGAGGACCACCTCTAAGTAATAAATTCTTTATTTGACTAGATTAATAGAAATGTGAAGAAGTGGGTCAAATTCCCTTTCTTTAATATTTTTAAAACATGAAAGATCTTAAAGAAAATATAGAGCAAAGACCCCAAAGACTAGAGGCTAGCTAATTTAAATTCTTTTTTTTTTAGAAACACAACTTGAAGGAAGGAGACAGGGTTATCCCCCCTCCAATCCATTCCTTATGAACACAAGTAATAATGTGCAGGAGCACCCCTACAGATAAGAGGGGGTGATCCAAAATAGTAACAGTAAAACACCTTGCAGTCATAAGAGGTGAATTTAAAAGAACAATGCATATATATACATAACTTGCTCAGATTAATGCAAGTACCTCGTAGTATATGGGGCAACCTAAGTTGAGCAAATGCTCACAGAAATTAGAGAAGGTCTTACTAAATAAACGCCAAAAGTATTAATGGAGAACAAAATATCATTCTTTTTCTCATGTATGAATGATCGGTGCTATACGCATAGAAGCCAAAATACTACAAAGCAAGAAGTAGCCTATCCACTAGAAATAACAAAAAATAAGTCATCATGAGTGAGGGCGCCAACGTGTGACGGACCAGCCTCCCATAAGAACTCCTCCTCCAACCCGATGAATTTGGTCTCATCCTCCTGGTCACCAGACTCAAGCCTGTTGAGCCTTTCCTGAAGTGAAGCGATCTGATTCCGGATTTTTACAGCCTCATCTTTTCGCTGCTCGGCCCTAGACTGCCTGGAAGTGTGAAGTCTTAACATCTTTCAGAAGGGAACACTCAAAAAATGGCGAACCCCTGTATCAAGACAATCCAAATGAAAATGATAGAACTACTGCAAGTCACGGAGAGCATCCAAGAATAGTAAAATAGAAGAGCTGGTCAACTTACCTGGAGAGGATTGCTAAGAACTCATGAACATGGATGGCAAGGGCTTTCAGGTTATATGACGCGAGACTATCAATCTAAAATATGCTCTGGGGAGTAAATGTCTTGAGAGAATTATCTAAGATAAAATCCAAAAGTTGACGCTCATGTATCCTGAATCGTCCAGGTAGCTCCTCACGCCATAACCTTCTCACACAGGTTGCAGGAGTCTCTATTTCAGCATCACCGTCGGAATAGTGCGATCTTACCTCGGACAGAAGGAAAGAAGACTCCTCACCATAATTAGCATCACCCGCCATAGGAGTGGCCTCAAAACTATGATCTCCCCTATCATCTAACCTAGTGGACCCACCAATAAGAGCCAAAAAAGAAATATTGATGATAAGTCAAAAGAGAAGAAAGAAAATTATGAGCTAGGCCCCAATAATAACTACGATAGAAAGCTTACCCCAAACTCAAAGGGGTGGCCATGTTTTCGTTGGTCTAAAGATGGTCAGCCAGAGGGGGGCTACCAAGCTAAACATAAAGAAAACCAATAAGGGCTATCAACACAAATCACAAATCAATAATTTAGGCAGGGTAATTTGGGAGCGATAGTCAAAGTACCTGAGAAGGGTGCATTCTAGTACTCTCCACTTGCGCTAGATATGCCTCTGGGGAAGCAACCTCATTCACCTGAAAATAATGAAACAAAGGTGAAAATGTGAACACTTGCACATTATACGTAAGAAGACAAAGGGGAATAGTAAAAAGAGGGGATATGCTAATTTAATACCTCTCTCACAGCCACCCCAGCACCAGACTCCACAATCACTGGAGTAACCTCATTCACCTGGAAACAATGAAACACAAGACAAAATGAGAACATTTGCACAGTATAGGCAAGAAGAAAAAGGGGAGTAGTAAAAAGAGGGAGTATGCCAGTTTAATACCTCTCTCGCAGCTACCCCACCACCAGACTCCACAATCACTAGAGCGACCTCATTTATTTGAAAATAATGAAACAAAGGTGAAAATGAGAACACTTGCACAATATACGCACGAAGAAAAAGGGGAAGAGTACAAAAAGAGGGAGTATGACAGTTTAATACCTCTCTCGCAACCACCCCAACATCAGAATCCACAGTTACTGGAGCAATATCATTCATCTGGAAACAATGAAACAAAGGTGAAAATGACAACACTTGCACAATATACGCAAGAGAAAATGGGGAATAGTAAAAAGAGGGGGTATGCCAGTTTAATACCTCTCTTGCATCCACCTTACTATGAGACTCCGCAGTCACTTGGACAATCCCACTCACCTGGAAACAATGCAATGAGGGTGAAGATGAGAATACTTGCGCAGTATAGGCAAGAAGAAATAATATTTAAAAAAAAGAGGGGGGAGAAAAGAAAAAGTGGTATGACGGTGTAATACCTCCTCTAACGATATTTGTCCCATGCATTCTGCTGTCACTGAGATGATAGTAGCATTAACTTGAGAACAAAAGAAATAGGTAAGCACTGATAAACATTCGAACAACATAGGGATATAAGGAGAGGCGTAAAGAAAATGATTACTATCACATAGGATACCTGAGTAACACCCTCCATAGAAGTCAAGGTAAGAGATGGAGGTGCTCCTAAAGGAGATGCGTCAGCAACAGGTGCTCCTAAAAGGGATGCCTCAGCAATAGGTGCTCCTAAAGGGGGTGCCTCGGCAACCGATGCCCCTAGAGGGGCTGCCTCAGCAACACTAGTCGCAGTGGAAACGTTAGCCTATAAAGGGGGTAGAAATTAGTAAACCACATCTCTCATGAAGGCAAAGTGACAAGGAGAAAACTCAAAACTCCGCGACAAAGATGGTTACCTTGAGGCGCACAGTAGTAGGGCAAGGTGGCCCGCATGTAGCAGGGGCTGCCGAAGAAGTGTAAGCAAGGGCCACTAATGAAATAGCTCATAGGGACAATTGCCAATTAAGAAAGGGATTTATTAAGTTCAGGAAGGGTAGAGGAATGGACAATATGAAGATAATAAAGCACCTGGTCCCCATCCAAAGAGGAGGAGTGAAAATTAATCACTGGTGCAACAGGGGCTATTTTGATGACCTGCAAATATTGAAACATGTTATTATCATAGCCCTAGAAAAAGAATCTACCGACACTTGAGTAGAGGAAGAAACATGAAGAGTAGGCTCAATAGTTGCGGCCAAAGTAAATACTGGACTGTGAGAGAGGTCCTGAATCAAAGGCCTACCATCCATAGATATGCGAACTCAAGGAATAAAGATTCTCCCCGAAGAGAACAACCCTGGGATAGTAACTTCAGGAAAGGGAAGAGTCCTTCCCATGGAAGAAAAGCCAAAAGGTGCCAGTCCCTGGGAGATGAATAATGTCAAATGGCATAAAATGCTTACTCCTGAAGCAAGAGAACCTCTGAGATACATACCTCAGATGGTGGGGGAACCATGAGCTCAACTATAGAAGTGCCTACCACTGAAGCAAGAAAAGATGAAGTGGCATGGATGGAAGGCAGAACCCTCTACAATCATAAACACATAGGAAAAAAAAGATGAATTGATTTTTTTTATAAAGCATACCTGAACAAAATACGAAACCACAGAAGTGGTCCTGGTCCTGGTCCTGGTAGGATGAATGGATAAAAGCAGCAAGGAAGTACCAATGTATAACATATAATAAAAATATAATTGGTGGCTAGTAAATTATATTTAATACCAAAATAAATGAAGAAGTAGCAAACCTCTCTGAATAGTCCCCAGGAAGAAATGATCATAGAGTTCCTCTCTCGCCGAAAAAGTGACTTCCCTAATGGGGGTAGTTAAGGACTACTCGCCTTTGTGAAAGTAACCTATAGAAATTTGGCAAATTTTTTCATTAATAGATAAAGCAATGATGAAAAGGCATGAAAATCACATGCGTAAAACATCTGATAAAAGAAAGACTTACAGCAACGGGATGCATGGTCTGACCATAAGGAAGAGGTCAGTTAGCGGATCTAGCACCCTCAGGAGAATGGGGTGCCTCATCATCACTGGAAGACTCCCTCAAAACTGATAAAAAATCATAAGTGTCAGTAGTGCTTTCACTATGGAGATCCTAGCCATCCACATCATCCGAAGAAGAACTACGATCATCATAGGAAGGAGTGCTTCCATAGTCAACTAGTTCCTCTTCCAATGAGGGGGATGGGGAACCAACGAAGGACACTCTGAGGGAACCAGTTTCACTAAGTAAAGAATGTGGGGATATAGTACCTTTGACAATAGGGATAGATGTGGCTTGTGATTTCCGAGAGGAAAGTCCCAATGCTTTATAACCCCTCTCCTTCATAGTTCTATAAGTCTCCTCCACTCTGAGATCGTCAGTATCAAGCTCCTGGTCTAGCAAATAAGGAGTAGCAATGACAACATTACTCCCTTTCTTCTTCTTTGTAGCTTGGGTTCTCATAGGAGAGGAAGGCGGATAAGCAAAGGTAGCGGGAACGAAATTGGACACATTCTTGTCAGGGTGCTTCCTCTTACCTGCTGCAGGGGATTTCTCTTTTCCTTTTCTCTTAGATTGACCTTTAGACTTCACATACGATAATTCAGTCGATTGGAGCTGAGGGGACTCATCAAGAAGGGGCTTCACCAAAATAGGGGTGGTATGCTCAAGAGGTGGCCTAGAAGTGGTACTGAGAAACCATGTACCCTTCTGCGTCCACCTAACCAGAAACTAGGCCTTAACATACTTGACAGGGTTAGTCTCATGAGGGGGACCAGTTACACAACCTTGGATTAGAAGAGCCTGCTTCTTCCAGCAAAGGAACCAAGAAGTGGTGAATGATGGACGATAATCGCGAGGAGGCACATAAATGCCTCCCAATCCATTTACTCTGTGAAACAATCCCTGGAGAGTGAAGTTGGTACATGCCTCTGAAAATAGCTCAGAAGGATCAATGCATGAAGGGGGAGGAGGGGTGTGAACGCCCTGATCATAGCCAAATTTCCTTTTTACCCTCTCAGAATGATAGAACTCAGCACATCGGCCTAACTCTGTCTAAGAAGGAAGGAGACCTGATAACAGCATCGTTACTACATTAATATGAGGACAAGTAAAAACGTACTCTACATCAGAAGGGCAATGGAAGGTACCACCATCACCGAGAAAAGAACGCCAGCTAAAGACGTCGCCGGGATGTTTGCTGTAAGTCAGAAACTAAAAATCTTCAATATTGTCAATCAAGGCCCCTAGGGGCTTTTTAGGGATTTTTCTGTGCCATCTCAGGAGCCAATCAACATTATTGTGGCAGGATTGAGCCTTAGAAGCAAGGTGGGGGAAATGTTCAAATAGAAAGTTCATCAAAAGTACATCATTTACAAAATTAGCAGCATCATAACAACCGTAGGATCTTTCTACATCTACATGTGCCCAATCCATACAAGTATAAAAGGAAGCAAGAGTTAGAGAGGCTATAGGGTATGGCCTATCATGCGATAATCTGACAGCCAATTTAAAGAGGAGCGCACGAGGAGAGTCTTCGAGCTTACCCGATAGTAAGAACCGGGTCAGAAAAGTAACCAGAAAAGCAACCAAGTGTGAGGGAGAGTGAAGCTTAGGGCCATAATGTCTCTTAGGGGTTGCGCTGGAAGTCTCCCCTTTCTAGTCTTTCTCAAAATACCTAAACCAGTACCTCTGCCACTTGGTAAAGGAGTGCTTGGTAGAACCTGTTAAGTTTATAGACACCTACTTCGAACACTCTGCGAGGGTTGCCTGTAACTCCTCCACCATCTCCTGATCCAAATAATCTTCATAGTAATCAGTAAACCCATGTTTCCCAAAGAAAGGAAGGGCATATAACTCACACACATCCTATAAAGTGAAAGTAAATTCACCCTAACCCGTCACGAATGTGTGAGACTCCCTACTCCACCGAGATAATAAAAGATTGAGAGAGGAATTGTGTTTCGATACCATGCAAGACCTCATGCTATGGACAGTAGTAAGAAGACCCACCTCCATAAGGGTAGCCACATAAGTAGGAATACTCAAAATATAATCAACCCAATGAGCCCACTCCTCCGTGGCACCCCCCCAGCCTTGATTTTAATATTGGAGTAGGCAAATCACTGCGGTCGACCCTGACCCTGAGGATAGAATCTGGAAAAATAATGGGAGAATCAGTGGACTCACCTAACCCCACATGGGGTCACTCAAGAACAGTACTCGCAAATTCCTCTTGGAATCGAGCGAGGGAGGCTATGAAGTCATTAGTAGGGCCAAAAAATGGAGCGCGACGATAGATGCCAAAATCCCGCCCCCGAAGAATGTGCATGTAATCTTCCCAAGAATAAGAAGAAGATGAAGTAGTGGAAGAACTGCCAATAGCAATTGGCCAAAGAACATAACCCATTATGGTAGGAATTCCAAGTAAGGAACCTTCAGCAGCAACCTCGAGCGATGAACCTCCTAGCGAGGGATCCCCAACAGAAAAGCAAGACAAGGAACCTTCGCACGAGAAACCCTTTTCAACCAATATGGGTCGCGAGGAACCCATAGTCGCGTAACCCATATTAGCCCACAAGGAACCCTAGGATAGAAAACCAACCCACGAGGAACCCTCGGATAGCAAACCAACCTACGAGGAACCCTCGGGTATAAATCCAACCCACGAGGAACCCTGGGTAGTACTTGTCATCAATGAAGAATTAGTGGCAGCAGACCCTCTCGTTGAAATGTTATCTGGCGAGGAACCCATGGGTGGAAGAGGAGCTGGCATATATAAAAGGGAGAATCGACATATTTACAAAGGGTGGAATACAAATAAATATAGACCACAGGCGAGGAACCCTCGCTCATAAACCCCGAGTCACTTGATGCATAAGCTGTCGACGATGGATTCATCGATGGATGAGGGTATGGTGGACCTTCCAACGAGGACCCCATACCGAGTAAGACAACAATGTGAGAGGAACTCTCAATATGCAATGAATCTCTCATAGATACAGTAGCAGGCAAGGGACTCATCAGTGCCAAATTAAAATTTGAGGAACCCTCAACCAGCGGCGACGAGGAACCTATTGATGAAAATGACATCGATGAGGAACCCCCCAAGACTGGGGAAGAACACGAGGAACCCAGATGTGCAATTGGGATAGGCAAAAAATCCTCGGATCCTAAGTCACCACCAATACAAATCAACATGGGAATGTTAATGCAAGAGGAACCCATAAGCGATGAAGAACCTTTGCTAGCGGTAACCATAGATGAAGTGGTCGATGAGAAATCCAAAATGGGCAAAATCGCTAACGAGGAACCCCTGGGTTCTAAATTATCTTTCAAGGAGTCCCAGTCAATGTTGCGTATTTGTGAGGAACCCATGGAGATATTACAAGGTCGTGAGGAAACCCCAATATCTTGTGACGGACAAAAGGGGCGAGAAACCCCCAACATATCTGGTGACGGTGGAATACTAATGCTCGCCCCAAAAATCGACATGTCACCAACAAATATATTAGCCAACAAGAAAGTCCACCCATCCGAAGAAGAAAATGCCAATGACGAGGAAGTCATGGTAACACCGGCAACAGAAAACGAATCAGAAGGGGCTGAGATGGCGGAATAGCAGGGGGTAGCGACGACAGACATTAATGTTGGGGATATAGAAATGGAGTTTGGTGAAGCAATGGTAATGGAAAAGTGCATTGAACCAAAAACAAGAGGAATAATGGTGGGGGAAATTTTGGAAGAAATGTTTGACAGTGTTGAGGCCATTAATGGTGTTTTTGAAGAAAACGTAAAAAAAAAATGGGGCTATTGTGTATTTGATTTTTTTTCTTACTCTTTCTCTCACTATAAGATTGAAACTTTCTGTGAGTGTCTTTGAAGAAGATGAAAGATTTTATTCAAAAAATAAAGGGCTTTATGTTTTACATGAAAATGGGAAAATGAGCAGGAATGATAAAAGTTATAAAAGATTTTCCCAAATGATGAGATGTTAGTTCCTAGACTAACACGAGGAATCTCGAAAACCCAAAAACCTGATATGAAGGGACAATACATTTAATGACCCCAGGGGTAGGGTTGAGGAGCCCGAGGGCCCCCCCTTTTTTTTTCTTTTTAATTGAAAATTGAATTTACGATGTACAAAGACTTTTGGTATGCCCAACACAAAAGACTTTGCACGAGGGGCTAATGTAGAAGGGTGCCTCAAGTTTGGATATTATATTGTATGAAGAGGTTCCTCAAATACACCCCCTTTTAGCCTACGACAAAGATGAGGTTGAGGAACCCCCCATGTCCCGGCAGAAACTAATATTAAGAAGGAACCCCACCCAGGGTCCCGGCAGAAACTCATACTGAGAAGGAACCCTTCCAAGGTCTCTCGACCACAGAGAATCCGTATTGGTGCAGGAACCTAGGCCCCCTGACTACAAAAAAATGCATAATTGGTGAAAGTGAATCCAAGGTCCCTCGACGGCAGACAGGAACCTAGGCTCCTGGCCACATAAAATGCATAATTGGTGAAAGTGCACCCAAGGTTCCTCAACCGCAGAGAATTCATATTGGTGCGGGAACCTAGGCCCCTTGGCCGCAGAAAATGCATAATTGGGGAAAGTGAATCCAAGGTCCCTCAACCACAGAGAATTCATATTGGTGTAGGAACCTAGGCCCCCTTGGCGATTGAGGAACAAGGTTTGTTGGGGAAGCTCAACCATTTAGAACTTATGGATTGAGAGAATACTAGTAGAAAGACCCCACGAGTCACTCAAGACCACACACATCTCACATTTAGTCACAAGTGAAGTGAGCAGTCGAAGGTATGCCCAAAGAAATAATTTTTTACAAAATGATTTTCTTAGAAGAGAGGCCCCTGAGGTCCCTCTCAAGTAAAAATGATTTTAGAGGAGAATGCTCCTCGACACCCACCCCCTCAAGATTGACAGGTTTAGAGAGGGAGGTCCACAAGGCCTCCTCTCTCTAGTTTACAAAGTTTTTACCATAAGTTACCGTTTCAAAACATATTTACGAAATCAGATATTTTGTCTCCATTAGGAGACATATTTGATTTCTGACTTTTGTTGGCATCAGGTGGCACCTATCTGAGGGGACAGACTACTACATACATGTAGGGACAGAGGGTACACTTCAGACCTTGTCCCTCACCCACCCTCTCAATTTTGGTGCCCAAAGATGCCAACTCATCCCTAGAGCTCTGATCGAGTGGAAAACTGAGTGTCCATGTAATACGCTAGTCATTTTTATCGGCTTCCAACAACAATACAAAAACCTAAACTATAACTACACTCTTGCGGAGTATAGTGGCTAGTCTGGGTATCGAATCCTCAGGGAACTAGGACTAGTGAACGTGACGACAAAGGTAAGACTGTTAACCCTAACTTGAATCTAAAAAGAAATATAAAGATGATTGAGATGGGAAATAAATAATTAACTAAATTCAAACTCTAAATTACTTAAAAGACTTAAGATGATTTAACTAGACTTGAGCAATATGATGAGAAAAACAGGTCGGGAATACAATCCCTCAACCCTAGTGTATTGAAGGTATAAAACTTATCGTAAATTTAATTGATTAATTAGACCCAAAATTTAGTACTCCCAAGCATTACGTATATGAGGTTCAAGCATGCACCATACTTAATCAAAGGATGAGTAAATCGATATTGCGATAGTTACACTCGAATTGCATTCTGAAGCATCCCGATTACCCTGAAGCAAACGATATCCAAAGATCTATAATTTTCGCGTTTATATGCAATACGGTCGTAATAAACCATTAAATTTAGAGGATTAATTTTGTATACATGCAACTACCACATCGAGTTGAGTTCATGTATCCCAACCCTTAAAAAGTTTAGCCTACCATGATGAAATTAATGAAAACGATTGTTGAATTGTAGGAAATCATGATTAAACTAAGGGAGAATTGAAGAATGATGTAGAAGGAAAATTATACAGAAGAAAGAAATCATCTAACTTACCAAAGCACTAAAAGCATCAACTAAAATTACTTGTAATCACATAAATCTGAACAACCTTCAATCTTGGCAATAGAATTGCAATAAATCTTCAAACTAGGGTTTTGATTGAAAAGGGGAAAATTTGATGATTTTTCTGCCCCTTAAAATGATTACAAATCGGGTTTAAATAACCTACAAGACTCTAAGAGTTTTATCTTAACCAGGACTCTCTATTAGAGGAAGAACGAAAAACCAAAACTACGACAGTCGGACCGATTTGATCCTCCTTCGGTTTGGTCCTACTTGGATCCGAATCAGTTCTTTTAATTTCTGATCGAATCGGTCTTGTCCGGATCGATTCTTTTAGTTTTTGATGGGATCGGTCCTATCCGGATCGGTTCTTTTAATTTTCATCAACTTCAATCCGTCTTCGGTCTGGGGTTCACGGGAACTTTCTGTGTCCATCCTCGATCCCCGCTGCGGAGGGAAAAGGATCCTTTGGGTCCCGCGTGTCCCTCTCGGGAGAGCGCTTCGGCCGGCGTCAATTTGTGAGGTGTGAAAATGTAGAGAGATTCAGAGTCGCAAGTCTATTTTGCTCAAAACAGATAAAAGAAAAAGGGTAAGCCACCCCGAAGGATGGCATCCAAAGACATACTGGAGCGTGCGAAACCAAAATGATTCGAGAAGGGTTCGGAGGCTTAGTTACAAAATGGGAAGGTGTTAGGCACCCATTCCCCCCTTTCGGTCTATCATGAATATTTGCTATTTTCCTTTATATTTCCCCCTGTGATATGTGTGCATGTGTATATATAGAATGGAGGTAGGAATCCTCGACTTGTATCATGGAAAAGATAAAGCGAGTCATCTGTAGGAATGTGAGATTAATGTAGAAAATAGGATTTACACGATTACCCCTACGTTGATCGTTATAAGGGAACGATAACGCATGTGGAATAATACGCCACTAAGAACGAGTATTTATAAAATATAGTAGAAAATGAGATAAAGAGAAGATAGAAAATAAGAGAAAAAAGTGAGACAAGGACTCGAGTCTCGGGTTTTACCCCAAGACGCCTACGTAGACTATAAAGGCATCAAAGTCCACGTAGTTCGCATACAAAACGAGGGGTGGGGTTTATCCCATAAATCCTAATGGAGAAATATCTTATTTGTATATGTGTGTGTGTGTGTGTAGAAAAAGTGTTTTAGTTGTGAGAAAAGTGTGGAAAAAGTGTGAGAATCCCTATTTGGAATTTATGAGCAAATCCTCTTTTTCTTATTTTTTGGGTTTTATTTATATGAAAATAAGATATGTCCAATAATACTAGATAAAAAAAGGTATGTGGGGATATGTGAAGTAAGATAATAAAAGTGCTTAAGTAATAAAACTAGTTATTGCAAATTTAAGAAGATTTGAAGGGAAAGGTGAGAAAGATGGACCTTCTTGGAGACTTTGAGCTTGATCTTGGATGTTGAAAAGCAACCCTTGCACTTAGGTGATGATGGAGGGTGGTTAATTCATCAAGTTTGATGTAAGGGATGATGAAAAGTGGAAGTGAAAAAGGGATTTGGAAGTTAAAATCAAGATGCCTTCGAGAGAGGTTTCTGGGATTTGTTGAGAGGAATTTTTATTAGATCTGGGCTCTCCCTTGAAAATGAGGCCAAGTCCTCGTTTTATAGGCCCAGGGGTCTACCGATCGGCATTTCCATGGCACTACCTATTGGCGGGTGCCGATAGGCAGGGTCTGGGACCTGCCATTTGGCAGTGCGCTTCAGGCTTTTTTGGAAAATTGGTCGTTGAGGGCAAACCGTTGGTCAGAATCGTGCACGGGGTATACCATTGGAAAGGTATTTCAGAGACCTTCTAAAGTCCTTTGGACCGCTCCTGAGTTAGGGAGTTGACTTTGGGTCAAATGTGGCTCAGAAGCATTTGTCAGTCCATTGGACCGGGAATTGTTCGGACGCAAATGGATCATTCATCCGCATGGTAAGTCCAAATCGCGCATGGGGTGGACCGTTATAAAGGTTAGGAGATGTACTTCGACATTCCAAATATTTTGACCCGATTCGAGGAGTTGACTTTGGTCAACCTGGCCCGGGAAGCATTCGGTGACCTCTCGAAGTCAAACGGATCGTTCATCCGCATGGAAAGTCAGAATTATGCTAAGGATGGACTGTTCGAAAGGGTTTTTAGTGCCCTTCGAAGATTCATTTAGCCTCGATCGAGCTGAAGAGTTGACTTAGGTCAAATAGAGCCCGGGAGCGCCCGGTGGCCTCTAGGTCGGGTTTCGGACGCAAACAGATCGTTCGTCCGCATGGTAAGTCAGAATCGCGCACGGGATGGACTGTTGGAAAGGGTATTCAGTGCCCTTCGAAGATTCATTGAGTCTCGATTGAGAAGAAGAGTTTGACTTTTGGTCAAACCAAGCCAGGGAGTGCCCGATGGCTTCCAGGTCAGTGCTCGGGACATGACCTGGGTTCTCAGTGATAAGGGGAGGTACTAGGGACCTAAGGAGAATTAGGGGTAACATAATGAGGTGTCTACACTTTGTATTCCGGATCGGTCCTATCTTTCTTTGACTTTTTCTTCTATCTTTGACTGCTCGTAACTTTCACACCAGGAATCCGATTGAGGTACCGTTTTCCAGTGTTCTTGTAATTGAAATATATTCAACTTTCCAGTTGGCCCCACCTCTGGAATAAGGCAACAAAATTACGAAAATGCCCTTTAACTCCTCGTTTCTTGGTTTTCTTTCACTGTTTTGAGTTCTCTTTGGCACTAACTTGCATGAAATACCTGTAAAACACAAAAGAGACACACAAAACAGGAAATACTTCACAAAAAAGGTTAGTAGCATAAATATGAGACAAATCCAAGCTATTTATACCGTACGGAATCATAAAAATACCGAAATTAAGGGGATAAATGTGAAGAATTTATGCCTAATCAAACGCCCTAACTTAGAACTTTGCGCGTCCCGAGTAAGGATCAACTCTTGAAAATCATTTTATTGGGATATAATACCTTTTGCGTGGGCAAGCGATTGCATTTAGTGTATGCAACAAGCCTTAAAACCCCTAAGTTACCCTAGTAGGATGAGTTGTGTCTCGTGAGGGTTTGCAGAGAATATACCCACAAAACTTGACTCAAAGAAACTTCAAAATACGCAAAAATTGTGGAATTCAAACTTTCTCAGAAAATAATCATAGTGCGTGTGTGCGAAGCCGAAAAATTTAACCACGAATTTCCACCGGTTGACCATTACGTTACTTATCCAAAAATTCATTTTGATTTCAAAATCTCACGGGATGCTCTCACAAACGAATCTTTTGAAATGTGTCTATTCTCTCGGTGTGTGGGAAATAAAGAGTAAATATAATGGACGTAAAGTCACGCACACAAATTGAAAGAAGGAAATATATGGTGAATAGATCTCGTCATCGGAATACGGTCATTGGAAAATGGGAACATCACCTCTTATACGTACATTTATCTCTTTTATTATCTTTTGTGTTTTAACTCTCCACGCCATAACTAATTTCGCAATTTGGACTCGGTTAGGGCTTTTTCGGGCTACAGGTGTATTGGGTAAAATTGGAAAAGGTTAAGAATTTCGGAATTGGAAATTTTTTCTTATGATGTTCGTTAGTGCTTTTTCGGGCTTTTGCTCATTTTCTTCTTCTTTTTCTTTTTTTTTCTTTTTTTTTCTTTTTTTTTTCTATTTTTCACTGTTTTCTTTTCTTGCTATTTTTGTTGAGCATTTCTATTTTTTTCTCGCCCCTTCGTATGCACTTTACGAACTTTAATGAATATTCCATTTTTGCAATTCCGGGCTACTTGGGTTTTTTCGAGTTACCAAACGAAAAGGATAAATTTTATTCGGATCAAATTTGGGTTACAAAAGGGATGATTTTTTATGACTTTTTATGGCTACTCTTTTTGCATAACAAACGATGGCCTACTTCATTGTCCAAATGCGAGTTGTTTTACCATATGCGTCTCGATATTATTTTAATTTAGATATTTGTATCACACTTTTCGAGGCAACATTCCATTTTCCATAACCGATCAAAACAAACAATTGAGATCATCAACGACTTATTTAAAATGCTGAATTAGAACTCTGAGTTAGCCATTAACTCGGATTGATTTAAAAACTCAAAAAGATCGATAGGCTCTAAATCTCACCGGGTTTTTGCTAATCTCCACACTTATTCGTTAAGTCGTCAATTTTCGCACAATTTCCATCTTTGGTCAATTTCGATTTTGTGTATTTTCAATTTTATAACTTGAGACTTTAAATCGACTTTTAATGATATTTTCGAAAAATTTGAATTCCAATTTTTATTTATTTTGAACAAAAAATATTTTGGGGTTTTCCAAAGTTTTATGATTTTTTTGAAAGTTTTGGGCATTTTTGAAAATTTGTGAAGTTTTAGAAATACGCACTTGTGACACCCACCTATGTAAGGACACAAATTTCCAATTGAGTCCATATATAGTTTTGGCTCAATTCCGGACAAAAACATTTATTCATAGGATAGTATTCAATTGTAATATTCTCAAGCCTATGAAGTGTATGTTGAAGACGTAGCGGCAAAGAATTTAAAGCTTCATCAAAATACCGGTTTGTGTGCCTCGTTTCTACGTTATCAACTAAGGTTCCATGCTCCCAAGGTATGAATGTAATTATATTTATATAGGAGCTTGGAACAAAGTTTATTGGGTGTTAGGTGTAATAAAAACTGCATTTTATTTTCAGAAAGAATCAATTAGAACTTTAAAATAAGTATATAAAAGTTTCTGGGCCAAAATCGAATTTTACAAACTTTCTGGTCGTTCGTTAGAAATGTCGTTCGAACGAGTTTTTTCGTTCGAACCAGGTTTCGTTCGAACGAGTTTTTCGTTCGAACCAGGTTTCGTTCGAACGAGTTTGCCAACGACCCTAAACTGGTCAGCCGTTCGATATGTCTTTCGAACGAGTTTTTCGTTCTAACGAGGTATCTAACGAGATTCTAACGAGCCCAGGCTGGTCACTCGTTAGAAGTCTCGTTCGAACGAGAGTCAAGTTCGTTCGAACGAGACGCCAGGGCGGGAACAGTTTTGAGCAGTTTTTGGCAGTTTTCACCCACTTTCCCCACTTGGTTTTTAACCAACTTTTTCAAGATTTAATATGTGCGGGAAACACATTTTTCCAATTAACTTTTCCATTCCATATCCATCTCTTAGAGAGAGTTTGAGAGCTAATTTATTTAGGGAAAATATTCATGTTTTGAGTGGTAATTTTTAAAGAAAAATTCATACACACTCTAGTTTACACCCAATAGTTGTTTATTCCAAGTTTCTATATTCATATTCTTTACTTGGAGTTTTGGCACCGGTTTTCTCTACCGAATTCAAGAAGAGACGTTTCGGGTTTGCTTCTACACCCCATCACAAAGAAGACTTTTTGTTGAGATTCTACCCACACGGAGAAAGGCTCCATGCTTGGGTGACGGTGACCATATAAAGTCCCATCGGTGGATTCCGAGACCGCGGTGGTGTTCCGAGGTTGTCCGCTAGGAAGAGGTTTCTACGAGAAGGAGCGTCGAGGCTTGAGAGGGATCGAGTCAGTCGTTGTAAGTCTATCTGTCTTGTAATTGTAATTCCGTATCTAGTGGACTTGTGGCTAGGGCCGTCCGAGGTTGTTTCCCGTCTTGGATTTTTCCTCGTACATCTCGACGTAGTGTGACATTGTTTATTTTATCTTGCACAATACTTTAGAACGCATGCTTAGGTTTAATTCAAGATAAAATTCGGTTTAATTATCACACTATATTTAATTTGGGACTAAATTAAATATTGGGTAAATTTGGTTTATTCAAGTCATTTGCTAAAATTGGTTTCGCCTAACTTTGGATATATTGATAAATATGACTTAGGCAAATTCTAGGACTTGAGTTAATTAAAACTTGTTGTTGTTAATTTTTGGAAGTTGAACCATCACCTTTATAACGCTTCCGCATCGATTTACATAAAAGGAAATTAAATATTTTTAATTGATTTAGATTATTTTTTAAAATCCGGGGATCCATAAACCATAGCGTCTTCAACCTAACTTAGACTTTTGCATTATCCTAAAGCAAAAAGGACTAAAATCTAACTCAAAGCGAATGAAAAGTGTGGAAAAATAAAATAAACAAATATTTAAAATGCATAAAGACACTAAATGACCCGAACACATGACTCAATAATACAATAAAAATCACCTCATACGCGTCGGGGGTGCGACGACCTCTTATCTCTCCACAAACTCACCCGACCCCATGAACGGATTTCAATGCTCTCCTCGTCTCTCCCATCTTCATATCATAAACCAATCATTGGAACAAATTGGGACCTCGCTCATCGATAAGGGGGAGACCGGGAGACTTGTCGTGACTAGTCGGAAAGGGATCCTTGTGCTTACTCAAAGCGTGACTTACCTACGCTAACTCGGAGGGAACACCTAGGATTTTTTTGATTTTTGGAATGCATGGGTCAGGCTCTAAGTCGGAAGAAACACAACTTTTCTCCTCTATCGCCTTCGGGGCATCAAATGGCATGGGTGGATGGTCATTGCAAAGAAACTCATCAATTTTATCTTTCCACTTGCTTTCGTCTAAGTGACTACAAGAGTCCAATAGGGATTGAACTTCAACAGTAAGGCTTTCATCCACCTTCCCAAACTCTTTCTCAAAATATTCCATGCTCACATCCCCTAGATCTCTCTCTCGATTAGTGCCTATGTCCTCCCTTACTTGCTTGATCTCTAAATCCACTATTTTTCTCTCTTCTAACCCCCCCCCCTCTCTCTCTCTCTCTCTCTCTCTCTCACAATTGCGGTCACTACACACATCCCCCCCTCCCCCCGTTTTTCTCTCATCGTTACAACTACCGCTATTACTTGATGATATAAGGCACACCCCTAACGTCTCTCTCTTATGGGACCCCTCATTTTTCGTGGCTCGACACTAAGCAGGACCCTAGGGTATCTCCACAATAGTTTTCCTCAAAGTGATCCTCTACGATCTCATCGATTAGGCTCACCGTGTGAAGATCATCTTCTTCCCCTGTATGTTGGGCTATATGGAAGATGTTAGTCTCTAAGGTCATATTCCCAAAGGTGAGTTGCATCTACCCATTTCAAGTATTCATTATTGCGTTAGTCGTAGCTAAAAATGGGCGCCCAAGAATGATGGGAATATGATTGCGCGAGACGAAGGAGGGTTCCATGTCCCAAATGACGAAGTCTACTGGGAAGTAGAAAGTGTCAACTTGGATGATCATGTCCTCTACTATACCTCATGGAATCTTCACAGTTCGATCCGCTAACTGGAGAGTGATCTTTGTGGGCTTATGGTCACCCAGATGAAGATGCCTATATATGGTGTAAGGGAGGATATTTACACTTGCTCCCAAGTCAAGTAAGGTTTTTTCAATTTTATTTTCTCCACTAATGCAGGAAATGGTGGGTGCACCTGGATCTTTGAATTTTGGAGGGAGATCATTAAGTAGGATGGAGCTCACATTCTGTGCTAGAAAGACGTTTTTCTTTACCTTCATCTTCCTCGTCACTATTAACAAGTCCTTGATGACTTTCGCATAAGATGGAATTTGCTTAATGGCATCGAGGAAAGGTAAATATAATTTTACTTGCTTAAGCACGTCTAGCACTTCATCACGGGGGTTTACTTTGTGGAAAGGAACCAATCTTTGAGGAAATGGTGCCGCGGAAGGTGGTTTCACTACTACCTCGGGCTCACTAGTGTCTTATTTATCACTCTCTTTCAAGGGGACATATTCGGCCTCTTTCGTGCCGGGAGAAATCTCCTTGTATTTAGGTACGTCTTGTGGGGGAGGTGAAAAGTCAACTACTCTCCCACTACATAGAGTGGTAATTGTGCTACATTACTCAGGATGATCATGGGGTGTCGAGCTAACACTAGTTGACCTTGGAGAGGTCTTTGGCCCTGGGCAGGAAACTTGCCCTTCTCTTGGATACTCAACGATGATTGCAACTTTGAAATGTTCGCATTCATGTCATTGATCATGCGCTCATGCCTAGCATTAGTTGCATTCTGGGTATTGATAAAGTGATTGATCGTATCCTGGAGATTTCTTCGCGGTGGAGTGATATATGCTCCTTGAGGTGGTGGTGCTTGCACATGTCCTTGCATGTGTGGAGCTTGTTTAAAGTGAGGTGGTGGAGGAGGGGCAACATGTGAATTAGGATTCATCGCAGCATGTTGCTTCCCATAGCTAAAACCATGATGGTTCTTCCATGAAGGGTTATAAGAATCCCCGTGCGGTGCACCGAAATTACCCTTGAATCCTCCTATACCACTTACTTGTTCTTGAATCATAACTCTGTAGGTGGGTATAGTCGGGCATTCCTCAGTTGAATGACCCTCCTCACAAATCACACACACCTTCTCAACGGGGTTTGGGATGAATCAAGTTGGTCCTCTTTCATATACCTCACGTAGGTCTCGCAGTCCCTTCTCAATTACATTGAGTCAATTGTCCATCATAGAATTCTTTTCTACATCAAATAGGCCGGACGCCTATGGAGTGGTGGTCACTTGACGATTTTGATTTTGAGCATTAAGGTCAGATGTATTCTATAATTGGTTAGTCTCGAAGACATACCTTAGGTGAAGCTCAACATCATGGGCGTCTAAGTTGATAAACGGACCACTACCCATGGTTTCAATGAGTTTCTTGGAATTCATGTTCAACCCATTATGGATAAAGGAAATGATTTGCCTTTTATCAAATCCATGATGGGGGCATGAAGTAATTAACTCATTGAAATGCTCATACCATCGATCGAACGAATCATTTTCTAATTGTCGAAAAGTTTGAACTTGAGCCTTGATGGAGTTCGTTCGATACGGAGGAAAGAATTTCTTAAGAAATTTAGATTGCAGCTCATTCTAGGATGTAATCGAGCTTGGAGGTAAAGACCATAGCCATGTCTTAGCCTTATCTTTTAGCGAGAATGGGAAAATTTTGAGGCGGATTACCTCTTGTGTGCAAGTTTGATCATTGAGGGTTTCACACACATCCTCAAATTCCCTGATGTGGAGATATGGCTTTTCAGAATCCATCCTATGGTAGTGGGGGAGCATCTAGATCATCTAATTTTTAAAACAAAATTGCCCTGCATTATATGGGAATATGATGCATCTCGGAGTGACAGTGCGCTCGGGATATAATATTTCTCTCAAAGGGCGGTATGGTGCCTCTTCCTCACCGACGGTTGCACTATCGTGTTGCGACATGTCTCTCTCTCTCAAAGACTCGGTATCCTCACTTGGTATACGCGGGGCATGCTCTAAAGTGTGTCCTAAGAGGTAAAATAATGTGTTATTTGAGATTTAGTGTGACGGTGTGGGAGGTGGAACCCAGAACTGTGGAGCGTTAGGAGTGTGAGGGATATCAGGGTTGTACTCACCTATCGGGTTTTCGTGAATGCGGATTAGAGTATTATTGGGAGTTGGAGTGAGTTCAAAATTTTGCATTAACGGGCTTATGAGAGATGATGATGAATAGTTTTGTGTTGTTTTTCAAATTTTTATATGTTTTTGGATTTTTAGAAATTTTTGGTCAAAATTTGAGATTGACTTGATTTAATCCTAAGTCTACCTAACTCCCCGGCAATGGCGCCATTTTGATCGAGTGGAAAACCGAGCGTACGTGTAATACTCTAGTCGTTTTTATCGTCTTCTAACCACAATACAAAAACCTAAACTATAACTACACTCTTGCGGAGTATAGTGCATAGTCTGGCTATCGAATCCTCAGGGAACTAGGACGAGTGAACGTGACGACAAAGGTAAGACTGTTGACCCTAACTTGACTCTAAAAAGAAATAAAAAGATGTTTGATATGGGAAATAACTAATTAATTAAATGAAAACTCTAAATTACTTAAAAGACTTAAGATGATTGAACTAGACTTGAACTATATGATGAGAAAAACAGGTCGTGAATACAATCCCTCAACCCTAGTTACTGATGGTATAAAACTAATCATAAATTTAATTGATTAATTAGACCCAGAATTTAGTACTCCAAAGCATTACGTATATGAGGTTCAAGCACGCACCATACTCAATCAGAGGACGAGTAAATCGGTATTGTGATAGTTACACTCGAATTGCATTCTGAAGCACCCGGCTACCCTGAAGCAAACGAGATCCAAAGATCTACAATTATCGCATTTCTACGCAATATGGTCGTAATAAACCATTAAATTTAGAGGATTGATTTTGTATACATGCAAATACCACATCGGGTTGAGTTAACGTATCCCAACCCTTAAAAATTTTAGCCTACCATGATGAAATTAATTAAAACGATTGTTGAATTGCAAGAAATCATGATTAAACAAAGGGAGAATTGAAGAATGATGTAGAAGGAAGATTAGACAGAAGAAAGTAATCAACTAACTTACCAAAGCACTAAAAGCATCAAATAAAATTACTTGTAATCACAAAAATCTGAAGAACCTTCAATCTTGGAAATAGAATGGCAATAAATCTTCAAACTAGGGTTTTGATTAAAAAGGGGAAATTTTGATGATTTTTTCTCCCCTTAAAATGATAATAAATTGGGTTTAAATACCCTGCATGACTCTAAGAGTTTTATCTTAACCAGGACTCTCCATTGGAGGAAGAGTGAAAAACCAAAACTGTGATAGTCGGACCGGTTTGGTCCTTCTTCGGTTCGGTCCCACTTGGATCCGGATCGGTTCTTTTAATTTTCTGACCGGATCAGTCCTGTCCGGATCGATTCTTTTAATTTCTGACCAGATCGATTCTTTTAATTTTTATCAACTTCGATCCGTCTTCAGTGTGGGGTTCACTGAAACTTTGTATTCCGGATCGGTCCTGTCTGGATCGATCCTGTCTTTCTTTGACTTTTTCTTTTATCTTTGACTGCTCATAACTTTCACACCGGGACTCCGAATGAGGTACCGTTTTTTCCAGTGTTCTTATAATTGAAAGATCTTCAATTTTCCAGTTGGACCCACCTCCGGACTAAGGCTACAAAATTATGAAAATTCCCTTTAACTACCCGTTTCTTGGTTTTCTTTCACTGTTTTGAGTTCTCTTTGGCACTAACTTGCATAAAATACCTGTAAAACACATATGAGACACAAAAAACAAGAAATAATTCCTAAAAAGGGTTAGTAGCATAAATATGAGACAAAATCCAAGCTATTTATACTGCACGGGATCGTAAAAATACCGAAATTAAGGGGATAAATGTGAAGAATTTATGCCTAATCATGCCCAAGTATAAATAAGACCCCTGGGAAAGGTCAAAACAGATAAAAATCTCAATAGTAGTGTTACTCTATCAAAATCACTCCATAATTTCCTAGTGTTCTCTCCCTGCTCTCTCTCTAGTGCTAAGTGCCTTGTTCTTTTACTCCTCACGGACAACCATCACTCTCAGGAGCTCTTCTTGAGAGAATTACTATTACTGTTGTAGAAGTTCATTTTCTTGCAAGGATGGAGTTCCAGTTTGAGCTTCATTTTTATCAAAAGGAGAAGGTTTCATCAGAAGTTTCTTCAGAAGTTCTTGAGGACCTTGCAGACAACATCCATTGGAGTGGGTCACGCCTCACCCTTTCCAGTTATTCATAGACCCTAGTCTCACTACCGTCTTACAATGACCTAAAGCATCATAGGCTTATTTGTGAATGTAACTAGGTATACCTTCAACCAAAACAAATTGGGCATATTTAACATACGCTAAATACCATCTCTCAAACCGTTTAATTGACATAGTTGCTCTTTAGAGAACACTCAAAAAGTAACTTCATTAGGAATACATAGGTAACTAGTTTTAAGAACTAACAGAATAATTATATAAAAAAAAAGAAAGACCTAAAATTATACAACATTCCTTTCCATTCATCCCAGATAAATGCAATAAAAATATCAACTGTTAAAACAACAACCTGGAAGATACATAATCATCAACTTGTATAGCAATATGTCCAAAGAGAAATTTGAATGTAGGAGAGAATATTTATCCCACAGTCTGGTTGTCCAACTCTCGCTAGGAGTTCACCTTCGTATTAACCAACCTACAAATACAATAGATTGTAGATAACGTTTAGAAATTTACAAGGAAACCAAGGTTATTCGTCTCACCAGGATGATTTGGATACAAAGTTTGATGACCCACTTCTTCACCTTCCTCTTTATCATGCCTCTCAATTCCCAATCGCCTTCACTTATTCACCTTCCTCAATTATTCAGGGGCACAAATCCACCAATAGAAAAAATATGACTTAAATTCACATATTAGTGACTTTACCATCAATTCAGTTGGTTTCTTTTCTATGTACTTAAATTCAAACTTGGCCATAAAAAACAAACCTGGACACTAAAATCATCATTAGCAGCCCTAATTTTTCCAAACAACACAACGCGAACTCTATCGACTGCTGAAGGACGACAACAATTATAGGTTCCACATGCTCAACAATCAAATCACAAAACCAAACATATTTCATTTTTGTACCTTAATTAAACAATTACCTAATAAAAACATAGATTAAGAAAAGGAATTAATATAGTACCAGATAGATATCAAGTTGAATAAACAATCGCGTAGGCTACAGAAGCAATGGCTTGAATCTGAGACTGTTCCCAAGATTAAAGGCCTAATTTAGCATCTACGATAAATTATAGGCCTTGTTTAAGGATAAAATGAATCGGAGAAAAGTTTTTTATTGAGATCGGTATTTGTGTTTTCTTCAAAAAGAGCTTGGATGAGTTTGGCAATTTGGGCCATGAGAGATAGTGAGAAAGAGAGGGCTTCGTTGAGGGAACTTTCTGCCGGCGGTCTCAAGCTCTGAGAACCTCAAGCTTCATCTTTGGTTTGACAAAATATCCATAGTCCATCACGCCAGTATGTTGAATGAGGAAATGAAGGCATCGGGCTATTTTGTGAGGAGAGATTGTGAGGGTTTCGTCGGGGGCTATGAAGTTAGTGTGTTGAATGCGGAAACGGAGGAAACATGGTATTTTTTTATACTGAAGATGGTCACGGCTAAGGCCTTGACCCACCAGCGAAACCCTTTAATGAAACCAAACTAGTTCATCAATTTGCGTATGGTCACAGCCCATAGCCGCAACCCACGCCAAGAAATGGTCACAACCCCCGGCTGTGACTCTAAGTGTGTGTTTTCTACTTTGTCTTGCCTATGGTCACGGCCCAAGTCCGTGACCCATCCACGACCAAGCTTAGAGGGAATTTGGGCGCGGATTTAGCACAAAAATGGTCACGATTTGGTCATGGCCCAAGTCCGTGACCCACAGTGGTCAGGGATTTGGGCCGTGACCACTTCCAGAGCATCAACGCCTTAGTGTGGTAATGAATATGATCACGCAAAAAATTGAGATGGTCACGGCCCAAGTCTGTGACTAGGCGATCACGAACTTGGGTCATGACCCACTAGGCGTGACCATTCATAGGATTTGGTGTAGTGCCTATTCCTGCCTGCATGCCTGCTATATCCGTCACACCGGTAGCAGATGTGTTAGGCTCTGTTCCTATTACTCTTACTCCTTCATGCAATATAGTAAGGTCTGCCTCCTCTTCACACTGTATGATGTCAAAATCAACAGTCCTAACAGTATTATCATCTGGCATCTTTTCATAAGAGAATACCTCCCCAACGGAGTCATGAAATTTAAGATGTGGGTTATTGGAATAGAGTTTGTATCAAGCGAGGCGCAACCTTTTATCAAGATCGAGATTGGTGCTCAAGACAATATTTAATAATAATAATAATAATAAATGAGGGAAAGAGGGACAATAGCATTCAACACTCAGACTAGTATTAAATGATATCTTTACACCATTAATACACTGTAAATATAATAAATAGATGGGACCAACAAGTAACTTGGTCAGAGGGAGAAAGAGCAAGCACTCTCGGCACAATAAAGGCAAGCTAAGAACTTCAAGCTCAGTTAATGCTCAATGATGAGGGTATTAATGGGTGTAGGAAGGATGTTTGGACAATAAATGTTCTCATAGAAGCTCTCATGTATGAGGAAAATCCAACAGCAATTCAGGATCAAGATTTTTGTCCTTGTAAACTATTTGGTTGGTCTATTTATATGGAGGCAATGTTACTCGAGTAACCTCACTGGCATTAAATTTGATTGATAAACATTAAATGCTAAAGTACCATAGTATTAATGTCAAAGATACTGTATTAAATGAATGGGATATTATATTTTGGCGAGAAAACTACTCAACCAGTTGGAAGCATGGTGGCATTAATGAGGAATGTTACATGGCAGCTCAAAGGCTTACCTTAGAATGGCTATGAAATCAAATATGGCTAACTAGGCCTTCCATACTAAGGATAAACTCATTATAAAGCTGTAACTTCGAGTCCCTAAATCCCAGATGTTACGACGTTATAAAGTGAGGTGAACAGTGACACCACTCGACATGTGGTCACATCAATAAAAAGGATAGTGTATGGTTTTGAGGTTTCTCGATTGGATGGTAGCTCGAGCATTGGGTATGCTGTTTGTTGGCTAGAAATTGTCTTTAGTCCAAGGATACAAGACTGAGGTTCCTCGAGGAGGTTCCTTCGAATGGGTTGAATCAAGTAGCTTGAGTAACCATTTATACTGAATGAAGTTTTGTCCAAGTGTGCCAAGAGGGTTGGTTATTGTTTTCCCAACGTTTTCTTGCTCCCAATCCTCTAAACCATGTCCCTATGAGGTTACGAAGAGGAGGTCATTAGATAGAGCATGTGAGCTCTCGCATGCCCTACCAGGCATGGTCCCTTGAGGGTACCGAACAACCTCGTCCATATTACAAAGTAAGCTTATTCAACAAATAAAGTACATGATCAAATACATTCTGCTTTATATTACAAAATATTGTTATTCAAATAATTGTGGTCTTCGAAGAGAGTCCTTTGAGGGATGTCTGTGGAGGGGTCTTCGTGGGAAGTCATTCGATATGTATTCATCTTCCTTTTAAGTTGTTAAGTATAGGATCAACTCATCTAATCAACCTTTGGTGAGGACTTCCCCCTGCACCTAATATCGAAGTACACATGAGTATATAACTTAGTACACATAAAATGTCTATTTTAAAAAATATTCTAAGAAAATTACAACTAAAACAAAGCATTCACCAATTTGAGCTAGAACTGATAGACCTCTAGACAAGATTGAAGAGTGCTGAACCCGATTGACATAAAAATTATCCCAAAAATATAATTATATTAGAATAAAATTTACAAATCATGAATTATTTGTAAAGCTCATTGAAATTTTGGAAAATGGCTAAATTGATGATAGGGTAGAGTTGAATAGAAAACTAAGGAGAATGATCATGAACTTGAAAAACAACATAAAATAATGAGCATTATAAACATATTTTAATATTGAAGGACTAAACCATGGCCTTGGAAATAGAGTTCCAAAATTCAATGTACAAACATCTACACAAAAGAGATGATAAAAAGGACAAACAAGAGAGGGAGTTTAGTCTGGATTACTAAAAATCTAGTATTGACTAATTAATATTATATTTTTTCACATCTAAAGGAAAGGAAAATGATTATGATCAGATAATAAAAAATAACCTTGTATCTGTAGGACAAAATCTTTACAACCAGAAATATAGACAAACTCTTTTTCATTACAGTCATTTATTATAAATTCTTCCTTCAGATCTGATTCTTAACCATACACCTATAAAATTAATACAATATAGTAAAATAAAAAAAATAAAACCTCACGTCAACTTCTTGTAATATATATTTAATAATGGTACTCATATGTGCACTTGAAGCTCAAATATAGGAGGTCCATTTTAGAAAAAAGATGAATGACCTCCTTTTTCACTAGCAATAACAATGCCAACCCTATCTTTATGATTTTTCATATAATCTGTGAACTTTCTCAAACCTACAAGGAAAGGAGAAAAAATGAATATAAATACTATTTAGGGCAATAAAATAGAAGTCTCGTATCTTGCTTTTAGTCCTAAGCAAGCAGTGCCAGTTACCCTGACCAAAGAAAAGGAAAATAAGACGCGATAGAATAAAAGGGAAAATTACCAGCAGTCACCGACTTTGAACTAATATCTTGAAAAACAATAGTCATTCCTTCCTTTGGGAGTGATAATGAAGGCTTAGTAGATTCTGACCTAGAGAGTGAAGCCGGTGGAGGAGGCAGAGCCATAAGAGTGCTTAGTGTACAAGCTTTTGACGGCGAAAATATTGTTGTTTTCCCTATAGAACTCCATACAGGACCTACAGGATAGTGAATCTTCACGTAATCCTTCAATCCCGATAAATAAACCTCCTTTAAAGAATTTTCCCACTCTACATGATCCAAGTCTTTATTTTTATACTCTACAAGAATCTACACAATGAAAATACAATATATAAGTAATGACAATCTGAAATTTCTTCATAAAAGTGATATCAATCTGAAAGTTGAAAAGAATATATGTAATTAGGATATATAATCAGACATACAATCCCCGATAATATAATCTTTAAATGCCAAGTTTAAAAAATCAACATGGAAAATATTTTGAAAAGCTCAGGTTTATATATGTGCTTCCTATTCACTGGATAAAAACATGTACAAAAGCTTGACTCATATCTCAAAGCTACATAAAAGATGTTCAATTTTCTTTCTTATTTCGTTATTATGCAAGCGATCTAATAAAGAACTCCCATTTTTTAACATGATTAGGGTGTTTTTACCCATTTTCCAATAGAAAACAAGAAATCGTGGGTCTAATAGTGTGATACACTCTCAAGTAAGATGTAGAGGAAGTAGGGCTAAGTTCACGCATGCCAAGTATTATTCATTGTAAAGGATAACAAATTTCAATTACCGATCCATGTCCTTAACGATGAAATTAGAAAGTGTCATAGTTTCGTATAAAAGATTAAAAGTAAAATGATTATTGTAATCAAGTATTTAAGGAGCAATTATAAAAAATAAAAAATAAAAAATAAAAACTAACAAATAAAAAAACTCATGAAGAACATGTGTTTTTTTTTTTTTTTTTTCATTGTCAGTGTTTTCTACAGGGTTCCAAAAAATGTTCCAATTGGAGAATTAACTCATGTTTATTTTAGTTGCATTTGATTATATGATGGAAAAATCATGAAATGCTTATAACATGTTCATATTTTTCCTATCTGATTACAAATCCTCACCAGAAATGACGGCATGCAACTTTTTTGCAGTCAATGTTACTTCTACGATGTGTCCAAGAGAAATAGTGATCTTCTTGGCTAATTTCATCAAGAGGACCCTGCATTCTGCAACAATGTAGAAGGTATGGAATAGATTCATAGATCACGATCAATAACTATGCATTCATTAAATTCATATTAGTTTTCATAGACCAAAAAGTAAATGCTAGTTTCATCTAAAATCTACACGTCATGCTTAGAACATCTTATTGGTTAACAATATAGTTGATTTAGGTGAATCTTAGGACCCATTAGGTTTAGGGACAAAATATGTTTTACCCTCAACTAACACAATATAGTGTGTGCGCTTGTATAATTCTATACGAATGAAATATTTAACTATGAGCAAGCGAAAATGATGCGAGGGAAACCGAGTGTTCGTGTAGGGACACTATCGTTGATTTCGGCTCCCGCTCGACATGCAAAAGAAAACCTAAACTACAGCTACACTTGACAAGCAAGTAAAGCGGTAAGTCGGGTATCGAGAATCCACAGGGAGCGATTAAATTTTAGATGTTAATTGTTTAATTACTTCAGGAATAAAAGTGTAAAAGATGATAGGTGGAAATGGTGATAAAGAAAAGAATAAGTTAACGCTAATTAAAGGAAAGCGAGGATCGGGATCACATTCTACCAAACGGATCGAAACAACTACTAACTAGAGTTAAGGCTCGAAAGCAATCTAATCGAGCATTTACAATTAAGCATAAACATCACCCAATAAGGAATTTAAGCCAAAGTTGCGAGATTAAACATTTAATGGAAAATGGTCGCACGCGGATTAAACTCGGATTGTCGCTATAAACTCTAACGTTGCGTGACAAAGAAAGATAAACGCTTACCAATCCAACTTTGATACGCGCGGTTTCAATTAAACGCGATTTTGCACTAAACCTAGGTTTCGGAGCTCGGGGCCCGAAAATGGCGGAAATGAAATCCCGACCCTATTTATCTAAGGGTGCATGGTGAGTTAAACTAAATTATGCTAATTAGACTAAGAAAGCAAGAATTAAAACTTGTAAACTAGTTAGAAAGCATTGAAACTAAATTACAAGGCAAGAGAAGAAGAAGAACAAACTATATAAATGGAGAGGAAGTGAATAGTTCAATCTTACAAACCACATGGATTGTCAATCCAAGAAGAAGAAGAAATGAAATCTCCACACCAAACCCTAACTAAACTATCTAATTCAGAATATATGTTATGTATGTTATTACAACAAAAACCAACTTTTATAGTAAGTTGTAATAAAAGAAAAGAAGAAAGAAAAGTAGCAAAATATCTGCAGGGGAAAAACAGAGGATCGATCGATCGACCCCTGTGGTCGATCGATCGACAGTGTAATACGTGGCAAAAATAAACAGGCTCGATCGATCGACCCCCAGGGTTGATCGATCGATCAAGCAGGGGCAGCCTGCAATCCTCCCTGTTTTGGCATACAATCCAACGTCGCTCAAATCACCGTAACTTTTTCATACGGGCTCGGAATCACGCACCGTTCGTGGCCACGCGAAGCTAGCGAGGAGAGCTACAACTTCCGTGTAGATGTCGGGCCAGGTGCCCAAGCTGTCAAAAGACTAAAATACCCTTGCGCGTGCGATAGTGTACGGAAATCGAGCGAAACGCATCCGACGTTCACACTAAGCATCCAAATACCTACAAAAGCTCAATTAACCCCTGCAAAACATGTTAACATAGAAATCCGAGGGTTGTCTGGTTAACGAGCATAAATATAGGGAATAAGATACCCGAGGGGGCTAATAACGCGTAGGTTAACGGGTGAAATACGCAATATTTCCGCCGTATCACACCCCCTAACTTACACATTGCTAGTCCCTAGCAATGAAATAAGATGCAACAAGAAGAACAAGTAAACCAACACAGGAGAGAATACAAAAGTATGGTATAAAAGCAATAAAAAGATAAAGCCACTTTCGCGGGCGATTCGATTGCATTTAGCATATGCAATAAGCCGTTAAACCCCTAGGTTACCCTAGTGGACGAGTGTCGTCTCGTGAGGGTTTTCAGGGATGAAACCCACAAACATCATAAAGTTTCCTCAAAATATGCCCAATCAAGTAAGACAAACTCATCAGTGCGAACAAGATTTCAACATTTTATTAGCATAGCAAACGAATTCGCATGAGAAGTCCGTAGTTATTAACATTATCGAATGCACCTCAATGAATTGAAACTCTAACATGTGGAAAGGGAGTGAGCATATGCAAGGTATGATTTGGCAAAAAACTTAAATAATTCGGATACTAAACATCAAAGCATGCATACATTCAATCCTCACGGGCATTACGCTCAACAAATGAATTCACTATGAAAAGGGAGGTAATACACGGGACATGCGGGCATAAAGAGTAAATGTAATTGGAAACTAGGCCGCGCACATGTCACAGAAGAAGAACGCTATATAGGAAATAAAACTTGCAATCTCAGTGAAAGGATACCGCACATAAAAGAGGCGAAATGCATTTTCACAGATTATCAACACTATTTAAACATTTGAATTACATCTACTTAAGATCACATAGGACTTGTAATAGGGCTGTAATGTAGGCTAGGTTAAGGTACGAAATGAAAGGGATGTATATACGGTTTCAAAGTGTTTGGGGATGAAACTCAGAATAATGTGAAAAAGTGGGCAATATCAAAAGTTGGACAAAGAAGTCCAAACGAGCATAGATATAACAATCGAGAGAGTAATCAAAGCTTATTGAAACACTACAAACAATATTTACAACTTTCTCTTTCTTTTTCTTTTCTTCCTTTTTCTCACTTTTTCTCTTTTGTTTTCTTTTGTTTTCTACTTTCTCTTTTTCAACTCTTTTTCTTTCTTTTTCTTTTACTTCTTACTCTATTCATGCTCAAATTGCAACCACAATACAATAATAACATTCAATTCCAAGCAACAATCCAAACAAGGGTATGTAAGGTAATATATATGGTATAAAACTCCAATTTGGAGTTGGTTATGGGATTTTGGGTAATGAAAAGAAAGGCTAGTATTTAGGCTCAAGTGGGTTGACTAGGGAACATATAAAAGGTGAGGTCAAGGTCATATGGGTGATATATCAAAGAGGGCCTATGATCATTTCACAAAGTATACGCAATTCGCGAGTCAAAACAACATATGAAAATCATGCTCAAGTAACACATTTCAATGATGAACTCAATTAATGAACGGTCAATGAAAGAATAAAGAGATTACCAACGACTGTAACGTTTTCAAAGAGGAAAGAATAGTGTATACACTCACAAATGAAGATAAGTCTCTAATCTCACTCGGTGTAAGTATATACAATGCAGCAAAAGCATACCGAGTTATAAAAATCTTAAACCAAATCAATATAACAAGAATGGTGCATATGTTCACGGATAAAGTTTAATTCATGAAGTTATTCATAATATTAATGATTTAGGGACTAAAATCTAATAACTTCTAAAATCGAGAACATGCATAGTTGAATTGTCTATTTGATCGGGCAATTATTAAAATTTATCATCGGAAACAAGGGCAAAATGCCCAATAAAGGGAAAAAAAGAAAGAAAATATTTTTGAAAATTTTCAAATTTTTAACAAAAACATGCTTTGTAACTAAATTGTAATCAAATCCAAGGACTAAACAGCAAAATGGATAAAATATCCTACACCCCCTAACTTAAATGTTGCATTGTCCCCAATGCGTCCATTAAAGAACACAACACAAAGCTAGGAAAAGAATGATATTACCCACACGTGGAGCGATCTCCATAAATACAAGTCCAACCGAAGCTGCAAAACAAGTTAGTACAAAGCATATGAAGAATATATACCGATGTATCAAGTTAAGAGAAACTATGTCACAAGTCACAATAATATAGAGGGGCTGAAGTGCAAATACTAGATAAATTGATGGTGAACTTTTTGATTTTATAAAATGGAAGGTCACACACATCAAAATCCAATAGACAACCACAAACTACATTTTCATTTCTCATTTCATAAGTTCAATACAAAATTACTTAATACATAACAACTTCTGAAATAAAAGAAATACAACTAAAAATAAAAATAAAAATAAAAAGTACAAGATACTATCCGATCCAAAAATACAAAAAGAAACCCAGTACAACAACAGCCTAGTGGCCAGAACCACTAGGATCGGAGGGGTCCTGAAAATGAGTAGGCACTGGTGCGTCGGAATCACTGCGCTGCAGATAAAGATCTCTCATCATCCGCTGCATCATCCGGTACTCCTGTCTACTCTGTGCCCTGGCCTGCCTCTGCATCGCCCACTCGTGCCGCTGCTCGGCCTGAAAATGCTCCTGCTGAGCCTGCTGCTGATCCAGGCGCGACTCCCAAGTCGCCCACCTGAGCTGGGTCTCCTCCCAGCGCTGGTCCTGCACAGCCTGAAATGCCGCAAAGCGGGCATCATCCTCTGTGTGTGGCATGCCAGAACCCTCCCCAGTCTCCATCTCTCTGATCTCCTCCTCCTCGTCAGGCAAGTCAGGTGTCTCTGCCCTCTGTCTCTTCTCAACCGGTTGCCCCCACTCGCGCTTCAGCATTCTTGTGATGTTGTATTTTGAGAGAAGCCCGAGTGGCATATGCCTACGGTCTGCATCCAACTCCTGGCAACCGTGAGAAATGCAAATCTTCGTGATAAGGGCAGGAAAAGGAAGGGAAAACCTCCAGGCGACCTCCTTGGCCGTAGCGCACATCATATCTAGAAAAATAGCGGGCAAACTGATACTGCCCAATCCATTCAGCATAGTGTAGATCAGTGCAGCATGCCTGTGACGAACCTCAGACCTGTTGTTCATCACCATAAAGGAATGGACATTGATGTAGTGGAGTAGTCTAGGCAAGTCCTCCATCGCAGCCGAGCGGAAAGCACCCCTCTTCCACGGCTCGCCCGGTGCAAGGGCCTCTATCAATGTCCCACGGCCGTAGATAGACCCATCGAGAAAACTGACTGGGTCCGCAGGGAGAGGAACATCCATAAAAGCCGCTAAGTCTGAAATACTGAATGGGATCCTCACCCCACGAACCATGGCCTCATATGTGGTCGGTCCATCTCTGCTCTTTACCTCTACTAATGTCGCGTAGAAAATCCGTACCAACTCTTCGTTGACGCGCCCATTAGTAGAAAGAAAGGGCTCCCAGCCCTGACGGCGCAACAGAACCCGAGCCTCTCTCGGTATGTGCTCAAGTACCCATGCAAAATGAAAGCCAAGTGGTCGCTCGGACGTGTAGAAATGTGCACGGTACCAATCCCGCTCTTGTTCTGTGCGGAACCCATCGACGCCCCCGGCGGGCACACACCTAGTAGAAGCATACTTTTTCGGCGCCATTTCAACCTTGGATATGCAGAAATTGGAAGAAAAATGGAGGAATTTGGTGTGGGGAATTTTCTAGGGCACAAACGATTTAAGAGAGGAAGGAGAGAAATAAGAGAAGTGGGGGAAAAAAATAAGGCAGACCTCGGCTTAAACCTGGTCGATCGATCGATCGACCCCCAGGCTCGATCGATCGATCGAGCAGGGGAAAGCCTACTGCATTCCAATTTTTAAAGTTGGGGGGGAAATTGCAATTTGGGGATAATTATGGGGTATAAAATCAAAATAACTATAAATATAGTAAATATATATGTATATACATAAAAATATGAAATAAAAATAGAAAAATAAAAATAAAAATAAAATAAGATAAAATAACACATAGGCCTAATTATACATAACAAAAAGGCCTAGGCTAAAGAAAATAAAAAAAATAAAAATAAAAGAAAATAAAAGTATGTACACGAGCAACGCACACGCATATTCACGATAACAAATGAAAAATAAAATAACAGAAAAAAATAAAAACAAATGCAAATGCGTGAGGATGCGTGTGTGAAAAACAAATGAAAAAAAATGTTTTTGTGATTTTTGATTGTTTTCTAAACAAATGTGTGCCGGGGCGCATATCTCCGCAAATTCAAGTCCGTTGAACCTACAAAAGAGTTAGAACCAAGCATACGAAAAGAAATAAAAAGAGTTTAGCTAATTACACTAGGCTAAAATCAAGAAAAACAAAAATAAAGAAGTTAGTATATACAACCTACACTCGGAATGCGCACTTAACTATATACCAAAAGTCGAAATTTTTGAGGGTCCATCCAAAACACGATTTGACTTTGGAGGATCAACGGTGGACCCTCCCGAGCATGCATGCCTCCCGGAAAATAGGAATTCCGTTTGAACAACGGAAGGCATGTGGGCGGTGAAAGAAATGAACCATCGCCAATTTGAAATTCTAGGCGGACGATGGGGGATTTGGATAACAAGGGGGAAAAGTACACTTGAGGTCCAAGAAAAATTGATTCATCTCCCAAAGGTTTTTCAATTCGAACGGGAGATGGTGCACACATCGGGACAACATCCATCGAAAACAAGTTCGGTAAAGAGTCCTCGTCGGCAAAAAGTGTAGAAATTTCAAAAGTTTCTACCGACTCATAGGAATCAACCGGTAATTCTAATGGTTCGATTACGGAGAACGAATATGGTGATGAAACAAATTCAATCTCAATCGACTCATCGTCGGAAGGAGATTGAATTTCGGGGGAGAGAGATGCACACTCGATGAGAAATTCTTCGAAAAATTTAGGTGAAACACAAGTTTCCACCTCCTCGTTGTTTTGTGCATAAGAATTCATCTCATCGCAAAGTGCATCAAGTCTCATTCCAGCATCATTTAAGCTTTCCAAACCTTGGTAATAAAGAAGCAAAGTCTCTTCCAAAGTAGGCTTCCTCGGCTCAAGAGCCTCGGACTCCTCATTTGGTTGAAACTCGTCTTCGAAAGTCATGAAATAAGAATCGTCATTGGATTCGAATAATGAATCCAACTCAAGCTCCCAACAACGATTTTCATTCCGATAAATGTTTTCAAGTCTTTCATTTTCAAGAAAATCTTGAAAATGGAAAACTTGAAAACTATCCCCAAAGTAAGAATCATTAGAATGACCGTAATAACTATAATAGAAAGACATGGTTACCTCGTTGTTGAAAGATGGAGAATCCAAGAAATAAAGTGAGCAACCACGAACCAACGTTCCTTAGCGCTCAAGGTATGCAAATCCTGCAAGAAAGGTTGAAAGAAAGAATACAAATAGGAAAGGAAAAATACTACGAAATCATAAAACAATTACTATCTAAAACAATTGCTCCCCGGCAACGGCGCCAATTTTGATGCGAGGGAAACCGAGTGTTCGTGTAGGGACACTATCGTTGATTTCGGCTCCCGCTCGACATGTAAAAGAAAACCTAAACTGCAGCTACACTTGACAAGCAAGTAAAGCGGTAAGTCGGGTATCGAGAATCCACAGGGAGCGATTAAATTTTAGATGTTAATTATTTAATTACTTCAGGAATAAAAGTGTAAAAGATGATAGGTGGAAATGGTGATAAAGAAAAGAATAAGTTAACGCTAATTAAAGGAAAGCGAGGATCGGGATCACATTCTACCAAACGGATCGAAACAACTACTAACTAGAGTTAAGGCTCGAAAGCAATCTAATCGAGCATTTACAATTAAGCATAAACATCACACAATAAGGAATTTAAGCCAAAGTTGCGAGATTAAACATTTAATGGAAAATGGTCGCACGCGGATTAAACTCGGATTGTCGCTATAAACTCTAACGTTGCGTGACAAAGAAAGATAAACGCTTAGCAATCCAACTTTGATACGCGCGGTTTCAATTAAACGCGATTTTGCACTAAACCTAGGTTTCGGAGCTCGGGGCCCGAAAATGGCAGAAATGAAATCCCGACCCTATTTATCTAAGGGTGCATGGTGAGTTAAACTAAATTATGCTAATTAGACTAAGAAAGCAAGAATTAAAACTTGTAAACTAGTTAGAAAGCATTGAAACTAAATTACAAGGCAAGAGAAGAAGAAGAACAAACTATATAAATGGAGAGGAAGTGAATAGTTCAATCTTACAAACCACATGGATTGTCAATCCAAGAAGAAGAAGAAATGAAATCTCCACACCAAACCCTAACTAAACTATCTAATTCAGAATATATGTTATGTATGTTATTACAACAAAAACCAACTTTTATAGTAAGTTGTAATAAAAGAAAAGAAGAAAGAAAAGTAGAAAAATATCTGCAGGGGAAAAACAGAGGATCGATCGATCGACCCCTGTGGTCGATCGATCGACAGTGTAATACGTGGCAAAAATAAACAGGCTCGATCGATCGACCCCCAGGGTTGATCGATCGATCAAGCAGGGGCAGCCTGCAATCCTCGCTGTTTTGGCATACAATCCAACGTCGCTCAAATCGCCGTAACTTTGTCATACGGGCTCGGAATCACGCACCGTTCACGGCCACGCGAAGCTAGCGAGGAGAGCTACAACTTCCGTGTAGATGTCAGGCCAGGTGCCCAAGCTGTCAAAAGACTAAAATGCCCTTGCGCGTGCGATAGTGTACGAAAATCGAGCGAAACGCATCCGACGTTCACACTAAGCATCCAAATACCTACAAAAGCTCAATTAACCCCTGCAAAACATGTTAACATAGAAATCCGAGGGTTGTCTGGTTAACGAGCATAAATATAGGGAATAAGATACCCGAGGGGGCTAATAACGCGTAGGTTAACGGGTGAAATACGCAATATTTCCGCCGTATCAGAAAACACTTTTCATCAAGTGAAAAATATTTACATTGAACTAGATAGAACCTTAATAAAAACATATCTTGTTTGGTTCTAAAAAACAAGGTGTAAGGATAAATTTTCAATCGAGTCATTTGTAGTTTTTGCTATATTCCGTTGGGCAAAACATTTTTGGATCTTAACAAGTCACACATCTATCATCCATGGAGATTTGGGTATCCATCTTTTCACGCTTCATCAAATCGCATTCCATTCTCTTTTCCCAAAATGTATATGACATGTTGATGTAAAAAATTAGATTATCTCTAATTGTTTAATCACAGATAAAAATAAATAAGACAAGAGATTTTTAAGTGGTTCAACCTTGAACAAATGGCCTACGTCCACTGTTGGTGCTATTATTGATTGTTTGGGAATTCTCGAAGTAGGGTTTATCTCCAGAAATTCCGGTCCCTCCACAATGAGGATGATACAATATATTTATAGCCATGAGGTTGTACATGTGAATGGGTAATACATAGTTGTTCAATAAGCGTATACATCCATATGATGATAATCAGCATTTAATGCGCATTTAATCCTCTTAATTGTCTGATAATAAATGCTCTGATTGAGATGTAGCTCGGACGGCCAAAGCTGCTCAGACCGCCTAAGTATCTCGGCATCCATGAGTCGCTCGGTGCAGTAAAGTTGCTCGGAGAGTACGTACTGCTCGAATTATTGGAGTTGGTCGGGGAAAATGAGTTCCTCGAAGTCAAGGGGTTGTTCCGATGTGTTTGTTATTGCCATGCAGATTGCCACGTGTCTCCACTTAATTGAGCCATGTCAGCAGACTAAATTAGGTATCAACAGAAGCCTCCAATGTTTCACAATTCGAGAATTAGGAGTGTGGAACATTCTTCTCGAAATATGGCGGGATTAAATGGTCATCCTGAATCTTAGGAGTGTTTTCTTCGCATTTATTTTTCTTTTTGAATTCACAGAATCAGACTTTTCGAATTTTTCTAACTGCTTCGATATCCGCGCCCTTTTTGTCCTTTTAGCCGCCGGTAGCGTAAACGTCTCCCTTTATAATAATTATTTTCACCTTTTCCCATGGTAAGGTATTTAAGCGTTGCAGAAAATCATATCGTCTTTTACTTTTTCAAATCTGTATCTTTGAGTTTTCCATTTTCTCTCTCTCTTGTGGGTTCATTCCTTTCATAGTTCGTTGTCAACAGATCCATCATTTTCCTGTAAGATCTTCTTCCTTCTCTTTTATTTCGTTTATTCATCATGGTTTACCTTGTTGAATCGCTTGATAAGTTTCGTTCTGATTTCTCTATTCCTTCATGGGTTGTTCTGGAGGAATTTTCTGAACCTTCAGATTATTTCTGTTTGGCTGAGGGACATTGGTTCCCCAGTCTCTTCGTGGCTGAATGTGATTTTTCTTTTCCCCCAAAACCTTTGTGTCTAGAATTCTGTCAATATTTTGACGTGGTTCCTGCAAAAATTGCCTCAAATACATGGAGAATAGTTAATGGGGTTCATAGATTAAATAAGATTCATGGAACTCATATAGGAATTTCAGAAATTATGTTTTGTTATAGATGGGCCGTTGGTGACAATACTTTTTATTTAAAAACTAGGTTTTTAAATAGGGCTTTAGTGGTTAATCTCCCAGATGCCAATAGGGACTACTTTGAGCATGGGGTTGCTATGAAAAATTGGCAACACCCTCCACTAACTGGAAATGATGTGTACCAGGGTCCTAGATGCCCTCCCTATGGCAATGGGATAGGTTGTTTTTATTTTATTTTATTTTTGAAATTATGCTTCCTTTGTGTTTGATAAAATGTGTCACTGATATTTTAATTTTCATTTAATTGCAGTTGACAACAAAAGAAGATCTCCAAAAGAGACAGAAGTTAACTTAAAACATCTGAAACTTATCTGGGGTTTGCATCAGACTTTTGCCGACGAGCATATCAGATCAGCTTCATATCTATTGCAGTATAAGAGTTACACCTCGTCTTTTACTGCTCGTCCGGTGATAAGCGACGTGGAACCAATACCAGATTCTACAAGTTCTTCACCTGAGTCACATATTCCTTTGAGTGAAAGGATGAAGAGAAGAAGAGCTCCTTCCCTCTTCGAGAAATCTGCCTCTATTGCAGGAGAGGCAAAGAAAATCAAGCATGATGCCCCAAAAGAAGGGACAAGAAAAATCGATGCACCTCCTCCGGCTGCTCCTATGAAGGTTTCCGAGAATCCCCCAGTAGCTCCGAGCAAGGCCGCTGCTCCAAGCGAGGTTATAGTCATATCCCCGACTAAGACTACCTCCTTGGTCGAGACCATGGATGCTCATCTGAGGAGGCTGAAGAAGAGTTCCTCGATTAATTTGGTTGAATCCATCGCTCAGCCCCCAACTACTGGAAGTGGTGTTCCCACTTTTGTTGCCCCGAGCTCTGCCATGAGCTCGGTAAAGTCTTGGATCATTCCCGATATCCAAGGTATTGAAGAAAATCTTTCTCGGGATATGGTTACCACATTAGCTGCTCGTCATATTGCTTCTGTAAGTATTATTGTCCTAAACTTTCATTTTTCCACTATTATATTTTTGCACAGACTTGCTATTGTTTTCTTTTCCCAGTTGGTAACCTGTTTTAATACAATTTTGAAGAAAGATGAAGCTATTAAAGCTTCAAGTTCCTTGTCAGGTGTAGAGGAAGCTTTGGTGGGTCTGACGCAATCTCTGAAAGATTCTCGTCAAAAGTATATTGAAGATAAAGCTGCCTTGGAGAAGCAGCTCAATTCGACCGAGCAGGAGAGGAATCAAGCTGTTGAAATCTCCAAGGGATTGGAGAAGAAAATAAAGGAATTAGAAAGTAAGAATAAAGAGCTCGAAGGGAAGCTCCAAAATGCTGGGGAGCTTGAAGGTAAGCTCAAGGTTGCTGAGAAAGAGCTAAACAAGCTTTGTGAAGTAGGTCGTCAGAAGGAAAAAGTGGAGAATAAATTGAAGGTTGCCGAGGATCTGCTTTCCGAGAAGCTTTCCTCAGAGAAGGCGAAAAGGAAGTTGGCTGTAAAAAAGCCCTTCAGTGCTGGCTGGGATAAGGGGTGGAATAAGGGTCTGGCTGCCATGATGTCACAAGTGGAATATGGTAGCCTCAAGTACTTTAGGGATGGCTGGGTCGCTGCTCTACAAGAGATGAAGGTTGATGAAAATTCTGATCTATTTCAGCGACACATCCCTGGCCCCCCTCCAACTCCTGAAGAAGAAGAAGAGGACGCAGCTGCCTCTGAGGAATACTCCATGGTGATGGGAGATCAAATTCTTCATCCCCCAGTTGTCTAGACTTCCTGCAAATAACTTCAACCATTCGTTACTTCGACCGAGCAGCCTTCAGCACCCATCGAGCGACCATCTGTACCATCCGAGCAACCTACCTCCTCGTCCCAGCCTCTCGAGAAAGTTTTGGGAGACAAGGAAAAGGTGTAGAGTTGTTCAGATTTTTCTCTCTGTTTATTTTTTCCAATTGTAACTCTGAAATATGTACTTATCTTTTATGATGTAATAAAATTTGAAGTTTTGCCTATTCATACCGTTGTCTCTCTTCCTCTCGCTCCTTATTGATTCTTACTATCTCTTCTTTTTACTAGTTAATGGCCAGGATGGAATTGTTATCTGCTCATGATACAAAATTGATGAGACAGTGCAACGAATATTTCAAGACTGGCCATACAAATTTGACTGATCCTCAAATCGTTGATATACTCGGTCCAAACGCTTCAGAATAAGCAGTTGAAGCCTACCAGTATTTGAAGTGCCTGCTCGACCGTGCAGTGGCTAACAATGTAATGTATTATGAAATGATTGAAGACCTCCAGGGCACTCTTTAAGAGCTTTAACAAAAATATAAGGAATCTACAGCCCTTTTGCACGAGGGATACGAGAAGAAGTATCAACAACTCAGTGCTGATAAGGGGTATGATAAGTTGTTCGCTGCTTACAATGTGAGGGAGAGAACTTTGAAGGCTGAGGTCGAAGAGCACAGGCAGATAACTGAGTTGTTGGAGCAGGAAAACAATAACTTGCAAAGAGAAGTATCTCAGTTGAAATCTGCAGCCTCTTCCTCAAACGCTATTGTCCATGTGAACGACGAGGGGTTCTCTTTCTTGGAGGTTGAAAATGCTAATCTGAGGGACGAATTAGAAACCTTGAAGAGAGCTGGTCCTTCTACCTCTGCTCGGGGATGAGCAAAAGCTTCTCGGGGATGAGCAAGAGCTGTTCGGATTCCTATCGAGGAATAAAGAACTCAATCGGCTCTCGAGAACCAAGCCTTCCAATTGACGGCAAAGAACCAGGCATTGGCCGAAATGTCTAAGAAAATCATGAATCTGGACGAGAAGCTATCTGCTCAAAAGTCTGCTTTGGGGAATAAAGAACTCTTAATAAAAAATCTTCACGAGCAGCTGGAAAGGCTGACTTATCAATTCCACAAGCAACCCAGAGAATTCTGGATGTCTGGCTACAATGAGGCTCTCTACCATTTGGATGATCGGATCCAAAATGCGAATAATGAGGGTTACAAACAAGGGTGGTTGAATGCCTTGGGTGTATTGCAATTGGAACAGGGTCACTACTTGTGGGATTACCATAATCCTGGGTTGCTCGACCTGCCAGTGCCACCATTCAAATTCGACATGAGCTGGATCCATGCTCGGGAAATCCCTTAGTGTTTGATTTCTAAATATCTTGGCGATTACAGTCTCCATTTCAATGTTGAGATATCTCGCCCCGAGCACCTACTCGATCGACCATCTGTGATGAACATCAGGATGCTCAAAGACCTTAATTTCATAAATTCCCCTTATGCCTTAAACGATCCTCCTGCTGGCAAGGAACCTGTTTCAAAAGCTGAGGGGAAGAAAACCATAGAATAGGATTTCTGATGTAATAATTTTTATGTATTTTATTCTCAATGTACTTTGTTTTGGATTTAATGAAAAAACTTCTATTTTTCTTTGCAATTTTGATTGCCAATGTCTTGTAGATGTTTTTTTAAAACACTTTAAATATGTGTATGTATATCTGTTAAAAAGATAACAACATTGTGTTATTTTCCGATTAACTAAAGCCGGTTAAAACTTATTGTCGACTATCCTGAACTTGTGGTAATCATTTGCCGACAAACCAAAATTGATGATATTTTGTTTCTCGACCAGCTTGGTGGTAATTTAAAATGTTACGAGTATAAAAAATTTTGCTTAATCACTTTTTAATTCTAAGCCATTAACTGACTTTTATCGCATACTCATGCTTCGTTTAATAAAAATGTTCCCGACCAACTGTAGTTGGTAGTTTCTTATTCCCGACCAACCGGAGTTGGAGGATTTTCTTCCCAACCAACCGAAGTTGGCACTTTTGGGAAATATTTTTTATTCCCGACCAACCGGAGTTGGTGGATTTTCTTCCCAACCAACCGGAGTTGGCACTTTTGGGAAATATTTTATATTCCCGACCAACCGGAGTTGGTGGATTCTTTTCCCAACCAACCGGAGTTGGCACTTTTGGGAAATATTTTTTATTCCCGACCAACCGGAGTTGGCACTTTTGGGAAATATTTTTTATTCCCGACCAACCGGAGTTGGAACTTTTGGGAAATATTTTTTATTCCCAACCAACCGGAGTTGGTGGATTTTCTTCCCAACCAACCGGAGTTGGCACTCTTGGGAAATATTTTTTATTCCCGACCAACCGGAGTTAGTGGATTTTCTTCCCAACCAACCGGAGTTGGCACTTTTGGGAAATATTTTTTATTCCCAACCAACCGGAGTTGGTGGATTTTCTTCCCAACCAACCGGAGTTCGCACTTTTGGGAAATATTTTTTATTCCCGACCAACCGGAGTTGGTAGATTTTCTTCCCAACCAACCGGAGTTGGCACTTTTGGGAAATATTTTTTATTCTCGACCAACTGGAGCTGGTGGATTTTCTTCCCAACCAACCGGAGTTGGCACTTTTGAGAAATATTTTTTATTCCCGACCAACCAGAGTTGGTGGATTTTCTTCCCAACCAACCGGAGTTGGCACTTTTGGGAAATATTTTTATTCCCGACCAACCGGAGTTGGTGGATTTTGCCGGGTAGTGTGTAGCACTAGTATTCCGCGAAAAAATTTCAATAAAAGGAGAGAGTTGGGTACAATATTCACATTTTATTCATACTGATGAAACTGCATTACATGAGAGTTTACATTACTGATAATATTTGCACAGGTGTTCTGCATTCCATGCATTCTTAAACTCCTCTCCCTCTAAAGTTTCTATTCTGTAGGTTCCTGGTCAAACAACTTCTGTAACTCGGTAAGGTCCGTGCCAGTTCGCTTCCTGTTTGTTGTGCTTTTGAATCACTTTCTTTAGCTCATAGTCTCCTTCTTTCAGGTCGCACTTCTTCACTCTCTTGTTGTAGAACAAAGCTGTTCGTTGTTGGTAAGCAGCATTCCTGATAGCTTCTTCTTCTCTAACTTCTCCGAGCATGTCCAAATCTAACCTTCTCATTAAATCGCTGACAGAGGAATTGAAATTCAGTACTCTATGTGTTGGAAGACCCAACTCGGCAGGTATAATAGCTTCACTTCCAAATGCTAGCATATATGGAGATTCTCCTGTTGCTGCTCGGGGAGTAGTACGATAAGCCCACAGCACAGAATGCAGCTCGTTGATCCGATTTGCTTTCGCGTCATTCAGTCTTTTCTTCAAACCATTTAGCAACGTTTTGTTTGTCACTTTAGTTTGTCCATTGCTTTGGGGATGGCCTGGTGCCGAGTGGATCTTCAAGATATTTGACTGATGACAATAGGCAGCGAACTCCTCGTTGTCAAATTGTGTTCCATGGTCGGTGATGAATGCATGGGGAAGACCATATCTACAAATGATATTTTTCCAAATAAATTGGTACACCTTTTTATATGTCATGTCGACAAGAGGCTCGACTTCTACCCACTTAGTAAAATAATCCACTGCAACAACGAGATATTTAAATCTTCCTCTAGTTGTTGGAAGTGGCCCGACCAAGTCAATTCCCCACATGGAAAATGGCCAAGGGGAAGTAATGGGTGTCAACAATGCTTGGGGAGTTCTTCAGATGGAGGAGAAGCGCTGACACTTGTCACATTTCTTGGCATAGGCTATACAATCATCCCTCATCATTGGCCAGTAGTATCCTTGCATCATTATTCTTTGTTGAAGTGTCCGACCTGCTACATGGGCTCCACAAGACCCTTCATGGACTTCTTCAATCAAATCCTTCACCTCGGCTGGATGTACACACCTCTGCAAGCCATCTATGATTCCTCGTCTGTATAGAATACCATTAGTTAGTACATAACGAGAAGCTTTAAACTTTAATTTCTTGGCTACGAGTTTGTCAATCGGTAATTCTCCCTCCTCAATATATGCCCTGATGGGATCCATCCAAGATGGCCCTAAATCAAGGGTAATAAAATTCATCATCAGATCTTCTTCTATGCTCCGACTAGCTAGAACTTCAATCAGGATTGTTCTTCGTAGCTCGGTACAAGTAGCCGATACTAATCGAGCTAAAGCGTCTGCTCTTGCATTCTCCATTCTTGGTATTCTGATCAATTGAACAATAATAAATTCCGATACCAATTCCATTGCCTTTGCATGGTACTTAATCATTAACTCTCCTTTTGCTGTATACACATCAAGCATTTGGTTTACAATCAACTATGAGTCACTGCATATGATTACCTGCTCTGCCTTCATAATTTTTGCCAGACTGAGACCTACAATCATCGCTTCATATTCGGCCTCATTATTAGAAGCTTGAAATTAAAAACGCAGAGCATATTATATATTGATCTCGTCTGGACTTTTCAATACAATCCCAGCTCCACTACCCGAGGTGCATGATGAGCCATCCACATATAGGTTCTATACAGGTATTTCGTCCTGAAACTTCTTATTGGACAAAATTCCTTGATGGAATATTTGTTGCTCCTTTATCTCTATTTCTACCACACCTCTCTTCCATACAGGTTGGTCGATGCTCAGCTTTTGCTCCTCGGGGGTATCAGGATAAGTGAACTCTGCTATAAAATAAGCTATTGCTTGCCCTTTCAGTGATGATCTAGGCTCATAAATTATATCATATTCACCGAGTTCTATTGCCCAATACATCAATCTCCCTGATTTTTCTGGTTTATGAAGAGCTTGACTCAACAGCATATCGGTATATACGACTATGGTATGAGCCTGGAAATATGGCTTCATTTTTCTACTTGCTTTGATCAGCGCCAGTGCCAACTTTTCCAGCTTTGGATATCTGATCTCTGCTCCTCGAAAGGCCTTACTAGTGTAATAAATTAGTTTTTGTACTCCATCCTCTACTCTTATTAATGTCGAGCTAACTGCATTTTTCGAAACTACCAGGTACAAGTACAACCTTTATCCCATCATTGGTCTGGACAACAGTGGAGGTGCTCCCAAATATTTTTTCAACTCTTGAAAAGCTTTCTCGCATTCTTCATTTCATTCAAAAGTCTTTCGAAGCGTTTTGAAGAATGGGAGGCATCTATTAGTTGCTCGCGATACAAATCTGTTAAGTGCCGCTACTCGCCCTGTAAGACTTTATACTTCCTTCTTCGTCATTGGAGATCACAGCCCTAATAGAGCTTTGATATTTTTAAGGTTTGCTTCAATGCCTCGTTGATTGACAATATACCCGAGAAACATGCCTTCTCGTACTCCAAATATGCACTTGGTCGGGTTCAGCTTCATTTGATATTTATCTAATTGATCAAAGGTCTGGCCTAAATCAACTAGATGGTCAGCACCTTTCTTGCTCTTTATCAGCATATCATCAACATAGACTTCCATATTGCAACTGATTTGTTCTGTAAACACCTTGTTCATCAGCCGCTGATATGTTGCACCTGCATTTTTCAAACCAAAAGGCATAACATTATAACAATAAGTTTCCCTAGGGGTAATGAAAGAAGTACTCTCCCTGTCTTCAGGTTTCATTTTAATCTGGTTGTAACCAGAATAAGCATCCATGAAGCTCAGTATCTCATGTCCTGAGGTAGCATCCACTAGTTGATCAATTCGAGGCAAGGGAAAATGATCCTTTGGACATGCCTTGTTGAGGTCGGTGAAGTCTACACACATCCTCCATTTTTTGTTCTTCTTTTTCACCATCACCACATTTGCTAACCAATCTGGATACTTAACATCTTCAATACAGCAAGCTTTCTGGAGCTTCTTGACCTCCTCCTGTATAGCTTGGTTCTTCTCGGGGCTGAACACTCTTCTTCTCTGCTTCACTGGCTTGATCTCCTTATTCACATTGAGCTCGTGACATAAGAAATTTGGGTCTATTCCGGGCATATCTTCATGACTCCAAGCAAAAGTTTGTTTTCTGCTTTTTAAGAAAACTATCAACTCTTGTTTTAATGAGGCATCTAACGACGAACCTATCTAAGTTGTTCGTTCAGGGTGCTCGTCGTCCAGAATGATGTTTTCAGTAGCTTCTACCACCTGACCTTTCACGAGTTGCGACTAGTCTCTAGGATCCGATGTTTTAATTTCTGCACCCTCATCCACCTGATAGGTAGTAGTCTTTTTCCTAGATTCTTCCAGTTCCTCCTGCTCGGCAGATGAATAGTAACATTCCCGAGCTACTTTTTTATCACCCTTCACAACTCCTACTCCAAATTTAGTTGGAAATTTTAGGCATTGATGTATCGTAGATGGTACTGCTTCGAACTTCTTAAATCCTACCCTTCCCATGATGATATTGTAGGCTGATTGAACATTCTTATCCATCACGAAGAAGCGTACTCTTTCGGTTCGACAAGAAGGCCATGTACCAATAAACATATCCAACTTGATCGTCCCAAGTGGAAAAACTTTCTCGCCAGCAAAACCGAGGAGAGGTCTGTGATAAGGCTCCAACTGAGACAACTTTAGATTTAGGCTGTCGAAGCACGAGTAGAATATAATATCAGCCGAGCTACCATTATCAACCAGTACTCTCGAGATCATCACTTCCTTCATTCTCATTTTGATCACCAATGGATCATCATAAGGATACAGCACACCTGCGAGGTTATTTTTTGAGAAATCGATGACCAGTTTTTCTTTATTGACCTTCCTCGGGTGATCATCTTCAGCCAAATTTATTCGTTGGATATAGAACAGGCTTGAGCCTCATTGAGGTAATCTTTTCTTTCTGCAGTAAGGTCTCCACCTCCTGCATCTCCACCTGTAATAACATTACAATCAAAGGATCCAAAACGTATTGAAAATACCTCACGTTCTGGCGGCCTTGGTCTTTTGGGAAGATCAGGGTCGTCTTCTGGATCATCTTCATGGTCTCTTTTCTTGTTCTCCTCTGCTCGACGAGGAGATCTAGAACTCTCTCTTTCTCGGTCGTTGTTTCTTCTTTCATTTCTGCGATCAACATACTTTGCCAGTTTTCCTCATCTAATGAGTGACTCGATCTCATTCTGAAGAGCTATACAATTTTTGGTCATGTGGCCATGATCCTTGTGGAACTCGCAATATTTGGCCTTATTCCTCTTGTCAGGGTCTGACTTCATTTTTTCCGGCCAATTTAACTCCTCGATATTCTTGATTTCTTATAGAACATGGTTGATGTCTACCTTCAAAGGAGTATAATTCTCAAATTTCTTCAATACCTCCCATGATGGCTTTGTTTTTGAGTGCTTGTCACCACCATTGTTCTTATGCTCTTTCTTTTTGGCCTAATCACCCTCCACCTTGGTTTCTTTGGTATCCATATTCTTCTTTGCAGCCATAGCCTCCTCGGTATTCATGATCTTAGCCGCTTTTTCCATCAATTCTAACATGGTTCTGGGTGGATCTTTAGCTAAAGTGTAATATAACTTGTTGGGCAACAACCCACTTATCAGGGCAGTAATCGCTGTCTTTTCCTCGTAATCAATAACTTCGAGCTTCTCATTATTGAAACGAGTTATATAATCCCTAGTGCTTTCCCCTGCCTTTTGACTAACACTTAACAAGTGTGCTACTCGTTTGACAGGTCTTACTCCAAAATAGAAGTTTTCAATGAAGAGCTCGGCCAGTTGAAAGAAAGTTGAAATCTTACCCCGAGGAAGATTATTGTACCATATTTAAGAAGATCCTGTGAGAGTTCCCGAGAATGCCCTACATCTCATCTCATCTGGCACAACATAGATATCGGCAGCAGCTTGGTATTGCTCGATAGGAAGGACATGATCGATTTTTCCATCATGTTTAGGAGTCACAACAGATGCTTTGAACTTTGATGGTGTGGGAAAATCCACAATTATTTGGACAAAAGGTGTCCCTTGGACAAAAGTTCTTTGTAGAGGATTCTTGGCATTGGCCATTTCCCCTAATCTATCCTCCAGCCTATGAATAGAGCCTTTCCACGCATCATTTCCTTTCTCGGGCCTGTTGGTTCGAGTAACTGATCGCGTGGATGTGGCTTCTTGGGATCTATCTTGTCGAGCAGCTGGTTGTGATTGGGCAAAACCCTCTCTTAAATCAAATGGTCGTCAAAAGTTTCTCGACACAGCCTTAGGAGGACTTTTATTCTTCTTAGGGCCCAATCGATCAAAAGGAGAGACCCTACTCAATCTTTCTAGTGCACTGGTCCTTTCCGAAGAGAGAGTTATGTGTTGTTCATTATCTGTGGCTCGTACTGATGAAGTTCGACCCGATTGATAAGAAAAATCTTCAGATTTATCAGTGCGATATGAATCGCATTGGCTAATGCGTGAAGAAAGTAAATGAGTATTTCTTTGACCACTTCGTTATCCTGAAGAGGTTGATTCTCCACCTTGGATAGTTTGCATGAGTTGTCGCATGGTTTCCTACAAGGCTGTCTGGCCTTGAGCCAAACTGGCCATGATTCCTGCCAGATCTTGGATATTTGGAGGAGCGGATGGATTTGGGGGATTCCCAGTGTTTCGATTACTGGATTCAGGATTGTCAGCCATTGATGATGAATTGTTTTTGGTGAAAAACGAAAATTATAGTCGTTTCCCATAAACGGTGCCAATCTGTTGATGTAAAAAATTAGATTATCTCTAATTGTTTAATCACAGATAAAAATAAATAAGACAATAGATTTTTAAGTGGTTCAGCCTTGAACAAATGGAATACGTCCATTGTTGGTGCTATTATTGATTGTTTGGGAATTCTCGAAGTAGGGTTTATCTCCAAAAATTTCGGTCCCCCAACAATGAGGATGATACAATATATTTATAGCCATGAGGCTGTACATGTGAATGGGTAATACATAGTTGTTCAATAAGCGTATACATCCGTATGATGATAATCAGCATTTAATGCGCATTTAATCCTCTTAATTGTCTGATAATAAATGCTCTGATTGAGTTGCAGCTCGGACCGCCAAAGCTGCTAGGACCGCCTAAGTATCTCGGTATCCATGAGTTGCTCGGTGCAGTAAAGTTCCTCGGAGAGTACCTACTGCTCGGAGTATTTGAGTTGGTTGGGGAAAATGAGTTCCTCGAAGTCAAGGGGTTGTTCCGATGTGTTTGTTATTGCCATGCAGATTGCCACGTGTCTCCACTTAATTGAGCCATGTCAGCAGACTAAATTTGGTATCAACATGACCCAAATTCAATTTATGCCTTGGAGTAAATTTTAATTTACTTAAAATATCTATGGAAAATTTTTAAATTAACTCTAAATCATTTTTGGAGAAAATGAATTTTTCGTTAGAAGTCAGCGCAGGTCATTCGAATGACCTGGGTTTAACGAACCTGGCCTGATTGCACTGACATATCATTAAAAGGTTCGTTAGAATTGTCGTTCATTCGAATTTATTCTAATGAGGTTTATAACTACTTGCCTTATATTACACTGGATTATCGTTAGAAAACTCGTTCAAACGACTTCTTCAGTTATGATTTTTTTTTTAAAATCTTTTCTGCAATTATTTAGCATAACTGCTTTGGTCCACGACTTTTCTCAGTTTCATGAAGTGGAAAAAAATACAGTTTTGCAGAGATGGAACTTGCACATTTCAAAAGAAGAATTCTTGTCTTACTTTTTATAAAAAAACTCTCCAACACAATTTTGATTTTTGAATGAACCAAAACCCCATGATTTCAACCTGAATTTCATCGAGGACATATGCGGTGGATTTCTATGTCCTAGTTGATTGGAGACGGTAATTTGACTTTCTATGGATACTGAGACACAAGAAGTGTCGTGCAACGTGTTGGTGCTCCGCGTATTACAAACGGAGGTAGAGGAGACGGCATCAGCATGTCTTAAGTGAGTCAAGTCTGTAAGTCTTTTGAGTCCCTTGTAAAACCTTTATTTGTAGTGGATTTGTCTAAGCCTAGCCATCCAAGGTTTATACCATTTGGGTTTTCCTCATACATCGGCGTGTTGTGGTTGTGATCTCTTATTTTATATCACACAATCACCTAGATGTATGTGTAGTATAAAGAGGATAAAATTTGGTTAAATTTATATCTCTTAATTAAGTTGAAAATCCCATCACTTTAATTGATAATTGTTCATGCTAACTTACTAATTTTCAAAGAATATTAAAATTGGAATATTTCTCTCTTTGGAATATTTTTAATAATGTAGTGTGTGTATTCTACGAAATAACCTAAGTTCATATAACCTTACAACTTCAAATTGGTATCATAGCTAGTCTCTAAAAGCTAGTTAGATGAATCTTGGAGGTTATATGGATAGTTTTTTATGGAATAAACATCCTCTATTTGATGGAACTAATTATACTTATTGGAAAGCACGTATGAAATCTTTGTTAAAATCTATTGATGAACGTGTTTGGGTAGCTATTGAAAAGGTATGGTCTCCACCTACTATAGTTGTTGGAGAAGAAACTGTTTTAAAACTCATAGAGGTTTGGAGTGAGGGTGAATTAAAACTATGCAACTTTAACTCTAAAGGTTTTAGTGCTGACTCCCGACGAATTTAATCGTATAATGGCGTATGATATGTCAAAGGAGGCTTGGAATATTCTCCAAGTTACTCATGAGGGAACTAGTGAAGTTAAAGCTTCAAAACATCAAAACTTAACAACCCAATGTGAAACCATCACCATGAAAGAAATTGAAACTTTTGATGAGTTTTATGCTCGTATATCTGATATTGTTAATTCTTGCTTTAACTTAGGTGATAAAATCCCTGAAGATCGTGTTATTAAGAAAATACTTAGATGCTTTCCTAAGCGTTTCATCCCAAAAGTCATAGTTCTTAATTCCTTAGGAAAACTAAATACTTTAAAACTTGAAGAGATTGTTGGTTATCTTCAAACATACGAATTAGATATGTTTCCTAAAGATAACAAAACCAAAGATAAGGGTGTACCCTTGAAAGTAAAGAAAGAAGAAGTGTCTGAGTCCGATGAGTCTGATATCGACCCTGATGATATAGCTCTATTTGCTAAAAATTTAAAAAAATTCTCAAGTTCAAAAAGAAAAACTCAAAATTTGAAAAACCAAAACTTGAGAAAAATAAAAACAAAGGTAATAGAAGTTTTAATAATCAGGATCCTAAGAAGTTTAAGAGAGACAACCTTAAAAAGGATGATTCAGATAGAGGTTTTGAGTGTGAGGGACATGGTCGTAGAGCGTTTGAGTGCCCCACTAAACTTAAGAGACAAGGTAAATAAAAGGCAGTTTATAATGCTACACTAAGACATAGTGATATTGAGTCTGAAGACTCCGATGACTCTACCCTGTTTAGAAATAATTTCACTACTTTTATAGCATGTCGTTCTAGTGATTCAAGTATCTGAAAGTAGTGATGTAGAAGAAAGTAAGAGCAATGTTGATGAAAGTCAGTTACAATCCGCCTATACCGAGTTGTACACTAAAGCCATGCGTATTCAAAAGGTTAATAAGATATTAACGTTTGAAGTGTTATCATTATAAAAAGAGTAGAAACACCTGAAGGAGAAGGAGGATTTAGTTAGTCAACTCGAGGCAATTAAGATATATCTTTCTGAGAAGCTTATCTTGGTAGGTAAAGAAAAAATTGACTTAATTAACTCCTTAGAATGTGTTAACAAAGATCTTCTCGAGTCTTTAGAGATTAGAAAATCGCTTAGAGCTAAAATTGTCCAGCTTGAGAAAGATCTTGAGTACTCTCGTGAAGTCAAAGTCACACTCGAAGATAATTCAGGAAGAATGGGAAAATTATTCCTAGGTCCCATTTTAGGATATAAGGAGAAAGGTTTTCAAGATAGAAAGGGCATAGGTTATGAAGAAGGTGAGTTATCCAACACTAAATCTGAACCCATAGCCAAGTTTTTTACTAAGACAAACCCTCCAAAATCGAATTTTCCTAAAAGAAGTCCTCCTAAGAAATATACGAAAGTGACTCCAAACCAACCTTATGTGTGTACCTGTTGTCTCAAAAGGGGTCACCTTAGAGATTTTTGTTACAAAATTAGGAAGAACTCCTATTTTACTTCTTTTAGTCCACGTTATAGCCCCCTTGCTAGTCTTAAGAACCAAGTTGAAAATCTAGTTAATACTTCGAAAGATTTAATGGAAATTTTTTAAAGGTTTTCTATGAATTAAGAAATAACTCTTAACAACAGACTAGAGTCAACAAAGGGAAAAACACAACTTAAGCATGGGTTATGAAAGATAATACCAATAAAGCATTTGTTGTTCATGTTGCACTTAAGGCTTAAAATACCTCCCAATGGTACTTTGATAGTGGTTGTTCCAAACATATGATCGGTGATAAATCTTTGTTTACCACTCTTAAAAACTATAAAGATGGTAAGGTCACCTTTGGGGATGGAAGAAAATCTCGAATTATAGGTAGAGGGTCTATTGAAATTTTTGAGTTTACTAAACTTGAAAATGTCCTTTATGTTGATGGTCCCAAGGAAAATTTGATCAGTATTAGCTAGTTATGTGATAAAAATCTTTATGTTAACTTCTCTTAATCCGAGTGAACCGTATATGATGAATCGGTTGAGGCTATTTTACAAGGTGTGAGAACTAGTGACAGTTTCTATGGAATAGTTCCTAAGTCCTCTTTAGTTTGTAATAGTACAAAATCCTCGTCTTTTGATCTTTGGCATTAACGGTTAGGTCATGTTAACTTTAGAGATCTTGATAATTTAGTGAGAAAATATCTAGTTGAGGTCTACCATCCTTAGGAAACCCATTTCCACAATTTTTGGGTCGTGTCAATTAGGAAAGAAAATTAAGAATCCACATAAAAAGTTGAACTCAATAACTACCTCTCGTGTCTTAGAATTGATACAAATGGACCATGTGGATCCCACTCGTACTAAGAGCATAGGAGGAAAGAGATATATTTTGGTGATGGTGGATGATTTTTTAAGATAGTCCATAGTAGGTTTCTAAGAGAAAAATCCGAGGCTATTGATTTTCTCACTGTTAAATATAGAGTTCTTCAAAATCAACATGGTGTTACCATAAACCTCTTTAGGAGTGATAATGGAACCGAATTCAAGGAATTCGGTGTAAATGCCTTTTGTGATGAAATAGGAACTAAGCATGAATTCTCGATCGTTCGAACACCACAACATAATTGTATAGTTGAAAGAAAAAATCCAACGATCTAAGAAATGGCAAGATCTATGATCCTAAGAAGGAATGTACCTCGTTGGTTTTGGGCCGAAGCGGTTAACACTGCATGTCACACCGTAAATAGGGTTTATTTGTGTCCTAATACTAATAAAATTCCATTTGAATTGTGGAATGGAAAGAAACCTAATTTTGGCCTATTTTAGAGTTTTTGGTAGTCCTTGTTATATCCTTCAGGATAGATAATCCCTAGGGGTAAATTTGACTCAAGGAGTGACGAAGTTATTTTCCTAGGATATTCTTAAAACAGTGAAGTTTTTAGAGTTTTCAACTTAAGTAGTTTAAAAGTCACGGAATCATTTTTTTACTCTTCCTAAATCAAGGCATCCGAGTTCTTCATTTTTTACTCTTCTAGGTATTCTCTCTCTTCTTCTCTCTGTCTCTGTCTCTGTCTCTCTCTCTCTCTCTCTCTCTCTCTCTCTCTCTCTCTATATATATATATATATATATATATATATATATATATATATATATATATATATATATATATATATATATATATATATATATGTGTGTGTGTGTGTGTGTGTGTGTGTGTGTGTGTGTGTGAAATTGGGTGTATATGATGGCATAAAATGAAGTTTGATAAAATATACCTAATGACACACACACACACACACACACACATATATATTTTATCAAACTTCACTTTATCCCATCATATACACCTTTCATATATATAGTTTTGTTTTGGGGCTATATACTATACCTTTAACTCTTTTGTTTCCCCTAATTAAGTTTGAGCTCCATGAATATTATCAAATTTTCTTAAAAGTACAATTTTTTTTAATAATTTCATGGACCTCCTCTTACTTTTTTTTAGTCTCTATATTTTTATTTATTGCTAATGGAGGATGGGTTTGAGTTGCTGTTTGGTTTTGTTAGTGTTGTTTGGCGGTTTGGTTGGTAATTTTCATATAGGTAGGTTCTAATTTAGTTCTCTTAGTATGCCGACTCGAAGTCATCGTACCCGTCGAATCAACGACGCTCCTCAGGAACGTTCCTCTTCCTCTTCCTCTTCAATGTTAATGCGTCAATTCCAGATCTCAAACTGCGTTGGAGAACTCTAGATAATTATACCCAATACCATAGATAATTTTTTTCCACTCGATCCTATGTTCGAGAAAAAATCGTCAAACTCTCCACTCCAGCTGGCACTACTGTTTACTCTTGGAATTCTTATTTTGGTTGAGACCCGCTGTTCAATCTCACTGACTCCATTTATCCCGACCTTATTCCAGAAATTTTTCTTTTGGATGAGTGTTCGTAAGGATTATCATTTCGCTAGAGTGCGAGGTCGCTATAGACACCCCATTCTAGTACCCCCTAACCTCTCTTTAGGTCCCTAGCACCTCCCTTCAACACTAAAAACCTAAGTCATACCCCGCGTACTGACCTAGAGGCCATCGGGCACTCCCAGGCTCCGTTTAACTAAAATTCAAACTCTTTAGCTTGACTAAGACGGAATGAATCTTCAAAGGGCGTTGAATCCCCTTTCCAATGGTCCACCTCGTGCGCGATTCTGACTTACGATGCAGACGAATGACCCGTTTTCCCTCAAAACTTGGTCAGGAGGTCACCGAAGGCTCCTAGGCTCCGTTTGACCAAAGATAACTCTTCACCTCGACCGAGAGTGAATGAATCTTCAAAGGTCACTAAAACTCCTTTCCAACGGTCCATCCCGTGCCCGATTTTGACTTACCGTGTGCATAAACGATTCGTTTTACTCCGAAAGGTCACCGAACGCTTCCAGGCCCTAGTTGACCAAAGTAAACTCCCCAAACTAAGTCAAGCTCTTTGGAATGTCGAATTACATCTCCTAACCTTTCCAATGGTCTGGCCCATGCTCAATTCTGACTTACCATGCGGACGAACGATCCGTTTGCGTTCGATAATTCCCCGTCCAAAGGAATGACAAGCTCTTCCGAGCCACATTTAACCCAAAGTTAACTCCCGGACCCAGGATCAGTCCAAAGGACTTTCTAAGGTCTCTGAAGTACCTTTCCAGTGGTTCACACCATACACGATTCGGATCAACGGTTTGCATTTTACGACCAATCTTCCGAAGGAACCTGAAAGAGACTGCCAAAGGGCAGGTTCCAAACCCAGCCTATCGGCATTGTGCCTAAAAACACATGCCGGTTGGCAGGACCAGGACTATGCCAATCGGCAATGCCCTAGGACTGTAAAATGGAGGGCCTGACCTCATTGTAAGGGGACCCAAGATCTAAAACCCATCACTCTCAGCGAACTCCGAAAACCTCTCTCGAGGTCAGCGTGATTTCCACATCCAAATCCCTTTCCAACCCTCACGTTTCCTTATATTTTTCATCAAACTTGGTGAGTTAACCACTCTTCATCATCATCCAAGTGAAAGGGATGCTCTCCAACATTCAAGATCAAGCTCAAGATCTTCAAGAAGGTCTAACTTTCTCAACTCTCTCTTCAAATTCTCATAAATTCGCATTAACTTGTTTTATTACTTAGCACTTTTATTCTCTCTATCTCACATATCCTAATATACTTTTTATTTAGTATTATTTCACATCTCTTATTTTCATATAAATAAAACCCAAAAAAATAAGAAAAATAGTGTTTGCTCATAAATTCCAAACGGGAATTCTCGTGCTTTTCTCACAACTAAAACACTTATTTACACACACACATCCATAAGAGAAGTCCCCGATTGGATTTATGGGATAAATCCCACCCCTCGTTTTGCATACGAACTACGTGGACGTTGACGCCTCTATAGGCTACGTAGGCATCTCGGGATAAAACTCGAGACTCGAGTCCTATTCTTTAACTGAATTATCTTAGATTCTATATATACATATATTTGTTCTTAGTGGCGTATTATTCCGTATGCGTTATCATTCCATTATAATGATCAACGCGACAATAATCGCATAAATCCTATTTTATAATATTACTTTTAGGAACATTCCTATGGATGACTCGCTTTATCTTTCCCATGATACAAGTCGATGATTCCTATCTCCACTACATATATAAATGCACACATATCACGGGGAAATAATGGAAAATAGCAACAACCCATGAGAGACCGCAAAGGCAGAATGGGTGCCTAACACCTTCCCATTTCGTAACTTAGCCTCCGGACCCTTATACATCACCGACGCCAGTCGAAGCGCTCACGAGAGGGATGCGTGGGACCATGATCCTCTCAACGAGAAGATACCCTATTCGCATATCCCTCCGCGAGGATCGGGGATGGCCATAGTGGCGACTCCGCTGGGGATTATTTTGAGGGCTAGAATTTATTTACATGGGTGTTATATTTGCTTATATATTCCCCTACTTTGTATGTTCCCCTTTTCCATGTGTACCCCATGCTTATGCTTCTATTCACACACTTGTAGAAGATTCTCCATGTACACTTCACACCACGTACACCTAGGATCACATATGTCCACATGTTACACGCATCACCCATCCATACTTGGTATACCATTGGTACTTATACTTTTCTCCCCATTTGGCATGATCAAGAAAGATACTCTCATCATAAGATAATAATAAAAGAATCATACATGATTCACACGACATCACCAAAGAGCATTGTTATTTACCAAATTTTGCCCAGTAACTGGAGGGTCACTTCGTGATGGGCGCTGGTCCGGTAGGGCGTAGTTAGCCTAAGCGATATGACTCTCACCTTCCATTGGCTAAGTACCTTCGACTTATATCGAACGGTTCCACCGCATCATACCGATTGAACGAAGTCATGACGGGAAGTATATCGCAGGCAACTCGTTCACGTACGTGAGTATATCAAATTCGCTCTCACACGTACCGTCCCCACGAGGTATATAATGAGGCAATTCATATACACTCAAGTATATCGAATAGCTTGTCCACACATACTAATTACCTATAAGAGAAAGATGTATATCGTGGACGTCACGCCAAATTGGGGAACCCTTTCCAATTCACCCAACCAACTGCCTACCCACATATAGGTATCAAGCCTAGGACACACATGTTAAATTATCAGTTTTGACCCGAAACTCTACCAAAGTATCAGGTCGGCCTGCCACCCAAATTTTCACGAATTTTTAAAATGGGACCCTACCCATGAGCCTAGTTACAAGTCCAATCACAACTTTACATATGTTACAAAACTAACTTTTCCAGACTTGGGTCCCGTCCGACATTTCATTTTGAATTTAGGAGAATTTAATACAAGTGAGAAAATGATAATTATAATAATCATGCTGAGATCTGTCTCCCCAAAACATTTCACCTTCCAAACATTTCTCCTCCCTTTATCAAAAATCCGAAAACATTTATCCTTTTTTTATCAAAAATCCAAAAACATTTCTCCTCCCTTTATCAAAAATCCGAAAACATTTCTCCTTTCCTTATCAAAAATCAAAAACCATTTTTCCTTTCCTTATCAAAAATCCTAAAATATCTTGTTTTTCAATCACAAAAAAAAACAAAAATATTTTCATACTTTTTTCTCAAAAATAACTCCCATTTTACGCCTTCTCAGGTCGATTGCACGCCCTTGGCGTGGCTCCTTATTGGCTTTGGTCTTCGGTCAAATCACCCCAGAGTTCTGTCCATTTCCCTCCTACTTCTTTCGAATTCGGAATCCATCCGGTTTCCATGGAGAAGACATATCAAGTACCAGTTGTGCATCCAGATCTGACGGCACTTTTAGCTCAGCTCGTGTCCATGATTGACAACCTCTAGACCGAGGTTCGAGAAATGCAACGAAACCAGTTTTTTATTCCTCAAGATCCCGAGGAATTATTGCCTTGTGCTATGGATCCAACCGAGCCTATTTGGGTTCCTGAAGAGTATCCACACGCTCCATATGCATTTCCTGCTAATGGGCCACCGCTTACCTAGCTTCTTATGCCAAACATTACCCAACTTGGGGCTAACTTGCCTATGATCATTGATACAAAAGAGGAAGAGTTGAAGAAGGTCAAAGAAGATCTTAAGATGATAACTAAGAACTTCGACCAGGTCAGAATCTCTGGAAATTACATGGACTACACCCACATGTCTCCTTATCCTAAGGCGAGGTTACCTGAGAAGTTCAAAATGCCAAATATCGAATAATTCAGAAGAAGTGGACCCCCGATTGTTCATCTTCGCAGTTATAACTGTTCTATGACTCTCCTAGGGGATTCTGAATAAGTGAAGGCCCAATTATTTCAGCAAACTTTGAAGGATAGCACCCTCCAATGGTTTTTATCTCTCAAGGAGTCTAGAATCCATAGTTGGGAGGATGTAGCCCGAGAATTTATGTCGCAATACAAATACAACGAAGAGATTGAGGTCATCCGTCGTGATTTAGAACTGCTCAAACAGAATTCTGGGGAATCAATAAGTAATTTCATAGCCCGATGGAGGGAAAAAGCATCTACCATGACCAATCGACCATCCTAGGAAGAACAAGTCAACATAGTGAAGAAGAACTTCTTGCCCCATGTTCGAGGAACAATGGGAGGATAATACTATTCCCACTTCTGAGCTCTCAGAGAAGAGGGAGTAGAAATCGAGGAAGGTCTTGCTAAAACATAAGTTGAACTAAAGAAAATGTTTAGGCAGTTCACTCCCAGAAAATATGACAAACCCGTGAATGTTGCAGTCTCAACCATCAACAATATTTCTCAACCAACCACCTCATGGGAACCATAAATCCTCCCTATCCCAGTTCAAAAGGAATACGCCAAGCTCCATGATTCCCTCTCCAAAGTTTATCAATCCCTGTTAAGCCGAAACCTTATCAAACCCTTGGACCCCCGTCCATTGTCGAATTCACTTCCAAGAAAATTCAAGGCAGATGCCCATTGCGCCTTTCACCAAACTGCTGGCCATACCACTGACCGATGCTTTCACCTCTGAAACATAATCCAAGGTCTAATTGATCAGGGTACCATTGCCCCACCACCCAATCCTAAGCCAAACACTACTTACAACCCACTCCCAAATCATGTCAATGCCATCTTCTTAGAAGAGAATCCAGAATTTGATCCATCGACTCAAATTACACCCATATACTCTCCCAAACCTCTCCAAATATTCCCATATTTCCTCCTATACCTTGCTATCCTCACTGATCATGCACTGTCACTCCTTACTAGAGCATGCATCTCTTTCCGTACCCATTCTCAAAATGGATGTATTGAATTATCAGAAGTATTAAACCAACTCTTAGAGTTAGGGCTGAAATTGCCCTCACAGATGATCATTGATTGCCAGAGGTTCAGTACGCTATTCTTGGAAGCATGGAAATGGGACTGAGAGTCAGACATTTGGGTGGTACTAACCAATGAAGTCAGCCTAGATGACGTTGTCCGGATCATGGAAGAATTATTTTGGCAAACCAATAATATTTACAGTATGACCGAGTTACTTGATACTCTGAAACTATAATGACACCTGGTCCCTTTACCCTTACATATCCCCGCAGAATGGGAAGACATGTACGAAGAAGCCATTGAAGTTGTGGAATGCATTAACTTTACATGGAAAGATAAAATTGTTGCCACTGGATGGGGGGAAGAATTTGAATATTCAATTAGAGAGCAAGCTTTTGATAAAACTGGCCTGGTAGCTGATATATGTGGGATGATATCATTTGAAGAACTCCTCGGAGAAATAAACAAGGTGGAAGAACAACCCGAAATTGATGAGGAAACATGATTCATGTTCTTTCCTTCTTTAGTAAATCACATGACTAGATCAGGGAGGCATGACCAGATCCCAAACTTACCACCAGCCAATGGCAAAGGGAAGGGCGTTGAAAACCTTCCTATGATAGAAATAACCCTCGAGGAAACCAATATTCTCGATCAACTGAAGAAAACTGAAGCTAACATCACTCTATAGGGGCTTTTCATGTCTTCCCAGCTGCACAGAAATTCTTTGATCAAGTTGCTCACTGGACCCACAGTCCCTTACTCTAACACACCAGGATAAGCGATAAATTTAGTCGGATCCCTGACCTATTCCAGAAGGCTATCCTTTTCTGAAGAAGAAATCCCCATAATCAGGCCAAACCATAATCATGCACTCAATATCTCTGTCAAAGTTATGAGGAAGATCGTACCATTATCTCATGTCGATAATGGATCCACCTTAAATGTCTGCCCACTAAGAACCTCTAAATGCTTAGGACTGAAGGAAAGTTGCATTGATCCAACCTTCGCTGTTGTACGTGCTCACGATAATACCCATCGGGATGTGATGGGATCCATAAAAGTTATAATAGGGGCTAGCCCTATAAACCTTGGCGTTGAATTCCAAGTTATTAACATCCCAGCTTGTTTTGACCTATTGCTTGGACGACCTTGGCTCCACAGTATCAAGGGTGTGTCTTCTTCGCTCAATCCAAAATTGAAGTTCTTCGTCGACGGACGAATCATCACCATTTTGGGCGATGAAGATAATACTAAGGGTGCAAGTACCAGCAATCCAATCCTTGAGAGACAACACAGGTCAAACGATATGCTCCTATTAGGATTCCGAGTTGAGCCACTTCTACTCTCGGTAAGAGAGGATTTCAAAGAAAGGGTTTGTTCGGAATACGACCCTCATGGCAATGTTAATGCAATTCAGATGTTCAGAAGCATGCACTTCACGCCCGGACTGGGGCTAGGACAAAGACAATAAGGGATAATTGATCCCATCGTATTGAAACAAGCTTTCCCTCCTTATGGTTTGGGGTATCAACCATCAGAACAAGAGCTCAGAGTGATCAGCCAATCTAGGCCAAAGAGAAGATTAGACTGCCTCCAGACTATTCCAGGTTACTCCTTGAATGGAAGATTCATCAAAGAGGGTGAAGACTTCCCCCTTTGCGGCTTTCCGGAACCATGGTATGACCTTACAGACAAGAAGATGAAGCCTGGAATGGAGATCTTTTTCCAAGACAGCTACCCATGGGTCGAGAGTTCCTAACACCATGTACATCCACTCATCAAAGATACCGAAGAGATTGAGAAAAGTGACTCCAAGGATTCGTTTAACTTACAAACACTGGGGCTGACACTCTACATGGTTCATTCAAGAACTACATCATTGGATCCATCCCACCTGATTAAAACTGGTTATACACCTCTGCTCAACTGGCATGTTGCACAAGTCCTACCTGTTGAAATCCCACATAACCCCAATGTTTACCCCATTTCTTCTTCTCTTGTCTATCCTTGCTCAAATGTAATCGAGACCTCATTTGATGAGATTCACAATGCTACTTTTCTTATCAATGAAATAAACGAAGATTTTGAGTACCTTGTTGTGCCTTACATTAATTATTTAGATTCTAATCAAAATTTTGATGATGATGATTTTATAAATGAACAATTCTTAACCGATCTAAATAAGGTTAATAACAAACAACATAACCGCATTTAAGTTAATGAAGAAAAAACTATTATTGTTAACCTCGGTTCTAGTATCCAATTACACGAGATTAGGAGAGGGGCTACCCTTGATGAGCATGAACGCGCACAACTCGAAGAATTAATGAAGGAATTCGTGGATGTCTTCGCATGGTACTATGATGATATGTCCGACATTGATCCTGAAATAGCTCAATATGAGATCCCCACTCTTCCATATTACAAGTCGGTTAAACAAAAGTTGAGAAAGCTCCGCACTGAATGGTCGCTCAAAGTCAAAGAAGAGGTGGTCAAACTATTAAATGGGGGCTTCATTCGCGTGATCAAATATCCCACATGGCTAGCCAACATAGTGCCTGTGCCAGAATCCGAGGGGAAGGTTCAGATGTGTGTAGACTATTGAGACTTGAACAAAGCCTCTCTAAATGATGATTACCCGTTACCCAATATCGACACGATTGTGGACAATATATCCAGTCATGCTCGTAAGTCATTCGTCGAAGGGTTTTTCGGATACAACCAAATCAAAATGCACCCACATCACCAAGAAAATACCACGTTCATCACCCCATGGGGAACCTTTCGCCACATTGTTATGCCATTTGGTCTCAAGAATTCTCGAGCTACCTACCAGAGGGATGCCACAACCATCCTAAATGATTTGATTCATAAAGAAGTCGAGGTCTATGTGGATGATATGATTATCAAATCCCAAACTACAGAAGGTCATGTTCCCACTCTCCGAAAGTTCTTCGAATGACTGCGATAGTATCAGATGAGACTCAATATGCAAAAATTTATCTTTGGTGTTACAAAAGGAAAACTCTTGGGATTCATGGTCAGTGAGAAAGGGATAGAATCAGATACTGCCAAGCTGAAAGACATACTTCAGATGCCACCTCCTCGAACGGAAAAATAAGTCCATGGATTCCTTAGGAAATTGTAATACATCAGTCGGTTCATTATCCAGCTAACTTCCATTTGCGAATCTATTTTCAAACTCCTCCGAAGGGATTCAACCAAGGTTTAGAACGAGGCCTACCAAGAAGCTTTTGATCGAATGAAACAATATCTGACCCAACCTCCGGTACTCATGCCACCACAGCCTGGTCTCCCCTTCCTCCTATACCTAACAATATCCGACACTGCAGTTGGGGCTTTACTAGCGCAATACCTTGAAGATTCCTGTAAAAAAGAGCCATCTATTAATCCAATTGCAAATTAACCAGGTAAAAAGTAAACTACACTACTTTGGAAAAGGCATGTGTCGTTCTTATTTGGGTCACCCAAAAGTTATGACACTACATGCTCGCCTTTTCCATCAAACTTGTATCCCGAATGGACCCTATCAAGTATCTGCTTGAGAAACCCGCCTTATCTAGCCGAATGGACCAGTGGTTGATGCTCCTAAATGAGTTTGATATCATGTAAATCACGCAAAAAGGCATAAAAGGAAGAGCCATCTCTGACTACCTCGCTGACTACCCCATAGAACAAGCTGATGATTGGATCTCCAAATTCCCAGATAAAAACATTCTCTCAGCTGCTTAAGATGACCTGCAATGGAAAATATTCTTTGATGACGCTGCCAATAAAAAGGGATATGGCATTGGGATACTTCTGATTGCCCGAGATGACTCCAACACTCCCATCTCTATCAAGATGAATTTCCCCTGCACCAACAACATGACTGAATACGAGGCATGTATGGTAGGCCTCAAAGTTTCTCTCAAGAAAGGTATTCAATGCCTATATGTCTACGGGGATTCCGCCCTCATTATCGGTCAAGTGCTCAGAAAGTGGAAGGTCAAGGACAAGAAACTACAACCCATCTATGCCCACTTAGAAGAATTAGCCTCCCAATTCCAAGATATCACCTTCCATTACCTACCTCGGACAAAGAATAACCTAGCCCATGCCGTTGCTACCTTGGTCGATATTCCCGAAGGAATAACAATTCCCCCATTCGTAGTTCAAAAGCAAGATAAACCAACCCATTGCTACCATATTAAGCTCATCACCAAAGAAGATCCTGAGCTAGCCAATTACTGGTACTATGATATCTGGCACCTCCTTAAACATGGTAGGTATCCCAAAGGTTCCAATAAGAAATACCGACCAAACCTTCGAAGACTGGTTGCCCAGTACATCATTTGTCATAAAGCACTATTTAAGAGAAACTTCGATGGAACCCATCTACACTACATCGCAGGGGCTGACGTTGAAGAGATAATGCAAAAAATTCACAATGGGGAATGCCGGCCCCACATGAACGGTCACATGCTTGCCAAGAAGATCATCTGACAAGGCTACTACTAGACCACCATGATCCAGGATTGCACCACCTATGTCCGGAGATGCCTCAAATGCCAACAGTTTTCCAACCTTCAACACCTGCCTCCGCGAGAATTATACAACACGACTTCTCCCTAGCCGTTCTCCACCTAGTGTATCGACATCGTAGGGAAATTTACACCCAAGGCCTCCAACGTCCATGAGTTCATCCTAGTTTCCATTGATTACTTCACCTAATGGGTCAAAGTCGAGTCATACGCGGTTTTAAACGCTAAGAAAGTGGCCAAAGTCATCAAGAAGAACATCATCTGCCGATATGGGGTCATGCACGAGCTAGTGTTAGATAATGGGTTGTATTTCGAGGAAAAAGTCATGGAAGTGGTCAACGAGTACGGGATTGAGAGACACAAATCTTCTCCCTATCAACCTCAGACCAACGGTGCAGTCGAGGTTGCCAAAAAGAACCTAAAAGCCATCATCAGTAAGATGATCGAAAGCTGTCGATATTGGGTCGATCGAATACTATACACCCTATGGGGCTACCGAACCTTTACTGGGGCTACCACATACTCTATAGTTTACGGTATGGAATCAGTCCTACCCGTAGATCTAGAAATCCCATCACTTCGTGTCATGATCGAAAGCCAAGTCAGTGAGGAGCACTGGCATCAAAGCAGTCTCGACGAGCTATCACTCTTGGACGAAAGAAGACTGAAAGCGCTGTATCACATACAAGGGTACCATCACTAAATAATGCATTTATTTAATAAGAGAGTCAAGGATCGCGGTGTCCGCGAAGGGGATTTAGCCCTTAAAGAAATAGTAGAGCCCACCTGGGACCTCAGAGGGAAATTCAAGCCCAATTGGAGCGACCTATACATTATGAAGAAGATCTTGTCCGGCGGTGCCGCCATGCTCACCAACCTAGATGGAGAAGAGATGGCTTATCCAGTCAACCTAGACCATCTCAAGAAGTTCTACCCCTAGTCCGAAATCTCAGCGCGCTATGACTCTTCTTATCTCCCTTCTATTATACAAAAAAAAACTACATTTACCTCTACCCAGAACTACGTGGGCCTAATCCTCTGCAAAAACCATTTTCAGAAAAATTAAAACCTTTAAAAAAAAACAGAGGTCCGTAGGCATCTCACACAGCTTTCATGAGCACGACCCTTTCTTATTTACAAAAAAGCTATTCTTTTTTTTTTATCTTCGAGAACAACATTTCATTCTAACATATACTTGAACAAAAGGATTATGCATGCCTTAGCGATCGGTATAGATAATTCAAAATACAAAATTCATCAAAAGGCACAGCTGGATGATCAAAAACTTGTTTATTTCACTAATAAGAAATTAAAGTGCAATTACATAAGAAAAGGAACGGATAATTCTCTTCCCCCTACCTTCCTAAAAAGGAAAAAAAATTCCCAAATTTATTCCCCATTACAAAACAAAATCTCAAAGAGTCCTACCCACAGCTACCAGAGGAGCCCGCTCCGTCATCATCTACATCTTGGGGTCCCCAAGCTTCCCCTACCTAAATGGAGTGCCGGAGACGCTCCATGGACCGATAAGGTCGAACTGGCCTCAGAAAAACCACAACACCTCCCTCCATGGTATCAGATAAGGCAAGCCACCTTTGTCCAGTCTCCACTACCAATATCTTGCTGACTACTCTTCTCCACAACCACTTCATATAATCCCTAAGGATGCGTAAACTCTCCTAACAGACTGAGAGGGATGGGTCGACGGACGCCTACTCTCCCACAAAGAGATAAGACGCATGCGCAAATGGTCTGTCAGATCTTCTACCGAAAAGAAGTCTAGTGTCCGAGGTGGCACGATCTTCTCCCAACCAAATTGGCACAGAAGGCGCCAAGGGAAATAAAAAGAGGTCTGTATGAGACCAACCATCCGAACATACGGGTATTCCTCTAGCTCCAGAATAGGCAACAACTGTCCCCACTAAGGCACTGACTAGTGCAGATTTAGAGCCCCATGCTCTACAAGCCAGTCCTCCCATCTCTCAATATCCAGGCCAACGCTGATGAAATTACGTGAAAACAAGTTGGGTATAGTCGACAAAGGATATTTCGTAGAAGTCACTAGGCGAAATCTTTCAGACAACGACATGAACAATATCATAGGGCTACCCCTCAAAAAGTCAGAACGACCTTCTCGCCAGGTATTCAGGCCATTCAAAGTCTCTGCCAGTATCACCGCCTCAGGATTGCGACGGTAGGACATCTATGAAGTAATAGCTGCAAGTTGTGGATCCACCAGCAGTTCCCTAGTCACCAGCAGCAATTTTGAAACCAAGCCCAGAACAACAGCTTCGGTATATCCAGCATTACTAACCTTCTGCAAATGCATAAACCGCAACACCATCGGAAGGGAGATCATTCCTCCAGTAACCAAAGATCTACCTGTAGAGGGCGAGACACGGAGAAGTCTAGACAATACCTCCTGGGGAGACTGAGAAAACTCCGGCATAGCAGCCACCACAATAGGATTTACACCCAATATGGCAGAAAACTCCTCATAAGTCAGATAGACTTCTTCTAAGCCAAAGAGGAATACATGGTCTTCGAGGTACAAAAATTGTACAGCCGTCATCAGCATGTTCCACTCTATGGGCCGATTACGCTATAAAGAGACTCGACGCATGTTGAAAGCATCGTAGTCAACGTTGTAAGAACACATCGCCTACAAAGTCTCAAGGTAGTTGGAAAATTCAAACACTACCAGGGAGAGCCATCTCACACAAATAAGAAAGTAGGAATGTGAAGGTGTGATGAAAACACTCCACCCTTACCCCTTTTAATACTTGAAAATCCTCACAAAAGGCATAACCCATGCAGAAATCGGAGGGAATACTACCCCAAAAGGTACCAAAAGCTTAAGAGAGTACCAATCAAAGCCTTGATTGATTACAGTGGACTGACGGGGCTTGCCGATCAACAACCACCTATTTTTAGAAACTCCCATTTTTCCTCTTTTGTCAAAATCACAAAACTCAATAAAAATAAATTGATATTCTCAACAGAATCTCAAAATCCCCTTTGCATCATTATAAATAAAACTTTCCTTCAAAATCCTAAAAATATATTTTTTACGGTCTCAGCAGCAAAGTAAAAAGCGCATGTGCATGCATTCATTCATTACTAACAGAATATAATAAAACAATCCATTGCATTGCATAGATATATTTTTTTGTGTTACATCAATTTTGCAGGAAATAAAGAAAAGCAGAAAAATAACACGACTCAGCCCGAGCCCACATTCCCTCTCCCTCTCTCTCACCTACCCTTTTCCCCTCTCTCTCTCTAGGAACTTCCATCCCTACAATCTGCTCTCTTCCCCCTGTGGAGAGACGACACGTCATCGCTACCCAAACCAGACTCCTCCTAGGATGAGGCAGCCGACACCAAGCAAGAAGGAACAGGAACTGCGTCCCGAATATGGGCGATCACTGAAGATATCCAGTCCTTAATATCCCTCAGTTAAGAGGTGGACACCCAGACTTGCTGCAAGAAAAGGCGGAATCAGTATTAAATAAGGAAGACCAAAAGGGGAAAAAAAGGAGAAGAACATAAAGGTATACCAAAGGACGAAGAACCTCCTCCATTAAGCCCAACTCCTTCGGGTCCATCGCAAGAGGATGATGCAACATAGGCACCATCCCTCCATTAGCCCACCGAATGTTGTATGAAGCGGTATGCAATTGTACAAAGGGAACCTATGAAGTCACCGTAGATATTGACGGACCACCACTGCTATGGGAGGACCCCACTGGCTTACTCGAACCTGTAAGAGGGAAAGGAAGTGCATCATATATACTGGGCACCATTAGCCAGCTCGTCACGAAGTCCATATAATTATACGGTACAGCTGTGTCGGTATACTACAGATAGGACTCGCCAATCATCATCGCATTCCTTGCATCCTCTAAAAGTAGTCTCTCCCGCCTCATAGACATAGGGGGATTCACAGGTGGAACAATACCCCCTCCTCAGTAATCTGCCGGACCACCCTCTCCCTGAGATACCAAGAATGGCTAAACTCATGCGCCAGCAAACGTTTCATCTGTCCATTCACCCCAGTCGACCCCGTGTCCTAAACAGTCGTTCCCCAAGGGTAAAAGGTCACCTAAAAATCCCCAGTAGATTTAAGTCAATATGGAATGAGAGAACACAAATACCAAGACCGAAGAAGAAAAAACTCTTACCCTATCTCTGGTGAGGCCATTCAAAACCTGGCGCACCGCCTCCAGAGAAAGAAACTTTCTTGACTGTCGATTGGCCTTGCGCCATCGATACAACCGACACAAGTCCCCAACGGTCTCATCCTTCAGATAAATTAGCTGGGTATTGCACCCAATCACCTCAGAGAACCACGTCGGTCAAAGATAAGAATCCTTAATAAAAAAAAGACGCACAAGGAAAATGCAAATGCATGAAAGGAAACTACACAAAGTAAAGAATACCTCAAGAAGATACGTAGCTCCAGTAAAAGTTTACCGACAGCACTGGCTGAATGCATCCAGAGAAAAATAAAGGGTCTCTAAAGTCAGGATCCCCCAATCATAGAGAGGGATGTTTGAAAATATCCTCAAGTATGGAAAAAAACATTAGTGGACGATGTCGTCGCTCGACGCCACCAGAAATCCCCCTAGCACCAGCAAAATAAATAATCGAGCCATCTATCACACCTGCATACCGTCCTCCACATCAATCACCCTACCCAGTAAAACATCCCTCAGTAGGGACAAACGGATAGAGTCACTAGATACTATCCTCCCCACATCACCCAGCACCGTCGGCACCACCTCCGACATCACCCGTAAAGAGCGATCCACCTCTATCTTCTCTCTATCACAATCCAACCACAATAGTTGCTGCACATCTATAAGATCACAATCATCTCCCCGAAGCCAAAATGGAAGTTATGGGTAGTATCCCATAACCTCTCCCCCAGAGCATGTAAGACCGCCTTCGAATGAGGCGTCTCATCCAGCACAAATGCAAGCCTCCCAAAGCATGATGACAATACTACCCAATGCACCACATATGGAAGGTGCTCCCAGACATCCTTAAGCCTCGTCATCCCACGAGCACGCATACTAGACAAAGAGACATCAAACTGTCAAAGAAAAACCTTGTCAAAATCCAAGAAAAAAGGAAATCACTAAAAGAGAATGCCAAAAGTTATCTTATACTTACATAACCACCATAGTTCACCACCCTAGAAGAGCGATGACGCGATGGATCCCACAGTAAAGTCCTCTCTTCTATAACTCGCTTGAATGCATCAATAGAGTTCTCACTCCCCAAAGCAAGAGGCGCCCTGGCCCTATACTCCACCTTTGCCCAGTCGTCAACAACCAACCACTCCCTATGCACCCCAGTGCTCATAAAAGTAGCCATTTTTTTAAGTTGTGAAATGTTAGAATGATTCGCAGAAGAAAACCGCAGAAAGAGAGAAGGAAAGAAGCTGTGAAAAATGAGGGGAACCCGTCCCTTTTTATAGGAAGCCAAGGGTCATGCTGATCGGTACTACACCCTCACCTACCGATCGACACTGACCTTTTACCTTCTCAAGGCAGTCCAAAAGTCCGCCCCACTACCGAATGGCACCCTCCACACCATGCCGACCGGCACCCCCTTTAAATTCTCGTATAAAAACTCCCAGAAAATACCAGAAAACCCTAAAAAATCCTCAGAAAATTCATAAAAATCCCAAAGAGGATTTAAAAGGTTTTTATGAAGAAAATTTTGCACTCCCTCGAGTGAAACCCCTATTTCCCCAGCGGAACTCTCAAAGGCCAAGTGGATCTCTCCTCGAAAACATCCCCAGAGGACCCCTGAAGTATCCTAAACCTCAGGATTATATCTTATTCCTCAAAGGTCTCAAATTCCCCCGAGTAAAATGTCCAATCCCTAACCACCTAATCACTTCTCCAGTGGAATCTACAGCATCAAGTGGGTTATTCCTCCGCAAAGTCTCCAAAAGATACGAGGATTTCCCCAGCAATCAACCCCCATCTCAAATCAAAATCATGAGGTAATTTTCCGGGTAGAGTTCCCCGAGGTCATCTCAATTTAAGCCCTCAAAATTGGCTTCGACCCGTAGAATTGGTCGTCATAACCTAATCCCTCAGAATTGGCTTCGCCCTGTAGAATTGGTCATCTTAACCCAAGCCCTCAGAATTATCTTCGACCCGAAGAATTGGTCATCTCTACCTAAGCCCTCATAATTAGCTTTGACCTGCAGAATTGGTTATCTCAACCTAAGCCCTCAAAATTGGCTTCGACCCATAGAATTGGTCATCTCAATTTAAGCCCTCAGAATTGGCTTCGACCCGCAAAATTGGTCATCACAACCTAATCCCTCAAAATTGGCTTCGACCTATAGAATTGGTCATCTCAATTTAATCCCTCAGAATTAGCTTCGACCTGCAGAATTGGTCGTGTCAATTTAAGCCCTCAGAATTTGCTTCGACCCGCAGAATTGGTCATCATAATTTAAGCCCTCAAAATTGGCTTCGACTCATAGAATCGGTCACCCCCGACATTGCTTTAGGTCCTTAGAATTGACCTAAATCTTTGATCGTCACTTCCTTCAGACCACCCCCAGTATTCCCCCTTAGGGCCTCATAATCGGCTTTAACCCTCTAAATTGGTCATCCTCATCCCCAAGTCCTCATAATTGGCCTTAACCCTCTAAATTGGTCATCTCCTTTTAAAAACATGATACGGTGTCCATTCGATGGCTATCGTTTATTCCAAACTCACCCATTAAGGGGCTCTATAGACACCCCATTCTAGTACCCCATAACCTCTCCTTAGGTTCCTAGAAACTCCCTTCATCACTACAGACCTAAGTCATACCCCGGGTACTGACCTAGAGGCCATCGGGCACTCCCAGGCTCCGTTTGACTAAAAGTTAAACTCTCCAGCTCGAGTGAGACTGAATAATCTTCAAAGGGCGCTGAATCCCCTTTCTAATGGTCCGCCAGATGTGCGATTATGACTTACGGTGCAAACGAATGACCCATTTTCCCACAAAACTTGATCAGGAGGCCACCGGACGCTCTCGAGCTCCGTTTAACCAAAGCTAACTCTTCATCTCACCTCGTGTGCATTTCTGACTTATGGTGCGAACGAACGGTCTATTTTACTCTGAAAGGTCACCGGACGCTTATTGACTAAAGTCAACTCCCTAAACTGAGTCAAGATCTTTGGAATGTCGAAGTACATATCTTAACCTTTCCAATGGTCTGCCCCATGCGCAATTCTGACATACCATGCGGACCAATAATTCATTTGCATCCGACAATTCCCTATCTAAAGGACTGACAAGCGCTTTCGAGCCACATTTAATCCAAAGTCAACTCCCGAACCCGAGAGCAGTCCAAAGGACTCTCTATGGTCTCTAAAGTACCTTTCCAGCGTCTGCCCCGTGTATAATTTGGATTAACGATTTGTGCTTTACGATCGATCTTTCGAAGGAACCTGAAAGAGTCTGCCAAATGGTAGGTTCAAAACCCTGCCTATCGACAGTGTGCCTTAAAACACCTGCCAATTGGCAGGACCAGGATTATATCGATCGATAATGACCTGGGCCTATAAAAAGGAGGGCCTGACCCCATGGCAAGGGGACCCAAGATCTGAAACCCATCACTCTCAGCGAACTCTGAAAACCTCTCTCGAAGTCGGCGTGATTTCCACATCCAAATCCCTTTCCAACCCTCACTTTTCATCATATTTTTCATCAAACTTGGTGAATTAACCACTCTTCATCATCATCCAAGTGCAAGGGTTGCTCTCCAACATTCAAGATCAAGCTCAAGATCTTTAAGAAGGTCTAACTTTCTCAACTCTCTCTTCAAAGTCTCCTAGATTCGGCTGGTCCGAATCGATTCTCTTTTCTGCCCGAATCGATTCGAAAATCCTGCACTTTTCCTTTTGTTTTTCTTTTCTAATTTTAACCTTTTTCTTTAGGATTAGGACCTAGGAACCTTCTTGTATGAAGTAAACTTAGAGTCCTAGAGTTTTAATTGAGTTTGGTCGTTACCCTAGAGTTGAATGTGTTCACTTAGGGTCCATTCCATTGGTAGAAAAAGTGATGTTTAGGCATTACTTTTCATTTCGTAAATTATTAGGAATTAAGAGTTTTAAGCCCATATTTGGAGACTTTAGAGGCCCTATTGAGGTATATAACACCTTGGGACTCGAAAGATTTTGGTGATCATGTGGAGACTTATTCGGGACTTAAAATATGATGAATATTAATGAGAATATTCAAGGATTATGGTTTCAATTAAAATGAAACATACATGTGATTAATGCAAATGATAATGAGATTATTTTGTAAATGCTAACCTACTTAAACATACCTATCTAAATGTTATCATATGGGAAGCTTGTGCATGAGGTGATGTCCCCTAACTAGTGAATGCAGGGAGACTATAGTCCTCGGCCATATGCGAGATTTTTATATGTTTTTCTGCGCTAGTGAGGTAATTTCGGGTGTGGTTATGACACACTTGCAGGTACATGGCCACTTCCCGACGTGCGTTAGGTTCCCAGGTTGTCTTGTATAGATAGGCCCTGGAAGATGATAGTCATTTAGGGGCGCGCCCAGTGGGGAAACTCGGAGGGGCGGTCTTAGAATCGTTATATGTATAAGAATATAACCTTTCTAAATCAAGTGGGACTTGATATATATATAAATTGCTATAAGAAAATATGATGGTAATTATATTCCTGTTAAGGAATGGAAAATGAAAAGATATGAGGAATAATGATGTTTAACTTTATTCTCTGGTTTAAATAATAATCTGTAGAATCATTTAAATGGCCTTATTATACTTGGTGATTAGGTTGTTATATTTTCATCTACTTCATTCATGATTAACTGTTCATATCTATCATGCTTCTTGTTCATCTGGTAATCATATATAAATCGGGCCCTGACCCGTTCATTTTTCCATGTTGTGCATGTTATTGTATCCGCTCAGGTGCTCCTCCGCAAGGGTGCCCGATGTGATATTCCTATTCCAATACTTTTGAGGAGCTGTAAGACTTTGCGGATATTACAGGATGCTTTGTTAGACGCTTTCATTTTTTGAATTCTAGATATGATCGGGTATTTCATTCGGGCGTGTAGCCCAAACCTTTGTAATTGTTAATGGATGTAGTATGTAAATTAGTGAACTGTTGAAATACGTTGTATGTAACTGTTAACCGACAGATTATTCGGTCCTCTTATTGTATGGTTGTTATAGTATTAATATAAGTTTCCTTGGAACTCCACTTTCTCTTCAGATTGGGTTGTTTAAATTTATTTCCTTAACTTGTAATTAAACTAAAACTTTTGGCAACCCGTTTTCTGATTTATTGGGTGGTTTTCCCGTATACCTATTTTATTGTCATGATGCTGAGAATGTTTTCCATCCATGATTCCATTATGTTGAGGTATTGGGTTGGCCACCCCTTATTTCGGATCACGGGTTGTCACATTTATATTGCAACAAGAGGTATAAATCTTTTGTGTATTGCGCGAGCCTAAAATCTATTTTATGAAATTGTGAGACAACAAATACAAATGCCACATTTAAGGAACCATGATTATTAAAGTTAATGGGACTATAGTTCTGTAATATCAATATTATGTGATGTCAAATACAGATGCCATAATATTCGAAATATTTAAAAGATCTACCAAATTATATTTAAGTCAACAATTCAATATTCAACTTATTGCAAAATTATTGCGATGCATGTATATTATTAATTTGCAAACATTGTTAAATTATTACAGTTCCCCCTAACCTTTATTCACATGCTGCCAACTATTCGAAATCTAATGGAACCAAATTTTTAACATGGAATGATTAGGTCGAGTTTAGTCTAGGGGTTTTAGACCTAGATATGACTATCCTTGTTAAGGAATTCGCTGCTAGAATTGATAACAACAATGAGGAAGAGATAGTCATTCATGAGGCACGGTCTAGATCTAACTGACTTGCCCTTATATTCATACGAATGTACATTGCTATAAAAATTAAGACATCCCTATCTGAAATAACGAAAGCAAAATAATACCAGAACAACTCAATTGGGTTATTCTATTCCACCTCTTAGAAAGAAAAGAACACGAATTCGTGTGGTATATTCATATCATAATATATGAACATTAAGAACTAGCATTCTTATTGAGACTAGAACTCATAGGGAAGAAAATAGATTTATGGATGGAATCTGATATGAAGTAGTTACAGACAAAGTATTCGGTTATTAGGGAAAAATCAATGTACTTCTAATGTCAAATACGAATCAACTAGTACAGAAATAAAGTACTGGGTCCAACTCTTCTTTGGTGTCAAGGTAATAGGATAATTCCTTAGCTGGGAAATTAATGGCTGATCTGACTACCAATGGGTTCGATGGCACTCAAACTATGAATGAACACATAACTAAAATGACTAATCTGGCCGTTAAGCTATAGACAACCCAGTTCTCATCCAATTTGTACTAAACTCCCTACCTCTTGAGTATGGGAATCTTAGATCAATTACAATGCTATAAATGATAAGTGGAATGTAAATGATATGCAAAAGTATGCTAGTCTAGGAGGAAGAAAGGCTGAAGTAACAAAATGGTCACATGTCTAAAGGGCAGGTGGATAACTTGATGGTCAGAGGAGCAGGATGTAAGGAGAACCTTCAACATATGCTAGTAAGAAGTAAAAAAAATGAAAAGTGTCACTTCTGTAAAAATAAGGGCCATTTCTAGAAAGATTGTTAGAAACATAAGGCTTGGTTCGAGAAAGAGGGTAAGCCTATGGCTTTTGTATGTTATGAATCAAACCCTATTAATGTTCCTTCTAATACTTGGTGGATTGATTCTGGTTTTATATGTCATGTTTCTAATTCAATGCAGAGACATTCCTTTAAACCCTAGAACAAACTAGAATAATCCATTTCTCTACATGTGCAATCAAGCGAGGGATAAGATAGAAGCTATAGGAGTATTTTATTTAATTTTAAATTCTAGTTTTTGTTTAGAATTGCAAGATACTCTTTAAGTTCCTTCAATTTCTAGAAATTTGGTTTATTTATCTGAACTCTCTCTTGATGGTTTTATCGTTAACTTTAAAAATAACAGTTTTAGTTTGATTAAAAAATCTTCTGATACTGGTTCCGAATTTATGATGGGTGGTTTGTATCAATTTAATCTTGAAAAGAAGTTTTCTGAATCCTAAATATCCTTGTATCCCAATGTTAGAATCAAATGTGTCTGAAATAATGAAAAATCAGCTCACTTATGGCATAAATGCTCAGGCACATATCTAGTCCAAGGATTGAAAGACTTATTAAAGATGGAATAAACCTCTATAACCTAGATTGTGTTGATTATGATGCATGTGTGGATTGTATGAAATTAAAACAAACCAAACCAAACCCATAAATAAATGAGCCACAAGAATCACCTAAGTACTTGAGATAATCCATATATATATATATATATATATATATATATATATATATATATATATGTGTGTGTGTGTGTGTGTGTGTGTGGATGTGTGTGTGTGTGTGTGTGTGTGTGTGTGTGTGTGTGGACCTTTTGATGTTCCATATATTGGTGGAAAATATATTTCATTTCCTTTATCGATGATTTTTCATGTTTTTACATATTATACTTATTCCACAACAAATCTTAATCTGTAAATGTTGTTAAATCATACATAACTGAGGTTGAGAGATAATTGGATACAAAGGTGAAATTTATTAGGTTTGACGGAGGTGGTGAATTTAATGGAAGATATGATGAGTCGGGGAAACACCCTGGCCTTTTTGTTAAACTGTTAGAAAAGTTGGGTATATGTGCCCAATACATAATGCCGGGATCACTCTGGCAGAATGGTGTAGCTGAAAGGAGAAATCATACCTTTATAGAAATGGTTAGAAGTGTGATAAGTATGACTAAATTATGTATGGTTTTGTGGACACATGCTCTTATAATCACTATGCACATCTTAAATCAGGTGCCTAGTAAGTTAGTTTCAAAGACCCCATTTGAGTTGCGAAAAGCATGGAAACCCACTTTAAGATATTTACTTATTTGAGGTTTCCCAGTAAAAGATAGAATTTATAACCCATAAGAAAATAAATTGGACCTTAAGACAATAATTTGTCATTTTATTGGGTATTCAGAAAAGTCAAAGGGATATAAATTCTACTATCTTAATTATACTACATGAATAATAGAAAGTGGAAACGCTAAATTCATTGAATATGGTGAAGTCGGTGAGAGTGAAAAAGACAGGGAAATGGCCATTCAAGAAGTTTGGATACCAATCCTCATACCCTGAGTTCATAATATATGTATTGTTCCTAACGTAGTTGAGCTAGTTAAAAAACTATTCAACGACATAGAACAACGCTCACCTGAACAACCACATAATGAAGCTTAAATTAATGAACCTATTATGAAAACACCACAACAAATGCTATTAAAAAGATCTCAAAGAGAAAGGAGATAGTCTATTACTAATGATTATGTGGTGTATTTATAAGAGACAGAATTTAACATAAGGGAAATTAATTACCCAGTTTCTGATGAACAAGCTATGAATAGTAATGATTCTAATAAATGTATTGATGCCATGAATGAGGAAATAAAATCTATGAATGACAACCAAGTGTGGAATTTATTCGAGTTTTTAGAAGGAAAAAAACAAGTCAGATATTTTTAAGACCAAATGCGACTCAAAAGGCAATATCGAACGATATAAAGCTAGACTAGTTGCAAAAGGTTTTAATCAGTGAGAAGGCATTGATTATAATAGGACATTCTCTCCAGTTTCAGAAATGACTCTCTGAGAATCATATTGGCATTGATGGATCATTATATTTTAGAGTTGCACTAAGTGGATGTAAAAATAACATTTTTAAATAGGAGGTTAGAAGAAGAAGTCTACATGGCACAACACAAGACTTCATAAAAGAAGGAAAGGAAAATATGGCCTGTGTGTTAAAAAAGTCAATATACGATCTAAAACAAGCTTCTCGTCAGTAATACCTTAAGTTTCACGATACCATTATCTCCTATGGGATTAAAGAAAACATCGTTGACATGTGTACATACCAGAAGATCAGTGGGATTAAGTTTGTATTTTTAGTACTATATGTTGATGACTTGTTAATCGCCAACAGTGACCTTAGATTATTATGTGAAACCAAGGAATAGCTTTCTGGAAATTTTGAAATGAAAGATATGGGTGGGGCTTCCTTCATGACGGTGATAGAGATATCTCAGGATAGATCATATGGAACGTTGGGACTATCTCAGAAAGATTACATTAATAAAGTATTAAAAAGGTTCAACATGCATAGTGACAATCCCATATTTATTCCACTTATAAAAGGTAATAAGTTAGGCTTAATCCAATGCCTTGGAAGTCAATTGGAAAGGGAGCACATGAAAGGAGTGCCTTATTCTTTGCTTATAGGGAGCTTACTGTATGCGCACATTTTCACCAGATTGAATATTAGTTTTACCATTGGGATGCTAGTTAGATATCAAAAGATGCAAAGAAAGTATTGAGGTACCTGCAACGGAGTAAAGAATACATGATCATATATACTAAGACTGATCACCTTGAGGTGGTCAGATACTCCGACTCAGATTTTGAAGGATCCCTTGACAGTGGAAATAAAACCTTGGGTTATATCTTCCTCCTTGCTAAAGGAGCTTCCTCATGAAAAAGTGTTAAGCGGAGTGTTATTACATTATTTACTATGGAGGCTGAATTTGTAGCTTACTTTGAAGCTACAAATCATGGATTATGGATGACAAATTTTATTTCAGGACTTAGAATTATGGGATCAATATCCAAGCCGCTTAAAATTTACTGTAATAATATTGCAACAGTTTTCTTTTAAAAAATGGCAATTATATTAAGACACCTAAATATATTGAGATGAAGTACCTGTCAGTGAAAGAAGATTTTCTGAAATAACGAGCGTCAATTGATCACATTAATATGAGTGATAACATAGCAAATCCTCTTATGAAAGGACTATCTCCGAAGACCTTTATGAAACATATCAAACAAATGGGTCTCTATTAGTTTGATTATAATTACGGCTAGTTTAGTTGTTTGACATTACTATTTATAAAAGTGTTTCAAATTTCTATCATTTCTGTCTTTAATGTATGCATGAAAGTGAATGTGACCTATTGTATGACAAAAATAGTCTTATCTCAAAAGATATTATGGGGCCATTATGACAACCCATTTTATAGGCCCGGTTAAATAAAACATTAATGTTGTGGTATATGAAAAGAACCATGCTCCTGAATAGTGTGGCACTGCCATGATTCGCATTGGTGAATTATTCAATTATGTCAATAATTGTTATTAATTATTCTGTTTAATTGTGCACCTTATGTTCCCTAAAAAAATTATGAGATTGTTATTATTAGGACCAAGTGGGAGATTATTGAAAATTAATTAATGAATTATGTAATTTCAGAATTAATTAATATCCCACTATGGTGCTTAATAAGTCAAAATAATTTGAATTTAATGGAGATTTGAGCAGTCAAAAGTTAATGGGTGATTTTCTTAATTTTAGGCCCACTTTGATGGGAAGTGGAGTTATGCTAATGGGAAATTTCAAGCCTCCCTTACCCATATAATCAGTAGCCTAATTCCATCATTAACGTACTATAACACACAATTATATTGGGTAGACGAAGAAAATTTGAAATTTAGAAAAATCAGTTTTTTTCTTCATATTTCAGAAGCCTTGAGAAGAAATTATGGAGCCATTACGGAGAACTAAAGGAGGAGAAATACCATCACATTTCATCTCTAAGCAATGTACAAAGTGTACTCTTCATTACGTAATTTATAAGCAATTAATCTATAAATACATGAAGATTAAATTTCCTAAAATCAAATTATAATTTTGCTTTATTCCAATCTTATAATAAGTGTATAATGATGTTTGAATAAATAATATGAATAGTAGTTGTCTATTTTATTTTTATTTTAAACCACCCTTCTAATGTGGTGGGTCTGTAAATAATAAGCCATCCAAATAGTAGGAGTTTAATAAAAGTATAGTAAGTAGAAGAAATTAGTAAGGTTGAAATAAAATCATTTATATAATAATCTAAAATGGAAGACAGAGTATCGAATTCGTACCTCATTTGAGACTATATATGTGGATTGATTAATAGCTATTAACCTATAAGCTCATTGGCTCCTTTACTTTCTTTCGTATATTTTTTCTTCTCTATTAATAACTTACTTTTCCTCTCCCTACAGTAAATGATGCCGCCCCATCCTCTGCCCTAGGTGGCTTTTGTATACCCCTCATAATTAATCTAGACCTTTAATCTTTATACATCTCCTTTCTCTCTACTTCTATATTTTTTTATATCACTCTCTTCATGTGTTTATCCCCTATATTCTCTTTATAGTTTATTGTTATAGACAAAATATTGTATTTCTCAAACATTTACCGCCATTTTGGAGCTTTATCAATCGTTGTGATCAAATCGGTAGATAAAGACCCAAGTTGGTTTCGAAGATAATGAGTGGACTAGGTTCACATTTAGCGACATGGGTTCCAAGTCAAGAGTTCCCGATTTCATATTTTTCACAATAGGATCTTGAACAAATAAAACCCAAGATCAAAGTTAAATATTAGAACTATAATCCATATCTTAAAATTTGTAGATGAAACTAGAACTGTAATGGATTTTGACATAAACATTATAACTGTCCGATGGGTTTCCCCCAATTTTTGGTATTTCTCTATTTTCTCACTTATTACTGATGGTATATTCAGATTTGGACAATGAAGATCACTCACATGGTTTACGATCAACTTGAAACCGTTAATACGACAAGTAATTTACTCTCGAGTTATTTTATCAAATTATTTTATCATTATTTTGGGTGGTTTGTAATAATTATCACCATATCAAAAATTAATTTGGAATTATTTATACTAATTTTATTTTTGGTGCTTTGCAGTAATATAATTTCACGTTTTGCTTTTGAGTTGCTGTTGTGCTTGAAATATAGGTTGAAGGAATACTTATCTACTGTTTTTATATGTAAAAGTTTGAACTAAATGAACATTTTATATTTCTACAATTTATTTTGATAATAAATGAAAATATGTACTTGGATTTCAGTTAAAAGATCATTGTTAGAGACCTCATATGTTAAGTAATTTTAGTGCATTGAACAATGATCGGATTTCCAGATTTAATTTTATGAAAAAAAAATATACTCCCTTATTTCTACAATTTGTTGTTAATGTAGTTTGCAAAAACTTTTTGTTTTTTCCATTTTCTTAGTTTTTTTTATAGCAAAAGAAAATATTTGTAATAACTAATTATTTTACAAACATTAATAAAAATTATTTTTTAATATTACACATCATTTTCAACCAATAATATTAAAACTTTAACTACACAAGTTGTTTGTTTGTTTGTTCTTTTGAGTGTGGAGTGTATTTTGTTATAAACTATACCACATAAGTAAGAGATGGGGGTTAACTTTAAATTTATTATTTATAATTGATCAAACATATTTTTCCTTTTAAAATCTAAGTTAGTAGAAGTTAAAGATGAAACATTATTATATGTATTATTTTTGTCAACCCCTAATTATACATGTTCATACTTCAATACTTAGTTTACATGTTCTTATTCAAGTTCCATCCATTGGTTCAAGAATTTATGAAATGAAGTCCAAATATTTTATATCCACCTCGAGCCTCACAAATATTTTGCTGAAAAAAATCTTCAAGACTTCAATACATGGAAAGGATGAGAAGACAAAACAAGGACATGAGGTCTAATCATATGATATTGCATAAAATGGTCTATACTTCAAATCAAGGAATAGAATTTTTGTGCTTGAAAGCAACAAAAATTATTTCATCGAATAAAGAACATAATATTTAATAAAAGTTATTAACTAAAACTTCTATTTTATTATCAATAAAAATTAAATAAGGTTTTAGCATTTTTTTGCAAAAAAAAGAAAACTTATATAGAAATTTAATTTAATTTACATTATAATGAAATGTCTAATAGCCCTAAGTAGACATTTTACCTTTTGTTTATGTTGAATTTAATATGGATATGCATGTCGGGTTTGGCCTTTTGATGTGTAATCGTCTAAATATTAGTAACATAGCAATATTTTCTTTAAAATGATGATGAGAATGCGAGCTATATAATGAAATTCTGAAAATACTTAAAATGTATTTTGTTCGGTGCGCATGTCATTTTATATATACGTATACACCGAATTAAAAAAAAATAATACGTTTTTTCACGATGTCGTGTTTTTAAGGCTCTTTTCTATAATTTTATTTTAGTCATTTTTTTTAATAATGGTTGTATGATCAACTATAAGTTGTAACTTTTGCTTCATACGTTTGACAATCCAATGCAAGGACATCTATAATTTTTTGTTAGATGATCAACTATTAGTCCATCTAAAATTATTTGTTATATGAGATACTGTTAGGTGTTTTTAATTCTTAGAAACAGTTGTGCTGATGGCACAATCAAATGCATGAACAGGAGTTTTAATTCTTAAAAACCATTATCCTGGTGGCATAATACAATGCAATGACAAACATTGATCTGCTCAAGAAAGCTTCAAATAAATGAATGACACCTTTTAAAGTAATAAGACGTATGAGAAGGACAGTCAGATGGTCTTAGGGCCGGTCCTAAAATTGATAAAAATTGATAAGTCCAAGTGCAAAAATTATAAAATGGTCCCCTTTTATATGTATTGATATACAATATTGGACGCCAAACATTTAATTTATAACATATATACTAGAGGGAGACCTATGCGATCACCCACTTAGCACGTGCTCAGGGCGTCCCTTGGATGTTCTGCAACATGTAAGTAAGGAAGATGAAGCTTCATTTATTTGTGTGAATGAGGAAGTTTCTTATTTTCTTCCTAGCAAAAACACCGATTTGATTTTATAAGAGACTAAAGATTTTTAACGAGGTGTGTTTGAGAGCCTCATTATGTGTGTATGTGTGTGTGTACATATATATATAATGTATGTATGCAATCTGTGTTGGAGATGTTTCAACGAGGTGTGTTGGAGAGCCTTATTGTGTATGTATAGTCATGTGTGTGTGTGTATAGGTATGTATGTATGTATGTATGTATGTATGTATGTATGTATGTATGTATGTATGTATGTATGTATGTATGTATGTGCTATGTGTGGCTTATAGAAAATGTTAGACATTTGACTCTAATTAAAAGTCAAAAACTTTCATCTGATCAAACACGTTCATGTTTTACGATTTTACTCCAATTACTATACACACTCGTGTGTCTTTGATTTATTCTAGAATTTGTTTTCATTTGTATTTTAAGATCATTAACTAATTACACCAAAAAATTATGCCAAAGAGGAACAAAATAGAGCAAGATGTTTAGGTCCGATATCTCTTTTTTATATGTCCAATTTTCTGTTTTTGTTCATTTGTGGGAAAATATCATGTATGTTTATGATTACATGTTGTGTGTGTGCGTGTTTAAGAAAGTTCTAGATAGTTGACTTTCTTATGATATTTCATCTAAATCAGTAGTGTAATTTAATCGAGACTAATGAGTTTATTCCTCCTTACAGAAATCATAGAAGGTTTCCATGGATGATATATAAGACTCTATTGTTTAAACCAAACTAAAAAAACCTCATGTCATTATGGGTTAACTTAAATTACTAATAAATCGTCGATGCAAGAGGTTTGATTGATACATATCATTGTTAACATGTTGATGATTTTGTACATCATGTTAATAAGAAGGTCTTATAGGATTTTATTTCAATTGTTTCTCTTACCTGGTTAGGTGTTGCTTTTTTGTGTTAATGATATTATTCGTTAATCAAGACACTTTTCTTTTCACACACATACACACACATGTATATCTTTATAGACATTTATAACTCCCTAGGGTAATTTGTGATATATTAACCTGCTGCATATTGCCACTTACTTTAATACGACCACTCATAGAAATCTTGCTCTTGGAAGATATAACCTCAAATATTATGATGTTATATTAATCTCACTTTTCTCATAAACCTAAATTTGATTCTGATTTATATTTAGGGTGTTTCTAAGGTCACCCCAAAACTTACTTCAAAATACCACAACTATTGTTTTACTTCAAAATACCACTTAATTTTAATAGTTACTTCCAAATACCGCAAAAGGTCTACCACATATTGAAAGTGTTAAAAATCATTTACACACTTTCCTTCCATATCTCTACCCATTCAAATTTTCTAACCTTTCATCTTCAACTTTCAAACCTTTCATCTTCAAGTAAAGATTAAGCTAATCAGGTTGGTACATCGAACAAAATAACTTTTCATCTTCAAATGAACTAAATGAGGTTAACCTTTTAATTACCCTATTGTACACACACACACACACACAGACACACACACACATACATACATACATACATACATACATACATACATACATACATACATACATACATACATACATACATACATATATATATTTCTACTGTTTATAATTTTTATTTACAACCAAATGACCAAACTGATCGATTTAAAGCTTCCACAAAAGGTTGTTGAACTAATCGATTTAAAGCTCTACAAACAAGGTTCAAATTGTATGAAATCGATCCATTGATTATTGAACTGTTGTTGAACTATATGAAATCAACTTATCAATCTATTACACGAGCTATTCGAACTGATTAATTTTTTTTGGAAATCAAAATGAACCCCAACCTATTAGAGTTTTGTAAGTGTCAAACTAGGGTTTCAATCGATATAAACACCATGAAATAATTGCATTAATTCATCATGTTTATAACGAATCAATTCAATCTGAACTAGGGTTTAATTCATTATGTTTATACCGGATTAGTTGCACTAAATTGCTATGTTTATGCTGAATGGATTCGATTATTTCAGTGTGAATGTAGCAAATCATTATTACCAGTTCATTGTGAACATATCGAATGCACTGTATTTTATCGGCATATTTTTATCGAATGGTTTTTCTTTTGGATAAAAGTGATTTAGGGTTTTTATTTCAATGGTTTCTTAAAACTCATTGTTGATTCATCTCTATTACAACTAGAAACAAAACAACAAAGGCAATTATAGACAATGGTTTCTTAAAACAATAGTTTGATTCCATGTATATCACTCACTCCATGCTTAGGTTTCAATGTGTTAAGTACTCTCTACATGGTTTCAATGTGTTAAGCACTCTCTTCATGTTGATCCATCTAGTGTTTATTATGTCTAAATAAAATGGTCATATAGATATTTCACATTCATCCAGTGTTTATTATGTCTCCATGGACTAAGTTTCTAATTTATATTCATTTGATTTCAAACAAATTAATTTCAATTTAACTTCAGTTCAATTCATAAAACATCATTTCATTACATGTTACTGCATTTCAATTCAAATTAGCGTGTCCTCCTTCATAATGGTTGGTAGTTCGGTTTCCTCGGTGCCAAATCATTTTTGTCCACGCGTGAATGAATCTCCCCCTTAGATTGTACCATGTGCAATCTATGTAGTGAAGCGTGTTCGGGTATGTAACCCAATCACGGTGAAATAGCTCCCACTCTTTGTTAAAATCATTCTCGGTTAGGAATTGAACCAAATTCATCTAATCTCTCATAAACTTCTTCAATGAATCCTCATCGTGGATCTCTTTCCTAGCATGGAGTTCCACATTATGATGAATGTGGAAAGTGAAAACCATAGACCTCACCTCAAGGAATACAACTCGTAATGCATTAATCCACGCGTACTCTCGATTCGTGATGAAAATCATGTGATAAACAAACGGATCGAATAGGGATTTTAAACGTCCCAATGCCTACCGATAGTTGTCCACCTTCTCCGTTGCTAAAAAAATGAAGGCAATATTAAAAGTCCTTCCACATGACGTTATACCAACCATCTTAAACAGAAGCATTCTGTATCGATTGGTGTTGTATGCGCAAACACTTGGCTAGTTGGATAGAGTTTGGATGATCCCAAAAAATTTCTTTGACCTCAATGCTAGAATCATTCATTTTATACCAATAGACATAATGTTTATCCCCAAGTAACTTCATTAACTGTTGCATCATCATTCTACCCTCTCGTTCTGAAATCCTCAACTTCCCCTTGGCGTTGTAAATTATTTTCATGGTCGAAACATTAGTAACGTTATGAATTTTTATCGTCGTCAGAATGGAGGCCGACTTTAGCCCTCTCAAGGACATCTCTTCCACAATGTGTATTTCCTCCAAAGTGAGTCTTCCAGCATATGCATTCCCAACTAATGTTTTCGTTAATTGGTTATTGTGAACACCACAAATAATAGACAACATCCATTGGCCATTTGTCAAGTGGAATGCCCTTCAATATGAACGAACAGTTGCACTTTCGAGTGGTCGTGTCCCTCGTCCTACCTTGTTGCTCTTGGCTACTACCTTAATTCCCAACATTCTTCCCGTGATGATCACATTACTCACCTCCCCTCTCACAAGCAATGTGTATAAGTCCCTTACGGGTTACAGAAGCGGCATCGAACTTTGTGATGGATATTACTGTTTTAATGGACTAGGCTTACTCTTGAGTCCAAGCAACATACTCTTACCGAGTGGGAAATATCTTCATCGTAAAGAATGTCCGACAGATATCGACTCCTAAGGAAGCATCACCATTGTGTGGGATATCAATATTTGCTAACGCCTCTTCAAATAATACATAATTGAAATCCAAGAAGGCATCCTGCATAAGTACAAATATTATTAGTGCTCAATAGATGAACTCGAATAACACTAATAACAAAATGTAGAGTTTGAATGAATTACATATGGAATGTGTTATATATGGAATCCAAGAAGGAATCCGCTGTCCATTACAATCACTTGAGAATATACATAATTACATAATATGGTTGAATTACATTGATAACAAAATGTAGAGTTTGAACTTGAGTAACATTATATGTTCGAGAACAAAAAATCTTGTAATTTCTAAGTTTGTATTCCATTCGACATGAATATATCGAGTACGGTTCACTAATTCGGGGTAAATATACCAAAATAGAAAAGATGGGTTGGGGTGATTGTAACGAACCAGGTATATATGTGATAATACACAAATATTACGTATTTCATCCTCCAAACCGATAAATTTTAGCCCCCTCAGGTATCTTATTGCCTATATTTATGCTCGTTAACCAGACAACCTCGGATTTCTACGTTAACATATTTTGCAGGGGTTAATTGAGCTTTTATAGGTATTTGGATGCTAAGTGTGAAGTTCGGATGCGTTCCGCTTGATTTCCATACACGATCACGCGTTGAAGGGTAATTTAGACATTTCACAGATTGGGCACCTGGACTAACATCTCACAGAAGCTGTATCCCTCCTCGCAAGCTTTGCGTGGCCATAAACGGTGCGCGATTTCGATTCCAAACGAAGAAGTTACGACGATTTTAGTGGATAGGAATTGCAAACACACCAAAACAGCAATGCAGTGGCTCATAGCTGCTTGATCGATCGATTGACCAAAGGGGTCGATCGATCGATCCTTCAGTTTTGCCAAATCTTGGGGAGACATTGGGCATCATTTTCAACCATCGATCGATCGACGGTTTGGGTCGATCGATCGATCCCCTGTTTCCAGGAGATATTTTACCTTATATTTTCTTTTTCTTTTTCTTTTCTTTACTTATTCCAACTTAGTATAAATACCAATTTTTGTTGTAATAATCGAATATTCTAGTTTATGATAGATTTTAGCTTAGAATAGCTTAGGGTTTGAGGGTTTTGGAGAGTTCTTCTTCAATTGTTCTTGGTTTGACACCCCATTTGGGTTGAATGTTTCACTATTCATCATCCTCTCCATTAATATATATAGTGTGTATTTCATTATTTCTTCCTTTCTAGTTAATTTACATGCTTTGTTAATTAGGTTTACATGATTTCTTTACATGCTTTGATTTAATCGCTTTCTAGTGTAAATTTACCGCGTTTATTTACCGCTTTCTTTATCGCATTTTTATCATGCTTTCTAGCTAATTTAAATTAGGTTGTGTTTGAATGGAACTCACTCGGGTTGACGCGTTGCTTTGCTTTGGTGATGGTATTTACGGGTCTATTTCGGGGGCATTGTCGTAGTTATTGCGCCGAGGAGATTTGACGGGGTATATGTAACAACCCGCGTAATTTTGGGCTATTTTAATTAATTTTTGGAAAATGGAGGAAAATAAAGTTTTTGATAAAATTATTTTTATTGCTCAAATATGTTGGTTATTATTTTTAAAGGCGAGAATTTCGAACGGTTTCGAAAACGGATTTTAAAATGATTTTAAAATGTTTTTAACTCTTGGAGTTGTTTTGAATTCCAACTCTTCATTTCTTTGCCTTATTTAAAGGAGTCTTTTGGATTCCAACTCTTCATTTCTTTGCATTATAAAAGATAGTCGTGGGCAACCCTTTTAACCTACTTTTGGCACAAATTTTGGTAGCAAATATATTTTATATTCCTCTTCTTTTTATATACACATTGGCCCTTGAGATTTGTGAGTTCCATCCTTAGATTAGAGGTGTTCTTGGGGCTATTTTGTTGGAGGTTCTTCGAGGAGCTTTTGTAGATCTTTTGTGTTGATCTTGAGGATGTGATCATTGGTTTCTCATCATGGTTTGAGGTATGGGGTTTTACACAATATGCTCCTTAAATCTCCCGAGTGTCATTCTCTTTGAATTCTTGTTAATTGAACTCATATTTGAATTGTTAAATTCATTGAAATCTGGAAAATAATTGTTGAAATTATTTTGATTCATGTGGTATCATTATATTTTTGATGAGCACGTTGTCATGAGATTTTAATATGGCACGGATATTGGGCACCCGCCAAAATTCCTGTTTCTCGGGCTATGGCTTGATAAAACATATACGGATGTAGTGAGGCCTGGTGACCCGGTTAAAGTGTTGTTGAGAAATTATATTGATAAATGCTTTGAGATTTGCATTTTGATTTGAATATTCGTACTCGTGTTGTTACGTTTTATTCGTTGCTAATCCGTATTTGTTGAGCATAATTCTTGTCGTATTGTGTACTTCCCCACATTTTCTTTTAGTGACAGGTTAGCGCGGATTTTTGGGCGCTATGGAGATTGAATTTAGCGAGGAATGTTTGGGAAACATTTTTATTATTTTGATGTATAGAGCTTTGGAGATTTGTATTTTATTTTCGAGTTAGTTGTTGTATGTAATTCGAGAGATTTGGTATTTAATTTGAAGATATTGAGATTTGTAGTTTCTCTTTTGTTGTTGTGGGACTTAGATGCTCTATACCTTGTCACTTATGGATTTGGATTTATTTTATCACATTAGCGCTCCGTTCGCTCTCCCCGGACGGGCGGGGTGTTACAAATGGTATCAGAGCTTAGGTATACGGCAACCCTCGGGGCTTGGGTTTTGGGTTCATTGCGTGGTTAGCAATTTTTGGAGATAGAAAATTTTAGGGGATATTCGTGATAAGTTTCGAGATTAGAGGTGAGGAATTATTTTTGGAGACGAGATTATTTTTGGAGATTGTTAGCCTGATTTTGAGAGTTAGGCATTCGGCAAATTTCGAGGGCGAAATTCCATTGTTAGTGGGGAAGTGTAACAACCCGCGTAATTTTGGGCTATTTTAATTAATTTTTGGAAAATGGAGGAAAATAAAGTTTTTGATAAAATTATTTTTATTGCTCAAATATGTTGGTTATTATTTTTAACGGCGAGAATTTCGAACGGTTTCGAAAACGGAGTTAAAACGGATTTTAAAATGATTTTTAAATGTTTTTAACTCTTGGAGTTGTTTTGAATTTCAACTCTTCATTTATTTGCCTTATTTAAAGGAGTCTTTTGGATTCCAACTCTTCATTTCTTTGCATTATAAAAGGAAGTCGTGGGCAACCCTTTTAACCTACTTTTGGCACAAATTTTGGCAGCAAATATATTTTATATTCCTCTTCTTTTTATATACATATTGGTCATTGAGATTTGTGAGTTCCAACCTTAGATTAGAGGTGTTCTTGGGACTATTTTGCTGGAGGTTCTTGGAGGAGCTTTTGTAGATCTTATGTGTTAATCTTGAGGATGTGATAATTGGTTTCTCATCATGGTTTGAGGTATGTGATTTTACACAATATGCTCCTTAAATCTCGCGAGTGTCATTCTCTTTGAATTCTTGTTAATTGAACTCATATTTGAATTGTTAAATTCATTGAAATCTGGAAAATAATTGTTGAAATTATTTTGATTCATGTGGTATCATTATATTGTTGATGAGCACGTTGTCATGAGATTTTAATATGGCACGGATCTTGGGCACCCGCCAAAATTCCTGTTTCTCGGGCTATGGCTTGATAAAGCATATACGGATGTGGTGAGGCCTGGTGACCCGGTTAAAGTATTATTGAGAAATTATATTGATAAATGCTTTGAGATTTTCATTTTGATTTGAATATTCGTAATCGTGTTGTTACGTTTTATTCGTTGTTAATCCGTATTTGTTGAGCATAATTCTTGTCGTATTGTGTACTTCCCCACATTTTCTTTTAGTGTCAGGTTAGCGCGAATTTTTGGGAGCTATGGAGATTGAATTTAGCGAGGATTGTTTGGAAAATATTTGTATTATTTTGATGTATAGAGCTTTGGAGATTTGTATTTTATTTTTGAGTTAGTTGTTGTATGTAATTCGAGAGATTTGGTATTTAATTTGAAGAGATTGAGATTTGTAGTTTCTCTTTTGTTGTTGTGGGACTTAAATGCTCTATACCTTGTCACTTGTGGATTTGGATTTATTTTATCGCATTAGCGCTCCGTTTGCTCTCCCCGGGCGGGCGGGGTGTTACAGTATATCATGTATGTCCCGTGCTTACGACCGTTCGTGCGCAATTTTTTGGGTATTTGTTGACGCCAAAATCTTATTAGGCTTTTATGCAGATTTAGGGGCGTGACAACCCTTGATTCAATTAACTGTCGAAACGAGACGCATTCGTAATAACTCGTCGAACCATGTATTAATTTTATACAAATTAACTCGGGTGAGGGATATTCGACGCAACTTATAGTTTTACTTGCTTTGTTAATCTAGATTTAGTTTCCTACGCCTGGATTAATCATTCCCTTTTAGGCTTCTTTTCCTTTATAGCTTGTAATTTATCTTATACACATTTATTTCTGGAATATTAAATCAATTGAATTCTAGCAACTCGTCTCAATGGATCTTTCGATACCCGACTTACCGTTGTGCTTGCCTTGCAAGTGTAGTTCTAACTTAGGTTTTTGCATTACCGCGGTGAAATGAAAACAATGATTGTATCCTTACACGAACACACTTTTCACGCGTAGTCAATATGGTTCGGCGTAAATATACCGAATGTTGGGCATCAGTTTGGCAGGTTTATAATGAATGGACAGAGGTCGAACCAAAAAATATAGAGTTGGTTCGGGAGGTTAAGCCTGAATTTCTTCCTTTAAATAGAAGGCCCCCCAATCTCGAACCAACTATAGGTTTTCTGCGATTTTTCTAAAGATCAAATCTTATGAAAAACAAATATATGTCTAAGGGAGCCCAAAGTTTACCTCAAAAAGTGGTTTTGAAGAGTTATCATTTGGTTTTGAGGAATGGTCATTGTCTAATGGTGGAATAACCTTTAGTATTTTAATATTTAAAGAGAAAACCCTAGGTATTTAATAATGTTGTTGTTGATGGTTAGTGGGAGATAAAACTTTAATAATGGAGTGTGGGGACCATGGAACAACACTTTAATGTTATTGAAGATGGTTGGATTAATGGAGACAAATGTGTTGGGTGAAGAAAAGATGGGAAAGTGAGAGTTTGGAATGTAGTGGATAGAGAGAGAAAGGGAGAGATTGTCATGTAGTGGTTGGTGGGTTGTAGTTGGGTAAAAATAATTAATATAGTTGTGGCGGCCCTTAGAAAAAAAACCATTTTTTAACTTGTGGTATTTTGAAGCAATTATTGTGGTGCCCTTAGAAATATCCCATATTTATATGAAAAATTGATTTAAAAAATGATATCTCCGACATGAATAATACCAAAGTAATTAAAACTCTGATGACAAAGTCTCTAAATAAAAGGAACAAAAAATTTCAATGCCATCATCATCTTATGTCCCATGAATATTCACATATTTTCAATTATAAAGTAGAAAGTGCAAACACAAAACTGTGAACCTATGCACTCTTATCGACTTCATCAATGCTCATTGTACCCTTTATTGTTGAAACCACATATTTATTGAAAGCAAAAATATATAAGTATGTATGCAAGATATGATTTATGATTCTCTATAGGATTCATATTTCTATCGCAATCTTAAAATATTGTCAGTACTTCTCTAATGCTTAAAATTTGATTTGCATACGATTTATGATTTCCCATTTGTAAACTAATGCATATCACATTGCTGATGCAACACAATTAACTAATGGAAAGAATTGTCATAAGATATATGAATCAGACGTGTTTAGGGAACTCAAATAACAAAGGAGCAATTTTCACAATTCAGAAACCTTAAGGTAAATAGTTCAATTTTTAAAAATAAACATTACAATGATGAAAAGAAATTAAAATTTACTAGTAAAAAACTTCGAATCTAATTGTATTGATATATATTGTTATCACCCTCAAGAACTTGATTATCTCTCCTTTTTTAGGGTTTTTTTCGACTGTACTGAAAATGTTTTATTGATTTCCACTCACTAGTGATTCAAAATTCTTGAAAAAAGAAAGATAAGGTATATTGGGTTTTCTTTGCAAGTTTTTTTTAATTATGTTTATATACGATTAATTTCAACGGGGTTTGCTTGATTATAGTAATTAGATAGTAGAGTTTACAAAACGTTTGGCGGTTCAAGTGAGGCTATAAGCATGATGGCCACATAAAGTCCATAGTTAGAGAAGTTGTAATGGTTTTCCCCTTTCGCCTATGTGCAATTGCTCGTAGTTGAGGTGCGTATATTTGTATGGAAGCACGAATATAAATATTGAAATTCTCAAACAATGATTTATGAGTCGACTATCATCTAAAGTGCTTTATTAACTAATAGGTTGCACCAAAAATCACTTTATTATCATATGTGTAGACTGGGTATGTCTGAATAGTTCTCTCTTTCTCCACCTCCACTAGTAGATATGTATTTTTACTTTTATGCGTAATTGGTTGTGCAATCTATTTGCGAAGGTATGCTTACTAAATCTATGTTAATTTTTTTCAACTGATCTTGTAGAGGTAGGAATTGTGCAATACCATAGGTATTTGTAGTACCGACATTGCAAATGAGTGATGATTGGGTTGATGAATTATAGTCTCTTTGATTGGATGATTAATTTAATTTTTTGGCTTGCTTATATGATAATACCTTTCAGGTCCCATTATATGATAAGATTATTTATGTACACATGCTTATGAAATTGTTTCAATATGGGAGCCTTAAATATGCTGAGTTAAAAGCCCAATGTTAATTTTTACACATTTCTGCAGTTGCAAAATGAATATTGATGTCTCATTTTCATGAGATAAATATTGCTAGGAACAATTATTTTTTGGTTGGTTGGTGGTTAATAAAATTCTAAAGATAGTCATTTACTATCTTTCAAGAAAAAAATATTTGAATTATAGGTGTAAATTCATGTATGATATGTGTTTGACATAATCTCTCGCACGAAAAAAAATGGGTTGTTCTTGTCTCACTATTTGACTTTATTTTCCCCAATTTACTATTTATTAGCACTAGAGAAATAGTATCATGCACTTAATGCAATACGTGTCCGTTCTCAACAGCAATAAAGACACAACAAATTTGCAAATATAAAAATATTGTGTTTATTGTAGGGGACACGTATTGGAAACATGTCGCATTTTCATTGATGTTGAACATAAATATATGGTGCTCAAAGTACATAATAACCTTTCTCATCAATACACAAACAAAACGTAAAATGAAATCTCCCTTGGAAAACACAAAGCACAACCACAAGCATAATCCTCAATAACTCAAACCACAAATTCTAAACAAATTGTAATTACAAATACATACACACATGGAAACAAAATCAAAACCCCCACCTTAATTATTAACATTGATCACTGTGAAAAAATTATGTTTCTCGGCCATCTATCATATTTTTCGGCTATCTTGAGATTTAAATGTTCATATTACTCAATTTGCCATGGTTCTTCAGGCTAAGTGACGATCACAGTAATCTAATCAGCACATCGCACGAGTTTACATCTAGTCGTATTTAAAATTCACCCCGTTCGCATGTACTCATGGAGACCTTAGAAAATTAATTGACAAATGGCAGTATTTTATCATTCAAAAATGTTCACTAGAATCTCAACTACATCTAAACATAGTAAATATTTTGACTAGGACCCAACATTGATTTTGAATGTTGAAAACGCATCCTTATCTCACTATATTTAGCTGGCTAAAGGTTAAGAGGATGGGTGGGATGGGAACCCATTTTTCGCGGCTTTTATTAGAAAAGAATAACAAAATTCTCGAGTTGAGAATACAACCCACTGCCTTTAGTTTTGAGTTAAGATTCTCAAATTCCATTCCATAGAATCTTCTTTCCAACTTTTCCTCCCCATCTTTTCTTTTTCCACAGGGAATAGCATTCCGTGGTCATTTCCTTCTTTTTGTTTCTTCCATTGTTAATCATGTGTGGTCAACAGGTAACAACCAATAAGAAACTCACATGTACCTCTCTAATTTTTTACTAACTCCATGAAAATGATTCTAAAATGGAGATGTCTTCCTCAAAAGAAATCTTATATTAACATAGGGACCTTAAAAAGGAAATGTAAGTACAAGAAAGAATAACTATAGAGTACATGCATATACAGTACTATAGTGGGGCGGCTTCAGGAACTTTTTATAAGGGGGACACAAAATTGAAACTTTAATTTTTATGCATATAAATTTATACAAGAACTAAAGAATATATTAGAATGGTTTTAAATTTGTTTAAGAAAATATCAGAAGACGAGACCGCCCACATAATAACGATTCATTTTGCTTTACACCCTGATGAAGGTGGTCAAAGTTTATTTTCCGTAGAATCTTACTTCAATCTACTACTAAAATTTATTTTCCCAAAACTATTAAGATCCGCACGTATCCACCGTACCCAAGCTATAGGTCCGTATAAAAATCCAAATGATTTTAAAAATCCCATGCATATTTGACACATTCACCATTCATTACTGACTACACAACAGATAAGATAAAAAGAAAAATGAAAAGGATAGGAGTCAGAAATTCTTTCTTAAATCATTTCCACTTGTAGCTTCATGTCATTTTCTGTGTCCGTGTAAAATTATTGGTTCTGTGTACGTTCTAAAGCGAGAATATATAAATGCCAAGATAGCAATGGTAATTGGTAAAAGCTAAGTCCTCGTAGGATACAAAGAGAGAGAATATCAGCTGAAGGCTTTATGCAAACATCAAGTAAAAGAAGTACTTTTCACGTACCACTGGAAAGATCATTTGGTTCTACGAAAGACATGACATGATAGTTGTAGCAAAATGCTTATTTTATTTATAGCTATTGGCGTTTTACTTCAGCAATTAAAACAAAATTATAAATTGAGAACATAATTAAATGCTGCACTTTCACAAACTACTACTTAATGAATCATATAGAGAAGCTGGCCTTTTTTTTCTCTTTTTTTTTTATTTTATCGAAAAGCAATAAACTCGTCATCAATCCAATTTTAAAATTAAAAAAATGGGGTAACATTATAACTGTTAAGATATAAAGTTTCACATGTGAAAATAAAATGCAACATCGTATATAAGCTTTGGACTCCTCTATCCATTGTCAATTAATTTTGAGTTGGATGATTCAACATTTAAAATGTTATTAGAGGGACGTCACAGGTGAAAGGGCATATTGAGATATAAAGTCTTATATGGAAAAAATAAAAGTCATGCAACATAGTGAGACCCTTCCACCAATTAATTTTGGATTAGATGTTTCAATATCTAGTAATTACAACACGGTTAAAGGTATTCACTATTTTTAGAATGACAACTTTTCACAGTGAATTTTTTCTATAAAATATTTAGTTTGAAACAACAAATACTAACTTGGGACGGATGAAGTATAATTTTTTTTTTAATTTTTTATTATGATATTTGATTTTGTTTGCAACATATTTCTTCCGTCTCAAATTAGTACTTTTGCTTTTTGGGGGGCCGTCTCAAGTTAATGGTGGCTTTTCTTTTGTGAACGTAATCAATTAAATAAATTCCATAATAAGCAGCTAGTTTCGATCTTGACTATTGAGTAAACTTTTAAAAACTGTTGTTTTCAAATGAGGAATATTAATTTGAAAAGAAGATGGTATTTCTTATGCATGCTAATGGCATAAAATATTATCTACTAATGTCACATCATATCCATGATGTAATGACATATCATATGATCAAGCAGACTTCAGATTTCTTTTACGTACCAATGAGTCGTGAGGCATGTAACACAATCACTTTGCTTGTGATGCACAAAATCATTCCCCTTGTGCAATTAATTCCTATCCACATGCAAGCAAACTATTAAGGAATTTGTATAAGTAAACTTTACCTAAAGGCTTGTATGGATTCCCCAAACTGCATATAAATTATGCTGATATATCAGAATCAATTGATATTCCTCTATAAACAGATAAAAACAGATACAAAACATAGAGGAATTAAAAGAGATGTACTATATACAGTTTCTGTTCCAATCTCAAAATGCTTGCTTTGGATGCTATAAAGCATTTCTTGTATGGAAAATCAGCATAACAGTAATGCCACCTATTGCAAGGTTTATTTCAATCATGTTGGATTAAGGAATTGGCATATCCTGTTAAAGTTACTTAATATACGAATTTATTCTCCATTAGTTGTTAATTATGCTGATTTTATTCTTGAATAATGATGAGTCCCAATATACTCCCCCAAATCATCTCCAAACGATTTGGGATAATATTAAATGCTGTATTTTTTAGTGTAATAATGACATAATACAATATTTTAACGATATGCCAACTCATTTGGGGATGAAGTTGAAAATCTTAGCATTACTTATTATTTATTAGGTTTGGGGTAAACTCTATTAATTTGACTCCATTACATTTTCACAAAATCCAGCCAGGAATTGTGTTTTGCAAAATAGCATGTGCATTGCATTAGTTTTAAGATATTTGCAACAAATTGTTGGAAATTAATTAATTAAAAGGTAATTTCAATATTAATTGATATCCCATTTATCGTGATCGTTAATAAGTGAAAATTAATTTTAATTAGTGGAGGTTGGGTAGTCAAAAGTTAGTGGGTTAGTGGGAAAGTTTTTCCTTTATTTTTGGCGCACTTTAATGGAGAGTGGGGTTATGGGACAAGGGCAATTCGGCCCTCTTTCACCCATATAATCAGTAGCTTAATTTCATCATCAACCCACTTTAATACACAATTATATTGGGTAGAAGGAGAAAATTTGAAATTCCCCCCAAAAATCAGATTTTTCCTTCACAATTCTGGACTAATTTTGGGACAATTCTGAAGCAATTTTGAGCACTAAACTAAGGAGAAAGATAATCACATTCATCTCTAAACAATGTACAAAGGTGTGTTCTTCATATTTAATTTATAAGAACTTTAATCTATAAATGCATGAAGATTGAATTTCTTGGACTAAATAGCAATTCTATTTTGTATTATCATACTAGAATCAAAACAGTATATGTATAACATGTGATATCAGAGCCTTCGGTTTACAATTTCATTCTTTTCATTAAGAATATTGTTTGTAATATAAATGATTTATGTATACTTCGAAAAAAAACAGTAAGCCCAAAGCAGAAATATCCGAAAAACAGTAAAAGAGAAAAATATTTTATCATGCTTATGAACCCTAATCTGTCCCGTTAATGCTTATCATATTTATGTCTCGTACCTGATTTGAAAAAACCAAATAATGATTCTGGTATGAATATAAAACTGTTTTTTGGAATTATTCGAATAAAATTGTCGATTACGCCCAAAACATCCGAAAATAGTTTTTGCGATTTTTCCGTACTGAAGAGTGTTTTACAAAATTTTGGTGTCCGATTGATCTAAAACAGTGTGGGTCGATTGGAAATGTTCCAACAACCAATACATACCACCTTCAGCCGTGACGCAAGGTGTTTTTGGGTCATCCGAGACTGTTTAGGGCCTCAAAATCCCGTTTTTACGTTTTTTGGTAATAATCTAAGGGCCCGTAACTTTGTCCAGAAAATTAATTTTGCTATTCAACGAATTGTTTTGAGTTTCTGGACTAAATTACTTTAATTATATAGTGACAACTCAATTTTACCATTTTTGGCAAAAATCAAGTATCATATAATTTTCATCATTATGTGGGATGTTCTATTTTGAGGTCTTTAATTTAATGTTCACATACGATTATATTAGTTATAAAATACAGATTATAGTTGATAGCAATGAATATTAAATGTATTGTTTGAGATTAATAACTGAATATTCATTTATGTAGAATCAAAAGCTAAACACAAGATGAGATTTGTATGTGAGAATATTTCATTCATAGTCATTATGTTATTTCCATGATGTTCATTATAAAATTATATGAAAGCTTAACACATGCCGTAATCTAGATTTAATAACATTAGCCATTATGTGAATACTGAATTATTGACATTAAAGCTTATGTAATCATGTTTATGAAATTATGACAACAAACACCGATGCTACAACTAAGGAACCATGATTATTAAAAATAAATAGGTTGTAGTTTTATAATATCAAATTTTACGATGTCAAATAGAGATGCCATAATATTAGAATTATTTAAACGATATACTAAATTATATTTAAGTCGAAAATTCAATATTCAACCCCTTGCAAAATTATTGTGATGTGTGTAAATTATTAATTCGCGAGCATTGCTAAATTATTGCAATTTCGCTTAACCTTTATTCGCATACTTCCAACTATCCGAAAATTGATAGAACCAACTTTTTGAAATGAAATGAGCAGGTCGAGTTTAGTTTGGGAGTTTTAGACCTATATATGGTTATCCTTGTTAAGGAATTCACTATTATCACTCATAACGGTAGCGAGGAGGAGATAGTCGTTCATGAGGTATGGTATAAATCCAATAGACTTGCCCTTATGCTCATGCAAATGTGCATTGATGCAAACATTAAGACATCCTTACCTGAAATGAAAAAATCAAAAGAACACTTGAAACAACATAAAAGAACACTTTCGTATTGTTGATAAGTCCCTATCTAGGAAATTGATTGTTGATCTCACTACCATACGGTTCGATGTCACTCGAATCATAAATGAACACATAATTGAGATGACTAATCTAGATGCCAAGCTTAATGGTTTAGGTATGATTGTGGATGACTCATTTCTCGTCCAATTTATCCTTAACTCCCTACCTCCTGAGTGTGGGCCTTTCCAAATCAATTACAACACTATAACAGATAAGTGGAATGTAAATGATTTACAAAGCATATTAGTAAAAGAAGAAAGAAGGTCGAAGCAACATAATGATCACGTGTCTGAAGGGAAGGTGGCTAACTTGATAGTCAATGGATCTGGATGTTAAAAGAAGACTTGAAAGGGCATTAAGCCCAGTTCTGGCCCTTGTCATTTGGGATAACCTTTAACATCTGCTGGTAAGAATGAAAAGAATGGAAAATGTCACTTCTGTAAAAAGAAGGACCATCTCTAGAAAGATAGTAAAAAATACTAGTCTTGGTTGGAAAAAGAAGGTAAGCTTGTGGATTTTGTATGTTGCGAATCAAACCTTATTAATGTTCCTTATAATACTTGGTGGATTGATTCTGGTTCTATGTGTCATGTTTCTAATTCGATGAAGGGATTCCTTTTAACCCGTAAAACAAACCACGATGATCCATTTCTCTACATGGGCACTCGAGCGAGGACTAAGATAGAAGTCGTAGGAGTATTTCATTTAATTTTAAATTATATTTTTTTAGATTTGCAAGAGACACTTTATGTTCCTTTAATTTCTAGAAATTTGGTTTCTTTATCAAAACTTGCTCTTGATGGTTTTATCATTGACTTTAAAAATAACAGTTTTAGTTTGATTAAAAAAATCTTCCCATGTTAGTTTTGGATTTACGATGGATGGTTTGTATCAATTTAATCATGAAAAGAAAATTTTTGAATCCTTAATATCCTTACATCCTAATGTTGAAATGAAACGTGTATCAAATAATGAAAATTCATCTTACTTGTGGCATAAGTAATTAGGGAACATATCCACACCAAGAATTGAAAGGCTTATTAAAGATGGAATTCTCCATATCCTGGATTAGGCCGATTATGATGTGGTTATGGATTGTATTAAAGGAAAACAAAACAAACATACATAGAAAGGAGCCACATGAGCACCCAGCTACTTGAGATAATTCACATCGACATATGTAGACCTTTTGATGTTCCATATATTAGTAGAGAAAAATATTTTGTTACCTTTATCAATGATTTTTCACACTTTTGCACTTTATATTTATTGCACGATAAATCTCAATATGTAATAGCTGTTGAAACATACATAACTGAGGTTAAAAGATAATTGGGAAAAATGGTGAAAATTATTAGATCCGACAGAGGTGGTGAATTTTATCGAAGATATGATGAGTTGGGGCCACCCCCTGGACCTTTTGATAAACTCTTAAAAAAGTTAGATATATGTGCTCAATACACAATTTCGGGATCACTCTAGCAAAATGTTGTAGTTGAAAGGCGAAATTGGTTAAATGTATGATAAATAGGACTAAAATACCTATATTTTCATTGACACATCCTCTTATGACCGCTATGCACATCTTAAATTGAGTACTTAGTAAGTAAGTTTCAAAGACCCCATTTGGACTGTAGAAAGGATGAAAACCTACTTTAAGATATTTATGTGTTTGGAGTTTCCTAGCAGAAGCTAGAATTTATAATCTAAAAGAAAATAAATTAGATCCTGGGACAATAAGTTATCATTTTATTGGGTATTTGGAAAAGTCAAAGGGATATAAATTCTATTGTTCTAATCATACTACTATAATAATAGAATTTGAAAATGATAAATTCAATGAAGATGGTGAAGCCAGTAGAAGTGAAAAAAAGGGAAGTGGTGATTAAAGAAGTCAAGATACCAATCCATGTACTCTGAGTTCATAATGTACCTATTGCTCCTAACGTAGTAGTTGAGTTGGTTAATGAACCAATCAAGGACAATAAACAACAAGTGGATGATCACTTACATGAACAACCACATAATAAAGAATTAATCAATGAACCTATTGTAGAAACATCGCAAGAAATGCCATTAAGAAGATCTCAAAGAGAAAGGAGATTGGATATCCCTGATGATTATGTGCTATATTTATAAGAGGAAAAATTTAAAATAGGGGAAGCTGTGAATGGTAATGATTATAATAAATGGATTGATGCTATGGCCGAGGAAATAAAATATATGAATGACAACTAAGTCTAAAAGTTAGTCGAGTTTCCAGAAGTATAAAATCGAGTTGGGTGTAAATAAATTTTTAAGACCAAACGCGACTCAAAAGGCAATATCGAATGACATATAGCTAGATTAGTTGTCAAAGGTTTTAATCAACGAGAAGGAATTATTATGATGAGACATTTTCTTCAGTTTCAAAGAAGGATTCTTTGAGAATTATATTGGCATTAGTGACTGAATATGATTTAGAGTTGCAACAAATGGATGCAAAAATAACTTTTCTAAATGGGAGTTTAGAAGAAGAAGTCTACCTGGCACAACTACAAGATTTCATAAAATAAGGAAAGAAAAGCATGGTCGGTATGTTAAAGAAGTCAATATATGGTCTAAAACAAGCTTGTCATCAATGGTAGCTTAAGTTTTATGATACTATTATCTCATTTGGGTTTAAAGAAAAAACTGTTGATCGATGTATATACCTAAAGATTAGTGGGAGTAAGTTTGTATTTTTAGTGCTATATGTTGACGACTTGCATATCTCCATTAGTGACCTTGGTTTATTATATGAAACCAAGGAATAGATTTCTGAAAGCTTTGAAATGAAAGAGATGGGTGAGGCATCCTTCATGATCGGGATAGGGATATCTCGGGATAGATCACATGGAACATTGAGATTGTCTTAGAAAACTTACATTAACAAAGTGTTCGAAAGGTTTTTGCGTCAATATTCCACTTTAAGATGGGGATAAGTTCAGCTTTATCCAATTCCTAGGAAGTGAATTAGAAATGGAGAACATGAAAGGCGTGCCTTATGCCTCACTCATAAGGAGCTTACTACATGCGCAGTTTTGCACTAGACCAGATATTAATTTTGCTGTTGAGATGCTAGATAGTTATCAAAGTAATTCAGAAAATCATCATTGGAAATATTTAAAAAAAGTATTGAGGTACCTATAAGGGACTAAATAATACATGCTCTCATATAAGAAGACTGATCACCTTGAGGTGTTCGGATACTTATACTCAGATTTGGGGGGTGGGGGTGGGGGTGGGGGGGCTTGACAATAGGAAGAACACTTCGGGTTATGTCTTCCTCCTTCCTGGAGAAGCCATCTCTTGGAAATGTGCTAAGTAGAGTGTTATTCAATCATCAAATACGGAGGTTGAATTCGAAGCTTGCGTCGAAGCTATAAATCATGGTTTATGGCTGCAAAATTTCATTTCAGAACTTAGAATCTTGGCGTCAATATAAGCGGTTGAAAATTTATTGTGATAATTTTAAAAATTATCACAATAAATTTTCAACGGCTTAGATATTGACCCCATGATTTTAAGTCAAAATTAATAGCCCAGTTATTATGGTTCTTAATAAGTCAAAATTAATTTGAATTAGTGGAGGTTAGGCAGTTAAAAGTTAGTGGGTTAATAGCAAATATTTTTCTTTGTTTTTGGCCCACTTTGATGGGATGTGGGGATATGGGATAAGGTTAATTTAGTTCCTCCTTCATCCATATAATTAGTAGGCTAATTCCATCATTAGCACACTTTAACACACAATTATATTGGGTAGAAGAAAAAAATATATGAAATTCTAAAGAAAATCATATTTTTCCTTCACAATTCTGGAGCAATTTTGGGGAAATTCTGAAGCAATTTTGGATCACTAAACTAAAGTTAAACATCATCACCTTTATATTTAAGCAATGGAAAAAATTGTGTTCTTCATATTGAATTTATAATTAATTTAATCTGCAAATGCATCAAGATTGAATTTCTTAGACTACATAGCAATTCTATTTTGTATTATCATGCTAGAATCAAAACAGTATATGTAAACCACAAATATCCCTTGTATGTAGATAAAATTGTTGTATAAGAATGGGAGCAGATGGAAAAAGCATAAAGAAAATTTCCAAAGCATGCAATGAATAATTTTCTTTAAACTAGTAGTCAAGAATCAATGGAACCATCATGAACCCAGTATTGGAATTATGAAGACTCGTTAATGATACTATTGAGAAACTTTATAAATTGAAATTAATCTAAAATTTTGTAGAATTTTAGTATAGGAAAGAATCAAACTGATGTTTATATTTGAAAGAAAATTTATGGGTGTAAGGGAAGAATTTTCAATGTTGTAAACTAATGAAGATAAGCTTGTTATATGGGTACAACCATGGATGTTCAAAACGACAATGGATTTTATAGAAAGGAATGCACCCAATATACATGCAGGTTAGGTAAATGTGACATTTTATAATATCCAATAGACATGTTTATCGGTTAAAGTGACATTGCATTATTGTTGATAATATCTACAACCCAAAAAGTAAGGCATGAACGAGAATTGATTAAAACTACATTATAATACCGAACAAATGTCCACATTGCATCAATTCCACCGACCAAGAACCACAACTCCTGTGTTTAGTGTCAAGTGAGCCCTCAAAGAATGCTATTATGATAATCGAATGTGACCAATCTTGAGATCGATCATAAGTACATAATTGTCAAGTGAGTCACAAGTTAGAGTAGTGTTTTGAACCACGTCATGACACATCACCCATTGGGAGACGATATGAACCACCCAAATGGTGGTGGTTCATGGTACGAGCATGCATCTCACATACAACAAGTAATAACGTATCCAACACATGTCATTATTGACTTCACCAAATTTGTATATATTGGACATAGTTTCTGTGACACCCCGCCTAATTAAATACCGGGTGATCAGTCCCATACCCAATTAAATCAGAATATACAGTTGGTTCATTCTTAGCATCACTATCGAAAACATTTTCTTTATTAATCACCTAATAGTTAATTAAGCTAAGTGTCAAAAACTTTTTCCATTTTCAAGTTAATTAAAACCATTCCACGACACGGAATAATAATATGCAACAACCCAGCACAACTTAATTAACTATAACAATAATGAATGTGACTGGAATAACTCTCCAGTTAAATTATAACATTTAAACTAAATAAAACTGATATCCACAATGCTTACATAAATAATTACAACCTCTAGAATCTTGGGTGACATGCCCTAAATGAAGTAGACGCTACATATGAGTGAATCAACAGAAAGGAAGCGTCTAAAACAAATCCACATCTATGCTTGTAGATATAATCCCTCAGAATATCCATAATCTATGTTGGTCATCCCTAATGCTAGATACCCGTTATACAATATATAGTATAGAAGAGAATATGCAAGAAAATGGGCCAGAGCCTGATTGTAAAAGATTTTAAAAATAGCAAGTGCTTAACAATTACAATTAAGCATTTATTATGTACATGTTAGTTTCTCGGGCTCTCTCTTGAGAATTGTCACCTCTCATCTAGAGTACACACCTATCGTATCTCAATAACTTCCTAGTTAAGGTTCCCTCCTAACTAGTTCCCACAACATAACTCTAACCCATATCATAACCCCGTATGTACCATACCATACGTAATATAATTATTCATATTCATTTCTCTTTAATATGAACTAGTCTTGTTACAACCTTGGAATTAATTGTTCACTTAATTAAATTCAGATTTCATTATTTACTACAATCTATAACATTACACAATAGATCAAATCACAGTTTATATTTTTAATCTACAATTTTACACAGAAGATTACATCTCTATATCTACAATGTCACCCAGTAGATTACAACACAGTTTATATATATATATATATATATATATATATACTAATACGGCACCTCCTCAGTCACAGCTATGGTGCATGCATACTCTGTTATCATGTACTGATACATAATGTCATTGTATAGAGGACTATTGATTCGACGTCTCTCACGAATCATATCATAACACAAATATATTGGAGGCCAACGTACTCCCCAGCCAAATGGGCCACGCACATACCTACGCTCCCATTCAACCGTCGAAACTATCATTACACCGATATCACGTGTCCAAGGTCCTATGCTCAGGGTACGAATCTAAAATACCTCCCAATTGGTCACACAAGGATAAGACTATCCACAACGCGAAACCTCCACCTCGATAGAAAGCAACACAGGTATGTCATACATATAAATAATAATATAGGTATTCATCACACCTCTATAAATATAGCATCAATAAGGTATTCACACAACCATATGATAATAACAAGCAATCATCTCACCTATATATATATATATATATATATATATAATAACAATGGGTATTCATCATACCTATATATAACCATAAGGCATACGCACAACCCATATAATAAATCACATACGTAGTATAATTATATCTCGAATATCCTATGTATTTTTTTATTATGACTTTAATCCTCAAAGTATATATATCGGAACTTATCTAACCGCACGATGGTGATTATTTAATCCTCAAATAAGTTCAGTAGGTAAACATCACGTCCTACAAATCCATGTCATCACGACTCCCAAATTTTTACGAATTAAATTCACCTTAATTAGGTTTAATTCTCGATAACCCTTAATTCACTCTTAACCCTTTATTCCACCTCTTAAGGTTAATCCCAATTATACCTAAGGTTATAGCAGAAATTTATGACTCTCTTACTACTAGTCCTAACCTTAAATTATCATTTATCTGATTTAAACCCCAAGTAATATAATTATCCAAACTAACTTGTTTAATTACTCACTCGTTAATTTTCCCTCATTCATAATCCCAAGATAATATTTTCGGGTCTTAAGTATATCCTACTGCCCTTCCCTAAGTCTCATTAAGTTCATTTAATCATCATCAAAGATTCCTCAAAGTTTGGGATTTAATCAATAATTAAAAAGAAAAATATTTCACAATTCCACGGGGAGTCGATCGATCGACGATTCTGGTCAATCGATCGATCAGTGGATCGATCGATAGTCTTGAGTTGATTGATCGATCGATGAGACAGTGCCCAAATTTCTGCATTATTTTATTCTACGGGTTACACAACTTTTAACCAATCAAACCTCTACTTTAACGTCAAAATTCCTTATAATCCATACCACATGATATAACAAAATATGTAAATGATTCCTACCGATCTAAAAAACCTAGAATCATCAAGAGTTTGGATAAAAGTGTATATATTTCATATTTTCCAGAAAAACTAAAATATATGTTATCTCAAGAACAATCCTATAACTTTCTGAATTTCTCCAACATGTGATGTTTATTTCGTGGATTAATGTCTACCCACAACATGAGATTTATCCTACATATATCTTCTTTCCAGAAATGAATTAACATATAACTAGTTTATCTCCAAAACATGAACTTTCTCATAATTTCCAGAAACTCATATTTTATTATTTCTCCAAGAACATCATATAAACTAAGATTTTCTTCACCAATAATTTCCAAATTTCGTGGGCCAAATTATATACTCAAATAAAAATTAATCCTACGTCATTCTCCTTTCAAAGATTCAATTAACATCACCATAATTCATCTTTGATTATGCATGTTTTGAGAATTTTCTAAACAACCTAACATGGACAATATACATTCTAAATTTGCAATAATTATTCACTTCCCTCTAATTCGTAGGTCTGATCCATTGAGGATAATTGTCCATTGGTGGTTCTTCCCTTCTTCGATCAACTTTCGGTGGAGGTTGGTGGTTGTGACTTTTAGCTCTGGTTCTCCCCCACTGACTCTTTCCTTTCCCAAAGAAACTCCTCACTCTCTCTCAATTTCTTTCTCTCTAAGTTTTGTAGAATGAATCAATAATCTAAACCCTTTAGACTTATAAATAATCTCCCAAATTCGTGCATACTATTCACCTTCCAAGTCAAATGACCATATTACCCATCCGGGGTGACTATTCGTCTCCAAAGTGCCCCGAGACCCTGTACAAACGTTCGAATAGACTTTTTTGACTATTTGAACCCTTGCGGACACTTTGGCGCAGTCAAAATGACCATTCGGATGACATAATAATGATTCCCTTTCATTTCATTAAATAATAATCCCGACACGACTCAAATGTGTGTCCCGACTAAATTACCATAATTGTCGTACACATAATTCACGACAAGTTTTTAAAGTCATAATCAATTGTAAATTCATGTTCATATATTTATATTACTTTAATCACTAAGTAAAATTCAACATAAATCGCATATTACTTTATTCTCGAGTAATATTTAAATCCGAATTAATTTCCAATTATAACACAATTAATTGTAATTAATCAATTTTAAAAGTCATTAAAAATACGGGGTATTACATACTTCCCCCCTTACAACGGAATTTCATCCCGAAATTCGGAAAACAAAAGTATACCAAGCAAGAACAATTCTGGATAAGTATTGCGCATCACATACTTGCGCTCCAAAGTAGACTACTCCATACTACCCATATAGTACACTATCGAGTACCCCCAATAATGAACACCTCATTTATGATCATTTTAACCCCAGGTTACCCTGTCACGTAAGTTCTTGTCCAAGCCTTACAGTTTAAGTTTCACTACTTATACTTTATTCTAGATGTTCACTATCTAACCTTCTATTATATTCACTTTAATAGATTAACCGTTCTTTAGATAATTGCCATCCCATCTTGTGATTATCATACACATGTAGGTTAATTGTGCAATATATATTCTACACACAATATATACTATAAGTTTCAAATCATCTCTACTATTTGCAATAGTTCCTGGTTCCTCACCTTTATCCCACAAGTAGGAGAAGCAATAAGACTTACCGTACCATACTTCAACTAATACCATGCCCAACAGTAAACTTATAAGAGTTATAGTACACCAACTTCACTAGTGGAATGTACGTCTCTCATCCTCCCTTAAGATTAAAGGGTACAAACATAATTTATCTTCTAACATCAGATTTGTCCACTTAGTCTGCCCATTATTCTGCGGATGATAGATCTTACCCAATCACAACTCGGTACCCATGCCACATGAAATTTTTTTCCAAAATCGGGAGACAAAATCTCATCCTACTTGGACACACTATTAAACGGTATCCTATGTAACCTCACTATCTCGGTTATATAAAGATCAAAGCATATTGTCTCGTAGTATGATCAACACTAACTGGCATAACGTGATATACTCTAGTCAACTGATTCACTATCACCCATATAGGATCTTAACCATCTTCGCGATAAAATCATTATGAATACTTTCCCAATACTACTTAGAAATCCTTAATGGTTGGAGAAACCTCTACTAGTTTCGAATGGTCCACCCTAATTCCAACAGACAGATGGCCCACTACAAGAGGAATCTAGCCAAATATCTCTTTATTTAAATCCTATTACCATAGTTATTTATAGTCTGATACATTTTTTATTCTACCGATTATATCTCTAATCATCGTAATTGACCGGACATTCAAGTCCCGATATCTAAACCTCTATATTTATTTTCCTTAACCATATCTCCAAAATGGAGAACAATATCAAATTCAATTATCTAGGGCGCCCATACACCTTATATTTCTCGCATTGTTGCTCAAATAACATATACTATTCTTGAATCAATTTTCGCTTACTTGGCATACTGATATGGTAGGGTTTCACTCAATCACCCCACTAGTCATAACTTAATCACTCTACCAGTTGCATCATTATTTTATTCATAATGTTACTAGGACTAAGAAACTCTTAAGTCATAATATAATTATCAACTCTAAATTTATGTTTGTATATTTAAAATGACCAAGGTATGAACTTATGTACTATCTACCAAACTTATCTCCCACTCCTGACGTTCGCTAGTTTCATGTGTGGGATGTCTCGAAAAGCAAAATCTAAACAAGGAACCCCCCCCCCCCCCCCCGATAAACTACTACTTAACATAGTCGGTCGTCGAGATCCATAATAGCCCTCAGCCCATGATTTTTACCTTACCATAATTTATGTATGTTGACATAAAAGTATACTGGTCCATGCTTATATATCCCTAAAAATAACAAAAACATGTTGCTCTCAATAACCCAAATTCTCGGCGCTATATATAATGAGCTATTTCTCGCTATTCGACAAAAATATAATATATCATGAGTCACATCAGTAAAATAATTTTCTACTCACACATATAACTAGACAACATTTTCACTAAGGTCTATGATATCTTGAAATATAGGCCCAACCCTATTTCAGTTGGCGCCGTACAAAACTAATTTTACTCTCCCCAAAGTATCCAACACGATAGTCTTATCACTTAATCTACTATCGATAAACATTTGGTAATTTATCACTACATATTACCAAAATGAGTTCTATTATGCTAACTCAAAGAAATAGAAAGTTATAATAACAAAATATACTCTTAGGACCCACCCAGTTCACTCACGGGCGGCACCAAAAAGTCCCGCTATCAACGAGAAATACTTTTGTAACCAGACTGTTAAAATTATCGTTTCCACTAACCTCGACTCCACGCGAATTTAGGGGTTTCAATTTATATATGACTATTGCGACACACCATGCCACTAGAATTAATCCTTTATTCCCAAGGATGAAATAAAACGTTATCAGTCTCTCCTGATCACGTAGGGTCCTTACATGCACTTCTGACAGTTAAAATAACTCACGATCACTTGCACCTGTTATACATCTAGGATTTTCATCTTTTAGTTGTACCCACCCGTTTTGGACAAATTATTCACTCCTATGGTTTACACGTCCATTATTGAAACGTTGTCCCATAAAATATAAGCCTCAATTATGTTCTTACCGACCTCTTGTTTTTCTTCTTGGACCCCACCGACCTTGAAATACGGTATGCTATAATTACCGAGGACTCCACTGGTCCTACTTAAACCTACCACTTTTGGGTAGTAAATTTCCCGAGCCTAATTCTCTTGACCCAATTACTCCCTTAGAAGTCTCACTCCTCCAGTTGTTAAGCCTAATTGGTGTGGTTTACTATTCCTAAAATTTATCGGTCTCACTACTCAATGTGGACACATTTAACACTTAGTAGTCTCTCTCTCTACACATAGTGTAATTTCCCTTGCTATTTCCTCGTTACTGACCATTTGAACGTCCTTCTCTTGGACCTATCAATCTTAACTCCCAGTTGCTATTCCCATTATTCTTTTATCTCTACGGGTCGTATGAGATACATTGTCGACTACACTAGTCTTGGCTGATTTCATCGCCACTAAGTAGGGGTTTAATCATGTCACTTTAAATGGTTACCTTACTGGGTACACCTTCCGGTGATGTTTCCTTAACAATGTTGAATTCAATATTTCCCTTCGGCTAGGTTTCGTACCCCTTCTAGCTCCCTTTCATTTGGAAGCATCATAAAATTCCTTAGTGACATTAATCCTAGTCGCCTTTGTCAGATTTCCAATCACACTGGAGTATTTCACTCATGAGTCCTTTCACATAATGAACACTATTTATCTACTAAGCACCCCATTCTTCCTAGGGTAAGGAGTTCGTTAAACAAGTTACTTCTCTTTTTCTAGCCTATAAGTTATAAGTTTTGAAATTCCTTTCATATCTAGAGTAAAACATCAAATGAACGACTTCACTATCGAATCATACCTAAAATTCTTATTCCAGCTTCACACATGTTCTTAGATGTGATGTCTAACTCTCATCACTTAAGTTTTCTCTTCTTAGAAAATTTTTACAAGAAAATTTTCCAACCTTGTGTGTTACTACACTTCACCCTTCACAATTGTATTTGAATTTCTTCCTTCACAAGAGTCCTTCTGAATCCCTCACCTTTCACATACAGTGCTGGGTGAGTTAAGAATGGCACAACTGAAAAGTGCGACTGTGTGATAATTGATTAAATTTATTCGCAAGTTTCCAATTCGGCACACTTATTTAATTAGAGTCTATTTTTAAAATGAATTAATCCAGCCCCTAAACATGCATCTAAAAGTGCGTGTGTCAACCCATAAACAAATAAAGCATGCGACACAACAAATATGCTGAGACACAGATTTCAGGAAAAAAAATCCTTTCGGGTAAAAACCTTTATTTTACTATGAATTCATAAATCCCAACTTACAATTACATAGAGAAATCTGCAATGGATTAACGCCCAGCCAACCCACAAAGACTCGCAGTCTTGAACTCAGTAAGAGAATACACGCACCACCCTCCAAGGACTCGCAGCCCAATCTTCAGCAAAGAATCTTCACGCAGCAAGATCCTCAATGACACATAGTCATACGATGTAGAGACGCACTCCACAAAAGATGAACAAAGGCAAAGATGTGTTCTTGAACACGAAAACAATTCACTAAAGTAAGATGGGAGTTTTGTGAATTGTAAACAAAAAGGGATTAAAATCCAAAAGGAAGAAGTCAAAAGGATTCTGCACTTTCGCAGGTTTTTGTCTTTCAAAACGCTGAGCCTTCTTAATGAAAACGTTACCATTTAATGAGTATTTATACAAAAATGCGCCGCCCCGAAAACAAAGCTTGTTCGAACAAGATCAACAAGTCTCTCGAACGAAGGACAACTGTCGTTCGAACGAGATCGTGCGACATGCTATGTCGCTCGAACGACTGTTGCGAAAAAAAATCATTATTTTAATGTCCACTTCAACACTTAGAAAAAATACTCATTCTCAAATTTTGACGAAAAAGTCCGCTCCAACACTTAGAAAATATTTTATAAAAATATCCCAAAAGCTCTAAGTGAAAAGTTAAGGTATTTAAAACATAACCTTACCAAAGTAAACTTCACGGAGTCTTGAATGATGAATAACTTGAGTAATTCGGATCCGTTTATGATGTAGATGTCTCTTGAATGCTCTTCGACGGTGTAGCGGTATATGACATAATAAATTGATAACGGACCTATGAAAATATGTCCTTACAAATCTCCCCCTATGTCTATGCCGGTACATATATAAAAAATTTGAATTATCAAAAACCAAATTGCCTATACAAATCTACCCTCCCATGAATAAATTTGCAAGACCTCAAAAGTGTTCTTCAATCATCTTCGTCAAATCTCAAAGTTTTTCTCATCAGGGTGTGCAACATCATGATCTTCAATCTTTGTACCTCCACACATGAGATAAAGCAAAATACCTTCGTGACGCATCAAGTTTGAAATGATATAAGAATAAAGCATTAGTAATCAAATCTCCCCCATAATGCAAAAAGTCCCCCATAACTGATAATTGTTTCTCCCCCTTTTTATGACGTCCCCAAATAGACAGATAAGAAGAAACAATCAAAACATGGAGTGTCATGATAAATATGCATAGCAAACAAGGATCAAACTACGTGCATGCAAAGGGATATCTCAAAAATCTCACAAACTATTTTTGGATTTTTTAATTTTTTATACAAAAATAAGATACCACTTTGAAAAATATGATAAAAAAAAATCACACCATGGATTTAAACTAAAACAACCAAGTCATGAAAATGGAATGAATGGGTGTGAACACATTCGATAGGTAAATAAATTCATTCAATCACATGTGCACGATGCATACGTGTACCCCTAACGAATGAACATCAAAAGTATCCTTAGGTGTAAAAATTTGTTGAATTTAAATGACATCGTCTTATACAAATCAACAAATCAAAGTCAAATGATTTTCACACCAATAACGTCCAAAACTATTTAGCACCTTTTCAAGATTTTCAAGGACGTACAAACCCGTTATAAAATCTCCAACCAAAGACCCTCATATATATTTTCTTTTTAAAGGTAATCTATATTCTCAAACTTTGGAGAATTGGTGCAAAAACCTAAGTGGCCCATAATTGGCATGAATTTCTTTTTATTGCCTTTAAATTTTTTCGGGCTCTTTTAAACCTCTTTGGATCCCGGATAATAAAATTCTTCCATTTTTTAGGTCCAATTTAACGGTGGCTTAGTATTCGCAAATGCAAAATGAACCTTTCGCAGCCCTTTCCCATTCAAACAAAGCACACAAACTCACAAAACGGTTCTTATATGTACAATTTCCATATCAAAATTTATCACGCTTGGTTCGTTTTAAGGACAGGATTGAAGTGAAAACACCCAACCAACATGTGATAAGACAAGCACAATAATCAAACAAATCTGTGTATGTGTGCAATAGAGGAAACTTGAGTCAAACATGTTGGAAGTAACACTTAATTACATCTTAATGACTCCAAACATTATAAAGCACAAGGATGAATTGACCTATTGTCTCAAAATACTGCCAAATAGTCACAGAAAAATAATGGAATGATGTTGTGACTTTGTCATCCTAAGTGTCTATCCATAAACGCTGCAAACAAAATACAAAAATATTTTTGGATTTTCAAATTTGATCAAAACAAATATGAATGGACACTCAAAACAATAGAAAATATTTTTGCATTTTTCAAAATTTTTCAAAAAAAAAAAATTCTACAAAAAGTACAAGTCACAACGCTAGCAAACATAAATATCATGAAACAAAAACTAGTGTATGACAAACATGAAAACACAATCATCTATATGATATGGCAAGAGAAGAATCATGGGCAAGAAAACGATAATCAACTTGTCCAAAATCTAGTGCCTCTAAAAGTGATTTCCTAACCTAAATAGATGTGAAACGTCGTGCGGGGGCTTTGGGAACCACGGGAACACTAGACATAAACTTCCTAAGACATTTTCCAAGATCAAAACAAAATCGCCTAAGGTGATATTTCCTACCACAATATGAACATGTGTAAATTGGTGGAACGACACCTAAAGTGTGACTTTTCTTACATCCTTGGAATTAGTTGACCCTCTAAAACAAATAATGGTTTTGGCTTTAGCATTAGAAGCATGAGAACACGATGAGCTATTACCATCACTATCAAACCTACCTGAGTTTGTCAAATCATTTTTTAATTTCAAAATTTTTTACTCAAGCAAAGAATTAGACTCTTTCAAATTAAGGGACGCCTTTTTCAAGTTTTCAATAATTCCAAAAAGTATATCTCTTTCTCCCTCAATTAAAGCAAACTTTTTCCTAAGAGTCATTTCACGTGCCACAAACTTATTGACTAAAATATTTTTATCCTCTTTGGCACGAACACAAACCATCGAATTTTTAAGGTCCTCAAATTCTTTCTCTAAAAATAGGACCCTATCATCACTCTCCATCTTGAAAAATTTTAAAGCAATAAAGTCATGGTCCAAGGAAACTAATTTTTCATAATAAAAATCTAGTTGATTTTGAACCGTTTGCAAAAGATCCATCGTGGATTTAAAACGAGAATTTTCTTTTTCCAAATTATTAATTCTTTTTGCAAATGTCAAATTCAAACGATTTATATCATCAAAACTTTGACTCGAGTCATCAAAGGAGGGCATCCGATTAGATAAGTGCTCCATCGAAAAAATTGCGATTTTCAAAAAACTGATTTAAAAAAAATCAATATCACAAAATTTTTGCGAAAAATAGGAATATGCAATAAATTAGCGCAACCTGCTCTGATACCAATTTGAGAAACGTGAGTAGAAAAATTGTATCAGAAAGTAAATCCTCGAAAAATCAGGATCACGCGATAAATTAGTGTAACCCGCTCTGATTCCAATTTGAGAAACATGAGTAGACAAATTTTATCAGAAAGTAAATCCTCAAAAAATCAGGATCACGCGATAAATTAGCGTAACCCGCTCTGATACGAATTTGAAAAGTGCGACTATGTGATAATTAATTAAATTTATTCGCAAGTTTCCAATTCGGCACACTTATTTAATTAGAGTCTATTTTTAAACCGAATTAATCCATCCCCTAAACATGCATTTAAAAGTGCGTGTGTCAACCCAAAAACAAATAAAGCATGCGACACAACAAATATGCTGAGACACAGATTTCAGAAGAAAAAAAACCCTTTCGGGTAAAAACCTTTATTTCACTATGAATCTATAAATCGCAACTTACAATTACATAGAAAAATCTGCAATGGATCAACGCGCAGCCAATCCACAAAGACTCGTAGTCTTGAACTCCGCAAGAGAATACACGCAGCACCCTCCAAGGACTCGCAGCCCAATCTTCAGCAACGAATCTTCATGCGGCAAGATCCTCAATGACACGCAGTCATACGGTGTAGAGACGCACTCCACAAAAGATGAACAAAGTCAAAGACGTGTTCTTGAACACTAAAACAATTCACTAAAGCAAGATGGGAGTTTTGCGAATTGTAAACAAAAAGGGATTAAAACCCTAAAGGAACAAGTCAAAAGGATTCTGCACTTTCACAGGTTTCTGTCTTTCAAAATGTTGGACTTCTTAATGAAACGTTACTATTTAATGAGTATTTATACAAAAACGTGCCGCCTCGAAAATAGAGCTCGTTTGAACGAGATCAGTAAGTCGCTCGAAAGAAGGACAACTCTCATTCGAACGAGATCTTGCGACATGCTATCTCGCGCGAACGACATGCTATGTCGCTCAAATGATTGTTGCAAAAAATCATTATTTTAATGTCCGCTTCAACACTTAGAAAAAATACTCATTCTCAAATTTTGACGAAAAAGTCCACTCCAACACTTAGAAAACATTTTGTAAAAATATCCCAAAAGTTCTAAGTGAAAAGTTAAGGTATTTAAAACATAACCTTACCAAAGTAAACTTCGCGGAGTCTTGAATGATGAAGAACTTGAGTAATTCGGATCCGTCTTTGATGTAGATGTCTCTTGAATGCTCTTCGACGGTGTAGCGATATATGAAATAATAAATTGATAACGGACCTATGAAAATATGTCCTTACAACAACTATTAACTATGATGGTTTCTATCTCCAACACCATTTTCCTAAATACTTTTTATCTACGGTTGAATGCTCGTTATGTTGTTCTTTTAACGGCCCTTGCTAGTCGTCCCAATGTGTTTGGAGCACGAAGCCCAACTGAACTCGTAAAAGCATTACATTTCACATACTTCATGGCAGGAGAACATAAGTCGAGATACGCAGAAGAATTCAACATCCTAATAATAGGGCTCTACATCAAAGAACGCTATCCTGAAACATAGTAAGCCGCACAGATCCTAAAGACACTAGAACCTGATGCTTTGATACCACTTGTGACACCACGCCTAGTTAAATACAGGGTGATCAGTCCCATACCCCATTAAATCAGAATATATACAGTTGGTTCATTCTTATCATCACTGTCAAAAATATTTTCTTTATTAATCACCTAATAGTTAATTAAGCTGAGTGTCAAAAACTTTTTCCATTTTTAAGTTAACTAAAACCATTTCACGACATGGAATAATAATATGCAACAACACAGCACAACTTAATTAACTATAACAATAATGAATGAGACTGGAATAACTCTCCAGTTAAATTATAACTTTTACACTAAATAAAACTGATATCCACAATGCTTACATAAATAATTACAGCCTCTAGAATCCTGGGCGACATGCCCTAAATGAAGTAGACGCTACATATGAGTGAATCAACAGAAAGGAAGCGTCTAAAACAAATCCACATCTATGCTAGTAGATATAATCCCTCAGAATATCCATAATCTATGCTGGTCATCCCTGCTAATAGATACCCGTTGTACAAGATATAGTATAGAAGAGAATAGGCAATGAAACGGGCCGGAGCCCGATTGTAAAAGATTTTAAAAATAGCAAGTACTTAACAATTGCAAATAAGAATTTATTATGTACATGTTAGTTTCTCGGGCTCTATCTTGAGAATTGTCACCTCTCATCTAGAGTACACACCTATCGTATCTCAGTAACTTCCTAGTTAAGGTTCCCTCCTAACTAGTTGCCACAACATAACTCTAACCCATATCATAACCCCGTATGTCCCATACCATACGTAATATAATTATTCATATTCATTTCTCTTTAATATGAACTATTCTTGTTACAACCTTGGAATTAAGTGTTCACTTAATTAAATTCAGATTTCATTATTTACTTGAATCTATAACATTACACAGTAGATTAAATCACAATTTATATTTTTAATCTACAATTTCACACTGAAGATTACATCTCCATATCTACCATGTCACATAGTAGATTACAACACAGTTTATATATATAATATCACACTAAATATATATATACTAATACGGCACCTCCTCACTCACAGCTGTGGTGCATGCATACTCTGCTATCATGTCCTGATACATAATGTCACTTTATGGAGGACTATTGATTCGGCGTCTCTAACGAATCATATCATAACATAAATATATTGGAGGCGAGCATACTCCTCAGCCAAATGGGTGAGGCACATACCTATGCTCCCATTCAACCGTCGAAGCTATCATTACACTGATAGCACGTGTCCGAGGTCCTACGCTGAGGGTATGAATCTAAAATCCTGTAAGGACATATTTTCATAGGCCCGTTATCAATTTTTTATGTCATATACCGCTACACCGTCGAAGAGCATTCAAGAGACATCTACATCAAAGACGGATCCGAATTACTCAAGTTCTTCATCATTCAAGACTCCACGATGTTTACTTTGGTAAGGTTATGTTTTCAATACCTTAACTTTTGACTTAGAGCTTTTGGGATATTTTTACAAAATATTTTCTAAGTGTTGGGGTGGTCTTTTTCCTCAAAATTAAAGAATGCGTATTTTTTCTAAGTATTGAAGCGGAAATTAAAATAAATTTTTTTTTCGCAACAGTCGTTCGAGCGACAGAGCAATGTCGTTCGCGCGAGATAGCTATGTCGCGTGATCTCGTTTGAACGAAAGTTATCCTTCGTTCGAGAGACATGCTGATCTCGTTCGAACGAGCACTATTTTCGAGGCGGCATAATTTTCTATAAAATTATATTCTCTGGTTTCGTTTTGTTTAAGAAGTCTCAGCGTTTTACATAACAGAGAAACTGCGAAAGCAGAATTCTTTTGGCTTCTTCCTTTTGGGGTTTAATCCCTTTTTGGTTTTCAATTCAAAAAACTCCCAAATGCTTTAGTGAATTATTTTGGTGTTCAAGAACACAACTTTTCTTTTATTCAACCTTTGTGGAGAAGGGATCGCCATATTTGATCGGTGGATACCGAGCATAGTCATTCTGCGTGTGGACGAGCCGAAGATGACAAACCGATGCCTGGAGGGTATTTCGTTGTCTCTCGTATCTTTGAAGATTTGTTGAAGGCACCGTGCATTACACACTTGTGGGCGATTATCAGGTTGTATATAAGTCAAAGGTCTTGTAAATTCTTCAAAGTGTTTATAAAAGGTTTTACCCGAAAGTTTTTCTTTCCTGAATCGGTCGTCTTTATTTTTCATCAGTGGTTGAATTATTTATGATGATTGATGCATGTGTAGGGGCTGATTTAAGTTTGTTTAAAAATAGACTCTAATTAAATAAGTGTGCCGAATTAGAAATTTGTGAATTTAATCAATTTTCACGCAATCACATTTTTCAAATTGGTATTAGAGCTGGTTGCGCTAATTTATTGCGTATTCCTTTTTTTCGCAAAATTATGTGATATTGATTTTTTTTGAAAAATCAGTTTTGTTGAAAAATCGCAATTTTTCCTATGGAGAACTTATGTAATCGGATGCCCCCCTTTGATGACACAAATCAGAGTTTTGATGATATAAATCGTTTGAATTTGACGTTTGCTAAAAGAATTGATTTTTTTGGAAAAAGAGAATTCTCATTTTAAATCCATGTTGGATCTTTTGCAAACGGTTCAAAATCATAGAGATTTTTATCGTGAAAAATTTGTTTCCTTGGACCATGACTTTGTTTCTTTAAAATTGTCCAAGAAGGAGAGTGATGATAGGGTCCTATTTTTAGAAAAAGAATTGGAGGACCTTACAAATTGGATGGTTTGTGCTTGTGCCAAAGAGGATAAAAATATTTTAGTCAATGAGTTTGTGGCACGTGAAGAGACTCTTAGGAAAAAGTTTGCCTTAATTGAGGGGGAGAGAGATACCCTTTTAGGAATTGTTGAAAATTTAAAAAAGGCGTTCCTTAAATTGGAAGAGTCTAATTCTTTGCTCGAGTAAAAAATTTTGAAGTTAAAAAATGATTTGACAGACTTGAGTAGGTTTGATAGTGATGGTAATGGATCATCTTGTTCTCATGATTATAGTAGTAAAGCCAAAACTATTATTTGTTTTATAGGGTCAACCGTTCCCATGGACATTAGAAAAGGTCAACACAATTCCATCCGTTTACACATGTTCATATTGTGTTAGGAAAGGTCACCTTAGGCATTTTTGTTTTGATCTTGGAAAAAGTCCTAGGAAGTTTATGTGTAGTGTTCCCTTGGTTCCTAAGTCCCCCACACGACGTTTCACATCTATTTGGGTTAGGAAAATACTTTTAGAGGCACTAGATTTTAGACAAGTTGATTACCGTCTGCTTGCACATGATTCTTCTCTTTCCATATCACATAGATGATTGTGTTTGCATGTTTGTCATACACTAGTTGTGGTTTCATGATATATATTTTCTAGTGTAGTGAAATGTACTTTTTTTATAAATTTTTGCTTTTGAAAAATACAAAAAGATTTTATTTTGATAAAACTTTTGAAAAAATCCAAAAAGATTTTTTTTATTTTGTTTGCACCGTTTATGGATGGACACTTAGGATGACCGAGTCACAACATTATTCCATTTTTTTCATGTGACTATTTGATAGAGTTTTGAGTCAATATATCATGTCATCTTTGTGCTTTATAATGTGTGGAGTCATTAAGATGTAATTAAGTGTTACTTCCTACATGTTTGAATCATGATTTCCTTTATTGCACACATGCATGGATTTGTTTGATTATTGTGCATATCTTATCACATGTTGGTTGGGTGTTTTCACTTCAATCCTGTCCGTAAAATGAACCAAGAACGATAAAACTTGATAAGAAAGTTGTGCACGCAAGAGTCGTTTGTGAGTTTGTGTGCTTTGTTTAAAAATGGTGAAGGGCTATGAAAGATTACCATTTATCCTTTGCGATTAAATCGTCATTTAATTGGACCTAAAAAATTGACGAATTTTATTATCCGGGGTCCAAAGAGGTTTAAAAGAGCCCGAAAAAATTTAAAGACAATAAAAAGAAATTCATCCTAATTATGGGCCAATTACGTTTTTGCACCAATTCTCCAAAGTTTGAGAAATTAGTTTATACACCCCTAAAAGAAAATATTTCTGAGGGTATTTGGTTGGAGAATTTAAACGGGTTTGCACGTCCTTGAAAATATTGAAAAATCGCTAAATAGTTTTGGAGGTTATTGGTGTGGAAATCACTTTGATTTATTGATTTGCATAAGACGATGTCATCTAAATTCAATAATTTTTACACCTAAGGATACCTTTGATGTTCATTCGTTAGGAGTACACGTATGCATCATGGACATATGATTGATTGAGTTTATTTACCTATCGAATGTGTTCACACCCATTCATTCCGTTTCCATAACTTGGTTGTTTTAGTTTAAATCCATGGTGTGAGTTTTTTTGGGTATCTTATTTTTGTATGAAAATTTTGAAAAATTAAAAATAGTTTGTGAATGTTTTTAGGACATCCCTTTGCATGCGCGTAGCTTGATCCATGTTTGCTATGCATTTTTGTCGTGACACCCCATGTTTTGATTGTTTCTTTTTATCTGTCTATTTGGGGACATCATAAAAATGGGGAGAAAGAATTATCATTTTATGGTAGTTTTTGCATTATGGGGGATATTTGATTATATTGATTGATTTATTCTTATATCATTTCAAACTCGATGCGTCACGGAGGTTTTTGCTTTATCTCATGTGTGTAGGTACGAAGATTGAAGATCATTAAGATGCACACCCTGATGAGAAAAGCTTTGAGATTTGACGAATATTGAAGCACAATTTTGATATCTTGCAAATTTATTCATGTGAGGGTAGATTTGTATAGGTATTTTTGGTTTTTGACAATTTGGATTTTTTATGTATGTATCGGCATAGACATATGGGGAGATTTATAAGGACATATTTTCATAGGTCCGTTATCAATTTATTATGTCATATACCCGTACACCGACGAAGAGCATTCACGAGACATCTACATCAAAGATGGATTTGAATTTCTCAAGTTCTTCATCATTTAAGACTCCGCAATGTTTACTTTGGTAAGATTATGTTTTTGATACCTTAACTTTTCACTTAGATCTTTTGGGATATTTTTACAAAATATTTTCTAAGTATTGGAGCAAACTTTTTCATCAAAATTTAAGAATGAGTATTTTTTCTAAGTGTTGAAGCGGACATTAAAATAATATTTTTTTTCTGCAACAGTCGTTCGAGTGACAGAGCAATGTCGTTCGCGTGAGATAGCCATGTCGCGCGATCTCGTTCGAACGACAGTTGCCCTTCGTTCGAGAGACATGTTGATCTCGTTCAAACGAGCACTATTTTTGAGGCGACGCGATTTTCTATAAAATCTCATTCTGTGGTTTATTTTTTTTGAAGAAGTCTCAGCATTTTACAGAATAGAAAAACTGCGAAAGCATAATTCTTTGGGCTTCTTCCTTTTGGGGTTTAATCCCTTTTTGGTTTTCAATTCACAAAACTCCCATATGCTTTAGTGAATTGTTTTGGTGTTCAAGAATAAAACTTTGCTTTTGTTCAACCTTTGTGGATAAGGGATCTCCATATTTGATCGGTGGATACCGAGCGTAGTCATTCTGCGTGTGGACGAGCCGAAGACGACGAACCGACGCCTGGAGGGTATTTCGCTGTCTCTCGTATCTTTAAATATTTGCTGAAGGCACCGTGCATTACACACTTGTGGGCGATTATCAGGTTGTATGTAAGTCAAAGGTCTTGTGAATTCTTCAAAGTGTTTATAAAAGGTTTTACCCGAAAGGGGTTTTTCCCTGAATCGATTGTCTTTATTTTTCATGCATGGGTTGAATTATTTATGATGTTTAGATGCATGTGTAGGGGCTGATTTAAGTTTGTTTAAAAATAGACTCTAATTAAATAAGTGTGCCGAATGAGAAATTTGCGAATTTAATCAATTATCAGATAGTCACATTTTTCAATTCCCTCCCAATTGGGCCCACAAGGATAAGACCGTCCAAAATGCGAAACCTCCACTCCGATAGCAAGCAACATATGTATGTCATACATACAAATAATAATATAGGTATTCATCACACCTCTATAAATATAACATCAATAAGGTATTCACACAACCATATGATAATAACAGGCAATCATCTCACCTATATATATAATAACAATGGGTATTCATCATACCTTTATATAATCATAGGGCATACGCACAACCCATATAATAAATCCTATACGTAGTATAATTATATTCCGAATATCCTACGTACTTTTCGATTATGACTTTAATCCTCAAAGTATATATATCCAAACTTATCTAACCGCACGATGGTGATTATTTAATCCTCAAATAAATTTAGTACTTAATATCACATCCTACAAATCCATGTCATCACGACTCCCGAATTTCTACAAATTAAATTCACCTTATTTAGGTTTAATTCTCGATAACCCGTAATTCACTCTTATCCCTTTATTCCACCTCTTAAGGTTAATCTTAATTATACCTAAGGTTTTACTGGTAATTTATGACTCTCTTACTATTGGTCCTAACCTTAAATTGTCATTTATCCGATTTAAACCCCAAGTAATATAATTCTCCAAAATAACTTGTTTAATTACTCACTCGTTAATTTCCTCTCATTCACAATCCCAAGGTAATATTTGTCGGGTCTTAAGTATATCCCACTTCCCTTCCCTAAGTCCCATTAAGTTCATTTAATCATCATCAAAGATTCCTCAAAGTTTAGGATTTAATCAACAATTAAAAAGAAAATTATTTCACAATTCCAAGGGGAGTCGATCGATCGATGATTCTGGTCGATCGATCGACAATGTTGAGTCGGTCGATCGATCGATCAGACAGTGCCAAAATTTCTGCATGGTTTTATTCAATGGGCTACACAACTTTTAACCAATAAAACCTCTATTTTAACATCCCAATTTCCTTATAATCCATACCACATGATATAGAAACATATGTAAATGATTCCCACTGATCTAAAGAACCTAGAATGATCAAGAGTTTGGATTAAAGTGTACATATTTCATATTTTCCAGAAAAACTAAAATATATGTTATCTCAAGAACAATCCTATAACTTTCTGAATTTCTCCAACATGTGATGTTTATTTCATGTATTAATGTCTACCCATAACATGAGATTTATCCTACACGTATCTTCTTTCTATAAATGAATTAACATATAACTAGTTTATCTCCAAAACATGAACTTTCTCATAATTTCCAGAAACTCATATTTTATTATTTCTCCAAAAACATCATATAAACTAAGATTTTCTTCACCAATAATTTCCAAATTTCGTGGGTTAAATTCTATACTATTTTTTTTTAATCCTGCATCATTCTCCTTTCAATGATTTAATTAAGATCACCATAATTCATCTTTGATTATGCATGTTTTCAGAATTTTCTAAACAACCTAACATGGACAATATACATGCTAAATTTGCAATAATTATTCACTTGCCTCTAATTCGTACGTCTGGTCCGTTGAGGATGATTATCCACTGGTGCTTCTTACCTTCTCTAGTCAACTTTCGGTGGAGGTTAGTTGTGGTGACTTTTGACTCTTAGTTCTCCCACAATGACTCTTCCCTTTCCAATAGAAACTCTTCACTCGTTCTTAATTTCTCTCTCTAAGTTTTGTAGAATGAATCAATAATCTAAACCCTTTAGACTTATAAATAATCTCCCAAATTCGTGCATACTATTCACCTTCCAAGGCAAATGACCATATTACCCCTCCGGGGTGACTATTCGGCTCCAAAGTGCCCCGGTGCAAACATCCGAGTAGACTTTTTAGACTATTTGAACTCTTGCGGACACTTTGGCGCAGTCAAAACGATCATTAGGATGACAGAATAATAATTCACTTTTATTTCATTAAATAATAATATCGACAAGACTCAAATGCGCGTCCCGACTAAATTACCATAATTGTCGTACACATAATTCACGACAAGTTTATAAAGTCATGATCAATTGTAAATTCATATTCATATATATTACTTTAATCACTATGTAATATTTGACATAAATCACATATTACTTTATTCTCGAGTAATATTTAAATCCGAATTAATTTTTAATTATAACACAATTAATTCTAATTAATCCATTTTAAAAGTGATTCAAAATACGGGGTATTTTACAGTTTCATGCCTAATTTTTCATATTCCTTAAACTTTTCAACATTATTGTACATAAGGATTTTTACGTAAACAATTTCAACAAAGTCACAAATTATTTTGTAAAATATCCAACAATCCCTCACCATTTTCCAGAGTCGATAAAAAAAGTAGTAAGAAAATTGATGTAATATTGAGACGATGCATAGATGAAGGTATCTCTCGGTTCAATCCTTCATTTCGTGAATATTAATCAAATATATTAGAGAATAGTACGACATGTTTTTAACTACAAATCCATGAAGACTTACCAAATTCAGATCATACATCGACCCAGTGTTCCTTGTACATATAATTCATTTGTGGCAATACTATTAGTGGCATTGTGTCAGTATCTGTATTTCACAAGTGCTTTAAAGTCAGACCCTTATTGCATAGGAAGCAACACCACGTCAACATTTATTTATGCAGGTGTATACGAAGTCTTTGTACTTATACTAATAGAACTTACATAAAAACTATTATAACTCTATCAGGAGCGTATTCACATCCTCCTCCTTTATACATTATAGATTCCAAACACTATTCCTCAGGATGCATATTACTAAAAAAATATTTGTCATCATAACTTGTGGTGTATTTACTTATTGAACTTGAGACGTGGAAGTCACATGTCAAGTCAAGTTTCTATGCTCTAAGAGTTAGGATTTAATCCCATACATGATGATGCTTTTTAACATCGTTTTTAAAAAAGGTTTTTTTAAGAGGATATTCTTGATTAAGGCTAGATCTTACATAATTCATAGTTATTACCCCATTTGCAAATTAGTTGTCTGACACAAGTTTACTAAATTCAATATGCTTGAACTTTCCAGTGTAAACATGTTAATGCCGACTTACTAACACAATGCACAAATTTAAGAGCCATCGGTTTAGGGTAAAGAGAAGTTTATAATAATATATTCCTTAACCACTTCGCCTTTACCACTTGCGATAAATGTCACAATGTCCAATGTCGTAGTAGAGTCATTTATTAATGTTTATTTCTTGGATGATCAATAAAAATCTCCCCAACAAAAGTAAAAATCCAACCAATAGTAGAAGAGTGGTCCTTTTAATTGGTAATCCAATGAGAATCAGAATATGCTTCTAAAATGGATGTGTAACTATCATATTTCATTCCATAATATAAGGTATCATTCATATACTTTAAGATTTATCAATCGCGTGCCACTGTTTCCAACAACACATGAAATATCGACTTTAGTTCATGTAATCGACACTATGCTATTTATCAAAAAAATTCCTGGTCACTAGCCATGATAAATTGAAGTGGTCATGGTAAGCTACCGTGACAATTTTTGTGTCACCATTTCGAGAGTCATGGTCATGAACCGTGACAATTTCTATGAGCCAATATTAGGTCCATAAGATAAAATCTAGGAGATGGTGACATTCTCTGACCATGGCTACATGATCATGGTAAGTAACCTTGATAAGACCTGTGACCTTAGTTCATATGGTCACGATCATAAATCATGTTATGAAAATCAATCAATTAGTCACATTTCTTGACTGTGAACCAAGTCGTGAACATTGGTCATAGTTCAATAAAATGACCAACACTCGTGCCAATAGATAAGTTGGTCACAGTTTATGACCATGAACTATTACCTTACCCATGCAAATTGTCACGGATATGATCACGTTTTTGGACCATGACCAATAATAAATTTATTTAATTTTTCTTTGATTTATTTTCTACTAAAACACATTTATACACGTCTTTTCAAATATGTATAAAGTTACATTATACAACTAACTAAACCATCAATAGAAAAAAATTATATTAAAATTCTCAAGCCATCTAATTAATTACATGAATCCAAAATTAATTAAAATCCTCAAAGCATTCCTTCCTGACACATATGAAACGCAACTAGAGCTACAAATATTAAAAAAGTTAATATAATATGATCCTAACAACAAAATATCACTTGCCAAAGTTAGAAATATTACCAAATGCAAGAGAACTAATGCTTTAATGGGACTGCTAAAAAGAGACTAAATAAATAAGTAAACATGACTAAATTGCGAGCGACAAAGTAATAAATGTACGATAACTAACTATATTAGTAGAATATGCTAACTACATGAATGAGATCATAATATATTAACACAAGCTAAAGGAAATTTATAAGAAAGGGTATGAATCCCAAAATTGATTTGGGATGCCTACGTAGTCAAAAATGGCATCAACTTCCATGTATTTTTTTAACACAACATGATAACATGGCACCAAATTAGAACTTAGTGTTCTATTGGTAATTTTATTAATTTCCAATGTTTTCATCAAGCGCTTGAAAGGATACATCCAACGATACCTGATAGGTCCATATAATAATGCCTCATCGCATAGATGCACAAGCAGTTGGACTTTGATGACAAAGAACAATGGAGGAAAGTATTTCTCTACGATGCAAGTCTCCTCGACTAAAGTTTCTTTTCAACCGCAATATGATTTTTGTTTTTAACTTTTGCATGCAGTAAGATGAAGCACAAACTAATATGCACAGTTGTGCTGCAGAGATCTTTGTGCTAAAATGAGAATGTCTAAACAACAAAGGGATTGATTGAATGATGATGTGACAGTCGTAAGACTTGAAATATTTAAAATCATTTTCTTGTTAGCTTACAAACCTATGAAATTTATAGAAATAATTGGTCGGATTCTTCAAGTTGAATAACGTGTCTAGAAGGGTTAGTCAAAGTGAAAGTCCCCGTGGGAATCGAAAGGATCAATTTTAACCTTTATATTTTTTCATCTCCTTTAGAATGTGGAGCGCCTTCTCTCTATCTTTCCAATGAGATCCACCCAAACATGTTCTTGTCATATTTTTTTTGTAAAATTCTTCTTCGTGTGCATAACATCAATTACATACCTTACATGGTGCTCTTTCTAATACGTCAAGTCAAATAACATTACCTACCTAAACAATGACTTCATTTTATTAGGATATTTCGGATCGTTCCTATCTTTTCACTTTTATTCTGCAAACTCGGGGTGTTTGCCTACAAACTTATTTCTAGAAGTAGTAGCCTTTGCCTTCTCTTCGATTTGATAACTAGAAAGACAAATAGGCAGCGTCCTACTCATGTGACCAACATGTAAATAGCTAGACCCTGAAATAATAAAAAAAAAAAAATTAAGATGTTATTGCATATACCTGGAAATTAAAATAATTACAAACTTATCCCAGAATATTATAATAAAGCATTATTCATTGCAAAATTTCATTCAGTAAAAAAATTGGCCAACATTAAATGCCTTCTTATACTCGGTAAATTGAGTCTGATCATCCAATTGGTCAACAAACACACCCTTAGGTTCACAACTCGGGTAAACTTCATCCACCAATATCTTAGCCTCACCTTTTTCCAAAGAGTGATCATGCCTTCTTATTTATGGAATTATATAAATGATCGTGCACAAGCCAATAATGACCTTTGGTAATAATCAAGTTCATTACATAATACTCATCAACACAATCACCATGTAGGGAAGATGATGATGCTCGAATACCTTAAGGCGTAGGAGAGGGGCATGTTGGAATACCTTGAGGCATAGCGTTTGCACAATGGATTATCTTGAAAAACATTAAATAGTTTGGCATTATTGATTTAAGAAGAATTTAAATTCTTGGCATTAAGCATAAGTCGAGCCAATTTCATCTTATTCAAATTTTTTACCGCTAAGGTTGAAATTAATTTTTTCTTTAGAAGTATCTCATTGACTTCGTGCGCCTATGTTATGAACGCCTATGTTGATTTTCCTGTAGAAAATATTCCCACAATTACATTTCGCTTTCACGATTCAGATATTTTAGTGTTATTCTATGGTGCGATGTATTTGTACCTATATGTACCTTTTATACCTATACTTTTTACACTTGAAAAATTGAAAATATTCAAAAATAGTTGGTTTGGTTTTTCCAAAAGTATACTTTTCCAAACCAAATATTTTCAAAAAATTGAAAATAACATGAGCTTTATAGTTTATCTATGTGATTATTTTTCTATTGGAATATTGTGATGCTAACATCTCATTCTTAGTTTCTTACCCTTTGTCTATAACGGATAAAAAGGGGGAGAACAAATTGAGGGGGGGTTTATTTTTTCTTTAAAATCGTATGTATCATGGTATTTCTTTTGTCTTATGTGTAGGTCATTCCGCATTGATGATGATTTCATGGATCAGACAAGATGAAGATTTTCAGTTGAAGCCTTTTACATTTATGCGTTTTCGTTTCTTGTTTTTGGAGAGCATTAGTTATATTTGTCTTATGGGTTAATTTGGCTTTGGTTTGTGTTTTGTATCAGAATATCCAAAGAGAGAGATTGGTAAGAGCAGGTTTTGTAGTTATTCATTTTCTTTTTATTTGGATTATCCCGTTACACCCCATCACACTTTAATAATTACCATCAAGTGTTCAAAGAGAAGAAGTTGTTGACATTTGCAAGATTGAAGATCATTAGTCATAAGTTTCCTTGAGAAACGTTATGAGGTGGTTTAGTAAAGGTTTAAAGTTTTAGAGGTTATTTTTAAAAGAGTCCGCATTTAAAAGTTTTCAAAATATTATTTAAAATAATTTTTAAAGAATTTTTAAAAACTCACTAGCTCGTTAGAATGACTTGGCATGTTGTTCGAACGAGATTAGATATGTCATTAGAATGAAGTTCCCACGTTCAAACGAGATCTGGAACCTTACCTTTTGGGTTCACTATGGAATGTTGCTCGAAGTTTAGTTTGAAACCGTTTGAACGAGGTGTCAGTTCGTTCGAACGAGTACATATATTTTTGATTTTTCATTAAATCTTTTCAAAATATTTAATTCCTATCTCGTTGTAACAATTTTTCCTATAAATAGAGATGCGGGATTAGACTTTTCAACAAGCTTTCTCTGAGTTCCTTTTGTGATCAAACTCTACATTTTTTTCATTTAAACCCCTTTAATTTTTTAGGATCACTTTTCCAAACTGAGAAGAACACGTTCCAAAGTTCTAAACCCTTGCTTCCTGGAGAAGAAATGAATTACAATTTTTGAGCTAGATACCGAGGGAAGGTCTGCTTCCTGTGGGCAGGGCTGGACTGCATCATTTTTCTTTAAAGATTTGAAGACATCTTCACATTATGCTTAGTGGATCTCTAAGTAGTCTGTAAGTCATCAAGTGTTTGTCGTATCTTTTAATAGTACTGAATTAAAGGTTTTTCCTGAAAGGGAATTTTCCTCTATTTTTCTTCCTTCTATTTGGTTTGGATTTATGGCTTCCCAATTTATATTACATGTTCACTTTAAATTAAATCAAGAAATTTTTTGATAAAAAATGAATTTTTGTGATTGGCCTAAGATACAAGTAAATCCATATAAGCCCTTGCACGCTTTCTCATACATACAAAAATGTATATACGTACATATAGTCACATGGGTTTACTTACATTCACATGGGTTTTTGTCCAAGTTTTGTTCACATACATACACGTAAACGTACCATATGTAGAATAAATGTTTTGGGGTTTTGCATTATTACTTACGTAAACAAATATATATATATATACAAATATACATTGATACATACATAAGGTTTTTTCTCTAATTTTTCTTCCCACAAATACACAAAGTAGAGAGAGAAAGAGAGTGAGAGAGAGAGAGAGATGGTTTTGGATGGTAACCGGAGTGGTGGCGATAGCTGCTGGTGGTGGTGGTAGCAGATAGAAAGCAAAGCAGTGGTGGTTTTTGGTGGTAGAAAGTCCACTGGAATCACAAAGAGATAGAGTGAATGAATAAGAAATGGGGGGGGATAATACCTTAACGGGTTTATTTATATTAGAAAGGGGGTCACGGTCCTGGAACGTGACTATGCACTGTGAACATTTGGAATTAAATTAACTTGTCACAATAAGTAATGATTGTCACAATCCATGACCATGACCCAAAGAATTCCCCAAAACATGTTTAGGGTCCAAAATCGAGACACCATTGTTGTTACTATTTTTAATTTCATGGTAGTCACAGTCGATTGACACAATTATTGTCTGTGATCATATTGCTCACATATTATTCATGATTTGTAATAAATGGTCACACTTTTGGACTGTGACTAGTAATGTGACTAACTTGGAACCATTTTTCTCGTCAAAACGGGTCGTGATTCATGACTATCTCCAATGTCTAGTATAAATTACCCCTGGATGGGGTCATAAACTAGGTTATGGTTAATAATGATTGGTCACTGTTTTGGACCATGACCACCGTGGTCATGGAATGTGACCACAATGCTGTAACCATTTAAAATTTTTGACACTGTGGGCACACATTTTATTGTGGATTGCTCGAGCGTATTCATGTTGTTGTAGGCAGTTAATAGTATTTGGCATTGATTTGAATTGTGGCTCAAAGGGTAGATATGTCAAAATAAGACATTACACAATAACACGAAACGAATCAACATGAAGATATAAGTTAATGGATGGACCATTAATTGTTTCGAGTCATGTTAGTGTCAACCCAATAAAACATGATAGTGTACGGGTTAGGTAAGTGTTAACCCAGACACTTCACCCATTAAGACCCATTAAGACTAAATAATTTAAGTACATGAGTATTTTGTTCAAACTTTTTAAATTTTTACATAACCTAATGTTAATTTAGTCATAATGGATTTTACTAAATGAGAGATTTAGTAATGTTAATTGAAGTTGGAGGAGTAGGGTATATACGAATGGTGGTCTAAACAATAGTCAATTTTTATTTTTTCCAAATTAAATATAAAACATAAACTAGTTAACCCAATTTAAAAGTTTACACTAATTTTAAACCAATGTTGTGATAAGTGATGTACGATACATTGTCTTGTCCTTAAACATTCATCTAGGTGATATCGTATGAAATAAGATCAATCACACAACACGCTGATGTACGAGAAAAATCCCCAGCGAGAAAATCCTCGGACGACCCAGTCAAACAAATATCACTATGTACATAATTTCAAAGGATACGACAGAAGACTTATAGAACTGACTCGATGCCCTTGTAAGGCTTGGCACTCTTCGTTCCTCAACCTTCACAATAGTGACACACAAGAGTCCACTCGTGAAGATGCCACAATGTGTGAGTCCACACACAACTCGGTATCCATCGATAAGTCTTAACAAACTATATATACGTATATGGAACATGGATGCATCGATTCTTCACCACAATAGAACAAACACGGAGTCCACCAGGTGTAAAGAGAGAACACATAATCCACCATATGAAACTTACTCAACAAATATGATGATGAGTAAAACCTTGATGCTAAACGAGATCTCAATGCATATATATTAAAACTTAGATCTCAAAGAGTGTGGGTGCATCTAGGTTAGGGAGCTTTTAGATATGCACATGATAACAATTTTAGCCGAAAGTCATCTGAAAACAAATTCCAGGACCCCTTTATATAGAAATACGTTTTTCGAGATGACACAGTTTTAAGAAATGTCATTCAAATAAAAATATAGGTTCGCTCGAATGAAAATGCTATCTCGTTTGAACCAATAAAAAGACTCGTTCAAATGAACATGGAAATCCTGTTTGGACACACTTCGAACGAGCTTCAAATAACATTTGCATGGTAATAAAAAATTTGTTTTGATGTTCGTTGTAAGGTTGTTCTAATGACATTCATATCTCATTCAAATGGAGATAATAAACTAATTCAAATGACTTAAGAATAGAAAATAATTTTTCTTCTAAAACCTGTTAAAAATAGCCCTAAACATTTTTGTAAACAAACACCCAAAATTATATTCCAAAGATAAAAATGTATACGCATTCATACCTGAGAGATACTTGAAAATACAAAGATGATACATGGCATGAAACATGACATGATAATGAAATCTCTGAAGCTTGATCGCTACATCTTTAATCAAACATGTCATAGGCTTGAAAGGTCAATATATCCAAAGCCAAATCTATGGCTCAAAATGTTTTTCTCGAAATTAAGACAATACATACAAATTGAGTCCGTAAGAAAATTATACTTACATTAATAAATTCATGAGTTTAATTATGTTTAATATTCAGCTAATGCATCAACCTCTACATGATTCAAAATAATTCGTTATCATAGGTAATGACGGGTGAATACAACCCGATATAGTAAGGTAACAGGTTAACTTTGAACATAGTGTTTCACACGATAAAAAAGTCACCTAATAAAATCCGAACACGATAAAAACCGAATCATAAATGACTCAATACTAGTTGTCGACAGGTCTAACAAAGGTGTTCAAAGAGAAAATAAATCAAAATATTTAAATGTTTTTTAAGTGTAATACCCCGGACCTTTTATATATTGTTACAAAGCTTATGGTGTTATTTTGCACATGTGATTTTATGAGGTATATTAATGTATGGGTTTCCATGGGTATTTTGAGCATTAAATACGTGTTGCATGGACATGCACGACATTGCATGGTGTTTGCAATGTTTTCCATAGTTTTGCATGTAAGGGTTGATAGTACTTTACGTTAATTTCTGCACCAAACATTTTTTTGCAAAGCATCAATTACTATGCACTAATTAATGGAAAATTTTATACATTTTCATAAATAAAATTTGATGCTAAGGGAAAATAATAAATTTTGGGTAAAAGGGTTATTTTTACCTTTAGGGTGCAAATGTTATTTTGATAAACTTTATTTTCCAATGAAATATTTGAGTGTAATTTATAAGGGTTACATGTGAACTATCACGATTTAGGGTGACTGACATAGGTATTTTTGGACGGGAATTTGGATAAAACCTTAGAAAAACTAAGAAAAAATCTGAGGAAAACACTCCCAGAGCCCCTCGCTACAAAATATTTTGAGTCATAGGTTAGGCTTTGTATGTTGACCCATAAATCCTATGAAATGTTTTATTGAAGATGTAATGGCAAAGCTTCATAGTTTTCATTATCATGTCGTGTTTTTTACCACGTTTAGTCCATGATTATGAGCAAATCTAAAGTATAAATGCATGTACAATTTGATCCTTGGAGATTAATTTTGGGTGTTTGTTTTTATAAAATGTTTGAGGGATATTTTTAAAAGGTTTTAAAAGAAAAAATAATTTTTTGGTGTTAAGTCGTTCAAAGGAGTTTATGTTGTTCATTTAAATGATAGGTGAATGCCGTTAGAATGATCATACAATGAACGTCAAAGGAGATCTTTCTATTAGCTCAAAAAATGTCATTCGGAGATCGTTTGAAGTGTGTTCGAACGAGATTACAACGTTTGTTTAAATGCATTTTAGTTGATTCAAATGAGCCCTTGCTTTCATTCGAACGGGATTTCTCAAAAAATGTATTGCCTCAAAAAATGTGTTTTCTATATAAAAGGTCTCTAACATTTGTTTTGAGAGAGACTTTTGACGAAAATTATTTTTCCATACATATTCAAAAGATCCCAAACCTTAGTTTCTCCCAAACTTTTTAATATCTAAGTTTCATTACATATATGCTTTGAGATATTAATTTTGGGCACCAAGAAATTTATTCTCCTCATCTTATTGAGCATCGTTTACACACGGTGGACTTCGTACACAATTTGATGTTTACACATGGTGCATGTTGTGGTGTTACGTTGTAGTCGAAAAGCGGTGGATTTCGTGTTCCTTGTCCGTAGATGGTTGTTTAGACTTATTGGTGGACATAGAGGTATGTGTGGACTTACACATTATGGAAGCTTCATGAGTGAACTCATGCGTGTAACTTTGGTCAAGGTTGAGGAAAGAATAAAGTCAAGGCTTGAGAGGGTGTCTAGCCGATTGTCTAAGTCTTTTGTCGTGTCCTTTGTAATTCCATACGAAGTGAAATTTTTGAGGCCATGCCTGTTGATACCAAATTTAGTCTACTGATATGGCTCAATTGAGTGAAGACACGTGGCAATCTACATGGCAACAACAAACACTGCCGAGGAACTCAGACGCTCCGAGGAACCATACTACTACGAGGAACACTGCCGAGGAACTCAGACGCTCCGAGGAATAAGAACTCTACGAGGAACTTTTGAGTACCGAGCAACCTAGGCGGTCCAAGCTGCACCTCGAACAAAGCATTAATAGTAGGATAACCAACAGTTTGACTGTTCATTAAATGCTTATCATTCAGATGTATACACTTAAGGGGCATTGAATGTATTACCCTTTCACATGTACAGCATTTAATGTATTACCATTTCACATTACAGCCTCGGGGTTATAAATACATTGTATTACCCTCATTGCAAGGGGACCGGAATTTCTTGATTAAACTTGTAATCGAGAATTCCCAAACAGTGATCAATAACAGAAACAGTGGACGTAGGCCATTCTTATAAGGTTGAACCACTTTAAAACTTCTTTGTCTCATTTATTTTATTTGTGATTAAATAATTAGATATAATCTAATTTTTTACATCAACAGATTGGCGCCGTCTGTGGAAAACATGTTACAAGCATTGTTCTCCATCAAAAGCTAAGTTTTTATTTTCTCTACGTATAATCAATTATACATACATCTTTTGATTCAATCATGATTTTTATGTTTATATACATAAATTAATTGTCCAATTTTTATCTGCAAAATATTGCATATCATGATTTTAAAATCATAACTGTTAGATTAATTCTTATTTAGAAATCTGAAAATTAATAGATTTCATAAATCATAACTTTTTGCTTGATTCTCAAGTTTCAATTTTATATCATGGAATAAATATCTTAAATGATTACATATACCAATATTTATGACGGTGGTAAGATTTGATAATTTTCATATAAAATTTGTAAGATCTTTGATGTCTATTCAAATTCCCATCATATTTTTAATCAGAGAATGTGAAAAGGTTAAAGATAATAAAAAAAATTTCATGGAAATTATGACCCAGATCTACTTTCTTTCTCTTCAAGTTTGAGTCTCTTTGCATTCATTTTTATGAACTATATTTGGCTCATCTTCCATCTATGTCAATAAAGTCAAATTGATTGATTTTTGATATAAATTTGGTAATAATTTCGATCATTCACCATATTTTTATCTATGCAAATGGGGAATAGGAAAGGATCAATATAAAAAATAATTTTCTCTCACCTGAAAAATCATTACCCACCTCTTGTAAAAGAGGATCAGTAAAACAAATCATGACCATATCAAGACTCTGGGCACAAATTTGATATGTTGGCCCCTCGTTCATCACATCACGGGGTTTCATTATCGGAATCACACGATCTAGTGGATTAGATAATTATTCATTTAATTAACATTCTTAATGCTTAAATTTTACATCGAATATTATTTTTTTGATCTATTGGTTCGAGATATTTTGGGACATAGCAATCTCACGAAAAATTATTCACCGCGACTCATATGGCTGTCCGGAATCGTCCACTTACAGCCCCTATTTCTGGTCAGCCATACATATTGTTGGTCGGCATCATCTTGGGCCATATTTTATTAAAGAGAAGCTTAACCAGACCATTTTTGTTTGTCGAAGATAAGATTTAAAGATCCATCAGCAACGTTGAAATAATTTTATCCAACTACGAGGTATCTTATTATTGGTCGGAGCCCCATATTGTAGCTCGGTGGAACCAATTGCAGGTCGACGATCATCTACTTCTTGATCGGCGACATCTCAGTCTTGTTCGGAGGGTTCAATCTACTGGTCGGCAACTATCCAACCATCCACTTTTTGGTCAGTGAAATCTAATGTTGTTCGGTGCTGTCAATGCACCATTTTTGTTGATCGGCGAAATTGCTCAGCTGGCCGGGGACCATTTGCTTCTTGGTCGGCACCATATATTCTATAACTTGAGATATCCTTAAATGTTGGTCGGCAACATCCATGCCGTTTCTCGGCAGCAGTAGAATCTTGGGGTATTAAAAAATGCAAAGCACCCCAGATATTTCTTTAAACACGAGTTCAGCTCGGGAACAAACAGGGGGCTTAAGTCTTTTTTAACTTGTGGTCACCCCAAAAATATTTTTAAAACCAAGTGATAAATAATTTTCAAACAGCAACTTATACCTGATTAGTTGTTGGAGATTAAATAAAAAAAACTCTACGTCTTATTTATGATGCATATCTGATAAAAAATTGTCCATCTCACACACATTTGGCACAAAAATATTATTTCATATTTTGAAATTTTTATTATTTTATGCTGATACACATCACATATTGTTTGGCTGAATAATTATTCTCATGATAATAATTATTTTCTCTAGTCTCGACAGCTGCTCGGGAAGCTTATTAAAATTTCATAGGGACGAGATTCAATCCCGATGAAAGCTCTCGTAAACCTCTAGAAAGCAGTATTTCTCGACATCAGGCAATTTTGCCTCGACATATTAGCCAACATATATTATTTCATTTTTTGAAATTAATATTTTTATTTCTCAAGCATATACATATCATATATTGATTGGATGAGTAAATTATTCTCATGACTAATCAATTCAGCCTACACATATGGTAGAGCAATATGTTAATTTTTACAGGTACAAGATTCAACGCCGACAAATGCTCGGAAACAATCTGGAAACTATTATCATTGCTCAGCATTATGAAATTTCACCTCAGCAAGGAACTATATATTTTATTATTGTTTTGATTTGTGCTCAAGCACGAATTATTCTATATATCCGTTTGGATTCATATTCTATATTCATCTCTTCATGGAGCTCGGCGAAATACTTATTATCATATTCAGCTCTGAGGAAAAGCTACAACAGTTATTATATTTTACCCCCAACGGATAGTTGGTCGGGGGAATTCTTATTTATATTCAGGCCCAGATATCGGCTCAAGCACAAATTATTCTATATCCCTTGGGATTCATATTGTATATTCATCTCAACATGGAACTCGGCGAGATACTTATTATCATATTCAGCTCCGAGGAGAACTATAACATTTATTATATGTCACCCCCAACGGATAGTTGGTCGGGGTAATTCTTATTTATATGCAGGCCCGGCAAAGTTCTCGGCCATATTCTTATGTTCTGGAAAATATTATTCTTATTCGGAATTATGCAATTGTGCCTCGACAAGATACTTATTCAGCCTTAAGGAGAATTACAACATTCGTTGTATTTCACCCCCAACGGATAGTTGGTCGGATAATTCTTATTTATATTCAGGCCTGACAACGTTCTCGGTCATATTCTTATGTTCTGGAAGATCTTATTCTTGTTCGGCATTATATAATTCTACCTCGAAAGATCAACGAGGCACTTTATTATTTTTAATTATTCTTTATATCTATTTGGATGCATATTCTATTCTTATTTCCGCAAGGAGGTTTCCAACATTTATATTATCTTATTCCCAACAATCTGTTGATCAGCTCCAAGGATGTCTCCAGCATATATTATCTTATTCCCAACAATCTGTTGGTCAGCTCCAAGGATGTCTCCAGCATATATTATCTTATTCCCAACAATCTGTTGGTCAGCTCCAAGGATGTCTCCAGCATTTATTATATCTTATTCCCAACAATCTGTTGGTCAGCTCCGAGGAAGTCTCTATCATTTATTATCAAAAATGTATTCCTAAAAATGCCAACTTATGTTGGTTAGGAAGTAAATGTATTCCTACGGGAAGTAAAACTATGTATTCCTAAAAATGCCAACTTATGTTGGTTAGGAAGTAAATGTATTCCTACGGGAAGTAAAACTATGTATTCCTAAAAATGCCAACTTATGTTGGTTAGGAAGTAAATGTATTCCTACGGGAAGTAAAACTATTCCTAAAAATGCCAACTTATGTTGGTTAGGAAATGTATTCCTAAAAATGCCAACTTATGTTGGTTAGGAAGTAAATGTATTCCTACGGGAAGTAAAACTATGTATTCCTAAAAATGCCAACTTATGTTGGTTAGGAAGTAAATGTATTCCTACGGGAAGTAAAACTATGTATTCCTAAAAATGCCAACTTATGTTGGTTAGGAAGTAAATGTATTGCTACGGGAAGTAAAACTATATATTCCTAAAAATGCCAACTTATGTTGGTTAAGAAGTAAATCTATTCCCAAAAATGTCAACTCAGGTTGGTCGGAAATAAGAAGCTATCAACTACAGTTGATCGGAAATATTTTATGAGTATGTGAAAGCGATCAAGCAAAAAGCATTCAAAGTTCACATTCCACACTTGGGGGCTTCTATTACAGATATATTTGTTCATTTAGTGGAACATTCTTATAACATCATGCAGTCGAGCATCAAATTCAACTCCACAAACTCACACGGTCGGGGCCCCGACCAATCATCATTCAGGAGTTGTTTTTCTTGCTCAGGAATTATTTTTGATATTGAAGTTCAGGAGCTATATTGAAGTTCAGGAGGAATATTGAAGTTCAGGAGGTATATTAAAATTCAGGAGGAGTATTCAGAAGTTCAGGAGGCATATTCAGGAGTTATTATGCACATACTTTTGAAGTTCAGAAGTCAAATTTAGCATCTACAGCACTGAGATCTTTACTACTACTATCCCGATCAACATTGAAGAAGAAGTTGTATGAAAATGTTTCGAAGACCACCACTAGCTTGGTACTAATCAGATTGAAGAATTGGGTTTAAAAGCTAGTATGTTACTCGACAAAGTATTCAGAGGATCATAAATCAGAAGAATCAAGCACGTGAAGTTAGCACTCAGTTGCTCGGCACAGGAGGCAGTTGGTCGGCTAGCAAACCAATCAACATACTTGAAGATTATGACAAGCTACAAGCTGCATACTATGGCATGGATGCATCCAAATTCCCAGGGGTGATACATAGCACACGGAGTTCCTCAAAAGAAAGATTAGCAACCATCGATCAGCCTGCATCATATGTCGTCCAGGAGGTAATGCACTTTATGTTGAACAAATAAAGAAGGTAGATCAAGAATTTCACGAGCACCGAGCAATACTGCAGAATAAATACTCCATCCTTTCAAGTAAACCATCAAGCATGGGGCATTGGGGGCTTCTGTTAACGCAAAAATTCTCCATCTACGAGGACCAATCAGAAAAGGACACATATCATCCTACGTGGTAATATTCGGCACCCGAGGAGTGTTAGTCGGCATCCGAGGAGAGTTGGTAGGCACCCGAGGAGTGTTGGTCGGCACCCGAGGAGAGTTGGTCAGTACCCGAGGAGAATTAGTCGGCACTCGAGGAGAGTTGGTCAGCACCCGAGGAGAGTTAGTCGGAACCCGAGGAGAGTTGGTCGGCATACCAACCAGGAAGATCAAAGGATAACATCGCATTTAATGAGCCTTAATGTACATTTATACTGTATTAATAGATGGCAACACATAGAATACAAAGCAATTCAACAATTAGATTCGTTGAATGTAGACATAAATGTCTACATACAATGAATCTCTTTATCTCCTATCACTATAAATACATATATTCCCTTAGCCAAAAGGGAGGATCCGGGAGAACGTAGAAACACCATACACAAGATACACATCCTTTCTCTCTCTACACCTTATGGTGCTATTGTAAACCCCTGGGAATAAAATAACAGTGGACGTAGGCTTTATTCGTAGCCGAACCACTTTAAAAATCTTTATCTCTTATGTGCTTGATTGGATTGCTTTCATCTATTTATGTGTGATCATAAAAATGGGACACTAAATTGGTATAAGAGAAGGAACACTAAGGTTTTGTGTTAGATTCATGTCTAGGTATGAGTGTTAGTAATTTTTATGCTGAGGGTCAATTGGTTTATAGGGCATTGATGTTTGCTAGTCTAATTATGCATACTGGAAAATGCGAATGAAATCAGCACTCAAGGCGATAGATGCTCTGGTATGGAAAGCTGTAATTAAGAGTTTCTCCCCACCCACAACATTTGCCTGTGATTATAGGATTCCCAAACCCATAGAATCATAGAGTGAGCAAGAGCATAGGTTAGAAAATTATAATTTTTGACGTTTAAATGTTCTATTTTGTCCATTCACACTAGAGGAGTTTCGTCGTATTATAACATGTGAAGAATCTAAATAGGCCTGGGACATACTCCAACTCACCCATGAAGGTACTATTGTTGTTAACGCTTCCAAAACCCAAAACCTCTCACTCAGTAAGAGTGGAGGAGAGTGAAACCTTCGATGAGTTCAATGCTAAAATGTTAAATATCTTAAATTCATCTTTTAACTTGGGAGAGAGAATACTCAAAGCCCACATAGTAAAGAAAATCTCAAGGTCCTTGCATGAGTGATTTAATTCAAAAGTGATAGTCTTGAATTTCTCAAGTACTTTGGACTCTACAAAACTTGAAGAGTTAGTAGGTGATCATTAAACTTATGAGCTCGACATGTTTTCCTCCAAAAATACAAATAAAGGTAAAAGAATTGCCTTAAAATCGCAGAGGGAGGAAACACATGTTTCAATTGATGAGACTGACTTCGATTTCAATGATATGGCCATGTTTCAAAGAAGTTTAGAAAATTTATCAACTTTGAAAAAAAAATCGAAAGATGTAAAGAAGTTTGAGAAAAATAAGTATATCAAGGATGATCAATTCCCTAAAAATCGTAATGATAATTTTAGAGTGACGAGTCAGATAGATACTTTGGATGTGAAGGTTATGGCAATAGGGAAATTGAGCGTCTGACTAAACTAAGGAAGAAGAAATAAACTGAAGGCGTATAATGCCACCCTTAGTGATAATGATCGGGATAACTACACCTCTTTCATGTCTACTTAAGATAGACTTAATCGTAAATCTTGCAATGAATATAATTCTGAGCACGGTACTTTTGAGGCTATTATTTATGACTCTAAAAAGAGTAATTATAGATATACTAGAAAATAAGAAGATGATGATGAGGAGGAGGAGGAGGAGAGTGAACTCCAAGTTTCCATCCGTGAGTTGTATAAGAAAATATCGAATTAAGAAAACGTAAACTTAAAGTTGGATGGTAGGTTGAAAGAACGTGTTGGAGGTAATGGTGAAAGTGTTTTGATTGATGATCTTAGGGCACGTGAGAATACTCTTAGGGAAAACTTGCATTTATTACGAAGGAGTGAGATAGCCTTCGGGGATTATTAGAGACTTTGAAAAAAGTTCCCTAATTTTAAAGAGTCTCATTGTTTGCTCGAGTCTAGGATAGTGGAGCTAGAAGAGAGTTTCAAAGAATCGAGTCATGAAAAATTTGATTTGGAATCTAGGTCAGAAAAGTTGGATAAGATGTTTTGGCACCGTCCGAATTTAAGAAGACATGTGTGGGTTTGACTTCAATATTCCAAATTCTTCTAGTACTAAAGACAAGACCATACTTTTGAGAGAGCCAACCATTGCTAGGAATGCTATAAAAGCTCAACCTAAGGGTAACATTCCTCATGTCTACACATGCCTATATTGAAGTAGGAAAGGTCACCTTAGGCGTTTTTACTTTGATCTTAGAAATGGCCTTATAAAGTCTATGTCTAGAGTCATCGAGGTTTTGAAAATTCGAGAGCATCGCTTTTCACCTATGTGGGTTAGGAAATCATATTTAGAGGCTTTACATATTTGACTTATTGATTCTCAAATGCTTGAACATGATACTTTTTATGCTATATCTAGTGGTTGATTGTGTTCGCATTTTTACATACACTAGATTTTGTAATTCATGTTATATGTGTTTGTTAGTTGTACGTGTTTTGAGTCTTTTGTATTTTGATTTTTCATTTATTGAGTCCTATTGAGAAAAATACAATTTTTTTTTTGTCTTTTGAGTTGTTTTTTCAAATTGGTATCATTTTGAAACATGTTTAAAACACTCAATTTTTTGGGTTTATGTGTAGTTAAGTTTTACACATTTTTTGTGGCACATTGGTGCGTTTGAGTCCACTTCATTCCATGTTTTCATGTGGATAAGACATTTGATTATTAATTTTAATGCTTATATTGTTCTTCTTAATTCTTGCAAGGAGTTGTTCGACTTCGATTAGCTTAACGGATTCACTTTGCATATGACTCCACACACACATGCATGAGATCTTTTGAACTTTAACTTCACATTTATATTTGAGCTAAGTGATATATTCTCCCATCAATCTTTTCATCAATATATCTTGTGACTATGGGGGATTTGTTCATGTAAGAACCGTTGTCCATGAATATATTATTTGTCATTGAGTATATGAGGGTGTATAGGAAAGGGCTACGAATGGAATAGGTCTCCTTTTCGGGAAAGCGGCTGTTAGCAAGAACCTAAAAAATGAGAGGCAAAAAGAAAAGATTAAATGTTAACATGTTGGTTTGTTTGATTTTCAAAATGGTATCTTCAAATGAATTGAGTGAAAAAAATATATAATATCTATTTATCTTCTGAGGGAGTCATAGTATAATACCCCATAATTTTAATAATTTTCAAATAGGGATTAATTAAATTAAAATGAGAAATTAATCTGGTTTGAAATAAATATTAATTAGAGAGATAAGAGTTAATATTTATTTATATTGAATATCACTTAGTGGATGGGTAATAATAATGATATGAAAAGAGTATTAATGTCATGAGTACGAAATACGACAATTACAGTAATTTAGTTGTGACACCCGGGGGTTTAAATTGGGTTTCCCTTACTGCATATGCTTGAACATGATAGTCAGAAGTCTACTCGGGGGTTTAGATTGGGTTTCAGGGAAGTTTTATACCAAACTAACACCCCGAGAGTGTATTTTGATCATTTTTATTTTTGGAGAAAAAGGACCTACGAAATTCTGAGGTGTATATCATCATATACAGTAAGGGAATTAGGGTTATCAAATAAAAAAATAGATAGAGGCCATAGGAGGGAGAAGGAAAGGTGCCTAAAGTGTTCCAATGCCAAGAACCACCACTTTTGCACCACCACCACCACCATCGCATAGATCGAGAGAGGAATTTTGAAACCATACCATCATCTACAACGGACCAGGCCTACAGTTAAAGGCAAGTATTTATGTTCCCAAGTTGTAATGAGATATATTATCCATGTTATTATAGGGAGATTAAAGGATTGATTTTATGCATGTAGAGGACAAAGTTATGAATTTGAAATTATGTTCTAGGTAGAATTGATGATTTAGATTGATCCCCTGTTACTTTGAGGTGAAATTTATGTCCTACTGATAATTAAAATGAGAATAATTTTGAGTTATACATGTGTTCTTGAGGAAAAATGATGAACTAGGGTTTTAGAGGATAATTTTGATTTAATCCAAATTAATTTATGTTTTGATGATTTTAAGGGTTATGAAACGTTACAAGTCATGTATATGTATTTGTAGAATGATTAGAAATCTTCGTTGGCTGGATGGGATAGAACATGGAGGTTTTGGGATTAAAAATTGTGAATCAAGTAGGCTTCATAAGGAGGAAGAAGAGACATGTAGCATTTCGAATCAATTTGGCCCAAGGGCGAATCGATTCGCTTTCCCAAATTTCGAAAAATTTCCCCTTTTCGGATTTAGAGCTTATGGGAAATGATGGAATTCAACTTTTAATTAATTTTAATTATAATGGGAGATATACTAAACACCAGTAGACAACTATTGAGCACTAAGACTTGAAATTGTAAGATAAACAAAGGGACGAGGCTAAGTGTACTTCATTAAAAAATGGAAATTAAATTTGGGAGAAATACAACTATGTCATGGGTATCTTTGGGAACCTACAACTTAGACCAGTAGGAAAGAGTGGGAACACATACTGAATTAACTTAAGTGACACTTAGGGACCGTATGAGTAATAGATAACACTCGAGTTGTTATGAGAAGAAGTGGTATGCTAAACAAATGATACGTCGGACATTTGAGGGTTATATGCTATGTATGGAATATTATGTTATAGGTCGTGAGTGTACCTATCTTAATGATATAAATGTACATGTAGTATGTATACCTATTATATGATTTATGTGTATGACATACCTATGCTGCTTGCTATCACAGGAGGTCTTAGAAAGGGGTCAGTATCATCTTGATGAGCCCATTGGGGTGATTTTATATTGGTTCCTTAGAAAAATTAACCTAGGTATGGGCTACCTATGAAAACGGTAGTGTTGAAGGTTATATGGGTGCATAGGTATATGCGTATCTCATAGGATTGGAACTATGTTCGCCTTTAACTGTGCGTGAATTGTAAAGATATGGTTCGAGAGTGATTCCGAACCGGTAGTCCTTTATTTAGTACGTGATGTACCGAAACTTAATAGCAGAGTACACATGCACCGCAACTCGGTCTAGGGGTGTTGTATTAGTATATATATATATATATATATATATAGTAGAGTGATAAATATATACACTTGTTTTTTATTTTACTTTTTTTACCTAGTAAATGAGAAAGATAAGGACATCTAGATTAATATAAGTATGTGGGAACTTAAATGACTAATGAAATATTCATAATTGGTTAATTGATATTGAGAATTTGGTAACGTATTAGTTGGGTAGTACGAGTGGGCATAACGAGTTAGCATGTGTAGTATGATATTGGAGTCGAACTAGTTAGGTGGGATAGAGTAACTAGGATGGGTTAGAAATATTCATTAGGCGTGCACATTAGTTGAGAAGTGAGAATCTCAAATGAGGGTACATAAACCTAACATGTATATAATATTTGGTATTTGCTAAACTTTTAAAATGTTTCACTCGGGCTCTGACCCATTTCTTTCACATCTATTTCTTTTGTAAAAATATTTTAGGTGCCCAGACACTGGGATGCCAGGCCTAGGAGTTCCAATCCTTGACGTGCTGTAGCTATTGTGTATGTTGTAGGTCCTTGATATTAGACGTCTCCACATTTACCACTTCTTTATCATGTGTTACTTATTCTAGTCGGGCATGCAGTCCTTCACTATTCAGATGTATTCAAAGATAGTGGATTTATATATTATTCCTTTTTAGTGATGGGATTTATTTTTATCGGATTACTGTATTTGAGAATTAGGCTGGATGCATTTACTCCAGCCACATTTATTTTATTCTGCAGTTCATTCCTTATGAGATTGATTATTGGGTGGTGCATGTTTAATTAATTATTTATTTGGTTTAATGTTAATCAACAAGATAAAATTTGACACCAGCTTTTGAAATACTAGGTGGTTAGTATATATTAAAATATTTTCGACAGTGATGCTAAGAATGGACCATCTGAAATTCTGTTTTAATTTAATAAAGGCTTTATCACGCGATATTTAATTCAGCGAGGTGTCATAAATGGTATCATAGAATCAAGTTATAGAGTCCGTAGGATCTGTGCGGCTTTTCACGTTTCAACTTAGCGTTCTTTGATATAGAGCCTTATTACAGGATTGTCGTATTCCTTTATGCATGTGACTTACGATCTTCTGTTATTAAATTTAATGATATGATTCATATACGAGTTTGGTTGGGCTTCGTACAATGAAAAATATAGGACGAACAGCAAGGGTCGTTAGAAGGACTGCGGGAGCAAAGGCTAAACATAAGCCTTGTAGTATTCTGGGTACAGTGGTCATGATAGGATTTTTCGTAATTATTGTTCCAACAGATGAAAATGGGATAATTACTAGGGGAAGTAGCTTTCACAAACATTGTCATAGAAGAGAGTGGTATAAACTCTGACTCACCCATCGTAGTAGGTAGGGGAGAGGCAGAAGGACTCTTTTGAAGAGCCATCTTTAAGAATTCAGGAATGAAAGGAAGTGTGTTAAGCCAATTGAAGGAGATAATCCAAAGGCAATAATGTTGGGTGGAGAATAGCGACACCTGAGATTAAATTTTGGGCAAATTTTTTAGCTCATTTGAGCAACATATAGTGGTGAGAGTCAGTCACCACATATCAAGGAGCATATATGAGATAAAATGAGGAGCTGGGGTGCGATTAGAGTGTAAGACCCTCCATCTGTTGTTTAAACGGAGATGCAAATGGACTTTCGGCATGAATGGAATACACAAATGTGGATGGGAAATCCGGATAGGATGGATAATGTTGATGTCGTCAAGGATGTACACTTATATGCTTATATAAACGCTTCCATGAGAAGGGAGCCAAAAGTGTTGAGTATCCATCCCAAAAGCAAGCCTATAATAAACGGTGCTAGTAAAGCACCACATGAGGGTATAAATACTAAGGGAACCATTTAAATGATTGTGTTAAATTGAACTCCTACCAAATGAGGGTGGATTCAGTTGGGGTCGCCGAAACCAACAACGAGTCCATAGGGCTAGTGGAGCCCAAGGAACAAGGAGGGGTAGCAAATCGAGGACAAGACTACCAGGTTCGAGATAAGGACACCCCAATATGGTCAGAGGGACCAGAGAGATGGGACATAAAGTTCCTTATGTGTGGAGAGTAGGGTCACCTGTATTGAATGTGTCCACAATAAGGAAGTAAGACTAGTCAGATTAGGAAAAGTACGTGGAAATGGTCCCAGTGGGGCACAACAACGACAAGAGGGAGACTTCTTACTGGAGACTATGACTAAGATATTTAATTCCAAAGATTAATAACATGATAATGGTAGGTTCAGGTAGGATCAGTAAATTCCTCAACAATAATAATAGTACGTCTGCCTTTCAGGATTAATGGGGCTAAGAAAATAGCGGGGGAGGTCAGTAAGGCTAGTGCCATAAGAAAAAGAGATTTTCTAGCATTCATATTTCTCGTGGGAAGGGAGACCACATGAAGGAGGTTTCCCAAAGTGAGATAAGGGGTGACTATAGGATGAGATCCTGAATATACAACCATTATAATAGATCATGGGTCAGTTTCGGTAGGAGAGTTACATTCAGGGACCCGATGATCAGGCGAGGCAGATGGGAAATGGAGTTAATATTTTCATTTCATCCATGCAAGTATGGTATTAGTTCGGGTGACATGAGTGAATCATAACATATGATTGTTAACACTACAATTCAAGAAAGAGTCGAGTTTAGTGGATGCGTTGGTGGTACCAGTCTTATGATAAAAACATTTACCATTAGGTAACAGGACTTTTCAGTATCACCTATAGGGGAACGAGTGTGGGCACTAAAATAATTTTTATGTTATGATTTACTACTATTACGTGTTAGGAAAGTAGGAATTATTATGAATAAGTATAGTCGCATCATACCGAGGGTTTGAACGATAGTAGATTGTATGATAAGGCTATCGTGTTTATTATCTCAGGGTGAAATATATTATTTTGCGAGGCATCACCTAAAAGAGGGTTAGGCCTACCTATATAGATTATATTGTATATTGGACTTGTCTGAGCATGTTGTATTGTTATATTTGATCGCGGTATGTAGGGACATCTGACTGATGTGATTCAAGGTGCTTTGTGTTTATTCTTGAGTGAAGAGATATAGCTAGTTATTTATATAGCGCTGAGAACTTGTGATAGTAAGAGGGTCGTGTAGTATGTATCCTGTAGTGACATGAGAGTGGATGAGTAGACTTTTTATGTCAGCAAACGGGACTTTGGGGGTTCATGTTATGGACTGAGGGCCTAACGGATCTCGATGATCGACAAGGTTAGTAGTAACGTATCAGGGGGTCCTTGTTTGGATTTCGCTTTGTGAGACATCCCACGCATGAAACTTAGCGAATGTTGGAGGATGAGAGAAGTTTGGTCCTTAGGACTCGGGTTTGGTACCCTAGTTATTGTACATTAATGTGATTATAACAGGGAGTTGATAGTTATATTAACATTTGAGGCCAGTAGAATCGAATAATGCTGGTGTGAAAACCAGTGTAGAATATTTATACCATGAGTATATCGGTGGGAAACCTAGAAAATAATTAAGTTGCAATTAGTAGGTTGGCCGAGTATAACCTCATTGTATAGTCATTCCAAGTACGCTAGAATTAATTTAACACAAGTTTGTTACATTTAGTGGAATTGTGCAGAAATACACGGGGATAGGGTGTATGGGCGCCCTAGTTAGTTGAGATTTTCATTATCATTCATGATGAGTGAACGTGGAAATTTATCAAATAAACATAGACACATGAAAAAATTAGAAACTGAAACAAAATGGGACATAGAGAATGAGACGAGTTACTAGGAATCAAAGAATGGACGAAAATGAGTGATTATAGTGTTGAAAAGTACACAAAATGTACATTTTAGATTTTTGAGGATAATCAGGAGTTACTCTCTGCAGAAGAGAAATATGACGAGAGTTCCATTAGAACAAACTGAAGATGTAAAAGTCTAACGTGAATAGTCGGGTATGATTAAAGAAATCTTTCATGAACGGATAGATCACTAGTTCAAAGGGTAGAGCATAGACCATCGGACTAAAGAGTGCCATTTTGAAGGGGTACTGAGAATAACGTATTGTTCCAAACTTTAGAAAGATGTTGAACTATATGTGTAATAAGAGAAAATGGATAAGGGAGTGGACACATGGGGATGTTGGAGTTTTCCCTAGTAGAGGAAATACTTTAGTCGTGCATAGAGAGGCTCATAATAGTGACAAAAAGGGAACAAAATTACAGAGTGTTGTGTAGGCACCAGGGTAAATTAGTAGAGTAATGAAGAAATATTTAAATATATGATGACTAAAGAAAAGTAGTCACGAGATGGAATAGTAGGGTAAGACCATTGGATTAAAGGACACCGTTAGTAGAGATAGAGCGCGAAGAGCAGAACGACATAACTGGGATAGTGAGATTACATGGGGTGCCACTTGAGGTCGTGTCTAATAGGGACAAAATTTTTGCGTCTCAATTTTGGGAGAGTTTCCAGGAGGCCAAGGGTATGGAGTTATGATTGAGTACGACCTATCACTCGCAGATGGACGAGCAGACTGAGCGAAATAGGGAATCTGTTACGAATGTGAATCGTTAATTTTAATGAAAGTTGGGAGCATTACCTACCACTGGGGGAGTTTGCGTACAATGACTCCTATTAGTTTAATATTGGCATAGCATTATTCGAGGCCTTATACAATTTACCTTGTCATTCGCCCGCTTATTGATTAGAAGTGGGGGACAATAAGCTTCTCGGGTCAAAGGTGATTCAGGATACCTCCTCCAGGATTGAGATAATTCAGAGTCGGATACGAATAATAGGGAAGATAGAAGAACTACACTAATACCAATAAGTTCTTTCTGGAGTTTAACGTGGGGGATCAAATGTTGCTCCGTGTATATCCTACGAAGGGAATAATGAGATGTGGAAGAAAGGGTAATTGGCGCCAAGGTATGTACGACCATTTCCTATTACCAAGCAGAGTGGTCCAGTGGCGTATAGACTCGGGTTATCTTAGCATTTACATTGTATCCATGATCTGTTCCATATTTCTACGTTGAAACGATATTTTCAGGATGAGTTGGCTCACACTCAAATTGCGTTGGAGGATATTGACTTACATACTAATAATTCATATGAGGAGAAATCGGTGGCCATCTTAGACCATAGTGAGAGGCGATTGAGATTTAAGGTAGGTCCACTTGTACGTGTTCAATGGAGGCATCATAGTGGTGATGCGTCTACTTGGGAGGGCGAGGATGAGATGCGTGATAAATATCCATTGTTATTCTTACAAATATACTTTTATTTTTTCAAATTTCCGGATGAAATTCCGTTATTAGGGGTGAAGTGTGTAATACCTTATAATTTTAATAATTTTCAAATAGGGATTAATTAAATTTACATGAGAAATTAATCCAGTTTGAAATAAATATTAATTAGCGAGATAAGAGTTAATATTTATTTATGTTGAATATTAATTAGTGGATGGGTAATAATAATGATATGAAAAAACTATAAATATCATGAGTACGAAATACGACAATTACAATAATTTAGTCGTGACATTTGTGTTTGTCGTTTCTGGACTTAAATTATGGAATAGATTAGTAAATTGGATTAAAGTCATGCATATGGTCATTTAGAGTGGGAAAAAGTGTTCGGAAGGGTCTAGAAAGTTAGAAAAGTCTACCCTAGAGTTTAGTTTGGGTTTCATGACAATTTTAGACGAAACCGACTCCCTATGAGGGTATTTTTATCTTTTTTATTTTTGGAGAAGAAGGACCTATGGAATTTTGAGGTGGATATCATCACCTACAGTGAGGGAGTTAGGGTTATCAAACATAAAAATAGATAGAGGCCATGGGAGGGAGAAGGAGAGGTGCCCAAAGTGTTCAAAGGCCAATAACCTCCACTTTTGCACCACCGTCACGACCATCGCATAGATCGGGAGAGGAATTTCGAAACCATACCATCATCTAAAATGGATCAGACCTACTATTAAAGAAAAGTATTTATGTTGCTAAGTTTTAATGAGATATATTATCCATGTTAGTAAAGGGTGATTAAATAACTGATTTTATGCATGTAGAGGACAAATCTAAGTAGAATAGATGATTTAGATTGAACCCCTATTATATCGAGACGAAATTTATGTCCCACTAATAATTAAAATGATAAGAATTCTGAGTTATACATGTGTTCTTTAGGAAAAATGATGAACTAGGGTTTTAGAGGATAATTCTGAATTAATCCCAATTAATTTATTTTTTTGATTATTTTAAGGGTTATGAAACGTTCGAAATCATGTATGTGTGTTGGTAGAATGACTGGAAATCTTCGTTGGGTGAATGGGATAGAATCATGGAGGTTTTGGGATTAAAAATTGTGAATCCCGCAGGCTGCTTAAGGAGGAAGAAGAGACCTATAGCATTTCGAATCGATTTGGCCCAAGGTAGAATCAATTCGGTTTTCCAGATTTTGAATTTTTTTCCCTTTTTGGATTTAGAGATTGTGGGAAATGATCGAATTAACCTTTTAATTGATTTTAATTATAATGGGAGATATACTAAACACCAGTAGACAAATGTTAGGCATTGAGACTTGAAATTTTTAGATAAATAAAGGGATGAGGCTAAGTGTACTTCATTAAAGAATGGAAATTAAATTTGGGAGAAATACGAATATGTCACGGGTATCTTTGGTAACCTACGGCTTAGACTAGTAGGAAAGAGTGGGAACACCTACTGAATTAACTTAAGTGACACATAGGGACCTTATGAGTAATAGGGAACACTCAAGTTATTATGAGACGAAGTGTTATGCTAAAGAAATGATACGTAAGACATTTGTGGGTTGTACGCTCTGTATGGAATTTTATGTTATAGGTCGTGAGTGTACCTATCTTAACGATGTAAATGTACTTGTAGTATGTATACGTATTATGTGATTTATGCGTGTGACATACCTACGCTTGTTTCTATCACGGGAGGTCTTGTAAAGGGGATAGTCTCATCCTGATGAGCCCATTAGGGGGATTTTACATTGGCGCCTCAGAACATAGAAACTAGGTATGGGTTACCTGTGAAAATGGTAGTGTTGACGGTTATATGGGTGCGTAGGTATGTGCGTATCCAATAGGCTTGGAACTTTTTTCGCCTCCAACTGTGTGTGAATTGTAAACATATGGTTTGTGAGTGATTCCGAACCGGTAGTTCTTTATTTAGTACGTGATGTACCAGTACTTGACAGAAGAGTATGCTTGCACTATAGCTCAGTCTAAGGGTGTTGTATAAGTGTGTGTGTGTGTGTGTGTGTGTATATATATATATATATATATATATACTTGTGATTGATTCTACTTTGTTGACCTAGTAGATGAGAAAGATAAGGACATTTAGTTTAATTTAAGTATGTGGGAACTTAAATGACTAATGAAATATTCATAATTAGTTAATTGATATTGAGAATTCTGTAGCATATTATTTGGGTAATACAGGTGGGCATAACGAGTTTGCATGTGTAGTATGATATTGGAGTCGGACTAGTTAGGCGGGATAGAGTAACTAGGATGGGTTATAAATATGCGTTAGGCATGCACATTAGTTAAGAGGTGAGAATATCAAGTGAGAGTACGTAAACCTAACATGTATATAATATCTAGTATCCATGAATTTTAAATACTTGCTAAACTTTTAAACTATTTTCACTCGGGCTCTGACACATTTCTTCCACATCTATTTCTTTTGTAAATTTTTTTTAGGAGCCTAGCCACAAGGAGATCAGGCCTAGGAGTTCCTCTCCTTAACGCGATGCAGCTACTATGGATGTTGCAGGTCCTTGATATTAGACCTCTCCACATTTACCATTTCTTTCTCATAAGTTATTTATTCTAGTCGGGCATGTAGTCCCTCATTATTCTGATGTATTCAGAGATATTGGATTTATATTTTTATTCCTTTTCAATGATGGGATTTATTTTTGTTGGATTACGGTATTTGGTAATTAGGCTGGATGTGTTTATCCAAGTCACATTTATTTTACTCTGTCACTTTATTCCTTACGATATTAATTATTGAGTGGTGCATGTTTAATTAATAATATTTTGGTTTTATGTTAATCAATAAGATAAAATTTGACCCCATCTCTTCAAATACTAGGTGGTTAGTATATATTAAAAAAAATTCGACGGTGATGCTAAAAATGGACCATCTGAATATTCTATTTTAATTCAATAAAGGCCTGATCACCCGATATTTCATTAAGAGGGGTGTCACACATAGTTGAAGATCGAGGGGTTTGTACAATAAATTCTTGTTATGTTTATCATGTCATGAAGCTATTGATTTGTAGAGTCATCAAAATTCTAGGCTTGTGTGCATTGTGCATGTTTGTTCTTTGAGTTCATCGTATCTATCACTTGATGCAACATCCAATTTGACAAAGTTTTGCAGTCAAATATAACTCCTTATATATTTTTGATTGATTGGGTCATTTTTTTGTTATTTTTTAGTTCACGCCCCTTCATTCCATTCCACATGTTTAGAAACATCGATACTAAGCTAGTGTATAAAGCTTATGTGTTTTATGTCATTTTATGGTGTTTATATATATATATATATATATATATATATATATATATATATATATATATATATATATATATATATATATATATATATATAGGCTAGTATGTCATTGGTATCTTTTTTCATGTTTATATCTATGGTATCGTTTATCTTGAGTCTTTACATTTGATTTTAATCCATGTTTGATATGTGCTTTACCTTTGGATCAAATTGGCATGCTATAGGATCATATTGGTATCTCTAGTTGCTTGTTCACATTTCTATCTCATGCCTCATTGTGTATTCAAGTTGGTTCCATTTATTACATAAATAATGATATTGATTGATCACTGTTTGGATTATTTGTGCTTATGTTGTCATGTTGTGTTTGTTGCACTTCACACCATTGCATGATATTGATTTTTTTCTTTTTATTTCCTATTGATATCACATCTTCTCACATTTTAGGGGAGATATGGTTTATGGGAAAGAACTGGTTATTTATGCATTATTTCTTTGTCCATTCCTAAAAAAAGGTGAATTTTTTTATATTTCATATTAGATTTAGGAGGAGATATATATCTTATGTGAGACATCTTACCTAGGTGGGGATTGTTAGACATTGTGGAGTTTATTCTTATGAAATTTATATTGTTATATATTCTTTTTACATTTGAAGAGCATTTAATTGTGCAGGTTTGCAATAGGAGACAAAGTTAACAAGAGTGCAAAGCCAATGGGCGTATGTTTATGTTAAGTCTGTACTTTTTCCATTGGGGTTGGGGATTGAATATTTTAGAGATCTTTATGACCCATAGGTTTTTATTTTGTGTTTTGTTGTAACAACCTGCCTATTTAAATACCGGGTGATTAGTCCTTTATTAAATTAACATCAAGGTGAACGGTTGGTTCATTCTCAGCATCACTGTTGTAAAATAATATTTCCAATATGAACACCCTAAATAATTAAGCTAAGTGTCAAAACCATTTAAAACCTCATTTTTCCTTTATTAAATACCAATAAAAAACTTTTTAATACCCAAAAGTAAAGAATTACATAAATACTAAGGATGGCAATTTACACATAAGAATTAAACCATCTATATAATCCAAACCAAGTTTAAGAACCATAAATGAAATCATCCTGACAAGAGTTAACTCCCAAGGTATATTGAATACCGAAAATATAAATGAACATAAATCCTTGACAATATCTAAACGGAATAGGAAATCGGGCGACACATGCCCTAACTATGAAGATCTAAAGTAGGAACTAATTCAATGACGAAGTCATCTAAAGCAAGGGCCTACAACTCCCACATAAGCTGCAGCACGTCCAATCCAAAGATACTAAGCATGACTCCCCTGTGGATGGGCACCTATAATACATACATATATATACAAGAGAGAAAGAAATGACATAAAACGGGTCAGAAGCCGAGTGTAAAACAGTTTTAAAAATAGTTTAGCAAGTATTTAAAATGCTTACCGGTTAAAATCACCACCATGTTAGTATGCGACACTCTCTTGAGAATCATCACCTCTCATCTAGTGTGCACTCCTACCGTACCTCTAGGACATCCTAGTTATAGTTCCCACACTAACTAGATTATTCACATGTATCCATTCTTTATAGACCAAATTATTCCCACGTATTAACCTTATAATACCTATAATGATGTTATAAACATATATATATATATATATATATATATATATATATATATCCATTTAGATTCAACTTGGATAAGTCCCTTATTAATTCAATTCAACTAAGTGTTATCATACATAAGTATCTTACATTTCTACTTTAGCCACATAGTAGATATCATTACATGTATATATATATATATATATAAATATATTCACTATATTATATATATATATATATATATATATATATATATATATATATATATATACTATACTGCACCCCGAGACACAACTGCGGTGCTGCATTACTCTACTATCTTCTCCCAATACATCACGTCGCTGTATAGGGGACTATAGGTTCGGTAAACATTCCTCGAACCACAAATATCAACACAAAAATTGGAGGGGAACATAGTTCTCATACCCACAGGTCACACACATACCTACGTTCCCATAGTCAGCGGACTTATCAACTTACTAATAAGTCTTTCATAGTCTTATGTTCTCGAGCGACAAATAAAAAATCCCATGGATTCATCAGGATATGACTGCCCTCACGCGCAAATCTCCCGTTGATAGCAAGTAAGCTAGGTATGTCATTCACAGATACATAATATATGCACATTCACAAAGTCATACATATAAATATTCATATTTTCCAAATTAGGTTTGCCCACGACCCATAATTGTTATTATCCATTCTCAACACAAATTTTACTCAATTATTTCTCATAATGGATTCGTCTCTTTTATTCTCATTTATTATTTACTTTGTTCTTACTTCTCATCTCTTGAAGTATTCTTTCTCACTAAGTATAAATTTCAGTAGGTATACTCTCACTTACCTTCTAGTCTAAATCTTTCATGAGTTTCAATCTTTTAGTAAACGTACGCACAATTTCCAATGTATGAATAACTCCCCGTTAACCCAAAATTTCATCTCATATTAATTTCACTCAACGAAGTCTACTTAGACCCTATTGGTCCTCTTCATAACCCATTATACTTTATCAATGATGATCAAGGATTCCTACGCATTTTAACCGGACTAAACAAAAAGGAAAAAAATATGCAGTTTTCCAGGAGGGGTCGATCGATCGAGTAAAGGGGGTCGATCGATCGATCGTCGATCGATCGAGGTTATTGAGTCAATCGATCGATAAAGCAGTTCTTGCCCATTTTTCTGCAATATTCAACCTACGGGTTCAACAATTTTAACCCATCCAAACCTCTATAATTTCATCCCAAACTCCCATCAAAGTAATCCAAGTGTATATGCAATGTACATAAACAAGTTCTAACGTAACTACATCAATAAATCCTCAACGAATCAATCAAAAACGGGTTTAATCTCAAATCTCTTTATAAAACCAAATTTTGCATGAATAATCACCACCCTCTAATTTAATCAAGTTTTTCTTCCCAAATATTATAATAAATCCATGGGTAATCCTCTACATATGATCCAGATTTTAGACTATATGGATTCTCACCTACAACATATTTGAATTCTCTTCCAAAACATATAATTCTTCAATTAAAACATATGATTTTCATTCCTAGACTAACATGGAAGGTATATTAACTTGGAATTTAGCAAGATAGATACTTGCCTGGGATTCAAGGATATGATTTGTTCATAAAAATTATATGGATGCGTTCCTCGTCATGCGATCTATGTTTTGGTGGTGGTGGCGGTGCAATCGGGCGAGTTCTAGGCCTTGGATTGCTTGAAAAACTCTTCACATTCTTCTCAAATCTCTTCACCTTCTTCTCTAATGGATGACTTAGGTTTTGTGCTTGTTAACCCCAAGAGACAACTCTAATGGCTAATAAATACAGAGAAAATTCGTGGGTTTAATTACCCAAAAATATCAAATGTCTAAAATACCTTCCCGGGGTGTCAATTAGGCCTAAAAATGCCCCGAGACCCAAACTAAATGTAATACCCCGTACTTTTAATTGATATTTACTTATTGGGATTAATTAAATTAAATAGGTATTAATTGAGAATTAATCCGGATAAAATACTAACGAGATGTGAGTTGGTATTTGATTATAATGTGTATACATATGACATTATGTGAATATTGAATATATTGAAATTGTAGCGAGATAGAAATACGGGTAATTTGGGAAATTTTGTTGAGACGCGTGTGACTGTCGCGTCAAGAATGTAATTATTTTAATTAAAAAGTGAATTTTATTTTTATCAACCGAAAGGTCATTTTGAGTGCGCCAACGCGTCCAGAAGGGTCGAAATAGTCGGAAAACACTAGTCAGGGGCTTAGTTTGGGTCCCGAGGCATTTTTAGGCCATACCGGCAACTTAAAAGGGTATTTTGGTAATTTCAGAATTTTGGTAATTAAAACCCACGAAAATTAGAGTTTAAATATGATTTATCATTAAACCCACCAACCCATTATCAACACTAAACTAAGTAGTGGGCTGCGGGAGAAGTTTAGAAAAGAAGTTAAAAGTCCAAAAATAAACCTCCAGCTCCATTTTTGTCATCTTTGGAGAAGAAATTGTAGAGAGAGAGAGAGAGGAGAATTCTGCAGAGAGAGAGAGTGGAAATCAACCATCATCTTCTATCATCTTCATCTACAATAATCTGAAGAACGATTAAGGCATGGGATTTAATTACAATTGATTCAATGATATGTTCTTCCATGTTTAGGGTAATTATCGAATTTGTCTTGGAAGATTGATATAAACCCATGAATTTGAGGATTAAAACTATACACCATGTTAGGATTTTCATGTAGACATATTCTGGATGAATTATGAATTCATACTATAGCCCTTGATAATTCAAAAACGGATTTAAGAAGAGGATTATTGTTGATTTTGAAAGAAATAGAAAACTAGGGTTCTTGATGATATTTTGATCTAAATAAGGCCTTTGGGTGATGATTAATTAGTTTTAGAACGTTAACATTGTTGTAGGATGATTATTTGATGATATTATAACGTTAGAATGAAGTTTCATGCATTGTAATGGATTTTTGGGACGATTTGAGGACTGCAAAACGAAGCAGTCCGTAACTTATCTGGTGCAATCGATCGATCGACATTCATCAGTCGATCGATCGACCACCATCGATCGATCGATGTTCAAGGTCGATCGATCGACCTTCCCAGAATGAGAAATATTTTCCCTAGTTAAATTTTAGTGATGTTAACCCTTAGAAAATTATTAATGGAGATTTTATGAATATCCTTAGACTTAAGGAAGACCAGTAGGTATGGTTATAAAATTTGGACCTGAGTTAGAATTCAATTTGTGTAATTATTATGAAATCTAATAAAATTCGATGAGTGAGATAACATTAGTGTTAAAAGAGTAAATTCTAATAATTTGATGAAATGAGGTTTGGGGCAGAAGTAAGGATCTTAAGAATAATGATGTTATATGTGGGAATAATAAGAGACTTAGGAATCCCTTTGAGATAGGTTTTAAGTACAAGAAACTATGACGTGAGATGTGTCGACAGTCTACATTATATATTATCGAAAGACTTAAAAATGTATAAAATTGGAATAATGGTATAAGGATGTAGAATATACCTTTATTAATATTCAGATATCTAAGATGTGTGAATGCTTAGTATATGACTTATGTGTATGAAATACCTACGATACTTGCTATCACGGGAGGTTTGCGTTCGTTTAGGACCATCTAATCTTTGTGTGCCTACGGGGGGATATAGATTGGTACCTCGAGAACATAGGTCAGAGAAGGAATTATTGGGAAGTTAATAAGTCTGCTGATCATGGGAGCGTAGGTATTTGCGTGACCCATGTGATGTGACTGTGTTCGCCTCCATTGTTTGTGATTTTTTTTATCTTTAACGATTCCTGAGAGATTCGAAATGCGTGATCCTTATGTATGTGATGTACCGGGATGGATAGCAGAGTATGTGTGCACCGCAGCTTAGTCTCGGGGTGCTTGTATTGTATATTTATGATGTGAATGATATACGGTTAAATGAACAGACTTGTCATGTTTAATTATGAGAATAATTTATAGTAATTCCTTGAGAAGATAAATAAGGGGATAACCTCCAGTAAATGGTAATGCTAATATTTGAGAATCCGAGTTTAAGTAAAGCTATCTATTCAAGTGATAACATTGGGAATTCATATTGTGAATCGAGTAGATGGGTTAGAACTTATGTCGGTTTAGTTAGATATAAATACCACTTAGATGGGTACTGTACGTTAGGAGTGCACGATTAGTCGAGAGGTGAGTATTTCAGGGTAGAGCACGTCCTAACATGTATTTTTCATTCTTTGTTTTAATGTTATTAAAGCACTTGCTGTTTTTAAAATACTCTCCACTTTCGGGCTCTGACCCGTTTGCTTTCAAATCTATTTTTATAAAAAAACCTTTTAGGTGCCCAGCCACAAGGACACCATGCATAGGATTTCCATTCAGGTGACGAGCTGTAGCTGTTTGTGGAAGTTACAGGGCCTTGCTAGTAGATGCTTCTTTTATCTTGACTCTATTCAGTTTTCATCATTTGCAGGGCATGTTGCCCATTTCTATTAGAGATATTTCATATTTCAGTTATTCAGATAGTTGGCATGTAATTAATTCAGGATACACTGTTTTATTTATTTTTGTGGTGGGATTGTTGTGAGGGGTTTTCCTCCGGACTTATTATTATTTGTTGGTTACTTTATTGAGACTTTATGGTGTATGGTTATGATATTCTTTCATAATTCTTTTATTGTATGTTAATCAGATTTAATTTAAAATTTGACATCTTACTTTTTAAATACTAGGTGGTTAGTAATGATTAAAATGTTTTCGACAGTGATGCTGTTAACTGGACCAACTTGACATTTTGTATTAATTTAATAAAGGAGTAGCTACCCGGTATTTAATTAGTCGGGCTGTCACAGGTGGTATCAGATCATCAGGTTCTAGTGTCCTTTAGGATCTGTACGACTTATTATGTTTCCGCTGAGCTTTCTTTGATGTAGAGCCCTCTATTTTATGACTGTTGTATTCTTTTGTATATGCTACGTTCTTCAGCTATTTTGAGTTTATAACTGCGAACTTATAGACTTTACTCGTATTTCAGATGCCTCCACGACGTGCACCACGGGTTCCTAGGAATGCACAGCTAGAGCCCCAGCCAGCTCCAGTACAGGGCACCATGAATGCCGCCGAGGTTGCAGCCATAGTAGCCCAAGCGGTAAACGCTGCTCTCGCCGTTGTACAGCAGGCACCACCTCAAGCACAAGTAGCCACGCCAATTCAGGCACATGCATTTCCATCTGCTTGGGAATGTGTTCGAGATTCTTTTCAGAAAGCACACCCACCGGAGTTCGCAGGTAGCTCCGATGTTGTGGTTTCAAGTCAGTGGAGGAAAGACATTCAGAGGCACTTGAGGATGTATGAGTGCACCGATGTTCAGAAGCAGATACTAGCTACTTTCAAGCTAGTGGGATCTGCACTGCAGTGGTGGGAGTCTATTACCACCGTGTAGGAGATAGATACTCTCACGATACAGGAGTTTTGGGTGCGGTTCAACCGCAAGTCTTTTCCGTCAGCTTTTCACACGGAAATGAGGAGGAAGCTAATGAATCTCAGGCAGGAGGGTAAGACTGTGGCCGAGTATGAGGCCAAATTCACAAATCTACTGAATATTGTTCCGGATGAAATACCGACATAGGAGAAGAAGATCCAGAAGTTCACCGATGGATTGACATGGAGGATCCGTCAGCATTTGTTGGGGAACCCATCGTTGGCCACTTATTTTGACGTGGTTAACGCTGCACTGTTACACTGCCAGGATCACCGCTTTCACATGGCTGAGAGCAAGAGATCAGGAGAGTCCAGCCATCAGGGCAGGACTGGAGGAAATGGTGCCAGTGGGGCACAATCTACTCAGGGGCAGAGATAGGGTGACCAGGGTTCCCAGCAGGGGGATCATAAGAGGTTCAGATCGGGAAATTTCAGACACGAACAAGGAGGTTTTAGGCAAGGCCATCAGGGTCCGAACGGCCATCAGGGCCAGAATGGTCAACATCAGTTTCAGCAGGGCCAGTAGGGCCAGGGGAGGAATGGTAACAGCCACCAGGGCCGAGGGCAGCAGGGACAGAGAGGGGGGAACTTCCCGAGGAAGTGTTATGTTTGTGGCAAGACTGGACACAAACGCCAGGATTGTCCTGATAGGGGCAGGGCCCGGCAGCAGCAGCAGTATGGAGCCCGACAGGAGCCGCAGAGGCCTTTGTTTCCCGCCGCCCTCCCAGCACCACCACAGATGGCAACATTACCACCCATTCCAGCGGTCCCAGTTCAGTAGGGACATCTTCAGTATGGGAGAGTATATCAGCTTCAGCAGGCCGCAACCCCATAGGATCCACCGGCCATTGAGGGTATGTTCTCTATTCAGGGGACTATGGGGCTCATTTTATTTGACACGGGGGCTACACACTGTTTCATTGCTATGAGATTTGCACGCACCATTGGGTTGTTAGACACCGCCGAGAGTATGGTTACTTGTGTGTATTCGCCATTGAGTAGAGGTTCTGTGATTTCCCTTGTATGTAGAGGCGTGAGTATAGAGATCGAGAGGTTTACTTTACCCACGGATATGTTAGTGTTAGAGATGACCGAGTATGATGCCATTATTGGTATGGATTGGCTAGTTGCGTACCGAGCCATGATTGACTGTTTTAGTAGGAGCATTATCTTTACCATTCCCGGGCAGGAGATATTTTTGGTGGCGATGCCTCGTCCTGAGGGAGGATCGTCCACTCATTTATACTATATAGAGGAGGAGACCTCTAAAGAAGTGGTGATACTACTTTATTCGATTCCGGTTGTTTGAGAGTTTGCCGATGTATTTCAGGATATACCTGGATTACCTCCGAGTAGAGAGATAGATTTTGTGATCTATTTGACGCCGGGCACTCGGCCTATTGCCCGCGTACCTTACCGTATGGCTCCAGCTGAGATGAGAGAGTTACGGGATCAGATTGAGCAGTTATTGGGTCAGGGATTTATCCGGAGGAGTACCTCACCGTGGGGTGCCCCTATGTTGTTCGTTAAGAAGAGGGATGGATCGTTGAGGTTGTGTGTGGATTACCGGGAGTTGAATAAGGTCACGATACGGAATAAGTATCCGTTACCCCGAATCGATGACTTATTAGACCAGTTGAGAGGAGCTTCTTTCTTCTCAAAGATTGATTTGCGATCGGGATATCATCAGTTGCGTATCAGGGAAGAGGACGTCTCGAAGACTGCTTTCTTAACGAGATATGGTTCCTACGAGTTTCGGGTTATGCCTTTTGGGTTAACCAATGGTCCAGCCGTGTTTATGGACTTGATGAATAGAGTGTTCAGAGAGTTCCTAGATCAGTTCGTCATTATCTTCATTGATGATATACTGGTTTACTCCCAGACAGAAGAGGAGCATGCCGAGCAGTTGAGACAGGTTTTGCAGACGTTACGTCAGAACGAGTTGTATGCAAAGTATGAGAAGTGCGGGTTTTGGCTGAAGGAGGTTCAGTTTTTGGGACATATTATTTCCGACCGGGGGATATCTGTTGATCCGGGGAAGGTATCCGCGGTGAGGGAGTGGGGACAGCCCACGACACCAACTGAGATTCATAGTTTCTTGGGCCTAGCAGGATACTACAGGAGGTTTATTCGGGGATTCTCAAAGATAGCGGGTCCTTTGACACATCTGACTCGTAAGGGTGTGCCATTCATTTGGAGTGATGCCTGTCAGTTGGCATTCGATGAGTTGAAAGACAAGTTGACTTCAGCACTTGTGTTAGCATTGCCGAGACCGGGAGTTGAGTATCTAGTTTACACCGATGCGTCCTTACAAGGACTTGGAGGTGTATTGCAGCAGGAGAGTTAGGCCATAGCTTATGCTTCCCGTAAGCTTAAGCCTCACGAGAAGAATTACCCCACCCATGACTTGGAGTTAGCGGCAGTGGTATTTGCCCTTCGAATTTGGAGACATTATCTTTTGGGGGAGAAGTTTCGATTGTTCACGGACCACAAGTCCCTACAGTACCTATTCATGCAGAAGGAGTTGAATATGCAGCAACGAAGGTGGCTTGTGTTTGTGAAGGACTATCAGTTTGATATCCAATATCACCCGGGGAAGGCTAACGTGGTAGCAGACGCATTGAGCCGTAGACCACTAGATGAGGTGGCAGGGGTGTGGAAGGCTAAGTTGAAAGAGTTGGGACACCAGGATGCAGTGGCCCGATCGTTCATGTCTGTGATGACTGTTACACCGCAGATTGTCACGAAGGTGGAAAAGGCCCAGGCAAATGACTCGTTCTGTCAGGAGCAGATAGTTCGATTACTTGCAGAGGGAGCCAAGTCCTATACCATTAGCAAAGATGGGGGATTACGCTTCAATGGGAGACTGGTAGTTCCAGAAGGGGAGGAATTGCGACACGAGGTGATGGCAGAGTCGCACGGCTCACGGTTCGCGGTACATCCCGGTGGGGACAAAATTTACCAAGACATGAGATGTCAGTATTGGTGGAGCGGGATGAAGAGAGATATCGCCGTGTTTGTTTCTAAATGCGCCACCTGTCAGCTGGGTAAAGTGGATCATCAGAAACCGGCAGGACTTCTACAGCCATTAGAGGTCCCAATGTGGATGTGGGAGAGCATCTCCATGGATTTTATTACGGGGTTACCTACGTCACAGAGGGGTCACGACTCCATTTGGGTAATTATGGACAGGTTGACCAAAGTTGCTCATTTTCTACCCGTAAGGATAGACTACACTACGGGACAGTATGCCCAGCTTTTTATTGCAGAAATAGTGAGACTTCACGGTGTGCCCCTAAATATCGTGTCTGACCGAGATAAGATATTTGTTTCACGGTTTTGGGAGAGTTTTCAGGAGGCCATGGGCACGGATTTGCGGTTGAGTACGGCATATCACCCGCAGACCGATGGGCAAACCAAACGTACAAATCAGATGTTGGAGGACATGTTGCGTATGTGCATCATTGATTTTGGGGGTGGATGGGAGCAGTATCTTCCACTGGTGGAGTTTGCTTACAACAACTCCTACCAGTTCACCATTGGCATGGCTCCATTTGAGGCGTTGTACGGTAGACCTTGTCGTTCCCCAGCATGTTGGTTGGAGGTGGGGGACAACAAACTACTTGGGCCGGAAGTGATTCAGGATACTTCGGCAAGGATAGAATTGATACGGAGTCGCATTCGGGTAGCTCAAGATCGGCAGAAGAGCTATGCTGATGCGAAGAGGTTCTTCAGGGAGTTCCAAGTGGGGGACCAGGTTTTACTCAGAGTATCTCCTATGAAGGGGATTATGCGATTTGGGAAGAAGGGGAAGTTAGCACCGAGATACGTGGGATCATTTCCTATCATCGAGCGGATTGGGTCTGTTGCGTATAGACTTGGGTTATCGGAGCATTTACACAGGATTCATGATGTGTTTCATATTTCCTCGCTAAGGAAATATCTTAGAGATGATTTGGCTCATTCTCACATTGCTTTGGAGGACATCGATCTCCAGCCCGATAGCTCCTACGAGGAGGGGCCGATTGCTATTTTGGACCAAAGTGAGCGGAAACTGCGGTCAAAGATAGTTCCATTAGTGCGTGTTTAGTGACGACATCATAATCTCGAGGGGTCCACATGGGAGCATGAGGATGAGATGCGCGAAAGTTATCCAGATTTATTCTTACCAGGTACTTTCTAGTTCCGAATTTCGGGACGAAATTCTGTTATTAGGGGGGAAGTATGTAATACCCCGTACTTTTAATTGATATTTATTTATTGGGATTAATTAAATTAAATAGGTATTAATTGAGAATTAATCCGGATAAAATACTAACGAGATGTGAGTTGGTATTTGATTATAATGTGTATACATATGACATTATGTGAATATTGAATATATTGAAATTGTCACGAGATAGAAATACGGGCAATTTGGGAAATTTTATTGAGACGCGTGTGACTGTCGCGTCAAGAATGTAATTATTTTAATTAAAAAGTGAATTTTATTTTTATCAACTGAATGGTCATTTTGAGTGCGCCAACGCGTCCGGAAGGGTCGAAATAGTTGGAAAACACTAGCCGGGGGTTTAGTTTGGGTCCCGGGGCATTTTTAGGCCATACCGGCAACTTAAAAGGGTATTTTGGTATTTCAGAATTTTGGTAATTAAAACCCACGAAAATTAGAGTTTAAATATGGTTTATCATTAAACCCACTAACCCATTATCAGCACTAAACTAAGTAGTGGGCTACGGGAGAAGTTTAGAAAAGAAGTTAAAAGTCCAAAAATAAACCTCCACCTCCATTTTTGTCATCTTTGGAGAAGAAATTGTAGAGAGAGAGAGAGAGGAGAATTCTGCAGAGAGAGAGAGTGGAAATCAACCATCATCTTCTATCATCTTCATCTACAATAATCTGAAGAACGATTAAGGCAAGTGATTTAATTACAATTGATTCAATGATATGTTCTTCCATGTTTAGGGTAATTATCGAATTTGTCTTGGAAGATTGATACAAACCCATGAATTTGAGGATTAAAACTATACACCATGTTAGGATTTGCATGTAGACATATTCTGGATGAATTATGTATTCATACTATAGCCCTTGATAATTCAAAAACGGATTTAAGAAGAGGATTATTGTTGATTTTGAAAGAAATAGAAAACTAGGGTTCTTGATGATATTTTGATCTAAATAAGGCCTTTGGGTGATGATTAATTAGTTTTAGAACGTTAACATTGTTGTAGGATGATTATTTGATGATATTATAACGTTAGAATGAAGTTTCATGCATTGTAATGGATTTTTGGGACGATTTGAGGACTGCAAAACGAAGCAGTCCGTAACTTATCTGGTGCAATCGATCGATCGACATTCATCAGTTGATCGATCGACCACCATCGATCGATCGATGTTCAAGGTCGATCGATCGACCTTCCCAGAATGAGAAATATTTTCCCTAGTTAAATTTTAATGATGTTAACCCTTAGAAAATTATTAATGGAGATTTTATGAATATCCTTAGACTTAAGGAAGACCAGTAGGTATGGTTATAAAATTTGGACCTGAGTTAGAATTCAATTTGAGGAAATATTATGAAATCTAATAAAATTTGATGAGTGAGATAACATTAGGGTTAAAAGAGTAAATTCGAATAATTTGATGAAATGAGGTTTGGGGCAGAAGTAAGGATCTTAAGAATAATGATGTTATATGTGGGAATAATAGGAGATTTAGTAATCCCTTTGAGATAGGTTTTAAGTACAAGAAACTATGACGTGAGATGTGTCGACAGTCTACATTATATATTATCGGAAGACTTAAAAATGTATAAAATTGGATTAATGGTATAAGGATGTAGAATATACCTTTATTAATATTGAGATATCTAAGATGTGTGAATGCTTAGTATATGACTTATGTGTATGACATACCTACCATACTTGCTATCACGGGAGGTTTGCGTTCGTTTAGGACCATCTAATCTTTGTGTGCCTACGGGGGGATATAGATTGGTACCTCGAGAACATAGGTCAGAGAAGGACTTTTTGGGAAGTTAATAAGTCTGCTGATCATTGGAGCGTAGGTATGTGCGTGACCCATGTGATGTGACTATGTTCGCCTCCATTGTTTGTGATTGTTGTTATCTGAGAACGATTCCTGAGAGATTCGGAATGCGTGATCCTTACGTACGTGATGTACCGGGATGGATAGCAGAGTATGTGTGCACCGCAGCTTAGTCTCGGGGTGCTTGTATTGTATATTTATGATGTGAATGATATACGGTTAAATGAACAGACTTGTCATGTTTAATTATGAGAATAATTTATAGTAACTCCTTGAGAAGATAAATAAGGGGATAACCTCCAGTAAATGGTAATGCTAATATTTGAGAATCCGAGTTTAAGTAAAGCTATCTATTCAAGTGATAACATTGGGAATTCATATTGTGAATCGAGTAGATGGGTTAGAACTTATGTCGGTTTAGTTAGATATAAATACCACTTAGATGGGTACTGTACGTTAGGAGTGCACGATTAGTCGAGAGGTGAGTATTTCATGTGAGAGCACGTCCTAACATGTATTTTGCATTCTTTGTTTTAATGTTATTAAAGCACTTGCTGTTTTTAAAATACTCTCCACTTTCGGGCTCTGACCCGTTTGCTTTCAAATCTATTTTTGTAAAAAAACCTTTTAGGTGCCCAGCCACAAGGACACCATGCATAGGATTTCCATTCAGGTGACGAGCTGTAGCTGTTTGTGGAAGTTACAGGGCCTTGCTAGTAGATGCTTCTTTTGTCTTGACTCTATTCAGTTTTCATCATTTGCAGGGCATGTCGCCCATTTCTATTAGAGATATTTCATATTTCAGTTATTCAGATAGTTGGCATGTAATTAATTCAGGATACACTGTTTTATTTATTTTTGTGGTGGGATTGTTGTGAGGGGTTTTCCTCCGGACTTATTATTATTTGTTGGTTACTTTATCTTTATGGTGTATGGTTATGATATTCTTTCATAATTCTTTTATTGTATGTTAATCAGATTTAATTTAAAATTTGACATCTTACTTTTTAAATACTAGGTGGTTAGTAATTATTAAAATGTTTTCGACTGTGATGCTGTTAACTAGACCAACTTGACATTTTGTATTAATTTAATAAAGGAGTAGCTACCCGGTATTTAATTAGTCGGGGTGTCACACTAAACCCCCGGGTACACTTTTCTGACTATCTCGACCCTTCCGGACACTTTGGTGCACTCAAAATGACTATACAGATGAATTATAATTTATTCACTTTAATAATAATAATTTAGTCCTGACATGACACAGGCGCGTCCCAAATTAAATTTCCATTATTGCCATGTTATGCACTCGTGACAATTTTAATAAAATCAATCTCATACATTACTTAACTCATCTAGTAATATTCAACAAATTTCCAATAATTACAAACTCTCGTCACGCTAGTTAATATTTAAAATAAAATGTCGGATTAATATTAAATTAATATCTCTATTAAATTCAATAATTCCCAAATTTTAAAAGCCATAAAAATACGGGGTATTACATACTTCCCCCTAATAACGGAATTGAGTCCCGAAATTCGGAAAAATATAGCGTAACTAGTAAGGGAAATTTCGGGTATTAATCTCACATCTCATGTAATTTTCATCGTACCACCCATATAGTACATTACTGAATACCCCCAATAATATGATACTCCAAGCCTTACCATTTAGTTAAATTATCTTGAGTTAAACTTTACCTAAGTCATCAAACAACTAAATCTGAAAGTCACAACTTCTACTTTCATTAACCTCAAGAATACTTACTGTATCACAAATATGGAAAATAATACAATCCAACCATCTAGGGTACCCATACACCAAATGTGTGTACATTCCATCATAAGGTCTAAATGAAAATGATTCCACTGTAAGGTTACCCTTAATTAACTGACTACTTAGTCTATAATCCGTATTTCTATGATTTCCACATTCTCATTTGGCGATTTCATTTCCCTCAAATCATGCTACAACTCATAACTCTATGATTAATGTAAATATATACATATAATGGCAAAGGTTATAAACTCATATTCTAAAGACCTAACTTACTTCGACTCCCAACGTTCTTTAGTTTCATGCGTGGGGTGTCTCGCAGAGCGAAATCCAAACAAGGAGCCCCCCGATACACTACTACCTAAAATAGTTGGTCATCAAAACTCCTCAGGTCCTTAGTTTATAGTATATAACATCCCAACAGGTTTTATCTATCTATATAAAAGTCTACTTATTCACTCTCGTAACAAAGACAATACGCTGGCTATAACGATCAATCTTGGTATCATATACAAGAAGTCAATCCATGCCGATAATCACATCCTACTCGGATATGTCTATGACAAGTAAATCCCCGATAAAATTAAACTCACGTTATGATATATAAAAATAATAATAGGTGTCCCACTACCCATCGGCGAGTCTACATAATTAATAGTGCCAATGGCCAAGTCTTGTAACCCTATGGTCCATGCAATTCTAATAGCTACAAACGAGTGTGAGGTCCTAATGACAATCATTATGCGCCCCATAATTCCATAGATAGAAAATGTACCCTCATTCGCGGGCGGTGGTTATTGACTCCCACTATTTTAACTTTGCTCCGATGAGTCAAGAAAATTTTTTACCCCAAACTTTCAGTTCTAGTTAACCACCCTCCACTATATGTCCAAGCCTTTGAATATATTGCCTTCGTTGGGTAACACACCCAATTCCTGTATTTCTAGAACTTTTACTGATGACTCTCCTCAATTTTCCATTTGACCCTCTCCCAAGTGTACCACGTTGGGTGAGTCTAATTTGGCATCACCTTTGAGTACAGTAGCACTTGGAATTTGTAGGCTGCGTTATATAACCGTCTTTATAGTCCTGGCCTCTCATGCCAACTAGGGGTGACCTCGACTATGGTCATCATCCTTAAACATACTTCATAACCTCCTAAGTACGACCTCTGCTATCCGTCCAATGGACCTCATCTGCCATACTTCTTGTATGAACACGTCCAAACGCAAATAAGATTCACTAATATATACGTTATAGCAGGAGAACTGAATATTACCATAGAAATCAACAATCCTAATCATAGGGCTTTATATCAAATAAAGTAACGCTCATCTGCAAGTATAGTAAGCCGTACAGACCCTAAAGGACACTAGAACCTGATGCTCTGATACCACCTGTAACACCCCGCCTAATTAAATACCAGGTGATCAGTCCTTTATTAAATTAACATCAAGGTGAATGGTTGGTTCATTCTCAGCATCACTTTCGTAAAATAATATTTAATTAGGCTAAGTGTCAAAACCATTTAAAACCTCATTTTTCCTTTATTAAATAGCAATAAAAAACTTTTTAATACCCAACAGTTAAGAATTACATAAATAATAAGGATGGCAATTTACAAACAAGAATTAAACCATCTATATAATCCAAACCAAGTTTAAGAACCATAACTGAAATCATCCTGACAAGAGTTAACTCCCAAGGAGTATTGAATACCGAAAATATAAATGAACATAAATCCTTGACAAGATCTAAACGGAATAGGAAATCGGGCGACACATTCCCTAACTATGAAGATCTAAAATAGGAACTGATTCAATGATGAAGTCTTCTAAACCAAGGTCCTGCAACTCCCACATAAATAGCAGCACGTCTAATCCAAAGAACCTAAGCATGACGCCCCTGTGGCTGGGCACCGGTAATACATACATATATATATATAAGAAAAAGAAATGATAGAAAACGGGTCAGAGCCCGAGTGTAAAGCAATTTTAAAAATAGTTTAGCAAGTATTTAAAATGCTTACCGGTTAAAATCACAACCATGTTAGTATGCGACACTCTCTTGAGAATCATCACCTCTCATCTAGTGTGCACTCCTACTGTACCTCTAGGACATCCTAGTTATAGTTCCCACGCTAACTAGATTATTCACATGTATCCATTCTTTATAGCCCAAATTATTCCCACGTATTAACCTTATAATACCTATAATGATGTTGTAAACATATATATATATATCCATTTAGATTCAACATGGATAAGTCCCTTATTAATTCAATTCAACTAAGTGTTTTCATACATAACTATCTTACATTTCTACTTTTGCCACATAGTAGATATCATTACATGTATATATATATATATATACTATACTGCACCCCGAGACATAGCTGCGGTGATGCATTACTCTGCTATTTTGTCCCAATACATCACGTCGCTGTATAGGGGACTATAGGTTCGGTAAAGATTCCTCGAACCATAAATATCAACACAAAAATTGGAGGCGAACATAGGTCTCATACCCACGGGTGACGCACATACCTACGTTCCCATAATCAGCAGACTTATCAACATACCGATTAGTCTTTCATAGTCCTATGTTCTCAAGCAACAAAAACAAAATCCCATGGATTCATCAGGATATGACTGCCCTCACGCACAAACCTCCCGTCGATAGCAGGTAACCTAGGTATGTCATACACAGATACATAATATATGCACATTCACAAAGTCATACATATAAATATTCATATTTTCCAAATCAAGTTCGCCCACGACCCATAATTGTTATTATCCATTCTTAACAAAAATTTTACTCAATTATTTCTTATAACGGATTCATATATTTTATTCTCATTTATTATTTACTTCGTTCTTACTTCTCATCTCTTGAAGTATTCTTTCTCACTAAGTATAAATTTCAGTAGGTATACTCTCACTTACCTTCTAGTCTAAATCTTTCATGAGTTTCAATCTTTTAGTAAACGTACGCACTCCAATGTATGAATAACTCCCCGTTAACCCAAAATTTCATCTCATATTAATTTCACTCAACGAAGTCTACTTAGACCCTATTGGTCCTCTTCATAACCCATCATACTCTATCAATGATGATCAAGGGTTCCTACGCATTTTAACCGGACTAAACAAAAAGGGAAAAAATATGCAGTTTTCCAGGAGAGGTCGATCGATCGAGTAAAGGGGGTTGATCGATCGATCATCGATCGATCGATGTTCTTGAGTCAATCGATCGATAAAGCAGTTCTTGCCCATTTTTCTGCAATATTCAACCTACGGGTTCAACGATTTTAACCCCTCCAAACCTCTATAATTTCATCCCAAACTCCCATCAAAGTAATCCAAGTGTATATGCAATGTACATAAACAAGTTCTAACGGAACTACATCAATAAATCCTCAACGAATCAATCAAAAAGGGGTTTAATCTCAAATCTCTTTATAAAACCAAATTTTGCATGAATAATCACCACCCTCTAATTTAATCAAGTTTTTCTTCCCAAATATTATAATAAATCCATGGGTAATCCTATACATATGATCCAGATTTTAGACTATATGGATTCTGACCTACAACATATATGAATTCTCTTCCAAAACATATAATTCTTCAATTAAAACATATGATTTTCATTCCTAGACTAACATGGAAGGTATATTAACTTGGAATTTAGCAAGATAGATACTTGCCTGGGATTCAAGGATATGATTTGTTGATAAAAATTATATGGATGCGTTCCTCGTCATGCGATCTATGTTTTGATGGTGGTGGCGGTGCAATCGGGTGAGTTCTAGGCCTTGGATTGCTTGAAAAACTCTTCACATTCTTCTCAAATCTCTTCACCTTCTTCTCTAATGGATGACTTAGGCTTTGTTCTTGTTAGCCCCAAGAGACAACTCTAAATGGCTAATAAATATTGAGAAAGTTCGTGGGTTTAATTACCCAAAAATATCAAATGTCTAAAATACCTTCCCGGGGTGTCAATTAGGCCTAAAAATGCCCCGAGACCCAAACATAACCCCCGGGTACACTTTTCTGACTATCTCGACCCTTCCGGACACTTTGGTGCACTCAAAATGACTATACATATGAATTATAATTTATTCACTTTAATAATAATAATTTAGTCCTGACATGACACAGGCGCGTCCCAAATTAAATTTCCATTATTGCCATTTTATTCACTCGCGACAATTTTAATAAAATCAATCTCATACATTACTTTAATCATCTAGTAATATTCAACAAATTTCCAATAATTACTAACTCTCGTCACGCTAGTAAATATTTAAAATAAAATGTCGGATTAATATTAAATTAATATCTCTATTAAATTCAATAATTCCCAAATTTTAAAAGCCATAAAAATACGGGGTATTACATACTTCCCCCTAATAACGGAATTGAGTCCCGAAATTCGGAAAAATAAAGTGTAACTGGTAAGGGCAATTCCGGGTATTAATCTCACATCTCATGTAATTTTCATCGTACCACCCATATAGTACATTACCGAATACCCCCACTAATATGATACTCCAAGCCTTACCATTTAGTTAAATTATCTTGAGTTAAACTTTACCTAAGTCATCAAACAACTAAATCTGGAAGTCATAACTTCTACTTTCATTAACCTCAAGAATACTTACTGTGTCACAAATATGGAAAATACTACAATCCAACCATCCAGGGCGCCCATACACCCAATGTGTGTACATTCCATCATAAGGTCTAAATGAAAGTGATTCCACTGTAAGGTTACCCTTAGTTAACTGACTACTTATTCTATAATCCGTATTTCTATGATTTCCACATTCTCATTTGGCGATTTCATTTGCCTCAAATCATGCTACAACTCATAACTCTATGATTAATGTAAATATATACATATAATGGCAAAGGTTATAAACTCATATTCTAAAGACCTAACTTACTTCGACTCCCAACGTTCTTTAGTTTCATGCGTGGGGTGTCTCGTAGAGCGAAATCCAAACAAGGAGCCCCCCGATACACTACTACCTAAAATAGTTGGTCATCAAAACTCCTCAGGTCCTTAGTTTATAGTATATAACATCCCAACAGGTTTTATCTATCTATATAAAAGTCTACTTATTCACTCTCGTAACAAAGACAATATGCTGGCTATAACGATCAATCTTGGTATCATATACAAGAAGTCAATCCATGCCGATAATCACATCCTACTCGGATATGTCTATGACAAGTAAATCCCCGATAAAATTAAACTCACGTTATGATATATAAAAATAATAATAGGCGTCCCACTACCCATCGGCGAGTCTACATAAATAATAGTGCCAATGGCCAAGTCTTGTAACCCTATGGTCCATGCAATTTTAATAGCTACAAATGAGTGTGAGGTCCTAATGACAATCATTATGCGCCCCATAATTCCATAGATAGAAAATGTACCCTCATTCGCGGGCGGTGGTTATTGACTCCCACTATTTTAACTTTGCTCCGATGAGTCAAGAAAATTTTTTACCCCAAACATTCAGTTCTAGTTAACCACACTCCACTATATGTCCAAGCCTTTGAATATATTGCCTTCGTTGGGTAACACACCCAATTCCCATATTTCTAGAACTTTTACTGATGACTCTCCTTAATTTTCCATTTGACCCTCTCCCAAGTTTACCACGTTGGGTGAGTCTAATTTGGCATCACCTTCGACTATAGTAGCACTTGGAATTTGTAGGCTGCTGATGCAGCGTAAATATTGCATATTTCACCCGTTAACCTACGCGTTATTAGCCCCCTCGGGTATCTTAATCCCTATATTTATGCTCATTAACCAGACAACCTCGGATTTATATGTTAACATGTTTTGCAGGGGTTAATTGAGCTTTTGTAGGTATTTGGATGCTTAGTATGAAGTTCGGACGCATTCCGTCGAAGTTTCGTACGCAACCGCACGTTCAAGGGCATTTTAGTCTTTTCACAGCTCTGGCACCTGGTCCGACATCTCATCGAAGTTGTATCCCTCCTCTCTAGCTTCGCGTGGCCACGAACGGTGCGCGATTCCGATTCATAACGAAGAAGTTACGGCGATTTCAGCGGAGGAAAAAATAAGGAAAGCAAAAGAGGAGAAGAGAAGAAGAAAAGAGGAATGCAGTAGGCTGCTGCAATCTGCCCTGCTTGATCGATCGATCGACCCATTTGGTCGATTGATCGACCGTTCTAATTTGCCGAATTTTTGCCTAGGTCGATCGATCGACCAAAGGGGTCGATCGATCGATGCTCTGTTTTCTGCAGATATTTTGCCTTCTTTTCTTTCTTCTTTATTTTTATTCCAACTTACTATATAAGCCAATTTTGTTGTAATAAGAAAGAGATGAGTAGATACACGATTTTAGGTTAGAATAGTTAGGGTTTTGAGAGTTTTGGATGGTTCTTCTTCATTTCTCTTTAGACTGACAATCTAATTGGTTTGTATGTTGACTATTCATCTCCCCTACCAATTAATATAGTTGTATTTCATTATTTCCTTGCTTTCTAATTAGATTTACATGCTTTCCTAAATAGTTTATTGTGTTTATTTATTTCTTTCTTAGTTTAATTAGTTTATTCATGCTTAGACCTTAGATAAATAGGGTCGGGATTTCATTTCCGCCATTTACGGGTTTGGACCTCGAAAGTTAGGTTTTGTGTAAAATTGCGTTTAATTGAAACCGCGCGTATCAAAGTTGGATTTTTATGCGTTTAACTTTCTTTGTCACGCAACGTTAGTGTTTATAGCGACAATCCGAATTTAATCCGCGTGCGACCATTTTCCATTAAATGTTTAATCTCGCAACTTTGGCTTAAATTCCTTATTGTGTGATGTTTATGCTTAATTAAAAATGCTCGATTAAATGTTTTCCAACCGAAACTCTAATTAGTAGTTGTTTCGATCCCTGTGGTGGAATGCGATCCCGATCCTCGCTTTACTTTTGTGTAGCGTAACTTATTCTTTTCTTTTGTCACCATAACCACCCATCACCTTTTCATTTATTTCTTTTACACCATTTTTATTCTTGAAGTTTTAAAACAATTAACATCTAAAATTCTATCACTCCCTGTGGATTTCTTACGATACCCGACTTACCGCTGTTCTTGCTTGTCAAGTGTAGTAGTAGCTTAGGTTTTCTTTTGTATCGAGGCGGCGAAACACACAACGATTGTGTCCTCACACGAACACACTTTTTCCGCCCGGTCAGCTGCGTTATAACCGTCTTTATAGTCCTGGCCTCTCGTGCCATACTAGGGGTGACCTCGACTATGGTCATCATCCTCAAACATACTTCATAACCTCCTAAGTACGACCTCCGCTATCCGTCCAATGGACCTCATCTGCCATACTTCTTATATGAACACGTCCAAACGCAAATAAGATTCACTAATATATACATTATAGCAGGAGAACTGAATCTTACCATAGAAATCAACAATCCTAATCATAGGGCTCTATATCAAATAAAGTAACGCTCATCTGCAAGTATAGTAAGCCGTACAGACCCTAAAGGACACTAGAACCTGATGCTCTGATACCACCTGTAACACCCCGCCTAATTAAATACTAAGTGATCAGTCCTTTATTAAATTAACATCAAGGTGAACGGTTGGTTCATTCGCAGCATCACTTTCGTAAAATAATATTTAATTAGGCTAAGTGTCAAAACCATTTAAAACCACATTTTTCCTTTATTAAATACCAATAAAAAACTTTTTAATACCCAAAAGTTAAGAACTACATAAATACTAAGGATGGAAATTTACAAAAAATAATTAAACCATCTATATAATCCAAACCAAGTTTAAGAACCATAACTGAAATCATCCTGACAAGAGTTAACTCCCAAGGAGTATTGAATACCGAAAATATAAATGAACATAAATCCTTGACAAGATCTAAACGGAATAGGAAATCGGGCGACACATTCCCTAACAATGAAGATCTAAAATAGGAACTGATTCAATGATGATGTCGTCTAAAGCAAGGTCCTACAACTCCCACATAAATAGCAGCACGTCCAATACAAAGAACCTAAGCATGACGCCCCTGTGGCTGGGCACCGGTAATACATACATATATATACAAGAGAGAAAGAAATGACAGAAAACAGGTCAGAGCCCGAGTGTAAAGAAATTTTAAAAATAGTTTAGCAAGTATTTAAAATGCTTACCGGTTAAAATCACAACCATGTTAGTAGGCGACACTCTCTTGAGAATCATCACCTCTCATCTAGTGTGCACTCCTACTGTACCTCTAGGACATCCTAGTTATAGTTCCCACGCTAACTAGATTATTCACATGTATCCATTCTTTATAGCCCAAATTATTCCCACGTATTAAACTTATAATACCTATAATGATGTTATAAACATATATATATATCCATTTAGATTCAACATGGATAAGTCCCTTATTAATTCAATTCAACTAAGTGTTTTCATACATAACTATCTTACATTTCTACTTTTGCCACATAGTAGATACCTCTACATGTATATATATATTCACTAGATTATATATATATATATATATACTATACTGCACCCCGAGACATAGCTGCGGTGATGCATTACTCTGCTATTTTGTCCCAATACATCACGTCGCTGTATAGGGGACTATAGGTTCGGTAAAGATTACTCGAACCACAATATCAACACAAAAATTGGAAGCGAACAGAGGTCTCATACCCACGGGTGACGCACATACCTACGTTCCCATAATCAGCAGACTTATCAACATACCGATAAGTCTTTCATAGTCCTATGTTCTCGAGCAACAAATACAAAATCCCATGGATTCATCAGGATATGACTGCCCTCACGCACAAACCTCCCGTCGATAGCAGGTAAGCTAGGTATGTCATACACAGATACATAATATATGCACATTCACAAAGTCAAACATATAAATATTCATATTTTCCAAATCAGGTTCGCCCACGACCCATAATTGTTATTATCCATTCTCAACACAAATTTTACTCAATTATTTCTCATAACGGATTCATCTATTTTATTCTCATTTATTATTTACTTCGTTCTTACTTCTCATCTCTCGAAGTATTCTTTCTCACTAAGTATAAATTTCAGTAGGTATACTCTCACTTACCTTCGAGTCTAAATCTTTCATAAGTTTCAATCTTTTAGTAAACGTACGCACTCCAATGTATTTATAACTCCCCGTTAACCCAAAATTTTATCTCATATTAATTTCACTCAACGAAGTCTACTTAGACCCTATTGGTCCTCTTCATAACCCATTATACTCTATCAATGATGATCAAGGGTTCCTACGCATTTTAACCGGACTAAGAAAAAAGGGAAAAAATATGCAGTTTTCCAGGATAGGTCGATCGATCGAGTAAAGGGGGTCGATCGATCGATCATCGATCGATCGATGTTCTTGAGTCAATCGATCGATAAAGCAGTTCTTGCCCATTTTTCTGCAATATTCAACCTACGGGTTCAACCATTTTAACCCCTCCAAACCTCTATAATTTCATCCCAAACTCCCATCAAAGTAATCCAAGTGTATAGGCAATGTACATAAACAAGTTCTAACGTAACTACATCAATAAATCCTCAACGAATCAATCAAAAAGGGGTTTAATCTCAAATTTCTTTATAAAACCAAATTTTGCATGAATAATCACCACCCTTTAATTTAATCAAGTTTTTCTTCCCAAATATTATAATAAATCCATGGGTAATCCTATACATATGTTCCAGATTTTAGACTATATGGATTCTCACCTACAACATATATGAATTCTCTTCCAAAACATATAATTCTTTAATTAAAACATATGATTTTCATTCCTAGACTAACAAGGAAGGTATATTAACTTGGAATTTAGCAAGATAGATACTTTCCTGGGATTCAAGGATATGATTTGTTGATAAAAATTATATGGATGCGTTCCTCATCATGCGATCTACGTTTTGGTGGTGGTGGCGGTGCAATCAGGTGAGTTCTAGGCCTTGGATTGCTTGAAAAACTCTTCACATTCTTCTCAAATCTCTTCACCTTCTTCTCTAATGGATGACTTAGGCTTTGTGCTTGTTAACCCCAAGAGACAACTCTAAATGGCTAATAAATACTGAGAAAATTCGTGGGTTTAATTACCAAAAAATATCAAATGTCTAAAATACCTTCCCGGGGTGTCAATTAGGCCTAAAAATGCCCCGAGACCCAAACTAAACCCCCGGGTACACTTTTCTGACTATCTCGACCCTTCCGGACACTTTGGTGCACTCAAAATGACTATACAGATGAATTATAATTTATTCACTTTAATAATAATAATTTAGTCCTGACATGACACAGGCGCGTCCCAAATTAAATTTCCATTATTGCCATTTTATTCACTCGTGACAATTTTAATAAAATCAATCTCATACATTACTTTACTCATCTAGTAATATTCAACAAATTTCCAATAATTACTAACTCTCGTCACGCTAGTAAATATTTAAAATAAAATGTCGGATTAATATTAAATTAATATCTCTATTAAATTCAATAATTCCCAAATTTTAAAAGCCATAAAAATACGGGGTATTACATACTTCCCCCTAATAACGGAATTGAGTCCCGAAATTCGGAAAAATAAAGCGTAACTGGTAAGGGCAATTCCGGGTATTAATCTCACATCTCATGTAATTTTTATCGTACCACCCATATAGTACATTACCGAATACCCCCACTAATATGATACTCCAAGCCTTACCATTTAGTTAAATTATCTTGAGTTAAACTTTACCTAAGTCATCAAACAACTAAATCTGGAAGTCACAACTTCTACTTTCATTAACCTCAAGAATACTTACTGTGTCACTAATACGGAAAATACTACAATCCAACCATCCAGGGCGCCCATACACCCAATGTGTGTACATTCCATCATAAGGTCTAAATGAAAGTGATTCCACTGTAAGGTTACCCTTAATTAACTGACTACTTAGTCTATAATCCGTATTTCTATGATTTCCACATTCTCATTTGGCGATTTCATTTGCCTCAAATCATGCTACAACTCATAACTCTATGATTAATGTAAATATATACATATAATGCAAAGGTTATAAACTCATATTCTAAAGACCTAACTTACTTCGACTCCCAACGTTCTTTAGTTTCATGCGTGGGGTGTCTCGCAGAGCGAAATCCAAACAAGGAGCCCCCCGATACACTATTACCTAAAATAGTTGGTTATGAAAACTCCTGAGGTCCTCAGTTTATAGTATATAACATCCCAACAGGTTTTATCTATCTATATAAAAGTCTACTTATTCACTCTCGTAACAAAGACAATACGCTGGCTATAACGATCAATCTTGGTATCATATACAAGAAGTCAATCCATGCCGATAATCACATCCTACTCGGATATGTCTATGACAAGTAAATCCCCGATAAAATTAAACTCACGTTATGATATATAAAAATAATAATAGGCGTCCCACTACCCATCGGCGAGTCTACATAAATAATAGTGCCAATGGCCAAGTCTTGTAACCCTATGGTACATGCAATTCTAATAGCTACAAATGAGTGTGAGGTCCTAATGACAATCATTATGCGCCCTATAATTCCATAGATAGAAAATGTACCCTCATTCGCGGGCGGTGGTTATTGACTCCCACTATTTTAACTTTGCTCCGATGAGTCAAGAAACTTTTTTACCCCAAACTTTCAATTCTAGTTAACCACCCTCCACTATATGTGCAAGCCTTTGAATATATTGCCTTCGTTGGGTAACACACCCAATTCCCGTATTTCTAGAACTTTTACTGATGACTCTCCTCAATTTTCCATTTGACCCTCTCCCAAGTGTACCACGTTGGGTGAGTCAAATTTGGCATCACCTTCGACTACAGTAGCACTTGGAATTTGTAGGCTGCGTTATAACCGTCTTTATAGTCCTGGCCTCTCGTGCCATACTAGGGGTGACCTCGACTATGGTCATCATCCTCAAACATACTTCATAACCTCCTAAGTACGACCTCCGTTATCCGTCCAATGGACCTCATCTGCCATACTTCTTGTATGAACACGTCCAAACGCAAATAAGATTCACTAATATATACGTTATAGCAGGAGAACTGAATCTTAACCTAGAAATCAACAATCCTAATCATAGGTCTCTATATCAAATAAAGTAACGCTCAGCTGCAAGTATAGTAAGCCGTACAGACCCTAAAGGACACTAGAACCTGATGCTCTGATACCACCTGTAACACCCCGCCTAATTAAATACCAGGTGATCAGTCCTTTATTAAATTAACATCAAGGTGAACGGTTGGTTCATTCTCAGCATCACTTTCGTAAAATAATATTTAATTAGGCTAAGTGTCAAAACCATTTAAAACCTCATTTTTCCTTTATTAAATACCAATAAAAAACTTTTTAATACCCAACAGTTAAGAATTACATAAATACTAAGGATGGAAATTTACAAACAAGAATTAAACCATCTATATAATCCAAACCAAGTTTAAGAACCATAACTGAAATCATCCTGACAAGAGTTAACTCCCAAGGAGTATTGAATACCGAAAATATAAATGAACATAAATCCTTGACAAGATCTAAACGGAATAGGAAATCGGGCGACACATTCCCTAACAATGAAGATCTAAAATAGGAACTGATTCAATGATGAAGTCGTCTAAAGCAAGGTCCTACAACTCCCAAATAAATAGCAGCACGTCCAATCCAAAGAACCTAAGCATGACGCCCCTGTGGCTGGGCACCGGTAATACATACATATGTATACAAGAGAGAAAGAAATGACAGAAAACAGGTCAGAGCCCGAGTGTAAAGCAATTTTAAAAATAGTTTAGCAAGTATTTAAAATGCTTACCGGTTAAAATCATAACCATGTTAGTATGCGACACTCTCTTGAGAATCATCACCTCTCATCTAGTGTGCACTCCTACTGTACCTCTAGGACACCCTAGTTATAGTTCCCATTATTCACGTGTATCCATTCTTTATAGCCCAAATTATTCCCACGTATTAACCTTATAATACCTATAATGATGTTATAAACATATATATATATATCCATTTAGATTCAACATGGATAAGTCCCTTATTAATTCAATTCAACTAAGTTTTTTCATACATAACTATCTTACATTTCTACTTTTGCCACATAGTAGATATCATTACATGTGTATATATATATATATATATATATATATATTCACTAGATTATATATATATATATACTATACTGCACCCTGAGACATAGCTGCGGTGATGCATTACTCTGCTATTTTGTCCCAATACATCACGTCGATGTATAGGGGACTATGGGTTCGGTAAAGATTCCTCGAACCACAAATATCAACACAAAAATTGGAGGCGAACATAGGTCTCATACCCACGGGTGACGCACATACATACGTTCCCATAATCAGAAGACTTATCAACATACCGATAAGTCTTTCATAGTCCTATGTTCTCAAGCAACAAATATAAAATCCCATGGATTCATCAGGATATGACTGCCCTCACGCAAAAACCTCCCGTCGATAGCAGGTAAGCTAGGTATGTCATACACAGATACATAATATATGCACATTCCCAAAGTCATACATATAAATATTCATATTTTCCAAATCAGGTTCGCCCATGACCCATAATTGTTATTATCCATTCTCAACACAAATTTTACTCAATTATTTCTCATAACGGATTCATATATTTTATTCTCATTTATTATTTACTTCGTTCTTACTTCTCATCTCTCGAAGTATTCTTTCTCACTAAGTATAAATTTCAGTAGGTATACTCTCACTTACCTTCTAGTCTAAATCTTTCATGAGTTTCAATCTTTTAGTAAACATACGCACAATTTTCAATGTATGAATAACTCCCCGTTAACCCAAAATTTCATCTCATATTAATTTCACTCAACGAAGTCTACTTAGAACCTATTGGTCCTCTTCATAACCCATTATACTCTATCAATGATGATCAAGGGTTCCTATGCATTTTAACCGGACTAAACAAAAAGGGAAAAAATATGCAGTTTTTTAGGAGGGGTCGATCGATCATTGATCGATCGATGTTCTTGAGTCGATCGATCGATCAAGCAGTTCTTGCCAATTTTTCTGCAATATTCAACCTACGGGTTCAACCATTTTAACCCCTCCAAACCTCTATAATTTCATCCCAAACTCCCATCAAAGTAATCCAAGTGTATAGGCAATGCACATAAACAAGTTCTAACGTAACTACATCAATAAATCCTCAACGAATCAATCAAAAAGGGGTTTGATCTCAAATCTCTTTATAAAACCAAATTTTGCATGAATAATCACCACCCTTTAATTTAATCAAGTTTTTCTTCCCAAATATTATAATAAATCCATGGGTAATCCTCTACATATGATCCAGATTTTAGACTATATGGATTCTCACCTACAACATATATGAATTCTCTTCAAAAACATATAATTCTTCAATTAAAACATATGATTTTCATTCCTAAACTAACATGGAAGGTATATTAACTTGGAATTTAGCAAGATAGATACTTGCCTGGGATTCAAGGATATGATTTGTTGATAAAAATTATATGGATGCGTTCCTCGTCATGCGATCTACGTTTTGGTGGTGGTGGCGGTGCAATCGGGTGAGTTCTAGGCATTGGATTGCTTGAAAAACTCTTCACCTTCTTCTCTTATCACTTCACCTTCTTCTCTGATGGATGGCTTAGGCTTTGTGTTTGTTAACCCCAGGAGACAACTCTAAATGGATAATAAATACTGAGAAAATTCGTGAGTTTAATTACCCAAAAATACCAAATGTCTAAAATACCTTCCCGGGGTGTCAATTAGGCCTAAAAATGCCCCGAGACCCAAACTAAACCCCCGAGTACACTTTTCTCACTATCTCGACCCTTTCGGACACGTTGGCGCACTCAAAATGACTATACAGATGATTTATAATTTATTCACTTTAATAATAATAATTTAATCCTGACACGACACAGGCGCGTCCCGAATTTAATTTCCATAATTGCCATTTTATTCACTCGTGACAATTTTAATAAAATCAATCTCATATATTACTTTACTCATCTAGTAATATTCAACAAATTTCCAATAATTACTAGCTCTCGTCACGCTAGTAAATATTTAAAATAAAATGCCGGATTAATATTAAATTAATATCTCAATTAAATTCAATAAATCCCCAAATTTGAAAAACCATAAAAATACGGGGTATTACATATGTCCCAGAATAGCGAAAGGCGGAGATTTGTAAAGACAAATTTCCAATTGAGTCAATTTGTATGTATTTGATTAATTTCGGACAAAATATTTTGAGTCATAGGTTAGGCTTTATATATTAACCCTTCAAGCCTATGACATGTTTGATTGAAGATGAAGTGGGAAAGATTCAGAGACTGCATTATCGTTACATGTTTAGTATTCATGATTCCGAGGATCTCTTAGGTATGAATGCATATACATTTCAAATGAGTTTATGTTGTTCGTTCGAACGAGATGTGAAAGTCATTAAAATGACCTTCTAATGAACATCAAATGATTTTTTTTAACAGAACAAATTGTAACACCCCATAATTTTATTGATTTTTATACTGGGAATTAACTCGGATTAATTAAATTATATTTGAAAAATTAATCCGATAAAATAAATATTAATTATCGAGATAAGGCTTATTATGTATTTATATTAAAATATTACTTAGTGAATGAGTAATAATAATGATAAGAAAATATTATGATTGTCGTGAGTGAGAAATACGACATTTACGGTGAATTTAGTCAGGACGAACGTGTCAGTCGTGTCGGGACTTAATTTGAAAAATGAAATATAATTTAATTCTACATAATCCAAATGGTAGTTTTGAGTGCGCTATTGTGTCCGGAAGGGTCGAAATAGTCAGAAAAGTCTCCTCGAGAGTCTAGTTTGGGTCCCGGGACACTTTTAGGCCAAATCGAAACTCCGAAGGGGTATTTTGGTCTTTTTAAATTTTGGGAAATAGAGACCTACAAAAATTGGAGAGTTATATTATCATATACGTAAGGGAAGTTAGGGTTATCAGTTGGCAAACACAAAGAGAGGCCACATGAGGAGGAAGGAGAGGTGTTCCAAGGCCAAGAACCACCATTCTTGCACCACCACCACCACCAACGTTGCGTAGATCGGGAGGAGAGGAACCTAAACCTATTATATTTTTGTAGAAATTCATACCTACATATAGAAGCAAGTATTTATCTTGATGAATTTTGATTCGATATATTATCCATGTTAGAGTAAGATTGAATACTAATCATGGAAATATGAATTTGGTTTTGAATTTGAGAATTTGATGATGAATTTGGGTAGCAATTGCATGTAGACAGAACCCTTATATAATTAGAATATGAAATCAGATCATATGTGGGAATAATAATAGAAGAAATATGAGTTTCGATGATGTTCTTGAATAAATATGATAATCTAGGGTTTTCTGAAAGTTTAGTGTTGAATTAATCATATTTCATGAATCTTCATGATGATTTAGAGATTCATTTACGTTAGAAATCATGGATATATGTTAGTATAATATTTAGTACACTTTACTTGTAGTTTGGGATTGAGCCATGGAGGTTTTAAGGGTTAAAAACCGTGGAAAGCCGAGCATGAAGAAGATGAAATGGCACGTACAGCGAACCGGTTCGGTATACCCCTCAAACCGATTCGACGAACATGTTCGGCTGTTCCCCCAAACCGATTTGGGGGTCCTGGTAATCTGGGCCTCGGTTTTTTAAAATTTTTGGTAGGTTAGAATTCCGATTTACTTCCGATTGAAGAGAATTATGGTTAACAAAGCCCATGGTATATTGGATATTTGATCTCACAAAAATTATGATGAGCTTGAAGAATACGAGTAAACCACGAGGCTTAGTTTGATATCAAATGATCCCTCATAAATTAGAATGGGTCACAGAGAGTGTGAGTGAACCTACGATCAAACCAGTGGTAGAATGATATTTTAACTACTGAAATAGTCTGATGGAGTGGTTAGGACTATTCGAGTAGTAGGGAAAACACTTGGGAAAAATATGATGAGTAGTGAAATGGTCAATTAATAATACATTAGATATTTGGTGGTTATATATACTACGTATGAGACACATACTATAGTTGAGTGTATACACATGTTGAAGTTATATATATATATATATATATATATATATATATATATACATAGGATGTGTGAATGCCTATTGTGTAAACTCTTAAGTGTAAACATAACTAGGATACTTTCTTTCATGGGAGGTTTTCGCGCCGTGGACAGTCTTCTCCTGATTAGACCATTGGGGGCATTTTAACTTGTACTAAAAACGTAGAACCTAGGTATGTTCTATCTCAATGTATGATAGTTTCGACGGTCAATTGGACACGTTTGGTATGTGCGTGACCCTCAGAGTTGGAACTATGTTCGCCTCTAGTATGTGTGATTTGATTTATGGTTAGAGGGTGATATCCAAACGGATGTCCTTATTTAGTACGTGATGTACCGGACTTGATAGTAGAGTATGCCCGCATCGCAGGTCTCCACCTAAGGATGTTGTATAGGTAAATAGTGATGTAAATATATTTATTCACGTGATTGATTCTTCTATGGGTGCATTAGTAAATAAGATAGATGGTGATATCTAAATTACTCTAAGGGTATGAGAACTTATTCATAAACTTGTGACTCTTAATAAATAAAAAGAGTGAGAAAATGTAGTATCATATTGTATGGGCAATACGGGTGGGCACAATAACTTATTATGTGGGAAGAGATGTAAGTTAAACTAGTTAGGCGGGTAACATAACTAGGTGGGTTAGAGTAGTAGTTAGGCGTGCACAATGGCTGAGAGGTGAGGTCCTCAAGTTAGAGCACAGGGAGCTAACATGTATATAATATCTCATCTTGATACATTTTAAATACTTGCTAAACCTTTTGAAACTGTTTTACTTGAGCTATGACCCATTTCAAATTCATTTTCGTAAAAATATTTTAGGTGCCTAACCACAGGCATGCCAGACATAGGAGTTCCTACATTTGACGTGCTGCAACTGATGTGGAAGTTACAAGACCTTGTTATTAGATGCCTCCATGCCCATTCAGTTCTTATTTTTTTTATCTATCTCAGTCGGGCATGTTGACCGTTCCTAGTTGCTTATTTTTTACAGAGACCTCATATTTCCAGTATTTGATTTAGATTTTACTTATGGATGACTGTATTGGGATTTTAGCTGGAGTGTAATTCCAAACTCTATTATTTATTTATTCCGTTATCTTATGATTCATTATGTGGTGTGTGGAAATGGTAGAATGTAATTTCATTCAGTTTATATTTATTGCATGTTAATAATAAGAATTTAAAACAATTGACAGTGGGCAATTTGGGTATTAGTAATTAATTTGTTTTCGACAGTGATGCTAAGAATGAAACCATCGATGCTTCTTGTTTAATTTAATAATGGACTGATCACCCAAGATTATACTAGATGGGGTGTCACACAAATGTCATCCTAAGCTCATTGGAAATGTGTTTGAAAGAGATTGGTATGTTTGTTCGAACGACTTTTTAGTTGGTTCGAATGAGATGACATTTTTTTAACGGACCCTAATTTTGGTTCCAACGATATTTTTTCAAAAATGTGACGCATCAAAAATGTGTTTTCTAGACAAATTTTTTTTGGCATTTGTTTTGGGAGAGGCATTTGGCAAAATAAATTTTCCTATACTTATCGAAAAGCTCCCAAACCCTAGTTTTACCCAAACTCTTTAAGAACCAAGTTTCATAATTATATATGATTTGAGATCTTATTTCTTCGAACCAAGAAGTTTATTCCCTTCATTGTGTTAAGAATCATTTCATGTAGTGGATTTCGTACACAATTTGTTATTTACACACAATGGACTCCGTGGTGTTGTGTTGCATGAAGCAACGGTGGATTCTGTGTTTTATATTTGTAGACGATTGCTGAGCCTTATCGGTAGACACCGAGGCATGTGTGGACTCACCTATTGTGGTAGCTTCGCGGGTGGATTCCTGCATGTCATTGTGGTGAAGGTTGAGCAATTAAGAGCATTACGGCTTGTGAGGGCGTCAATTCAACTATGTAAGTCTTCTGTCGCGCCCTTTGTAATTCCATACATAGTGAAATTTACGTGGCTGGGCAGTCCGAGGTTTTTCCTGTTGTGGGTTTTTCTCATACATCAGCGTGTTGTGGTTTGTTTCTTTATTTATTTTATTCTTGTACTCTTTTAGATGCATGTTTTACGAGAAGATAAAATTTGGTAAATCATTTATCACAACATTTTGTTTCAAATTTGTGCTAAGTTTTATGTTGGGTTAATTTTGTTAAGTTTAGATTTAATTTTAAAAAATTAAAAATTGATTTTTGTTTTGACCATTCTCTGTATTCCTGAAGCTTCATATGGACCTAAAATTAAAAAGGGTAAATAAAGTGTTCACATTTGTAATAGTTTGAAATTTATCGCAGGTTAATACCTTGAAAGTTTTGGTCTTATCGGCCAGGATAAAGATACGGATATGTGAAAGACGTTACTAAAGAGTAAATAAAATATTCTCAGAGCAATCAAAAAATTTAAGAAGGGTCCGGATCCCAAGGGTGTAGCTTTGGCGTAAACTCAAGTCAATCGCCAAGTTAAACAATAACAGTGGCATTTATGGCACGCATTGAAATCCTGTAAACATAAATGGGATTTGTGACCTCTGAAATAATGATAAAGTATCTTGTAATGGGATTAGTGCTTATAAAATTATAAGTAAAAAGGTGTAAATGGAAAGACATGGAATTGTTAAATTCTAGTAAAAGATAAATGGTTTATAATTCTATACGGATGAGGTATTATGGGTTTAGAATTGTGTACGTCAAAATTTTTGGTATGTAATAAGAGATTTTGTTAAAACCAGGGCACACAATTAATCAAAGAATTTAGTAAGGCAATGCTTAAAGAAATAAGTGGTAATTTATAGGCGGCTAAGTAATACATTATGGGTATAAACCAAGGTTTAACATAGTAATGTGGTGGTAAATATTTGTGTTAATAAAAAATAAAAGAGCTAAAGAATTATAATTCGGCATTTTAATGACCTATAGAATTTATAAGACCAGGTTGACATGTAAGTTTAAATAATTCTTATCATACACTGAGTGCGTGTGTGGAAATACCATTTTCAAATAATGCTATAGATTGGAAGTTTTAAGTGTAAAATTATTAATTTTCAATGAAAAATTAGATGATTGCAAAAAAGGGTAACTAAAGAATATGATTTTTTTTCTAAACTAATATTGTGGTTAATTAATTAAAGAAACATTTTCGTGATAAAATGGTGATGATACCGGAATTGGTGTCACCATACCAAAGTGTTGAATAAGCCCATAGTAGTTCAACAATGGCATAAATATAGTTGTATTACAATTGAGAGACATGAGGCAAAGAGGAAGTAAATACCAGAATTAAGTGGTTCATCCTATTGAAGGCCCACATCCACTGTGCAAGGGTGTGAACTCCACTTATATATGCTCTAATGGACTTAAGATGCATGAACTCAAGTTTCTCTCTCTAACAGTAAGTTTGATAGAGTTTCATCAGGGTTTTCAATATGTCCCCAAACATGTAATCAACATGTTCATGAAGAGGCTCCCAATAATGAGTTAACACCCGAACCTCAGAGATGTATCTAATCATGATGTAATATTCCCTCACATGAGGGGCTAATCTTATTGTTATAGACTTGTCCACATTGTATTTGCCATCTTGGAACTTTGTACTGCTCATACTATAGAGGTCATCTGTGGGGTCTCGGCCTGGCCAAGTACGAAAGTCCAACGTAGCCTTGTTTGATACTCTAGTGTAAGTGAAGTCTCAACTGAACACATCTAGTGGAGACGTGCCTATACTGATGAAATGCTGAACTGGAGTCTCGACTCATGAGATAGACGAGAGTATGGATACACGAGGCCGAACCTATCCCGAACGAGCCTTAAGTAGTCTAGGGGGGATATTTGGCAACTCATCTTCGGACATTACTGACCTTCATCTTAGTACGAGGTCACACTTGGTCATATCAATCACCCCATAACCCTTAACCATATGTGTGAAGAGTTGGCTGAGGGGTGAGTCGACGTAGTGTTTGATGAGTCATCTCTGACGTGTCATATGCTTATAACTTATATGATGGGAGAGTGACACATATCCTTATTCTGATTGCTTAGATTCGGCCCCAAGTTTAATTTTAAGGCTGGGCACTTAGGGCTTTGTTCCCTCAATGATGATGTGTATCAGGAAATGTGCTTGGACGTTTTAATGTATTTAAACCTCTAATTATCTCTTTCCTCAGTTTACCCAAAACTTTCCCGCTTCAAGTTTTCTGTAAAGTCCATTAAAAGCTTCTCCAAAGCTCCTTGATTCCCCCTGTCTTCAAGCTTTTCCATCCTCTCTTCCCTTCCAAGAGGTTCCTTCTTCTCCAGGTAACAACTCTCTTACCACTTTTCTAGTTTTTTTCCTTCAGTTTGTAAATTTTTCTGCACTTGCTTTTTCTGACAAGTTTTCTCTCTCCAGCGAGGTTATTGGCTGGCTTTAGGGGTTGAACCCACCACTTTTGTTTGCTCTTTTGGGTATTTAGTAGTGGTAGAGGTTATGTTCACTAGGCTTAGTGGGTAAACCACCATAGGAAGGTTTCTTAGGCCCGTCTCCGGTCATCGTCTCTGGTGGGTCTTTTAGGTAGTTCTTGGATGTTCTTGTTGGAAACGATTAAGTTTTTAGTATTACATCCTTTAGTCAACAAAAGACAAACTTATATCTTATTTGTCCCCCTTTCAGTTTTCAACCAAGTTAAGTCTCATCCTGTTAATGTTAAGACAATTGTATAAATTAGCTGAGGAGTTTCCAAGCCTCAAAGAGAGGTATTTTCAAGAAATTATGAGGGTAGAGGTTGAGGAAGCCGAAAGGCATAAAGCCAACTTTTCCTATTTGTCCCATCTATCCTCGCCCATTAGTTGTAATTCGTCCTCCAGCTATTGAGTTGAGTGACTCCACATCCAAGTCGTCCTCTTCTGCAGATGAAAATATATCCATCTCTCAACCGGTCGAGAGTGTTGACTCTTTTAAGGAATCCATGGCCCACCTATCATCCCCTGCCGAGGGGTCTGAGGTAGATGAAGTTTCTTCTCGCGTCTTGTTCTCTTAGAGGGACGAGTCAGACCAATCTAAATCCTTCATCCAGATACTTGAGCCCAATGTCATCATTCCACATCCAATAAATATTATTCCTTTCTCGACGACGACGAGAGAAAAGTTTGTCCAAAAATTCCCAAGTGGTGACCCAAATAATCCCCTAGCCGAATCACCAAAAGACAGTGGTGAAGAGAGTGAACTTGACACTTCTGTCGCTGAGTAATGAGAGAGCACTATCTCTTAGGCTAATCTTCTGATTTGGGGACACCTTTATGTCATAGGACCCTCCATTTCCATGAGAAAACCCTTTGAAGGTGAGAGAGGCTTTCACGGGTGAGAGAGTGATGTCTGTGTCTATAAGCAAATGTTTAAGTTCAACTTTCGAGTATTTATTCACCCGATCATACGAGCTATCCTAACCATTTAGGTCTTGCCCCATCTCAGATTTCTTTTAATGTCCCGAGAATTATTCTCGACTTCATTGGTATATGGAAGACAGTTCACAAAACTGACCTTCTTGTTAATATTTTTATAGCTTGCTATATTATGTCGTCCTCCAAAACTCAACCTGGCTATTATCATCTCGCAGCTATGAAATCTACAAAGAAAGTTCTCCTGGTAACCCAAACCTCTAATAATAACTAGAAGCCTTATTACTTTTTCGTCTCCGAGGCTTGGGAATTTGATCCCAATGTCACTTGTGACACATCTGAGCCTAGGACTCCTCAACAATGGGCCAAGGTCTATGCGTCGACCAAACTTGATCCGGGTTTGAACCCCTAGGCTACTGAAAATGTTAAGAAACTTTATAAACAAGGTGATAGTGGTCGTCTTATTAAGTTTGATCTGCTGATGTCCCCATACTACTTGGCTCAGACAGGTTTGGGGGTTGACTCCCTAGTCGAGATGCGTAAGTGATTTTTCTTATCAACTGTTGTCTCGTATCTTTTTAATTTTTCATTGCTAACCTCATCCATTTTTTGTTGATCGTCTAGAGAACATATCAGACCACATTTGGAAGATGGTCGCCCCAAATTTAAGAAAGCTTGTCGGTAGACACGACAAGAATTCTGACACCCCTGTTGCCCCAGTACCAAATCCACCGTGGGCAGTCCCAACCGAGCCGATAATTTTGGGAAGAAAAAGGAAGGATGAGCCAACGACACTGTTGTTCACCGTCTAACTAAGAAGGTTCTTTCTAATAGGGATATTCCCATATCCATATTTGAGGCTTTGAGATCTCATCTTTCACAATTGAAATTAGATGATGAGAGCATCATCGGCCATATTAAAAAGGTTCTGGATGGTGTTGTCTCTCTCATATCTAAGGGTGACAAACACTTCGTCCAGTCCCTACTCATCAAGTTTTCTATTCATAGGGCTGTTCAGGTATTTTCATAGACCTGTTAAGTGTAGTCTTTTTAGTCCCATCTCTTACTGATTCATCTACCCAAATTTTTTATTGCAGAGCGTAGTTTCCCTCTATCAGATGGGAGATTGGATCAACAAAAAGATTACCTTGATTCAGAAGGGAAGAAATGAAGTGACGACCGAGAATAACCTGAAGGACTAACTTTAAAAGTCCAAGTCCGCCTTTCAAAAATTTGTGGAATAGGTTACCAATCTGAAGACTGAGCATGCTAAAACCTTGAAAAGGATGGCTGAAAACAAAGAAGCCGAGATTGATGGTGCCGTTAAGGCTGTCCTGGAAGAGGCTAAGGAATAGTCCATAGCTCAATTCAAGGAGTCTGACAAGTTCGGAGGCTATGCCTTTGAGTATCTTTAAAGAGGCATAAAGACTACCGACTGATGGGTTGCACTTAAGCACACCGAGGTTGGGAACCTAACCCCTGATGACTTCGTGGGTGTTGACTTCAGTGACCCCTTTCTTGAGACCACTTTAGTCGATGTTGAAAATTCGTCCAAAACTTTGGAGGTCAACCCCAATGAGGTCACCGAGAATAATGATGCTGAGGGTAACCCAAGAGCTAATGATTATGAGGCTAAGACTACCCCTCCTCGGGCCAAGACTATTCCTGCTGATGGATCGACTCAGGTACATGCTAAATATAGTTTACAACTTTAGGCTTGTTTGTTGCCTTTTGTTTTTGTTAGGACATCCGTTTGTGGCCTTGTACTCAATTCTTGTGTAAACTGTTTTGTTACCTCATTATCATCAAATGAAGATTTTTGTTTGTTGTTGTCTTCTTCTTATGTTATGCCAATATATCTTCCCTAATATTTCATTAGTAGCATAATTTGAATCCACCATAATTTACAAGTCCCCTCTCGTCATATTAAGAGTGCGTGGAAGATAATCGTCTCATTAATGCACTGTCATCTAGACCGAGAGAGAATTTCCACCAAACTAATGATGTTTAATAATGAACCACAACTAAATGATTTTGAATTTGACCTCACCAAATTATTGTGCTATATCATAAGTCCCCTCTCATTATTGTGAGAGTGCGTGGATGAGAATCGTCTCATACATGCACTGTGTCTCGACCGAGAGAGATGATGTTTAATAATGAACCACAACTAAGTGATTTTGAATTTGACTTCACCAAATTATGGTGTTATATCATAAGTCCCCTCTCATCGTTTTGAGAGTGTATGGATGAGAATCATCTTATCCATGCACTATCGTCTCGGTCGAGAGAGAATTTCCACTAAACTAATGATGTTTGATAATGAACCATAACTAAGTGATTTTGAATTTGACTTCACCAAATTATGGTGTTATATCATAAGTCCCATCTCGTCATTTTGTGAGTCTATGGATGAGAATATTCTCATCCATGCACTGTTGATGTTTAATAATGAACCACAACTAAGTTATTTTTACCCCTCTCGATGTTATTGACAGTCCATGGATGAGGCCCACCCCGTCTGGCTGTCGTGTCACCGAGAGTAACTTAAAGCTAATTCGCCATGAATGATGTTTTATAGATTAAAATGATTTGATACATCCAAGCAACAAATATTCAAACAATAGACAAAGTATTAGGGAACACTTGGAATTTTTTTTATTAAATTTCATTCATATCTCATTCTCATACACATACTAAAATGGAATCGATAAGAGACAATCAAAACTAAAATATTACTCATAATATTTCTTGAGATGGTCAGCGTTCCATGGATGAGAAAATGGATTTCTTTTTATTTTCCAATCGATACCTGCCTGGAACCACCTCTTAAATCACCCTATAGGGACCATGTCAGTTAGGATAAAGCTGGTTGGGATTCCGCCATATCTTCTTCAAAATAAAGTCTCCTACTGCCAGCGGCCGGACCTTCGCCCTCTTATTATAAAACCTTGTCGTCCTTCGCTGATAGGAAGCTTGCCTAACCTTAGCATCTTCTCTTTGTTACTCTACGAGATCCAAATCCAGTCTCCTCTCTTCCATATTTTACCCCGGGTCGTACATTTAGATTCTATGGGTTGGGAGACCTATCTCTGTTGACACCACAGCCTCTGAGCCATAGGCTAACATGAACGGAGTTTCCCCAGTCGGAGTCCTCCTGTTGCCCTATATGCCCATATGACATCACGCACTTCCTCAGTCCATCTCCCTTTAGCGTCCTCGAACTTCTTCTTAATTCCATCAAGGATTGTTCTGTTAGTGACCTATATTTTCCCGTTAGCTTTGGGTCGGTCTGGAGTCGAAAAGAACTATTTGATGTCGACCCGCTCACAGTATTTCTGAAGGGAGATGTTCTTGAACCGCATCCCGTTATCAGAAATCAGAGTGTTAGGTAGGTCATATGTACAAATGATGTTTTTTCAAATGAACTGAAAGGATTTCTTCTCCGTGATTATAATCATCGGATCAGCCTCTACCCACTTCAAACAATAATCAATCGCCACAATCAAATAATAATAATTGTTCACAGATCTCGGCAGTGGTCCTACTAAATTAATCCCCAGAATTGCAAATGGCAAAGGAGAAGTAATATAAGTAATATTTTGATGAGGTTGATGGGGGTATGGTGGCAAACCTTTGACACTTATCATACTTCTTAAAATATGAACCTACATCCTAGGCCAACGTCAGCCACCAGTATCCCTAAGTGATGATCCTTTTTGCTAATGACCTTACTCCGATATGACAGGAGAAAGACCCCTTGTGCACCTCCTTTAAAATATACTTTACCTTATATAGATGGAAACATCTGAGTAAAGGAAGTAGGAAACTCTTTTTGTATAAGATGTCTCCTATGAGGGAGAACTTATCTGATTTATACCTCAACTTCTTTCTCTCAGTCCTAGACTCTAGCAACTATCGATCTCTGAGGTACCGGATGATAGGATCCATCCAAGAATCCCTCACACTCAAATTTAAGCAAAATTCCACACTATTGTATTCTCCTTGAATAGTCGATTGATGGAGCATCTCTACCGGGACTGTTCCTCTAATTTTAGTTCTTGTAGTAAAAGCTAACCTCTCCAAAGCATTGGCTTGGCCATTGTTTAGCCGAGGAATCCTCTTTCGCTTCACTTTGCTAAAATTAATCAGTATTGTCTTCACACTATCCAAGTACATAGCCATTCTGTTATCCTTGGTCTTGTATACCCCCAATATTTGGTTGACAACTAACCTAGAATCACTATGGACAAGGAGTTGGCCAATGTTCAGTGCCAGGGCAAGGGAAAGACCTACTAGGAGGGCTTCGTACTCTGATTCATTATTGGAGGCTTTAAACTTGAACCTCAGTCCATATTCAATATCGATTCCATATGGGGCCGACATAATTAAACCTACCCTGTTTTAATTTTTGCACACAGATCCATCAATGAATAGGCTCCACACATTACCATTATCAGAAAAATTAACCTCTTCCAGGACTCCTTTCTTCAAGAGATATCGTTCTTCCTTATTATCATGCACCTTGCTTCTTACTAAACTCATCTCGGCCTCAGCCAGGGGAGACACTCCCTGCTCTTTCTCTCACAAGCTGTAGCTTTAATCTCTTCTATTTAGGCTTCATCCCACGTGAACTCGTTTACGAAGTTAGCTAGGGCCTGCCCCATAATTTCCGTTCTGGGCTAGTAGATGATGTTGAATTCTACTAATTTAATTTCCTAGGCCATAAATCTTCCTAACTTCTCAGTCTTATGAATGACCTATCTGAGAGGTGAGTCTGTGAGGACCACCATGGTATATGCCTGGAAGTATATCTTCATCTTTCGTGATGCGTGGATTAGAACATATGCCAATTTCTCCATTCTAAGATATATTTGCTCATCCCCTTAGAAGGCCTTGTTATTAAAGTAAACTGGCTTCTGGACTCCATCCTCTTCTCTGACAATAGTGGCACTAATTGCCAACTTTGACATTGCTAGATAGAAACACAAACCCTATCCTTGGACTAGCCTCGACAACAAGAGAGGATAGTCGAGATATGGCTTCAAATCTTAGAACGCTTTCTCATACTCATCATTCCATTCAAAAGATTTTCTTAATACTTTAAAGAAAGGAAGGAATTTATCGGTATCTCTAGACACAAGCCTATTTAATGCGACCACTCGTTTAGTTAGCCTTTGCACATCCTTTATAGTTGAAGGATTCTTTATTTCCATCAAAGCCTTGATCTTTTCAGGATTGGTTTTGATTCCCCTTTGATTTATGATGAAGCTTAAGAACTTTCCTATTCCCACGCCGAAAACACACTTAGTGGGGTTGAGTTTCATTCTGTATTGGTCTATAGTATCGAATGTACGCTCAAGGTTGACCACCTGATTGTCGTCCTTAAGATTCTTCGTTGGCATATCATCAACATAGACCTCTGTTGTCTTCCCAATCTTCTCTTCAAACATTTTGTTGACCAATCTTTTGTAGGTAGCCCCATTATTTTTTAATTCGAAGGGAATGATTTGTAGCAGTACGTCCCCTTTTCAATTATGAACACTATTTTCTCTGCATTGGCCGAATCCATGAATATATAATTATAGCCTGAGTAGGTATCCATAAAGCTCATCAATTCATGGACGATAGTAACATTGACCATTTGATCTATTTTTGTCTATGGGAAACTATATTTAGGGCTGGCTTTGTTCAGAATTATAAATTCAACACCGTCCTCCATTTTCCATTGGCTTTGGGGATGATGATAGGATTTGTAAGCCATTTAGGGTAAATGACCTCCCTGATGAAGTCAGCCTTCTCTAACTTTTTCACCTCTTTTCGGATGACATCTTACTTCTCTCGAGAGTAGACTCTCCTTCTCTACCTGATCAACTTTACATCCTCATCCATGTTGAGTCTGTGGAAAAGGACCTTCGGATCAATGCCTGGTATATCCTAATGGATCCAAGAAAAGATACTATTTCTCTTCTTTAACAGCTTAACCATCTCCTCTTTGACTTTTTTATTTAGGGTTTTACCAACTTGGATGGTTTTTTTCAACTTGTGCGTATTGAGGATGATGGATTCTACCTCCTCAGCGGCCTCTCCCTTCTCTCGCTTCTTTTCATCATTAGGGTCCAAAGTATCAATGTTGTAGGTCGTAGTGGTCCAATTATATGCCTTCCTCTCCTCGATCGAGTAGAAGTAGCATTCACGTGCCTCAATTTGGTCCCCCTGAACTTCCCCTACCCCATATGGTGTTGGGAATTTAATCATCTGGTGGATTATTGAAGGCACGACCTCAAATTCCTTGAGGGCTACCCTTTCGAGAATTATATTGTAGGTCGAGTAGAATTTTTCATCCATAATAAAGAACTTTATCTTCTTTGTATGAAATTTTGTCCAACTATTTTCGATTCTCACTTCCATTTCATATATTCCCAGGGGTTGCACCTTCTCATCACTAAAGCTGATAAGTGGTTGGTGATAGGGAATCAACCTCTTCTTGATTAGACCTAAACCTTTGTAACAATCCCAAAACATAACGTTGGTTGAACTTCTGTCATCCACCAAAATCCTTGGCACCTCATAACTATGTACTAGTGTGGTGATGACCAGAGGGTCATCGCGTGGAGCTAAAATCCATTTAAAATCTAATCTAAAAAACTAACAACAAAAGTATTCATATCAACTTTATCTCTCTTACCTTTCACAAGGTCTATTACAGCTTAGTTCACAGTCTTCGGCATTGGATGGAGAGCTTTGGCCTCTGCCACATGTGCTTTTATATCAATGACTTCTTTCCATCCTTCCATTAGTCCTCCACAGATAATCTTAACCTCATGTGATATTATATGCAGGAAGGTCAGGGTCGTCTCCCTTATTTATCGTCTGATTCATCATCATCTCGGTCATATGGAGCGTCCGTCTTTCACTTGTCACTTCTCTTCTTCCTCTAGTTGTCATCTCGTCCACCCTTTGAGATGCGATTGTCTACATACTTTCACAATTTCTTAGCTTTCAAAATCTTTTCAATTTCATCTGTGAGAGCAAAACACTTATCAGTCAAGTGCCCATGGTCTTGGTGTAACTCACATCATACATTCTTGTTCCTCTTATGTGAAGGTGCTTTCAACGTTTCAGGCCACCTCAGGAATCGATCATTTTTTATCTCGTTTATGATTTCTTTACATCTGAATTTCTGTAGACACCCAATCAGAGATGTCATTGCGATGCTCTACTCATAATCTTTGACCTCTAGCTTCTCTTTATTGAACCTCATGATGTATTCCCTCAGATTCTCATTCTTCCCTTGCTTGACATACAGCAGGCGTGTTATCTTATTTTGGGGTCTCACCCCAAAGTAGATGTTGTGTATGAACCTCTCTACAAGCTATTTGAAGTTCTCAATTAAATTCGTAGGGAGTGAGGTAAACCATACATAAGCTGCTCCAGTCAATGTGCTTGAGAAGGCACAAAACCTCATCTCATCTGGGACTGAGTAAATATCAGTAGCTAGTTAGTACATCTCCATATGGTGGACTAGATTAGTGCTCCAATCATACTTGGGAGTGACCACATATGGCTTAAATTGTACAAGGGTTGGATAACTGACGATCTTGGCCATGAATGGGGAGCCTTCAGAGTAGCCCCTCTACAAGGGGATCTCCTATTTTATTTTCCAGCGTTTGGATTGAGTCATTTCAGGGTCTCTCCACTATAGCTGCAGCATTAGCCTGAATGATATTGTCTCTGGCTCTCTAAATTGGCCGAACTGAAGGTTCCCATGCCACTGACCTTCGTCAACTATTTATTTATCTAAGGCCCTCATCTCGGCAACACGGAGATCGACACACTACTTCATCTCTTCTTGAGTCAATAATACTCCTTGACCCAGACAACTAATCTCTGAGATCACCAACTGGGCCGAGCCTGTCAAAGACCGATCCTCTAGTTAGACGATCAAAAGCTGAGCCCTTGGTGTTGCGTCCTGACATGGCCTCCTGCTATTCCCTCGACTGACCTGAATGGGGCATATAATGTTACCTGATATTTCATTTGGTTCCAGCATTCGACCTACGTATCCTCAGCCTCATAGTCATCATACCGATCCTCTAGGCAGGCTTGACCTTGCCTCCCCAGACATAGATTCCTAGGGTCAGCGACGTCCCTCAACCGTTGATGAGGTTGAAACTCCTTATGTGGCACTGGGGGTGGTCCACTAGCTTCTAGATGTTGCTCCATAGAGGCCAGAGTAATCATCTACGACATTACACCAGTGGGTTTCATCAATACATTTTGGCTGAAGGCAACCAGTTGATCCTGCATCGCCTGTTGGCTAGCCACCAATGATTTCAATGCCATCGCCGCCTCGGTCATTTCTAATTGAGGAGGCACGTCACTAGAACTAGGACCACCAGTTAGTGGTGGAAATTATGATGCCATTTTTCAAAAGTGGTGGATGAGCTATAGACTTGAAAATGAAAGCTTAGAAGATCAATAAGAGATCTTTCAATGGTGAAACAGCTCCACAAGAGGGAAGGACTGGCTCACCACTAGAGACTCTGGTGATTATAAGCCAAAATATGGAAGAGATGATAATCCTAGTTTCCAAAGACGATGCCAGACTGATGATACTCGAATTGGTATCACTAGACTAAAGTGCTGAATAATCTCACACTAGTTTAGTAATGGCAGAAATATAGTTATATAATAATAGAGAGAGATGAGGAAAACAGGAAGTAAACACCATAATTAAGTGGTTCAACCTATTGAATGCCTACATCCACTGTACAAGTGTGTGAACTCTACTAATAAATGCTCTAATGGCCATAAGATACATGTACTCAAGCTTTCTCTCTCTAACAATCTGTTTGACAGAATTTCAACAGGGTTTTCAATATGTCTCCTTTTACAATATAGAAGATGAAGTGTATTTATAGTACTTTGAGGGTGTAATTCACCCCAATCATGTAATCGACATATGCATGATGAGGCTCCCAATAATAAGTTGAAACCTGTCCCTTACACATGTAGCTAATCATTATGCAATATTCCCTCAAGTGGGGGGATAATCTTGTTGAAACAGACTTATCCACATTATTTTTTGCCATCCTAAAACTTTGTACTGCTCGTACTGTAGAGGTCGTCTATGGGGTCTCAACTGAACACATCTGGACGAGACATGCCTATACTGATGAAATGTTGAACTGGAGTCTCCGCTCATAAGATAGCCGAGAGTATGGATAGACGAGGAGTTTGAATATGCGAGGAGTTCCAGACCTTGGTTGAAACCTTTTGGAGGAGTTTGAAGATGGGTTCACAGATAAAAGTCAACTTGATGATGAACCGACTGATGTACTGTAATTTCTCGAGGAATTACCTAACTTCCTTCTCCATTCGGGGTGGTGGAATATTGAGTATGGATTTTAGCTTGGTAGGATCTGCTTCTATCCCCTTTTCACTAACCATGAATCCCAAGAGTTTTTCTTTGGTAACACCGAAGGAATATTTCTGTGGGTTAAGTCACATCTGGTACTGTTATATTCGTTCAAAGAATTTTCAGAGAGAGGGAGAATGACCCTCCCTAGTGTATAGGGTCATGAAAAATGGTTGTGGAAACCCTCTGGTAGGTAGCCCCTGTGTTTTTTAGACCAAATGGCATGATAGTGTAAGAGAAGGTTCCCCAAGGGGTGATGAATTCATTCTTCTCTTGGTGATCGAGGTGCATCTTGACCTAGTTATATCCAACAAAACTATCAACGAATAACTTGAGAGCGGACTGGTTGTATGGTCCCCAATCTTGTTGATAATGCATAATGAGTAATCATCCTTTGGAGAGGCCTTGTTCAAGTCTCGGTATTCGACACACAGGCGAACCTTCCCTCCTGACTTAATTATGGGTATGATATTGGCTAGCCATGTGGGATATTTGATCACACGAATAAAGCCCATGTTTAATTATTTGACTACTTTTTCAACTTTGAGTGACCATTCGGTGCAGAGCTTTCACAGTTTCTGTTTGACTGGTTTGCATTTGTGAAGAGTTGGAATATGATGCTGAGCTATCTCAGGGTCAATACCCGGAATATCATCGTAGGACCATACGAATACATCCAAAAATTCCTTTAGTAATTCCTTGAGTTGCGTGCGCTCATGATTATTAAGGGTGGGCCTTATCCTAATCTCGTGCAGTTGGCTACTAGAACTGAGATTAATAACAACAGTTTTATCTTCATTAACTTGAACGCGGTTATGTTGTTTGTTATTAACCTTATTTAGATAAATTAAGAATTGTTCCTTTGCAAAATCATCATCATCAATAGTTTGATTAGAGTCAAGACAATTAATGTAAGGCACAACAAGATACTCAAAATCTTCGTTTATTTTATTGATAGGAAAAATAGTATTGAGGACCTCATCAAAGGAGGTTTTGATTACATCAGAGTTAGGTGGAACAACCAAATAAGTGGAAATGGGATAAACATTAGGGTTAGGTTGAATATCAGCCGGTGGCATAGGTACAACATGCCAGTTGAGGAGTTGTGCATCATCAACTTTGATCAGACGGGATGGATACGACAAGGAATACCCTGAGTAGACCATGCAGAGTGTTAGCCCAAGTTCCTATAAATCAAAAGAATCATCAGAGTCACTCTCCTCAGAATCTCCGATTTCCTCACTGAGCAGTTGTACATGGTGCTGGGAACTCTCTGCCCTAGGTAGTTCTCTTGAAAGAAGATTTCCATTCCTGGTTTCATCTTTTTATTTGCATGGTTATACCATGGTTTGAGGAAGTCACAAAAGGGGAAATATTCACCCTCTCTGATGAATCTTCTGTTTAGGGAATCTTCTGAGACAGTTTTGGCACATTATGACCTCTTCTTCAGTCGAGGCTGACCGATCATTCTGAGTTCTTCTTCAGACGACCGATAGCCCAAGCCATAAGTATGAAAGGCCATCTTCAACACAATAGGTTCAAGTATACCTTGTTGTCTTTTTCCTAGTCTTAGTCCGAGCATGCAGTTCATGTTCTTGAACATCAGGATTACATTGACATTTCCATAGGGGTCATATTCTGGATGGACCTTATCTTTGAAATCATCCCCTGCTGGGAGTAGAAGTGGTTCAACTCGAAAACCTAACAGAAGCATATCATTTTTCTCATGTTGTATTTCAAGTACTGGATTATCGGTGCTTGCTTCTCGGTGTTGTCGTTGCCCAAGTTGGTGATGACCTGCCCATTAGTAAAGAACTTTAGCTTTTGATAAAGGGAAGGGGACATTCCCTTGATGCTATGGAGCCACGGTCATTCGAGCAGAAGATTAAAACAATCTAGGATATCGATGAATTGGAATTCAACAACAGGATTTATAGGGCCTGCCCCTATAGAAAGCTTTATAGATCCCATTACCTCTCGACGGGTATTATCACAGGCACGTATGATGAAAGAGGTTGGAGCAATGTCGCTCACTTTTAATTCCAAAAAATTAAAAGTCCTTAATGGGCAAACATTAAGATCTAATCCATTATCGATAAGAGAGAGTGGGACAGTTTTTCCCATGACTTCGATAGAGATGTTGAGAGCATAATTATGGTTTGGTCCTGTCTTAGGGATTTCTTCTTCGGATACGGAGAGCATTTTAGTAAAAGTCAAGGATCCGACTAGATTCAATGCTTCTTCTGGCATGGTTAAGGGAGGAACTGTGGGTCCCATGAGTATCTTTATCAGTGAATTTTGGGGTAGCTAGGAAGATATAAAAAGTCCCCATAGAGGTATATTGTCTTGGGTTTTCTTTAACTAATCGAGGATATTTCTTTCCTAGAGGATCATTTATAGCATAAGAAGTTTCTAAACACCCTTACCTTTATTGCTCACTGATGGTTGTAGGCTTAGGATTTGGTAATGTCTTCTGGACTTGGTCATGTTGTTCACAGAAGGAGGGAAAAATAGAAATCCTATTTCTTCATCGATATCAGGTTGTTCATCCACCTATTGATCTCTTATAGTAATTCCTCAAATAATATCATCCCACACATGCTGACTATCAGACTAAACTTTTATGAATCATCGAAGTTGTCCCCCCATCCGGTGGAAACGATATTATTTTTCCATGAAAAGTTAATACATTCCACGACTTCAACGGCCTCTTCATATAAGTGCTCCCATTCAGATGGGAGATGTGAAAGTGAAGGGACTGAATGCCCTTGTGGTTTCAAAGCATTGAGTAGCTCGGACACACTACAAATATCACCAATTTGTCAGAATAAATCCACCATGATCTAGACCATATCATCTAAACTAATTTCATCGATCGGTACCAACCAATTGTCTGACTCTCGGGACCATTTTCGAGCTTTTAAAAACAACATACTAAATCTCTAACAGTCGACGATCATCTGTGGAGATAATTTTAGCCCAAACTCCAGGAGTTGGTTCAACACTTCTGATAATTCCATATCTTTACCTCTATAACGGGTGCGTACATCGATAGATGCTCTGGTGAAGAGTGAAAAGGCCCAATCGACAAAGCTAGTAGGGTGTAAGAGAAAGTATGGGCATCTTTGGAGAGGTGTGGGAGAGTATATGGGTATTATTGGTGATTTAGTATGATCTAGGTAGATGGGTAAAATTTTGGGTTTTTTCTAGGAAGATGGAATTTATATGATTTAAGAGGGGATTAAGGGTAGTGTTTGGTTTAGGATTGGTTGGTGGGGGTGATCATACCCCGATCAATCAGGCTTTGGATCACATTTAGGAGGTGAAAACATTGGTCGATGGTATGGCCAGTGATTTGATGCAAGTCAAAGTGGGCATCTGCCTTGAAATTTTTGGGAAGTGGGTTTGGTAATGGACGAGAGTCCAAGGGCTTGATAAGATTTCTGCTCAAGAGGGCCTTGTAAACTTTGGATAGGGGAGAGTGAAGCTCAGTGTATTCCTTTCAGACTGGGTTAGAGCGGCTTTCTAGTGCCCATGAAGTGTCAGGCTGAGAAATGTTGTTGATGGTGGAAACTGTGGTATTGGTAGGTTTTTCAAACTTTCTAGGAGTGAAATGTCCATATGTTTTCTTTGGTTAGACCTCTGTCTTGTCCAGACCTTCTTTGATCTCCACTCCCGGTTCTCGAAGGGCTCATAAATGAGGGTAATACTATCCTCCCATCGTCGCTCGAACATGGGGTAAGAAGTTATTTTTCACGAAACATACCTATTTCTCTTCGGAAGGCCAATTGGTCATGGTGGCTACTTTCTCTCTTCACCTTGCTGAGGTTACTTACTGACTCCCTAGGATTCTACCTTTAACTCCTCATTGTACTTGTACTGTGACATGAACTCGCGGGTAACATCTTCCCAACTGAGGATTTTGGACTCTTCGAGAGATAAGAACCAATGGAGAGCTCTATCCTTCAAGGTCTGTTGGATCATTTGGGCCATTATTTCCTTGGAAGCCCCTAAAAGAGTCATGGCTCGGTGATAACTATGGAGATAAAGAATTGGAGGCTCACTACCCCCGGCTTTCTCGATGTTGGGCATCTTGAACTTTTTCGGTAACCTGGCTTTAGGATATGGAGACATGTGGATATAGTCCAGGTAATTATCAGAGAGTCTGACTTGGTCGAATTTATTGGTCAACATCTTGAGGTCTTCCTTGACTTTGTTCAATTCTTCCTCTATCGGATCAATTCTTACGGGTAAGTTAGCCCCTGGATGGACAAGGTTCGGCATAAGGAGCTGGGCTAGAGGTGACCCATTAGTAGGAGAAGCACATGGAGCATGATGGTATTCCTCGAGAATCTAAATAAGTTCGGGTGCAGGTTGACCCATAGCACAAGGGAATAGATCCTCGAGCTCTTCGGGAATAGGTATTCGATTTCGTTGCATCTCATGAACTTCGGTTTGAACATTGTCAATCTTGGCAGTCAGTTGAGCTAGAACTATTAACAAATTTGGCTGCACATTTGGTACTTGATCAGTATTCTCCATGGAAAGTGGATGAATCACAGACTTGGAGGAAGTAAGGGGACTGGAGGAGTTTCGAGGCTATTTGACTAAAGAACGAAGCCAATACAGAGCCATGCCAAGGGTATGGGATTGACCTGAGAAGGAGAAAGAATTGGGATTTTCTTTTTGGAAAAGAGGAAAGACACATTTTTGACATTTTTTTTGGAAAGGATGAGGACAAAATTTTTTGGACGCAGGGAACGAAAAATATTTTTGGTACGAGAAAAAGGGGGAAAATATTTTCGGTATTTTTGATAAAAGAGGAAAATTTTTTGGACACTTTTTGGAAAAAGAAAGATGGAAAAGTGAGAGACGTGCCTTAACATGATTATTATTATTATTTTTATTACGTTCTCACTTATTAGGTTTACTTGAATGTAAAAACAGAAATGTCGGACGAGACCTGAGCCTAAAAAAAATTGAGTTTCAAGATTATGTAAAAACTATAGTTGAACTTGCTACGATGGTCGTGGGCAGGGTCCTGTTTTAAAAATACAAGAAAATTTGGGTGGCTTGCCGACCCGAAATTTCGACCGAGTTTTGGGTCAAAATCGGCAAACTAAATATGCGTGTCCTAGGTTTGACACCTATATGTGAGTATGTAGTTGTTTACTTAATTGGAAGGGTTCCCACCTGTAACACCCCGCCTAATTAAATATCGGGTGGCCAGTCCCATACCAAATTAAAATAGAATATACAGTTGGCTCATTCTTAGCATCATTGTCGAAAACATTTACAAATCACCCAATTAAGCCGGTGTTAAAAACTTTCCAAATTTTAATTCAACAAAATCCATTTTTAGTTTACAAATAACACTACACATATTATTCTACACTAATAACTCAACAGATAACACAAAAGAATTAAAATGAAATTGGAATAAACATTCCCAAATAATTACCCCATATAGTAATCTCAACAATAGTAAATGTATTAAAATGACACGAGTACAAGACTGTATTTTGACTCAGATAGATAAGAGATAACTGAATTCCTTTTGGGCGACATGAATCAAATGAAGATAGGTGTCTAAGAAATATTCCATAACTCTATAGCTCGTCATAATCAACTAAGGTTGGCGTCCCTGCTGCTTGACACCTGATATAGAAGGTACAATAGAAAAGAAAATGTGCAAGGAAACGGGTCAGAGCCCGATGTGAAAATGAATTTGAAAACAGCAAGTATTTAACAAGTGCAATAAAGCATTTATTATGTACATGTTAGCATCCAACTCTCACTTGCTATTCTCTCCTCTCATCTAGAGTGCACACTTAACGTTTCCTATTAACCTCTTAGTTAATGGTTTCTCTTTACAAATTTTCATAATATGATTCCATTCCATATCATAACCCCGTATGTCCCATACCATACGTCATATAATCATTCATATACGTGTCCCATTAACATGAATTAATCTCTTCAAATCTATAAGAATAAACGTTCATTAACTTAATTCACTTCTTTTTCTTTATTCACCGTCATCTACAATTATCACACAGTAGAATAAACTAACCACTATATACATTCATTTAATCCATTATATATATATACACATATATAATACGTCACCCCGAGTCACAGCCGCGGTGCAATGCATTACTCTGCTATCATGTCCCAATATCGTTGGTCGCCAAAAAGGGGACTAAAGGTTCGGTAACGATTCCATGAACCACAAATAACAACACAAACATTTGGAGGCGAACATTGTTCTCATACCCATGGGTCACGCACATACCTACGTTCCCATAGTCAGCGGACTTATCAACTCCCAGATAAGTCTGTCATAGACCTATGTTCTTGAGCTACAAATCAAAGATCCCATGGATTCGTCAGGATATGACTGCCCTCACGCACTAACCTCCCCATCGATAGCAAGTAAGCTAGGTATGTCATACACATAAATCATCAATCAATCAAATAGGCATTATCATACCTATAATATAATATCAACAAGGTACTCACATTACCCTAAGATAATTCCCATACGTAGCATTATATCTCTCTTATCGTACGTATTAAAATATCATGATTTTACTTCTTTAATTTAATTATTCCAGAGTCTCACTCATTACCCAAGGTTTAAATAGGTTTCTCCTCAATATATTTATTCAGTAAGAAATCACTAATATACTACTGGTCCATCTCATCTTATCTCCCGAATTACTACGAATTTAAACTCTCCTTTAATTAGGGTTATAATCGATTGTTTCTAATATCTTATAAACACATCTTCTATCAAGTAGGATTGAATACCATCATCACATGGCTCATAGTCTATAGTGTTTCATTCACACTATATGACTTATCAACAAAACCAACATCCTCGCATCCTATAACATCTATCCACTCCCGACGTCGTTAAGGTTCATGCGCGGAGCGTCTCGAAAAGAGAAATCCAAACAAGGAACCCCTCCAATACACTACTACTTAACGTTGTCGATCGTGGAGGTCCGTCAACTTCAAATACACAATCGGGATAACCTCATCCCCTCTTTCAACCAAATGTGGTCTGAACTCCCGTCTCTAACCAAGAGCCATACCACTAAGCGCTTGTACTACACTCAGTCCTTGCGCAATTAATAATGAGCTTAAATGTACACCTTGATGTTCAAATTGTAACCCTAAGGCTACCCAGGTGTTATATTAAATCTCCCCTACTGGACCTGTCCTAAATCCTCATGCATATAAATTAGAATCCAACACATGAATCTAGCAACCGAAATTCTTTCAATTTAATTATCATCATTCTAATCAATTAAATCCCAATCACATTAATTTGATTCTTATCTAGAGCTTACTGATCTTCCCTAAGTCCCATTATAACCAAGGGTACATTCTCTCTATACTGAAATAATTAAAGTATGAATTCTCATATAATTTTCCCGAAATTCTTTCCTATTTGAATTTATTATTTGGCAATTTCTCTCACTCCAACAAACCGGCAACTCAAAACTGGACTGTGCTAAAATCTCCAAAAAACTTTCCTCTATCGCTCGAGCCAGAATGATTGTCGTTTGAACGACTTCCACATGTCGTTTGAGCGACTTCGCACGAGATTCCATCTCGTTCGAACGAGTTCGCGCGAGATCGAGCAAGATGTCACTGTTCGTCTTCTTTCCCAGAATTCTGCGTTTTTCACCATTTTTGAACCTAAAAACCTCTAAGATTCAACACCCAACATCTCAACATCAATACCCAGTAACAACTAGCAGGTTATAAATCATTCCCAACATCTCATCATCAAGAGTTTGATATATTTATCTTATTTTTCTAGAAAATTATATACATGATATCTTCAAGAACACACCAATGATTTTCAGAATTTTGTCAACAACTTAATGATTATTTCGTGGATTACTATCTACCTACAACATGAGTTTGATTCCTATATAACTCCATTATCCATAAATCCATTAACATCTTTATCTTTTCATATTCCAAACATGTAAAATCTCATCTTTTTATAACTATTCTAACATGGACAATATACAAACTTAGATTGCAATTATCAAACACTTGCCTCTAATTAAGATCTGATCCTTTGGTGTAGTATATCACAGGTGGTTCTCCCTTTTTCGGCCAACTTGCGGTGGTGGTGACCTTTGGTATTTGGTTCTTTTCCTTTCCAAGCAAACTTCTTTTCTCCCAAGCAACCTTTCACTTTCTCTCGAAAGATGACCTCTCAATTTTTCTGTAGAAGAGATGAATGAACCCACGTACAACTAATCTCCAAATACTTATAATAAGACAAAATCCGAAATCACTATTCATCCCACTTGTAAAAATAACCAAAATGCCCTTTTAGGTTGCCTTTTCATTTCCAAATGACCCGAGACCCAAAACCAACATCCAAATTGACTTTTCTGACTATTTCAACCCTTCCGGATGCAATGACGCAGTCAAAACGACTATATGGTTGATGTAAAAATAAGCTTCCTTTTTAATTTAAAAAAATTAGTCTCGACACATCCCATACCGCGTCCGACTAAAAATACAAATTACTGAATTGACAACTCACAGCCATATCAATAACATCACATTCATATATTACCTAAATATCTTTAAGTAATATTCAGAATCATTCATTTTAATATCCACAATTCGGATAAAACCCAAATGAACTAATTTATAATAAAATCCAATTAATCCATTAATTTAAAATATAACCCATTTTAAAAGTCATTAAAATTACGGGGTATTACATATTTCCCCCTTTATAACAGAATTTCGTCCCGAAATTCGGAACGATAAATCATACTGGTAACGTCAACTCTGAGTATAAATCTCACATTGCAAGTGATCTATGTCGTACCGCCTATACAGTATATTCTAAAAATTCCTATTTGATGTTATACGCCCAGCCTCACCATACAGTTTCAACTGAATCGAATTCCAACCATCCAGGGTGCCCATACACCCTATCGTATATCTTTCATGATAATATTATCGCAAAGGTTATAAACTCATATCCTAAAGACCTAACTTATTTCGACTCCCAACATTTATTAGTTTCATGCGTGGGGTGTCCCTCAAGCAAAATTCAAACAAGGAACCCCACCCGATACACTACTACCTAAAGTAGTTGGTCATCGAAACTCCTCGGGTCCTTAGTCAATAGTATATAACCTCTCTACAGGTTTTATCGATTTCAAATAAAAGTCTACTCATCTACTCTCTTATTAAAGACAATATGCTGGTTATACGCTCTCATATACCATAAGTCAATGCACGTCGATAGTCACATCATGTTCGGACATGCCCAAAGTAAGTAATTCCGTGATAAAAAATCAAACCCACGTGATTACATGAAAAATATAGGTGTCCCACACCCCTCGGTGAGTCTACGTAAATAACAGTGCTATTGGCTAAGTTTAGTAACCCTTTTGCCCACACAATAATAATTGCTACAAAAATCAATTTACGCCTTATAATTCCTTAGATAGAAAACATACCCTCATTCGCGGGTGGTGGTTGTTGACTTCCACTATTATAACTTTGCTCCGATAAGTCATGAAAAAATTTTACCCCAAATTTTTAGTTTTAGTTAACCACACTCCACTATATGCCCAAGCCTTTGAATATATTGCCTTCGTTAGCTAACACACCCAATTCCCGCATTTCTAGATCTTCTACTGATGACTCTCCTCAATTTTCCATAATAGGGGTGACCTCGACTACGGTCATCATACTCGAACATACTTCATAACCTCCTAGGTACGATCTTCGCTATCCGTCCAATGGCCCTCATTTGTCATACTTCTTGTATGAACCCATCCGAATGCAAATCAGATTAACTAATATATATGGAATCTCAGCAAAGAAATCAACAATCCTAAACATAGGGCTCTACATCAAAGAACGCTAAGCTGAAAATAGAGTAAGTCGTGCAGAACCTAAAGGACACTAGAACCTGATGCTCTGATACCACCTGTAACACCCCACCTAATTAAATATCGGGTGGCCAGTCCCATAACAAATTAAAACAGAATATACAGTTGGCTCATTCTTAGCATCACTGTCGAAAACATTTACAAATCACCCAATACCCAATTAAGCTGGTGTTAAAAACTTTCCAAATTTTAATTCAACAAAATCCATTTTTAGTTTACAAATAACACTACACATATTATTCTACACTAATAACTGAACACATAACACAAAAGAATTAAAATGAAATTGGAATAAACATTCCCAAATAATTACCCCATACAGTAATCTCAACAATAGTAAATATATTAAAATGCCACGAGTACAAGACTGTATTTTGACTCAGATAGAAAAGAGATAACTGAATTCATTTTGGGCGACATGAATCAAATGAATATAAGCGTCTAAGCAATATTCCATAGCTCAATAGCTCGTCAAAATCCACTAAGGTTGGCGTCCCTGCTCCTTGACACATGATACAGAAGGTACAATAGAAAAGAAAATATGCAAGGAAACGGGTCAGAGCCCGATGTGAAAATGATTTTGAAAACAACAAGTATTTAACATGTGCAATAAAGAATTTATTATGTACATGTTAGCATCCAACTCTCACTTGCTATTCTCCCCTCTCATCTAGAGTGCAAACTTAACGTTTCCTATTAACCTCTTAGTTAATGGTTTCTCTTTACAAATTTCCATAATATGATTCCATCCCATATCATAACCCCGTATGTCCCATAACATACGTCATATAATCATTCATATACGTTTCCCATTAACATGAATTAATCTCTTCAAATCTATAAGAATAAACGTTCATTAACTTAATTCACTTCTTTTTCTTTATTGACCGTCATCTACAATTATCACACAGTAGAATAAACTAACCACAATATACATTCATTTAATCCATTATATATATATACACATATATAATACGGCACCCCGAGACACAGCCGCGGTGCAATGCATTACTCTGCTATCATGTCCCAATATCGCTGGTCGCGAAATATGGGACTAAAGGTTCGGTAAGGATTCCACGAACCAAAAATAACAACACAAACATTTAGAGGAAAACATAGTTCTCATACCCATGGGTCACGCACATACCTACGGTCCCATAGTCAGCGGACTTATCAACTCCCTGATAAGTCTTTCATAGACCTATGTTCTTGAGCTACAAATCAAAGATCCCATGGATTCATCAGGATATGACTGTCCTCATGCACTAACCTCCCCATCGATAGCAAGTAAGCTAGGTATGTCATACACATAAATCATCAATCATTCAAATAGGCATTATCATACCTATAATGTAATATCAACAAGGTACTCACATTACCCTAAGATAATTCCCGTACGTAGCATTATATCTCTCTTATCGTACGTATTAAAATATCATGACTTTACTGCTTTAATTTAATTATTCCAGAGTCTCACTCATTACCCAAGGTTCAAATAGGTTTCTCCTTAATATATTTATTCAGTAAGAAATCACTAATATCCTACTGGTCCATCTCATCTTATCTCCCGAATTACTACGAATTTAAACTCTCCTTTAATTAGGGTTATAATCGATTGTTTCTAATCGCTTATAAACACATCTTCTATCAAGTAGGATTGAATACCATCATCACATGGCTCATAGTCTATAGTGTTTCATTCACACTATATGACTTATAAACAAAACCAACATCCTCGCATCCTATAACATCTCTCCACTCCCGACGTCGTTAAGGTTCATGCGCGGAGCATCTCGCAAAGTGAAATCCAAACAAGGAACCCCTCCAATACACTACTACTTAACTTTGTCGGTCGTGGAGGTCCGTCAACTTCAAATACACAATCGGGATAACCTCATCCCCTCTTTCAACCAAATGTGGTCTGAACTCCCATCTCTAACCAAGAGCCATAGCACTAAGCGCTTGTACTACACTCAGTCCTTGCGCAATCAATAATAACCTTAAACTCACACCTTGATGTTCAAATTGTAACCCTAAGGCTACCCAGGTGTTATATTAAATCTCCCCTACTGGACCTGTCCTTAATCCCCATGCATATAAATTAGAATCCAACACATCAATCTTTCAACCAAAATTTCTTTCAATTTAATTATCATCATTCTAATCAATTAAATCCCAATCACATTAATTTTATTGTTATCTAGGGCTTACTGATCTTCCTTAAGTCCTCTTATAACCAAGGGTACATTCTCTCTATACTGAAATAATTAAAGTATGAATTCTCATATACTTTTCCCAAAATTCTTTCCTATTTGAATTTATTATTTGGCAATTTCTCTCAATCAAATAAACCGGCAACTCCAAACTGGACTGTGATAAAATCTCCAAAAAAATTTCCTCTATCGCTCGAACATAAATGATTGTCGTTTGAATGACTTCCACTATCGTTCGAGCGACTTCGCAGGAGATGCCATCTTGCTCGAACGAATTCGCTTTAGATCGCGTGAGATGTCACTGTTCGTCTTCTTTCCCAGAATTCTGCGTTTTTCACAATTTTTGAACCTAAAAACCTCTAAGATTCAACACCTAACATCTCATCATCAATACCCATTAACAACTAGCAGGATATAAATCATTCCCAACATCTCATCATCAAGAGTTTGAATTAAAAGCATATATTTATCTTATTTTTCCAGAAAATTATATACATGATATCTTCAAGAACACGCCAATGATTCTCAGAATTTCTTCAACAACTTAATGATTATTTCGTGGATTACAATCTGCCTACAACATGATTTTGATTCCTATATAACTCCATTATCCAGAAATCCATTAACAACTTTATCTTTTCATCTTTCAAACATGTAAAATCTCATCTTTTTATAACTATTCTAACATGGACAATATACAAACTTAGATTGCAATTATCAAACACTTTCCTCTAATGAAGATCTGATCCTTTGGTGTAGTATATCACAGGTGGTTCTCCCTTTTTCGGCCAACTTTCGGTGGTGGTTGGTGGTGGTGATCTTTGGTATTTGGTTCTTCTCCTTTCCAAGCAAACTTCTTTCCTCCCAAGCAACCTTTCACTTTCTGTCAAAAGTTGACCTCTCAATTTTTGTGTAGAAGAGATTAATGAACCCACGTACAACTAATCTCCAAATACTTATAATAAGACAAAATCCGAAATCACTATTCATCCCACTTGTAAAAATAACCAAAATGCCCTTTTGGGTTGCCTTTTCATTTCCAAATGACCCGAGACCCAAAACCAACATTCAAATAGACATTTCTGACTATTTCAACCCTTCCGGATGCAATGACGCAGTGAAAACGACTATAAGGTTGATGTAAAAATAAGTTTCCTTTTTAATTTAAAAAAATTAGTCCTGACACGTCCCATACCGCGTCCGACTAAAAATACAAATTACTGAATTGATAACTCACAGCCATATCAATAACATCACATTCATATATTACCTAAATATCTTTAAGTAATATTCATAATCATTCATTTTAATATCCACAATTCGGATAAAACCCAAATGAATTAATTTATAATAAAATCCAATTAATCCATTAATTTAAAATATAACCCATTTTAAAAGTCATTAAAATTAAGGGGTATTACACCACCTTTGGCATAACTTGCACGATATACGTCTTTAATTTTGAGGGCAGTCGATACGTGTGGACAAGCCTTTTGATATACCCCAGTGCACGTGAATTAACTCACTATATACATCGTGGGGATAGTAAGTTTGAGAGTGAATTCGATATACTCAACGTACGTGAATGAGTTCGCTGCAATATACCTCTTGTCATGACTTCGGTCAAGTGGTACGATGGGGGGAAGAGGTTTGATATATGTCGAAGGTACTTAGCCAATGAAAGGTGAGAGTCATATCTATTAGGCTAACTACGACCTGTCGGACCAGCGCCCATCACCAAGCAAGCCCCTAGTTACGGGAAAAAAATTGGTCAATAGCGATGCCCTTTGGTGATGTTGTGTGTATCATGCATGAATCTTTATTATTATCTTATGGATATAGTAACTTTATTGATGAGCATGACGCCAAGCAGGGGGTAGATGTACAAGAAACAAATCAATACTAAGCATGGATATGTATGAGTCAGTGGTGTGTGATTATCTATAAGTGAGTGTGTGGGACTGAGCATGGATATATACAAGTGGTGTGTGATAAGTGTAAGAGAGCATGGATATATACAAGTAGAGGTGTGTGTTAGTGACACCCAATCATGAATTTCTAACTGGTGTATGTGACCCTAAGTGCACGTGGTGTGAAGTGTGCATGGAGAATTTCTTCAAGTGTGTGAGTAGTGGCAAAATCATGAGGTGGTATGTACAGGAAATAAGGAGATAAAAGGGGAACATACAAATGGGGGTATACACACACAAAAAAATGAAAACGACCATGTAAACATAGTCTAGACCTCTTATGAAGAAAGTCCCCAGTGGAGTCGCCACTATGGACATATCGAGAAAATCTTCGAAGGGAAGGCGGTGGAGCATCCCTTAAAAGATTACAATCTCGCAACCTTTTTCGGGGATCTTAGGTCGTCGTCGTTGTGGGGTAAATATAAAGAGATGGAGTCTCCAGCCTATTTTTCACAAAACAGGCAAAAGAACATGTTGCCACTTTGAGAAAGCGGCATTAAGGACAAACTGATGCTTACGAAACCAATATATCTATGGTTAGGGGGGTTAAATTACGGAATGGGAAGGTGTTAGGCACCCATCACTCCATTTCAGTCTCTCATGGGCTAGTGTTATTACTTTCCCTTATTCCTCCGTGAAGTGTGTGTGTGTGTGTATAATGGAGATTGGAATCGTTCAACTCATACCATGGAAAAGGTAGAGTGAGTTCATCCATAACAATGCTCCATAAATAATATATATATATAGGCCCCCTCCTATAAGGACTCCTTATGGTGCAGACCCCGGTACATACCATTTTTTTAAAATAGTAAAAAAATGAATTTTTTGATGAAACTTCATGGATATGATATCCACGGTGAGAAGATCATCTCCAATTTTTTTCGTCAAAAAATTCAATAAAAAACCCGTTGAGATGGGGTGATATGTGAAAAAATGGTATAAATATGCATTTTCGACCGTTGAAATGTTGACGATCATCTCACCCACTTTTTGATTGAATTTTTTAACGAAACTTCATGGATATGATCTCAACAGTGAGAATATAATATCCATGAAGTTTCATAAAAAAATTCAATCAATAAAGTGGCTGGCGCCGACCTAACATTTCAACGTTTGAAAATGAATATTTATACCATTTTTTTACATATCAATTCATCTCAACGGTTTTTGTATTGAATTTTTTGATGAAAAAAATTTAAGATGATCTTCTAACCGTGGAAATCGTATCCATGAAGTTTCATAAAAAAAATCATTTTTTTACTATTTTAAAAAAATGGTATGTACCGGAGTCTGCACCATAAGGAGTCCTTACAAGAGACTTTCTATATATATATATATATATATATATATATATATATATATATATATATATATATATATATATATATATATATATATATAAAATAAGGAGTAGAATTTTGGTACTATTCAATAAGTTGATAACTTAATTAGGGGTTAGGATTTGGCCACCAAGGGAAGAAATCAAGGGTGGAGATTAAAAGATCATTTTTCCTCTTTTGCCCCTTTATTATTTCATTTCCTCCTCTTTTTTAACCTTTTTTTCCTTTCCCCCTTTTACCCAAAATTCAAAAATATGGTTAAAATAGGAAATTACACATTTCGTACCAAATACCAGTTACCAAAACACACTCTCTCTCCCCGAGTCTCATTTCACAAGCACACCCCCTCTCTCTCTTGCTCTCGACCTCCACTCGATAATGGTACGATGTTTTTCTTCTCCTGATTTTTTTCTTAATTTGTAGAGAATGGATATTTAGGGTTTTGGATTTGTTAAAAGTTTGTATTATTTTCCAATGTTGCAGATTTAGAGGTTGAATTTGATGTACATTTTTTGCCATTATTTGTTTGATTTTGTAGATCTCATGGCTGCAATATCACATTTTTTTAGTACCGTTTCATATTACTGCCATTTAGGGATTTTGAGTAATTTTAGGAAAGTAAATTTTAAGGCTTTAAGTAATTTTTCATATTATTATCATTTAGGGTTTTCGTTTTTTCTTATTCGAAAGTTTCTATGAAAATCACATTATTTTTTGAGTTTTCTCTTCATAAGTAGGTGTTGGTATTATTTTGCCGATTTTGTAGATATTGGTGATTGTTTTGTTTCTCTCTCTCTCTCTCTCTCTCTCTCTCTCTCTCATATTAAACGTTTCTTACAGGGGAATATATTTTAGAAGGTGGACTCGATTATAACTCTTCTTATAGGTATAATCTGTTTTTGCAGGTGTTTATTTAGGTTCAAACATAGGTTTTTTCTGATGTAGTGTGTAAAATGTTTGAAAAAATGTTTTGAAGAGTCTTTACCGGCATGTTTCCTTAACAACCTCTAATCATTGTTTTGTTATTCGATCTTCAGTCTGTTGCTAATGAAAAGGTTAGGATGATGTAAAATGTGAGGTTCTATTTTTTCCCTATTGTTTTGTTGTTCTAATTTGGGCTTTTTGTTTATTGTTATAAATTTGGTTTTAGTACAAACTGCTGAGCTTGGAGGTTGAATGAATACTTTTAGGTTTGCTTTCTCTCCTCCCCTTTAATTATGTGTACTACCTATATTTTTCCCTATTACTTTGTATATAAGTTCGTCCATTATGTTTATATCAAGATGTTTATTTATTTTTATGATATCTAATCTATCTACATTATTTCATCAATAGGTTGAGTACAAATTTGAGATGTTTTAATCTCCTAGCAATACCCGAGTTGAATGAAAGTCATTAAGAATAGGTATAATATATATTTGGTATTTGTATATTCTTTCCATATATTTAGTTCATTTGGAATTATTTACAAAGTAATCAAATGATTTTGAGGTCCCGAACTTTGAAGATTCATGGCAATCAAACGATAGTGAATGCCGAGGTGATTACTCTGCCAAGTTTACTCTTTTATCTTTTCCATTCATGCATTTTAATGTAATTCTTACTCAATTAGTTTTGCGATTATGCCACTAGTCTATGTCTGTTATACATACTACCAGTTGTTAGGCTTACGTTTCGCCTTTTGGTAATTTTCTTCTCAAATATATATGATGTTGTGATATAAGGCTTAATTCGGGTAATATATGAACTATAGTTTTTGTTCAATAAGAAGATGGATATATAAAGTGTTATCATCCGAAAAATCTTCCTTAGTAGGGGAATTCCACAACCCCTCTTATACTATGTAGTCTTTTAAACTCCACAACAACAATTTGGCTTAGCTTCTCTTGGCTTAGACTGGAGTTTCAAAGTTAAAAGCAATTTGGCTTAGTAGAGGAATTCCAGAGCTTAGACTTGAACATAATTTATATCTCAGTCAAGTATCCAATTTGTCTTAGCTTATCTGGATTTTCAAAGTAAAAAGCTCATATGGTTTTATACATCCTTATTTGTGACCTTGGATTTAAAGTAAACGAGATGTTATTTATGGTCAGTTGAAAATAACTATTTCAAGTCCCATCACACATGGTTCTACTGTTCACGATGTTGGAGTTGGTATAAGATTCTAATTTCATAAGTTTTGGTGGTTCTTTGGTGCATAATGACGTCTATTGCAGGTGATAAAAAATTAATGTATGGGCTCAATCCTTAATCTTGAAAAAAATTGGGGAGTTCAACCATTTAAATGCAAATGAACTGTTGTGATTCCCTTTTTTCACTATTTAGTTAAAGAATGCATGTGTTGAGTACCTTTCTTTTAGATGACCCCTACCCCAGAAACACTGAGAAAAGGAACCTTCATTTAAGCTTAGTTGCAGTAAATAATATAACCTATTTTTTTTAATGGATTTGACTTGCACAAGTAATAAGTGATTAAAATCCATTATGACTTGGAACACAATTGGCAATTTTTTTTACATGATTTTTAGTAGTATCCGAATCCATCCACAATACAAGCGAGTTCTCTAAAAGAACACAGGGATTTGATTTACTATGGCTCTAAATTTTGGGTTCATGAAGAAATAATATAATCTTATGGAGTTTGATGCCTCCACAACTTCCATCCGGTTTTACCCTGTACACACAAAGGATAAATGTAACATACCTCAACTTACATCATACTGAATCATTATAATATGCCTTATGGAGTTTTTGTTGGTTGCCATAATTCTTGAACTAGATACATCATACTGAATCATTGGAAATTGTATTTTATTATCAGTCTAGATTCATTATATTTGAATCATGTGCAATATATATTTTTTAAATTCATCATACCTGAATGGCTGCATTAGTGGTGGAGCCACTCTAAAGAAGTTACTATACTAGGTACCACTAATGCAGCCAATTAGGTAACATTTTATTCTCTTACAAACTTCATCCCTTTAATCATGACACATAGTTTGGTTATATATTTTTCAGTACTTAATACAGATGCTCTATTTTATGATACTAAATCAATTAATTGAAGTTAAGGATACAGTTTTCTTAGAATGCATTAAGCAACTTAGGTATATTATTTTTTCATGATTTTTGTTAAATAGCCTCCAAAACAATTGATGATTGAAGTCTCTATTGCCATGGTCATGGAGCGTGCCATATTTGTTGCATATTTGTAATAGTTCTAAAATTATCTCTATCTTTATTTATTCTCCACGCATCCCATTTTACGATTGAGAAGGTGAGGTTGTTGCAAATTATCTAGACTAAGTGTTATTGATTATAATTAAATATTGTCCAATGCTTCCAGGTTTTGCACTTATCCTTCGCCTCCGCCTCTCTCTCATGCAAACTCTTAGATGATCTATACAAACATCATTTTTGGAAATAGGTACACTCTCTCTTTAAGAGTATTATTTAAATTTTTCATCTAATAGATCTAATGGATCTAACATGTATTTTATTTTTTCGATTTTGGCTCTCAGATCTAATCGCGTATTACTCCATCAACCTAGGGATACTCATAATTTCCTCTGTGTCTCTTTCGTTTATGAGGAGCTGATCAAAAACATTTCCACTGATTTATCCCCATTTGTAGCTACTTTAAATGAGGAGAAATGAGCTAACATTAAAGGAAAATTTTGCGTGGATGTTTGCTTCAAGTGAGGGGATTACTGCTGCTCATATAAGAGAATGGATGGGTGATTTTCGTAAGATCAGAAATGTGTCAAATGTGCTGCCAAACTCAGTCAATCTTTTGGTTCTTCCACAGAAACTTTAGCTGTTGATAGACATGAAATTGAGGCTATTCCTGATATAGAGTTTGTAAGACATATTTACTTCGACGGACATATTTACTGCTGGCCAGGAAATCTATAGATATATTCCTCATTTCACCTATTTTTCTATATAATAATTGCCATATGTATATGCTTTGAGATCTGAATATTATGGAGGATTGTACTTCTTTTTCCATATAATAATTTCCATATGTATATGTTTTGAGATCTGGATATTGTGGAGGATTTTGATTGAGGGCATTTTGTACTTTGCTATCTACAGCATCAGGTACATTGGTTGTACTATGCTATCTGCAGTAAAGATGCTGGTTGGTTGGACTATGCTATCAGGTACGTTACATCCTAATGTTATCAGACCAGGATCAGGTACATTGGTTGGGCGTACAAAATTATCAGACCAATATCAGGTACCTGATTCTATCTTTACTAGGATAATTAGCATCCTAATCTTTACTAGGATCAGTGGCGTTGATATTAGAATAATACACTTTGATCTTCTTTGGTCTGATAGAATAGTACACGCACACTTATTTTCTTAATCTCATTACACTTTCTAAATGGGACATTCATTAGTAGATTGGAGACCCGTGAAGATAACCAGGTTGCGAGATCGACATATGTGATGCGATTATGAAAGATTGTGAGTATTACTCTGTATGCATGGTCAGTGTTATGTTTCCAGAGTAGGCCCATTACTTTCTCGGCATCATATTCGGCTATCGATTACTGTTATAACAGCGCTGTTATAACGGCCTCTATTTTTTCGGGAACCATAGTTTTTATATGGATTATTCAAAGTCCACTTATAGTTTTTTGAAGTGGTTTTTTTATCTCAAGGGGTAACGCAATCTGAATCAAGTTTGATAGAAATTGAGAAATCAAATATTATCGACTTGAATTGATGGACTTCATTCTAATCGCCAGCGAAGAAACAAATTTATGGTCATGCAACTGATGTTACAATTAGGTTGCTAGATGAGGAGAAAGCTGTTCAAGCTGCTGCAGATCTTCTTGGGGAACTCTGTGTTTCCGATTACGGGAGATGCTGTTATCTTTGAGGTGAAAAGAAGTTCTAGATCAAAAGCTAGAAAGTTGTTTTCGGTTGCGGGAGCTGCTGTTATCCTTCCAAAGTGACTTCTCTTTTTAGAGCTTATAGACCTGCTTGAGTAAAATATTCCAAAGCATCTCTGGAAATGGTATGGATAAACTGTTCAATCTCCTTTTGAATAGAATCTAAATTATCCTTAGATTTAATAGAACTTTCCAAGGACGAGAAAGAATCCCCTTCAATGGGTGGCGATATGGGTGGCATGGCTTATTGACCACCATTAAGGATGCCCTAATCTCTGCCGAACAGATTGTTTTCAATATCAAAATTACATTAGATTGAAAAGCATGTCGGGTAAATGGTAGTTACTTCTTCAAATTTTATTCTTAGGTATTAACTTATATAAATTGATTTTTCGTAAATTTTTGTCTTCTTTCTGGACATAGCAAGCCCAGTATGGATTGGTCTATAAATTGCAAAAGGAGTAAAATTAAACTTTTGTAGACAAATGTAAGTTCGAGTTTTTCTTTACATGCCAGACCTAGATCAATTGGGCAGTAAATGTAGTAGCAGTTCACTATCATAAGGAAAATTGCAGAAATTGGTGGGGTGCAAATTAGGAAGGTGATTTGGAAAAATTATGATATAGTTTTGTGTTCATCTAAAGTTATGCTATATTTATCCTTATCTTTTCCCATATACTGTTTATATGCTCCTTTCGTTAAGAGACTTATGGTTTACTGGACCTGGTGGACAAGTATCTCAAGAGAAAAAACTACTGATACGCTAACGTTACTTCTTTTCGTGATCATATTTAGCTTTCCATTTGAAGTAGAATGCTCTACTCCCTCCAAACAATTTGGTAACTTTGATAACTATAGCACATTTATAACTTTTGCAATCCAATTTAATTGACCAACGTGGTTATTTATAGCCTTTTATTTTGTCAATGAGCCCTGGAGGCAGATCTCACACAGTCAAGCTGTGTAACAGGTTCTAGGCAACTTCAATGTTTAACTTTTTTCTTGGACATCTAGGTATCTTGGTCAGTATGTAAAGTTATTCTGAATCATGTTGTTGTTTGAATGGATAAAACTTATTATTGGACTATTTATTCATTTACGACCTTATGATATATATGAATTTAATAGGGAACTCCAAAACAATTGTTTTAATTTCCAATGCAGTAATTCCTAACATAATTATGGATTTGGTTTGCATATTTTTATAAGACATTTTTTACGGTCCGATATGGTGGTGGATTAGTTACAGTTTGTTGAGATATATAGTCCCACATCGGGTAAATAATGCCTTTTTGCAACCAAAAATGATTTTCATTTTGTTTTAAGGAGAACCCCTTAGTTATCCAGTGTGAGTCACCTGCTTAAGTATGATCTTACCATCCTTTAACAGTGTAAACAAACACTTTTGATAATTGATATTTAGATATTACATTTTGGTCAGTACATGGTCAATATACATTTTGGTCACACAACACAACACTTTACTGTATTGTCCCTCAGTACATGGTCAATATTTTTTTTATCGAAGATAAATTTGGTTGCTAAATCTCTATTTCTATGTTTAGTTTTGTTTTTACATTCACCTACTTTGTTCTTAACTACCGACCTACTTTGTGCTTACGGGTCGTGGTGAGAGCTCCATTTAGTCACATGCTTCGGGTGCGTATATTGTGCTTGATAACGGTGTCTATTTTCTATATCATGTCACCGACATCTTCTTTGATTTCTCTCTGCCGATACTATTTTAAGAAACAACATTTAAGAGAAGATTAGAGGTTGGTACCAAGATCCTCACTTACAGAATGTACTAGATAACAATGTTGGGTACTTTTAACTTGAAGCTTAAAATTTGTAAGATTTTTCATTTCGTATAATTGTTTGTTCTTGATTGAGCACAATTTTACACATTCATGATCGTAATTGAGTAGAACTTTAGTCTGTGTAATACCTTAGATCTACAACTCACAATTATATATTTGTTATGAATCCAGGCCTTAGGTGGGAAAAGTTTCTTTAGCTCACGGACAATTGTTTTATGGAATTTCTCTAAAGATTAGAGACAAATAAGGCCATCATCATCTTCAGGCTTCTCAGGTAACTTGGGGGGATCTTGATTCTTCTTAACACTCTTTTTGAAGCTGAAAGATATGGATATGTTGATATCATAAAAAAGGGACAAAGAATTTTTGGGGTGGTTGTGGGTTTTGGGTGTTGTTGCACAATCTATTTTTTAATATATTTATATTTATTTTTAATAGATCTATTTTGTTAATCTTTATGCATTAACAATTGCAGTTGAGATTTCTTACTCTGTACTCGAAAAAAAAATTCAATAAAACTTTTAATGACCATCACCGAAAATGACTTACCATTTTGCCAATTTGTTTCTAAATATGTGCTTCTGATGTGTGTGACCAACGTATGCTTTCTTATGAGCTGTTTCTTTCCATTTGTTATAGTTTGGTTTAAGGTACGTGTTCAAACTTTCATACCATTCTCAAAAACTTTTACAATCCTGATTCAATTAGTACGTAATAAGTACTATAAACTTTTTCCAAAGAGATATAATAATACGAATCACTCAAAGAACTTACAATCATGAATGATTGGTGAACAAATCGTGGAAAGTTAAGACCCCAAATCTCATGAATGCCTTTATTTGGTGATTTTATATTGACTTTGCATGCAATCTGTTTACAATAATGCCATAAAGAGTCTTTTTGTAATTTGGGTTTGGGTGCATATTTGATTAACTGGAGTGTTCCATAATAGTTATTTGATGCGGGTGACTATGTGTCCTTAGACCTAAAAATGGGGTATGTGTGTTATGCGTTATATATCATTGTGGTTTTGGATAAATAATTTGGTACGTATAAGTACATTTGTTTGCACTTTATTTCATTTTGTATAATTTGCTTCACTTTATTTCATTTAATATGGTCTTTTGCTAAAGTTGTGGTCCACCATAAGTCAGTTAAGCGTTCATCCTTGCAACAGTTGTGCTCCACAAAGTTGTTGGATCCGTCGAGGTGTTTATCCACCTTTTCTTGGACAAGCATAAGGCTCTGTAGTAGGATAAGGTCGGTAACTGAATTCAGCACGATAAGTACTTACTTTCAGCTAATTTAATCATAATTGTCTTTGCATGATGCCTTGGGTATTTTTTGCCATAACACTTCACCTTTGACATAGTATTTTAGCCTCTAACAGGTGAACGATTTTCTAACTAAGCTCTTTTTTTAATCGACTAATTATCTCAAGGACGAGCTCCAGTTTATCTAAACTTATATGATGCCTATCACTACTTTATTTGATGATACAATTGCTTTGGTAAAAACAATATCAATTTGTTTATTGTAATATACATGAGTGTGTATTTAGTTTTGGGACTTTTAACTCTGAATTATATGCATTTGGAATGTTTTATCTTTACCTTGGTTGATTCATTTACTGTGTCCCATGATTTTGGTATGCGATTTTGTAAAGAATTATACATATTAAGGTTTGTGAAGAACTGAATAATGAATTTGTTCCATTAAGCGGGTGATGTGTGTCGTACAGGGTAAAGATCTGACATTTCTTATACCATTTGATCATATCTGACAATATTATTATCCCTTTTAAGTAGTTTATAGTGGTATATACTATTTTTAAAACCCCTAATACTATGCCCAATCTCATATCATATGTTATAGGTGGGTTTCAAACTAAATTTGCAAGCTATTTTTTATCATGACATTATTTTTTTTCTATTTGCATTATTTGTATGGTATGTATAGGGAGGTAACTTTGTGTTATTATTTTGATGTGGTTTCTTGATTTATGTGTTGCAATCGTTAGAAATTTTAGTCATGACCGACCCGGAATCACGGAATCCTACCGTACCTCTTCGTTTATTTCATTTTCAATATACAAAGGATGATTTTTCTCCGTAATGTGACTTTTTACGTTTTAATCTTTTGGGGTTTCTCTGTTTGTGTACTATGTATTTTGTTGCAGATTTGGTGATATAATAGCCTATGATTTTGTTTTCTAATAGAATAAAACTAATTAGAGTTTGGTAGTTGATTTTTATATAATTATCAAGAGTCGATTTTTAATCTCTTGGATGCTTAGTTTGTAGTTGAGTTCTAATCTCTCGGATGCTTAGTCTTTTTTGGAACCTTTTGCAGGTCAAATAATTAATATGGAAAAAATGTATATGCCCCCTTGTGCATCAAAACACCTGATAATAATCACTGGAGGTAAAACGTTTACTTTCAAATAAATGTGAATACTATACTAAATCAATTATGGTCATCTTACAGGTACATGTAAGATGATTCCAACCCTTTTCACACTAAATGTTTGCTAAGAGGTATAATGTGTTGCTTGCTACCGATGTAGATGAACGTGGGATTGATATACCTGATGCTGCACATGTCATAAATTATGATTGGACAAACGGGGCATGCTGGGAAGATGGGAGTGGACACAGCGTTCTTGAGTCTTAATGATACTAATGCATTTTAATATCTCAAGAAGATGCTTATTCAGAGTAATAGTCCTATGCTCCCTATAATTGGAGAGACGGGAGGTTTCGAAGATTAAGACAGTCAATTCCTAATAGGCCGCCAACACACGATGACAATGCTTTTTCTAATTGATAGTTATTGGGTCCAAATAACATGTTGTGTTATGGTGTTTTAGTATTTGATACTTCAAAAACTATGTGTTTATTGCTATGATCGAGAAAGTACTGGGTTGACTTATAAAGGGGAGCAACAAGAGCTGACATAATTATCTATTGTTTTGGTAAATGATGTTCTTATTTAAAAAAAATATTAATTGTTTACTACACTTTATTGATTTTATTGGATGATATTTTTTTTATATCATGTAACATGTTGGATATCTATATTTAGTATGATGTCAATTATTTCCGTTAAATGAACTATTTATCGAAATCGAGTGGAGTCACTTCGCTTCATGATTAATTTTAGAAGGTTAGTCCACTTATTCTTTGTTTACTATAATGATTCATATGATTTTATGCTTTCTTACTAATATTTATTAAATCTTGATGGATGAAAGGGTAGTAACACAATTTGTTTCGGCAAAAATCCTGTACGACCACCACAAGTTGTTCTTTAATGCTGCCGATGATAGCTAACCTCCACATAAGGCCATCATAGTTAAAATAGACAATTTTTAGTGTAAACATGAAGTTGTATTGAAGATTACTCATTGAATAGTTAATGTAACCAGTGTTCTGATTGTTTTGCAGATCTACAAAGTAATTGATTTGCAATTGAGTGTTTATCTTTAAATAAATACATGTAACTTATTTTGGATTCTAATTGCCTTCACTAAAACATTAGACCACACATGTAATTGATTACGTTGCCTATACGAGGTCCACGACGAACTATTTGTATTGTTGAGTATTTTTATTTTTTAAACAGGGTGGATAGTCCTATAAACAAAGGAAATTTTGCCCAAATTTTCTAAATTGTTTATCCATTTTTGTGTTGTAATTTTTTTTACTTGAATTATTTACGATTCAATACTTTGGATAATTTTCTTTGTGCCTTCAGGCACGGGCATTCCGCTAGTGCGTGTGTGTGTGTGTGTATATATATATATATATATATAATACAATTTGTGCATTTATAGTGATATTAATCGTTTTTATGAAACGATAATACATGTTGGATGAAATGAAAATAAGCATACTATATAATGCAAGAATATGATAAATGTGAAAATGGGAGATTTTTAAGAAAATTAGGGTTGTGAAATTGAGAAAATTGGAAAATTGGAAAATGGGACTCGAGTCTCGGGTTTTAATCCGAAATGCCTACATAGCCTATAAAATCATCAAAGCCCACGTAGTTCGAATGCGGCATATGGGCGGGGTTTATCCCATAAATATGAATGAAATTTTATTATAAATGTGTGTGTGTAGAAAATGTGTTTTTGGTTTTGAAAAAGTGTGATGGATAATTCTATTCGGAATTTATAGGCGTAACCCCCATCTTTTTTTTTTATAGAAAATAAAATATGTGCAATATACTAATAAAATGTATATATTAATGTGTATGAACTAAATTAGGAACTAGAATATGAATCTAAGGAAATATATTCAAAAACAAGGAATTTAAAGAGAGAGGGGAGAAATTGGACCTTCGTTGAAGCTTGATCTTTGAGCCTAGATGAACTCCTTTCAATATGAGATGAGTGTTGGATGAGAGAGAATATGATTTTGCCAAATTGGGTATGAAAAGGATGGTAATGTAAGCTTAAATGGAACTTCATATGGGGAACTTCGCTGATTTTGAGAGAATGTTGTTGAGATCACTAATGTTGACGGATCTCTGGTCTTGGTCCTTTGAGAGTAAGGAATTTCCCTCCTTTTACAGGGTCAAGGGGTTACTGATCATCACTGCCATTATCCTGCCAATCGTTAGGTGACCCTAGACACACTGCCGATAGGAAGGGATGGACCTGCCAAATTGTAGTCTCGTGCAGATTTTTCTAGAAAAATATTCATAGGACGTAATCCATTGATCCAAATCATGCATGGCGCATACTGTTAGAAAGGTACTTCAGATACCTTTAAGAGTCCTTTGGGCTGCTCCCGGGTCTGGGAGTTGACTTTAGGTCAAATATAGCTCGGAAGCGCACGTCGGTCCTTTAGACGGGAGATCGTTGGATGAAAATGAATCGTTCGTCCGTATGTTAAATTAGAATCGCGCACGGGGAGGATGGTTGGAAAGTTTAGGAGATGTACTTAGACATTGAAAATATTTTTTATTTGATAGGAAAGTTAACCTTGGTCAATCGGGGGTCAGAAGCTCTCGATGACCACTCAGAGTAAAACGGATCGTTTGTCCGTACCGTAGGTCAGAATTGTGCACGGGGTGGACCGTTAGAAAGGGTATTCATAAACCTTTAGAGATTCATTTAGTATCGTTCGACATGAAGAGTTGGCATTGGTCAAATAGAGCCCGGGAGCACCCGACGGCCTCCGGATCAATTTTATGGTGAAAACTGATCATTCGTCCAAACGGTTATGCCGTTTCGTGAACTGGGTGAACCGTTGGAAAGGGTTTTTAGTTTCCTTTGAATATTAAAAGAGCTTTCACTATGAAGGTGGCATTTATTGGGGTCGAATGGAGCACCCGGTGGCCTTCGATTGGATTTTTGACAATAAAATGGTCCGTTCGTTTGAATGGTTATGCCGATTTATGTAGGGGTTAACCGTTGGAAAGGGGATTCAGTTCCCTTAAAATATTCAAAGAGATTTTGCTCTGACGATAGGGTTAACCAGAGTCAAACGGGTCCCGGGAGCGCCGGATGGCCTCTAGATCAGTACTCGGAGTGCGACCTAGGGATTATAGTGAAATGGGTAGGTGTTAGGGACCTAAGGAGATACTTAGGGGGTCCTAGAATGTGGTGTCTATGGGACACTTCATAGATTTGGCAAGATCATTTATGAAGCACTTCAAAAGGGATCAAAAGATGCTGAATCATATAACCTCTGTCATCTACTTAAAACAAAAGACTAGTGAAGCTCTTAAATAGTATGGCAAGATATTTAATAACGAGGCTCTCGAATTTGATGATGTGAATTATACCATTTGTGTGGAGGAGTTGATCTCAGGCCTCACCTAGAGTGATTACTGAGGTCTTTCAATAAAAGACCCCTAGATCTATGACTGAGCTACTTGAGATATCATAAAAATGCATGAATAGTGAGGATGAAGTCACAAAGATGTGTTTCATAGCCTCCCCATCAAGGAAAAATGAATGGTGTCTTTTGTAAAAGGGTGTGCGATATCGATCATTAATTTAATTCGCAAATTTCTAATTTTAAACTTATTTAATTAAATGTTAATTTTTTATCCATATTAATTATACCCTAAAACATGCATCTAGGTGAATAAATAAATCATATAAATCCAACAAATAGAGATTCGGGAAAAAATCGTTTCGTGTAAAATCTTTATTTCACTATGAATAGTAAATCTCAACTTACAAAGTACACAATGAAATCTGAAATGAATCTCCCACAGTAAATTCACATAGATGGCAACCTATATCAGTAATGGACTCCCTCAAGAACGCAGAAGAATTGCAACTCTTCCTTTAGAAAGAAACACCCTTGACTCTTCTCAATGACCGCATTCGTCAGCAAGCAACTCCCCCAAGAGCTACCAATCTAGTTGTAGATATTTTGTCTCTACAAGAGAAACTTCAACAAAATTATGTATTGTGTTCCAAAACGATTCACTAAAGTAATTGGGATGATTTGTGAATCGAAAACAATGTTTTTAAGCCCTAAAAGTGAAGACAGAATTTCTACAGTTATGCAGCTTTCGTTCAGCAAATGACTTAAGGAAAAATGACTTATAAATAAGGTATTTATAAAAAACTTGAGTCGGCGGGGTTGTTACAACGAGATGTCAAGGTTTTTCGAACGATAACTGATGTAATTTGATCCTTGATTGAGTGACCTATCTAACGACCTTAAAAACAAAAAACAATATGCTGTCGTTAGATAAAAAGATCAAATTAGCTTCTGATGACCTATCGAGAGGCATGTAATGTCGTTTGAAGCTGTCATTTGAACGACTTCTTCCTATCATTTGAAGGACATATCAATGTTATTTGAACGACTAAAGAGAAAAATATTTTATTTAAAATATCCACCTACAGGTCTTATAAAAATTATTTTTACTCAATAGAGCACCTCAGGTTGATAAAAATATTTTCGAAAAAATATCATAACACTTAAATGAAACATTAATAAACTTTAAACACAACCTTATCAAAATCAGTCTTGCGGAGGCTTACTGATGAAGAAGCTTGATATTTGGATCCATCGTCTTGACCAAATGATAGTGAACATTCGTCGACGAGTGTAACGGTACATGACATACATAATGTAAAACAGACTATGGAAAAATATGTCCTTACATGTTTTCCCATCTTGAGGAGTCCTCTGAGGCAACTGAGGACATGGAGAGGAAGAACGCAGGTAAGAAGAATGGGCATCCAGAAGACAAATATTTTACCCTTATCATAACCACCATATAAGAGGTTTTCACAATCGAAGAAGCTCAATATCTCATGCCTCGACAAAGTTCATGAGGGTTATAGAGGACATGAGGGGAAAATCTAAGTATTGTTAGATTCATAGAGAATGACCAATACATAACTACTTAAGACTCAATGAGATTATTGAATGGATAATCAAGAGGGGTTACCTCAAGAAATTTGTGGCAAAATACATGAACAACAAAAACATGGATGATATCCCACAGATCGCTATAAACACCATCTCCATAGGCTTTATCGGTTGTAGACTTTCTTATAAAATCATGAAATCTCTTCTCTGAAGCATCCATTATGAAGGGGTGCAATTCAATAATGTTTTTCACTAGATCCAATCCCTAAAAGGATTTCTAATGATGGTATTTCCAGACACGAACCTCAAGAGGGCCCTTATTGTTAGGGGTTATTCGTAAAGCCATGTGTGAAATATTTTATTATTGATTAATAAATGATTATTTTATTCAATTTTAAATGAGAATCAAGTTTGTGAGAATGCTTTATATATATATATATATATATATATATATATATATATATATATATATATATATATATATATATATATATATATATATGCTGTTTCGTAATCATGTCGATCAATAGATCTGAATAGAAATTCTAGTCATGTGACTTTGGGTTGATCATGAGGAGATAGTAATTCTGGGTCTAGGACTATTGAAAAGTTCACAACCTAATTATGGATTTAACTCCCGATCGAAATAGTTGAGATAGAATCATAGTAGTTTATCTCAAACTACGAGGAGACAGTAATGGTTCGATAACTTATGAGATAGTTCAACAGAGGATTGTGATGAGTATATCCCAAGAATGTATTGAGTGGAACAATATGTGAGTTTGAGTCTAAGGGATATTAAGATTAGACTTAGGAAATATGACACGATATGAAAAGGGTGCATAGATTCTTTATCTAGAGATTATAAGTATTGGGATGCTTATATAGTTGTGACTTTGATTTCTATGGGTGCGGTTCAATATTAGAATGAAACAACGTATTCCCACATATTGGGTAACAATTATATAAGTACATCTAAGATCTTAATTCAAAGGATTTCGCTTTCGAGGATACCTTGGATTGTGATACCCCCATAATTGACTTATACAATTTTGTTTCCAAAAGTAAACCTGATCAATGGATTATATATAATCTAGTGGGGGTAGAAAGATAAGCTATCAAGTCTCTGAATTATGGAAAATGATTAGATGTTGGATGAAGTCAATTAACAACAAATACACTTGAGGAAGAGAGTATCTAAATCTTAGAGTGGGTAATCATATTATGTACCATAATCTTATTTACAATTAAGTGATTCTTATATCCGAGTGATTTCTGAGATAATTAAGTTGGAGTGCAATTCTAAATATTTATTGGAATTAATTATGATTAAATGATAAAGAAAATAAATTATGACAATTGTAATTGGATTTTCTCGAGTATTTATTTGAAGGTAACTCAATTATTTGTCTTGGGTCCCTAGTGTAGTCCATATACCCAAGTAATATGGCCTAAACTATCAAAAAACCCAGTTTAGCCCAAGCCTACCTTTTATACATGTATATAAAGGTGTGGAAAGGGTCTGTAATTAAATTATTTATCAGATTAGAGTTTGAGAGGGATGACATAAAACACTATTCAAGTTTTTGTGAAGAGGGCTAGAGAGAGACCACCATATCTCATTCATATACAAAGGTTTTCTTCTCAAAAGGTGAACACCCACCAACTTAAATTTGGGAAGGATCATACGCTAGAAGATCCTAGCATTCAGAAGGTTTAAGCATTGTTTTGGAGATTCAAAATAAGGCAACCCCTTCATCAACAAATACATTCTCAATACCGTATTTCAAGAGGATCCGCAAAGGTATTGTTTCATAAATGCTATTTTTTTTATCAAGCCTAGTTTTACTGTACGTCTTTCCATTGTTTGATTAATTGCAGATCAATGTCTGAATTTTTTTACTTCATGTGTAACGATACCCAACATATGGTATATCAGAGCTTTTGGTTTTGATTAAACATCCATTGGAAGGGGCCATATTGTCCAAACATTAAAACCCTGATTTTTCATGTTGTGAAATGATGTACCTTTGTGTATGCTTTCGTACTAACATGGTTTTGTAGAGATTCTTCGTGTGTATCCCTTCCATTTTAGTCATGCATTATTTTTCTGTGTGATTGGATCTTACGGTAGTTTATTTGTAGTTATTTTTTGTCTATTGATTCGATGTGGTTGTAATAAATAAGTTTTGCAATCATTTATATTTTAATGTATTTGGAGGCAATTTAAAGGGGGTGTATGTTTCTATTCACACAGGATCATGTAAAGGGATGATTTTAAAGTTTGTTTAAGTTTCATGTAGTTTCATGGTGGTTTTTGGTGGTATTTCACTGTAGTTCTTCTGTAGATTATTTTCAGATCATACATGATCATTTTCTAGTGATCAAGACCCTCAAGAACTCTTGTCAATGTAGAAGTATACTTGAAGTTGGACTCTTTGTCAAAGGAAGTCTTCTACAATAAGGACTCCTGTTCATGGAGAGTTCTAATTCTAGAAGACATCTGGTCCATGATGGACACAACATTTATGTCTTTTATTTTTTACTCCCTTTATTTACTTAACTACTTTCATCTATCTTTATTTATATTATGTTGCATATTTCCTGTACTAATTAATGGGATAATGAGGATCACTCGATTTATGGAAAACATGGATTATTTGTTTTGAGACCGACCTAGATTACCGATTTTTTTTTAAAATTTGTGTTGTGTTTTATTATTTTATAAATTAAATTAAAATCTGGGTAATTAAATTTTAAGGTATGATTTAGATTAAGATCTCTGGATTTTATTTTTTGGAAAATTTAAATTATTTTCTATTTTAAGAAAAATTAAAATTTCGGACAAAGATATTTATTTCACATACATAAATTTTGAAATTACCCAAGATTTAAATTTGGTTTTTTAGAATTGAATAAATATTTTCTAAAAATCCTCATAGTCTTAAATTACTAAGTGGGAGAGAGGTTTCAATAAAAAAAAATCCACGGTCTCCATGAGTGTCTTTATGAATGAAGGATGTGATTGACTCCTCATGTCAGTTAGGCTGACCCCCCCACGGATGGAATTAATCAAGGCCTCAAGGAGTCATCAAAACTCTTAAGTGATAGTTTAAATAATTTGAATGTGAGTTATTTCGATAGTCCCCCCCATGGGGAAGTTCATCACGGGAAGGTTCTTTTTTGAGGAATGAGCCGATAGTATACACATAGAAACAATTTCTGACATCCTCCCCCATAGAGTTACTACCATTTATTGTGGGACCAAAAGTCACTGACCATTCAATTATGTTGGATAGAGGATCCTAAACCGTTCACCTACATAATTGAAAAATGAAAGTTTGCCTATTTTAAGATGGGGTGATTTAAGCTCCGCATGAGAAATATCACTCCATTACAGAACTATAATGTGAAGCGAGTTTTATTTTAAAAATGGAGGTTAGAGAGCCACTTTAAAATTAAAACGATGTTAATTTCTCACATGTTATTTTGAAATTAATTCACTTTTCAAAGTTTATGATTCTCAAGTTTTAAAATGGGATATTCATTTAACCCACTTCCTTCAATCATAAAGCGCAACAAACTTACATGAATGAACTATATAGAATCGAAAAGAAGACTACACATGGCTTGACTTCTAAGGATTATAAGTTTGTCTTAATGGAGACTTTACCTACCGAGCTGGAGGAAAGGGTACCCGAAAGGGATATACAAGCCTACCAGCGGTGGCAAAAGCCTGATTAGATGGCTCGCTATTACATATTGGCATATATGTATAATGTGTTATAAGATTAACATAAACACGTGTCCACTGTTTGCGAAATAATTATAAACCTCAGGGATATGTTTGAGGACCAGAATAGTGCCATAAGGTTATACGCTATGTAAAAGGTGGTCAACACCAATATGCCTGAGGGTACTCCCACACATGAGCAGGTTATAAATATGATGTCCATAATAGGAGAATTGGAGGAACTTGGATCTGAAATCAATGGGGAACCAAAGTTAATTTGTGCTTCAATAATCACCGAAGTCCTTTAAATAGTTTCTCTTAAACTATTCTAAGAACAAATTTTATTACCCCCTAGTATAAATGCTTAAGGAACTCTAGGTTATGGAGAATATCAATAGGCCTAAGGTTATGGTTCATGTTCTTGATAAAGGACTATCTACTTTAATTTCAAAGGTAAGAGGGGGAATAATGTCAAGTCTCAAGGACAAACTGAAATTATCAAGATAAAATTTAAGTCCCAGGGTGGAGGTAAGAAGACGATAGGTGACTATTACGTATGCAAACAGGAAGAACCCTGGAAGAATAAATTCCATGCCTTAATAAGAAGGAATAATGGAAAAGGTAATTTCTCATATATCATTGAGACATGTTTTTTGGTGCAATCTACTAAAACTCGGTGTGTACATTTGGGATCCACTAATCATGTCTGTGATTCTTTGCATGGGTTCCAGGTAACTAGGGAGCTCGACCATGGAGAGATGTTTTTGTTCATAGGTAGCAGTACAAAATTTAGTTTTAAATTTTGTTGAAGATGACAAGTTATGTTCCTAGTATTAGAAGAAATTTAATTTTGATTTCTAAGCTTGTAATGAACTAATACCTAGTTTATTTTAATAAAAAAGCTTTTTTTAAATCAAAAATAGAAAATCTGTTATATGTTCAGGAACATTGGAAAATGATCTTTATATTATAAGACCTATCTCACCACTGTTACTTAATACTGAATAGAAGAACTTGAATGGAAATAAACTAAAGAGAAAGGAACTTTGAAGTTGAATCAATTATATCTTTGAAACTTGTGGTTGAATCATATCAATCCAGAAAGGATAAAAAGACGGGTTTCAAATGGATAATTATGTTCATTGTAAGTGGAGGGACTTCCAGTATGTAAATCATTCTTAGAGGGGAAAATGACCAAGAAGCCATTTACGACCAAGGGGTATAGAGCCAAAGATGTGTTTGAATTGGTCCATACTAATTTTGTACGCATATGACAACCCGAGAAAGAGGTGGTTATGATTACTTCATCACTTTCATCGATGATTACTGAAGGTTTGTATATGTTTATCTAATGTATCACAAGTCTGAAACCTTTAATATGTTTAAAGAGGATAAGGCTGAGGTGGTGCATTTTCATGGTAAACTAATATATCCTCTATGATCTAGTCAGGAAGGGGAATATCTGTTGGGAGAGTTAGGCCACACTTATCAGATTAGGTGTGGGTTTACTTAGAAAAGAGTCCATTACCCATAGGGTACACTGACTTGAATTTTTAATCGAATAGGGACCCAAGAAATCAACCTTGGGATATGTGTTTACCCTAGGAGTTGGAACCATAAGTTAGAGGAGTATTAAGCAGTCTTGTATTGTTTATTCCACCATGAAATTCCAGTATCATTCTAGTTCAAAGGAAAAAAAGGAGGTTGTTTGGCTCTGGAACTTCCTAAATGGTTTAGGTGTGGTTACTTAAATTTAGTCACCTATTACACTTTATTGTGAAAATAACAATGTGGTTGCGAATTGAAAAGAACCAAGTACTCATAAGAGGGCGAAGCACTTTTAGCGCAAGAATCACTTGATTGGGAGATTGTGCAGATAGGTGACATCATCATGACCAAACTTTCATCTCAAGACAACCTGACGGATCCTTTCACAAAGATCTTATCAGCTAGGACTTTTGACAATTACATAAAAGGAATGTGAGTCAAGTGAATGACCACGTGGTTTTAAGACTACGTGAGAGATTGTTGGGGGATGTTCCTAAAACCATGTGTGCAACATTTTATTATTGATTAAAAAATGATTGTTTTATTCATTTTGAAATGAGAATGAAGTTTGTAAGAATGCTTTATATATATATATATATATATATATATATATATATATTGTTTCATATTAAAGTCGATCAAATCACTGGGAATTCCAGTGATGCGACTTCGGGTTAATCATGAAGAGATTAACATTTTGATTCTATCACTATTTCAAAGTTCACAACCTAGGTAGGGCCTTGACATCCTATCGGAATGGTTGTGATACAATCCAAGCAGTGTATCTTAAACTCTGAGGAACCGATGATGGTTTGGGAATTTTTTATATAGTTCGATAGAGAATTATGATCGGTACATCCAAGGAATGTATTGAATGTGACCACCCATGAGATTTAAGTCTAAGGGATATCTAGATTAGACTCGGGAAATATCACACCATTTGCAAAGGTTGCATAGATTCTTAATCCCCAGAATTATGAGGATTGGTATGCTTATCTAGATATCACTTCTATTGCTATGGGTTCAATTAAATATTATATTAAATATTAGGTGGTAATCAGGTAAGAAGTTCAGAGATCTTAATTTGGAGGAATCCATATATGGGTATACATAGGATTGTGATACCCCTTTGATTGACTAATAAGATTTTGTTTCCCTCAGTAACCCTGATCAGTGGGCAATATATAATTCGATTGATGTAGCAAAATAAGTTATGCCCGAGAATCTAAGAATTTGATTAGATGTTGGCTAAATTTGATTAACAACAAATATATTTGACCAAGAGAGTATTAGAAGCTTAATATGGGGAATCATATTATGTACCATAATCACCTTTGCAAATAATACCTCTTTATTTTTCAGTGATTTATGTTATAATTAAGTTTGAGTGCAACAATAATTATTTAGTGAAATTAGTTAACATTAAATAAATAAAGCAAAAAATATATGGTAAATGTAATTAGGTATTACTGAGTATTTATTTAAAGCCAATTTAATTACTTGTCTTGGGTCCCTAGTGTCATCCATATTCCCAAGTAGTTAGGCCCAAACTCTCAAGAAATCCAATTTAGTATAAGCCCACATTTTGTAATTGTATATTAAGGGGTTTTGATTACATTATTCATTAGATTAGGTTTTGAGAGGGGTGAGAGAAAACACTATTCATATTTTTGTGAAGAGTTCTAAATAAAGACTACCATATCACATTTATAAGCAAACCTTTTTATCTCAAAAGTTATCCACACATCTACCTAACTTTGGGGAGGATAATATACTATAAGATCATATCATTCAAAAGGTTTAAGAAAGGTTTCGAAGATAAAAAAAAAACAAGGTACTCCATCAGCAACCAAATCCGTAAAAGTATTGTGTTCTAAACCCTAGGTTTGTTCTTCAAACCTATTTTTTTTTTACGTAGTTCCTTAGTTTGATTAATCGAATATCAATGGATGATTTTTTTTATTAAGTGTATACAGATCCCGAAAACTTCCACCTCATGACGATCCCTTTGTTATCACAGTGCTAATGGGAAATGCCAACATAAAGAGGGTCATTTTTAACACTAGGATCTTATTTCATATCTTATTCTTAGATGATTTCAAGGCGACGAGCCTCTCCACAAAGCACTCGCAACCAATCATAGATCTTTCAATTATGTTTAACCAAGAACGAACCTATTTCATGGTGTATATCACTCTCCCCGTAACCCTTAGTTTAAAAGACTACCGCTCTACCATTTTGAACAAGTTTCTAGTGATAGATCTCCTCTCAGACTACATTGTTATGTTCTGTAGACCATTGCTAAATGATCTAGCTAATGTCATATCAACATGAAGGTTAGTAATGGGGTTCCCTACCCCTATGGGTGTAGGATACGTATTTGGGGATAAAAGGAAAGATATGAATTTTATAACACTTCCATGAAAGAGAAGAAGAGGCCACTCGAGACTTCCCAAAGCTTGCTCGAGGTGCTAAAAGGTTTTCAAAGGTGCCCATAAACTCCCTCGGAGGTCTTGAATTCTCAATGATAATTTCTTGAGCTCCTACTAGAAAATTTGAGCAAAAAATTTATGAATGTGGATACCTTAGATCCACGAGACGAGGACAAAGAAAAAAGAGGTGAGACAACTGAGGCTTTGGTAATCGTTTACATTGATGCAGACCATCATATCGAATTAATGCAGATTTAGGTTGGTTTGAAATACCCCCTCAGAGAGGAGCTCAGCTATTTCCTAAGGGAAAATATTAATGTGTTTTCTTGGAGTCATTTAGACATGATCAGAGTAGACCATGAGGTCATGGTCAAGTACCTCAGCGTGGAACCAAACTACAAATGTGTCTGTAGAAAAAAAGGTTTTTTTGACCAAAGGAAGATCGCTGCTACTAAGAAGGTTGACAAGCTCTTGTCAACCAAATTTACCAAGGAGGTTAAGTACTTATAGTGGCTCTTTAGTGTGGTGTTTATGCCCAAAGTCAACAAGAATTGGAGATTTTGTGTTGATTTTACTAACCTCAACAAGTCATTCCTAAAATATTTCTACCCTTTACCACATATTGGCACTTTAATATATTTTATAGATAGACATGAACTCCTTTCATTCATGGACGCATACTCCGTGCACATCCAGATTAGGATGACCCTTATTAATGAAGATAAAACATCAATTATCATGGAAAAAGGTACCTACTGCTATAAAGTTAAGTCTTTTAGACTAAAGAATATTTGTGCAACTTATCAGAGGGTGATGAACTATATCTTAAAGGAACTCATTAGAGAATCCATGGAGGTATATGTTACTGATATGTTAGTTAAGAGTCTAGATGCCCAGGACCATGTTTAGAAACTCAGGTAAAATAACTCCATCCTTAGGAGGAACCCGATAAGACTTGACCCAAAGAAATGTGTATTTGGGGTTACTGTAGGCAAATGTTTTGGATTTATGGTCACCAGACATTGCATAAAAATCAACCAAAGAAGATTCTATCTCTTCTAGATTTGAAGTCCCCAAGATTTATCAAAGAGGTTTTCGTAAACCACGGATAAGTGCTTCCCTTTCTTTATAATATTAAAGCATGCCTTTTAATAGACTCTAGAGGTTGATAAAGCCTACAAAGCCTAAATAAGTACATGGGGTCTCCACATTGATTGTCCCGAACCATCACTATGGAAGACTTATTCTTGTACCTTATTTTTTTCTCTAATAACTATCTATTCAGCCTTGATAAGAATTTAGGGTCTAATACGTCGTGTATTATGTCAACCAAGATTTTCAGGGGGCTAAAAGTAAGTATTCAAGGATGAAAAAGATCGTATTCTACCTCTTGAAGATAGATAGATGTCTGAGACATTACTTTTAATCACACACCATTGTGGTTGTTACCGATTAACCCCTCCAGTAGATCCTCCATAAGACTGATACCTCAGGAAGGATTGTTAAGAAGTCTGTGTAATTAAGGGATGTTGGTATCAAGTACAAACCACGGAGTTCCATCTAGGGTAAGACCTTAGTTGACTTTATTGCAGAGTTTAAAAACATTGAAGAAGTGGAGGAAGATCCCAATATATTAAAAATAGAACACTGGTGCACTAAAAGTCATTATTCTAAAAGATAGACTCCATATCTCGAACATGGGTCTTGCATATGTATGGCTCTTAAAAAAGCTCAAGTAGTGGTGCTTAGCTTTATTTAGTGATCCCATAAGGAGGTAAAATTTCTATTTCCCTCCATTTCAAATTTAATTCCTCTAACAATGAGTCATAGTATGAAGGCATAATAGAAGTCTTAGGCTTGGCCATTCATGTAAAACAGATAAGGTAGAAGCCTTAAAAAATTCTCAAATTATGTCTGACCAAAGAACTAAGGTCTATGAGGCCATAGGTGATAAAATGGAAGGTTACATGGAAATTATGAAGCACTTCATCCATAAAATCTCCTAATTCACCATTAGAAGGATCCCTTAAGAAGAAAACTCTAAGGTCGACTACCTTGTATGAGTGGCCTCTTCAGATGAGGTAGATCCAAAGGTCTTGATGATTGTTACCTTTTAACAATAAAAAATCACTCATCTCTAAATCAATTATTCAAGTCGATCAAAGCTCAGATTGGACCATGCGTATCAAGGCCTACCTTAGAGATAGAGTCTTTCCCAAGGATAAATTTTAGTCCAGATGACTAAAGTCCTTGGTAGATACCACATGGAAAATGATGTCCCATTCAATAATGGGTATTTCTTATCACCTCAGTGGTGTCTCAGTCCTTTAGATGTCAGATATGTTCTAAGAGCCTTATACATAGGTGTCTATAGTGCTCACGCAAGCCCCAAGACCTTACTCTAGAAGTTTTTAAGTCAAGGAAACTTTTGGACTACCTTGGGGAAAGAAGATAAAGTCGAGTTCCAACCCCGTGAAAAGTTCCAGTGGTTTTCTTTTTTTCCAAAGCATCCATTAGATAATATAGCCCCAATTCTAAGTCCATGGTCCTTCGCTTAATTTGGGATGTATTTAGTAATGCCCATGTACCTCAGGAAAGTTCACAATATATTCTCCATTGTGGTAATTGATTACTTGACAAAACTAGATGAGATGAGACCTTGGACACCATTAAAGAGAATATTACCGCTAATTTCACTGGAAAAACATCATTTGCATGTTTGTCTTGCTTAGATCCACCATATTTAACAATAGGAAACCGTTTGATAACTCGACCTTCAGGGAATTTTGATAAGATTATGCTATAATAAACCATTACTCATCTCCTAGCCATCCTCGTGATAATGGCTAAGTCATAGAGACCAACAAAACCATCTTCGTCTTGAAGAAGAGGTTGAAGAAAGCTAATGGTCTATGGTTGAGCAACTGTCGAGCAATTTGTGGGTCTATTGAACAACGGTCAGAGATTCGATGGGGAAAATCTATTTTACTTGACATTTGGCAGTGAAGCAATTGCCCCAATAGAGGCTGAGATATTCGTGTAGAGTGTGGTTCAGTTTGAATCAGGGGGTAATGGCGAAGCTCTCAAAAGGTCCTTAGATGAGTTAGATGCAATAATTAAAATTTAATCTTATAAGCGAAGAACACCCTCTTACTTAAAAAAAAAGTCCTCCACAGATGATTCAAGGTGGGGACATGGTCTTACGAGAGCTCACAAAAAATCCGAGTGAGGGGAAACTAGGCCCTAAATGGGAATGCCATTATGTGATGGTAAGAATAACAAGGACAGGGTGTTACTGCCTCACAAACATGGACATATATGAACTTTTACACCCATGGAGTATAGAGAATCTCAATATATACTTCCAATGGTATACTCTGCTACTGAAATTAAATGAAAATAACTCTTTTTGGTACAAATGATGTCCAACGACAGTGTTAAATATGAGTCAAAAGGCATCAATACTTGGCTTTGGGTTAACCCTAAGGTCTGAGCCCAATGTGAGTTATAATGCTTCAATCCTTGTCTTGAGGTATAATATATGGTTTATGTACCCATATCGAATTGAAACTCTTCAATCCTTGGCTCTAAATAAATGGCTAAGGTATAAGAGACCTTAGACCAATGACTCACAGAGTTGTATTCTTTCATTATTGTCTTCCGAAGTCCCTAAGGTCTTAAATGACTCATTAACAGTGGCAAGACATTCATTCTTTGATTGAATTAAAAGTCGAAGGTTTAAAAGACCCTCAAAAGATAGAAGGAATTACCAAGGCGTTCATCCTTGATTCCACCTAAATTGATTAAGGTCTAAGGACCTAATACAGGCAACCCAAAGACCTTTTACGCACCTAAAATTGTTGTCAAAAGAAGAAAAATTTCAAAACAAAAAACCTTAGCAAACCATCTTTTCGAATCCCATAATTTGAAGACATCCAACTTTAAAGTATCAAAAGTATCTTTTACAACCACAATTGAAAAGTTCTAGACTCAAGAAAAACTTCCATTTTCAAAAATTCTTGCCGGGGGGGGGGGGGAGGGGGGGGATAAATCTTGATATGCAAAAATTGTTCAAAATTCCAGTTTTAAGAGCGAACGTGTACGGTCCCAATTCACAAAGGCTTTTATCCTTAATTAAAAATGGTTCACAGGAGTTAGGACACATTGTGGATATCTCAGATATTTACCACAAGTCTTTCATCCTAGTGAACAATGTCTCAAAGGTCGTAGGACTGATTTTGGAACCTTAAAATTTTACCACAAAGCTCTCATCCTATTGGGAAATGGTTCAGAAGTTCTAGGAACCATTGTAGAACCTAAGATTTATGCAAGAATAATTTTATTCTAGTAGGATAAGGTCCATAATTCTTAAGGCGCATTATGGATGTTATCTCCTAAAATTAGTATACTAATTATCTTAGATATAATATACTAATTCTCCATAAACAGTGGATACTAGATAAAATTACTGAAACAAAAACTAGAGAAAATAGTAGAGGGATGAGAAAAGAGAAATATAATCGAATTTACGTGGTTCAAACCAAAATGGTGCCTACTTACACAATTTTAGTGTTGATAGTAATAATTTACTGGGAAATCCATTGAAACGTACATTAGCAAAGCTCTCAAGTTCTCTCTATAGTTGGGAAGGATAACAGTGAGTGAAATCTCGAATCCCCCATAGATGGGTGGAGTGTGCTATTTAGATTCTATTAGAAGAGAGAGAAAAGAGAGTGCCACATGGATCACCTTTATAGTGTAGGTGAGTACACACTTTACATACATAGTTCACATGTATTAAATGCTTCTGCCATCATCCAATCACACAATACATGCTTACTACAATCATATTAACTAACAATTTTAAATGACAGAGTTAACTTTTGGTGAAATGCCGAGCGAACCTCAACCTTGGGCCGACTAAGTTGCTTGATAAGTCCAACCTCATTTATGTTGGCATGTGTGTCCAGGTGTTCACTTCTAATTAGTCCAGAAGCTATCCCATATTTATGGTGTAACAAAAGCCCCTAAGACTTTGCTAATGATTCTAGCTATAACTGTTTTTTTGAAGTGTTAAATGTTCTAAGATGGTGATAGAAAAATTGAGTGAGTGATGTTTAAATTGCATGATGCAGTCGGATCGTGTTCAAATTGGCTCTGATGGTTCTTGACTCGTCTATGGGAAAGAACACTGACTTGTGAATTTAGGTAATACTCTTTGGGGTTGAGGTCTCCACGTGTCAAATGCAGGCAATTTCGACATACACATTTATTTTTGGGGATCGATATACGCGGAACAATAAAATTTCAGCCCTGAAACTTTGATTTGTCCAACATAAGAAATAAGTAAAACCGAAAACTAGGTTTGAGTAAAAAACCTAGGATTTAGCACACATGATATCTCCGTGGATCCAGTTGCCATCCGATAGGGAAAAAATAATCGTTCATGATGTAGGATGTCTCATTTTTTTTTATCTCCAAAACCTTACTTAAACCTTATGAACGCGAGGATCTTCTTGTGCATGATCCTCCCCAAAGTCAGGTAGGTGAATAGTGTTTTATATCACCCCTCTAAAGACGTAATGATGAATAATAATGATTTAAACCCCTTCCCACACCTTTATATATAAGTACAAAAGGTGGGCTTGGGCCAAATAAGGTTTATTAAGATTATGGGCCTGACTACATGGGTATTTGGACTAAATTAGCGACCCGAGACAAATAATTAAATTATCTCCAAATAAATACTGAGAAATTCCAAACTACATCTACCATAATTTTATTTTCTTTCTGTAAGAGACTGGTTATATGGTTGATTTGGTACCAAGATAATTAAATCCCACATTTCCTGGGTGAGGGAAAGTAATGGTTCATATATGTAAAATTACACTCTTCAAACATCGAGACATTTTAGATCCACTGGTAGGGCATGTGATTGATGATGCACATGTTAGGGGCTCAAACCTCACTAACACCAATTTTTGAATTTAGAGATATTAAAATGCCACACAATTGTCATTAGTGATTAAAGTTGGTACAATATTTGTGGCAGAAGAGTGGGTTGTTACATAATAGTATCAAAGCTAGTACCTAGACTGAATAAGTGGACGTTGGGATCCCTAAGGGGGTGGATTATAATAGATCGATTCTATGGTTGATTTGGTAGCCAGATATTTAAATCCCACATCTCCAATGTGAGGGAAAGTAATAGTTTATATATGCAGAATTTCAGTTTTTAAACACCAAGGCCTTTTAGCTCCACCAGTAAGGCATGTGACTGATAATGCAGATGTCAAGAGTTCAAATCCCCCTAACACAGATTTGTGGATTTATAGATAATAAAACGCCATAATGCTGTGATCAGTGGTTAAAGTGGGGACAATATTGGTGGTGAAAGAGTCAGATGTTACACTTTGCTTATTAATCGTATATAGTTCCACTAAATAATTATGATTTCATTCCAATTTAAATATATAAGAAATGACTCAAACGTAATGAGGTATTGTTTTTTAAATTGATTATGGTATATAATTTGATTACTCGCATTAAGTGACCTAAGGGAAACCGAAGTCGTGTGAAGATACTGTCGTTGTTTGGTTTATCAACTCAATAATAAACCCTATACTTTCACTACACCTTTTTTACGAGTATAGTGATCCATATGGTTTCAAATACATAGATAACGCATGTTAGAACCTAATTAATTTATAACTTCAAATAAAATGTAAGAGATCATTTTTGGGTTTTAGTTGGAACATGATTTTATTCGTAAAATAAATGCGAGGGAAGTTGTGGATTATTTCTCCGACCTATGAAATATGTGCATCCAATCTATGAAGATCATATTTGTTTCAACTATTAAACTCTCACTTAGGCAATCAATCAAACATTCAAGGCACGAGCAACAAATGAGAGAAGAAAACTTTAATCATGAGATTGTTAACTTCTAATATACATTGCATCTCATATTGAGAGTTTGAAAACACATAATGTTTGACATTATATCTGAAGTCTCAATAGTATTAAATTCTATGTATTTTAAGCTATAAATATACTTTGACACTTCCAAAATATCAAAGGAAAACACTATTTTCAAATGGGTGGAATTATACAAGTGAAACATATTTACAAATGCGGTAAACTAATTATCAAATCAATAAACTAATTACAAGATAAATTAAACTGGTTGACAAAGTAACTAAACTAATTAATAAAACGATTATGGAAAACTAAAACTTTATTAAAATTTATGAATATCACTAATTTCTAGAGAAAGAGATATGGACGGTGAATTGGTGAGAATTTATGAACATGGATGCTCCTATTTGTAGTAAATAGTATACACAAGTGGGATGCCAATAGAGTCTGATCGATCCATTTTTTTGTTCGCATCGATGCCTTTTTATTGGTCAAATCTATCTTTTTTTTTCCTGCAACTTGAGTGGTTCAATCATACGTCACAGAAACTCCCATAACATCTTCGTTCGGAATCAGATCGAAGCATGATCGGAAGCCACATGAAGGTAATTTAATCATATACATGGTTACGCTTAGAAACAATATAAAGTTTGAAAGTTGGATTTATTATTTTTCCCTGAAAGTTGAAGAATTCTTCTGACATATATCCAACTTGCAGAGTAGAACGGAAATGGAATTATCTCAATTGTTTGGAATCTAATTGATGTGTCATTTGAAGAGAGTTGTTCCTCATTTTGAGGCCAACATATTTTGTGAAGAGTCTAAGTATGAAAATGAGTTATAAGATTCCCATTTTTCCCTTGAAGGCGCGTTCATTGATAATTCTTGCCCAAAATGAATCTAAACTTTGCATTTAAAATCAAAGTAACTTAAAACTCAAATTAACCTTGTATAAATGATTAACGGTGAAAATAAATATTTATGAAGTAAATGAGAATAAGTATGAGATTTAATGGGCATAGAAACTAAATATTTCATAGAAAAATGGGTAATAAAATCTTGCCGATAAAACCATTGCCAAGATTGTTACTTGGGAAGGCAAACTTCTCTCCCTGGTTGCTATAGTCCAATTGATGCAAGTAATAATTCAAAGAATGATTATGCACAGATTCCATATATATAAATGGACAAAATTTATTTTAGATCAACTAAATCAGAGTGGTAAAAACTTCATTTTGATAGGAGAGGTATCAAAAAGAAATTCGAATACAATTTCTTGAAAGTTGGTTTGTTTTGGTAAGGATGCATGTCTTAAGGATGATATGAGTTACAATAAAGAATCGATTGTTAAGCTCACTTAGGATATGATTACAAATAATTCCTGTTGGGGTAATTTTATGAAGCATAAGTTTAAAATTTCTCTTATAACTGGCAATAGTTCTTGTTATAAGTCAGCTCTATGGTGAGGAATTATGGAAACTTTTTCTAGTTATTAAGCTCCACTATATATGGATAGTTGTAGACGGAAAATATAGTCACTTGTGGGGAGATAATTTGACTGGTAGTCCTTTAGAAGAAGAGCAGGGTATCCCAACTGAGTTGAAGCATAAGCTGCAATCTAATGTTGTTGATATCATTCATAATGGTAGGTATAGTATTCATCAAATTTTTGCTTCCAAATACCCTCATATAGTTGAGATGATTAGATATATCCCTCTCCCTCCTTTCACAAATGAAGATAAAATCATTTGGAAGGATTCAAAAAAATGGGAGCTCACTTTTACTAAAGCTTATTGACAATGCGGAATCAAAAGTGCTATTATGCGTCATGTTAAAAAAGTATGGACCAATTTTATTCCTCCTAAATATTATATGCTTAATGGAGAGCTATGTACAACTGTATTCCTACTGATGATACTTTATAGAAGAGAGGCATACAGTTGGACTGTGCTTTCTTTATTTGTAAAAAAAAATAAATATGTAAAATCCATGGAACACATTTTCATTCATTGTGATTTTACTAAAAAAATGGGAACTGGTCTACCTCTCTCTTTCATTTCATAACTACCACTCCCAGTGATCTTATGTCTTTTTGGTTCAATATCACTCAGAAGATATTTGATTCTCAGTTGCAAAATATTTGGTTTGTCTAGTATATTATCTATAAATTATGAACTCCCAGGAACAATTTGATATTTGAAAATATTACTACGAATTCTTATTTTGTTTGTAGTAATATCAATGTCTAGTTTATTATATCTGATATGCATTCATTTATTTGTAGCAGTGATGATGGTAGAGTGATAAATATCTTATACATTCACAATAGGCTGAAAAATGCTCCTACCATCACAACTGTTATTTGAAGGACTCCCCCAGTTAACTGGATTAAAGCTTATAGTGTTGGGATTGCCAAAAGAAATCGAGGGCTTGTTGAAATTGGGGTTATTTTCATTAATTTTAAAGCTTACTTTGTTGGGTGCTATTTTTAAATTTTGGGGACTATAAGTTCCCTCTATGATGAAATGAAGGGGATTTTTTTATATTCATATGCCATGAAAATCAAACAGGTGAACTTTTGTTTGGAATGCAATTCTTTTTTATTTGTGTCTTGTATTAATGTTAGATCTTATCATCCTCCGTGGGAGTTACTCGCCAAACGGAAGACATGTATAAATTTTGGGAAGAATATTGATTTCAGATGTACACATATATATAGAGAAGGGAACTCCATTGTTGATTTCCTTGCAAACATGGGTTCACTACAAACTAGGGGAAGATGGTGGAATGTTATGCCTTAGAATATAAGGAAGGGTATATAACATTACATGTTAGGGATGCCTACCTATAAATTCTCTTGATTACTTTTTTCTTTGACTAGTTTTATCCTAATTTAGCATATGATTGAGTTCTCTTAAGAGATTAGCCAAGCTGGGAGCTCTAGAGATCAAGTTATGCTTCTCACTAGATTTTGTTTTTTATATTTTTATTTTCTGATTGCAATTCTTTTGTTCATATTAATTTGATTCAACTCCAATTTGAGTTTTTGCTTTAAAAAAATCTCAGAGTATTATCTGCATGTGAAATATAAAATGAACAAAACAGATTTGGATGTATTATAATAAGATACTCAGATATCTAAGTTGCAAGATGATGATAGGTTTTACACTTCTTGACTCAATATGAAACTAAATTTCTATATCTTTATGGAAACTCACCACAAAAATTTAAGCTTCTGATTACCACATAGTCAAATAAATTTGTTGAAAATTCAGTTTAACGAGCATATAATCAATTCCTTAGTTCTTATACTTAATTTATGTTTTTGATCCACCGAATTATAAATAATCCATTAATCATGTTTACAGGTGGAAACAAACCTTACAAGTCTATCAAGGGGTATCACAATCCTAGGTACCCCGAATGCGGATTCCCTCGAATTAAAATCTCAGACCTACTTAAATAATTATCACCTAATATTTAGAGATCATTTAATTCAATCCAAATTTGATTCGCACCCATATGATTCAAATTAACAATCACATACTCATTCCAATCCTAATAATTCTCGGGATTAAGAATCTATGCACCTTCTGAAAATGGTGTCAAGGTTTTCCCAGTCTAATCATGACATCCCTTAAACTCAAATCTCATGACTGCTCATGTTCAATACATTCCTAAAATTTTACAGATCAAAATCCTCTATTGAACTATTGTACAAGTTAGAAAACCATCGTAAATGTTCTCATTATTTAAGATAAATTACAAGGATTTCATCATAACCGTTACGATAGAATGTCAACTTCTTATCTAGATTGTGAACTTTTCAATAGTCTTATAACTAGAATTCTAATATCCTTGTGATCAACCTAAAGTTGATTCACTGGAATTCCTACTAAGATTTATTGATTGACGTATGAAGATCAATATATTTAAACAAATATAAAGCATTCTCAGAAACATGATTCTCGTTTTTAACTAAATAAAACAATAATTTAATAAAATAAAAAAATGTTTTCACATGGTTTTATGAATAAACATCATCCATCTTCCACTAAGTCTTAAAGTCATATGGCTATGCACTTGACTCCCATTCCTTCTACGTAACTATTGAAAACCCTAACTAGTGAGGTCTTTCAAAAGGATTTTTTAGGTTGTCCCCAATTGCAGTCATGGTCAGGATAATACCGCCCACTTAATGATATATTTAATAAAGTGATACTTGTACTTCAATGTGCTTCGCCCTATCTTGAGTTATTGGTTCTTTCAAATATACAACAACACCACTATTATCAAAATAAATCATAATAGCTGATTATACTGAAGGAACAACACCCAAAAGACTTAAGAGGTTTCTGATCTAAACAACCTCTTTTCTAGCCTCCGAAGAGGCAACATACTTGGTTTCCAGAGTCGATCGCTTGATACTTCTATGACTTATGGCTCCACCTACTAGGGCAAACACATATCCTCGTGTTAATTTCTTAGAATTCCTATCTGAATGAAAATCCAAGTTTGTGTACCCAACAAGTACTAGACTATCTAATTAGTAAACTAACACATAATTTGTAGTCCTCTTCAGGTACTTGAGAATATTCTTCACAGCAGTCTAGTGCTCATTTCTTGGATTAGAATGGATTTTGGTGATTGCGCTAACTACATAAGAAATATCCAATCTAGTATAAACCATAGCATACATGAGGTTCCCCACCGGTTTAGCACAAGGTTCATTCCTCATCCTCTCTATCTCATCAGGTGCCTTAAGACACTCATCCTTGGAAAAATAAACTCCATGATGGGACATTAGAAACCCTTTCTTGAAGTCTCGCATACTAAATCTTATGATTATCGTGTCGCTATAAGTAGCTTTGGATAATCCTAACATCTAATTTTTTTTATCACGAAGAACCTTTATCTAAAGGATGTGGATGGAATATCTTAAGTTCTTCATATCGAACTTACTAGATGAACCCATTTATAGGCTATACAATACGCCCAGATCATTACCAACTAGGCGAATATCGTCTATTTAAAGTACTAAAAATACCACAACATTTTTTTCGTTCTTCTTATACACACAAGTCTCATCCATTCATTTACCAAAACCAAAATGATTTGATTACTAGAACAAATCTGATGTTCTATGACCATGATGCTTGCTTATGTCCATAAATGGATTTATTAGGCTTTCACACCTTGCTTTATTAGCTCTTTGCTATGAACTCCATGGGTTTCACCATATAAATTAACTCATTAAGATTATTGTTCAAGAATGATGTCTTGACATCCATTTGTCAAATCTCGTAATCGAGATGTGAAACAGTGGATAAGAGAATCCAAATATAATTAATCATGGATGGAGGGGAAAAGGTCTCCTCATAGTCGATCCCCTCTTTTTGAGTGAACTCTTTTCCAGTAACTCGTGATTTTAAGTTTCAAATTGTTGGTATACTCCTTTCTTTATCTTATAGATCCACTTGCATCCGATGGATTCTATCCCATCTTGAAAGTATACATGCTCCCAAACTTGATTAGAATACATTTAAACTATCTTAGTATTCATAGACTTTAGCCAAATCTTGATATCCTTATCTTGGAGTTGCTCGTCAAAGCTAACGAGATCCAGTTCGTGTCCATTAGGATGTCAATAAATGCTCCCCCGCATATAGCAACCTATTGTGCTAATGAATGTACCTCCCACTACGACGTGACTTCACTTGTAGAATTTCACTCTTCTAACTCTAAGGCCTTTTAGATCCGCTGTTGAGGCATGTGATTGATGATGCACATTCTAGGGTTTCAAACCCCACTAATAGTAGTTTCTGAATTTAGAGATATTAAAATTCCACACTGATGTGATGGGTTATTAATGTGGGGAAAATACTCATGATGGAAGAGTGGGTTGTTACAAAATGGTATCAGAGCAGTGTCCAGCCCGAATAAGTGTGCAAAATGTTCGGTGATGGATGATTTATCCCAAAGAGAATGTTGGGCTCTCTAGAAAGTGTATTATGACAGATCGATTCCATTGTTGATTTGGTAGCGAGATAGTTAATCCCACATATCATGGGTGAGGTAAAGTAATAGTTCATATATGTAGAAATTCACTATTATTACACCGAGGCTTTTTATCTCAATTGGTAAGGCATGGGACTGATGATGCATATGTCAGGAGTTAAAAAATTCCACTCACACAATTATTTGGATTTAGACCTAACAAAACCCCATATTGCGCTCAGTGGTTAAACTGGGGAAAATATCGGTGGTGGAAGAGTGAGGTGTTACACTTTCTTTGTTAATCGCAAATAGTTCCACTAAATAATTATGACTTCAATTTTTTTTTTCAAATAGGGAAATTATCTCCAGTCATATTATTAAATGGGGAGAAAAAGCCCCTCCCAGATGGCAAAGCTAGCTTACAAGCAAGAGAAGATAACAATAAATATGGGTCTTTATGATAGCCCCAATACAAAGAAAAGCTAAGAGCAAATCTAAGATCTCATGTAATAACAACCCAACTTGTCCAACTTAATAGTCCCTCTAGCCATAGCCGGAAGATCCAAAAGATTATTAAAAATGAGATCAAAATGAGAATTCGAGCCAAATTTTGCGAGAGTGTCAGCCACCATGTTTGGTTCCCTGAAGCAATAAGTGAGAGAGAAGTTTAAATTGCTAAGAACAATTTTAATGTCTTGAACACAGTTAATGAGATTCCAAGGAGGTTTCCAATTCTTATTAATCAAGTTCACCACTTATGAGGAGTCTGATTCAATCTTCACATCTTTTATCCTAAATTCCAAACATAGTTTAATGCCCATCCATACACTTTTAATTTCCACGATTGAATTTGAGGCAACACCTTCATTACATGCAAAAGAAAATATTAAATCACCTTTTTTGTTGTGCAATATACCCCCTGAACCACTTTGGCCTGGATTTCCTATTGAGGCACCATCAATATTGAATTTGAAACTATAGGAAGAAGGAGGAATCCATTTAATAGGAGAGGGAAGCCTGCAGTTCATTTGAATGGAAATATTAAAAGTTTTTAAAATGCCACTATCAAAACTTGAACAACTAGATTTGAAAGAGGTTTCTTTACAAATACTAGTTATCAAGATAATGGAGTGGTATATCACTTCTTTTTCATCAAATTTTGAATTTTCAAAGAATAATTGGTTTCTCAATTTCCAAATTTCCTAACATACTATGTTAGGTGTTAGGGATGCATTTGCAAAGAAACTTTGCATAGTCCTGAGGACCACTTTTAATCCACCAACTATGAAGCATGGTAGAAAAGGATGTAAAAGACATGTTTATTCCCATGAGATTGGAAAATAAATTCCAAATAGGGGTGATTTTAAGACAACGCATGAACATGTGGTCAATAGATTCAATATCTTTTTTGTAGGACTAACATCTCGAACAAAGTCTAATTCCTAGAGATTGCATGGAAACCTCAATAGGCAAACAATTGAGAAGAATTTTCCAAATATTGATTGAACATTTTTTTTGGAATGTGAGGGTTCCAAATGAAGGTTTGGATAAGGGAGACAAGGATATGATTTATGGAGAGGGCATAGGAAGAATCTAAAGAGAAATCTCCAGAAGAGTTTGGTGTCCAGTACCATGAGTCTTCAAGAAGCACCGTATTTTCTAGGCATAGATCTTTGACTTTCATCATATTTTTCCAAGCGTGTGAAGCCCCAATAAATTTGGTACTGCTATTTTTATATCTGTTCGACATGTAAGAAGCCCAAAGAGAATACTCTGTTATCATTTTCCAGTAAAGCTTCATAGCTTATGCTTTTGAAAGACTAAAAAGATCAACCATTCCTAGAACACCTTCTTTGAGATCTCTACAGATGATATCCCATTTTCACCCATTAATGTTTCCAACCTTCTACTTCACTTCCACCCCAAAAGAACTTGCTGAATATTATATGAATTTTGATAAGGACTGCCTTGGGAGGAGAGATAGAGGCCAACAAGTTTGATGGAATAGAAGATAAGACATGCTTTAAAAGAATCATTTTACCTCCAGAAGAAAGAGTTTTTGATTTCCATCCATATATTTTAGTTCTCAACGCAAAAATGAGGATGTCATAATACTTGATCTTGTTTCTTCCCTTAAAAAGAGGACAACCCAAATATTTGAGAGGCAAGTCTTTGTAAGATAGACCTGATAAGAGAGCCCCTTTTGATCTAAATGCAGGTCTACAATTTGAAGCCATTGTGAAGCTAGTTTTACTACTCTTGATTAATTGCCCTGACAAGAAGCAATAGTAGTGGAAGAAATTCTTAAGGTTTGTTATGCTTCTTTTGACTCCTCTACTGAAAATAATAATGTCATCAACAAAAGCCAGGTGAGAAATCAATGGGGAACCACTTTGATGGTAATAAGAAGAGATGGTACCCGAATTCATCAAGTTATTAGGCCTCTACTCAAAAAATCAGCAGCAATGATAAAGAGGCTAGGGGAAAAAGTGTCCCCTTGTCTCCAACCTCTAGAAGACTTGAAAAAACCACAAAATTGGCCATTATTTAACACAGAGAACCAATTATTGGATATACTCCTCCAAATAAGGTCAATCCACCTCTCTCCAAAGACAAAAGCTCTAAGAACTTGCATCAAGAATCCCAGTGAACCCTATCATATGCCTTATCCATATCAAATTTGAATATGACATTGCCTCCATGACATTTTTCCCCAGATTATGCACTTTCTCTTTTGAAAGAAGCACATTTTCTTGAATAGCTCTGCCTTTAATAAAACCACTCTGGTTAGAAAAGTGATAGATGGAAGCACTGAGGAGATTCTAGAGGCAAGAATCTTGTTGATAATGTTGAAGGAAAATTTTCATAAGCTAATTGGCTTTAAATCCCCACATATCTTTGGAAACTTCACTTTAGGAACTAGCATAATGGATGCACTAGTTCAACTAACAGAAAGATCAAACCCTGTAAAAAAGGAGTTAATAGCACAAGTCAAATCATGTTTTATAACTGACCAGTAAGACCTGTAGAAGTAACCTTCGAATCCATATGGACCTGGAGCATATTGGTCATTTAAGTCTTTAATAGATGCTAATACTTCATCTTCATTGGTAAAAGCATCAAACGATTCATTGATATCATTAGTTAGTAGAGAAGGAATAGTATCACTGACACCTGCCAATGGGATAAATGGATCTGCTGTAAGCTGAGATTTGTAAAACTCCAAGATGTGCTTCTTAATAGCTTCTAGATCTTCAAGGGTAGGTCAAGCTTCATCTTTTAACGAACGAATATGTAACTTCTAATTTTTAGCCTTCACAAAATTATGAAAGAACTTTGTGTTAGCATCACCAATATGAATCCAATTATTGGCAGCTTTTTATCTCCAGAAATCTTCTTCATTTTTTTGGGCATGGATCAAGTCTTCTCTCCCCTTGTTTAAGGCCATTCTGTTGTCTTCATTACTATTTAACTCTTAGTTAAGCTCCAACTGAAGTATTTCATCTGTTATGTTTTTAACTATTTGGAACACATCCTTATAGGTCACTTTATTCCAAGTCTTTAGAACCCCCTTTAATCTTTGGAGTTTCTTTCCAAACTTTTTTAAGGCTGATTCCTGCATATCTTCTTCCCATGATTTCTGGACAAGGTCAAGAAATTGAGGGTGTTTACACCACATTTGTTGGAACTTGAAAGGTTTAGGAATAGAATATTGAGAAGTTTTAATAGAGAGAAGTAAAGGAGCATGATCTGAAGTTGTTCTGTTTAGGTGTCTAACCTTAGAAAAAGGAAAATTAGAGATGAAAGTTTGACTAGCTAAGCACCTATCTAACCTGGCCATGATTAGATCCTCCTCCTTCCTGTTATTGCACCAGGTGAATTTTGGGCCATTGTATCCCAAATCAATGAGACCACTATCTTTTATGGCTTGAATAAATTCATCTACTTATCCTTAGTCTATATTATTCCCTCCCAATTTTTCATTTTGATCCACCACAACATTAAAGTCTCCCATAACAATATTGGGCAAATCCTGGTTAAGACCTGAGATATAATTCAGTTGTTCCCACAGATCATGTATTTCCTCTTTTGTACACTTTGCATAGACTATAGTTATCACCAACTGGTACTTGACATCTGGATGACTAATTTTTAGAGTAAGATGTTGTTGGTGGTCTAAGAGACATACTACAGAGACATTAAAATGCCAAAAAAAACATACCTTACCATTTAAGTTAGAGCAGCTTCCTTCAAAATTCCATTTCTTTTTGTAGCAATCCAATTTACCCATGAAAACTTTAGGTTCAAGAAGAGCAAAAAAAGGAGTTTTGTGAATCTTTTTCAGGAGTTTGAGCCTTCTGGAAGAGGATTTCTTTGCTGCCCCTCTAATGTTCCAAACAATTAAGTTTATCATTGAGATTTGGAGGGAATAGAGTTTGAGACACCTTTGGATGTGGATCTTGTCATTCTTTTAAACATCGGATTAGGCATTTTAATAATCTTCTATTTTATTGAACAATTTGTGCTTATAGGCTTTAGCTTCTCTAATAGGACAATATTCTTTTTTAAGATGAGCTTTTCTTCTAATTAAGAGGCAAATAGATGGAAAGGATCAATCATAGGGGTGTGGAATCCTGCCTCTTCTTGCCCATCAGTTAAATACAAGGTCTTAGCTGCTTGGTTCTTGCCCAAAACTGGGATATTAGTGCTTTTGGGAGATAATAAACTGGTACAATCAACTATAGCGGAAGAGTTTTTGTCTTGCACTACCTCCATTCGAGCAGTTTGATCTACCACATTAATATCTTCTTGCAAGTCTGCAGATTTGGGTTCTTCTCCTTGTTTAGAATGACCTGTTTGCCTTTCTACGATGTTGTCTTCTTTATTTCCACCTTTTGCTATCCATTTCATTTTCACCTAAAGCAAAGTTTTATTCTGAACTTGCACCTCTTCTTTATGAGCAATTTGATCTTCCTTATAATTGAATTCATTCAAATCTTCAGTTATAGACTCATCAAGTTGGATTAGCTAATCATTTTTCCTAACCGCAAGGGGGTCTTCATTATCTCCCTTGTCCACTCTTTGCAAAATCTTTTTGAGATTTAAATCTTTTAGATTCTTTGCCTTGACAGTTTGATTAGGAAGCAAGAAAATATAAGAGTCCTCTTCATGACCCTTTTTACAACAATTTTTACAGTATTTTGTCATGCTTTCAACCCTCACCTCCTGCCAAAATCCTTTGTCTCCGCATCCAATCCAAACTCTTTTGGATATCTATTTAGTTATGTCCACTTCTATACAAACACGAGCTACATTGGGCCTGTTGATATCAGCTGTGGACACATGAAGATTGAGTGGTTTACCAATTAATTGGGCGATTGAAAATAAGGATGATTTTGAGAAACAATGGACAGGGAGTTGGGTAAAGGATATCCAAGTGGGAGAGATGATGCTTTCAATATGAGGATGATTATTACGAGTCCATTTGAATACACGCATAGGAAATCTACCTACATACTAAGTATCCCAAATCCACATCCTAGCAAAATCTTCTTCAGAGTTTAATCTTATTAACACATGCTTGTTGTCAATCAGACTAACACTGAAAGAAGTTTTTAGGGAAATTTTTTGGAAGATCTTGCGTATTTATTCCATGGTTTGCCTACCATGTGAGGACTTACCTATTAAGGCATGTTTGAATGGTTAGGAAAGGATTTCAATGTCTGCCGTTTAAAACATGACTGCTGGCTCACCCTTGAAAGTAGAGGGAGGTTTAACTACGAGGTTGTGATTGTTTGAGGAGGATTCTTCCACCACAGAAGCAAAGGAACTATTCCACAATGATTTCATATCAGGTGGCTTTGGATCAACGTGGGGAATGTGGTTGCTGTTTGCCATACAAACCCTAATTAGGGTTTAGGAGAGAGATAGAGAGTTAGATAGAGAGAGAGGAATGGAATGTCTTCAATTTAAATATCTCAAAAATCACTCAGATATAATGAGCTCTTATTTCAATGTTAGTTATGGTACATATTGTGATTACGCACTTTAAGTGATCGGGGGAAAACTAAATTGTCATGTAAGTACACTATCGTTGTTTGGTTTACCGACTAAATACTAACACTATACATTCACTACACTTGTTTTACAAGTATAGCGGTCCTCATGGTATCAAATATACAGAGAATGCATTTTAGAACTTAATTAAATTATAACATCAAATAAAATGTAAAAGATTATTTTTGGGTTTTTAGTTGAAACATGATTTTATTCGTAAAATAACTGTGACGGAGGTTTTGGATTATTTCTCCGACCTATGAAATATGTGAATCCAATCTACGAAGATCATGTTTGTTTCAACGGTTACACTCTCACTTAGGCAATCAATTAAACATGTAGGGAACGAGCCTTAAATGAAAGATGAAAACTTTAATGAGGAGATTGTTTACTTATAACATTCATTGCATCTCATACTGAGAGTTTAAAAATACATAATGCTTGACATTATCTTTGAAGCGTCCATAATATTAAATTCTATATATGTTGACCTACGAACATATTTACAAATGTGGTAAACTAATTATCGGGGTTATAAACTAATTACAAGAGACATTAGACTAGTTAAGAAAACAATTAATCTAATTAATAAAATAATTATGGAAAAATAAATCTTTATAAAAAAATTAAGGATCTTACTAATTTCTAGAGACAGATATGGATGCTGAATTGGTGAGAATTTTTAAATAGGGAGTCTCCTATTTATAGAAAAATATATACACAAGTTGTGATGCCCATGCTCAAGATTATAACTCCTTCCCTTGTAACATGCACACCTAGTGGCCATGGACATAATATAATGGATGGTTGTCTATATTCAAATATTCGCGTGTTCTTTTAGAAATTAGAATGGGATTAAATGGCCTAATATTTAAATAAGAATTCTTTTGGGTCGGTCGAATGAAATGCAAAGTCATTAGAACGAGATTCAAATCTTGTTAGAACAAAGGTTATGTTATTCGAATGTGGAGCCTTAATCATAAGAAAAGATGCTTCAAAATAGCTTGTTCTGTCCAGCATCGAACACTCTCACTAGATATTCATTGGAACCCCATTCAAATGATATGTGTATTATAGTTCGAATGATATCTAGTCTCCTTCGAATGAGTCTACAAAAAAATAGATATTTACAGATCCAAATGTGTTGTCGTGATGAGAACCATCAGATCATTTGATCTGTCAAGCTCCTAATGGAGGAGATCAAACAGGGTTAGGGTTTTTCGTGGATGAAAGGGTAAATGCGAAGGAGGTTTGAGGGTATAAATAAGAGATAGGAGAGTGTTGGGGGCCTTCCAACACCCCTCAATTAGATTTTTAATCTCTCTCTCTCTCTTTCTCTCTCTCTCTCTCTCTCTCTATATATATATATATATATTTCCAATACCTTCCCTCCACCTATCTCCAAGGTTTATACCTCCATTCTAAGCCTTATTCTTTTCATTTTCAAGCTTGTAAGACAAATTTGAAGCCTTCTCTTAGGAAGAAGTTGGGTTAAATAATTTTTCTTGGATTTTTAGTTGATTTCAAGTAATCATTCCTAGGTTCTCCTATTCAAACTCAAAGTAGGTTTTTCTCATTATGTTTATAAGTTTTAACCTAAGATACATGTCAGAGTGCATGCTGGAATGTAGTTAATCTTGCAAAATTATTTTATAGTATGTTTATTTAAAGTGTTCTTATGAAAAATGCAAGATTTAAAGAAAACTAAAATTTAATGGATTTTCGAAGAACATGCATCATCTTAATCTTGGAATCTGATGAAGATTTCATGTTAAATATCATGTTGAGAACTGATAATTATTGGATTTCTAGGTTGAAGTCCATCCTCACATGTGTAGAATCTTGGAGTATGTTAGTAGAGGACATATTAACATGATAAATGAAGATTGATATGACTTTGAAGATGAAATATGTAAGTTGGTAAATTCATCCCTAAATATGTTATAAAATGTTAATAAAATAAGGAATAATGATGTTTAAGACAACATATGATGATAAGGATAAAATGCACATTTTGGTAAAAATGGCCTTCATCATAATAAATATAATTCTTGTTAAAGAAATGTGGAGAATTGGGATTTTCTTGAAGTAAAATGATGATAATGGTTTTTGGACGTAAAATGATAACTTATAACGTTATAAAGATTAAACATGATTTTCACAATGTGTTGGCAAAATGAATGGCAAAATGGTAATTTTTGGCAAAATAGAGGGTACTAGTGGTTGGACTTCTCCATTTGACCTTATCAATTGGTTTTGTGAAAAAAGGATAAATTGAGTGAAACAAAATGAAATCCGTATGAAATGTAAACGTGAATCCAATAATGATGAAAGTGATGATATAATGTGGACATTTGATAAATGTTAAAACACATTAGTATGGATTTAGATGAAATTGAAAAAGAATTAAGAAGGGCCAGCAGCCTTGGGGTGAACGATCCAAGACCACTGATCAGAGCATACAGGGGCGTCGTCGGTGGTGTGGAGCCTATTAAAGTACGCAAGTTATATAGTGCATTGCAGGAAAAAGATAATGAGAAGAGCTAAGATGATAATAGAAAGGTTGTGCATAAGAAATTTGAAAGATCGCCTAATGTAAGGTATGTGGTAAATAATGCTAAGAATAAAATGATACAATTGGCTTGTAAGTAAACGACTTAAAATTTGGTTAAGTGTGGGTATGAGCACGTAACTCAAGTTGCATTGCATGGTTTTTGCATTTATACTCGTTAAATGATAACATTTTTTGGAATTGCTAAAATAAACGTTATATGTATAATATTTTCTTATAAAAGTGTATAGCTTAGTACTTCAAACCCTACTGAGCATTTTTCTCACCCCTTACTTTTATGTTTAAACGCCCTCACCCCCAGGTACCTCCGGTAGGGACGTTGTCAAGGCTCCGGAGGGTACTAGTCTTCATTAGAGCTCTACTTTAGCATTTTCAAAAAAATGTGTTTCGAAACATTTGAATTCGAATCACTTTCAACAATCTTTTACTCGGGTCTTAGCCATTTGTTGTAATAATATATTAGTTTTACGATTTATTTCCTTTATTATTAGCATTGTTAGATTTAACAAAATTTTCCTAAAAAATCTTGCTAATTGACTTAATAACATAAAGCGGGAACCTATCTCCTAAATCAAAACTTGTTTAATTACATTCCGTTCCTTATAAAATGGTGAAAATTAAATGATTTCTTAAATAGTAAAATTGGAATTTCCCCCTCCCCCCTTAACACTTTGAATCGAGTTACGATTGACCTAACGGTAGCCAAAATTCTAGTTGGTGGATTATAAATTGTATCGAAGCATTAGGATCCTTGTGTGAGATGGAGTGTGTTACGTTTTCGTAGTACATTTCCTTAGGCGTTCCATTATAGTTTTCACTTTCATTTTCATTACTATTGTTATATTGAACTTTTATTTCTTATGTAGATGACTACACGTCACAGTGGCGCTAGTGGATCTGGGAATAGAGAGTTTAGGCGCATATTAGATGCCATTCGTTATCTTGCCTACTCCTTCGCCCAGTAACATAAAGACAATTGCAGTGGGATGATTGCAAACACCACTTTAACTTTTATCTTAAAGGAGCTCAGGAGGCTGAACCCATCGGCCTTAAATGGGGAAGATGGCCTCTATACCATAGAGGACTGGCTAGTCGAGGTCAGCACCAACTGGGAACAAGGATCGGGTATCAAACTTTTAGCTCACTGAGCAAGCTTAGTGCTGGTGGAGTGCCTACTCAGTCAGCGTGATGGTTATCGTAGACTAGGAGGGAATTAGGGTTTCATTTTTGTATCGGTACTTCCTTTAAGCATTCAGAGATGCTAAGAAGGATGAGTTACTTCATTTTTTTAGGGAAAAAATTCCTCATCAAGTACCAAGTAATGTTTGAGATCCTTTCCAAGTATTTGGACGCAGTTCATAAGGATGAAGCTAAGAAGATGAGGAAGTTTGTCAAGGACCTTAACCTTAGTGTCCGATGGATTATGGTTGGTTCGGATATTCAAAACATTAGGTCCTTAGTTTACAATTCCATTAGGATTCATCTTAAGGCAGAGGACAATAGGGTTATTCTGGAGAAGAAGAGGAAGATGAATGGATCTCTGATAAGTAACAACAGTATGTTCTGGAGCGGTGCGAGGGGTTTCTTTATGAAGCTCAAAGACACTATGGGTATTGGTTCATCCTCTTCTAAGTGTAATAAATATTTTTGTCCGATAGCCCCTACAGAGAGGACGTGTTATAAGTGTGGGATTCTAAGCCATCTCAAGAGAGAGTACCCTCATCCATCTTCTGGGAACTAGTAGGGCAACCAATAAATGATTAACTTTTTACTTGACCTTAGTTGCAATTACATGGGCTATAAAAATGTAGCAGTGTCCTTTCATGCTTCATCAGCTAGTGGGAACAGCGTGGACGGTTCACATAATATCTAGGATCATAACAGTCATGGGTAAGATTAGGTACCCAGTATCCGAAGTACTAGCTTCAACCCCGAACATGCTTATGCCAAGTCCGAGTTTGCAGCTCCTTTCGGTGATCTATCTCTTATGGATGGTATGATTCTATTATTCAGCACTTATTTAAATGGATGATTTAATTTAGGTGCATTACATTCAATTATCTCGAGTTCTTTACCACACAGTTTGGGTTAAAAGGTAGATCAATTTTACCTTCCTATCTTTATTGGACTTTCGGTTGGTAGGGGCATAGTTCTCGATAGGGCCTGCCATACTTGTGTGGTTATGGTTTGAGATTCTATTCTGGTGTACGATTTGATCCTTATGAACATGGATGGGTTCAAGTTGATCCTCGATATGGATTGGTTATCATACTTTGATACTACCATCGAATGAAATCAGTATAGTGTCTTTGTGTCTCTCCCAGATGGATCTCCCCATCGTTTCAGTAGAGAGAAGGATGTGAATTATCCTTTAAAGTTTTCTACTGTGTGAGAACAATAATGATATTTTGGTTAGCTAAGCAGTATGGTGGATTAAGAGGAGCCTAATCAAATATTGTTGGATTATGTAGTGGTGCAAGAGTTTCTCGACGTGTTCCTTGACTATCTTCATGGTTTACTAGTAGGTTGACTTTACTATAAAGGTAATTTAGGGCATCTTGCCTATCTCTATAACACCTCATAGGATTAATTAAGGGTAATTGCATGAGTTGAGGGTTCAGTTGGAAGAATTGACTAGCAGGGGTTGCATTCCTACTAGTCTATCCCCTTGGGGAGATCCAGTCATATTTGCCAAGAAGAAGGACAACTCCCTATGACTTTTTATTGATTATAAGTAGCTGAACAGGGTGACTGTGAAGAATAAGTACCCCTAGACCTGTATCGATAATTTGTTTAATTAGTTGCGTGGTTCGAGAAGGTTTTAGAAGATTGATTTTTGTCCGGGTACCATTTGTTACGTGTCAGAGAAGAATACATTCCTAAGTCATCATTATAAATGTGAAACAAGTTATTATTCTTAGTGATGCCTGTTGGTTTGATGAATTTCTGGGTAGGATTCATGGATTTGATGAATCGTATCTATCATCTATATTTAGATTGGTTTATGATGGTTTTATGGATGGTGTTTTGGTATACTCGGCTTTCGATGTGGACCATGAGGAGCACTTTCTCATGACGCTGCAAGTGCTTAGGGAGAATCAGTTGTTCACCAAATTTAGCAAGTGCAAGTTCTGGATGGACGAGTTCAATTTACTTGGCAATGTAGTTTTCGGTGAGGGCATTTCCATTGATCCATCTAGGTCAAGGCCATTCTAAGTTGGGACTGGCTAAAGACTGCTATAGAGATGCAAATTTTTTTGGATTTGGCTGGTTACTACTGGAGATTTGTGTAAGATTCTTGAGGTTTGCATTTCCTTTCACTCTGTTGACATGAAAGGATATTCACTTCGAGTGGTCAGAGAATTATGAGTCATCTTTTCAAAAATTAAAGGGTAGGTTGACTTCAGCACCCATTATTAACCTCCAAGAACGAGGCAAGGGTTATATACTTTGCACTTCGATGCTTTTAGATTAGGGCTCGAAGCACTATTGATGTAGAATGGTCGGGTGCTGGCCTATGCATCCCGTGAGTTAAAGGTGCATGAGAGGAACTTCCCCACCCGTGACTTGGAGTTAGCCACAGTTGTGTTTGTGCTAAATATTTAGAGATACTACATGTACAGTGAATGGTTTGAGGTGTATACAGATCACAAAAGCCTGGTGTACATTCCACTCAGCGCGATCTAAATCTTCATCAGAGTAGATGGATTAAGTTTATCGAAGACAATAACTTTTCCTTGCATTATCATCCCCGAAACGTCAATGTCGTGGGAGATGTTGTTAGTCAAAAGTGTCGGCTCACTTTAACAGCAATAAAGTGTTATCGAGCGAAGATGTTCGGGGAGTTATAGAAGTTCGACTTGCATGTCCAGTGGGGTTGTGACAGGGCATATCTTTAGGGAGTAGTAGCTATACCACTCATTCAGCAAAAGGTGTTTCAAGATCAATCTTATGATCCCGAGTTTGCACATTACCGTGATCTCATCTGAAGCAATGAGGTGTTTCAAATTCTTATTATAGACATGTATAGGGGCATGCGATATAAGGGAAGATTGATTGTTTTGATCATTGATGAACTTCAGGATGAGGTGATGGCAGAGGACTATCACTCACACTTATATGCTAGTGCCATTGAGATGTATAAGGACCTATGCATAGACTTCTGGTGGTCTAGTATGAAGAACAATGTGGTAATGTATGTGGTCAAGTGTTATACTTTCCAGGAGGTGAAGGTAGAGCATAGGAAGTCGACATGGCTATTGCAACCACTACTAGATGCAAAGTGGAAGTGAGAGAACATTATAATGGACTTTGTCACTGCCTTATGATGGTTTGTGCATGTTCATGATGCGTTTTGGGTTATAGTGGATCGACTTACGAAGTTCGTGCACCTTTTTTTAATTAGGATCATGGACAGTGCGGATAAATTAACAAGGTTGTAAGTTAACAAGGTTGTAGTCCGTATTTATGGCGTCCCTCTCTCGATCATCTCAAATAGGGATCTGCGATTTATGTCTCAATTTTGGAGGAAGTTCATTAGTATTATGGATTTTAAATTGAGTACAACTAAATATCTTGAGACATATGGGTAGTCAGAACACACCATTCAGATTCTAGAAGATATGTTGAGGGCTTGTGTGCTTGATATCCAAGGTAAATGGGTCGAGAATCTACGTTTGGAAAAATATTCCTATAATAACAGTTATCAGGCCATCATTGCTATGGCTCCCTATGAAGATCTTTATAAGAGGTCATGTAATTTTCGAGTTTGTTTGGTAGAAGTGGGTGATAAGAATCTCACAAACTCGAACATGATTAGGGAGATGGAGGATAAAGTTTAGGTGATTCGATAGATAGTCATAACGGATTGGTGTGGACACAAGAAATACACTAATAATTGTAGGATACCTCTAGAGTTTGAGGTGGGTGACCATGTGCTTTGAAGGTTAGGGTGAGAACAAACATTTAGTAGTTTGGACAGAAGTGGAAGCTCGCCCCTCGGTGTATTAGTTTTGAGATCATAGAACGGATCGGAGAAGTATCATATCTCTAGGCGTTACCTCCTTAGTTGTCCCACATTCATTGTGTGTTCCACGTATCTATGTTGAAGAAATATGTCCCGAATTCTCAGCATGTCAACAATTGGAATCACATAGAGTTGGAGGAGGACATTGCATTTATTCCATGACTTTTGTCCATCTTAGACAGTGAGGATAGGGTCTTTTTCAATAAGGCCATCACGTTAGTGAAGGTTCTTCAAAAGTTCCAAGGTATCGAATTTTTGACTTGGTAGTGCGAGTCAAAGATGCATGAGAAGCACCCGTAACTCTTTTCTAAGCTTGGTTGTGTTGATTTCGAGAATGAAATCTCCTAAAGAGGGGAAAATGTGACACATGTGCTCGAGATTGTGCCTACTTCCCCTGTAACTTGCATGCCTATTGGCCATGGAATTAATATAATGGATGGTTGTCTATTTTGATCTGTTATTGTTGTCTTTGTGAAATTATAATGGGATTGTAAGGCCTAAATTTTAAATAAGAGAAGTTTTAGGCCATTCAAACGAAATGATAAGTCATTCGAATGAGATTAAAATCTCGCTAGATCTAAGGTTGGTTTGTTCGAACATGAAGCATCCATCGTTCGAATGTAAAGCCTCCGTCGTTTGAACAACATCTTCAAACGACCATCGAACGAATATATTTTTTCCATATTTGATTAGTCTACTTAGATCCCCATTAGAACCTCATTTGGATGAGGTCTAGTCTCGTTCGAACGAGACTATAAAAACTCAAAATTCTGCAGATCCAAATGTGCTATTGCGATTAGATCCATTAGATTGTTTGATTTATCAATATCCTAATACATCATATCAAACGGGTTTAGGGGTTTTTGTGGACTAAAGGGTAAAAGCTAAGGAGGTTTTTGGGTACAAATAAGAGAGATTATAGTATTAGGGGGACATTCCAACACCTCTCCATCATATTTTCAAGCTCTTTGTCTATTTCCAAGTCCCTCCTTATATTTTTGAAATCCCTCCACCCATCTGCAAGGTTTATACCTCCATTCGAAGCCTCATTCTAGCCATTTTCAAGAATGTAAGACCTAATTCAAGCCTTATCCAAGAAAGAAGTTGGGTTGGCGAATTGTTCTTGGAGTTTTAAGAGCTTTCAAGTCATCATTTCCTAGGTTCTCCACTTCAAACTCAAGGTAGGATTTTTGTCACTATGTTTTCAAGTTTAAACCTAAGGTACATGTTAAAATGCATGCTAGAATGTATTTAATCTTGCAAAATTATTTTCTAGTATCTTTATTTAAAGTTTTCTTCTAAAAAATGCTAGCTTTAAATAAAACTAAAATTGAATGGATTTTTGAAGAACAAGCGTCATTTTAATCTTGGAATACGATGAATATGAACATAAAATATGATTTCATGTTAAATATCATGTTTAGAATGCATAATATGTTAGTTTCTAGGTTGAAGTCCATCATCACATGTGTACAATATTATAGTATGTTAGTAGAGGAGATATAAACATGATTTTAAAATGAGTTTCAAGATGAAATATGAAAGTTGGTAAATTCAGTTTTGAGTATGATGTAAAATGTTAAAAACATGACGAAGAAGAATAATGTTTAAGACAACATATGATTATAAGGCTAAAATGGACATTTTGGTAAAAATGGCCTTCATAAGGACAAATGTAATTCTTGTTAAAGAAATGTGGAGAAATGGAATTTTCTTAAAGAAAAATGACGAGACATGGTGTTTGGACTTAAAATGATAACTTAATAACGTTATATTGATGACGCGTGTTTTTCCCAATGTGCTGGAAAAATGGTAATTTGGGCAAAATAGAGAGTCTTAGTGGTTAGTCTTCCTCACTTGCCCTTATTGGTCATTTTTGGGAAAAACCAATGAGATGAGTGAAACGAAATGAAATCAATATGAAACGTAAACCTGAACCGAAGAATAATGAAAGTGTTGGTATAATGTGAACATTTGATAACTGTTAAAACACGTTAATATGAACTCGCCATCGGGAAAGAATTCAGAAGTTCCCGGAGCCCTAGGGTAAAAGACCTAAAACGACTAATAGGAGCATATGGTGGTGTTTCCAGTAGTGTGGATCCCGTTAATGTACGCAGGTTATTTAATGCATCATGGTAAAAAGATAATGAGATAAGAGAAGACGAGAATACAAAGGTTGTGCCGAAGAAATATGAAAGACAACCTAATGGAAGGTATGCGATAAATGATATTAAGGCTAAAATGATATAATTGTTCTCTAAGCAAATGCCCTAAATTTGTTTGAAGTGTGGGTATGAGCACATAACTCGAGTTGCATTTCATAATAGTTTCATTTACACTCATTAAATGATAAAATTTTCGCAATTGTTGAAAAAAACATTTTATGTATAGTATATTATTATAAAAATGCATAGCTCATTACTCCCCACCCCATTGAGCGTTTTTCTCACCCCTTAATTTTATGTTAAAATCCCCATTCCCAGGTAGCTCCTGTAGGGCCATTGGCAAGGACATTAGTAAGGCTCCAGAGGGTACTAGTCATCGCTAGAGCTAAACTATGGCATTTTAAAAGTAATATGTTTCGAAACATTTGAATTCATGCACTTTAATCAATTTTTGATTTGGGCATTAGCTATTTGTTGTAGCAATACAATAGTTTTATGGTGTATTTCACTTATTATTAGCATTTTTGGACTTAAGGGAATTTTCCTTAATAATTCTTGGTAACTACTTAAAGTGGAAACCTATTTCTTAAATCAAAACCTATTAAATTACATACCATTCTTCATAAAATAATGGAAATTAATGAATTTTCTTAAATAATAAAATTGGGCTCCCCCTCCCCCTAACACCTTGACTTAGGTGCAGGTTGACCCAATGGTAGCCCAAATCTAGGCCGAGGACTTATAAAAATATCTAAGCACTAGGATCCTTGCATGTAACGGAGTGTGTTACGCTTTCTTAATACGTTTCTTTAGGCGTTCCATTATAGTTTTCACTTTCGTTTTCGTTACCAATGCTGCATTGAACTCTTCTTTCTTATTTTGATGACTAAAATTCACAGCGGTGCTTGTAGATAAATGATCAACAAGCTCAGGCACATGGAACAGGTTGTGCATCAACTTGGTGACTCCCTCTCTTAGCAGTAGAGAGCCAACCATAGTGGGACAATTGAAAGCACGACTTTAGCCTTAATCTTGAAGGAGTTCAGGAGGCTAAACCCATTGAACTTCAATGGGGCAGTTGGACTCAATGACTCATAGGAGTGGTTGGATGAGGTCACTAGGGTTATGGACATCCTTGACGTTCCAGCTAGGCACAAGGTCAAGATAGTGACCTTTCAGGGCACCGAGCAAGCTCACTGATGGTGGAGAACTTAGTCAGTCAGTGTGATGTAAACCGTAGACTGGGAGGGTTTCAGGGTTGCATTCTTAGACCGATACTTCCTTTAGGCATTAAAAAATGCCAAGAAGTATGAGTTCCTTAATCTTATCCAGGGAAATATTTCCCTCAATGAGTACCAAGTCAAGTTTAAGAGCTTGTCCATGTATGTGGATGTAGTTAAGAAAGATGAAGTTGGGAAGACAAGGTTGTTTGTCAAGGTCCTTAACCTTAGCGTTCTAGATATTATGGTTGGTTTAAATATGCCAAATTTTAGGGTCGTAGTTAACAAGTCCACCATGCTTGAGCATGAGGCAGAGGATGATAGGGCTATTCAGGAGAAGATACGGGAGACAAGTGAGTTTTCGAGTAGTAATAGGAAGAATTTCAGGAGTTATTCTAGGATTTTCTTTCCAAAGCTCAAAGATGATATGGGTGCTAGTTCATCCTCTTCTAAGTTACCAATGACCATCATCCTATAGCCCCTACTGAGCGAATGTGTTATAAGTGTGGTCTTTTATGCCATCTTAAGAGATAGTGCCTTCACTGGTCTTTTGGAAACCAACAAGGCAGTTAGAAAATGATAAAATTTGTACCTCATCATAGTTCTAGTTACACGGGTTCCACCATAGAGCAGTTGTTTCCCTCCATCTATCATCAGAAAATGAGGAACAATGTGGATTATTCACGTCCCAGCTAGGGTCAAAGAAGTCGTGGACAGGGTAAAGTGTCCAGCGGCCAGAGTAGTATGTGCAACCCCAGACTCTTATGCCATGCCCTAACTTGTATCTCCTTCCAGTTATCCATCATTTATGGAAGGTATGATTATACTGTTCAACACTTATATAAAGGCATTGTTCGATTTAGATACTTAAGAGTATGTTTCACAGCAGTCAGTTGCTCCTCTCCTGGATTAGAATGGAATATGTTGATCATACTAACGACATAACAAATATCCAATATAGTACAAACCATATCATACATGAGGCTCCCCATGACCTTAGCGTAAGGTATATTCCTTATCCTTCGAAAAATAAAATCCTTACCTGAATAAGAAAAATGCTTTCTTGAAGTCCTTCATGCTAAATCTTATGAGCACTATGTCGTTATAAGTAGCTTGGTATAATCCCAACATCTTATTTTTTTTTTATCATGCAAAACCTTGATCCCAAGGACTTGGATGGATTATCCTAAGTCCTTTATGTCGAACTAGCTAAACAAACACACTCTTAGGCTAGACAATACACCCATATCGTTACCGATTAGCTGAATATCGTCTAGGTAAAGTACTACAAATACAACCACAATTCCTTCATTCTTCTTATACACACAAGTCTCATCCATTCATTGATCAAAACCAAAATATTTAATTTTTGAATCAAATTAGATGTTCAAAAACCATGGCGCTTGTTTATGTTTATAAATGGATCTCTTAAGCTATCACACCTTATTTTCTTAGCCCTTTGCTACGAATTGCATGCGTTTAACTATATAGATGAACTCGTTAAGGTTTCCGTTCAAGAGGATGTCTTGATGTCCATTTGTCAAATCTTGTAATCGAGATGTTAAACAATGAATAACAAAATCTGGATAAACTTAATTTTGGCTACAGAGGAAAATGTCTGATCATAGTTGATCCCCTCTTTTTGAGTGAACCCTTTTGTATTAAGTCATGTCTCGAAGGTTTCAACTGTGACACCCCACCTAATTAAATACTGGGTGATCAGTCATTTATTGAATTAAAATCAAGGTGATTGTTGGTTCATTCTTAGCATCACTGTCGCAAAAATAAAATTTCCAATTTAAACACACTAAATAATTAAGCTAAGTGTCAAAACAATTTTTGAACCTTATTTTCTTTTTATTAAATCCAAATATGAAAACCTTTTTAAATAACCAACAATTTAAGAACTCTGATATACTAAAGATGGATAATAACACACAAGAATTAAATTCATCTAGATAAACCAAACCAGTTTACTATAAATAAAACCATCACGACAGTAATCAAATCCCAAAGAGTACCAACTAATGGAAATATAAATGAACATAAATCTCTGAAAAAATCCAAACTGAATAGAGAAATTGGCGACACATTCCCTAACTAATAAGAACTAAAAATAGGAGTGGAGTCAACAATGAGGTCGCCTAAGCAATGGCCTGCAACTCCCACATAAGCTGCAGCACTTCTGGTCCAAAGAACCTAAGCATGACGCCCCTGTGGCTGGGCGCCTGTATTATATGCATATATATATACAAGAGAGAAGAAATAACAAGAAACGGGTCAAATCCCGAGTGTAAAACACTTTAAAAATAGTTTATCAAGTAAATAAATTGCTTACCGGATAATGAAAAAACCATGTTAGTACGCATCACTCTCTTGAGAAAATCTCACCTCTCCTCTAGTGTGCACGCCTACCGTACTATTTACCTCAAAAGTTTATTTTAACTTAGCTTACCCATAAGGTCTCATACCGCTAACTACGATGGAGAAGATAAATAAATTCCTGAAATTTATGCTCTTACATATCTTATTTTATATAAAAATATCCCAGTGATGTCACAAACATTCTCAAACACTTATAATAGAGTCGGAGTATTGATTCATTACTTAACTACTTTTATGCACAATAGAAAGTTACCGCACCTAATCATAATTATATATATATTAACCACTCATATAATATATATACTAACGGAACCCCACATAAAATCTATGGTGCTGGCATACTCTGCTATCAAGTCCCCGTATCACTCATATTAAGGGAAATACTAGTTCGGAATCACTCTCAAACTGTATTAACATAAAACACATACAAATGGAGTCGAAGCATAGTTCCAAGTCACTAAGAGGTCAGTACATACCCTGATGTCTCTTGGGACCGTCTAACTATCAATTAGATTGCCTGTACCAAGGAATCCTATGTTCTAGGGTACGAGTCAATATCACCCATAAAGGCCCACTCGAGATAAGACCGTCCCTGTGCGGAAACCCCCATGATAGAAAGTAGCCCGAGTATGATTTTTATACATATATATAATATATGCACAATCACACAGTCATATGTACAAAAATATCCACATTTCTAAGTTAGGTGTGCCCACTACCTATAACTATAATTATCCGTTATTAACACATTTTACTCGATTATTACGCATAAGAGACTCGTCATTTTTATTCTCATTTTTATCTCACCTCATACTCACTTCTCCTCTCTCGAAGTATTCTAAGTATAATTTCAGTAGGCATACACTGTCTTTCCTTCTGGTCTAACTCCCTTACGAGTCTCGATCTTTTATTAAATGTTTGCATGATTTCGTATACGCATGAATAATTCCTCATTAACCCAAAATCTCATCTTACATTAAGTTTCACTCAACGGGGTCTACCTAGGCTCTACTCGACTTCTCTATGTCCCATTATACTCCAATAATAACAATCAAGGGTTCCTATGCATTAAAACCGGATTAAACCAACGGACGAGAAATATGCAGTTTTTCAGGAGGGGTCGATCGATCGAGGAAAGGGGGCCGATGGGTGTTCTTGGGTCGATCGATCGATCAAGTAGTTCTTGTTGAGAAACTGTCATTAAAACCTACGGGTTTCATCTTCCAATTTCTCCAAAAACGTCATTTACAACTCCCAAATTCTTATAGAACATTATCACAAGTTCTATACACATATATGCAAGATTTCCTACGTAAAACATGCATAAATTTAACAACGGAATTAAATTAATGGCCAATTCATTTTAATCATCAAGAACCCTAACTTTCATCTAAACTTTCATGGTTCTGTGACTTTTTCACGATTTATCACTTTTAAATTAATCAAATTTCATGGGTACTCCTCTACATGTGATTGGGATGTCCAGAGTTTATTTATTTTCCCTACAACATGTGGTTAGGTCCTCTAAATCCTTGAGTTCTTCCATGAAACATAGGTTCAATCATCCTTATCTAACATGGTGTGACAATTAACTTAAAATAGAAGCAAGATAGATACTTTCCTGAGAATTAAAGGTCTGATTCGATGACTCTAATTGGCATCGCAGTAATCCTCTTCTTCCGATCTACGCTTTGGTGGTGGTGGGGGTACAAGATTGGTGGTTCTTGGCCTTGAACACTTAGAAAGCTTTTTCCCTTCTTCTTCCTATGGACTCCTTACCTTTTGGTTCTTAGAACCCTAACTTCCCTGGCACTCCATCTGATATAATCTTAATTATTTTCGTCATTATTAAAGGCCAAAAATAGAAAATTACTAAAATGCCCTCCCAGGTTACCGGTTAGACCTAAAAACATCCCGAGACCCAAACTAAACCCTCGGGTACACTTTTCTGACTATCTCGACCCTTTCGGACACATTGGCGCACTCGAAATGACCATATGGGTGACTTATAATTTATTCACTTTTAATAATAATAATTTAGTCCCGACATGACAGAGGCGCGTCCCGACTTAAATTTCCATAATTGTCATATTATTCCCTCGTGACAATTTTAATAAATTCAATTCTACATATTACCCTACTCAATAAGTAATATTTAACAAATCAATAATTTTCCAATAATTACTAACTCTCGTCACCCTAGTAACATTTAAAATAAATTTTTGGATTAATATTAAATTAATTTATCTCAATTAAATTTAATAAATCCTTAAATTTAAAAGCCATAAAAATACGGGGTATTACATCAACCTTCCCATATATCCCTATTTTTCTCTTGTAGATTCACTTGTATCCAATGGATTTTATCCCATCCTAAAATTTAACAAGCTCCCAAACATGATTAGAATACATTTAATCCATCCCAATATTCATAGACTTTAGCCAAAGTTTGACATCATTATCTTGGAGTACCTGATCTTAGCTAACAAGATCCAATTTGTGTTCCCTTAGGACGTTAAAAAAATGTTCCCCCAAATACTGTAACCTATTAGACTGACGGATGACCCTCTCGCTACGACGTGGCTCCACTTGTGGTCTAGGATAAGTGACACGTGAATCCTCACTGTTGACAATACTCACATTAAGAGTAGGGAGTGTACTATCAATATCATTTTGTATTTCATCATGTACTGGTGGTGATAAAGAATTTCTTGCTCTTCCCCTATTAGCTCTTGTAATATAATATTTCTTTTGGGCTTGTGGTCAATAATATAATGTTGTTGTTATTACATAGAGTTTGTTCTAACAAACAATTTCCAGTCCTTAGGATCATAGAATTGGCCACTCTAGTGCAAAACTGCAAAAGTAATCTGCTAGATCTGAATAGCTCATAATGGATCTAACAATATCCAAAAAAAGTCATGTTACTTATTTATGCTACAGTATTTTGTTTGGGAGTGCATAGTGCAGACAATTGGGTTATGACACCAAGTCTGATAAGTGTTGTCTAAACTCTACCAAGAGGTATTCCTCCCCAGCATGAAATTGCTGAGTATGGATTAGTTTACCGTAAAAACATTCCACCTCAGCCTTATTCTTTTTGAACTTATGAGAGGCTTTAGACTTGTGATGCATCAGATAAACATATCCAAACCTAAAGTAATCTTCGATGAAAGAGATAAAGTACTCATAACCACCTCTTTCTCGGATAGTCATAGGCCCCCACAAATCAGTATGAACTAATTCCAGTATGGATTTCTATATCCCTTGGTCATAAATGACCTATTGGTTATCTTTCCCTTTAAGAGGGATTCACAGATTGAAAGTGCCTCCATGTTGTCAAATTATAAAATTATCTAAAGTGCACGGAATATTATAGTATAACTTATGCAAGTACGGGTCGAACTGACAGAGATTTGGTCAATTTATAACAAGCTACTAACGTTCCGACTAGTCATAATTTTTGAAGAAATAAACTTAAGAGAACAAATAAACTAATTGAAATTATGAAAAGCAAACACTATATATGTAACAACTATGCGAAAATTACTAGGATGTCGGATTCATTTACCATTCATACTTGTTGGTAATTAGTTATTCTAATTTGCATTCCCTTTTTATAACTCAAAATATTAATGACTCTTGTGGCATAAATTTTAGAATATGAAACGTTAATGTCCAAAGATTATTTTTATATCTCTTCTAAATAGAAAAATTCGTATTCCCTTAAAAAAAATTAAAACTCACTTCTAAGTATAACTTGTCAAACATAGGCACGGACTATCGAACGACTTAATTTAAATATAATCCATCAAACGTAAGCTCAAATTATCAAAGAATATAAATTTTTAAAATTAAAAGCAAAGGTTTAAAACATAATTGTCATGACTATTTTAATGAATACGAATTTTTAAAACATTTTAGAACTCATAAGGATTTTACACGAATTATAACTAATTACTAACACACTAAATAATCATGGAAAATTTTGTCTAACCCTGGACAGTACTTTAAGCTAGAAGCATAATTGAAACACATATATTGCAAGATGAAATAGAAATTCTCGTTATTAATCACTTACAGATTCAATTTTTAAATATTGAATCCCAATACAAAATGTACCTCATTAACTTGAACATAAATTTCATCACAAATATAATATAAAATATGCCTCTCAAATTGTTAGCCCAAATTGTAGACCCCGAGGTACCTATTTATAGGTAAATGTGTAAGAAATTTGAATGGGAGTAAAGTGCTATTTCATTTGATGAGAAATAGGATTAATAATAATCCTCAAACAATTTATTATGAAATAGTTTTGTAAATGAAATGGAGGACGATTTACTTGGGTGGTTTGAAATTGGAGGAATCTTTTATGGATTTGACCACACACAGGACCATTAGTTCCTTAAGGATTCTTTTTTTGTTTGTTTTCCATGAAAAGAGTCAATCAGCCACTCTTATCTCAACTTTATCCTTGATTTTCTTTTCTTTTCAGGTTTCGCCAGTGTTCACAACAGGATTTTCACCTTCAAAACTTCATATTTTCAAATTTAACCCAACAACAAGGTTCTGAGTCTTTTAAAAACCATTCTAAAAGGCTATGGTATGACCTCAATGGATACTCAAGTGAATATATAAAATTCTTTTAGTACAGTTGTGTCCACTATGTCATGTTGCGACAATAAATTTTAGATATCAAGTCCTTTGTTGTCCAAACTCCCATGGCACCTCTAAAAATAAAAAATAAAAATAATTAATTCAAATTTACGTCCATAACAGTTTAGAAAATTACATAATTACTCTTCTTTGCATTTAGCCCCCAAAATTCATAACTTGCCCATTTTATCTCGAAATATAACTAAATTTGAGAGGGAACTTTTTATTGCCTAGATAAATATTGTAAAATTACTTTTAGGCTAACAAAGTTTTTTAAATTATAGTTTCAGCCCCTGTAGTTGTTAAAATTGCATTTAACTCGAATTCTTTTAAAACTTGAATTTTTCTATAAAATTATGAAAACTACCCTGAAAGCTCAATATTTATGATATAATGGACCTAAAAGGCCTAGGTTTGGGCATGATGAATAAAAAATTAGGCACTCATCACTCCACTTCCGGTGAACTCAAATGCCAATTTAAAACCACTCTTTATAACCTTTTAATATTAATATGCCTGACTCGTGAGTGCAAAGACATGTTTGGTCCAACTTAGAAGGTTATTTTCTCATTAGATTATTTTAATTTAAGTTATTCAATTCAGTATTAATAACTAGTAGTTATATATGTCTTATATTATATAGATCATTTTATAAACTTCCAGCATAGAGAAGAGATTTTCCATATTTGATATAAAAAATCATTTATTCAAATGAGCCCGGTATTCGTTCATAACAAACTTTAAAATCAAAATCAAATTTCTTCTAATACCGGGAACATAAAAATAATCTACTAATAATAACTTGTTTTTTTCACTACAAATTAAAACTAAATTTCCTACTGATACTACTACTGCCTTGTGATGATCGCCTGTGTATAGAAACATCTTTACATCATTGAGGTCCTTGGTAACCTAAAACCCTGTTTATATTCTTCCTGACTAAGAAGATAGGACATTTCTTCCTGTAGTTTCCTTCCTTCTTCTAGATGTAACAGTTTTCTTTCGATTTCTCACCTCCACCGTATAGCTTAAAATTCATCTTGACAGCTTTATGTTTTGTTTGGGACTTGTACTTATTCTTCTTCTTCTTCTTCTTCTTCTTCTTCTTCTTATTATTATTATTATTATTATCTTTTAGGACAAAAGTAAATGGTGTTTTCTCAGTTACCTGAATCACACCCTTATACTTATTAATATTCTCTGCATCATAGAGTTCCTTAAGTAGTTGAGCCACGGAGTAATCAAATTTGTTCATAGAATAATTTAGGTAAAACTTTTTGAAGGACTCCAGTAGTGACTGGAGCACAAAATTAACTTAGGTGTCCACATACATTTCAGGTCCAAGATCCTCTAGTTCTCCTAAGATGGACTCATCTTTAGAACATGCTCGTGTATAGGAGTACCCTCAAGAATCTTAGTGTTGACTAACCTTGCCATAACATTTATCCTTGTGACATAGTTCTGATCCTAAAAAATATCCTTGAGGTTCAGAATCTTATCATTAGGAGTGGACATTTGTTGATGCTAGTGCTACAACACATTAGTCATAGAGGTCAATATGAAACAAAGATCCATCTGATCATCCTTTTTCTACCTCTAGTAGTCTTAGACAACCCTTTTGGGTACCCTTTCCTCCAGCTTGGCAGGGAAGTCCTTCGTCAATACAAAGTTATAGTCCTCATCAGTTATGACAATGTCTAGGATTTTTTTCCATTCTATATAGTTCATGTCGGTTAACTTGTTGTCCATTAAGATTGAAGAAAATGGGTTGAATGGTGATCCCATTTTTAAATCTGAGAATCATAAATTTTGAAAAGAAAATTAATTTCAAAATATACATGTGATAATTTAACTTTGTTTTAGTTTTAAAGTGGCTCCCTCACCTTCATTTTAAAGTCAAACTCTCTAGACATCCTAGTTGCCTTACATAATTATATTTCTCATTGGGGGTTTGAATCACCCCACCTTGAACTAGACAAACTTTTGTCTTTCAATTATGTACTTGGACAGTTCAAGAATCTCTTTCCAACATGATTGAATAGTCGACATCTTTTTGTGCATAATTAATGACAGTGACTCTATGTGGTAGGATACCATTGATTATGTCTAAGCACATACCACTGATTCATTCCTCAAAATGGGACCCGCTCGTGATGAACTTCCCTCTGGCGGGATCGAACTCACTCAAATTCTATTTGTTTAAACTTTCATGTAAGTGTTTTGATGAATTCCTGATGCCTTGATTAATTTTATTCTTGGGGAGACTAACTGATTCGAGGAATTAATAACATTTTGATTCATCAAAACATCGATGGAGACCACGAGATTTATGTTGAAATGCATTTCTCATATAGCATTTAAAACTTTGAGGGTTTTTAGAAAACATTTATTAAATTCTAAAAGATCGAATTTTAAATCCTTTGCAATTTAAAAATTTACTTGTTTGAAATAAATATCTTGATCTCAAATTTTAATTTTTCCTAAAATAAAAACATAATTTAAATTTTCCAAAAATACAAATCCGGAGATCTGAAATTAAATCACACCTTAAAATTTAATTACTCCGATTCTAGTTCAATTTAAAAAAGAATAAAACACAATACAAGTTTTTAGACGACTGTCCAAAAATAAATAGTCGGATCGATCCATTTTTTTGGGATCGATCCAATGACTTGTAGGGGATAGCCTCTACTTCCTCTTATTTTTTTCAAAAAAAGAACCTCCGTTTCCCATCCAAACCTTTATGAATAGTCATGAAAGTTTGAAAAACACTTAAACCAAACCTTATACATGATTATAAGTGAATAAAAACATTACAACACCTCTTAACCACCTTTAAATGAATCGATAATGAAATAGTTACAAAACTTAATTATTACAACTATATCGAATCAAGAGACGAAAAATAACTATGAAAGAACCACAGTAGGATCCAATCACAAATAAAAATAATGCATGATCGTGATGGAATCGTTATAGATGAAAAATCTCTACCAAACGATGTTTGTACAAACTCATATACAAAAATACACCATTGTACAACATGAAAATTGTGGTTCTCAAGCTTTGGACAACATAAACCTTTTCAATTGATGATTAATATAAACCAAAGGCTCTGATACCAATTGTTAGGGATTGATACACGTGAAATAAAAAAATTTAGCTAAGGAACATCGATGAATCAAATAGAGGAAATAAGTAAAACCAAAAACTAGGTCTGAAGAACAAACCTAAAGTTTAGTACATAATACCTTCATGGATCCAGTTGCAATACGAATGTGAGAAATGTATTTGTGGATGATGAAGGGCTTCCTTATTTTGGATCTCCAAAACATTTCTTAAACATTCTGAATTCTAGGATATTTGTATGGACATATTTTTATAAGTCCGTTATCAATTTATTATGTCATATACCGTTACAACTGTCGAAGAGCATTCAAGAGTAATCTACATCAAGACGGATCCAAATTAATCAAGTTCTTCATAAAAAAGACTCCGCAAAGTATATTTTGGTAAGGTTATGTTTTAAATACCTTAACTTTCCACTTAGAGCTTTTGGGATATTTTACAAAATATTTTGTAAGTGTTGGAGCGGACTTTTTCGTCAAAATTTGAGAATGAGTATTTTTTCTAAGTATTAGAGCGAACATTAAAAAATTATTTTTTGACGTAACAGTCGTTCAAACAACTTTGCACTGTCGTTCAAATGACATTGCATTGTCGCGCGATGTCGTTCAAACGACATATGTTTCTCGTTCATGTGACATTTGTTTCTCGTTCGAACGAGCTCTAATACCGAGGCGGCGCATTTTTGTATAAATACTCATTAAATGGTTTTATTTTCATTAAGAAGTCCCAGCGTTTTGAAAGACAAAAAACTACAAAACTGCAGAATCCTTTTGACTTCTTCTTTTAGGGTTTAATCCCTTTTTGTTTACAATTCACAAAAAATCCCATATGCTTTGGTGAATTATTTTTTTGTTTAAGAACACACTTTGGTGTTGTTCATTCTTTGTGGGAAGAACTCTACAACTGGAGAGTTGCGTGCTATTTGAGAGGGAGTCCTTATAAAGTTCACACTTGTGAAGAAGTCGTTTCTTCTTCATTGCTGCCCATCTGGAGTTCTTGCAGGAGATTCTAGCCGACGACATCAGAACCAACACATGCGGGTATTTTGTATGTTACTATTATTTTCATTGTAATTAGTGTAACCGTTCTTTATAAATTATAGTGAAAAGAAAAGGTTTTGCCCTTCTGGGATTTTTCCTGAATATTTGTGTTCCATACTTTATTTATTTATGGGTTCACACACGCACACACATAGTTGCATATTTAGGGGTTGAATTAATTTGGTTTAAATAGACTCTAATTAAATAAGTGTGACAAATTAGAAATTTGTGAATTTAATTAATTAATCAATTAAATAAGTGTGCCAAATGATTAATTTGCGAATATAAATCATTTGAATTTGACGTTTGCTAAAAGAATTTATTTTTTTGGAAAAAGAAAACTCTCATTTCAAATCCGCGAGGGAGCAAACAGTTCAAAATCAAAGAGATTTTTATCGTGAGAAACTTGTTTCGTTGGACCGAGACTTGAATGATTTGAAATTGTCCAAGAAGGAGAGTGACGATAGAGTCTTATTTTTAGAAAAAGAATTAGCGGACCTTTAAAATTCGATGGTTTGTGTTTGTGCCAAAGAGGACAAAAATATTTTATTCAATGAGTTTGTGGCACGTGAAGAGACTCTTAGGGAAAAGTTTGCTTTAATTGAGGGGGACAGAGATACCCTTTTATAAATTGTTGAAAATTTGAAAAAGAAATCCCTGTCTTTGGAAGAGTGTAGTTTGTTGCTTGAATTAAATATTTTGAAGTTAAAAAATAATTTAGACGATTCAAGTAGGTTTGATAGTGATAATAATGGCTCATCTTGTTCTCATTCTTCTAGTGCTAAAGCCAAAATCATTATTTGTTTTAGAGGGTCAATTAATCCCAAGGACGTTAGAAAAGATCACACTTTAGGTAACATTCCTCCCGTTTACACATGTTCACATTGTGGTAGGAAAGGTCACCTTAGGATATTTTGTTTTGATCTTGGAAGATGTACTAGGAAGTCGAAGTGTAGTGTTTTGTTGCTTCCTAAATCCCCCACACAACGTTTCACATCTATTTGGGTTAGGAAAGCACTTTTAGAGGCACTAGATTTTAGACAAGTTGATTCCCGTTTGCTTGCACATGATTCTTCTCTTGCCATATAATATAAATGATTGTGTTTGCATATTTTTCATACACTACTTGTGGTTTCATGATATATATTTTCTAGTGTATTGACATGTACTTTTTGTATAAATTTTTGGTTTTGAAAAATTTTGAAAAATACAAAAAGATTTTATTTTGATAAAATTTAAAAATCCAAAAAGATTTTGGTATTTTGTTTGCACCTTTTATGGATAAACACTAAGGATGACCAAGTCACAGTTTCATTCCATTTATCCATGTGACTATTTGATAGTGTTTTGAGACAATATGTCAATTCATCCATGTGCTTTATAATGTTTAGAGTCATTAAGATGTAATTAGAGTGTTACTTCCTACATGTTTGACTCATGATTTTCTTTGTTGCACACGTGCACGGATTTGTTTGATTATTGTGCTTGTCTTATCACATGTTGGTTGGGTGTTTTTACTTAAATCTTGTCCTTAAAACGAACCAAGCGCGATAAAATTTGATAAGAAAGTTGATCATGTAAGAGTCATTTGTGAGTTTATGTTCTTTATTTGAAAAAGGGGAAGGGTTGTGAAAGGTTCATATTTGACCTTTGTGAATACTAAGCCACCGTTATATCGGACCTAAAAAATAGAGGAATTTTATTATCCGGGGTCCAAAGAGGTTTAAAAGAGATCGAAAAAAATTTAAAGGCAATAAAAAGAAATTCATGTCAATTATGGGCCATTTAGGTTTTTCCCCAATTCTCCAAAGTTTGAGAATTTAGTTTATATACCTCTAAAAGAAAACATATATGAGGGAGTTTGGATGGAGAATTAAAATGGGTTGGCAAGTCCTTGAAAGTCTTGAAAAATCGCTACATAGTTTTGGACGTTATTGGTGTGGAAATCACGTTGACTTTGATTTATTGATTTGCATAAGACGATGTCATCTAAATTCAACCATTTTTACACCTAAGGATACTTTGATGTTCATTCGTTAGGAGTACACATATTCATCGTGCACATATGATTGATTGAGTTGGTTTACCTATCGAATATGTTCACATCCATTTATTCCGTTTCCATGAATTGGGTTTTTAGTAAAAATCCATGGTGTGATTTTTGGTATCTTATGTTTGCATCGAAAAATTTGAAAAATAAAAAATAGTTTGTGGATTTTTTTTTAGATATATCTTTGCATGCGCGTAGTTTGATCCATGTTTGCTATGCATTTTTTTGTGACACTCCATGTTTTGATTTTTTCTTCTTATCTGTCTATTTGGGGACATCATAAAAAGGGAGAGAAAGAATTATCATATTTTGGGGGAGTTTTTTCATTATGGGGGAGACTTGATTATATTGATTGATTAACTCTTATATCATTTCAAACTCGATGCGTCACGAATTTTTTTGATTTATCTCAAGTGTGTACGTACAAAGATTGATGATCATTATGTTGCACACCCTGATGAGAAATGCTTTGAGATTTGATGAAGATTTTTGAAGAATTGTTTGAGAACTTGCAAATTTATTCATGGGAGGGTAAATTTGTATAGGCATTTTGGTATTTGATAATTCAGATGTTTTTATGTATGTACCGGCATAGACATACGGGGTGATTTGTAAGAACATATTTTTATTTGTCCGTTATCAATTTATTATGCCGTATACCATTACAACCGTCGAAGAGCATTCAAGAGTAATCTACATCAAGACGAATCCGAAGTAATCAAGTTCTTCATTAAAAAGACTTCGCAAAGTTTACTTTGGTAAGGTTATGTTTTAAATACCTTAACTTTCCACTTAGATCTTTTGGAATATTTTTACAAAATATTTTCTAAGTTTTAAAGCGGACTTTTTCGTCAAAATTTTAGAATGAGTATTTTTTCTAAGTATTGGAGCGGACATTAAAATATTATTTTTTGACGAAATAGTCGTTCAAACCACTTTGCACTGTCGTTCAAACGACATTGCATTGTCGCGCGATGCCGTTCAAACGACATTTGTTTCTCGTTCAAGAGACATATGTTTCTCGTTCGAACGATCTCTAATACCAAGGGGGCGCATTTTTGTATAAATACTAATTAAAGGGTTTCATTTTCATTAAGAAGTCCCAGCGTTTTGAAAGTAAAAAAATTGTGAAACTGCAGAATCCTTTTGACTTCTTCTTTTAGGGTTTAATCCCCTTTTATTTACAATTCACAAAAAATCCCATATACATTGGTGAATTGTTTGGGTGTTTAAGAACACACTTTTCTATTGTTCATTCTTTGTGGGGAGAACTCTACAACCGGAGAGCTACATGTTATTGTGGAGGGAGTCCTTATAAAGTTCACACTTGTGGAGAAGCCGTTTCTTCTTCATTTCTACCCATCTGGAGTTCTTGCGGGAGATTTGAGCCGATGACATATGAACCGACACTTGCGGGTATTTTGTATGTCACTATTATTTTCATTATAATCCATTTAACCGCTCTTTACAAATTATAGTGAAAATAATTGGTTTTGCCCTTCAGGGATTTTTTCTGAATATTTGTGTCACATACTTTATTTATTTATGGGTTAACACACACACACACATAGTTGCATGTTTAGGGGCTGAATTAATTTGGTTTAAATAGATTCTAATTAAATAAGTGTACCAAATTATAAATTTGCAAATTTAATCAATTATCAAAAAGTCACGTTTTTACATTATGGGGGAGATTTGATTATATTGATTGATTTATTCTTATATCATTGGAAACTCGATGCGTCACGAAGGTTTTTTCTTTATCTCATGTGTGTAGGTACAAAAATTGATGATCATTATGTTGCACACCTTGACGATAAAAGCTTTGAGATTTGATGAAGATTTTTGAAGAAGTGTTTGAGATCTTGAATATTTATTCATGGGAGGGTAGATTTGTATAGGCATTTTGGTATTTGATAATTCGAATGTTTTTATGTATGTACCGACATAAACATAGGGGGATATTTGTAAGGACATAATTTTATAAATGTCCATCACAATTAGTTATGTCGTATACCGCTACAATCGTCGAAGAATTGACGAAGTTTTCATCTACAAAAGACGAATCCGAATTACAAGTTTTCTTCAACATTCAAGCCCAACAATATGATCTTTGGTAAGATAATGTTTAAAATTTCATTTACATTTCATATTAAGAGTGTTGGGATATTTTTAAAAGGAGTTTTAAAAAGCTTTTGTATAAAAATGTATTTATAAATGTTTTTTTATAAAAAGGTTTCATTACTGTTTTAGATAAAGTTGTGTTTTGAAATGGTTTAATTGAAAACTTGAAAATTAATCGGTATCACACACCGTCGTCATATTTTACAATATTCAAGTGCTTGATCCTCCTCAAAGTCAGGTAGGTGGGTGGACACCTTTTTAGGTTATTAACTTTTATTAGGATTGAGATATGGTGGTATCTCTCTAACCCCCTTCACTAAAACTGTGAATATTTTTTTCTCTCACCCCTATCTCACCCTAATCATGAATAATAGAGATAAAAACCACTTTCCACACCTTTATATACAAGTGCAAAAGATGGGTTTGGACAAAACTAGGTTTCTCGAGAATACGAGATTGACTTCTTGGGTATTTGTTTGGACTTGGGCCAAATAATAAATTAGCTCTAAATAAATACTTAGAAATCACAAATTCCATTTATCGTAATTTTATTTCCTTTCATTATTAATAATAATTACTCTTACTAAATAATTATGACTGCACTCCAATTTTATCATCTCACAATAGCACTGATAGAATGTGGTCTTATTTCCAAAGTTGATTATAGTACATAATGTTATTCCCTGCGTTAATATTCTGACAGTGTTTGGTTAAATAAAATTGCTTCAAATTCACTCTAACTAACATCTAACAAATTCTTTGATTCTCAGACTTAACGTTTTTTCTACTCCTGTAGATTATGAATAATCCACTGATCATGTTTACTGGTGGAAAAAATCTTATAAGTCTATCAAGGGGGTATCACAATCCTTGGTATCTCCGAACAAAGATTTCTCTTAATTAATATATCAGACCTACTTATATAATTGTCACCCAATATGTGGAGATTATTTGATTCAATCTAATAAAAAATCGCACCTATAACAATCAAAGTAATATGCACATAGGCATTCCAATCATCAGAATTCTCAGTATTAAGAAACTATGCACACTTTTCAAATGGTGTGAGATTGCCAGATTTTAATCATGACAACCATTAGAATCAAATCTCACGGGCGGTCCTCTTCAATACATTTCTGAGATGTACTGATCAAATCCCTCTATTGAACTATCATATAAATTCTAAAACCATCACACAGGTTCTTTGAGTTTAAATTAATATACTAAGATTTCAGAGCAACCTTTCTGCTAGGATGTCAACTTCCTATATAGGTTGTAAACTTTTCAATGTCCTTGTGATCAACCTAGAGTGTACTCACTAGAATTCCTTCTAAGCTCTATTGACCGACATATGAATTTGAAACAATATATTTAAATAAATATAAAGCCTTGTCCTAAACTTGATTCTCATTTAAAAATGAATAAAACAACCCTTTATTAAAATAATAAAATGCTTTACATATGGTTTTATGAATAAACCCCAACATTTACTACGCGCGTGCCTATGGAAGTTCGTGAACAGTTTCTATGTATCAGTTATTTTTTCAAGGTGTGATGCGACACATGTTTTCAAAAGGAAATCATAACACCTGGAAAGTATAAAAACCCAATTATTTTTTAACTTTTTATTTCTTAAATATTTCACATACAACATTTGAGAGAGAAATCTTTCCACGTCCTTGAAAACTTTCATACCTCCAACCATTCTCTTGCGATTTTCTTCCATTTTTAGTCACTCTAGCCTAAAAGAGCTTTCGATCTGCGAGGTTCTTCATTATAGACATTCGTTGTTTGCTTTGAACGATTTTCTGAGTTTTTCTTCACACTTGGGAGTTCTGGGTATCATTTTCCTTATTTTCCTCTAATTTTTAGGGTTTCTCTACAACTTCTCTTTTTTCTTGTTGTGATTTGTTGAATTTTGTGGTTGTTGTTGATTTTGTATTTGTTTGGTGGATTTATGGATTTAGGTGTGGAGACTCATATTCAATAACTGATTTTCCTTGATTATAAATGGTCAAAGTAAAGGTTTCTTTAATCAATTGGGGGCCTGAGACAAGGAGATCCATTGTCTCTAAGCCTACATATAATTGCTATTGAAACTTTCAGTAGAAACATAGATAAACTATTCAACCTGAAAAAGGATATTCCTTTTTTAGCATCCTAAAAAAGGTCAACTGATTTCTCATTTAGGCTTTGTAGATGACATTATCATCTTTATAAATGGGGGTGACCACAGTCTTAAAGCTATAATCAAACTGCCTAAAAGTTATGAAGAAACTTCAGGTCAGTAAGTTAAGTATTCAAAGAGTTCATTCTATGTTGATGACAAAACAAGTCCTTCTAGAAAAAAAATAATAGCTTTACATACAGGATTGCCTAGTAAAAATCTTCCTATGAAATATTTAAGAGGTTATCTTAATAAATGTGGATATAAAATAACTCAATTTTTAGAGTTAACCTAAAAAAATAAAGGCGAGCTAAACATTTGGTTATCCAAATTAATCTCTCAAGTAGGTAGATCAACCTTAATAAGACATGTTTTTCAATCAATGCCAGTTTAAACACTATCAATAATTAATCCTCCTAAAATTGTCACTAAAATATTGAACAATATATTCAACAAGTTTTATTGGGGAGGAAGTAATAAAGATAACCCTTATCAATGGTCTGAAGCTTGTTTCCCATTTTAAGAAGGTGGTCTAAACCTCATAAGTGTTGAAGATATAGTAACAACCTCAAATTTTAAATTGTAATGGAAGTATAAGTTTGATAAAGGATTATGGGCCTCTTTCGTTAGTAATAAGAACCCCAAAGGTTTGCCTATTAAAAATGTCTCCAAAATAATGAAAAGAATATCAAGGATTAAAGACTAGGGAGAAGAATTCATTATAGAGGAAAATCATATTTGGTATCCCTCCAAAATAGGGAATTCTCATTCAAACCAACCTTCAATGTTTGTAGGAAAACTAGACCAATATTCTTAAGTTGGAAAATCAATTGGATACAAGAATGTCCAATGAAATCATCAAATTTCATTTGGAAACTTCTTAAGAAGTCTATTCCTTTTGAAATAGAAATTCAAAAAGCAAGTATAAGAATGGATTCAATATGCAAAGCCTACTTCTCAAAAGAGGACAGTAGTCAACATGCATTGAGTGATTGTTAAATTGCAAAAGAGGTTTGGAAATATTTTTCTATTTCATTTGAATTGAATATAAACTTGTCTTCTTGCAGGTATATCTTATTCTCGTTGTGGATGTCAAATCCAAAAAGAGACTATCTAAAACTTTTGTTCTATATAATGCCTAAAATAGTTTTTTACGAATTATGGAAAGCCAAGAATAAGAAATTTTTTAAAAATAGTAACACAACTTCAATCAAAATTATCTAAAATGCTATTATGCTTGGAACTAATATTATGTAGAATCGTAAGTTTTTTTATAAAAGCAAACCAGAAGATCTTCAAATCACCAACAGTTTCAACATCAAAATTAATCAAAAGCAAGCAAGCCCCCAATTGGCTATTTCTTCCAAAGGAAACCTTGGTTCAAGTGGCATTGGAAGATTAATTAGAGATTCAAAAGGTTTCTTCATAACTAGTTTTCAAAAGTCAGTTGGTCAACAAACTTCATTCCATGCAGAATCAATGGCTCTGGCAGAAAATATGAAGTTGTTATCTCTTTTAAACATTCAAAATGTTATTATAGAATCAGATTGCAAAGGTCTTATTGAAGTTGTTTTAAAGAAGTTAAAACCTCCTTGGTCATCCATTGGAATACTATAAAAATTTATATTTCCAACTCCATACCAAATCAACCATATTTAGAGACAAAAGAACTCAATAGAAGATTATTTTGCTTCAAGGATAGCTAATAGTCAAATAGATTCAACATATTGGAGTTTCAATTCTCTTCCAAATTTGGTTAAAGTTCATCTCAACATTGATAGGATGAATGTTCCTCAACTTAAAGTAACATCCAAAAGATTGTAATGGGGATAGTTTATAAATCGCCAAGTTTATATTTTTTTAAGTTTATTCTTTTATTGTAATGGGGATATATATAAATCCCCAAATTCAAGCTTTCAGTCAAGTGTATTGGGCTCAACCACTAGATTTAGGTAAGTTAGGGCTTGTTTGCCATGGAGATGCTTTTTCTCTATTTTAAATAATTAATAAAATGTGCGGGGGTTTTGTCACTCTTTGATGATTTTTTTTATTCTTTTTCCTATGATTCATGACATTTTTCAACTCCAAAAGTAACATTTCCTCTAACAAAAGTTTTTAAAGATGAAAATTTTATTCAATCCCTAGTCATATGTCTGGAATATCGAGAATCAAGGTACCACCAAGAGTTTTTATACAAATCATTTAATGATTATACAACAACATGGCATCTGAGTTGATAACTCAAATCATCCTTCTTAATCCAAATTTCCTTATTTTTTAGAAAATGATTGCCAAATTTGTAAGGCATTAGCTTAGATGGTGTAGGTGTCTTAATAATTTAAGCCTTAACCATTCTCCTAGCTATATTAGTGTTAACATTTTTCCTCTTTCGATTTGATCCTTTATAACAAAAATTCTCTAAATGTCCATCTTTACCACAAAAGTTGCAATGATAAATCTGCCCAGAAGGATAGGGAACTTGAGTCTGTTTTTCAAAATTCCAAATAGACATAAAAATATTTGAGGAATTTTGATAGTATATAGATGATGATACAAAGTTCATTTAAAAAAGTTATTTTCCTTCAAAATCAATTCCTTTTTTATCATCCGAAGAAGACATTCTAGAACTCACAATTTGTTTTACAATGAAGCCATAATTATTTAAAGCATTAAGTTTGTTCAAATCATCTTTTAATTTAGTTTGTAATTCATGAAAATCAGTTAAAATAGATTTATATTTTTTCTATAATGAAAAAAAACTTTCATTTATTTTGAAAATATTTTTCTCTAACATCAGTTTTTCAGTCTCAAGCTCTTCTACTTGCATAAAAGATTATAATATATATAATGAATTTGATTGTTAAGAGTATAAATTTAAGATAACAACCTACCATTAACTTTACCTAAATGAAGACATTTTTTCATGGTAAACTTATACAGTTTTTTAAAATTCAGGCGATTATCATCACAATCACTATCAAAGGATTCGATCTTAAGGGAACATCCAATATCATCATCATTATCATCATCCCAATTAAAATTACAATCATCAAGAAGTTTACCTCAAGAATTAGGAACATGAGTGTGCACAGGAATGTTAATTGGTAGAGAATCATTTTCGGGAGGTAAATCATAATTACCAATAAATAAATTAGAATTATCAGACATAACCAGCAATTTATCAACACAATCACCAAACTCATTAAATCATATAGAGGTAAAAGACATAAGATTGTTACAATTATCACTACAATCACTATAAGAGTCAGAATTATTATCCCAACTCTTTTACAAATGGTCTTTTTGAAAAGATTGCCATTTAGTTTTATAAAAAAAATTGTTAGCATAAAGACCAAACTCATTACATTTTTGACCTTTAATGTGACTTAAGTGTTTGTTATTGTCATATTTATCAAAATATTTACTTTCAAAAAAATTTCATGTGGCCTATTAGAATAATTAAGTTTTCCTTCTCTCGAAGAAAATTTGCTTCCGAACTTAACAAATTTCTTGAAATCCTTAGATAAGAATCTAGTGTTATGATCTATGGATTCAAGATAAACAAAGGTATTATCAACATCAAATAATAAGGATAAAAGGCTAGGTTATTAACATAAAATTTAAAAACCGAAGAGGGTTGTGAAGTGTGTGCTTTTGCTTTTCATCTTTGATTATCACTTAAGTTAGTTTCAGGTTCCAAAGTCCTCATTTTACTACATAATAGTTCAAATGTAATATTAGGATAATTCATTTATTCTATGATATGTTTCTTCATGGAAAATATATGATGTAAAGATGTTATAATTTTAGCACATACTTCAGAATCAACATACATAATACAATTAACAAGTGATTGATTTACTATATCTTGCAACTTAAGATAAAAGTCAACAAAATTTTCATCATCTTTCATAAACTTGGTATCATATATATGTACTAATAGGGTAGGTTTAGGCTTTTTAACTCTATCATCACCCTTATGTGTATACATTAGAATTTACCAAGCTTCCTTAGAAGTGGTGCAGACTGAGATACATTTAAACTCAGACTCACCACTACTTGGAAAATAACGATTCTATCTTTATTGTTGAAAAACGCAGTGTGGTCCGGTTATATGTATAATTTGTAAAGTAGGTCATACACAAATAAACAAAATTCAATTTAGTCCAAGTTTTATCTTGTTAAATTAGGTGAACCTAAACATATAAGATATTCAAACTAAATAAAAAAAACACCACAACCCAAAAAAAATAAGATAGGAGATGAGAAATAATCCCTTTCGCGAAAAAAACTATATTTGAGCACTATTTACAACTAGTATTATAAAACAAAAATTACAGACTTATAAAACTTAGAACTCCACTTAGCGACGCAACAATGTCTTCACTGGTTGTTTTTAATAGAAAATGATGCAGATCCAACACCAATCTACAAGAAGCTCCCATTTCCTCGGTATCCACCAATCAGCCTCAAGAATCAGTATTCCTATTTTCAGCACTAGAGAATCAACTCTACAAGGGTATGAACATGTACGATATTCTTCTAGGGTTTAATAAATGCTCAACAATCATAAAATAGTTTTGATTTCGAAAACGAAAGAGTTTTAAACACACTAGTATTCGGAGATCTTTTGGTTATGTATAAGGAAACAAATTTTGCCAAACGTTCTCAGAAAAACGAATTGTAAGATCCTTTTCATAGAAAACACAAATTTTGAGGGGGTACAAATTTTAAAAAATCTTGTTCGAATGAAAATAGGACCTTATTTGAACGTACATGCTAACTCGTTTGAACAATAGGAAAAATCTTTCGAACGAAGAAACAATCTCGTTTGAACGAGCTTTGAATGATATTAGTTTAGTAAATAGAAAAAAGTCTTTTGATGTTTGTTTGAACGAACTCTCAATGTTGTTCGAACGAAGGCATAAAGTCGGTCAAAAGACTTCAAATAAAAATATTTTTCTTTTGAAAATCATTTTAAAAACAAGCCTCAAATATTTTACAAAGGTAACCCCTAATAAAGTGTTTACACGTAATAAAAACCATATACCTTCTCGATGATTGTACTCATGATCTGAACTCATTCGATCTTTGATTGTTTCTCGATCACTCACTTGTCTTTATTTTAAGCTCTTGATACGTACATGACAATGAAGATGTAATGTAATATGCCAAACAAAATAGATAATGAGAAATGGTAAAACTTGCTCTTACAAATCTGTCCATTTGTCTATTCTAGTATAAAACAAAAGCCATAAAAAAAACTAAGACAAGTATAACTAATTCCCTCTGAAACTCGAAAACGAAAAGATACTTATGACTTTATCTTCAATTGAAAGTCTTCATCGTGTAGTGCATGAAATCACTAACGCATAAAATACATACACACATGAAGCAAAGGAAATACTATAAGGAATGGTGCCTAAAGAAAACAGAAAAAATCCCCCTCAATATGTTCTCACACTTTTTGTCCATAATAGATAAAGGGTGAGAAACTAATCCTAAAATGTTAGAATCATATGAACTAAATTTGAAATAACATCAAAAGGATAAACAGTTAAGTATATACAATGAGAAATCAATGAAGCAACCAACTATTTTTGAAAAGTTTTCAGAATTTTGAGTATATAAATATACATATAAGTACAAAATACAAACAATTACACCATGTAGTAGCACAAAAATATTCCGATCATGAAATGTAATTAAATTGTGTTAAATTCAATTATAGGAAGATCAACATAGGCATACGAAGCAAAAGTGCACAAATTTAAAGAGATAAAGAAAGAACTCAATTCAATCATAGGTGAAAAATTGTTGAACAAAGTGAAATTTACTCAACTTATGCAAAATGTCATAAATTTAATGCTTCTCAAATCAATAATGCCAAACTATTTAATGATCATGAAGGATATTTATTTTGAAAACCCATTGGTCTTCAACTTATAACAAACTCTAATGTTTTGAAGTAATCATAATTATCATGATAGAGAAGTATCAATAAAATAAAAATTTGTTCTTGGAACTTAAGTTTTTATGTTCTAAAATAATCTTTTAGGCTCTTGATAATGGTGGTCTTTAACCCAGAGAAGATTACTTCTTTCGTATCCCCTTTTCATTGCTTATAAAATCAATTTTTTTGGAGAAAAAATATGCAGGCAGTGTTTCTTACAATAACAATTTGTTCCTAGTACATTTAGTTCATTATTAATCACGATTTAGATGAGAACATGTTATTTGACATGTGACAAGCAAGTGCGATGTTCAAAAGGTCCGTACATATGTGGAATAAAGGCTATATAATGAGTCTAGCATGAAGGTCGTAATCATCATGGAATAACAAAATACTAAACATACATTATTAAGCACACAGAAAAAATAAAGCCAAGTCTTATAACTCCATGAGTAAGTCACTGGAACGGACGGAATATATTTGTAATTCAAACATCTTAAATGCACATCCATATATGGTGTAAAACAAAATACAAAAATATTTTTGAATTTTTTTGAAATTTTTTATCAAAAATAATTTTTTTTTTTGAAAATTTTGTTAAGTGTTTGTAAAAGAAAAGAAAACATTTTTATATTTCTCAAAAATATAAACATAGAAATACAATGTAGTAACTAAGCGAAAATATAGTGATATGATAATCACCCTATACTAGATACAATACCCAAACTCAATCAATGAAAAAAATACCCAAAGACTTCGTAGCAGCCTAAAATCTAAGTGCATTTAAAGGTTTAGTGAAAATGTTGGCTAATTCACGTTCAGTACTCACGAAGCTCAAGGAAACAATCTTCTCCTTAATAAGATCATGAATAAAGTGCTCATGAATCCTAATATTCTTCGTACGAGAATGTTGTACCTAATTATGAAAAATGTGGATTTCACTCATATTATCACAAGAAATAGGGATTGTGCATTGAGTAATCCCATAATCTTCCAACATTTGCATCATCCACAAGAATTATGTACAAATCCTGGTGATGATGTACTCGGCCTCCGCCATGGACAAATAATGCTCGACTAAAAGACAAGAGCACTCCCAAACTAAAAGAGTCCACCCGAGGTGCTTTTATAACCATCAACATCCCCAGCCCAATAGGCATCCGAATAAGCAAACAAATGATTAGTACTATCAAAGGGAGACCAAATACCATAAGAAAGAGTTCTACTAACGTATTTGATGATATGTTTAAGTGAAAGAAAGTGAGACTCTTTTGGTAATGTGCACAAACTCCAACACTAAAGGCTTTGTCAGGACGACTAGAGGCAAGTAGACGAGAATATATATTATACTCCTATAAAAAAATTTCTCTACATCCTTGCCTAAAGTGTCTTTACTAAGCTTAGTCGAGGAATTCATGGGGTGTGCGTGAGTACTTAGCGGAGTCTAAACCAAATTTCTTCACTAGGTCCCTAGCATATTTAAATTGAGATATCAATATGCAATTTTCGAGTTGACAAACTTGAAGACCTAAGAAGAACTTGAATTCACTAATTATGGTTACCTCAAACTCACTTTTCATTTCCCCCTCTAAAGTATAATAGAGGCATACAAGTTCGATAACCAAATTTAGCTCGAAACGTCTCAATATACTCAAATAATAAAAGTCCCAAACTCTAGAAATCATTAATAAGTAAACACTTATCCTCACAAAAATATATATGTTAAAAGTATAGGATGAATCGTTTAGAAAAGATCTCTCAAAATATGTAAGACATTGAAAATTTTTAGAGAGAGAAAATTAAGAGAAAATTTTGTCAGAGTAAGGTTTGGGTTTCAAAAAACATTATGTCATAGAAATAATGACATGAGATCTCTATTTATAAATACGGCAGAATGGCTCATGTAAACATGTAATTAACCAAATAATAAGCACATAAGGGTAATTAGAAAATGGAATATAAGGGAATAAAGGATATCACATAAAAAGCTAATCGGTGGGGGCACATGCGTTAAAACCCAGCGCATTGAGAGGGGAAAAATGTAATAACCCAACTTTTATATGTTCATATATATCTTATTTTTACAATTTCGTCTCACTTATTATCTTATAAATGTTGTATTATTATAAATGTGATATTCAAGATTCTTAATATGACAAATCCCATCTTTAAATTTAAATAATCAACTAAAACTGGGTTAAATTGAAGTCTTTATGGCATATACTAAGCTAAATGATAAGTTTTGGGGTAGAAAATATATTTTTATGAAACTTTAGGGAATAGTTTTTAATTAAGAAAGGTTCAGGGACAAAAAAGAAAATATAAAAGGGAACATTTTTTAAATAAAATAGTTTCAAGGACCTGTAAGAAATATTGAAAATGTATGATGTAAAATTACTAAAATAACCTTCAAGTGTAAAATGACATTTTGAGCGTAAAATGACCCTTCTACCCTTAATAATTTCCACCTCCCGCTTGACACCTCATTCTTGGTTTTGGAAACCTCCACCATACACGTGTCATCCATATAAACAAAAATAAAACACATGGCGTCCATATAAAAGAAGCTAAAACACGTGTCGTCGTTAAGTGAATAAAGACTACAATAGTCGTTTGTTATGTGTGTATATCTCTCGATATATATATCTGAGTTGAATAATGAAATTATTGATTCGACTTATGAAAACTCTCTTACTATGTTGGCCTTGACTATCAGGTGGAAATATTTGGGTGGTACCTTCCCAACTGGTTTATCGCTGGTGTGCCCTAAATAAGGCGTTGTTTCAGAGATCATGACTTTCTGTCTACGTTGTTACCGGGTGGAAACATTTGGTGACACTATATGTCTGTATGGGTATTAGAGCGTACATGGTCACTAAAACTGAGTAATTAACTTATTGCTCAAATGTTTTACCCGTTATGTTTTGAACTGTTTATTCTGAAAATATATATTATCAGTTACTTTATATATATTACTGCAAATTCCTATTTCTCTCTATATATACCTTATGTTCTAAATTGGATAGGTATCAATTTCTGGAAAACCCCGGAATGTATGGAGATTAAATATCACTCAGGTTTTAGCTAATGTTGTATAAATAAAGATTTTCAGGAAATAAGTAGGCTCGTGAAGGGAACGTAAAAGGACTATATTGAAGATTCATCTTTTAGAGATCTTTTTGTTGTTTAAATAAAATGTTTGTTTGATCATATAGAGAATGTTTCGCTCTCTCGTAATCAGTTTTAAATTTTGTCTTAAGTTGTAATTCATTATTACTTTTCAAATAAATGAAGGTTCCTGTAGAAAGCTCTGATAATGTAATTCCTTCACTTTCAGTAGTTTATGATTCATAACCATGTGATTGTATTTCTACTGCATTTATTTAAGGAAACAATTTAAGTCAGAACATTTGTTGCCACGGTGGCATGTCAAGACGCTTGGTCCCTACTACTAATATTTGGGTCGGGATCGTGACAGAGGTGGTATCAAAGCATAAGTTATGAACCTATAGACTACAGAACATAAGTTTCAAACGTTATAGATTTTATGTTTCCATATATATGATATAAGATTAAATATTCGTACCTATTTAAAATTTATTGTAAGTCGAGTTTGGGGACCAAACTTTTTATAAGGAGGGTGGGATGTAATGACCCCACTTTTATATGTTCATATATAGCTTATTTTTACAATTTCGTCTCACTTATCTTATCAATGTTGTATTATTATAAATGTGATACTTTGGATTCTTAATATGACAAAGCCCATTTTTAAATTAAAATAATCAACTAGAAAATGGGTTAAATTGAAGTCTTATACAGTATCCAAAGATAAATGATAAGTTTTAGGGTAGAAAATATAATTTTATGAAACTTTAGGGAGTGGCTTTTAATTAAGAAAGTTTAAGGGACTAAAATGAATATATAAAAATGATCATTTTGTAAATAAAATATTTTCAAGGACCACTAAGAAATATTGAAAATATATGGTGTAAAATTACTAAAATACCCTTCATGTGTAAAATTACCATTATAACCTTAATAACTTTCCACCTTGTGCTTGATTTTGGACAACTCCACTATACACGTGTCATCCATATAAACAAAAATAAAACACATGTTGTCCATATAGAAGAAGCTAAAACAAGTGTCACCATTAGGTGAATAAAGACTGCAATACATCTCCGTTACGCGACACGTCAACACCGACTCACCAAAATGAATGCTTGGTCACCCAGACACGTTTCAACACTCTAATATCTTTGGGAAACTATAAATATAGGCCTTAGGATCAGTTCTTACATGAAATTCATTGCAAAGATTAGACAGAAATAATGGGAGAAAATACGAAAAAGTTTAAGAAGAAGTTTTGTCTTAAGAATTAACGAGTGATCCAAGACTCATCATCTGTAACTTCGGACTTCTGTTCTAAGTGAGTACTCTGTGACATTCCTTGCGTGTTTTGATTATATGATATTATGCAAACTATATCTATTTTTTGAAATTATTTATCGTCAAAATACATCGGATATCGATGATTCCATTATTTGTTATATGTGTATATCTCTCGATATATATATCTGATTTGAATACTGAAACTATCGATTTGGCCTATGGAAAGTCTCTTACTATGTTGGCCTTCACTACCGGGTGGAAATATTTGGGTGGTACCTTCCCAATTGGTTTATCACTGGTGTGCCTTAAATAAGGCGTTATTTCAGAGATTATGATTTTCTGGCCGTGTTGTTACCGGGTGAAAACATTTGGTGACACTATATGTCTATCTGGGTATTAGAGCGTACATGGATACTAAAACCGAGTAATTAACTTATTGCTCAAATGTTTTATGATTTTTATTCTGAACTGTTTATTTTGAAAATATATACTCTAAGTTACTTTATATATATTACTGCAAATTCCTATTTCTCTCTATATATACCTTATGTTCTAAATTGGATATGTATCAATTTCTGGAAAACCCTGGAATGTTTGGAGATTAAATCTCATGTGATTTTTATTTGATGTTGTATAAGTAACGATTTTTTAGGAAATAACTAGGCTCATGGAGGGAACGCAAAAGGACTCTATAGAACTTTAAACTTTTAGAGCTCTTCTTAATATTTAAATAAAATGTTTGTTTTATGATATAGAGCATGTTTGGCTCTCTTGTAATGAGTATTAAATTTTGTCTTAAGTTGTAACTCGTTATTACTTTTAATATAAATGAAGGTTCCTGTAGAAAGCTCTGATAATGTAATTCCTTCACTTTCAGTAGTTTACGATTCATAACCATGTGATTGTATTTCTACTGCATTTATTTAAGAAAACAATTTAAGTCGGAATATTTGTTGCCTTGGTGGCATGTCAAGATGCTCGTTCCCTACTACTAATATTTGGGTCGGGGTCGTGACAAAAAAGGGTCAACACACCATCGAGATGTCTGCAGTTTACCAGTTAACCACAGAGCTCTCGCAAGATGAAATCGCATGGGCTAAACACTCAACTCTGATGGGTCCAATCCAATAACCATGGATCGCCAACAAAAACTTACTCGAGATATAAAAAATGCTCCCCTTTGGATTTATGTTGATTTAAATTAGAAAATAAAAATATTTTGATTTTTTTTCTTTAAATAAATAAAATAATAATAAAAACATAAAATTATATATAATATGAAAATTATTTTTTTAATTTTGGAAAATTATAAAACAAAAAATTGATATAAGAAATACTAAAATATAAAATACATATAAAATTTATAAATACCAAAATATGAAATATATTACGTAAACTCAATTTAGGGTTTTATAAAATTATAAAATTTAATTTTAAAATTTTAAAAATCTTTTTAGGATTATATTTAGTTTGTGTAATTAAACCTAGTGTAATGGACTGTTGTCATAAAATAGCGCCAATAAAAATCATGGGACAAAAGAGTCTACTTTCACCACCATGTGTAAACAACAAACACTGAATCCACCATAAGAAGTGTAATCAACAAGCATGATGGTGAGTATAACCTTGATGCCAAATGAGATCTCAAAGGAGGAAAAATATATAAACTTGAATCTCAAAAAATTTGGGTGAAATTAAGGTTTGGAGGCTTTTGGATTCTGATTCGAAAGTAATTTTCTCCAAAATTATCCACTCAAAAGTGTCCAACACTCCTATGTATAGAAAACATTGTATTCAAGGTGGTGAAATCTCATTCAAATGAAAACATGAGTTCATTCGGAAGAAAAATATATCTCGATCAAACAAAAACCAAACTTGTTCGAACGAAAAAAGCATCTCATTCTAATAGACTTCTAACGAGCTTCAAATGATATATTTTTTTGCAAATAGAGAAATCTCGTTCTTTGTTCGTTTGAAGGTTTTTTGAACGAACAATTACATCTCGTTCGAACGAAGACTATAAATTTTTTTGAGTGACTTGTTCAAAAACATTAATTTCCTTATGAAAAATATCCTCAAACAAATAAAATAAACACTCAATGACATGAAGGAACCAAACTAAATGCATTCATACCTTGAAAGTGCACCAACAATCAATGTCAAACTTATTTAATTAAATTCCAATTGTAGTCGCAATAAGTCTTAACAAAAGTGATTGAAAAATGAAATAATCTACGCATGCAAGACAATCACAGTTGAAGAAAAATCCCCCTTAGGGACAAAACCATCTTATTTTCGCTATAATTTGTAAAGAATGGTTTACACATATTACAATGAAAATACAAGTAGTGACATACGAAATACCCTCAGGCGTCGGTTTCGATGTCGTTGGCTAGAGTTCCCGCAAGAGCTCCAGAAGGTTAGCAATGGAAAAGCTTCATCTTCACCACAAGTGTACTCCGGATGAGTAATATAATCTTCCTTAGGGATTAGAGGATTCACATAAATAATTGGAAAATATTTATGAATAAAAAAGGTATGAAAACCTTAAAATATGAAGTCTGGAAATCAGTACTATTTTGCCGAGACGAAGATATACAGACTTGGGAAAACGTGTAGCACGAATCCTATTTAAATAGGTAAGTTAAGGTGGTGCGCCATTCGAGCGAAATGGCATCTCGTTATAATGAGATACGATGTTGTTCGAATGACATGAGTGACGTGTCTCAGAAAACCTCGTTAAAAATATTTTGCGTGTTTATCATGTTCCAGACTTCGAAATTTATTTAAAAAAATCCCAACTATTTATGCAAATAATTAAACACTCCAATTAAAATTATTTTTACCAAGGAGCCATTTTTGATAAACTTCTTCATTTGCTCTAAGTCCTAGGCTTTTTCCTCTTATCTGGTTGAGGATTCTTGTTTGTCACTATATTACTCGATTAGTTTCTCCACTACATGTTCAGATGGATTCTCCTCTTCAATGTGAACTCTGCTATGAAGTCGACCACAACTTAGCCATTGATTACTATTCTTAGATAATACATACTATCATATTCTTCGAACTCCCCAAATAAAGCCATTAGCCTACCAATTTTTTTAGGCTTATGGATGGCTTATCAGAGAGGTAAATTTATGTACACCATAATTATATGGGCCTGGAAGTACAACCACATCCTCTTGGAGGCCTCAGTCACTACAAATGCCTATTTCTCCAACCTCATGTACAATATCTATTCCATGGTAGGCCATACTGGTGTAATATAATCGCTTATTCACACTATTGTTTTATTGTACAAGTGCTAAGATCATATAGGATTCAATAAATATTGGGCACAAGTATAGCTTATCATCGATGATCATCCTAGAAAATAAAGGCATGGATCTGAGGTACTTCTTCAACTCCAAAAATCATTTCTCGTATTGATCATTGCATTCAAAGGTCTTTAGATAAACCTTCAAGAATGGTAGACACCAATAGGTTCACCCTTGAGACAAATCTATTTAAAGCAGTAACTCGACCAGTCAGACTCTTAATATTTTTCCTACTCTTTGGAGGCTACATATTGATCGACTCTTAGATTTTGTTAGGGATGTTGTCTATACCCCTCGGATTAACAATAAAGCCTGGGAACTTTCATTCTGTCACTCTAAAAGTGCACCTCGAAGGATTTAATTTCATCTAGTATTTCTCAAGCTCAATAAATGTTTGTGTGAGTTCACGACTATGATCAGCTGCTTTCAAGCTTTTGGTCAGCATGTCACCCAAATAAAGTTCCATCATATTCTATTATACTCTTAAAGGATCTTGTTTACTCGCCCTTGATACGTATCTCGAGTGTTTTTATCCCAAAGGTCATAACATTGTAGTAGAACATATCTTGAGTGGTGATGAATGAGGTATTTTCCCAGTTTTTAGGCTTTATCTTTATCTAGTTGTATCCGAATTATATGTCCAGCAAACTGAGAAGCTTGTGCCCATAAGTCGTGTCGCTGAGATGGTATCTTCAGGGCAACGAATAATGATCTTTTGGGTAGGCTCTATAGAGTCAGTGAAATAAATGCACATGCACCATATATCGTATTTCTTTAGGCCCATCATAATGTTTGAGAGCCAATTAGGATATTTCATTTCTTTGATAAAGTTTATTTTCTTAAATTTTCCAACTTCTTCTTGAATATCAATATTCTTCTCTTCTAATAAAAAACGATGTTCCATGCTTAACGGTATCCACATCTTTAACAATGTTGAGTTAATTTCAAAGGACAATTGGATTTATTTAAGGCATGTCCTTGTGATTTCGTGTGAAAAAATTCTTCATATGCCTCAGAAAATCTGTCAATTTTGTTTTTAAAGCTAGATATAAAGACGATACGATTTAGTTTTTCCTTTATGAATGCTCATTGTCTAATAAGCATGCCCCAATTTGTTCTATCACTTCACCCGTGACCAACGTGTCTTCATCTTGAGGATTTAGTGTCTCAAACCTACAAGTTTGGATCAATTCTTCTATTCTTCCTGCTCAGTGAATTTATAGTGGCATTCACATGTTTCTATTTTGATTTCTTTTCATTATCTCAATGCCATAGTGCACAGGGAAGATCAAATACCGATGGACAATAGAGGAGATCAGTTCAAATTATTTTAGGCAACCCTATCAATTATAATATTATAAATCCACACTACGTAATTATCAAAGATGAAGAAATACATCATCTCGATTCACCATATCGAACATGTCCTGAAAATTACTTTCATTTCAATGGTTCCTAGGGGGAATAGTTTCTCTCATGAGAAACCAATAAGTGGGTGATGGTATGTGTGAGTATAAAAATATCACAATACCGAAATCCACAAAAAAAATCATAAAGGTAGAAAATAATGATCATAACACAACGATATATGTGGTTCGACAACTTGCCTATGTCCAGGGAGAGGTTACTGTTCTTACTAAGTGTCTACTAAAGTCTGAAGTTACAATCCCTTTGCCCCGGGTCTGGGTGTACAATTTATAGGCGTGTTAACATAGAGTTTGAGTTATTTAAGGAACTCAAGATATCACGTGAAGATTACAAGAGGTACCTAAATATCTCCATAGAAATTGTTGGTACTGGATTTGATCGTATTCGTAAGTGTTCTTTTATGACTAAAATACTCAAGGGTTAAAAAATTTATGATTTAGGTTGGGCAGCATGTTAATCCTCATAGGCTGGTGGGAAATTCTCCCAAATTATATCAAATGGGCTCCCGCAATTGCCCCTAAAATATTTGGGCTAGTCATTTTTGGGCCAATAGATTTTAAACAAGTTCGAGGCCAACTACCTAAGACAGTATCAAAAATTGTCATGGAACATTTGTAATTATGTGAGAACTGAAGGGTATGCTTGTATTTTTGGAGGAAAAAAATGCTAAAATATTCTTAGGGAAGTATGGATCATCATTTTAGATGTTTGAAACCGGGTCAAGTGCAAACTCAACCTTCAGTTCATTGATCTTGGTCATCCCTACACATACTTCGTCTTTAAGCTTCCTCCCTTGCTTTCGGCTTTAAAATTAAAGTTGTTCTTCTTCTCCAAAGCTTCGTTGATTCCTGTAAGTTTAGTTTTACTTCTCTAATATTTTTCCTTGTAACTTATTTCGTAGTTGTAGTTAGGGTTTTTCTTCCTTATTTCATCATGGTGATGCTGGCTAATGAATCAGTAATAGAATTTAGGCTCCAATATCATATTCCTGAGTGGGTAGTTATCGACTTTGCCCCTCTTCCACGGGATGTCTATGATATTGACGATTGGAACTGGATTAACACCCTTTTGATAACTCAAGGGGTTTAACATTTCCCTCAAATGAATTATTTCATAGTTTCTTTAGATACTTTGAAATTGTGCCCTCTTAGTGTGCCCTAAATGTTTGGAAGATAGTTAATGAAGTCCATAGAATAAACACTATCTATGGAACAAAATTAGGCCTTGATGGGCCATGATACTGTTACATCTGGTCATGAACCAAAGAAGGTTTGTTGTACTTAAGGACAAGGAAGGCAGAGAGGGTATTAGTAGTAAATCTTTCGAATTCCCATAAGGATTATTGGGAACATGGTTTTATTGGTAGGAACTGGCAACACCCTTCTGCTTCTACGAGCGAGAGACAATGGGCCATATGATTTTTTATTATGGAGAGGCTGAAATAGGTCCCTTCTTCTTTTCTTTTAATTCTTTCTTGTTAACTTCTTATTCTTTTATCATTGTTATCTTGTCTGATATTCTTCCTCCCTTATTTTTGCAGCTCGTGCCAAAAATCAGGAATCTGATATTAGTGAAATTGATACTGATGAGATTGTGAAGTCTTGGAGAATTAAGAAAAGGTTGGAAGATATTGAGCACCCGAGTTCGGCATCCTTTCTGTTGGCGTACAAAACCACAGGTTCTAGATTTACTGCTCGCCCGATTGATAGTGTCCCAATTTTAGAAGCTCCTGAGGTAGTACCTTATGATCCTATAGTAATAGAAGAGGAGGAAGAAAGCTCTAAACACGAGCAGAGGGGAAGATGAGAACCAAAAGCAGAAGAGGAGGAATAATAAGAGGAAGAAGAAGAGTAAGATATGGCCCTTTTGATGAAGAGGAGGAGGTTGAAGCTTTCAGATTATGATGACAATCATGACATCTCATCCAATCGGTTTAAGTCGATGAAGGCGTTTGATACTGGATCCCCAAGGTCTAGTAGTTCTGACCTGTTAGCCAAGGGGAAAGAAAAGGAGAAAGAGAAGGAGAAGAAAAGAGAGAGAAGGAAGAGGGGAGAAAGAGATAAGAATAGAGGAAGGAGGCCAAGAGAAGTTTGGATCCCGTTATTATTATTGAGGGGGTTAGCGTTGGAGATGCCCCCCACCTTGCCCCTGAATTATTGAAGAGGGCAGTGTTCACTACTAACTGTGATCATTCTTTAAGGTTTAGGTTGTCTCAACTTTCCCTAAAGACTACTCAGGGGATGGCACTGGTAATACTTTGTGCTTAAACTTTTCTATTTTCATCTATTTTCTTTTTCCTCGAGCTAACTCTATGATTCTATTTTTCTTCATGTAGTTGCTATCTGATTTCAAATATCTCCTGGCCAACTATGATTATAAGTCCAGGAAGGAGAAAGAGATGAAGGCTACTCTTAAGGTTGAGAAGGAGGCCTTTGCTGGAGCTCATAAGGCCTGGGAGTAAGAGAAAGGGAAAGGTATACAAGGCCCTTGTAAATCTTGAGGCATCCTCGAAGATGCTGGCTACAAAACAAATGAGCCCATCGAGGAAAATCAGAGCCTGTTGAGAAAGGTCATTAAAATTGAGGGTGATCTTACTCAGGAGAAGGATGCCAGCTACTGCAAAGTCTTTAACAATTCCTAGGATGTTGCATAGGGGCAACTCGCTTATGGCTTCATAGTTTCCTTTAAAAAGGGTTGGTACCAAGCCCTAAATGCAACTGGAACCTGTATTGAATTTGATATCTTCAACCTCCATTCACCTGGACCTGATCAATATAAAGAAGAAGAAGTTGAAGGTAAAAATCCTTCTAGCGTAGAGATTATCCCTGTTGAGGATGGGGTCGAAGCTGGCCAAAGCCTGGAGTTCCTGACAGTGGGAAGGCCGTGGTGGAAGAATAGTAAGTGACATGGCAAGACTCATAGACTAGGAGTTTTGTTTCCTTCTTTGTACAAGTTTTTTCCTTTTTATTTTTTATATTCACAAACTGTAACTTTCCTTTGGAGCCTATGGTATTTTCCTAGGCCACCCTTTTTTTTAAGTTAATGAAAAAATGTTCTTATTTTATATCCACTTGTGTCTTTATTTATACTTGCTGACTTTTACTCATTTTGATGATTGTAAATGATTTATCTAGATGAATATATCCCATATAGGGAAGATCCTGTGTATGAACATCAGTTTGAAAGGTTGCAAAGCTTTTGTAAAGATCTGTAAATCTCCGAGGGCAAGAAATCATCAATACAAGGACCAGTGTGAACTGGTCGCCAAATTAAAAGATGATATCCAAGAGATGAAGGATATTGGGGCCTCTATTCAAGAGGAAATGAATGATTTGAAGGCCAAACTCCTATATGCCAGGGAGGTGAATCATGTGAGCGAGTTGATCCTGAAGGAAATGATAATATAAAGAAAGAGATTCCTCGACTGAAGGAGAGCTCCCTATTAGGATCTTCCCTTGTACTATGAGGATCCTCTTTGTTGTCCATGGGGAAGTTCGAGCTGAGATCCAAGCCTTGCAAAGGGAGGTCTCTGAGCTCAAAGGAGATGTTTGATAGGCATACGTAATTCTTGTCGGGCTTTAGAGAGACGTGATAAGGCTGATGAACTTATTTCGAAGGGGTACTCAACAGATCTAGGAAGATGGTTATGACCAAGGTTGGACCGATTCCCCAACAAGGCTTTAGGACGCAAAGGACTTTGATTTTTCCCGGGGGTGGCTTAGTGCCCTTAAGGAATTAAAGATACCTAAGGAGTCTAACCGGTGGTATAAATACCAAATTGATTGCCCGATCTATCGCCACAATCCCTTTTCGAGCGATGACCGGTGGATTCCAATAGATGCTATCCCTACTCAACTTCTGGAACATTACTTAGAAGATGCAGAAGAAGAATTTTTACCTCACCCAGATGATGATCGAAGAGCCTGTGTTGTAGACTAACTTTCTCACCATCATGGGCCATCGTAGATCTTTTGCGTATATCATTGTTTTGATGTAAATGTAACTTTTTATTTAAGTTAATGAAAAAGTGTTATTTACTAAGTTTTGATGTTTTGAGCCCATGTTTACTAAACATGCATACTTTATAGACCAGAAATAGTGACTCACTGTGCGATATTTGGTCGATCATCGTGGGTTCTTTATTATTTTTGGTTTTATCATTTTGATCTTTCCAGCTGACTAAATGTTTTTTAAAAGATAATATTAGCCATAGGTTTCTTTGAGCTTGAATATTCTCCCAGTTCGACATGCCTTAGTAGTATTATTCCATATACATTACCTTTTAGGTTATGTCATCACACTTCCTTAGGCCTAAGTAAGACGATGGGGAGAATGTACCTAAAAATTGGGCCATTCGCCCTAACAGGTTTTTGCGACCAACAAAGTTGGCAACCAATCTAAGTTAGCTTTTTTGGATTTTTCTATTTCTGGGGTAACCCATGATGTACCTTGTGTTTGTAACAAGGAACTGAGGGATGTAGTAATTTCCACTCATCTATTGACTTGTTATAATTATTATGAACCTTGCTCGACATGTTAAGTTTCCTAATTGAAAAGAAGTTGAATAACTTTTCATTATCTTAGGTGTTTAGACGTGAATGAAGGAGATATCTTTTGGAAAAGTTTCATAGTTATGTAACCAAGAAGAATTAAACACCAAATGAAAAATTTAGAAGTGAAGGGCCCAACTAGACTATATTAAGTATCGTCTGATAAGCAACAAAAGTTTGAAACTATGTTTAAATAAAATGTGTTAATCAGAGATTAAAAAACTCTTAAAAATTGAACTTCTTAAGATTGTCTATGTTCCACGCACTTGGTATCTCCCTGCCCTCCAACGATTCCAAGTGATATGCTCCTTGAATGTTGTCTTTCATTACCCTGAAAGGTCCTTCCTGGTTTGGTCCCAATTTTCCATCTAATGGTTGGATGGCACTATCGAGGATTTTCCTTAGGACGTAGTCCACTATCAGAAACTTCCTCAAATAAACCCTTTTGTTTTATTTCTTTTCTAGTTGCTATTAGTAGGAGGCCAACTTGATCAAGGATAGCACTTTTCATTCGTCCGCTAGGTCAAGTTCAGTGTGTAGTGCATCATCATTTAGGACTTTTTTTACCAAGGTGGTTCTCATGGTAGGGTGACCTTCTTCTAGACAGATGATGGCCTCCATTTTGTAGTCGACGCAAAGAGTGTTTCCCTATTTGGTCTCCTGGGGCAGTTCGATAATCCCAAGGGACGTGACGGATCTTATTAACCCAGGAGCCTTTGGCGAAAAGGTTTTTTGAGTCCATCGAGCATGGTTTTATTGGAAGCTTCTGCCTGCCCATTTCTTTGGGGATACACCACACAACTGAAGTGGTGCCTGATACCATGTTCATTATAAAATCATTGAAAGAAACTACTTTTAAATTGCGTGCCATTATTAGTGATGATAGTCCTTGGTACCCCAAAGTGGGTGATAATGTTTCTCCAGATGAACCTATTCATATCAGAGTCTCGAATGTTTACTAATGGTTCTGCCTTTACCTATTTGGTAAAGTAATATGTGCCAACTAGTAAATACTTATGATTTCAAGATGCGGTGAGTAGTGGTCCCACTATATCTAACCCCTATTGAGCGAAGGGCCATGATCTCATTAGGGATTTCAGGTCTTTAGAAGGCTAATGGACCATATAATAGTGTTTATGATACTTTTCGCACTTACATTTGTAAGTACCTGCGCCCTTTTGCATATGAGGCCACTCATAACCCTCCTTGACTGCTCAAAAGGCCAGAGATCTCCCACCTGTGTGGCTTCCACAAATACCCGTATGAAGTTTGCTAAGTACTTGATCGATGTCAGGTGGGTGGACGCACTAGAGAAAAGGACATGTAAATGACTTTTTGTAGAGCTTTCCTTCCAGTGGGAGATAAAAGTGAGAAGCCTTGACCCTAATTCGATAGGTCGATCGCTTGTTGCTTGGAAGTATGTCGCTCTATAGATAATTTATGATGGTATCCATCCGACTGGTGGTCTTTTCTGTGAGGAGGACTTACTCCTCTACGACTACTTGGTCAATACTTAGTGGTGCAAGGAACTTTATTTAGATAGTTATCCTTAGCTCATAGTCGATTATTGAACTAAGGGCTGTTAAGGCATTAGCGTGACTATTCTTCCCCTTGGGGAACTATTGAATTTCAACCTTCTCAAAATTTTCCATGAGTACTCTCACCATGGCAAGGTAGGCCGACATATGGCCATCTTTGGCATTAAAGTACCTTCTTACTTTCTTGGAAACCAGTTATGAATCGCCGAACACGTGGAGGCACTTTTCCCCCAATAATTTGGCTTTTCGTAAACTGGAGATCAAAGTTTCAAACTCAGCTTTATTATTTGATTCCTCAAATCCAAATCTGATTCCACGCTCAATCGAAGTGTTTCAGGGGTAATGAAAACGATCCCTAATCCTTACCCTTTGGAATTAGAGGCTTCATCAATGTATAGGGTCCAATACTTGGATTTTGCTTCCTGTGTTGTCGACTACTCATTATCTGGTTGGTCTATGAACTGGTCTGTTGAAATCTCTGTAATAAAGTCTACTAAGACCAGTCCCGTAATTGATGTTCTCGGTTGGAATTGGATGTCCAATCTCCCGAGTTCTATCGACCATTTTGAGAGTCACTCAAAAAGGTCGACCATTTAATAGTATTTGTTAAAGACTTCACGGTAGCTGGCATCCTTCTCCTGAGTAAGATCACCCTCCATTTTAGTGACCTTTCTCGACAGGCTCTGATTTTCCTCGATGGGCTCATTTTTTTTGTAGCCACCGTCTTCTGGGATGCCTTGAGATCAACAAGGGCCTTGGATACCTTTCCCATCTCTTACTCCCAAGCCCTGCGAGCTCTAGCAAAGGCATCCTTCTAAACATTGTGAAATCATATAAAAATGACATCAAGAGAAATAGAATCACAGAGTTAGCTTGAGGAAAAAGAAAATAGATGAAAAAAAAAAGTTTAGGCATAAAGGCTTACTAGTGCCATCCTTTGAGTAGTCTTTAGGGCAAGTTGTGATGACCCAAACCGTAAATAATGCTCACAATCAGCAACGAGCACTGCCCTCTTCAACAATTCAGGGGTAAGATGGGGGGGGGGGGGGGAATCTCTAACGCTAACCCCCTCAATAATAGTAACGGGATGCAACCTTCTCTTAGCCTCCTTCCTCTATTCTTCTCTCTTTCTCTCCTCTTCCATCTCTATCTTTTCTTCTCTTCCATTCCTTCCTCTTCCACTTCTCTTTATCCTTTTCTTTCCCCTTGGCTAATAGGTCAGAACTACTAGACCTCGGGGATCCAGTATCAGATGCCTTCAGTGACTTAAACCGATTGGATGAGATGGCCTGATTGGCATCATCATTAGGAAGCCTCAACATCCTCATCTTCAGCAAAAGGGCCATATCTTCCTCTTCGTATTCCTCCTCTTCTTCTTTCGATACTCCTCTTCCCCTTTGCTTGTCTTTAGAGCTTTCTTCCTCCTCTTCTATCACTATAGCATCAGAACGAACTACCTCAGGAGATTTTAAAATTGGGACTCTAACAATCGGGAGAGCAATAAATCTAGAACCTATATATTTGTACTCCAAGAGAAAGTCTTTCGAACTCGGATGCTCACCATCTACCAACATTTCCTTAATGCTCCGAGCCTTTATAATCTCGTCAGTATCAATTTCACTAATATCAGGTTCCTAATTTTTGGCACGAGTTGCAGAAATAAGGGAGGAAGAATATCAGACAAAATAACAATGATAAAAAAATAAGAAGTTAACGAGAAAGAATTAAAAGAAAATAAGAAGAGACATATTTCAGCATCTCCATAATAAAAAATCATTGGGCCCATTGCCTCTCGCCCGTAGAAGCAGGAGGGCATTGCCAGTTCCTATCAATAAAACCATGTTCGCAATAATCCTTATGGGAATTCATAATATTTACTACCAATGCCCATCCTCAATATCAGAGACATCATGTGGAAAAGGGGTCAAGTCGATAACTACCCACTCAGGAATATGGTATTGGCGCCTAAATTCTTTTACTAATTCATTATCCAGCATCACCCTGATTAAACAAGGAAGAAAAATCCTAACTACCACTACGAAATAAGTTCCAAGGAAAAATATTAGAGAAGGAAAACTAAACTTACAAGAATCAATGAAGCTTTGGAGAGAAGAACAACTCTAATTTTGAAGTCGAAAGTAAGGGAGGAAGCTTAAAGAAGAAGTATGTGCATGGACGACCATGATTAATGAGCTAACGGTTGAGTTTGCACTTGAACTAGTTTCAAAATTCTCAAAAGATGAGACATGCTTCCCTAGGAAGATTTTAGTATTTCATTTTCTCCAACAATACCAGCGTACCCTTCAGTTCTCACACGATTAAAAATATTCCATGACAATTTTGGATACTGTCTTAGGCTGTTGGCCTCGAACTTGTTTAAAATCTATTGGCCCAAAAATGACTAGCACAATGATTTTAACGGGAAATTTTGGGATCCCATTTGATATAATTTGTTAGAATAGTCAACTAGCCTATGAGGATTAACACGGTGCCCAACCCAAATCATGAATTTATTAACCCTTAAGTATTTTCGTCATAAGAGAACACTTAGGAATACAGTCAAATCAATTACCAACAATCTCGAAGGAGATATTTAGGTACCTCTTGGAATATCCGGTGATATCTTGAGTTCCTTAAACAACTCAAACTCTATGTTAACATGCCTATAAATTGTACACCCAGACCCGGGGCAAAGGGATTGTAACGTCAGACTTTAAGAGGCACTTAATAAGAACAGTAACCTCTCCGTGGACGTAGGCAAGTTGTTGAACCACATATATCGTTGTGTTATGATAATTACCTTTTGACTTTGTGAGTGTTTTCGTGGATTTCTGTATTGTGATATTTTTATACTCACACATACCATCACCCACTTATTGGTTTCTCATAAGAGAAACTATTCCCCTTAGTAACCATTTAATTGAAAGTAAGTTTTAGGACATGGTCGATATGGTGAACCGAGATGATGTATTTCTTCATCTTTGATAATAACTTAGTGTCGATTTATAATATTATAATTAATAGGGTTACCTAAAATAATTTGAACTGATCTCCCTTATTATCCATCGGTATTTCAAGTTCCCCGTGCGCCATAGCATTGAGATAGTAAAAAGGAAGCCAAGTAGAAGCATGTGAATGCCACTACAAATTGACCGAGCAGGAAGAATAGAATAAATTGATCCAAACTTATAGGTTTGAGACAATAGATCCTCAAGATGAAGATACATTGGTCACGAGTGAAGTGATAGAACAAATTGGGACATGTTTATTAGACAATGGGCATTCATAAAGGAAAAACTAATTCGGCTCATCTTTATATATATCTTTAAAGATGGAATTGACATATTTTTTGAGGCATAAGAAGAATGTGCTCACATGAAATGACAAGGATATCTCCGAAATAGATCTAGTTGTCCTTTGAAATGAACTCAACAATGTAAAATATGTGGATCCCATTAAGTATTGAACATCATTTTTTATTAGAATAAAATAGTATGGATATTCAGGAAGAAGTTGGAAAATTCAAGAAAATAAACTTTATCGAAGAAATGAAATATCCTAATTGGCTTTTCAATATTATGATGGTCCTGAAGAAATACGATATATGGTGCATGTGCATTTATTTCACTGATCTCTATAGAGCCTACCGAAAAGATCATTATTTGTTGCCCTGAAGAGACAATCTCAGTGACACCACTTATGGGCACAAGCTGCTCAGTTTGATGGACATATAATTGGGGTACAACAGGATAAAGATAAATACTAAAGACTAGGAAAATACCTCATTCATCACCAGTCGAGGTACCTTCTACTACAATGTTATGCCCTTTAGGATAAAAACACTGGAGATATGTATCAAAGGCTAGTAAATAAGGACTTAAAAGAGTATAATAGAATATGATGGAACTTTATTTCGGTGAGATGTTGACCAAAATCTTGAAAGTAGATGATCATAGTCGTGACCTCAGACAAACATTTAATGAGCTTGAGAAATACTAGATGCAATTAAATCCTTTGAGGTGCGCCTTTAGAGTAAGATAATGAAAGTTCATAAGCTTTATTGGTAGTCAGAGGGGTATAGAGCGCATCCCTAACAAAATCTAGGAGTCGATCAATTTACAGCCTCCAAAGAGTAAGAAAGATATTAAGAGCCTAACTGGTTGAGTTTCTGCTATAAATAGATTAATCTCAATGGGAACATATTGGCGTCTACCATTGTTCAAGGTTCTCCTAATGACCTTTGAATGCAATGTTTAATACGAGAAATCCTTTTTGGAGTCAAAGTACCTTAGATCCACGCCTTTATTATCTAGGATGATCATCGGTGATAAGCTATACTTATGCCTGATATTATTTGAATCCTATATGGTCTTAGCACTTGTACAATAGAATAATAATGTGAAGAAGACATTATATTACACCAGTATGGCCTACCATTGAATAAATATTGTACATGAGGTTAGAGAAATAGGCATTTGTAGTGACAGAGGCCTCCAAAAGGATGAGGTTGTACTTCCAGTCCCATATAATTATGGTGTACATAAATTTGCCTCTCTGACAACCCATCCATAAGCCTAAAAAAATGGTTGGCTAATGTATTTATTTGGGGAGTTTGAAGAATATAATAGTATGTATTATCCAAGAATAGTAATCAAGGGCTAAGTTGCGGCCGACTTCATAGTAGAGTTCACATTGAAGAGGAGAATCCATCTAAACATGCAGTGGATAAACTAATCGAGTCATATAGTGACAAATAAGAATCCTGAACCAGATAAGAGGAAATAGACTAGGACTTAGAGAAAATGAAGAAGTTGATAAAAAAAATGGCTCCTTGGTAGAAGTTGGTTTTGAAAAGGAGCCACTAATGTCGTAGAATAGCTTTGATGGGGAAGGAAGCGATTAAGTTTCATGATCATGCCGGTAAACTTCTGAACATATCTTAACGTCTTAGGAGGCTGCACTCTTCTAATAACATCGGTGTGATATGGATTGGCCTCGATTCTCCTTTTCCTAACTAGATAGCCTAAGAACTTTCCTGACTGGTCACCGAATGAACACTTACTCATATTAAGCATCATCTAGTATTTCCAGAGGTTCTCAAATCTCTTGTCTAAGTCAATGAGGTGGTCGCTTTTGTTCCTTCTCTTAACTATGATATCATCGATGTAGACCTACATCGTGTCTCCCATCTATTTTCTAAACATCTTGGTGATAAACCTTTTATATGTTACCCATGTGTTGTTCAAAGTGAACGACATGACCTTGTAATAATTCAACTCGATAGGGGTTATAAAGGAGGTTTTATCCTGGTTGGGTCCGTGTAGAGGGATCTAGTGATCTGGAAGCTCATCCTTTCATGCATTATTTTAGCATCAACCAATTGGTCTATTTGGGGAAATGGTAATCTGTCCTTGGGAAAAGCCTTGTTATGGTGTGTGAAGCTATACAAACCCTCGAACTACCATTACTTTTTCACACTACTACTGGGTTGGAAAACTATTTGGGAAATTGGACCTTCCTAATGGATCCTGCATCTCGTAGCTTCCCCACTTCGTTCTCTACTTCTTTAACCTTATCGGGGGTTATTCAGTGATCTTTATGAGTGATCGGCACGAAAGATAGATCAATATGAAGGTGGTGGTAAGCTACATTGGGATAAATCCTTGGCAAGTCGTAAGGTTTCCAAGAAAAAACATCCAGGTCACTTGAGTAACGCAATCAACTCTTTTTTCTCTTGATCGTCGAATGTGGGTCAGACAAGAAATTTCCTTTATGTTAAGTTATCATCGGCTACAACTTCTTCCAGGTTTTCAACAACCCTGTCTGAGGGATGGACCTTGGTCTCCTCCACCCATGATCGACCGTACCGTAGTTTTTATTTATAGGGTACAACTCCCTCTAGGGCTTCCACTTGAGCTTTTCTTACCTCTTTATTCTTTTATTTTTCTTTGGGCGAATAGCTATAATAAAGCACTTCTTGGCTTTGGCCTAGTCATTACTGATTTCAACCGTGCCTCGATCGGTCATACACTTCAACTTCTGGTGGTAGGTGGAGGGTACGACCTTCATGGCATGGAGCCAACCTCTGCCCAAAATGGTGTGATATGAGGAATCAATGTCCACAAACAATAATTCGATTATTTTTTATTTATTTCCTGCCCTCACTGGGAGAATTATTTTTCTCAAAGGCATCGGGATCCTTTATGCAAAGCCGACCAACGGAACTGTTGCCTCTTTGAGGTCGGCGATGTTCAACTTTAGTTTATGGCACAGTTCCAGGTAGACACTTCTAATGAACTCACCTTATCCAGAAGCATCTTATTAATGGCCTATTTAGATATTAGGAGAGTGATAACGAGTGTGTCGTGATGTGGGGTTCTCACCCTAATAAAATCTTCCTCGATAAACATAATATGGTTGGTATAGTCGATGCCTTCTGGTTATTGACGTTTACTAGCCTAGGTTTTGGTGGGGTCAATCTAAAAAGCCTCTATAACGGTAGTGACCTTCTTGAGTTCCATTCAAATGGCATTACCTTGGATCTGCTTAAGGTTTGATGTCCCGTGGATGACTGTGAACTCATTCCCTATACCCTTGTCAAGGATGTTGTCTGGATTTTGGTCGCCATTGGATGCGACCTTGTCAACTTTATTCTTGATTTACTCATTGAGGTTCCCTACTTGGGTTAACTCTTTCAGACTTGACTTCAGAGCCAAGTAATTTTCTATTCTATAGCCTCACGCCTTGTGGAATACGTATCTCAGCGCATTATTTATTTTGGTTGGGTTGTCGCGCATTTTTTGGGCCATTCAATAAATGGCTCATCTTTGATTTTGTTTAGAATTTTGTAAATGGGTTCTTTAAAGACTGTGTTGACATCCTGGAACCTTAGAGGGATCACCCTTGTTTCCATTCTTAGAGCCGTTCTTGTCCCCATTCTTGTTTCCCGTCTTTTGGATATTATTCTTCTATGTTCCCTTGTTCTCTTTTACTCAACTGTTGTCCCCTCCATTAGGATGAACCACGTATTCCACCTTAGCATACTTGTCAATATGACCATAAGATCATCGATGGTGTTGTCCTCCTTCATAGTAAAGGATTGGTGCAATAAAGAGGTGATCGGCAGACTGATTTTAAAGAATGCTATGACAATCTGCTCTGAGATATCCTCTATCTCATTAAAAACTTCCCAATACCTTTTGGCGTGGTCTTAGAGTTTCTTCTATGGCTTTTTCTTTATTATGGGTAGTACAACCATTCATTTGGGATGGTTTCTGTTGGTTATGAATCGCGGCGTGAAGCCTTTCGCCAGAGCTAAAAAAATTCTGATCGACTTGTGAGCTATCCTCTCAAACCACTTATATGCTACATCATGGTGGCTTGAAGGTAAAATCCTGCACATGAGTGCATCATTGTGGCTCCATAAGGTCATTGCTTACCGATATTGCATGACATGGTCTGTGGGATCTATTTTCCGATCGTAGACCTTGAACCTATGGAGAGTGAATTTCTTTGGGGGGATTTTCCTCCTCGATTTCCCTTAAAAAAGGATACTTCATCTAAGTGTTAAGATCTCTCTTATTTAGATCCCTAGTGGATCTAGCTCCACAATGGTCTGGATGTTATCCATCTCCCTTCAGACCAGAATCCTTATATTTTCATTTTGTTAGTCCTTGCTACTGTGGTGCCTTTCTGGCTGGCCATGATCTGACTATCAATGCTCTGACCCATCAGGTTCAATTCTTTCCTGGTCACGCCTAGAGCTCCTCCCTCGACTACGTGTGTTTCTCGCTTGAGGACTAGGAGTCCTAGTATGATGTTTTCCAATAGACCTTTAGAGGCCTCTCTCCATTCTCTCGAGTTACCTTTATAGGTGAGAATTTTCTTTTAGTTGGAGACGTGAAACCTCTTTTGATTCATGAAGCCTGGCTACATAAGCATCCACCAATCTAGAGATCTGTGTAGACCTAGGTGGCCCCTGGCTTTCTTCCAAAGTTTTCCAATCCTGACAAAACCTAGGGTTTGTATATTGATAGATTTTAGACCTGAACCTGGGAGGATCTGGGTCTCTTGGACATCGCAACGTGGGGTATGCCTATTTTATGGTGAGACATCACGAACATTATCTTAGTGAATATTTTGGCATGAATAAAAATCACTTCCAACATACGGCGCTAATTGTGAGTACATAAATTATCATAATATAGAAATACACAAAAATAAGCACAAATGAAAAAAGTAAATATCACAACACAACGATATACGTGGTTCGGCAACTTGCCTCAAGTTACAATCCCTTTGCCCCGGGTCAGGGTATACAAATTATAGGTGTGTCATCATAGAGTTTGAGTTATTTAAGGAACTCGAGATATCATGTGGATATGACAAGAGGTACCTAAATATATCCTCCGAGATTATTCGTACTAGATTTGACAATATTCGTAAGTATTCTCTTATGACTAAAATACTCGAGGGTTAACTAGTTCATTATTTGGGTCGGGCAGCGTGTTAATCCTCTTAGGCTGGTCGGCTATTCTCACAAATTATATTAAATGGGATCCCACAGTATGCCTATAAGTTTTTATCTTCTATATTTAATCTCTTAAAGAAGTCAAAAATAACATGTCTATAGATTTGTCATTATCTACAAAAATTATTACAACTGACCTCTCATGAACCATCATGGTGACAACCATAGGGTCTTTATGTGGATACAATAAACTAGACAAATTACAAACTATTGAGCGATATTTTTCTACCTTACAAGGACGTGTCTGCACTACTTGGTCCTTGCTTAATTTGCTCACCTGGGTACAAGATTTTGTCACATTTAAGTATTCCTTCCCCTCTTCTAGTTTATCTCCGCCCCTAGCATCTCCTGCAGACATCTAAAGGAGATCATACACACATTATCCACTAGTTCCTTGGGCTTCATTGGTAGATCAGTTTCTTCACCAAAGTCATCATCTCTACCTCACTTTTTTCTCATTCCTACCCTTTGCAAGAAGGATTTGATTGTCTCATGAGCTTTTGATTGCCTCCGGGTTAGTGTGTTCGGCTAGACTTATCCACATATTTTGTCATCTTTCCATTTTGAATCCAGGCCACAATATCATTCCTTAGAGACAAGAATTCATCAGTGGTGTGGCCATGATATTTGTGGAACTAATAAAATTTACTTTTCTCTCTCCTTCCCAGAGATGAATTCAATTGTCCAGTCCACTTGAGGTTTTCACTTCCTTAAATCTCCCCGAGAATGTGCTTAGATCCCACATTGAGCAATGTGTATTTCTCAAATCTGTTCAAATTCTTCAACACTGATGTCTTGGATTCTTTGGACTTTTCTTTCATGTTCAAGATTTTACAAGTATCATAATTCACATGAGTAGATTGTTTCACAATCATTTCTCATTAACATTCGTTATTTTCCTCGCCTTATCCAAGTGTTTTGCTATACTTTTACTAAAGCCCAATAAAGTTTCCTAGGTAAAAAAGACACTCACAGTGTCAGTAATTTTAATCTTCTCATCATAATATATGACCTTTAACTTCTTTGTGTTGAATCGGATCATATATAGCCTCGTTGTTTTATCTTCATGTTTGCATACGCTTAGCATATGAACCTCCATTTTCCTCGGCTTGGTGAAAAAGTATATGTTATTAAAAAAACGGGATAATTAACATACTGAAGTAGAAAATCTCCCCCCAGAAAGCCCATTGTAGCAAATCTGGGTAAATCCATTTACAGTGTTAGAGAAGGCCTACACTTGATTTCATCAAGGACAAACTAAATGTCAGAGTCAACTTGGTACTAATGGGGTTTATTCATAAAACCACATGTAAACAAATTTATCATTTTGTAATAAAGGACTATTTTATTCAATTTTGAAATTATAATCAAAGTTGTGAGAATACATTATAATTTTATATTTCTTTTTTAATGTCGATCAATAGAGCTTAGTAGGAATTCCAGTTAGTCGGCTTCGGGTAGTCACAAGGAGAATGGAAATTCGTTTCTAGCACTATTGAATACTTCACAACCTAGATGGGGTGTTTAAATCCTATCAGAACAGTTGCGATGCAATTTTAATATTTTATCTTAAATAATGTTAACATCTATGATGATTTAGGAACTTGTACGATAGCTAGACAGAGGATTGTGATCGATATATTCTAGGAATGTATTGAACAAGTCCACCCGTGATATTTGAGTCTAAGGGTTGTCTTCATTAGACTCAGGATATTACAAACCATTTTCAAAGATTCTATATATTCTTAATCACGATAATTATGAGGATTGGAATACATATTTGATTGCTACTTTAATTATTATGAGTGCAACTCAATCTTCTATTGAGTCAAATGGTCTCCACATATCGGGTGATAATTAAATAAGTATGTTTGAGATCTTAAATTGGAGGAATTTTTGTCCCATGATACTTTGGACTGCGATACCCCCTTAATAGACTTTTAATATTTGTTTTCACGAGTAGACCTGATCAGTGGTGGAGTAGGAAAATAAATTAAATTTGAGAATAAAGGAATTGATTAGATGTTGGTTAAAGAAAATTTACAAAAAATTGATTTAACCGAATGGGTATCAGGTTATTAATGTGCGGAATCACGTTATGTGCCATTATCGACATTACAAATAAGACATTATTATATTTGACACATTTCTAAGATAATTAAAATGGAGCGCGGTTATAATAATTTAGTGAAATTAATTATGATAAAAAAAAGAAAGGAAATAAAATTACGGTAAAAGTAATTTTGGGTTTCCAAGTATTTGGATCTAATTTAATTGTTTGTCTTATGTCCCTGGTGTAGTGTAAATACCCATGTAGTCAGGCCCATATTCTCAAGAAACCTAGTTTATTCCAATCCCACCATTTATATTTTCCTATATAAAGGTATGGGATATGGTTTTAATAAGAACACTCCATCACTAGGGTTTGAGAAGGGTGAGAAAAAAATATTATTCTCAATTTTAGTGAAGGAGGCTAGAAAGAGACCGTCATATCTCAAGATTTAATCTGAAAAGGTGTCCACCCACCTACCAGACTATGGGGTGGATCATACACTACAATATCCTAGCATATAAAAGGTTTAAGTAAGGTTTTGTAGGTCCAAAAGAACGCATCCCTCAATCTGGAAGAAATAGTTTTATCCCTATCGAATTCCAATCGGATCCTCAAAGCTATTGTGTTCTAAACCATAGGTTTGTTCTTCAAGTGTATCTTTGGTTTTACCTTCTTCCTCTATTTGATTAATTTAAGTTCCATGGATGATTTTTTTTATTCTGCGTATATTAATCCCCAATAATTGGTATCAAATCCTTTAATTTATATTAATCATTCATTGGACGGTCCATGTCATCTAAATAAGAAAACCCTTATTTTCATGTAGTGGGAATGGTGTATCATTGTGTATGCTTTTGTAATTACGTGGTCTTTAAGATATTCTTGGTATATAACCTTCCTTCATGGTCACTCAATTATTTTCTCTCAGAATGGACTCCATGGTGGTTTATCCATAGTTATTCTTCATCTCTTGATTCAATATGGTTGTAATAATTTAGTTTTGTAATGATTTCATTCTCAATGTTTACAGAGGCGATGGAGAGGGGCTATAATGTCTTTAAATTCTTAGAATTATGTATGAGGGTTGGTTTTAGTGTTTGGCCATGTTTTATGAAGTTTTAGGATAGCTATGGAGGTTTTTTTTGGGGAAACCTGAGAGGAAGAAGAGCACCAGGACCAACATGATCGATCGATCGATCCCCCATCCATCGATTGATCACCCTGCTCCCAGACAATAAGTTTCTCCCTAAGGGGTGGTTTCCGGTGGTGTAAAAGTGTTGTTTCATACCCGAATTATCTATTGACATTATAGAATAAAATTTCAATGATCAAGACCCTCATGAACTCTTTTTTTTGTGTTACGGATTCTACTTCAAGTTGGAGTCTTGGCCATAAGGAAGTGGATTACAATAACGACTATGGGAATCAGAGAGTTTTACTTCAAGAAGAAGTCTAGGCCATGGTGGAAAGGAATTTAATGTTTTTTCAGTATTTTTCTTCCTTTATTTATTTAATTGCTCATGTCTCATTATTTTATTATGCTTCATAATTATTTTGCTAATTAAATGGAAAAAGTAGGAACATCCAATTTATAGACAACAATGATTATTATTTTGAGTTTGAAATGAATTAGATCACCAATTTTCTTAAAAAATTTGTGTTGTGATTTATTCATTTTGAACTTGAATTAAATCGATATAATTAAATTTAAAGGTATGAATTTAAATTGAGATCTCCAGAATTTTATTTATGGAAAAGTTAAATTATAATTTAATTTTAAGAAAATTAAAAATGAGATCAAGATATTTAATTCACACAAGTAAATTTAAAAATTACCATGGATTTAAATCCAATCTTTTAAGATTGAGTAAATATTTTTAAAAATGCTCGAAGTTTTAAAATGCTAATTTGGAGAGGGGTTTCTACATAAACCCCACGACCTCCATCGGTGTTTTATTTAATCAAGGATGCGATTAATTCCTCAAGCGAGTTGGGCTAACCCTCCAATGGATAGAATTATTCCGGACAATAGGTATTCGTTTAAAGTCTTAAGTGAGAGTTATAAGAATTAGAATGTGAGTGAGTTTGATCCCCCCACCCCCACGGGGAGTTTCTTCACGAGCAGGTTCTATTTTAAGGAATGAACTGGTGGTATACACTTAGACATAATAAATGACATCGTCCCCCACGATGTCAATGTAATTAATTATGGGACAAAAAGTCATTGACTATTCAATTATGTTGGGTAGAGGTACTTGTACTATTCGGGTACGTAATGGAAAGACACAGGTGTGTCTAGTTCAAGCTAGGGGGATTTAAGATGCTCACGATAAATTTCACTACATAGGGGAACTAGTATTTCTAGTTACTTGTCTTTAAAATGGAAATGAGGGAGCCACTTTCAAATTTAAAAAAATAAATAAATTCTCACATTAAAATTGTTGAAAATAATTTGTTTTCCAAAATTTTATGATTATTAGATTTCAAAATGGGATCATCATTCAACCCACTTGCTTCAATATTAGAGGATAACAAGTTATCTTTCATGAATTATATATATCGAAAAAGAAACCTAGACATTATACTAATGACCGAGGACTTTAGTTTTGCTTGACGAAGGTCTGCCCTTCCATGTTGAAGAAATGGGTGTCTGTAAGGAATGTCCAAGACTACTAGATGGGGAAAAAGGCAGATCAGATGGCTCACTGCTACATATTGACATCTATGACTAATGTCTTAAGAGAAATAAGATCAATAAATGCCCACTGAATACAACAGGATTTTTGTAATACCCCGCCCGAATAATTTAATTAAGTGTATATTCATTTTACATGAGGAGGAACAAATGGTAATTTATGGGAATATGTAAATAGGAAACCGGGTCAAATAAAATTGAAATTTTGGACGTGGTATCATAACTGGGTCATAAAGATTTAATGGTGACAAACTAATAGGCTACTTTGAAGCAGAGACCTATTAAGTCCCCTCTATTTGAAATATGTAACAACCCTCGATTCTGGAAGGCTCATTTTATACTAATTTTATCGCATAAGGTAATTACATAAAATGTTAGAACTGGAGTAAATATTAATTTTATGAAATGAAAGTTAATATTTGCTGGGTTATTTCATATTTACTGCATGAGAAAGTAAATATCATTCTATTGTATGTTTTATAGTGTTATGTGTTTTAAATCATATTATGGTTTAATTGAAACTGGAATTTAAAATGGTTTAGAAAATTGTCGGATGCCATTTTAGAGGGCGTAGTTAGTCCCAGAATGTGCGAGACAGTCAAAATAAGTTCCATATTGTATTTTTTGTGTTTCGGGCACTTTTACCTGGTTTTAGCTTAATGCGTAATTGCGAGTCATTTTCATGTGGTATTAACCACTTAAGTGGGGAGACTTATGTTAAGCCACGATTTAGTCTTCTAAATCCCCTAATTTCCCTATTTCATGCCTTAAACATAGAGAGAAAAGGAGATAAAGAAAGAAGAAGAGAAAAGTGGAGAAAGAAGAGAAAAATGAAGATTGAAGATGGAAGATTACTTCTACCACCAAGAAATCTGAATTTGCAACCCTAAGGCAAGTTTTCTACTTGCTAATATATGGTTTGAGATGAATAAATTGTGTGATATTTATGTATATATATATTTGGAGATCAAAAATGGAAATTTTGGTATTTAAACCTAGATTTGGTTTTGATGATAATTGGTGAGTTGTAATGGTTATAAATCATGTAGAATAATCTTTGGGTAGATAAAGATTGCTGGTTGAGTTTAATATGGACAAGGTTTGAGATTTGGGAAAATGTAAATCATCATTTGGGTGTAGTTTTTGAAGATGAAAGAACCCTAGGTCTGCTATGACCGGTCGACCGTGGTCCCCTGACCGATCGACCGGGCCTTCGGGGGCAGGCTTACTGCTTTCCCCCAAAGGCATAAAAATTCTTGCGCGGTCGACCGCGGTCCCTTGACCGGTCGACCGGCTATACAATTTTGAGCTTTCTGCTTTCCTTCGTAGGCAAAACCTTGAGACGCGATCGACGACGGTCTCGGGACCGATCGACCGGTCCCCTGTTTTCCACTTTAAAACCTTTTTTTTTGTTTCCTAGATTTTTCTTCTCGATAGGGACTAGGAACCTTCTTGAATGAAGTAAACTTAGAGTCCTAGAGTTCTAGATGATTTGAGATACTAACCTAGATTAGAAATGGTTTTGGTGGGGTTTTCCAGGGCTATGCCAATTGATGTTAGGGCATTCTTTCTTCTAGTTGATTTCTATTAAACTAGGAGTCGTAGCGTGCCAGTGGGAGACTTTAGGAGCTCAATTGAGCTATATTGGACCTGGTGGTTTATGGTACTTTCACAACGAGACTTGGGAGAATGAATTGCAAGTCTATGTGTTTTTGAGGTCTTAATGATTACACGATATGCGAATGGCTCCGGATTAAGACGATGAAATATTTACAAGATATAAAGGAATATGGCTTCGGATATTTGGAATATACATTTTCTAAAATGTAAATGGAATTGAATATGAAACTTACATTTGCTAAAATGTAATTGGATATGGAATATAATGATGGTAAATGATAATTTACTTAATCATTAATATGGTAAATGGAAATGGGATTAAACACACCTCTCTAAATGACATCATAAGGGAAGTTCGCGCGCACTGGTGAAGCCCCCTGGCTAGTGAATGTAGGGTGGATATAGTCCATAGGCCATATGAGCGATATGTTATGTTTTCTGCGCTGGTGAGGAGATTCCGGGTGTGGTCTTGACTCTCCCGCAGGCATATGGCCGCTTCCTGACGTATTTCATTATAGGTGCTCAGGTTGTCTTGTATAGATAGGACCTGGAAGATGATGGTCATTTAGGGGCGCGCCCAGTGGGGAAACTCGGAGGGGCGGTCTTAGAATCGTTATATTTATATAAATATAACTATTCATAATCAAGTGGGACTTGATGTATGAGATATGCCATAAAGAGCATGATGAGGTGCCATATAGAGCACAATGAAATGCCACAAAGAGAATTTGTTGATAATGATATTCCTGTTAAGGAATGGTCATGCCAGGATGGGCAGGAAATTGGAATAAAAGCCATAAAGAGCTTAAAATTTTAATTATATTTTCCTGATAAGGAATGAAATGCTAGCAAAGAGCATAAATGTTGTAATTATGAGTTCATGATAAGGAACCTAATAATGAAATGGAAGTTTTTAAATTTATGTTACCCATGCTTTTCTTTTCTGTCTTAGTTATGTTTTAGAACTGTGTTGATAGATGTTATTATTTCTAGCATGATTTTATTCATAACTTTCATACTTTTTATTTGTCTGGTAATCATATAGAACCGGGCCCTGACCCGTTTACATTTCTTGTTGCATATGCATCTTGTCTCCGCTCAGGTACTCCGTTGCAAGGATGCCTGACTTGAATTCCTATTCCGATGTCTTCGGCGAGCCGTGATGCATTGCGGGTATTACGGGATACAATTGGTATAAACGTTTTCATTGTTGTATTCTAGTTACGATCAGGTCTCTTTCACTCGGGCGAGGCCCAAGCTTTTGAAATTGATTAATGTAATGTAATATATAAATTTATTGAAATTGTTTAATAATGTTGTATGAATCAGCGGACCGATAACATATTCGGTCCTCTTATTTGTTACCTGTTGTTATAGATATATATACATCCTTGTGGTTTCCCCTATCTTTTCAGGAAATGGGTTGTTTGTTTTCTTTTATTTACTTTAAAACAAAATTTTTGGCAACCTGTTTTCTGGAATAGTGGGTGGTTGTCCTGGATACTCTATATTTTTATTGAGATGCTGAGAATGATTCCATCTATGATTCCGTTATATTGGAGTATTGGGCTGGCCACCCCTTATTTTGCTGAGCGGGTTCTCACAAAATAGCACCAGCAACATAAGATTGTAATGAAGAATGTTGATGGACATTACAAAACAGCTAGAATTTGCAAACGTGTTAGCAAAACAAACCCATCACTCGAATGACTAGATCTATCACTCGAACGACCAAAATCGTCGTTTGAGTGACCAATCCTGTCATTCGGACGACCAGGATAGGATTAGTCAGCCTTTTCTGTTGTCAACTTCATAGCCTAGGATGCCAGCTCAAGTCAGCTCATGGGCCTGACTTCGTATCAGAGAGAGAAGAAATGAGGGGACAAGACATGCTCTCAATAGACCTCAAATTATGCCATCAACGTGGTGACCCTTGGATTCCACTGAATTAGTGTGATGTTAAATGGAGGGTTAATTTATACCTGATATAGAAATTATTGGTAAGAAAATATTTCTTTAGTTAGTAAGTGTATCAATTTTTGGACCATAAGAGAGGGAGAGAGTTGCAGACTCTCGACAGTTCATTCCCATTCATTACTTAGTTTTCGCCTTATTCCTCTAGAGTATAGTAACCACACCACACCACACAGTACCCATTTCTACCCTACTGCAATATAAAGCTATGAATTATTAAGAACTATGATTGGATGGTTATTTTGATGGGTGTTTGAGGAATTAGTTTTAGAAGAAGGTGACTGTGTTATTGGGGATATTTTGAAGAGGGTTTTAATGTTGTCTCTTGGAGGTAAACTTGGTGGTGCAAGACAACCCCTTTAAGACCACCTTAGGAGGTGGGGGGTTGTCGTCTTCTTTGATTCTTACAAGGATTCACTGATTTGGACTTCATTTGAGGTGGGATAAACTATTCTTGTGTTGAGATTTTATTTGCTAAATATTGTAGTTGTCTTCTTGTGTATGATTAGGAGTATTATTATCACGAAACAATATTGGGTCTCTTAGTAAGTAGAAAATAGACATTTTATGGAATAAAAAGGTGTAGGAATATTATTTGTCTATATTTCCTATTAAATCTGGAAATAAACATTTTAATGGAACAAAAATGCGTAGAAATATTATTTGTGTATATTTCTTATTAAATTTGAAAATGAATATTTTTGTGGAATAAAAATGTGTAGAAAAATATTGTTGGGGTGTATTTTTTTTTATTAAAACTGAAGATGGGCATTTTATGGAATAAAATGTATGGAAGTGTCATTCTAGCATATTTTCTAGTAAAAAGAAGATGATGAACATTTTATGGAATAGAATGTGTGAAGATATTATTTGGATGTGTTTTCTAGTAGACCTAATTGTTGGGCATTTTTATGGAGTAAAAAATGTAGAAAATATCATTTGGTGTATTTCTAATGAAAAAATAATAATAAAAAATTTATGAAATAAAATGTTGAATGATGTTCATATTGTTAAAATATTTATGGAATTGATATATTTAAGTTTCATGTAAAGTGAAATCTTTATGAAAATAAGGTAAAATTGGTGTTTAAAGTGTAGGGGGTGTTATTCGTATGTTAAGATGGCAAGTGTGAGAATTGAGCAAATGTATAATAGTGAACAAGTATTAAAATGGATAAAGTGTTTTGAATGTTAAGTTGGGAACTTAATAAACATTTTGAGAAGAATACACCTATTAAAGGTCTAAATTGCAAGTTTGGCAAATAAAGGGTAAATTGATAATTTACTTAAAGTGGAACATTTTCATGGAATGAAAATGTCAAGGAATGTCTTTACATCAATGTGTGTGTGAAAATGAACTAAGTTCTAAGCGTGAATGAATTTAGTGTAAAGCACGCGTGTGTTGATAAGGGACTTAAAGAAAAAAAGAAACAAATTTTCCAAGTGTTAATGGAAAAACGGGTTGTTAAGTCCGGGTTTTGGCTTCAGTCGGGTAAGAATAAGGGAATAGAATAATGTGGCCATTTTGTAAAAATGTTAAAAACACATGAAAGGAAATCGGATGACACCGGGATAAACCAACATGGGGATAGAGCCCCTGGGTGAAAATCCCTAAACCACTGTGGAGCATATGGTGCACATAGCCGGCGGTGTGGAGCCTGTGGAAGTATGTGGTATTGGAAAATTCCAAGAAAAGTTAAATAAAATGTCGAACACAAATTGAGAAATGGGTTGTACTGTAAATGTGTAAATACAACTTAAGTTGAATGAGTGAAATAAATATTTCGGTAGAGGCTAAATGGATAAGTTAATACCTAAACTTACTAATGTTCATAAGATAACGAAAAAGGGTAAATACAATGGATAAATGGGTGGTTAAGCGACCTAAATGGTGAAACCCATATTTAACACAAGAATGTGTTCTGAAAAAGGTATTTTCAAGGAATAAATAAGTATTTTCTAACATGGGAATTGTGTGTGACGAAATGGAGATTTTCAATGAAATGCTAAGGGATTCTTAAATGAATAAAAGGATAAATTCTGGTAAAGCAATGGTTTTAATAAATTTATTGTGTAAAGGATTCAAGTGTGAACCGGATGTGCTGAATAAAGTGAAAAATGTCAAATACGAACAATGAAAACCTTTTATAAGATTCGGGTCAATTAATCCGCGTAAGTATGATTTTTGAAAGTAAATTAGTTCATTGAATATGTATTTTCAATGGTATACATATGTAGATATATACATATTTTCTCATGCATGTGGTTGTAGCATGTGAGTATTCCTTTCTACCATTTATTTCTATACTACTTGTATAAATCCCACTGGGCATAGGCTCATATCCCCACTTTGTTATGGTAGGTTGGGAGCGGTTCCGTATGTTGAGGGAGTTTTACTGGTAAGCATATTTTATTTATGTTTGCGTTAGTAGCTCTGTTTACTTGGACTTCAGGGTTCTTCCCATGGGTCCCTCACGTAGTGTATCTTAAAACTGGCATCGCATGCTAACAAGTAAAACATTAAATAAAATAAAACTAGACTAGAAACATTATTTTGACTGTTCCATTGCACTCTACACCTAACGTCCGATTCGGGTCGGGTTGATTCATGGGTGACCCATATATCCAGGTCAGGGTGTTACAAATGGTATCAGAGCTCTATGTTCCAGGTTCCTTTCGGGTACGACGTGGTGAGGTCGGTATCGATCTTCAACGTCGGTCTTGTTTGGGGTCCATCATGTTAGTTTATTGATAGTTATGATTCGTGTCCTCGGTGGAAGGGTCAAAGATGTTAGAACGACAAGTAAATTAGTGTCGAGTGGAACACGTTCAAGTTAATTGTATAAATCTCTTCCTCATTTCTTATTAACTACGTCAATTTACAAGTGTCCATATAATCCAGTAAGTGGTGACACTGTGGTTCATAGTGTCAGGTGTTTGTGTTCCAGCCTTTATAGACATAAATTTTTTGGAGATTTTAATAGAGTGAAATATCTCTCATTGGGTATGTGGCACCAAATTATGAATAATCAATGGTAGAGACTGATTGATAGAGTGTCATAATTATGTAAAGGGGGAATATAGATTTTTAAATCAAATATAGCCTTGGGTGTGACATATGAGATGTCAACATCGATGTGATAATTAGGAAAATTCAAACCTTGGGTAATACCGTGATTGATGAGTAATTTTATGAACATGTAAATTGTATGGGTCAACACTAGAGGGTAAGTCAGCCTTAGTTGATAAAATTCTATCTTTATGGGTGAATGCTTTAGTGGTTGTAGGAACATGAATGTAACTTATTTTTCGTGATTAGAGTTACTGGCCATTTATGGCAAAGGGTCAGGTAAGTGACAACGATGAGTTGTAGTGGCAAGGTAGTGAAACTTAGGCTGCCCTTCGGGGTAGTGAGTTAGATAATAATGCAACAATTAATGAATGAGATCTTTCGTGACACTAGTGGTGTATACCTGAGGATGTACGACTTATACATAGCTCCTTGTATCAAACAAAAATCCTTAATAGCAGTAGTAACATCATATAATGTTCACCATGACTTAGCTGGAAAGCTTGAAATTTAGTGAATGACAAATGTGTTTATAAGTGTTGATTCCGTGAGGAGGAAATACTAGGTTCCTTGGTTAAAGACTTGGGTTTAGTCCATCTCAATTTGTGTACCTCGACTATAGTGCGGGTTTAGATTATCTTAATGATTGAGGTAACCTAGGAGTAAAGATAAATAATCATGCCGACTTAGTATTGAGTAAGCGAGTTATGATGTTTTAGGATAAGACCTCCTGCGGAGTCATTAGGGTGGGCCTTCTCTTAGGTTGTATCTGACGTCGTATGTCCTACCAGGACCTAGATGTTATTAATTTATGGTTTGGTCATTTCAGTGTGGGATTAAGAAATAGGATCCCTTGTGACATTTATGTGCATGATCCTTGGTGTTTATAGGCAATATGCGACGTCCCGCATCCCACCAATATATGCATAAAAATATATATTCATGATAATTAGTAGGTTAGCACATGGTATGATGTTTACAATATGGAGGTAATTTAGTCGTAATGGTCGAACACTCATAGGATTTTGAAAGATTGAGTGTAGTGGGTTTGACTTCGGGTTGGTAACATGGTTAGGCAAGTGAAATTGTGTCAAAAATTCCTTAAAATGTATACTAAGTTTTATCTGGTGAATTGGTTAATGTGAGTGATACAAATTCCTTAGTAATAAGGGAATATTGAGGTTGACTACCATATATTACACTTGGAATTCATTACGGCATTGGGTTTTATGTAGCGATGTACATTTCATAGTGATAAAATGTAATACCTCGTAATTTTAATGAATTTTAGAATGAGTTAAATTAAAAGTTAATGGGAATAATTGGGATTAATCCGAATTTCATATTAGTTGTGGATATTGAAATATATGATTATGAATATTACTTAGTGATATTTAAGTAATATATGAATATGATGTTATTTATATTGCCATGAGTTACTAATACGGTAATTATGTAACTTTAATCGAGACGCAGTATGGGTCGTGTCGGGACGAATTTAAATGAATAAAAAGGAAACATTATTTTATATCAACCTTATGGTCATTTCAAGTGTGCCTTTGCATCCGAAAGTGTCGAAATAGTCAGAAAAGTCTATTTGGGTGTTGGATTTGGGTCTCGGGTCACTTTGGAGATGAAAAGACACCCCGAAGGGGCATTTTAGTCATTTTATTTGGAAGGTGAATAGAAATTTCGGGAATTTTCTTTTTATAAAGGTGATGGATTAGAGGAACGTAGGTTAATTTCAATTTTTTCACAAAACATTTGAGAGGTATTAGAGTGAGCTAAAGTCAAGAGTTTCTTAAGAGGAGAAGAGGTTGCTTAGGTAGTAGGAAAGACTTTTGGGATTAACCACCTTCTACCACCAGCACCACCACCGTAAAGTCATCAGAAAATGAGGAAATAATTCTACACCATCATCACCAAAGGTTCAGACCTACATAATTAAGGCAAGTGTAATTCTTGCTTTATTTTATTACTTATAATATCCATGCTAGATAGGTTAAGTAAGAAGTATGAACATGCATGATTTAAGGATGAACTATAGAGTTTTTAGATTTTTTTCTTGATATGAAAATTAGATAGAATAATTTTTTTTTCATTTAAATGATTTAATCCACAAGTTTTGGGTTTCAAATGATAGAAGAAGTCCGAGTTAATATGATTTTTGGAGAAATAATAACCTATGAGAATTAAGGGAGTAATACGATTTAATCCAAACTATTTGATGATTTTAGTTTGTTTTTATATTAGAAACTGATCATATATCTAGATATATCAATTGATATTAATTAGGATAAGTTTTGGATTGATTTGTGTTGGTTTTGATGAAAAAGAAAGTGGATAAACGCATGAAAAAAAATGTTGAAAGGACAAACATTGTATGATAATTTTAGGACTTTTTTAAGAGGAAATTGGTAGTGTGCTAGCGAGTTTTTGTATAAAATCATGTTTTACACAACTTTGCAGTTTTATGTTTGTTTCAAAATCGGAGCAGAAAAACCTCAAAAATTGTAATTTTATATTTCTAGCAGAATGTACCTTTAAAGAAAACAAAAGTTTGGAAAATGGTAATTTGTCCCATGGTGAGATTTTATTAATTTTGGTATATTAACAAGGAGCGAGGGACTTAGGTTAATGTTGGAAAATTATTTGAATTTGAGGATTAAATTTTGTGAGAGATATGTACATAATTATTATACGATTTAGAGGAAAATAATCGTTATAGCAAGTACGGGTAATATTGAGGATATATACGAGTAATTGGGTTGGATAAAAGATCATGTGAGTAATAAATACATAAGAAATGTATGATGATAATCATGATTACAAGTGTGGGTAGTATTCAATAAATATGACGGGTACTTGTGATAGGATGAATTCCTAATATGATATAGGTAGTGTAAGTACCTAATTTTATATAGGTAGATGATAATGCCTAATGTTTGACAATTTATGGGTACGACATACCTATCTTACTTGCTATCGATGGGAGGTATATATGTGAGGGAATTCTTATCGATCGAGAACATAGGACTTAGGTCGATTACCATTAGTTAGAACAATGGTATAGAATGGCCATTTGGGTGCGTAGGTATGTGTGTAGCCCGAAGGCTTAGGACTATGTTAACCTACATTATTTGTGGTTGATATTTGTCGTTCGAGGAATATTTACCGAACCTATAGCCCCATATATGGAGACAAGCTATATTGGGACTTGATAGCAGAGTAATGCATGCACCGCAGCTTAGTCTCGGGGTGCTGTATTGTATATATGTATATATATATATATATATATATATATATATAATGAATTTAATGAATATGTATCCACAGGTTAGATCTATCTTCTGTTTGAATCAAGTAAAATTGAAATATAATAGTATGTAATTAATTAAGTATGATAATACTTAATTATGTTGAATAAATAAAAAGGCTTATCCATGTTGAATCTTATTGGATATATGTAAATTATGCGGAATAGATATGGGCTATGATTAGTTGATACAATTATGAACTAGTTAGAATGGAGAATAGTAACTAGTATGATTTAGAGGTACATTAGGTGTGCACTCTAGATGAGAGGTGAGAATTTCAAGAGAGAGTCCGATAATCTAACATGTAGATTATAAGTGATAAATATTGTAATTATTCACTTGTTGTTTTCAAAAATATTTTTACCATCGGGCTCTGACCCGTTTCCTTGCATATTCTCTTTTCTCTCTTGTATCTTCTATATCAAGTGTCCAGCCGCAGGGACACCAACCATAGAAGATTATGATGGTTGACGATCTATGGAGCTATGGAGTATTGTTTAGACTCCTTCATTTATTTGAGTCATACTCTGTACTGATCTTTCATTTAGGTCATGTTGCCCAAGTGGTATTCAATTGTTTCTCTTCTATCTGTCGGGATTTTATACTCATGTCGTTGTGATCCATTTACTATTGTTGGGATTTATGTATTGAGATATTTTCTGAAAAGTTTATTCCAATTGCATTTAAATTCTATTGTGATATCTATTCAGTTTATTGTTGTTGTTGAATGGAATGTGTGGAATTGTTCGAAATGGTAAATTAAATTTTATTAAATTAAAATTGGGAAGTTTTTAACACCAGCTTAATTGAGTACTAGGTGATAGGAAAATGTTTTCGACAGTGATGATAAGAATGAACCAACTGTATATTCTGATTTAATTGGGTATGGGACTGATCACCCGGTATTTAATTAGGCGGGGTGTTACAGGTGGTATTAGAACATCAGGTTCCAGTGTCCTTTACGAGCTGTATGGCTTACTATGCTTTCCGCTTAGCGTTCTCTGATATAGAGCCCTATCATGAGTATTGTTGCCTTTCTATAAGACTATAGACAAAAACCTTTTGGGGATTTATTTGTTTTAGACATGTCCTAGTGTAAGGTGATTATCAACATAGATTGACGTGTTGTATATAAGGCCGAGATTAATGGTATAGTCAGTCTATTATCTTTAGCAAGAGAGTGAATAAGTAGACTTATATATAAATAGACAAAACCTGTTGAGAAGTTATATACTATAGACTAAGGACCCGAGGAGTTTCGAAATATTTTAGGTAGTAGTGTATTAGGGGGTTCCTTGTTTGGATTTCACTATGCGAGACTCCCCAGGCATGAAACTAACGACCATTGGGAGTTGAAGTAAGTTGGGTCTTCAGGATATGAGTTTGTAACTTTTACTATTATATGTATTTATATTAGTCATAGATTTATGACTTGGCGTGATTTGAGGCTAATGGAGTCGCCACATGTGAATGTGGAAATCATGGTGATGCAGATTATATTATAACTAGACAGTTAATTAAAGGTAACCTTACAAAAAAATCACATTCATTTAGATATTATAACGGAATGTACGCACATAGGGTGTATGGACACTCTGGATGGTTGGATTGTAGCATTTTCCATAATTGTGACACAGTAAGTATTCTTGAGGTTAATGAAAGTGGAAGTTGTGACTTCAGGATTTAGTTATTTGATGATTTAGGACTGCTACTGTCACCCCCTAACCCCATTAGGATATAATTAACACAATAGTTCACAAACCACACTTATTATTTATTTAGTAATACACATTAAAACAACTTCAAAGTTGTTATGCGGAATAAAAAAAATAATACAATCGTTTTAAGGAGACATAATTTAAACAAAAATCCCATACCACTTAACTTAATTACAACTAGTACAATGTACAAAACAAACTGAAGAGAGAATACTACTATTCACTAAATATTCTAGACTTGGCAGTGGCAGCTTCAAAACCTGAAAATGTAAACATATAAAACCATGCGTTTAAAAACTCAGTGAATGTACTACATCTCTATATAGTAAAAGTACTATATTAATATCTCAACATATCAATATATATCCATCTCTATGCCAAATTAGTCCATATACATATTCAGAGTTAATAAACCCCACATTTCCTGCCCGTAGGCAATAATCATATCCATAGGTTTTAATAACCTAACATCTCCTGAATTGGATAGCAACTCAACATATCTTGACTTTTATAAAGCCATAACATCTCTTGACTTTCAACAAGCCATAACATCTCAATATATAATACATACACATCATATCACTAATCAACTCAGTAAGTACACTCACATTGGGTTATTAACTATGTATTCCCGTTTCCTTCTGGTGGAGATGAACTGGGTTGATTTGACGTCACACATGTTAATACAACTAAATCAGTACGGAATATCAATCATAAGTACTATTTTATTATATCTATGTAACCTTCAATGACTATACAACAACAATATAATTCTACTCAATTCACATTCCATAAAACATGTGTAACGACAAAACTGTGGTATACATGTTAATACAGTTACGGACATTCAGCCGTAGGAAATACCTCATAAGGAATTTTTAACTAAACCCAAGTAAATATTAAATCATACTTCTCAATGTATATACACATGAAACATGTACTCAAAATACTCTTTAAAAAGAGCAGATAAAAACATTCTTTCATGGGGTAGCCAATATGACCTCAAATTATTGTCCTCCATACTTAACCATCCCATATTCATAAATAGTACACATACAGGTGTCCAAGCTTATCAATATGAAAACACATCTCAATATACTTTCCATTACAAGTGACGGTGTAATTTTTCAAGCTTCCTAGAGCAGGTTATGGCCATTTCTTTACAACACCAGAAATCTGCCCTACAAACTCCTCTATTGTTCCTTCAAATTCCCAGAATTTTTATACATCATAAATTTCAATGATTTTCAACCCATTTTCAATAAACATACTTAATAATACAGAATTAAAGTTTCATAATTTTTTGACTTCATTTGCTATGTCAAAAGCTTGACCAAACTCAGGGTATACAGAAACTAAATATCCAAACAACAACTTTGTACCAAATTGAAACCATCACCAAGGCCCAACCACAAGGACTTAAATTCTAATTTTATGATATGATATGAATATATGAGTCTAGTTTCATATACAATTGGAATTTCTGAATTCCAGTAAGCCCACAAATATATATGCAAGTTTGAATACAAGGGGTTTCAATACACACCAATATGGCCTATAAACACTACCTACCTCACATATGAACCAATACATATTATCACAAAGGGTAATGGAATTTTAATCCGCAATTCATGATTTATATACTTTGAAATAAGTATAATACAAGATTAAAACAATATTAATCACAAACTTATAGCTTGGAAACACTTTAAGGATTTTCTTGGAATTTTCCTAGCTTTTCTTGTAATCTTTTTTCCTTAAACTTCCACTTTCTCTTTCCTTAAGCTTAAATCTCTCACAACTGAACCTAGGGTTATATTTTTCGAAGAAATAAGTTAAAGGGAGAGGTTTAAGTCGTACAAGGCTTCCTTCCATGCCCACCAATCAAATTAAACCACTTTGTTTACTAAAAGACAATATTCCACTTATAGGGAATGGACATATTTGCCCCTTGTTCGTAAATTCGGCCTAACTTCATACTCGAACATCCGTTTGATGCAATGTTTGTTGTGTTACAACCCTAACTCACATGTATAGAACTATATGGCTTTAACCCCAAGTCATTTATATTTTTATAGGGGTCAAAACTAGTCTTAAACAGGAACATTTCTATCGAAAATAACAAAATTTTGTGTTCGGACATAACTCGACATTTCACGATTTATTAAAGTAGCATTAGACTAAACATAATCACTTAAAATTGTATATACTAATAACACATTATTCATATCACATAATATAAGCATGATTAAAATATAATTTATCATAATTATATCTCGGTTTTCTCAACTTCCCCCCTTAGAAAATTTCTTCCCCGAAATTTAATATAAAGCTCACTTACCAAACAAATGGGGATATTGTATCTTCATGTTATCCTCCATTTCACAAGTTGCTTCTTTAATTCCATGGGTCATCCACATAACTTTGACTAAGGGAATAACTTTATTTCTCAATAATTTCTCCTTACGATCAATAATTTCCATTGGTTCCTCGATGTATGACAAGTCTTCCTTCAGTTCAATTGGTTGAATTTTCAACTGAAGAGATGGATCCACCAAATACTTACGAAGCATCGATACGTGAAACACATCATGTAAATGAGATAAATCTAGAGGTAATGCTAATCTATATGCCAGGTTCCCAATTCTTTCCAATACCTCATATGGTCCAATGTATCTTGGACTTAGTTTCCCCTCTTCCTAAATCTCATAACGCCTTTCCATGGTGAAATATGTAGGAATAAAAAATCCCCCTTTTTAAATTACAATGGATACTTCCTCTTATCTGCATAAAATTTCTGCCTGCTTTGCGCTATCTTTATCCGTGCCCGACTCATTTTGATCTTTTCAGTCATCATATCTATTAATTCATGACCCAAAAGTTTCCTTTCACCTACTTCTTCCCAACACAAAGGCGTTCTGCATCTCCTCCCATATAAAGATTCATACGGAGCCATACCATTGGTGGACTGATAACTATTATACGAGAATTCCATCAATGGCAAATGATCATCCCAACCACCCTTGAAGTCAAATACACAAGCTCGTAACATGTATTCTAATATTTGAATCGTCCTTTCAGATTGCCCATCGATTTGTGGATGAAATGTAGTGCTGAACTTCAAACTTGTGCCCATGGCATAATGTAAACGAGGCCAAAACTTAGAAGTGAACGTTGGATCTCTATCTGATACAATTGACACTGATGCCCCATGTAAACGGATAATCTCATCAACGTACATATGTGCGTACTTGTCAACAATGTAGGTGGTCTTAACTGGAATAAAATGGGCTGACTTCGTCAATCGATCTACAATCACCCAAATAGAATCATGCCCCTTTTGTGATCGTGGCAATCCTAAAACAAACTCCATCGTTACATGTTCCCACTTCCATTCCAGAATAGGCAATGACTGTAATAATCCTGTCGGCTTCTGATGCTCCGTGTTCACTTGTTGACATACTAAACACTTACCTACAAATTCGGCAATCTCACGTTTTATATTATTCCACCAGTAATACTCTTTCAAATCTCTGTACATTTTAGTACCTCCCGGATGCATAGAGTAAATAGAACTATGTGCCTCTTCTAATATATCCTTCTTTAAGTGTGGATCATTAGGTACACTAATCCTATTTTTATAACACAACGATTCATTATTCTTAATCTCAAAGTCACTCTCTTTACCATCCAAGACATCTTGTTTCTTCTTTTCAAGGAATGGCTCACCGACCTGCAAATTTCTTATGCGTTCTTCCAATAAGGGTCTCATTATGACATGTTCTAATAAGCCTCCCTTATTTGAAAAACTTAATTCAATACCCATCGATGCCAAGTCAAGGATATTTCCCACACGTGCACACTATATGCAACCTAGAATCCCCGTTGATTTTTTACTCAAAGCATCTGCTACTACATTGGCCTTACTAGGATGATGATGAATGGTACAGTCAAAGTCTTTAATCAACTCTATCCAATGCCTATGCCTTAAATTCAAGACTATCTGTGTAAATAAATACTTCAAACTTTGATGGTCAGTGAAAATTTCACACGTCTCTCCATACAAATGATGTCTCCATAATTTCAAGGCAAAAACAATAGCTGAAAGTTCTAAATCGTGTGTAGGATAATTACGTTCATGCGTCTTCAACTGTTTAGATGCATAAGATATTACCTTTCCATGTTGTATGAAAACACAACCCAGGCCCTGATGTGAAGCCACAATATAAATCACAAAACCTTATCCACTGGATGGAATAGTGAGAACTGGAGTTGATACTAGCCTATTTTTCAACTTTTTAAAGATGTGCTAACATTCATCACTCCACAAAAATTTCACTTCCTTTCGGGTTAATTTAGTCAACGGTAAGGCTATAGATGAAAACCCCCTTATGAATCTTCTATAATATCCAACCAATCCTAGGAAACTCCTTATCTCCGTTACATTTCTTGGTCTTTCCCATTGCACAATTGCCTCTACCTTCTTAGGGTCAACATAAATTCCATATCCCGAAACAACATGGCCCAAAAATACTACCTGATTCAACCAAAACTCACATTTGCTAAACTTAGCAAACAATTGACTATCTCGCAAAACTTGCAATACAACTCTTAGATGCTTCTCATGTTCCTCTTGGCTAGGTGAGTATATCAAAACATCATCGATAAAGACAATCATAAACGAATCTATGAGAGGATGAAATACCCGATTCATTAAATCCATAAACACTGCAGGAGCATTTGTTAACCCAAATGGCATTACCAAAAATTCATAATGACCATAGCGAGAATGAAAAGCTGTCTTAGAAATGTCACAATCTCTCACCCTTAATTGATGATAACCCGATCTCAAATCAATTTTTGAAAACACTTTAGCACCCTGTAATTGATCAAACAAATCATCAATACGAGGAAATGTATATTTATTTCAAATTTTTACCTTGTTCAACTGCCGATAATCAATGCAATGTCGCATGGTTCCGTCCTTCTTTTTCACAAATAATACCGGAGCACCCCGTGGCGATACACTAGGTCGAATAAAACCTCGATCTAGCAAATCTTGCAGTTGAACCTTTAACTCCTTTAGTTCCACAGGTGCCATTTTATATGGAGAAATAGAAACTGGAGTTGTACCATACACTAAATCGATAGTAAACTCTACCTCTCTGCTCGGTGGGAATCCTGGTAATTCATCTGGGAACACATCTGCAAAATCCTTAATGACTGGGATATCTTCTAATTTTTGCAATTCCCTATTTGTATCCACAATATATTCTAAAAATCCTTTACAACCCCTATTTAACAATTTCCTCGCCCGAAGGGAAGAAATAAGAGAGTTCAGAACCACATTTCTTTCCCCAGTAAATTTGAATTCTTCCTCCCCCGGCATATTAAATGTAACCTCCTTACGAAAATAGTCAATTGATGCATGGTAGGAAGATAACCAATACATACCCAAGATAATATCAAAATCTCGAATATCTAGTGGAATTAAATCAATGGTCAACTCCCTCTCCCCCACATAGAAAACATAATTTTTATACACAAGCTCCACTAACATCACATCCCCCATAGGTGTAGAAATATATAAACCACGATCTAGATAAGAACATGGTCTACCCAAATGCATGGTAAATGATAGTTCTACGAATGAATGAGTAGAAACTGGATCAATAAGTACGTAAGCATATTTTTTCATGACAGAAAATGTACCTGTCACCACATCTGGAGTAGCCTGAGCATCCTGTAAAGTCATAGAAAATACTCGTCCAGGAGCCATGGAACCACTAGCATGTCCTGTACCTACTCCTCTCCCTATGCCTCCAGGTGATGAACGTCGACTAGTAGTAGTTGATTAAATCCCTCCCAGTAACGTAGGACAGATCTTTTTGGTATGACTAATTTGATGACAGTGATAACACTCTACCCCCTTTAACTTAGGATAATCTGGACTGATATAACCCTCAGCTTTGCAAAAATAACATGTAAAAGGCTTAGACTTCGCATTGTCATTCTCCTTTCGTTTGTTCTGTTAGCCCATCGATCCTACACCCCTAAAACTACTTGGTGTCCTATTCTGAACATAATTTCCAGTCCCTCTATCGCGCTAAAATCTTTGAATCCCTTGTTTTGAGTATTCTACATTGCCTTCCTTTTGCTAAGATGGATCAAATCTACTCCTCTTTCCCCTTTGTTCCTTATTCTTTATTGCATCGTTAACATCTCCTTCAACCATCATAGCTTTGTTAACTAAAGAAGTATAATCTACCATTTCAAGTGCAGTGAGTCTAGACTTGATAACCAAATTTAACCCATCCTGAAATCTGGTGCATTTGTCGTCCTCATTGTGTAAGAAATGTAATGAAAATCGAGACAAAGATATAAATTTAGTTTCATACTCCCTGACCGACATATTCCCCTGAGTCAATGATAAAAATTCTCTCTCTTTTTGCTTCCAATACATGCGAGGAAAATACTTTTCATATAAGGCTTTAATAAAGGAATCCCAAGTAATTACCTCACCTCCCTCTGGAGTAAGCAATAAATGTTTGGAAGACTCCCACCAATATTTCGCTTCTCCCTTCAACATGAAAGTAGCCAAAATCACCTTCTGCACGCCAGGTACATTCATCACCCCAAAGATAACTTCTGTGTCTCTAACCCAAGACTCAACTTCTAAAGGATCTACAGAACCTGAGAATGCTGGGGGGGTCAATTTGATAAACTTCTCGTACAGAGTATTCTTCTCCTCTCGTTGTATTTCTCTTTCTCTTCTAACCAAAGTATTCTCCTCCAAGAATTTGGCTTGTTGTTCTGCTATTTGCGTAATAAACATGTTTTGTTGTTCTTCCATTAAAGTCATGGCACGAGCCATTTTCTGCATATCTGTAAGCTGTTTAGGAGCCCCCTCTACATTATTTGGATTTTGTTAGTTTACTATATTTGAAGACTTCTCATCCACCCTCTCATGAACATTTTCTCCTTCCATATCTTACTATCTGTCATAAACCATAATTACAGAAACAAGAATACAACATTTATTTCTAACATAATGGTTAGTATTTCTCACAAATTAATATAAATGACCCACACCACACTATTTCTGCCACTGCCACATCTAGACTCTCTAACCCCAGAATATAAAAACCTAAAGCTCTGATACCAAGTTGTCACCCCCTAACCCCATTAGGATATAATTAACTAAATAGTTCACAAACCACATTTATTATTTATTCATTTATTTAGTAATACATATTGAAACAACTTCAAGGTCAAAAGACGGAATACTAAAAATCCAATCATTTTAAGGAGACATAATTTAAACAGAACCGAAATACTATTTAACTTAATTACAACTAGTACAGTGTATCAAACAAAACTAACAAGAGTCCACTATTATTCAGTCAACCTCCTAGACCTGGCAATGGCAGCTTCAGAACCTGAAAATGTAAACATATAAAACAATGAGTTTAAAAACTCAGTGAATGTACTACATATCGATACATTAAAAGTACTATTTTATCATCTCAACATAACAATATATATCCATGTTTGTGCCAAAATAGGCCATATACATATCCGGAGTTAATAAACCCCACATCTCCTGCCCGTAGGCAATAATCATATCCATAGATTTTAATAACCTAACATCTCCTGAATTGCATAGCAACTCAACATATCTTGACTTTTATAAAGCCATAACATCTCAACATCTCTTGACTTTTAGCAAGCCAAAACATCTCAACATCTATTTACTTTTAACAAGACATAACATCTCAATATATAATACATACACATCACATCCATAATCCACTCAGTAAGTACACTCACATTGGGTTGTTAACTATGTATTCCCGTTTCATTCTGGTGGAGCTGAACTGGGTTGATTTGACCGTACACCTGTTAATCCAACTAAATCGGTACTAAATATCAATCATAAGTATTATTTTATTATATCTATGTAGCCTTCAATGACTATAAACAACAATATAATTCTACTCAAGTCACATTCCATAAAACATGTGTAACGACAAAACAATGGTATACATGTTGATAAAGTTATGGACATTCAACCGTAGGAAATACCTCATAAGGAATTTATAAATAAACCCAAGTAAATATAATATCATACTTCTCAATGTATATACACATGAAACAGGTACTCAAAATACTCTTTGAAAAGAGCAGATAAAAACTTTCTTTCATAGGGTATCCAATATGGCCTCAAATTATTGTCCTACATCCTTAACCATCCCATATTCATAAATAGTACAAATACAGGTGTCCAAGCTTATCAATATGAAAACATATCTGAATATACTTTCCGTTACAAGTGACAGTGTAATTTTTCAAGCTTCCTAGGGCAAGTTATGGCCATTTCTTTACAACACAAGAAATTTGCCCTACAAACTCCTCTATTGTTCCTTCAACTTCCTAGAATTTTCATAATTTTTCTATAGCTTAAATTTCCATGATTTTCAACCCATTTTCAATAAACATACTTAATAATATAGATATTAAAGTTTCATAATCTTTTGACTTCATTTGCTATGTCAAAAGCTTGACCAAACTCAGGGTATACAAAAATTAAATATCCAAACAGCAAATATGTACCAACTTGAAACCATCACCAAGGCCCAACCCCAAGGACTTAAATTCTATTTTTTGGATATGATATGAATATATGCGTCTACTTTCATATCCAATTAGAATTTCTAAATTCCAGTAAGCACACAAATATATATATATGCAAGCTTGAATACAAAGGGTTTCAATACAAACCAATATGGCCTATAAACACTACCTACCTCACAAATGTACCAATACATATTATCACAAACGGTGGTGGTATTTTAATCCATAATTGACGATTTATATACTTTGAAATAAGTATAATACAAGATTAAAACACTATTAATCACAAACTTATACCTTGAAAATACTTTAAGGATTTTCTTGGAATTTTCCTAGCCTTTCTTGTAATCTTTCTTCTTTAAACTTCCACTTTCTCTTTCCTTAAGCTTAAATCTCTCACAACTGAACCTAGGGTTCTATTTTCTGAAGAAATAAGTTAAAGGTAGAGTTTTAAGTCGTCCAAGGCTTCCTCCCATTCCCACCAATCAAATTAAACCACTCGGTTTACTAAAAGACAATATTCCACTTAAAGGGAATGGACATATTTGCCCCTTGTTCGTAAATTCAGCCTAACTTCTTACTCAAACATCCGTTTGATGCACCGTTTATTGTGTTACAACCCTAACTCACATGTCTACAACTATATAGCTTTCACCCCTAGTCATTTGTAATGTTATAGGGGTCAAAACTAGTCTTAAACAGGAACATTTCTGTCGAAAATAACAAAATTTTGTGTTCGGACATAACTCGACATTTCACGATTTATTAAAGTAGGATTAGACTAAACATAATCACTTAAAATTAGATATACTAATAACACATTATTCATATCACATAATATAAGCATGATTAAAATATAATTTATCATAATTATATCTGGGTAGCAAGTTGTCACCCCCTAACCCCATTAGGATATAATTAACTCAATAGTTCACAAACCACACTTATTATTTATTTATTTATTTAGTAATACATTAAAAAAACTTCAAAGTTGTTATGCGGAATAAAAAAAATAATACAATCGTTTTAAGGAGACATAATTTAAACAAAACTCACATACCACTTAACTTAATTACAACAAGTACAATGTACAAAACAAACTAACGAGACAATACTACTATTCAATCAACATCCTCGACTTGGCAGTGGCAACTTCAAAACCTGAAAATGTAAACATATAAAACCATGAGTTTAAAAACTCAGTGAATGTACTACATCTCTATATAGTAAAAGTACTATATTAACATCTCAACATATAAATATATCCATCTCGGGGCCAAATTAGGCCATAAACATATCCGGAGTTAATAAACCCCACATCTCTTGTCCGTAGGAAATAATCATCTCTATAGGTATTAATAACCTAACATCTCCTGAATTGCATTACAATTCAACATATCTTGACTTTTATAAAGTCATAACATCTCAACATCTCTTGAATTTTAATAAGTCATAACATCTTAACATCTCATGAATTTTAATAAGCCATATCATCTCAATATATAATACATACACATCATATCCATAATCAACTCAGTAAGTACACTCACCTTGGGTTGTCAACTACGTATTCACGTTTCCCTCGGGTGGGGCTGAACTTGGTTGATTTGACCTTACACCTTTTAATCCAACCAAATCAGTACTGAATCTCAATCATAAATACTATCTTAATATATCTATGTAACTTTCAATGACTTTAAAACAACAATATAATTCTACTGAAGCCACATTCCATGAAACATGTGTAAAGACGAAACAATGGTATATATGTTGATAAGGTTATGAACATTCAATCATAGAAAATACCTCGTAAGGAATTTATAACTAAAATCAATTAAACATAAAAGTATACTTATAAATGTATATCCACATGAAATATGTACTCAAACACCCTTGGGAAAGAGCAGATATAAACCTTCTTTCATGGGGTATCCAGTATGGCCTCAAATTATTGTCCTCCATACTTAACCATCCCATACTACTAAATTGTATAAATACATGTGTCCAACCTTATCAATATGAAAACATATATGAATATAGTTTCCAGTACAAGTGATGGTGTAATTTTTCAAGCCTCCTAGAGCAAGTTATGGCCATTTCTTTATAAGATAACAAATCTTCCCTACAAGGTCCTCTATTGTTCCTTCAACTTCCAAGAATTTTCATAATTTTTATACAGCATAACTTTCCATGATTTTCAACATACTTTCAGTACACATACTCAATAGTACAGAATTAAAGTTTTATAATATTTGTACTTCATTTGCTATCTCAAAAGCTTGACCAAACTCAAGGCATACCTAAATGAAATATACAAATAACAACTATATACCAACTTGCAACCATCACTAAGGCCTAACCATAATGATTTAAATTCTAATTTTCGGATATGATATGAATATATTAGTCTATTTTCATATCCAATTGGAATTTCTGAATTCCAGTAAGTACACAAAGAGATATGCAAGTTTTAATACAAAGGGTTTCAATACAAAGCAATATGACCTGTAACACCACTTATCTCACATATGAACCAATACATATTATCACAAAGGAGGATGGAATTTTAATCAATACTTCACGATTTATATACTTTGGAATAAGTAAAATAGAATATTAAAACAATATTAACACATAATTTTACCTTGAAAACGCCTTAAGGATTTTCTTGGAATTGTTTTCCTAGCTTTTTCTTGTAACCCTTTCTTCCTTAACTTTTATTTCTCTTTCCTTAAGCTTAAATCTCTCAAAACTGAACCTAGGGTTATATTTGCTGAAGAAATAAGTTAAAAGAAGAGTTTAAGTCGTCAAAGGCATGCCTCCTTTCCATCCAATCAAAATAATCCATATGGTTTACTAAAAGACATATTCCCACTTAAAGGAAATGGACAGGTTTGCCCCTTGTTCGTAAATTCGGCCTAACTTCTTACTCGGACATCCATTTTATGCACCGTTTATTGTGTTACAACCCTAACTCACATGTATACAACTATATAGTTTTCACCTCAAGTCATTTGTAATGTTATAAGGGTCAAAACTAGTCTTAAACACGAATATTTCTATCAAAAATAAGAAAACTTTGTGTTCGTACATAACTCGACATTGTACGATTTATGAAAGTAGGATTAGACTAAACATAATCATTTAGAATTAGATATACTAATAACAAATTATCGATATCACATAAGATAAGCATGCTTTAAATATAATTTATCATAATTATATCCGAGTTGTCACAGCTACTCCCCAAAATTTTCCACGAGGATGGTATAGGAAGGATTGGTAAAGTTTAACTCGAGACAGTTGAAACTAATTGGTAAGGCTTGGTGTATAACATCGGTGGGGGTATTCGGTAATGTATTGTATGGGAGATATAACAGAGATTGCATGAGATGTGAGATTAATAACCGGATTTGTCCTTACCAGTTATGCTTTTTTTTTAATTTTGGGACAAATTTTGTTATAAGGGGGGAAGTATGTAATACCCCGTAATTTTAGTGACTTTGAAAATGAGTTAAATTAAAATTTAACGGGCTTAATTGGAATTAATTTTAAATTAATTAATTGGGATTAATCTGGATTTTATATTAGTTGTGGATATTGAAATATATGATTCTGAATATTACATAGTGGTATTTAAGTAATACATGAATATGATGTTATTTATATTACCACGAGTTACTAATACTGTAGTTATGAAACTTTAGTCAGGACGCAATATGGGTCGTGTCGGGACTAATTTAAATGAATAAAAAGGAAACATTATTTTATATCAACCTTATGGTCGTTTCGAGTGTGATGTTGCATCCAGAAGGGTCGAAATAGTCAGAAAAGTTATTCGAGTGTTGGATTTGGGTCTCGGGTCACTTTGGAGATGAAAGGACACCCCAAAGGGGCATTTTAGTCATTTTATTTGGAAGGCGAGTAGTAATTTCGGGATTTGATTTATTATAAAGGGGATGGATTAGAGAAATGTAGGTTCATTTCATTTTATCACAAAACATTTTAGAGGTATTAGTGTGAAAGAAAGTTAAGAGTTTCTTGGGAGGAGAAGAGGTTTCTTAGGAAGTAGGAGAGACTTTTGGGGAAGGCCAAATTGGATTAACCACCTTCTACTACCAGCACCACCACCGAAAAGTCACCGGAAAATGAGGAAATAATTCTACACCATCATCACCAAAGGTTCAGACCTACATAATTAAGGCAAGTGTAATTCTTGCTTTATTTTATTGCTTACAATATCCATGCCAGATTGGTTAAGTAAGAACTATGAACTTACATGATTTAAGGATGAACTATAGAATTTTTGGAATTTGTTTTTGATATGGAAATTAGATAGAATAAATCTCTTTCTGTTTAAATGATTCAATCCACGAGTTTTGGGTTTCAAATGATAGAAGAAGTCCGAGTTAATATGAATTTTTGAGAAATAATAACCTATGAGAATTAAGGGAATAATAGTATTTAATCCAAACTATTTGATGATTTTAGTTTGTTTGATTATTAGAAACTGATAAAAAATCTTGCTATATCAATTGAGATTAATTAGGAGAAGTTTTGGATTCATTTGTGTTGGTTTCTATGAAAAAGAAAGTGGATAAACACATGAAAAAAAATCATTGAAAAGAACGAGCATTGTATGATAATTTAGGACTGTATTAAGAGGAAACTGGTAGCGTGCCCGCGAGTTTTTATATAAAAGCATGTTTTACACAACTTTGCAGTTTTATGTTTGTTTCAAAATCGGAGCAAAAAAGCCTCAAAAGTGTAATTTTATATTTCTAGAAGAATGTACTTTTAAAAAAAAAGTTTGGAAAAAGGTAATTTGTCCCATGGTGAGATTTTATTCATTTTCGTACATTAACAAGGTGGGAGGGACTTGGGTTATTGTTGGAAAATTATATGGATTTGAGGATTAAATTTTGTGAGAGATATCTACATAATTATTATACGATTTAGAGGAAAATAATCGTTATAGCTAGTACGGGTAATATTGAGGATATATACGAGTACTTGGGTTGGATAAAAGAACATGTGAGTAATAACTACATAAGAAATGTATGATGATAATCATGATTACATGTGTGGTTAGTATTCAATAAATATGATGAGTACTTGTGATAGGATGAATTCCTAATATGATATTGGTAGCGTAAGTACCTAATTTTATATAGGTAGATGATAATGCCTATTGTTTAATAATTTGTGTGTATGACATACCTAGCTTACTTGCTATCGACGGGAGGTATACGCGTGAGGGAATTCTTATCCTGATGAATATATGGGACCTTTGACTTATCGCTTGAGAACATAGGACTTAGGTCGATTACCATTAGTGAGAACAGTGGTATAGAATGGCCATTTGGGTGCGTAGGTATGTGCGTAGCCCAAAGGCTTAGGACTATGTTCACCTCCATTATTTGTTATTGATATTTGTGGTTGCAGGATTTTTTACCGAACCTATAGTCCCATATACGGAGACAAGCTATATTGGGACATGATAGCAGAGTAATGCATGCACCGCTGCTTTGTTTCGGGGTGCCGTATTGTATTTTATATATATATATATATAGATAATGAATTGAATGAATATGTATCTACAGGTTAGATCTATCTTCTGTGTTAATTAAGTAAAATTGAAATATAATAGCATGTAATTAATTAGCATGATAATACTTAATTATGTTGAATAAATAAAAACCTTTTGGGGATTTATTTTAGACATGTTCTAGTGTAAGGTGATTATCGACATAGATTGACTTGTTGTATATGAGGCCAAGATCAATGGTATAGTCAGCGTATTATCTTTAGCAAGAGAGTGAAGAAGTATACTTATATATAAATAGACAAAACCTGTTGGGAAGTTATATACTATAGACTTATATATAAATAGACAAAATCTGAGGAGTTTGGATGACCAACTATTTTAGGTAGTAGTGTATCGTGTGGGGGGGTTCCTTGTTTCGATTTTGCTCTGCGAGACACCCCACACATGAAACTAATGAACGTTGGGAGTCGAAGGAAGTTGGGTCTTTAGGATATGAGTTTATAACTTTTACTATTATATGTATATATATTAATCATTGAATTATGAGTTGTGGTATGATTTGAGGCTAACGAATTCGCCAAATGTGAATGTTGAAATCATGGTGATACGGATTATATTATAAGTAGTCAGTTAATTAAGGGTAACCTTGCAGAGAAATCACATTCATTTAGATTTTATAACAGAATGTACACACATAGGGTGTATGGCCTCTCTGGATGGTTAGATTGTAGTATTTTCCATAATTGTGATACAGTAAGTATTTTTGAGGTTAATGAAATTGGAAGTTGTGACTTCAGGATTTAGTTGTTTGATGATGTAGGACCGCTACTCACCAAAATTTTCCACGAGTATGGTATAGGAAGGATTGGGTAAAGTTTAACTCGATATAGAAACTAAAGGCTTGGTGTATAACATCAGTGGGGGTATTTGGTAATGTATTGTATGGGCGGGTACGATAGAGATTGCATGAGATGTGAGATTAATACCCGGAGTTATCATTACAAGTTATGCTTTTTTTTTCAAATTTTAGGACAAAATTATGTTATAAGGGGGGAAGTATGTAATACCCCATAATTTTAATAACTTTGAAAATGAGTTAAATTAAAAGTTAATGAGATTAATTGGAATTATTTTTAAATTAATTAATTGGGATTAATCAGGATTTCATATTTGTTGTGGATATTGAAATATATCATTCTGAATATTACTTAGTGATATTTAAGTAAAATATCAATATGATGTTATTTATATTGTCGTGATTTACTAATACAGTAATTATGAAACTTTAGTCGGGACGCGGTATGGGACGTGTCGGGACTAATTCAAATGAATAAAAAGGAAACATTATTTCATATCAATATTTTGGTAATTTTGAGTGTGCCGTTGCATCCGGAAGGGTCGAAATATTGAAAAAAGTCTATTTGGATGTTGGATTTGGGTCTCAGGTCACTTTGGAGATGAAAGGACACCCCGAAGGGGCATTTTAGTCATTATATTTTGAAGGTGAATAGTAATTTTGGGATTTTTCTTATTATAAAGGTGATGGATTAGAGGAACGTAGGTTCATTTCATTTTATCACAAAACATTTAAGAGGTATTAGTGTGAGAGAAAGTTCAGAGTTTCTTGGGAGGAGAAGAGGTTGCTTAGGAAGGAGGAGAGACTTTTGGGGCAAGCCAAATGGGATTAACCACCTTCTACCACTAGCACAACCACCGAAAAGTCACCGGAAAATGAGGAAAGGATTCTACACCATCATCACCAAAGGTTTAGACCTACATAATTAAGGTAAGTGTAATTCTTGCTTTATTTTATTGCTTACAATACCTATGCTAGATAGGTTAAGTAAGAAGTATGAACTTCCATGATTTAAGGACGAACTATAGAGTTTTTGGAATTTCTTCTTGATATGGAAATTAGATAGAATAAGTCTCTTTCTATTTAAGTGATTTAATCCAAAAATTTTGGATTTCAAATGATAGAAGAAGTCCGAGTTAATATGATTTTTGGAGAAATAATAACCCATGAGAATTAAGGGAATAATAGGATTTAATCCAAACTATTTGATGATTTTAGTTTGTTTGATTATTAGAAACTGATCAAAAATCTTGCTATATCAATTGAGATTAATTAGGAGAAGTTTTGGATTGATTTGTATTGGTTTTGATGAAAAAGAAAATGGATAAAACGCATGAAAAAAAATTGCTGAAAAGGATGAACATTGTATGGTAATTTTAGGACTGTTTTAAGAGGAAATTGGCATTGTGCACAACTTTGCAGTTTTATGGTTTTTCAAAATCGGAGCCGAAAAGCCTCAAAATTGTAATTTTATATTTTTGGTAGAATGTACCTTTAAGGAAAAAAAATATTGGAAAAAGGTAATTTCTCCCATGGTGAGATTTTATTAATTTTGGTACATTAACAAGGAGCGAGGGACTTGTGTTAATGTTGGAAAATTATATGGATTTGATGATTAAATTTTGTGAGAGATATCTACATAATTATTATACAATTTAGAGGAAAATAATCATTATAGTAAGTACGGGTAATATTGAGGATATATACGAGTACATGGGTTGGATAAAAGATCATGTAAGTAATAACTAAATAATAAATGCATGATGATAATCATGATTACAAGTGTGGTAGTATTCAATAAATACGACGGGTACTTGTGATATGATGAATTCCTAATATGATATAGGTAGTGTAAGCACCTAATTTTATATAGGTACATGATAATGCCTACTGTTTGATAATTTGTGTGTATGTCATACCTAGATTACTTTCTATCGACGGGAGGTATACACGTGAGGGCAGTCTTATCCTGATGAATATATGGGACCTTCGACTTGTCGCTTGAGATCATAGGACTTAGGTTGGTTACCATTAGTGAGAATAGTTGTATAGAATGGTCATTTGGGTGCTAGGTATGTGTGTAGCCCAAAGGCTTAGGACTATGTTCAACTCCATTATTTGTGGTTCATATTTGTGGTTCGAGGAATCTTTATTGAACCTGTACTCCCCTAAACGACGACAAGCTATATTGGGACATGATAGCAGAGTAATGCATGTATTGTATATATATATATATATATATATATATATATATATATATATATATATATATATATATATATATATATATATATATATATATATATATAATTAATTCAATGAATATGTATTTACTGGTTAGATCTATCTTCTGTGTGAATTAAGTAAAATTGAAAGATAATAGTATGTTATTAATTAAGTATGATAATGCTTAATTATGTTGAATAAATAAAAAGGCTTATTCATGTTGAATGTTATTGGATATATGTAAATTATACGGGATAGATATGGACTATATTAGTTGACACAATTATGAACTAGAGAATAATAACTAGTATGATTTAGAGGTACGTTAGGTGTGCACTCTAGATGGGAGGTGAGAATCTCAAGAGAGAGTCCGATAATCTAACATGTATATTATAAGTGATAAATATTGCAATTATTCACTTGCTGTTTTCAAAACTATTTTTACCATCGAGCTCTGACCCGTTTCCTTGCATATCCTCTTTTCTCTCTTGTATCTTCTATATATGGTGTCTAGCCGTAGGGACACCAGTCATAGAGGATTATGATGGTTGTCGAGCTATGGAGCTATGGAGTATTGTTTAGACGCCTTCATTTATTTGATTCATACTCTGTAGTGATCTTTCATTTAGGGCATGTCGTCCCAGAGGATTACCGCTGTTTCTCTTCTATCTGAGTCAGTATTTTTTACTCGTGTCGTTGTGTTACATTTAATAGTGTTGGTGTTTATGTATTGAGATATTTTCTGGAAAGTTTATTCGAATTGCATTTAAATTCTATTGTGACATCTATTCAGTTTATTATTGTTGTGGAATGGAATGTGTGTAATTGTTCGAAATGATAAAATGAAATTTTATTAAATTAAAATTGGAAAGTTTTTAACACCTATCATTTTTATTATGCTAGATTGATATATTTATATGTTAAAATAATGTCTAATTAAAGGTCGACGTGTGACGAGTATTTTATATGAAAACACTTATTCGGGGTGCCGCCTCATGGATGGGTTGTATTTATTTGGAGAAGCGATGGGAGTAGTCGGATTTTTTACTTTGGCTCGATGTAAAGTTTGGTATTGAGTCGGCTTACGGACACTTTCCTCAAAATGATTTTGAAAATGATTTTTCATGTTTTGTAACTGTTCTCGAGTCATTCGATTAGCAGTGATTTAACTGATGAGACTTCCAGTTCAATTAACATATGTGATGGATTAGATTCAAGCATTTTTAGTACAAAACTTGTAAATCGCATACCAGAATCCATTAATAGGGGTCGTTTGAAAATATATTAACATGTATGTATAATTTATTGCCACATATATGTGGGGTATTTCTTCAAAATTTGGGCTGAGGTACTTTACCCTCCCATTAAAAAGTTGACTTTTTGTTGGGGGAGTGCACCTTTTTCTGGTGTTTTTTTCAGTCGGATAGAGATTCATCTAGAATTCTTGACTTTTTATTATTTTTTCATTCTCTAGTTGGGCATAGCTTCGACTAGATGCATTTGTTTTTTTAAAATTTCTGTAGAGATTTGACTCTCTTTGTGACTTAGAACCGACTTTGCGTAAGTACCATCTCTCCTTTTGAGGGGAAAATGACTTTTTTTAATTACGAGCTGCCTTTAGACTTTCAGAATGAGCTCGAGTATCTTAAATGCTCGTGGGAGAAGAAAGTTATAAAATCGAATCATTGTCAGATTTTTGGGCTCTCGGTGGTTTTCCAAGTGCTAAAAATGAGATATGGGTGTCTCAATTGAACAAAATGATAAGGTCCATTGTTTTTACCTGAGGCTACTTAATCGGCATAAATTATTCACATTTATTTCTGTAATTTAGATACATTTATCATCTCGTACGATGTTAATTCTATGATTTTATCTCATATCATCGCTACTAATGACTCCATGCAAGTACATCGTGTTTCGTGTATTTCTCTTATTTTGTGCAGATATTCGATACACTTGAAAGGGAGAGCGAAATAGGAATGAAGTTCAAAAATTAGAAAGTAAAGTTAAGGGAAAATTTATAATTAGACAGCTGAAATCCGAACGCAGTACCTAAAGAGAAGATGAAGTTCATGAGCTCACGAGCTCGTAGGAAGAAATGACACCCAATGGAAGATAAAAGGAAAATTCAAGATGCGAACCGATTTCATCAAAGAAGGAAATCGGTTCGGTTTTGCTAGAAAATATGGCCTCCGTGCTAGAATTACGAACCGGTTTACCCATTTATAAAGACCAATCCGAATTGGTTCGGCGAGATGGCAAATATTAATACTTAACCTTTTAAAAATAAGAGTTTTGCAGAAGTAAAACACTTAGAAGAAATGCAATAGCTTTGTATTTTGTTCATTCTAGGTTCAGTAGGAATTCGTAAAGAGAGAAAAGAGAGCTAGAAGGAGGAACAAACCCTAAAAGAATTATATTTCAAGTTTTAATGCAATTTCTGGATATTATTCATCAGTAAAAATTTTTGTGTTCTTTCTCCATCTTGTTCTTTCAATTTATGCATGTTTGCTTTATATTTATGGGTTTACAATTGATTATAGATTTAATTTAATGTTATATATGACTACATGTAATGTAAAAATTATTTGTTTGGTTCATAGACACATGATAGGATGATTTTCTAGGGGTTGTTATACATGTACCCAACCCTATATGTTTTTCATGGATATAAAACAAGTTCTTAAAATAAATAAATGATATAAAACGTGATGTATTATTGAAACCACTATTGTAGAACTTTAAACTTTGTTTGCCCTAGGTAACCGGAGTTTTTAGTTATGCAATGTGCATTTTGATAATTTTATCATGTGCTTTATATTATTTATTCCTTACAAATTGTGCGGATTAATTCCCTCGTATATATAATTCTTGGAATAATTAAAGCCTCTTTTCGATTAATTATTTAAATCATGACTAGTTTTATATTTAGTAAAATTACAAGGAGTTGGAGGATTATATCCCGACCTTATTTTCCTCGCGTATAGTTTAAATAAAAAAAAATTATTCTTGCATTCATAGTACTTTATTCGGTTGTTTTAATTTATTACTTAATAGTTATTATCCAAATCATCATATTTACTTTTCGTTCGATGAGTTGAGTGTTAGATTAGTTGTCTCTCCTAGTTGTCGTTATGCTTTACGTCTTAGTCCCTGAGTTTGATATATGACTTGCTCGGATTATTACTTAAGACATATGCTTACACTTGAGTTGTATTCACATTTTGAGCAAAGTATGCTACCATGTGTATGGAAGAGATAATTTACTCTGACACGACTTCTACTAATCGGTTAAAGTGACATGGCGCCTTTTGTCGATTGACAAAATGTCATGGCAAGAGTTTTGGGGCATCTTTTTATGTTTACTCTTATAATTAGTCTACTGATACGACGCAAATATTGCGTATTTCACCCGTTAACATACGCGTTATTAGCCCCCTCGGGTATCTTAATCCCTATATTTATGCTCGTTAACCAGACAACCTCGGATTTCTATGTTAACATGTTTTGCAGGGGTTAATTGAGCTTTTGTAGGTATTTGGATGCTTAATGTGAACTTCGGATGCGTTTCGCTCGATTTTCGTATACTATCGCACGCGCAAGGGCATTTTAGTCTTTTGACAGATTGGGCACCTGGCCCGGCATCTTCACGGAAGTTGTAGCTCTCCTCGCTAGCTTCGCGTGGCCGCGAACGGTGCGCGATTCCGATTCATAACGACAAAGTTACGGCGATTTGAGCGACGTTGGATTGTATGCCAATGCAGGGGGAATTGCAGGCTGCCCCTGATTGATCGATCGATCGAGCCTGGGGGTCGATCGATCGAGCCTTATTATTTTTGCCAAATTTTCCACTGTCGATCGATCGACCACAGGGGTCGATCGATCGATCCCCTGTTTTTCCCCTGCATATATTTTCTTTCTTTTCTTTCTTCTTTTCTTTTATTGCAACTTACTATATAAGAGAGTTTTTGTTGGAATAAGAAAGAGACTCACATATTCTGAATTAGATAGTTTAGTTAGGGTTTGGTGTGGAGAGTTCATTTCTCTCTTCTTCTTGGATTGACAACCCATGTGGTATGTAAGATTGAACTATTCACTTCCTCTCCATTTATATAGTTTGTTCTTCTTCTTCTCTTGCCTTGTAATTTAGTTTCAATGATTTCTAACTAGTTTACATGTTTTAATTCTTTCTTTATTAGTTTAATTAGCATAATTTAGTTTAACTCACCATGCACCCTTAGATAAATAGGGTCGGGATTTCATTTTCGCCATTTTCGGGCCCCGAGCTCCGAATACTAGGTTTAGTGCAAAATCGCGTTTAATTGAAACCGCGTGTATTAAAGTTGGATTGTTATGCGTTTAGCTTTATTTGTCACGCAACTTCAGTGTTTATAGCGACAATCCGAATTTAATCCGCGTGCGATCATTTTTCAGTTAAATGTTTTATCTCGCAACTTTGGGTTAAATTCCTTCTTGCGTGATGTTTATGCTTAATTATAAATGCTCGATTAGATTGCTTTCGAGCCTTAACTCTAGTTAGTAGTTGTTTCGATCCGTTTGGTAGAATGCGATCCCGATCCTCGCTTTCCTTTAAATTAGCATTAACTTATTCTTTTCTTTTGTCACCATAACCACCCTATCACCTTTTCACTTATTTATTTTACACTTTTATTCGTGAAGTAATTAAACAATTAACATCTAAAATTCAATTACTCCCTGTGGATTTACGATACCCGACTTATCGCTTTACTTGCTTGTCAAGTGTAGTTGTAGTTTAGGTTTCTTTTGTATTGAGTCGGCGAAACGAAAACAACGGTTAGCGTGCCTACGCGACGCTACTTTTCGCGACCGATCAAAATGGCATCGTTGCCGGGGAGTTTGTTTTAGATAGTAATTGCTTTATTATTTCGTAGTATTTTTCCTTTTGTATTTGTATTCTTTGTTTTAACCTTTTTTGCAGTATTTGCATACTTTGAGTGCTAAGAAACTTGTATTCGCGGTTGCTCACTTTATATCTTGGATTCTCAATCTTTCAACAACGAGGTAACCATGTCTTTCTTTTATAGTTATTACGGTTATTCTAATGATTCATACTTTGGGGATAGTTTTCAAGTTTTTCATTTTCAAGATATTCTTGAAAATGAAAGACTTGAAAACATTTATCGCAATGAAAATCGTTATTGGGAGTTGGAGTTAGATTCATATTTTGAATCCAATGACGATTTTTATTCCGATGATTTAGAAGATGAGATTTTACCAAATGAGGAGTCCGAAGCTTTTGAGCCGAGGAAGCCTACTTTGGAAGAAACTTTTCTTCTTTTCCTCCAAAGTGAGAATAACGCTATTAGTGATGAATTGGGATTTGAAGCACTTTGCGATGAGATCGATTCTTTTGTGCAAAACAATGAGGAGGTGGAAACTAGTGTTTCACCTCAATTCTTCAAAGAATTTCTCATCGAGTGTGAATCTCTCTCCCTCGAAATTCAATCTCCTTCCGACGATGAATCGATTGAGATTGAATTTGTTTCATCACCATATTCGTTTTCCGTGATCGAACCATTAGAATCACCTGTTGATTCCTATGAGTCGGTAGAAACTTTTAAAATTTCTACACTTTTTGCCGATGAGGACTCTTTACCGAACTTGTTGTCGATGGATGTTGTCCCGATGTGTGCACCATCTCCCATTCAATTTGAAAAACCATTGGGAGATGAATCGATTGTTCTTGGACCTTAAGTGTACTTTTCCCCCTTGTTATCCAAATCCCCCATCGTCCGCCTAGAATTTCAAATTGGCGATGGTTCATTTCTTTCACCGCCCACATGCCTTCCGTTGTTCAAACGGAATTCCTATTTTCCGGGAGGCATGCATGCTCGGGAGGGTCCACCATTGATCCTCCAAAGTCAAATCGTGTTTTGGATGGACCCTCAAAAATTTAAACTTTTGGTATATAGTTAATTGCACATCCAAAGTGTAGGTTGTATATACTAACTTCTTCATTTTTGTTTTTCTTAATTTTAGCCTAGTGTAATTAGCTAATCTCTTTTTCTTTCTTTTCGTATGCTTGGTTCTAACTCTTTTGTAGGTTCAACGGACTTGAACATGCGGAGATATGCGCCCCGGCACACATTTGTTAAGAAAACAATCAAAAATCACAAAAACATTTTTTTTCTTTGTTTTTAACACGCGCATCCTCACGCATTTGCATTTGTTTTTATTTTTCTTTTATTTTATTTTTTTCATTTGTTGTCGTGAATATGCGTGTGCGTTGCTCATTGTACATATTTTTATTTTTTTTTTATTTTCTTTAGCTTAGGCCTTTTTGGTGTGTATAATTAGGCCTATGTGTAATTTATTTTTATTTTATTTTTATTTTTATTTTTCTATTTTTATGTATATACATATATATATACTATATATATAGTTATATTATATTTAAACCCCCTAATTATCCCCAAATTGCAATTTTCCCCCATAAAAAATTGGAAGCAGTAGGCCTGGCCCTGCTCGATCGATCGATCGAGCCTGGCTTCGATCAATCGATCGACCAGGTTAAGCCGAGGGCTGCTGCTTTAAACCCCTCTTTTCTTTTATTCTCTCCTCTCCTCTCAAAACCGATTTAGCCCTAGATTATTCCCCACACCACATTCTCCACTTTTCTTCCAATTGCTACACATCCAGGTATAATATTAACTTGTTTTACTTGAATTTATAGTTTTTGTTAGATTTATGTCACAAATTACTAGTTTAAACCCTAGTTTGACACATTGTTTGAATGTTGGTGCTTTTCCCCTGATTTTCGTTTGTTCCAACTGTTTTTCTCATGTTTCTTGATTTAAATCCACTCATGAACATATTTTGATTACTGCATTGTTGGTTGTTCATGAGTGGGGTGGTTTTGTTGGTTCAAACTCGGTATTTTCGACCTTGACGCACATTGCGCACGCCAAGTGTTCATCAAAATGCCTAAAACAGATTTCAATCCTTATTTTGACGCGCACTTGGGTGATTTTCATGCCTTGTCGCATTCCGACATTTTTCATCGCATTGTTGCTTGTTTTCACCTCGGTTTTTGCGCACTTGCACCACCTTTTTAATTTTTACACTACTAACCATAAATTGTGCTTACACTTGCTTTGTATTGTGTAATTTGTGTTTTGTAGGTTGAAATGGCACCAAAAAAATATTCTTCTACTAGGTGTGTGCCCGCCGGGGGCGTTGATGGGTTCCGCACAGAGCAGGAGCGGGATTGGTTCCGTGCACATTTTTACACTTCCGAGCTACCGCTTGGTCATCATTTTGCATGGGTCCTTGAGGACATACCGAGGGAGGCGCGGATACTGTTGCGCCGTCAGGGGTGGGAGCCCTTTCTTTCTACTAACGGACGCGTCAACGAGGAGTTGGTACGGATTTTCTACGCGACGTTAGTAGAGGTGAAGAGCAGAGATGGGCCGACTACATATGAGGCCATGGTTCGTGGGGTGAGGATTCCATTTAGTATTTCAGACTTGGCGATTTTTATGGATGTTCCTCTCCCCGCGGATCCAGTCAGTTTTCTCGATGGGTCTATCTTCGGACGTGGGACATTGATAGAGGCCCTTTCACCGGGCGAGGCGTGGAAGAAGGGTGCTTTCCGCTCGGCTGCGATGGAGGACTTTCCTAGACTACTACACTACATCAATGTCCATTCCTTCATGGTGACGAACAACAGGTCTGAGGTTCGTCACAAGCACGCCGCACTGATCTACACTATGCTGAATGGATTGGGCAGTATAAGTTTGCCCAGTATTTTTCTTGACATGATGTGCGCGACGGTGAAGGAGGTCGCTTGGAGATATTCCCTTCCTTTTCCTTCCCTCATCACGAAGATATGTATTTCACACGGTTGCCCAGAGATGTACGCAGACCGTAGTCATGTGCCACTCGGGCTTCTCTCAAATGACAACATCACAAAAATGCTGAAGCGCGAGTGGGGGCAACCGGCTGGGAAGAGACAGAGGGCAGAGATGGCTGACTTGCCAGACGACGAGGAGGCTCAGATTCGAGAGATGGAGATGGGTGAGGGTTCGTACGCGCCACACACAAAGGATGATGCCCGCTTTGCGGCATACCAGGCCGTGCAGGAACAACCCTGGGAGGAGACCCAGCTCAGGTGGGTGACTTGGGAGTCCCGCCTGGACCAGTTGCAGGCCGAGCAGCGGCAGAATTGGTTACAGCAGCAGGCTCAGCAGGAGCAGTTTCAGGCCGAGCAGCGGCAGGAGTGGGCAGTGCAGAGGCAGGTGAGGGCACAAAGCAGACAGGATTACCGGATGATGCAGCGGATGATGAGAGATCTTTATCTGCAGCGCAGTGATTCCGACACACCAGTGCCTCCTCATTTTCAGGACCCCTCCGATCCTAGTGGTTCTGGCCACTGGGCTGTTGCTATGCTGGGTTACTTTTGTATTTTTGGGATCGGATAGTATGTTGTACTTTTTATTTTTATTTTTATTTTTATTTTTATTTTTATTTTTATTTTTATTTTTATTTTTATTTTTATTTTTATTTTTATTTTTATTTTTATTTTTATTTTTATTTTTATTTTTATTTTTATTTTTATTTTTATTTTTATTTGTATTTCTTTTATTTCAGGAGTTGTAATGTATTAAGTAATTTTGTATTGAACTTATGAAATGAGAAATGAAAATTTAGTTTGTGGTTGTTTATTGGATTTTGATGTGTGTGACCTTCCATTTTATAAAATCAAAAAGTTCACCATCAATTTATCTAGTATTTGCACTTCAGCCCCTCTATATTATTGTGACTTGTGACATAGATTCTCTTAACTTGATACATCGGTACATATTCTTCATATGCTTTGTACTAACTTGTTTTGCAGCTTCCTTTGGACTTGTACTTATGGAGATCGCTCCACGTGTGGGTAATATCATTCTTGTCCTAGCTTTGTGTTGTGTTCTTTAATGGACGCATTGAGGCCACTGCAACATTTAAGTTAGGGGGTGTAGGATATTCTATCCATTTTGCTGTTTAGTCCTTGGATTTGATTACAATTTAGTTTACAAAGCATGTTTTTGTTAAAAATTTGAAAATTTTCAAAAATATTTTCTTTCTTTTTTCTCCTTTATTGGGCATTTTGCCCTTGTTTTCGATGATAAATTTTAATAATTGCCCGATCAAATAGACAATTCAACTATGCATGTTCTCGATTTTAGAAGTTATTAGATTTTAGTCCCTAAATCATTGATAATATGAATACCTTCATGAATTAAACTTTATCCGTGAACATATGCACCATTCTTGTTATATTGATTTGGTTTAAGATTTTTATAACTCGGTATGCTTTTGCTGCATTGTATACACTTACACCGACTGAGATTAGAGACTTATCTTCATTTGTGAGTGTATACACTTTTCTTTCCTCTTTGAAAACGTTACAGTCATTGGTAATCTCTTTATTCTTTCATTGACCGTTCATTAATTGAGTTCATCATTGAAATGTGTTACTTGAGCATGATTTTCATATGTTGTTTTGACTCGTGAATTGCGTATACTTTGTGAAATGATCATAGGCCCTCTTTGATATATCACCCAGATGACCTTGACCTCACCTTTATATGTTCCCTAGTCAACCCACTTGAGCCTAAATACTAGTCTTTCTTTTCATTACCCAAAATCCCATATCCAACTCCAAATTGGAGTTTTATACCATATATATTACCTTACATACCCTTGTTTGGATTGTTGCTTGGAATTGAATGTTATTAGTGTATTTTGGTTGCAATTTGATCATGAAAAGAGTAAGAAGTGAAAAGAAAAAGAAAGAAAAAGAGTGAAAAAGAGAAAGCAAAAAGCAAAAGAAAACAAAAAGAGAAAAAGTGAGAAAAAGGAAGAAAACAAAAAGAAAGAGAAAGTTGTAAATATTGTTTGTAGTGTTTCAATAAGCTTTGATTACTCTCTCGATTGTTATATCTATGCTCGTTTGGACATCTTTGTCCAACTTTTGATATTGCCCACTTTTTCACATTATTCTGAGTTTCATCCCCAAACACTTTGAATCCGTATATACATCCCTTTCATTTCGTACCCTAACCTAGCCTACATTACAACCCTTTACAAGTCCTATGTGATCTTAAGTAGATGTAATTAGAATGTTTAAATAGTGTTGATAATCTGTGAAAATGCATTTCGCCTCTTTTATATGTGCGGTATCCTTTCACTGAGATTGCAATTTTTATTTCCTATATAGCGTTCTTCATTTGTGACATGTGCGCGGCCTAGTTTCCATTTACATTTACTCTTTATGCCCGCATGTCCCGTGTATTACCTCCCTTTTCATAGGGAATTCATTTGTTGAGCGTAATGCCCGTGAGGATTGAATGTATGCATGCTTTGATATTTAGTATCCGAGTTATTTAAGTTTTTCGCCAAATCATACTTTGCATATGCTCACTCCCCTCCCACATGATAGAGTTTTAATTCATTGAGGTGCATTCGATAATGTTAATAACTACGGACTTCTCATGCGAATTCGTTTGCTATGCTAATAACATGTTGAAATCTTGTTCGCACTGATGAGTTTGTCTTACTTGATTGGGCATATTTTGAGGAAACTTTATGATGTTTTTGGGTTTCATCCCTGAAAACCCTCACGAGACGACACTCGTCCACTAGGGTAACCTAGGGGTTTAACGGCTTATTGCATACGCTAAATGCAATCGAATCGCCCGCGAAAGTGGCCTTATCTTTTTATTGCTTTTATACCATACTTTTGTACTCTCTCCTGTGTTGGTTTACTTGTTCTTCTTGTTGCATTCTATTTCATTGCTAGGGACTAGCAATGTGTAAGTTAGGGGGTGTGATACGACGCAAATATTGCGTATTTCACCCGTTAACATACGCGTTATTAGCCCCCTCGGGTATCTTAATCCCTATATTTATGCTCGTTAACCAGACAACCTCGGATTTCTATGTTAACATGTTTTGCAGGGGTTAATTGAACTTTTGTAGGTATTTGGATGCTTAGTGTGAACTTCAGATGCGTTTCCCTCGATTTCCGTATTATATCGCACGCGCAAGGGCATTTTAGTCTTTTGACAGATTGGGCACCTAGCCCGACATCTTCACGGAAGTTGTATCTCTCCTCGCTAGCTTCGCGTGGCCGTGAACGGTACGCGATTCCGATTCATAACGACAAAGTTACGGCGATTTGAGCGACGTTGGATTGTATGCCAATGCAGGGGGAATTGTAGGCTGCCCCTGCTTGATCGATCGATCGAGCCTGGGGGTCGATCGATCGAGCCTTATTATTTTTTCCACGTTTTCCACTGTCGATCGATCGACCACAGGGGTCGATCGATCGATCCCCTGTTTTTCCCCTGCAGATATTTTCTTTCTTTTCTTTCTTCTTTTCTTTTATTGCAACTTACTATATAAGAGAGTTTTTGTTGTAATAAGAAAGAGACTCGCATATTCTGAATTAGATAGTTTAGTTAGGGTTTGGTGTGGAGAGTTCATTTCTCTCTTCTTCTTGGATTGACAACCCATGTGGTATGTAAGATTGAACTATTCACTTCCTCTCCATTTATATAGTTTGTTCTTCTTCTTCTCTTGCCTTGTAATTTAGTTTCAATGCTTTCTAACAAGTTTACATGTTTTAATTCTTGCTTTCTTAGTTTAATTAGCATAATTTAGTTTAACTCACCATGCACCCTTAGATAAATAGGGTCGGGATTTCATTTCTGCCATTTTCGGGCCCCGAGCTCCGAAAACTAGGTTTAGTGCAAAATCGCGTTTAATTGAAACCGCGTGTATTAAAGTTGGATTGTTATGCATTTAACTTTATTTGTCACGCAACTTCAGTGTTGATAGCGACAATCCGAATTTAATCCGCGTGCGATCATTTTTCAGTTAAATGTTTTATCTCGCAACTTTGGGTTAAATTCCTTCTTGCGTGATGTTTATGCTTAATTGTAAATGCTCGATTAGATTGCTTTCGAGCCTTAACTCTAGTTAGTAGTTGTTTTGATCCGTTTGGTAGAATGCGATCCCGATCCTCGCTTTCCTTTAAATTAGCATTAACTTATTCTTTTCTTTTGTCACCATAACCACCCTATCACCTTTTCACTTATTTATTTTACACTTTTATTCGTGAAGTAATTAAACAATTAACATCTAAAATTCAATTACTCCCTGTGGATTTACGATACCCGACTTACCGCTTTACTTGCTTGTCAAGTGTAGTTGTAGTTTAGGTTTCTTTTGTATTGAGTCGGCGAAACGAAAACAACGATTAGCGTGCCTACGCGACGCTACTTTTCGCGACCGATCATCTACCCCTAAAAGTTTTGTACAACAGGACTTTGGTCATTTTTGGTGACCTTTCGAGGTAGTTTTTACCTGGGACTTGGGTGGTGTCATTATTAGGGTATAGGATTGGGGATAGATCAAGTTAAGAGTACATAGGGATTTAATTACCATCGATAACTTGGGAAAGATAACTTTTAGGGAAGTTTTTTGGGTGGTAAATAATAAGACACACCTCGATTGCAGATTAGGGTGTCCACAGTAAGGGGAAACCAAAGTTCACAAACTCACTAATGGAGAATTCACCATGTCTCAATTTAATTGGCAAGCCCTATAACGTGTTAAAATATTAATGAAATCAGCCTCCATCATGGACTAATAATTCCTTAACAACTTTAATTGATCATATAATTTAGCTCCATCCAAGCGTGATGATTCGTGAACTTCCTTCAATGCCTTAACCATTTATTTCTTGGAAACACATCACGGGGCCTTCTCATTGTACCCTTTTCTATATAACTCCAAATTTAGTAAATATAGGCGACGAACTTGTTTCATGAAATAGATATCATATGCTATTTTAAAAGTCAGTTCTCCATGTTTCAAGTAGGTTATATACAGTTTTCTTCAATCATCTACACCTTCCATAGAATTAGTTTATGTTGGTTGATCTGCTACCGAGTAACATCTTTACTCATGTCGGGCCAAGAGTGTCCCATTCACTCTAAGCGCCTGTAAATTGGAATATCAATACCCCTATAATGACTCTCATGCATTACTTGTATATTATCTTGGTCTTTTTATCTCCCACACATATTATCGTATATCCTCCAGGAAACTTGAAGTATACCTTATAGTTTTGAAAATTTTGCCAAATCTAATACTTTCATCTCTCCTTTGAACGCTTCTAGTGACATAACTATTGGGGATTTCTAATGTTGGGGCTCCTGGATTGAAAACAAAGACATAATTATCATTGGAAATATCCACTTTCGAACAGTAATTGTATATATAGACTCGTCCATCTTCAGCATATGTGTAGTTGTTGCTAGAGCATTTATATGTCTATTCATTGTTTGGCATGTCTTTTGATCTTCACTCATAAAAATTATTTCAATAAACATTGTATGATTTCTCAGTAAGGAGCAAGATTTTCATGGTTAAGAGTGAACTCACCACTGACTTGTTTAACCATGAGGTTGGAATATCCTAATATATAAAGGACTCTACCCCTATTTTCAATGCTTCTAGAAATCGAAATATCAAAACTTCATACTAAGCTTCATTAGTCAAGACTTGAAATCCGGTTTATAAGGAAGGGTAATCTTCTGCTTTGTGTTATAGAGTATGATTCTTGCGCCCCCAATTTTTTATATGGAAGATCAATCAAACTCCATCTCCCACTCTTCCATTTATTCACACACACAATCTTAGAAATTATCCACTGGAAGTTACTCATTTATAAGATCAAACAATTGGCTCAAAAAGTTAGCCAACAGATTAGCCAAGGATTTTTGCTTGATGGCCTTTGGTGAAAGTCAGTTCAAATCATAATTAGATAAAACTAGGAACCATTTTGTCTCATGCCCAAATAATTTAGTCCTCACTATAAAATACTTAATAGGATCACACTTGGTGATAATGTACACTGTGAACGAGAGAAAGTAGTGCATTAGATTATGCGCTACAAATACCGAATCCATACATTGTCTATCCAAATTTGTATATCTGGACTCAGTCCCAGATACCACTCTAAACAAGTATTGCATAGGTTTTTATTTCCTCTTTTTCTCTTGTGTAGGCAAAGCACTGATAGATTTGTCAGTAGAAGTCAAATACAAGAGAAAAGGATCATTATTAAGGTGGATTTTAGAATTTCCTTATTCCTATCAAACTACTTTTACTGATCATTCCCCGAATATAATTTTACTTTATCCCTCATCAGTGGCGAGAAAGTATAATTGATCTCTTTTATCACATGTATGAATATCCAAAGAAAAGAAACTTTTCATCGGAAACTTTTGAGTTTCTTTTTACTCATTAGAGGTGGCATCATCAGAATTGATTTTTGTTTTTCCTCGTCCATCTATACACCTTGTCTATTAATAACAAAATAGAGAAACTTTCCCATGGCAACCCCAAAAGAACATTTTGAAGGGTTCATTCATATTTTGTACTTCTTGCATTGCTCAGAGAGTATTCTCAAATATTGAATGTGTTTATTCTCATTTTTGGTTTCACTACCAGATCATCCACATAAAATTAAAATATACCATGAAACAGATCATAAAATATAGCCATCATCATTCGTTGGTACGTTGTGCCAGTATTCTTCAATAAAAATGGCATAACTATGTAATGGAAATTCCCAAGGGTGGTTCAAAAAGTTATTTTTTAGCGTCTACCAGATCCATTTGGATTTAATTGTATCCAACATATCCATTATTCATCTTGTGTCCAACTAGTTCTTCTATTAGGCTATCAATGCACATCAACAACAATTCATCATTAGGGTACTCATGATTCAAATACCTAAAGTGCATGTAGATTTGAATTTTTTTCTTGTCTTTCTTGGTAACGATCACAATGCTCGAGAGCCAAATGGGATGTTTGATAGGTTTGATGAAACCTTTAGCGAGAAATTTCTCCACCTCTGATTTTATCTTCTAATTCATAGGTCTTGGTGGCCTTCTCATAGTTAAAGCATTAGGAAATATGTTTACTTTGTGAGAACTTACCTCTGTATTTATTCCCGATAACTCTATGTAATTCGATGCAAACATGTCATTAAATTCTTTTGGATATGAAAATGGGTCTTTCATCTCTACCATTTTCTCTTAGATTCAATTCTTCCAGGATCTGTAATTACTCTCTTGGCCCATCTTACAGATGCTCTAAAGAATCGTCTTCCTCTTAAATATGCTCCAATATGTGAGAATCATTGATTATGAATCATTATCGCATCAGGTCAGCATCCTTATTCTAGAACATTGCCCGCTCACACTGTCATAAATAGTATATCACATTCCCATTAGGTAAGACTACCTTTTTATAAGTTCGAGAAGGCCTTAGTTTTTCTTTTACATTCCTTTTGACATTATTATTTACTTTAGTGGGAACCACTTATGGTTTTAATTTATCATATATGGATTTTTTGTTTGACTTCCTCCGTGGACTGTTCATGACTCCCAAACTCATTTGATTAGGCATGCATTCCTCCTGTCGTATAATTGGGTATAAATTGGTGTATCAACTATGTTCGCTTCCTCTACATAAAAATGTCTCTTCGTTGCTTCGACAATGACCTTTATTCCATGGATATACTACACCAAATTAGGGTATACGTCATGGTCATATACCTTGATAAGTGTCTCTTGTTAGGGTCAAAGGTCGTGATAGGAATGGGGTGGCAAATATTTTTATCAAGGACTTGTTCTGGTCTAAGTCCGTGATAAGTTTTCATTGTCAATAGTTGACACGATCAAAGTTCGTGACAATATCCTATATTTCACAATCAAAGTTCATGACAATTTCATGATAATGCAAACTTGTCACAGACTTTGACTGTGACAAGTCCATCACAAATTGATCTTTTCAAGGACTTGTCACAATTAATGTCCGTAACAGTACTGGGAAACAGAATAAAAAAATTATTGGGTAGCATGCACTGCCACTTCCCAATAGTATAGAATTTAAAAGGTAGCAGCAATCAATGATATATTTGAATAATAACTAAGAGCAATCAACACTAATATTATTAATAACCAATCACTAACAAAATTTAAATAAGAAACATGACATATAATCCCAAATTTGAATGTTAGATGCAAATTATTACGTAAAAAGTAAATGTTCATCAATTTTCAGGTTGGAGGAGAAAGGTAGGTCATACAATATAAGAACCAATATAGCCCTTAATATGCCACACACTGCAGTGGTCATTCAACCATAGGGCTTCATTCTCTTTTCCCACCACAATGTCAGTGATGCGTACCCGATCCTCATGAGACTACAACTGAAGGTTATGCACCAAATAACCTCGGTGTATACTCAGTACCTTCAATCTCATGGCAATCCATTTGTCTCCCCATAAGTTTAGTAAATAGACTTTATCTCAATCAGTTGTTAAAGGAGTCTGTACATTTGGAATTGGGGTGGAAAATAAATCATACGGAGATGAGGGGCCTATCGGTGAGGGTGAGGGTAAGAAAGACCGAGAAATGTTCTCCTCATCCACTACTCTATCCTTTACCTCCCCTGATATGCTCTCGGATCAACCTTGAATAGCTTTATTAACAATCGAAAAAAATTATTCAATGTTTTTTCGATGTTATTAAACTTTTTAACCGAATTGGTCTTCAACTCATCGACCTTCCGTGACAATCCCCTGTTGCTCGACGTAATATCGAAGAGCCTCCCTTTCCCCACCCGAGACATATCACTTTGAGTACGGCCTTTATGATCCCACTCGAGCACTTGGCTTAGTGCATCCGTACTCAAAGATGCATTATCAGCATCACTCTGTGAGTTGTGGACTTATTTGAGCTTTTTTCGAATTAACAAAATAGTATGCGATTAGAAGAAATAACAAAAAAGTTTGAGCCCCTCTATTCCCACTCCAAACTAACATTCTCCCACTTCACTTTAATGTGGAAAAACTTTAATATCCTCAAAGTTCATTCACTTAATACAAAACTCATAACTTTCTTTCATTTGATCCAAAAAGGAGAAAAAAATATTTTCATCTTTTTTTTATTTGTCTAAAAACTATTTTTTAATAAAATTACATTTTTATATTAAAAAAAAACTTTATTTTTACGAAAAATAGAAGAAAATTAAAAAAAAAAAAAATCTACAGTTTTTTCTCTTTATAAAAACAGTTAAACAAAGTTTTTTTTAATTATAAAAAAGAGTTTTTATATATTTGAAAACAAAAAGAAAATAGTTTTTTAAAGATAAAGCCAGGATTCCGTTCATTTGAAAAAAAATAACATAAGTTTTTTGTATATATAATGTACAATTTGTTTTTTCCATAAAACAATTATTTTTGTAAAATACAATCAAAATAATGTAGAGTTTTTCGTTCAATACACTAATATACTACTGTGCATTAATGCCTTTAGAGGTTAAATAAAATAGTTTTTTTTTTAAAAAAAAAACGCTACAATTTTTTCTTTTTATAAAAAATAGTTAATTTTTAAAAACACTAAAAACCGTTTTGAATACAAAAAATATTTATTTAAAAAAAATCTTTTAAAAAGAAGTTTGTATAAAAATTGTTTCAACATAATCGTTTTCAAAAGTAGAAAAATTATTTCCACTGTTAACAATAATGAACTGTTGCTTATATAAAAAAAAATGATTCGCGTCAGCGGTATGTAGAGTAGGTCAGACCGCTGGCACGAACCAATATATACGAAAAAATGGTTCACGCCAGCGGTATGTATATGTGGTCTGACCGCCTATATAACAGAGGACATATTTTTTTTACTTTTTAAAACGGTTATATAAAGTTGAAACAATTTTTTATACAATTTTTTTTAAATAAACATTTTTTATATTCAAAATGGTTTTGAGCGTCTTATATAAACTTTTCAAAATGGTTTTGAGTGTTTTTAAAAATTAACTGTTTTTAATAAAAAGAAAAAATTGTAGCATTTTTTTTAATAACAAACTATTTTCTTTTTTTTAATCCTTAAAGACATTAATGCACAATAGTATATGTATATATTATTGTTTTAAAAAAACTCTACATTGTTTTAATTGTATTTTACAAAAACAATTGTTTTATGGAAAAAAAACAAATTGTACATTATATATATAAAAACGTATTGTTTTTTTTTTATTAAAATGAACGGAATATTGGTTTTATCTTTAAAAAACTATTTTTTTTCAAATATATATACAACTCTTTTTTATAATTAAAAAAGCTTCGTTTAACTATTTATTATAAAGAGAAAAAACTGTAGAGTTTTTTTTTTTAATTATATTTTTTTTTGGTAAAAATGCGATTTAATTAAAAAATAGTTTTTAGACAAATAAAAAAAAGATGAAAAGGTTTTGTTTCTGCTTTTTGGATCAAAAGAGAGAGAGTTATGAGTTTTGGATTAAGTGAATGACCTTTGAGGGTATTAAAGTCTTTTCACATTAAAGTGGAGTGGGGGAATGTTAGTTTGGAGTAGGAATAGAGGGAATCAAAAGTTTATGATTATAAATAATGAATTAATAACATAAATACAATTACAACTTACAATAATGGCTCCCACGGTCGGTAAAACCTCCTTGTCCTTCCCTTTCTTCACTCAAATTGGCACATAGGTATCAAGCCAATGTTGCTTACCCCTAGGACTACTCCCCATCTCCTGAAATATAATAATGTAAAACTAGTGAATTACTACATACTTACCACCAAATAGAATATGATAAAAATAAAATGAAATAATATGAAAACTTACCATCCTATGTTCCACCTCGGTGTAAGACGTACACCCGAAGTAGTGCACGTCAACCTTCTTGTCCCGATTTTGCCTCCCCGACTCACGAGAGGACAACTTCCTATATAATATCTCATTATAGGTAAACTATTACCAGTTTTCCAATGAGATTAGCTCCTTCTCAACCATGTCCGTAAACTATAAGACAGACTCTTGGCCCTTTCCAAAATACCATTCACGCATGTTTTTCTTCCACATTTTTCATTGCTCCCATAGTTGTTCCAACGTGGAGTCACGTGCTTTTGGCGACAAGTCGAATTGTTCCTATCAAACGAATTCCAAAAAGAAAGAAAGTTAGTTGATAGTATTTACATTATAAAATAAAATGTAAATATTATTGAATTCAGCATGTCCCTGTAATGCCCCCTCCCCTCCCCCCCCCCCCCCCCCCCCCCCCGCCCCTCCAAATGGACATCTTAGGGTCAATGGGCACCCTCCTCCGATCAGTATACTCGAGGACAATAATCTTTTTCACCAATTCCAAGGTCCTAGCATGGAAGGCCGTCTTGTTATCCACTATGCTCCCCAACTTGCCCCACTTTAGGGGCCTAGTACTAGTCAGGCCTTCCTCGCCTCTGCTTCCCTGATGTCCTGATGAAATCATATCCTCGCCTCTGCGTGTGTGTGTGAAAATGATTTAGAAATATAGATAATGAATTCATCTGACATTGTCAGGTAATATGCATGATAAATTAAAGAGGTCATTTATCATAAATGAAAAAGAAAAATATGGATAAGGGATTTGTTCCAAAATTTTACACAAACAAAATAAATTAATTTGCCAAATTACCCTTTTCCTTAAAAAGAAAATTAATTCAAAATTGAACAAAGTAAACAAAACTAACCAAATAAATTAACCACCAAATAAAAATAATTTTGTGATCAAATCGATTTTATCTTATTGACCTAAGCATGTATCTAGGTGAGAATTGAAAGATAAAATAAACAATCATAATGCTCGATGTACGAGGAAAAACCAAATGGAAAAAACCTCGGATGAACAAACCACAAGTCCACCAAGGCTTCACGCCCTCTCAAGGCTTCAAGCTCTTCGTTCCATCAACCTCTTCCCAGTGATAACGTAGGAGTCCATCGATGTGGCACAGTATCCGTCATCCATACGGAATCCATCGTATGTGAAGCAATGAGCATAGAATCCTTCGTGTAGATACCCCATTCTATTACCCCCCCCTAAATTCTCCTTAGGTCCCTAGCACTCCCTTCATCACTACAAATCTAGGTCATACCCCGAGTACCGACCAAGAGGCCACCAGGCGCTCCCAGGCTCCATTTTACCAAAAAGTCAGACTCTTCAGCTCGATCGAGACTAAATGAATATTCAAAGGGAACTGAAACCCCTTTCCAACGGTCTATATCGTGCGTGATTCTGACTTACAATGGGGATGAACAACCCATTTTTCTCTAAAACCTGATCTAGAGACAATCGGACGCTCCCGAGCTCCGTTTGACCTAAGTCAACTCTTTAGATCGACCGAGACTGATTGAATATTCAAAGGGAACTGAAACTCCTTTACAATGGTCCGCTCCGTGCGTGATTCCGACTTACGGTACGGATGAACGATTTTTTTTACTCCGAGAGGTCACCAAATGCTTCCATGGACCAGTTGACCAACGTCAACTCCCCGAACCGGATCAAACTATTAGGAATGTCCAAGTACATATTCAAACCTTTCCAACAGTCCTCCCCATGCGCGATTCTGACTTACCATGCAAATGAACGATCCGTTTACGTCCGAAGTTTTCCCTTTCAAAGGACCGTCGAGCGCTTCCGAGCCACATTTGACCCAAAGTCAGCTCCCGAACTCGGGATCAGTCTAAAGGACTTTATAAGGTATCTGAATTTCCTTTCCAATAGTCCATCCCATGTGCGCTTCGGATCGACGGTTTTCGCTCAGCGATCGATTTTCCAAAAAGTCCTGAAAGACACTGCCAAACGACAGGTCTAGACCCTGCCTATCGGCAGTGTGCCTAAACGCACTTGCCAATTGGCAGGACCAGGGCTATGCCGATCGGCAATGACCTAAGACTATAAAAAGGAGGCCTTGACCTCATTTTAAGAGGATCCCAGATCAGATAGACATCACTCCCAGCAAACCCAGAAAACCTCTCTCGTAGTCAACGTGATTTCCACATCCAAATCCCTTTCCAACCTTTTTTTTATATCATCCTTTTCATAAAACTTGGTGAATTCATTACCCTCCATCATCATCGAAGTGCAAGGGGTGCTATCCAACACTCAAGATCAAGCTCAAGATCTTCAAGAAGGTCCAATTTTCCCAATTCTCTCCTTAAATTCTCATAAATTCGCATTAATTTGTTTTATTACTTAGCGCTTTTATTCTCTCATCCCACATATCCTACTATACTTTTTATTTAGCATTATTTCAAAACTCTTACTTCCATAAAAAAACAAAAAACAAGAAAAAGAGGGTTTGCTCATAAATTCCAAACGGGAATTCTCACACTTTTCTTACACTTTTCTCACAACTAAAATACTTTTTTACCCACACACACATAAATAATAGAAGTCCCGGGTTGGATTTATGGGATAAAACTCACCCCCTCATTTTGCATGCGAACTACGTGGAATTTGATGCCTCTATAGTCTACATAGGCGTCTCGGGGTAAAACCCAAGACTGGAGTCCTATTCTCACTTTTTCTCTCGTATTTTGTTTTCTTTGAAATTACATATATCTATATGCATATATTTGTTCTAAGTGGCGTATTATTACACATACGTTATCGTTCCATTATAACGATCAACGCAAGGATAATTGCGTCAAATACTATTTTCTAATATTATTTCTATGAACCTTCCTACGAATGACTCGCTTTATCTCTCCCATTATACAAGCCGAGAATTCGTATCTCCACTATATATACACATGCACACATATCACGGGGAAAATAGTAAAAACTCACGAGATACCGTAAGGGAGGAATGGGTTCCTAACACCTTCCCATTTCGTAACTTAGCCTCCGGACCCTTCTCGAATCATTTTGGTTTCGTATGTATCGGTATATCCTTGGATGCTGTCCTTCGGGATAGATCCCTTTCTTTTATCTGTTTTGAGTAAAATAGACTGGTGGCTCCATCTCTCTACATTTTTCACCTCATCAACGACGCGGGTCGAAGCGCTCCCGGGAGGGATGCACGGGACCTAGGATCCTCACTCTCCCGCCCGCCGCGAGGATCGGAGATGGCCACAGTGGCGACTCCACTGGGGATATTATTTTGAGGGCTAGACTCTATTTACATGGGTGTTATGTTTGTTTATATTCTCCCCATTTTCACATGTTCCCATTTTCCTTGTGTCCCCCATACTTATGCTTCCATTCACACACTTGTAGAACATTCGCCATGTACACTTTGCACCACATGCACCTAGGATCACATATATCCTCATGTTGCACGCATAACCCATAATTATTATACCATTTGTACTTGTACTTTGCTCCATGTTTGGCATGATCAAGAAAGATACTCTCATCATAAGATACTAATAAGAGAATCATACATGATTCACACGACATCACCAAAGAGAATTGTTATTGACCAAATTTTATCCAGTAACTGGAGGGTCACTTCGTGATGGGTGCTAGTCCGGCAGGCCGCAGTTAGCCAAAGTGATATGACTCTCACCTTCCATTGGCCAAGTACCTTCGACGTATATCGAACGGTTACCCCATATCATACCGCTTGGCCGAAGTCATGACGGGAGGTATATCGCTGGGAACTCGTTCACGTATGCCGAGTACATCGAATTCGCTATCACACGTATCGTCCCCACAAGGTATATGGTGGGGAAATTCACGTACACTTACGTATATCAAATGTCTTGTTAACACGTACCGATTGGCTGCAAGAGCAAGACGTATATCGTGGAAATCACGCTGAAGGGAGGAACCCTTTTCGATTAACCCAACCAACGGTATACCGGCATATAGGTCTCAAGCCTAGGACACACATATTATATTTCCAGTTTCAACTCAAAACTCTGTCGAAATTCTGGGTCAGCTTGCCGCCTAAATTTTTGCGCATTTTTAAAATAGGACCCTGCCCGTGAACCTATTTATAAGTCCAGCCATAGCTTTGCATATGCTATAAACCCAATCTTTCTAGGCTCGGGTCCCGTCCAGCATTTCATTTTGCATTTAGGAGAATTTAATACAAATGAGAACATAATAATCATGCTGAGACCCTCTCCAAAAAAAATTCCTTTCTTTATCAAAAATCCAAAAACATTTCTCCTTTACTCATAAAATATCCGATAACATTTACCCTCTCTTTATCAAAAAGCCAAAAATTTTTTGTCTTCCAATCTAAAAAAAAGACGTAAAAAATATTTTCATTCTTTTTCTCAAAAGTAAATCACATTTTGCACCTTCTCAGGTCAATCGCACGCCCTTGGCCTGGCTCCTTATTGGCTTCGGTCTTCAGTCAAATGGAGTTCTGTCCATTCCCCTGTTACTTCTTCTGAGTTTGGTATCCATCCACTTTCCATGGAGAACACCGACCAAGTACCCGTTGTGCAGCCAGATCTGATGATAGTTTTGGCTAAGCTCATATCCAAGATTGATAACCTCCAGATTGAGGTCCGAAAGATGCAATAAAACTAGGTTCTCGTTCCTCAAGAGCCCGAGGCCCTATTCCCTCACGCTATGGGTCCACCCGACCCTATCTGTCTTCCCGAATAATATCACCACGCTCCAGGTGCCCCTCATGTTAATGGGACGACGCCTGCCCAGCTTCCGATGCCAATCCTTGCCCAGCATGGGGCCAACTTGCCTATGATCATTCATCCGAAAGAGGAGGAGTTGAACAAGGTCAAAGAATACCTCAAGATGCTCACTAAGAAGTTTGACCAAGTCAAAATCCCTGGTAATTACACGAACTACACCCATATGTCTCCTTATCCTAAAACGAGGTTACCTGAGAAGTTCAAGATGCCAAATATCGAGAAATTCAAAGGAAGTGGACCCCCGATTGTTCATCTCTGTTGTTATCACTGTTCCATGACTCTACTAGGGGCTTCTGAAGAAGTGATGGCCCAAATGTTTCAGCAAACTTTGAAGGATAGCACCCTCCAATGGTTTTTATCTCTCAAAAAGTCTAGAATCCATAGCTGGGAGGATGTGGCTCGAGAATTCATGTCATAGTACAAATACAACTAAGAGCTTAAGGTCACCCATCGTGATTTAGAACTGCTCAAACAAAAATCTGGGGAATCAATCAGTAACTTCATAGCCCGATGGAGGGAAAAAGCATCTACCATGACCAATCGACCTTTCGAGGAACAACAAGTCAACATAGTGAAGAGGGACTTCTTACCCCATGTCCGATCAACAATGGGATGATAATACTATTCTCACTTCTCAGCTCTCAAAGAAGCATGAGTAGAAATCGAGGAGAGTATGTCTAAAACAGATGTTGAACCAAAGAAGGTATCCGAACAATTCACCCCCAGAAAATATGACAAACCTTCCAGTGTCGCAGTCTTAACCATCAATAACGTCTTTCAACTGACCACATCATGGGCATCGAAAAGTCTCCCCTGTCCCAGTTCAAAAGGAATACACCGAGATACATGCTCCCCTCTCCAAAGTTTATCAAGCCTTGTTGAGCCAAAACCTTATCAAACCCTTGGATACTCATTCTTTGCTAGATCCACTCCCAAGAAACTTCAAGGCAGATGATTATTGTGCCTTTCACTAAACTGTTGGCCATGCCACTGACCAATGCTTTCACCTTCGAAATGTAATCTAAGGTCTAATGGACCGGGGTACCATTGCTCCACCAGCTAATCCTAAGCCAAACACTACTCATAACCCACTCCCAAATCATGCCAATTCCATCTTTTAAGAAGAAAACCCAGAATTTGATCCTTCAACACAAATCACACCTATATAATCTCATAAAACTCTCCAAACCTTCCCATATTTCCTCCTACACCCTACTAGCCTAGCTAATCAGGCGCTGTCACTCCTTACCAGAGCATTCATCGTTCTCTGTACCCGTTCTGAAAATGGACGTATGGAATTATCAGAAGTGTTAAACCAACTATTGGAGTTCGGGCTGAAATTACCCTCACACATGATCATTGATTGCCATAGGTTCACCACGATGTTCTTAGAAGCAAGAAAATGGGACCAAGAATTAGACTGTTGGGTAGTATCGACTGATGAAGTTAGCCTAGATGATGTCATCCAAATTATGGCAGAATTAATTAGGCAAACCAACGATATATGCAGTATAACCGAGTTACCTAATACTCTAAAATTATAAGGGCGCCTGGTCCCTTCACCCTCACATATCCCCACAGAATTGGAAGGCCTGTATGAAGAAGTTGTCAAATTTTTGGAATGCATTGACTTTACATGGAAAGACAAAATTGTTGCCACCGGATGGGGGGAAGAGTTCGAAGATTCGAATGAAGAGCAAACCTCAGAGAAAACTGGCCCGGTAGCCAACATGTGTGGGATGATATCATTTGAATAATTCCTCGGAGAAGTAAACAAGGTTGTAGAACAACCTGAGATTGATGAGGAAACGAGATTCATGTTCTTACCTTCTTCAGTAAATCACATGACCAGATTAGGGAGGCATTACCATATTCCAAGTTCACTACCAGCTAATGACAAAGGTAAGGGCGTTGAAAACCTTCCTATTCCATAAATGACCATTGAGGAAAGCAAGATCCTTGATCAACTAAAGAAAACTCAAGCTAACACCACTCTCTGGGGGCTTTTCATGTCTTCTCAGCTGCACATAAATGATTTGATCAAGTCGCTCATTGGACCCATAGTTCCTCCCTCTACCACATCGGAAGAAGAAGTAAATTTGTTCAGATCCTTGACCTCTACCTGAATGCTATCCTTTTTCGAAGAAAAAATCCCCATAATTGGTCCCAACCACAGTCATGCACTCAATATCTCCGTCAAAGTCAAGGGGAAGGTCGTACCACTCTCTCTTGTCGATAATGGACTTGCCTTGAATGTTTGCCCACTAAGGACCTTTAAATGTTTAGGCTTGAAAGAAAGTGACCTCGCTCCAACCTCCGCTGCTATACGTGCCTACGATAATACCCGTCGGGAGGTGATGAGATCCATAAAGCTTGTTATAGGGGCTGGCCCTATAAACCCTGTCGTCAAATTCTAAGTTATTGACATCCCACCTTATTTTAACTTGTTGCTAGGATAACCTTGGCTCCACATTATCAAGGGTGTGTCTTCCTCACTCCATCAAAAATTGAAGTTCTTCGCCAACGAACGAGTCATCACCATTTTGGGCGACGATGACAATGTCGAGGGTGCAAGTACCAGTAGTCCGATCCTTGAGATACAACATGGGTCAAATTATATGCTCCTATCAGGATTCTGAGTTGAGTCACTTATACTCCCGGTAGGGGATGACTTCAAAGAAAGGGTTTTTCCAGAATACGACCCTCATGGCAACGTCAATGCGATTCAGATGTTCATAAACATGCACTTCATGCCCGGACTGGGGCTAGGATAAATACAACAAGGGATACTTGAGCCTATTGAACTGAATAAAGCTTTCCCTCCTTGTGGTTTGGGGCATAAACCATCAAAACAAGAGCTCAGAATGATCCACCAGTCTCTACCAAAGAGGAGACTGGAGTGCATCCAGATCATCCCAAGTGACTCTTTGAATGGACGATTCATCAAAGAGGGTGAATACTTCCCCTTTTATCGCTTTCCGGAACCATGGTATGACCATACACACATGAAGATGAAACTCAAAATGGAGATCTTTTTCCAAGACAGCTACCCATGGGACGAAAGTTCCCAACACCATATACAACCACTCATCAAAGATACTGAAGATTTCGAGGGAAGGGATTCCAAGGACTCATTCAACTTACAAACACTGGGGCTGACACTCTGCATGGTTCATTCAAGCACTACATCACTGGATCCATCCCATCTGATCAAAGTTGTTGATACACCTCTCCTCAACTGGCATGCTACGCCAGTTCTACCTGTTGAAATCCCCCATAATCCCAATGTTTACCCCATTTATTCTTTTGTTGTCTATCCTTGCTTAAATGTAATCGAGACCTCCTTTGATGAGGTTCTTAATGTTGATTTTCCTATCAATGAAATAAATGAAGACTTTGAGTATCTTGCTATGCCTTATATTAATTGCTTGGATTTTAATCAAACTTTTGATGATGATGATGATTTTGCAAATGAATAATTCTTAACTGATCTAAATAAGGTTAATAATAAACAACATAACCGCATTCAAGTTAATGAAGAAGAGACTGTTATTATTAACCTCGGTTCTAGTAGCCAACAGTGCGAGATTAGGCTAGGGGCTACCCTTGACGAGCATGAGCGCGCACAACTCGAAGAATTATGGAAGGACTTCATGGATGTATTCGCATGGTCCTATAATGATATGACCGGCATTGATCCTAAAATTACTCAACATGAGATCCCCACTCTTCCAGATTACAAGTCGGTTAAACAAAGGTTGAGAAATCTCTGCACCGAATGGTCGCTCAAGGTCAAAGAAGAGGTGGTCAAACAGTTGAACGCAGGCTTCATTCGTGTTATCGAATATCCCACATGGCTAGCAACCATAGTGTCTGTGCCAAAATTAGGAGGGAAGGTTCGGATGTGTGTAGACTACCAGGACTTAAACAAAGCCTCTCCAAAAGATGATTATCTACTACCCAATATCGACATGATCGTGGACAACACAGCCACTCATGCTCTTAAGTCATTCGTCGATGGGTTTTCCAGATATAACGAAATCAAAATGCACCTAGATCACTAAGAAAAGACCGCATTATTCACCCCCATGGGGAAACTTTTGCTACATTATCATGCCATTTGGTCTTAAGAATGCAGGGCTACCTACCAGAGGGCTACCACAACCATCCTGCATGATCTGATTCACAAAGAAGTTGAGGTCTATGTGGATGATATGATTATAAAATCCAAAACTAGAGAAGGTCATGTTCTCGCCCTCTGAAAGTTCTTCGAACGACTGCGACAGTATCAGATGAGACTCAATCCGCAAAAATGCATCTTTTACATTACAAAAGGAAAACTCTTGGGATTCATGGTGAGTGAGAAAGGTATAGAAGCAGATCCCACCAAGTTGAAAGCCATACTTGAGATGCCACCTCCCCGAACAGAGAAAGAAGTCTGAGGTTTTCTTAGAAAATTATAATACATTAGTCGGTTCATCAGCCAGTTAACTTCCATATGCGAACCTATTTTCAAACTCCTTCAAAAGGATTCAACTAAGGATTGGAATGAGGCCTGCCAAGAATCCATCGACCGAATCAAACAATACCTGACTCAACCCCCTATACTCATGTCACCACGGCCTGGTCTCCCTTTGCTCCTATACCTAACCATAACCGACACTATAGTTGGGGCTTTGCTATACCAATACCTTAAAGATTCCTGCAAAGAAAGATCCATCTATTATGCTAGTCATAAATTGGTCGGGTACGAGGTCAACTATAATTCTTTGGAAAAGGCACGTGTCTCGCTTGTCTAGGTCACCCAAAAGTCGCGACACTACATGCTCACCTTCCCCATCAAACTTATATTCCGAATGGAGCCCATCAAATACCTGCTCGAGAAACCTGCCTTATCCATCCGAATGGCCCGATGGTTGATGCTCCTAGCTGAATTCAATATCGTGTACATCATGCAGAAAGCAATGAAAGGAAGATCCATTTCTGACTACGTCGCTGATTACCCTATGGATGAAGCCGAAGTCTAGATCTCCAAATTTCCATATGAAAACATCCTCTGCACTACCCAGGACAATCTCCGATGGCAAGTGTTCTTTGACAACGCTGCCAACAAAAAGGGATATGTCATACTTCTGATCGCCCCAGATGACTCCCACACTCCCATCACCATTAATATGGATTTCCCTTGTACCAAAAACATGACTAAATATGATTCATGCATGGTAGGCCTCAAGGTTGCTCTTAAGAAAGGTATTTAATGCCGAGATGTTTATTGGGATTTCGCCCTCATTATCGGCCAAGTGCTCAGAAAGTGGAGAGTCAAGGACGATAAGCTCCAACCCTTCCACGCCCACTTAGAAGAGATAACCTCCCAATTGCAAGACATCACCTTCCATTACCTAGCCCGAGCAAAGAATAACCTAGTCGATGCCCTTGCTACCTTGGCCTCCATGGTCAACATGCCCGAAGGAATAATAATGACCCCCTTCTAAATTCAAAAGCAAGACAAACCAACCCATTACTACAACATTGTGCTTGTGTCCACAGAAGATATCTAGCTAGACAATCATTGGTACTATGATATCTGGAGCCTCCTCAAGCATGGTAGGTATCTCGAGGGTTCCAACAAGAAAGACCGAGTAACCCTCAGAAGACTGGCTACCTAGTACATCATCTTTCAGAAAGCACTGCTAAAAAGGAACTTCGATGGAACTTACCTACACTGCATCACAGGGGCTGATATTGAAAAGATAATGCAGAATATCCACAGCGGGGAATGTGGATTCCACATGAATGGTCACATGCTTGCCAAGAATATCACCCGATAAGGATACTACTGGACCACCATGACCTAGGATTGCACCGCCTATGTTCGTAGATGCCTCAAATGCCAACAGTTCTCCAACCTTCAGCATCTACCTCTGTGAGAATTATACAACACGACCTCTCCCTGGCTGTTCTCCACCTAGGGCATCGACATCATAGGGAAGGTTACACCAAAGGATTCCAATGGGCATGAGTTCATCCTAGTTTCCATTGATTACTTCACCAAGTGGATCAAAATTGTCATACGCAGTCCTAAACACCAAGAAAGTGTCTAAATTCATTAAGAAAAACATCATCTGCCCGCACGAGTTAGTGTCAGATAATGGGTTACATTTCGAGGCAGAATTCACAGAAGTGATCAAAGAATATGGGATTCAGAGACACAAATCTTCTCCTTACCGACCTCAGACAAATGGTGCAGTCGAAGACGCCAATAAGAACCTCAAAGCCATCATCAATAAGATGACCGAAAGATGTCGAGATTGGGCCGACCAGATCCCATACGCCCTCTGGGGCTACCAAACCTCAATTTGAACCTATACTGGGGCTACCCCTTACACTCTAGTCTACGGCATGGAAGCAGTCCTACCCGTGGAGCTAGAAATACCCTATCTGCATGTCATTCTTGAAAGAAAAATTAGCAAAGAAGGCTGGTGCCAAAGTCGTCTTGACGAGATGACCCTCTTAGATGAAAAGAGATTGAAAGCTCTATACCACATACAAGGGTACCATCACCGAATAGTGAATTCATTCAACAAGAGAGTCAGGGACCGCGATGTTCGAGAGGGGGATTTATCCCTCAAACAAATAGTAGAGCCCATCCAGGACCCCAGAGGGAAATTCATTATCAATTGGAGCATCCCTTACATTGTGTATAAGATCTTGTCTGGCGGTGTCGTCATGCTCACCTACTTAGACGGGGAGGAGATGGCTCATCGAGTCAACCTAGACGGTCTCAAGAAGTTCTACCCCTAGTCCAAAATCTCAGCGCGCTACGACTCTTCTCATCTCCCTTCTATTAAAAAAAATCATTTTCAAACAAATTTAAAATTTTCAAAATCCCGGAGGTACGTAGGCAGCTCATTCATCTTACATGAGCACGTCACTTTCTTTTTCACAAAAAACTATTCTTTTCTTATCTCTGAGAATGACATTTCATTCTAACATATACTTGAACAAAAGGATTATGTATGCCTTAGCAATCGGTCTAGATAATTCAAAAATACGAAACTCATCAAAAGGCACAACTAGATGATCAAAAACTTATTTACTTCAGTAATAAGAAATTATGATACAGATTACATGAGAAAAGGAGAGGATAACTCCCTTCCCCCTACCTTCCTAAAAAGCCAAATGAATCCCCAAATTTATTCCCAATTACACAACAAACTCTCCAATAGTCCTACCCACAGCTACCAGAAGAGCCCTTTCCATCATCATCATCTACATAATGGGGTCCCCAAGCTTCCCCTTCCTGAATAGAATGCCGCAGACGCTCCATGGACCGATAAGCTCGAACTAGTTTCTGAAAAAACACAACGCCTCCTTCCATGGTATTAAATAAAACAAGCCACCTTTGTCCAGTCTCCACTACCAATATCTTGCTGACTACTCTCCTCCACAACCACTTCAAATAATCCCCAGGGATATGCCCAACTCTCCCAAGAGACTGAGAGGGATGAGTCAATGGACGCCGGCTCTCCCACAAAGACCCAAGCCGCATGCATAGACACTGAGTCAATTATTCTATCGGAAAGAAATCTATTGTCCGAGGTGGCACGACCTGCACCCAATTAAATTGGCGTAAAAGCCACCAAGGGAAATAAAAGAGGTCTGTCTGAAGCCAACTAGTTGAACATATGGGTATTCTCCTAGTTCAATCATAGGAAGTAACTGTCCCCACCAAGGCACTGACCAATACAGATTCAGAGCCCCATGCTCCACAAATTAGTTCTCTCAGCTCTCAACAATATTCAAGCCAAGGCTGATGAAATAGCCCGAAAATAAGTTGTGTACAATCGACAAAGGATAATCTGGAGGAGTCACCAGGTGGAGTCTTTCAGACAACCGCATGAACAGCATCACGGGGCTACCCCTCAGAAAGTCAGAACGACCTTCTCGCCAAGCATCCTGAACGTTTATAGTCTCCGCCACTATCACCGTTGTAGGATTGCAACGGCATGACATCCATGAAGTAATGGATGCAAGTTGTGGGTCCGCCAACAGTTCCCTAGTCACCAGTAGCAATTTTGAAACGAAGTAAAGAATAACGGCTCCGGCGTATCCAACATCGCTAACCTCCTACAAATTCATGGATTGTAACACCGCCGAAAGAGAGATTATTCCTCCAATAACCAGTGGTCTAGTCGCCGAAGGCGAAATACGAAGAAGACCAGCCAAAAAATCCCTAGAGGAATGGGAAAACTCAGGAAAAGCCGCGGCAACACTGGGATTTATCCCCAGCATGGATGAAAATTTCTCGTAGGTAGGATAAACCTCATCCAACCCAAATAGGAATACATGGTCTAGACTTGAATCGATTCGCCCTGTTCGGAGGGCACTATTTGGGCGATTTCATCTTCTCTAAAATACCCAAATATCAACCCATTCTCCATTTTATAGTTTTTAACCTCAACCAACATCACCATAATCATCCTAACACTGATTTCTAACTAACACATCAATTAATTTTTCTCCCAATGTCAGGTTGTATTTCTGACTAGCTATTTCTATCTCGGACAGCCTTCATCGAAAAGATTAAGAGCCGAATCGATTCGCTTCCTAACCAAATCAATTCAAAAAAGACGGAGTTACTATTCACATTCTTCTCAAAAATCCTAAACCTCCATTAATACACCTCCAAGCCTTTTAACTTCTCTCCCAGCATCATCCAACCTCAAACAACCATATATACACACATAAAAAGGGTTCTAATCATTCTAGAAGCCATAACCAACATCTAATTTCAATTAATTGCTAAATTTCTTAAATAGAATATTATCCAGGGTTTACTCGTTAGTCTTGCGAAAAACCCGTTTTGATTCACGAAAAAACCAACCCAAAAATCTTTATAGTTTTATACACGAACTATAATATGAGATTTTACGCTTAAAGGAATTAAGAAAGTAAACATTTTCCTCGTGGATAAAATCCGACGACCCCGAGTTGAATCCCGCGGAGTTTGGCCAGAATCTCCTTTTCTTTCTTCCTTTTCTCTCTTCCTCTCTTCTATTCTTATTTTCTCTCTTTTCTTTCCTTTCTCCCACTCTTTCGTGCTTTATATAGAGAGAAATAATGTTTTATTCCTTATATACCAAAAATGACTCGTTTACTCAATTGCGAGTCCTTATTAGTCCAAAAAATTTCGAGACCTAAACAATACCCCCGAATACTCTATTCTGACTATCTCGACCATTTCGAACCCAATCGCGCACTAGAAATATCCATATGAGTCACTTAACTACAATTATCTAATTAAACCCAACACATCTCAATACGTGTTTTTCAACTAAATATTTTCCTTTGTCGCTTTACCCAACTGCGACATGTAATTAAAATAATCCGACTTATTTACTTAATCTCAAAAGTAAATGTAACACGCATCGAAAATCATCTAACACTCATAAAATCCAAAAATTATTATTCACATTCCTCAAATCTCCAAATTACACCCATTTATGTAATTTAAATATCCATAAAAGTGTGGGGTATTACATTCTCCCCCCTTACAATAGAATTTCGTCCCCAAAATTCGGATATGACCGGTACTACCGACCTAGGATCGCTAATCGAACTACATCTTAGTACGCAAAAGTCGTATGGTACTAACCTAATGGCACGATACCATACACTAATTCTTGGTATCCACCTATCTCAAGGCTTATACTCTAATGCACTAGCTTAACCATAAGGTCAATTGTATCTCTATATGCTACAACATCACCTGGGTCGTAAGGTTGACTTTCACTTCACATCGCACCTAGTGCTTCTATAACCGCATATAAAGAAAATGAGCCTATAACCGCCTCTCTAACGTATAAATCTCACTGGAGAATCACGGATCTAAGCGTCCTCTCATCTACATCGGTACATGTAATTTCCCTTAAAAGGAGATTACACTATCGCTTGACTACTCTCGTCAGTCTCATCTCTTAGCTTGGGAGTTCTACCTCTTATTGCACCGATATAATTGGATTCCTACATACCCCATACTACATTCCATCCAACAAGCCCCAATCTCATATATAACTGCCTCAAAGCATATTCTTTAACTTTATAAACTACGCCCCTTCTAGCTCGAACGGTATATAATAACAACTTACCAAGCTGCCCATACACCTCTTAATCCGTGCCTATCTGCACCATTACTGCAAACGTCATCAATGTAACATTCCTTCTAAAAATGGGCCTCACTTTCTTGGTCTGGTGCTAACACCTGTGTATTCCTAACCCGAATAATTCAAAATTCAATCTTTCATATACCTGGAAATCCAATATTTCATAAAGTTAACCTACCAATCTTCTCGTGGTTAACTCACTACACATTTCCTACAACCGCGCCACATGCCTCAGTGGCCTTACTTCCTAATAACCCTAAGATCAATATGTTTCCTACACATGTAAAATGAGTACTATTCTAACTATGTCCCTAGTGCCCAATACCTCTCCCGACTTCCGACATTCGCTCGGTTTCATGTGTGGGACGTCTCGCTAGGTGAAATACAGACAAGGAACCCTCCCGTTACACTACTTCCTCACATCGCCGGTCATCGAGATATAACGGCCTAAGTCACACTAGTGGGACATTCTAAAATCCTACCTCGTTAACCTATTAATGCTCTTCTACCACTATGTATTCTAATCCGGCAAAATGGAAAGTCTAACTAATCGGGGCGCCTATTCTCTACAAAGGTATTAAAATCTACATACTCAAAAAATATTTCCACTGAATTTGCCTTCTGTACAAGGCCAAGTCCTAATCCTTAAATCGATTTCCTTTACCTCACCTCACCCACATACTTGCGGTGAGAGAACCATTTCAGTTCTTTTCCATAGCACTTATATCTCCATAAGCATACAATCATCACATGGCTCTCAGTCTATAGTTTTCTCTCCACACCATGTGACTTATCGTCCAAACTAACATCCTTGCATCCCATAACATCTCTCCACTCCCGACGTCATTAAGGTTCATCCGTGGAGTGTCTCGCAAGCAAAATCCAAATAAGGAACCCCTCCGATACACTACTACTTAACTTTATCGATCGTGGAGGTTCATTAGCTTCAATTGTGCAACCGGGATAATCCCATACCATCTACCAACAAAATGTGGTCAGAACTCCTACTTGTTTCCAGGAGCCATACCACGGGGCGCTTGCACTAACACTAAGTCCTTAGCGCAAACAACAATGAGCTTAAACTCACAGCTTAACAATAAATCCTGCATACCCTAAATCACATCAATAATGTCACCACGCACTCAAAGCATGATAATGAAACATCTACTCATCGAAGTTCCATTTAAACATATAATAAAGGCGAGATCAACCTGTATCCAAGTGAGATATCAGAACAATAATCTTTTCCACCCTGGAACCACGGATACGATAGTCTTACAATCACTAGACTACTATCGGTCTCACAATCCACAAATACATTACTCTTATAATAGTACTATACTCGCATAACACACACAAAACGAGTAGTACAAACCTGGTATAAATTCGAAATAGAACCCCGCTATTGCGGAAAAACATATAGTCATACACTATATAATGTTTTTCGTACTACCAGTAAACTCGAATCTAAGGCTAACAAAATACTATGACCCAAATCTTGTAACACAGAATATACCTTCTTCATCCGAGGTGAAACTCATAATAATAACTTCGCCAATCTCCTCGACTGCTCCAATTAGTTTTCAAACATAGTACACTTGTCCTAACTGAACCAAGACTACTTTAATCAATGCTTCATCCAAGCGCTCTACTATTGTCCTTTAACTCCTACCGGGAAAGGACTAACCGTATGGTTCTAGACTCCACCTTGCAACATTCCCTACTTCTAGCCACCCTGACCAAGTTAAGGTTATCAGTATCTCAGACTCTATAGTCTCGATCCTGACAATCTCCTTCATAGTTACCTTAATTCCTTAGTCAAAAGTAAACTCCACTACCGGCTTTAAAACCCTATTTCAATGGATTTCCACTGGTGGATGTCCACCAATGGGGTTCCCCAAACACAAATCCTCCATAAATCTTAGCAACACTTTTCTAGTGATCCTATCATTCCTCTGAAGGATTCTCTGTTTATTATACCTACCTTAATTTGGTACCAAGTTTACTTATCCTTATAACTATTTATTCGGCCTCTGAGTGATCCTTATGTGAATAATTCAGAACTGCATTCTCTTCATTTCTAACAAACCAAAGGAACTAACGGTTACGTCCATCTATAATCCCACAATTTCAATATTTCTCCCACGAGTGAAAAAAATTTCCTCGAATTTTCATATATGGGTATTTCCATACCCTGCTCTAAGACAAAGCTTCTGAGCCTTCTACTTCCACTGAGTACAACTACACTTCCTTTGCATGACTTAACTTCAATGTATTGTCCTTATCAAAGACTCCTTTCAAACTTTTTCCCCAACTTAATTTCACGAGGTAATTAAAGTTTAGCACCACTCTCTACTATAGCGGTACTTGGATAATTATAACGACTGTACTTTAGTAGTCATTGTAGCAATCCTTGACAATGACACAAAGGGGAGTGACCGCGACTACGGTCCTCAATCCCTACTTTAACTTATAGCTCCAACTAAGCCCCGCCTCCTGCTACCCTTATCACGACCTTCCTTAGTCTCCCTTCCTCGATTAGCACACGAACCTCGAACGAGTTCGCAAAGGATTTACTATAATCTTACATAATGGCCGGAGAACGAAATCTCACAAGAGGAATAAATAGTCCTAATCATAAGGATCTATATCAAATCAAAAGAAACGCTCAAAGCGTAGTACGTCCGCACAGATTCCTAAGGACACTAGAACCTAATGCTCTGATACCATCTATGACACCCTGCCTAATAAAATACTGAGCGATCAATCATGTACCAAATTAAAGCAGGAATCCCATATGGTTCATTCTTAGCATCACTATCGAAAACGAATTTAATTACTAATAACCTATTAGGATGGCATCAAAATTTTAATTAACTAGTCTTTTTAATCAAACCATTCAAATAAATCATTCACACAGTTTATATATATGAAACTGAAATGAAATAAAACAACCGAACAGTTGGATCAACATAATACAACCAAATCGAATGCTGCACTAAAAGGTGGTAAAAGTATAAATGAATACAATTGGGATTTCGGCCCAAGTGTTAATACAATGCTTCCTATCTAGTTCACAAGAATAGATGCATATAAAAATGAACCTGCACGCATCCACAGCTGCTGTAGCAACGTCTGACTCGAAAGGATCATAATACAGGCGTCCCTGTGTCTGGACACCTATATATATATATATATATATATATATATATATATATATATATATATATATATATATATAGTAAGAGAGGAGAAAATAGATAAACGAGTCAGAGCTCGAGTTTGAAAACATTTTACAAGTGCATAAATGCCATATTTTTAAAATATGATTTATCTCATACTTAAATTGGTATCGCACTCCCATGAGATAACCCTCACCCCTATTCTAATAGTGCACACCTATCGCATACCTTTTAAACAACCTAGTTAAGCTACCCTGTCGAACTAATCTATTTCAACGATTTTGTAAGATCCTCAAAGACCCGAGTACTAAGGGCTAAACTTCTCCCTATTTTGAACATTGAACTACGTTTGTGCGTGGGGTGTATCGCGAAGCGAAATCCAAATAAGGAACCCCCCCAATACACTACTACCTCGCAATGTTGATCGTCGGGATTCATTAGGCCTTTAGCACATAACGCGTATATATATAGCTCGCATACACACACACACACACACACACACATATATATATATATACAGATGGTTCTTACTAGAACCTATAATTCCATTTTCATATAAATCTATCGAAAGGGGAAATACACTTTATCAGTCTTTTCAGTTTATATACATATATTTACTTTATATGATATCTCATATTCATATACAATAAATATATCATACGCAACAAGTATAATTATACCTATCACAATCATAAGTATAATAGCCATCCCACCGAGCTATAACTCGAGGATGTCGTCTCATAGTGCCTATGAGAATCCGCGTTTACTCATTCAACCATGGTACCAAGCCAGACTCACTCATGGTCATGGTAAAAATACACAATGGTGGAGGTGATCATATTCCCTCTGCAAGTGGACTACACACATCGCCCTCGTACGCGGGATGAGATGACATAGGGATAAACTCTCCCTGCTCCTTAAGCCAAGTGATTCACATGCATTGCACAACCTCCCCGAATTACACTAGAGAAAATATATAATCTGGTTGTTCCAACCCTACGCCAAAGTAAAGCCTGTGGAATCAGCCTCTAAGATACAAATATACCAATCAGATGCATATATATATATATATATATATATATATATATATATATATATATATGTGGGTGTGTGTGTGGGTGTGTGTGTATTCGTATCATAATATATATACTGTAACCACGTCGTATATATAATCTATATCACTTCTCAATACATATAGCTATAATTGCCAAACTCTCATAGCGATAGACACTAATCCCAAATGTTCCCATTCATAGTAGTATATAAGCATTCATATACTTAAAACACTAAACCCATAAGTATTCTCTATAACACTTGCCTAAGACCTCTCTCGAATGTTGTTCGACCCGAACCTTCACTAAGTCCATACCCCGGATTGTACACCATACTAATGCAAGGTTCTCTATTTCATTCCAAGGTTTACTCACCCTCAATATCGTCATCTAGGAGTCCTAATATCATAACTAAGTCCCCCATAATAATCAATTTTTGCAATTTAACTCCCCCCCAAACTCAAAGAAGGAAAACGGCTAAATTCAACAAAGACGAATCGATTCGCCCCAAATGGGAATCGATTCGGGCTAGCGAATCGATTCGTTTTCCATCCGAATCGATTCAGAACTTATTCTGCAAGCAGGTCCTCAAAGGAAAATCGATTCGGTCATAATTCGAATCGATTTGGCCCGAGACAACCTTACAGGGGCCCTTATGCGAATCGATTCAGTCTAGACATGAATCGATTCTCCATGTTCGGAGGGCACTGTTTGGGTGATTTCATCTTCTCTAAAATACCTGAATATCAACCCATTCTCCATTTTATGGTTTATAACCTTAACCAACATCGCCATGATCATCCTAACACTGATTTCTAACTTACACATCAATGAATTTTTCTCATAATGTCAGGTTAGATTTCTGACTAACGATTTCGATCCCGGACAACCTTCCATACAAAAATCATTATAAATTCAAAAAATTAGAAAAATATGCAGTCGGCACCTACGCGAACATATCGAAAAGAGATACAAATTTCTTTTTTTGACCAAGAGATGAATCAATTCGGAAAGGACGAAGTTACTATTCACCTTCTTCTCCAAAATCCCAAACCTCTTTTAATACACCTCCAAGATTTTTATCTTCTCTCCCGTCATCATCCAACCTCAAAAAACCATATATACACACATAAAAAGGGTTCTAATCATCTAGAACCCATAACTAACAACTAATTTCTTAAATTAAATATTATCCGGGGTTTACTCGTTAATCTTCTGAAAACCCATTTTGATTCACGAAAAAACCAACTCAAAAATATTTATAGTTTTATACACCAACTGTAATATGAGATTTTATGCTTAAAGGAATAAAGCAAGTAAACACTTGCCTCGTGGATAAAATCCGACGACCTCGAGTCGAATCCTGCGGAGTTTGGTCGGAATCTCCTTTTCTTTCTTCCTTTCTTATCTTCCTATCTTCTCTTCTTATTTTCTCTCTTTTCTTTCCTTTCTCCAACTCTTTTGTGATTTATATAGAGATAAATAAGGGTTTATCCCTTATAAACCCAAAAATGACTCGTTTACTTAATTGCGAGTCCCTGTTAGTCCAAATATCCCCGGGACCTAAACATTACCACTGGATATTCTATTCTGACTATCTCGAATATTTCGAACCCAACCGCGCACTCGAAATCTCCATTCGAGTTACTTAACTACAATTCTCTAATTAAACCCATTACATGTCAATATGGTCTTTCCAATTAAAATATTTTTCTTTGTCTCTTTACCCAACTGCGACATGTAATTAAAATAATTGGACTTATTTACTTAATCTCATAAGTAAATGTAACACGCATCGGAAATCATCTAACACTCATAAAGTCCAAAAATTATTATTCACATAAATTCCTCAAATCTCCAAATTACACGCATTTATGTAATTTAAATATCCATAAAAGTGTGGGGTATTACAAGTAGCCCCTTATTTATAGACCTTCACTCCCATCCATTTTATTATCTTTACTGAAATGGGACTCTATTTCTTTCAAATGGCCCCAACGCCTTATATATAATTATTCTAGTGTTTCCAAAGGAGAATTCTCGAGGATTAACGGACGATTTTTTCTAAAATGTTGAAAAAAATTGACTTAATGTTTTACTCACAATTTTTCCCCATATTTTGAAAATAGCAAACCAATTCATTTGTAGCTTAAGTTTTTTAGGAGTACCCTGAAATGTTAAAAACTCATAAAAAATCAGCACAAAATTAATTTTTTTTACTATTTTAACAAAATTCATTCGTTAACTCGCTCCATGAATAAGGGTCCGCTTAAGAGCACCTGTCCATCTCAAATCATTTGAATCCAACTTTGTATATTTATGTACAAATTAATCACAACATTTCACTTTACGCAAATAAAAAAACTATAATACTATTTCCTATCCTTTTTTCACCCAATTAATAATAGAAATTAAAACAAAAATATGAATTGATTTGGTATTTATAGCATATTAATTGGTTTATTACGAAGACAGTTTCTGTATTTTAATTTTGGCATAGTAATATTAATAAATTGATTTTTAAATGTCTGAACCAAAACTAACCGAAAATTTTGCGGTAATTTCAATTTTAGTAACTTCCTGTTTTCGATAACAAAAATTAGTAAAGAAAAACCATATTTTGTTGGACCAAAACTGTACGGTACAGTAAAAAAATCATATTTTAACCACCCTAGTTATATCCATCAGTCGCTATTAATATCCATTTTATAATTTAGTGTCACAGCCTCATATTGTCTACCATCTTCGAACCAACACTAGCCCATAATCACACATATTTGTCTAGATTAGTTGGTTGTCGAGATCTACAGGTTACTAGACCTCTATTACTAGCCGATAATCATTTTACCCAAATTACCTTACTAATCATAGATATTTATCTCAACATAAACTATAACTAATACACCTATCTACACCCTACAAAGTCTAATCTTAATTATAGTCATGACAAACATTAAGTATCCCACACTCTCCACTATTGAGAGATCCTGCTAACGAAGTACTTCATATAACACACCAATATAGGGTTCATCCATTCACACTATTCTACCTCAACTCCATGGGTCCAACCCTATCCTGGATCCTACAAAATACTACTCTTTCGCAATAATTGATAAGGGATAGCTTTTCTCATCTCAAAACCCATAGAGCATCATAAAAACTCATCATTTGAACAATATTGCCCTCTTACTTCAAAATCAACCAATGTACAATAAAATATACTATCAACTACAACTAAAGATTGAGTCAATAGTATCTACATATTTCATCCAGCATTTCTAGTATCTAAACATAACTACGTATTACAAAACCTAAATCTTATACTAAGGAAAGACTAATTCTAACTACCTTGAAGCATCTAACCATACCACTGATGATAATAATATACTTAACCCACTATTATTCATAATAGCATAGAAAAGGAAGTATATCACTAAGTATCCAACCCATATAGCCTCATCACTAGTTATATAATAAGAACTTTCTACTATAACTTACCTCATAATATAAGGGTACTGCTACCACTGGTTTATCCAGTTCATTAAAGGGATCACTTGATTATAATAGTAGTATAAACCAATATCATATTAATAATATAATAACACAATAGGACACTCCCACAACCCACCATTTTTATCATATATTAATTGAAAGCCATGCCCTAAGACTACTCAACCTGTGACTACAGTAAGCAAGGCAAACACCTAGCCAGTCAATCCATCACCAACATGAGTCCCTAACCCATAGATTCTAGATAACTTGTAGGATCAAGAAAATATCACATGGAAGTCTACACTTAAACCTCTAGGTATCTCATGTGACTCCACTACTCCTGACTAAAGGAGGTTCTTGAAAAGTCTCAAAATACTCAAAATGGGGTAATCACTATTCTATGACACAAATAATATGCCAAAATACCAACATCTACACATAATGATTTATTCCCATTATCCTACGCCAGAGGGACGAGACCTTAGAATGTAGGATTAGGATACTAGACCTATACACATCCTTCATTATCATCAAGTAGTGTGTTGCCTAGCCTCACATGCGTTCTAATTATAGAAAATATGATACTTATCTCCAAACCCTTGGATGAGGTATCAAGCAATAAACGAAAGTCAAAAGATAGGGAAAAGACATCATCCTTATGGTCCAAGACTCTAATAGAAAGCCAAAGCCCATGGATAAGGTTAATGACCCTCAAGACATTCAATGATTGCATGAAGACACTCCTAGCCTTTAGTAGACTTTAGCTCATGATATTAAAGTTTGAGATGCAAATCAAGGACCTTAGAGGTTCTCCAAAACACATATTCACGAGAAAAAGGGTCATTAAGGGCCCCCAATCCATTAAAAATGATCCACAGCTCAGAAAAGTAGTTGCAAACATCTAGTGATATTTTTTATAAGTAGAATATACCTCGGTTAGAACTTTTAGACCATTTGGAGGGTTTAGACCACTTATACATGGTTAATACTTCCTCATTTCCTTACTACCATGATCTTAATCTCGAGAATACCCATAAATATCCATGTTGGGATCCCAAACCAATCTGAAGGGTTGGTAGAAAGTGAATACACTATTCTACCAACCCCCACTCACCTTCTACAATTCATCCTAGACTATTAAGTGGAATTTAATTCTCCCGGTAATGATCACCACTAACCTCCAACTCCTTCCACCAACATTCCAATCTCCTACTGAGAGCTCGAGAATATCGACTTGTACTTTAAATGCAACTTCTCAACCACTCCCACCAACTAGATACATAAGGAAAGCTTGAGATAGGTAGAAGGATAACAAATTAAGATTCTTATTATTAACTACCAATGTTAAGAGTGATATTTAACATTTGTAAAAGGTTTTAGGCAACTTCTAATTCCTACATTGTGTTTTAAACTCAATAATTATTTTAACCTTATTTTAGTCTCGTGACTCCTAACTGAGTAAGTAGTACTTTGAACTCGAGTTTTGTAGGTTTATAATTGTAATGAGAATTATATCTTCATATCGCAATATCTTATTATTCATTACACTAGCATATGTTTAATTTCTAAGATTAGGTGAGGTTTACCAATGTTTTGTTAGTGCGTGTTTGTTTAGTTTAAATCTATAAATCCCCTACATGTTTTAATTATTTTAAAATTAGTTAGTCATTAAAATAGTCACGAAAGTGATATTTTAAACTTTCGAAATTAAATGTTTTATTCACATTCTTTCATTTTACGTGCTTACGTTTGATGGATTATGCTTAGCTAAATTTTTTGATAGTCCATGCTTATATTTGATATTAAATGCTCAGAAGTGAAAATTTTACTCATGTCCTATAATTAGATGTGCTTACATTTGATGGGTTACGATTATGTTAAGTCATTTAATAGTCCATACTTATGTTTGACATTAAATACCTTGTAGGAATACTTTTAAGAGAATATGAATTTTTTCCATCTAAAGGAGATATACAAATATTTTGAACAAACTTTCATGTTTTCATGTTTCAAAATTTACGCCGTGACAGTCGGTATAATTTTGTGTTATAAAAGGGAATTTTGAGTTAGACTAATTAATCATAAATTAGTAAAAGGGTAAATGGATCTGAAATCCTAGTAATCTCTCCATAATTATTTCAACTTGATGTTTGCACTCCTTATTTGATCTTGCTTTATTTTATCTCTAATATCCCATCCCGAAAAATTGATTAGTTAATATATATGAATTATAAATGATGAGGTATGAATTATAGATGAAGAAAATTATTGAATTATATAAGGATTATGAAATTCTTAGGTAATAAGTTATCTAATAGCCTTCTTAAGATTTTAGAAACTAAGTTGGGTCAAATGCGCAAATCAAGAAATAAGGCTAGGGATTTAAACTCCCACTCTCCCATTTACTCCGCTACCGTTCGAATTAATAAAATGTGAAATACACGTATATACCTTGTGTAAATGAACTTAGTCCCAATGTCTACAATCGCTCAAATGATGGGTAAGACCGTTCAAATGAAGGACGATTATCACTCAAACGACAAGTCCTATCATTCAAATGACGTTGATAACCAACGGTCTCCCATGCGCTATCAACCTCTCCCTTGTTACCCAATAATTCAAGTCAGGCTATCTGATGCACGTAGGAGGTAACCTTTTAGCTTGTGGGTTTTGTATGTATTTCATGTGTATAGAATAGTAACCTAGGAGGATGACTAAACCACTTGGTTTGTCCTGTGTCAATAGTTGTCACATTTTCAAACCATTTATCAAATAATCGAGTAAATCCTTGGAGCCTTGAAATCCCGATGGATCAGAATAATTATGGATTGTCTCATTTCCGTGTATAAGAGAGAGGTTTCATGGTACTACCAATTTCTATTAAAAGAAGGACCCTTGATAAACACTTACGTGTCAATATCCTAGGGCTTGATGGTTGAGATAAGGATCATAAGATATTGTATTAAATAAGTGTCGGGTTTGTGGGTTAGTTGTATATAAGAGAGAGAGAGAGAGAGAGAGAGAGAGAGAGAATGGGAAAATACCAAACAATTTTTGTATCGAACCTTTCTTGAGGAGCTCGAAGCTCCCTTCCATTTTCACATATTGTCCTTGGCAGTTAAGGGTCTCAAGCCAAAATAACTCGCGCCCAAAAGATATTGATTTAACTTTCTAGAGGTTTTATTGGTGTTGAAGAGCTATTTTTAGAAAACGAGTGTATTATTGTAAGTATCTTAAGAGTGTTTTAATGGGGATTTTTTTGAAGTGTGTTGGAGCTTGCATAAAGGCCTATTTGGTGGAGATTTTATGACTCCCTTTTAGGGCCACCTTTGGAGGTGGCGGAGTCTCCCATCTTCACCATCACTACCACCATTTTGGAGTCATTTGAGGTGGGTGATCTACTCTTAGTATATTTGTTACCCTATTTAATAAATAGTATAGCCTTGTTGTGTGTATGATTAAGAGTAGATTTATGAGAATAAATAGTGCTCTTAATAGACTAATATAGGAATTTTTATAGAATAAAAATGCTAGAAAATAATATTGTCATGTATTTTCTAATAAATCTGAAAATAAATATTTTTATGGAATAAAAATGTTAGAAAATGTTATTGTTGTGTGTCTTCTATTAAATCTGAAAATAAATATTTTTGTGGAATGAAAATTTAAGAAATGTCATTTGGGCCTACTTTTGGTGAAAAATAAATAATAAACATTTTTATGGAATAAAAATATTGGAAAATGATATTTTAGTTGAAATATAAAGAGTGGGTGATTATTTCAATGCTTTCGAAATAATGAAGGTTGATCTTTTACGAAAATAGTGTATTTTTGAAATATTGATGTTAAACATTTTATGGAATAAAATGTTTGGAAATAAATCTTTGCTTGATGAAAAATATTTTCAAACCATGTTTTCGGATTTTTGGGGGTTAAAATACATCTTCTCTTGCATATAAACTTATAAACAAGTTTAAATAAGATTTTGTTGGGTTTGAGCAAGAATTAATAAAGTTCGAAATTTTAGTCTTCAAAGTATGGGTAATTGGGACTAAAAGACTTAATATTCATAAAGTTAGAATACTACATGTTAAATGAAAATAATGGCAACTTTCTTATAAAGTTAGTATTAAGCATAAATGTATTTATTGAATAAAGAAGCAAAGAAATATGAGTGTTGGTAAAAAGTATTAGTCAAGTGTTAATGGGCAAACATGGAATAGTTAGTGAGTGAAACTTACTAATAATGTTAAATATTAACACTTATGGAATTATGAAAGGATTAAAGGTGTAAAAGTGTTTCCAATAAAGATGAATTTACTCCAAGTGTAAAAAGGTGTTAAAGTGTTAAAATACTTAAGAAGTTAGTGTGTATAACTTAATAGTGTTTGGGTGAAATTAACACTTGAGGAAAAGGAGTAAAGGTGTGATGTGGAAACAAATGGGTTAAATGGTCATTTTACTTAAAGTAGAACATTTTTATAAAATAAAAATGTTGGAAATGGTGTTACACAAAGTGGATCTAAATGAATATGATTTTTGGAATAAAAATCAAGTTTATGGTGTAAAGGACACAAAACGATAAATTTTCAAGTGTAACTTAAATTGGGACGGTAAATTCCATTATTTTGTCTTCGGTCGTGTAAAAAGGAAAGAAAATAATGTGAAAATTTTTAAAATATTAAAACACATTAAAGTTACTCTGATGACACCGCAATAAAGCAAGAAGGTCCCGGAGCCCTTGGGTGAAAATATCTAAACCACTGGCCAGAGCATATGGTGCACACAGTTGTCAGTGTAGAGCCCGTATAAGTATGCGGTATTGGAAGATTACAAGAAATGATAAATGAAATATGGAACATATCAAGAAATGGGTTGTGTTGTAAATGTGTTAATACAATGTAACAACCCGTGTAATTTTGGGCTATTTTAATTAATTTTTGGAAAATGGAGGAAAATAAAGTTTTTGATAAAATTATTTTTATTGCTCAAATATGTTGATTATTATTTTTAAAGGATAGAATTTCAAACGGTTTCGAAATCGGAGTTAAAACGGATTTTAAAATGATTTTAAAATGTTTTTAACTCTTGGAGTTGTTTTGACTTCCACCTCTTCATTTATTTGCCTTATTTAAAGAAGTCTTTTGGATTCCAACTCTTCATTTCTTTGCGTTATTTAAAGGAGTCTTTTGGTTTCCAACTTTTCATTTCTTTGCATTATAAAAGGAAGTTGTGGGCAACCTTTTGACATACTTTTGGCATAAATTTTGGCAGCAAATATATTTTATATTCCTCTTCTTTTTATATACACATTGGCCCTTGAGATTTGTGAGTTCCAACCTTAGATTAGAGGTGATCTTGGAGCTATTTTTGTTGGAGGTTCTTGGAGGAGATTTTGTAGATCTTTTGTGTTGATCTTGAGGATGTGATCGTTGGTTTCTCATCATGGTTTGAGGTATGGGGTTTTACACAATATGCTCCTTAAATCTCGCGAGTGTAATTCTCTTTGAATTCTTGTTAATTGAACTCATATTTGAATTGATAAATTCATTGAAATTTAGAAAATAATTGTTGAAATTATTTTGATTCATGTGGTATCATTATATTGTTGTTGAGCACGTTGTCATGAGATTTTAATATGGCACGGATGTTGGGCACCCGCCAAAATTCCTGCTTCCAAGGGTTATGGCTTGATAAAGCATATGCGGATGGGGTGAGGCCTGGTGACCCATTGATGTGTTGTTGAGAAATTATATTGATAAATGCTTTGAGATTTTTATTTTGATTTGAATATTCGTACTCGTATTGTTACGCTTTGTTCATCGTTAATATATTTGTTGAGCATCTTTCTTGTCGTATTGTGTACTTCCCCATATTTTCTTTTAGTGGCAGGTTAGCACGGATTTTGGGGCGCTATGGAGATTGATTTTAACGAGGATTATTTGGGAAAGGTTTGTATTATTTTGATGTATAGAGCTTTGGATATTTGTATTTTTATTCGAGTTAGATAGTTATAATTTTAATTCGAGAGACTTGTTGTAATTGAAGAGATTGATATTATTGTGGGTTTATTTAGATGCTCTATACCTTGTCACTTGTGGATTTGGATTTATTTTATCGCATTAGCGCTCCGTTCCCTCTCCCGGGGCGGGCGGGGTGTTACAAATGGTATCAGAGCTTAGGAATACGGTAACCCTAGGGGCTTGGGTTTTGGGTTCATTCCGTGGTTAGCGATTTTTGGAGATAGAAAATTTTAGGTAATATTCGTGTTAGGTTTCGAGTTAGAGGTGAGGAATTATTTTTGGGAGACGTGATTTATTTTTGGAGATTGTTAGCCTGATTTTTGAGAATTAGGCATTCGGCGAATTTCGAGGGCGAAATTCCATTGTTAGTGGGGAAGTGTAACAACCCGTGTAATCTTGGGCTATTTTAATTAATTTTTGGAAAATGGAGGAAAATAAAGTTTTTGATAAAATTATTTTTATTGCTCAAATATGTTGGTTATTATTTTTAAAGGAGAGAATTTCAAACGGTTTCGAAATCGGAGTTAAAACGGATTTTAAAATGATTTTTAAATGTTTTTAACTCTTGGAGTTGTTTTGACTTCCACCTCTTCATTTATTTGCCTTATTTAAAGAAGTCTTTTGGATTCCAACTCTTCATTTCTATGCGTTATTTAAAGGAGTCTTTTGGTTTCCAACTTTTCATTTCTTTGCATTATAAAAGGAAGTTGTGGGAAACCTTTTAACATACTTTTGGCATAAATTTTGGCAGCAAATATATTTTATATTCCTCTTCTTTTTATATACACATTGGCCCTTGAGATTTGTGAGTTCCAACCTTAGATTAGAGGTGTTCTTGGGGCTATTTTTTTTTGGAGGTTCTTGGAGGAGATTTTGTAGATCTTTTGTGTTGATCTTGAGGATGTGATCGTTGGTTTCTCATCATGGTTTGAGGTATAGGGTTTTACACAATATGCTCTTTAAATCTCGCGAGTGTCATTCTCTTTGAATTCTTGTTAATTGAACTCATATTTGAATTGATAAATTCATTGAAATCTAGAAAATAATTGTTGAAATTATTTTGATTCATGTGGTATCATTATATTGTTGTTGAGCACGTTGTCATGAGATTTTAATATGGCACGGATGTTGGGCACCCGCCAAAATTCCTGCTTCCAAGGGCTATGGCTTGATAAAGCATATGCGGATGGGATGAGGCCTGGTGACCCATTGATGTGTTTTTGAGAAATTATATTGATAAATGCTTTGAGATTTTCATTTTGATTTTAATATTCGTACTCGTGTTGTTACGCTTTGTTCATCGTTAATATATTTGTTGAGCATCTTTCTTATCGTATTGTGTACTTCCCCATATTTTCTTTTAGTGGCAGGTTAGCACGGATTTTGGGGCGCTATGGATATTGATTTTAGCGAGGATTGTTTGGGAAAGATTTGTATTATTTTGATGTATAGAGCTTTGGATATTTGTATTTTTATTCGAGTTAGATAGTTATAATTTTCATACGAGAGACTTGTTGTAATTGAAGAGATTGATATTATTGTGGGTTTATTTAGATGCTTTATACCTTGTCACTTCTGGATTTGGATTTATTTTATCGCATTAGCGCTCCGTTCGCTCTCTCCGGGCGGGCGGGGTGTTACATACAACATAACTTTAATGAATGTAATAAATGTTGTGGTAAAGGGAAAATGGGCAAGTACATGCGTAAATCTAGTAATGTTCATAAAGGAATGAAAAAGGGTTAAAGAAATTGGATAAATGGGTGGTTAAGCAACCTAAATGGTTAAACCCATACTTAACACAAGAATGTGTTGTAAAAAGTATTTTCAAAGATTAAATAAGTACTTTCTAACACGATGAATGCGTGTGTTAGAATGGTCATTTTCAATGAAAGTAGTAAAGTATATAATAATAAATGGAAGGGGTTTTAAATTCCGGTAAAGGAATGGGTTGGGGTAAATCAAGTGTAATGGTTTCAAGTGTTAAACCGGGCGTGTTAAATAAAGTGATAATGCTACGTATGAATGGAGAAAACATTTAATAAGATTAAGGTAAATTAATCTGGGTAAATAAGATTTTCGAAAAAAAATGGTTAATGCATTGGAATGTGTATTTTTCAAAGGTATACGTACGTAGATATATACATATTTTTGCGCATGTGTTGTAACGTGTGAGTATTCCCTTTTTTGTTTGTTTCAATACTGTTTTATAAATTGCACAGGGCATAGGCTCACATCCCGACTTTGTTACGGCAGGTTGGGAGCGGTTCCGAAATTTGAGGGCATTTTACAGGTAAGTATATGGAATACCCCGCACTTTTAGGGATATTTAATTTACATAGATGGATATAATTTGGATATTTGAGGAATTTCTCTGAGAAATAATTTTTGGAGTTTATGAGGGTTATATGATTTCCAATGGGTGTTACATTTACTTTCGGGATTAAGTAAATGAGTTGGACCATTTTAATTACATGTCGCAGTTGGATAAAGCGACAAAGGATAATATTTTAATTGGGAATGGCGTATTGAGATGTGTTGGGGTTAACCAGTGAATTGTAGTTAAGTAACTTGGATAGATATTTCGAGTGTGCGGTTGGTTTTGGAATAACCGAGATAGTCAGAATAGAGTATCCAAGAGTAGTGTTTGGATTCCGAGAATTTTTGAACCAGTAGGGACTCGTAATTGAGTAAACAAGTCATTTTTGGGTTTATAAGGGATAAACCCTTATTTCTCTCTATATAAGGCATGAGAGAGGGAAATAAAAGAAAGAAAAGAGATAGAAGAGGAAAGTAAGAGAGAAGAGGAAGAAAAGGGAGATTCCGGCCAAACTCCGCGGGATTCGACTCAAGGTCGTCGATTTTATCCACGAGGCAAGTGTTTACTTTATTATTTCTTTTAAAGCATAAATCTCATATTATAGTTAGTAGTGAATAACTATAAATATTTTCGGGATGGGTTTTCGTGAATCAAATTGGGTTTTTTGGAAGTTTAACGGATAAACCCCGGATAATATACAATTTGGGAAACTTAGGAATTTATTGAAATCGATTGTTGGTTATGGGTTCTATGATGTTTAGAACCCTTTTTATGTGTGTATATGTCATTAATTGAGGTTGGAGGATGTTAGGAGAGAAGATAAAATCTTGCGGAAGCCTTAATGGCCGAAATAGCTTCTCGGAGAAGAAGTTGTCTGGATCGATCGATCTATCGATGGCCAAGGGTCGATTAATCGACCCTTCAGGATTTTTGACAATTTCGGCTAGTGTTGTTTAAATGGGATAAATTCCAAACATAATTGTTTCTAACTTATTTAATTGAGGAAATGAAGATTCATTTATGAAATTAATATCAAGCCATTTGAGGGAATTTATGGGGGTTAGGAGGGTGCTATAATCGTGTGGCACTAAAAGTATAATTTTTGAGGAAAATAAATAAATTGAGGAATTAGACAATTGGGGTTCCCAAATAGAGTGTGGATACTTTTAAATTATATTTGGAGTGAGATGTATATCTTGGGTTAATTGAGTAAAATACAAGACTTATTTATTTAGGGTTGTTCGGGACGAGTAACACCCGAGGGAGCATTTTAGGGGGCGATTATATATAGATAATTGTGCGCGTTAGAAAATGTAATTATATGCTGACTAATTGAGAAAATCCTACGAGACTACTAGGATGAAATTTGGGATATAGATTAAAGAGGATTTAGAGTTCACCCGATACGCCTATTGACGACGGTTATTACAGGTGGTACGATACCTATGGAATTCAGATAAGTCGAGAGTATACTTATCTAGTTAGTATGAATTTGTATGTTCGAGTTTATATATAGAAACTTAAAAGTGATTAAGGTACAAGTTATATATAAAGTGAGAGAATAATTTTGGGTTTAGTATTATAAGTGTGTGAACACTTAAATATTAATACGAATGGGAACATTCGGGGTTGTTGGCTATCACTATATGAGATTGGCAATTATAGCCATATATATATAATTGAGAAGTGATGTTGATTATATATATACGATGTGATTATAGTATATATAATATGATATCAATACTTATATATTTGTGTGTGAATGTTTTATTTATGTGAAGCATACTCCTCTAATGCTATCATGGGAAGTTGCGCGATGTGGGTGAGGCCTCTGGCTTGAGGAACAAGGAGCGTATAGTCCCCAGGTCATAGCATCCATTTTATATTGTGTGATTTTTATTAGGGGTGATACTTGGGGGGTATGTTTCGTCTCATCTTCAGGGAGGAACTATGACCGCTTCCCATACATTGTGATTTTGTTTTTACCAACTCGATGTGAGAGTCCGACCGATGGTACCTATGATGGTATATGAGTAATTCCCTGGAAGATGATTGTATTGAGAGACTTCTTCCTCGAGTTATTGCTCGGTGGGATGGTTATTATACTTGTTCTGTATAGTATATTATTTGTATATGAAAGTTATATATCATATAAAGTAAGCGTATATAAGAATGGAAAGAATGATAAGGTGTATTCCCCTTTTGGTAGATTTATATCCAGACTTATATGAATTTGAATCATGGGTTCTAATGAGAACTATATAGATATATATGACTTATATCCGGAGTTATATGTTATGTACTAAGGGCCTAATGGATCTTGACGATCAACATTGCCCAGTAGTAGTGTATCATGGGGGTTCCTTATTTGGATTTCACTTCACGAGACGCCCCACGCACGAACGTAGCGCAGTGTTGGGAATGAGGAGAAGTTTATCCCTTAGTACATGGATTTATAGGGATCTTTTTAGAGATTAGGTGAAATTTATTAGTTAGGCATGGTAGCTTAACTAAGTTGTTTAAAGGATATGCGATAGGTGTGCACTATTAGAAGAGGGGTGAGGGGTATCTCATGGGAGTGAGATACCAATTTAAATATGAGATAAAATCATATTTTCAACATATGGCATTTATGCACTTGAAAATTTATTTTCAAACTCGAGCTCTGACCCGTTTCTATATTTTTCATCTCTTGATATATATATATATATATATATATATATATATATATATATATATATACACACACACACACACTAGGGTATGCCCGTGCCTGAAGGCACGACGCAAAATTTAAAAAATGTACGTTCTTAATTGGATCATACTTTGTAATTAGTTCGCAACAATAATAACAGTCCATATTGAACCTCATATAATACGTCGTAATGGCACAGTGAAATATTGTAGTAATTTTTTATTCATCAAATTTATTAGTTTTAATTGTTATAGAATAGTTGAGAATTTTACGCACAAAAGAAAAATCAGCATTGGGCAATCCACTAAAGACAACTCAATTACCCAAGCATAAATACAAACTTACAAACTGGACCAATCTCCATAAAGCTGAAAAAAATTGATGTTACTTATATTAAACAAAAAAATTGGACATCATTATTTTTATAAAAACTCGACGAATTAATCGTGTCATTAGGGGTCAGGTTCTTCACCTAACATTAATACAATAACACGCGTTGTGCGTCCACAACTAAATTCTTCACAATGTAAATAAAACAGTAGTTCGAGAGAGTATTTGTTGGATATTGCCCAAGTGGTCAGTAAAAAAACCAGAGACATTGTACTTTGGAGTGTCCTTGCGTATAATATGCTTTGTACCTAACCACGCGTAGTGAGACTACAACTAAATTTTATAATATTCACATTCTAGTAATTTAAAAAGAAGAATAATTGGTAAAATCTGATTACAAACAACGTTCAAAAAATAAATATAAAATATTACACAATTCTAAAACATGTACCAAGACCAAATGAAAAACAAATATACACTAACATATTACTTAAGTTCATGAATCAAATCATACACATTAAGTTCATGAATAAAATAAAAAAAAATATTCGTACAATCCTGACATAAAGACCATTATAAGCTAAATTGATAAAATCATTAAAGTAAATCAAAAAATGTAAAGTTGCTTTGGTCGAGAACATCTTACTATCAATGTAACGGCGATACGTAATAAGTTCGGTAAGCTGAAAGTTCGTTACGAATCGGCAATACTGAACAGCATCGACCAATATTTTAAACCATTCTTCTTATCTCTAATTTTGATTTAGTGACAAAGATTTCACGTCCTCTTCAAGCGCTTTACATGAAATGAAGGTTTGTAGGTGTGCCATACGTACCTACTCTTGATAACTTGTGAAATAAAATTAATCAATTAAAACACCCTAAATCTTTGACTTACTTGAGTCTATATTATTTAGGCGTTTCAACTGATTTGGATATTATGTCAAAAACATATTTTTAGTCCGAGATTACTCTTTGATACATCATGCAACTCTACTCGACGACTCAACATGCCTTGACTCTACTCAATGTACATATCCAAGTAAAGGTATTCACATGTTTCACATTTGCACTTGACACATTAGGCACTCATGCATTTATTATTTGATATTTTTTAGTGTGTCTAAACATTTCTTAAAAAGTAAAAATTGAATTAAATTTTTCTAAAAATAATTTACGAATTTGAGAAATAATTTTTTTCGAAACATTTCATTTTCATTTAACTCTTATCCATTTGATTAGTACTTGATTGAAACAATTGGTTCTATTGGATCCCTTATGACCTTAGGAAGCTTTGACCGAGATTTTTTTTTATCTCTATACCTATTACATTGGGTTTGCATAGATTTCGTCCTTTTAGGTGATATAAGCTTAGGCAGATTTCGGTTTCTGTGCTAGTGTACCTATATAGCTTTTAAAATTCATTCATACCATTAGAATCCATAGGCTATTACACATATATAGATGCAAGACCTCTTTAAACCGGATCTTAGCTGTAAGAGATTTTCGTTCTTAGTTGTCCGAATAGTACCCGTGTTAAAGGTTAGGAGACTTAGTACACTATTTCATCATTTTGTGTAACCTTTGGTTTTCTCAGTTCTTTCTTTCTGCCATGACGTTTTGTTGAAGTGATATATCAATTAGTCATAGAGACCCCATACGATTTCATCCATAGGTAACTGTTAAAAACTTTTTTTGGATTTGCCCTACTAGATTTTCTTCTAGCTTTAGAACTATTACGTACACTTTGGTTTAATAGATTATTGAATAAACTAATCTAACAATCCATTACTTTTCTGAGCCATGCACCCGATTTTTCACCAATTATATTACCATAAATAATTTTTTAATCAAAATAAAGTGTTTGAAGACGTCACACAAATTAAATCGAAGCACAAAGTACCGACTTAAGTCTATTCCCATATGGCTCGTTTGTCTTTCTCTCTCTTGCAAGAAATAACTTGCAAAGAGTGTAATAAAAACAAAACTTTCCCTCAAAACATTTATCTTTTTAAAAAAGAAGACTGATCCAAAATAGAATATTCTTTCCATTTTATCGAATGCTGCAATTTTTGTACAAAATCCTTAGATACAAAGCAGAGTTCTTCCTACTCAAAGTCTGAACCAACCAACCAGAGTTTCCAAGACGCAGAACCAAAACAATATATGAACCAAATTAGACAACCGGTAGATTGATAATCATATAAGGAGAAACAAAATACAATTAGCGATAAGCTATTAGGTACACTTTGGTTTAATAGATTATTGCGGGGTGTTCAGGTGTACCTCTCTGATCAATGCACGTCAGATAAAAAAAACACCTATAATCCAAATTTAAGTTTAGAGTTCTACCTACTGCTGTCATAACATCAACATTATAAGTTAATACCAATAACAATAACTAGTTTTACATTATAAGAACAATTATTTGCTATTTAGTTTCTGAAGAAATAATAACAAACTAAGACATGCTCTTATAAACTAAACAAACACCCCATCAAAAATGCCAATATATACTATTTAAATTTTTACTCAACATCCAAATGCAATAATAAAAAAATGCATAAAGTACATATATAAGACAAATAAAATTGAAATAAGAGGTTGAGTTGCTTAACTGCACATTAGTCTATTTCAAACATAAAAAGACATGTTATACAATATTAAAATTAAAACCTTTGATTCCATTAACAATAATTCAAGACTTGGTTAAAAAAATCAAAGCAAAACAGTACTGAATGGTACTGCAGAATGAAAAGCTTGAATAGTTCACAACCCATTTACATAATAAAGAATGGTACTGTGCTGAAGACCCCCTGGTGTTAGCTTCTGTGCTGAAGAACTCTCTATAGAGAATAAAATTACATCTTTCATCTCCATAAACACTCCATGTAAGAAACATTGATTAAGTACACATTTGGGTATTTAAGTTGATCCAAATACGTCCAATTACAGATGAGTTTGTAATAGATACGTGTTCTAAAGACCACTTTTAACATAATAAATGAGTTAGTAATAATAACAAAGAGTCGAGGGTAACAAAGAGTCATGATTCCTAATGCTCCATAGTTGACTGTTGATGACAAAATATAAAGATGATGATAAAAATAGTATTAAAAAAATGTAAGAACAATCAAACAGCACACACCAAACTGCAAACTACCCCCCTTCACTGACTAACCCAAGATCTAGCCGTCCCAAACCCACTCTTAACCCAGTACCTTCTTCTCTCTAACTAAACCTAGCTTCATATATAACTACCCAACAAATCCAACACAAAACCTGTTCAAAATCAAAATCTAAATAGAAATCAAAACACATGGATACAATGTTCTTAGTTCTTACACATCAGTCAAACCATCAACACATGAATAAAAATCCCATAAATGAAACATAACCTGAAGAAAAATCTCAGAAAAGATGCATCATAAATGAAACTTGAAAAACTTGAGAAGAAAGATACTTGCAAAATAGCAGAGGCGGTGGAGAGACCAACGCCTTTCAAAACGGTGAGCTCAAAAAAAACTTTGGAGACATCATGAGGTGTACATTTTAAAGCCTTTACATCCTTGTCCATTGAGGATACAGAATCCAAATGAAGCCGTTGCTGATGATGCTGAAATATAGCACCACCGGATAAGTGATAATGAGATCAAACAGTAGTAACCATGGCATCCATAGAGATGTATAAGTGTATAAGTATGTAGAAGGGGATGAGTATAAGAGGAAATAAGACAATGATGTATAGTGGTTCAGCTAATTTGGCCTACATCCACTGTGAGTGTGTGATCCACTAAGTATGGGCACTAATGGCCTTGGATACAATGCACATAAGCTCACTTTCTCTCTCTACTGTGTGTACAAGCAGAGTTTTATCTAGGGTTACAGTAATCGATCGATCCCCCTTTAGGGTTGTAGGTGACAAGTATATATAGGTCTTGGGGGATGTAGTGTACCCCCCAAGTATGCATGGTGCATGTGAATGATGATCTAGTCAATCCCCTACTGACACCTGTAGATGCCAAATGATGACATAATATTCCCTCACGTGAGGATGTGATTTTGTTATAACGGTCTCCCACGTGCCATGTGAGCCTCACGCGCACTGTTCCACACGTCTCCCAAACCACGCGCTGTGATGATGTCACCCTCGGCCTATGAGCCGAGGCTGAGGGAAAAGTTCCTTTCGACAGTGAGTCTAGCCTAATTTAGGCCTCGTACCGTCGTACCCTCGGAGGGTCGTCCGGATCCTGATGAAGGGTCGGCCCCCTGAGGGGTCGTCCGGAACCTGATGAAGGGTCGGCCCCCTGAGGGGTCGTCCGGAGCCTGTTGAAGGGTCGGCCCCCTGATGGGTCGTCTAGTTGGATGGTGCCCTCGGCCTGGCCGAGGGTATATATGGGTATATCAATCACCCCCCAGCCCTTAGCCATAGGTGCTGTTGAGATGGCTGAGAGATAATGTGGAAAATGAGACGAGTGTATGGTCAGTTAGATGAATGACACCTGTCAAGCTGGTATGACACCTAGACGGGTATTCATTGTTGTTCCAATTTCCAAAGCATGGCGACGGCATACTTTGCCTGGGGCCTTGTGCCCTAATGATACCCTTCTTGGTTATTGGGCCCACTCATTACTAAGGTATTTAAGAGATTTTCGAACTCTCTCTCTTCTTCTTCTTCTTCGCGCCCAAGCTTTCTCTCTCTCAAGTCTTCAGCCTTCCTGCCATTTTCACAGCTTTCGAGCCTTCGACTTAACAGCTTCACCCTTTCTCTTCAGGTAATCTTCACCACCAACGCCCTCTTCACTTTCATTTCTTTTTTGATTTTCTGTTTTAGGCTTGTAGGGCTTGATTTGGGTTGTTTTACAACTTTTCCGGCGACTGTCTTTTGAGTGTTCTTGAATTTCTTGGGTGTTCTTGAGTGAAAATCATTGATTCCCCTTATTTTAATCCGAAAGTCTAATTTGGTCAACTGAACACTTGTTTGTAGCTAAGTTCCCCAAATTCCTCCAAGTCTAGGGTCTCCCCCTTTAATGCTTAAGAGGCTTTATAGTTTAGTATCTGAATTCCCTTCCCTGAGAGAGAAATTATTTGTTGAGATCAGACGAATAGAGGAATAAGAGGAGAGGAGATGAGGGGCCGACCCTAATTGGGTACGACCCATCTTTCCTATTCCACTAGCCATAATAAAACCATTTGAGTCGTCTGAGTCTTGTGGGTCATCCCATCATCCTGCCGAGTGTCAGTCAAGTGAGATGGACGAGAGAGCATCCTCGCCAACTGGCGCTGGTCCTTCTGGTAGAGTAGAGACATCTGACCTAAGCCCGAGCCGACAAGCCTAGGGTATGGTTCCCTTAGAGGTTGTCCCTGTGACAACCCTATCTCCACATGCCTTCCAGATGGCCTTTCCCCATAGTCATCTGGAAAATGACAAGGCCGAGGGAGTGGGGACTGAGGACGAGGGTGATGATACAGATGACCGAGTTGATACCTCCCATGCCTCGTCCTATATCTCCTCCGTTAGGGATCGTGACCTCTTGCTATGGAGGCATGCCTATGCAGTGTCCCCCAATATCACTATGAGGGTTCCCTCTGAGTCTGAGAGGGTCTTCAAGGGTGAATAGGGAGAGGTTGCAGTTTACGAACAAATGTTCAAGGGTTGTGTCAGATTCCCTCTGCATCCTGCCATCGTAGACATCTTGTCAGCCCTTGGTGTTGCCCCCTCTCAGCTTCCTCCCAATTCTTGGAGGACGATACTAGGTTACATCTCCCTGTGGAAGAACGCTTTCACCGATGAGCCCTCGGCCGACCTATTCTTATCCTGCTACAATATCACCTCCTCCTCCAAACAGCCCGGATACTATCATCTGGGGGCGAGGAGGTCTGAGAAGAAACTTCTCCATGTGGCGCAAACCTCCAACCACGATTGGAAAAAGAGATTCTTCTTCATCTCTGGGGAGTGGGAGTTCTCCGTCGAGGCATCCCCTGCTGCTGATGGTCCGAGGGTCCCCTGCAGATGGTCTAACCCATCAATGAAGGCTAGGTCAGACCCCGGACTTAGTCTGGAAGAAAAGGACATCATTGAGTATCTGAGGGGACGAGGGAGAGGGGGTGAGATTATAAAATTTGAAGATTTGATGACCCCCCGGTTCCTCAAAAAAGATGGTCTGAGGGTCGGCCCTCTGACAGAACTATGTGAGTTATACTGAACGTTTTCCATTCTTTGCTTATTTTTGAAGTGTTCCTCTTTATCTCTGTACTTTTCTTATGTGTCGTACCCTTTTCAGGTCGCCCTGCAGGTGTATCAGACTACCTTTGGGAAATGACTGCTCCCAGCTTATTATCAGGCCTGGCCAAGAAGAAGGGTAAGGAGCCTCAGCAGGCTCCGAGGAAGACGAAGGTCGTTGGACCGACGGTTGTTGAGCCGACCGCCGATAGCCATAAAAGGAAGGAGCCTGAGGCTCCTGTTGACCCTCGGCCGGATTCTCGGACGAGGGCCAAGGTCGAAGCATCTGAAGGGACTTCTTCTTCATCCAGCATGGGGACCTTCTAGTCCCAGAACCAGGCACATCTGAGGGCCGATCCCTCATCACTGATCACAAAGTTGAGGGCAGCCAAGGCCTCGATGTTTTCTGCTCCCTCGGCTTCTGATTACGAGTTCCTGTCAAAGATGCCCCCTGCCAAAGTGTACGACTATGGTCTGCACGCCCTTGCACAGGTATTGGTCTTGACCCACTTCTTTAATTTTATTCTTTCACCAACCGTTTCCTCGGCCTCTTGACATTTATTTATTTTTGTTGTGCAGTCTGTATGCGCCTTTACTTCGGCCACCAAGTGGATGGCTGAGAACCAAGCAAAGTTCCATGAAGCCGAGACGTCTATTCAACACGAGGCAGATCTTCAATCGGAGCTTGATACTGCAAGGGCCGAGTTGGAAAGTACCAGGACTGAGCATGCAAGGATCCTGGACCAGCTGACGAGGCAGCACGACGAGGACCTTAAGCCCAAAGACTTGCTTATCAAGGAAAAGGACGAGGCCTTGACCAACATGGGGGTCAAGCACAAGACTGATCTTGAAACAGCTATCAGGAAAGTCGAGGTTGATGCTGTTGAGGCTTATAAAATTTCTGACGAGTTTCAAGGCTTCGGCCTTGAATATTTGGAGAGAGGAATCAGGACTGCCTGCCGGTGGGTCGTCCTCAGGTTTGGTGATGTCGTCTCCTCGGTCCGCCCGTCGATTGAAGCAGTCAGATTGGACGACCCTCTGATCGCCGAGGCTCTGACTCAGGTGGAATCACAAGTGCAAGTCGAGGGTGTCGGCACATCTGAGGATCAGCCGGTTGTGGTCATTGAGGAAACTCCTCTAGTGGATGTTGAGGCCCTTCCCTCTGATGCTGTTCCATAGGGTGGCTGTCTGTAGCCCATACCCTCTTGATGTAATCAATATTTTTGTACTTTACTTGTAAGACACTTGATATTTCATTTATACTGTCGTTTTCTCCTTTACTGTCTTCCATGTTTTTGCCCTTTGTATGGTTTGTGTTGTGAATCTTTGTTAATGCCACTAACCTCTCCCTCGTCTTTCTTGAGGGTAAACGAGGGGTCGTCCCCTGCGTTGGCCCTCATTATAGCCGAGGGTTCAACTTACCAAATTAATGGTTTTTAACAAAGTTTTCCTTCGTCTTTCTTGAGGACAGTGGTGGGGTCGCCCCCTCCACTGACCCTCATTATAGCTGAGGGTTCAATCTTACCAAATTAATGGTTTTTAATCAAGTGATCCCTCTTCTTTCTTGAGGACCATGGTGGGGTCGTCCCCTCCATGTGCCCTCATTATAGCCGAGGGTTCAACTTACCAAATTAATGGTTTTTAACAAAGTTTTCCCTCGTCTTTCTTGAGGACAGTGGTGGGGTCGCCCCCTCCACTGACCCTCATTATAGCCGAGGGTTCAACTTACCAAATTAATGGTTTTTAACAAAGTTTTCCCTCGTCTTTCTTGAGGGCAGAGGTGGGGTCGTCCCCTCCACTGGCCTTCATTATAGCCGAGGGTTCAACTTACCAAATTAATGGTTTTTAACAAAGTTTTCCCTCGTCTTTCTGTGACACCCCGCCTAATTAAATACCGGGCGATTACTCCTTTATTAAATTAAATCAAGGTGAACAATTGGTTCATTCTCAGCATCACTGTCGATAAAAATAAATTTTCTAATTTAACACCCTAATTAATTAAGCTAGGTGTTAAAACCATTTTCACACATACTTTCCAAATTTTAATTAAACAAAATCATTTATTTTATTAACAAAATCCAATAAGTAATAATCACACCACATTAAATTCTACAACATAAACCAATTAATAGAATACATTCGTCAATCGAATGTCAACATACGAAATCTAAAATCACACATCCAAACTGAATAAATCCCATAGTAACAATACTGGAAATAACTGAAATGCAAATGTCCCAATAACAATGAAATAATGGAAAGGGCGACACATGCCCAATAAATGAGAATGCTAGAAGAGGAGTCAATAAAGGAAGCCGTCTACGCAAGTGACCTGCAACTCCCACCTAAGCTGCAGCACGTTCCTTTTAAGGGATCCTAAGCAAGACGCCCCTGTGGCTGGGCACCTGAAATATATACATATATATACAAGAGAGAGGGAGAAAAAGAGAAACGGGTCAGAGCCCGATAGTGTGTATGATTTAAAAAAAATTGTTTAACAAGTATTTAAATTGATACAGGCCAATGCAACAACATATTAGAGCGACACTCTTGAGAAATTCTCACCTCTCTTATAATGTGCACGCCTATCGTACTAACCTTCCCAACGGTTTATCTTATAATTTTATCATACTAACCTTCCCAATAATTTAGCTTATCTTGACTTACTCATAATATTTCAAAACCGAACAATATCATTGTTTAAAAAGGATACTTTCAATTAGCAGCATAATTCTCGTTTTAGATTTATTAATTTATAAAGTTCCCCAGTGTCATATTATACTTTCACAAAGCAAGTATTTACTCTTTGAGTCATCAACCATGTCCTACTTATCAAATCACAGTAGGCAGTTTCAAATTTCATAATTTCATATATATATTAACTACTCGTATAATATATATATAATAACAGCACCCCAAATAAAACTATGGTGCGTGAATACTCTACTATCCAAAGCCCCATATCACTCATATTAAGGGGAATACATTCGGAATCACTCTCGAATTCTATTAACAGACATACACAAACAATATTGAGGCGAAGAATAGATTCCAAGTCTCTAAGAGGATGGCACATGCATGCGTCTCTTAGGACCGTCTGAACTATCACATCGATAGCCTGTACCAAGGATATCTACCTTTTAGGGTACAAGTCAATATCCCCCATAAAGGTCCCATCGAGATAAGACTGTCCCAGCGCGGAAACCCCAGGGATAGCAAGTAGCGTGGGCATCATTTTCACATGTATATAATATATGTACACACAATCATATAAATATACCACTTTATCATATTAATATAGGTTCCTCTCGTCACCCATAATCACAACATTTATCCTTAATTTCACATTATTAGTATTACGTATAAGGTTTCATCTCTAACCTTAACTCGAAGGATTTTCTCACTTATTACGTGACACTCGTGGACTCTATCCTTCTAAGTAGAAAATTCAGTAGGTATACCTCTATTCACTATCGTAACTATTCGTCGTAATCTCTCACTTGGAATACGTAGTTTCATCGTTCATTATATAATTATCCCAAAAGCAAAACTCTCGTCTTATAATAAAGTTCCCAACACTTATTCATATGTCCTACTGGTCTTTCCTATCTCCCAAAACATTTTATTAAGAATACCCAAGAATTATTTCACGATAAATTTAATTTAACTAATTAAACAAGGGAAATAGGAGTCTGCCAGGAGGGGTCGATCGATCGAGGTTTGGGGCTCGATCGATAGAACCTTTGATCGATCGAAGCTCTAGGCTCGATCGATCGATCGAACATGTATTTCGATTTCTGCAGAATTGCAGTTACGGGTTCTACCAAATTTCTTCATCCAAATCCATGTTTTCCAACCCCAAACGTCCCAAAAATTCTACTACTAACATTATAACAATATACCAGATGTTTCTAACGTAAGGCATGTATATATTCATCATTTAAACATGGATTTTCAACCCTAAATTATATCTAATTATCAAGAACCCTAGAATTTTCTTAAACAGTTTTCTAACAAATCTTTCTCCAGAATTTCTTTCTTATAATCATCAAAATTTCGTGGTTAGTTTCCTCTACATGGCAAGGGTTTCCAGAATCATCATATCAACCAATACTACATGGATTTTCCTATTATAAATTGGGTTTTCTTCCACGTTTTTCATCCCTAATCAATCCTAATCTAATATGGAAATTGCACCAACGAAAATAGCAAGATAAACACTTGCCTGGGATTTTTGGTATTCTGATTTACGGCTGATTTTGGTATGGTTGCGTTCCTCGTCTCGCGATCTACGCGTTGGCGGCGACGACGGTGCAAATGGGTGGCTTTTTGGCCTTGAATTGCCTTGAGAGCTCTCTCCTCTCTTCTCCAATGGCCGACACTTGTGTTTAGAGTTTCTAACCCTAGGTGACCATCCAGATATCTGATATAACCCTTGGAATTTTCGTGGGTTTAATTACCCAAAAAGGTGAAATGTCCAAAACGCCCTCCCGGGGTACCAATTAGGCCTAAAAATGCCCCGAGACCCAAACTAAACCCCCGGGTACACTTTTTTTACTATCTCGACCCTTCTGGACGCGTTGGTGCACTCAAAACGACCATACGAACAACTTATAAAATATTCACTTTTTATTTATCAAAATTAGTCCCGACGCGACACGAGCACGTTCCGACTTAAATTTCCGAAATTGTCATTTAATTCACTCATGACATTCAATATAACCAATATCATATATATTACTTTGCTCATTAGTAATATTCAACAAATTTTCCATAATTACGAACTCTCGTCACGTTAATAATTATAACATAATTAATTTCCAGATTTTTATTAAATAATTCATTCACGTTAAATTTAGTAAATCACCAAATTAATATAGCATAAAAATACGGGGTATTACATACTTCCCCCCTAATAATGGAATTTCATCCCGAAATTCAGAAAATAAGGCATACCTGGTAAAAACAAATCGGGATATCTCTCGCGCATATCTGCCTCGCCCTCCCAAGTGGATTCCTCCACATTATGATGTTCCCACTGGACCCGCACAAGTGGAACTATCTTCGACCTCAATCTCCTCTCACTATAGTCTAGGATAGCCACTGGTCTCTCCTCATAAGAGCTATCAGGCTGTAAGTCGATCTCATTTATCGCAACGTGAGTATGGGCCATATTATCCCGAAGATATCGTCTCAACGACGAGATGTGGAATACATCGTGGATGCGATGTAAATGTTCTGGCAGTCCCAACCTGTATGCAACTGGCCCAATCCTCTCGATGATGGGAAATGGTCCCACGTACCTCGGATCCAACTTCCCCTTCTTCCCGAACCTCATCACTCCCTTCATAGGGGATACATGCAATAACACTTGGTCCACCACACTAAATTCCCGGAAAAACCGTTTCGCATCGGCGTAGCTCTTCTGCCTGTCTTGGGCTACCCGAATACGACTCCTGATCATCTCAATCCTCGCGGAGGTCTCCTGAATCACTTCTGGTCCTAGCAACTTGTTATCCCCCACCTTGATCCAACAAGTCGGAGAACGACAAGGCCTGCCATACAAAGCCTCAAATGGAGCCATGCCAATCGTGAACTGATACGAGTTATTGTAAGCAAACTCTACCAGTGGAAGGTGTGGCTCCCAACCTCCTCCAAAATCGAGAACACACATGCGTAGCATATCCTCTAACATCTGATTAGTAGGCTCTGTCTATCCATCCGTCTGTGGGTGATATGCTGAACTCAACCTCAACTCTGTACCCATAGCCTCCTGAAAGCTTTCCCAGAAACGTGACACAAAAATCTTGTCTCTATCTGACACAATATTCAGGGGCACCCCATGTAATCTGGCAATCTCAGCGATGAACAAATGAGCATACTGACCCGTGGTATAATCTGTCCGCACCGGCAGAAAATGAGCCACCTTGGTCAAACGGTCTACAATCACCCAGATAGAATCATGGCCCCGCTGTGATGTAGGCAACCCTGTAGTAAAATCCATGGAAATACTCTCCCACTTCCACACGGGTACTTCCAATGGCTGAAGCAATCCTGACAGCTTCTGGTGGTCCACCTTCACCAGTTGGAAGGTAGAACACTTGGACACGAACTCGGCGATGTCCTTCTTCATCCCACTCCATCAGTACTGTCTCCTCATATCCTGGTACATTATTATCGCCTCCCGGATGTACTGCAAATCGGGACCCATGAGAATGAGTCATCACTGCATGATGCAATTCTGCTCCTTCTAGAACCACCAATCTCCCATTAAACCGCAAACCTCCATCAGAACTAACAGAATAGGACTCAGCACCCTCGGCTAGAAGTTGCACAATCTGCTCCTGGAAAAACGGGTCTGTGGTCTGTGCTTGTATCACCCTCGTAACAATCTCGGGGGTGACTAACATAACAGATATGAAAGAACGGGCTACTGCGTCCTGGTGACCCAACTCCTTCCACTTTGCTTTTCAGACGTCCGCTACATCGTCTACCGGTCTACGGCTCAACGCATCAGCAACTACGTTGGCCTTCCCCGGATGCAACTGTATTTCGAACTGATAGTCTTTCACAAACTCTAACCACCTGCGCTGACGCATATTCAGCTCTCGCTGAGTGGACAGGTACTGCAGTGACTTGTGGTCTGTGAACAAACGGAATTTCTCCCCCAATAAATAGTTCCTCCATATCCTCAATATAAAAGACGACCGCTGCTAACTCCAGGTCGTGGGTGGGGTAATTCTTCTCATGAGGCTTAAGCTTGCGGGAAGCAAAAGCTATAGCCTTCTCCTCCTACTGAAGTACACCTCCAAGTCCCCGTAAAGACGCATCGGTGTAAACCAGGTACTCCACACCCGGTTTCGGTAAAGCAGGGACTAGTGCTGAAGTAAGATTGTCTTTCAGCTCGTCGAAAGCTAATTGATAAGCATCATCCCAAACATATGGTATTCCCTTGCGAGTCAGATTCGTCAATGGACCCGCTATTTTAGAGAATCCCCGAATGAATCTCCTGTAGTATCCGGCTAACCCCAAGAAACTACGCACTTCCGTCGGTGTCGTGGGCTGTCCCCACTCCCTCACCGCTGACACTTTACTTGGGTCAACTGCTATCCCCTGCTCAGAAACAACATGCCCCAAGAACTGTACCTCTCGCAACCAGAATCCACACTTCTCGTACTTAGCATACAGCTGATGCTCTCGTAGAGTCTGAAGAACCTGCCTCAAGTGTTCGGCATGCTCCTCCTCGGAGTGTGAATATATCAAGATGTCATCTATGAAGACGATGACAAACTGATCCAAGAACTCTCTGAATACTCGGTTCATCAAGTCCATGAAAACGGCTGGAGCATTTGTGAGTCCGAACGGCATCACCCTGAACTCATAGGACCCATATCTCATCAAGAAGGCAGTCTTTGAAACATCATGCTCTCTAATACGCAACTGATGGTACCCCGACCTCAGGTCTATCTTCGAAAAGAATGTTGCTCCCCTCAACTCGTCGAACAGATCATCGATTCGAGGCAACGGATACTTATTCCGTATCGTGACCTTGTTCAACTCCCGGTAGTCCACACACAATCTCAGTGAACCATCTCTCTTCTTCACAAGCAAGACTGGAGCGCCCCAAGGTGAGGTACTCCTACGAATGAAGCCCTGACCTAACAGCTGCTCTATCTGATCTCGTAGCTCTCGCATCTCTGCCGGAGCCATACGGTACAGTGCGCGTGCTATAGGTCTCGTATCTGGCAATAAATCTATGACAAAGTCTATCTCATGACTGGGGGGGAGGCCTGGTATCTCCTGAAACACATCGGAATACTCCCTGACAACTGGGATCGAATCCAAGGGAATCACAACCTCCTTAGAGGTATCCTCCTCTATGTAATACAAATGACCGGTCGAACCTCCCTCTGGGTGAGGCATCGCCACTACAAACATCTCTTGCCCTGGAATGGCAAAAACAATGCTCCCACCGAAGCAATCAATCATGGCTCTATAAGATGCGAGCCAATCCATACCAATAATCACATCATGCTCGTGCATGTCTAAGACTAACATGTCTGCAGGTAATACCAAGCTACCAATCTCTACCCCCACTCCCCGGCATATAAAGAAAATAAGTGACCCACTCCCCAGTGGTGATTCCACACATGTCACTGTGCTCTCTGCTGTGGCCAACAACCCTAAGGCCTTCACAAAATACGTAGCTATAAAACAATGTGTTTCCCCCGTATCAAACAAAAATCGACCCATAGTACCATGGATAGGAAACATACCCTCAATCGCGGGTGGTGCCTGTGGAGCTGCTGCCTGGTGGACGTTATAGACACGTCCATACTGTAATTGCCCCTGCTGTACTGGAGCTACTGGAAAGGTTGGTAGGGCTGGTACCTGAGCTGGTGCTGGAAGAGCGACTGGAAAAAGTGGCCCCTGTGGATCATTATGGGCACCCTGCTATTGTGGGGCCCTATCTCTCTTCGGACAATCCTGGCGCCTATGTCCGTGCTTACCACACCCAAAACATCAGCCTCTGAAGTTACTCCCCCTCCGACCCTGCTGCTTTCGGTGTCGGCCTTGCTGACTTGGGACTTTATTCCTCTTTCGAAACTGCTTCACTTTACCACGTTGTTGACTAGACTCACTTTTTCCTTGGTCTTGCTGGCCTTGAGGGGAAATTTGTGGAAAAACTATGTCAGGGTGAGGACAATCCATCCACTTGTGACCCGGCTGTACACATTTATAGCAAAGTTTCGAAATTCTTCGCTGGTCGGATTGTAATTTATCCCCAGTCTGATTCGGACAAGATTTACGTTTGTGATCGTTCATTCCACAACTGAAACACCTCTTTGTGACTTCACTCGGACCTTGGCTTTTTTTACCCTGACGCTTTTGGGTTTCCCCGCACAATTTGTTACCCTCGTGGCTTTTATGGGCCTGAAGAGCTTGTTGTTGCGCTTTTTGTGTCTTCACACACTTGTTATTTCCAGTCATGACATATTGATTGTACCCTTTAGATCTTTTCCCCCCATGAGTTGTGTGTTGCGTTCTTGATACTGCAAGACCGCAGTGGTAACTGCTTGTGCTACGATACCTGCTAACTCGGCGGTTGATATTCTCTCTGGGGATACCTGAGGTGTGAGTCGATCTTGCTCGTTGACTCCCTTAACCGTTTTAGCTAGTTCTTCTTGACGGTCCATCTTAAAATTTAAATAAATTTGGATGGGTTCATCATTCAAATAAACAAATCGCAGAAGCACGAATTCCCAATGTATAGAGATGAACACAACATTCCTAGTATTTAGGGCTCTATATCAAAGAAAGCAACGCTGAAAGCATAATAGGCCGCACAGATCCTAAAGGACACTAGAACCTGATGCTCTGATACCACCTGTGACACCCCGCCTAATTAAATACCGGGCGATCACTCCTTTATTAAATTAAATCAAGGTGAACAGTTGGTTCATTCTCAGCATCACTGTCGATAAAAATAAATTTTCCAATTTAACACCCTAATTAATTAAGCTAGGGGTCAAAACCATTTTAACACATACTTTCCAAATTTTAATTAAACAAAATCATTTATTTTATTAACAACATTCAATAAGTAAGAATCACACCACATTAAATTCTGCAACATAAACCAATTAATAGAATACATTCGTCAATCGAATGTCAACATACGAAATCTAAAATCACACATCCAAACTGAATAAATCCCATAGTAACAATACTGGAAATAACTAAAATACAAATGTCCCAATAACAATGAAATAATGGAAAGGGAGACACATGCCCAATAAATGAGAATGCTAGAAGTGGAGTCAATAAAGGAAGCCGTCTACGCAAGTGACCTGCAACTCCCACCTAAGCTGCAGCACGTTCCTTTTAAGGGATCCTAAGCAAGACGCCCCTGTGGCTGGGCACCTGAAATATATACATATATATACAAGAGAGAGCGAGAAAAAGAGAAACGGGTCAGAGCCCGATAGTGTGTATGATTTAAAAAAAATTGTTTAGCAAGTATTTAAATTGATACAGGCCAATGCAACAACATATTAGAGCGACACTCTCTTGAGAAATTCTCACCTCTCTTCTAATGTACACGCCTATCGTACTAACCTTCCCAACAGTTTATCTTATCATTTTATCATACTAACCTTCCCAATAATTTAGCTTATCGTGACTTACTCATAAGATTTCAAAACCGAACAATATCATTGTTCAAAAAGGATACTTTCAATTAGCAGCATAATTCTCGTTTAGCTTTATTAATTTATAAAGTTCCCCAGTGTCATATTATACTTTCACAAAGCAAGTATTTACTCTTTGAGTCATCAACCATGTCCTACTTATCAAATCACAGTAGGCAGTTTCAAATTTCATAATTTTATATATATATTAACTACTCGTATAATATATATATATAATAACAGCACCCCAAATAAAACTATGCTCTGTGCATACTCTACTATCCAAAGCCCCATATCACTCATATTAAGGGGAATACATTCGGAATCACCCTCGAATTGTATTAACAGACATACACAAATAATATTGAGGCGAAGTATAGATTCCAAGTCTCTAAGAGGATGGCACATGCCTGCGTCTCTTAGGACCGTCTGAACTATCACATCGATAGCCTGTACCAAGGATATCTACATTCTAGGGTACAAGTCAATATCCCCCATAAAGGTCCCATCGAGATAAGACTGTCCCAGCACGGAAACCTCAGGGATAGCAAGTAGCGTGGGCATCATTTTCACATGTATATAATATATGTACACACAATCATATAAATATACCACTTTATCATATTAATATAGGTTCCTCTCGTCACCCGTAATCACAACATTTATCCTTAATTTCACATTATTAGTATTACGTATAAGGTTTCATCTCTAACCTTAACTCGAAGGATTTTCTCACTTATTACGTGACACTCGTGGACTCCATCCTTCTAAGTAGAAAATTCAGTAGGTATACCTCTATTCACTATCGTAACTATTCATCGTAATCTCTCACTTGGAATACGTAGTTTCATCATTCATTATATAATTATCCCAAAAGCAAAACTCTCGTCTTATAATAAAGTTCCCAACACTTATTCATATGTCCTACTGGTCTTTCCTATCTCCCAAAACATTTTATTAAGAATACCCAAGAATTATTTCACGATAAATTTAATTTAACTAATTAAACAAGGGAAATAGGAGTCTGCCAGGAGGGGTCGATCGATCGAGGTTTGGGGCTCGATCGATCGAACCTTCGATCGATCGAATCTCTAGGCTCGATCGATCGATCGAACAGGTATTTCGATTTCTGCAGAATTGCAGTTACGGGTTCTACCAAATTTCTTCATCCAAATCCATGTTTTCCAACCCCAAACGCCCCAAAAATTCTACTACTAACATTATAACAATATACCAGATGTTTCTAACGTAAGGCATGTATATATTCATCATTTAAACATGGATTTTCAACCCCAAATTATATCTAATTATCAAGAACCCTAGAATTTTCTTAAACAGTTTTCTAACAAATCTTTCTCTAAAATTTCTTTCTTATAATCATCAAAATTTCGTGGTTAATTTCCTCTACATGGCAAGGGTTTCCAGAATCATCATATCAACCAATTCTACATGGATTTTCCTATCACAAATTGGGTTTTCTTCCACATTTTTCATCCCTAATCAATCCTAAACTAATATGGAAATTGCACCAATGAAAATAGCAAGATAAACACTTGCCTGGGATTTTTGGTATTCTGATTTATGGCTGATTTTGGTATGGTTGCTTTCCTCGTCTCGCGATCTACGCGTTAGCGGCGACGGCGGTGCAAACGGGTGGCTTTTTGGCCTTGAATTGCCTTGAGAGCTCTCTCCTCTCTTCTCCAATGGCTGTCACTTGTGTTTAGAGTTTCTAACCCTAGGTGACCATCCAGATATCTGATATAACCCTTGGAATTTTCGTGGGTTTAATTACCCAAAAAGGTGAAATGTCCAAAACGCCCTCCCGGGGTACCAATTAGGCCTAAAAACGCCCCGAGACCCAAACTAAACCCCCGGGTACAATTTTCTGACTATCTCGACCCTTCCGGACGTGTTGGCGCACTCAAAACGACCATACGAACAACTTATAAAATATTCACTTTTTATTTATCAAAATTAATCCCGACGCGACACGTGTGCGTGTGTAAAGTGCACAGTCGTTGTTTTCGTTTCGCCAACTCAATACAAAAACCTAAGTTACTACTACACTTGCGAGGCAAGCACAGCGGTAAGTCGGGTATCGAAAATCCACAGAGACGAGATGTTAGAATTTAAGTGATTTAATACTCCTAAAATAAAAGTGTAAAAGATGATTATACACAAAAAGGGAAAAGATGCATAAAAGGGAAATAGTAATCTAGGCGAGGGAAAATAAAGCTATATTAAGAAAGTGAGTAAAAACTATAGGTTGCGTCGAATATCCCTCACCCGAGTTAATTAGTATAAAATGGTTACATGGGTCGACGAGTTATTACAAATGCGTCTCGTTTTGACAGTTAATTAAATCAAGGGTTGTCACCCCCTAAATTATCATAAAAGCCTAATAAGATTTTGTCGTCAACAAATATCCCGGAAATTACGCGCGAAAGGTCGTAAGCACGGGACATACATGATATGCCCCGTCAAATCTCCTAGGCGTAATAACTAGGACAACACACTCGAAATAGACCCGTAAACTCCATCACCAAAGCAAAGCAACGCGTCAACCCGAGTGAGTTCAATTCAAGCACAACCTAATTTAAATTAGCTAGAAAGCATGTTAAAAACGCGATAAATAAACGCGATAAATAAACGCGGTAAATTTATACTAGAAAGCGATTAAAGAAAGCATGTGAATCTAATTAACAAAGCATGTAAATCTAACTATCAAGGCAAGAAAGAAGGAAATACAAACTATATAAATGGAGGGGATGATGAATAGTGCAACATTCAATCCAAAAGTGTGTCAATCCAAGAACAATTGAAGAATAACTCTTCAAAACCCTCAAAACCTAAGCTATTCTAACCTAAAAACGTTTTATCTACTGAATATATGATTATTACAACAAAAAACCTTTATATAGTAAGTGGGAATAAAAGAAAAGAAGAAAGAAAAGAAAATGAAAAATATCTGCCAAAAAAAACAGGGGGTCGATCGATCTACCATTTTGGTCGATCGATCGACAGTGTAATTCGTGGAAAAAATAGGAAGGGTCGATCGATCTACCATTTTGGTCGATCGATCGACCAAGCAGGGGCAGACTGCATTTTCCCCTGTTTTGGCTTGCATTTCTCCTCCGCTAAAATCGCCGTAACTTCTTCGTTCTGAATCGGAATCGCGCACCGTTCACGGCCACGCGAAGCTAGTGAGGAGGGCTACAACTTCCGTGAGATGTCGGGCCAGGTACCCAAGCTGTGAAAAGACTAAAATGCCCCCGAACGTGCGGTTGTGTACGGAACTTCACCGGAATGCGTCCGAACTCCATACTTAGTACCTAAATACCTACAAAAGCCCAATTATACCTTATATAGCATGTTTAACAATATAAACCGAGGTTGTCTGGTTAACGGGCTTAAATATAGAGATTAAGGCACCCGAGGGGGCTAAAATGCGTAGGTTCGGAGGATGAAATACGCGATATTTGCGTATTATCACACCCCCTAACTTACACATTGCTAGTCCCTAGCAATGAAATAGGATGCAACAAGAACAACAAGTAAACCAAAAGCAGGAGATAGTACAAAAGTATGGTATAAAAGCAATAAAAAGATAAGGCCACTTTCGCGGGCGATTCGATTGCATTTAGCGTATGGGTGTTTCCTATGAAGGGGTTATAAGATTCGACAAGAAGGGAAAGCTAGCGCCGAGATATGTGGGACCATTTTATATTATCGAAAGGGTGAAATCAGTGGCATATAGGCTAGACTACCAGATCACTTACAGCGGATTCACGATGTGTTCCATGTGTCATCGCTAAAGAGGTACCAGAGGAGTGCGAGGGATTTTTGGCACGTTCTATTGGAGCAGATAGACTAGTAGCTAGAAATCTCTTACGTGGAGAGACTAGTGACGATACATGATCGTAGTTTGCATAAGTTGTGGTCTAAGGTGGCACCCTTGGTTCGAGTTCAGTAAGGGAACCACAATGTTGACGAGTCGATGTGGAAGCGGGAGGATGAAATGAGTGAGAAATATCCAGTGTTATTCACCGCAGGTATGTCCTAATTTCGAGGGTGAAATTCCTTTGCAAGTGGGGAAGTACGTAACACCCCATATTTGTGAGATTTTTTTTAATGTAGATCTTCGGTGCAAATGTAGCTGTACATGATCCAAGACCTATAGCCACCAAAGATGTTGTCGTAGTATTAGGAACACCGGATCAAATACACACTGCTCAAAGCCTTATTCAAGCTTTCATTCTATCTGAACATGGCACTTGAGGTGTGGATCGAGTACATGAAGAATGGATGGATTTCCATCTTTCCTTAATATGAAAAGATCTGAACAAATGTACATTAATTATTGGTTTTATTGTACTCATTATAAAAGCTATATTGAAGGATAGAAGTGGGTGTTTGGAACTCTAGACAATCTTTTATTTTAGCCAAAGGCTATTTTAGTCATTTCTCCCCAAAATACATTATCTTCGTCCCCGACGCAATAGATCTGTTGCGTAAATGCCTATTCACATCCTTTTTTTTTTAATTTTTATAAGTGGTGGCGTAAACAGTACTCACTCCACTACTATTTCGCGACATGCTAAGAATATGCCAACACTTATAAGAGCATTTTTTGTTTTGACAAAACCCAGATTTTGATTCTTTATTGTGCAAAATAAACACTTAACCAACTCTAGGTGGTCATTAGAAATATGGTCAAAACTCAACCTTTAACCAAATGGGCAGCATTGGTTTTGATGTCTTGGTAAAAAACTGTAAGATAAAGGAAAAAGTTAGGGCGACAAAACAGATTTGGAGCGCAAAACAAGATTAATTCTACATTGACATAAGATTGAGACACATTTTTGTAGACACTGGTATGTCGTGTATGAATTGGTTGGTGTTTGGAGTTCACTCATTATTATTCAAAAAACTAGCAACCAATGTATAGGCGACGCGTCAGTGTGTCTACCAAAATGTGTCGAAATCATGTGTTGGTCTAGATTTACCATCAAAACAAATGCCACATGAACACAATATTTGGCAACACATGGAAAAATTTCGGCCAGAATGGCTCAAATTTTTTGTCACAGTAGGTCACAATATTTACACTTTGCGTCGTAAACAATTTTTTTGTATTATAGTGATGTTTCATAATGGTATAATTGTGATCATTATGATGTTTATTTCAGGTCTAGGATGGATAGTATTGTTGTGGATTATTTTTTTTCTTAACAAGGTGCATAGTGCTATAAATAAAGGAAATTATGTCCAAATTTAATAAATTGTTTTCACATTTATGTTGCAATAAAACTCTACTAAAATTGTTTACACATTTCGATAGTCCTTTAAACAAAGAAGATTATGACCATTTTTTTAAATTACATTTGTTTTGTTGGGGAACGAAATTTTTTGCCATTTTACAATTATGCAATTTGAAAATTTAATCGTTTTACGATTACGTACTTTGGAATGTTTCGTCGTGCCTTCAAGCATAGGCATTCCGCTAGTGTATATATATATATATATATAAACTGGGTTACCGTTTAATAATGTACAATTATAAAAAAAACAGTTTTTTTAGATCAAAACATCTTTTTTTCTTTATAAAATAAATATAAATTTTATACCGGTTTAACAATTTTAAAAAAATGAAATATTATTTATTAAAATAATAAATAAAAACTACAATTTTTTTAAAATAGCACAATTTTATAATTAAAAAACAATCTAATATTGTACAGTTGTTTATATAAAAACAGTTTTCTAAGAAAAGCACCTTCTTGTAAAAAAATATATTTTTAGATAAAAAATAGCCTTTTTAATAGTCAAAACAATTTCTTTTTAATAAAAAATGTGTTTTAATTTTTATAAAATAGTAGTGTTTCAAAATAATTGATAGTTTTTATTTATAGAGAAGAATGTTTAATTATGAATAAGATATATGTACTTATTATTCATTGGTGGTTGACACTATGAGGGTCATTTTGAAAAAAATAAGTGCTAGTAAGGGTTAGTTAACGTTCAACTAAAAAATATTAGTTTGGGGGCTAAACCCCAAGAATGAAAATTTGGTAAATTACACCCCCACCCCCACCCCAAATTATAGCGGTTTTGCTGATAACCCCCTAATCTAAAAAACTCGATAAAGTGGCCTCTAAACTACTGAGTTTTGACACCTAGAAAATGTGCATAAAAATTTAACAATTTTTATGAATAAAGTCATGTTTTTACTAACTCATTTTCAATGAAAATGTGCTAGATGTCAAAATTGAATAGTTTAGGAGCTCTTTGTTGAGTTTTTTTAAATTCGAGAGTTATCTGCAAAATCGCTCTAGTTCAAAGGGGTTTGGTGTAATTTGTCAATAAAAAATAGTGGATGTTTGACTCAATAACTAATAATAAATGGGGATCAAAACCCAAATAACCCTAAAGAGTTTTAATAAGTTAAGGAGGTTAAATCCAGAAAATAAAATGTTGGGTGGTGAAGTGAAAATTGTGGTAAAGTCAAAGAAAAGTGGAATTAATCCCTCCTTTTACTATTTAGTACTTTAATTTTTTCAAAACATGTAAATTCTTCGCAATCCTCACTTTTAACTTGTTTTTTAAAGAAAGGCTGATTGAAATAGTTATCATCCTATAAGGGCTTAATAGGTTAAAAATCAATATTGAGAGCTGATTTGAATTTTACACGAGAGATCAAATAGATCATTAACTCAATTATTAAAAAATCATTTGGAAACAGACAAAAGGCTATAACATAAAAGATAGAAATCTAATTCGTTTTATGTAGTGAGGAAATCTTTGTATAGTCAATGTTTACAATTAATTTAGCAGTCAAAAAACAATAAATAAGAGTATATTCACAAATTTTATATAATATCTATGCGTTTACTCACAATTGAAGATAAGGAAGGGTTGTGGCATATATCTCAAAGAAAGGTTCAAGCAGAGGAAATTCCATCGCAATTTGCTCTTTTCGTCGTATAGAGCTAAACTAAATGGTTCTAGAAACCTTTTATAGTTCCTGATTTAAACTATAATCATAGTTATACTATTTGTCATAATGACTTTCCAAAATTGCATGCGTCCTGGATTTTTTTTTATTTTTTTTTAATTTAGCTTGAAAGGTGATATTCGGTTAATATCAATTCGTAGACAAAGTTTTTATATATGGAATAACCTAAGATAGGGTTACAATCCATACTGTATTTAATTTTGAATTTAGAATTAGAAAGTTTGTGATTATTATGCAAGAAAACATCGTAACCATGCATGTGATTGGACATGGCCAAATGAAACACACATGATAATAGATCGCTAATAAACACAATTATTGGTTAATAGGTGTAGCTTAAATATGATTTCGAATTATATAAGCATCTCCTTAAGAGAAGATAATTACCAAATGTGTTTGGAATCATCCGTTAAAAACTGTTAAGGAAGGTTAAGATCAATTAATTCAATATTAATTTTATGACAGTGAATCTGATTAGATTAGAACTTTAGTAATAATAATAATAATAATAATAATAATAATAAATTACAGTGTCAAATTAGGTTTGTCAAATGTGTTAACTCTTATACAATTCAAATAAATTTAAATAATTTGATATCTTATTTGATAATACCAGGTGGACGTGATAAAATACTATTCAACATGATAATCAATAATTAATATTATATTAAATGTGAAGAAACTACTGATTGCGATATAATGGCGGTTAACAATGTGTGCCTTCCGGATAGCTTATTGATAGAAGCCAATCAAAAAGCACCAAAGAGAGAGAGAGAGAGAGAGAGAGGCCAATCAATGATCACAAAACAAAGGTGCATAGATTCACAAAAGAGAGTCTGCAGAGCCAAACAAGAATCAAGTGAAGTGGTCTTCTTCATATCATGCAAAGTATGGAAGAAAGTACAGTTTGTTTTTTAATTTATTTTTTCTTTTGAAATGGCCCCAGATGCTGCAATTCGGCGCCTTGGGCCAGCCATCTTTGATTGATGGAAAATATTTAAATGGGACCCTTCTCTTATACATAGGCTGAATATGTACCATACTTACTGAATGAGACAAAAAGGAATGTATTCCTCATCACATTGGTGGCCTTCAATTCAAACGCTCCCAAGCTGGAGCATCTCTTCATTGTTTTTTCTATATTTTATCTTCTATGTATCTCATTCCAAGTTCCATATCTTTAGGGCGGTTGGGGTTAGCGGTCCGGTTCGATTTGCCTTTAAAAAATCAAATCGATAATATCAATTAATCGACCTATTTGATTATGTATTTACAGAGTCAATCCAATTTAATTTGTCGGTCCTAACATTAATGAATTAAATTGTTTTAAAAAATACCCGATCATATTTTTCAAATATTAAGAACAAATTTGAAGACTCCAATACTTCTCAATTTTTAACCATGTTATCCGCAATTGAACATATGACGTAATCCCCACTTCTTTTTTAATTGAGTTAAACTGTTTTGAATTGTAACAAATTCGTTAAAGAACAAATTTGAAGTTATAAATAAAGAACTCAAAAATCTCAAAGTTGCATTATAAAATATCATTAAAAATTTCATAAGAGCCCTCACTTTCTCCCATTCACAACTCTCCGGAAGCCCTAAAATGGTCCTCCCACCCCCTTGCTTCACTCATAAATTCTTCATCATCCTCTTGGACATCTACATCTCCTTTAAAGTAAGAAGATTATTTTTAGTTCCATTATTCTTGGGATCACAAGTGTTGATACAAAATTTAGTCTGCTGACATGGCTCAATTGAATGAAGACACGTGGCAATCTACGTGGCAGCTCAGACGCTCTGAGGAACCATACTGCAACGAGGAACACTGCTTCCCCGAGTAACTCATACGCTCCGACCAACAAGAACTCTACGAGGAACTTTTGAGTACCGAGCAACTCTTGAGTACCGAGCAACTCTTGAGTACCAAGCATTTTAGGCGGTCCGAGCTGCACCTCGAACAAAGCATTAATAGCAGGATAACCAACAGTTTGATTGTTCATTAAATCCTTATCATTCAGATGTATACACTTAAGGGGCATTGAATGTATTACGCTTTCACATGTACAGCATTGAATGTATTACCCTTTCGCATTACAGCCTTAGGGCTATAAATACATTGTATTACCCTCATTGTAAGGGGACCGTAATTTCTTGATAAAACTTGTAATCGAGAATTCCCAAACAGTCATCAATAACAGAAACAGTGGACGTAGGCCATTCTTATAAGGCTGAACCACTTTAAAACTTCTTTGTCTCATTTATTTTATCTGTGATTAAATAATTAGATATAATCTAATTTTTTACATCAACAGATTGGCGTCGTCTGTGGAAAATGACTGGTAATATCGTTTTTCATCGAAAACAATTCATCACAAATGGCTGATATTCCAGAATCCAGCAATCGAAACGCTGGAAGCCCTCCAAATCCATCTGCTCTGCCAAATATTCCAGATCTGGATGGAATAATAACAAATCTGGCTCAGGGCCAGACAGTCATGCAAGAAACTATGCGACAACTCATACAAACCCTCCATGGCGGTGCACCAACCCATTCAGGGCCGCGAAGTATTCAAAGAAATACTCGTGCACCTTCTTCGCGTACTAGGCGTACCAATTCATATCGTAATGAGGAGTCTGAAGATTTTTCTTATCAACCTGGACGAACTTCGTCAGTGCGAGCCACAGATACTGAACAACGTATCACTCTCTCTCCACAAAGGACTAGTGCGCTATAGAGGTTAAGCAAGGTATGACCTTTTGATCGATTAGGACCTAGAAGGAGTAGAAGTCCTCCTAAAGTCGTATCGAGGAGTTTTCGACGACCATCAGATTTAAGGGAAGGATCTGCCCAGTCGCGACCAGCTGCTCGTCAAGATAGATCCCAGGAAGCCATATCAACGCGATCAGTTGCTCGAACCAACAGGCCCGAGGAAGAAAATGATGCATGGAAAGGCTCCATTCAGAGGCTGGAGGATAGATTAGGGGAAATGGCTAAAGCCAAGAACCCTCTACAACGAACTTTTGTTCGAGGAACACCTTTTGTCCAGGCCATTGTAGATTTTCCAACACCATCAAAGTTTAAAGCACATGTTGTGACCCCCAAATATGATGGAAAGACCGACCATGTCCTTCATATAGAATAATACCAAGCTGCAGTCGATATCTATGCTGTTCCAGATGAGATGAGATGTAGAGCATTCTCGGGAACTCTTACCGGATCTGCTCAAATGTGGTATAATAATCTTCCTCGGGGTAAGATCTCAACTTTTCTTCAACTGGCCGAGTTATTCATTGGGAATTTCTGTTTTGGGGCAAAGCCAGTTAAACGAGTAACGCATTTGTTAAGTGTTAGACAAAAAGCTGGTGAGAGTACCAGAGATTATATAACTCGTTTTAATAACGAGAAACTCGAAGTCATTGATTATGAGGAAAAGACAGCGATTACCGTCTTGATGAGTGGACTACTGCCCAACAAGTTGTACTACACTTTGGCCAAAGATCCACCTAGAACCATGTCAGACCTGATGGGAAAAGCGTCCAAGATTATGAATGCCGAGGAGGCTATGGCTGCGAAGAAGAACATGGATGCCAAAGAAACCAAGGTGGAAGGTGATAAAGCTAAGAAGAAAGAGCATAAGAACAATGGTAATGACAAACACTCAAAAACTAGGTCGGCATGGGAAGTAATGAAGAAATTTGATAATTATACTCCTTTGAAGAAGTTCATCAACCATGTTCTAGAAGAAATCAAGAACAATGAGGAATTAAACTGGCCAGAGAAAATGAAGGCAGACCCAAACAGGAAAAATAAAGCAAAATATTGCGAGTTTCACAAAGATCATGGCCATATGACCAAAAATTGCATAGCTCTTCAAAATGAGATTGAAACACTCATCAGACGAGGAAAACTGGCAAAGTATGTTGATCGTGGAAATGAAAGAAGGAACAACGACCGAACAAGAGACAGGTCTAGATCTCCTCGTCGTGCAGAGGAGAACAAGAAAAGAAACCATCAAGTTGATCCAGAAGACGACCCCGATCTTCCCAAGAGACCAAGGCAGCCAGAACGAGAGGTATTTTCAATACGCTTGGGGTCATTTGACTGTAATGTTATTACATGTGGAGATGCAGGAGGAGGAGATCTTACTGCAGAAAGAAAAGCTTACCTCTGTGAGGCTCAAGCTTGCTCGTACATTCAACGAATAAATCTAGCTGAGGAGGATCGCCCGAGAAAGGTAAACAAAGATAAATTGGTCATTGGTTTCTCAAAGAACGACCTCGCAGGAGTTTTGTATCCTCATGATGACCCATTGGTGATCAAAATGAGGATAAAGGAGGTAATGATTTCAAGAGTACTGGTAGACAATGGTAGCTCGGCAGACATCATGTTCTACTCGTGCTTCGACAGTTTAAATCTAAAGCTATCTCAACTGGAGCCTTATCATAGACCCCTCCTCGGTTTTGCTGGCGAGAAAGTATTTCCACTTGGGACGATCAAATTGGATATATTCATTGGTACGTGGCCTTCTTGTCGAACATAAAGAATACGCTTTTTCGTGATGGATAAGAATGTTCAATCATCATACAATATCATCATGGGAAGAGTAGGATTGAAGAAGTTCGAGGCTGTACCATCTACGGTACATCACTGCCTAAAATTTCCAACAAATTTTGGAGTAGGAGTTATGAAAGGTGATCAGAAAGTAGCTCGGGAATGCTATTATTCATCCGCCGAGCAAGAGGAACTGGAGGAATCAAGGAAAAAGACCACTACCTATCAAGTGGATGAAGGTGCACAAATTGAAACATTGGATCCTAGAGATGAGTCGCAACTCGTGAAGGCTCAAGTGGTGGAAGCTACTGAAAACATCATTCTGGACGACGAGCACCCTGAACGAACTACTCAAGTAGGTTCGTCGTTGGAAGCCTTACTAAAACAGGAATTGATAACTTTCCTAAGAAGCAGAAAGAAAACTTTTGCGTGGAGTCATGAGGATATGCCCGGAATAGATCCAAATTTCTTATGTCACGAACTCAATGTGAATAAGGAGATCAAGCCTGTAAAGAAGAGAAGAAGAGTATTCAGTCCCGAGAAGAATCAAGCTATACAAGAGGAAGTCGAGAAGCTCCAGAAAGCTTGCTTTATTGAAGATGTTAAATATGTAGATTGGTTAGCAAATGTGGTGATGGTGAAAAAGAAGAACAACAAGTGGAGGATGTGTGTAGACTTCACCGACCTCAATAAAGCATGCCCAAAGGATCACTTTCCGCTGCCCCGAATTGATCAACTAGTGGATGCTACCTCGGGACACGAGCTGCTGAGCTTCATGGATGCTTATTCTGGTTACAATCAGATTAAAATGAAACCCGAAGACAGGGAGAGTACTTCTTTTATTACCCCTAGGGGAACTTATTGTTATAATGTTATGCCTTTTGGTTTGAAAAATGCAGGTGCAACATATCAGCGGCTGATGAACAAAGTGTTTACAGAACAAATCAGTTGCAATATGGAAGTCTATGTTGACGATATGCTGACAAAGAGCAAGAAAGCTGCCGATCATCTAATTGACTTAAGCCAGACTTTTGATCAACTAGATAAATATCAAATGAAGTTGAACCCGACGAAGTGCATATTTAGAGTACGAGAAGGCATGTTTCTCGGATACATTGTCAATCAGCGAGGCATTGAAGCTAACCCTGAAAAGATCAAAGCTCTGCTAGGGATGTGATCCCCAACGACGAAGAAAGAGGTGCAAAGTCTTACAGGACGAGTAGCAGCACTCAACAGATTTGTATCGCGAGCAACTGATCGATGTCTCCCATTCTTCAAGACACTCCGAAAGACTTTTGAGTGGAATGAAGAATGTGAGAAGGTTTTTCAAGACTTGAAGAAATATTTGGGAGCACCTCCACTGTTATCCAGGCCAGTGATGGGAGAAAAATTATACTTGTATCTGGTAGTGTCCGAGAATGCAGTTAGTTCGGCATTGATAAGAATGGAGAATGGAATACAAAAACCAATCTACTACACAAGTAAGGCCTTCCGAGGAGCAGAGATCAGATATCCAAAGCTTGAATAATTGGCACTAGCATTAATCGAGGCAAGTTGAAGAATGAAGCCATACTTTCAGGCTCATACTATAGTAGTATATACTGATATGCCATTGAGGAAAGCCCTTCATAAACCAGAGAAATCATGAAGATTGATGTGCTGGGCAATAGAACTTGGTGAATATGATATAGTTTATGAACCCAGATCATCACTAAAAGGGCAAGAAAAGATGATCGACGAACAACAAGAAATATCAGGAGATGGTGAAAGGAAGCAACAAATTTTCCACCGAGGAACTCTGTTAGATCAGAAATTTGAAGACGAGTTACCTATATGGAGTCTGTATGTGGATGGTTCATCTTGCACTACAGGATGTGGCACATGGATAGTTTTGAACAGTTTGAACGAGGTCGACATGGAATACGCCCTACATTTCCAATTCAAAGCTTCGAATAATGAGGCTGAATATGAAGCCATAATTGCAGGCCTTAGTTTGGCAAAAACCATGGGGGCGGAACAAGTTATTGTCTTCAGTGATTCACAACTGGTCATAAATAAAATGATGGGAGTATATACAGCCAAAGGAGAATTAATGATCAGATATCATGCGAAGGCAAAGGAACTGGTGTCGAAATTTACTGCTATTCAGCTGGTCAGAATACTAAGAATGGAGAATGCGAGAGCAGACGCCCTAGCTCGATTAGCATCAGCTACTCGTACCGAGCTACGAAGAACAATCCCAATTGAAGTTTTTGCTGGTCGGAGTATAGATGAAGATCTGACGATGAACTTTATTACCCTCGATTTAGGATCATCATGGATGGATCCCATTAGGGCATATATTGAGAAAGAGGAATTACCAATTGACAAACTTGCAGCCAAGAAATTGAAGTTTAAGGCTGCTCGTTATGTACTGACCAACGGTATTCTATACAGATGAGGAATTATAGCAGGTTTGCAGAGATGTGTGCATCCCACCGAGGTGAAAGATTTAATTGAAGAGATCCATGAAGGGTCCCGTGGAGACCATATAGCAGGTTGGACTCTTTTGCAAAGGGTGATGATGCAAGGATACTACTGGCCAACGATGAGGGCTGATTGTATAGCCTACGCTAAGTAATGTGACAAGTATCAGCGTTTCTCTTCCATTCGAAGAACTCCCTAAGCATTATTGACACCCATTACTTCCCCTTGGCCATTTGCCATATGGGGAATAGATTTGGTCGGGCCACTGCCGACGACCAGGGGAAGATTTAAGTATCTCGTGGTCGCTGTGGATTATTTTACTAAATGGGATGAAGCTGAGCCTCTCATTGATATGACGTACGACAAGGTGTACCGATTTATTTGGAAAAACATCATTTATCGATATGGCCTTCCTCATGCCTTCATCACAGACCATGGAACACAATTTGACAACGAGGAGTTCGCTGCCTATTGTCATCAGTCAAATATTTTGAAGATCCACTCAGCACCAGGCCATCCTCAAAGCAATGGACAAACTGAAGTAACAAACAGAACGCTGCTGAATGGCTTGAAGAAAAGACTGGATGATGCGAAAGAAAATTGGATCAACGAGCTACAATCAGTACTATGGGCTTACTGAACTACTCCCCGAGTAGCAACAAGGGAATATCCATATATGCTAGCATTTGGAAGTGAAGATGTTATACCCGCCGAATTGGGTCTCCCAACACACAGAATACTGAATTTCAATTCCCCTGTCATCGATTTAATAAGAAGGTTAGACTTGGACATGCTCGAGGAGGTTAGAAAGAAGCAGCCATTAGAAATGCTGCTTATCAGCAGCGAACAACTTTGTTTTACAACAAGAGAGTGAAGAAGTGTGACTTGAAAGAAGGAGACTATATGCTAAAAAAGGTGATTCAAAAGCACAACAAACTGGAAGCAAACTGGCATGGACCCTACCGAGTTAAAGAAGTTGTTCGACCAGGGACATACAGAATAGAAACTTTAGAGGGGGAGGAGTTTAAGAATGCATGGAATGCAGAACACTTGCGCAAATATTATCAGTAATATAAACTCTCATGTAATGCAGTTTCATCAGTATGAATAAAGTGACAACGTTCTGCCCAGTTCTTTCCTTTTGTTGGAAATTTTTTGCGGAATACTAGTGCTACACACTACTCAGTAAAACTCGGACTACTCAAATCTATTCTCGAAAACGCCAACTAAGGTTGGTCGGGAAACCCGAAAACGCCAACTAAGGTTGGTCGGGAAACAAATGTATTCCAAAAAATGCCAACTTATGTTGGTTAGGAAGTAAATGTATTCCTATGGGAAGTAAAACTATTCCTAAAAATGCCAACTTATGTTGGTTAGGAAATGTATTCCTAAAAATGCCAACTTATGTTGGTTAGGAAGTAAATGTATTCCTACGGGAAGTAAAACTATTCCTAAAAATGCCAACTTATGTTGGTTAGGAAATGTATTCCTAAAAATGCCAACTTATGTTGGTTAGGAAGTAAATGTATTCCTACGGAAAGTAAAACTATTCCTAAGAATACCAACTTATGTTGGTTAGGAAATGTATTCCTAAAAATGCCAACTTATGTTGGTTAGGAAGTAAATGTATTCCTACGGGAAGTAAAACTATTCCTAAAAATGCCAACTTATGTTGGTTAGGAAATGTATTCCTAAAAAGGCAAACTTATGTTGGTTAGGAAGTAAATGTATTCCTACGGGAAGTAAAACTATTCCTAAAAATGCCAACTTATGTTAGTTAGGAAATGTATTCCTAAAAATGCCAACTTATGTTGGTTAGGAAGTAAATGTATTCCTACGGGAAGTAAAACTATTTCCTAAAAATGCCAACTTATGTTGGTTAGGAAATGTATTCCTAAAAATGCCAACTTATATTGGTTAGGAAGTAAATGTATTCCTAAAAATGCCAACTAAGGTTGGTCAGGAAGTAAATATATTCTCAAAAAGCCAACTAAGGTTGGTCGGGAGGTACAACTATTCCAAAAAGTGCCAAAGTTGCTCGTTAAGAAAAAAATCCACTAACTATGGCTGGTCGGGAATAAAAACCCAATAACTGTAGTTGGTCGAAAAGGAAAATTTACCGACCTTAATTGGTCGGAAACAGTTTATGAATACGAGAAAGTGATCGAGCAAAATTTTTGATACTCGTAACTTTTTAAATTACTACTAAGTTGGTTGAGAAACAAAACATCATTTTTTGTCAAATGATTACCACAAATTCAAACTAGTCGACGATAAGTTGATCGATAAATAACACAATATTATTATCTTTTTAACAGATACACATGCACAAATGTAAAGTGTTACAAGACAATGGCAGTCAAGATTTGCAAATAAAATTATTTCATTAAATGTAGAACAAAATACATCAGGAATGAAATACAAATTTATTACATCAATATTCCTATTCTATTGGTTTCTTCCCCTTTGCTTTTGAAACAGGCTCCTCGCCAGCAGGTGGATCATTTAAAGCAAGAGGAGAATTTATGAAGTTAAGATCTTTCAACATACTGATATTCATCACAAATGGTCAATCAAGTAGGTGCTCGGGACGAGATATCTCGACATTGGAGTGGAGATTGTAATCACCGAGGTATTTGGAAATCAGACATCGAGGGATGGCCCGAGCAGGGATCCAACTCATATCAAGATTGAATGGTGGCACTGGTAGGTCGAGCAGCCCAGGATTATGGTAATCCCACAGGTAATGACCCTGTTCCAGTTGCAGCACACCTAAAGCATTCAACCATCCCTGTATGTAGCCCTCATTATTTGCATTTTGGATACGATCGTCCAAGTGGTAGAGAGCCTCGTTGTAGCCAGCCATCCAGAACTCCCTGGGCTGCTTGTGGAATTGATATGTCAATCTTTCCAGCTGTTCGTGGAGATTTTTGATAAAGAGTTCTTTATTCTCCAAGACAGACTTCTGCGCGGAAAGCTTCTCTTCCAGACCCCTGATCTTTTTAGACATCTCAGCCAATGCCTGGTTCTTCGCCATCAGTTGGAAGGCCTGGTTCTCTAAAGCAGATTGAGTCCTCTGTTCCTCGACAGGAATCCGAGCAGCTCTTGCTCGTCCCCGAGGAGCTCTTGCGCATCCACGAGCAGAAGTAGAAGGGCCAGACCTTTTTAAGGTTTCCAACTCATCCCTCAGGTTGGCATTTTCGACCTCCAAGAACGAGAATCCCTCGTCAGTCACTGGGATCAAAGCATTTGAGATGGAAGCTGCAGACTTCAACTGAGACACCTCTCTTTGCAGGTTATTATTTTCTTGCTCTAATAACTCAGCTATCTGTTTGTGCTCTTCGACCTCAGCCTTCAACGTTCTTTCTCGCACGTCGTAAGCAGCAAAATGCTTATCGTATCCCTTATCAGCACTGATTTGCTGATACTTATTCTCGTACCCCTCGTGCAAAAGGGCAGTGGATTCCTTATACTGTTGCTGAAGTTCTTCAAGAGTACCTTGGAGATCCTCAATCATATCATAGTATGCCACGTTGTTAGCCACTGCACGGTCGAGTAGGCACTTCAAATACTGATAAGCTTCAATTACTTGCTCTGAAGCACCATGACCGAGGATATCAGTGATTTAAGCTGCACTCATGTCTGTATGACCGGCTTTAAAATATTCATTGCATTGTCGCAACAGCTTTGTATCATGAGCAGACAATAATTTCATCCTGGCCAAAAACTAGTAGAGGAAGAAAAAGCAATAATCAATATGAGTACAAACAGAGCATGAAGAAGAGAATCAACAATATGCATAAGCAAAAGTTCAAATTTTATTACATCACAAAGTTCAGAAGTACAAGGTTCAGAGTTACATGTTCAGAAGTTACATTTGACAAAGAAAAATAAAGTAGAGAGAAACCCGAACAACTCTACACCTTTTCCTTGTCTCCCAAAACTTTCTCGGGAGGCTAGGACGAGGAGGTAGGTTGCTCGAAGGGAACAGAAAGTTGCTCGGGGAGCGCTGGCAGTTGCTCGGATGAAATAGCGAGTTGCTGAAGTTCCTCGTTAGTAGGGTGGATGGCTGGGGGATGAGAAACTTGATCTCCCATCACCATGGAAGACTCCTCAGAGGCAGCTTCGTCCTCTTCTTCGTCTTCAGGAGTTGGAGGGGGGCCAGGGATGTGTCGCTGAAATAATTCAAAAGTTTCATCAACTTTCATTTCTTGTAGAGAAGCGACCCATCCATCTCTAAAGTATTTGAGGCTTCCATATTCGACTTGCGACATCATGGCAGCCAAGCCTTTGTTCCACCCTTTATCCCAGCCAGCGCTGAAAGATTTCTTCACAACCAATTTCCTCTTTGTCTTCTCCGAGGAAAGCTTCTCGGAAAGAAGGTCATCAATAACTTTTAATTTATTCTCAACCTCCTCCTTCTGTCGACTTACTTCCCGAAGTTAACCCAACTCCTCCTCAGCAGCCTTGAGCTTATTTTCAAGCTCCCCAGCATTTTTGAGCTTCTCTTCGAGCTATTTATTCTTCTCCTCCAGATTATTTATTTTTTTCTCCAACCCCTTAGAGACCTTAATAACCTGAGCTTTCTCCTGCTCGGTCGAAGCAAGCCTCTTCTCCCAAGTTTCCTTATCATCAGCATATTTCTGGCGAGAATCTTTCAGGGACTGCGCCAGGCCTACCAAAGCTTCCTCTACACCAGACGAGGAGCTTGAAGCTTTAATAGCTTCATCTTTCTTCAAAATTGTATTAAAGCAGCTCACCAACTGTGAAAAGAAAATGAAAGCAAGTCAATGCACAGATACAAAAAGTAAAGAATGAAAATTTATGACTATAGGACTTACAGAAGCAATGTGGAGAGCTGCCAATGTGGTAACCGTGTCCCGAGAAAGCTTTTCTTAAATACCTTGGATCTCGGTAATGATCCAAGTCTTCACCGAGCTCATAGCAGAGCTCGGGGGAACAAATATGGGAACACCACTAGTAGGAGGCTGAGAGATGGATTCAACCAAATTGATAGAGGAGCTTTTCTTCAGCCTCCTCAGAGGAGCATCAACTTTCTCGACTAATGAGGTAGTCTTAGTCGGAGAAATGACAATCACCTCGCTTGGAGCAACAGACTTGCTCGGGGCCACTGGGGGCTTCTCGACAACCTTCACAGGAGCTGCCGGGGGAGGTTCATCAACTTTCTTTGTCCCCTCTACTGGGACGTCAATCTTACTTCTTTTTGCCTCTCCAGCACCAGAGGCAGGTTTCTCAAAAAGGGTGGGAGGTCTTCTTTTCTTCATCCTTTCACTCAAAGGAATATGTGATTCAGGCGAAGAACTTGTAGAGGCAGGTATTGGTTCTGCGTCGCTTATCACCGGACGAGCAGTGAAAGTGGAGGTGTAACTCTTGTACTGCAGCAAATATGAAGCTGACCTAATGTGCTCGTCGGCAACAGTCTGATGCAAACTCCAGATAAGTTTTAAATGCCTTATATTAACGTCTGCCTCTTTTGGGGATTTTCTTTTGCTGTCAACTGCAAATAAATCAAAATTAAAATATCAGTGGCACATTTTGTCAAACACAGAAGAAGCATAATTTTGAAAATAAAATAAAAACAACCTATCCCATTGCCATAGGGAGGACATCTGGGACCCTGGTAAACCTCATCTCCAGTTAACGGAGGGTGTTGCCAATTTTTCATAACAACCCCATGCTCAAAATAGTCCCTATTGGCATCTGGGAGATTGACCACTAAAGCTCTATTTAAAAACCTAGTTTTTAAATAAAAAGTATTATCGCCCACATCCCATCTATAACAAAACATAATCTCAGGAATTCCTATACGAGTTCCATGGATTTGATTTAATCTATAAACACCATTAACTATTCTCCATGTATTGGGAGCTATTCTTGCAGGAACTACGTCAAAGTATTGACAGAATTCCAGACATATAGGGTTTGGGGGAAAAGAAAAACCACACTCAGCAACAAAGAGACTGGGGAACCAATGTCCCTCAGCCAAACGGAAATAGTCTGAAGGCTCAGAAAGCTCTTCCAAAATAACCCAGGAGGGAATAGAGAAATCCGAGCGAAATTTATCAATCGATTCTATAGGATAAACCATGATGAAAGAAGGAAATCAAAGAGAAAGAAGAAAATCTTACAGGAAAGAGATGAGTCTGTTGACAACAAATGATGGAAGAGATGAACGCACAGGAGAGAGAGAGACGATGGAAGACTCAAAGAAACAAATTTGAAAAAGTAGAAGACGATGGGATTTTCTGCAATGTTTAAATACTCTGCCTTGGGAAAAGGAAAAAGTAATGATTACAAAAAGAGACCGTTACGTTACTGGCGGCTAAAAAGACAAAAAGGGCGCGGAGATTGAAGCGGGTAGAAAAATTCAAAAAAGATCGATTCTACGAATTTAGAAGGAGAAATAAATACAAAAGAAAAGACTCCTAAATTTCAGGATGACCATTTAAAACCACCATATTTTGAGAAAGAATGTTCCACACTCCTCAAATTTCGAACTATGAAACATTGGGGGCTTCTGTTGATACCAAATTTAGTCTGCTGACATGGCTCAATTGAATGAAGACACATGGCAATCTACGTGGCAGCTCAGACGCTCCGAGGAACCATACTGCAACGAGGAACACTACTTCCCCGAGGAACTCATACGCTCCGACCAACAAGAACTCTACGAGGAACTACGAGGAAATTTTGAGTACTGAGCAACTCTTGAGTACCGAGCAACTCTTGAGTACCAAGAATTTTAGGAGGTCCGAGCTGCACCTCGAACAAAGCATTAATAGCAGGATAACCAACAGTTTGACTGTTCATTAAATGCTTATCATTCAGATGTATACACTTAAGGGGCATTGAATCTATTACCCTTTCACATGTACAACATTGAATGTATTACCCTTTCGAATTACAGCCTTAGGGCTATAAATACATTGTATTACCCTCATTGTAAGGGGACCGAAATTTCTTGATAAAACTTGTAATCGAGAATTCCCAAACAGTCATCAATAACAGAAACAGTGGACGTAGGCCATTCTTATAAGGCTGAACCACTTTAAAACTTCTTTGTCTCATTTATTTTATCTGTGATTAAATAATTAGATATAATCTAATTTTTTACATCAACAACAAGCATAGGTAGCAGCACAATAGTTACATTTTGTTCTATGTTTTTTTATCACACCTTCGATTTCAGTAAAATGGTCCCGTGCCAATAATTTTCTTCATGAAGATTTTACCTTTAGTTCGAGCAGAGATGGAGTTGTACCTTGCATTACAAACCACCTAAGTCTTCTTCATTTATAATACTGCCATCTAATAATAATATGATAAAATACATATTAGAAGTTGAATCATAAACCTAATAGGAAAATAATGAAACATTAAACCCTCCACATATGGGACTAACTTATAGCAGCAACCAAAGTAATTAAACATTAGATCCAAAATTTATAGTAGCAACCAAAGTAATCAATATCTTTGAAGTTTCAATATTTTAACAAAGACTATTGGTGAATTAGTATATTGGTGTAATTTCTGGGTGAAAAAATTCTAGATGAAAAAATTCAGCATCATTCGGTAAAAAAAGTATATTTTAACAAAGTATATTGGTGCAATTTTTAGGTGAAAAAATTTAGCATCACTCGGTGAAAACATGTATATTTTAAGAAAGTATATTAGCACAATTTTTAGGTGAAAAAATTCAGCATCACTGGGTGAAAAAATTCAAGGGCCCAATTAATTAAAACCAAAACAGAGAACTATCTTTTGAAAAGGGTGGATCATATGGATATATATAAGTATTAAGTACAATTAGTCATCATACATTATCAGAGAGAGAAAAGAAGTATGAGGTCACATACTTGTGAAGCTCGCATACGTGATCCATGAAAGAAGACAACCGACAGTAGGTCACCGACTGATGGGCAACGGGGTGATTTGGGGGGGGGGGATAATTGGGTGGATGGCTTCTTGTCAGAGCTTCTTGTGAGAGAGAGACCCGAGAGATTTATTTTGGGGTGGTATGGGAATAAATGAGAGGCTCAAAGGAGTTTAGTTTGATTACGGTTTTACATTATTTCTTTATTTGACAATCTTACCCATTGTTTCCTTTATATTTACTTTATCTTATATATACATTATATATTTATATAAAAGTATATGATTAAACTTATAATCAGTCTGAACTGACCGTTTAAATCGAATAACCGCAGACCAGACCGACTAGGTCGGTAAAAGAATGGACTGGTCTGATTAAGAAAGAAATAAAAAAAAAGTTGGTTCATCTCTATTCGATTTGGTCCATCTGTTAAATCGATTTTTTGAGCAACCCTACTATGGCCATCCCCGATCCTCGCGGGCGGCGTGAGGGAGGATCCTAGGTCCCGCGTGTCCCTCTCAGGAGCACTTCGGTCGGCGTCATTTCAGTGAGGTGAAAAATGTAGGGAGATAGAGTCGCGAGTCTATTTTACTCAAAACAGACAAAAGAAAGGGAGACATCCCGCAGGACGGCATCCAAAGACATACTGATGCATACGAAACCAAAATGATTCGAAAAGGGTTCGGAGGCTAAGTTACGAAATGGGAAGGTGTTAGGCACCCATTCCTCCCTTACGGTCTGTCATGGGTTTTTTGCTATTTTCCTTTATTTTCCTCGTGATATGTGTGCATGTGTATATATAACGGAGATAGGAGTTATCGACTTGTTCCATGGAAGAGGTAAAGCAAATCATCCATAGGAAGGTATAAAAATATTAGAAAATAGGATTTACGCAATTATCCTTACGTTAATCTTTACGATGGGACGACAACGCATGTGGAATAATACGCCACTAAGAACAAATATATGTATATATATGTAATCTAGGAGAGTTGAATTTAGAGAGAATAGGAGATGAAAGAAAAAGTAAAAATAGGACTCGAATCTCGAATTTTACCCCGACACGCCTACGTAGCCTATAGAGGCATCAAAGTCCACGTAGTTCGCATGAAAAATGAGGGGTGGGGTTTATCCCATAAATCCAATCGGGGACTTTTGTTATTTTTGTGTGTGTGTCTGTGTAGGAAAAATGTTTTAGTTGTGAGAAAGGTGTAAGAAAAGTGTGAGAATTCCCGTTTGAAATTTATGAGCAAACCCTCTTTTTCTTATTTTTTTGGTTTTTTATTTGTATGAAAATAAGAGATGTGCAATAATACTAAATAAAAAGTATATTAGGATATGTGAGATGAGAGAATAAAAGTGCTAAGTAATAAAACAAGTTAATTCAAATTTATGAGAATTTAAGGATAAAATTGAGAAAATTGGACCTTCTTGAAGATCTTGAGCTGGACCTTGAATGTTAGAGAGAAACCCTTGCACTCGGATGATGATGGTGAATGGTTAATTCACTAAGTTTGATGGAAAAGTTGATGAAAAGTGAAGGTTGGGAAGGGATTTGGATGTGGAAATCACGCTGACTTCGAGAGAGGTTTTCTGGATTGGCTGAGAGTGATATATTTCTGATCTGGGCTTCCCTTGCAATGAGGACAAGGCCTCCTTTTTTATGCATAGGGAATTGCCGATCGACATAGCTCTGTTCCTTCCAATCGACACGTGCATTTAGGCACACTACCGATAGGCAGGGTCTAGGACCTGCCGTTTGGCAGTGTCTTTCAGGCATTTTCAAAAAATCGACTGCAGAGCGCAAACCGTTGATTCGAATCATGCACGGGGAAGACCGTTGGAAAGATAATTCAGAGACCTTTAAAATTAATTGGACCGCTCTCAGGTTCGGGAGTTGACCTTGGGTCAAATGTGGCTCGGAAGCATTCATCGGTCCATTAGACGGGAAAACTTTGGACGTAAACGGATCGTTCGCCCGCATGGTATGTCCGAATCGCGCATAGGGAGGACCGTTGGAAAGGTTAGGAGATGTACTTAGATATTCCAAAGAGTTTGATCTAGTTCGGGGAGTTGACTTTGGTCAACTGGGCCCTGGAAGCATTTGGTGACCTCTCAGAGTAAGATCGATCGTTCGTCCGTACCGTAAGTCAGAATCGCGCATGGAGTAGACCGTTGGAAAGGGGTTTTAGTGCCCTTTGAAGATTCATTCAGTCTCAGTCGATCTGAAGAGTTGACTTAGTTCAAACGGTGCCTGGGAGCGTCCGATGGCCTCTAGATTAGGTTTTGAGGAAAATGGGTCGTTCGTCCGCACGGTTAGTCAGAATCATGCACGGGATGGACCATTGGAAAGGCGTTTCAGGTACCTTCGAAGATTCATTCAGTCTCGATCGAGCTCAAGACTTTGATTTTTTGTCAGACGGAGCTTGAGAGTGCCCGATGGCTTCTAGGTCAGTACTCGGGGTATGACCTGGGTCTGTAGTGATGAAGGGAGGTACTAAGGACTTAAGAAGAGTTTAAGGGGTAACATAATGGGATGTCTACAGAGCCCCTCGATGGGTGAGTTTAGAACAAACGATAGCCGTCGAATAGACATCGCATGATGCTTTTGAGGGAGGATGACCAATTCAGAGGGTTGAGGCCGATTCTGAGGACCTGAAGGAGCAAGGATGACCAATTCAGGGGTCGAGGTCGATTCTGAGGACCTAAGAAAATGAGGATGACTAATTCAGGGGGTCGAGGTCGATTCTGAGGACCTAAGGGATGGTTTAGAGGAAAGGTTTAGGCCAATTCCTGAGGAGGTGCTGGGGATGACCAATTCTGCGGGTCAAAGCCACTTCTGAGGGCTTGAAGATGAGGGTGACCAATTCTGTGGGTCAAAGCCAATTATGAGGGATTGAAGATGAGGGTGACCGGTTCTGAAGGTCGAAGCCAATTCTGCGAGCTTAAGTAGAGATGACCAATTCTGCGGGTCGAAGCCAATTCTGCGGGCTTAAGTTGAGATGACCAATTCTACGAGTCGAAGCCAATTCTAGGGGATTAAGGTGAGATGACCAATTTTTGGGGCTTAAGGTGAGATGACCAATTCTACGAGTCGAAGCCAATTTTGCGGGCTTAAGGTGAGATGACCGATTCTACAGGTCGAAGCCAATTCTACGGGCTTAAGGGGAGATGACCAATTCTACGGGTCAAAGCCAATTCTACGGGCTTAAGTTGAGATGACCAATTCAGCGGGTCAAAGCCAATTATGTGGGCTTAAGTGGAGGGTGACTGATTCTGCGGGTCGAAGCCAATTCTGCGGGCTTAAGTTGAGAGTGACTGATTCTGCGGGTCGAAGCCAATTCTGCGGGCTTAAGTTGAGATAACTAATTCTGTAGGCTTAAGGTGAGATGAACAATTCTGCGAGATTAAGGTGAGATGACCAATTCTGCGGGTCAAATCCAATTCTGCGGACTTAAGTTGAGATGACCAATTCTACGGGTCAAAGCCAATTCTGCGGGCTTAAGTTGAGATGACCAATTCTGCGGGTCAAAGCCAATTTCGTGGGCTTAAGTTGAGATGACCAATTTTGCGGGTCAAAGCCAATTCTACGGGCTTAAATAGAGATGACCAATTCTGCGGGTCGAAGCCAATTCTGCGGGCTTAAGGTGAGATGCTCTTGGGGAACTCTGCCGGGGAGATTTATCTTGTGGTTTTGTTTTGGGTTGGGGAGCCGATTGCGGGGAAATATTTTGCATCCTCTGAAGGAATATCTAAAATTCCACTGGGGAGGTGATTAGGTGGCCCAGGGTTTGGATGTATTGCTTGGGGAAAATTAAGACATTTGGGGTATGGAGGGTGATCTTTAGAGATCCTCCGGGGATGTTGCCGGGAGGAGTTTTACTTGGTTTTTGGGAGTTTCACTGGGGAAATAGGGGTTCCTCTTGAAGGAGTGTGAAATTTTCTCGGTGAAAATGTTATAAATCCTTCCTGTAATGTTTATGAATTTTTGAGAATTTATTAGGACTTTTCAGTATTTTCTGGGAAATTTTGTACTAAATTTTAAGGGGGTGCCGGTCGGCATGATACAGAGGGTGCCATTCGGCAGTGGCACATAGTTTTGGACTGCCTTGGGAAGTTAAGGGGTCAGTGACGATCGGTGGGTGGGGGTAAATGTCGATCGACATGACCCTTGGCATCCTATTTAAAGGGACGAATTCCCTTAATTTTTCACAGCTTCTTGCTTTCTTTCTTTCTGCAATTTTCCTCTGCAAATAGTTCTAGCATTCCGATCTTTAATAAATGTCCTCCTTTGTGAGCACTGCAGCGCATAGGGAGTGGTTGACTGTTGATGACTAGGCGAACGTGGAGTGGAGGTTCAGGGTGCTTCTTGCTTTGGGGAGCGAGAACTCCTTTAACTCATTCGAGCCGGTAGTGGATGAGAGGACGTTGCTGCGGGAGCCATCGTGTCATCGCTCTTCGAGGGTAGTGAGCCTCGGCGGTTATGTAAGTAAAGACTTTTCGCATTCTTTTTTTTTTCTTGGTGATTTTTCCTTCCTTCTTGAATTTTTGACAATGTTTTTTTTTGACAGTCTGATTTCTCTTTGAAGAACATGCGTTCCCGTGGGACTATGGGGATTAAGGATGTCTAGGAGAATCTTCCACCTGTGATGCATTGGGTGGTATCCTCAACGGGTTTTGGGAGGTTGGTGTCTGTGCTGGATGAGACGCCTCGTTCAACAACGGTCCTGTGCGCGTTGGGGGAGAGGTGGTGGGATACTACCCACACCTTCCATTTTTGATTTGGGGAGATGACCGTGACTCACATAGATATGCAGCAGCTGCTGGGGCTTGATTGCGATGGGGAGAAGATATAGGTGGATCGTTCTCTACGGGTGAGGACGGAGGCAGTGAGGGCGGCGCTCCGTAATGTAGGGAGGATAGTGTCTGGGGATTCTATCCGGATGTCCTTGCTGAAGGATGTTTTGTTGAGAAGGTTGAATCATGTGGAGGATGGGATGCAAGTGAGGTAGATGGCCCGGTTGTTCATTTTTTTAGTGCTGGGAGGTTTCATGGTGGCGTCGAGCAGCGACGATGTCCATTTGTGGTTCTTGCCGTACTTGAGGATGTTTTCGAACATCCCTCTCTAAGATTGGGGGAGCCTGACTTTGGTGACCCTCTATTTTTCTTTGGACGCATTCAGTCGGTGCTATCGACAAACTTTTACTGGAGCCATGTATCTCCTTGAGGTATTCTTTAATTTTCATATTTTCTTTTCATGCATTCGCATTTTCCTTATGCGTCTCTTTTTTATTGTGAATCTTCTCTTTGGCAGACGTGGTTCTATGAGGTGATTGGGTGTAATACCTTACTGATTTCCTTAAAGGATGAGACTGTTGGGGACTTTTGCCGATTGTATCGATGGCGCAAGGCCAATCGGCAGTCGAAGGGGTCTCTTTCTTTAGAGGTGATGCATCACATCTTGAACGGCCTGACCAGTGGTAGGGTAAGACTCTTTCTCTTCAGTCTTGGTTTTTGCGCATTCTGATTCTGTATTGACTTATGCCTGTTGGGGATTTTCAAGTGACTTTCTACCCTTGAGGGACATCCATTCAGGATATGGGGGCGACTAGGGTGAATCCGCAGATGAGGCACTTGCTGGCGCATGAGTTTGGCCATTCTTGGTATCTCGGGGAGCGGGTGGTTTGACATATTACTGGGGAGGAGGTGGTGGTGCCACCTGTGCAACCTCCTACGTCTATAAGGAGGGAGCGGCTATTGACGGAGGATGCGAGGATCGTGGCGATGATCGGCGAGTCCTACCTGTTGTACACTGATATGGCTACATCATATGACTATATGGATTTTATGACGAGTTGGTTGATGGTGCCCAGTATATATGATGCCTAGCCTTTCCCTCCTGCGAGTTCGAGTCAGGCGGTGGGGTCCTCCCACATCGGCGGTGGTCCGTTAGCGTATGCAGTGACGACGACTTTAGAGGTTCCCTATATTCGATTGCATACTTCTTCATACAACATTCGATGGGATGATGGAGGGATGGTGCCTATGTTACACCGTCCTCACGCGATGGATCCGGAGGAGTTGGGTTTGACAAAGGAGGTTCTTCGTCCTACGGTATACCTTTCTGTTCTTTTTCTATTTTTGGTTTCTTTTCTATTTTGATCCTTTTTTGATATTGATTTTGCCTTCTTCTCGCAGAAAGATCGGGTGTCGACCACTTGGCTAAGGGATATCAGAGACTGGATATCTTCAGCGACTGTCCACATTCGGGATGCGGTCCTAGTTCCTTCTTTCTTGGTGCTGTCTTCTTTGTCCGGGGAGGATTCTGGCTCGGGAAGTGGTGGTGCATCGTCTCGCTGTAGGGGAAAGAGAGCGCGTCGCAGGGGTGGAAACTCTTAGAGAGAGAACATGGGTTGGGGCTGAGTCCCGTTGTTTTTTCTTTTCTTTTATTTCCTGCAAAATTTGATGTAACACAGAAGAATATATATATATATATATATATATATATATTTGCAATGAAATGGGTTTTTTTATTATCCTTATTAATGGTGAATGAATAAATGCACATGCGCTTTTTACTTTACTGCTGAGACCGTAAAAAGATATATTTTTGGGATTTTGAAGGAAGGTTTTAAAACTGAGAAATTATATAGGGGTGGAAGAGGATTTTTGAAATTCTGTTGAGAATATCAATTTATTTTTATGGAGCTTCTGATTTTGACAAAAGAGGAAAAAGGAAAATTTCCAAAAATAGGGGTTTGCCGATCAGCAAGCCCCTTGTCCTACCTATCGGCAGTCAAGTCCAGTCCCATCAATTCAAATCTTTGATTAGTGACCTCTTTAGCCTCTTGTACATTGTGGGGTAGGATTCCCTTTGATTTCTGCAAGGTTCATGTCTTTTGTGAGGGTTTTCAAGTATAAAAATGGGCAAGGGTGGAGTGTTTTCATCACACCTTCACATTCTTACTTACTTGATTACTATCTCTTAGTCTTGCAAGATGGCTCTCCCTGGTAGCATTGAGTTTGCTAACTATCTCAAAGCCTTGGAAGCAATGTGCTCTTATAATGTCGACTACGATGCTTTCAGTATGCGTCGGGTTTCTTTGTGGCACAATCGGCCTATTGAGTGGAACATGTTGATGGCGGTGGTACAATTTTGGTACCCCGAAGACCATGTATTCCGCTTTGGGTTGGATGAAGTTTATCCTTCCTACGAGGAATTTTCTGCCATTGAGTGGAACATGTTGATGGCGGGGGGCTGCTTGTAAATATTTTAGACGCGCGTTTGTACACCTATCACATGCCAACACTTGTCACTTGCTTGTTGCGTCAATTTGTGTTTGTTATGTGAGAGGATTGAGTGGTGCATTGCTGAACGTTGGATCATTCTTAATCGATGGTCTGCATGTGTTTTTTGTCAATCCTGGTGCTATCCCTATGAACCAATCACAATCATCTTAACCACCGCTATTTCATAACCCTTGGATTAAGTCAAAGTTTGAAAGACTTGATCTCAGCCCTTGATTCCCTTCGAACCTCCAGAATCTTCCTCCACCACTATATAAACCCTACACTTCTCAGACTTTCAAGACTTTTGGGCATTCGTCATTTCTGAGAGAAAAAAATAGAGAGAAGTGAGAGAGAGAAGAGAGAAAAGAAAAGAGGGAAAAGAAAAGAGAGAAGAGAGAGAAAGGAACTGCGTTAGCCAAACCCTAACCCTAACCCTAAACACTTCAAATTCTGAAACAAACCTTCGTTTTTATAACACCCCAAACACAACCTTGAGTGTTTGAGAGAGAGTGGTTTGTTCATTTGATGCTGTAACCTCTTGATCTGTGATCTTTGTTCCAACTTAAACATTCGTGTGCAGATCTACATTTCTTCCTCATAGAAATTGTAGATTTACACTCTGCATGTTACATTTCACTAGATCTGCATGTTCTTTCTTACTTTTAAGAAATTCTTTACTGATTTAGTTTTAAAAATGTTTTATAGTTTCTATTCTTACGAAACTTAACCTTGACCTAGTTGGATTCACACTTGGAGGTTTTCAATCTCACAAATATTTTCAAAAAGAGATTGATTAAGATCTTGACCGATTTTAAAGCAAGATGTCCGTGGAATCTGGGATAAATTAAAGGTCAAAAAGGTTATAAGTTCTGTAAGAAAGAAATAAACTAAAATCACAGCATATAGTCTTTATATGTAATTTTTCTAGGACTGTCTGTAAATCGAAGTGTGTGTGAGTTCATGCATGTGAATAGGAATCACATCACAAACACTTAACACACTACGACACTAAAAGTGTTGGGATTAAGATCAAAGATTATTGAGTCGACGTAAGGAAGCTAAAGCAAAGGAATTTATCAAACTGGAGAAACATCATCAACAATCAGATCTGTGAGAAGTTAGAAGGACACCAAGTGGGGTATATTCCTAAACTTAGAATAGGTTGATTTGTGTTCATGTATGTTGTATTGTTTGTAACTATTATTTTTTATTAGTGGATTTTTGCTTTTGTGACTTAGAAGTCACCGTGGATGTTTCCTCTATTGGGAGAGGTTTTACCACGTTAAAAACTGTGTGTTGATTATCTTCATCTACTCATCTCATTCTATAAGTGTGCTGAATTTTTGAAACTGTCTTAGTTTTAAAAACTGATTACAAAGTCTTAGTTATTCTCGTACATAAGTTTTTTGTAAACATAACTTGTTGTTTATAATTTTTATTTTCAAAAGAAAAGGGTTTCTTCAACAAACATCTCGGAGTTGCTTATACAATTTAATCTTGTATTAAACGACATTAGCAACGTTTTTCAATTGGTATCAGAGCCCTGTTAACTTTTATTTCAAAAAGATCTTGTGTTTCTGAAATCGTTTTCTGAAAAACCTAACTATGGACGAGAAGAATGAAAGGTTTGGTAATCTGTCCAGACCTCCACTCTTTGATGGAAACAACTTTTCTTACTGGAAAGTAAGAATGGTTGCCTTCATCCGAGGGACTTTAGGAGATGATGTCTAGGACATTATTGAAAATGGATACACTTATCCTACTAAACCAGCCACTGAAGGAAGTGATGAGAGGGTAAATAAAATCTTAAGTGAGTTTACCCAAGAAGAGAAAACCATTTCTCGTAATAACAATAAAGGCAAGAATGCCATTTTTATGTCTATTAATGAGTATGAGTTCAAGAGAATCTCATCTTGTGCCACTTCTAAGGAAGCTTGGGACACATTAATCACTGCCCATGAAGGAGACTCAAGAGTTAAAGCTGCTAAAACTCAAATGCTTATCCAGCAGTACAACTCTTTGATTATGTCTGACTCTGAGTCTTTTGATGACTTTTACATGAACTTAACTGATATAGTTACTAAGTTGCATGCTAATGGTATAACTTATGATAGGAATGAGATTGTTTCTAAAATCCTAAGATCATTACCAAAAAATTTTGACAGTAAGAGGTATGCTATTGAGGAAATGAGTGATCAAAACCTTACCCCTGAGTTACTCAGTAGCAAACTTAGAACTGTGGAAATGGAATTAGACTTTAAGAAACAATTAAATCATTCTCAAAGAAAACAGCCCAACTCTAACTTGAGTTTTGCCTCTAAGATATCTAAACTTGAGACTAATTTGATCAACTCTGACTCTGATGAGGATTGTGATATAGACAAACTAGATAATCAGATTGCCTTAATGTCTAAACAATTTAAGAAAATTGTCAAATTTCGAAACAAGCAGGCAACTAAACAAGGCAAGCCTAATTATCCTATTATGTCTAATCCCAAACCTCATGAGAGAAGTCTTGACAAACATCCTAAGGACAACAACTCCAGACCCAACAGAGACCTTAAAAAGATTGAATGTTTTAGATGTGGGAAACTAGGTCACATTGCTCACGATTGCAGAGTTAATCCGAATAAAGCCAACACACACAATAGAGCCAATGTCTGTAAAACTTGGGATGATTCAAGTGACTCTGATGAAGAGGAACTTGAGGCATCAAATGTACTTGACCCTTGCATGTCATTTTATGCTAAGATCATTTACAATGATGATATGCCTGTGTGTGATAATGATGCTTCTACTCCTGCTTGTGTGAATACTGTTTTGACTGGCCTAGATGCTTTATTATCTGAAAATGTTGCTAGTTCTAATTCCGTGTGTGTGAGTCAAAGTGATCTCGATAATGACGATGCAAATGGGTGCGTGAGTACTAAAACTGAATCGTTAGGGGTCACTACACACACTTCACTTAGCGACTCAGACATAGATGACCTCCCAGATATTCATACCTTGTATGCTAAAACTCTCAAAAAAGGCACTAGACTGGAGAAGACTATTAGAGACCTGACTAAGAAATTAGATGATCTAAGTCTTATTGTGAAGCTGAATGCCGAAGAGTACACTAACTAGTGTCTTTCCCATCAATCTGAAATTGAAACTTTTGATCAAAAATTAAAAGAGTTGACTAAAATTAATGAAACTCTGGAAATGAAATACAAGGGAACATTATTAGAACTGGAGGAAGCAAAAACAAAGACAGCTACTGTTTTCAAAAAATTTTCTAAGTTTGAAAACAATTCAAATTGTTTTACTGACTTTGTTGTTGACTCCAAGACCAATTCTGATGATAGAACCGGTATTGGATTTTGTCCTAAGAATAAAACACAAACCATAAATCTTGAACCTATTAAGTTTGTGTCTAGGGGCAAAAGACCAATTGAAACATGTCCAGATTTTCATTTTATTAAAAAGGAATTTGATCAAAAGCAACAACAGAAAGACATTGGAGAGTCTAGTAATTCTAAGGCTGACACTACACTTAAGACTAAATACGTCTGTCCTTTGATCAGAAAGGCTGAATCTACCTTTAAAACCATCCCTCCTAGGAATAACACCACTGAACATAATGCTGTTAAACCCATCTTTAGAAGTTTTCCTAAGGAAGTTCATCCCTCAAGCAATCAATATTGCTCCTATTGTGACATTTATGGTCATTCCTTTGAAGGTTGTTATGCTAGGCGTCTAAACACCCCTGTGTACAATACTTCTGTCTATAAGAACTTTAACTATTCTAGGCAAAATCGTAACCATTATGTCCTTCCAAGACAACCTGACAAGAACTCTAACTACAGAAATAGAAAGACCAAAACTAAGAGTTCATTTAAGAGAAAGGCTCCCTGGAACTTTCCTAAACCAAAAGCTCAAATTTTCCACAATAATCAGTTTGTTGCCCCAAATGTTTTTCGACAAAAAGCTGTTTCTCGAAAGTTTTATCAAATTAGGGCAAACTTGCGCAAAATTAAAACTAGAGCTATTTGGGTTAGAAAAGATGATCTTTTACCACAAATGAAGTGTAACATTGTCATCACTGCTTTAAAAGCTGAACACACTTCATCTGGTTGGTATTTAGATTCAGGATGCTCCAAACATATGACAGGAGATGAAACCAAACTTTTAAACAAAACCAGATTTGCTGGTGGCAAAGTATTTTTTGGTGACGGTGTTTCATCCTAGATCATTGGTAAAGGAACCGTAAAAGAAGAAGGAATGTCTGTTCTCGAAAATGTTCTATTAGTTAAAGGCCTTAAAGCCAACCTCCTAAGTATATCACAATTTTGTGACTCTGACCATACAGTCACCTTTTCAAAGAACAATTGTAAAATTCTAAATGATAAAGGTGAATGCATTATTACAGGATTTAGAACACCTGACAATTGTTATACTGTCAAAACTAGTTCTGAAACCTGTAACATTGTCAGAATGGATGACAATGAAATTTGGCATAATCGTATGGGTCACTTAAGTTATGATATCCTTGGTAGACTGTCTAGTCAAGAGATAGTTAGACGAATTCCTAAAATTAAACCTATTTCCAGTGTTGTCTGTGGTCATTGCCAGGAAGGAAAAATAGTTAAGACTTCGCATAAAAAGGTTAAAGACATTCTCACCTCTAGACCTCTAGGATCTCATCCATATGGACCTTATTGGTCCCTCTAGAACTGTTAGTCTTTGTGGACACAGTTATATCCTAGTCATGGTTGATGATTTCACACGATTCACTTGGGTTGCCTTCTTGAAACATAAATCTGACACGTTTCAGAATTTTTTGAAAATTCTATTAAGAATTAAAAATAAGAAGGACACACAAGTCAATCGCATTCGTAGCGATAGAGGGGGAGAGTTCATAGACACAGGAATAGTTGAATATTGTGACTACAACGGTTACAAACACGAATTCAGTGCCCCTAAGACTCCTCAGCAGAACGGTATTGCCGAAAGGAAAAATCGAACTCTTCAAGAGATGGCACGTGTCATGTTGCATGCCAAATCCCTACCTAATTACTTCTGGGTAGAATCTATTAGAACTGCTTGTCATATTATTAATAGGGTCTATCTTAGGAAAAACACTAAACAAACCCCTTATGAGTTGTGGTACGGTAAGAAGCCTAATCTGAAATATCTAAGAACTTTCGGAAGTTAGTGTTATGTCTGTAAAGACAGAGAACATTTGTCTAAATTCGAGACTCGAGGTGATAAATCCATCTTTTTAGGTTACTCTCCAAACAGTCGTGCTTATCGTATATACAATCTGCGTACTAAGACCCTTATGGAATCGATAAATGTAATTGTAAGCGACACTATTGTCGAAAATAAGATATCTGAATCACCTATTGTGGTTGAATCTGAAAATGATTTCAAAACTGATTCACCAGAAATAGATGAGTCATTACCTATTGAGAGTCCGAAGTACCTGGCTGGGTCTCTAAAGATCATCCCATTAACAACGTGGTCGGTAATCCTAATGAGCCAGTTCGTACTAGATCCCAGTTAAGAAATTATGCTAATTATGCATGTTTCGTCTCCGTTGTGGAACCGAAAAATGTTAACGAAGCATTGAATGACACACACTGGATTTCTGCTATGCAGGAAGAACTTTTACAATTTGTCATTCACGATGTCTGGTATCTTGTACCGCGGCCTCAAAACAAAAATGTTATAGGGACACGTTGGATCTTTAAGAACAAATCTGATGAAAATGGGGTCATCCTTAGAAATAAAGCTAGACAAGTTGCTCAAGGTTACTCACAAATAGAAGGGATAGATTTTAGCGGGACTTTTGCCCCTGTCACTCGTCTTGAATCTGTTCGACTTCTTTACGCCATAGCGTGTCACTTAAAATTTACACTTTATCAAATGGATGTTAAATCTGCCTTCCTAAATGGAATTCTATCCGAAGAAACGTATGTAGAACAACCCAAAGGGTTCATTGACCCTAAATACCCTAACCATGTCTTTCGTCTAAAAAAGGCTCTGTATGGCTTAAAACAAGCTCCTCGAGCTTGGTATGAACGCCTTTCCAACTTTTTGTTGGATAAGGGTTTTAAGAGAGGTGGAAATGACCAGACTCTCTTTGTCAAACATTTTGACAAAAACATTATTATAGCCCAAGTCTATGTAGACGACATCATTTTTGGGTCTACTTCAAACTCTGAAGTTAAATCTTTTTCTGCTATAATGCATAAGGAGTTTCACATGTCCTTTATGGGGGAGCTACAACTTTTCTTAGGATTTCAAGTGAAACAGAATTCTGATGGTCTTTTTGTCTCTCAAACCAAGTATGCCTTAGACCTTGTTAAGAAATTTGGTTTAGAGAATGCTAAAGTTGCCAAAATGCCTATGAGTACTACTGTTAAATTATGTAAAGATGAAAATGGAAAGTCAGTTGATTCCACACTTTATCGTAGTATGATTGGTAGCCTACTCTATCTAACTGCCTCACGACCAGACATAATGTATGCTGTATGTCTGTGTGCTCGTTACCAGAATAACCCTAAAGAGAGCCATTTATCGTGTGTAAAACGTATAATAAAGTACATAAAAGGCACTCTCAATCTTGGACTTAGGTACACTAATGATACCTGTAGCACCATCATAGGGTATACTGATGCTGATTGGGCCGGGTGTACTGATGATAGTAAAAGTATATCAGGTGCCTGTTATTATGTCGGCAATAATTTAGTTGGTTGGAGTAGTAAAAAAAAGAATTGCACATCTTTATCTACGGCTGAGTCCGAATATATAGCAGCAGGAAGTTGCTGTGCTCAATTATTATGGATAAAACAGATGTTAAGTGATTATGGGATTAAATAAGATCAATTACAATTATATTGTGACAATCAAAGCGCCATTAACATATCTAAAAACCCGGTTCAACACTCGCGAACTAAGCATATTAAAATAAGACATCATTTTATACGCGAACTTGTTGAAACTAAGGAATTAGAAATTCATTACCTGCCTACTGATCTGCAACTTGCAGACATGTTCACTAAACCTCTAGACTATAACAGATTTCTGTATTTGCGTAATTCTATAGGTATGGTATGTGCTGATTAAACTCTAAAGACCTTAAGTTTTACCCTTTGTCTATTTGAGACAAAATGGGGGAGAAATTTGAGTTTTATGAGTTCAATGTTTTGTTCACATTTCATCTAAACTGCTTGATCTTAGTGTGCATATTTGCAGGAATCTCTTCTACTGATTGTCTACCATTTCTAGTGTACAAATTTTGTAAATAATTGAGTTATGTAATTTTTGACTTTCTAGGAAATGGGTAGATAGTATCTTTTGTATAGGACTAAGTTTTTTTTTCCCTACGAGTTTTAAGCTAACTCAAAGGAGATTTTGTCTCATATTTCCCAAGGGGGAGATTGAAGCACCTTATACCTTTGACTTACTTAAGTCTATATTGTATAAGTGCTCAACTAATTTGGAAATATTGACAAAATTAGTTGTCTAACCTAGAATCCAAAGAGCCTCAGAACTTATCTCTCTAATCCTCTTCAATAATCCAAGAAGGTATAAATTGAATCACACTACACACATTAGAAGTGCATACATGTATATATATTGAGTAAATTTGGTTGTGTGATTAATTCCCCTTAAAATGTGGTTTGTATTATTTTTTGGGAATTTTTAAACAATTTTAAAATAATGTTTTCATTAATTAAAATGGGATTATAAAATTTGTGGGGTTAATATTCTATTTTGGAAACTTCTGTTTTCATTGAAATGTTTGATTGGGTAGGATATAAATGCGCTAGAGACTTCAGGGGGGCTGCTTGTAAATATTTTAGACGCGCGTTTGTACACCTATCACATGCCAACACTTGTCACTTGCTTGTTGCGTCAATTTGTGTTTGTTATGTGAGAGGATTGAGTGGTGCATTGCTGAACGTTGGATCATTCTTAATCGATGGTCTGCATGTGTTTTTTGTCAATCCTGGTGCTATCCCTATGAACCAATCACAATCATCTTAACCACCGCTATTTCATAACCCTTGGATCAAGTCAAAGTTTGAAAGACTTGATCTCAGCCCTTGATTCCCTTCGAACCTCCAGAATCTTCCTCCACCACTATATAAACCCTACACTTCTCAGACTTTCAAGACTTTTGGGCATTCGTCATTTCTGAGAGAAAAAAATAGAGAGAAGTGAGAGAGAGAAGAGAGAAAAGAAAAGAGGGAAAAGAAAAGAGAGAAGAGAGAGAAAGGAACTGCGTTAGCCAAACCCTAACCCTAACCCTAAACACTTCAAATTCTGAAACAAACCTTCGTTTTTATAACACCCCAAACACAACCTTGAGTGTTTGAGAGAGAGTGGTTTGTTCATTTGATGCTGTAACCTCTTGATCCGTGATCTTTGTTCCAACTTAAACATTCGTGTGCAGATCTACATTTCTTCCTCATAGAAATTGTAGATTTACACTCTGCATGTTACATTTCACTAGATCTGCATGTTCTTTCTTACTTTTAATAAATTCTTTACTGATTTAGTTTTAAAAATGTTTTATAGTTTCTATTCTTACGAAACTTAACCTTGACCTAGTTGGATTCACACTTGGAGGTTTTCAATCTCACAAATATTTTCAAAAAGAGATTGATTAAGATCTTGACCGATTTTAAAGCAAGATGTCCGTGGAATCTGGGATAAATTAAAGGTCAAAAAGGTTATAAGTTCTGTAAGAAAGAAATAAACTAAAATCACAGCATATAGTCTTTATATGTAATTTTTCTAGGACTGTCTGTAAATCGAAGTGTGTGTGAGTTCATGCATGTGAATAGGAATCACATCACAAACACTTAACACACTACGACACTAAAAGTGTTGGGATTAAGATCAAAGATTATTGAGTCGACGTAAGGAAGCTAAAGCAAAGGAAGTTATCAAACTGGAGAAACATCATCAACAATCAGATCTGTGAGAAGTTAGAAGGACACCAAGTGGGGTATATTCCTAAACTTAGAATAGGTTGATTTGTGTTCATGTATGTTGTATTGTTTGTAACTATTATTTTTTATTAGTGGATTTTTGCTTTTGTGACTTAGAAGTCACTGTGGATGTTTCCTCTATTGGGAGAGGTTTTACCACGTTAAAAACTGTGTGTTGATTATCTTCATCTACTCATCTCATTCTATAAGTGTGCTGAATTTTTGAAACTGTCTTAGTTTTAAAAACTGATTACAAAGTCTTAGTTATTCTCGTACATAAGTTTTTTGTAAACATAACTTGTTGTTTATAATTTTTATTTTCAAAAGAAAAGGGTTTCTTCAACAAACATCTCGGAGTTGCTTATACAGTTGAATCTTGTATTAAACGGCATTAGCAACGTTTTTCAAGTTTGTCATATCCCTGGGGATTATATGAAGTGGTTATGGAAGAGAGTAGTCAGCAAGATGTTGGCAGTGGAGACTGGACAAAGGTGGCTTGTTTTGTCTGATACTATGGAGGGAGGTGTGGTAGTTATTCCGAAGCTGGTTCAAGCTTATCGGTCTATGGAGCGTTTGCGACACTATGTGCAAGCGGGGGAAGCCTGGGGACCCCAGGATGCAGATGATGATAACAGATTGGGATCCTCTGGTAACTGCGGCTAGGACTATTGGAGAGTTTATTTTGTAATGGGGAGTAAATGTGGGGATTTTATTTTGGCTTTTTTTAGGAAGGTAGGGGGAAGGGAGTTATCCGTTTCTTTTCTCGTGTAATTGAACTGCAATTTCTTATTAGTGAAATAAATAAGTTTTTGATCATCCAACTGTGCCTTTTGATGAGTTTTATATTGTTTTAATTATCTATACCGATCGCTAAGGCATACATAATCCTTTGTTCAAGTATATGTCAGAATGGACTGTCGTTCTCGGAGATAAGAAAAGAATAGTATTTTGTGAAAAAGAAAGGGTCGCTCTCATATAAGGTGTATGAGCTGCCTACGTACCTCTGGGGTTTTTGAAAAGTTTTAATGTGTTTGAAAATGGTTTTTTACAGAGGATCAGGCCCACGTAGTTCTGGGTAGAAGGAAATGGAGAGATTTTTTTAGAATAGAAGGGAGATGAGAAGAGTCGAAGAGCGTCGAGATTTTGGACTAGGGGTAAAACTTCTTGAGACGGTCTAGGTTGATTGAACGAGCCATCTCTTTCCCATCTAAATAAGTGAGCATGTCAGCACCTCCAGACAAGATCTTCTTAACAATGTAGGGGCCGCTCCAATTGGGCTTGAATTTCCCTCTGGTGTCCTAGATGGGTTCTATTATCTCTTTGAGGGATATGTCCCCTTCTCGGACACCGCGGTCCTTGATTCTCTTATTTAATGATTGCGTTATTTGGCGATGGTACCTTTGTATGTGGTATAGTTCTTTTAATCTCCTTTCGTCTAGGAGGGTCAACTCTTCAAGACGACTTTGGTAACAGTCTTCTTCGCTGACCTTGCTCTCAAGCATGTTGCACAATGAGGGTATTTCCAGCTTGACTGGTAGGACGAATTCCATGCCATAGACTATAGAGTAAGGGGTATCCCTAGTAGAGGTTCGGTAGCCCCAGAGGGTGTACGAGATTTATTCGGTCCAATCCCAATAACTTTCAGTCATTTTGATGATGATGTCTTTGAGGTTCTTGTTGACGGCTTCAACTGCATCGTTGGACTGAGGTCGGTAGGGAGAAGATTTGTGTCCTTGAATCCCATATTCGTTCACCACCGCTATGACTTCTACCTCCAAATGCAAGCCGTTATCTAACACCAGCTCGTGCGGGACCCCATATTGGCAGATGATGTTTTTCTTGATGAATTTGGCCACTTTCTTAGCATTCAGCACTGCGTATGACTCAGCTTCGACCCATTTGGTGAAGTACTCAATAGAAACTAGGATGAACTCATGCCCGTAGGAAGCTTTCGGTGTAACCTTCCTTATGATGTCGATGCCCCACGTGGAGAATGGCTAGGGAGAGGTCATGTTATATAATTCGTGCGGAGGAAGATGCTGAAGGTTGGATAACTGTTGCCATTTGAGGCATCTCTGGACATAGGCGGTGCAATCCTGGGTCATGGTGGTCCAGTCGTAACCTTATCAGATGATCTTCTTGGCAAGCATGTGATCGTTCATGTGGGGTCCGCATTCCCCACTATGGATCTTCTGCATTATCTTTTCAATTTCAGACCCTATGATATAGTGCAGATGAGTTCCATCGAAGTTCCTTTTGAGCAGTGCTTTGTGATAGATAATGTACTGGGCAGCCAATCTTCAAAGGGTTGCTCGATCTTTCTTATTAGAACCCTCGGGATACCTATCGTGTTTGAGGAGGCACCAAATATCATGGTACCAGAAATTATCTATCTCGGGATCTTCTGTGGTGACGAGCTCAATGTGGTAGTAGTGGGTTGGTTTGTCTTGCTTTTGAACAAGGAAGGGGGTCATTGTTATTCCTTCAGGCATATCGACTATGGAGGATAAGGTAGCAAGGGCATCGGCTAGGTTATTCTTTGCTCAAGGTAGGTAATGGAAAGTGATGTCTTGAAATTAGGAGGCTAGCTCTTCTAAGTGGGCATGCAAGCGTTGGAGTTTCTCCTCTTTGACTCTCCATTTTTTGAGCATTTGACCGATGATGAGGGCGAAATCCTCGTAGATGTCTAGGCATTGAATACCTTTCTTAAGAGAAACCTTGAGGCCTATCGTGCATGCCTCATACTCAGTCATATTATTGGTGCAGGGGAAATCCAGCTTAATGGCGATGGTAGTGTGAGAGTCATCCGGGGCGATCAGAAGTATCAAAATGTCATATCCCTTTTTATTGGCAGCACTGTCAAAGAACATTTGCCATCAGAGATCGTCCCAAGCAGTGCAGAGGATGTTTTCATATGGGAATTCGTAGATCCATACATCGGCCTCATCCATGGGGTAATCAGCGAGGTAGTCAGAGATGGCTCTTCCTTTCATGGCTTTTTATGTGACGTACACGATATCGAACTCGGCTAGTAGTATCAACCATCGGGCCATTCGTCTGGATAAGGTGGGTTGCTCAACCAGATACTTGATGGGGTCTATTTTGGATACAAGTTTGATGGGGAAGGCGAGAATGTAGTGCCACAACTTTTGGGTGAGCCAGACAAGCACGACACATGCCTTTTCCAAAGTAGTGTAGTTGACCTCGTATCCGGCCAATTTATAACTGTCATAATAGATGGATCTTTCTTTGCGGGAATCTTTAAGGTATTGGGCTAGCAAAGCCCAAGCTACGGTGTAAGTTATGGTTAGGTATAGGAGAAAGGGGAGACCAGGCTGTGGTGGCATGAGTACCGAGGGTTGAGTCAGGTATTGTTTAATTAGGTCAAAAGCTTAATGGAGGCCCCGTTCCAAACCTTAGTTGAATCCTTTCGGAGGAGTTTGAAGATAGGTTCACAGATGGAGGTTAACTGGCTGATTAACCGACTGATGTATTGCAATTTCCCAAGGAAACCTCAAACTTCTTTCTCTGTTCGAGGAGGTGGCACCTCAAGTATGGCTTTTCAGCTTAGCAGGATCTGCTTTTATCCCTTTCTCAATGACTATGAATCCTAAGAGTTTTCCATTTGTAACGCCGAAGACGCATTTCTGTGGATTGAGTCTCATCTGATACTGTCGCAGTCGTTTGAAGAACTTTCGAAGAGCGTGAACATAACCTTCCCTAGTATTGGATTTGATAATCATATCATCCACATAGACCTCAACCTCTTTGTGAATCAGATCGTGCAAGATGGTTTTGGCAGCCCTCTGGTAGGTAGCCCCGTCATTCTTGAGACCAAATGGCATAATAGTGTAGAAAAAGGTTCCCCATGGGGTGATGAATGCGGTTTTTTCTTGATGGCCTGAGTGCATTTTGAATTGGTTGTATCCGTCAAACCCGTCGATGAATGATTTGAGAGCATGATTGGCTGTTTTGTCTATGATCATGTCGATATTGGGTAACGGATAATCATCCTTTGGAGAGGCTTTGTTCAAGTCTCGGTAGTCCACACACATCCGAACTTTTCCTCATGATTTCGGCACGAGCACTACGTTGGCTAGCCATGTGGGATATTCGATCACACAAATGAAACCTACATTTAACTGTTTGACCACCTCTTCTTTGACATTGTGCGACCATACGGTGCGGAGCTCTCTCAACTTTTGTTTAACCAGCTTGTAATCTAGGAGAGTGGGAATCTCATGCTGAGCTATTTCAGGATCAATGTCGGGCATATCGTCATAGGACTATGAGAAGACACCCACAAATTCCTTTAGTAATTCTTCGAGTTGTGCACGCTCATGCTCGTCGAGGGTAGCCCCTATCCTAATCTCGTGCAGTTGGCTACTAGAACTGAGGTTTATAACAACAGTCTCTTCTTCATTAACTTGAACGCTGTTATGTTGTTTATTATTAAACTTATTTGGATCAGTTAAGAATTGTTCATTTGCAAAATCATCATCATCAAAAGTTTGATTAGAATCTAAATAATTAATATAAGGCACAACAAGATACAGAAAATCTTCGTTTATTTCATTGAGAGGAAAAACAACATTGAGAACCTTATCAAAGGAGGACTCGATTATATTTGAACAAGGATAGACGGTAAAAGGAGAAATGGGGTAAACATTTTGATTAGGGGGGATTTCAACAGGTAGAACTGGCGCAATATGCCAGTTGAGGAGAGGTATATCAACATCATTAATCTGGTGGGATGGGTCCAGTGATGTAGTGTCTGAGTGAACCATGAAGAGTGTCAGCCCCACTGTCTTCAAGTTGAAGGAATCTTCGGAGTCACCTTCCTCAGTCTTTTCAGTATCTTTGATGAGCAGTTGTATATGGTGTTGGGAACTCTCGGCCCATGGGTAGGTGTCTTGGAAGAAGATCTCCATTCCAGGCTTTATCTTCTTGTTTGTATGGTCATACCATGGTTCTAGAAAGTGGCAAAAGGGGAAGTGTTCACCCTCTTTAATGAATCGTCCATTTAAGGAGTCACTTGGGATATCTGGATGTAGTCTAGTCCTCTCTTTGGTCGAGAGTGGTGCATCATTCTGAGCTCTTGTTCTGATGGTTGATACCCTAAACCACAAGGAGGGAAAGCCTTCTTCAGTTCAATCGGCTCGAGTATCCCTTGCTGTCTTTGTCCTAGCCCAGTCCGGGCATGAAGTTCATGTTTCTGAACATGTGAATCACATTGACGTTGCCATGAGGGTCGTATTCTGGACAAACCCTTTCTTTGAAGTCGTCCCCTGCCGGGAGTAGGAGTGGTTCAACTCAGAATCCTGATAAGAGCATATCATTTGACCGGTGCTGTATCTCAAGAATTGGACTGCTGGTACTTGCACCCTCGGTATTGTCGTCGTCACCCAAAATGGTGATGACTCATTTATTGGCGAAGAACTTCAATTTATGATGGAGTGAGGAAGACACACCATTGATACTGTATAGTCAAGGTCGTCCTAGCAACAGGTTGAAACAAGATGGGATGTCAATAACTTGGAGTTTGAGGACAGGGTTTACAGGGCCAGTCCCTATCATAAACCTTATGGATCCCATCACCTCCTGATGGGTATTATCGTAGGCACGTACAGTAGTGGAGGTTGGAGCGAGGTCACTTTTTTTCAATCCTAAACATTTGAAGGTTCTCAGTGGGCAGACATTCAAAGCGGATCCATTATCGACAAGAGAGAGTGGTACAACCTTCCCCATAACTTCGATGGAGACGTTGAGTGCATGACTGTGGTTTGGCCCAATTCTGGGGATTTTTTCTTCAGAAAAGGATAGCATTCGGGTAGAGGTTAAGGATCCGACTAAATTTACTGCTTCTTCTGGTGTGGTAGAAGCAGGAATTATGGGTCTAGTGAGCAACTTGATCAAAGCATTTATGTGAAGTTGAGAAGATATGAAAAGACCCCATAGAGTGATGTTAGCTTGAGTTTTCTTTAGTTAATCGAGGATCTTGCTCTCCTCGAGGGTCATCTCTTCCATAGAAAGGTCTTTCACGCCCTTCCCCTTGTAATTAGCTGGTAGTGAGCTTGGGATCTGGTAATGCCTCCTTGATCTGATCATGTGATTTACTGAAGAAGGGAAGAATATGAATCTCATTTCCTTATCAACCTCAGGTTGTTTCGCCACCTTATTTATTTCTCTGAGGAGTTCTTCAAATGATATCATCCCACACATGTTGGCTATCGGGCCAGTTTTCTCTGAAGCTTGCTCTTCATTCAAATCTTCGAATTCTTCCCCCCATCTGGTGGAAACAATTCTGTCTTTCCATGTAAAGTCGATACATTCCACAACTTCAATGACTTCTTCATACAGGTCTTCCCAATCGGTGGGGATGTGTAAGGGTGAAGGGACCAGGCGCCCTTATAGCTTTAAAGCATCGAATAACTCGGTGATATTGCAAATATTATTGGTTTGTCTGAATAATTCTTTTATAATCTGGACAGCATCATCTAGACTAACTTCATCGGTCGGTACTACCCAACTATCTGACTCTTGGGCCCATTTTCATGCTTCTAAGAACAACATACTGAACCTTTGGCAATCAATGATCATCTGTGAGGGAAATTTCTTACCGAACTCTAGGAGTTGGTTTAAGACTTCTGATAATTCCATACTTCCATTTTCGAAATGGGTACGGACGGCGATGCATGCTCTTGTAAGGAGTGACAGTGCCTGATCAGCTAGGCTAGCGGGGTGTAGGAGGAAATATGGGGAAATTTGGAGAGGTTTAGGAGAGTATATGGGTGTGATTTGAGTTGAGGGATCAAATTTTGGGTTCTCTTCTAAGAAGATGGCATTGTCATGATTTGGGAGTGGGTTGTGAGTAGTGTTTGGCTGGTGGGGCGATGGTACCTCAATCAATTAGACCTTGGATTATGTTTCGGAGGTGAAAGCATTGGTCGGTGGTATGGCCAGCTGTTTGGTGAAAGGCGCAATGGGTATCTGCCTTGAAGTTTCTTGGGAGTGGATTTGGCAATGGATGAGGATCCAAGGATTTGATAAGGTTTTGGCTTAATAGTGCCTGATAAACTTTGGATAGGGGAGCATGGAGCTCGGTGTATTCCTTTCGAACTGGGATAAGACGACTTTCTGGTTCCCATGAGGTGGTTGGTTGAGAGATGTTATTGATGGTTGAGACTGTGGCACTAGCGGGCTTATCATATTTCCTAGGGGTGAACTGTCCGGACACCTTCTTCGGTTCGACATCTGTTTTAGCAAGACCTTCCTCGATTTCTACTCCTGCTTCTCTGAGAGCTCAGAAGTGGGGATAGTATTATCCTCCCATTGTTGCTCGGACATGGGGTAAGAAATTCTTCTTCACTATGCTGAATTGTTCTTCTTCAGATGGCCGATTGGTCATGGTTGCTGCTTTTTCCCTCCATCGGGCTATGAAGTTACTGACTGATTCCCCAGAGTTCTGTTTGAGAAGCTCTAAATCACAGCGGGTGACCTTAAGCTCTTTATTGTATTTTTACGGTGACATGAATTCCCAGGATATATCCTCCTAACTATAAATTTTGGACTCTTTGAGAGACAAAAACCATCGGAGGGCGCTATCCTTCAGGGTTTGCTAAAACAATTGGGCCATCACTTATTCAGAAGCCCCTAGTAGATTCATGGAATGGTGATAGTTGCGGAGATGAACAATCGGGGGTCCACTTCCTCCTAATTTCTAGATATTTGGCATCTTAAACTTCTCGGGTAACCTCGCTTTAAGATAAAGGGACATCTGGGTGTAGTCTATGTAATTCCCTGAGATTCTGACTTGGTCAAACTTCTTGGTGAGCATGTTGAGGTCTTCTTTGACTTTGTTCAGCTCTTCTTCCTTCGGATCAATGATCATAGGAAAGTTAGCCCCAGGCTGGGCAAGGTTTGGCATCCGAAGCTGGGTAGGCGGCGTCCCATTAGCAGGAGGGGCACGTGGAGCGCGTTGATACTCTTCGGGAACCCAGATGGGCTCGGGTGGACCCATAGCGCGAGGGAATAGGGACTCGGGCTTTTGAGGAATGGGAACTTGGTTTCGTTTCATCTCTCGGACTTCATTTTCAAGGTTATCAATCATGGACACGAGCTGAGCTAGGACTAGCATCATATCCGTCTGTACAATGAGGACTTGATATGTGTTCTCCATGGAAAGCGGATGGATACCGGACTCGAAATAGGTAACGGGGGAACGAACGGAATTCTGAGGTGACTTGGCTGAAGACCGAAGCCAATAAGGAGCCAGGCCAAGGGTTTGCGATCGACTTGAGAAGACGCAAAAATGGGATTTATTTTTGACAAAAAGGGATGAATTTTTTTTCTTTTTGACATGAAAAGACATATTTTTTTTGGATTTTTGATAAAGAGAGGAGAAATATTTTTGGATTTTTTTTGGGAGACGGACCTCAACATGATTATTATAATTATTATGTTCTCACTTGTATTAAATTCTCCTAAATACAAAATGAAATTCCGGACGGGACCCGAGCCTAGAAAAGTTGGGTTTGTAATATATGCAAAGCTATGGCTGGACTTGTGGCCAGGCTCACGGACAGGGTCCCATTTTAAAAATGCACAAAAATTCGGGCAGTAGGCCGACTCAAAATTTCAGTAGAGTTTCGGATAGAAATCGACAACCTAATATGTATGTCCTAGGCTTGACACCTGTGTGCGGGTATGAAATTGGTTGGGGGAATCGAAAAGACTTCCCCCCTTTGGCGTGACTTCCACGATATACGTCTTGCTCTTGCGGGCAATTGGTACGTGTTAAAAAGCCATTAGATATACCTGAGTGTACGTGAGTTGCCTCACTATATACCTCGTGGGGATGGTATGTGTGAGAGGGAATTTGATATACTCGGCGTACGTGAACGAGTTCCCCACGATATACCTCCCGTCATGACTTCGGTCAAGCAGTACGATGCGGTGGAACCGTTCGATATACGTCAAAGTTACTTGGACAATGGGAGGTGAGAGTCATATTGCTTAGGCTACATGCGCCCTGCCGGACCAGCGCCCATCACGAAGTGACCCTCTAGTTACTGGGTAAAATTTGGTCAATCACAATGCTCTTTGGTGATGTTGTGTGAATCATGCATGATTCTCTTATTAGTATCTTATGAGAATGTCTTTTTCGATTATACCAAATAAGGAGCAAAGTACAAATACCAATGGTGCACCAAGTATTGATGGGTGATGCGTGCAACATGTGGATATATATATATGACCCTAGGTGCACGTGGTGTGAAGTGTATATGGAGAATGTTCTACAAGTGTGTGAATAGAAGCTTAAGCATGGGGTACATATGAGTAATAAAGGGGGAACATGAAAATAGGGGAAAATATGAACAAACATAACACCCATGTAAATAGAGTCTAGCCCTCATAAATCCCCAACGGAGTTGCCACTGTGGACATTCCCGATCCTTGCGGCGGGTGGGCGACATGAGGGAGGATCCTAGGTCCCGTGCGTCCCTCTCGGGAGCGCTTCGGCCGGCGTCATTTGGGTGAGGTGAAAAATGTAGAGAGATAGAGTCGCCAATATATTTTACTCAAAACAGACAAAAGAAAGGGAACCATCCCGCATGGCGGCATCCAAAGACATACTGATGATACGAACCAAAATGGGAAGGTGTTAGGCACCCATTCCGCCCTTACGATCTCTCATGGTTTTTTTGCTATTTTCCTTTATTTTCCCCGTGATATGTGTGTATTTGTATATATAATGGAGATAGGAGTTATCAACTTGTACCATGGAAGAGGTAAAGCGAATCATCTGTAGGAAGGTATAAAAATATTAGAAAATAGGATTTATGCAATTATCCTTACGTTAATCGTTACGATGGGACGACAACGCATGTGGAATAATACGCCACTAAGAACAAATATATATATATATATAAGTAATCTAGGAGAATTGAATTTAGATAGAATATAAGATGAAAGAAAAAGTAAAAATAGGACTCGAATCTCGGATTTTACTCCGAGACGCCTATGTAGCCTATAGAGGCATCAAAGTCCACGTAGTTCGCATGCAAAACGAGGGGTGGGGTTTATCCCATAAATCCAACCGGGGACTTCTCTTATTTGTGTGTGTGTGTGTGCAGAATTTTTTTTTAGTTGTGAGAAAAGTGTGAGAATTCCCGTTTGGAATTTATGAGCAAACCCTCTTTTTCTTGTTTTTTTTTTATTTTTTATTTGTACGAAAATAAGAGATGTGAAATAATACTAAATAAAAATTATATTAGGATATGTGAGATGAGAGAATAAAAGTGCTAAGTAATAAAACAAGTTAATGCGAATTTATGAGAATTTAAGGAGAGAATTGAGAAAATTGGACCTTCTTGAAGATCTTGAGCTGGACCTTGAATGTTGGAGAGAAGCCCTTGCACTCGGATGATGATGGTGAATGGTTAATTTCCCAAGTTTGATGAAAAAGATGACGAAAAGTGAAGGTTGGGAAGGGATTTGGATGTGGAAATCACGTTGACTTCGAGAGAGGTTTTCTGGATTTGTTGAGAGTGATATGTTTCTGATCTGGGCTCCCCTTGCAATGAGGACAAGGCCTCCTTTTTATAGGCCCAGGGAATTTCCGATCAGCATAGCTCTGTTCCTGCCAATCCGCACGTGCATTTAGGCACACTACCGATAGGCAGGGTCTCGGACCTGCCGTTTGATAGTGTCTTTCAGACCTTTTTAGAAAATCGGTTGCAGAGCGCAAACCGTTGATTCGAATAACACATGGGGAAGACCGTTGAAAAGGTAATTCAGAGGCCTTTGAAAGTCCTTTGGACCGCTCCCAGGTTTGGGAGTTGACTTTGGGTCAAATGTGGCTCGAAAGCATTCGTCGGTCCATTGGGCTGGAAAACTTCGAACGCAAACGGATCGTTCGTTCGCATGGTAAGTCCGAATCGTGTGCGGGGTGGACCGTTGGAAAGGTTAGGAGATGTACTTCGATATTCCAAAGAGTTTGATCTGGTTCGGGGAGTTGACTTTGGTCAACCGGGCCCTAGAAGCATTTGGTGACCTCTCGGAGTAAGACGGATCATTCGTCCGTACTGTAAGTCAGAATCACGCACGGAGTGGACCGTTGGAAATGGGTTTTAGTTCTCTTTGAAGATTCATTCAGTCTCGGTCGAGCTGAAGAGTTGACTTAGGTCAAACGGATCCTGGGAGCGTCTGGAGGCCTCTAGATCAGGTTTCTGGGAAAATGGGTCGTTCGTCCGCACGGTATGTCAGAATCACGCACGGGATGGACCGTTGGAAAGGTGTTTTAGGGCCCTTCGAAGATTCATTCAGTCTTTTTAGAGCTGAAGACTTTGAATTTTGGTCAAACGGAGCCTGGGAGTGCTCGATGGCTTCTAGGTCAGTACTCGGGGTATGACCTGGGTGTGTAGTGATAAAAGGAGGTGCTAAGGACCTAAGGAGAGTTTAAGAGGTAACATATCTACACCTACATATGCTCAAGTCAACAAAATCTTCTTCTACGTTCTCCAAATTTAACAAATCAAAATTTCCTTTGTGCTTGCAAATTGTAATATACATATGTGTGTGTGTGTAAAATCTCTCCCCCCAAAAAGAGAGCTCCAAGTGTAAAAAGATAAATTTATATGTCCTTAATTTATGATTCAGATTACAAATTTTAAATTAAAAAATGTCACATCTACAATATAATAAAAAGGTTATTTTACACTCTCAAATATAGAAAATTTGAGGGAACCCAAAAATTGTAATTTAAAAAAGGTTTGTTACCGTAGAAAAATCATTCTACCTAATAGGAGAAGCTGACACATGTCCTACAGTCTTGATAAATTATCACAACTTGGAGATAAAAACTAAGGGAGGATGATCAACATAAATTTTAAAATTGGATTCACTCGATCAAATCAGAATAACAATCTAAGGTCATGGAGTTCCACATGACTCAGTCTTCTTCTATTTCCTACCAATGTAACCCATACCCTGGAAAAGGGGCATTTAATCTTTATAATCAAGAATCAATCAATAAAGAGAGAGAGAGAGAGAGAGAGAGAGAGAGAGTCTACATGGACGTATGCACGTTACTGAACTTCAGACATATGGTGTTATGCGATTGTGATTTTTATTTTTTGATTGGCTTAAATGTTTTAAATCAGTTACAATAAGATTTTATCACCAATAATTTGCACCGTGTGTGAGAATCGATTCCTTTTTTCTGAGCTAAAAAAGTAAACTATAAGTCATGTCTGAATTACACATCCCACATCTGTCATCTAATGGCGACCATGAAATGATCAAAATGAACCTCCAATACTTAGAGTCAGGTCTGAAGTTCACCTCAACAGGAGTTGTAACATTCCTAGCTCATAGTATCATTTTAAGGGTAAAAAACTATGGAAATCAATGAATATCCTCGATCTAACAAGATATCATGACATGTGGATGCCTCTGAATGGTGACTTCGTCGATGAGAGGATGTTATGTATCACCAACACGTTAAAAAAATCTAACTTCAACATCGTCTAGAAAGAATAAAGGAGGATATCCATGGAGAGAAATGAAAGTGGCGTATATGGACCCCTAGCCCTCAGGCAAGCAAAAATTACAACCGGGGAAGGAGTTTGCATCGCGATTAGGAGTGCCCAGGCATAGTATCCCGCCATAAAGAAAAGACTAGGAAGGGGTCATCGCAAGAAGGTCTTCTTGACCTCATATGACTAGAAATGGAAGAGCATCCTGCTCATTCAAGGTCTAGATCCACTAAGAAATTTCCTAGGAGAGCCCTCGTCAGTCATATGAGATCTCATTTCTTAGAGGCAAATAAAAGAACCAGAACCTCTTAAGAAGTTCGCCACATAAAGATTCAAAATTTATGATGGGAAGACTAATCCCATCATTCATGTTCACCACAATCGATAAGCATGACTCTTTGGAGAAATAATTAAATCCTCATGTGCCGCATATTCTCTCTAGTTAAGGAGACATCGCATAAACTTTGTATGAGAAGTTACCATATAGGCCGATAACTAGCTTGAAGCAGCTAGCATAGGCTTTCACCACGAGATTTATCACCAGTAATTCCCATTCAAAAATGATGGACCACTTATCACTATGTGAAATAAACCTTAGGAAACCTTATGGGAATAAGATCAACGGTACTAGAAAGCCTATAATGAAGTGGATAATTGCTCCTAAAAGGTAGTTGTGGCCTAATTCAAGATTGGTATGATGATCAAATATATGTTGCACGAGTCCCTCTTGAATAAGGAGGTTAACACCATTGACGACCATATTTCTAGGAGTGAGAAGTAAACAAATGTGGAAGATGTGGTAGTTGTCACCCAACATGAAAATGATCGGTGAAAAATAGATAAGAACGACGACAAAGAGAATACTCCTAAGAAGGGGGAAAGAAACAAAGTCATAATTACACTAAACTAGGAACATTATAACTGTCAATTGGTCACGGTCCAGAGCCGTGACCAGGTTGTCACGGTCTAAAATTGTAACCCACTACCAAAACCCATAACCAATCATGTGATCAGGCCAAAGTGTGATAGAAACAGGGGACTAGTCATGATTCTGTATCTTGACCAAATTGGTCACAACTCTAGACGGTGACTAAGACCCTTTAGGTGCCAAAGTTCCCGCTAAAAGTTCAACGATAATGGTCATGGTTCTGGACTGTGACCCAGCTGTGACTAATCATAGTAAATCATAGTCACGGTCCATAACTGTGAACTTTTATGTTAGTTAAAAATGTCGACATTCAAATGGTAACGGTTTAGATCCTTGACAAAGTTACCCATTGTCATTGGTTACATTCGGGGTCACGATTTGAATCGTTACCATTTATTAGTGTCTTATTGGTCACAGGCAGGGTCACGGTCTAGACCTATAATAATTTTAGAACTATAATAGAGACCTTAAGTTCATTTTGGAAACCACCAAAAACATTTCCTCCTCTTTCTAAACCCACAACTTGTGACCCTCTCTCCACTGTCGGCGACTGACTCTCCTCCACCACGATACTCTCTCTTTGTCTCTGTGTATATGTGTGTTTGTTTGTATGTTACTCTGTGTGTGTGTGTGTGTGTGTGTATTTTTATGTGTATGTGTGTGTGTGTGTGTGTATATATATAAACCCGTGCCTGAAAGCACACTAATAATTTTGAAAATTATAAAGTCATGTATAATGTAATTAATAAATGTTTTATATATTATAAGTGTAAGTTTTCAAAGTATAGAATCGTGTAAATCTAATCCAAGTAGTTTTTTTACAACACGAATGTGTACACAATTTAAAAATTTTGGACAGAGTTTCCTTGATTTATAGTACTATGCACCATGTTTATAGGACTAAAAAAATAATTCAACAAAACTAATAGTCTATAATAATACTAATAATCCACACCAGACCTCATATAAACAAAATCACAAATTTAACTCAAATCGTGGAAATAACACCAATACACCAATTCATTGGGAAAATGATTCAAAATTACACGTATTCTTTATTCAATGTAAAGTATTCAATAAAAAAATGAATACAACATAGAAATAAGTAAAACAAGATAAAATTGGTATAGGTTTAAATCATAACAATGGAAAGTTATGGTGCCATGTAGTTATTTGGGCCTGGAATCCACCATTTTGATATAGCCATGAATTCTTTTGAAGATTTATTGTAATTGATATATGGCTTCCATTAATATCCTCTAAAAGTAGCTTTACTTTCCATCCTTGAGTCTATAACTGCTCATAATAAAATATAAACAAAATTCAGCTGCTAAGAATCGAAGAAAAGAAAAAAAATGTCTCAAAGTGCAATTCTTTTAACATTAGCGAAAAGGAAGAAATAATGTTGTGTTTGTTTTCAAGTGAGAACTAAATTATCTATATGATAGAAAACTAAAATAACCATATCAAAATGATCAAACATACGTATTCATTTAAACATACCATGTATTTCCCAAACATATGATCAAATATATGTATTTCCCGAACTTATTTAAGTTAGCATATAATGCAATATTATGCCAACAAAAAATACTAATCCATTTAAACCTTAATCTTAACCAGTTAATACACCTAATATTCCATATTACTAAATTACAACCTTCTTATATGTTATCTTGCTTACTTTTTCCACTTGCTTACTTATAAGATACTTTTAGCCCTTGCTTAATCTTATCCAGCTGGTTCTAGTCCTGATTAGATAGAGATTGTTAGTTTAAAACTTGTTTAATCTTGTCCCAATATTCCATACCTTTAGCTGGTTCTGCATTTGGTCATTCTCTGTAAGCCATATTACTAAAACAAACATAACATGATTCTTATAAGATACCTAGCACATGCTTAATCTTATCCAACTAGTTCTTGTTCTGGTTGAAAAAACCTTTTAAACCATTAATATTAATTGCATAAAGTCACAATAAATACATAGAAACAAATATCCAAGATTAATTATTTCTAGTACCAAATAAAGTAACTCATTTAAGAAAAATAATTAATTATGAGATGGGCATTTTATCAAGCACATACAAACATGGATGGGAACTTTATCATCAAATATTAAATGCCTGGAAACTTCTTCATCATAATTATAAACTAAAAAACATATACACATGGCCACAAAGTTTTGATTTATTAATTAAGTAGTGTATGTTAAGTCATAATGTGGAAGAATGTTAGCTGCCTAAAGTCAAAAGGACTGAAGCTTAATGATCTTAACAGCTGTTATCGCTTAAGAATTGATCCTAACCGAGATGGAGTCTAATAGTCCTAATGGTAGGATCATCCTAAACTAATGATTCAAATTTAGGTGATAAATGCATGACAATTGTGAAACCTACCTGATATACCCAGTCAGAAATTATGACTCGCTTAAAACCAACAGGTAACTAATACCTATATCATCTACCTATTTCTACATGACAAAGACCTACAACTAACGGATCCAATTGATCCAACGGCTTGAGAAGAAAAAACTTGAAAAATTAACGGTTAAACAGTCTTACAACTGGAATTTAAAGAATATATTAGGTATTGTCAATGTATCTACTCAACAGCTACAGATTATTAAAAAAAAAATCACACAAATTTATGACTTAAAGTAACAAACAAAATACGAGAGAAGTCACAACTCCTAAGTTATGCCTTAAATGTGATTGCATGAATCAATCACTATTGAAGCAATCACTGGTGAAACTCAAGGTATTGGAGCCCTAATGTGTCATAATGTGTTCAATTTGTTGTAATAAATTATTTCAGATTTTCTCTTTGTTTGAGCAGTGGATTGGAGCTCCAGTAATAAATTATTTCACGAGTCGATCTCCCCCAATTGGAGTCGTTTCCTCCACTTGTATCTACATCTCCCGATACAAAATTTGCTAACAGTTAAGATTCACATTCACAATTGGACCTCTGTCACGTCCTCCTGTGATGAGTTCAGGACAACATTCACTTTTAATCCTGAACATTTGATGAAGGTACATACTATCAACACTGTACCTAAGGTTCTTCTATAGGCATATAATTCCATTTCTAAAATTGGTGGTTGACTCCCATTGTTATAACTTAATTCCGACCAGTCAAGAAAATTTCCTCTAAATTTTCACTTTCAGTTAGCCACACCCCGTCCTATATCTAAACCTTTGGATACTTTACCTCGTTTGGTAAACACGCACAGTTCCCGCGTTTCTAGAATTTCTACTGACAGTTCTCTACATGTTTTGTAACACGTTGGGTAAGTTTACTCTCGCACCTCATTTGACTATAGCAACATTAGGAAATCATGGCTGTGCCTTAGTCACCTTTCTAGTCTTGGCTTCTCGTGCCATAATGGAGGTGATCTCGACTACGGTCATCATCCTCGAATATATTTACCACCTCAACTGATCCCTGCCTCCTGATGTCCGCTTAACGGTCCTCTTCTGACATCCGTCATCGCTCGGTACACGCAAACCTCCGAACATAATAGAATTCACTAAGACACGTACGTTATAGCAGGAGAACGAAATCTCGTCAAAGAAATCGACAATCCTAAACATAGGGCTCTATATCAAACAAAGCAACGCTGAAAGCATAATAAGCCGTACAGATCCTAAGGACACTAGAACCTGATGCTCTGATACCACCTGTGACACCCCGCCTAATTAAATACCGGGCGATCACTCCTTTATTAAATTAAATCAAGGTGAACAGTTGGTTCATTCTTAGCATCACTGTCGAAAAATAACTTTTCTAATTTAAACACCCTAGTTAATTAAGCTAAGTGTCAAAACCATTTTAGACATTACTTTCCAAATTTTATTTTATATAAACCAACATTTAAAACTTTACGAAATTTATAATTAAAGAATCACACAACAACTATACTGGAACAAACAATCCAGTAATTAAACATCCATCAAAGTAATATCAACATTAAAACTTAAAGGAAAATTATCCTGACAATAATAAATCCCAAAGAGTAAAATACTGGAAATAATGAATCACAATGTCCACTAAACAACTGAGTAATGGAAAGGGCAACACATGCCCAACTGAATAAATAGTGCTAGAAGCGGAATCAAGAAATGAGGTCGTCTAAGCAAGAGGCCTGCAACTCCCACCTAAGCTGCAGCAGGTCTCTTCCAAAGGATCCTATGCAAGACTCCCCTGTGGCTGGGCACCTGTAATGTATACATATATATACAAGAGAGAAAAGGAATGGAAACGGGTCAGAGCCCGATTGTAAAAATGATTAAAAATTTGTTTAGCAAGTATTTAAAATGTTTACTGGCCAATGCAACAACATATTAGTGCGACACTCCCTTGAGAAATTCTCACCTCTCTTCTAATGTGCACGCCTATCGCACTAACCCTCCCAACGGTTTAACTTATCTTATCTTAGGTTGCTCGTAAGGTTAAACTGGCAAATTTCAATTGTTTAAGAGGGTCATTTCATTTGACCACAAAGTTCTCATTTAAACCTTAATCTCTAATAAAGTTTCTCTATAACATATTATACTTTTAAAACACATTTTTTCCCAATTGTAATAATTATACATTTCTTACTTACCATAAACACAGTAGGTAGTTCCCAAATTTCCAGATTTATATATATATATATATATATATATATATATATATATATATATATATATATATATATATATATTAAATACGCACATAATATATATATATTAACAGCACCCCACATAATAATTATGGTGCGGGCATACTCTGCTATCCAATCCCCGTCTCACTCGTACTAAGGAAATACAAGTTCGAAATCACTCTCGAACGGTATTAACACATACACAAAAAATATTGAGGCGGAGCATAGATTCCAAGTCTCTAAGAGGTCAGCACATACCCTCACGTCTCTTAGGACCGTCTGACCATCGATCAGATAGCCTGTACCAATGATCTCTATCTTCTAGGGTACGAGTCAATATCCCCCAAAAAGGCTCATCGAGATAAGACCGTCCCAGCGCGGTAACCTCAGGGATAGCAAGTAGCGCGGACATGATTTTCACACGTATATAGTATATGCAAAAACACAGTCATGTAAATATACTACTATTACCATATCTCTTTAGGTACCTTTCATCACCCATAATTATAACATTTATCCTTATTTCTCATTATTTGGTTATTACGCATAACGGTTCGTCTCTTATCTTACTTCGTGGGATTATTCCAACTTACTACGTAACGCTCATGGACTCTATCCTCCCAAGTGTAGAATTTAGTAGGTACTCATCTATTTTTCCAACGTAACTATCTTACGCGTCTCTCCCTTTAATACATACTTCCATCATCCCTTATATGTAAACATCCCAAAAATGTAAATCTCGTCTTACATTAAAGGTCTCATAATTACTAATAAGTCCTACTGGTTTTCTTTATCTCCCAAAATATTTTAATAAGGATGTCCAAAGATTATTACTCATTTAATTTGAATCCAACTATTTAAAAGGGGAAATATGAGTCTGCCAGGAGGGGTCGATCGATCGATGGCAGGGGCTCGATCGATCGATGCGTCGATCGATCGACACTCCTGGTTCGATTGATCGATCAAACAGGTATGGCGAATTCTGCAGATTAACAGTTACGGGTTCTATAATCCAACATCAACCAAATCCAGATTTTTCACACCCAAACTCCCAAAAATTCGTACTACAAACATTATAAACCCAAATTAAACATCTTCTACGTAAAGCATGCGAATTTTCATCGATATCAATGGATTAATAGGCCAAAACTTATATCAATCTCAAGAACCCTAGAAATTTCTTTAACTATGTTCTAATCAGTTTTTTTCCAGAATTTCTACTTCTAATCCATCGTAAATCTGTGGTTAAACCTCTACATATGAAGGGGGTTTTCAGATTATCATTCATATCATTACTACATGCAATTTTCCTATCTCCAACATGGGTTTTATTTTATGAAACTCATCCTAATCAACCCTAGACTAACATGAATGATGCATTAACGAAATTAAGCAAGATAAATACTTGCCTGGGAATTTCAGAGTTCTGATTTGTGGACGAATTTGGTGTGGTTGCGTTCCTCGTCGCGCGATCTACGCGTTGGTGGTGGTGGCGGTGCAACCAGATGAATTTTCGGCCTAGAACACCTTGGCAAGCTCTCTCCTTCCCCCTCCTATGTCCGTCACTTGTCTTTGGTTGTGTTAACCCTAGAAGACAACCTTAGACATCTGATATAACCTTTGAAAATTGGTGGGTTTATTTGCCCAAAATTACAAAATATCCAAAATGCTCTCCCGGGGCGCTAAATAAGCCTAAAAATACCCCGAGACCCAAACTAAACCCCCGGATACACTTTTCGGACTATCTCGACCCTTCCGAACACTTTTTCGCACTCAAAATGACCATACGAGCAACTTATAATTTATTCACTTTTATTAATCAATATTTAGTCCCGACGCGTCACGGGCGCGTTCCGACTCAAATTTTCAAAATTATCATTTTATTAACTCTTGACATTTAATAGAACCAATATTATATTACTTTACTCATTAGTAATATTCAACAAGTTTCCAATGGTTACCAACTCTCATCACGTTAGTAATTAAAAATAATTAATTTCCGAATTTATTTTAAATTAATAGCTGACATTAAATTTAATAAATCCCCAAATTTAGAAAGCATAAAAATACGAGGTATTACAATGTCATGCACCTTTATATGTCAATCATAGATATGATTCCCCCCAGTTGTCCACGTGAAATATTTCATAGATTTTTCAAAAGTAATACTGATTGAATGGAAATGAGACACATCCAGCAAGTTTTAAAACTCGTTTAAAAGGTATATACATATATGTAGTCGTAAACATGACTTTCTTGCATATATCATTATTTTCTTTTTTAAATTGTAGAAAATGTCGAGCGAGAATGAAAATAATCAACCAATAGCGGAACACTGCCAACTAGGTGCTCTCCTACGCCCCAACCTCAATTTTCATCTCCTTCGGGTTATCGATACTCTAATTTGCCAGAGATTAAATCTAATATTCCATATTAGAGACATCAAACTAAAAAACCCCTTATTAATCCAACACCCCAACCTCCTTCCATTGAAGGATCCCAAGCAAACCCTAAGATGCCCATTGGATTCTCCTTGTTTGGGAATCATCCTATTAGTAATAAACCTGACCTTCAGCTTTTTAAAAAATGTTGTCTGTCTCTCAAAAAGATGATTGTAAGTGTTGGGGGAGCAAAAAACTGGAAGAAGGTCGATCCTGCCACAAAGGATGACATGTGGGAATATCTTGATAAAACTCATTTATTCCCAATCGGTTCGAAGGCAATGGTTCTTATTCGAGAAGCCAATCAATTTAAAACCTATTGAAAGAGCCTTCAGAAGAATTTTTTTCCCAAAGGGGCAATGAGTTTTGATATTTTGGGGTTTAAAGGAAAAGTTCCTAAAATGTTAAAATTCCCACTGACCAATGGAATGAAATTTTAGAGAATGAATCAATGGAGGGAAAACTGATTGAAAAGGAGAAAAATAAACTGAATAGGTCAACTAAAGTTGATTTCCATAAACTTGGGGTAATATCTTATGATGATCTGAAGAATAAATGGGTGGAACGGACCAGGGGGCTCTAAAAGAAGGTAAGAAACCTAATCAGGTCAACAAGTACTTGCATGCTCGATGGGAAAAAAGTGACCAATAAATTCCTAGATAAATTATCTATAACTCTGGTGAGTTTGAATTTAGTTATCAGATATATACGTATTATAATAAAATGTTATTAAAATTATAGTCCTAAATATAATATTATGTAACAGAAAATGATATAAGGCATGTCGAGCAGTCAGTCCGAGTGTAACCCTTATGACATTGAAGCAGATGCCCTTACCAAAGTATTTGGGAGGGACAATATGGGGAGGACAAGAGGTGTGGGCTCACATATGTCAAGTAGTAAAATATTACACAGTGCACCTCTATTGGATGAGATCTCTTCGGTGAGTAGTCACGTGTCAAGGGAGGCGAAAGATCATGCCGGTACTAAAGGAGAGGTGTCAAAGATTCAGAGGGAGGTGGGAAATGTTAGCAACCACATGAAAATACTGACAAATGAAATCCAAGGTTTGGTTCGATTCTTTATTAAATATGCAGATAGAAATTTTATCTATGATAAGATTCCATATATGTGCACCGTTGTTCAAACGACAAATTTATATCTTTGGAAGACATTGAATTGAGTTTACTAATGTAGGGTATGATGAAAGACTATAAGATATGGACATTCGATGTACAAAAAAATGTACCATATATTCCGAAAGAAATACCGGTATATGACCACTTGACAGAACCCCACTGGGTGGAAGTGGTGAACAATTTTCCAGAACCTCTTCCTTTGACCTACCTAATTGATGATGCTTACATAGTCCACGATCATTAAAACTTCCATCCTATAGATATGGATAATATGCATTGTGACCAAATCATTGAATTAGTTAATGCAGGATTACCTAACATTGGGAATATATACGGTTGATTATCAACGTGGGTAGAGCTTTGTATAAAAATTAATGTGAACATCACTTTGTATTATATGCAATGATTGGTTTGCATAATTTAAAGAGTCAATTTGGTTTATCGAGCAATAGCGTTATTGAAATTAATAAGTTAGGTAAAGACATTCTCCAAAAAGAGAACACGTTACCAGATAGTTATCCAAGTATTAAAAAGATCTTAAAGGGTTTGGTTTTGAAGTAAAAATTATCCATGCATGCAAGTATGATTGCATATTATCCTGTAATGAATGTGAACTGAATAATGAATGTCCTCTATACAAGGATCCAAGATATATATTTTTTGAGAGTGGAAAATATGGTACAACAAAACATGCAAGTTCTAGTAAGTTCCACATAAGGTATTAAAGTATTTTCTCCTCTGGCAACTGTTAAATTTTTTTTCATTGTACCATGGATAGCAGAGGCCATGACATGGCACCCTCAATCTAAGGTGTGTAGGAATATGATGCATCATTCGATTGATTCAATCATCTGGAATCTTTCACACACATGATACCCTAGATTTGCAAAAGAAATACGTGTTGTCAATCTCGATTTATCAACCGATGATTTTAGCACTTTCAGTAATTTAAGTTCTAATTAGAGTTATTGGACACTTCTCATGGCTCCTTCAAGTCTCCCTCTAATATTGTGCATAATAAAATAATTCATATTATTGTCATTGTTAATACCCAGTTCAAAGACTCCCAACGATGATATTAATATTTTCTTAGAGTCGTTAATCGAAGAACTTGAAGAGCTATGGGATGAAGTCATGAGGACATTTGACGCTCACAAGGGTGACTACTTCACACTTAAAGCTATGGTTATGTGGGTGGTCCATAACTTTCCTGCCTATGGGACCTTATCCGGTTGTAATGTTCATGGTTATTATGGATTTACCATCTGTGGGGAGGAAACTAAATCCACTTAGCTACATTATATTGGGAAGATGAATTATGCCAATTATCGTAGATTTTTATCGAGCAGTTACCCTTGTATGAATGAGAAGTTTTACTTTTTACCCGTCGGCCAAGAGCGTAAGGAGAAATCTGTGTGGCTTTCTAGTTATCAAATCATGGAGAAGGCAAAGGGTGTGACCTCGGGGAATAAGTTTGTAGACAAACACCCTCAGTTTTCAGGCCAAAAGAATAAATCTAGGGGGTATCTGCAAGATTCTAGTAAAATGAAAGCATGGTATAGACGATCAATCATAGTTAACTTGTCGTATTAGAAATATCACTGTGTAAGTCATGTAATTGATGTAATTCATAAGAGAATAATTTTGCAAAACATTTTGTAGGAACATGTCTGGGTGGATCTCATTCGAAAGATGGATAAAGGGCACATCGCGATCTAAAGGAGATGAAAATAAAAAAATTTATCGTTAATAATTGATCCTAAAACTGGAAGAAATTCTATACCCACTGGTGATTTCACTTTGACTACTAGTAAAAAAAGATCCTCATAGAAACATTGTAAAAATTAAAGACTATGAATGGTTATTATGGTAATTTGCATATTGTTGTAAGATACTAAATAAATAACCTAAAACAGTGCATGTCTCACGACTGGCACGTCATCATCAAATTAATCCCCCCGTTGTTTAGGCATTTCTTTTATGATCACAAAGATATCCGCATGATATTTATGCAATTTAGTTAGTTCTTCACCTTACTATGTGCAAAAGTGGTAAAAAAGACCACATTAAGGTTGCAAAAGTCACTTTAGCTGAGGCAACTCATGTCTTGGAGAAGTATTTTCCTCCATCGTTCTTTGCAATCATCGTCCACCTCCTTGTGCATTTATGAAATGAGGCTTGGTAGTGCGGACTTGCCAGGTATCTATGGATGTATCCTTTCGAGCAATTGATAAAAACTTCAAAGGCTACATTAGAAATACATGGTATGTTAGAGGGCCAATTACAGAATAATAGATAATAGCGAAATCATCGTTACATATTGGGGAACATATATGGAAATACGGGCTTAAGAGGTTCAATCCTTACGAAGAATGAAGGATCAAGGAATCTGGAGAGTTTGAGGATGAATTGCCTTCCGAAGACCCTAAAGAGGTGCGACTCACCAATCTACAATACGAGCAAACAACTAGTTATTTCTTCGAATCCCAAGATGAAGTTGAAGATTAGAGAGAGTATGTAAGTACATATATAACTTAATTTTATTTATTACCTGTATTCTCTATTTTACCATCTAAAATCTACAATTTTATGAACACGTTTAGTAAGTATGGGCGCAAAATAGTCAAAAATTAGAAGAGAAGCGATTTTAGATCATGGTTATCAAAAGAGTTAATTCTCACCTCTTTTGTTGCGGTTATTTATGTATGTGTTATAAAACATGCCGTAATACAAACCCATTAAAAATACAGGTTTTAAAGGAAGGTGACGTTTGTCAAGGCTTATACGGCTAGCTGAAGTTCCTAGTTTCCGTGCGAGGGATTTTAAAATTTTTTGTGTCAATGGTTTCAATTTTGTCTCATACCCGCGCGGGGAAAAACTATTGACACAAAAGAGCAAAATATCAATTTCTGCCTTGAATTCTTGTGTAGCTAAAAAAAATGATAAAAATCCAAAGGAGATGGTGACGGCCTATTATGGTATTATCCAATCCTGAAACTTGATTACTTAGACTTCAAAGAAATTATCTTCTGTTGTGACTGGGTGAAGGTATAGGACACTATGAATGGTTGTAAAGTTGATACTCTCTCAAAACATGGAATTGTAGATTTATCTAAGATAAAGAGTAAAGATCACTTTATTGACCTGCCTTTTATTTGTGCCTTTCAAAATGTCAAGAAGTTGTTCTACACTGAGTGCATAAACTATGAAAATTGATATGTTGTTATGTATGCACCGAAGGGTTCAACTAACATAAGAAGACTTATTAAAGGACCCTACAGAGTTCCAGTCTACTCTTAATGACAATCTTAATTTCACTCATCTTTTATTTAATTTAGACGAAGATTGAGTTTCGAAACATTATATTATTATCATTTCCATAACTCTTGTATGATAACCCTATTTATATCATTTGTATTGCAACAACCCTCATATTTATTTAGGTATTTTTAGTTACTACTCATATATTTAGTTATCTTACACTTGCTTCCCCATCATTCTTGTAGATCTTCTTAAGTTTTGAATGCGACACTGATAATAAACCACCAATCTAAGGTAACAACAACTGGTCACGGATTCCGTTTTTATTTAATATTTGTGTGGCTTCCTCAATTGGTGGTTTGTGTTATGTGATATTCACCTAGACACAAGGCATCAAAGTCACTTATTGGTAATATTAATTGTGACACCCCTACTAATTAAATATCGGGTAGCTACTCCTTTATTAAATTAATACAAAATGCCAAGTTGGTTCAGTTCATAGCATCACTGTCGAAAACATTTTAACAATTACTAACCACCTAATATTTAAAAAGTGAGTTGTCAATTTTAATTAAATCCGATTAACATGCAAGTAGACAAGAAATGCTAACATAACTACCACAATGAAATGACAATAGTATAACCATACAATAATAATGAGTCTGTAAGAATACTCCTCACAACAAACCAAATACAGGAATAACAAATACTAAGTTTCAATCATAATTGATTACAACCCGAAATCTAAAATAAACTGAATAAATAAAGTGTCACTAAAACCTATGAGGTGACATGCCCAACTGACGAGGAGATCTACTAATAGAGTCAAGATCGAAAGTGAAGGCGTCTACTGACAAGATCCTGTAACTTCCACAGCAGCTACAGTATGTCACCTGAATGGAACTCCTATGCTTGGTGTCCTTGTGGCTAGGCACCTAAAAGGTTTTTACAAGAAAATATATTTGAAAGCAAACGGGTTAGAGCCCGATTGTTGAAAAATAGTTGAAAATGTAGCAAGTGTTTTAATGACAAAAAAACAATGAATGCAAAATACATGTTAGGACGTGCTCTCACATGAAATACTCACCTCTCGACTATTTGTGCACTCCTAACGTACCCATACCCATTCTAGTTATTTCCATAGCTAACCAGCCCAAACTAAATTTTTACCTTACTATACGATTCACGCTTTAATTCCAACATCTTCATTTGAATAGAGAGATTTACATTAATACTCGGTTTCCCATTATTAGTAATACTAATTACTAGAGATCATCCATTTTATCCTTACAGAACGTTGTTAATATAATACTCGCAATTAAACATGAAAGTTCATTTCACTTAACAGTATATTATTCTCATCATAAATATACATTACTAGCACCCTGAGACTAAGCTGCGGTGCACACATACTCTGCTATCAAATCCCGGTACATCACGTACATAAGGACCAACGCATTCCGAATCTCTCAGGAATCGTTTTCAGATAACAACAATCACATAAAATGGAGGCAAACATAGTTCACATCACATGGGTCACACACATACCTACGCTCCCATGATCAGCAGATTTATTAACTTCTCAATAAGTCCTTCTTTGACCTATGTCCCCGAGGTACCAATTTAAATCCCCCCGTAGGCACACAAAGATTAGATGGCCATAATCGAACGCAAACCTCCCATGATAGCAAGTATGGTAGGTATGTTATACACATAAAACCACATATACTAAGCATTTGCACATCTTAGATATCTCGTATTATTAATATAGGTCTACATCTCATTCTTATACCATCATTTAATGTTATACGATTTCAAGCCTCCGATTAATATATTAACGTTATCAACCCTTCTCACGTCATAATTAGTTACTCGTCTCTTACTCCCCAATTGTCATCTGATTTTATTATAAGGTTCTAAGTTCTACTCCTCAACGTACCCCAATTCTCACAATTATACCCACTAATCAACAAGGGAAGGTTAATACTCCAATTAAATAAGTCTACGGAACGTTTGAAATGAAATCAGGCCAAAAAGGCCATTCTGTCAACTCGTTAGAAGTCTCGTTCGAACGAGGTCGTTCGAACAAGTTCGTTTGAACGAAGGGCTTCGAATGAAATACCAACTCGTTAGAAGGAATACTGTCATCTCGTTAGAAGCTCGTTTGAACGAGGTCATTCGAACGACCTGTGCAGGTCTTCTAACGAGATGGCAGTTTGAACCCAGAAATTTTCTACTTCGTTTTTCTCATTTTTTCTCTTCTCTAAACTCATCCTAAGATCATCCCAATAGTATTTTAATGTTCTTAAACCTCACTACACCTTCTTAGGTCGTTTCTTAGCATATTTTTGGGGTCAAATCTTCCTAAACAACCTATAATTATCATAAATCCCCCAAATTTACCCCAAACCCTATGAATATGAACCCAGAATTTAATATCTACAATTTCTTCTTCCTAAATCCGTTTTTAAATCATCAAAAGTTATATTTTGTATATGACATTCATCCAATAACATTCTACATGCAATCCCTATATCATATTATGAATTCTACCTCCAATTTCATAGGTTTTCATCAAAAATCCAATATAAGATAAATATTCAATTCTAAGCATGGAAGAAACATTCTCTTGAAATTAATGTAATTAAACCACTTGCCTTATGTTCTAACTCGATGTTGAAGGATTGAAAGTTGATTCTCCTCTTCCTCTCTACAGATTTTTCTCCAAGATGGTGATGGTGGTTGGAGGTTTCCCTTTTGGAACTTCTTAAGACTTTCCCTCTAACTCCCGTAGCTCTCTAACTTATCAAATGCTGATAATGTCTTAGTGGGTTCTTTTCTAATATAAAAATAACCTCTAAAATTCGTGGGTTTTAATTCTCTTATTTTTAAAATTACCAAACTACCCTTTTGGGTTGCCGGTATGGCCTAAAACTGCCCCGGGACCCAAACTAAATCCCCGGCTAGTGTTTTCTGACTATTTCGATCCTTCCGGACACGTTGGCGCACTCAAAATGACCATTCGATTGATAAAAATAAAATTCACTTTTTACTTCAATTAGTTACGTTCCTGACGCGACTGACACGCACGTCCCAACTAAATTTCCCAAATTAAATTAAATATCATCAATACTCATGTATTACCATACATACTCGGAAATAATGAATTTTTAACATCATAATCAAATACCAACTCACATCTCGTTAGTATTTATATCTGGATTAATTCCCAATTAATTCCCATTTAATTCAATTAATCCCTTAAATAAATATCGATAAAATTACGGGGTATTACATACTTCCCCCCTAATAACATAATTTCGTCCCGAAATTCGGAACTGAAAAGTACCTGGTAAAAATAGCTCTAGATAGAGCTCGCGCATCTCATCCTCGCGCTCCCATGTGGACTCCTCGGCATTATGATGCCGCCACTGCACCCGTATCTTTGACCTCAGTTTCCGCTCGCTTTGGTCCAAAATAGCAATCGGCCCTTCCTTGTAGGAACTATCTGGCTGAAGATTGATGTCCTCCAAAGTAATGTGAGTATGGGCCAAATCATCCCTAAGGTATTTCCTTAGCGATGAAATATGGAACACATCATGAATCCTATGCAAGTGCTTCGGTAATCCAAGTCTATACGCAACTGGACCAATCCGCTCGATGATAGGAAACGGCCCCACATACCTCGGTGCTAGTTTCCCCTTCTTCCCAAAACGCATAATCCGCTTCATAGGAGATACTCTAAGTAACACCTGGTCCCCCACTTTGAATTCTCTGAAGAACCTCTTCGCATCAGCATAGCTCTTCTGCCGATCCTGAGCTACTCGAATGCGACTCCGTATCAACTCTATCCTTGCCGAAGTGTCCTGAATCACTTCCGGTCCAAGGAGTTTGTTATCTCCCACCTCTAACCAACATGATGGGGAACGACAAGGTCTACCGTACAACGCCTCAAATGGATCCATGCCAATGGTGAACTGGTAGGAGTTATTATAAGCAAACTCCACCAGTGGAAGGTACTGCTCCCATCCACCTCCAAAGTCTAGGATGCACATACGTAACATGTCCTCCAACATCTGATTTGTCTGCTCGGTTTGACCATCAGTCTGCGAGTGATAAGCCATACTCAACCGCAACTCCGTACCCATGGCCTCCTGGAAACTCTCCTAAAATCGTGAAATAAATATCTTGTCTCGGTCAGACGCGATATTTAGAGGCACACCGTGAAGTCTCACTATTTTCGCAATGAAAATCTGGGCATACTGTCCTGTAGTGTAATCTATCCTCATGGGTAGAAAATGAGCAACTTTGGTCAATCTATCCACAATTACCCATATGGAGTCGTGACCCCTGTGTGATGTAGGTAATCCCGTGATAAAGTCCATGGATATGCTCTCCCATATCCACGTCGAAACCTCTAATGGAAGTAGAAGTCCTGCCGGTTTCTGATGATCCACCTTTACTATCTGACAAGTGGCGCATTTAGAAACAAACACGGCGATATCTCTCTTCATCCCACTCCACCAATACTGGCGTCTCATGTCTTGGTACATCTTATCCCCACCAGGGTGTACCGCGAACCGTGAGCCGTGCGACTCTGCCATTACTTCGTGTCGCAAGTCTTCCCCTTCAGGAACAACCAGTCTCCCATTAAAGCGTAATCCCCCATCTGAACTAACGGTATAGGACTCAGCTCCCTCTGCTAGTAATCGAACTATCTTCTCCTGACAGAACGAGTCATTTTCTTAGGCCTTTATCACTCTCGTAACAAGCTGCGGTGTAACAGTCATCACAGACATGAACGATCGGTCCACTGCATCCTGGTGTCCCAACTCCTTCCACTTAGCTTTCCACACCTCGGCCACCTCATCTACTGGCCTAAGGCTCAATGTGTCTGCTACCACGTTAGCCTTCCCCGGGTGATATTGGATATCAAACTGATAATCCTTCGCAAACTCAAGCCATCGTCGTTGACGCATATTCCGTTCCTTCTGCGTGAAGAGGTATTGTAAAGACTTTTGGTCCGTGAACAACTGAAATTTCTCCCCCAGGAGATAGTGTGGACAAATTCTAAGAGCGAATACGACTGCCGCTAATTCTAAGTCGTGGGTGGGGTAATTCCTCTCATGAGGCTTAAGCTTATAGGAAGCATAAGCTATGGCCTGACTCTTCTGCTGCAGCACACCTCCGAGTCCTTGTAAGGACGCATCGGTGTAAACTAAATACTCAACTCCCGGTCTAGGCAATGCTAACACAGGTGCTGAGGTCAACTTTTCCTTCAACTCATCGAATGCCAACTGACAGGCATCGCTCCAGATGAATGGCACACCCTTGCGAGTCAGATGTGTCAAAGGACCCGCTATCTTTGAGAAACCCCGAATAAACCTCCTGTAGTATCCTGCTAGGCCTAAGAAACTACAAATCTCAGTCGGTGTCGTGGGATGTACCCACTCCCTCACCGCGGATACCTTCCTCGGATCAACAAATATCCCCTGGTCTGAAATGATATGCCCCAAAAACTGAACCTCCTTCAGCCAAAACCCACACTTCTCATACTTTGCATAAAGCTCGTTCTGACGTAGCGTCTTTAAAACCTGTCTCAAATGATCTGCGTTCTCCTCTTATGTCTGGGAGTAAACCAGAATGTCATCAATAAAGACGATGACGAACTGGTCTAGGAACTCTTTGAACACCCTATTAATCAAGTCCATAAACACGACTGGAGAATTGGTCAAGACAAAAGGCATAACTCGAAACTCGTAGGAACCATATCTCGTCAAGAAAGCAGTCCTCGAGACGTCCTGTTCCCTGATACGCAACGGATGGTATCCCGATCGCAAATTAATCTTTGAGAAGAAGGAAGCTCCTCTAAGTTGGTCAAATAAGTCATCGATTCTGGGCAACAGATACTTATTTCGTATCGTGACTTTATTCAACTCCCGATAATCTACACACAATCTCAACGATCCATCCCTCTTCTTTACGAACAACACAGGGGCACCCCACGGAGAAGTACTCCTTAGGATGAACCCCTGACCCAACAACTGCTCTATCTGATCCCGTAGCTCTCTCATCTCTGCTGGAGCCATACGGTAAGGTGAACGGGCAATTGGCCGAGTGCCCGGTGTTAAATTGATCATAAATTCTATCTCTCTACTAGGCGGTAATCCATCCTGAAATACATCAGCAAACTCCCTCACGACTAGAATAGAATCGAGTGGCATCACCACTTCCTTAGAGGTCTCTTCCTTTATATAGTACAAGTGAGTGGACGATCCTCCCTCAGGGCGAGGCATCGCCACTAAAAACATATTCTGCCCAGGAATGGCAAAGATAACACTCCTACGGAAACAATCAATTATGGCTCGATACGCAACTAGACAATCCATACCAACAATCGCATCGTACTCAGTCATATCTAATACTAACATATCAGTGGGTAAAGTAAATCTCTCGATCTCTATACCCGCACCTCTACAAATAAGGGAAATCACGGAACCCTTACTCAACGGTGAATCTACACAAGTAACCGTGCTCTCTGCGGTGTCTAACAACCCAACAGTGCGTGCAAATCTCGTGGCAATGAAACAATGTGTGGCCCCTGTATCAAATAAAATACGCCCCAAAGTCCCCTGAATAAAGAACAAACCCTCAATAGCAGGTGGATCCTGTGGGACTGCGGCATGCTGGAGCTGGTATACTCTCCCATACTGAAGCTGTCCCTACTGGATTGGGACTGCTAGAATGGGTGGTAATGCTGCCATCCGTGGTGGTGCTGGGAGGGCGGCAGGAAACATAGGCCTCTGTGGCTCGTGTCGAGCACCCTTCTGCTGTTGCTGTGGGGCCCTACCCCTATCAGGACAATCCTATCGTTTGTGGCCAGTCTTGCCACAAACAAAGCACTTCCTCGGGAAGTTTCCCCCTCGCTGTCCCTGCTGTCCACGACCCTGTTGGCCGTTACCATTCCCACCCTGACCCTGCTGAAACTGCTATTGTTGACCATTCTGGCCTTGATGGCCATGTATAAAACCGCCCTGTCCATTTTTGAAACCCCCAAATCTGAACCTCTTAGAATCCCCATGTTGGGAACCCTGATCTCCCTACCTATGCTGACCCTGAGCAGATTGTGCCCCGCTAGCACCATTTCCCCCAGTCCTGCCCTGATGGCTGGAATCTCCTGATCTCTTGCTCTCAGACATGTGAAAGAGGTGATCCTGGTAGTGTAGCAGTGCTGCGTTAACCACATCAGAATAAGTGTCCAACGAGAGATTCCCCAACAAGTGCTGACGGATCCTCTAAGTCAATCCATCTGTGAACTTCTGAATTTTCTTCTCCTCGGTTGGAATTCATCCGGAACAATGTTCAAGAGATTAGTGAACTCAGCCTCATACTCGGCTACGGTCTTTCCTTCCTGCTTGAGGTTCATCAACTTTCTCCTCATCTCAGTGTGAATAATAGACGAAAAATATTTGCGGTCGAACCGCACCCAGAACTCCTGAATAGTGAGGGCATCCCTCTCCTCCGCGGTGGTAATGGACTCCCACCACTGCAATGCTGATCCTACTAGCTTAAAAGTAGCAAGTATCTACTTCTGAACATCCGTGCACTCGTACATCCTTAAGTGCCTCTGAATGTCCTTCCTCCACTGACTGGACACAACAACGTCGGAGCTACCTGCGAACTCCGAAGGGTGTGCTTTTTGAAAAGCATCACGGATGCGTTCCCAAGAAGACGGGAATGCATGAGCCTGAACTGGCGCTACTGTCGGCGCCTAAGGTGGTGCCTGCTTTACAACTGCGAGGGCGGCATTCACCGCTTGGGCTACAATGGCTGCAACCTTTGCGGCATTCATGGTGCCCGGAACTGGTGCAGGTTGTGGCTCGGGCTGAGCATCCTTAGGAACTCATTGTGCACGTCGTTGAGGCATCTGAAATGAGAGTAAAGTCTATAAGTTCACAGTTATTATCTCAATATAGCTGAAGAGCGAAACATACACAAAAGAATACAACAGTCCTAAAATATAGGGCTCTACATCAAAGAAAGCTCAACGAAAACATAACAAGCCGTATAGATCCTAAGGACACTAGAACCTGATGCTCTGATACCACCTGTGACACCCCTACTAATTAAATACCGGGTAGCTACTCCTTTATTAAATTAATACAAAATGCCAAGTTGGTTCAGTTCATAGCATCACTGTCGAAAACATTTTAACAATTACTAACCACCTAATATTTAAAAAGTGAGTTGTCAATTTTAATTAAATCCGATTAACATGCAAGTAGACACGAAATGCTAACATAACTACCACAATGAAATGACAATAGTATAATCATACAATAATAATGAGTCTGTAAGAATACTCCTCACAACAAACCAAATACAGGAATAACAAATACTAAGTTTGAATCATAATTGATTACAACCCGAAATCTGAAATAAACTGAATAAATAAAGTGTCACTAAAAGCTATGAGGCGACATGCCCAAATAATGAGGAGATCTACTAATAGAGTCAAGATCGAAAGTGAAGGCGTCTACTGACAAGATCCTGTAACTTCCACAACAGCAACAATACGTCACCTGAATGGAACTCCCATGCTCGGTGTCCTTGTGGCTGGGCAGCTAAAATGTGTTTACAAGAAAATATATTTGAAAGTAAACGGGTCAGAGCCCGATTGTGGAAAAATAGTTGAAAATATAGCAAGTGTTTTAATGACAAAAAAATAATGAATGCAAAATACATGTTAGGACGTGCTCTCACATGAAATACTCACCTCTCGACTATTTGTGCACTCCTAACGTACCCATACCCATTCTAGTTATTTCCATAGCTAACTAGCCCAAACTAAATTTTTACCTTACTATACGATTCACGCTTTAATTTCAACATCTTCATTTGAATAGAGAGCTTCACATTAATACTCGATTTCCCATTAATAGTAATACTAATTACTAGAGATCATCCATTTTATCCTTAAAGAACGTTGTTAATATAATACTCACAATTAAACATGAAAGTTCATTTCACTTAAAAGTATATTATTCTCATCATAAATATACATTACTAGCACCCCGAGACTAAGCTGCGGTGCACACATACTCTGCTATCAAATCTCGGTACATCACGTACATAAGGACCACGCATTTCGAATCTCTCAGGAATCGTTTTCAGATAGCAACAATCACATAAAATGGAGGCGAACATAGTTCACATCACATTGGTCACGCACATACCTACGCTCCCATGATCAGCAGACTTATTAACTTCTCAATAAGTCCTTCTCTGACCTATGTCCTCGAGGTACCAATTTAAATCCCCCCGTAGGCACACAAAGATTATATGTCCCTAATCGAACGCAAACCTCCCATGATAGCAAGTATGGTAGCTATGTTATACACATAAAACCACATATACTAAGCATTTTCACATCTTAGATATCTCGTATTATTAATATAGGTATACATCTCATTCCTATACCATCATTTAATGTTATACGATTTCAAGCCTCCGATTGGTATATTAACGTTATCAACCATTATCACATCGTAATTAGTTACTCATCTCTTACTCCCCAATTGTCATATGATTTTATTATAAGGTTCTAAGTTCTAATCCTCAACGTACCCCAATTCTCACAATTATACCCACTAATCAATAAGGGAAGGCTAATACTCCAGTTAAATAAGTCTACGGAACGTTTGAAATGAAATTAGGCCAAAAAGGCCACTCTGTCAACTCGTTAGAAGTCTCGTTCGAACGAGGTCGTTCGAACGAGTTTGTTCAAACGTGGTCGTTCGAACGAGTTCGTTCGAACGAAGGGCTTCGAACAAAATACTAACTCGTTAGAAGGGATACTGTCATCTCGTTAGAAGCTCGTTCGAACGAGGTCGTTCGAACGACCTGGGAAGGTCTTCTAACGAGATGGCAGTTTGAACCCAGAAATTTTCTACTTCATTTTTCGCAATTTTTCTCTTCTCTAAACTCATCCTAAGATCATCCCAATAGTATTTTAATGTTCTTAAACCTCACTACACCCTCTTAGGTCTTTTCTTAACATATTTTTGGGGTCAAATCTTCCTAAACAACCTATAATTATCATAAATCCCCAAATTTTACCCCAAACCCTATGAATATGAACCCAGAATTTAATGTCTACAATTTCTTCTTCCTAAATCCATTTTTGCATCATCAAAAGTTGTATTTTGTATATGACATTCATCCAATAACATTCTACATGCAATCCCTATATCATATTATGAATTCTACCTCCAATTTCATAGGTTTTCATCAAACATCCAATATAAGATAAATATTCAATTCTAAGCATGGAAGAAACATTCGCTTGAAATTAATGTAATTAAACCACTGGCCTTATGATCTGACTCGATGTTGAAGGATTGAAAGTTGATTCTCCTCTTCCTCTCTACAGATTTTTCTCCAAGATGGTGATGGTGGTTGGAGGTTTCCCTTTTGGAACTTCTTAAGACTTTCCCTCTAACTCCCGTAGCCCTCTAACTTACCAAATGCTGATAATGGCTTAGTGGGTTCTTTTCTAATATAAAAATAACCTCTTAAATTCGTGGGTTTTAATTCCCTTATTTTTAAAATTACCAAACTATCCTTTTGGGTTGCCGTTATAGCCTAAAACTGCCCCGGGACCCAAACTAAATCCCCGGCTAGTGTTTTCTGACTATTTCGACCCTTCCGGACACGTTGGCGCACTCAAAATGACCATTCGATTGATAAAAATAAAATTCACTTTTTACTTCAATTAGTTACGTTCCTGACGCGACTGACACGCGCGTCCCAACTAAATTTCCCAAATTAAATTAAATATCATCAATACTCATGTATTACCATACATACTCGAAAATAATGAATTTTTAACATCATAATCAAATCCAACTCACATCTCGTTAGTATTTATATCCGGATTAATTCCCAATTAATTCCCATTTATTTCAATTAATCCCTTAAATAAATATCGATAAAATTACGGGGTATTACATTATTTCAATTTTCTTACATTCTTCAATCACGAATCTTACTTTTTTTCCTGTTATTATTCCATTTTTGTATTGATCACTAATCCCACTCTTTTTATTATCATATATACTTTTACATATATTTTCCTAAATAAAAAACCTAAAAAGGGGGGCCTTTATCACAATTCCCAATTTAAATGGTTCTCACATTTTTCTACTCTTTCAACATATTTCACATATATTTTCATAAATTAAAAAGATACACCATAGATTCGGATTATGGGTTAGCCCCCTTCCTTGTTCATCTATTAACTATGTGGACTTTAAGTCTATTTTTAGCTACGTAGACGTCCCGAAGTTATTTTGGCATTAAAGTCCTTTGTTACTTGATATTTGAAACATTTTGAAGTCATTTTTGTAGGCCTAGTTGGATAAGGAGCATTTTGAAGTCTTGTGTCGTGGAAGGAAACAATCATTGCATTGAATTTCGATAAAGATATTGCGATGTTATTATCATATTCACGAAAGCTTGCCTTTTATTATTATTTGTGTTAAACAATTTGATAGCTTTAGTTAGTTAATTTGTGTTTTATTATTATTTTTTTATTTATGGATGGCATAGTGGCTAAATATGTATTTCTGGAAATGTAAATAGGTTTGAAAAATGTACAATTTTTTTGTAGTTTTTTTTTTTAATTTGGTCATGGATTTTTACAGTGAGCCCTTAGTGTGACCATTTAAATTTATAAAATATATAGTCACGGTTTGGAACCATGACTATATATTTTATAATTTTAAATGGTCAGAGTTTGGGACCATGACAAAAAATAACATACCTTCAAATGGTCACATTGGGGTCATTATTTTGGACCGTGACCAGCAAATCAACATTGATGCAACCCACTGGCCCGTGAACCCAATATGAGAACATGATTTTTTATCATGACAGTTGATGTCTAAATTTGGATATTGATTTGGGATGATAATTACCAAACTTATAACCATAGATAAATAGAATAGAGAGACAATAGATGATTTTTTACGTGGTTCAGCTCAGGAAATAAGCCTACGTCCACGGGTAAAGTTGGTTAAGGCTTATTTTAATATATGAGATACCATAACAAGGGGTGACTATGACGTCAAAGCCTGACTCCCTTAGCTATGGAAGTGGTGTATTTATAGTCTACAAGAAGTTAAGAGGTGGAGTGATTTTATAGATTCAAGAATTTATACCTTTACTTAACAATATGTAGCTGGGTGTCTCTTCAAGCATTTATACCTTTCCCACTTATGTCCATTTGGTGCCTGTTGCATATCCCATGTGTGCCTTTTCACATGACTAACCGTTCTTCTACTTAAAGGTGGTAGGCTTGGTAGTGGACTATAATGTTGACAAGTGTCACTATGCTATTGATTCACATGGTTTGATAATTTTAATCTACAACAAAATCCCTTAATGCTCCATACTTGAGAATTTATCAAAATAATAGAGTATTTATTTCAAACAGATGCTCGGTGCTTAAAAAGGTTGAAGGTCAGTGACCGACCTCTGGGACTTGTAGATATTTCATGCCCTCTAAACGAGCTTGAAACGAACCTTTTTCTTCAGTACAGGAAGCATTAATCATCTTCACGTGGGTTTAAAGGGCCGCCGTTCCCTATTAAAGCGGTGGCACCTTTATAAATAACTTGAAAAATGGCGAACCACCGGAGGGCACAAAGGTCCTTTTGCTTTCTTTGGATTTGAAAAGACGTCAAAAGTTCAATCGTTTGGTTCAATTATTAATTTCAAATCATGAATATCAGGTGCATTGACTATATTTATAAAAGGTTGAGATTCCCTCATTTCCTTCACCTCAACATTCTCGGACTCCCACTCTTCTACTTTTGCATTATCTCTTTGCTACTTAAGAGTTTTCCATCCATGTAATAGCAACTGTAAGACTTTTCTCTCATTCATCCTTTTCTTTCTGAATTTGTTAAGTTGGTTATATTATTGATGACACTACACAAAAACTGTCGGATTGTCATGGTCATTGACGATGACAAGTCCAACTTGTCAAGGCCAATGACCACGACAAGTTTGTGGGTGACAAATTTTATTTTCACGGACTTATCACGGTCAATGACCGTGATAAGTTCATTGGAATTATCATGATCTTGTCACGATCTTTGATCTTGACAAGATTTGTCACTGTCAAAGATCGTGACAAACCCGTGACAACCTTTAAAAAATTATCACAATCAATGACCATGACAAGTCCGTGACAAGTTTTATTTATCACGGACTTATCACAATTATTGACCGTGATAAATTTGGGCAGAATTTAAAAACAATTTGCTAGGCAGTATGGCCACTGCCACTGCTCAGAAGTATATTTGTACCTCTTATAGCAAAATTGTACCTATTCAAATAACATATATCCAAATAAAATAGAAAGAATGCACCAATTCATTGCATATATATTTCCATATCCAAATAAAATAAAAATACAATCCATATCAGAACCAAAATGTAACAAATAAAAAAAATTCAAATATAATCCAAGTGTCCAAATAAAAATAGATAAAAATAATATCACGACATAGTCTCTGGGGTAGGTTCGAGGAGGAAGGAAGGCCACACGATATACGCATTGAGACACCCCTCAATATGCATCACTCCGCATTGTTTGCGTAACCACAATGCGGAGTTCTCCTTTTTGGGTATCACATGCATGACGAGCACCTTGGAATTAATGTTTTGAAGGTTACGTCCATGAATCGGCATACCCCTGACGGTATTTGACTCCCTCAACTCCCTCGCTATCTGTTGTCCATCGTATATGTTACGTAAAAACACGCTCGGCCAACCGATTATTGACATAAGCCGCAAGATGAGAGCCAATTAGGGGACTGGAACATCAAGCACTGAGTCCGCGCGTATCGACGATGAATAAGCGGTGTCCACATCCTGGTCCTCCTCCACCTCCACCTCCACCACCTTCTTCTTCCCCTTTCCCTTTCCCTTGCCTTTTTCGCCCAACTGACGCTTTATAAATGCGTACATATCTAGGATCGTGGCCTCCAACCTTGATAGCTTCGTGTCATGCGTGTCCACCCGACGAGCCAACCCAGTGTTGCTCATCTCCATTCCGATGAACCTAGATTTGCCCATCCGTAATCTCACCCCCTACTCCTACCCTTACGATCAGTGCAAAGAACTTGGCTGAGTGTGTCCATGGATAAAGATGCCTTGTCGACACCAGATTGTGACTACTGCACTTCTTTAAGCTTTACCTGAAACGACAAAAAGCACACGATTAGTTAAATAAGTAAATAAACAAATTATAACATAATTCACAAAAAATAATCTGTCAGATTACTTAAAATTATGGCCGCGACACTCGAAGACACTTCCTTATCCTTACCCTTCTTCGTCCGAATTGCCACATAGGCATCGAGCCTATGTGACCTACCCCCAGGGCCACTCCCCGTCCCCTGAAATAAAATAATGCAAAATTAGTAAGTAACGCAAAGTAAAATAATGCAGAACAACATATTTCTATAATTATAGAAAAATAATAACTTACCATCCTGTGCCCCACCTCGGCATAAGACGTCCGACCGGAGTAGTGCATGCCCGTCTTTTTTGCCCGGTTTTCTCTCCCCGATTGGTGAGGTGCTAATTATCACTCCTCTATGTCATTGTCAATGAACTTTTACCAATGTGAAAATGTGATCGGCTCCTTCGGTGGGACGGACTCACGCATTCTGATAATGGAGTCCGGGGTCTTTCAAAAATATCGGGCCCTCAAATTCTTCTTCCATGTCTTGTGTTGCTCCCTCAACTGCTCCAACACAAAATTGTGAAATTCTGGGGGCAAGCTGAATTGTTCCTGTCAAACAAATACAAAATAAAAACAAAGTCGCGAATAAATATAAATATAAATTGAAATTGAAATTGAAATTGAAAATAAAATATAAATACATTACATGTAGTGCCGCCCAAATAGCTAACTTGAGCTCATTTGGCACCGCCCTACAATTGGTGTACCTCGGGCCGATAATCGTCTTCACCAGCTCGAGGGATATAGTCAATAAGCTTATCTTGTTCTCAACGACCATTCCCAATTTTCCCCATTTGGGGAGCCTAGGGGTCGAGGATCCCTCGTTGCCTCTGCTACCGCCGAGCCCTGAAGAGGACATCTACGTTATCATTGTCCTTTCCTTAATTGCTGAACGAGACATTTTCTATAAAAAAATGTTGTTATTAGTACAAATCCAAATGAATTAGAAGAATACAGACACACCTGCACACACACACCTGAAGAAGACATACAAACATTTTATGTGGTCATGCCACTCTCGAATGGGCCATGACATAAAGTAATTTTAGAAAATAGTTAAAATCTCCCCCCATATACCCCTGCACACACACACACACATACAAAGGAAAGAAAGAAAAAGGGAAAGAGAGAAAATAATCAAGTACAAATGAATTAAAGCACTAAACTGGTGTAAGATAAAAGCATTAAACTATTGCCCGACAATTGGAATACTTATTACAAATCTAAAAATTGTTTCAAATTCTGGTTATCTTAAAAAATGAATTGATATTCAGTAGGAGAAGCCAAGTAATCCACACTACTATTTAAACACTTTGGCGCATGTAGGACGATTGATCACGACTCGTTGTTGATATACTCCGAGTAAAACACTTGCTTGACCTTTTAAAATTCACAAACAAACAGCTCATCACTCACGTGTTCGTTGCTCTTCAACTTGGATAAGTTAGTCATGATCAAATTGGTGCCAGGATCAACTTTACAATCATTTTTATCCTCAACTCTTACCGAATCATAGTAAAATACATCATCTTTTATGCTTACGTAATCCAATTCAAATATATTTCGAATTACACCATATTAAGTCATTTCAGCTTCAACGAGGATTTTATCTTTTGCGCTCGCTCGATATAAAATAAGATCCTTGTATGAAATGCCCAAGTTCTGTACATTTTTACTTTCCTCGTACACCCTTGCGTCGAATAATTAATCGTTCAATCGATACTTTTTGTACTCTTGTGCCATAAACAAGGGTCTAGTGGCTAAACGAGCAAGCCTTGATGTCGCATCACCCATCCTTAGGAGCTGAGAATATAAATAAATTAATTAGGTTATTGTAAAGTTTTATTGTAATGTAACATTATATAACATCCATTTTCATTATAATTACCTCTTGTGATAACCCCAACCTAAATTTGTTATTTGATTATGCCATTATTTTTCGTCTTTTATTGTTCTCACATGCTTCATATTTTCAGCATAAAATTAATGTGACGAACGTACTACAAAATTAACCATGTATAAAATAATCTAAAATAATGTAAAACTTAAAACAATTTAAACTTAATTTTTCCATTCTTCGACATCTTCATGTGTGTCAAATAGATAATGAGCTACTTGTTCATTTTGCAAACTTTTTAATTTCACTCGTTTTCCTATCACATGACCACCCTCATCGATGAACTCATCAATGTCATCAACACTAGTCGAGTCAGGCATATATTCCTGAGTATAGATTGATGACTCCACGGTGATGTATTCCTCTACAATTGATCCTGTAATGTATCGTGTATTCTTGACGTAATCTTTGAAAAATTTCATCAATCTTTCAAACGGATACATCCCCCGATATCTAACTGGATCGCAAAGAAGTTCCTCATCGCATAGGTGTACCAACAAGTGAACACTTATGTCAAAGAATGATTGGGGAAAGTACTTATCCAACACACAAATAACTTCGGTCACCACTAATTTTGCGGCCACTATGTGCTCTCGATTGACTACCTTCTCACACAAAAGTGAGAAACAGATACTAATTTTCATAATAGCCCTCTGCAAATCCATGTGCTTGTAGAAACAGTGCGTAAACAATAGAGGAACCAATTGCATGATCACATGCCAATCGCGGGACTTCCACTTATATAAATCATGGGTATCATAATTCACAATCCTTTGCAAGTTGGACGAAAAATTATATGGAACCTTCAAATTATATATTATGTGTAAAAGAACCTTCCTTTGCCAATTCGTCAAAGTAAACACACTAGGGGGAATTATTGTCCTTCCCCTACTATCCTCTTTCAAACATAGTTGTGGCTTAAGTTTCAACGGTTTAAAGTCGTTTCGTGCATTTTTTCCATCATTTGAATGGCTCTCCCCAAGGCATGTGCCCACAATATGTTCAATGATGTTCTTCTCTGCAATCATCACAGCCAGTACATGACACACCGGATTATTCTTCCAATATTGAACTCCTAGAACATGCCTTTCTTGTCTCAGTTTCATTCCCAGTTGGGGTCTTCTTATGCTTGACATTATTAAATTTAGGATTCTTACCTGGCATATTAGGTCCACAATCAAAAGATTTACTTTCAATTTCTGAACCTGAAATTTTTCTCGGAGGTAGCCTATGTTCAACCCTGCCCAATAAAAAATTGGAACCTTTCTCAAATCTGAAAGTATGCGTGGGGGGTAAGAACCTCTTATGGCAATGGTATACATTTTTTGAGCTACTGGAAAGACAAAGATATTCAGTCTCCTCTCCAAAAATAGGACACCCCAAAGTTCAATTTATCAATTGAAATAACACTCACACATCCCAATCTAGTATGTACCCAGAGAATATTAGAACACGATTGCATATTTTCCTCCAAAAGTAACAAGTTTAAGCCACTAAGAATATTATTATACAGAAATTATACAATCCCAAACTGTCCAAATGGGATAATTCGAGAGATCTCATTACAGGGGTAATGACTCTCGAACGAGTCTAAGGGCTATTGAATGCATACGCATAAGAACTAGAAGGCTAGTATCTATGCGCACTATATGTATTTTCAAGTATGTTTCATTTAATTGTCATAAATGAAGCATACTATATATATGAATTAATAATATATTGTTCGTGACACAAATTAATTTTGGAAAATATTTGACCCCCCTCCCCATTTGGACAATAATCCAGTGGTCATGCCACTTCCAAAATTAACCAACCAAACATCAGTCCACTATAATCAAACAACAACGACAACAACAAACCAACAAATGTGTATCCCGTACTCCTTCTAATTCAAATACTCAATTAATTCATTTCACCACGTCTTATAAATATATCATCATTAAAGCTATACAATTAAATCTATATAATTAAAGTTACAATTAAAGCTATATTTTATTAATTAATTTTTCATTTCAACTGTCATGGTGTAATATTAATGTTTAGCAACTTAATTCTGAATTCCAAAGCAGCAACATCTAATATGTACCATTACTAAAGATCCTAAACATCAATTCAAACTAACTACTTACTAATTCAAAATCAACAATTAATAACGGAAATTTAAATGTTCCTAACTCATTTATATCCAATTAAAGTCATAATTAAATTAACAATAATAATTATAAGTCACAATTCCAATTCCTATTATGACTATTCTGTGAGAAAAATCTCAAATTTAACTTTAAGCCTCTTAAACATGGGCAGAATCATCATTAACTCATTTACATATGAAACCAACAATGGGGCGAATCTAAAATTTTAGTTACTTATCATTATGTATTATCCAAAAATATTTGGGTATTTATACTTAACGGTAAAACATATATTTGGGTATTTACACATTAATTTCAAGTCCTAAACTAAACATTAATTTCAAGTCCCCACCCTCCCCCTCCCCCACCCCCACCCCCCACTCCTTGCCACACCACTCCCCCTTCCCCCCCAACACACACACACGTGCAAACACACACCCCACCCCCATACCCCCTGCCCCACCCCCGCCTCACCACCCCCTTCCCCCACCACACATACACCTATACACGCACACACACACACACACATACACCTATACATGCACACACACACCACCCATATATACACACACACATGTACACACACATATATATACAAATGAAAGAGAAAGAGAGGAAAAGGCTAAAAATAACTGAGAGAGAGAGAGAGAGAAGTCTCTTAGAGAGATAAAAAGGAGGGAAGTGAAAACGGTGGGAAAACAGAAGAGAAAAGGGTTTTTTACTGAATAAGTTGTCACGGACCTGTCACGGTCATTAATCGTGACAAATTTATAAGGTTGTCATGGCCATTGATCGTCACAAGCCTTTATCACGAACTTGTCACGCCCAATGACCGTGACAAGGGTGGCCGACTGAAAGGTGATAATTTTGCCTTTTGGTGTAGTGTGAAAGGTCTTTAGAGGAATTTAAGGAAAGGAGGAAAATTCCAGAATGGGTAATGATGGAAATGGTGTCTACGCCCTGTGATTTGTGTGAGGGTCACTAGTTGCCAACAATTTTTATAGCTGAATCTGGAGTCACTTTTCCTCCTAACAACATATTTTTGGAGTTTTGCTAATAATTTGATATGGTCCTTATAAAAGTAGCCCCCAACAGTTGGAGGCTAGTAAATGGGGTTTGCCATCTTAATGAACTATACAGAACCCACACAGCAATAAAAGAGTTAATGTACTATTATAAGTGGGGAACCAATGGAAATAATACTTATTACTTGAAGACACATCAAGACAATAGGGCCTTGGTAGTTAAATTTACTGATTCCAATAAGGATTATTGAGATTATGGAGTTATTGTGAAGAAATGGCACCATGTCCCCCTTCCTGAAGGGCTAAGGTACACCGGTCCTAGATACCCCCAGGAAGGGCATGGCATAGGTCGACGACTCATATTACTCGCGCTTCATTGATGCATACTTTCTATTTGTTGATATGCCAACTAATATACTATGCCTTTTTGTAGAAAGTAGGAAGAAAAATTATCCCCGTGACTCGGAGGTGAACTTTGAAGAGTTAAAGTTTATTTAGCCCATTCAATAAATAATTGGATATGATCACCACAGATCGGCCTTTGTGTTGTTGGAGTACAAGAGTTTTATGACCTACTTTGTAGCTTGACCTATGGAGGACATACCCTCAGCCCGCATAGATTTGGAGGATTCTACTTCATCAATTACTGCATCTGTATCTTCTCTTAAAGAAGGAGATTATTCTGGGAGAAACTTCTTCCTCGTTTGAACCACTTGATATAACTATTATCCTGACCACTTTCTTATCTCCAAGAAATATGAAAAAGAGAAAGATCCCCAACTTAATGTCTAGAGTTATGCCTCCCCCTCCAATCGAGAAAAATAAAATCACTACGAAAGATCCAAGAGGCCGGTACTTGTCACTACTGAAGAAATCAAGAATACTGAATCTCAATTTAAGAGATTGAAAATAGGACTTATTATTGTGACACCCCGCCTAATTAAATACCGGGCGATCACTCCTTTATTAAATTAAATCAAGGTAAACAGTTGGTTCATTCTCAGCATCACTGTCGATAAAATAATTTTTCCAATTTAGCACCCTAAATAATTAAGCTAAGTGTCAAAAACATTTTCATACAAACTTTCCAAATTTTAATTGAAGAAAAAGATTTATTTATTTAAAAAAACAACATTTCTACAATTTAGAAACACACCACAACAAACCAAATAACATAATACATTCATCAATCGAATGTCAACATATGAAACTAAAATCACAAATCCATCCTGAATCATTCCCATAGAACAATACTGGAAATAACTGAAATATAAATGTCCCAATAACAATCAAATAATGGAAAGGGCGACACGTGCCCAATAAATGAGAATGCTAGAAGTGGAGTTAATAAAATAAGCCGTCTACTCAAGTGACCTGCAACTCCCACCTAAGCTGCAGCACGTTCCTCTCAAGGGATCCTAAGCAAGACGCCCCTGTGGCTGGGCACCTGAAAAATATACATATATATACAAGAGAGAGAGAAAAAGAAACGGGTCAGAGCCCGAAAGTGTGTTTGATTTAAAATACGTTTAGCAAGTATTTAAATTGATACAGGCCAATGCAACAACATATTAGTGCGTCACTCTCTTGAGAAAATACTCAACTCTCTTCTAATGTGCACACCTATCGTATTAACCTTCCCAACGGTTTGTTTTAATATTTAACGCACTTGTCTTTCTAAACGATTTAACTTAACTTAGATTACTCGCCAGATTTACAATTCACGATTCCATTTAAAAAGAATGTTCCAAACAGTAACCAAAGTTCTCCATTTTAACTTTATAAAATCAATAAAGTTTTACGGTGACATATGATACTTTTTCAAAACAAGTATTTAATAATTTGAGCCAACCACCATGTCCTACTTATCAAGTCTCAGTAAGCAGTTTCAAATATCATAATCTCATATATATATTATCTACTCGTATAATATATATATATATAACAGCACCCCGAATAAAACTATGGCGCATGCATACTTCCACTATCCAAACCCCATACCACTCAAATCAAGGGGAATACAAATTCGGAATCACTCTCGAATTGTATTAACACATACACAAACAATATCGAGGTGAAGCATAGATTCCAAGTCTCTAAGAGGATGGCACATACTCGCGTCTCTTAGGACCGTCTGAACTATCAATTCGATAGCCTGTACCAAGGATATCTATCTTCTAGGGTACAAGTCAATATCCCCCATAAAGGTCCCATCGAGATAAGACTGTCCCAGCGCGGTAACCTCAAGGATAGCAAGTAGCACGGTATGTTTTTCACATGCATTATATGATTGTGTGTACATATATTATATGCATGTGAAAAACATACCGCGCTACTTGCTATCCTTGAGGTTACCACGTTGGGACAGTCTTATCTCGATGGGACCTTTATGGGGGATATTGACTTGTACCCTAGAAGATAGATATCCTTGGTACAGGCTATCGAATTGATAGTTCAGACGGTCCTAAGAGACGCGAGTATGTGCCATCCTCTTAGAGACTTGGAATCTATGCTTCGCCTCGATATTGTTTGTGTATGTGTTAATACAATTCGAGAGTGATTCCGAATTTGTATTCCCCTTGATTTGAGTGGTATGGGGTTTGGATAGTGGAAGTATGCACGCACCATAGTTTTATTCGGGGTGCTGTTATATATATATATATATATATATATATATATATATATATTATACGAGTAGTTAATATATATATGAGATTATGATATTTGAAACTGCCTACTGAGATTTGATAAGTAGGACATGGTTGTTGGCCCAAATTATAAATACTTGTTTTGAGAAAGTATAATATGTCACTGGAAACTTTATTGTTTTTATAAAGTTAAAAATAGAGAACTTTGGTTACAAATTGGAACATTTTTAAAGTGGAAATGGTAAATTTTAAATCTTACGAGTAATCTAAGTTAAGTTAAATCTTTTAGAAAGACTAGTGCGTTAAATGATAAGAAACCGTTGGGAAGGTTAGTGCGATAGGTGTGCCCATTAGAAGAGAGGTGAGTATGTTCTCAAGAGAGTGACGAACTAATATGTTGTTGCATTGGCCTGTATCAATTTAAATACTTGCTAAACGTATTTTAAATCAAACACACTTTCGGGCTCTGACCCGTTTCTTTTTCTCTCTCTCTCTTGTATATATATGTATATTTTGAGGTGCCCAGCCACAGGGGCGTCTTGCTTAGGATCCCTTGAGAGGAACGTGCTGCTTCTTAGGTGGGAGTTGCAGGTCACTTGTGTAGACGGCTTCCTTTATTGACTCCACTTCTAGCATTCTCATTTATTGGGCATGTGTCGCCCTTTCCATTATTTCAGTTGTTGTTGGGACATTTATATTTCAGTTATTTCCAGTATTGTTCTATGGGATTTATTCAGTATGGATTTGTGATTTTAGTTTCATATGTTGACATTCGATTGGCTAATGTATCATATTATTTGGATTATCGTGGTGTGATTCTTAATTGTAGAAATGTTGTTTTATATAAATAAACCTTTTTCTTTAATTAAAATTTGGAAAGTTTGTATGAAAATGTTTTTGACACTTAGCTTAATTATTTAGGGTGTTAAATTGGAAAATTTATTTTTATCGACAGTGATGCTGAGAATGAACCAACTGTTTACCTTGATTTAATTTAATAAAGGAGTGATCGCCCGGTATTTAATTAGGCGGGGTGTCACAGGTGGTATCAGAGCATCAAGTTCTAGTGTCCATAGGATCTGTACGGCTTATTTCATTTTCAGCTTAACGTTATTGCTATAGAGCCCTATTCTTAGGATTGTTGTATTCTTGCTTTTACGTTTAAGTCTTCAGCTATTTGAGATGTGATAATAATTGTATACTAATAAACTTGTTCACGTTTCAGATGCCTCCGAGACGTGCTCCGAAAGATAGGCGTGCCCAAGCCGAGCCGCCAGCAGCTCCGGCACCAGGCACAATGAATGCGAACGAAGTAGCCGCCATTGTTGCTCAGGCGGTGAATGCCGCGATAGCGGTGATTCAGCAGGCTCCACCCCAGGTTCAGGTAGTGGCTCCAGCACCAGCACAGCTTCCATCCGCATGGGAGAGGGTTCGGGATGCTTTTCAGAAAGCGCACCCCCCTGAGTTTTCTGGTAGCTCCAATATTGTTACAGCCAGCCAATGAAAGAAAGACATCCAGCGGAACCTCCGTATGTATGAGTGCACTGACGTGCAAAAGCAGTTATTGGCTTCCTTTAAGCTGGTGGGAGCCGCATTACAGTGGTGGGAGTCCACTACTACTTTGGAGGAGAGGGACATAATCCCTATTCAGTTGTTCTGGGAGCGGTTTGACCGCAAGTACTTTCCACCCGCAGTGCAGACTGAGATGATGCGGCAATTACTAAATCTGAAGCAGGAGAACCTTACTGTAACTGAGTATGAGGAGGAGTTCACGAGACTTCTCACTATTGTGCCGGATGAGGCACCCACTGAGAGCAAGAAGATTTTGCTGTTTGTCGACGGGTTAGCTTGGAGGATCCGTCAACACCTTATTGGAAACCTATCCCTGAGTACTTTCACTGATGTACTCAATGCAGCGTTATTACATTGCCAGGATCACCGCTTCCATCTTCAGGGAAGCAAGAGAGCAGGGGAGTCCAGCCAGCAGGGCAGGACCGGGGGTAATAGTGCCAGTGGGGCACCAACTCATGGACAGACTCGTCAGCACGAGCAGAGTTCCCATCAGGGGGACCCTGCTAAGTGATTCCATTCAGGTGATTCTAGGCAGGGATTCGGAGGTTTCAGGCAGGGCCAGCCTAATCAGCAGGGCCAGCAAGGCCAACAGCGTGCACATCAGGGCCAGCAAGGCCGTGGACAGCAGGGTCAGAGGGGCGGAAACTTCAAAGGCCGATGCTTTGGGTGCGACAAACATGGCCATAGGCGCCAGGATTGCCCAGAGGGTGATAGGGCCCCACAGCAGCAGGGAGCCCGTAATGAGCCGCAGAGACCACTCTTTCCACCTGCCCTCCCAGCTCCAGCCCAGGTGCCAGCCCTACCAGCCATTCCAGCAGCTCCAGTGCAGCAGGGGCAATTGCAGTATGGACGTGTCTATAACGTCCACCAGGAAGCAGCTCCACAGGCACCACCCGCGATTGAGGGTATGTTTCCTATCCATGGTACTATGGGTCGAGTTTTGTTTGATACGGGGGCAACGCATTGTTTTATAGCTACGCATTTTGCGAAGTCCTTAGGGTTGCTAGCCACAGCAGAGAGCACCGTGATGTGTGTCGACTCACCACTGGGGAGTGGGTCACTTATTTTCTTTATATGCCGGGGAGTGGGGGTAGAGATTGGTAGCTTGGTATTACCTGCAGACATGTTAGTCTTAGACATGCACGAGCATGATGTGATTATTGGTATGGATTGTCTCGCAGCTTATAGATCCATGATTGATTGCTTCGGTGGGAGCATTGTTTTTGCCATTCCGGGGCAAGAGATGTTTGTAGTGGCGATGCCTCGCCCAGAGGGAGGTTCGACCGCTCATTTGTATTACATACAGGAGGATACCTCTAAGGTGGTTGTGATTCCTCTGGATTCGATCCCAGTTGTTAGGGAGTATTCCGATGTGTTTCAGGAGATACCAGGCCTACCGCCTAGTCATGAGATAGACTTTGTTATAGATTTATTGCCATATACGAGACCTATAGCACGCGCACCGTACCGTATGGCTCCGGTAGAGATGCGAGAGCTACGAGATCAGATAGAGCAGCTGTTAGGTCAGGGCTTCATTCGTAGGAGTACCTCACCTTGGGGTGCTCCAGTCTTGTTTGTGAAGAAGAGAGATGGTTCACTGAGATTGTGTGTGGATACCGGGAATTGAACAAGGTCACGATACGGAATAAGTATTCGTTGCCTCGAATCGATGATCTGTTCGACCAGTTGAGGGGAGCAACTTTCTTTTCGAAGATAGATCTGAGGTCGGGGTACCATCAGTTACGTATTAGAGAGCAGGATGTTTCAAAGACTGCCTTCTTGTCGAGATATGGGTCCTATGAGTTCAGGGTGATGCCGTTCGAACTCACAAATGCCCCAGCCATTTTCATGGACTTAATGAATTGAGTATTCAGAGATTTCTTGGATCAGTTTGTCATCGTATTCATAGATGACATCTTGATATATTCACACTCCGAGGAAGAGCATGCCGAGCACTCGAGGCAGGTTCTTCAGACCCTACGAGAGCATCAGTTGTATGCTAAGTATGAGAAGTGTGGATTCTGGTTGCGAGAGGTACAGTTCTTGGGCCATGTTGTTTCTGAGCAAGGGATAGCAGTTGACCCGAGCAAAGTGTCAGCGGTGAGGGAGTGGGGACAACCCACGACACCGACAGAAGTGCGTAGTTTCTTGGGATTAGCCGGATACTACAGGAGATTCATTCGGAGATTCTCCAAAATAGCGGGTCCATTGACGAATCTGACTCGCAAGGGGGTACCATATGTTTGGGATAACGCTTGTCAGTTGGCTTTCGATGAGATGAAAGACAAGCTTACTTGAGCGCCAGTCCTTGCGTTACCAAAGCCGGGTGTAGAGTACCTGGTTTACACCGATGCGTCCTTACGGGGACTTGGGGGAGTACTTCAGCAGGAAGAGAAGGCTATAGCTTTTGCTTCCCGCAAGCTTAATCCGCATGAGAAGAATTACCCCACCCACGACCTGGAGTTAGTAGCGGTCGTCTTTGCATTAAGGATATGGAGGCACTACCTATTGGGTGAGAAATTCCGTTTGTTCACAGACCATAAGTCACTGCAGTACCTGTTCACTCAGCGAGAACTGAATATGCATCAGCGCAGATGGCTAGAGTTTGTGAAGGACTACCAGTTCGATATACAGTATCATCCAGGGAAGGCCAACGTAGTTGCTGATGCGTTGAGCCGTAGACCGGTAGACGATGTAGCAGACATCTGGAAAGCAAAGTGGAAGGAGTTGGGTCACCAGGACGCAGTGGCACGTTCTTTCATATCCGTGATGTCAGTCACACTCGAGATTGTTACGAGGGTGATACAGGCACAGACCACAGACCCGTTTTGCCACGAGCAGATTGTGCGACTTCTAGCCGAGGGTGCTGAGTCCTATTCTGTTAGTTCTAATGGAGGTTTGCGGTTTAATGGGAGATTAGTGGTTCCAGAAGGAGCGGAGTTACGTCATGAAGTGATGACTCATTCTCATGGGTCCCGATTTGCAGTACATCCCGAAGGCAATAAGATGTACCAGGACATGAGGCGACAATACTGGTGGAGTGGGATGAAGAAGGACATTTCTGAGTCTGTGTCCAAGTGTTCTACCTGCCAGCTGGTGAAGGTGGACCACCAGAAATCGTCAGGATTGCTTCAACCATTGGAAGTACCCGCGTGGAAGTGGGAGAGGTTTTCATGGATTTCATTACAGGGTTGCCTACATCACAGCGGGGCCACGATTCTATCTGGGTGATTATAGACCGTTTGACCAAGGTGGCTCATTTTCTGCCAGTGAGGACAGATTATACCACGGGTCAGTATGCTCAGTTGTTCATCGCTGAGATTGTCAGATTACATGGGGTGCCCCTGAATATTGTGTCAGATAGGGACAAGATTTTTGTGTCACGTTTCTGGGAAAGCTTTCAGGAGGCTATGGGTACTGAGTTGAGGTTGAGTTCATCTTATCACCCACAGACAGACGGACAGACAGAGCGTACTAATCAGATGTTCAAAGATATGCTACGCATGTGTGTTCTCGATTTTGGGGGAGGATGGGAGCCACATCTTCCACTAGTAGAGTATGCTTATAATAACTCTTATCAGTTTACGATTGGCATGGCTCCATTTGAGGCTTTGTATGGTAGGCCTTGTCGTTCTCCAACCTGTTGGCTCGAGGTGGGGGACAACAAGTTGCTAGGACCAGAAGTGATTCAGGAGACCTCCGCGAGGATTGAGATAATCAGGAGTCGTATTCGGGTAGCCCAGGACAGGCAGAAGAGCTACGCCGATGCGAAACGGTTCTTCCGAGAGTTTAATGTGGGAGATCAAATGTTGTTGCGTGTATCTCCTATGAAGGGTGTGATGAGGTTCGGGAAGAAGGGGAAGTTGGCCCCGAGGTACGTGGGACCATTTCCAATCATCGAGAGGATTGGGCCGGTAGCATACAGGTTGGGATTTCCAGAACATTTACATCGCATCCACGATGTATTCCACATCTCGTCGTTGAGACGATATCTTCGGGATGATATGGCCCATACTCACATTGCGATAGATGAGATAGACTTACAGTCTGATAGCTCTTACGAGGAGAGACCAATGGCTATTCTAGACTATAGTGAGAGGAGATTGAGGTCGAAAATAGTTCCACTTGTGCGAGTTCAGTGGGAGCATCATAATGTGGAGGAATCCACTTGGGAGCGCGAGGCAGATATACGCGAGAGATATCCAGAGTTGTTTTTACCAGGTATGCCTTATTTTCTGAATTTCGGGACGAAATTCCGTTATTAGGGGAGAAGTATGTAATACCCCGTATTTTCATGCTATATTAATTTATATTAATTTGGGGATTTATTAAATTTAACGAGAATGATTTATTTAATAAAAATCCGGAAATTAATTATGCTATAATTATTAACGTGACGAGAGTTAGTAATTATGGGAAATTTGTTGAATATTACTTATGGGCAAAGTAATATATATTATATTAGTCATATTGAATGTCATGAGTGAATTAAATGACTATTTCGGAAATTTAAGTCGGGACGTGCCCGTGTCACGTCGGGACTAATTTTGTTATATAAAAAGTGAATATTTTATAAGTTGTTCGTATGGTCGTTTTGAGTGAGCCAACGCGTCCGGAAGGGTCGATATAGTCAGAAAAGTGTACCCGGGGGTTTAGTATGGGTCTCGGGGCGTTTTTAGGCCTAATTAGTACCCCGGAAGGGCATTTTAGTCATTTTACATAATTGGGTAATTAAACCCACGAATTTCAGCCAACCTATATCAGCCATTAGGTTAGCCTTTTGGGGTTAGAACTTTCAGAAATCAAGTGACGGCCATTGGAGAAGAGAGGAGAGAGCTCCAAGGCAATTCAAGGCCAAAAAGCCACCGGATTTCACCGCCACCACCACCACCGCGTAGATCGCGAGACAAGGAACGCAGCCATACCAAAATCATCCGGGAATCTGCATACCAAAAATCCCAGGCAAGTATTTGACTTGCATATTTTCGTTAATGCAATCTTCATATTAGTCTAGGATTGTTTAGAGATGGAAACTATGGAAGAAAACTCAAATTCTGTTAGGTTAATGCATGTAGTTTTGATTATATGGAAATTCTGGAACTCTTGCCATGTAGAGGAATATAACCCACGAAATTTTGATGATATATTGGAAGGAATTTCTGGTAAAAACAGATTAGGAACTTGATTAAGGAAAACTCTAGGGTTCTTGATGATTAGATGGGATTTTGAGTTAATTACCCATGTTTAATGATAGTTATACACATGCTTTACGTTATAAACACCTGGTATAATGTTATAATGATGATAGTAGGATTTTTGGGACGATTAGAATGGAAAAACATAGTTTTGGATGAAGAAGTTTGATGAAACCCGTAACTGCATTCTGCAGAATTTTTCCCAGACCTGCTTGATCGATCGATCGAGCCTAGAGCTTCGATCGATCGAACCCCAAGCTTCGATCGATCGACCCCTCCTGGCAGACTCCTAATTCCCTCTTTAAATGCGTTAAATTCAAATTTTCGTGATATAATTCTTGGGCATTCTTGATAAATTGATTTGGGAGACATTGAGGACCAGTAGGGTATATGAATAAATGTTGGAACCTTTAATCTTCAACGAGAATGGTATTTATGGGATAATTACTTTAGGTTGGTAGATTTATGAAATTAAAGGGTGAGGTGCGTAAGAGAGTTACATTGGAACCTAATAAAGACACCTACTGAAATTCAGATTTGTGAGGATATAGCCCATGAGTGTTAGGTAATAAGTGAGAAAACCCTTCGAGTTAAGGTTAGGAATGAAACCTTATACGTAATTCTATAAATGTGAAATTAAGGATATACGGTATAATTAAGGGTGACGAGAAGAACCTATTTCAATATGATAAAGTGGTATATTTATATGATTGTGTGTACATATATTATATGCATGTGAAAAATATACCGCGCTACTTGCTATAGTTGAGGTTACCGCGCTGGGACAGTCTTATCTCGATGGGACCTTTATGGGGGATATTGACTTGTACCCTAGAAGATAGATATCCTTGGTACAGGCTATCGAATTGATAGTTCAGACGGTCCTAAGAGACGCGAGTATGTGCCATCCTCTTAGAGACTTGGAATCTATGCTTCGCCTCGATATTGTTTGTGTATGTGTTAATACATTTCGAGAGTGATTCCGAATTTGTATTCCCCTTGATTTGAGTGGTATGGGGTTTGGATAGTGGAAGTATGCACGCACCATAGTTTTATTCGGGGTGCTGTTATATATATATATATATATATTATACGAGTAGTTAATATATATATCAGATTATGATATTTGAAACTGCCTACTGAGATTTGATAAGTAGGACATGGTTGTTGGCCCAAATTATAAATACTTGTTTTGAGAAAGTATAATATGTCACTGGAAACTTTATTGTTTTTATAAAGTTAAAAATAGAGAACTTTGGTTACAAATTGGAACATTTTTAAAGTGGAAATGGTAAATTGTAAATCTTACGAGTAATCTAAGTTAAGTTAAATCTTTGAGAAAGACTAGTGCGTTAAATGATAAGAAACCGTTGGGAAGGTTAGTGCGATAGGTGTGCACATTAGAAGAGAGGTGAGTATGTTCTCAAGAGAGTGACGAACTAATATGTTTTTGCATTGGCCTGTATCAATTTAAATACTTGCTAAACGTATTTTAAATCAAACACACTTTCGGGCTCTGACCCGTTTCTTTTTCTCTCTCTCTCTTGTATATATATGTATATTTTCAGGTGCCCAGCCACAGGGGCGTCTTGCTTAGGATCCCTTGAGAGGAACGTGTTGCAGCTTAGGTGGGAGTTGCAGGTCACTTGCGTAGACGGCTTCCTTTATTGACTCCACTTCTAGCATTCTCATTTATTGGGCATGTGCCGCCCTTTCCATTATTTCAGTTGTTGTTGGGACATTTATATTTCAGTTATTTCCAGTATTGTTCTATGGGATTTATTCAGTATGGATTTGTGATTTTAGTTTCATATGTTGACATTCGATTGGCGAATGTATTATATTATTTGGATTATCGTGGTGTGATTCTTAATTGTAGAAATGTTGTTTTATATAAATAAACCTTTTTCTTTAATTAAAATTTGGAAAGTTTGTATGAAAATGTTTTTGACACTTAGCTTAATTATTTAGGGTGTTAAATTGGAAAATTTATTTTTATCGACAGTGATGCTGAGAATGAACCAACTGTTTACCTTGATTTAATTTAATAAAGGAGTGATCGCCCGGTATTTAATTAGGCGGGGTGTCACAGATCAGTCCTCTATATATCTGCCTCTGTGGCAGTGACCCCTGGTCTAGGGAGGGGTTTGATTCACTCCGGAGTTTTGCCTGCAAATAGGTCGATGGCTTTTCCCTTGTCCAGGGCAAGACAATTGGAGAGGGTAAACCAAAACTTGGCTATGGTAATTATTTATATAGACTTGACTTCTTTAATTTTTGCACTTCTTAATAAATTATGATGTTTGCCTTTTGCTTTTACTCTTTGTAGTTTTTGGTTAACTATGACCAACTATTGATAAGCGATGATTAGTTGAGGGCATCATCCACTGATGTTGAAGATACCTTCAAAGGATTGAAGAGTTTTCTGGATGCCACTAAGGTGGCTCATAAGAAGTATCTTGAAAAATGGCATGGTCTTTTAAATTAGGTCGAAAAGCAAAAGAAGGATACCAAGAAGGTTATTGTTGATTCTGCCTTAGAAACTGCTAAAGAGAAAAGGAAGTTATAAGAGCTAAAAGCCATAGTGAATAAGGTAAAGTAAGATTCTTTCACTAGGTGATGTGATAAGTTCTTCGCCGCTGTTGCTTTTCAGATTGAGTATATAAAGAAATTTTCCTTCAAGGAAGGGTGGACCATGGCTTTGAATCAGGTAGGCACTACTTTCGACTCTAACCTCTTCCAGTAATACAATTCTATCACTCTTTCAAACATTGATGAAGATATGAAAGACGAGTAAGTCTCTATTGAATCCTTAATGCTACCAGAGGCTTCTATGGTGCTCACCCTCTCAACTGAGGAAGATGCACATAGCAGGGAGATGGTGTAACTTCTTTGGACAGTCAAAAGTTGTCGATTACATTTTTTAATTACTAATTCCCTTTCTTATAATTCAGAAAAAAGATCCATTTGCAATGTAAACTTTTTTAGTAATAATAAAACCTTATGTTGGACTTTCATATTGTGTCTTTAGAACTTGTTGATCAACTATTGTGCTCGTAGTCTTGTTTTTCAGTTTAATTCTGTGAGAAATGCCATAGTAGTTGGTTAGAGTCATTTGTATAGGTGAAGGGTTCGACTATTTAGCAATGGTCATGATGATGTGGATGAAAATGAATTAGAAGAGTTTCTTAGCAAGGATGCCTCTAATCATGTGAAAGAAACGTATATTCATTTGCACAACTTATTTGACCAAGCTGTAGTGAACAATGATTCCTACTATGAGATGATTATGAAAATGCAAGAGGACCGTCAAGCATCCCCTACCAGTCTACATTTTGATTATGAAATAAAATATGCCCGACTTAATAGGGAGGCGGGTTTTGAGAAGAAATTACAGAATATATATCTTTGGCTTTCAGCAAGAAGTAATTTGTAATAAAGAGTGAGTTGAACTGTTCTCAAGAGGTTGCCGATTTATTGGAACAAGAAAATAATTTGTTAAGGGATGAACTAGAAGGTTTGAATAAGTCCATGGTGGGCGTCGACCCAAACGAATGTGTGTTCTTTATGGAACGGGAGAATGCTAGACTTTAAGAGGAGATTGAAAACTTAAAGAAGTTTAAAGGTGATCAATCATCAAGGAAAGTTATAATTTCTCGTCCCTCCGTTGAGGAAGAAAGGACAAAGAAAACTCTGGATGACTAGGCTGCCCTAATCATGAATCAATCTGCCAGCATTAAAAAGTGAAATGAGAAAGTTGATCATTTTACCTTTCATATTCACAAGAAATTGGGAACCATTTAGATGAACAGTTATGACAAAGTCTTAGCACACCTGAGTGATGATATTGAGCAAATTAAAATAAAAAGGGTATAAATGGGGTTGGTCGAATTCTCTGGCGGTGTTAAAGGTACCAACAAAAGATACTTTGTGGTATTTGTATGACCCTAGTTTTTTGGGATCAACCTAATCATCCTTTTAAATTTAACACCAAATAGATTCCTATTGAATGTATACCTATAAGTCTGATTAGGAAATATCTGGGTGACTATGGCCTTCATGGAGAAGACACACTTATTTTATCTCTACATTTGTTGGATAAGCCTCTCTCCAGCAAGCAAGAAAGACGTAGGGAGTTAGAATCCATCGTCTGTCCCTTTTCTCTGGATATTCCCCTAAGGTGAATGAGAAAGTTATGGGTAAACTTCTAGCCGAGTGAATGTGTTTACCTTATTTGTGCCTTAGTTGCTCTAAAAAGTATTTTGTAATGAATTTTGTTCATCTTTTGAATAAAAGACAATATATGCTCAATACATTTTTCATTCGATATTGGCTGACCAGTAGTTAGGCATTATGATTATACGGTCGGCCTTTGGCCGACTAATCTGCTTTGCCGATTACCACTTTAGACAAGAATGGGTTGTCCAACCTTAGGTCCTACTAATACACTTATGGTTGTTTAAGATGATCTTTTTCGTTCTAGGATAAGTGTTGAATTACTTATCATATGCGATCAAATTTTATAGGATTTTTCCTTAACTTGGTCTGTCAAAACTTCTTGCTCATGACTTTGAGTCATACATGAGGTTTTAAAAGTTATGGACTTCTTGATCGTGACTTGCCAAAGATGAAGTCATACATGAAGTTTGAATTTTTGTTTCTTAAGTTTTCATTGTTTGATTGAGATAGTCATATCTCCTATTCCTAAAAAAACATAAAAAATGAACTGTATTGACAACAATCCACTGAATTCTCATTGAAGTTGAAAAAAGTTGCTAAATATATAATTGAAGATTTTATCTAGAATTACTGATAAAACTTCCTAAGATGATCGATGTTCCATGGGTTTTTAAATTTTTCTTCGTCAAGTGTTTCCAGATGGTAGGTACCTGGTCGGATAACTGTAGAAATGCGATATAGACCATGATAATTAGGTTGCATATTATTTCCTTTATGAATCACCTTCTTCAGAACATAATCCCCTTATTTTAGATTTATCGTCTTGACCCCTCTATTTTAGAACATAGCGGTACGCTGCTAGTAGTAGGTTAATCGTAGTGTAGCATTATCTCTTAATTCTTCCACCAAGTCTAGGTTAAGCCTCCTTATCAGATCACTTTTGGGGGAGTTATAATTAAGGTCCCCGTGACTTGGAAGACCTATTTTAGTGGGGACTACCACTTCCATTTCGAACACTAATATGTAAGGATTTTCTCCAATCGCTATCCTCGTTATGGTTTTATATGCCCATAAAATGCTTGGTAGCTCATTGATCCAGTTTCACTTTGCATCATTAATCCTTTTCTTCAACCCATGAAGAAGAGTTTTATTTGTCACTTCAATTTGTCCATTACACTGAGGATGTCCTGGAGAAGAATGCAGCTTCTGATTTTCTATTGCACACGATAATCCTAAAATTCTATATTATCGAACCGGGTTCCATGGTGTGTAATGAAAGATTATTGCATGCCATATTCTTCTATATAAACTGATAAACCCTCTCATAAGGCATATGATATTCTTCCACCCACTTTGTGAAATAGTCAATCATTACAACCAAATATTGAAATCGTCCTTCTCTCCTTGGTAATGGGCTAACTAAATCAATTCCCCATTGAGCGAAGGGCCAAGGGGATGTGAGCATCGTTAGAGCATCCCCTGGTCACCTATGGATGGAAACAAACTTCTGGCATTTATCACATTTTCTAGCATACTATGAACAGTCTGCTTTCATAGTTGGCCAGTAATATCCCTATATTGCCACTCGTTGTACTAATGATCATCTCGCTAAATGGGATCCGCATGATCCTTCATGAACTTATTTGATTAAATCATTCACTTCAATTGGATGAACACATCTAAGTAAATAAATATAGAATCCCCTTTTATACAGCATGCCCCCTTTTAGTACGTAGCTAGATATTTTGTATCTTAATGTTTTTACATCCATGGGATCTTCAGGCAATAATCCCTTGTCAATATACTCCTTGATTGGGTCCATCCACGAGGGGCCAAATTAACTGCTATGAAGATGTCTTCTTGTTCATCTATGATCCTATTTTCTAGGATTTCTATTGGAATGGTCCTATTCAATTCTGTCATAGTTATTGAAGCAAGCCGAGCAAGTGCATTTGTACAGGCGTTCTCTATTCTTCGAATTCTGACCATTTTGACTTCCAGAAACTAAGAATGGTCAGAATTCCAAGAATAGATAACATACATCACATATATATCATCTGGATGTTTATAATTAGTCCTGCTCCACTATCAGAGGCACAAGAGGACCCATCAATATACAATTTATAGATAGTAATTTCTTTATCAAATCTCCCACCACTCAAAATCTTTACTTGGATAAGTTTTTGCTCTATTCTTCATACTCTTTGGAAACAAGTTGAGTAGTAGATGATTCTGGTTTGCCCAGTTTAAAATTATCTTCTAGAGAAGTATGTTCGTCTTTTCGACTTTGAGATCTCTTCTAAGAAAGTCTGCTCGGCCTATTTCCTCTAATGATCGGTTGTAATTTATTCATTGGAAAATTCTTCTATGAAATCAGCTATAATCTTCCCTTTCAGTGTTGTTTGGGGCTCGTAGAGTGTATTATATTCACTTAACTCTACTACCTAGATCATTAATCTCGCATATATTTTTGGCTTATGGGTAGGTTAGCGTAATGGTAAATCTGCGTAGACCCCAATGGTATGTGCTTAAAAGTAGGGCTTCATTCTCGTAGACGCCTCAATAGGTGCTAAAGCCAACTTTTACAAGAGAGGATATCTAATATTCGCCCCACTAAAAGCCTTGTTGGTACAATACATTGGTTTTTGAATTCCGTTTTCTATCCAGATGAGGGCCAAGCTAACAGCTGACTCAAATACAACAAGATATAGGTACAATGTTTCTACCACGACTGATCAGGGAGAAGTGTCGGTGATCCCAAATATTTCTTCAATTCATGAAAGTGTTTTCATATTCCTCATTCCATTCGAAAGTTTCCATATGTACCTTAAATAATGTTAAGTATTTATCAGTTGCTCAGAGACAAATCGATTGAGTGCAACTACTCTTTCTATCAATTTTTGCGCGTCTTTCTCGCATGAGAGAGATTGAATTTTGATCAATGCCTTAATTTTATCTAGTTGACTTCAATCTCTCTTTGATTTATGATGAATCCCAAGAACATCCATTCCTTCATGTCGAACACACATTTGGTCAGGTTGAGTTTCATTTGATGCTTCTCTACCAGGTCAAATGTTGGGCCTAAGTCTTTGATGTGGTCAATAGTTATCATTTTTTACTTAACATATCATCCCCATAAACTTCCATATTTTTGTCGATCTTCTCCTTAAAGTATTTGGCATATTGCCGGACATTTTTAAGCCCAAAAGGCATAACGTTGTAGCAGTAAATACTGCAGCTGGTAATAAATGATGTATTTTCCCTATCTTCTAGCTTTATTTTAATTTAATTATACCCCGAACAAACATCCATGAAGATGAGTAGCCCATGTCCTGTAGTGGCATCGACTAGTTGATCAATTCTGGGCAAAGGGAAACGATACTTCTAATAGGATTTATTGAGGTCCGTGAATACATGCCCCATTTGTTGTTCTTTTTCTTCACCATAACTACATTAGCCAACCAGTCCGGGTAATTGACATCTTCAGTGAAATTTTCCTTATATATGTTTTCCACTTCCTTAGATGGATATTTTCTTCTCATGACTAAGTACACACCACATTTTCTTGATTTCCTTGTCATCTTTGGTGATATTCAGCTCATGGAAGATAAATTTTGGATCAATTCCTGTATATCCTCATTACTCCATGAAAACACGCTCTTACTCTCTTTAAGGAAATTGATTAGTTATTGTTTGAGAACAGGCTCTAGAGTTGAGCCAATTTGCGTGGTTCTTTTTGGTCTTTCATCATCCAGGATAATTATTTTCGTAGCCTCCACAACCTTCCCTTTAACTAAATCAGCTTCCTCACGAGGGTCTAAGGTTTCAATCTGGTATGTTGCAGTCAGTTTCTTTACTTCTTCTTAGTCGGTTGAAGTGTAATAGCATTCTATAGATTAAATTTGATTTCCAGTAACAATTCTAACCCCATAATGGATATAATTTTTCACCCTAAAAGCCTATTAGTGGCCTGTGATAAGATTCCAATTTGCTAGCACATAATCCTAAACCATGGAAATAATTGTAGAACATGATGTCGGTTGAAATGCCATTGTTAATCAAAATTCTAGTCACCCCTGCATTACGTACTCTCGTGGTGACAACCAAAGGATCATCATGTGGATAGGGTACTCCTAACATTCCGTTCTTGGAGAAACCGATCACTAATTCATCTTAGCTTACTTTCCGTAGTCGACAGTCAATATCGTCAAATTGATTAATCTAACGAATATAGGAGCATGGTTTTTCTTCGTTTAAATAGGATTTTCTTTTAGCTATCTCATCTCCACCACCGTCATCTCCTCCTGTAATAAATTGGTATCCAAAAGATATAATTTTTACCTCAATTTCAGGATTCTGAGGTTTCTTTGTTAGATCTCGATCTTCTTCTAAATCATTATCTCAACTTATTTTCCTATCATCTCTTCCCTTACAAGGAGACTCTGATCACCTCTTGAACTCTAATTCTTTTCACCTATAGAAGAACTTGGACAACTTGCCACTTCGAACTAGATTTTTGATTAGTCATGTGCCCGTGGTCCTTATGAAACTCAGAGTACTTGGACTTATCTTTCCTGTTAGAAGTGGACTTCAGATTTTCGGGCCATTTGAGGTCTCTACTACATCTGATTTCCTTTGGGCTATGATGCACGACAACAGTGAGAGGAGCGTGTTCCTCATACTTCTTAGGTTTCTCGACTTTTTTTTATCTTTTTGCCCCTTCTTGTCATAATTCTTAGGATGGTCAGCCTTGGCTCTTAGAGTTTTTTTGGTAGCCATAACTTCCTCTGCATTCGTAATTTTTCCAGGTTTAGCCATTAACCGACTTATGGTTTTAGTTGCATCTTTGGTTAGTGCATAGTATAACTTCTCGAGGAGGATTCCGCTAATAAAAGTAGTAATAGCGGTCTTTTATTCATAATCTACCACTTCCAACTTTTCACTGATAAAACCAGATATATACTCGCGTGTGGTCTCCCATGGTAGCTAATGGATGGTTAGTAAGTGATCTACCCTCTTGATGGGCTTGGCTCCAAAGTGAAAGTTGCTGATGAATATCTCGTCTAGCTATCGATAGCTAAAGATTTGTCCTCGGGGAAGATTATTATACCAAATTTGTGCAGATTTAGTGATTGTACTTGAAAATGCTTGACAACGCATCTCATCTGGGATTTAATATCAGCTGCTGACTAGTATTGTTTGACATAGAGGACGGGGTCAATTTTACCATCATATTTGGGAGTGACCATTAGTGGCTTGAATTTAGATAGTGTATGGAAATCCATAAAGGCCAATATGAAAGGAGATCCCTTTACAATGCTCCTTTGTAAGGGATTTTTGGACTTAACTATTTCTCCTGAATGGTCTTCCAATCATTATATCGATTATTGACAAGGGTGATCTCCAGAATTAGTTTAGGTTGGGGTAGCCCTGGCAGCTCTACTATGAGTTTATATTGAGGTCTCTTCCTGGGAAGTCTGCTCGATGTGCAGAAAACCTTTATACTAATCCTGGAACGAGTAGACCCTTCTCGAAGATCTTTTGACCTAGAGGGTTATATTTGATAATTTATACTTGCTCGGGATCCTAAGCGATCGAAAGAAGAGGCTTTTCTCATCCTCTCCAAGACGCTCGATCATTCTGGAGTGAAAGATCGATCGTCATAATAATTAATGGATCTATGTGAAGAGGTTACCCCTAGATGGTAGGAATGGTCTTGTGACCATTTGGAATATCTAGATTGGTTTCTATCATTCCTAGGAGGTGGAGGTAGCATTTCTCTCCTAAGGGATTGGGCAAGAATTGATCTAGCCTGAAGCGTTTAAGTAAGTTGTCGCATAGTTTCTTGCATCGCATCCTTCCCTTTGGCGATTTTAAGTAGAATTCCCTGTAAATCTCTCATACCAGAAGGAGCAAAAGGACTGAAAATGTTACCTCCAGTAAGACTGCCTTCCAAATTTTTCGTCATACTTCAAGGGTGTAAAAGAATGTTTGTGAAAGAATCGAGCAAGCAATAACAATGAATTGCAGTTCCTATAGATGGCACTAATCTATTGATGTCTAAATTTGGATATTGATTTTAGATAATAATTACCAAAGTTATAACCATAGATAAATACAATAGAGAGACAATAGACTATTTTTTATGTGGTTCACCTTAGGAAATAAGCCTACGTCCACGGGTGAAGTCGGTTAAGGTTTATTTCAATCTTTGAGATACCATTACAATGGGTAACTATGACGTCAAAACTTGACTCCCTTAGCTGGGGAAATGGTGTATTTATAGTCCGCAGGAAGTCAAGAGGTGGAATGTTTTTATAGATTCAAGAATTTACACCATTACATAACAGTATGCAGTTGGGTGTTTCTTCATGTGCATGTGCATGGTGACTATTGCATATCCCATGTGTGCATTTTCATATGGATGACTATTCTTCTTCTTAGAGGTGGTCGACTATGTAGCCAACCAATAGGTACTTGGGCCAACCCTATATGATTGGCTTCATGATAATGTTGAGAAGTGTCACTATGCTATTAGTCCACATGGTTAAATAACTATAGCCTACAATAACGACCCACATTTTTTCAGTCTCAATATGATCACAGTCCAAAGCCATGACTTATAGGCCTTGGTGACAGTAAAAAATCTTAACCATCATCCTATTTTATTGTAGTGAGCAGATCCCAAAGTAAAAACAAGGCAGAATCCACTAAGGTTCACCGACCATGAATTTTATTTTCGAAGATTCGATATATAAAATAATGAATAAGATTAAGGATCAATAATATTTTAAGTGGCCTAAAAATATTCCAGGAAATCCACGAAAGAGAAACAATTCTCAAAGGTAATCCTACCACAAGGAGCATGGACACAACAGAGAGAGCTAAAAAAATTTCAAATCCCACGTGGAAGAGTTGGCTCAAGTAGTCCACCTGAATGACAATGTGGAAGATAAGGTCACAAAGGCCATTTTGGTACAAGGCCAGAAACCTGATAATGTCCTAGACAATGATGAGATTGGACATGAGTTTCCAACCATCTGTCATATATCTAATCCAAACCATATTGAAGGAAACATTATTCAGATAGAGTTGAAAAAAATTACTACGATCATAGAGGCTTTTCATATTGACCCTGACAAGACCCTAGTGGGTAACACCGTCAACCAAAAGACATTAACTATAACAAATATATAGAATTTACCAAGTAAGAACTGTTCAGAGATATATCTTTACATCATGATGCGCTAGTAATTACTCTCAATATTCCCAACTAGGACGTGTATAAGCTGCTAGTCGACCAAGGAATATCCTCAGAGGTCATGTACCTAAAACTATTCAATAAGGTCAACCTGAATATAGAATATCTGAAGGAAATGACCATCCCTTTATCCACGTTCACTGAAAAGATGACTATAAATTTGGGAAAGGTTGTACTACCGGCACAAACTAGGAATATATCGAAGATAATCAAATTTCTCATTGAGGACATTGTCCCCCTATAATGCTATACTGGGATGATGATGGCTTCACATCATGAAGTTTATCACCTCCACTTATAAAAAAAATCTCAAATTCATCACCGACCGAGGGAAATGGAGATAAGGGGCAATCAGAATATTTTTCGATAATGCTTTGTCACTGCCATCGGGCCTAAGTGAGAGAAGAAAAAAAAAGAAAAAGTGGTCGTAGACAAGGAAACAAAGATGGGGTTTCCCCGTCTAAGTAGCGACTAAAGTAAGAAATACTAGGGGTGGAAGAAACAAGGCTAAACCCCATAGATAAAGTTGTGAAACCATTGCAAGAAGTCATGTTCGAGGACTCACACTCGAAAAAGAAATTTCTGATCGAAAACTCAGATTTGATAATGAAAAAGATGAAGTGATCTCTATTTTTTTTAAATGAAGATTTATTTTCTTGTCATACTTATGACATGCCTAGGATTGATCCTATAGTCATTTCACATCGACTTCACATGGACCAAAATTCTGCCAAGCTTAAGAAAGTTTATATCCAAAATTTTCCTCTATGAAACAATAACCATGATGTTGATTTGGCCATTTTTGTTTCATCCATTAAGTGCAATCTCAAAAGAAAAATTAATGTGAAATACCTTGCGTAACCAAGCATCATGAATCCGCAGAAATAGTCATCACAGTAAAAAAGCTCCAGCTGGATGGTACCAATCATAGTGTGCGTGCAAGAGGATATTTTTCTTACGGACAAGAACCAAGACCATCAAACTAAGGTAAAATTTGATCGGCTTTACCTATCACCTGAAGGGAAGTTTTATAAGAGATCTTTCAAAAGTCCACACCTCTAGTGTGTACATGCAAGAGACATCAACCAAGTCCTATATGAGTTACACGAAGGAATATGTGGGATTCATATAAGGGAAGTATTTGGTCATTCATGGATATGGAAGAAAAATATTGGTGTCCTTAGATGCAAAAAAATTGTAGTCTCATATGTGAGATAGTGCAAGAAATGTCAAGAATTCTTGCCCATGCTTCGTTAACCAGCCAACAACCTTAAGTCACTAATGAGTTCGTGACCATTCGCTCAATAGGTATTGGACATTGTGGGTCCCCTACCTATAGTACTAGAAAACTATAAGTATCTCGTTATCAGCATAAACTACTTTACCAAATCGATAGAGTCTGAACCTCTTGCGAACATACGGGACACCGATATGATCAGGTTTATCAATAGGAATATTGTGACCCGTTTTTGCATGTAAAAAATAATCATTTCCAAAATAGAATGAAATTTGAAAATGGATTATTCCGGGACTTCTACAACAAGAACAATATCAATCGCTACTACATCTCGGAGGCTTGCATCAAAGCAATGGAAAGACTGAGGCCTCCAACAAGACAATTCTCGATGAAATAAAGAAAAGTATAGCAAAAGTAAAAAAATGCTAGAGTGCATGATCTTCCCCATGTTCCGTGGGAATATCAAACAATGCCCAGAAGTTCGAGCAGTGAAATTCCCTTCGCCTTAGCTTATGGCATAAAATTCATAACTCCATTGAAGGCTGGTTTTCTAACCATGACGACGACTATTGCCAATCAATCCATGAACAGATAAATTATAAGGACTGAGCTCGACTTAGTTAGGAAAGAAGCGAGCAAGCCTTGAACAGATTGGCCTCCTACCAACAGAAGTTCTCCAAGCAGTATAACAAAAGCGTTAATTTGAGGAAGTTCCAGGTCAAATATTACGTGCTAAGAAATGTTATCGACAGCACAAAGAAGCCATCAGATGATAAATTGGGTCCTAAATGCGAAGGACCATTAAAAGTGATGAGGGATGACTTGTAAAGAATCTAACAATTAGAATGGAGATACATAGGTCCTGGAATGCTACTAACCTTATGAGATTTTATTTCTCGCACTTTTTAGCTTTATTCAAGTCTTAAGTTCCTATTATTCTAACTTCTTGGATGATTTAAAGTTCAATTATTGTAATTAGCTTTCTTATTACTCCAAGTGTTAGTTTAACTTCATTAGTTACAAATTATCATTATGTCAAAGTTTTTATGATTCAAAATTTATTCAAATTTATCTGACCAATTTTTGATCCACCATTTAAATGATTTAAGGAAATTACAATTAATTATATCTTAAGGTTACATGTTTTCATCAATAATAAACATGAAAATATCAATAATTTTCCAAGAAAGAAAAATATCTATGGGGAATCCCAAGGTACTAAGTGTTTCGATTCCGAACAGCTAAAATCTCGAACGGATGGATTGCCTTACGACCAGGTGCATTTTCGCCGTAGTTTGTCCTAGGCCTAAGGTGCTGTGATAAAACTTATACTAAAAGGTAACGCAAATAATAAAATTATCCTCGACATTGAAAATGGAAAAATGCAAGACATGGAATTGAATATATAATATCATTCATATTCAGCTAATTACAAGTAGTCAGATCGATAGGTTATAAAAGTTTAAATACAAAAATGATAACTATTGCTATTTCACCTTCGGCGATTGAACTCTATAAGGGAAAATTTCATAATGTGTCAAGTTTGTAAAATATTTATTATAAATTTTTTATATTGTCTTTATTCGAATTGGATAAAACTATTTGAATCATAGGTTAGGATCATATTTAATTTGTCCTTCAAACCTATGATGCATTGAAGACCGTAGTCACCGAGTTAAAAAAACATCAACATACATGTTGAGTTTCATCTTCATCCTCGGGATCTCAAAAAAGGTATGAATGGTGTATTATTTTGATCCATGGTTTTCATGTTTTCGTGTTTATGTTTTATTGATGAGATATTAAAAAAAAATTGAAGAAAATATTTTTGGTTTTAAATTTCATTCGAACAAACATTTAATATCGTTCAAATGTGGATCACCATTTCATTTGATTGAGTTTTGATGACACTGAATATCACCCATAGATATGTTTCGCTCAATTTCTCAATTTGTATAACTATGATGAGGTAATATATCAACATAACAAGTATATAGTAAGTAGAGAAGATGAGAGATAATGAGAAGACACAGATTTCAGTGGTTCGGCATTGGACTATGTCCAATGTGCAAGATTATAAGTGTTTCACTATAAAGAATTGATAAAAATCCATTAGATTTTAGTACAAGCTCTCTCTTCATCTCTCTACAAATACAATAAAACAGTAGGGTTAGCTGATGACCAATCCTTGCAAATGATGAAGATGAATGCCTTTTATAGTGTTGGGGGTGCGCAATATCACCCCCTAGCTTACAGTCTATGTGAATGAGATGAAATATCCAATGAGAGCTTAATCGTCATGCAATGCAATGCATAACTTATGATGAGTAAATAATTACTTACGTGGGGGTGATATGTCATAACGGTTCTAATCACGTGTGTCAATATTATTCTTTTCACATGTTTAAAGCATGTAAAATATGTCGGAGTTGGGAAGTCTCTGTTGGACGAGACTATTGAGATAAAATGGTCCAAGATTAAGGCTGAGGATTAATTTATTCTGTTATAGGCGAGTGTCATCGATGGTGAGGTCTCGACCTGGCAGGAGTATCGGAGGCCAACACTGTTGGAGCTGACATAAGAATCCTTCTATTTTTAAGCCTAGAAAATTATTTATTAATTAATAACGGCAATCCCTAATGAGTGGGTGTCAGATGCCGAGACTATATAACCTGCCCATAAGTCGAGGAGTCCTGTATATGATGAGTCCAAGGTCGTATGTGAGGGGATATGTTGTCATGGTGGGTCTCACCCAGATGAGACTAGACTTATGTATATCAATCACCCCATAGACCTTAGTCTTCAATGTAAATGGGAGGTTGAGGTGCAAACTTGTCTAGTACCAAGTAGTTAGGCGTCCCCTCTATATTAGGGCATATCTTATTGGTTAGAGTAAGAGAGCATGTTATCTTAAATGTAGTGCCTTAAGGTTTACACGAGTCAATCAATGAGTGGACTTACGTGTAGCCTAAGTGGTTGAGCTGACGCATGTTGTCTTTATAATTGTGCTTTAATGATTGTTTATGGGATTTCCCGTGCATTTGAGTTGGTTTAAAAACAAACTCTTTAACTCCTTTCTCTTTTTTCTAGCCATATCCATTCCAATGCAAACCAGAGTTAAAACTTTCTCTCTTTGCAACCTTCATTCTCCGATGAGTTTCTCTTTAGTTTTTATTCTCTCTGGCATGTCCCTATTCATAGGTACCATTTTTTCTTTAATTTTAGATTTCCAGCAAGCTTTTCTTTCATTTTTCTTTATTCTGTATTTTGTGCCAGCTTATCAAATTTTGGGTCACCATTTTGGGTGGAGGTAGGCTAGGATTATGGTGGTTTTAGGGAGGTTTGTAACTTAGGAACCACTTTAGGGATAAGGTTTGGCAAACTTAGTGATTTCTAGGTTTTGTTTGGGTTTTCTAGTCAATTTTAGCCATTTAAAACACATTAGTGTAGCTCATCGTGTTCTTGACTAGTTTTTTCAAAGAACCTTTTGAATTATTTATTTTGATCTTTGGTTAACTATGGTCAATTTCCACTTAGGTTTTTCATGTACTGTAGGTTATTCGAATTAGAGCCCCCCACCTCTGAGAGCGTATTCAATGAGACATATGTAGGGCCGAGGCTGAGGCTAGGCAGAAGGCTGAAGCTAAGTCTCAATTTCCACTCACCCCAATCCTCTGTATGCCATTTTTCCTCCTCCTCTACTCCTTACATACCCAATTTTTGGTTGAATCCAGGGTTGTGAGTTCATTGATTGGTGAATTAATGTCAGTTGCATCCTTAAAAGATTTCTTATCCTCCCCCTCTTCCTCAGACTATAACCCTGATCATATTCCAAAACCTTATAATTGATGAGAAAAATATAGGGCCTATTCTTTTGAAGAAACTATGAGGGTTCCTCCTGATCATCTAGATGAGGGTGAGATAGCCGAGTCTAGTAATCGTGGCCACACCACAACTTCATCTCGTTAATAAGGGGATCCAGAGCCTAAAATATACGACATCTATGATGACGAGTCATAGGTAGAACTGGCTTACAATGTGCCTCAAATGAAATTTCATATCTCGATAATGATTGAGGCCGAGTTTACAGAACGCGATCTGTGAAGAGAGGCTCCTGTTGTTGAGGAGGGATGGAATGAAGAATAAGAAAATGAATACGTCCTAGATACAAGTTATGCTTCTATTTCCTAATAACGTACATGACATTGATCTGATTGTTTGGAGACACATGTAAGGTGTTAAATCTTCCATCAAGAAAAGGGTTGCCTTAAAGGACGAGCGGGCCTTTAACGTTAAAGTTGAGGGAGAGATAGCCATTTACGAACAAATGTTTAATATTGGCTTTCATTTGCTAATCCACTCGTCTATCAGGGCCACCCTTGCATCAATCGACCTTTCCCCTTCCCCGATGCAATTAATGCTCAGAGGAAATTTAATGGGGTTGTTCAACTTTGGAAAATAGGATATGGGGAAGACATTTGGGTTTACATCTTCTGGGCTTGCTATATCGTTTCCATGATAAATCCCGCGCCTAGCTACTTCCATTTCGTAGCTCGTCGCTCGCATAAAAAACTTGTTCATATCAACCAGACTCTGAATCAATATTGGATGCCTCGTTATTTCTTCGTATCTTGAGATTAGGATTTTTACAACTGTGTACCGTCTGGTGCTAATGAGCAGAGTATTCCTCAAAAGTGGGACGGAGTGTCCATGTCAACCAATATGGATCCCGACCTGAGAATTAATTCTAGGACGAATATAGATATACTAAGTGTCTCAGGAAAAGATGGGGTCCTTATTATTTTTGACTATCTGATGGATCCTAAGTTTCTTGAATGCACAGGGTCAAGGTTGAACCCTTTACTGAACTTTGTAACCATTTCTTTAAAATGTTTTAACTTCACTATCATCTGATTCTTACTTATGCCGATTCTTATTCACTCATTCTTTTTGTATATCTTTGAGAAAGTGTCTCGAATCAAGTTTGGGAAATTGCAGCTCCCATGACGTTACAGGACAAAAGTCAACCACTGTTGGGACCCACACAATCGAGGGGGACAAGAAGACAAAGGAGGTCCCTGAGGGAATTTCCACCAACCCTCTTCCTCACAAAAATAAAAAGGATTCCCCTTGGAGTCAGGCCACTGACACAATACTCCCCATATAAGACGACACCACAACAACTGGCCATCTGGGCATGAATGTTGACTCTCTTCTCGGGAGTTCACTAAGGTCCTGAAAGGACATTAAAATGATTGTCCTCGAGGGTGACAATCACTATTGTGATGAATAAAACCCCTCTCGAATATTTAATTTTGTGTTGCACTTTTCTTCAAGTGTAAGGCCCTAAAAGGCCATTACAATGATTGCTTGTTCTATTTTTCTTCAAGTGTTGTATCATCCGTACTAATTCGTCTTCTAATTTTTTAATAAATCATTTCCCTTTAAAACATCCAGTTATGGGCAAAAGAGGTCAACAATAAAGTCAAGGCAAGTGAGAATGTTGTTTCAGAGAATGGGAATTTGAACGAATAATTAGCTAAGATAAATGATGATTGTGATGCCAAGGCTATTAAGCAAAGGACATAGAACAAAGAGAGGATGCAAGAAATGAAGGATGACATTCAGGCCAAGATTAATGAATTGGAGAAACAAATGAACTGATAAACTAAAGACAAGGCCGAGAAGCTGAACGCGACTGCCGATAAATCTCTTGTATATTTCAAGGAGTTTGAGGAGTTTTTCGACTATGCTATTTATTTTATAGAGAAAGGCACCCAAATTATTTGTCACTGAATATCCAACTTGCTCCATGAACTGTTAACTATTAATTCTTAGCTAGCTGATGTCATCACTTCTTTCAACGCGGTTGATCCTGAGAGTGTGGAAGTTGTAAAGCAGGTGCAAGCCCAGTTTGATACTGCTGCATCCATGGCCGAGACAAATGTTTCTGATCTGGGGGCTACAAATAGGTTGGGCGATCAAGAAGGAAACAATGCCAATCCAACCGAGACCCCTTCTGCATCAACTAAAACAAAACATATGCTAATGGAGAACTATACTTTAGTCCTTTTTCTTGTGGTCGATTGCTTGTGGTCATATGTGCCCTTTTTGTGTAACTCTTAACATTTGAATAATTTTTATTTTTGAATAATTATGCTTGTAGTAATTTCCTAATTTTTCTTTTTTCGAATAGCCCATCAGTTGAATGACATAAATGTGATTTTTAACACCAATTATTGTGTCCAAGCTAATTATTTTCTTTGCAAGTTTTCATGTTTGATACTGTTTCATCCCTTAAAAAGTAATGTTTAAGCAGATTGTTTCAAAGGGATTTCTATTTATAAGAAGACTTTTATAGCTGAAACTCCTCAATAATTCTCATATTGTTGAAAGAGAGTTATTAATTAATCCACCATAATGAAATGATGTTCTATATAACCATATTTAAATGATTTTATTTACCCTTCACTACTTAAGTGATGTTAAAATAGTTTCTTCTCTTCTCGTCATTCTTGGAATGATATTTTGGAGTCGAGACCCCTCAATCACTATCGTATTGTCGGGAGAGAGTTATCAAATTATCCTCCATAATAAAATGATGTTCTATGTAACCATATTTAAATGATTTTGTTTACCCTTCACCACTTAAGTGATGGTAAATAAATCTCTCCTCCTTTCAGCGTTCTTGGAATGATATTTTGGATCCGAGACCCCTTAATCACTCTTGTATCGCTGGGAGAGATCTATTAAATTATCCACCATAATAAAATGAAGTCATGTATAACCATATTGAATTTATTTAATTCACCCTTCACCACTTAAGTGATGTTAAAGGAATATCTCCTCCTCTCGACGTTCTTAGAATGGTAATTTGAAGCTGAGACCCCTAAATCACTCTCATATCGTCGGGAAAGAGTTATTAAATCATCTACCATAATAAAATGATGTTTAGTATAACCATATTTAAATTATTTTATTCACCCTTGACCATTTAAGTGATATATAATGAAACTCTCCTCCTATGCCCATTCTTGGAATGATATTTTGGAGATAGGACTCCTCAATCACTCTCGTACCAACGAGAGAGTGTTATTGATTGATCAACCATAATGCAATGATGTTTTGCACTTAGATGATATGCAAATCAAATAAGGGAAACTTTGGATACACAGGAAATAGAGACAACACTTGTTATATTTATAATAAAAAACTTTCATTCATATAACTGAAGGTAAGCTTAAAACATAATTCATTGAGTATGAAACTGAAAGACGAAAATTTGAAAGACTATTGGTAGTATCTTTTTAGTGTTCTACATTGCAAGGATTAAAGAATGGTTGACCCTTGAGATTTTCAAGCCGATATGTACCCGAGATGACCTACCCTGTTACCCTATAAGCCCAATTCCAATTAGGGTATAAATTATTTTCTTTCTTCAAAACCTTTTTTAGCACAAGGTCTCCCACAGTAATAGGCTCCGACTTCACTCTTTTATTATAAGACATGACCACTCTATGTTGATAAGTGAACTGCCTGATTGGAGCGTCTTTTCGTATCTCTTAAATTAAATCATGATCTAGACCTATGTCTTCAACGTTGGCTTATAGGTCATAAGTTTGGACTTTGTGACTTGGAATCCCTATTTTTGTCAGAATTACTGCCTCAGTCCCATAGGCCAGCACAAACGGTGTTTCCCCTGTCGGAGTCCTCTCTATGGTTCTATAAGACCACAAGACACTATATAGTTCATTTACCCATTTCCCTTTTGTGTCTTCAATCTTTTTCTTTATCCTGTACAAAATAGTTTTGTTTGTGACCTCTGTTTGACCATTAGCTTAGGGTCGACTGAGTGAGGAGTAGAATTGCTTGATGTCGACCCTCATGCAATATGGGACAAGGAATTTATTTTTAAACTACTTTTTATTTTCGGATATGAGGCTATTTGGGAGGCCATACCTATATATGATGTTTATTATGGTAAACTTAAAGATTTTTCCTTGGTAATTATTATTATAGCCTCAACTTTCACCTATTTCGAGTCAATTGCAACGATCAAGAACCTGTAATTCCCTTTTGACCTAGGCAGAGGGGTGACCACGTCTATCTCCCACATTGCAAACGACCATGGGGCTACTATGGACGATAGTGGTTGATGAGGTTTATAAGGGATGCTAGAAAACTGTTGATAAATGACGCATTTATAAACATATTCTACCGAGTCATTTGTTAGAGCTGACCATAAATAACCCTAAGTGACGATCCTCTTAGACATAGATCATTGACCTACATGACTCATCCATGATCCCTCATGCCATCTCGAATAAAATATCCCATCTTTGTAGGGTGTAAACATTGAAGAAGTGGGAGCAAGAAACCTTTCTTGTAGAGAACAGCATCTATGATGGTAAACTTAGCTGCACAATATCTGATATTTCTTGTCTTATCTTTGGATTCTTGTAACTTCCCGTATATGATATAATAAATTATAGGATCCATCCAAGACTCTCTCATATTCAATTTCAGGCATAGGTTCATGGCGACATCCTCATCTTCGATGCTTGACTTTACTAACATTTTAACTGGCACAGATTGTCTGATCTCTATTCTAGTAGCTAATGAGAGTCTTGACAATGCCTGGGATCTACTATTTTCCAATATTGGGATCCTTTTCATCTTAACTTTATTAAAGCTCGACAATAGTTTCCTCACTCTAGCTAGGTACTAGGCCAATTTTTCATCTTTGGCTTCATAAATTCCCAACACTTTCTTGACAATCAGCTGAGACTTATTGTGAGCTATTATTCGACCGACGTTGAGTGCCTTTACTAGAGAGAGTCCTGCCAGTAGCGCGTCACATTCTCATTTTTTAGTTGACTCTCTAAAGTTCAACCGCAAAGCATTTTTTATATTGGTTCTATCTGGTGCTGACAGTATTAAACCTGGTCCACTTCCACTTTCAGGGGATGATCCATCAATAAACGAACTCCAAATGGGTTCACCTTTTGTAAAAAGACCCTCACCTAATGCTCCTTTCTTGATCAAGAGATATTTTTCATCCGTGTGTTCTGTTATGTCGGCTCATTCCTCCTAGGCCATGGCTTACTTTAGAACAATCGGTGGCACTTGGTCTCCTTTCCCAACTTTGGAATCATTTTAAGTGTTCAAAGTAAACTTTACTACAACATCTAGTTTCACCTGCCCTTTAAATTCACTTATCATGTGGTAAATAATGTCAAACTCACCTAACTCCACTGATCGAGCCATTGACCTACCCTATTTCTCTTGTTTATGAATGACTTTCCTAAGAGGAGCGTCTGTTAGTACCACCATCGTATGTTCCTATAAATAGGGCTTGATCTTTCTTAAGCATGGATTAAAGCATACGCTACTTTCTCCGTCTTCGGGTAATTTATCTTTCACCCTTGTAGAGCTTTTCTATTGAAGTAAATAATCTTTTGGATTCCTTCGTCATCTTGGATAATGGAGACACTAATGGGTAACTCCGAGACAGCCAGATACATGAATAATTTTTATCCTTGAATAGGCCCAAAGAGAAGTATTGGGGAGCCGAGTTAGTCCTCTAATTCTTGAAATGCCCTTTCACACTCATCATCCTAAGAAAAATCTTTCCTTAGGATTTTTAAGAATTATAAACACTTTTTACTTTCTCTAGAGATGAAATGATTCAGGACAACCACTTATTTAGTTAACCTTTGGAGATCTTTGATTGTTCTTAGCATCTTCATATTAATAAGTGTTTTAATCTTATCTGGGTTTGCATCAATCCCCCTTTGATTAATAATAAAACATAAAAAATTTCCCGCGTCAATGACCAACACACACTTCACGAGATTTAGTTTCATTCTGTAATTGTACATTATATCAAAAGTTCTCTCTAGGTCGGCCACATGTGTATCATCTTTCATACTCTTCATTAGAATATCATATACATACACCTCCATCGTCTTTCCAATTTGATCTTCAAACATTTTATTGACCAACCTTTGATAGGTTTCCCCTAAATTCTTCCAGTCTAAAGGCATTACCTTGTAGCAGTAGGTTCCTTTATTATTAATAATGGAAGTCTTTTCAGCATCCTCACTATGCATTGAAATTTAGTTATACGCGAAGTAATCATCCATGAAGCTCATAATCTCATGTCCTACTATTGTTTCCACCATTTGGTCAATCCTAGGTAATAGAAAGCTATCATTCAGTCAAGACTTATTGAGGTTTGTGAAAACAACACACATCCTCCATTTTATGTTCTGCTTAGGTACAATGATGGCCTTAGAAAGCCATTCTCGTTACTGGGGTTCTTTGATGAAGTCTGCGGTTTCCAACTACTTTACCTTGTCTTGAATCACATCATACCGATCTCTTGTAAAGGTGCGTCACCTTTGTTTTCCTGTCTTAGAATTTTCATTTATGTTGAGCCGATGGTAGATAATTTTGGGGTCAATCCCCAACATATCTCTATGACTCTAGGCAAATATACTTTACTGCTTTCTAAACAACTTAATTAATTTTTCCTTTATTTTTTCTATTAGGGACGAGCTGATTTAGATTATTTTTTTGGTTAATCCTCATTAAGGAAGATAGATTCTACCTTATTGCAAGGCTTTCCATTTTTTAGTATTCTTTCATCCCTTGGGTCAGGGGTATCAATGTTATAAGAAGTTGTCTTCCTCTCGTGGGCTTCCCTCACGTGACTCGAGGTGAAGTAGCAATCTTGGGCCTCCACTTGATCACCTCTCACTTTACCTACACCATAAGGAGTCAGTAATTTCATTATTTGGTGTACAATGGAAGGCATAACTTCAAATTATTTTAGTGCTACTCTCTCCAGGATGATATTGTAGGTTGAGAAGACATGTTCCTCCATTACAAAGAAGCTGACTTTCCTGGTCAAACACTTCATCCAGATCCCCATGCATACGTCAGTTTCGAAGACTCCTAATGGGTGAACTTTCTCTCCATTGCATCCAATTAAAGGATTATGGTAAGGGACCATACCATATCAACTTTTTGAGCTTTCTCGTCTTAGCTTCAATCTCAACAGAGTTTTCCTCGACTCTTTCTGGTTCTGTTTTTGCTTTAACTATATGATCCTTCCTATCGGCCGACTTAGTACCACCACCTATTAATCCATCAAAGATCATTTTACACAAAGTAAATCCATTCAAAAATTACCTTTACAATTGACAGTTTTGCTGGAAGATCTGGATCACCATCGCCTCTTTCGTCTTATTCTTCCTCATTTTTGTTTGCTCGAATCTCTTTTCTCGACTTATTAACCTTTCGTTCGTTAAAAAATTTCCTCCCCTCATCTCGTCCACCACTCTTATCTACACACTTTATCAGTTTTCCCTATTTTGACAGTTTATCTATCTCGTATTTTAGGGCGAAGCAACGATCAATCATGTGTCTGTGGTCTTCGTGTAGCTCGCACCATTTACTTTTATCTCTCTCGTGGGGTGAAGATTTTATCTTTTCAGGCCATATGAGTTCCCTTTTATCTTTTATTTCATTTAATTTATAAGAGAAACTTTTCTAATATTACTCATAGCATAGGCCTTGTATATTTTAGCCTAGTTTGGCATATCCCGTTACAAACTATCACGCATTATCACGGCAAACCGACATCAACATTCAAGACTTTCCTATATCCCACAAAGGTCTAAAGCTGTTTAGGAATTTAAACATAAATTTATTTTGGGATGTTTTATTTTTATTAAATCTAAAACAAAAAATTTTTGTTTTAAAAATCGATGCATTTCTATTTTAAAAATTATTTTATCTATGTTCGTCTGCCTCGTTCAAATGAGAAGGCCTTCTCGTTCGAATGAAATGTTAATTCATTAGAAAGGTTACTCGATATCTTCATCTACTCGTATTTGACGGGGCGTACTATTTGTCATTGTTTGAAGGTCGTTTTAAGCCTTTTGATGTGAGATAGAAATATCGTTCGATTGAGATCCAGTTTTGTTCTAACGAGTTGCTATTCTCGTTCTAATGAGCCACATTTTTCATTCGAACGAATCGTCGCCTCGAAATTTATTCCAAATTTATAAATATATGTTTTGAGTCCAAATTTTGTAAGTCTTTTGAAGGAACACTTTCTGAATACTTGTTCCAAAAGTTTTCAAAGTTTTGTGTTATTAAAACACTTTTGATTCATAACATACCCCCCAAAAATAGTTTTTGAGAATTGGTTCTTTCGCTTGTGGATTGCCTGGAGACAAGTAGTATTCTTTAGATATTTTTGAAGACTAGAAAGTTGTACTTGTGGATGGTAATCAAGTAGTATTATGTGACACCCCGCCTAATCAAATACCGGGCGATCACTCCTATATCAAATTATAACAGGAGTCTCATATGGATCATTCTTAGCATCACTGTCGAAAATTCATTTAATTACTAATAACCTATTAGGTCGGTGTCAAAATTTTACTTTACTACTCTTTTTAATAATTACAAAATTTAAAACATCCACACAGTTTATGCGTAAATGAAACTGAAATGAAATATAATAACCGAACACTCGGTCAAAATATACAACCATATCGAATGCTGTACTCAAAGAATAAATAAATGTTGTTGGGTTATTAACCCGAATGTTTATACAATACCTCCTATTTAGAGTACAAGGATAGAAGCGTCTATCGAGAACCTGCACGCATCCACAACTGCTGCAGCTGACGTCTGACTCGAAAGATGTGTCATCCAGGCGTCCCTGTGTCTGGACACACACACACACACACACACACACACACACAGATATATATATATATATAATATAATATAGCAAGAAAGGAAAAGTAGATAAACGGGTCAGAGCCCGTGTTTTGAAAATATTTAGCAAGTGCATAAATGCCTTATTTTTAGAAAAAGGTTTTGTCTCATATTTAAATTTGGTATCGCACTCCCATGAGATACCCCTCACCTCTCCACTAACAGTCCACTCCTAGCGTATCCCTCTAAACATCCTAGTCAAGCTACCCTGCTAAACTAGTTTATCACCCAACCACTATCAACCCTAGATAGTCCAAGTAATGTACTAAGGTCTAAACTTCTCCCCAGTCTCAGCACTAAACCATGTTCATGCATAGGGTGTCTCGCAAAGTGAAATCCAAAGAAGGAACCCCCCGATACACTACTATGCGGCAAGGTCGATTGTCGAGATCCCCCAGTCCCTCAGTACAGAATATATAACTATACATATATACACCATATAATAAATCTTATTATAAGAGCACTAAGGATTAAACTTTTCCCCTGTTTCAGCACATTGCCATATTCGTGCGTGGGGTGTCTCGCAAAGCAAAATCCAAACAAGTAACCCCCCCCGATACACTACTACGCGGCAAGGTCGATCGTCGGGATCCATTAGACCCTCGGTACTCGATTCATCCATATATATATATATATATATATATATACCATATACATCCGGATCTATCTCCCGGAATGAGAATTCATATACTTTATTTCCATTTATATCAAAACTCTTCATTTCCTTTCTCATATCCAGGAAATGTATTTCAAAGCCAACTCATTATCATGAATTGCTTTAACAAAATATATACCCTTTTTAAAAGCCAGTTTTATTATCATAAAAATGCTTTTCCATTTCATAACATCCCATTTCCCTTCTCATAGCCAGGAAATGTATATAAATGCCATTTTTATTATCATAAAAATGCTTTTCAGACCACATGCTTCTATTTCTCTTCTTCCATCCAGGAAATGTAATTAAAGCCAATTTATTATCATAAATTGCTTTAATACCAATAATGTCCCACATTATTGAAAACACTTATATATATATATATATATATATATATATATATATATATATATATATATATATATATATATATATATATATATCATATAACGCATTCTAAGACCGCCCGCCCGGGCGCGCCCCTAAATGACCATCATCTTCCAGTGCCTATCAATTAGGACACCTGGGCACCTATACGCAAGACGTCGGGAAGCGGTCATATGCCTGCGGGCTAGTCATAACCACACCCGGAGTTACCTAACCATCGCATAAAACATAACATAAACGCTCATATGGCCTAGGACTATATCCACCCTGCATTCACTAGCCAGGGGGCCTCACCTCACGCGCGAACTTGCCTTATGATGTCATTTAGAGAGGGTGTTAACCATAAATTATTAATTATGAAAATCATTTCTTTTCCATTTTGAAAACATTCATACTTTATTTTCAAAATCATTTACATCATATCATATATACTTTAATCACATAGTATATATATATGGCCATATTTGCCAAACCATCTATCGATGACCAATAATACCAAAGATTCTTTCAAAGAATCATAATCATGCATTCATATTCGCATGATACTAAACCCAAAGTATTTCCTTACTTTGATAATCAATACATACCTAAATCCCATCTACGGATTTATTGGATATCTCCAATTATACCATTCCTCACTAAGCGAATATATACCTATATTTCCAAATCAACATTTAACTCCCCAAACTCTTAAGGGAAGAAAACTGGCCATTCTGACCAAAGCGAATCGATTCGCCCAAATTGCGAATCGATTCGGGTGTGCAAATCGATTCGGCCCCCAATCCAAATCGATTCGGAAAGTGTTCTGCAAACACGTCCTTAATGGCGAATCAATTCCGTCTATATCCGAATCGATTCGGCCCACTGCATAATTACAGATCCCCTTAGGCAAATCGATTCGGCCAAGACCCGAATCGATTCAGCCTATTTAAGGGGCACTGTTTGGGCGATTTTTTTTTCAATCTCCAAAATACCCCAAATATCAATCCAACCTCCATTTAAATTATAACTCAGATTTATTCCTACAAACCCAAGGTTATAATATCTCCTCAAATTCTTTAAAGGTCCTAACAATCCTTTTGAGAACCCCTAATATTTATCTCCAGTAATTTCTGACAAACGATTTCGATCTCGGATAACTTTTCGTAGAAAAATCACTATAAATCCAAAAAAAAAATAGAAAAATACGCGGTCAGCTCCCACGCGACCGCATCGAAAAGATCTACAATTTTTATTTTTTGACCAGGAGTCGAATCGATTCGTATTAAGGCTTAATCGATTCGAAAAGATGCAAGTCACTATTCATCGTCTTCTCCGAGACGGTTTCGGCCATCAAAGCTTCTCCCAAGCTTTTGTCCCCTCACCCAGCATCCTACAACCTCAACCAACTACAAATACACATATATTAAGGGTTCTAAAAATCCTACAACCCTAAACCACCAATTTATTTCGATTAATTTCTAAGTTTCTCCAATTATGAAATTATAGGGGTTTATTGGTTTTAACTCCCGAAAACCCGTTTTATCCACGAATACCCAACCCAAAATATTTATGGTTTGTTTATACCAAACTACGATATGAGATTTATGCTCAAAAGTAAATAAAGCAAGTAAACACTTGCCTCGTGGATACAATCCGACGACCTCGAGCCGAATCCCGCCGAGTTTGGACGGAACCTCCCCTTTTTTCCTCTTTTCTCCTCTCCTCTCACTCTTCTCTCTCTTTTATTTCTTTATTTCTTTCTATTTTCCTTCCCCTATCCCTCTTTTTATAAGAAGAAAATGGTTTTAACCCTTAAAACCCAAAAATGACTCGTTTACTCAATTACGAGCCCGTTTAACTCTAAAATTCCCCGAAACTCAATTTTGAGAATCGGACACTCTTTTCTGACTATCTCGGACATTCCGAGACTCACGGCGCAGTCGAAATTTCCATCCGAGGTACTTGAACGCAAATTACTATTCTAACCCATATAACTTAATGCGGGTTTTCTAATTAAAATCTTACCTCTTTTGTCGCTTTACTCAACTGCGACATATAATTAAAATACTTCGACCTATTTAATCCCAAAAGAAATTACAACACCCATCGAAAATCATTAAATCCTCAAAACTCCCAAAAATTACTATTTTGAGAAATTCTCCAAATTATCAATTTATATCCAATTATGGATTTTAATTGTCTCCAAAAGGACGAGTTGTTACATATTATAAGTTGACTGTCTTGTACTTTGTTTAAAGTGATGAATAAAGGTTTTGCCCTGAAAATGGATTTTTTCTCAATCATCGTGTCCTTGAATGCATAACATATTAATATTATTTTGAACACATATTTGACTTCATAACTAATTTAATCAAAGATTAAAATTGGTTTAAAATTATTTTTGTATGCTTGGGAATTAAAATTGTTAAAAATACTTAAATAGTTTTTTTGTTTGTGGCCATATTTGTCAAGCACATTTATTTTCGCATTCCAAAAATGGTATTAGAGCCTTCCACTCTTACAAGTGGTGTCAGAGCATATTTACCACCTTTATCAAAATGGTATCCGAGCAGGTTGCACCAAGTTATCTCGTGATCCTGAATTTTTAAAAAAAAATTCCCATTAGTACCTTCTCTTACATATTGGTACCAGAGCGGGTGACATTAATTTACCGTGTAGATCCTTGTATAGTTCAATTTAGGGTGGTTATTTATTCATCTCTCTTGTGTTGACTTATTTGTTTTTCCCTCGATGGATTCCCATAGTTTTGACGACTTAAATCATTTGAATTTGAAGTTTACTAAAAGAATTAAAATTCTTGAAAAAAAATCCTTTTAAAGCAGTAATGGAACTTTTACAAATTGTTCAAACTCAAATAGATTTTTTCGTGAAAAACTAGTGGACATGGATCCTAATTTTAAAAATTTAGAATTGTCCAAGAAGGAGAGTGATGATAGAGTCCGACTTTTAGAGAAAGAATTAGAAGACTCAAAATTTCTAGGGTTAGTTTATGTTCCATTGAGGATAATGATAATTAATTAGTGAGTTTAAGGCATGTGAGAATACTCTTAGGGATAAGCTTTCTTGCATTGAGGGGGAGCGAGATAACCGTCTACGAATGATTAACAATTTAAAGAAGGAGTCACTAAATTTGTAATAGTCAAATTCTTTGCTTGATCCTAAAAGTTTGAAGTTAAAAGATTATTTCAAAGACTCGAGTAGTGTTTGTAGTAATGGTACTAGCTCCCATATTTCTAATGCTTCCATTGTCAAAGCCAAGATCATTGTTTGTTTTATAGGGTCAATCGCATCAAGGGACGTTAGAAAAGGTCAAACCTTAGGTAACATTCCTCGAGTTTACACATGTTCGAATTGTGGTAAGAAAGGTCACCCTACAGCATTTTTTTATGATCTTGGAGCAAGTCTTATGAAGTTTAAGTCTAGTGTCCTATTGGTTCCTGAATCCTGACACGATATGCATACATATATTTGGGTTAGGAAATCCATTTTAGAGACGTTAAATGCTAGGTTGGTTGATTCTCACATGCTTGCTCATGATTCCTCACATGCTATATCTTATGGATGATTGCGTGCGTGATTTTGTTTGTCATACTACAGTTGTGCTTCATGATATATGTTTTCTAGGGTTATGACATGTGTATCTTTTATATTATATTTTTCTTTTATTGAGTCATATTGGAAAAATATAAAAAGATGTTATTTTAATAGTTTTTTTAAAATACAAAAAGATTTTTAGTTTTTGTGTATTTAAGTTTTACACATTTTGTATGGCATGTTGGTGTGTTTAAATCCAATTCACTATGTACTTTCCATGTGGCATGGATATTTTGTTACGATGGTAGATACTTAAATTGTTCTTAATCATGCTTGCATGGAGTTTCTTTGAACTAGATTTTCCTTTTGGATTCGACTTTGTATATTCCTCTGCACACACATGCATGGGCTTTTTGAACATTAACTTTACATGTATATTTGAGCTTTTCTAGATGTTCTCCCACTAATTTTGTCATCTACATGTCTTTTGTGACTACAGAAAATTTGTGTATGTAAGAACTGTTACCCGTGAGAGATTTTGTGTGGTATTGAAAAAAATATGAGTGTTCATGGGAAGGGGAGGCGAAAGTATCAAATCTCCTTTGCGTGAAAGCCACCGTTGGAAAGAGACCAATGAAAAGATTAAGGGAAATAAAAATAGATAAATTTCCAAAAAGGGGCCAACATAGATTGATAATTAAAAACAAATACCTTCAGAAGAATAGAATAATGAAAAGAAAAGAATAGAAATATGAAATATGCTTATCTTTTGAGGGAGTTTAGTTGAAGATCAACGGGTTTGCATAATGAATCATAGTTATGCTTATTTTGTCATGACACTATTGATTTGTAGAATCATTAGAATTATAGGCTTGTGTGCATTGTGCTTGTTTGTTCTTTAAAGTTCACTTTATTTATCACTTGAGGCCGAAGCTTAGTTTGATAAAGTTTTGCGATCAATTAGAACTTGTTGAACATATTTGAGTGTTTGGGTCATAATTAATTTGTATATAGTTCACGCACATTCATTCCATCCCACGAGTTTAGACACATCGATACTATGCTAATGTCTAATGCTTATGTGTTTTGTATCGACTTTTGTGTTCGTTTATACCTATATACGTGTGCCGATTTTTTTTTGTATATTTTGCACATATTATATATGGTATCATATTGTATTTGTAATATTTACCCGTTTTGAAAAAAAAAAATGAAAATTTTCAAAGATAGTTAGTTGAGATTTTCCTTTCGGATTATCATTACACGCGCGTTGTTTACATATCTATATGATGATATATAACGTCTTCTATGTGATGCTTTTTACTGCATGTTTAGGCTCTACTCCCTTGTCTATTTTGGACAAAAATGGGGAGAACAAACTACGGGGATTTGATAAGGAGTTTGATTTATGGGGGAGATAGTATTATGAGTTTTTGATTTTATTTTATATTTCAAACTCAATGCATCATGGGATATTTTCTTTGTTTCATGTGTGTAAGTATATAAAGGAAGAACATATTACACCGCGTGAAGACAAATCTATGACAGGAAGAACGGGGAGAGTTTGAAAATAAAGAGACTTATACTAGTCCATTCTAGGGTTGGGAAGGATGTTAGATTTGTTTTGTCATTTATAGAGTTATGTTGATGTAATTTGAATTTTGGTTAGTTTTATTTGTTTTTGTACCAGGATAGTCATAGGGGGAGATTTGTATGATTTTTTTTTTCTGATATTGCTCATAGTATAGGCCTTGTATTGTTTTAGGCTAGTTTGACATATCCCGTTACAAACCATCACATACTGTCACAGAATATCGACATCAACATTCAAGACTTCCCTACATCACATAAAGGTATAAAGATGTATAAGAATTTAAACTAATTCATTAAATTTATTTTGGGACATTTTATTGTTATTAAATCTGAAATATGAATTTTTGTTTTAAAAATCGAGGCATTTCTATTTTAAAAATTATTTTTTCTACGTTTTCGTGCCTCGTTCAAATGAGAAGACATTCTCGTTCGAATGAGATGTCAAGTCGTTAGAAGGGTCATTCGATATCTTCATCTGACGAGCATCTAACGAGGACGTACTATTTGACATCATTTGAAGTTTGTTTGAATCCTGTTCAAATGAGATATCAATATCGTTCGAATGAGATTTATTTTCATTATAACAAGTTGTTATTCTTGTTAGAACGAGCCTCATTTTTATTCTAACGAACCGTCGCCTCAAAATTTATGTCGAGTTTATAAATAACTATTTTGACACAAAATTTTGTGAGACTTTTGAAGGAACACTTTATGAATATTTGTTCCAAAACTTTTGTGTTGTTAAAACACTTTTGATTCACAGCACACATCCCCAAAAATAGTTTTTGTGAATCGGTTAAATACTTAGATAGTTTAGTATCCTTTCATACACCTTGTGGAGAAGTACCTCCATGGATGACTTGTGAACTCAGAGGGATCACTGCTGAAGAAGAAGGCTGAGGCTGATCGATGGATACTGAGAGCGAATCTGTCACTTGTGGGATGCTCGGAGAGAAGTAGTATTCTTTAGATATTTACAAAGACTCGCGCATATACTTATGGCCGGTAATCAAGTAGTATAAGACGACTATTTTGTAATTTGTCTAAAGTGCTGAATAAAGGTTTTGACCTGAAAATGAATTTTTCCACAGTCGTTATGTTCCTGAATAGGTAGCATATTCATATTATTTTGAACACATAGTTGCCTTCATAACTAATTGAATCAAAGATTAAATTTGGTTTAAAACTGGTTTTATATGCATAGGAATTAAAATTGTTAAAAATACAAAAATAGGTTTTTTATTTGTGACCATCCTTGCCAAGAACATTTATTTCCACATTCACAAAGTGGTATTAGAGCCTTCCTCTCTTACAAGTGGTGTCAAAGAATATTTACCACCTTTATCATAATATCAAGTCCGAGCTTATAGTTAACGGAGTATACTTGGCAAACTTATCATCGTCCAAACTCTTATACCCTTCTTTATCTTTGTTTTGGTTGGACTTACCATTTCTTGCTTCCTTGACGTCAACTCTCTTGGACTCCATAGTCTCCTATGCATTCATGATTCTCCCGACTGCACCCAGAAGTTCTGTCGTGGACTTTGGGGGATCCTTAGATAGGTTTCATTGGAGTTTTCCTTGTAGAGCCCATTAATGAGGGTTGTCACTTAATACTCTTATCGTAATCTTCCACCTACAACTTCTCCTTATTAAAGAGAGATATGTACTCCATCAGAGGTTCATTCTTCCCATGTTTGACATTCAGCAGATCAGTTACACACTTTGTCGATTTGATCCCAAAATAGAAGTTGTGGATAACTTGTTCTGGAAGCTTCTTGAAATTCTATATAAATCCTCTTGGTAGGTCGATATACCACACATGCGATATGCCTATAAGAGTGCTGGAGAAATCCTATCACATCATTTCATCAGGAGTTGAGTAGATGTCGGAAGCCGATTGATACATCTTAATATACTCGACGGCTTGAACTTTACAGGAGTGGGGTAACTGGTGATATTCTTCACCAATGGAGATCCTCCATATATCCCATGTTTTTAGGGTCTCGATCTCTTCATTAGATTGCCAATCTTGTCCTTTAGCCTCTGAATCAAACTGTTCCAGGGCTTTTCCTCTTGCACTACATTGTCTCCTCTCACCCAAATAATAACAACCTCAAAACCTAGTTCTCTATCAATAGATCCCAGTCTTTTATTAACTTATTTGTGATCCTCTCTTTCCTTTTCTCATCTAGGCCTTTTTTCATTATGATGACCAGTAACACGCGTGCCTCTAATGCTATGAGGGAGTCAGTCTCATCCGACTTCACCCCATGGATTGAGATGATAAAAGTTTGACCCCCTATTTACTCTATCAAATGCCAACCCTCTCTGATGACTTATATCGGACACTTTTTCCTGGGTAGGTTAGTGATGGAGTAGCCTTGGGCTGATAAGAAGTGTCTGAGACTTCATACCTCTCCTAGGATCCTTCCTCATCACAGGGCAAGTCGTCCAGGAATTTTTGAACTTGCTTTCCAAGGTGAAGATAATGTGTATTAGTTACATCCCTCCTCCTTAGTTGGTGGTGTGACTCCTTTGTTGGAGCTACGTGTGGTCCCCCTAGTGCCGAATTCGTCGCCTCCTTAGATTTTGAAGTTAACAGGTTGACACTATGATTATTTGGAATTATTCTCATCATGTCTTACTTAAAGACCAAGAACTACTATTGCATTTGCTTCTCGCTTGCCATAAGGGATCATCGTGATTCCACAACGTTGACCCTTTTAAACTGTTGAGGCAGTTAATTAGAGCTATCCCCATCATTACAAGGTGGATCAGTGGCCATCTCAGGAAGAATTATCTAAACAACAAAGAAAAGTAGAGGAAACAACAAAAAATTGGAAACAAGGTAAATTAATGGATCTTAACCCATACTTAACTCAATCTCCTTCAATGGTGATTCAACTCTAGCAATGATGGATCTGGATCAATGCCATAGACAAGGAGGAGAGCAGTCAAGCTAAGAAGATGAATAAAATAAAGTCTTTTTCTATAAACGGTTCCAAAAAATGACGATACAGAATATCACCCAGAGATATGTTCAGCTCAATTTTTAGATTTGTATAACTATGATGAGGCAATACATCAACATAACAAGTATATAGCAAGTGAAGAGGATAATAAATAATGAGAAGAGACAAATTTAAGTAATTCAGCCTTGGCCTATATCCACGGTGCAAGATTATAAGTGTTTTCACTATAAAAAAGGGCTAAAAATCTATTAGAGTTTTGTACAAGCTCTCTCTTTCTCTATCTACAAATGCGGTATAAAAGTAGGGTTAGCTGATGATCGATCCTTGCAAAGGATAATGAATAATGCCTTTTATAGTGTTGGGGGTGAGCAATATCACCCCCTAGCATGCAGTTTATGTGTATGAGATGAAATATCCAATGAGATTGTGAAAGCTGTACAATGTAATGCATAAATCATGATGCGTGAATATTCCCTTTATATGGGGTTGATATGCCATAGCGATCCTTGTCACGTGTGTCAATATTTTTCTTATCACATGTTCCACGTAAGTAAACTATTTCGGAGTTGGGGAGTCTCAACTGGATGAGACTATTGAAGTACAATAGTACAAAGGCAGGGCCGAGGACGAACTTATTTTATTCTTGGCAGGTGTAGTTGATGGCGAGGTCTCAACCTGGCACAAGTATCGAAGGCTGACACTGTTGAGGCTGATATAAGATTCCCACTATCTGTAAGACTAGCAGTGTATTAAATGATTAATGCCGACAGTCACTATAAGTGGGTCTCAGAGGTCAAGACTATAGAACCTACCCTTAGGGTAAGGAGTACTGTATGTGATGAGTCGAAGGTGGATGGTGAGGGGACATGTTGTCATTGTAGGTCTCATCTAGACGAGACTAGACTTATATATATATATCAATTTTAACTTTAGTTCAATGAGTTTAGGCTTGTCATTCAAATGAGCTTCAATCGACATGTTTCTTCATGGCATAAATGTTTTGTGAGAGGTTGTTTGATCCTCGTTCAAATGAGAATTTGGATATCGCTAAAATGAAATACCAAATTTGTTCAAACGAATTAGTGTTTTCATTCGAACGAATTGCCTTGAGGTGCGTACCGTTATCTTTTACTTATATTTTATAAATTACGGGCACAACAAAGTTATTTTCAAGGGAAGGGTTTTGAAAATAAATTTCTATATCAAACCAAGAGCCTCTTGTAACCCTAATTTAAACCCATGTTTTGAGATCCAAGGATTAAGATAATATCGTGTTTGAGATCTTAAGTTTCTTGCACCAAGAACACATTTACTTTACGTCTTTGTAAGAGTTCATTTTGTATGGTGGAATCCATGTTGATGCGGTGATGATTTTATAGACAAGATCGGTGGACACCAAGACGAATGGGGCGCATGTGTTATGATGATCGCGGGTAGATTATTACATTGTTGCTGTAAAGAAGGTTCAAGTAATGAAGACTAAACCAAGGCTTGAAGGCATCAAGTCAAGTTGAGTAAGTATCTTTGTCACTATTATATAAGTCATATATCATAGTTAATTTACTTATGCTCAGGCGTCCGAGATTTTTCTAGTTGTGGTGTTTCCTCATACATCACGACATTGTGGACTGATTTTTATTTTAATCTTTCAAATCTTCTAGATTCATTCTTAGGTCATGATAAAATTGGTCAATTGTTTACATAACGGGTGTTTAAAGGTGCGTGATTAAAATTGGATTAATTTCTTATTCGATTAATTTGTTAGAAAATTTAAAAAATTGGTATTTATGTGTTGCGTCCCTTTTTGAACTTGCTTAATCATTTCTCAAATTAGTATCAGAGAGGTTTACACTAAGCTATTGCATTGATCATGTTTTAGAGAAGTTTTAGAGTTATTTTTTTTGTTTCTAGAAATGGATCCTCGAATTGACAATTCTATAGTAATTTTGAATGATGAGGATGATTTTGATATACGAGAAAAGTTTAATGAGCTTCATAGTCGCGCTGAAAGGTTAAATAAGTTGAATTTGAAAATTGCAAAAAGATTAAAACTTTTTAAAAGAAAATTTGTCTTTAAAAAGAGAGAATGAATTTTTGCAAACTATTCAAAGTCAATGAGATATTCTTTATTAAAAGGATAAAGAAATTAAATTGGAGGCTAGGCTGAAAGGACATGTCGTACAAGATAATAAGAAATTAATGGAGAATTTAAGGGCATGTGAAAACTCTCTTAGGGATAAGCTCAAATACACTAAGGGAGATAGAGAGATAACCTTCTAAAAATGATATATAATATGAAAAAGGTGTCCCTAAAATTTTATGAGTCTAAGTTTTTTCTTGAGTTGAGAATTGTGGAGTTAAAATGAATTAGAGGGAAAATTAAAAGACTCAAGTCGTATCAAATTTGATTTGAAATCTTGGTTAGAGAAGTTGGATAATATTTCAAGCACCGTCCAAATAAAAAATGACAAGATATAGGACAATCAACCCTTGCTAAGGATGTTAGAAAAGGTTAACCCAAATTTAACATTCCTTGTTTTTTAGATTTGCACACTATGTGGTAGGAAAGGTCACCTTAGTAAGTTTTGTTATGATATTAGAAGTGGTCCTAGGATATCTGGATCATGTGTCACCATGGGTACCAAATCCCGAGGTGTTACGTTTTCATCTATTTGGGTTAGGAAATATGATTTGGAGGCATTGAATGTTATACTTGTTGATTTTCTTATATTTTACATGATTCATCACATGATATATCTTATGAGTGATTTTGTTTACATGTTTTTCATACACCAGTATTTGTGCTTCATGACATATGTTATGATTAGTTGTATAATGTTTGTGTCTTTTTTATTTTTATTCTTCGTTTTTTGAGTGTGTAAGAAAAAATACAAAAAGATTTTATTTGTATAGTGAGTCCTTTTTGACAACTTTTAAAACACACAAAAATTTTTTTCTTTATGTTTCTTTAGTAGTTTTACACATTTCGTGTGACATATCAGTATGTTTAAATCCCATTAATTCCAAGTTTTCCATGTGGCTAAGACATTAGAGTGTGGTTTACAATTCTTTGGATTGTTCTTAATCATGCATGTCTTGGATTTGTTTGAATTTGGTTTTATTAAAAAATTCATCAAGTATATGCCTTCACGGATACCTCCACGAGATCTTTTGTATTTTATCTACTTATGTTGCATGAGCTATGTGAGGTGTTCACCTATCAATCTTGTCAATACATATCTATATATCACATGTGAGAATGTTCTTAGGAATAAGAAAATAAGAGCGTGCAATGGATAGGATTATGGAGGGATTAAATCTCCTTTCCATAAAATTCCATCATTGAAATGTGCTTTTGAAAAAGAAAAGAACAAAGAGGCAAAAAAAGGAGAAAAAGAAAGTTTGCCCATGCCAATATTTAGAATTGGTCATCAAAATATAATATCTTCAAAAAAAGAGAAAAAATGAGTATCTATAATTTTAAGGGTGTTATAAGTTGAAGATCAATGGGTTTTCATAATGATTCATAGTTAATTATTAATGTTTGATGCTATTGTTTTGAGAATTATCAATATTTTCTAGACTTGTGTGTATTTAGTCTCTTTCCTCATTTTGAGTTCACTCTATTTATCGTAACAAGGAAAATCTAAGTTTGATAAATTGATGCGATCAAATAGAAATCGTTGGAATATCTTGAGTGTTTGGGATATATTTATTTTGTTTTCTATTCCTCACCGCTTCACTCTGTACCACATTTGGTTTAGACACATTATGTCATACGAGTGAAAAATTTATGTTTTTTCTGTCGGTTATGGTTATACCTATATATTCAGTGAATTCTTGTTATATGTGTTTATATATATGTTTTGTTTTGTTTTAGAGTGTTTTCATTGCATTTAATCCATGTTCATCATATATGATTAAATTGGTATCATATACTTCAAATTTGTATCATATCGGTATCATATATTTAATTGATTGGATTATTTATGCTTGTGTTTCCTAGTGTGTTTATTGTTGATGTTTCACTTCACATTATATGATATGGCTTCTTACTTTATGATAATATGTATCAAATAAGGGGGAGTAGTTTTTTTTATATAATGCAACTTTACCTTTGTATATTCTCATAAAAGGGGGAGAATTTTGCCCTATGGGGGAGATATTTTAACAAAGGGGAGAGTTTTTCATATGCGGTTTATATGTTATATTTTCTTTATATTTGAAAAGTTTGTTAAGTGTGTAGGTTTAAGCGATGATGAGGAAAAGTTTTACAAGAGCAAGGCTACTCAACAGACAGAGTTGGTTAAGTGGAGTTCTGTTTGACCACAAAACTTTATAAAACTAAGATTTTGACACAAATGACAAGATAAAGTGAACTCAAAAAATAAAAAAGCACAATGAACACTAGCCAATATTAATGATTCTATAAATAAATAGCTCCATGACATGATAAGAATAACTTTGACTCATTGTGAAACCCGTTTATCTTCTACTATAAAATTCTCAAAAGACAAACATATGTCATATTTTTTCACTCAATTCTTTTGAAGATACTATTTTTCAAAATCAAACAGACAAACTAGTTGGCCTTTAATATTTTCTTTTGCCTCTTATTTTTAGGATCTTGTGAAAGGTGTCTTTTTCGCATAGGCCTTTCATGTGCACCCTCATGATTACAACAAAAATTAAAAAAAAAATAAGGGCAATTGTTCTTACATGAACAAATCCCAAATAGTCAATAGATATATAGATGAAAAGAGTGATAGGAGAGCATCTCATTTAGCTCAAATATAACATGCCAAGTTAAAGTTTAAAAGATCTCGTGCATATGTGTTTGGAGGCATATACAAAGTGAATCCATTAAATAAATCAAGGTCAAACAATTCCATGGAATCATGATTAAGAACAATCTAATCATTGAAAATCATAATAAAATTTCCTAGCTACATTAAAACATAGAGTGAGGTGGATTCAATTTTCGGATTAAGGATTGAGTCGTAGAGCTTGACGACCTGGTTTTTTTTATTTTTTGTTTTGTTTTAGAATTGCCAAAGGCGGGATTTGTAAGAGAAAATTTCACAATGTGTTAATTTTGAAATATGTTTACTATAAATTGGTAATATTGACCTAATTCCATTTGGACAAAACAACTTGCCTCATAGGTTAGGATTGTTTTTGGTTGGTTCTTCATACCTATGATGTATTGAAGACCTTAACAGCCTAATTAAAGCAACATAAACTTTTGTGTCAATTTTTATCTTTATCCTTGGGATCTCAAAAAAGGTATAAATGGTGTATAAGGTTGATCCCTTGTTTTCATGTTTGGTTGTTTAAGTTTTATTGAGGCAATTTTTGAACAATGATTTTTAAAAGAAAATATTTTTGGTTTTAAATTCTGTTAAAATGAACTTTCAGTATCATTCAAATGACATTAACTATTTGGTTAGAATTAATTTAACTTTTGTTCAAACAAGTTTAGGCTTCCCATTCAAATGAGCATCAATCAACCTTCGATCGAGATGTTTCTACTTAGCAGAAATTTTACATGGGAAGATCGTTACATCATCTTTTAAACGAGATCTCCCAAAATCATCTCGACCAAGGATGAGGTATAAATATTTACCCGTCTGAGATATTGGCATAAGATGATATTAGATTACAAGGATAAAAAATAATGGCATTCAAGAGCTAGAAATAAAGAAAGCATACACCAGTAATAGAAGTATTCGAGCAAGATATTACAAGTCCAAAAATGATAAGTATCTTCATTCAAATATAATGTTCGAAATGCCCTTACAATGAAAAAGCATCGAAAGAAAGGAAATAAAAGAATAATAAGACCTAGATTATTGTAACTAGCTTGGCCTTCTTTCTCTTTCACCTTATCTTATTAAACTATGCCCTTGTTCAGTCTCATGGCCTCTTTTCCTCACTTAGCTCCCTTTTTAACCTGACTGATGCCTAAAGCTTCACCCTTCTCTTTATCCCACTTTGGGGGGAACCTGGATTGTTCTCACTGAAGAGCGTAGACTCATAAGGGATTTCTTCCTTGACCAAGGTCCCGTCCTAACATTTATTGGAGGAGGACTTACAAAGGTAACACAATTATTTTCTATCCTGTACGAAGGTGTTATCCCACAATTGATTATAGGACTTGCCCTTAGCCTCTAAGTCCTCAAAGAAGGTCTAAGCTAACTCCTCAATAACCTTATCGAGATGATCATTCTTTAATTTAAGCTTAGTTATCTGGATTTTTTCTCCTTCCAATCGACCTCATAGTCCTTCTTCACATATTTTAGAGCGTTCTAGGACTCACTTAAAGCATGTTGCAAATCAATGTTGGCTTTGTCCTAGTCGGGCCTTTTTTCCAAATTATCAACAAAGTCCACCAGGAACTTCAAGAAAAAAGCCGATCAATAAAGTTAGTGAAACCCAAAAAAACTTTAAATAATATCCGAACTAAATTTAAGTACCCACCAAAGAGAGTGTTGAGCAGAATTAGAGACCAGTTGGTCGGCACGGAGGCAGGCCCCCCTCAATAGTCTTGGGGTCAAGTCAGTATTTTAGCCACCGACATTATGGAAGGGATCTTCTCAGTCGGCAAAGAAGCAATCGTAACACTGGTTCCAGTCCTGATCTTCTTCAAAGTTGGTCTTACAATTTGTTTTATGGAGTTGAATGGACCCCAAACTTTGTTTCTTTTAAAGTATTAGTATTCTAGAGAAGTCAATGCATCAGATTCCTCCAGCAGCTTGGAGATCATTTTTTCTCGTCCGCATATTTTCTTTTGAAGTAGAAAGAACCATAACATAAATTGAGGTAATATCTAGAAACTTAAAAAAGCCCCAAGTTCCCTCATTTGAAATGTCCTCACTATAAAAAGGAACATGGATTTATGGTTCTTTGCCTACTGGAATGGAAACGAATGAAGTAGTGGTGCATGTGTAATTAGGTAACAACGAAGTCGACCTTGGATGCTCGGCACGAATAGACAGAGGTTTATGAAGTTTTTAGACCTTTATTGATTAGTAAAAACTAACATGTGCTTGGTCGGTCTCCTTCTCCTTGAAAGGCTGAAGATTATAACACATTTCAAATTGGAAGTAGGAAAGTCATTAACTGGCAAGGCTCAACTTATGAGGAAAAATCATTATTAACACTACACCCTCCCAAATCACGTTACACATGCTATCGCCCTTTTATTAAACAACACAAAGTTTACATCATACCTCTGAAACACCGAGGAAAATTACAAGCGTGCCCTATATGCTTAAGGGGATGAAAAATGTTTTTTTCATCTTAAAAATTACGTAATATCGTCAGACCATCACTTCTATGATTGATCAAATCTCATTGTCGGCCGGCGTCATATTCAATGGGTGACCAAACCTCTGCACCTTATTCAGGATGTAAAGATTTGGGGAAAATCATGGTGGAATTATTCGACCTGATATGAGAAGTTAACACCAGTTCACTAGTCTTGATGAGCTATCACACCTAGGAGATAATAACTAAGGGAGGTAGATCGATGGAAATCTCATAATTTGATTCACTCTATCAAATCATAACAATAATCCAAGGTCATGGAGTCCCACACGACCGAGTCTCCTTATATTATCAATAAATGTAAACCACACCCATGAAAAAAGGCGCATGTAATCTTTATTATCAAGAATCGATCAATAAAGAGAGAAAGAATTACCTCGTGAATGTAAGCAAATTGACAAACCACATATAAATTGTATTGTATGATTATGATTTTTACTTTTTGCTCGGTTTAATTGTGTTTAATCAATTATGCTAGGATTTTGCCTCCTAAAACTACCTCTTCTTTGTTACAGGGTTGTAATTATCCTCGGGTGTTTCTCACTCCGATATAGGAGTTCCTTATTCGTTCCAGTCAAACAGTACTTATCCACAACATGACTAGAGAATTCACATAACACACCCACATCAGCTATAATTTAACCTCAGGGTCCGTTTGGTTCGGGATAAAATATATTTCAATGTGGTGAAAAGTAATATGGTGAAAAACATTTTCACCTATTTAGAATTAATTTTTTGTTGGGTTGACATTGTGAATGAGTTCACACCCTATAATTAATAAACTTTAAATAAGAATTGAGAAGAAAATTTTACTCTAAATAGATGAATGCGTATTTCATCATATTACTTTTCACCACGTTGAAATATATTTAATCCAAAGCAAATGGACCATAAGTATGTTTTTTGAACTCGAGAGCTCCGTCCCATTCCAAACCAACTAATAGGGAAAACAACAAATTAAGAAGTCCTAACAGCAATTTGATCTTCTTGGGTTTTCTTATATAGGTTTTTACGGTCTAGTCCTTTGAGTAATAATTTTGGACAAATAAAATGTCAAACAAATTTTAAATGATTAGGTCCATATATATATATATACCCCAAATTAAAAAAATTGATAGAACTAATCGGCTATTGGAGGGTTTCTTTGCAACTAACTACTATTCTTTAAGAATCCAAAATAACATCAATCATGCTTCTTTTTTCGTCTATCCAATAATTGATTACTACATTCTTAATCGATTCTACCTCTATCACTTGGCTCTATCATTTGTAAGTTTATCTTTATGACTAATTATTTTCTATTTTCGATCGATTATAATAGGTCAATGTACTTGGTTTTGATTCAATGAAATCATTGTAATTGCGTAATTCATGTGATTGAATAACTTTTTATACATTTTATATGAATATATTTTGATTTTGTATTTTTTATGTATTTATGTTTTGATTCAATCATATATATAAGTTTATATTTATCAATAATTGTTCTGTATCTCGATCATTTATAATATTTTATTGTATGTATTTCATTAAGAGTAAATGGCATCATTGTAATTTTTAGTTGCATGTGTTAAATGAACTTCAATATTCTCTGAATGATTTGATTTTGTATTTTTTAGGTATTTATGTAAAATGTTGTGTGTTTCGATGTATAAAAAAGATAAAATCAAAACACAATGTTAATATAATGGACATGTTTTAAGACTAGTTTGATGTGTGATACGTTTTTAGTTGACATTGAAATCACATGCCTACGTGGTTGTTGAAATTATTTAGTTCCTTTTTGGGCATTCGTCCATTCCAGCGAAATTACATAATTTCGACACACCACGTGAGCATGCTATTTCAATGTTGTCTCAAAATGCATTACGTATAGAATTATTGATGTTTAGTATTAATTCTAAATGTACTTGATTTTGAGTTGGCATTGAAACACCATTCATATGTTATGTGTGAAGATTAGTTGAATAACTTATGGATATGGGTCCGCATCAACGGAATTAATCAATTTGACATGTTATGTAAACATGCATTTTCAATCGGGTATCAGAATGCGGTGTGTATAATTACTGATGTTTTAATTGTGAATGTGCTCGTGAGTTCACACCAGCGACATTTATAATTATTCTTTAGTGTTCATTTCTATTTCCTTTTTGTGATTGGCAGTTTATAAAGTACACACACTATTTATAAAGTACACGTCAATGTTTTTTGAAAAAATATAAGTGTACTTTATAGCTTTACATGTAATTTAAATTTACTCTTTAGTATATACAAACATTTTGATATTTCATGAATTAAATTACTACTAATGTTTAACTATTAATCTTATTTTTACAATTCTTGACCTTGAAGTGAATAATTTTCGTATTTCTTTTAATGCAGGGCATTATGGTAAGTAGTAGAATAGGAAGGTGTTGTTATTTGGATAATATGGCTAGTATTAAAATATTTGAAGATAACTCATTAGATTTCATATTAAATGAGTGCTGTACTAGGTTTACTGATTTAGGAATTAGGAGTTTTTCATTGAGGTTTTCATTTGGTGATGAATCTCTGTTCATGTTGGTTTGTGACAATGATATCGTTGAATGTTGTTGTCCCAATTGATCGTGAAAGATGATTTCATTTGGATATATGTCATTGATTAAATAGCATTGACAAGTAATATATATCGTGAATGGTTTGAATATTTAATTGAATTTGTGAAGGGGTTAATTACAGTTATACAAGTTTTCAGAGGGTTGACAGTGGTGATACAAATACAGAGAGGTTAGAGTCTTTATCATCAGGCACTGAAAATGATTTTAATAGTGGCATTGAAAATAACTTTTATCTTAGAGGTGTGGAGCTAAGTAAGTCGAAAGTCTATCTTTCCAATGATTGGAAGACATATATAAGTCATGGGCAACAATGTTTTGAAGGAGGTGTAGTGGAATTTTATGGCGTTGAGGTTGGGTTCAAGTAATTGTATTTTAAGAATGATATAACTCGGGTGACTAATGAATGCTCTGAAAGGACTACTATGAATTGCATGTGGAGAATTCATTCTTCATTATTTGTAATAAATGGATACTTTTACATATGAAGTTTGAATAATGTGCATGCATGTATAGGTGTCTTTCATAGTCCGTCGACCAAGATGATAGTCTCCAAGTTGGTTTCAACATTGGTAACTAATGACCTTATAGATAAATCACTGTTGAGAACAATTGATGTAGTTATAGATATGAAAAAGAACTATGATCTCGATATAGCCTATCAACATGCCTGGTGTACGAAATAGATGGTTGTTGTTGACATACATGGTGATGAAAAAGGTTTCTTATGCATTAATAAATAATTATCGGGAACTTCTATTACAGTATAATCCTGGGTCGCATTACATCCTTGATGTGGAACCTGAGAGGAAAAAATTCAAGGGAATATTTATAATGTTTGGAGGATGTATTTATAGATTTAAATACTGCAGACCTATTTTATTTCTTGATGGTTCCTTTTTGAAGAGCCGTTACCGAAGAATAATATTGTCAGCAACCGCAAGGAATGAGAACAATAGTAAATTAATTCTAAATATTTTATTTTGTGTATTGCATTCACATTTTGTTTGTTCCATTGCAGATTATCAAAATATATGCATAAAAATGTAAAGTACCTTTGAATGTTTTTGTTTAGTTCACGTATACTTTTCATGTACTTTACATTTTTATGGGTGTATTTTGATGATATGTTTTTTATTTACAATAGAAAGCAAAGTACACGCATAAAAATGTAAAGTCCACGTGAATGTTTTTCTTTAGTTCACGTGTACTTTACATTTTTATCCGTGTATTTTGATGATATATGTTGTTATTTACAAATAAAGGGAAGTACACACATAAAAATGTAAAGTATCTTTGAACGTTTTTGATTAGTTCACATGTACTTTACATTTTTATGCGTGGATTTTGATGATTTGTGTTGTCATTTGCAACCAATTCAAAGTATACGCAAAAGATTGTAAAGTAAACGTGCATGTTTTTGTATCTTGATCACGTGTACTTTACATTTTTATGAGTATAATTTTATGTTTTATCTTGTTGTTTGCAACCAATGCAAAGTAAACACATAATCTATTAATATATTTCCTAAGTGTTTTAAGGTGTGCGCCTGCAGCATCAATTTACGATGTGTTGTATATGGATATGCAATTTATTTTAATTTTGATATATTTCAATATTTCAGTCCTTTTTCCTTTTGCATATGTTTTTGTTGATTCCGAAATGGAAAATAACTGGATGTTGTTTCTTGTCAATTTTCATAATGCAGTTGGTGATCAATATCGAAACATAACGTTTATAACTGATCGAAATAATGGATTAATTGAAGTTGTTTCGAAGGTCTTCCCGATGTTTGCACATTCCTATTGTATACATCATTTATAAGGGAATACAAAGAAGAGAATTCGTGGGAATCGTGGTGGGTTTCGAAAGAAAATTGTTAAAGATTTTTTCTTGCGCATATGCTGTTTCAGGTGAAGAATTTCACAAGAATATTGACGTAGTGAAAAAGAAAGGAGGAGTTAGTATTGTATATTTCATTGACAATTTGCCTCCCGAGAATTGATCCTGTGTATATTTCCTCAGTAAACGGTACGGTGACATGGCATCTAGTGTTGTGGAGTCATTAAATTCATAAATTTTGGAGGAAATGTATTTACCACTAATGAATATGCCCGACAAATTGAGGGTGAAGAATGTGAATTTCAATGCAAACAAACTTATTGAGTCTGACACTTGGAACAACGATCTATGTCCTTTTTTTCAAAATTTACTGAATGAAAATTGGAATAAAAATTGACATTGGACTATTAGTCACTCGAGTCAACATATATTTGAAGTTCATTCACAAGTGTTAGCAACGGTTGACTTAGATAAAAGAACTTACTCTTGTAAGAGTCAGCAGATAAATATTTATGTTGTGAGGGTCTTTTTAGAATAAATTAAAATCATTGTACCAAATTTGTATCAAAAAGTATTTGAGGGGCATTTTGATAAAATTTCCATTTATTTATTTATTTTTTGTATGCCACTTCAACAAAGTACACGTATTATTTAGAAAGGTCAGGTGATCAATTTTCCTAAAGTTTACTTGCACTTTATTAAATTTGCGTGTACTTTACACACTATGTATGATTGTTGAATAATTCCTTGTAACTTTTTGATTGAATAAATTATTTAATAACCCATTTGTTTGAATAAATAAATGTAATATTATTGTTTAGTGTTTAGCTCTATTTTAAATTGTTTTTTGTATGACATATCAGAAAATTACATGTATGTTTTATAAAGTACGCGTGAATTTTTTCTTAAAGTTCACATGTACTTTATTAAATTTTCATGTATTTTAAGTTTTTTGAACTCTGTGTATGAATCATGATAATTGAATAAAATTATTTAAAAACCCATTTAATTGAATAAATTAATGTAATTTTATTTTTTTAGTTCTGTTTTTATAGGATCAAATAACAAAAATTCCTTCATACATTTTTTAATACACATTTAGTCCAAGTCTTTTACTTTGTTCAAAAATTATCTGAAATACACATTTAACTAATATTTTCTTATTTTTAAAAGTCCACGCTAGCGACATTCATTCCTCACCCCCCCCCCACCCCATCCCATCCTAATCGTACTTCATTTTTTTGAATGTATTTATGTTGTGAGGGTCTTTTTAGAATAAATTAAAATCATTGTACTAAATTTGTATCAAAAAGTATTTGAGGGACATTTTGATAAAATTTCCATTTATTTATTTATTTATTGTATGCCACTTCAACAAAGTACACGTATTATTTAGAAAGGTCAGGTGATCAATTTTCCTAAAGTTTACGTGTACTTTATTAAATTTGCGTGTACTTTACACTTTGCACTCTATGTATGATTGTTGAATAATTGCTTGTTACTTTTAGATTGAATAAATTATTTAATAACCTATTTGTTTGAATAAATGAATGTAATATTATTGTTTTAGTGTTTAGTTCTATTTTTTAATTTTTTTTGTATGAAAGATTAGAAAAGTACATGTATGTTTCATAAAGTACGCATGATTTTTTTTCTTAAAGTTCACATTTACTTTATTAAATTTGCATGTATTTTAGGTTTTTGAACTCTGTGTATGAATCATGGTTCGAGATAGAAGTATATTACGTGGGTACTAGTGTATGATATAAGTCACAAGACAGGTATGAAAGAAATTAAAACAAATAAAAAGTACAATTTTTATCAATAACAAAAGCTCAAAAAAAATAAGGAAGACTTATAGTTGGGAAAGCTGTTAAAGGCATTTGTGATGTCAAGAAGAGAGTCGATTAAATTCAAGTAGACTCGAATTTGTTCTTCCAATCCAGCTACAAGGCATTCCTAGTAAGCCTTCTTCTCCCTCAAATGGATAATTTTTTTTGTAACCTCATGTGTATAGAAATACATGAGGCATTCATATGTTTGAGGAGGGTCCTCATTTACATAAATAAATATATGGGATTGGGAGGATGTCCAACAGAGCCTCCCCTAACATATGCTTAAAACTGATCGAATGTAGTTTCATATAAGAAAAGAGTTTCCTGAATTTCTCTTAAATACTTTTTGTTTCTTTCTTTATTTTCTAAAGTAGCTCACAACTTTTATGAGATGTAATAGTTAAGAAAAGAACAAATATTACTCTTTTATAGACCAAATAAAAGCTATTTATTTCTTTGATCAAAAGTAGTTGGGATAGTGACTAGTTGAGCTTAATAAATGGTTTTTGGTTATTGTGTCTTGTTGAACAAATATAAATAGTAATATTCAATTGCAAAATCAAAATTTATTTATTTATTCAGTGCGTATACTTTGTTTATATTGCGCGTACTTTTGATTAAAATGCGTGTACTTTGTTTAATTAGATTTACTTTGAAGAAATTGTCCATCCATGCGCGTACTTTGTTTACATTGCATGTATTTTTTTCATAAATCTTGTACTTTTGATTAAAATGCGTGTAATTTATTTCATAACACTTACATTGAAGAAATTGTTCGTGTAGTTATCATTATGTATACCTTAGGTGAATTTTGGTCCACACCAGCGGCAATACACCATTTTGGTGTAATACTTATAATATATAATAACCAATACAAAATAATTTTTTTACAAACATGGTATGTATTTGAATCAATTTATATAAGGTATTTCTCCTTCTAGGACAAGAAATATTCTGAAAATAAAATTTCACGTAGTACATATGCTCTGTGTTTTAGCATTTCAGTGTCTTGAAAGGGTTTTTGCAATTCCTTGTCTCTACTAATTTGTTCAATGAAGTAGATGCAGAAGATCCCTTAGTCAACCCTGAAATTAAAATAAAACAAATATAAAAATTAGTGTGAAGTGAATGAAAGTTGTTGCAAATATACAAAGTAGTACTTTATATAAATGAATGATTTGCTTACCCATTATATTGCTTAGGGTATTCATGATCTCTTATTAGGTTAAATTCAACATCACTTTCCAGCAAGAAATCTACTGTTCTTTTTTTTGTTCTGTCAATGGATCATCTTCGATTATAAACACATTTGGTATACCCTCATTAATCGTTCTGTGAGTTATGACACTATTTTCTTCATTGTTTTTACTTCAGTCTTCAATAAGTACAATGTTTTTTGGAGGATAGAAAATTATTCAGAGGATAAATAGTGAGTTTATACAAATAAAAAAGTATATGTAGATAAAAGAGTGCAAAGTACACGGATAATATAAAAATACACGTGCTTCGTATTTGTTCATTTTACGTGTATTTTAAAATATAATGTGGGTACTTTGATATGCTGGGTGATTATTTGCAACTAATGCAAAGTACACGCGTTATAAGGCAAAGTACACATGAATTATAAAAGTACATGTAACATAATTAATTAAGTTTTGGCTCTAACCATTTTCTTCGTATCATTGAAGTATATTGAGTTTTGTTCCTTGTCGTTTGATGATGCTGGAAACAGCACCACCAGGTAAGGTGTTGACAAGCTCAAGCAAGTGATAACAATGGCAGCACATGAGAATATATATATATATATATATATATATATATATGTGTGTGTGTGTGTGTGTGTGTGTGTGTGTGTGTGTGTGTGTGTGTGTGTGTGTGTGTGTGTAGAAGGAGGTGAGGAGAAGATGATGAACACTTGAATATAAGTGGTTCAGCCAATCTGGCCTACGTCCACTGTGAGTGTGTGTGAGTAATATCACCGAATGAGGGCACTAATGGCCATGGATACAATCTCTCAAGTTTTCTCTTTCTACTGTGTAAAATGACAGAGTTTCAGCTAGGGTTGTAATTCTCGATCCTTTAAAATGTTTAGGATGTCCTCAATATATAGTGTTTTGGCGGTGTAATGTGCCCCCAAGCATGTAATGTGCATGTGCATGGAGATCCATACAGTGTAAGGATGACACTTGGGTGATCTCAACTAAGTAATGATGACCTCAATATTCCCTCACGTGGAGGGAATGATTCAGTTATAACATATTTGTCCATGTGTTTGAAGCCATACATGTGCGTGTAGATGCTCGGATGTCTTTGCTTGGTAACAACCTCGGCCTAGATGAGTACGAGGTTGGTAAAGTACAATCCTTGCCTTGGCTGAGGATTATATGATGACCTTGGTTGGGATGCCACCCAAGGTTAGATATCTGGAACGTCGCCCAGGTCCGATGTTGTCTTGAAGCTTGATGATGAGCCTGCAAGTCCTTGTAATCTTTGGTGAAACTTATAACGTCGAGTATGTCCGATGTTGACGATGATTCTAATGGATAGACCATGTCCATACTTATCACGGCCATGCCCATGTAATGTCGGTTGTGGCCGACCTGATGATAACTGATCCCATGAATCATGTAGACCTCGGCTGATGCCAAATCATGGTGGTATTTACAACGTCGACTGAGGCCGACCTGGTGAAGGATGACATCGTATATGGGTAATATCGAGCTCTTGTTATCTCGGCTGTCAATTAGGTCGAGGTTGCTATCTCAGAACTGGCAGGTACACTTTGGGCATATCATCGTTCGTTCGAAGGGAATTCATATGGACGACTTTCTTTTGGCCTCTGTATATCGTAAGTGATTTGAAATTTCCTATGCCACGTCTTAGTACAATGAACAAATTATTACAACTGCCCAGTATTGAAATAAATCTTTGTATTACCCGCCGTCCTCATTGACTTTATTTTTGCTACAGGCTTCTTTGTGAAAAAAATTATAGACATTATGTTAGTAAAAAAAAGTGTGTGATTGTGATTCACAAAGCTTTTGATTCAATTTTCCTCACCCAATAATAATCAGAAAAAGTTTGTGAGGGGGAGTGCCCTTCTTTTGACAATTTTAACCTCAATACTTCACTTAAGGCGATTATTATCGATTTCACACAATATAAAATGGCAAGGATATAATAATATTGAAATTTAAAAAATGTCTAATATTTGGTTTACATACTTGGCTTGATATTTCTTGATTTTTTAGGACTTCAACAAAATCTTACCGTGGGATATAGAAAACCAACCCTTAGTAAATAAATTCCCTGCATTATATATTGGCAATAACACTTGTATAATAAGAATAACATTATTCTTCTCCACCAAAAAAATAAAAATAAGTAAAGTGACATATCATCAAACAATATACTTTACCCTCGTTCAGTTTTTTGAATAAACTCTTCAATTTTATTTTTCAAATCTTCATTGAGGTATTTGCCTGCATTGAGTGCTTCAAGCTTGAGGTGAGTTTCTTTATATTGTTGAGTTATTGTTAGCTTGTCGGTTCTCGACTTTCTCAGCTTCTGTTTTTTAGTTGGGTGATTCTTCTCAGTTTCATTGTAATGTTTTTTGTTCTTTAGTCCTATAGTAATAGGCCCTTTTATTTCGGGTATTTCGAGTATTTCTCTAAATACAAACCCTTTGGGGGTGGCCTTTAGTGTCTTTATTTCATCTTTATAAATATAACCATATGCGCTTTTTGGTTTTCTATATTTTCTCTTATGGATTCTCTTGTACATCAATGTAACACCCCTCCTAATTAAATACCGAGTGATCAGTCCTTTATTAAATTAAAATCAAGGTGAACAGTTGGTTCATTCTCAGCATCACTGTCGCAATATAATATTTCCAATTTAAACACCCTAAATAATTAAGCTAAGTGTCAAAACCATTTAAAGTCTTATTTTCATTTTATTAAAGTCCAATGTGAAAACCTTGATTAATAACCAACAGTTTAAGAATCACGTAAATACTAAGGATGGAGATTAACATACAAGAATTAAACCATCTAGATAATCCAAACCAAGTTGAAGAACCATAAATGAAATCATCCTGACAGTAGTTAACTCCCAAGGAGTATTGAATACTGGAAATATAAATGAACATAAATCTCGAACAAATCCAAATGGGATAGGAAATCGGGCGACACATGCCATAACTAAGCAGAACTAAAGTAAGAACAGAATCAATGACGAGGTCGTCTAAAGCAAAGTCCTGCAACGCCCACATAAGCTATAGCACGTCAACTCCAAAGAACCTATGCATGACACTCCTGTAGCTGGGCACCTTTGATACATACATATATATAAAAGAGAAAGAGAAATAACAGGAAACGGGTGAGAGACCGAGTATAAAACAGTTTAAAGTAGTTTAGCAAGTATTTAAAATGCTTACCAGATAATGTGACAGCCATGTTAGTATACGACACTCTCTTGAGAACCTTCACCTCTCATCTAGTGTGCACTCCTACCGTTCTACTGATCTCATAAGTCTATCTAACTTATTTTCCATAACGTTTTATCCCGAGAAGCACTAATACTTTGATATTTAGTTTTAGAAAATTAATCTCTTCCATTTTCTTACGTTTCTTAGAATCACTGAGTACCATTACAAAATTCACAAACACTTGTTATAAAGCTGAGGCATTTAGTCATTACTTAATTACTTTTACACAAAGTAGAAAGTTTTCATATGTGTATATATATATATATATATATATATATATATATTAGTCACTCATATAATATATATACTATCGGCACCCCACATAAATCTATGGTGTGAACATACTCTGCTATCAAGTCCTCGTATCACTCGTATTAAGGGAAAAACTAGTTCGGAAGCACTCTCGAACTGTATTAACACAATACACACACAAATGGAGGTGAAGCATAGTTCCAAGTCCTAAGAGGTCAGCACATACCCTCACGTATATTACGATCATCTGACTATCATTTTCAGATAGCCTATAGTCATGGATACTATCTTCTAGGGTACGAGTCAATATCCCCCATAAAGATCCAATCGAGATAAGAAGGCGGTGCGAAAACCTCCGTGATAGAAAGTATCCCGGGTATGATTTTACACTGAGTCATAGTACTTAATATATGTACAGTCACACAGTCATATATATATATATATATATATATATATATATTTACATTTTCAAAATTAGGTGCGCCCACGAACCATAATTATAATTATCCGTTCTTAGCACAATTTACTCAATTATCTCGCATAACTGATTCACCTCCCTTTATTATCATTTATAAATGTCTTTCTTACTTACTTCTCATCTCTCGAAGTATTTTATCTCACTAAGTATAATTTCAGGAGGTATACACTCACTAACCTCCTAGTCTAAATCTTTCACGAGTCTCAAATCTTTAGTGAACATACACACAATTTCTTAAGTATGACGAATATCACCGTTAACCCAAAATTTCATCCCATATTAAATTTCACTTCATGGAGTATACTTTGACCCTACTAGTCCTCTTCATAACCCAATATACTCTAAAAATAATAATCAAGGGTTCCTACGTAATTTAACCGGATTAAATAAAGAAGGGAAAAATATGCATTTTTCTATCGGGGATCGATCGATCGAGGAGTGGGGTCTATCGATCGATCATCGATCGATCGATGCTCTTGGTTGATTAATCGATCAAGAAGTTCTTGCCCAGAATCTGTAAAATACAACCTACGGGTTTCATAAAAAAACTCTTCTCTAAAGCACCATTAATGATCCCCAAACTTCCAAACAAGATTACTAACAGTCATATATACCTATAGACATGATTTACTACGTGAAACATGTCCAAATTCATCAAAGGTATTGGATTAGTGGGGTAAAATTAACATTATTATCAAGAACCTGTAATACCCCGTATTTTTATGCATAATTATTTTTATTGAAAATAGGGATTAATTAAATTAAAGGGAGAAATTTTAAATTCAAATTAATCCGATTTTATGATAATAATCACTAGCGGTATGAGAGTTAGTAATTATTGAAATAATAGTGTGGCCGGGAATGAGATACACGTCAGTTATATTATAAATAATTAGGATGCGCATGAGTCGCGTCATTTGTATATACTTGGAGGGTCAAAAGATAATTTATTTTTGTATAACTCGGACGACTATTTTTGGTGCGCCGGACTATCCGAAAAGGTCGAAATAGTCAGAAAACACTACTCGGGTATTTTATTTAGAATTCGAGGCATTTAAACCCAAAATGACACCCCAGAGGGGTATTTTGGCCTTTAGGAATTTTAGGGTAATTAGATGGACGAAAGTTTAATTAAAAGACAATTGGGGTTAGTGGCAGTCAGTTTCAACCTACGTGAGAAGAGTGGAAAAGAGAGAGAGAATCAATGAGGAAGAAGGAGACTCCATTATAGGCTTACCCAAGAACTCAACCTTTCACCACGAAAAGTATACGAGCGCGTAGATCGTGTCCGGAGGATCGTTCCTATACAAAATTCAACCCGCGAGTCAGAAGTTCATTTTTAAGGCAAGTGATTATCTTTCTCTTCTTTTAGTAATTATTATTCTTGTTAATGTATGTTGTGGTTTTAGAAAAACAAATACCAATTTGGATCTACCTATGTTGAGATTGTGTAGGAAAGTTAGAAAATCTTATGGGGGGTTTGCATGTAGAGGAATATCCCCTTAATAGGAATGAGAAATTGGTAAATTAGATGTAAATCATGAAATAAAAAATGGAGTTTTTATGGGCAAATAATTCTAGGTCTATGTTAATATGGTTGATGGTAAAAAATTAGGATTTTATTGTAATTGAGTGATGATTAGAATGTTATGACCACAAAACTATGTAAGAAATGTTCTAGGGTGACTTAAAGTAGTTTGGGAACCTTGTAATTGGGTTGGAATGGATTTAGAGTGAGTTTGGAGAGGAGAAAATCTGGAAAAACGGACTTTGGGGATAAATTGGGCGACTTTAAACAATTTCGTTAGAAGTCCAGCCCAAGTCATTCGAACGACCTCGTTCGAACAAGACTTCTAACGAGATTCCAGTAGCCCTTTTAACGAGTTTTATGATTCGTTCGAAGTACCTTCATTCGAACGACATCGTTCGAAAGAGTCTTCTAACGAGATTTCAGAATGGCCTTTTTAAGCCCGAATTTTGTTTCAAACTTCCCGTCGGCTTATTCAAGTGAGTGTTAAACCAGTATGATCGTTGAGTGACTTATATTTATAATTAATAGTGAGCGGAGAATATGTTGACCCTCGAAAGGTATAAAATCCATAGAATTAAGGAGGTGCAAAAAATAAAAGGTAGAGTACACACGAATAAAGTATGGATTATAATAAGAGATATAATATACGTACTATGAATACTAGACTGGGGGAAAGATATTGAATTTTATGTAAGTTGTGTTCATGCTTATTGTTAAACGTATTATGTGTATGACATACCTAGATACTGGCTATCGAACGAAGGTTAACGCATTGTGGACGACCGAATCCTTTGTGCCTTCAGGGGATTTAGAGTCGTACCACTAGAGCATGTAATCTAGGTACGGGCTATCAGTTAGAACGATAGTGTTGACGGTCGTATGGGTGCGTAGGTATGTGCGTAGCCCATCGGCTTGGGACTATGTTCGCCTCCAAAAGGTGTTTATGTATTTATTAGTTTTCGAGAGATTGAACATGTTGTCTTCTATGCATGAGGTTTGCAAATGGACTAGATAGACGAGTATGCGTAGCACCAAGGGTGAATATTGCTATATTTATATAATCTAATATGTATACATTAAGTGAATAATGTGTGTATACCGGAAATCATGTTTGGTGTCTTATGATGTTGACGCTATTTTTGTATGCACACTTATAGTACTATCAGTTGGGCATTTAGAAGGATACGAGAATAAACTAAAGAAATCCTAATTCTATGTTGAAATCATATGTACGTTAGTTTTGAGTTATTTAGGGAGACTTTCAAACATCATATTATACACTTAGTAGTCAGTCAGGGTATCATGACTAGTATGGGTAGTTAGGCTCATTAGACGTGCACAATAGATCGAGGGGTGAGTATCTCAAGTGATTACGCTAAGTTAACTTGATTAATAGTTGTGCTAATTGAATCAATTTAAGCACTTACTATTTTTAAACTATTTTCAACTCGGGCTCTGACCCTTTTTTCAGTATATCTTTCTATTGCTTCATTATTTTAGGTGCCCAGCCATAGGGACACCGTCCTTAGGAGACTCTTTTCAGTTTCTGTGATGTAGCTGTTGTGGAAGCTGTGGGATTATTGCTAGTAGATGACTTATCTCATTCTTTCCTTTTCAGTTATCCATTATGTTGGACATGCCGTCCTTACCTTTGTTTACTTTCAGAGATTTAATCGTTTTAAATTATCTATTAGATTTTATTTCTCTCATTGGATTTATTGTATGGGATTGTACCTGGAGATGTTTACTCCAGACATTTATTTTATTTCAGTCAGACTTTACTTATGTTACTATGATGTATGGTATTTATTGTTATTCTTTGAGTAGTAGTTAATGAAAAGATAAAATTTGGACATCAACCTAAATACTAGGTGGTTAGTTTTATTAGAATGAAATCTAAGTTTTCAAACAGTGGTGCATTATCTGAACTAACTTGATATTCTGAAATTGATTAATTAAGGAGTGACCACCCGGTAATTAATTAGGGGGGGGGTGTCACAGTGGTATCAGAGCATCAGGTTCTAGTGTCCTTAGGATCTGTATGGCTTATTATGTTTCCGCGTAGCGTCCTTTGATATAGAGCCCTATATTTTAGGATTGTTGTACTCTTTATATGTTTTACCTTCTTCCGCTAAGTTAAGAAAATAACTGTAGACTTATGAAATTATTCTCTCTTTTTAGATGCCTCCAAAACGTGCACAAAGGGTTCCCAGGGAAGCCCGGCCAAAGGCTCAGCCTACACATGCTCAAGGTGTGATGAATGCCGCTGAAGTGGAAGTCATTAGAGCTCAAGCGGTCAACGTAGCTTTGGTCGTAGTGCAACAGGCACCACCTCAGGCACCGGTGTTGGCTCTAGTTTTGGCCCAGGTTTTCCCGTCTGCTTGGGAACGCGTTAGGGATGCTTTCAAGAAGGCGCATCCTCTGGAGTTTTCAGGGAGCTTTGATGTAGTTATGAAGAGCCAATGGAATAAGGACATCCAAAGGAATTTGAGGATGCACGAGTTCACGAAAGTACAGATTCAGATTTTGGCCACATTCAAACTAGTAGGGGCAGCACTGCAGTGGTGGGAGTCCATCACCACCGCTGAGGAGAGAGACACACTCAGTATTCGAGACTTTTGGGTGCGGTTCGATCGCAAGTATTTTCCTTCGACTGTCCGGACAGAGATGACTCGAAAGTTATCAAATCTGAAGTAGGAGGTAAGGACCGTGGTAGAATACGAGGTAGAGTTTACTAATCTGCTTAATATTGTGCCAAGTGAGATTCCAACCAAAGAGAAAAAGATTCAGCGCTTCATGGATGGGTTGATATGGAGGATCTGCCATCATTTAATAGGCAATCTCTCCCTAGCCACCTATTCAGATGTGGTTAAGTCAGCACTACTCCACTTCCAGGACCACCGCTTCCACTTGTTCGACGTTAAGAAGGTGGGAGAGCCTAGCCATCAGGGCAGGGCAAGAAGAAATGGTGCCGGTGGGGCACAGACAATTCAGGTCCAGCATAGGAATAGTGATCGGGGTTCCCAATAAGGGGATCCTAAAAGGTTCAGGTTAGGAGGTTTTAGACATGGGCAAGGAGGCTTCCGACATGGCCATCAGGGCCAACACGGCCATCAGGGATAGCAGGGCCATCAGTAGTTATAGCAGGGCCAAAATGGCGAAGGGAGGGGTGGTAATGGCCATCAAGGCCGTGGATAGCAGCAGGGAAATAGGGGAGGACCTTCCTGAGGGAGATGTTTCACATGTGGCAACGCTGGACACAAACGCCAGGACTGCCCTCAGAAGGGTAGGGGCCAGCAGCAGCAGCAGGGCGTCCGTCAGGAACCCCAGAGACCATTATTTCTCGCAGCCCTCCCAGCACCTCCGCAGATGGCAGCACTGCCACCCATTCCATCTGCACCAGTTCAGCAAGGGAAGCTTCAGTATGGATGCGTTTATAATCTACACCATGCCGCAGTCCCACATGACCCACCAGCGATTGAGGGTATGTTTTCTGTATAGGGGACTTTGGGGCGCATTTTATTTGACACGGGAGCCACACACTATTTCGTTGCCACGGAGTTTGCACGTATGACGGGGTTATTTGATACAGTAGAGGGTACGGCCACTTGTGTGGATTCTCCGTTAAGTAGGGGCTCCGTTATCTCTTTTATTTGTCGGGGAGTAGGTATAGAGATTGGGAGGTTTATCTTACCCGCTGACATGCTCATATTAGACATATCCGAGTACGATGCGATTGTGGGTATGGATTGGCTTGTTAGGTATAGGGCCATAATTGACTGTTATAGTAAGAGTATAGTTTTTTCTACACCTGGGTAGGAGATGTTTCTGGTGGCAATGCCTCGTTCTGAGGGAGAACCGTCCACGCATTTATACTATATATATGAGGAGACCTCTATGGAGGTTGTGGTACCACTTGATTCGATTCCTGTAGTTCGAGAGTTTGTCGATGTATTTTAGGAGATTTCGGGTTGCCACCGATTAGAGAGATAGACTTAGTCATTGATTTAGCACCAGATACTCGACCGATAGCACGCGCACCTTACCGTATGGATCCAGCAGAGATGAGGGAGTTGCGTGACCAAATTGAGAAATTGTTGGGGCAGGGGTTTATCCATTGGAGTACTTCGCCATGGGGTGCTCCCGTATTGTTTGTTAAGAAGAGGGATGGATCGTTGAGATTATGTTTTGATTACAAGGAGTTGAATAAAGTCACGATATGGAACAAATATTCGTTGCCTCGAATCGATGACTTATTCGACCAGTTAAGAGGAGCGGCTTTCTTCTCAAAGATTGATTTGAGATCGGGGTACCATCAGCTACGTATCAGGGAACAGGATGTATCAAAAATTTATTTCCTAACGAGATATGGTTCCTATGAATTCAGGGTTATGCCCTTCGGGCTAACCAATGCCCCAACCATGCTCATAGACTTGATGAACAGGGTGTTCAGAGAGTTCTTGGACCAGTTTTTCATCGTATTCATAGATGAAATTTTGGTTTACTCACAGATCGAGGAGGACCATGCCGAGCACTTGAGGCAAGTTTTTCAGACACTGCGCCTGCATTAGTTGTACGAAAAATACGAGAAATGTGGGTTTTGGCTAAAGGAGGTACAGTTTTTGGGGCATATCATCTCCGATAGAGGAATATCTGTGGATCCGGGGAAGGTGTCAGCGGTGAGGGAGTGGGGGTAGCCCACAACACCGACTGAGATAGGCAGTTTCTTGGGTTTAGATGGATACTATAGGAGGTTCATTCGAGGGTTTACAAAGATAGCGGGTCCGTTGACGCACTTGACTCGCAAAGGGGTGCCATTTATCTAGACTGATGCCTGTCAGCTAGCCTTCGATGAGTTGAAAGATAAGTTAACCTCAGCACCAGTGTTAGCAGTACCCAGGCCGGGAGTGGGGTATCTAGTCTACACTTATGCATCCTTATTAGGACTTGGAGGTGTACTTCAGCAAGAAGATCAGGCTATAGCTTATGCCTCCCGTAAGCTTAAGCCTCACTAGAGGAATTATCCCACCCACGACTTTGAGTTAGTAGCGGTCATGTTGGCACTTCGAATTTGGAGACACTACCTCCTAAGGGAGAAATTTTGCTTATTCACGGACCATAAATCACTATAGTACCTCTTCACGCAAAATGAATTAAATATGCGTCAACGTCAGTGACTTGAGTTCATGAAGGTTAACAATTTGATATCTAATACCACCCGGGGAAGGCTAAAGTGGTAGCAGACGCGTTGAGCGGTATGCTAGTTGGTGAGGTGGCCGAGGTGTGGAAAGCGAAATAGAAGGAGTTAGGGAACCAGGATGCGTTGTCTCGATCGTTTATGTCTGCAATGAAGATTATGCCCCAGATTATTACGGGAGTAGTACAAGCTCAGGCAGATGATCCATTTTGCCAAAGTCAGATAGTGAAGCTTCTAGCCGAGGGGGATGAGTCTTACACTGTGGGTTCAGATGGGGGCCTACGTTTTAATGGGAGATTGGTTGTTCCCGAGGGTGAAGATTTGCGACATAATGTGATGACAGAGTTGCACTGTTCCCGGTTTGTAGTGAATCTCGGTGGGGATAAGATGTACCCGAACATGCGTAGACAGTAATGGTGGAGCGAGATGAAGAAGGATATTGCCGATTTCATCTCAAAATGTGCCACTTTTCATCTAGTAAAGGTGGACCATTAGAGACCGGCGGGACTTCTACAGCCATTAGAGGTTCCTATGTGGAAATGGGAGAGCATTTCCATGGATTTCATCACGAGATTACCTACATCACAGAGGGGTCACGATTCGATATGGGTGATAGTGGATCGACTGACCAAGGTAGCCCACTTCCTGCCAGCCAAGACAGACTACACCGTAGGACAGTATGCACAGTTATTCATAGTAGAGATAGTTAGACTCCATAGAGTGTCTCTCAATATCGTGTCTGATAGAGACAATGTATTTGTTTCTTAATTTTGGGAGTGTTTTTAGGAGGCGTTGGGTACGGAGTTGTGAGTGAGCACAACCTATAACCCACAGATGGATGGTCAGACAAAGTAGATGAACCAGATGTTGGAGGACATGTTACGGATGTGTATCATTGATTTTGGCGGGGGTTGGGAGCTGTACCTTCCACTGGTGGAGTTTGCCTATAACAACTCCTACCAGTTTACTATCGGCATGGATCCATTTGAAGACCTATACGGTAGACCATGTTGTTCCCCAGCATGTTAGCTAGAGGTGGGGGAGAACAAGTTGCCGGGTCCGAAAGTAATTCAGGATACTTAGGAAAGGATAGAGTTGAAACGGAGCCGTATTCGAGTTGCTCAGGATCGGCAGAAGAGTTATGCTGATGCAAAACACTATTTCTGAGGGTTCAACATTGGAGATCAGGTATTACTTCGGGTGTCTCCTTGAAGGGAGTTATGCATTTTGGGAAGAATGGAAAGTTGGCGCCTAGGTATGTAGGGCCATTCCCCATCATCGAGAGAATTGTGCCAGTTGCTTATAGACTTGGGTTACCGGAGCACTTGCATAAAGTCCATGACGTGTTTCATATCTCTTCGCTGAGGAGATTTCTTCGAGATGAATTGGACCATACTCATATTACGTTGGAGGAGATAGACTTAAAGTTGGATAGCTCTTACGAGGAGGGGTCGGTTGCTATCTTAGACCATATCGAGAGGAAGTTGAGGTCGAAAGTTGTACCACTAATACGTGTCCAATGGCGATACCACAATGTTGAGGAATCAACTTGGGAGCACAAGGATGACATGCGTGAACGTTATCCAGAGCTATTTTTTCAGGTATATATATATATATATATTCTTTTTCGAATTTCGGGACGAAATTCCGTTATTTAGGGGGAAGTATGTAATACCCCGTATTTTTACGCATAATTATTTTTATGGAAAATAGGGATTAATTAAATTAAAGGGAGAAAATTTAAATTTAAATTAATACAATTTTATGATAATAATCACTAGCGGGATGAGAGTTAGTAATTATTGAAATAATAGTATGGCCGGGAATGACATATACGGCAGTTATGTTATAAATAATTGGGACGCGTATGAGTCGCATCATTTGTATATATTTGGAGGGTCAAAAGATAATTTATTTTTGTATAACTCGGATGACTATTTTCAGTGCGCCAGAGTGTCCGGAAAGGTCGAAATAGTCCGAAAACACTACTCGGGTATTTTATTTGGAGTTCGAGGCATTTTAACCCAAAACGACACCTCATAGGGGTATTTTGATCTTTAGGAATTTTAGGGTAATTAGATGGACAAAAATTGGGTTTAATTAAAATACATTTGGAGTTAGTGGCAATCCGTTTCAACCTACGTGAGAAGAGAGGAAAAGAGAGAGAGAGCCAAGGAAGAAGAAGGAGACTCCATTAGAGCCTTACCCAAGAACTCAACCTTTCACAACGAAAAGTATACGAGCGCGTAGATCGTGTCCGGTGGATCGTTCTTATACCAAATTCAACCCATAAGTCAGAAGTTCATTTTTATGGAAAGTGATTATCTTGCTCTTCTTTTAGCAATTATTACTCTTATTAATGTATGTTGTGGTTTTAGAAAAACAAATACCAATTTGGATCTACCTATGTTGAGATTGTGTTGGAAAATTAGAAAATCTAATGGGGGTTTGCATGTAGAGGAATCTCCCCTTAATAGGAATGAGAAATTGGTAAATTAGATGTAAATCACGAAATAAAAATGGAGTTTTTATGGGCAAATAATTCTAGGTCTATGTTAATATGGTTGATGGTAAAAATTTAGGAATTTATTGAAATTGAGTTGATTAGAATGTTATGACCTCAAAACTATGCTAATAAATTTTCTCGGGTGACTTAGAGTATTTTGGGAACAGTGTAATTGGGTTGGAATGGATGTAGAGTGGGTTTGGAGAGGAGAAAATCTGTAAAAATGAACTTTGGGGATAAACTAGGCGACTTCAGAAATTTCGTTAGAAGTCCAGCCCAGGTCGTTCAAATGACCTCGTTCGAACGAGACTTCTAATGAGATTTCACTATCCCTTCTAACGAATTTTGAGGTTCGTTCGAAGTACCTTCGTTCGAACAACCTCGTTCAAACGAGATTTCTAGGTCTTCAAATGAGATTCTAGAATGGCCTTTTTAAGCGCGAATTTTGTTTCGAACTTCCCGTAGGCTTATTCAAGTAAGTGTTAAACTAGTATGATCGTTGAATGACTTATATTTATAATTAATAGTGAGCGGAGAATATATTGACCCTCAGAAGGTATAAAATCCATAGAATTAAAGAGGTGCGGAATTACAAGGTAGAGTACACACGAATAAAGTATGGGTTATAATAAGAGATATAATATACGTACTACAAATACTAGACTGTGGGAAAGCTAATGAATGTTATGACCACAAAACTATGCAAGAAATGTTCTAGGGTGACTTAGACTAGTTTGGGAACCTTGTAATTGGGTTGGAATGGATTTAGAGTGAGTTTGGAGAGGAGAAAATATGGAAAAACGGACTTTGGGGATAAATTGGGTGACTTTAAACAATTTCGTTAGAAGTCCAGCCCAAGTCATTCGAACGACCTCGTTCGAACAAGACTTCTAAGGAGATTCCAGTAGCCCTTCTAAAAAGTTTTATGATTCGTTCGAAGTACCTTCATTCGAACGACATCGTTCGAAAGAGACTTCTAACGAGATTTCAGAATGGCCTTTTTAAGCCCGAATTTTGTTTCAAACTTCCCGTCGGCTTATTCAAGTGAGTGTTAAACCAGTATGATCGTTGAGTGACTTATATTTATAATTAATAGTGAGCGGAGAATATGTTGACCCTCGAAAGGTATAAAATCCATAGAATTAAGGAGGTGCAAAAAATAGAAGGTGGAGTACACACGAATAAAGTATGGATTATAATAAGAGATATAATATACGTACTATGAATACTAGACTGGGGGAAAGATAATGAATTTTATATAAGTTGTGTTCATGCTTATTGTTAAACGTATTATGTGTATGACATACCTAGATACTGGCTATCGAACGGAGGTTAACGCATTGTGGACGACCGAATCCTTTGTGCCTTCAGGGGATTTAGAGTCGTACCACTAGAGCATGTAATCTAGGTACGGGCTATCAGTGAGAACGATAGTGTTGACGGTCGTATGGGTGCGTAGGTATGTGCGTAGCCCATCGGCTTGGGACTATGTTCTCCTCCAAAAGGTGTTTATGTATTTATTGGTTTTCGAGAGATTGAACACGTTGTCCTCTATGCATGAGGTTTGCAAATGGACTAGATAGCCGAGTATGCATAGAACCAAGGGTTTCTCAACCAAGGGTGAATACTGCTATATTTATATAATTTAATATGTATACATTAAGTGAATAATGTGTGTATACTGGAAATCATGTTTGGTGTCTTATGTTGTTGATGCTATTTTTATATGTACACTTATTGTACTATCGGTTGGGCATTTATAAGGATACAAGAATAAACTAAAGAAATCCTAATTCTATGTTGAAATCATAAGTACGTCGGTTTTGAGTTATTTAGGGAGACTTTCAAACATCATATTATACACTTAGTAGTCAGTCAGGGTATCATGACTAGTATGGTTAGTTAGGCTCGTTAGGCGCGCACACTACATCAAGGGGTGAGTATCTCAAGTGAGTACGCTAAGTTAACTTGATTGATAATTGTGCTAATGTAATCAATTTAAGCACTTGCTATTTTTAAAATGTTTTCTACTCGGGCTCTGACCCATTTTTCTGTATATCTTTCTATTACTCCATTATTTTAGGTGCCCAACCACAGGGACACCCGCCTTAGGAGACTCTTTTTAGTTGCCGTGTTGTAGCTGCTGTGGAAGCTGCAGGATTATTGCTAGTAGACGACTCAGCTTATTCTTTCCTTTTCAGTTATCCATTCTGTTGGACATGTCGTCCTTACCTATGTTTACTTTCAGAGATTTAGTCATTTTAAATTCTCTATTAGATTATATTTCTCTCATTGGATTTATTGTATGAGATTGTACCTGGAGATGTTTACTCCAGACATTTATTTTATTTCAGTCAGACTTTACTTATGTTACTATGATGCATAGTATTTATTGTTATTCTTTTAGTAGTAGTTAATGACAAAATAAAATTTGGACATCACCCTTTTTAAATACTAGGTGGTTAGTTTTATTAAAATAAAATCTAAGTTTTTTGATAGTGGTGCATTATCTGAACCAACTTGATATTCTGAAATTGATTAATTAAGGACCGATCACCAAGTAATTAACTAGGCGGGGTGTCACGGAACCCTAATTTTTCATGAAACATTCTTTCTTCTAATTATTTTCCAGATTTCTTACTTCTAAATCAATTCAAATTCGTGGGTAATCTTCTACATATGATTGATATGTCCAGAATATATTTAGTTCCTCATGAGATTTAAAGTCTCTAAATTATCAATTTCTTCCATAAAACATGTTCTTAACAATCCTAAACTAACATGGGTGGAACATTAACTAAAAAAAAATAAAGATAGATACTTGCCTGGAATTCAAAGGTCTGATTTGTTGATGAAAAAGGTATGGTTGTGTTCCTCATCGTGCGATCTACGTTTTGGTGGTGGTGGCGGTGCGATTGTGTGAGTTCTAGGTTTTGGATTGCTTGGAAAACTCTCCAACTTCTTCTCTAATGGCCGTTCTTAGGTTTTATGATTGATAACCCTTGAAGACAACTCCTAATGGCTGATATAGCTTAGGAAATTTCATGGGTTTAATTACCCAAAAATACAAAATGTCTATAATACCCTCCCTAGATGTCAATTACGCCAAAAAATGTCCCGAGACCCAAACTAAACCCCCGGGTACACTTCACTCAAAATGACCATACAGGCGACTTATAAAATATTCACTTTTATAATAGTAATTTAGTTCTGACACGACACAGGCGCGTCCCGACTTAACTTTCCATAATTGCCATATTATTTACTCGCGATAATTTCAATAAAATCAATATCATATGTTACTTTACTCATCCAGTAATATTCAACAAATTCCCAATAATTACTAACTCTCGTCACCCTAGTAAATATTAAAAATAAATATCCGAATTAATATTAAATGAATATCTCTAATTAAATTTAATAAATCCTCTAATTTAAAAGCCATAAAAATACGGGGTATTACATACTTCCCCCCTAATAACGGAATTTTGTCTCGAAATTCGAAAACTAAGGCATACCTGGTAAAAATAGAACTGGATATTTTTTGCGCATATATGCCTTGCGCTCCCAAGTGGATTCCTCCACATTATGATGCTCCCACTGGACCCGTACAAGTGGAAGTACCTTCTACCGTAATTTTCTCTCGCTATAGTCTAGAACAACCATTAGTCTATCCTCATAAGAACTGTCGGGATGCAAGTCAACCTCCTCTATCGCGATGTGAGTGTGGTCCATATCATCCTGAAGATATCATCTCAACGATGAGATGTGGAATACATCGTGAATATGGTGCAAATGCTCTGGCAACTCCAATCTGTATGTCACCGGCCCAATTCTCTCTATAATGAGAAATGGGCACACGTACCTCGGAGCCAACTTTCCCTTCTCCCTGAATCTCATTACTCCTTTCATAGGAGATACACGCAGTAATAATTGGTCCCCCATGATAAACTCTAGAAAGGATCACTTCGCATTGGCGTAACTCTTCTGTTGGTCCTGGGCTACCCAAATGCGACTCTTGATAAGCTCAATCCTAGCTGAAGTCTCCTGAATCAACTCTGGTCTGAGAAGCTTGTTGTCCCCCACCTCTAGCCAACAAGTAAGAGAAAGACAAGGCCTACCATACAATGCCTCAAATGGGGCCATGCCGATCGTGAATTGATAGGACTTATTATAAGCGAACTACACTAGTGGAAGATAAGGCTCCCAACTTCCTCCAAAATCAAGGACACACATGCGTAGCATATCCTCCAACATCTGATTGGTACGCTTTGCTTGTCCATCTGTCTATGGGTGGTAAGCTGAAATCAATCTCAACTCTGTACCCATGGCCTCCTCAAAGGTCTCCAAGAAGAGAGACACGAAAATTTGTTCTCTATCTGACACAATATCTAGGGGCACCCCATATTGCCTAACGGTCTCGGTAATGAATAACTCTGCATACTGGCACGTGGTGTAGTCTGCCCGTACTGGCAGAAAATGAGCTACCTTGGTCAACCAATCCACTATAAACCATATGGAATCGTAACCCCGCTGTGAGGTAGGCAAACCACTAATAAAGTCCATGGAAATACTTTCCCATTTTCACGTAGGTATCTCCAAAGACTGAAGTAACCCTGGCGGTCTCTGGTTGTCTACCTTTACCATCTAACGGGTAGAAGATTTGGATACAAATTCAGCAATGTCCTTCTTCATCCCACTCCACCAGTTTTGTCGTCTCATATCCTGGTACATCTTATCCCATCAGGGATGTACCGTAAATCTAGACCCGTGTGACTATGTCATCACTGCATGACGTAAGTTTTCTCCTTCTGGGACCAACAATCTCCCATTAAATCTGAAATGCCCATTAGAGCTCACTGAATAGGATTTAGCACCCTCACCTAAGAGTCGTACAATATGCTCCTGGAAAAACGTATCTATTGCCTGTGCCTGTATCACCCTCGTGACAATATCGGGTGTGACTAACATAACCGATATAAAGGAATGGGATACCGCATCCTAGTGACCCAATTCTTTCCACTTCACTCTCCATACTTTTGCTACGTCACCTTCCAGTCTACGGCTTAATGCATCAGCAACTACGTTAGCCTTCCCCGGATGATACTATATCTCGAACTGATAATCATTCACAAACTCCAACCAACTTCACTGACACATGCTCAACTCACGCTTGGTGAACAAGTATTGCAGTGACTTATGGTATGGGAACAAGCGGAACTTTTCCCCCAATAAGTAATGTCTCAAAATCCGCAATGCAAATATGATCGCTGCTAACTCTAGGTCATGGGTGGGGTAATTCCTTTTGTGAGGCTTAAGATTACGAGAGGCAAAATCTATAGCCTTCTCCGCTTGCTGAAGTACTCCTCCAAGTCCCTATAAAGAGGCGTGAGTGTACACCAGGTACTCCACTCCCGGCTTGGGCAAAGAAAGAACTGGCGCTGAAGTCAACTTATCTTTCAGCTCATCAAAAGACAATTGACAAGCATCATCCCAAACATATGGTATTCCCTTATGAGTCAGATTCCTCAATGGATCGCTATCTTCGAAAAGCCTCGAATGAACCTCCTATAGTACCCGGCTAACCCCAAGAAACTACGCACCTCTATCGGTGTCATTGGTTGTCCCCAACCCCTCACTGGCAACACTTTGCTTGGGTCAATCTATATCCCGAATTTCGACACAACATGCCCTAAAAGCTGTACTTCCCGTAGCCAAAACCCGCAGTTCTCATACTTAGCATACAATTGATGCTCTCGTAGAGTGTGAAGAACATGTCTCTAGTGCTCGGCATGCTCCTCCTCAGTCTGTGACTAGATTAGGATGTCATCTATGAAGACAATGACAAACTGATCCATGAACTCTTTGAAAACTTGGTTCATCAAATCCATAAATACGGCTGGAGCATTTGTCAACCCAAATGGCATGACTCTAAAATCATAGGATCCATATCTCATCAAGAAAGCAGTCTTTGACACATCATGCTCCCTAATTCCTAGCTGATGATATCCCGACCTCAAATCTATCTTTGAAAAGTAGGTTGCTCCTCTCAGCTGGTCGAACAGGTCGTCGATTTGGGGCAATGGATATTTATTTTGTATCGTGACCTTTTTCAACTCCCGATAATCCACGCATATCCTCAATAAACCATCTCTCTTCTTTACAAATAACACCAGAGCGCCCCAAGGTGAGATGCTCCTATGAATGAAACCCTGGCCTAATAGCTGCTCTATCTGATCCCGTAACTCCCTCATCTCCACTAGAGCCATATGGTACGGTGCATGTGATGTCAGTCGAGTGCTCGACATCAAGTTTATGACGAAATCTATCTCTCAACTAGGGGGTAAGCCCGGTATCTCCTGCAATACATCCAAAAACTCATGAATGACTTGAATCGAATCCAGGGTAATCACAATCTCCATAGAGGTATCCTCCTCTATATAATACAAATGGGTGGAAGATCCTCCCTCTGGGCGAGGCATCGCCACAAAAAACATCTCCTGCCCCAGAATGGCAAAGATAATACTCCTACCAAAACAATTTATCATGGCTCTTTAAACAGCGAGACAATCAATGCCAATAATGACATCGTGATCATGCATATCTAACACTAGCATATCTGTAGGTAAAATCAATCTACCAATCTCTATATCTACTCCCCGGCTTATAAAGAAAATCAAAGACCCATTCCCCAGTGGTGAGTTTGCGCATGTCACTGTACTATCTGTCATGTCTAATAACCCTAAGGCCCGTGCAAAATGAGTATCTATAAAATAGTGTGACGCCCCAGTATCAAATAAAACCCGACCTATAGTGCCATGGATAGGAAACGTACCCTCAATTGCGGGTGGTGTCGGAGGTGCTGCTGCCTAGTGGACGTTATAGACACGTCCATACTATAATTGCCCCTACTAAACTGGGGCTGCTGGGATGGCTGGTAGAGCTGGCAACTAAGCTGGTGTTGGGAGGGCGGCTGGAAAGAGTGGCCTTTGCGGCTCATTACGAGCATCCTACTACTATGGGGCCCTATCCCCCTCTAGGCAATCCTGATGCTTATGTCCATTCTTGCCACATCCAAAACATCTTCCCCTAAAATTTCCTCCCCTTTGTCCCTGTTGACCACGACCTTATTGGCTATTACCACCATGCCACTAGCCCTGCTGAAAACGTTTTTGGCCCTGATGGCCCCGCTGCTGACCCTGCTGCTGACAGTGTTGGCACTACTAGCCATGTTGACTGGACTGGCCCTGTTGGCCCTCTCTAAATCCCCCAAATCCATGCCAAGAATCACCTGATTGGAATTGCTTGGCAGGGTCCCCTTGATGGGAACTCTGCTCACAGTGACGAGTCTGACCTTGGGCTGCTGGTGCCCCACCATTACTATTAATGCCCCTGTCCTTCCCTGCGGGCTGGACTCCCCTACTTGTTTGCTCCCCTGCTAATGGAAGAGGTGATCCTGACAGTGTAATAAGGTAGCGTTAAGTACATCCATGTAAGTACTCATTGATAGATTGCCTATGAGGTACTGGCGAAGATTGCCTATGAGGTGCTGACGAATCCTTCAGGCCAATCCATCTGAAAACATCAGTATTTTCTTCTCCTCAGTGGGTTCCTCATCCAGCACTGTAGTGAGAAGTCTAGTGAAATCCTCCTCATACTCAGCGACGGTCACACTCTCCTGCTTGAGATTCCGTAACCTCCGCCTCATCTTAGTTTAAACGACGAATGAGAAATAGTTGTGGTCAAATGGGGCCCAAAATGACTGAATCGGTATGTTGTCCCTCTCCTTTAAAGTGGTGGTGGACTCCCACCACTGCAAAGCGGCCCCCACAAGCTTGAAGGAAGCCATTAATTGTCTCTGTACGTCGGTGCACTCATACATGCGTAGATGCCTCTGGATATTCTTCTTTCATTGGCCGACGACTACGATATCCGAACTACTCGAGAATTTCGGGAGATGCACCTTATGAAAAGAATACCTGACTCGCTCCCATGCAGTAGGGAGATGTGCTGCTATTAGAGAAACTGTCTAAACCTGGTGTGGAGCCTGCTGCACCACCTCTAATGCGGCATTCACCGCCTGAGCAATGATGGCGGCTACTTCACTTACATTCATCATTCCCTGAGCTGGAGATGCTGGCTGCTCGGGCTGGGCATTCTTGTCTGAGGGTGTGCGTCTCGGAGGCATCTGAAATGAGGAGGAAGTTTATTAGTATACAGTTATTATAAAATCTCAAATAGCTGAAGACGTAAGCGTAAGTACAAGAATAAAAAAGTCCTAAAAACAGGGCTCTAAATCAAAGACGCTAAGATGGAAACGACATAAGCCGAACAGATCCTAAAGGACATTAGAGCCTGATGCTCTGTACCACCTGTAACACCCCGCCTAATTAAGTACCGGCTGATCAGTCCTTTATTAAATTAAAATCAAAGGTGAACGGTTGGTTCATTCTCAGCATCAATGTCGCAAAATAATATTTCCAATTTAAACACCCTAAATAATTAAGCTAAGTGCCAAAACCATTTAAAGTCTTATTTTCATTTTATTAAAGTCCAATATGAAAACCTTGATTAATAACCAATAGTTTAAGAATCACATAAATACTAAGGATGTAAATTAACATACAAGAATTAAACCATCTAGATAATCCAAACCAATTTTAAGAACCAGAAATGAAATCATCCTGACAATAGTTAACTCCCAAGGAGAACTGAATACTGGAAATATAAATGAACATAAATCTCTGACAAATCTAAACGGAATAGGAAACCGGGTGACACATGCCCTAACTAAGCAGAATTAAAGTAAGAACAGAATCATTGACGAGGTCGTCTAAAGCAAAAAAATATAACTCCCATAAAAGCTGCCACACGTCAACTCCAAAGAACCTATGCATGACGCGCCTGTGGCTGGGCACCTATGATACATACATATATATACAAGAGAAAGATAAATAATAGGAAATGGGTCAGAGCCCGAGTATAAAACAGTTTAAAGTAGGTTAGAAAGTATTTAAAATGCTTACCGGCTAATGTGACAGTCATGTTAGTATACGACACTCTCTTGAGAATCCTCACCTCTTATCTAGTGTGCACTCCTACCGTTCTACTGATCTCATAAGTCTATCTAACTTATTTTCCATAAGGTTTTATCCCGAGAAGCGCTAATACTTTGATATTTAGTTTTAAAAAATTAATCTCTTCCATTTTTTTACGTTACTTAGAATCACTCAGTACCGTTACAAAATTCACAAACACTTGTTATAAAGCTGAGACATTTATTCATTACATAATTACTTTTACACAAAGTAGAAAGTTTCCATATATATATATATATATATATATATATATATATATATATATATATATATATATATATATATATATATATATATATATATATATATATATATTCGTCACTCATATAATATATATACTACCGGCACCCGACATAAATCGATGGTGCTGGCATACTTGCTATCAAGTCCCCCTATCACTCGTACTAAGGGAAATACTAATTAGGAATCAATTTCGAACTGTATTAACACAATATACACACAAATGGAGGCGAAGCATAGTTCCAAGTCCTAAGAGGTCAGCACATACCCTCACGTCTCTTAGGACCATCTGGCTATCATTTTTAGATAGCCTGTATTCGTCGATACTATCTTCTAGGGTACGAGTCAATATCCCCCATAAAGGTCCAATTGAGATAAGACTGTCTTGGCGTGAAAACCTCCGTGATAGCAAGTATCCCGGGTATGATTTTACACAGATTCATAATAATTAATATATGTACAGTCACATAGTCATATATAGAGATATTTACATTTTCAAAATTTGGTGCGCCCACGACCCATAATTATAATTATCCGTTCTTAGCACAATTTACTCAATTATCTCGCATAACGTATTCGCCTCCTTTTATTCTCATTTATAAATTTATTTCTTAGTTACTTCTCATCTCTTGAATTATTTTATCTCACTAAGTATAATTTCACTAGGTATATCCTCACTAACCTTGTGGTCCAAATCTTTCACGAGTCTCAAATCTTTAGTGAACATACGCACAATTTCTTACGTGTAATGAAACTCCCCGCTAACCCAAAATTTAACCCCATATTAAATTTCACTCAATGGAGTCAACTTAGACCCTACTGGTCCTCTTCATAACCCATTATACTCTTAAATAATAATCAAGGGTTACTATGTAATTTAATCGGATTAAACAAAAAAGGGGAAAATATATAGTTTTTCAGGGGGGATCGATCGATCGAGGAATGGGGCCGATCGATCGATGCTCTTGGTAGATTGATCCATTAAGCAGTTCTTGCCCAGAATCTGCAAAATCCAACCTATGGGTTTCATAAAAAACTCTTCTCTAAAACACCATTAATCATCCCCAAACTTCCAAACAAGATTACTAAAAGTCATATATACCTATTTACATGATTTTCTACATGAAACATGTCCAAATTCATCAAAGGTATTGGATTAGTGGGGTAAAATTAACATTATTATCAAGAACCCTAATTTTTAATGAAACAATGTTTCTTTGAATTCTTTTCTAGATTTCTTGCTTCTAAATCCTTACAAATTCGTGGGTAATCCTCTACATATGATTGATATGTCCAGAATATATTTAGTTCCTCTCAAACATGCAATTTAAAGTCTCTAAATTTTCAATTTCTTTCATAAAATATGTTCTTAACAATCCTAAACGAACATCAGTGGAACATTAGCTAAAAACAAAGCAAGATAGATAATTTTCTATAATTCAAGATTTGTTGATGAAAAAGTTATGGTTTTGTTCCTCGTCGTGCGATCTACATTTTGGTGGTGGTGCGATTGAGTGAGTTATATGCCTTGGATTGCTTGGAAAACTCTCCACCTTCTTCTCTAATGGTCGTTCTTAGGTTTTGTGATTGATAACCCTAGAAGATAACTCCTAATGGCTGATATAACTTAGGAAATTTCGTGGGTTTAATTACCCAAAAATTCAAAATGTCTATAATACCCTTCTGGGATGTCAATCAGGCCTAAAATTCCCCGAAACCCAAACTAAACCCCCGGTTACACTTTTCAAACTATCTCGACCCTTCCGGACACTTTGGCGCACTCAAAATGACCATATGGGCGACTTATAAAATATTCACTTTTATAATAATAATTTAGTCCCGACACGACACAGGCGCGTCCCGACTTAACTTTCCATAATTGCCATATTATTCACTCATGACAATATTAATAAAATCAATCTCATATATTACTTTACTCATCCAGTAATATTCAAGAAATTTCCAATAATTACTAACTCTCGTCACGCTAGTAAATATTAAAAATAAATATCCGGATTAATATTAAATTAATATCTCAAATTAAATTTAATAAATCCTCCAATTTAAGCCATAAAAATATGGGGTATTACAATCAAGTCTTGTACAATCTTCAAGTTCAAAATTTCGTCTACGAGTTTTTTATTAGTGTTTTCCTGATATATTTAAAAAAGGAAGTTAGATTGTAAGAATTATTTGATAACCATTTATTTAAAGAACATCATAATTCAACATTGTAAAACGCATCTACTTTCACTTAACTACTGCGTGTAATTTGATAAATGCGTATACTTTCATCAAAATTTGCGTGTATTTTATAAAGTACACGTGTGTACTTTATAAAATAACTGCTTGTACTTAACAAAAAGATCATGTCCTTTAAAAATCCATTTACTTTTAAAAAGTATGTGTACCTTTATCAAAATAACGCGTGCACTTAATAAAAATTGCTTGTACTATATAGATACCTGTTCAGTTTTTTCAGTTGTGATTCTTCAAGAATTTTTTTCAATGCGGAAATTCTGCCATTGACATATTTATTATTGTTTTCTGATATATAAAAAGAAGGTTAGAGTATAAGGATTATTTGACAAACATAATATCAAAGAACAATGAATACAAATACAAATAAATGAAACAAGCGATAAAGAACAACATTAATAACTACGTGTACTTTATGAAAACTGCGTGTACTTTATAAAAACATCATTATTCTACAATATAAAATGCGTGTAGTTTAATCTAAGTACTGCATGTACTTTTGACAAAATACATGTATTTTCATCAAAATACTACGTGTATTTTGATCAAATGTGTGTATTTTATAAAAAAATTGCTTGTATTTTAAAGAATAATGATGTTTTCACTTTGAAAATGAATAAAAAGTACGTGTTCAGTTTTTTTCACTTCTGATTCTTGAAGATTTAGACTTACGTCGCCATTTCAATCTCACCATCCCTCAAGTTTGGGGTACATCTTCATACAATTTCTTTACATTTTTATTACTCTCAGGTAGATAGGGATTCATTTGCTCTAAGATTCTTGAATTTTTAGTCTGCTTTTTCAATGATTCATCCAAACAATTGTTTAACTTAATAAGTTGGGCATTTTTCTCCTCGAACTTATTGAGTAAATCTTTTTCTTTCAAAATTTGGGAATTTTTCACCTTCAACTTCTTAATTTTCTCTTGTTTTTCCACAAGTTGACGATTATCTATCTCCAACTGTACATTCAAAATAATAAGTTTGGCACTCTCCACCTCCAAAGTCTTCACCTTTTTTAGTGCACAATCAAGTTCTTAAGTTTCTTCGGATAGTTGGGTATATTTTTTCCAACAACTCCATTTTCAATGCAACATTTTGTTCCTCCAAATTCACCTTCTCCACCTAATTAGAATCTCTTGATTCAAAATTTCATCATCTATTGGTTCATAATTCCCAACATTCTCAAACTTTTCATAACGTATTGATTTAAAATTCACAGTATCTTTTGGTTGATCATTTCCCGTCTTTTTAAAGGAATCACAACGTTTTTAATGGAAATATTCCAACCTGACGAAAAGGCATTGTCATCATATTATTCATGTAATACCCCGTATTTCTGTGTATTTTTATTTAATAAATTTGAGGAATTAATTAGGAAAAATAGATTTTAATTAAATTATGCAAGTGACGTAATTTAATGCGATTAGATGATAAGTGTGACTATTAAATATTAATTGAGAGATAGATACTGATTAATATTGCATTGTGATATTTACTAAGTGTGAATAGTAAATAATTGATAATTTTGGTTATACGGCATAGCGAGTGATATGTGCGTATTTTATTAATTGTGGTTATACGGCATAGTGAGTGATATGTGCATATTTTATTTTATCTCACCGGGAGTCACGTGTAGACTATTTTTAGGTGAAAAATGAGAAATATATTTTTAGTGACTCGTATGATAATTTAGAGGTCATGGATGAATCCAATAGGCTCGAAATAGTCAAAATAGTGTACCTAGGGGTTTAGTTTGGGTCCCGGGTCAATTTTGGACCAAATCGGCACCTATTAAGGGAATTTTGGTCATTTTAAAAATAGAGGGTAAATGACCTACGAAAATTAAAGACCTATATCTGATGGTTAGGATTAAAGGTTAGGGTTCATAACTCACAAAACTTAGATAGGCCATTAAAGAGAAGAGAGAAACCATTCCCAAAAGTCTTAGGGAGAATTCTTGAAGTTTGGAAGGTATTCTTACCCCCTCAGAACCTAAGGAGTGAAGATTCGAAGAGGAAACATATAGATTCATCACCTTCCTCATGAAATCAGACTCTACTGTAATCAAGTCAAGTTGTTTATTACAAATTAAATTGAATTTATAATACCCATGTGTAGGGATTGATAAATAATTTGATTGTGAATAAATTATTGGGAGAAATAATGAATTTAATGCAAGTTGGGATAGGATTTCATGTAGATGAAATTATACCTGTAGAGGATATTTAATTCAGATAATATTTCACTTGTTTTTACGGATTTAAATCTGGGTTTATGGTTAAACTTCTGGGAAGAATACAAAACTGGGATTTTTAATGATAAAAGTTTTTAATCCGTTCTTGACTAAATTTTACGAAGATTTGATGTGTTAGGAACATTATAAATCATCCCTATACGTGTAGAAATAGTTTGGGGGTGATCGATTATGAATTTGGTGCACTATCATGAGAGTTGGAGGCGTGTTAATGAAGGCAGACGCAGGGTGAAAATGAATTGGGTCTGTCACTTCTCGATCGATCGACCAAATCCTCGATCGATCGACCAAAGCTGATTTCGAGTTCTTTCTCTTGCTTAAATTCTTGTGTTGACCAATAAGGGAGGGGAACCCTAGGAATGATATTATACTTATTTGGGGACTAAATAATGACCAGTAGGTCTATTGTTGAGGTCCATAAAGTCCGTTAGGTGTAAGACTTAGAAAATGCAATGACGAGGATACACCGATGGAGCCGTATATCAGGGAAAATTGGGAATTGAGTTATGGGAAGATTTAAAGTCAATTCAATATGTACACTAGTAGGTTAGAGATAATAACTACTGAAATTATATTTAAGGGGTAAGTAGGGCCCTTTAGAATTATGTGAAGGCTTAAATAAAATGCGACAGTGAAAGAAATCATAAAATAAAATGTACGGTGAGTATTAGAGAGAAATTTACTAGGTACCAATGTGAATTATTAGGTTGTGTGAATACCTAGGATGTGTGAATGTCTAGAGTATACTGATTATATTGGGGTCGATTGCTATCTGAACCAATATATGTGCATGTATAATATTTACATTGGGGTTGATGGCTATCCGGACTGATGTAAACTCATAGGTGGCGGGAATACCTACTATTCTAACTACTTAGGCGGTGTGAATGCCTAAGGCATACCCACTATATTAGGGTCGATAGTTGTCCGGAGTAATATACATATGCATAACATTTACCTTGGGGTCAAGAGATATCCGGACCAATGTAAATGATAGGATGATTGGGGTCGATGATTATCCATACCAATATCCTTATAGTATATATTGTGTGTGAAATATATACTTCATGATATTGTACTTATGTGCGAAAATAGACTTGTAGATGATATATATATATATATATATATATATATATATATATATATATATATATATATATAGGATAAATTAAGTAGAGAGAAACTTAATTCCAAGATTTAGAATAGATTGGGAATATATATAATGAATTAAGTAGTGCAACTTAATTATAAAAGTTGAATGGTAGCCTTGAAATGATTTATGAATTAAGTAGTGAAACTTAATTATGGAAGTTGAATGATCATTACATGTGAAATGCTATATGAATTAAGTAGTGAGACTTGATTATGATGATTAAACATAACATATGTGAATGTTATATGAAAATTGAATTATGCGAGAAATGATAATAATGAAGAGTGTTGTATGGGCGGTAGGGGAGAGTAGACTTGATAAGATTGGTTATATACTTTAGTCAAGATAGTTTGTGTATGATAGCTAGGTGGGATAAGTATAAAACGTTAGGTGTGCACATTATATGAGAGGTGAGTAAACTCAAGGGAATGTGCATGAACCTAACAGTGTAATCAATAACCGATTTTAATTGCGATAAACTGCTTGCTAAATATTTTCAAATGTTTTGAGTACTAACTCTTGCTATAAAAATATTTTCAAAATGTTTTAGGTGTCCATCCACATGAATGCCATACTTGATGGTTTCATTCCAGGAACTCGAAGCTATAGCAGTGTGGATACTGACAGGATTTTGAGTAGTCGATTCTTTCTTTTAAATCTAGCATAAGATATCACTCTTGTATATCCTGTTTGGACATGTGGTCCGTTATCGGTATTATAGTTTCAATTTTGTATCAATTTTACCTTCAGTTTGGACTTGATTCATTGCTTGGTTTTGGTTATTTTTGTCGATGGTTTATTCGGCATGACTTTGTTTCATTCACACATCATAATGGTTTGGATTCTAGTATACTATGTGAATGTTGTTTTAGTTTTTGAACTATTTATTTATTCTATTTAATTGGAAGATAAAATTTGGCACTAGTTTAATTAACTATTAGGTGGTTAGTAATTAATTTGGTATTCCAACAGTGATGCTAAGAATGAACCATATGAGAAACCTGTTTTAGTTTGATAAAGTCCTGATCACCCGATATTTAATTAGGTGGGGTGTCACACTTCAGTAGCTTTTTCTGGCGATGAATGAGTATGCATAGGACTCACTTCAGAAATTATTAAGAAAAAACGGGCCCTTCGTATTGAGTTTCTCTTTTTGATGCCCTTGTTGATATCAACTTCACTTTCCATTGCACTGTCCTTACTAGTTTCTTTATTTGCAGTCTTCATCATTAAATCTGCTGAAGCGATATCATTCTCAGATAACTAATTTTCAAAGATGACAAGTTCCATCTAAGAATTTTTGGTGTTTTCTCTTCCATTCCTTTAACATGTGTAATGATGTCAAACTTCTCTCGTACCCATTACTGTGATCATGCAAAAAAAAAATGATATTAATAATTGTATTATCTAGTTTTCATAATTAGAATAGCACGTTTACTTTATAAATATCACATGTACTTTGAAAGTACACGTGATATTCCAATAAACATGGTCAATGAAATTACGCGTGCATTTTATAAATATCACATGTACTTTCAAAGTACATGTGATATTTACAAAGTACACAATGATTAATGAAATTACGCGTGTACTTTATAAATTTTATGTGTATTTTCAAAGTACACATAAAATTTATAAAGTACACGCGTGTACTTTGTAATATCACGTGAACTTTGAAAGTACACATGATATTCGAATGAACATGGTCAATAAAATTACGCATGTACTTTATAAATATCACGTGTACTTTAAAAGTAAATGTGATATTTATAAAGTATGTGAACTCAGGTTTTCAAACAATTTTTACAATTTGTTTGTTGGACTGCATTAGTATGTTTTGCTCACCAATAGGGAAATAACACATCCACTTATCGTACTAGGTTTTGAACTTTCTATTTTGATGAGTGAATTGATGAGAAACCCATGCATGGTAGATGCCCAATCATATCTAATCATGTCATCAATACTATTAATGTATGGTGTCAAAAAGTCTCCTAGTGTGAAGTTTGAGTTGGAGAAAAATAACATCGCCATGAAGTGGAGACAAACAAGTTTTACAAAATCAGTATTTCCCTCATCTGTGTCCAACTCTAACGATTTCTTCAAACCCTTATTTATGTTTGAGTTTCCCATTTTTTTTTATCTTTCAAGTATCGGGAAAGATCTTCATGTTTTTTAGACGCAGGCAATCTCATTTTTAGATCTATTGATTGTTTTCCCTCTACCATTGGGATCCCAAATATGTCACTTATATCTTTTAGGATTATTTTAGCACTACTCTTCGTCTTAAAACTCCTCGTTTCCATTTGTAGAGCTTGATAATGGATAAAATATTTTTATCAATTTTTTATGTTGCATTTCTACAGCTCGCTTGTTATAGTAGGCGTTGAAAAGCTCCTAGAATGGGGTCTTCTTAAGAAGTTTAATATGCCTATCATTTATTTTATTTTTAGTAGTAAAAAAATCATAATAAAAGCTTAGAACATTCGACCTATACTGGTCATGTTTATTCACACCACGTGTAGATTCCATGTCACTGCTTGATAAATTTCTTCAAAATTGCTCTTCTTGTTGTTCTTTCCTTTTTTTCCCTCATCTTGTTCCCCACTCTAATAATCTAAACACATAAAATTTAAATTACAAACCTATAATGATAAATTACGTGTACAAAAAATAAAATACACACAAATTGGAATAAAATTCAGACTCAAACAATAAAATACATGCGTATTTAATAAAAGTACATGCAATATTCTCATAAACACTTCATACAAATCTCAACAAAATACATGCTAATCGTAGTAATACCTATCGTCCGATACATGGTAATACCTAAGACATGTTGTTTGACAAGTAAAAAATCAAGATTCTCTATTCTTAACATCTTTAGAAAAGAAAAGATACAATATTTTCAATGCTAAACGTGCCAGCATTTTAAAGGCCTCTTAAGCAATGCTGCTCATTCGTTTTCCTAAATCGTTCACTTTTGATTCAGTTACTTGAATCTTTTGTTTATCAAAAGTTCACTTTATGTCTTTATAATATTAGAAAAAACCACGTAACATTTTCCCTCTATCATTGATGTGAAACATAAAATGAATTTCTTCATCATAAGTAGTATTGACTATCAATGTGAAATGTTTTGTATTGTTAAGGTCTTCGAAGGTGCAACCAACAATTTTGTAGATGACCATGTTTGATGGTATGATTCCTAAACAATAACACAACAATAATACTTCTTATAAACTATGGAATATCATTCAAATGCCGTTGGAACGAACCACAATAATATAGGATATATTAAATATGGAGATGACATATATATTACATAGAGTACACGCATAGTACGTAAAAGTACATGCACAATTGCTTGAAACAAATCAATTTCAATGTGCGTGTACTTTATGAATTTGCATGTACTATTTGAAAGTACAAGCAAATTCATAAAGTACTAGGTGTAAGCCCACGCCATGAGCGGGCAAGACGATAGGATTTTCACGAATAAATGGATCCATTAGTTTCATCGAAGCCACACTATTATGCAAGATCCATAAAATGGATACGTGGTTTTCAATATGAGCTGAGACATGATATCTTAATGATTTCCACATCATTTTAAATTTCTAAAACGTTCATGAATGTTGCCTAAATTGCAACTGTGCTCGGAATAGTAAAAGATAAAAGTAGAATAGTACGGAGAGGTTGGGTGGGACAAAGTGATAACAGAGAACCTTCATGTTAACTCAAATAAATATAGGGGCTAATCAATGCATGTAGATTGTTAAAGGGATGAAAGTATAAATATACTTCACTTTATTCCTCATATAAAATAAATTTTTTTGTAATGTCTCGTATATAATAAATTAGATACAATAACTTTGGACCATAAAGAATATTGTACTTAAATAGCAATATATGAAGAAAAAAATCATATATAATAATTTTTATGAAATAAAATTATATATCACCTCCGTCTCAAATTAATGGCCACTATTTGAAAATGAAAATTTTAGGGATTCACTCAATCAATGGCAAGATTAAGCCTTGTTCACTACTAACTATTGAATTTGGTGACATTATTACTTCTAAAAAAGAAACTGACTATTAATTTGGGACAGCCAAAGAAGAAAAGTAGGACTATTAGTTTGGGACATAGGGAGTAAGATTTAGATAATTACTTTCAATGTTTGATAGAAAAATTTTAAAGTCTACAATATGAATTTACATAAAGCAAAGAAATCAGTAAAATATATGTAACGTAATTGAGAATACAATTAGAATGCTTAATCTCGTATTGTAACTTAAATGTTAATGAAGGTGATTCAGAATATAAGTAGAATGCTTAATCTCACATTAAATGTATATGTTCATATTGGACAATTTTAAAGTAACCCACATAACAACTTAGCATTTTATGTGAAGCATTCAATAAAAATATTTGAAAAAAGAATTAAACAGACCAATATACAACATAATTTATTTTATAATAAAATAATAGCAAGTTGACTCTATAATCTTATACGACCTTGTACATTAAAAAGATGAATTCTATATCAATACAAAAATCAAATGAGGATAAAATTTCATAGTCAAATAAATAAAATATTCTATATAAGTAATATAGAAATTAAAATTCGTGTAGGATTTTTTTTTATCACAATGACCCTCAAATTCAGAATATAATTACAATGCTTAATCTCATATTACAACCTAATTATTCAAAATGGAAATGTTTGAAGTAACACGCACAACAACGTAGATTTCATATTAAAGTAGATCAAATATCTATATAAGATATTAATAAATTATAGATTACTAACATGATAAAAGTTCTACGGGAAATAATCCTACTAATAATAAATAAGAAATTTTGAGATGATATATTTAATTAATTATTATTATAATCAAATGAAAAAAGACCTAAGTTTTATGGTATAGTTTATATAATAGATTCAGTTTCAAAAAAATAAGCATCCAAGTCTAGTTGTACATATACAAACCTAAACTTCAACTATAGGCTTTCTAGTTAAACAATCTCATGGATAAAAATTTAGAACTTTGTACATAAATTAATTCACAATGTACACATAAATTTCAATTATTTGAGAGATGAATGAGGGATCAAATCAATGATGAAAATAATATGAGTGAATATAAAAAAATATAACAAAATTCTAAGTAGAAACCTAAATTCACAAATCCAATTTTATCAAAAAGCATAGCAACTAAGATAAAGAAAAAGAAAGTAAATTTTTTGTAAAAAATCAAAATCATACCCAGTGAAAAAAACTCTTAAGATAGTAAGAGTTACAAACACACAGGATGGAGTGGTCTCCTCCTCTATGTTATGTATGTATGGTTATCGCTAAGGAGCAAAAGTACCCAACATCCCTTTTCTTCGATCAACTTTGAGTGCCCCCTTCATCAAAGTGTTTGTGTAGATTAGGCCAGAGACAATATTATGAAGAATAGTGAATGTTAGCTTAAACTAGTAGTCTGATCCTTATCTGAATATAAAGAGGAGAGGGCCACTCTGATCTTCATCAATAGGCAAAGTAATATTAATATTTCCAAGATCATCAAATATGATTCCTATAGAAATAAATGTAACTTCGTGGTTCATTTTCCACCTTGCAACTTCTCTTTCCACCTCCTTAAGCTCTCGGCGTCCTTGTCTTTATGAAGATGGTCTTTGATAGGAAGAAGAGGGCCACGAACAAAGTAATCAGTAACCTCACTATCTTGAAATTCATCTTTTTCTTCATCATCATCAAAAGCAAGCTAGCTGAAGATGTCCCTGCCCTCCCATGCCACCCTCCATTTGTCTCTTTACTTTGTCTTTTTCACCTCCCCAGATTGGATGAATAGATAAATGGGGTAAGAAGAGTTAAATAGGGAGGATAAGGAAATGATTAGGTTGGAATTGTGGCTTTTAAAGAAAATTAGCAGACGTGAGGGAGACTTGAAAGGGTGGAAGAGGGGGGGGGGGGGGATAATAAGGGGAGATAAATAGTGTACTGTTTAATTGAGAAAAGAGAAGGACACGAAAGAGAGGAAGTGAATGAAGGGAATTATGGGTGCCACGTGGATGGGCTCCCTTCTTTGGAAATAATTTTTTTATTCCTCAATTTTTTTAGTTTTAACCGTTATAGAATAGTCGGGAATTTTAAACACGAAAGGAAAATCAACACATTGATTCGAAATTGACATTTCTAAAAACACATTAATGTCGGGATTTACATACATGAGCATGTCATGTTCATTTCAAAATTTTATTCTTGTTAGTGGTTTGATAAAGTTAGTATTTTAAATAGATTTAATTTTTTTATTAATATAAATGCAAAGACAACTAAATTACCTAAACATTAATACAAACTTACAAACTCGGTCAAAATTAGTCATCACCCGTGCGGTGCACGGGCCGGTGTAAGGTGTGCCTTATATTTTATAAACTCCTATAATTCATTTTGTTGCCAAAATCTATATGATTTGAAATTAAAAAAAATCTACTTAAAATTAGGTAGATATATATGATTGAAATTGAAAAAATAAGTGAAAAAAATTCTTCCAAGTATATTTTAATATGCATGAAAATTTTCAAATTATAATTTTTTTACAATATTTTTTGTCTTTTCAATAAACACGTTTCTCATGGATCATTAATTACTGTATACTCAGTCCTATAATACTCATATTGAGCTTACTTCAAATCCTCATATTCAGTCAACTATACAACTTATATAATATCTACTCTATCATATATAAGTAAAATTTTCACGTGTTCATTTTATAAATCATAAAGGAATGGGATAGCCTTATAGTCACAAAACTCACTCTTCCTTTTTTTGGTAACCAATGGTGATAATAACAGTCTTATCGAAAAATAAAAACTAGTGATAAAGAATGTTAATAGTTATATTTTCTCTAATTCTTATTCCCCTTTATGCAATAGCTCCAATGGGAGACAATCTACTGTCCTCATTATCCTGCCCCCTTCTCTGTCCCCCAATCAATTTTTGCCATGTGTGCTGATTTGCACAGTTAGCACTCATTTATTGGATAGTATTTTTCTAACTATGCAAATTAGCATACGTGGCAAAAATTGCACACGTGGCAAAAATTTATTGGAGGACGGGAAAGGGGATAGTGTAATGGGGATATCAGATTGTCTCCCAGCTCCAATATAGTTTACATTGTGTACCTCTTGTACACAATGTAAAGCAACCAAATTTTAAATTTCCAAAATAGGGAATAAGATGTATTGGGCAGAATTACAAACTTTTCCAAAAGTAAAAGAACTCCTGGAAAAATTGTTACAAATAATTGCTAATAAATATCAACTTCCAATTATCCAAGAGTAGATGCTTGAACACAAACTCCTCCACCACTTGTATCAATCCGGCTCATTTACTGTCCTCATCTCCTCCATGTCTGAACACAAACATTCCTATTATGTTATAAAAAAGACCAAAAAAAGACTTTTAGATAGAGAGGTAGAAAGAATACCTTGATTGTCAAATAGAGATAAGGTTTGCAAAAATAAAAACACGAAAACTGTGAGATGATTAAAATTGAATTAAATCTATAAAAAAATAAATTAGTTAACATTCATTAAGATTGCGAACCTTAACTATATCTAAAGAGAACAAACCAAAAATGAAGACTAAATCCATATGCAAAAGTAATTATTAGCTAAAAAGCTGAAACAAATATATTATATACCTGTAGTAAATAATCAATTCATTGAACAAACAAACATACTATATACAAAAAAAAAACATAAAAAATTAAAAGACATCCAAACATAATCCTTAAAGGAAATAACATATTTTCAAACCATAACTCTCCCATTTTGAGGACACAGAAGCCCTAAGCCAAAACTTTTATAAAATTTTAAAAGCAAATAAATAAAAAGAACAATTTTTTTTATCTGGAAATCCAACCTTAACATGTACTTCATCCTTGCATATGAAATAAATTTCTGCTCAAACTTGATATCCGTAAGATTCGTGTTCCTTACAACATACTTTCACCTTGAATTACATGCTCTCATTATTTTAAAAACTGAAATAAAAAGTAAATGAGATAGAAGAAGAAGAATATATGAGGTAGATTTGGACAAAGAGAGTAACATGCCAAAATCCATTATACACGTACTCTGAAGCCAAATGGCATCATATATTCTAACTCAAAAGAGAGAGACAATAAAATCTTGTATATGCAAGGTAACAAAAAATTAAAAACAGAACAAATGCATACCCCCTCTAAAAACAATCTTCACGAACGTATAGCATATTCAAATTGGGACACTTTTTCCCCACTGAAAGCCATATACCAAGTAAAAATATGAAAACTTACAAAAAAAACATGATAAACCCGGTTAGTCTAGGGAAAAGTAGAGGAGACTTGAAACCATGGTTTGTACACCCTATTTTTCCCTAAATTAGTCGTCCTTGCAATATAAATATTTACAACCTTACCTTTGTGTCTTTTCCCCATATTTTAGATAACCGACAAAGCCCAACAAAGCTATTTCAGCCCTCACACAAACTCACAGAGGAAATCGTAGAACTTATGGTGTAGTGATGCACATCTGAATGTGGTTTTCGGTGACAGTTTAGGGGAGTGAATGAAGATGGATGTAAGAGAGAAGGAAGAGAGAGATAGAGGAGTTGGGGAGTGTGCCAACTCATGTTTAAACCTCTTGGTTTTTTAGCCTTACGCGTTGTTTATTGTTATTGATGGGTAAAAGTAATCAAAGCAAACGTATGGGCAGCTAGTATGATATAAGAATTTGGAAACCTTTCATCTCCGCAAGGCAGGGATTCATGATAATGATATGGAAGCCCTTTTTTTTCTTTGATGAGTTTGGTAGGAACCATGAGTGCAGAGTCAATTGCAATATGTTGATGGAGTTTGTGAAACGACGCATATGATTAATTTGATAGTTAATATAGGAAAGGGAAAACCAAACGATGGGTGGGTGATATATGAAGAGTTAGGAAGGAAAACAAAAGCATAACATCCTCAGAATGTGGAAAGTTGTAGACGGCTGGCTCCATTAAACTCACCTCTCATTTTAGGTACCACGTGGATAGTCTAACAAGAGAGTAAAATTAACTCCTGTTTAGCATTTTAGAGTATTAGTATAGATACGCACATAATACAGGACTTAAATTCATAAATTACATGCAATCCTAAATAAATTCCGTTAGACCACAATTAATATAGAACTTGTACAAATACAAATAATATGTGCATATTTCACGCATGTGAGAGCAGGTGACTGTGGGGTCTCTACGTCTCCGAGGTCTCTCTTGTGCCAATGTCCATTTGACATTTGTCCATTGCTGAAGTGTGTGGCGTGCCTGGCAAGCATGTGATGTCTGCCGTCCTTTGGGGCTCCCAAGGCAATGATGGGCCTTTGGAAGCGTGCAATCATATTAAGGGTTTAAACCCTATTTTCCCTCTTTCTCCTTCACTTCTCCCTCTTTCCTTGTTCAACTCGAGTCTGCAACTTTCTCTCTCTAAAAAGGCATTGGCTTGAAGCTTTTGGTGGTTATTCCTCGCATTTTCTTCCTTCTCCCTTTGCATTTCATCTTCAGGTATCCTCTTCCATTCTTTCTCCTTCATTTTTCGTGTGAGTTTTCTTACTTTTGCATTTTTCGGTAAGTTTTTGGAGATTTTCGACGAGGGTTCCATTTTTTCTGGCAAATTGTTCTTGCTCTAGGTTTGATAGTTTGATCTTTAAATTGCATTATTCCATTAGCCAATCTTGTTTGTTGTTTATGGGAGTTGCAAGTGTAGTGTATGCCTCTTATGCTCAGACCCCTTTACCAACTCCTAGAGGAGTTCCCTTCTCTCAGAGAGAAGACTTTAGAGAAAATTAGGCAAATAGAAAGGGCGCAGGAGGAAGCTCGTAGGTCAGAGGAATTCCCCCTCAGACCTATCTTTCCACCACCTCAGAAGGTTGTATATCCTGAACCATCAGAACTAGCTAGCCGAGCCGAAGTCCCTGTTGAACCCTCACCGATGTCTGAGTTTGAGTCTTCCACCTCAGACCCTATGTCTGAGGACTCTTTCCAAGAGGCCATGGACTTCTCAAATCAACCAGATCAGGTCCCTGATCAAGCAGAGGTTTCCAGTCAGGCCTCGTCTCATAAAAATTCAAGCACATCATCCTCTTCCTCAGAGGTCAAAATTGTTGAACCAAGCGTGGCTATTCCACCAATCCTTGACGCCATTCCCTTGTCGACCGTCACAGGGGCTGAGTTCGCTCAGAGGTTCCCAAGTAATCCTCCAACGTCTGCTCATGCCGACGTTGAGTTAGATAATGACGATGATGATGATGCTGAGAGTGATGTCGACGTCTCGGAGGCGGCCGAGATTGAGAGTACGGTTAGTGAGGTCGACCTTCTTTACTTCAGATACTTATACTCCATCAACCCCTCCATTAAGCTCAGGAGACCACTGAGAGAAGAGAGGGCTTACCACGGTCGAGAAGGTGAGATCTGCTTGTACGAGTAGATGTTCAAGTTGGGGTTCCGTCTGCCCATCCATCCCATTATTAGGTCTATACTATCTTATATCAACTTGTCCCCTTCCCAGTTATCACCCAATGCTTGGAGGGTAGTAATTGGGGCCATTGTCTTATGGAGGGATGTTCATCATTCCGTCCTTCCAGTCTACGTCTTTGTAGGTTGTTATGTCCCTTCGTCTACTAGAAACCATCCGAGCTATTATCACTTTGTAGCCTGGAAACCTGAAAAGAAGATGCTTCAGATAACTCAGACTTCTAATCATAACTGGAAGCCTCGCTACTTCTTTGCTTCAAGGCCATGGGAATTTGTCCCATGTGCCCCCTCCTCCCCACTAGAGCCGCAAATGCCTATAAGATGGGGAAAGGTTACGATGTCTGCCAAGGCCGACCCTGGTCTAAGCCTATAAAATCTTCAGAAGGTCAAAGACCTTCAGGATCAGGGGATGCATGGTCTGCTCATAAAATTTGAACACCTGATGACCCCCTACTACCTCTCTGAGACTGGTTTAGGGGTAAGTCCTCTTACAGAGTTTGGTAAGTTTTTACTTCAACAAGTTAAACCTCTGAATATATGTGTATCTGATTTTCTAACTCAGACCCTCCTATTTTGCAGAGCGTCCGAAGGGAGTATCTGATGAGCTTTGGGAAATGGCATCACCGAGTTTGACAAAGCTTGCTAAGAAGGCAGGTCTGAATGCTCCTCCTCCCCCTTCCTCAACCTCAAAGGCTCAGGCCATAAGGAAGAGGAATGCTACTGCCCCTGCCCCTGAGGATCAGAGGCAGAAGAAGAAAGGAGGGGATTCTGCCATCCTTATATCTTCTGCAGATGCCTTGGCTGCTCGTATAGAGCAGCTAAAAATAAATGACAGCATCATAGGCCACAGTCTGCAGGCACTGGATTCCATCGGCTCTGCCATGACCGAGGCTGACAAACATTTTTGTCGGTCGGGACACACCTCTGCTGGTTGAATTTGGTCTCCATAGGTCTATTCAGGTATGACTTTATACTTCAGTATAGCTTCAAAGTGTAACCTATATTTTGAATTTCTACTCATACACATGATCACATGTTTTGCAGGGCCTGGCTACTATGCATCATCTCGCCAATTGGACTCTGAGGAAGTTACCCCTCATCCAGAAGGGTCAAGAGGCCGAGAAGGTGCAAAAATATCTGAATGCAGAGGTAGACCATCTGAAGTCTGCCTTTGATGGGTCTGAGAAGAAGGTTAAAGAGCTGGAGAAAGAGATCTCCAAACTTAAAAAGGACCATGATGTGGCTCTGAAGGTAAAGGACGATGTTCTCCAGCAAAAGGTCGACTCTGCAGTGAAGGCAGTCCTTGAAGATGCTTCTGAGGGGATATTGGCTGATTATAAATCCTCCGATGAATTCATAAGCTTCGTCTTCGAGTACCTCGAAAGAGGTATTAAGGCTAATATCAAATGGGCGGCTGCTAAGGAGAAGGAGGCCAAGAGTTTGAAGGCCTCTGACTTCGTAGGTCTGGGTTTTACAAACCCTCAGCTTGCCCAAGCCCTTCAGGAGGTAGAAGAGGAGGTCGCTGCCACTGCAGAGACTGCGCCACTAGACGGTACAGAGATAGAGGGAACTGACCTCAGAGAAGATAGGGACGAGGTGACCAACGTCGTCTAAGAGAATCAGGCCGAGGACACCAGCACTCTCCCTTCGAACCCTTAGGCTATTTTGTGAAGCTTTCTGTATTTTTTGTAACCCCTGATTGGATGTAACTTCTGAAGAACATTGTCAACTTGTGTTTATGAATTTTTACCGTTGGATGACAGCCTCTGAGGAGGGTTTTTACTTCATTTGTTTTATTTGTTGAATGCTTCTTTTCCATGCGATGTTTAACTCTAAAGTCTTGGTGCAATGATGTCTGCTTAAACTAAATTAGTAGTCTTACCTCAGACCTTGTCACCACAATGATGTTATAAGGTCTAAGGTCATCTCTAAGATGTTATCCCCATAATTAATTTCACCAAATCATGATGTTATGGGTCTGAGGTCATCTAAGTATGGTGTCTGACCTCAGACCTTGTCACCACATAATGATGTTATAAGGGTCTGAGGTCATCCAAGTATGACGTCTGACCTCAGACCTTGTCACCACATAATGATATTATAAGGGTCTGAGGTCATCCAAATATGGTGTCTGACCTCATAATTAATTTCACCAAATTAATGATGTTAAGGGTCTGAGGTCATCCAAGTATGGTGTCTGACCTCAGACCTTGTCACCATATAATGATGTTATAAGGGTCTGAGGTCATCCAAGTATGGTGTCTGACCTCAGACCTTGTCACCACATAATGATGTTACAAGGGTCTGGGGTCATCACTAAGATGTTCTCCCCATAATTAATTTCACCAAATCATGATGTTAAGGGTCTGAGGTCATCCAAGTATGGTGTCTGACCTAAGACCTTGTCACCACATAATGATGTTATAAGTCCCGAGGTCGTCACTAAGATGTTATCCCCATAATTAATTTCACCAAATCATGATGTTAAGGGTCTGAGGTCATCCAAGTATGGTGTCTAACCTCAGACCTTATGACGATATAATGATGTTATAAGGTCTGAGGTCATCACTAAGATGTTATCCCCATAATTAATTTCACTAAATCATGATGTTAAGGGTCTGAGGTCATCCAAGTATGGTGTCTGACCCCATAATTAATTTCACCAAATTAATGATGTTAAGGGTCTGAGGTCATCCAAGTACGGTGTCTGACCTCAGACCTTGTCACCACATAATGATGTTATAGGGTCTGAGGTCATCACTAAGATCTTATCCCCATAATTAATTTCACCATTAGAGCACAATGAAGCAAGAATCGTCATAGAAACTGATCTCTTATTAATAACCTCTTCTTATGATGATACATTTACATAGTTTTCTGTAACATCATATGTAATACTTCTTTAGGTGATCAGCATTCCAGGGGTTAGCGAAAGGTTCCGCTTCTAGGTTTTCTAGCCTGTAGGTCCCGGGCACAACCTCTTCTATCACTTTGTAGGGACCATGCCGATTTGGGTGGAGTTTGTTTGTTTTCTGTAAGGTCTTCTTTAGTACTAAGTCTCCCACGGCGATGGGTCTTGACTTCACCCTCTGATTGTAGAATTTTACTGCTCTCTGCTGGTAAGCTGCTTGTCTGATTTACGCGTCTTCCCTTCTCTCTTCAATCAGATCTAGGTCTAGTCTCCTCTCTTCCCTATTTTTATCAGGGTCATAGGTCTTAACCCTATGAGTAGGGAGCCCCACTTCTGTTGGTATGACATCCTCTGAGCCATGTGCTAGCATGAACGGGGTTTCTCCTGTTGGTGTCCTTGACGTGGTTCTTTAGGCCCATAACACAGTGTAAACCTCTTCAGTCCATCTTCCCTTCGCTTCTTCTAACCTCTTCTTAATTCCATCGAGGATTTTTCTGTTCGTGACTTAGGTATGACCGTTTGCCTGAGGTCGGCCAGGAGATGAGAAGAACTACTTTATCCCAACTCTTACACAATACTTTTTTAAAGAGGAGTTCTTGAACTGGGTTCCATTATCTGAGATGAGAGTGTTTGGGAGGCCATGTCTGCATATGATGTTCCTCCAAATAAATTGGAAGGTCTTATGTTCTGTGATCGTTATCATCGGCTCTGCCTCCACCCACTTTGAGAAGTAGTCAATGACAACTATCAGAAACCGCTAATTATTGGCAGCTCTTGGTAGGGGTCCTACTAAATAAATTCCCCATACAATAAATGGCCATGAAGAGGTGATTGACATCATAGGTTGATGAGGTTGATGAGGAATAGTGGAGAATCTCTGACATTTATCACACCTCTTTATGTAAGCTGCAGCATCTTTGGCCAAGGTTGGCCACCAGTATCCCTGGGTAATAATTCTCTTGGCCAAGGGTCTTCCTCCTATGTGACTAGAGCAAGAGCCCTCATGAACTTCCTGTAAGACGCGGGGAACTTCGGTGGGATGTACACATCTGAGGAGAGGCAACAGAAATCCCTTCTTATAGAGGACGTCTCCTACTATGGAGAACTTGGCAGCCCTATATCTCGATTTCCTCCTATCTAGCTTGGATTCTGGTGGCTCTCCCCCTTTGATATATCTGATGAGGGGGTCCATCCATGAGTTTCCTAGGTTCAAATTGAGACAAGGGTTGCTAACTTCCTCATCCTCAATGGTCGCTTTTGACAAGACCTCAATCGGAATTGTCCTTCTGATGTCTATCTTCGTTGCTGAAGCCAACCTTGCCAATGCATCTGCGTGGCTGTTATTTTGTCGAGGCATTCTCTTCAGTTTTGCCTCTTCGAAATACTCTAGCATCATTCTCACCTTTTTCAGATACCTGCCCATCCTTTTGTCTTTGGCCTCATAGACCCCTAGTACTTGATTGCCAATTAACCTTGAGTCTCTATGAAGTAGGAGTTGTCTTACTCCCAGAGTCTTTGCCAATGAGAGACGTGTTATCATGGCCTCATATTCTGACTCGTTGTTAGATGCCTTGAAGTTAAACCTCAAAGCGTATTCAATGTTGGCACCATCTGGGGCTGAAAGTATCAGCCCTGTACCGCTTCCACTGTCACAGGAAGAGCCATCGACGAAGAGATTACAAATATTTGTATTCGACGAGAAAGCCCCATCTGACATGATTCCTTGCTTGAAGAGGTACCGATCCTCCTCATTCTCGGCTACTACACTCCTGATCTTCTTGGACACGACCTCTTCCTGGCTTTGGAAGACATTTGGTGCAACCTCTTCCTGTTCTCGGAAGACGTTTGGTGCAACCTCTTCCTATTCTCGAAAGACGTTTAGTGCTACCTCTTCCTGTTCTCGGAGGGCACTACTGTTTGACCCTTCAGCACCCACTAAGTCATTCTCTGCCTCGGCCTCTTCCCATGTGAACTCAGCAACAAAGTCTGCGAGGGTCTGTCCTTTGATGGCTGCCCTAGGTTGGTAGGTAAGGTCATACTCCCCCAACTCAATGGCCCAGGTCATCAATTTTCTAGACTTCTCAGGTTTTTGTAGAACCTGTCTCAGGGGGGAATCGGTGAGGACGACCATCGAATGGGCTTGGAAGTAGGGCTTCATCTTCCTTCAAGCATGTATCAGGGCATAAGCTAACTTTTCCATATGAGGGTAATTTTTTTCAGACCCTTGAAGGGCTTTACTGTTGAAATACACATGCCTTTGGATTCCAACGTCTTCCCGTACTATGGCTGCACTGATAGCCGATTCAGAGACTGCTAGATACACATACAATTTCTCTCCTACTATGGGCCGAGATAACAACAAGGGAGACCCAAGGTAAGACTTGAGCTAGTTAATGTAATAACCCGCGTAATTTTGGGCTATTTTAATTAATTTCTGGAAAATGGAGGAAAATAAACTTTTTGATAAAATTATTTTTATTGCTCAAATATGTTGGTTATTATTTTTAAAGGCGAGAATTTCAAACGGTTTCGAAATTGGAGTTAAAACGGATTTTAAAATGATTTTTAATATTTTTAACTCTTGGAGTTGTTTTGACTTCCAACTCTTCATTTCTTTGCCTTATTTAAAGGAGTCTTTTGGATTCCAACTTTTCATTTCTTTGCATTATAAAAGGAAGTCGTGGGCAACCCTTTTAACATACTTTTGGCACAAATTTTGGCAGCAAATATATTTTATATTCCTCTTCTTTTTATATACACATTGGCCCTTGAGATTTGTGAGTTCCAACCTTAGATTAGAGGTGTTCTTGGGGCTATTTTGTTGGAGGTTCTTGGAGGAGCTTCTGTAGATCTTTTGTGTTGATATTGAGGATGTGATCATTTGTTTCTCATCATGGTTTGAGGTATGGGATTTTACACAATATGCTCCTTAAATCTCGCGAGTGTCATTCTCTTTAAATTCTTGTTAATTGAACTCATATTTGAATTGATAAATTCATTGAAATCTGGAAAATAATTGTTGAAATTATTTTGATTCATGTGGTATCATTATATTGTTGATGAGCACGTTGTCATGAGATTTTAATATGGCACGGATGTTGGGCACCCGCTAAAATTCCTGTTTCCCGGGCTATGGCTTGATAAAGCATATACGGATGTGGTGAGGCCTGGTGACCCATTAATGTGTTGTTGAGAAATTTATTGATAAATGCTATTGAGATTTGCATTTGATTTGAATATTCGTACTCGTGTTGTTACGTTTTATTCATCGCTAACATATATTTGTTGAGCATCTTTCTTGTCGTATTGTGTACTTCCCCATATTTTATTTTAGTGGCAGGTTAGCGCGGATTTTGGGGCGCTATGGAGATTGATTTTAGCGAGGATTGTTTGGGATTGATTTGTATTATTTTGATGTATAGAGCTTTGGAGATTTGTATTTTTATTTCGAGATACATAGTTATATTATTTAGAGAGATTATTATTGTATTTAGTTTGGAGAAATTTGAGATTATTGGACTTATATTATTGTGGGGTTCTTTTAGATGCTCTATACCTTGTGTATTGTGGATTTGGATTTATTTTATCGCATTAGCGCTCCGTTCTCTCTCCCTGGGCGGGCGGGGTGTTACAAATGGTATCAGAGCTTAGGTATACGGCAACCCTCGGGGCTTGAGTCTTGGGTTCATTGCGTGGTTAGCAATTTTTGGAGATAGAAAATTTTAGGTGATATTCGTGATAGGTTTCGAGATTAGATGTGAGAAATTTATTTTTGGAGACGAAATTATTTTTGGAGATTGTTGGCCTGATTTTGAGAGTTAGGCATTCGGTGAATTTCGAGGGCGAAATTCCATTGTTAGCGGGGAAGTGTAATAACCCGCGTAATTTTGGGTTAATTTAATTAATTTCTGGAAAATGGAGGAAAATAAACTTTTTGATAAAATTATTTTTATTGCTCAAATATGTTGGTTATTATTTTTAAAGGCGAGAATTTCAAACGGTTTCGAAATTGGAGTTAAAACGGATTTTTAAATGATTTTTAATATTTTTAACTCATGGAGTTGTTTTGACTTCCAACTCTTCATTTCTTTGCCTTATTTAAAGGAGTCTTTTGGATTCCAACTTTTCATTTCTTTGCATTATAAAAGGAAGTCGTGGGCAACCCTTTTAACATACTTTTGGCACAAATTTTGGCAGCAAATATATTTTATATTCCTCTTCTTTTTATATACACATTGGCCCTTGAGATTTGTGAGTTCCAACCTTAGATTAGAGGTGTTCTTGGGGCTATTTTATTGGAGGTTCTTGGAGGAGCTTCTGTAGATCTTTTGTGTTGATATTGAGGATGTGATCATTGGTTTCTCATCATGGTTTGAGGTATGGGGTTTTACACAATATGCTCCTTAAATCTCGCGAGTGTCATTCTCTTTGAATTCTTGTTAATTGAACTCATATTTGAATTGATAAATTCATTGAAATCTGGAAAATAATTGTTGAAATTATTGTGATTCATGTGGTATCATTATATTGTTGATGAGCACGTTGTCATGAGATTTTAATATGGCACGGATGTTGGGCACCCGCCAAAATTCCTGTTTCCCGGGCTATGGCTTGATAAAGCATATACGGATGTGGTGAGGCCTGGTGACCCATTAATGTGTTGTTGAGAAATTTATTGATAAATTCTATTGAGATTTGCATTTGATTTGAATATTCGTACTCGTGTTGTTACGTTTTATTCATCGCTAACATATATTTGTTGAGCATCTTTCTTGTCGTATTGTGTACTTCCCCATATTTTCTTTTAGTGGCAGGTTAGCGCGGATTTTGGGGCGCTATGGAGATTGATTTTAGCGAGGATTGTTTGGGAAAGATTTGTATTATTTTGATGTATAGAGCTTTGGAGATTTGTATTTTTATTTCGAGATAGATAGTTATATTATTTAGAGAGATTATTATTGTATTTAATTTGGAGAAATTTGAGATTATTGGATTTATATTATTGTGGGATTATTTTAGATGCTCTATACCTTGTGTATTGTGGATTTGGATTTATTTTATCGCATTAGCGCTCCGTTCTCTCTCCCCGGGTGGGCGGGGTGTTACAGTTAAAAGCTTCTTCGCACTCTTCGTCCCACTGGAAGGCCTTTCTAAGAACTTTAAAGAATGGAAGACACTTGTCCGTTGCTCTGGAAATAAACTTGTTGAGTACGACCACTCTCCCCGTGAGTCTTTGGACGTCCTTGATACTCCTCGGTGTCTTCATATCAAGCAAGGCCTTGATTTTCTTAGGGTTGGCTTCGATTCCTCTTTGATTGACGATAAATCCAAGAAACTTCCCAGCTCCTACCCCGAAGACACACTTCGCGGGGTTGAGTTTCATCTTGTACAAGTCCATAGTATCGAAGGTCTTTTCAAGGTCTGCCACATGAGTGCAGGCCTTTAAGCTCTTTGTCAGCATATCGTCTACATACACCTCCATAGTTTTGCCTATTTTATCTTCGAACATCTTACTCACAAGACGTTGGTATGTCGCCCCCGTATTTTTCAGACCAAAGGGCATCACTTTGTAGCAGTACGTCCCTTTCTCAGTAATGAAGGCTATCTTCTCCGAGTCTTCTGCATCCATAAAGATCTGATTGTAGCCTGAATACACGTCCATGAAGCTCATGAGCTCGTGCCCTGCAGTAGCATCTACCATCTGATCTATTCGAGGTAAGGGATATGTGTCTTTTGGAAAAGACCTGTTCAGGTCAGTGAAATCAACGCACATTCTCCACTTCCCATTGGCTTTGGGAACGATGACTGCATTCGATAACCATTACGGATATATGACTTCTCTTATAAACTCAGCCTCTTCTAGTTTTTTGACCTCTTCCCGGATGACCTCGTACTTCTCCCTGGAGTAAACTCTTCGTCTTTGTTTGATAGGCCTAGCATCTTTGGTCACATTAAGCTTATGACTCATAACCTCAGGGTTGATGCCAGGCATGTCTGCGTGACTCCAAGCGAAGACACTCTGCCTCTTCCTGAGGAAGTTTATCAGCTCTTCCTTGATTTATGCTTTTAAGGATTTGCCGACCTGGATGGTTTTTTTGGGTTCGTCCTCATTGAGGACGGTGGATTCTACCTCTTCCGCGGCCTCTCCCTTCTTCAACTTTGTTGTATCTCTTGGGTCAAGTGTATCAATGCTATAAGTGGTGGTTGCCCTCTTATGGGCCTCTCTCTCTTCGGCCGAGTTAAAGTAACATTCTCGTACTATGGTCTGATCACTGCACTTCCCTTACCCCATAGGGGGTCGGGAACTTTAGCATCTAGTGGACCGTCGACGGCGCAACTTCAAACTCCTTAAGGGCCACTCTTCCTATGATGAGGTTATAAGCCGAGAAGACATTTTCGTCCATCACGAAAAAATTTATCTTTCGGGTTAACCTCTTAGGCCACTCGTCACCCATCCGTACGTCCATCTCATACATGTCTAATGGGTGGACCTTTTCACCGCTGACTCCCATGAAAGGATGATGATAGGGTACTAGCCTAGCTCTGCTAAGACCTAGGCTCTTGAAGAAAGGCCAAAACATCACGTCTGCTGAACTCCCCCCGTCCATGAGGATCCTATGAACCTCGCATCCATGCACCCTTGTTGTTATTATCAAAGGGTCATCATGTGGGGTTAAGATACCCTTGAAGTCGAGTCGGGAGAACCCAACCATAAGGGTGTCCATGCCCACCTTCTTTCTCTTCTGCGCTATATCGGAAGACGTTAGATTTACAACTTCAAGTTTGGCCACTGACTTGGCCTCTGCCACATGAGCTTTCCTGTCAGCCACTTCAGAGACACCTCCCGCGAGTCCTCCGCATATGGGGTCAACACCAAAGGAAATCATGCCAACCCTCTTCACCGGGGTGTTGTCATCTTTCGGTGGAAGGTCTGGATCGTCTTCATCATTACCTTATGAATCATTGTCTCTTCTAGATGGGGCATCGTCACGGCATCTGTCGTTCTCCTCTTTTTAGGGTCATCTCTTCCGCCTTTAGGGGCCTTGCCATCAACATATTTCCTCAATTTTCTAGATTTTAACATCTTTTCAATCTCATCCTTCAAGGTGAAGCATCTGTCCGTAACGCGACCATGGTCCTGGTGGAACTCGCACCATAAGTTTTTGTTCCTCTTATGTGGAGGGGCCTTCAGTTTCTCTGGCCATCTTAGAGCCCTGTCATTCTTGATCTCGTTGAGGATATGCTCACAGCTCATGGTTAGAGGAGTATAGTGAGCGAACTTGTCATCAGTTGACCTCTTCTTTCCATCTTTCTTTCTTTGGGACTTCCCGCTACTACCGCGGTTCTCATCCTCATACTTGGTGGCCAGTGCCTCTTCGGCATTCATGACTTTTCCCGCAGTTGCCAGTAGCTCTGCCATAGACCTGGGAGGGTCTTCCGCGAGTTTCCACAAAAATTTCCCTTTTTGAAGACCTCCTATGAGGGCGGTCATGGCTATATTCTCTTCATAATCTTCAACCTCAAGTTTTTCTTTGTTGAACCTAGTGATGTAGTCCCTTAGTCTCTCGTCCTTGCCTTGCTTGACATACAGTAGATGAGTGGTCTTCTTTTGAGGTCTTACCCCAAAGTAGAAGTTGTGACTGAATCATTCAGCCAAGGGCTTGAAGTTCTCAATTGAATTCTTCGGAAGAGAAGTAAACCAGCTGTGTGCTGCTCCTGTCAGAGTCCCAGAGAAGGCCTTACACTTCATCTCATCAGGTATCGAGTAAATGTCCGCCGCTGACTGATACATCTCAATGTGATGTAGAGGGTTTTTGCTACCCTCATACTTGGGAGACACCACAGGTGGTTTGAACTTAGCAGGCGTCAGGTAGCTCACTATCTTAGCCACGAATGGAGAGCCTTCTGAGTAACCCCTTTGCAGTGGATCCCTACTTTTGATGAGGTCTCCTATCATATCCTCAAGACATTAGATGGAGTCATTCCATGGTCTCGCAACATCCGCCTGGCCGAGGTTGTCCCCAGCCACCTCCAAGGGGTGGACTGAGGGTTCCCTAGCCGCAGCACAACGTCGGCTGTTGACCTCTTCCTGGTCTCTGCCCCTTCCTGCACGGGGTGGGCCTCAGTGAGGCCGACCTTATCTATCTCCTCTTTGCGAGCCGGCTGCACTTCTCGACCTTGATAACAGCTGTCTTAGTTCATTCACTAGGCCCAACCTCTCAAAGGCTGACCCTCTGCTCAATCGATCAAAAGCTGATTCTCGTTGTTGGGCCTCTTCACCTCTTCGGTCGACACAACCTTGGCTCTGCTGAAGAGGATGTACAACATGGTTCAAAGTATCGGCCGAGTTGACTCGGTATCGACCGAGTCAACTCGGAATCGGAGGGTACCGATCCGATATCGAGAGACGTTTAAAAAAAACACTGAATCGGTCGAGACAGCCGCGATATCGCCCGAGACAACCGATTCCGAGATGCCTCGCCGCGATATCGGCCGAGACAGCCGATTCAAATGATTTTGTCATATTTTGATAGAACTTTTATCTTTTACCATATTTCTTCGTTGTTGAAAATATATTGTAACAATTACAGAATGGTATTACTTTTTCAAAAGTATTAACATTAATTTTTTAAAACATAAAACTCTTTTTTTTTCTTTAAATGACTCTACTAAAAAAAAATATAAATCTTTTAAAAAGTAGTACTCTTTTTTTTTAAATGACTACTAAAACTCTTTTTTCAAAGAAATGTTATTTTTTTACAAAAAATATTCAAATATGTTACAAAAAATATATAATGTACATTTATGTTTGTAAAAAATTTACATTTCTATACAAATGTTATTTTGTACGTTTTTGTAAAAATGTAAAAAAAATGTACATATTTGTAAAAAATATATATTTTTGTAAAAAAATATATATTTGTACATATTTGTAAAAAAATATATATTTTTGTTAAAAAAATTGTACATTTTTGTAAAAAAATTCCTTTTGTACGTTTTTGTAAAAATGTACATTTTTGAAATTTTTTGTAAAAAATGTTCTTTTGTACGTTTTTATAAAAATGTAAAAAAAATATACATATTTGTTAAAAAAATGTACATTTTTGTAAAAATGTTCTTTTGTACGTTTTTGTAAAAATGTAAAAAAATGTACATTTTTGTAATAATGTTCTTTTGTACGTTTTTATAAAAATGTAAAAAAATATACATTGTTGTTAAAACAAAATGTACGTTTTTGTTTTTCCATATTATTATTGGTTTACTATGCAATATTGTATCTGACAACTCTGCCGCGCTTCAGTATAACCAATTCTACAATGCAATGCATATTGAATGATGGGTTTAAATGTATCTCATTGGTCCACATTGTTAATCTTATTTTTTTAAAATTTTCTATATTTTTTTCGGACTTTTTTGCGCTCTCTAAATAGCGTATCTTTGCGTATCGCCCGATACCGCGACCGATACCGCGACCGAGTTGAAAATCGGGTGTTCGATACCGGGACCGATACCGAGACTTTGAACCATGATGTACAGTATTATTTGAAACCTCATACGACTCCTAACATTCTTCCGGTACATCTTCCGCCTCTAGATCATCATACCTGTCCTCTGGGCAAGGGTTTCCATGCCTCCCTAGGCGCAAGCACCTAGGGTCAGCAATGTCCCTCCTCCGTTGGGGTGCAGGTTGGTCCTTTATTGGTGCTTGGGATAGTCCCCTCGCGTCAGGATGAGGCTGGATAGCCGCTGGAATGATCATTTCCGGTGAAACTCCAGGTGGCCTCATAGTAGTTTGGCTGAGCTGTGCAAATTGTTCTTGCATTGCTTGTTGCGTTGCAGCCAAAGACCTCAAGGCTGCGGCCACCTCCGCCATTTCGGACTGAGGCGGTGCCTGGCTAGAACTAGGTCCTCCTGCTCCAGGCGGCGGAAGAGGCGGTGGTAACTCTAGTGCCATATGCTAACACTAAAGAGCTTGAGTAGCGGATGAGCTTAATACCTTAAAGGACCTCTTTCAATGGCGAAACAACTCCACACAAGGGGTGGTGCCTGGTTCACCACCAGAGTCTCCGGTGAGGCTAAGCTAAAGAAGAGGAAGAGACACCTTCTCTTCCCACAAACGACGCCAAAATGATGATGCTGGAAACAGCACCACCCTTCAAGGTGTTTGTGAGCTCAATTTAATGTTAAAAAGGGAAGCATAAGAGTACATACACATATAATAGAAGGAGGTGAGGAGAAGAGGATTCACACTGGAATATAAGTGGTTCAGCCAATCTGGCCTACGTCCACTGTGCAAGTGTATGATGTGTATCACTATATGAGGGCTCTAATGGCCATGGATACAATCTCTCAAACTTTCTCTCTCTATTGGGTATTTGAACAGAGTTTCATCTAGGGTTGCTAATTTTGGATCCCCTCTAAGAAGGAGAAGGCAAGTATATATAGTACGAGGGAGGTGTAGTGTACCCCCCATGCATGCAATGAGCATGTGTGTGTTTATCTAGCCAATATGATGAAGACATCTGTCCCTGTCACATGTAAAGAATGATGATGAAATATTCCCCCCACATGGGGGGGAATGATTTGTTATAACTAATTTGTGTCCACGTGTCCTTGTCCACACATATGTCAATAAGTGCTCGGCCTCCGTGCTTGGTCATGACCTCGGCCTGGAAGAGTCCGAGGTTGGTAAGGTCTAGTTGCCCATCCAATCCGAGATGAGCTATTATGGCCTCGGCTTAAGTGAAGCCGAGGTAAGGTATTAATGTCGGCCTCGGCCGAGGTTAAGCTGGAATGTGCCTGAAACATCGGTTGATTCACTGATGGGGTTGACTTTAGTAGAAATATGGCTCCTTGTAACCTCGGCTTACCCCCGGCCGAGGTTGTCATACCTGGGTGACATGGTGAACTGCTGCTCCCCATTGTCATGCAGGCTTCCCTTGACGAGATTGGTAGTAGTGTCAGCCATGGCCGACCTTGCTATGTCCGAGGCCTGTTGTCACTGATCCAAGGCATTTTCAACGTCGGCAATGTCTTGGCCGAGGTTGTAGTTTCTAAGCCGAGATGACACTTGGGGCATATCAGAAATTATGTACATTCAGTGGAGGGTGTCCTACTAACTCTTCGCATTGAGCAAACAAAATATTAGGGCCAACTCTAATTGCCATTTTTATGTTCTTTAAGAAGAACACTAGTTTATGTTTCATTTTTTAATTTTGTGATTATTTATTGCAAATATATTCTTTGAGAATAATTAAATGACGGTTCTTCTACTTATTTTTAACTAAAACTATTTCTTATCCAACCCGATTCTCATCAATCGAACATTGGGCAGCAAAGTACCCTATTTCTTTATTAGACAACTCCAAGTCCAAGGGAAGGGGCAGAGTGTAACAGGTGTTTTAAGAATCTTTTGTGGCGAAGGAAAAAGTGGTCTTAAAGGTTTCAAGGTGGGAGAGAGAAGATATCTCAAAACAAGTCAGGAAAATCGGCTGCTAAATCCAGGAATAAGGTTCCAATCTGAACAAACGATGAAACTGAATGTACAGAAAAGGACTAGTATGTTAACTATGGTACCAATTGTACTATAAAGATAAAATACATTACTGAAGTCCAAGAATGAGTAATTAGAGAGTGACATGTACCTATTTTGAATGACACATTAATGTGTAATGTATGTATTTATTGGTGTTTTGAATGATCAATGTACCTCACACATTAATCAATATATAGATATAACACGTTAGTGTGTCACAAAAATGTATCGAAATCATGTGAGTACTTATGATTGAGAAGACCTGGAATCTTTTTTATTGCCATGCAGGACTAAAATTCTCAATATAGATTCTCTATTGTAGTCTTTAAATTTGGATTGGGCCACATGAGCTCTCGGATCTGTCCATATTCTACTCTCTATACCCACTCTACCCCACACACCCCCTAAAACCTTTTCACCATTTTCTTTATAAGGACAAGCTTGTGCACAACTTAGGTTCGTATGATCACTAAAATAAAATCAGCAATTTTGAAGAAACGAGATGCAGCATCATAAAGGAAAGAGCAACAATCTATTTCCAAGAATGTCCATCAATCCACAAACACAATTTTTCATTCAAGGTGGGAATGGGCCAATAGATTCTGGTCTTGTCCTTTCAACTGATCCAAAGCCTAGACTGAAGTGGACACCAGATCTCCATGAGCGCTTCATGGAAGCTGTCAATCAACTCGGAGGTGCAGAAAGTAAGGGTATTATATTTATACAACATGTTCTGGTCATGAAACCTTTTGTTCAAGCATCAACTCAACATATTATTAATTTTCATTTTAATATATATATATTTTCTTCTGTTTCAGAAGCAACTCCAAAATCAGTTTTGAAACTTATGGGAATTCAGGGACTTACCTTGTACCACTTAAAGAGTCACCTTCAGGTAAATAATAAGTTTTCTTTGTCCATCTACTTATTTATTTTAGAGTTATTATACTCTTACAGACAAATTAACTCTTATGCATTTTCTCCGGCAGAAGTACAGGCTGAGTAAGAATCTCCATGGACAAGCCAATATTGAAGCCAACAAAATTGGTATGCCATTCCCCATAAATTTGTAAAAGAATATATATACATTTAAATATATTTTTAAGTGTAACATTTTCCTTGTTATAATGCTACAACAAGTACTAGGAAGTGAGTAACAATGACTTACTGTGTTTTTGAACGGTCGCAGTGGCAGGAGACGGGATATCTGAGGCTAATGCAAGTCATGTGAGTAATTCAGTCATTGAACATCAAAGAAACAAGTATGAAGGCTAGACCATTTCCATGATTTCTATTGTTTCAACAATTTAGTTGTTTCTAAAATTATAATTTTAATTTTGATTTGAAATTCATTACAAACTTTTCTTCGTTGAAGCTTACACATAGGCGATGCGATACAGATGCAAATTGCAGTGCAAAGACAGCTACATGAGCAGCTTGAGGTACCGTGTTAAATTAAAGTCTTTTTCAGCACTACCAACCAATAATACCTGCATGTCTATTCATATAAAATCATGTTACACAAATGTTTCGTAGAAACAACAACAATTAAAAAAAGAAGGGGGGGGGGGGGGGGGGGGGGGGGGGAGGATAGCCATTGGTATAAAGTTTTGATTCCCCATGATGTGTAAATAAACGGCTTTTCATCATTGAAAATTGATAATAAAAGATGCAACTTTAAATTCATATGAACAATGTCCTGCTTTTATTTATCTTCAAAAATTCATTTAACGGAAGAAAGTTGACTGTCATAAAAAAAAATGGCCATCCCAAAAGAACCTTAAAACTATGTGGCTCTAAATAACTTCATCATTTTGAGCATCAAAACATCTCACAATGAACTTTATTATTTTCTTTCCATGTCTTTTTATAAGATGATGAACTCTATTATTAAAATAAAATTTTTTCTTCAATTCTTTAAGATTAGAATGATCAACTTTGATCATACTAAAAGATTAAACATGCAAGGTAACGTATCACAATTTAAGAACCAAATATAATGTATAGCTCATATGGTATGATGACGACTCACGTTAACATAATATGGCTCTAGTTGATCTTTGTCCAACTAAAGTTTAAAAAAATGTTGTGATTCAAAATATTACATTAACAACAATTGATTTGTGTCTTAATTGCTCTTGAATTTTCCGAATTCGTTTAAATAAGCAAATTGATTTGAAATTTTATAGGTACAGCGACACTTACAACTGAGGATAGAAACTCAAGGAAAGTACCTACAAGCAGTGTTGGAGAAAGCTCAAGATACCCTTGTAAGACAAAACATGGGCACAATAGGATTAGAGGCAGCGAAGGATCAGCTATCTGAATTGGTATCAAAAGTATCCACACAATGCCTCAATTCTACATTTTCAGATATAAAACAACAAATAAATCAACACATAGATTGTTCACTAGACAGCTGCTTGACTTCTTGTGATGACGTGAGAGACAACAAAATGTTTCTTCACTCAAAATGCAAGAATGCAGATAAAGCATTTGGTGTAGACATCAACCCCAATGACTTATCAATGAGTCTTGGACTTCAAACACCCAAGAAAGTAGATTTATTAAAACCTGAGAATGAGGAAACGTTGCAGGGATTGCAGCTGCCATGCTTTGATACAAAGCAAGAATTAAATGCCCGTGATGAAAACAAAACTGCTTCAAAATGCAAGCAGTTTGACTTGAATGGTTTCAGCTGGTGCTGAGAGTAGTGTCAAGTCTTAGGTTCTCGATTTGTTCAAGTTTTAGGGAAGAAAATTGGGATTTCAGTGTAACCTTAATGGTATCAGAAATGAGGAGACACTGGACTTCGTTGAAAGCTAAACACTCCGATCAAAAGAAAAAGGGTGTGTTTGATTGTTATTATTTAATGAAAAATACTTCTCTTTACTCCTTTTTTACTTATATGGTACTCGATTGCATAGTATTTGGGACTCAAGCAATATAACAATGTTAGTATTGAACGCAAATAGCTTAAAAATGTAGTTTTTGACTAGCATGTACCTGCAGCATGCGCGGCGTTTCATAAAATAAATACTTATAATTAAATTTAAATAGTCATACACGATAAAAATAAGCACTTATGTACAATATTATGCTTAATATTTATGGTGAATCACTTACAAACAATGGACCCAAAAGTAGGGTAATAATTTTAGGCTTGATACGACAAAATGATCTAAAATTTACTTCAAGCGAAAACGATATGTCTTGTTCATGTGAAAATTATGAATGTTAGTGGCAAAATAGTGTCATCTCATTCATGTTTTTACTCTTATTTTTTGTATTATCATGTTTAATTTCCTAGTAAAAAGATTAATCATATTATTCGCATCGTCTTTTTTATTGTCCGTTTTTGTTTGAGGTAAAAAAGAAAAAACAATTTCATTTTGTATCATGTCCGTACCTTAATAGTACTTGTCACATGGTGTCAAGCACAAACACGACCTCTTAGCACAAATTTACTTTTGATTCGAGAGATATATGTTTAGATAGAAACAAAAATTCAAAATAAATTGCTACAAAATTTGCGGACAAATATTTGTCAAACTCAACGTGAACAAACACATTTTTATCTTTGAGCTCATAATGACGGTCCCAAATGACCCAAACCCTTTAAAATCAACATAGACTCGACATTCTCTCGCCCACATTGACACAGATGAACCACTCAAGATCCATTAAGAACTATACATTTTTTTATACAATTAAAAAAGGGTAACGCTATATCCGCTCCACCAAAATCCTTAAGCACTCCAAAGTGTTAATGCAATGACTCTTATACCCTTGTGAATAATCTTTTTCATTGCCTCTCACTCACAAAATGAAATAAATCTGTTATTTATAGAAAAATTTATACACATAATTTTAAAAAATGAACTATTAAAAAAAGCTAGAACTGTACATATAAATTAGTTTTATATTAATATATATTTAATACATATAAATACAAAAATGATCCAATTAAAACATGACAAGAAATCATAAAATAAAATAATTTAATTTTTTACCTAATACAAATATCATCGAAATAAAATAGACGCAACACAATACAACACATATCTTATTATTTTTATTTAACACGAATCGAACACATCTTAATTAAGACGCAACACAAAATCTTATTCTTTTTTATCTAACCCGAATAAAAGCGACACGACACAAAATCATTTTTTTAACCAAACACGAACACAACTCAATTAAAAATAGACACGACACGTGACCTAAAATCTTTTTTTCCATCTAAAACGAACACTACCCAAATAATTTTTTTTACCGAACATGAAAACGATCAACTCAAATTGCAGACGACATGAAATCTTATTTTTATTTAAAAGCAATACGACACATCTTTGTTGTTCACTTTTTTTGTCCTGGTTTTCACTTATCAAAAACAAAATAATTTTTTTTCTTTCTCATATTTTTCATTGCATTTTTTTATTAATTTAATTATTGTATTCCATTTTTTTAATTAGATCATAGTACATTTTTTATGAATTTATTAAGCTTCGCTACATTTTTCGTCGCTAAATAGCAAACTTTCACCATGAAAAGTGATATTTTCTACATTTGTAATAAAGTCTAAAAAAATAATGTGTAGAAAAATTCCAAATACTAATATTAATAACAACAATAATTATAATAATAACCATACATGTAAAACAGTTTTTATGTACGGTTATTATTATAAGTATTGTTGTTATTAATATTAGTATTTGGACTTTTTTTACTTTAACACATTATTTTAATAGGTTAGAGTAATTATATTAATAAAAAAGGGAATGAAAATAGGAGAAAAAAAATTGTTTTGTTTTTCATATAAGTGAAAACCTGGAAAAAAAAAAGCGAACAACAAAGATGTGTCATGTTGCTTTTAAATAAAAATAAGATTTCATGTCGGGCTGCATTTTTAGTTCATCGTTTTCGTTTTCGGTAAAAAATAATTATTTGGGTGGTGTTCCTTTTAGGCGGAAAAAAAGATTCTATGTCAGGTGTCATGTCTTTTTTTAATTGAGTTGTGCTCGTGTTTTGTTAAAAAATGATTTGGTGTCGTGTCGCTTTTATTCGGGTAATTCATTCGTGTTAGATAAAAAAAAAAGATTTTGTGTTGTGTCTTAATTAAGATGTGTTCGTGTTAAGTCAAAATAATAAGATTTGTGTGGTATCATGTTGCGTCTCTTTTATTTGGATGATATTCATATTAGGTAAAAAAATTAAAATTTTGTATTTTATGATTTTCTGTCACATTTTAATGGGATCATTTTTGTATTTATATGTATTAAATATATATTAATATAAAATTAATTTATATGTACAATCTTTGCTTTTTTTAATAGTTCATTTTTTAAATTACGTGTATAATTTTTTGGGTAAATAAGAGATTTATTTCATTTTGTGAGTGAAAGGGAATGAAAATGATTATTCATAAGGGTATAAGAGTCATTGCATTAACACTTTGGAGTGCTTAAGGAGTTTGGTGGAGCGGATATAGCGTTACCCTTAAAAAATGATCAAATACCAAAAAGTCCCTCAAACATTTTTTAATACACATTTAGTTCAAGTATTTTATTTTGTACCAAAAAGTCCCTTATTCTCTTGTCTTTAAAGGTTCGTGACAGCGGCATGGTAAAACATTTTTGGCATGATAAATGACATTTTGGTGCAAAATAAAAAGGCTTGGACTAAACATGTATTAAAAAAAAGTTAAAGGGACTATTTGGTATATGCCCCATAAAAAATTCCATGAACAAAAAACCAATTAAAACTATTTAGAGTAGTGTAGTACAAAATCTAGGAACTTATACAATTAAAAAAAATGCAAGAAATTAAAAATTATTCAATACTTTCAAGAGTAGTATTTTCAACCCATACATAGCCCTAAGACTAATCCAAATCTTTACCGAGTTATTTACAATACATATTCATTATCTAAATTTGATATTTATCATTATTAAATTTATAAAAACTATCTAAACCATTTTCACATTTGCTTAATACACCTTTTCACACAACCACACTAATTATTTTCCATCATATAATAATATAAACAATGAAGGTTACATAGTTAACACACACTTCAAAAACAAAAGAAAAAACCTAATTAACTGGCCTCTTGCATAAATGGGACCATAAAAGTAATTTAGCCAAAAAAGATGAACAATGAAAAATCACCTCATAGTAGGCTGTGACAGCGCGCCTAATTAAATACCGGGCGATCAATCCTTTATTAAATTAAAATCAAGGTGAACAGTTGGTTCATTCTTAGCATCACTGTCGCAAATTAAAATTTTCAAAATTAAACACCCTGATTAATTAAACTAAGTGTCAAAACCATTTAAAACCTTAAATCCAATTATAAAACCTTTGACCATTAACATTTTAAGAGACACACATTAAGTACAAGAATATAAATTAACATTCAAGAGTTCAACCATCAATAACAAATCCCAACTTTAAAACACCAAAGGAAAACATCCTGACAGTAATAAATCCCGAAGTAAAGATACTGAAAGTAAAAGAATTACAATCTCTGACAAAACCAACTGAATAATGGAAAAGGGTGACACATGTCCCACTGGATAAAACTGAACTAAAAGTGGAGTCAACAACGAAGTCGTCTATGCAATGGCCTGCAACTCCCACAAAAGCTACATCACGTTCCATCCAAAGAATCCTAAGCATGACGCACCTGTAGCTGGGCACCTGTAATATATATATATATACATTAGAGAGAAGAGATAACAGCAAACGGGTCAGAGCCCGATTGTAAAACAGTTTTAAAATAGTTTAGCAAGTATTTAAAATGCTTACCGGCTAATGCAACAATCATATTAGTATGCGACACTCTCTTGAGAATTCTCACCTCTCATCTAGTGTGCACGTCTACCGTACTAATGAATCTCATATATCTCTCGAACTTATTCTCCATAAGTCTTAACACGTGAAATTAAGGTTATGATATTCACTTTAGAAAATCTATCTCTTCAAGATTTCTTGCGTTATTTAGAATAATTCCGTATCGTTATAACGTTTCCGAATACTTATAGTGAAGTGAAACATTTATTCATTTTTTAACTACTTATATGTACAGTATAAAGTTCCCATATAGATATACGTATATATATTACTCACACATATAATATATACAAACGGCACCCCACATAAAATCTATGGTGCAAAGTTTCCATATATAAGTAGATATATATATATATACCCATTGCTTATATAATATATATACATACTATCTGCACCCCACATACAAACTATGGTGCTGGCATACTCTGCTATCAAGTCTCCGTATCACTCGTACTAAGGGAATACTAGTTCGGAATCACTCTCGAACTGTATTAACACAAAACACATACAAATGGAGGCGAAGCATAGTTCCCAGTCCTAAGAGGTCAGCACATACCCTCACGTCTCATAGGACCATCTGACTATCACTCAAATAGCCTGTAATCAAGGATACTATCTTGTAGGGTACGAGTCGTTATCCCCCATAAAGGCCCAATCGAGATAAGATTGTCCCGGCGCGGAAACTCCCTTGATGGCAAGTAGCTCGGGTACGATTTTTACACAGAAATAATATATGCACAATCACACCGTCATATATATATATATATATATATATATGTATTCACATCCACATTATTAAATTAGGTGCGCTCACGATCCATAATTTTAATTATCCGTTATTACACATTTTACTCGATTATCTCGTATAACAGACTCGTTCATTTTATTCTCGTAATTAAGTTATTCTAAACTCATTTCTCGTCTTTCGAAGTATTCTCTTTACCTAAGTACAATTTCAGTAGGCCCTCACTCACCTTCTAATCTAACTTCCTAGACATTTCGATTATTTAATCAACGCACGTATGATTTCCTAAGTATGAATATCTCCTCGTTTACCCTTCATTTCCCTTTCACATTAAAGTCCCACTTAACGGGGTTTATCTTGACCCTAATGGTCCTTTTTGTGTTTAATTATGTTCTAGCAACTCTAATCAAGATTTACTACGCATAAAATCGGATTAAGCTAACACGAGCAAAAATGCAGTTTTCCAGGAGGGGTCGATCGATCGATGCTCTGGGCTCGATCGATCGATCAAGCAGTTATAACGAAACTGCAGAAAACCCAACTACGGAAATCTTACTCCAAACTCATCCAAATCATCATATTTCAGTCCCAAACTCCCAACAACTTATACTATAAGTGTTGTATACCCATATAAACAATATCCTACGTAAAATATGCGAGTTTTCATCAAGTATAACAAAATAAGAGGGTAAAATCTATATAAATCTCAAGAACCCTAATATTTTCTTTAGCTTAGTTTCTTTCATTCTTTATCCAGATTTTCTATCACTAACACCATGAAAATTCGTGGTTCGACCTCTACATGTGAAATGGATTTCCAGAATATGATCTTAATCTCTAAAACATGTAAATTTTTGTCTCCAATTAATGTTTTCTTTCAAGAACACTAATTCTAAACAACCCTAGACTAATATAAATGAAGCATTAACTTAATTAAAGCAAGATAGATACTTGCCTGAAATTCAAGGTTCTGATTTCGTGGATGGAATGGTATGATAGCGTTCCCCGTCGCGCGATCTACGTTTTGGTGGTGGTGGCGGTGCAACCGGATGAATTCTTGGCCTTGGATTGCTTGGAAAGCTTTCTACCTTCCTCTCTAATGGTCGTTCTAAGGTTTTGAGTTTGCTAACCCTAAGAGACAATTCCAAATGGCTGATATAACCTAATTAATTTCATGGGTTTAATTACCCAAAATGCAAGATGTCCATAATACCCTCTCGGGATGTCAAATAGGCCTAAAAACGTCCCGAGACCCAAACTAAACCCCCGGGTACACGTTTCTGACTATCTTGACCCTTCCAGACACTTTGGCGCACTCAAAATGACCATATGAGCAACTTATAATTTATTCACTTTATATAATAATAATTTAGTCCTGACACGACACAGGCGCGTCCCGACTTAAATTATCATAATTTCCATTTTATTCACTCGTGACAATTGTAATAAAATAAATCTCATATATTACTTTACTCGTCTAGTAATATTCAACCATTTTTCCAATAATTACTAACTCACATCACGTTAGTAAATATAAAAATAAATTTCCGGATTTATATTGAATTAATATCTCAATTTAAATTTAATAAATCTTCAATTGTAAAAGCCATAAAAATAAGGGGTATTACATACTTCTCCCCTAATAACGGAATTTCGTCCCGAAATTCGGAAAATAAGGCCTACCTGGTAAAACACATTTTGGCTACCTTAACAGTACGCAACCTATCCACATAGTAAGGCGTTTAATTACTATAGCCCTCGCCTCGCAGCAGGCTTGTTTAACACTCTTCATTAAAGATACTTCACATTGTGCTCCTATCCGACAACATTTGCATAAGACACGCATATACACTATTAATTCCCATTATGTCAATGTCATTGGGAGGCCGCACCTCACTACATGACAACTACTCGGATTTATCTACACAACTCCCATTCTGAGAGAAACCATACGAACATCTGGCCACTCTTGTTCGCCTAAAACAGTCGTGGAATTCCACCATAGTCATCGGATTATTCTCGATCGATACAAAATTCTGGTTATCCACTCACCTCTAAACATACAGAAGGAGAATAGTAACGGTTATTCCACACTAAAACCTCAATAAGCATCTCGTTTACAACAAACAGGTACGAGTGCTTTCCCGGAACTCTACCATACTATACTTCACTTGCTAGTTATATCCGTGGTGGAAAAGAAATGATCACCAAGATTTCAAAAATCACCTTCACGCAGCTCCACTACTCGTTAATCACTGTGCGCCTGCTCCTCGGCTACGGGTGATACCTCCTACTCAGAACGAAACGTTATTTTCGCTGTTTCTTGAAATCCCATATTGAAGGTGGGATTCACAAATTTCATCATGATTCAGAAAATAATACCGTGTAGGACTACGTACCGGCGCGATTCCTTCCTTTCAAAGGAAGACTGGGGCACACTAGTTAATATTTTAAATCACTCCAAAGGGATGCTAACCACTTCCTTCTTGGGCGACTTACTCCACATGTTCGGATGAACCCTTGATCTTACCTTGAAGATGGCAACCCATCCAAGGACTTTACCGACTTTACCACCCTCTTTCGTTACAGGAATAGTTGATAACCACAAAATTCTCTAGTTGATCCCCTTATTCCAACCGATCTCTATCTATGAGTGGTGCATGCAGAGACTACTCACTATGTCCCGCTAAACATCGACTTTCCTTGAAATGTCTCACATTGAGTGACACTTAATACTCCCCTTCCTTCCTTGGTGTATATCGAAAGTTTCGACCCGTACACTTTTCTCTACGATGCACACTTCTGGATCTTTTATACCATACTAACATTATCACTATTTGTATGCACAACTCTCTCTCAACATTTGACTAATTACAACTCCGTCCGGAGTGTTCTCCATATAGTTAAATTCTACCCTTCTCAAGGGATACCCCTTTGCAAACGGCCTCCCATAGCCTTCCAACCAGACTAGGTGTGCTACTCTGATTGCACACGTATATATGGTTTTATCATCTTTCACATGGTGTTTAATCCACTCTACCACTTTCACTTCGTTATGTTAGTCCCACAGATATATATTCCACATGTCTATTCGCACGGCCCTTCAACTCGGACGATTTTTTTTACATCAACTAACCAGGATGTCTACACACCCTATAAACCGTGCATACTAGCGTAAGTATAACATACGCTTCACACCTAATAACCAATTCTTTGTTTTCCAAGTGCTCACAACGTGATTGCAACACTTGGGTACCCTCACTTACCCTAGAAATCGAAATTCTAAATCCTCCTTATCATCGCTCTACCCCTTAACTCGTGGTGGTAAAACAAAACTTTCAATGCTTTCTTATCACATAATCGGCTCCACTGGCCTTACATCATAATTCAACTACCAACTTACCGATATAATTATTTGCTCCTATTATGACCGAGGTACTGAACTCATGGACTAATGACCAAACATCTCCCTATTTCCAACCTTACGCTAAGTTTCATGCGTGGGATGTCTCGCAAAGAGAAATCCAAACAAGGAACCCCCCGATACACTACTACCTAGCATTGTCGGTTATCGAAATCCGTTAGGCCCTACGTCCATAGCATGTACCCCTATTTTCCCGTTTCTTGGCAGAAAATTACATCTCCTCCCAAAATTACACTTAACAAAGAACATTTCGCCAATTGCACCATCGTATAGTATTGGTGGTGATTGCATTCCATAAACCTTGAATACATACAATCGGGATTCTCGAAATCCCTTTCCCCAATCAGAGGGGTATAAATCTTAACTCCCACATCTCTAAAGGATAGATATAACAATGCACTCTTTCTATCACCAAGTCATGAGCGCTAAACATAATACTGAGTTAAATCTTTTCGCTCAACCATAAACCCGATACATACTGAATCATAACAACAAAGTCCCTACACACCGGTATCGAACATCTCGAGCTCACTATCCCTCCGAAGTCTCTAGGATAGATAATATATAAGTGCGAGTCCAACCCTCTTGCAAGTGAGGCCTCGCCAGAATAGAACACGCTGCACTAATGCAACCACTCCAATAGCCTTACAATAACCGCCTACTATCGTACTGACCATTTCTATAAGGTTGTAATCAATACCATACTATACTCGTATATCACATCACTAAAACGAGTAAACTCAATAAAGTATGTAACACTATTAATATACTCATTCATCCTCCGCGGATAGCACTAAGGAAAATCCCGCTACACTAAGGAAAAATATTCACATGATAATACCGTTTATAGTTATACGCATTAAACTCGTCTCACATGTTAATCTAGCAATGAACAAAATATAATGACTCGCTCGTGTCACATAAAACACGCCTCATCCTCTGAGGATAAAACTTACACTTCTACCTTGCCAATCGTCTTGATTGCACAAATGATCTCCGGATGTAACATGCCTATCCAACCCAGAACACAATACTTTAATCGTTCCCCTTTACTAGGCACTATACTCTTGTACCCTATAATCGTTTTAAAAAAAAAAATTGTGCGTGATTTCACTCTCCATAAAATACCTCAACAAATAATCCACTCGTCGCCTGTCATACTAACCATGTTAGGATTGTCATTCTCTCGGACTTTGGTAAACTCGATTTCTGATGGCTACCCCCGTTATTCCATTAGCCTTGTAGGCCCCAAAGAACATGTTACTGACTACACTAGTCCTTACTAAATCTACCATCGCTTGGTAAGAATTTAGCTATCTAAATCATTTAAATGGATCCCCTAATGTGTATCCACACCCCTTTGTGGTGCTATACTACCACCGTTGTATCCCGTCTTATCCTTGACTAAATTCTTTGATTCTTTTAGCTTCCCACACCAAGAAGAATTATCATCTTCATTGACAAGGTACGATCTTGTCAACCCCTGAATCGAACGTCCAGAAGAATTCCCTTTTAAAGTGTTATCAACTATTATTACGAGTCGATCTCCCACTTGAAGTTCTTTCCTCCCTTGTATCTACATCTTTCGATACAAGATTCGCTAATGGTTTAGACTCATATTCACAAATGGACCTCTGTCAGGTCCTCCTGTGATGAGTTCAGAACAGCATTCACTTCTCATCCTGAACATCTGATGAAGGAACTTGCGGTAAAACTGTACCTAAGATTCTCCTATAGGCAAAGCATTCCCCTTCTAAAAGTAGTGGCTGACTCCCACCATGATAACCTAATTCCGACAAGTCAAGAAAATTTGTCTCCAAATTTTCACTTTCAGTTAGCCACACTCCATCCTATGTCCAAGCCTCTGGATACTTTACCTCCTTGGCTAACACACACAATTTTCGCATTTCTAGAATTTCCACTGACAATTTTCTACAATGCTTTGTCTTACTTTTCCCAGTCGTACCATATTGGTTGAGTCTACTCTCGCACCTCTTTCGGCTATAGAAACACTTGGAAATCCTAGGCTGTGTTCTAGCCGTCTTCATAGTCCTAGCTTCCCGTGCCATAATAGGGATGACCTTAACTACGGTCATCATCCTCGAATATGCTCTACAACCTCAACTAAGACTTGCATCCTGATGTCCGCTTAACGGCCCTCGTCTAACATCCGTCATCGCTCGGCACACGCACACATCCAAACGCAATAGAATTCACTAAGATACATACGTTATAGCATGAGAACGGAATCTCATCGTAGAAATCAACAATCCTAAACATAGGGCTCTATATTAAACAAAGCAACACTGGAAGCATAATAAGCCGTACAGATCCTAAAGGACACTAGAACCTGATGCTCTGATATCACCTGTGACACCACGCCTAATTAAATACCGGGCGATCGATCCTTTATTAAATTAAAATCAAGGTGAACAGTTGGTTTATTCTTAGCATCACTGTCGCAAATTAAAATTTTCAAATTTAAACACCCTGATTAATTAAACTAAGTGTCAAAACCATTTAAAACCTTATTTCCATTTTTATTAAATCCAATTATAAAACCTTTGACCATTAACATTTTAAGAGTCACACATTAAGTATAAGAATATAAATGAACATTCAAGAGTTCAACCATCAATAACAAATACCAACTTTAAAACACCAAAGGAAAACATCCTGACAGTAATAAATCCCAAAGTAAAGATACTGTAAGTAAAAGAATTACAATCTCTGACAAAACCAACTGAATAATGGAAAAGGGCGACACATGCCCCACTGGATGAAGTCGTCTAAGCAATGACATGCAACTCCCACAAAAGCTACATCACGTTCCATCCAAAGAATCCTAAGCATGACACCCCTGTGGCTGGGCACCTGTAATACACACACACACACACACACATATATATATATATACAAGAGAGAAGAGATAACAACGAACGGGTCAGAGCCCGATTGTAAAACAATTTTAAAATAGTTTAGCAAGTATTTAAAATGCTTACCGGCTAATGCAACAATCATATTAGTATGCGACACTCTCTTGAGAATTCTCACCTCTCATCTAGTGTGCACGTCTACCGTACTAATAAATCTCATATATCTCTCTAACTTATTCTCCATAAATCTTAACACGTGAAATTAAGGTTATGATATTCACTTTAGAAGATCTATCTCTTCAAGATTTCTTACGTTATTTAGAATAATTCCGTATCGTTATAACGTTTCTGAATACTTATAGTGAAGTGAAACATTTATTCATTTTTTAACTACTTATACGTACAGTATAAAGTTTCCATATAGATATACGTATATATATTAGTCACACATATAATATATACAAACGGCACCCCACATAAAATCTATGGTGCAAAGTTTCCATATATAAGTAGATATATATATACCCATTGGTTATATAATATATATACATACTATCTGTACCCCACATACAAACTATGGTGATAGCATACTCTTCTATCAAGTCCCCGTATCACTCGTACTAAGGGAATACTAGTTCGGAATCACTCTCGAACTTTAGTAACACAAAACACATACAAATGGAGGCGAAGCATAGTTCCCATTCCTAAGAGGTCAGCACATACCCTCACGTCTCTTAGGACCATCTGACTATCACTCAGATAGCCTTTAATCAAGGATACTATCTTCTAGGGTACGAGTCATTATCCCCCATAAAGGCCCAATCGAGATAAGATTGTTCCGGCGCGGAAACCCCCGTGATAGCAAGTAGCTCGGGTACGATTTTTACACAGAAATAATATATGCACAATCACACCGTCATATATACATATATATGTATGTATTCACATCCAGATTATAAAATTAGGTGCGGTCACGACCCATAATTTTAATTATCCGTTATTACACATTTTACTTGATTATCTCGTATAACGGACTCGTTCATTTTATTCTCGTAATTAAGTTTTTCTAAACTCACTTCTCATCTTTCGAAGTATTCTCTTTACCTAAGTACAATTTCAGTAGGCCCTCACTCACCTTCTAATCCAACTTCCTAGACATTTCGATTATTTAATCAACACATGTATGATTTCCTAAGTATGAATATCTCCCCGTTTACCCTTCATTTCCCTTTCACATTAAAGTCCCACTTAACGGGGTTTATCTTGACCCTACTGGTCCTTTTTGTGTTTCATTATGTTCTAGCAACTGTAATCAAGATTTACTACGCATAAAATCGGATTAAGCTAACACGAACAAAAATGCAGTTTTCCAGGAGGGGTCGATCGATCGATGAAAGGGGGTCGATCGATCGATGCTCTGGGCTCGATCGATCGATCAAGCAATTATAGCGAAACTGCAGAAAACTCAGCTATGAAAATTTTACTCCAAACTCGTCCAAATCATCATATTTCAGTCCCAAACTCCCAACAACTTATACTACAAGTGTTGTATACCCATATAAACAATATCCTGGGTAAAATATGCGAGTTTTTATCAAGTATAACAAAATAAGAGGGTAAAATCTATATAAATCTCAAGAACCCTAATATTTTCTTTATCTTAGTTTCTTTCATTATTTTTCCATATTTTCTATCACTAACACCATGGAAATTCGTGGTTCAACCTCTACATGTGAAATGGTTTTCCAGAATATGATCTTTATCTCTAAAACTTGTAATTTTTTGTCTCCAATTAATGTTTTCTTTCAAGAACACTAATTCTAAACAACCCTAGACTAATATAAATGAAGCATTAACTTGATTAAAGCAAGATAGACACTTGCCTGAAATTCAAGGTTCTGATTTCGTGGATGGAATGGTATGATAGCGTTCCCCGTCGAACGATCTACGTTTTGGTGGTGGTGGCGGTGCAACCGAATGAATTCTTGGTCTTGAATTTCTTGGAAAGCTTTCTACCTTCCTCTCTAATGGCCGTTATAAGGTTTTGAGTTTGCTAATCCTAAGAGACAATTCCAAATGGCTGATATAACCTAATTAATTTCGTGGGTTTAATTACCCAAAAATGCAAGATGTCCATAATACCCTCCCAGGATGTCAAATAGGCCTAAAAATGCCCCGAGACCCAAACTAAACCCCCGGGTACACTTTTCTGACAATCTCGATCCTTCCGGACACTTTGGCGTACTCAAAATGACCATACGAGCAACTTATAATTTATTCACTTTATATAATAATAATTTAGTCCTGACACGACACAGGCGCGTCCCGACTTAAATTTCCATAATTGCCATTTTATTTACTCGTGACAATTGTAATAAAATAAATCTCATATATTACTTTACTCATCTAGTAATATTCAACAATTTTTCCAATAATTACTAACTCACATCACGTTAGTAAATATGAAAATAATTTTTTGGATTTATATTAAATTAATATCTCAATTTAAATTTAATAAATCTTCAATTTTAAAAGCCATAAAAATACGGGGTATTACATAGGCCTTCAATTCATTTTGAGGAAAAGCTCTCAAAAAACACACCCATCAATGAATATGCGCATTTATAATCTTAAAGGTGCATCTTGTGCAATATAAATGTCCCCTCTGTACTCGTAAAATGCCTCAGGTGGAAGATAATAATGCCTTCTTCCATGTCAAATAAAAGGCACCCACTCATCGTTCTAAGAATAAAACCCAACACCATCTGTCCATTATTTTAACTCCCGAACAAACCTCACAAAATAGAGATCTGGTGGACCTTAAACAACCCATTATTTTGACCAATCATTGTGTTCATGGATCTAATTCGATCCATATAATTGTCAATGCGCCTTCTTCTACAATCCCAATGCTTCCACTGCCGAGTTAAAACCTCTAAGAAGGTGAGTTGGATTATTGTGCGAAGCATAAGGAATTGGCTCACATGATTTTGGGTCGGTCGTATTAGCTTCGGTGTATACAATTTTAGAGGACTCACCTTCCCCTTATCTATCTTTACTCAAATAGAGATGACTCATTAGTTATTGATACCAAATGGGTGAGCCCAATCCAAAAACCTTAGAGGTCGATTCACATTAGTTGTTAATGCCAAATGGGTGGAGTAGGATCGGGGGCAAATAAGGTGAGAGTGAAGATGAGATTATTTTCTCTTTGACAGCTAAATCAACGTCAGTTGAAATGGGTCAAACCGTACAGGGGAGGGAAGATAAATGGGTTTGGGGATTTATAGAGTTTATGGGTAATAGAGCAAACCGTAGCGGGGAGAGGAAAAGAAATGGGTTTGGGTATTTTTAGAGTGTATGGGTAATAAAGGTTTTTTTTTATAATCAATGTGAATTGTAAGATGAATGGTTCGTTTTGGGAATCTTCGACTACATTGATTTTTGAGGTTGCATTAGATGACAAATTACATTTATGTCTTATTAAACCTCTAATACTATTGTATTTGTGGTATAAGATAGATTGTGAAGTGTCTTAGGTTACGTTAGTTTTTTCATTTGATTATGAAGTTTGAATCTAAATCAAAACTCTGGAATCTAAATCTAAAAAATAAATGTATTTTATGCCTTAATGGACCTCTAAATAAGTGTATTTATATTGATTCATAATTCATAGGTACATTTACCTCTTAATCATTCAGAGGCAAAAATAGTCATTAACCTCTTAATCATTTAAAAACAAAGACTATTTGGTACCTCCTAAATCTGAATGGTTTAGATTCAGACTTAGGAGATAAAAAAAACACCTTAGTGTCCTAGTTGGTTTAGTTTCTTGGTATCCAAGTTGATTCAGTCGTAAGAGAATAAATCCTATTAGATTTAGTTTTGGCTGATATGAGTTAAGTCTTAATTTTATAATATTTTGGCCCTTTATGGTTGTTATATCCTAAATATATTAGGATTGTTTGGTGTTAGTCCTTATACAAAGATAAATCAGTCGGGGATTTGAAAGACGGTGACTTTGAAAAAAAATAAAATAATTTTGAAGTTTTTTGTGAGGACTTTGTGAGGAGTTCGTCTCAAAGTATTAATGGAAACATGTTCACTGTAGTGAAGGGGGTTCATTAGGCACAAATGTATCCATAGTTTTTGGTGTGTTATACTCTGGGAGGTAAGACCAACGAAGGGTAGCTTTGCTGGAGTGAACGGAGACAGATTTAGGAAATAAGGGTTTTTAAGGGGAGGTATTATGGGGGGGTTTTCCACAAATTTATTTCACCTATAAAATGAACCTTATGAGGGTTAAATCCCAAACTCTTTGGTTACTCTCTTGAGAGCTAGAGAGAGAGAGGGAGTATTCTCCCAAAGGAGAGAGTTTGGAGTGAGAGGTGAGGTACCATCCCTCTCACCCATGGGTATTGGCCAAATGGGAAAGAAATGTATGGGTATGAGTGTATGTCATGTGTGCTCAAGATGTAATGTGATTGGGATTTATCACCAATTTATATGGAAGTGGGATATGCCACATTGGGTACATGGAAAACACTTGGGAAACACTCAAGGGCAAGTGATTGAGTGGATTGGCTTAGAATATGGATTCACTTGGGTGAAGAGTTGGTGTACAATGGCAATTCGATATTTGATTCGAAAAGTAAGGTTATGTGATTTATTCTTGTATATTCTCTGTTGTACTTATAATTTCTTCAAATATAGTGGAATCAGGCCTCCGCGGAGGTAGCCAAGTTTATGAATCATGTATATCTTTTTGTTGTCTCCCTTATTTAGATATTTATTCTGCTTGTCATTATTATCATATTATCTTAACTATATTCGAGTCGTGGTTGATTGTAGGGTACCCTAACAAATTGGGCATCATGGACACAACAATTAGTATCAGAGCTATTGGTACGCATAAGGTGTTTGTCAAATACGGAATGAGATTTTGTTGTCAAATCACTTGTGCTTCAATTTCTTGGTTGGGTTCATTCAACCATGAAAGGGAATATGGCTTCCCAAGTTTAGGTGGATGGATTTAACGGTAGAGGTTCATTCCCTCGTAGTGATTAGAGCGAAGTCCATTCATGTCAACATAATTATGGAACGAGATTAATGGAAGAATGGAAGCTAGAGAAAGATTAAAGTGTGATTTTTATACCGAAATGCAATTGGTAACTATGTGAGTGTCACCCACAAAGTGCATTGATTATAATTTTATCTTCACTTAGAAGGAGATTAATTGTTGGGGGGTGTTTTAATAGCAACTCTACACCCATGGACAACGAACAATATTATGTGTGGAGGGAAATGGGTAGTTTCTTCATTCCTTATTTGAAACAAGGATGATTGTGGCTTGTGAAGATCCTAAAGTTTAAGGTATCCTATACTTTGGGGGATATTCTCACAATATCTAAGGTGATGAATATAAAAGAGTTCAAAAAGTGGCCTATGGGCGTAGCACACAAGATTAATAAATAGAGACAATTTGATCAATATAAAAGAGTTAATTATAATCAGCATGTGATAGTTTGGACTCTCAGCTAACAATATTAGCACTCCGGTTATGGCCATCTCCCATCTTTAATAAAAACACTCCCATTTGCCCCCGTGGACGTAGGCCGATCTCACGACCAAACCACGTAAACAACTCTTTTTTCTCTCTTTCTACATTCGTATTACTTTTTGGGGCGTTCTTTATATTTCACTTAATATTATGGAAAAGATCTCCTATAATTTGGAATCGTCTGCAGGAAATGAAGCTCTCACCATTCTCAAAGTCAGGAAAAGCTCAAAACTTCACCATGAGTACTGAATAATCTCACCCTACCCAAGCAAGGAGCCGCATACAATTCAAAATACGCATCGTAAAGAGGGAACAAATTCATGTGTGAATGCTTCCTCTTCCGTAACCATCATGATCCAGAGGATGCTCGCCTGCCAGATCTAGACCCAGTCATCGAACACCACCGATCAGCCGAGATGAAGGGAAAGTTTTCTCCCTTTTGGCTAGTATTTATGAGGAGAAACTAAATAATCGTGATCCGAAGATCGCTCATCTGAGGCAAAAATCTCACCCGGAAGTCTGAGAGTGATACCTCAAACTCACGCATTCGGCCTCATCCTAGGAGATGACCTTGCTAACCATCTCTACAATGTGAGAGTAATACCTCAAATTCACGTACTTGTATCACCACAGGTAGGGACCTCGACCCTTTAGAAATTAATTCGTTAGGGATTCTCATTCAAGGAGTCCCCATATGATTTATCTCTATTAATAACACAATCACTCCCCTAGGAGGAACTCCATACACCATAGGCATCACTCACCATGACCATTAGTGTTAGCCCAGAGTGTTAGGCCAACTCGCTCTAAATAAAAGCCAAATCAGAAAGGACAGACGAATTAAGGAGACTCATCCATCAGGAACTAGAGGGAAGAATGAATCTAAATCTTATCAGGATACCCAAGGATCTAGCCAGTAAAGCACTGGATCATGTCACAACCTCGCCATTCACTAACCAAATAGAATCCTTTGATCCTCCAAAGAAGTTCTCCATTCCCAAAGTTATAACGTATGGAGGGAAGACTAACTCAACTCATCATATCAGGCATTACCTGTAAATGATGTCCCTTTGGAGCCATCACAATGCCTTAATGTCCAGGGTGTTCCCATAAACCCTAAATGAGTTCAGCGTAAAATGGTTTGAAAATCTATCCTCCTGGTCAATCTCTACCTTTAAGGAGATCGCCGAGTAGTTCACAACCCTGTTTATCATAAGCAAAATAGTGGTTAAAGATGTAAATTCATTCATCTGTCTTAAAAATAAGAAAGGAGAGACTCTCATAAAGTATAATAAAAGGTTATGGGAGCTATACAATGAAATCGATGATTGCAACGAGTAACTAACAATTTCCTCATTTAAGTTAGGTTTAGATCGGTCAAAAGATCTCTACCAGTCTTTGAAAAAGAACCTAGGATCTTCGATGGAGGATATTATGTCTCTTATTGATAAATACGCTAAGGTAGAGGATGAGCTCTCCAGCACATCCCCCCAGCCGACCAAATAAAAATTACATGAAGAAGGACCCTATAGGGTGAAACAAACCATCATCGGTCGCGAAGGAAACCAGGAGCGAAGCATTTAAAAATTTCCCCAAGCCTTAGGACAACTAGATTAGCTACAAGGCGATAGAAACAGTCTTAAAAGAGACCATTTTTAGGCTCTTTCATCAGACCATAGACAATCCTTTCTTCAAAGGTCCTCCTAATATGGTCGGCAACCCAAATGTGAGGGATGCCAGTCTCAGATGAAGCTATCCCTAGGACCATGGGCACCTCAGATAAGACTGTTAGATTTACAAAAAAACACTTAGAGGAGCTAATCTAAGAGGGGTATCTAAAGGAATACATCAACAAATCGAAATGAAAGGAGGTAACTAAGACCAACGCAATCTAAAAAGTGCATGAAGATCTCCCAACAGTTGGATTAGCAGCTATCACCATAGCTATTGATGTCTAAAAAAACAAAATCCCGATTTATAATCACAGGTAATAATATAGTAACTCAAATCAAACACACAAGAGACGAGATTTTTAGAGTGGTTCAACTATAAAATAGGATATTTCAATTGTTGGTATTATTTAGTAAGGTTTACAATATCTCAGTATGGTGTGCATATGAGTGATTCGAGTTATCCCTCCAGCTGAGGTAATGTTTTGTATTTATTACCGTTTAGAACCCTAGAGATGGAATGCCTTTATATTGCTAGGAGTTTACAACTGTGTACAATAAATGAAACTTTTGGAATTCAATATTGGTTGACATCCCATCGGAGTAACTTTGGCATTTCTGATGATTGGCATTCCTGGTATTGGTTAGTTATCTAGCCGACTAAGTATCTCTAAAGCTGATCATGGTGGCTAGTCGACCACGTCGGAGGATAAGTGTACATTTATAGTTGGTCCACGTATGAGAGTTATTTTTACATACAAAAAAAGCCTCCAGTTCTCCATGCTTGATGATTGATTGGAAGTATGGAGTATTAAGTCTAGAAAACTCGCCAAACTATTTTGAGTATGTAGTCGGTAGCCGACCTCCCTCACTTGAAAAAAATTTCACTGATATTGTTTGATAATGGCATTTTTGTAAACAATTCAAACTTTTTTGAACCTCCAAAGGGTACAATAATCTTTTGAAGCATCGGGAGGCGTGCAACTGATGGTAGTTCAACAGTTTGTTGTGTTAATTATTTCGTTCCCTTTTATCGAGGCAACCTATAAATAGGCATAATTTTCCCTCATTTGTTTTCACCTCAACGTTTTGCACTTAAGAGTTTTTCTTTTCCTTCAAGCTTTCTATATATGATCATTTTCTGCCATTATTTTTCTTCAGTTCTTGCAGTCATCTTAGATCCCATGTAAGCCTTATTTCCCTCTTTCTCTGTTTTAACATCTTTTTCTCTTTTTCCACCATGGTTCACATAGTAGACGAGGGTTCATTAGATGAGTTTAGAGAAAAAATAAAAATCCCCTCTTGGGTAGATTTAGAGATTTCTTAGGGTCCCATAGATGTGTATTCTCATCCTGGGGATCACTGGATATCCACTTATTCATAGCTGAGTGTGGCATTACCTTTCCACCAAACCCTCTTTTATGTTAATACTTTGATGTAGTTCCCGCTAGAGTGGAACCCAACACTTGGAGGGTTGTAAATGGTGTCCATAGATTAAACTAAATTTATGAAACCCATATTGAGATTCAGGAGTTGATGTTTTGATATAAGTAGGGTACGGTTGGAGAAAACACTTATTATTTGAAGACTAAGAAAGCAAATAGGTCCTTAGTAGTGAATTTAACAGATTCCGACAAGGATTATTGGGATTATGATGTGGTTGTTAAGAACTAGCAACGTGTTTATCTTCCATAGGGAGCGCCACACACTAGGACTAGATGTCCTCAAACATGGTGTGGAATAGGTTACAATTCTTTTACTGGTTCTTTCCTTTGTTATATGCTTCTGTATTTAACCGACTAACTTTGTATATGAAAGTAAGAAGAGGTGCCCTAAATAAGGGGAACTTAATATTGAGGAGATTAAGTTTCTATAGGGACTGAATCACAGGGTTAGAGAAGAACTTCCACGAGCTACTTCCTTACTGTTGGAATAAAAAAGCTCCATCACTTCTTTTGTTGCTCGACCAACACTTGTGCTGGTCCAAGTTGTTATCAACTTATAAGAGGATCCTATACGTATTTCTTCAGCTACAGAATCAGCCGGTGCTGAGTTGGGAGGAGCTTCTTTCTCATTCGAATCTTTTGACATTTATGAGATTCCATTGTCTCCTCCAGTAGACATGACTATAAGGAAGATGCTCAATTTGATTGGTGAACTTTTATCTCCTCCCCCAAAGAAGAATATTGATACTGGTAAGAAGCCAACTGAAAAGAAGTCCTAGGACAGTGACAAAAGGCCTATTAGTGTGGAAGAAACTCAAACCATTGAGTCTCAATCCAAGACACTGAAGAGAGGTTTACCCGATCGTTGGGCAACCAACAAGAGTTGGTGAAAAAAAACCAAGCTGACCTTGACATTGAGTCAGTTTCTGTTGGAATCAACCCTAGGTTGGACAGGGGTTTAATTAAGTCTACAACTCTTCCTTCTAATCGGGTTGCATCAGTAGCCATGCCCAAGTCTAGGCTAACTGAAAGGGCTTGCCACAACTTGGCGTTGGTAAGTATCTCATTTTCTTCTTTTCCTTAATGTTGATGGCTTTTTCTGACATCTCGTATTTTGTTCTTCTTGTAGTCTTTTGTTTCTTTTAATCAAATAATGAAGAAGGACGACTAACTGAGGTCCTCTCCCATAGAGGTGGGAGAGGTTTTCACTATACCAAATCCTACGAATGGTTACCCCCAGAGAGTCACGGCCCAAAGCCCTGAATAGATGGTCACGACTCAAATTCGTGACCACATAAAATCTGTCATGACCATATCCATAACCCAATGTGGTTATGGATGCTCTTGGAAGTGGTCACGGACCAAATCGCTGACCATTATAGTGCACGGCCTTAGGTCGTTACCATCATGGCACAAAATTCATGCCAAAGTTACCTCCACATTTGGTCATGGAAGGGTCACGGACAAGGGCCGTGACCAAGGACACAATGCACACCCATTGGGTCACGGTTTGGGCCGTGACCATATCAATTTGTTCACGCACGTGGGTCACAGCTGGGGGCCATGACCACATGGTTGCCTACACACTGATGTGGAAAAAATTTAATGGTCATGGTAATGGGTCACGGATCTAGGTCGTGACTAATGTCTTTATACTTAAAACATTTTGCCTCCATTTCATTTCTTCCCTTACCAATATCTCTCTCTTTATCTGTGTGATTTTGGCAATTTGCATTCTCTCTCTCTCAAATCCTAATTTTGACCCAAATCTCTCTCTCAATCTTAAAGTTAAAACCTATTTTTTGTATTTATGATTTAAACCGTAATGTATATGTGTGTGTATTTCTATGTATGTGTAGGGGGCCTGAAGCTAATCCCCGGATTTGACGAAGCTTCTCGAAATAGCATAAAAGACTCAAGACAAGGAACCAACGAGGAAACTCACAATGCAAACCAGTGATCAAGCTCGATTTATTTCCATTATTTCCTAGTCAGGCTGTAAATTTTGTTTATATTGACTATAAGATGTAATGATTATAATGATCTAATGATTATAACTATTTAGCGTAAGGTCAAATGGTACTCGCGAAAGACCAGGCCTGGAAGGGACTGTGAGAGCTTTCATGCTCCATCGAATGACCTTGTCGTGAGAACTTCAGAGGGACTTGGTTTAGAGGATTGAGATGTGAGGCATCATTGGGGCTTGTCCTGACCATCTTAGATACACCTAGTAAAACATCGAGAGACCTTTCATTATGGAAGCTTGTGCGAAGCAGCCTTGAGTTTCATCATATGTTAATTTTCGAACCAAACAACCCTTTACCTAATGTCTCATCCACTTTAAGTGATGTCCCCAGCTAGCTAAACATTGTCCAGTCCATACTCGACTAAACAACCGTGGTATTGGGGTTATCAGACGGTTTGGTGAGCCAAATTTGTGGTGACAGTCCTCTAATCCACAGTGGTTAGGTAAAAGTCATGCCTTGATATTTAATGTTTATGACTAAGAGTTGACTACTCCATCAAGCATTTAATGTTTGTGACATAAAGCATAGGGGGCGTTGGTTCAAAGTTGTAAGGGACTAAAGCATCTCGAGAGTTGTGTGTGAGGCTATTTATTGGCCTCAACCAGTTCTGAGAGAGGGATGATTCATATTTGAGAGACTTATTAGAGAGAGAGAGAATATATCAGAAGAAGTTATTACAAACTAGAGGTCTTACTCACCCACTATTGTCATTTATTGCGAAGCTTTGAATAGCTAACTAGAGATATTTTTAGGAGTTGTTGGTGTGTTTAAGTGCCTTCCAAGGTGTATCTAGGGTGCTTACTCCTCTCTCCCTCTGATTGAGTTGCTTTTGAGTTTCCTTTATTATTGTTTGAGTTATAAACGAGTGTATTGTGATTCCAACCCGAGTGTTGGTCAAATATAATATTTTGTGTTTACTTGTGTTCATTAAAAGAGTTTAAGGGTTATCATTTATCACCACACTTATAGGGGTTATGCCTTAACTAGTATTACCACCCTCCTAGGATACAAGGGGATTACCCTTTTATATTTGGTGACTCCGCTGGGGAGGTATTCTCCTAAAAGTATGGTGCAAGATAATGCTAACTGTATCATAGATTTTGACGCCATTCATCGTAATGAAGAACAAGTTGCGAGGGAGCTGGAGGTTGATATGGATGGGATTTCTCAGGTCGAGGTGCCCCCGGTTCAATCGGCAATAGGCGTCCCAGGGGTGATGCAAGCTTCCACTGGTGCTGGGATGGGACAGGAACATATGACTCTTATCATGGGTAAGTTCTTCGAGTTTCTATAAACTCTTGCTTCCATAATAGTTTTGGGTGGATTTGACCCAAGTTCCTTCGTAACACCAATAAACGCTCTGATAGCCCCATTAAGCTCAGCTCCAATAGGGACTGATACTATGAACACAGTACCCACTCCTGTCATAATGGTGGGTAGCCTAAGCGTGATGAGTATTCCACATGTGTTGGGTACTCCAGGTGCAACGAATATTCCGTCGATGGTTCGTCAGCCTATTGCTCCAATGGTCGAGAAAACAACAATATACGCCTTAGAGGAAATGAGGAAAGAGATAGAGAAAGAGATGTTAAAAATGATATAAACTTCCTCACAATTAGCCAATAAGGTAACATCGGTGTATAATGATTTTCGTACTCCTTATCCTAAGAAATACAATGATAAGGATTACCCAAAGGACTATATTCCTCCCATCTTTGACAAATACATAGGAAAGGGGGGGACCCGAAGGAACATATCAAACGCTTAATCGAACATCTGGGGGCTCACTACAACAACAATAAGCTTAGGTTAAGGGAGTTTTACAAATCTCTAACCGATAAGGCTTATAACTGGTACTCCTATTTGGCACCTAAAAGTGTTTTAACATGGGAGGAAATGCACGTGATATTTGTCGAGAAGTTTTTACTGGCAGAAGATGAGGTCACGTTGACCCAACTAGGCAGGGAGAAACAACAGTCGGGAGAAGACGTGGTAGAATACATTCAAAGGTTCAGGGTGAGATCCCTCGATGTAAGAGAATAGGCCAACGAGTCCAAACTACTACATCTTTGTGCTGAAGGTTTGCTCTTAGAGTACATCTACCATCTCATCAACAAAATGCGCGAAGGAACTTTCGCAGATTTTTTGAAATAGATAAGAAATATATCATTGGTTGTGCATCCAAATCCTGTCATGGTGCCTGTGATGTTTAGAGAGTCGATACTGCCCATCGCAGCACGAGGCCAGGCCCCACGAGTAGGGTATGCGGCTGGTGGAGAAGGGGCTAAGCAACCAAAGAGGGATAATAAGAGGAAGTTTGGTAGGGATAGAGAGGACCCACTGCCATTACCTTGCACTATCGAATAGGCTATTAGTTATTATAACTCCATTGCCCAAGGGGCAATGATGTATGAACCTAAGGGCATTCCAGTTGTGAAACCTGATGTCGTAACGAGAGTTGATCCCAAATACTATCAGATCCAAAGAAAGGTAGGTCACCCAACGAAAACTTGCTTCACGCTAAGGAAAATCATCAACAAACATATGAAGACAGGGACTTTGCAGATCCTACAGTTGAATGTTAACAACAATCCCTTGCCATCTTTTGGGGTGAACCTTATAGTTATTTATGATGAGGAGGTTGAGTGAGAAGAAAGAGGACTGTAGATCCAACGAGAAAATTCTGAGGATACATGGAGGACTATAATAGGGGGATGACCAATGTAGTGAAAACTTATGATGAAGTTAGTGCAAGGGATGTAGAAGATGTGTATAACTTGGAAGGATGAGAGATAGACCAAGGGTTCTAGTATCGGGCAATTTCGCAATCATTAAAGTTTTCATGGTTCTTCAACCAAGTGGGGATGCCAAATGAGAGATGATTAGAGATAACACAAACGATTCTAGACATTGCAAGGAAGAACGCAGTACGACCGCTAAGGTTGAAGGGGCCCATGGTCAGGTTTTTGAGGAAGTTTTTATCTGAAGTTACTTTTAGAGATGCCGAAAGGGCTATGAGAGTCCCACACAACAGGCCCCTGTAAGTAATGGCTAGTGTTAACGGGGGGAGTTTTGCAGGGGTTTTGATGGATAGGGGAGCATCAATAAACATCATGGCTATCAGTTTATTCCATATAGACAACATTCTAGAGGAAAGATTGATACCAATGCCTTTAGTAATTTTTGGCTATGACAATCAATCATCCAAGTCAATTGGATATGTGAATGTAGGGATTGTGATGGGGAACCTTACTTCGCACATAAAATTCCACGTGATTGAGAGTGATATTTTGTACCACCTTCTTATAGGAATGGTGTGGATGCACAACCATGGTTTATTCCCATCGACAAATCACCAATGTGTGAAGGCAAATGTAAAAGGGACTGAAATCGTTATACATGCGATGGAGAAGCCTTTTTGCCACCAAAGAAGCTCACTAAGTCGATGCAAATTTCTACACGGAGATGGAGCAAGATTATAGGGTGTTAATAAAAAGGATAAAAGGAGCAAGGGTTCCCTCCATAAGAGAACGGATGAGGCCCATGAATGGCCAAAGCGACGAAGGGGCATAAGGAAAGTAAGTGGCCGAGGAAGTTCACCTTGCTCATCCCAAGAGGAAAAACCTCTCAAAGTAGATCAAGGATATAATGGGGTCCATGATGGACCCCATCGAGCACGAGGCCCAATGGCAGAGTGTGCTGAGCAAGTTTTTAGTAAACAGGATAGCAGAATCTTCGAGGGAAAGGGAGAGGAATGTGTTGTAATAGAAAGTAAGTAATGTAAGAAGAAAATCACGGAGGATTGGAGAGCGATTGACCTCCTCTGAGGGTGTGAGCGAGAAGTCAAAAGAGATGGTCTAGAAGCTAGTGAAAAGGCTGACCCGGTGTATGAATGTTTCTTGATAGACCAACAAGGGCAATGTATGGTCATTGACAACTCTAATATACAAGAGTTTGTAAAGGAAGTGGGAGAAGAGACAGACTATATGACACATCGAATGAAGCTACAAGTGAAAGAACTAGAGAAGCTGGACTTAGTCACTGAAGGATAAGACCCAAGGCCCATCTTCATTTCGAAGGATATGAGCAAGGAGAAAAAAAAGGACCTTGGTTGAGCTGATTCGGGATTATAGGGACATTTTTTCATGAAATACATTGAGATTGAGGGTCTAGATTAAGAAGTTATTTTCCACAAGCTCAACGTTATGCCATCGGCCATATTGGTGAAGCAAGCCATAAGAACTTACTAACCAAAGATGGATTTGAAGATCAAAGAGGAGGTGGAATGATTACTAACAGTAGGGTTCATTGATCCAATACAACATCCACGTTAGTTATCAAGCATCGTCCCAGTGGGAAAGAAGGATAAAAATAAGATAAGGATCTGTATGGACTTCAGAGATTTGAACTAAGCCAGCCCGAAAGATGAGTTCCATCTACCCTCCATTGATATCTTGATTTATGCAATGAAGGGTTATGAGATGTATAGTTTTATGGATAGGTATGTGGGATACAACCAGATTAAGATGGATCTAGTAGACGTAAAGAAAATGGCATTCAGGACCCTCTTAGGCAGCTTTATATACAAAGTGATGTCCTTCGGATTAAAGAATGCTGGGGCAACGTATCAAAGGATGATGATGGCCATTTTCCAAGACTTCTATCACAAGTTTTTGGAACTTTATGTGGATGATTTGGTCATCAAGTCGAAGAAGGAAGATTCCCATCTAGATGACTTGAGTTAGGTGTTCATTCGCTACAGAAAATATAAACTGAAGATGAACCCCCTAAATGCACTTTCAGGGTCATAAGTGGGGAGTTCCTGGGTTTCATGGTGGATCATCAGGGAGTAAATATGGATGAGGACAAGCAACGAGAAATCCTAGAAATTCCATGTCTAAGAAAGACGAATGATCTGAAGAGTTTCCTCAATAAAGTCTCCTACCTTAGGAGATTTGTACCATTTTAGCCAAAATAACTCACCCACTGATGGAGTTTCTGTAAAAGGGCACAAATTTCAAATGGGAGGAAGCTCACCAAGAGTCTTTGACCAAGTTAAAGAAGCTTCTCACTTCTCCACAAAGGATGATTCCTATAAGAGCAGGGATACCATTGCAACTTTACCTCACATCTACCACCAGGTCCATCAGAGATCTCTTGGTGCAGGAAGTTGACCGGTAAGAAAGGCCAGTCTACTACTTAAGTAGGATCATACATGGACCAGAAGCAAGGTACACCAATGCAGAAAGACATTGTTTAGCCTTGGTTTTCATTGCACAAAAACTTAGACATTACATGTTATCTTTCACAAATCACATTGTGACAAGATGTGACCCAATTAAGTTTTTATTGGCAAAAACTATTTTGATTGGAAGAGAAGCTAGGTGGTTCCTCATTCTCTCAGAGTATGACTTAAAATGTGTGGTCCTTCGCGCGATCCAGAGCCAAGCGTATGCAGATTTATTGGTGATTTTCCCATTTGGGGTATTTGGGCAACCACGAGAAAGCATTATAGGAGACAACTTGCAGGTGAATTTTTTAGATGCCAACCTTGAATAATGGATGATTCAATTAGATGGTTCTTCGGTGAAAAATAAATGAGGGGCAAGGGTTATCTTCTCTAAAAGGAAGGAAGATTTTTTTCTTTTCCTACAAATTGGATTTCCCTTGCTCCAATAACGAAGCAGATTATGAAATGTTGGTACGAGGGTTGCTAGAGGCCCTTCAAAGGGGGATCCATTCACTATACATAAAAGACGATTAAAACTTGGTGGTCCAACAAGTGAACGGTGAATATGCATTGAAGCACCTCAGTCTAGTGCCTTATAGAATGATCATCCAATGGTTGATCAGCCATTCCATCAAGTAAAGATAATAAGGCATCCCAAAATGATGAATAGACATGCTTATGCCTATGCCACAATTGTTTAGAAATTGGCTATGAAAACCTATACAACTACTATGGTGATCAAACGGAGAAAATCCCCATCGGTTTAACAATTAGTCGTACCCATGGAAGGTGATTCAGATTGTATGGGCGAGATTAAGAGGCATTTAAAATCTAAAAAAGGAAAGATGGAACTAAAGGAGCTAGCACAATACTTTTCCAATCATGTAAACCTCTACTTCACAAACATGGGAAGATGGTTGTTTAGATGTGTCGGTCCCGAAGAAGAAGAATGAAGATTAAAGAAGACACATGACGATCACTGCGAAACAGTTAAGACCCCTTTATATAGAAGAATTCAGAGGGGGGATACTTCTAGCCAATAATGAAGCAGGACGCAACGGAGTTGCAATCAAGGAGTGATAAATGCCAACTCTTCTTTTAGGAAGCTGAATGCCACTTCATTAAAACTCAAGAAGACTTGAGGTTGGCCTACATCGACTTTATCAAATATGGAGTAGATAAGATGGGACTCAAGAAAAGGTCCCCACGATTTTACGTCAACGAGAGTCTGTGCTCTCTCCTTCAAAAGGCAAAAGGGATAAAACTGGAGATGTACCCACTGGAGTAGCCCCTACTGAAGAAGGACCCATAAATGATATCGAAATTGATAAGGGAATAGGTATTATAGAATCAGAAGTTTCACTAGAGCTAAATGCACCAGTAGTAGCTACAGACACCTGTGCAATCAGAGGTTGGAATGACGAAGTCAAAGATGAAGAAAGCTGTAAACATAAATCTAACTGTTAAAATGTAAAAAATAATTTATGAAAAAAGGGGCAAGGCAAACATTTAGCTTACCCTAGTGATATTGGCAAATGGGGCAAATAAAGAGAACGGACTCAACAGAGAAGGTTGAAGAAGAGCGTCAACGAGGGAAGAGACTAACATGGATCAAACATCAACCTGAAACATATCATATTACTTTGATACTATATCAACAAAGGAAATAAATAAATAGGAGATCTAAAAGTCATTACCTCGGGATTACTTAGCAAAGATGGAATGATGTCCAAAGGAACAAAAAATAAAGGGGATGACTTGGAAGAAGCTAGGGGAGTCCTTTCTTGTTGAGAGGAAACTCTCGCAAATTCAATGGTAGCATTGGCCCTTATGGTAGCCTCCTCTGTATGAAGGGAGGAAAAACGACGGGAATAGGTGATCCCGATCATGGGAGAATCGGGATGAGATGCAACGGTCTCAGGTTGATCGAAGCGTCCCCCCATGAAGGGACTCACTGAAGGTGAATCCCCTTTTTCAGCAACCTCCTAACAAAATAAATAAATGGGCACAAGAGTTAAACAAACTGTCATTAGGATGTAAATAGCTAAGTGTTGGAAAATTTACCACTTGCTCTAGGGAGGAGTGTGATGAGATGACCGCATGCGAGGCAGGAGGAGAGTATTCTCTAGAAGACCTTTCATTGGGTCAAACCTCAACCTTAGGACTATCATCAGCAATAGTTGGAGCTGGAAAAGGGAAAGACCTCAGGTCGCACTTCGCTAGCCCGTTTCTTCTGAGTTTTTGTACTCGGAATCTTCTTTCGCGTGGAAGAATCACCAAGAGTGGAGGGGACTCTATAACTTTTTCCGCATGTTGACACCCCCTCTATTGGATCTACGATAATGGTAGGGAAAAAAGTAGTAGGAGGAGTGGGGGAGTGGACTCTTGAAATTCCCGTAGCACCTTCTCCAATTCATCCTGACACTTGGCTCTTATTTCCCCACTTAATTCTATAGGCATGCCAAGTGGAACGAAGGCAAGTGGGAATGCGTACAAAGGTTCTTGGGACTTAAACTTGGAGGAGGTCCCACTTGTGTAAGTTTTGGATTTCTTAGAGGGAGGATTTTAAGGCCCCTCTCCAGAATAACTCTAATAGTTTATTTGGGTGTGGAAGCTTTTTTGGGCCTGGGGGTGATAGTGGGGACCATAATGCAATAGGGAGGCAACTCGTTTGGTAGAACCTTGGGAGTATTTATCAAAGGTAACTCCACATTAAGAATATAATTACATTTAAGCCACAGTTCCAAGGCAATAAAAGAAAGAACTGGGGGATACACCGAAGGACCCTGAATAAACTCAGAAATCTTAGCCAGCTGGATCGGCCAGTACTTAGTCACAAATAGAAAAGTCACATCCATTTTTGTTATAATAATAGGGATGGTGACTCGGGTAGATATTGATGAGCTGATCCCCCAAGCAGCAGTATAAGTATATAGAGAACATGCCTCAGTAAAGGTAACTTTGGGGTAGAACAACTAAAAAATTGGGCAAGGGGCCCCTTGGTCGAAACCAAATTGATGATTTCACCGATTGTGGTTGTAGTGCTCTGAAGTATATCCTAACTCAGTGTAAGATGGAAAATACCCTAGAGAAAATAGAAGGCCCACATCCAGAGAAGGATCTCCAACAATAATCTCCACAGTAGCCGGTTGTATGATCTTGGCTTCATGTTGAAAAAATTCCAAGTGTGGACAAAAATTTCTTCATCGTAAGGCCTCATGACAAAGCTGTTAGGTTTATCAATACCAGGAAGTATCTCATTACGACTCTATTTTTATGATGAAGGTATAAGAGATGGGGTATAATGGTCTCTCCACGAGGAGGAGGGATGGTGGTGGCTGATAGGGAAGGGAAATGGGTGTAAAAGAAGCCCGTTATGAGTATGGTGTTTGCAAAATTGGCTAAGTTATAACGAACAAGGGACCGTTTTATGTCTAGATGAGTCCTATCCATCCAGGTGTAGAGGGAGCCTAATTCCATGACCGCTAGAGGAAACTTGACACCTCTGGCCAAATGGATTGATATATTGATAAGGTCCCTCTTGGGATGGTCATTTGGTTTCCTAGGCATCACGAATTGGGAAATAATAACAAGGATATAAGTTGGAAGATCAAGAGATGTAAATTGTCCTTTGGCATGCCTAGAGGAACCATCCTTTACAGAACGATCTTGAAAGAAGTAGTTGATGAGATGAGTAAAGGTGGAATTGTTCGATGACTCAGTGCAGCTTCGACATATTCGATCCAATTTAGAGCGATCAGTAGATTCTTCATCATCGCGAGCCTTATCAGAATAAGGCACACAACTCGCATGCTCAAGACCCAAAATCTCACAAACATCCTCTAAGGTAATGGTAAACTCACCCCATGCAGCTATAAAAGTATGAGTGGTAATGTTCTAGCGAAAGACTAAGACTTGGAGGGCCAAATTATCTTTGGAAAGAATGAACTCCCCAAACCATTTGGCCCGATGAAGCCTGACCTTTGTAAGGCATATAATGTGAGAACTCTGCATATGGGCCTTATAAGAAGCAAAATGAGTTGGAGAGCCTCCAAGTCCATCAAAATTAATCTGCGAACAAGGGAAGTCACCTCGATCGAGACAAAAATATAGAGTCCCCTCCAGGGGGAGGAAACCCCATTCGAGTGCGTATTCATCTTCATCACCCAAAATTAAGGGGTCACACTTGGCACTAAAAGTGCAAGTTCTGTAGAGGTCTGAGAAATCATTGACCTTGCCAAATACGAGGGAATGGCGATAAAAATGCAGTTGTTCCTAGAGAGCTGCCACCAGAGAGGTGGCATCCATAGAGGCAGCACTTATAGTAGTGGTGGTGTCAGGTGGAGCACTGGTAGTAGGGGCAATCGGATAACTTGAAGAATCCATTATATATGGTGGTGAGGATAGAAATATTTTGGGAAAGAGAATGAGGCTGAAAATGGTGGAACACAGTCATCGGAGGTAGCAAATAGGGAAGGAAATGAGAAGAAAATAAGGGAAAAGCTTGGCAATAATGTTGGTTTGCTCTTTTTCTCTCTCTAAAAGGCTCTCTGAGTTGAAGAAGACAAAGGAAGCGTAAATGAGAAAAATGGCTAACTGTTGGACAATAGCCGTTTGAATCTTCAAGTTGGCATTTAGGTTTCCCATAAAAACACATGCCAAGCCACCTATAATTATTTTAACTTGATACGTGGCACTTTGGGGAACGCTCTGACGATTGAAAAGATAATCTCACATCATTAATGAAGTGACACTTGGGAGAGAGGGGGTTTATTTTCAAAAGAAGTTATGATTTTGGTGCCAGAATTTTTCAGACATATCGTAAATGAGCCAAAACAATGACACAACAGATCTGAATGAGAATGACATAAATTATTCAATTTCTAACCCACAACGGAGAAGCTTCTTCCACGATACGACGTCCCCTCTCTATAAGTCCAAACAGGGTTATATTGAATTAGGTACATCGGGGAGAATTTTTCTTTTTGAACAAGATAAAATGGTGTTGACCAAACTATAAGTATCTCCAGGAGAATTGAATTACAAGCACAGTTTAAACGATCACAAGGAAACCTCGTAAGAAACCCAAACGTAGTTAACTTCGACCGAAAAGCAATGAGAAAAATGCTAATCACTAAGGGGCAGTCCCAACGAGGAAGTACCTTCAACTTGGGAGAATTTCCTTAGGAGAATTTACGAAAGAGAATTCAACTCTGAGTCGACAAAATGGTCACAGTATCCAAAAATTAACAACGTATCCTCGCCATAGGCCCCGGGCAAGAGGATCTTTGGTTCAGTACATCAGGGACATTTTTACATTCTGACAGCAAATATAAATGCAAAAGTTACAACGAATACACAAACGAAAGAATTTTTCAATGCAACAGAGCATGGCATATCGAATTGAGAAGTATTTCGTGCAGACATTTCTTATTCTCCACAACAAATATCTACAAAAAGGGGAAAATTTAGGGGGCCTGAAGCCAATCCCCAAATTAGAGGGAGCTTCCCGAAATATAATAAAAAACCCATGAGAAGGAACCAACGAGGAAACTTAGTGATGTAGACCAGTGATCAAACTCAGTTTATCTCCATTATTACTTAGTCAGGCTGTAACTTTTGTTTATATTGACTATAAGATGTAAAGATTGTAATGATGTAATGATTATAAATATTTAGTGTGAGGTCAAACGGTACTCGCAAGGACCAGGCCTGGCAGGGCTTGGGAGAGCTTTCATTCTTTATCGAATGACCTTACCGTGGGAAATTTAAAGGGACTTGGTTTGGAGGATTCCGAAGTGAGGCGTAGTTGGCGATTGTCCTAACCATTTTAGATACACCTGGTAAAACACTGAGAGACCTTTCACTGTGAAATCTTGTGCGGAGCAGCCTTGAGTTCCATCGTATGTTGATTTTAGAACCAAACATCCTTCTACCTAATGTCAAATTTACTGTAGGTGATGTCACCAGCTAGCTAAACACTGTCCAATCCATACTTGAGTGAACCACCATGGTATTGGTGTTATCAGACAGTTTGGTGAGCCACCTCTGTGGTGACAGTCCTCTGACGCACAATAGTTAAGCAAAAGGAATATCTTGGCATTTAATGTTTATGACTTAGAGTTGACTAGTCCATCAGGCATTTAATGTTTGTGATGTAAAGAATGGGGGTACATTAGTTCACAGTTTTAAGGGACTAAAGCATCTTAGGAGTGGTGTGAGAGGATGTTTATTGGCCTCAACCACCTTTGAGAGAGGGATGATTATTGTTTGAGAGACTTATTGGAGAGAGAGAAAATATATCAGAAGAAGTTATTACAAACCAGAGTTGTTACTCATCCACCATTGTCAATTATTGCGAAGCTTTTAATAGCTAACTAGAGATCGTTTCAAAAGTTATTGGTGTGTTTAACTGCCTGCCATGGTGTATCTAGGGTGCTTACTCCTCTCTCCTTCTGACTGAGTTACTTATGAGTTTCCTTTATTATTTTTTGAGTTATACACGAATTTATTGTGACTCCAACCTGAGTGTTGATCAAACATAATATTATGTGTTTACTTGTTTTCATTAAAAGAGTTTTCGGGGTATCATTTATCACCACACCTATAGGAGTTACGCCTCAACTAGTATTACCACACTCCCAGGCTACGAGGAGATTACCCTCTTATAGTATGTTTGTGTACGTGTGTATATATGTGTGAATGTGTGTGTATTTTTGTGTACATGTGTATATGTGTGTGAATGTGTGTGTACGTGTGTATACTTGTGTGTATGCGTGTGTATTTGTGTGTATGTGTTTGTATGTGTGTATACTTTTTTTTTTAAGAAAAAAAGATCTTTTATAATTTCATATTTTGATTGATTATGTTGTATTTAGGGATTGAAATTTATTGGGTATTGTTAACATTGATTGGGAATTGTTATTTAGAGTTTGAAATTAATTGCATTATTTAAGGGTATTGTCATTATTAGTATTGACTGAATGTGGTTACTTGGGGATTAAAATAAATTGAGAAATTTAAGGGTATTGTTATTTAGGGATTGAAATTTATTTAGAGTTTGAAATTAATTGAGTATTATTAGTATTGATTGAATGTGGTTACTTAGGGATTAAAACAAATTGCATTATTTAAGGGTATTGTCATTTTGGGCTTGGTATATATTTAGAGTTTTAAATTAATTGAGTATTTTAGCTTTTGCATCCTAATCAGACTAATATACTCAAAATCCTTTTCGTTCTCAAGACCTTAATCAAACTAATATACCCTTATACCTTAACCGTAGGACTCATATTCACGCCCTCGTATATTTTTCTCAGTAAAAATGAGTCACGGTGATAATAACTGGCAACGAGAGTTGGAGAGGTTGCAATTGGACTACACATGTAACTCTTTTATTTGTGAGTGTCATATAGAGGGTACTTCTATTTATAGGTATAGAAATAAAAAGATCGAACAATTTAACTACCTTGTAAATCGTGGAGTTAATCTCCGGTAAGATTACTGTTCGATCGTATTCTATTTTCCCTAACAGAAAACTGGGATGGTGTTATACAAAATATATTTCACACACATAATCCCAAAGTATCCTTGACCTTGGTTACATTGTTGGAGAAGGCGGAGAAAAAAATCCACCCATTATGGATACAATTTCTATCAGAGAGCATTAGCATAGAATGTGATGTCTTGCACCATATGCACGCTAAATTAAATCTTTCCAACAAGTTGAAAAGGATGGGATTTTGAGCTCATGTCACAGATATCTAATCATTAATCATAGATACCCTTCCTCCTAGTTGGCCACGTGCAAAAATTCATAGGTTCTTAAAAACTAATACCGAATGGATAGAGATCAGACACATTGAACATATTCTAAAGTCTTACTTTGAAAAGGTATATATATAGTCATAAGCTTGATTAATTCATTATAATTTCTTATTATAATTTTTTAGTCACTTCTGGTTTTTCATTTTTGTAGATAATGTTGGGAGGAAACAACCCAAGGGAAACAAGTGTCGAGGGAAACCCAAAATGAGGTTTACCATTTCATGCACAAATCAAATTCTCAACACCAATTGGTGAGAAATAAACAACTCCACCAATGGTTCCCTTCTCACCAAGTCCAACTGTAGCTACTTTGGCGCTCTCAACTAGTACTCCCGTTACTCCATCGCCCCCATACAACATTATTGATGCTTCCCGCTTAATCAAAAAATCCCATTGGGTTCTCTCTTCTTGGGAATAACCCTACGGGTGTTAGGAATAACGTGATGAACTTTACACCCCGATGTTTGGCATCGGGAAAAATGAATGTGGGAGTTGGTGGACTAGACAATTAGATCCTAGTTGACTAAGTTGTCAAAGATGACATACACGATTAACTCTGCAAGTATTTCTCATTTCCCGATCGTTCCAAAAATAAGGTTTTATCTCGGCTTGCTGAATCATTGAGGTGATATAGGAGAAACCTTCAAAAGAAACATTTCTCGAAGCAGGCAGCGAGCTGTGATATTTTGTCTTTGAAAGAGAGAGTGCCACCCAATGTTGAAATTATAATGGAGTAATAAAATAAGTTTTTGGAGAATGACGTGACAGAGAAAAAGTTGGTCCTAAGGGAGAAAAAATAAAAAATAGGGCATACAAAATTGATATCCGAAGGCTGGGATCCGAATCATATGAGGATTTGGAGAATGAATGGGCGAGTAGGACAAAGGATGGTAGAGATGTGGGTAAAAACCCAAATCGGTCAAACTTATTCATTCATGCTGGACGGGGCAAAAATTATGAATTCCCATCGCACTTAGCTGAGATGCTAGAATCAATAGAGGCCATCAACACTCGGTCAGGTTCGAGCTCTAATGATGACTTTGACCTTAAAAGTGATGCCCTGACCCGAACCTTTAGAAATGACAAAAGGGGGAGGACGAGAGGTGTTGGTTGACATATGCCACAAAAAAAAATTCAACAGACCGCACCTCTTATAGATGAGTTTTCTTCAATCACGGATCAATTCTCGCCCCATGAGGACTGACAGTTCAAGACCGATGGGGATGTCCAGGTTATGAAAAATAACTTGGGAATTTTGACGAATCAAATTGGGCAACTTGTGTCCCTTTTCCAAAATTATGGGATCCCAATCTCACCTCCTCAAGGTTACCCATACCCTCATCCTCAAGGTTTTTCATATCCTCCCCCTTCAAGTTTCCCTTCCCAAATGGCACCTCATCCAACATTCCCCTCCAAAATGCTGCCACAACCAAATTCCCCTCCCAAATGTCGACTCCTTCAATATTCTTATTCCCCGTGCCTCCGCCTGTCACGATACTTGGATCATCATCAAAAACTCACAAGGACTATGGAAAAAAGTAATATTTCAATTACTTGATCAATAAGAGGGTTATTGGAGTGTGCACACTCATCTTCAGGGTTGTTGGAACTGGAGTACACAATCAACATTTGGAGATGGGTGAGGCTCAAATACTGGTCAATGAAATATACAATGGCTACAGAGATGTACCTGTGCTCGTTAACGGTGGGGAGGGGTTGGAATTGAGGAATTTTGTAGACTCTTTTCTTTCTTGGTCAATATTTCTGTTGGAAAAGACAAAATAATATTTTCTTTTGTTTTAGTTGTAATAACATTTTTTTTATTTCCGTTGTAAGAATATTGGTTTTGTTTCAGTTTAAGAATATTCACTTTTTTTTAGTTTTAATAATACTTTTTTATTGCTTCATTTGTAAGAATATTATTTTTGTTTCATTTGTAATAATATTTTTATACCTATTACCACAGGACTAAAATTTGAAGATTATTACATGGGTTTCCCACTATACAAAGAGTGGATGGGATAGACTAAATGAATTTCAAATAATCATGTAAATGGAATTCAAGAATTTATTAAATACGGTTTTAAAATTTTTAAATGTGACAAGATTCCGTGTCTGTGCACCCATTGCGTTAACGAAAAATATAAGCCATTGTAATGCATTGAGATGTATTTAATAAAGTGGGGAATCTATCAAGACAATAAAATATGGACATACTATGGTGAAAAAAATATGCCTTATGTTTCGAAAGAATTATCCGTACCCTATCGCGTAACGGAACCCCAAGGAGTAGAAGTGGTACATGATTCACTCACACATCATCCATTGACCGACTTAATTGATGATTCTTACATACACCACAACCGTCAAAACCACTAACCTATGGATACGGATAATGCGCACTATGGCCAACTAAATGAAAATTTTGATGTTGAACTTCCAGGAGATCCGGAATACGTACGATTGAAAGCCGATGCAGCTAAACCGTTGTATAAAGATTACAATGAAGATCACTCGGTATTATATGCAATGATTGGTTTGCATAATTTTAAGAGTCAATTTGGTCTGTCTCGGAACAACATTACTTGAATTCCTAAGTGGGTTAAAGATATTCTCCCAAAAGAGAACACGTTACCAAACATTTATCCTACCATAAAGAAGACCTTGAAGGGTTTGAGTTTAAAATATAAATCCATTCATGAATACATGTATGATTGCATATTGTACCGCAACGAGCATGAAGAGAAGGATGAATCATGTATGCAATGATCCTAGATATGTGGTTTGTGAGAATGAAAAGGACAAAGCTCCAAAAAATCGCAAGTGCTTGCAAGTCCCTCCCCCCCCCCCCCCCCCCCCACACATATATATATATATATATATATATATATATATATATATATATATGTGTGTGTGTGTGTGTGTGTGTGTGTGATTTGCATTGTTTAATTTAGCTTTTGTAGGTATTGGAATGCTTAAAGTGAGTATTGGTTGCATTTATAGAAGTTCAATCGTCAGACGCTACTTCAAGAGCATTTTATTGATTTTACACTTCATCTCCTACTCATGGGAATTCCAAGGAAGCTTATTTTGTTGAGTTAGCTTCGTGTAGCTACGACAACCCGCTTAAAATAATAACGGGTGTCCAGTCCTATACTAAAATAATCAAGAATCGCAAGTGGATCATTCTCAGGATCTACTGACGATCCTAACAAAAACACGGCTAACTACCCATTATTACAAAAAGAGGGCATAAAAAAAATTTAAAACATTTTATTTAACACCAAATAAAACCAGCCATGCGACTAATAACATAACATCTAAATATGATGAGAGACACACATATGCTCAAAATAATATATAAAGAGATTAATACAAGAGTGCAACCAAACCTCCAAAATGAAATACCCGAATATGCTGTCGGGTCACAGACAATACAATAATCTGAGAAGGAAAATATAAAAGTGATACTCTACAACACTTGGGTATAAACACGATATAAAAACTGAATCCTAATATAGATACATAAAATATAGGACTCGACTATAACCAAATGCCGCAACAGTTCGCTATGGCCACAGCTCCACGAATACACTGGATGGATAACAACGATGGCGTCCTTGCGGAGGAACACCTAGAATAATACAATATGTATACATAGCAGGAGAAAATATAAACGGGTCAGAGCCCGAGGTGAAAACATTTTATAGCAAGTGTATTAAAATGAAGAATAATTATAAATGCATTATGACATGATTAAGGTGGAATCGCACTCTCCATAAAATCCAACTCACCTCTCAACTAAAGCGCGCAACTAAACGTATGCACATAATCTCCAATTAATTGCCAAATTCTATCTAGGAAAGGTAATCTACTTAAACCCAAATTATACTCATCTAAAAATCTATCTAACTCATAATCATCAATTTCTAATAATATCAATCTCAATTAATCGTTCACTTACTTAACATATAAAGTTTACATAAACATTCTCTTTTACTAGAATTTCTCATATTCTAGTTATGCCATCAATATGCATATCAATATGTATGAGTTATTAGCATCCAAGTGCTAAGGACTAAACTTCTCCCAATCCTCAATACTGCACTGCGTTTCGTGTGTGGGACGTCTTGCAAGCGAAATCCAAACAAGGACCCCCCCCCCGATACACTACTCCTGGCAATATTGATTATCAAGATTCATTATTCCCTCAATGCATGATGCATGTAACCCAAATTCTCTTAATATTTTATAACAGATTATTCCATTTAATAATTATTCTCAATTCTCAACTGTGCACGACGTTTCATGAGTGGGACGTCTCGCAAGCGAAATCCGAACAAGGAACCCCCCCCGATACACTACTCCTTGGCACTGTCGATCGTCGATACATATATATATATATATATATATATATATATATATATATGAGCATTAAGGACTAACTTCTCCTCACTCCCAACATTACACTGCGTTTCGTGCGTGGAACTTCTCGCAAGCGAAATCCAAAAAAGGAACCCCCCCGATACACTACTCCTGGCAATGTTGGTCATTAAGGTTCATTATGCCCTCGATACCCAAAGTAATAAGCACACCAGTAATAATAATAACCATCCTAACGAGCTATAACTGAAGGAGCAAGTTCTCAATGCTATCATCTTCCAGGGCATCACTCATAAACCATCCTGGGGACCACCGGTAGGACTAAATATCACCTACTTTGTGGTCAACATACACACAACGTCCGGGAAGCGGTCATAGTTCCTAACCGGTCAAGTGAGAACAACACATACCCACAACTTCTCACCCCCAAAATATAATCACATAATAAAAATGGACGACTATGACACACTCTGCTCATCGAGCCAGGGTGCTCACCCTCATCGCGCAACTTCCCACTGATAGCAAGGTGGGGGTATGCTTCATTTATATATATATATATATATATATATATATATATATATATATATATCATCACATAAGATACACATACATCATCACATCATATAAATACATACCATCATATAAGGTATATATATCACACTATTTCATACTCGTAGTACGCTCTTAGGCGTAGAGAAAATAATATCATTATATAGTATATTTTACTCTCGATATACTAATCGTCAATATCTCACATAACTTCCCCACTTAGTATACACTATACTATTTCTCACTTGAAGTTCACACATCACTTCTATTTATGAATCATCTCTCGATTCCATTTACTTGGAGGATATTGTCTATATCTTAATGCACCTCGATTAACATTTCTCATTTATGTGAGTCATCTCCCAAGTTAATTATCGTTAAGGATATTTTCTATATCCGTATGCACATCAATCAACATTTATTATTCTCAATCTGTAATATGGTTCAATAAATCGTAAGAACCTTTAAATTTATCAAATTTGGAATTTAATACTAAAATCTATTTTCATTAAGCACATTATTGCTCTTTCATATAGTCCAATAATTATCTCCAAATAGAACTCTCAATGGTAGTGGGCTTCCCCACTAGTCGGTACAATATTCTCTAATCGGTATTCTCTCGAACTAAATCAATATGACTCCAATAATTCCTTATAAGGGAAACTCCCTAAAAGTCTCCAAAACATACTTCTCATAACTCCTATAGAGGTTCCCAATCGACAAACTCTAACGAAACCAGGCGAAACACACTCCAGAAAAATCTCTCAAAAACAGCCTCATTTTCGAATCGATTCGGCCCCAGCGAATTGATTCGGCCCCAAAGACCTGTAAGTCTTCTTCCTACCGAATCAATTCAAAAGGGGCGAATCGATTCGGTTTGGTCAGCAAGCTACGAAAGGGTTGTTTTCTTCATAAACCCAAAATACCCAAAAATCATTTTAATCATCTTCCAACCTTTTCTATCCAACCCAACCATATGTATAACATCAAAATGCATTGTATAACTCACCCCAACTATTTTATAGCCTCAAACCCAGTTTATAGACAACAATCTAAGATTTACCCAAAAATCAAGGTTTTACATATTCAACCCAAAATTCAGAAATTATATCCACAAATCATGAAATAAATGATACACAATAATTATTTAGCAAGTTTAATCACTTGCCTCAAGTTCGTAGGGTCTGATTTGTCCTCAAGATCGCGCAATGGCCGAAAATCCCACTTTTCTCCTCCTTTTCTCCTCTTTTTCTTCTTCTCTCTCTCTCTTTTTCTTTCTATTTCTCTTTCTCTCTAAGGAGAATTGTTTCTCCCGTAGGCTTAATAAGCCTTATCTCCCAAAATACACAACTTTAAATGATAATACACACTTTAAATGACTCAGTAACTTTTATTCGAGCCAAACGAACCTAAAATATTTCGGAACGCAACTAGACCCCAAGTACAGTCATTTTGACTATCTCAACCCTTCCGGAAACAACTACACCCTCAGAATTGCCATTCGAAACACTTTCTAACATCTTTAAATTTTGACCTCAAATGCCAATTTAATCATTCTCCAATTAAATTAATGTTTATTTTTCCCAAAATAAATTAATTATTGTCTCAAAAATCTCGGATTGTTAGAGCTATAGACGATGCATCGTTTGGAGTTCGGACAAAGACGTTATGGCCATTTTTTTTATGGACAAAAGAAGGCAAAGAAATAGGGGACCGGTCAACCGGCCTTACGGCCCCGATCGACCGGTGAAGCAGAATTTGGCCTATGTGTAAGACAGTGCCTCATACCTGATTCATCAATCGATCGATGCATTTCATCATTCGATCACTGATCTGCATATTTGGGTGATTTATTCCTTTTTCATTTCTTTTTTCTTTATTTTTATTCCAACTTACTATATAAGCTAAATTATGTTTATATATGTAAATATCTACTTTTATACTTCATTTTAGGATAGTTTTAGGTTGGAAGAGAGGATTTTAAGTGGGAGCTTCTCTCTCTTAGGGTTTGTGTCATTTGGGTATTGTAAGCTAATATTCACTTTATTCTCTATTAATATAGTTTCCATTGTTGTCTTTTGTTTATTTAAGCGTTATTATTTGCTTTTCTTGTTTTGACTAATTTAGGTTTACTTTCTTTATTTATCGCTTTCATTTATTTCTTGCAATTAATACATGGTTTTTAATATTCTTTCCAGTTATGTTAAATTGGGTTGTGATTGATTGAACTCACCCTGGTTTCAATGGGTTGCTTTGCTATGATGATGGAGTTTATGTATTTAATTTTATTGGACTTTACACCTAGGAGGTTTAATGAGGTATATCATGTATGGTCCGAATTTACAACCTTGAGTGTGTAATTTCTGGGGTATTTGTTGACGCGAAAATCATATTAGGATTTTATACGAATTTAGGGGGTGACAACTCTAGATTTAATTAACTGTTGAAATGAGATTCAATCTTAATAAGTTCGTAGTCCCGTGTAACCATTTATACTCACTAAACCGAGGTGAGGGATATTAATCGCAACCTATAGTTTTTATTAATCTTAGTTTAAATACACTTGCCTATATGATCTTTCCCTTTTTGTTAAAATCACATTTTACACTTTTATTTGAGAAGTATTAAATTAATATAATTTCAACCACTTGTCTCTATGGATTTTCGATGCTCGGACTGGCCACTATACTCCATTAAAATAATGTAGTCATAGTTTAGGTTTTTGGATTGAGTTGGTCAGCCAAATATAATAAACAACCGGTACGTAGGTGACTCTTGCGCCGGAGCAAACTCCCTCTCGATCAAAATGGCGCCGTTGTCGGGGACTAGTTTGGTTTAAAATTTAATTGATTTAGTATTTTGTAGTATTTTTTCTTTCTATTTGCATGTTTTGTTAACAATCTTTTTAGGACTTCTACATTTGAGCGCCAAGAAGCGCTTGAATTTTCCGGACACACATCACTTTAAGGAATTTGCTATCTCAAGCATTCTTTGGGGTAAGCATGTCTTATTCCAATTTTTTTCGATAATCGTAATAATAATTCTCAAAATCCCCCTAAACCTATGAGTTTTGGTCAATACTTACAAACCCAAAAAATTGAAACATATAAAATGTCTTTGGGTGAGGATTACCAAAATCAAGTTATGGATTACGGGAATTTTGAGAATGATTATTCCGATTTTGGGCCCCAAAATCCTTATGATAAGAATGTTGAAACAATTTGCAATAGCTTTCGAATTCTTATGATAATTGTTTCGAGGATAATTTCCAAACTTTTCATTATTAAGAATATGCGCCTTGGCCTATGACTTTCAGCGAGGGTTTGCACATGCCTAAAAATAAAAAAAAATGAAAATCATTATCGGGAAAAAAATCGTTGTTGGGAGAATGAGTTAGATTTATTATTCGAATCCAACGACAGTTTTTCTTCCATGGCTTTCGAAGTCGAGGAATGTTTTGAACCAAATAAGGATTTTGTACCTACTTTGGAACAAATCATTCTTGACTTATCCCATGGTATAATAGAGAATGAAAATGTTGAAGAAATGGACGTAGTATCCATTTGCAATGAAATGATTTTTTCTTTGACCCCCAAAGAAGAATATTTCATTGAAAATGATCTTATTTCCTTCGAAACTCAATCTTCAAGAGATTTTGACTCATCTCTTGAGTTTATATTTATTTCTTCCCCATCCTTATTATATATTATCAAACCGGTGCAAGTACTCGATGAATTGATGCTAAAGTTTAAAGTGTTAAACCATTTAACCAATGAGGATTACTTGCTGGACTTGCTTTTCATGAAGGTATCGTTGCCTCCATGTGTGCCACCTCCCATTTGTAACAACCCGCCTAATAAGATACCGGGCGATCACTCCAATATTAAATTAAAACAGGAGTCACATATGGATCATCCTTAGCATCACTGTCGAAAATCCATTTAATTACTAATATCCTATTAGGTGGCCGTTAAAATTTTTTACTTAACTACTCTTTTTAGCGAACAAATTAAAACATCCACAATTAAATGCGTAATGAACTGAAATGAAAATGAAATGAATTGAAATAACCGAACACTCGGTCCAAAATATACAACCATATCGAATGCTGTACTGAAAGAATAAATAAATGCAATTGAGCCATTGGCTCGAATGTTTATACAATAACTCCTATCTAGAGTACAAGGAAAGAAACGTCTACCGATAACCTGCAAGCATCCACAGCTGTTGCAGAAGACGTCTGACTCGAAAGAGTTTCCATCCAGACGTCCCTGTGTCTGGACACCTATATATATATATAGTATAGAGAAAGAAAGGAGAGTAGACAAACGGGTCAGAGCCCGAATGTTTAGAAAATATTTTGCAAGTGCATAAATGCTTTATTTTTAGAAAATAGTTTTATCTCATACTTAAATTGGTATCGCACTCCCATGAGATACCCCTCACCTCTCCACTAACAGTGCACACCTAGCGCATCCCTCTACACATCCTAGTCAAGCTATCCTGCTAAACTAGTCTAATACCCCACCACTATCTAACCTAGATAGTCAAACAGATGTACTAAGGGCTAAAAATCACTCTAATCTCGACGTTATGCCATGTTCGTGCGTGGGGTGTCTCGCGAAGCGAAATCCAAACAAGGAACCCCCCCGATACACTACTATGCAGCAAGGTCGATCTTCGAGATCCGCCAGTCCCTCAGTACAGAATATATATATAATATATATATACCATATTTATAATATTAGAGCACTAAGGATTAAACTTCTCCCCAGTCTCAACACAGTGCCATATTCGTGCGTGGGGTGTCTCGCGAAGCGAAATCCAAACAAGGACCCCCCCCCCCCGATACACTACTATGCAGCACGGTCGATCGTCGGGATCCATTAGACCCTCGGCACTCGATTATACATATACCTACATCTATAATGTATATCCGGATAATATCTCCCGGACTGAGGATTACCAAATCAATTGTATCTTAGTACACATCCGGATCTATCTCCCGGACTGAGGTGTATTCTATACACAGAGTACTTACCAATACTTATCCTTTTTATTTCAAAAACTTCCATTTCCCTTCTCATATCCAGGAAATGTATTTAAAGCCAAATCATTAACATGATTTTCTTTACTAAAACATATATCTTTTTAAAAGCCAATTTTATTAACATAAAAATGCTTTTCCTTTTCAAAATATCCCACTTCCCTTTTTATATTCAGGAAATGTATTCAAAGCCATTTTCATTATCATAAAAATGCTTTGATCATAACATATGCTTCCACATCCCTTCTTCCATCCGGGAAGTGTTACCGAAGCCAATTTATATAACCATTTCCCTTCCTATATCCAGAAAATGTATTTAAAGCAAATCCATTATTATGAACTGCTTTAATATAAACGCGTTCTAAGACCGCCCGTCCGGATTTCTCCACTGTGCGCGCCCCTAAATGGCTATCATCTTCCAGGGCCTCCAAGACAACCTGGGATCCTACATCGAAAGACGTCGGGAAGCGACCATGTGCCTGCGGGATAGTCAAGACCACACCCGAAATCTCCTAACGAGCGCAGAAAATATAACAACAAACGCTCACATGGCCTATAGGACTATATCCACCCTGCATCATTAGCCAGGGGGCTTCACCATACGAACGCAACTTCCCTTATGATAGCGATTTAGAGAGGTGTGTAATCTATATTTTATTAATTATGAAAAACATTTCTCTTTCCATTTTGAAAATATTCATTCTTATGTTTTCAAAATCATTTCCATCAATATATATATATATATACCTAAAACACACAGTATATATATATCCTATATATTCTTCCTAGAATATATATAAACGGCCATAGTGGCCTATAGCATCTAGCGATGACCAATAATCCCAAAGATTCCCTCCAGGAATCATAATCATGCATTCATATAAGCATGATACTAAACCCAAAGTATTTCCTTACTTTGTTCAATACTAATTACCTCAATCATCTCTTAAAGGTTTATTTATCCTCAAAACCCTTATTTAGGAATCCCCATAAAAATCCCAAATGGTAATTCAACTCCCCATACTCTTAAAGGGAGAAAACTAGAAATTCTGGCCTAAGCGAATCGATTCGCCCCTATAGCGAATCGATTCGGGTGGGCGAATCGATTCGGTTCCCAATCCGAATCGATTCGGAAAGTATTCTGCAAACAGGTCTGTAAATGGAGAATCGATTCGGTCTGTACCCGAATCGATTCGGCCCATTGCAGAAACCCAATTCCCCTTAGGCGAATCGATTCGGCATGTACCCGAATCGATTCGGCCTGTTCGAGGGTCACAGTTTGGGCGATTTCTCAAACTCCAAAATACCCAAAAATCAAACCAAATTCATTTTCATGGTTTCTACTCTACACCAAAAATCATCCCAAACATCTACACAATAATTTCTAGCCTTTATTTTTCCAATTCCCGATTTGATTTCCGAGTTGGTACTTTCAACCCGGGGCTGTCATCTTGTAAAAATCATATCAAATCGTAGAAAAATCAGAAAAATACGCGGTCGGCGCCCACGCGACCGTATCGAAAATATATACAACTTTAGTGTTTTGTCCGAAAGCTAAATCAATTATTTTCCTGGCCAAAAATTCCCCCTAAGGTGACGGGTTACTATTCATCATCTCTTCCGAGACGATTTCGGCCATTAAAGCTTCTCCCAGGCTTTTGTCGCCTCACCCAACGTCCTACAACCTCAACCAACTACAACTACACATATATTAAGGGTTCTAAACATCCTAGAACCCAAAACCACCAATTTATTTAGATTAAAACCTAAGTTCCACAAAATTGAAATATTATTGGGGTTTAATTGTTTTAACTCCCCAAAACCCGTTTTATCCACGATAACCCACCCCAAAACCATTAGGGTTTGTTTATACCAAACTACGGTATGAGATATTTATGCAAAAAAAGATAAATAAAGCAAGTAAACACTTGCCTCGTGGATAAAATCCGACGACCTCGAGTCGAATCCGGCGGAGTTGGCCCGAGATCTCCCATTTCTTCTCCTCTTTCTCCTTCCTCTCTCTCTTCTCTCTCTTTTCTTTCTTTCTTTCTCTCTTCTTTCCCTCTCTTCCTCCTTTTATAAGGAGAAAAGGGTTTTAAACCCTTAAAACCCAAAAACGACTCGTTTACCCAATTACGAGTTACTTTTACCTCTAAAATTACCCGAAACTCAATTTCGACAATCGGACACTCTTTTCCGACTATCTCGGACATTTCGAGACTTGTGGCGCGGTCAAAATTTCCATCCGAGGTACTTGACCGCAAATCACTATTCCAACCCAAAATAATTAAATGCGGGTTTTCCAATTAAAAATCTTACCTCGTGTCGCTTTACTCAACGACGACATATAATAAAAATATTTCGACCTATATAGTCCCAAAAATAATTACAGCACCCATCGAAAATCACTCAATCCTCGAAAATCCCAAAATTTACTATTTAGGAAAATTCCCCAAATTGCCACTTAATTTAATTATGGAATTTAATTGTCTAAAAAAAAGGACGGGTTGTTACATACTCCCCCCCTTACAACGGAATTTTGTCCTCGAAATTCAGATAAGAGTTACACCCTCTAACTAGGATTACTACAAATCCTAAAACCTCAAGGGAACATATACTAACATAATGGTTCCTAACCATACACTATGCGGCTACCACAATCATAAAGTGACTCTAATATGTCACTTAATACCCATCCTCTAAAATGCCTCTTGGCATGGATTTCAATCTTATATACTACTCATATCTTAACTAGGAGGTATACCAAACCACTTTACCAAGGTGCCCATACACCTTTCTAACTTGTGCATATTTTCACAAACATTACGAACGTCTGACACGTAACACTCTCTCCCAAAAAGGGTCTCCTTTCCTCGGTGTAATACTCATCTATGGGTCCTCCCGACCCGGGGAAAGTCCAAACTCCTAGTCTCGGCATTGCTAACTCTATCGAGCCTACATCCTACAATGCTACTATCTATGCGTTACCCTACCTAAGCGAAACGAGTATCCTAATTATATCCCTAGTGCACAAGGCCTCTCTCAACTCCCGACATTTGCTTGGTTTCGTGCGTGGGACGTCTCGCCAAGGCGAAATCCAAACAAGGAACCCTCCCGTTACACTACTCCCTCGCGTTGTCGGTCATCGAGATATAACGACCTAAGGCACACCAGCGGGACGTCCTAAATCTTACTAAACTAATCTACAAACGCATTTCTACTATATTATCCTTCCGCCCATACAGAAGGAAACCTAACTAATCAAAGTGCCTACTCTCTGTAGGAACACTACTAACGTCACACCGATCAAAGATTTTCCCAAATTTTCCTTCTTATTAAGGCCTGGCTATCGTCCTCAAATCAAATTCTCTAAGTCCTACTCCACCCAACTACTTGTGGTGAGAGGACCACTTTAGTGCTTCTCCATAGCACAGTATTTCCATAAGCGTACCCTCATCACAGGGCTCGTAGCCTATAGTGGTTCATCCACACTATCAGACTAACCCACATCCTTGCATCCCATAACAGCTCTCCATGCCCGGCGCCGTTAAGAGTCATGTGTGGAGTGTCTCGCAAAGCGAAATCCAAACAAGGAACCCCTCCACACATTAACACTTGACTTCGTTGGTCACGGAGTCCCGTTATTTCAGATATGCAACCGGGATAATCCTATCCCTTCTCATCGAAAGGTGGTCTGAACTCCTATCTCTAACTAAGAGTCACACCACCCAGCGCTCTCACTATTTCTAAGTCCTTGCGCAAACCAATACTGAGCTAAATCTTACAGCTCAACAACGATCCTGTGGGCCTTAAATTATATATATAAGGTCGCCATAAACCCAAATCACGATAAGGAAACCTCTTCTCATCGAATGTTCCATTAACCCCTAACAATTAAGGTGAACTCAACCTATATGTAGGTGAGACGCCGCAACTACAACCCGTTCCCTCCAGGAACCATGGACACGATAGTCTTGCCATCATTAGCCTGCTATCACTCCGAAAATACCAATAACATTATATACCCACCATTATACCATACTCGTATAGACATATAGAACGAGTATCACAAACCAGATATATATATACAATATATCAACACCCGCCTCTATGGCGAATGAAGGAAAATAAAATTCCGCTATCGCGGAAAAACACATAAACACACATGATATTATGTTATCGTGACCGCCATAACTCAAATTACACACACGAGTTTAGGGCTAACTAATACCGCGACTTTATCTAGTCACTCCAAATATACATCCTCGATCGAGGTAAATCTCATAACAACATCCTTCTCATTCCGGCTAAATCATGGGGACTCACGATTAAAACTATCCGTAAGGTCCCTTTCGAACCCTCAATTTCAATGAGGAATTCGACTTTAGTACCACTCTCTACTTCAGTGGTACTGCGGTACTCCTAACTACCATTATTCAGTAGTCGCCGCCGAAATCCTTAGCAATTTCCACAAGGAGAGTGACCTCTACTAAGATCCTCATCCCAACCTTCTACTAGTTGCTCCAGCTAAGCCTCACCTCCTGCTGCCATCCATGCTCCGCACACGATTCTCAAACGAGCGCGTAAAAGATTTCTATAATCTCATAATATGGTAGGAGAACGAAATCTCACAATAGAAATCAACAATCCTAGTCCTGAGGCTCTATAACAAATGAGAGCAACGCTGAAAGCGTAGTACGTCCGCACAGATTCCTAAGGACACTAGAACCTGATGCTCTGATACCATCTGTAACAACCCGCCTAATAAGATACCGGGCGATCACTCCAATATTAAATTAAAATAGGAGTCACATATGGATCATCCTTAGCATCACTGTCAAAAATCCATTTAATTACTAATATCCTATTAGGTGGCCGCTAAAAACTTTTACTTAACTACTCTTTTTAGCGAACAAATTAAAACATCCACAATTAAATGCGTAATGAACTGAACTGAAAATGAAATGAATTGAAATAACCGAACACTCGGTCCAAAATATACAACCATATCGAATGCTGTACTGAAAGAATAAATAAATGCAATTGATCCATTGGCTCGAATGTTTATACAATAACTCCTATCTAAAGTACAAGGAAAGAAACGTCTACCGATAACCTGCAAGCATCCACAGCTGCTGCAGCAGACGTCTGACTCGAAAGAGTTTCCATCCAGGCGTCCCTGTGTCTGGACACCTATATATATATATATAGTATAGAGAAAGAAAGGAGAGTAGACAAACGGGTCAGAGCCCGAATGTTTAGAAAATATTTTGCAAGTGCATAAATGCTTTATTTTTAGAAAATAATTTTATCTCATACTTAAATTGGTATCGTACTCCCATGAGATACCCCTCACCTCTCCACTAACAATGCACACCTAGCGCATCCCTCTAAACATCCTACTCAAGCTATCCTGCTAAACTAGTCTAATACCCCACCACTATCTAACCTAGATAGTCAAACAGATGTACTAAGGTCTAAACATCACTCAAATCTCGACGTTATGCCATGTTCGTGCGTGGGGTGTCTCGCGAAGCGAAATCCAAACAAGGAACCCCCCCGATACACTACTATGCAGCAAGGTCGATCTTCGAGATCCGCCAGTCCCTCAGTACAGAATATATATATATAATATATATATACCATATTTATAATATTAGAGCACTAAGGATTAAACTTCTCCCGAGTCTCAACACAGTGCCATATTCGTGCGTGGGGTGTCTCGCGAAGCGAAATCCAAACAAGGAACCCCCCCCCCCCGATACACTACTATGCAGCACGGTCGATCGTCGGGATCCATTAGACCCTCGGCACTCGATTATACATATGCGTACATCTATAATGTATGTCCGGATAATATCTCCCGGACTGAGGATTACCAAATCAATTGTATCTTAGTACACATCCGGATCTATCTCCCGGACTGAGGTGTATTCTATACACAGAGTACTTACCAATACTTATCCTTTTTATTTCAAAAACTTCCATTTCCCTTCTCATATCCAGGAAATGTATTTAAAGCCAAATCATTAACATGATTTTCTTTACTAAAACATATATCTTTTTAAAAGCCAATTTTATTAACATAAAAATGCTTTTCCTTTTCAAAATATCCCACTTCCCTTTTTATATTCAGGAAATGTATTCAAAGCCATTTTCATTATCATAAAAATGCTTTGATCATAACATATGCTTCCACATCCCTTCTTCCATCCGGGAAGTGTTACCGAAGCCAATTTATATAACCATTTCCCTTCCTATATCCAGAAAATGTATTTAAAGCAAATCCATTATTATGAACTGCTTTAATATAAACGCGTTCTAAGACCGCCCGTCCGGATTTCTCCACTGTGCGCGCCCCTAAATGGCTATCATCTTCCAGGGCCTCCAAGACAACCTGGGATCCTACATCGAAAGACGTCGGGAAGCGACCATGTGCCTGCGGGATAGTCAAGACCACACCCGGAATCTCCTAACGAGCGCAGAAAATATAACAACAAACGCTCACATGGCCTATAGGACTATATCCACCCTGCATCATTAGCCAGGGGGCTTCACCATACGAACGCAACTTCCCTTATGATAGCGATTTAGAGAGGTGTGTAATCTATATTTTATTAATTATGAAAAACATTTCTCTTTCCATTTTGAAAATATTCATTCTTATGTTTTCAAAATCATTTCCATCAATATATATATATATATACCTAAAACACACAGTATATATATATCCTATATATTCTTCCTAGAATATATATAAACGGCCATAGTGGCCTATAGCATCTAGCGATGACCAATAATCCCAAAGATTCCCTCCAGGAATCATAATCATGCATTCATATAAGCATGATACTAAACCCAAAGTATTTCCTTACTTTGTTCAATACTAATTACCTCAATCATCTCTTAAAGGTTTATTTATCCTCAAAACCCTTATTTAGGAATCCCCATAAAAATCCCAAATGGTAATTCAACTCCCCATACTCTTAAAGGGAGAAAACTAGAAATTCTGGCCTAAGCGAATTGATTCGCCCCTATAGCGAATCGATTCGGGTGGGCGAATCGATTCGGTTCCCAATCCGAATCGATTCGGAAAGTATTCTGCAAACAGGTCTGTAAATGGAGAATCGATTTGGTCTGTACCCGAATCGATTCGGCCCATTGCAGAAACCCAATTCCCCTTAGGCGAATCGATTCGGCCTGTACCCGAATCGATTCGGCCTGTTCGAGGGTCACAGTTTGGGCGATTTCTCAAACCCCAAAATACCCAAAAATCAAACCAAATTCATTTTCATAGTTTCTAATCTACACCAAAAATCATCCCAAACATCTACACAATAATTTCTAGCCTTTATTTTTCCAATTCCCGATTTGATTTCCGAGTTGGTACTTTCAACCCGGGGCTGTCATCTTGTAAAAATCATATCAAATCGTAGAAAAATCAGAAAAATACGCGGTCGGCGCCCACGCGACCGTATCGAAAATATATACAACTTTAGTGTTTTGTCCGAAAGCTAAATCAATTATTTTCCTGGCCAAAAATTCCCCCTAAGGTGACGGGTTACTATTCATCATCTCTTCCGAGACGATTTCGGCCATTAAAGCTTCTCCCAGGCTTTTGTCGCCTCACCCAACGTCCTACAACCTCAACCAACTACAACTACACATATATTAAGGGTTCTAAACATCCTAGAACCCAAAACCACCAATTTATTTAGATTAAAACCTAAGTTCCACAAAATTGAAATATTATTGGGGTTTAATTGTTTTAACTCCCCAAAACCTGTTTTATCCACGATAACCCACACCAAAACCATTAGGGTTTGTTTATACCAAACTACGATATGAGATATTTATGCAAAAAGATAAATAAAGCAAGTAAACACTTGCCTCGTGGATAAAATCCGACGACCTCGAGTCGAATCCGGCGGAGTTGGCCCGAGATCTCCCATTTCTTCTCCTCTTTCTCCTTCCTCTCTCTCTTCTCTCTCTTTTCTTTCTTTCTTTCTCTCTTCTTTCCCTCTCTTCCTCCTTTTATAAGGAGAAAAGGGTTTTAAACCCTTAAAACCCAAAAACGACTCGTTTACCCAATTACGAGTTACTTTTACCTCTAAAATTACCCGAAACTCAATTTCGACAATCGGACACTCTTTTCCGACTATCTCGGACATTCCGAGACTTGTGGCGCGGTCGAAATTTCCATCCGAGGTATTTGACCGCAAATCACTATTCCAACCCAAAATAATTAAATGCTGGTTTTCCAATTAAAAATCTTACCTCGTGTCGCTTTACTCAACGACGACATATAATTAAAATATTTCGACCTATATAGTCCCAAAAATAATTACAGCACCCATCGAAAATCATTCAATCCTCTAAAATCCCAAAATTTACTATTTAGGAAAATTCCCCAAATTGCCACTTAATTTAATTATGGAATTTAATTGTCTAAAAAAAAGGACGGGTTGTTACACCATTCCAATGGAAAAATATTTGGGAGAAAATTTTATTTTTTTCATCCCCTTGTGTATTTGTCACCCATTTTATCCAAATCCCCTATCTTCCCTCCAAAAATTTTAATTGGGGATGGTTCGTTTCTTCTGCCTTACACGCGACTTCCATTATTTGAAAAGAATTCCTATTTTCGGGAAGGTATGCATGAAAGGGAGGGTCCCCCCTTGATCTTCCAAATTCATATCATATTTTGGGTGGACCCTAAAAAATTTCAATTTCTAGTGTACAGTTAGTTAGAAGTTAAAATTATAGGTTATAAATAGTTTTTTTTCCTTATTTTTCTTTATTCTTACTTATTGTCTAGTGTAATTAGTTAAGTTTTTTATTTGTTTTTTCTACGCTTGGTATTAACATATTTTGTAGAATCATTGGATTTGTACTTTCATGAGATCGCTCCATTTTAGGTAATATCATTATTTTCCTCTATTTAACTTGGTTCTTAATTCACATTGAAGACAATGTCATGTTTAAGTTAGGGGGTGTGGGATAATCTATCCATTCATTGATAGTTTATTTGATTTGATTATATTTTATTCCCAAGCATGATTTTCTTGAAAAAAATTAAAAATTTCAAAAATATTTTCTCTCTTTTTTTTCCTTTGTTAGGCATTTTGCCTTTGTTTTTAAATGATAAATTTTAATAATTGTCCGATCCAATAGACAACTAAATGATGCATGTTCTCGATTTTAGAAGTTATTAGACTTTTGTCCTCAATTATTGATATTATGATTAACTTCATGAATTAAACTTTTATCCCACAAGCACATGCGCTTTCCTTGTTTAATTGATTTTGTTTATGATTTTTATAACTCGGCTATCTTTTGTCCCACTGTATATACTTACACCTAGTAAGGTTTGATCTTTTCTTCATTTATGAGTATTATACACTTCTCTTTCCTCATTTAAAAAGTTACAGCTGTTGGTAATCTCACTATTGTTTCATTTGATCGTTCATTAATTGAGCTCATACATAAAATTTGTTACTTTATCATGATTTTCAAAGTTTGTTTTGACTCGAGAATTGCGTAAACTTTAGGAATTATCATAGGCCATCTATGTTATATCACCTATATTGACCTTGACCTCACCTTAAATGTTTTCCCTCGTCAACCCCTTTGAGCCTAAATATAGCCTTTCGTTTCATAACCTTAAATCCCATAACCAACTCCACGCGGGAGTTATAAACCATATATATCACCTTCTGCATCTTTGTTTGGAATGATACATGGGATTGAATGATGTTATTGTCTTGTGGTTTCAATTAATCATGTGAGAGTGAGAAAAGAAAAGAAAAGCAAGAAGTGAAAAAAGGAAGAAAAAGAGAAAGTACAAAACAAAAGAAAACAAAAGAAAAAGTGAGAAAAAGAAGAGAAGTAAATAAAGAAAAAATTTTATATATCCTGTATAGTGTTCAATAATCTTTGTTTACTCACCCCATTGTTGTATTTAATACTTGTTATCAAAATTATATTCCAATTTTTTATTTTCCCACACTTTCCATTATCCCGAGTTTTCATCTCCGAACACTTTGAATTCGTAGATATTTCCTTCATTTTATAACCTTAACCCCAAACTTACATTACAACTCTATAAAGTCATATGTGATCCTATGGTGATTGAATTAAAAACTTTAAATAGTTTTGATGACCTGTGAAAATAAATTTCGCCTCCTTTAATGACGGTATCTGTCATCGAGATTATAATTTTTATTGTATATATAGCACTCTTCTTTGATGACATGTGCGCGGCCTAGTTTTCATTTCCATTTACTCTTTATGCCCTAGCGTCCCCTAAATTAGCATAAAAGTGTAATAAGATTTTGGCGTCAATAAATACCCCAGAAATTACACACGCAAGGTCGTAAATACGGAGCATACATGATATAACCCATTAAATCTCATACGCATAAGAACTAGGACAACCCAATTGAAATAAACGAGTAAAAACTCCATCACAATAGAAAAGAAACCAAACAACCTTATGTGAGTTCAATCCAACACAACCTAGATTAAACTAGCCACTAAACATAATGAATAACATTAAATAAACCAACTAATTAAAATCATAAAACTAAATTAAACTAACTAATTAAATTAACACTACAAATTAACTAGGCTTGAAAAAATAACTAAGCATGGAAAACTAGGGCACAAAGCATAAATAAGATGGAGAAGAAAGAAAGAGTGTCCACTTACATTAATGGGTGTCAAACCACAAAGAAAATGGAGGAGAGGGGTACTCCAAAAATAAACCCCAATATTAGCTCTCAAACCCTAAGTCTAAAACTAACTAAAAATGATATATCCCACAAATAAACTAAGAGTTTTCTTTATATGGTAAGTTACAATTAACTAATAAAAACAAAAATCAAAATAAAAGAAAAATGACTTAGTTACATTTAAAGAATAAAAAGAAAAGGAAAAAGAAATATAACAAATAGAAAAGAGGGAAGTAGCACAAATAGAAAAACAGAGTTGGCCAAAACAGAGGTGTAAATCGATTCGGTGCTGAGAAATTTTGACACTATCTCCAAGCGAATCGATTTGCAAAGGTACGAATCGATTCACACCTATAGGTTGTGAAATCCTCATTATCCATCAAATTCCAACAAAAATAAAGGCCGCGACCACCACAAACTAGCTACTATGGCGGTCCCAAGCCAAGACCAATGGTGGAGAAATGTGTATGTTGAGAGCTTCCATGGTAAACAACACGAAATTATCAAGACCCACTGTGTGTGTGTGGAAACCTGAGAGCCGGAACCTTCAAAATAAAACCCACCATGAAAATACCAAGCTCCACAACATCCATTAATGGCCAAAACCAAGACCCATTTGTAAAATTGGATAACCCGGGACCCATTTCGATATGCGCATACCAAAACCCGAGATCCAATTTCGGACGGAAGGCTCCAATTTTGGATGAAACCAAAACCCAAGCCAAGGAAAAAAATCGCCATTTCAATAAGAAGTTTGCTGCAAAAACGAGTTAGGGACATGGAGGGTATTTATGAAATTGTTAGTAAAAGAGATAAGGGACATGGGGCGAATTAATAAAATTGTTATTTATTTCTTTTAATTCTTCCTCGGTTTAAAGACCCGTATTTCCTTTGTTCGAACTCCGATTCGAGCACTGTTCACGACCACACAAAACTTGACGCGAGAGCTACAACTTTCGTGGGTACTTCGGGAAAAAATTCTAAAGTGTGAAATTAGGAAAATGTCCCTAAACGTGCAAACGTCTATAAAATTTTACTGGAATGAGACGAAAATTCACACTAAGCACCGTAACAACTATAAAAGTTCAATAAAAGTTCAATAATACCTCAAATAACATGTTAGAATATAAAATGGAGGTTGTCTAATTAACGAGCATAACTATAGACATTAAAGCACCCAAGGGGTCTAAAAATGCTTAAGTTAACGGGCGGAGAATGCAAAATTCATGACTTATCACACCCTCTAACTTAGACATTGCTAGTCCCTTGCAATGAAATTCAAATCAAGAACAACTATAAGAAAACCATAAAATATGAAATATATACAAAATCGATAAAAAAATATAAAAGCCACTTTCGCGGGCGAGCGATTTCATTTAACGTATGCAATAAGCCGTTAAACCCCTAGGTTACCCTAGTTAGTGGATGAGTGTCGTCTCGTGAGGGTTTTTAGGGATGAATCCCACAAACATCATACGATTTTCTCAAAATATGCCCAACACAACATGCGAAAAGCCCAACAATACGAAAAATATTTCATACACATTATTAGCACTGTGAATGAATTCACACAATAGTTCGTATTATTAATGTTATAGAATGAACTTTGTGGAATTGAGAACTTAAAATGTGGGAGGGGAGTGAACACATGAAAAATATGATTTGGAAAAAACTTATATAAATCGTATAAAAGCATAAAGCGTGCATACGTCAATGCTCACGGGCATTACACTCATCAAGTGAATTCACTTGAAAAGGGGAGGTAACACACAGAACATGAGGGCATAAAGAGTAAGTGTAAATGAAAACTAGGGACGCACACATGTCAAAAATGAAGAAGCTATATAGAAAATGAAAAAATGTAATATCAATTAAAGTTACCACTCATTAAAAGAGGCGAAATGCATTTTCACAGATTATGAAACTATTTAAACTTTTAAATTGAATGCAACCTAGGATCACATAGGTCTTTACTAGGGTTGTAATGCAAGTTTGGGGTTAAGGGTACGAAACTAAAGGATATATGTACGAATTCAAAGTGTTAGAGGATGAAAAATCGTGATAATGGGAAACTATGGGCAATTTCAAAAATTGGAGAACAAGTTCCATAATAAGCATTAGGTATGCAATGGGGAGAATAATCAAAGCTTATTCAAACACTAAATACACATGTACAAACTTTCTCTTTCTTCTTTTTTCATGTTTCTTTTTTTTCCCTTCTCTTTTTTCTTCTCTTTTTCACTACCTTTCTCACTCTCATATGCTTAATTGAAACCGCAAGACAATTACATCATTCAATCCCAAGTAACATTCCAAACAAAGGTAAGGAAGGTAATATATATGGTTTAAAAGTCCAATATGGAGTTGGTTTTGGGATTTCGGGGTTATGCAAAGAAATGATAATATTAAGGCTCAAAGGGGTTGACAGGGGAAACATATAAGGTAAGGCCAAGGGTAATATGGGTGATATAACAAAGATGGCCTATCATCATTTCCTAAAGTTTACGCAATTCTCGAGTTAAAATAACTTTGAAAATCATGCTCAAGTAACACATTTCAAGAATGGACTCAATTAATGAATGATCAAATGAAAGAATAGTGAGATTACCAAATCACTATAACATTTTCAATGAGTAAAGAATAGTGTATACACTCACAAACGACGAAAGGTAAAAATCTTACTCGGTGTAAGTGCATATAGTGCAGCAAAAGATTACTGAGTTATAAAAATCTTAAACCAAATCAATAAAGAAAGAAAAGCGCATGTGCTCATGGGATTACAGTTTAATTTATGAAGTTATTCACAATATCAATAATTGAGGACTAAAGTCTAATAACTTCTAAAATCGAGAACATGCATCATTGAGTTGTCTAATGGATCGGGCAATTATTGAAATTTATCATCGAAAACAAAGGCAAAATGCCCAATAAAGGAGAAAAAAGAAAGAAAATATTTTTGAAAATTTTAAATTTTTACAAGAAAACCATGTTTGGGAATAACATATAATCAAATCATAGAAACTAGCAATGAATGTATAGAATATCTCACACCCCTTAACTACAACCTGACATCGTCCTCAATGTAAATTAAGAATCAAGTTAAAGAGAGGAAAAGAGCGATATTACCCAAAATGAAGCGATCTCCGAAAAGTAAGAGTCCAAAGATTATACAAAACATGCTAGTACTAAGCATAGTGAAAACAACGAATAAAACATTAACTAATTACACTAGACTTTAAGTAAAAAAGAGAACTAACTATGTATAACCTACCATTTAGACTCTTAACTAACTATAACTAGAAGTCTAAATTTTTGAAGGTCCAACCAAACTACGATTTGACTTTGGAGGAAAACCGATGTACCCTCACTTACATGCATACCTTCCGAAAAATAAGAATTTCGTTTGAATAACGGAAGGCATGTGTAAGGTGAAATAAATGAACCATATCCAATTAAAATTTTTTGGGGGGAGAATGGGGGATTTGGATAAAACGGGTGACAAAAACACGAGAGGTAAAAAAAATTGAATTTTCTCCCAAGTATTTTGAAATTGGAATGGGAGGGGTCGCACAAGGAGGCAAATATGCCTTCATGGAGAGCAACTCAAGAAAGTAATCCTCGTTGGTGAATGGGTTAAACGTTTTAATGTATGGCACTGATTCATCGAGTACTTGTGACAGTGAGATAACAGAGAATGAAAAGGGGAGGAAATAAATTCAAACTCAAGAGATGAGTCATCATCTCTGGAAGATTGAGATTCAAAGGAAATAAGATCATTTTCAATGGAATATTCTACATTGGGGACCAAAGAAGAAATTATTTCATTGAAAATGGATACTAAGTCCATTTCATCCTCACTTTCATTCTCTAATAAAATATGGGACAAGTCAAGAATGGTTTGTTCCAAAGTAGGCTCAAAGTCCTCATTTGGTTCAAAACATTCCTCGACTTTAAAAGTTTCAAAAGAGAAATCGTAGTCGGATTCGAATAATAAATCCAACTATCAACACCGATTTTATTCCCGATAACGATTTTCAAACTTTTTATCTTCAAGCATGCGCAAACCCTCACCAAAAGTCATAGGTTGAGGCGCGGATTCTTGCAAATGAGATGCTTGAAAACTAAAATCGGAAATATAATCAAAAACATTATTATAAGAATTTTGAAAGATACTGAAATTTATTTCAAAATTCTCGTTATAAGGAATTAGAGGCCCCAAATCGTTATACTCATCCTCAAAATACACGCACTCCAAAGCTCGACTTTTGTTACACTCACCCAAAGACATTTTTGAATTTGCAATTTTTTAGGACTCTAAGTATTGACCAAAAGTGATTGGTTTACGGGGATTTTGAGAATTATCATAATTATTACCGAAAGGATTAGAATAAGACATGCTTACCCCAAAGATGGATCAAAGTGGCGAATTCTAGAAAGTGATGTGCAGTCAAAAAAATTCAAGCGGTTCTTGGAGCTCAAATGTAGAAGTCCTATAACAATGTTAGGCAAAAAATACAAATAGAAAGAAAATATTACAAAATACTAAATCAAATAAATTCTAAGACATCAAGTCCCACGCAACGGCGCCATTTTGATTGAGGGTGAAAAGTAGCGCGTGTCAAAATGTTGGTCGTTGTTTTCTGTTCACCTCCTCGGTACAAAAACCTGAACTTATTGAATACAATCTTTAAGGGAGTATAGGGGCTAAGTTCGAGTATCGAAAAATCCACAGAGACTACTGCTAGAATTTAATTGTTTTATTACTTCTCAATAAAATTTTAAAAGATAATTTTTCTAACTAAAAAGAAAAGATAAAAAAAGGAAAAGATTAATGTAGGCATGAGTGTATTTAAACTACGTTAACAAAAGAATAAAAAACTAAAGGTTGCATCGAATATCCCTCACCTAGAGTTAATTAGTATAAATGGTTACATGGATCAACAAGTCAATCAAGATTGTGTCTCGTTTCGACATTTAATTAAATCAAGAGTTGTCACACCCCTAAATTCACATAAAAGTCTAATAAGATTTTGGCGTCAATAAATACCCTGGAAATTACACATGCAAGGTCGTAAATACGGAGCATACATGATATAACCCGTTAAATCTTTTAGGCTTAATAACTGGGACAACCCAATCAAAATAAACGAGTAAAAACTCCATCACCATAGCAAAGCAACCAAACACCCCTAGGTGAGTTCAATCCAACACAACCTAGATTAAACTAGCCACTAAACGTAATGAACAACATTAAATAAGCCAACTAATTAAAACCATAAAACTAAATTAAACTGACTAATTAATTAAACAACACTAATTAAATTAACACTACAAATTAATTATGCTTGAAAGAATAACTAAGCATGGAAAACTAGGGCACAAAGCATAAATAAGATGGAGAAGAAAGAAATAGTGTCCAATTAAATTAATGTGTGTCAAACCACTAAGAAAATGGTGGAGAGGGGTACTCCACAAATAAACCCCAATATTGTCTCTCAAACCCTAAGTCTAAAACTAAGTAAAAGTGATATATCCCACAAATAAACTAAGAGTTTGCTTTATATAGTAAGTTACAATTAACTAATAAAAGAAAAAGAAAAAGAAAAAGAAAATAAAAAGGGGTTAGTTACATTTAAAGAATAAAGAGAAAAGCAAGAAATAATAAAAAATAGAAAAGAGGGAAGCATCACAAATAGAGAAACAGAGTTGTCCAAAATAGAGGTGCGAATTGATTCGCCAAAGTGCGAATGGATTCAGTGCTGAGAAATTTCGACACTGTCTCCAAGTGAATCGATTCGCAAAGGTGCGGAATGATTCGCACCTATATGTTTTGAAATCCTCATTATCCATCAAATTCCAACAACCACAAAACTAGCTGCCATGGCGGTCCCAAGCCAAGACCAATGGTGGAGAAACGTGTATGTTTAGAGCTGCCATGGTAAACAACACGAACTTATCAAGACCCACTTCGTGTGTCTGTGGAAACCCAAGACCCAGCACCATCAAAACCAAAACCAACATGAAAATAACGAGCTCCACAACCTCCATTAATGGCCATAACCAAGACCTATTTGCAATATTGGATGACCTAAGACCCATTTTGATATGCGTGTAACAAAACCCGAGCTCTGATTTCGAACGAAAGGCTCCAATTTTGGACTAAACCAAAAGTCGAGCCAAGGACAAAAATATCCATTTCAATAATAAGTTTTCTACAAAAACGAGTTAGGGACATGAAGGGTATTTATGAAATTGTTAGTAAAAGAGATAAGGGACATGAGGGGGAATTAATAAAATCGTTATTTATTTCTTTAAACTCTTCCTTCGATTAAACACCCGTGTTTTCTTCGTTCGGACTCCGATTTGAGCACTATTTGAGCCTACGTGAAGCTTGACCCGATAGCTACAACTTCCATGAGTACTTCGGGCAAAAATCCCAAAGTGTGAAATTACAAAAATGCCCCTAAATGTGAAAAAGTCTAAGGACTTTACCGGAACGCGACGAAACTTCACACTAAGCACTGTAACACCTATAAAAGCTCAATAATACCTCAAATAACATGCTAGAGCATAAAACGAAGGTTTTATGGTTAACGAGCATAAATACAAGCATTAAAGCACCCGATAGGCCTAAAAATGTATAAGTTCACGGGCGAAAAATGTAATATTATTGACTTATCAATCCCCCAAATTGCCCCTTGAGTGGCGCCAACACCTCGCTTCAATGTAACTCATAGGAACTGAACACGTGGTCACAGGACCCTCGGTCCGACAGCACGACCCAATTTTCAGAATATCTACACTTAGGCTTGAAACCAAGCCGTTAGAGGGCGAAACCCCAAAACACCGCCCAAACGACACCTTTTACAGCACCAACACCTCGAATGGTACCAATGTAAATCGTAGGAAATGACTGCATGGTCACGGGACACCCAGTATGAGAGCATGGCCCAATTTTTAAAATATCAACACTTAGGCATGAAAACATGGCATTAGAGGGCGAAACCCTGAAACACCCACCAAATGGCCTCGAGGGTGGCGTCGACACGTCGGACCAGACTAATGTAACTCATAGGAACTAACCGCATGGTTACGGGACTCACAGTCTGATATCACGACCCAATTTTAAGAATATCTACGCTTAGGCTTGAAAATATGTCGTTAAAGGTCAAAAACGAAAAACATCCACCAAACGGGCCCGTGATTAGTGACGACACCTCGTATGGGACCAATGTAACTCGTTGGAACTGACTGCGTGGTCACTGGATCCCTGGTCCGAGAGTACGATCTAATTTTCAGAATATCTACACTTAGGCTTGGAAGGGGAAACCTCGAAACACCTACCAAACGGCCCCATGAGCGGCGCCAACACCTCGTACGAGACCAATATAACTCGTAGGACTTGACCGCATGGTCACGATACACCGGATCCGAAAGCACGACCCAATGTTTAGAATATCTACACTTAGGTTTGAAAAAAATTTATAAGCGGGAGAAACCTTGAAACACCCCCCAAAAGCACCGTGATAGCTTCCAACACCTTGTACAAGACCAATGTTACTTATAGCAACCGACCGCGTGGTCACGAGACCCCCAATCCAAGAGCATGGCACAATTTTCAGAATATCTACACTTAGGCTTGAAAACATGTCGTTAGAGGGAGAAAATCGAAAACACCCACCAAACGGCACCTTGAGCGGCACCAGCACCTCGCATAGTACGAATGTAAGTCATAGGAACTGACCGCATGGTCACGAGACCCCCAGTCTGAGAGAACGGTACAATTTTCATAATACTTACACAGGCTTAAAAAAAAGTTGTTAGAGGGAGAACCCCCAAAACAACCCGTGATCGACGCCAACCCCTTACATGGGTCCAATGTAACTCGTAGCAACGGATCGCATGGTCACGATACCCTCGGTCCTAAACCACAACCCAATTTTCAGAATATCTACACTTTGGCATGAAACATATGCCGTTAGTGGGAGAAACCCTGAAACACCCTCTAAACGTCCCCATGAGGGACGCCAACACCTCGAACAGGACCAATGTAAATCATAGGAACTGACCATGTGGCCAAGGGACTCCTAGTCCGAAAGCATGACCCAGTTTTAAGAATATCTACACTTAGGATTGAAAACGTGCCATCAGAGGTCGAAACCCTGAAACACCCCTCAAATGGCCCTGTAAGTAGTGGCGACACCTCGTACTAGACCAATATTACTCGTACGAACTGACTGCGGGATGACGGGATCCCCGGCTCGAAAGTATGACCCTGTTTTCAGAATATCTACACTTAGTCTTCGAAACTTTCCGTTAGAGGGGGAAATGCCGAAACACCTACCACACGACCCCGTGAGCAGTGCCAACACCTCGCACGGGACCAATGTAACCCTTAGGAACTGATTGCATGGTCACGGTACCCCCGGTATGAGAGCACAACCCAATTGTCAGAATATCTACACTCAGGCTTGAAAACATTTTATTAGTGGGAGAAACCCTGACCCCCCCCCCCCCCCCCCCCCCCAAATAGCCATGTAATGGGCAACAACACATTGTACGGGACTAATGAAACTCATAGAAATCGACCACATGTTCCAAGAGCACGAACCAATTTTCAGAATATCTACACTTAGGTTTGAAAACACGACGTTAGAGGGAAAAACTCCAAAACATCCACCAAACGGCACCTTAAGCGACACCAGCACCACACACGGTACCAATGTAAATCGTAGGAACCGACTGCTTGGTCATGGAACCCCAAGTTCAAGAGCACGAACCAATTTGTAAAATATCTACAGTTAGTCTTGAGGACATGCCGAGGGGGAAACCCTGAAACACCCCCCCGAACGACCTTGTGAGCGATGTCGACACCTCACACCGTACTAATGTAACTCGTAGGAACTGATCGCGTGGTCACGAGACCCCCGATCCAACAGCATGACCCAATTTTTATAATATCTACACTTAGGCTTGAAAACATGTCGTTAGAGGCCAAAACCCCGAAACACCCTGAAACACCCCCTAAGTGGCACCAACCCTTGCACGATACCAATGTAACTTGTAGGAACTGATCGCGTGGTAATGATACCCCCAGTCCGAGAGCACGACTCAATTTTTAGAATACCTCCACTTTAGCTTGAAAACATGTCGTTAGCAGGAGAAACCCTGAAACATCCTCCAAATGACCCCACGAGCGGTTCCAACACCTCGAACGGGACCAGTGTGACTCGTAGGAACTGATCGTGTGGTCACGGGACTCCCAGTCCTAGAGCACGATCCAATTTTAAGAATATCTACACTTAGTCTTGAAAACGTTCCATTAGAGGTCGAAACCCCCAAACGCACCCCAAACGGCCCCATGAGCGGCGTCGACACCTCACACGGGACCAATGTAACTCGTAGGAATTGATTACGTGGTCACGGTAATCTCAGTCCGAGAGCCCGACCCAATTTTCATAATATTTACAGTTAGGCTTGGAAACATGATATTAGAGGGAAAAACCCCAAAACACCTACCAAATGGCCCCGTGAATGGTGCCAACACTTCGCACAATACTAACATAACTCATAGGAACTGACAGCGTGGTCATGGTACCCCCAGTACGAGTGCACAACCCAATTTTTAGAATATCTACATTTAGGCTTTGAAACATGATATTAGAGAGTGAAATCCTGAAACACCTACCAAACAGCCTAGTGAGTGGTGCCAACACCTAGCACGGTACCCATGTAACTCATAGGAACTGACTGCGTGGTCACGGTACCCCCGATCCGAGATCACGACCCAATTTTTAGAATATCTACACTTAGGCTTGAAAACATTTTTTTAGTGGGAGAAACCCTAAAGCACCCCCTTAACGGCCCCATGAGCAGCGCCAACACCTCGAACTGGATCAATGTAACTCTTAGTAACTGTTCGTGTGGTGACGGGACTCCCAGTCCAAGAGAACGAACCAATTTTTAGAATATGTAAACTTAGGCTTGAAAACATGCAGTTAAAGGTCGAAACCCAGACCCCCCCCCCCCCCCCAAACGGCCTCTTGAGCTGTTCCACCACCTCAAATGGGACGAATTTAAATCATTGGTATCGATTGCATTGTCACGGGACCCCCGATCCAAGATCACGGGACCAATGTAACTTAGTCTTAAAAACATGATGTTAGAGGGTCAAACACCGCAACACCAAGCGGTACCAACAACTCACACGAGACCAATGTAACTCGTACTAACTGACATCATGGTTATGGTACCCCCAATACCAAAGCACGATCCAATTTTCATAATATCTACACTTAGAGTTGACAACATGTTGTTAGAGGGCAAAACCCCGAAACACCTACCAAACGGCCCAGTGAGAGGAGCCAACACCTAGCACGGGACCAATGTAACTCATAGGAACTAACCGCGTGGTCACGGTACTCCCGGTCCAAGAGCACGACCCATTTTTAGAATATCAACACTTAAGCATGGAAATATTTTTTTAGCGGGAGAAACCCTAAAACACCTCCCAAACGGCCCCCCATGAGCGGCACCGACACCTCGAACTGGACCAATGTAACTCATAGGAACTGATCATTTGGTCATGGGACTCCCAGTCCAAGAGCATGGCCAAATTTTTAAAATATCTACACTTAGGCTTGAAAACATGTCTTTTGAGGTCGAAACCCAGAAACACCCCCCAAATGGCCTCCTGAGCGGTGCCACCACCTCTAATGAGAATAATTTACATCATTGGTATCGATCGTGTTTTCACGGGACCCCCGATCCAAGATCATGGGACCAATGTAACTTAGTCTTGAAAACATGATGTTTGAGGGTGAAATAACAAAACAGCCCCCAAATGGCCCCGTGAGTGGTGCCAACACCTCACACGGGACCAATGTAACTCGTAGGAACCCATCGCGTGGTCACAGGACCCCTGGTTCGAGAGCACGACCCAATTTTCATAATATCTACACTTAGGCTTGAAAACATGTCGTTAGTGGGCAAAACCTCGAAACACCCCCCAAAGGGCATGTGAGAAACACTAGCTCCTCGCACGGGACCCATGTAACTCATAGAAATCAATCTAATGGTCACTAGGGCCCCAGTCCGAGAGCATGGCCCAATTTTTAGAATATCAACACTTAGACTTGAAAACATGCCATTAGAGGTGAAACCCCAAAACACCCCCCAAACGGAGTGTGAGGGGTGCCAACACCTCGCACGAGACTAATGTAACACGTTGGAACTGACCGCGTGGTCATGGGACTCTCGGTCTGAGAGCACGGCCCAATTTCTAGAATATCTACACATAGGCTTGAAAACATTCCGTTAGAGGGTGAAACCATAAAATACACCCCAAACGGCCCCGTGATCAGTGACAACACCTCCCATAGGACCAATGTAAATCATAGGAAACAACCACGTTGTCACATGACCCCTGGTTCGAGAGCACAACCCAATTTTTGTAATATCTACACTTAAGCTTGAAAATATGCCGTTAGAGAGAAAAACCTCTAAACACCCCAAACGGCCCCATGAGTGGCGTTAATGCCTCACATGGGACCAGTGTAACTCGTAGGAATAGATCGTGTGGTCACGCAATTCCTAGTCCGAGCGCAAAGCAAAATTTTCAGAATATCTATACTTAGGCTTGAAAACATGCCGTTAGAGGGTAAACCCCTGAATCACCCCCGAAATGGCCCCGTGAACAGTTCCAACACGTTGCACTGGACCAATGTAAGTCGAAGGATCCAACCGCGTGGTCACGAGACTAGTGATCTGAGATCACGACCCAATTTTCAGAATATCTACACTTATGCTTGAAAATATGCTGTTAGGGGGTGAAACCCCAAAACACCCCCTAAATGGACAAATGAGCGGGGACAACACCTCGCACGGGACCAATGTACCTCTTAGGAATCGACCACATGGTCACGGGACCCCCAGTTTGTGGGCAAGGCCCAATTTTTAGAATATCTACACTTAGGCAAGAAAACATGTCATAAGCAAGCAAAACCCCGAAACACCCGCCAAACGGCCCCGTGAGAGGTTCCAACACCGCGCAAGGGACCCACGTAACTCATAGGAATCGATCGCATGGCATGGGACCTCTAGTCCGAGAGCACGACCCAATTTTCAAAATATCTACACTTATGCTTGAAAACATGCCGTTTGAGGGTGAAAAAATGAAAAACCCCTAAAATGGACCCGTGAACGGTGCCAACACCTCCCACGGGACCAGTGTAACTCGTAAGAACCTATTGCGCCCATGTCGAGTGATGTGGAGGGAGGATCCCTCAAAAAGACTGCATCACAATCTCCCCCACTTTTGAAAGGTGCTTCGGCCATCGTCGGTGTGGGGGTAAATGTGTAGGGATGGAGTCGCTAGCGTATTTTGTACAAAATAGGCAAAAGAACATGTTTCCACTTCAAGAGAGCAGTATTAAGGACAAAATAATGCATACAAAACCAATAGTTCAAAAGTTTGGGGGTTAAGTTACAAAATGGGAAAGTATTAGGCACCCATGCCGCCCTTTCGGCCTCTCATGGGATAGTGTTATTATTTTACTCTATATCCCCGTGAAGTGTGTGTGTGTGTTTATATAATGGAGATCGAAATCATTCAACTAATACCATGGACAAGGTATAATGAGGTCATCCATATGAATATTCTCAAAATGACATATAGAGAAAATATGATTTGTGCGTTAATCACGATATTAATCATTATTAGGAAATGACAATATCTGTTGGATGAAATCCAAACAAGCATGATATATATATATAAAAGTGTAGATATTAAGTACGTGAAATATACTAATAACCCTCTTTTATTTGTTTTTTCTATTTTGTAGAAAATTAAGTATGTGCAATATACTAATAAAAGTGTAGATATTAAACGTGTATGAACTAGATTACGAATCTAATGTATATTATGCAAAAATAAGGAATTTAAAGAGAGGGGGAAGGAATTGGACCTTCTTTGAAGCTTGATGTTTGATCTTGGATGAAATCCCTTAAGTTTTGATGAATGTTGATGAAATATAAGGATATTTTGCCAAATTGGGTACGAAAAGGATGGGAATGTAAGCTTGAATGGAACTTCACATGAGGAACTTCGCTGATTTCAAGTGAATGTTGCTGAGATCACTAATGTTGATGGATCTCTTGTGTTGGTGTTTGGTAGTGAGGTAATGACCTCTTTTTATAGGGTTAGTGGGTGGCCGATCATCTCTTCCCTTGTCCTACCTATGGTAGGTGACCCTAGACACTCTGTTGATAGGTAGGGATCTGGACCTGCCAATTGGCAATCTCGTGCAGATTTTCCTAAAAAAATGGTCATAGAACGTAATCCATTAATCTGAATTCCGCACTGGTCATACTGTTAGAAAGTTAATTCAAATATCCTTAAAAGTCCTTCGGACCTCTCCCCTATCCGGGTGTTGACTTTAGGTCAAATATCGCTCGGAATTGCATGTCAATCTTTCGGATGAGAGATCATCAGACGAAAATGGATCGTTTGCCCGTATGGTAAGCTGAAATCATGCACGGGGTGGACCGTTGGAAAGTTTAGGAGATGTACTTAGACATTCTAAAGAGTTTTGCTTGTTTAGAAAAATTGACCTTGGTCAACCGGGGTTCGAAAGTGCCCGTGGACATCTCGTAGTAAAACGGATCGTTCGCCTACACTCTAGGTCAGAATCGTGCATGGGTCAGACCGTTGGAAAGGGTATTTAGTTCCCTTATGAGATTAATTTATTCTCGTCTGAGATGAAGAGTTGAGTTTGGTCAAACGGAGCTCAGGAGCACCCGGTGGCCTCTAAATCAATTTTTGGGGGAAAATTGATCGCTTGTCCTAACGATTATGCTGTTTTGTGGATGGGGAAGATCCTTGGAAAGGGGTTTCAGTATCCTTTGAATATTCAAAGAGCTTTTTCTCTGGCGGTGAAGTTGATTGGGGTCAACTCGAGGCCCGGGAGTGACCGGTGGCCTTCAAATCGATATTCGGTAGTAAAATGGTTCGTTAGTCCGAACTGTTATGCCAATTTATAAACTGGTTAGACCATTAGAAAGGGTATTCAGATCCATTCAAAGATTCAAAGAGATTTTTCTCTAAAGATAGAGTTTAACGGAGTCAAACGGGGCTCGTGGACGCCCAATGATCTTTAGATCGGTACTTAGAGTGCGACCTAGGGTTTGCAGTGAGATGGGGAGGTACCCGGCACATAAGGGGAGAATTAGGGTGTCCTAGAAAGTGATGTCTACGGGTCACCTCGATGGGTGAGCTTGGAATAAGAGATAGTCGTCGAATAGGCACCACATGACAGAGGTCGATACAGTGGACTTAAGGGATGAGGATTACTGATTCAGTGGGAAGAGATCAATGCTGAGGACCTAAGGTGATGTTGGGGTGGACAATTCTGAGGACTTAAAGGAGGTGACGAGTAGGTAGGCAACCAATTCTGCGGGTTGAGGTTAGTTCTGAGAATCTAAATTATAGCGACCAATTCGGCGGGTCGAAGCCAATTCTACGAGCATAAAATAGAGATAAGTAATTCTGTGGGCCAAAGAAAATTCTGTGGGCTTAAGTATAAATGACCAATTCTGAGGGTCGAAGACAATGGCTTATTTGGGGAGACCAATTCAACATGCTTAAGTTTAAGATGATCAATTCTGCAGGTCAAATCCAATTTAGAGGGCTTAAGATAGGGGTGACCAATTGTGCGGGTCCAAGCCAATTCTGAGGGATTAAGATAGGGGTTAACAATTCTGAGGGTCGAAGTCGATTCTACGGGTTTAAGTTAAGGTGACCAATTATGAGGGTTAAAGACAATTCCACGAGCTTAAGTAGAAGCGATTGATTCTGAGGGTCGAAGTCAATTCTGTGGGCTTATGTTAGGGGTGACCAATTTAGAGGGTGAAAGCCAATTATGTGGGCCTAAGTTAGGGGAGACCGATTCTGATGTGCGAATCCAATTCTATGGGCTTAAGTTAGGGATGAAAACCTCTGAGGGTCAAAACCATTTCTGCGGGATTAAGTTAGGGGTGACTGATTCTGATGGTCGAATCCAATTCTGAGGGCTTAAGTTAGGGGTGACCAATTCTGAAGGTCGAAGCCAATTCTGAGGGCTAATTTGGGGTGACCAATTCTGAGGGTCAAAGCCAATTTTGCGAGCTTAAGTTAGGTTGACCAATATTGAGAGTCAAAGCCAATTCTGCGGGCTAAAGTGTAGATGACCAATTTTAAGGGTCAAAGACAATTTTGAGGGCTTATTTTTCCTGTGGGAAGTTTGGGGACTCCAGTGGGGATGTGTAAACTTTTTCTGGGGATATGGGGAAGCATTTGATTTTAGGTTCTGCTAGGGAAGATGGAATAATCCAAGTTTTTTTTTTTAGCTGGGGAATTTTTGGAATTTTGGAGTGTCCTCTAGAGACATTACTGGCGAGAATTGTGTTCTGGAATTCCGTTGGGGATGTAAAAAGGACATTTTTCTAGGTGAAAAAGTTCTAAAATTAATTTCTAATTTTATGAATTTTTCGAGACTTTGTGGTTTTTTTTGGACTTTTTGTACGAAACTTTAAAGGGGATGCCGACCGACATAGATGGAGGGGTGACAAACAGTAGTAGTACGATCTTTTGGGGTACCTCGAGAAGGTGGATGGTCAGTGACGATCGGTGGGTGGCACGGAGATGTCGATCGGCATGCCCCTTAGCCTTCTATAAAAAGGGGACGGGTTCTCCTCATTTTTCACAACTTTATGACTGCAAATCATTCTAATGTATGAAATGGTCGATTTATCAAGCAGCGCTACTCACATGGCATGGCTTCATGTCGACGATTGGGCAGGGTTGGAGTGGAGGGCTAGGGTGCCCCTTGCACTGGGCGGTGAGAACTCATTCGACTCATTCGAGCTGGTGGTAGATGATGGGAATCTTCTATGTGAGCCTTGGCATCATAGTTCTTCTTGCGTGGTTAACCCTGGTGGCTATGTAAGTATTGAATGACCTTTGGTATTCTTTTCCTTTTTTCTTGACAAGATTTCTTTATTTCTTTAATTTGACAATGGTTTTGTTTATTTCTTCGACAGTCTAACGTCTCCATGTCGACTATAGGTGCCTGAGGGATGACGGGGCTTAGGGATGTTTGAGAGTACCTTCCACCTGTGGTGCGCTGGATGGTGTTATCAGCCGACTTTGGGAGGCTCCCGTTCCACTGCTATTTTGTGTACTCTGGGGGAGAGGTGCTGGGACACTACCCACGCCTTCCATTTTGGCTTCAGGAAGATGACAGTGACTCCCATTGATGTACAACATCTATTGGGGATGGACTACGATGATTTGAAGATTGAGTTCGATAGGACACTAAGGGTGACGTCGGAAGCGGTGAAGATAGCATTAGGTGATATGAAGATGGTGGTTTATAGGGACTCTCTCCGTTTGTCTTTGGTGAGGGATCTATTATCGAGGAGGAGGATCGATGAGAGGCACAGGTAGCATGTGCGTCATATGGTCCTTCTGTTTATTCTGTTGGTGCTAGGAGGCTTTCTGGTGGCGACGAGTGGAGACATTGTGCACTTGTGTTTTTTGCCATTTTGAGGGTGTTTTTGCACATCTGTCTTTATGATTGGGGGAGCCTGACTTTGGTGACCCTTTATTATTACCTTGATGCATTCAGTTGGTGTTACCGGTAGACTTTTACTGGATCCACGTATCTTCTAGAGTTATTTTTTTTTTATTTTTCTTTTATGCTTTCACATTTTCCTTCATTCACTTTATTCTTGATTTCCTAAATGTTGTCTTTTGCAGACGTGGTTTTATGAGCTGACTGGGTTAAACACCCAGTTGATATCTTTAAAGGATGACTCTGTTAGGGACTTTTGTTGGATGTACTAGTGGCGGAAGTCCAACCGACAGTGAAAGAAGTCCCTTTCTTTGGAGACGGTACGGCATGTCTTGAATGGCCTGACGAGCGAGTGGGTAAGCCTTATTTTATCTTGAGACTCTCCCTTCCTTTGATGATATTCTATTGATATTGATCTTTTTCTCTTGCTGGGGATTTTCAGGTGACCTTTTACCCCCGAGGGATGGCCATTCAACACACTGGGTCGATTGGGATACATTTGTAGATGTGGCATTTACTGGCGCATGAGTTTTTCTATTCTTGGTACCTCGAGGATAGGGTAGTCCAAAAGATCATGGAGGACAATTGATGATGCCGGAATCAACACCACCAGATAAGGTGTTTCCAAGCTCAATAGAAGTATAACAATGGCAGCACAGCTATATAAAGAAGATAAAAGAAGGTGGTGAGGAGAAGAGGGTAGCACACCGGAATATAAGTGGTTCAGCCAATCTGGCCTATGTCCACTGTGAGTGTGTGTGGGTAATATCACTGAAAGAAGTCACTAATGGCCATGGATACAACTTCTCAAGCTTTCTCTCTCTACTGTATATTTAGACAGAGTTTCAGCTAGGGTTTTAATAACTGGATCCTTTTGCAAGGTAGGGGATGATCCCTATATATAGTGCCTAGGGGGTGTAATGTACCCCCCATGCATGTAATGTGCATGTGTGTGGTAGCCTCACCAATGGGGGAGTGCCATCTGTCACTGCCACATGTAAGTAATGATGATGAAATATTCTCCCCACATGTGGTGAATAATCTTGTTACAACTGATTTGTGCCCATGTGTCCTTATCCAAATGTTCAACAGATGCTCGACCGCCATGTTGGAGGATGACCTCGGCCTAGGAGAGGCCGAGCTGTAAAGGCTTGATATTCGTTCAATCCGAGATGTGTCATAGGGAGTCTCGGCATGATCTCAGCCGAGACATTATGCTGGGGTCGGCCCCAGCCGAGGTATAAATGATTCCATGTTGACGATTACTAAGGCTTCTTGTGACCTCGGCCCAAGCTGAGGTTGAACTGGTTCCATGTTGAAGGTTATTAAGGCTCCCTGTCACCTCGGCCGAGGTTGCCATACCCAGGTATATGAGAATGTTGTTGATGCCTGTGATGCGCGTAGTGTCCATTGGGAGTGTAGATGGTAGTGTCAGCCTAGGCCGACCCTGGTCTGGCCGAGGGATGATATCGTGGGCCCATGGCATATCTTGGGTCGATCAATATCTCGGCCATCATCTCGGCCGAGGTTGGTGTCTCTGGGCCGAGGTAACACTTTGGGCATATCACTTTGGGGATTTTCAGGTGACCTTTTATCCCCGGGGGATGGCCATTCAACACACTGGGTCGATTGGGATACATTTGTAGATGTGGCATTTACTAGTGCATGAGTTTTTCTATTCTTGGTACCTCGAGGATAGGGTAGTCCAAAAGATCATGGAGGACAATGTTACGATTCCACTGGATAAGACCCCTATGTTCATGGGGCGAATGCAAAGATGTCAGATGATGCCCGAGTGGCGGTGATGATGGGAGAGCCGTATTCATTATATACCGACACAACGGTGATGTATGACTACATGGATTGCCTCCCAGTATATACAATGTGATGCCTCTCCCTCGGGCGATCTCGAGTTGGCAGGTGGGGTCCTCCCACAGTGCAGGGGGTGCGTCCATGACAGCAACGGTGACGACGTTAGAGGCTTCTTTTGTGTGGTGGAACTCGCCCGGTTACAACATTCGACAAGATGATGGAGGGTTAGTGTGTTTATATCATCGTTCCAACGCGATGGACCTAGAGGAGTTGGGACTGACAAAGGATGTCTTTCGACCCGAGGTATACTTTTTATTTCTTTGTCTTTTGATTTCCTGATTTCTTTCTTTACCTATGATTGAATATCTTCGACGACGATCCATATTCGTGTGGTAGTTCATGTCCCTTCTTACTTGGTGCCATCTGTCTCATCCAGGTAAGGGTCAGACTTTTGAAGTGGGAGTACATCGTCTCTCTGTAAGGGGAAAAGGGCGCGCCGCAGGGATTGAGGCTCTTAGAGAGAGAGAGAGAGAGAGAAGAGAGATATAAACAGAGAGAGAAAGTAGGCGAAGGAGAGAGAGAGAGAGAGAGAAAATTGGGTGAGAACTGAGTCCCGTTGTGTTTCTCTTTTTCCTTGAAGATATCAATGTAACACAGAAAAATATATGCAAATAAAAATAAAGTTTTTATTAATTTTTGTTGGAGTGATTAATGCATATGCTCTTTTTTTCTTTGATGCTGAGACCGTAAAAATAATTTGAAAATTGATTTGAGATGGATTTTATTTTAAAATGGGATACTAAAAAGCATAATGAAATTCCGAATTCCCTTAAGATAAAAATTATATTTATTAGGTTTTTTGATTTTGACAAAAAAGGAAAAAGGAATTTTCCAAAAATTGGGGGTTGTCGATCGGCATGACCCTTGTCCTGCCTATCGACATATCAGTCCAGTTCGATAAACCCAAGGCTCTAATTGCACTTCTTTGGTACTTGGTAGGGTAAGTATCCCTCCGATTTCTGCAGGGTTCTTTGTCTTCGTTTGCTGATTTTCAAGTCTAAATAGGGGTGCAGATGGGGTTTTTCTCCTCACACTTTCATTTCCTTTCTTTCTCGCATTCTTACTTGCTTATTATCTCTTTGTTTTGAAAGATAGCTCTCCCTGGTAGCATTGAGTTCGCCAACTACCTTGAAGCCTTGGAGGCTATGTGTTCCTACAATGTTGATTATGACGCTTTCCACATGTGACGAGTATCTTTGTGGCATAATCGACCCATTGAGTGGAACATGATGATGGTGGAAATCGAGTTTTGGTATCTCAAGGATCATGTATTTTGCTTGGGTTAGATGAAATTTGTACTCCCCACGAGGAATTATTCTTCCATACTGGGGATAAATCCCAGTTTTGTTGTGACTTTGCCTAAGTTTTTACGTTCTCCTAGGGAATTATTGGCCGGACTTCTCCATATCTCACCCTCGACAGTAAGGTCATTAGTCACATGAGGAATTATTTCTCTTTCGGCAATCCTACGGTCCGTGCATTTGCATGATGTGGGTGATGCTGGTCACGCCGGGCTCTCATTTTAGGCCTGGTTTCAAAACTGTTGTCAGTAACTAGGGAAGTACTGGTGGTCCCCCAACTTGCATCTATTATTTCTTGGATGTTGTACCGTCGTAATCCTGCAACGGTGATACTGGCGGAGACTTTGAATGTCCTGGATACCTGGTGGGATGGTCGTTCTGACTTTCGAAGAGGGAGCCCTATGATGTTGCTTATGTGGTTACCCGAGAGATTCCGCATGGTGGTCCCACCTGTGTATCCTTTGTTCGAGGTTCCAAACTTCCTCTCGCACTATTTCATTAGTGTAGGCCCGTACATTGAGAGTTGGGAGAACTAGTTCATAGAGGATGGGGCTCGAGCTTGTGCTTGTCTGTGCCTTGGTAGAGGGAACTACTCCCCATTCTAAAACTTGGGGAGTATCAATATGTATGGTTAGTAGGCCTCAGGCAGACCCCTGTTTACTTTCCCAGATGATTGTTGCACCAATTTAATTGGGAAGAAATTGTGCCACCGCGCACACTGAACTTCTTTCCTATGGAGGACCTGGCAGAGCGTATACGCATGATGCTTGGTTATCTGTGGGAGAATCTTCATTCGTTGACCAATCCCTCCCAATCCATGGGTGGAGTCTGGCATTTCTTAGGGGACTACATGAAGTGGTTTTCGAAGAAGGTAGTGGCCAAGATGCTGACTATAGAGACTGGGCAAAGGTGTTTTTCCATATCTGACACCATGGTGGGAGGCATTGTGGTTTTTCCCAAGCTAGTCCAAGCTTATCTCTCTATGAAGCATCCGCGACACTCCATTCAGGTAGGGGAGGTTCGGGGACCCCGGGATGTGGGTGATGGAGGTAGTTTTTCTGGAAGCTTTGGGTAAAATTTGTGAAGCTTAGGTATGGTGTTTGGTTTTGTTTGTGGTTATTTTGGTTATATTGTATGAGAATTTTAGGAGTAATAAGGTTTGGTTTTATCTTGGTTTTTGAGGAAGGTAGGTGTAGGCTGGCAAGGGAATTCGTTTTATTCCTTGTGCCGATGTAATTGTACTAAAATTTTTAATAATGAAATAAAGAAGTTTTTGATTATCTAGTTGTGCCTCTTGATGACTTTTGCATTCCAATAGCTAAGGCATACATATTCCTATTGTTCATGTATATGTAAAAATGAACTATCATTTTTTGGGATAATAAAAGAATAGCATTTTGGGAAAAAGAAGGGGGTCGTGCTCATGTAAACGGATGAGCTGCCTACTTTTCTCTAAGTGTTTTGAAAAAAAATTGGAAAAATATTTTCAAAGGATGAGGCCTCACGTAGTTCAAATTAGGGGAAAATGAATACTATTTTTTTAGAATATAAGGGAGATGTGAAGAGTCGAAGAGCGTCGAGATTTCAGACTGGGGGTAGAATTTCTTGAAATGGTCCAGGTTGACTGGACGCGCCATTCCTTCTCCATCAAGGTCGGTGAGCATAGCAGCGCCGCCTGATAGGATATTTTTCATGATGTCTAGGCCGCTCCAATTGGTCTTAAATTTCCCTATAGGGTCCCAGATTGGCTTTACTATTTCTTTAAGGGATAAGTCCCCTTCTCGGACACCATGGTCCTTGACTCTCTTATTTAATGATCGCGTTATTTGGTGATAGTACCCTTGTATGTTATATAGATCTCTCAGCCTTCTTTCATCCAAGAGGGATAACTTGTCAAAATGGCTTTGGTGCCAGTCTTCCTTGTTGACCTTTCTTTTTAGTATGACGCGTAGAGAAGGGATTTCCAAATCTACGGGTAGGACTGCTTCCATGTCGTAGACTAGAGAGTAAAGGATATCCCTAGTAAAAACTCGAACTGAAGTGCGATAGCCCTTGAGGGTGTAAGGGATCCTATCGGTCAATTCTCGAAAACTCTCCATCATTTTACTGATGATGGTTTTGATGTTCTAATTGGCTGCTCTGACTTCTCCGTTGGTTTGAGGTATATATGGAGAAGATTTATGTCTTTGAATCCCATAATCATCGACCACCTCTATAACTTCTACCTCAAAATGTAGCTCATTCTCTGATACTAGGTCGTGTGGGGCCCCATATCGACATATGATGTTCAACTTAATGAACTTAGACACTTTCTTGGCATTCAGAACTGTGTATGAATTGGGTTCGACCCATTTGGTGAAGTAGTCAATGGTGACTAGGATGAACTCATGCCCGTTGTATGCGTTCGATGTAACTTTGCCTATGATCTCAATGCCCCATATGGAGAATGGCCAGAGGGAGAAGTCATGTTGTATAATTCCCGCAGAGGCAAGTGTTGTAGGTTGGAAAACTGTTGGCATTTGAGGAATCTTTGAAAGTAGGTTGTGCAATCTTGAACCATGGTTATCCAGTAGTAACCCTATCGAAAAATATTCTTAGCGATCATATGGTCGTTCATGTGGGGTCCGCATTCCTTGTTGTGCATTTTTTGCATCATTTCTTCAATGGCATCCCCTACGATTCAGTGCAAATGGGTTCCATCAAAGACTCTCTTAAACAGTTCTTTATCGCAGACAGAGTATTGGGCAGCCAGTTTGCGGAGAGTTGCTCAGTCTTTCTTATAAAGTCCTTAGGGATACCTACTATGTTTGAGGAGGCACTAAATATCACATTACCAGCAGTCGGCTATCTTGAGATCTTCCTTCATGCCAAGCTCAATGTGGTAGTAGTGGGTTGGTTTGTCTTATTTTTGGATAAGTAAATGGTCCATGGTTATTCCTTCGGGTATGTCAATCATGGAGGCTAAGGTAGCAAGGGCGTCGACTAGGTTATTCTTTCCTCTGGGTAGGTATTGGAAGGTGATTTCTTGGAATTGGGAATCTATCTCTTCTAGGTAGACATGAAAGGGTAAGAGTTTCTCGTCCTTGAATTTCTTTTTTCTAAGTACTTGATCGATGATGAGGGTTGAATCCCCATAGAAATCGATGTATCGAATTCCTTTCTTGAGGGAAACTTTGAGGCCTACCGTTCATGCCTCGTATTCACTCATGTTGTTAGTGCCAGGAAAATCCAAATTGATGGCAATGGGAGTGTGAGAATCGTCAGGGGAAATTAAGAGGATCCCAATGCCATGACCTTTTTTATTGGCAGTGTCGTCAAGAAACATTTTCCATCAAAGGACTTCTTGGGAGGCGTAAAGGATATTCTCACTAGGGAACTTGGAAATCCAGACATTTTCCTCTTCCATAGGGTATTTAACGAGGTACTCAGAGATGGCTCTTCCTTTTATGGATTTTTGTATGACATAAGTAATATTGAATTCGACTAGAAGCATCAACCAACGGGCCATTCGGTTGGATAGGGAGGGATTCTCGAGTATGTTCTTATTGGGATCCATTCGGGATATAATCTTGATGGGGAAGGCGAGCGTGTAGTAGTAAAACTGTTGGGTAACCAGACAAGATCGACACATGCTTTTTCTAAGGCAGTGTAGTTAACTTCGTAATCGGCCAACTTTCGATTGGCATAGTAGATGGATCTCTCTTTATGGGTTTCTTTATGGTATTAGTCTAGCAAAGCCCCAACTGCAGTATCGTTTATGGTTAGGTATATGATTAAAGGAAGATAGGGTGCGATAGCATGAGCACCGGAGGTTGATTTAGGTATTTCTTGATTAGGTCGAAGGCTTCTTGGAAAGCTTCGTTCCAAACTTTGGTTCAATCCTTTTGGAAGAGTTGAAAGATGGGTTCACAGATAGAAATCAATTGGCTAATGAACGCGCTGATATACTTTGATTTCCAAAGGAACCCTCAGACTTCCATCTCCGTTAGAGGTTGTAGCATCTCAAGTATAGCTTTAAGCTTGGCAGGATCTGCTTCTATCCCTTTTTCACTAACCCTGAATCCCAAGATTTTTCCTTTAGTAACGCCGAAGAACTTTCGGAGAGCAGGAACATGTCCTTCCCTAGTCTTGGACTTGATAATCATTCCATCTACATAGACCTCGACTTCCTTGTGTATCAGATCATGCAAAATGGTTGTGGCGGCCCTTTGGTAAGTAGCCCCTGCATTTCTTAGACCAATGGCATAATAGTGTAGCAAAAGGTTCCCCATAGGGTGATGAATGCAATTTTCTCTTGGTGATATGGGTGCATCTTGATCTGATTATATATGATAAACCCATAAACGAATGACTTGAGAGCGTGACTGGACATATTATCCACAATCATGTCGATGTTGGGTAGTGGGTAATCATCCTTCGGAGAGGCTTTTTTCAAGTCTTGATAGTCGACACACATGCGAACCTTCCCTCCTAATTTTGGTATAGGTAAGATATTAGCTAGCCATGTGGTATATTCAATCACGCGAATGAATACCACGTTCAGTTGCTTGACTACTTCTTCTATAACTTTGAGTGACCATTCGGTGCGACGCTTTCACAGTTTCTATTTGACTCGTTTGCAGTCCGGGAGAGTTGGAATCTCATGATGGGCTATCTCAGGGTAAATAGCGAGCATATCATCGTAGGACCGTGCGAATACATCCATGAATTACTTTATTAGTTCTTCGAGTTACGCGTGCTAATGCTCATTAATTGTGTCCCCTATCCTAATCTTGCGCATTTTGCTACTAGAATCAACATTAATAATAATAGTTTCATCTTTATTAACTTGAACGCGGTTATGTTGTTTGTTATTAACCATATTTAGATCAGTTAAGAATTGTTCATTAGAAAAATTATAATCATCAAGAGTTTGATTAGAATCAATACAATTAATGTAAGGCACATCAAGATACTCAAAATCATCGTTTATTTCATTGACAGAAAAAATAACATTGAGAACCTCATCAAAGGAGGTCTCGATTACATCAGAGTGAGTGGAAACAAATAAAGGGGGGAGGGGGGAAACATTAGGGTTAAGTTGAACATTAGTAGGAGGCACAGGTGAAGTATGCCAAATGAGAAGAGGTGCATAAGCATCTTTGATAGGGCATGATGCACTACACCAAAACTGGCGACAGGTCACGACCAAAATCCCTGAGTGGATTCTAAGATGTAGACTCTGAGTGGATCATGCGGAGTGTTAGCCACAGTGTCTATAAATTGCAAGAATCCTTAGAGCCACTTCCCTCAAAATCCCCGGTATCAGCTATGGTCTCTTCAGTGAGTGGTTATACATGGTGCTGGGGAGTCTCGACCCATGAGTAGCTATCTTGAAAGAAGATCTCCATTCTTGGTTTCTTCCTCTTGTCTACATGGTCATACTAAGGTTCATGAAAGCCGTAGAAGGGGAAATATTCACCCTCTCTGATTAATCTTCCATTTAGGGAATGTCTCGAGAAAATTCTGGTTCATTCTAACCTCCTCTTCAGTCGAGGCTAACAAATAATTCTGAGTTCTTCTTCTGATAGTTAATAGCCCAAGTCACAGGGGAAAAAGTCCTCCTTCAATACAATGGGTTCAATTATGCCTTTATGTCTTCGACCTAGCCCCAGTCCGGGCATAAAGTGCATATTCTTGAACATATGGATTACATTAAGATTTCCATGGGGGTCATATTCTAGACGAACCCTATCTTTGACGTCATCCCCTGCTGGGAGTGGGAGTGGTTCAACTTGGAATCGTGATAGAAAAACATAATTCACCCCATGTTGTATCTCATGTACCGGATTACTGGTTCTTACATTCTCGGTGTTGTCAATGTCTCCCAAGATAGTGATAACTTATCCATTGGCGAAGAACTTGATTTTTTTATGAAGGGAAAAATACACCCCTTTGATGCTATGGAACCACGATCGTCTGAGTAGTAGATTGAAACAGGTTGGGATAATAATGACTTAGAATTCTATAATGGGTTTTATAGGTCCATTCCCTATTGCAAGCTTGATAGATCCGATTAGTTCTCAGTGGGTGTTGACATAGGCACGTACGACAACAGAGGTTAAAGCAAGGTCTCTTACTATCAATCCCAATTAATTTAGAGTTCTTAATCGGTAAACATTTAAATATGATCCATTGTCGATGAGAGAGAGGGGTTGGGTTTTCCCATGACTTCAACAGAGATATTAAAAGCATGATTGGGGTTGGGACCAGTCTTGGGGATTTCTTCTTCAGAAAAGGAGAGAATTCAAGTAGAGGTCAAGGATTCGACTAGGTTCACCGCTTCTTCTAGCGTGGTTGAAGGGGGAACTGTGGGTCCTATGAGTATCTTGATCAGGGCATTTCGGTGTAGGTGAGAAGACATAAAAATCCCCAATAAAGTGATATTGTCTTGAGTTTTATTCACTTAATTAAGGACCTTACTTTCTTCGAGAGTCATTTCTGGCACTGGGATATTCTTAACACCCTTCCCTTTATTTCTTGTTGATGGTTATAGTCTTGGGACTTGGTAATGTCTTCCTGACCTGGTCGAGTTATTCAGCCACCTTTTTTATTTCTCCTAGAATCTCCTCAAATGATATCATCCCGTATATATTGGCTATCAAACTAGCCTTTTCTTAATCTTGCTCCTCATCTGAATCTTCGAAATTATCCCCCCATCCGGTGGAAACGATATTGTCTTTCCTTGCAAAGTCCATGCACTTCATAACTTCCATGGCCTCTTCGTATAATTCCTCATATTCGGCAGGGAAATGCAGAACTGAACGGACTAGGTGCCCTTGTAATTTCAAAGCATTGAGTAACTCGGATACACTACAAATATCATGAGTCTATCGAAATAAATTTGTCATTGTCTGTACCATGTCATCTAGACTGACTTCGTCGGTTGGCACCACCCAGTTGCCTAACTCTCGGTCCCATTTTTGATATTTTAAGAACAACCCACTGAATCTCTAACAGTCAGAAGTCATTTGGTAGGGTAATTTCAGCCCAAACTCTAAGAGTTGGTTCAACACTTCTGATTATTCCATATCTTTAACTCCAGAACGGGTGTCGATAGCGATGCATGCTTTCGTGAGTAGGGATAAGGCTTGATTGAGAAAGCTGGTAGGGTGTAGGAGGAAATATGGGCAAGTTTGGAGAGGTTTAGGAGAGTATATGGGTACGACTGGTGATTTACTCGGCATGATTTGGGTGGATAGGTCAAATTTTGAGTCTTCTTCTAGGAAGATTGCATTTGCATGATTCGGGAGTGGATTATGGGTAGTGTTTGGTTTGGTATTAGCTGGTGGGGCGATGACACACTCGTCAATCAGGCCTTGGATCAAATTTTGGAGATGGAAACATTGGTTGGTGGTATGGCCAGCAGTTTGATGAAAGTCACAATGGTCATAAGGTTTAAAGTTTTTCGGAAGTGGGTTTGGCAATGGATGGGGTTCTAATGGTTTGATCAAATTTCGGCTCAAGAGGAACTGGTAGACTTTGGAGAGAGGAGCGTGAACCTCAGTGTATTCCTTTTGGAGTAGGTTTAGGCGAATTTCTGATGCCCGTGAAGCAGTAGACTGAGAGATGTTGTTGATGGTAAAAACCGTGGTACTAGTAGGTTTTTCAAATTTTATAGGAGAAAACTGTCCAGAGGTTTTCTTCTGTTTAACTTCTATCTTGGCAAGACTTTCTTCGATCTCCTCTCCTGCTTCTCGAAGGGCTCGGAAGTGAGGGTAATACCATCCTCCCATTATTTCTCGTACATGGAGTAGGACGTTCTTCTTTACGATACATACATGTTCTTTTTTGGAAGGTCGATTGGTTATGGTAACTGCTTTCTCTCTCCACCTAGCGATGAAGTTGTTGATTGATTCCCCAGGGTTCTTCTTAAGTATCTCTAAGTCATGGCGGGTAACTTATAGCTCTTCATTGTACTTGTACTATGAATTGAACTCGCGGGCAACATCTTCCTAACTACGGATTATGGATTCCACAAGGGATAAAAACCAACATAGAGAGCTACCTTTTAAAGTCTGCTGGAACATCTGGTCCATTATTTGTTCAGAAGCCCCTAGAAGATTCACGGATCGGTGATAGCTTCGGAGATGATCGATTGGGGGTCCACTGCCTTCGAACTTCTCGATATTGGGGATCTTAAATTTTTTCGATAACCTGGATTTAGGATAGGGAGACATGTGGATGTAGTCCATGTAGTTCCCAGAGAGTCTGACTTGATCGAACTTCTTAGTCAACATCTTGAGGTCCTTCTTGACCTTATTTAATTCTTCCTCTTTCGGGTCAATAATCATGGGTAAGTTAGCCCCTAGCTTAGCAAGGTTTGGCATAGAAAGATGGGTTAACGGCAGCCCATTAGCAGGAGGATCACAGGGATCATACTGGTATTCCTCGGGAACCCAAATAGGCTCGGGTACATGCGAACCCATAGTGCGTGGGAAAAGGAACTCAGGGTATTTGGGGACAGGGACCTAGTTTCTTTACATCTCATGAACCCTGGTTGAAGGTTAGCATTTTTGGAAGTGAGCTAATCTACAACCACTAACAAATCCGGTTATACATTCGACATTTGATCTGTGTTCTCCATGGAACGCGGGTGAATCTAGGACTCGAAAGAAGTAAGGGGACTGACAAAACTTCGGGGTGGTTCGACTGAAGACTGAATCCAATAGGGAGCCAGACCAAAGGTATGCGATCGACCTGATAAGGAGAAAATTTTGGATTCATTTTCAGAGAAGAAAAAAAGGGAAATTTGTTATTTTTAAAAAAGGAGGAAAATGTTTTTGACATTCTTCGAAAAGTTTTCTTTGGAGGAAAAGAAAACGTTTTTGGTATTTTTAATAAAAGTGGAAAAATGTTTTTGGAAACTTTTGGAAAGAGATGTAATATCTTTATTAGGTTCTCACTTGTATTGAGTTTGCTTAGATGCAAAAAAGAAATGTTGGACGGGACCCGAGCTTAGAAAAATTGAGTTTGCAACATATGTAAAAACTAGGGTTGGACTTGTTACTAGGCTCACAGGCAGGGTCCCATTTTAAAAATTGGGCAAAAATTTAGGCGGCATGCCGACCCATCATTTCAACAAAGTTTCGGGTAGAAATCGGCAATCTAATATGTGTGTCATAGGCTTGACACCAATATGCGGGTATGCAGTTGTTGGGTTAATTGAAGATGTTCCCCCTTTGGCGTGAATTCCACGATGTACATCTTGCTTTTGAGGGAAATTGTTATGTGTGGACAAGACATTTGATATACCGGAGGCTACATGAATTGCCTCACTATATACCTCATGGGGACGGTACATGTGAGAGGAATTCGATATACTCAACGTATGTGAATGAGTTCCTTGCGATATACCCCCCGTCATGACTTTGGTCAAGCAGTATGATGTGGGGGAACCATTAGATATACGTCGAAGATACTTGGCTAATGGAAGATGATAGTCATATCGCTTAGGCTAAATGCGACCTACAGGACCAGCGCCCATCACGAAGTGACGCCCCAGTTACGGGACAAAATTTGGTGAATAGAAATTATCTTTGGTTATGTTGTGTGTATTATGCATGATTCATTGATTAGTATCTTATGGAGAGAGTATCTTTCTTTATCATGCCTAGTCGAGAATAAGGTACAAGTATAAATAGTAGGGCTATACTAAGCAGGGATAAGAAGTAAGAGTGGGTGATGTGTAATTATCTACAAGTGAGTGTGTGATGAACATAAATAGAGGTGTGTGTTAGTGAAACCTAAGCATGGATTTCTATGTGGCGTGTGCAACATGTGGATATACGAGATCTTAGGTGCACATGGTGTGAAGTGTACATGGAAAATTTCTACAAGTGTGTGAATAGTGGCATAAGCATGAGGTACATATATACAAGGAATAATAAGGGGAACATGAAAATAGGGGGATATACATTAAAATAAAACACCCATACAAACATAGTCTAGCCCTTTTAAAAATAGTCCCCGATGGAGTTTCCGCTATGTCCATCTCAGGCGGTGTTGCGGGAGGATCCCTCAAAAAGGTTGTCGCAGTCTCACACCCCTCTTTGAAAGGTTCTTCGGACGTCGTTAGTGTGGGGTTAAAGGTGAAGAGATGGAGTCTCCAGCCTATTTTGTACAAAACAAGAAAAAGAACATGTTGCCACTTCGAGAGAGAGTCATCAAGGACAAAGTGATGCATACGAAACAAATAGTTCGAAGGTCGGAGGCTAAGTCATGGAATGGGTAGGTATTAGGCACCCATACCGCCCTTTAGATCTCTCATTGGATAGTTATATTATTTTCCTTTATATCCTTGTGAAGTGTGTGTGCATGTTTATATAATGGAGATCAAAATAATTCAACTCATACCATGGACAAGGTAGAGTGAGGTAATCCATAGGAATGTTCCCAAAATGACAAATATAAAAAATATGATTTGTGCGTTTATCACGATATTGATAGTTATTAGGAAATGACAATATGTCTATATATATATATATGAAAATGGGAGATTTCAAAAAATTTGGGAATTTAGGAAATTGAGAAAATTGAAAAAATGGAAAATTGGAAAGTTTGATTCGAGTCTCGGATTTTAATCTGAGATGCGTGCATATCCTATAAAGGCATCAAAGTCCACGTAGTTCGTATGTAGCATAGGGGTGGGGTTTATCCCATAGATTCGAACGAAATTTTATTATATGTGTATGCGTAGAAAATGTGTTTTTTGGTTTTGGAAAAAGTGTGATGGATAATTCTGTTCGGAATTTACGAGCATAACCCTCCTCGTTTTGTTTTTGGGATTTTTGTAAAAAATAAAGTATGTGAAATATACTAATAAAAGTGTAGATATTAATGTGTATTAACTATAGTAAGAACTAGATTATGAATAAAATGTATATTATGCAAAAACAAGGAATTTAAAGAGAGATGGAAGGAATTGGACCTTCTTTGAAGCTTAATCCTTGATCTTGGATGAACTCCATTGAGTGTTGATGAAAGGGAAGGATATTTTTCCAAATTGGGTATGAAAAGGATGGGAATGTAACCTTGAATGGAACTTCACATGAGGAACTTTGCTGATTTCGAGGGAATGTTGCTGAGATCACTGATGATGATGGATCTCTTGTGTTAGTGTTATTAGTGAGGCTATGCCCTCATTTTATTGGGTCAGGGGGTTTTTAATCGACACTCACCTTATCCTGCCTATCGGCAGGTCACCCAAGACACACTCCCGATAGGCAGGGATCTGGACTTGCTAATTGGCAGTCTCGTGCATATTTTTATGGAAAAATGGTTGTAGAACGTAATTAATTGATCCAAATTGAGCATGGGGCATACCCTTAGAAAGGTACTTCAGAGTATTTCAAGAGTCCTTTGGACCTCTCCTAGGTCTAGGGGTTGACTTTGGGTCAAATGTGGCTTAGAAGCGCACGTAGATCTTTCTGAGGGTAGATCGTCGGATGGAAATTGATCGTTCGTTCGTTCGTTCGTATGGTAAGTAAGAATCGTGCATGGGGTGGACCGTTGGAAAGTTTAGGAGACGTACTTAGACATTCGAAAGAGTTTTACTTTTTTCGAAAAATTGACCTTGGTCAACTGAGGACCAAAAACACGCTCGGGGACCTCTTGGTGAATAACAGATCATTCGTCCATACCGTAGGTCAGAATTACGCAAGGGGTGGACCATTGGAAAGGGTATTCAGTGCACTTAGGAGATTCATTTAGTCTCGTTTGAGCTTAAGAGTTGAATTTGGTCAAATAGAGCTCGAGAGAGCCCGGTGGCCTCCGGATTGATTTTCGGGAGAAAATTGATCCTTCATTTGAACGGTTATGCTGTTTCATACACGGGGCAAACCGTTGGAAATGGGTTTTAGTGCCTTTTGAAGATTCAAAGAGATTTCGATCACATCCCGGTGTTTGCCGAGGGTGAGGGTTAACCTGATAATTACTAAATCATAAATAAATCTGAATATTGAATTAACTAAGGCATTTATTGATTCTCAAATGTGTTACAATCGAAATCTCTGAATAATACAAAAGTATTTCTCGTTCTAACTAGGATCATTTTATTCTAACATGACTGTTCTTTGTCTCTATATATCAGGTGATCTCTGAACTATTCATCATGGCCTATTGATACCTGGGTAAAATAACTGAAAAAGAAGGAATAAGCAAAACTTTTTCTAGTAGATAATTCTAGTTCTATAACAATGTAATTATAGAAATCTATTTAAATAACATATCCGGGCTTGGAATGCTCAAAATATAAAATCATTTATGGAAATCTGCAGTAACAGGAAATATCAACAGAACTAAACAGGGGTATACTGAAGTCTGTGATATATGAAAGAACGGTATGGTGATAATTACTGGATATGGTGTTTATCGAGTTATAAATAAGGTCCAGACTATAATACTATAACCCATAAATTATCGTCTATAGGGGCTGCAAATGCGTAGACATGCCATGATAATATCGTTCAAGACATAAAATGCACTTGAACAGGTGATCCCAATAATTGAAGAATAACTAAATAACTCGGCACACTGAGCTAGAGTGGCACTCATATGTTGAGTAAATATAACAACAAGGAACTCAACACCTGAGTCCTTCAGGCTAATTAGATTTACCGGGGGTTTACCTGGTATAATCCCTGGATTATATGGTATGCTACTAAAGGTTTCATTGATAATAGTTATAAAATGACAGGCCATGTTGAAAATCATATGATTGAAACCAAAGTTTAATAACATGCAAGGTATACTGTAATAGGGTGAAACAGTTTAAATAATTATTCAACAGGATTCAGTGGTGTACTGCAATCCGGATAATTAAATAGGTTTTCAGGATTGGGACTGGTTTGAGTTTAATCAGATAACAGATTGAATCAATATTCACGGTACAGTGGAACTATCAAAAGAGTTCGTGAATGATAATACGAGTTCAAAGCTATCACATAGTGATATAACAAGTAGTAATGTCAAAGACATAAGTTCAAGGTATAATAGTGAAATAGAATCACCTACCAAATTTTACAAGATTTTCGTTATTATTTACGGATCTTTCATTGTTGCGTTCCAGTTTCTGTAGTTATTGGTCACGAGGGTTTGAATGAGAGTGGTTGTATCAGTGATTTGAGAGAGAAGGGTTTAGTTTATGATATCTTACGTCATTCAGTAAATACGAATACAACTTATTCTATATGAATCTCGTACATAATTCGAATTACGATCTATCATTTATGGGTCTCATAAATATATTACGTTGACTGATAACTGATAAATTGTACGAATTCAAGTTATATAGACGGGTTTATATGTAATATGTTCGAAATGGTCGGAGAGATAGGTTATCACTTCTTTATATTTAATATTGAACTTACACAATATTAGTAATTACATTACTAATATAATAATTCTCATCTGTTGATGAAAATTAATTAATAAGTATCTCGGTGGTAAAATAATAAGATGTTTAAAAAAATAATTGTTAAAAGGAATCAAAATGATTCGATTTATATACTTTCAATTTGAATAAATAATAAAAAAATAAAATATTATTCCGATATTACTTTTGATTCGTCAAAAGTTGATATTTATGGTTTTTATTTATATTACTTGAATACATTATTATGATATATATTAGTTGTGACATAAATAATTTTTAGAAAAAAAAGTTGAAAATTCCCCCCTTATTTGGACAATAATCTAGTTGTCGTGCCACTTCCAAAATTAACCAACGCAAAAGAAAAAATAGCCCGACACCTGCATAATCACGATTTGACTCGTAATACAATCTCGGCTTATAACGATGATATAACCTCGAGTTCTTTGGTATTATAACTCGTTAAAAAATAATATTGTTAACTAAAAAATGACACTAGGTCAAATACGTATTTTTAGAAAAATACGATTACTCGTACGTGTTCAGGGGTTTGTGTTTATGAAAAATTATACGTAACTGAGTATAATTAGGGACTCAAAATAGTATAAAACTATCCTAATTAATTTTTTCATAATTCAATTACCAAATTGGCAATAACCCAAAATTTACACCGAGTCGTGACGAGTTTTGACGAGTTTTGACAAAAATAACAAATCAACAAATCGACTTGGAGTTGTGTTTGATTTTTGGGCATTCACACACACACACATATAAGAAATAATAATAAGAAAAACGAAATGGGTATACAAAACGCACCCCTTATTTTGGGGTTTTGGTTGTCGGCCATGTCTATCACCACGATAGGCCGGGGCTGGCTTCACACGCACACACTCTCACGTATACACACACACACACACACACACACACACGATTATATATATATATATATATAAGATGGCATGGATTTTGAATTGGCAAAAATGTATCAGCGCAATAACGGCTGTGATTCTCCAAGAAAAAATTAAGGGCCACGATTTACTTACCAATTTCATCCTCCCGCCCAAATCACGATTTTCCCCTCTCTCCTAATAACTCCCCCTGCCTCGATAAGCGCACTTCCCATCTCCCCTTTCTTCTCTCAAATCCCATTTCTCTCTCTCCGGTTACGAACTCACTCTTCCCTCAAAATATCTTGGTCTCAAAACAATCGGTTCATCACCAGACAGAGCTTAAGGCCTCCTTATAATACATGGTCCAGTACAAGTTAGCCAAAACATAACAAAAGTCATGCCTTTCTCATTTAGGAGGATCTTTTCCATGAGGATCTTTTACCTCTTCATTTCCTCTCCCCTCCAATAAACCCAAATCGGAGCATCCTAAATCCATACAAACCCTTTCCGGCGTTTCTCTCATTCTGACCAACAAGGGATGGATCTTTTCCACGAGGTATGAAAAAAACATGGGATTCTTTATATAAACCCACACAAACCCCCCAAACATATTTTTTATTTTTTGCTTTTTCCCAAATCCAAACGTTGGGTAAGATTTATTTTCATTTGGGCGGTGAACAAATCAGTTGTTTAAAGGATCCATCATTTGTGTTAATATTTCGCCTCAAGCCACACATTTGCGTTATTATTGTACAATGTTTTATTTATTTAAAAATATTATGTTAATATTGTATTTATGTAGATCTGATTATTGAAATGGTTTGGCTAATATTCTATGTGGATCTGATTATTGAAATAGTTTGGTTAATATTCTCTGTAGATCTGTTCATGTTTATTTGTTGGGACTTGGAGCTGTTAGAGAATGTGAATGCCTGGGTACAATTTTACAACTGATTGCTATATTTTTGTTCTTCTCGGGTGGTGATTCAAGACCAATCATATTGAATGTTTTTTATGGTATGCCAAGCATGAGTTGAGTCAAATGGACATTTGGAACCAAATGAAATCATCATCTGGAAGTAAATATTTGCCTAATGTTGTGAACGTGAATGTGAATTATTGGGTTGAATTTACGAAATAGATATTTGGTCATTACTTCCTGTATCTATATTTTAGAACAATAAATCATTTTCATTGTTAAAACTTTGAACTTAATTACTGTTGGTAATTCAGAGTTCATAAATGGTATGTATTGTTATTGTATCTTGATTCATTATCCAATTTGTTCTTATTGCATTATTTTCATCTCAGATGGATTTCTTAATGAGTAAATTCAGATTGTCTTGATAGTGGTATGCATTGTTATTGTCAGCGTCTACTCTTGGATTTGCATTTTGTTTGTAATAAATGTGGCGTAGAGTACGTATTTAGTAGTTATTTTGATGCAGACCAATCATATTCAGTTGTGGAGAGTACATGTTAGTAGCTATTTTGGTCCTCAACTGCTACATAAGGCGTAAAGTTGCTCACTATTCTGGTGTTTTACATCATTCTGGTTCTTGGATCGTTACATCAAGTGTTCCTCTTATAATGAAATTCCCTAAAGACTGCCTCATACTCCTATACCTTATATGGTGTCGCGTATTTGATACGACACCAACATTTTGCCCAACTTTTTATAATTTTTGTGAACAAAAGTTAGTTTTATACAATACATTTTATGGTTTTCATTTGATAGAATTTGTCTTTCTTAATCTAGATTTTTTAAACGGATCTGCTTAGAATTTTTTGATAGAATTTGTCTTTCTCAGAGATGAAAAAAGAACCTGGAAATGAGTTTAGGCTCTTATCTTCTGTTCAAGTAGTTGTTTTATTTATGAGAACTGATTAGCCACGACCAATATTATCTTCTGTTCAAGATGACATTATATCCACAGTACCACATCCACCATCAATCCTGTGAAAATATTTATGTTTTCCTATTACTTTAATACATGAAAATAGGGAATGAATGTGCAAAGGTAGGAAAAATAATGTTGGTTTAAAGCTTTTAGAAATTATCGTCCTATCTTATATGCCATTTTTTATTACTTATATTGATCTATTTTCTTTATTATCTGCAGCTTGCAGAGATTGTAAATCAAGGGATGTTGGTTTCAGACGAGGTTATAATAAACTTATTATCAAAGAGACTTGAGGCTGGAGAATCTAAAGGTGAATCGGGATTCATTCTCAATGATTTTCCTCGAACTATTAGACAAGTGGTAAGTTGCTTTTCTATTTTCCATGATCATTGTATTATTTCAAGTTTTTTCGGATTGTAATATTATTAATTGAATTCATGGAACGCTTATTAAGATACAGAATTTTTAGAAAGCACACATTGAATTTGTTTAAATAATTTATTTACCATTGTCTTTACAAAGTATCTTTTCATTATAGGATATGTCAACATGATGGGTTTCTTTAAACATTTTGTATATACATTATACATCGCACTTCATTTTGTTGTGTTTATAACATTTTATTTTGTTCAATTTAAAGTTTATAGTTTAATATTCAATTGAATTTGTTGAACTTAAAGTGAATCGACCGGATTATTATATATGAACTTATTTTTTTCAATCTAATGATGTGAATATAGTGGAATGACAACGACTTTCAGTTATGGTAAAATTAACAAGAATGGTCCGGGTGAAAAGCCCCCGAAACATGAAATTGACAAGAATGTTTGATCCATATACAGCGTATGCCGTCGAGTATGGGGGTTACCTTTGGTAAGGAAAATTACAGCTTATAACTCACAGCTCTATCCACATTGGTATGCTTATTTTTTTGGCCGAGTTGCCAAGGTAACCCCCAATTCTTTATAATTTTGTATATATATGAGGTTTTATTAACAGATTCTACATATGAAGGTTATGCCATTATTAATGATTACTGTACAAGACATATGAATCCCATCGAAATTGCAACAGTTTCTAGCTTTCCGAATTACCTAAAATATATAACAGACATATCAGAAATGTGGTTTGTGCTTTGATTTACAAGCAGTTATACTGTGGTTTGTCCATTTCCCCCCAATTACACATATACATTTTATATTTGTTATTCATTTTTCTATACTTGATTTCAACTTCAATGGTTGTTTATCCTAACCCAAAATTATATTTTTTCTATCATCTTCAGTGTTAACTTCAAAGCTCCATGATCATCTTATGACAGTATGTGTTAACATTTTAAAACTATTTGGTGTTAATGTAATTTGTTTGAACTACTTTGTGGTTGTTTACCAAATGTTTGATGTACTTTTTGTATAGAAGAATAACAGGAAAATAAGGTTGTTAATTAGATGCCAATGTTCCATGGGTTTTAATATCAGGTATGCTAAATATTTTTCCAATATTCATTCTATTTTATGAAAGTGATATTTGGTCTTTATTGATTTTTTCTGCAGGTTAATCCTTAATGGTGTTTATATTAAACAAATCAGGTACATTTTTGTTGAGTCATTGTGGATTCATTTTTATTTAGCTTTCGAGAGTTGTTGGGTTAGTCTGTACAAAGTTATTTGGGGTGACAAACATGCTTCTTTAAAATTCTAACTGACACTGTGTTGGATGTCTTTTGTGAAGTTGTTATTACATGTATTTTGATTCCGATCAAGGCATTGGTTTCACTTTCTTTTATGAAGGATACAATTGAGTTGTATATTTTTTTAAAACTAGGCTATGTAATTATGCTTTTACCTAAGGTTATTAGTTTTGGATCAAATGGAACTCTTCTTAGAAATGGAGACATTTAAGCCAAATATTGATTCAATTGTGAATACAATCAATTGTTAATACAAATATGTTAAATTTGACTTAAAATGGTTTCATAAAACCAACATATAGTACTATAGGTATCATTGTAGTGTGTTTTATGCACAGTTTATACCTATAATACTATAAACATCAATATTTTTGAAGGTGTTCACAGATGCTTTGTCTGTTTCCTGCCTTCATTCTAAATAGGTGTTCACAGAGGCTTGATTCCTTTATTTTTGCAGGCTCAGGGTAGGGATTTATCTCAATTGCCAATGAACAATGTGAGGCTGCCACAACAGTTGTTTGTTGATTCAGGAAGTGTGGCTGGAAAGGGTGGGAGGGATTGGTTGAGGGTGTTTAAGGAGTTGAGGCAGTCAATGAGTAATGATTGGGGAGGTTTGGAGCACGTGGTGGAAGAAGACGACAATGAATTTTTGGAAAAGGAGAGGTTGCGTGATCTCGAGCAGCAACTCAACTTTGTATCTCAGTAGGTTTTTATATTTTGACTTCATTTATATGATACGCGGATTTGTATTTAGGGCCAGTTTGGTTGCGTAAATTGGCCAATTTGGAATTAATAGAATGCGGATGTATTCGTTTGTGTCTGTGCCTCTTTTTTGACACTTAACCCTGTGTAAAATACCAATAATAGGTCTTTGGATGCCTTTTCTCATTTATTAGAAAATGTTGCCAATTGATTTGGAGAGCATTTTTATTATGATATTTTAGAAATATCAAAACCAATGGAAGTAGGAAAAGTCTAGAGACGAGGTGATATTTTTTTGACTTGGTGAATAACATAGGTAAAGTTTTTTTTTTAAATAAGTAGCATTTACTACACTACAATTATGAATAGCGGTTTCTATTAGTTATGATAGCTTTAGTACAAGACTTTACTCAAACATTCGTGACTTGATTAGTTTGATTTTGACAATGTACCGTTTGGCTTATATTGTTGGAGTTTAGGTTTATCACCTAGGAACGTGAAACTATATCGCTTTGAGCTTTTTTTTTTTATCCCCCACCCTCTAAAGTTTAAGGCCTTTTAATTTCCACACTATGGATTGCCTACTATGTTTTGTTCTATAATACTTTTCTAACTATATACTATTGTTTCATACTTGCACGCTAATTCTTTATTGTTCTTGGTAGTTCCATGTTGCAGGACCATTGGATTTCAAGAAGACATGGTGTCGAAGAGATTAAATTTTCTATTGTGTCCAACCATGTTTATATTTGAAAATGTTATATACGAAAGACGATTTTGTGGAATTGATTATGTTGTTTATACGAGGTTCAGGATGGGCTATTATTATTGTTATTTGAGTAATTTTTATTTGTTAAACAGGGTGGATAGTCCTATAAACAGAAGGAATTTTGCCCAAATTTTGTAAATTGTTTACACTTAGTTGTGTTATAAATTGTTTACACTTTTGAAAATTAGCATTGTGTAAAATTAACATCATGCAACAGTTATATTAAGTACCACAATTGGATGTATGGTGTAAAAGAGTCAAGTTACATGTAACAATTATGCACTTATATATATTGGGCGGTGATATATAGATGTTTTGTGGGGGGAACGATATTTTTGTAGTTTTGCGATTATGTACTTTTGAAATTTTTTTCGTTTCGCGATTATGTACTTTGGAAATTTTTTTCGTGTCTTCAGACACGGGTATTCGCTAGTATATATATATATATATATATATATATATATATATATATATATATATATATATATATATATATATATATATATATATATATATATATATATATATATATATATATATATATATATATATCCATATAATAAGATGGCATTGTTTTTGAAATCCTAAAAATGTCCAAGCACATTAACGGTTAAGATTTGGCCACACCGTCACTTTTCAAATTAATGATTGAGATGAAATCTTAAATTTCATTTATCCCGCCCAAATGTTAAGCCTCCTTTAATTTGAACAACTTCACATTCTTCGATGCTAAAAGATGCCCCCCTTTTTCTTTCCCAAATAAAACACACTACCTCTCATTTTTCCTCATCATCTCCATGCTCCTCAAATCGTTGGACTGAGAATACGAGCACGCGTAATAAATCCCACCAAACCTCAGTCTTTGATCTGCTTTTTTTTTTAGTGAAAAATGAAATCAATTAACTATAAATGTGTTTGAAAATATGTGTTTCCAGCACCGAGTACGCGTAATAAATCCCACCAAACCTCAGTCTTTGATCTACTTTTTTTTTGGTGAAAAAGGAAATCAATTAACTAGAAATGTGATCTGCTAAAAGACTGAGTTTCCAACACCGGGTAATTTTGAGAATATGTGTTTCAAAGTTTGATGGGTTTCCAACTTGCATCATATTTCAATGAATCTGTGTTTCTATGGATCTTTTAGTTCATATTTTATTTTCTCATATTCACAGATCTAACCGATTTAATGTTTTGCTTTCCAGATCTAACAGATTTTGAACATATTTATGATTTTTACAGGTCTCTACAACTCTGTCTCACATTATCACCTCCTAATCGGTGTTGATTCCACCTTCCCCTGATTTGAGCTAAGTGTCCTGCGAAAACTAGCCAGAACGAAGTCATATTTCTCTGATATTTTTTGTGCTTTTAATGTTCTCCATCTTGGATCTTGAGGTTGTGTTACAGATATATTAAAAATAAAGTTCTCACATATGTTTTGTTTTCTCTACATCAGGTATAATGCTTTGTTCATTAAACACTCTTTGTATGCATACAAACACAGTGATGCAAGCAAATTAATACTGAAGTTGTATTTGAAGATCAAGTAGCTTAGAGTGAAGATGCGTGTTGTGGGTGACGCAAGGGAAAGATGCAACACCCCTACGGTATCGTGTGGTAGATTTGTTCTCCAGTTTAGAAGCCTACTGATGTGGAGGCTTGAGAACGACTGGATCTGAGCAACTTTTGGTTTAGTGTTGAATATGTTTTTGTTTGCATTCTCTTATTTTTTTTGTCCGTGTTCACAATTTTCATGTATAAAGTAAACAGGTATATCTAACATTCATAAAAAAAAATTATTTGATTTTCATTTGTATTTGCAAACCGAAAAATTGCAATGGATCTAATGGATATTACTGAAACACCCAACATATGTCACTGTATTTTTTAAGAGATTCCAACCTCCAAAAATCCAAGCAGTGTTCATATTTTGGTTAGTCTTTTGCAAATGTAATGTTATTTATTTTATTCCATGAAAAGAGAGTGTTTGGGAACTAATGCCAGGAAACTCCATCGTTGTGCTACGAAACTTATGATGAGCATTGTTATTTTTTGTAAGGTTTGCTCCTCTCATTTCTGCATTGATTCACTTTTTTTTATTGGGAAGTCATTGTAGTTATTTTTATTTTTTTGGGTGTTGTTACTTAAATGTCCTCATTGAAGTAGTATGTGTGTGTTGATGAGCAATAGTTTCTTAGTGACAACCTATGAAGACAGAGTAAAAAACCTAAAGACCCGGTTCAATAAAAAAAGCATGTAGAGAGAGAGTAAAAACAATCAACTATAATATTGGGTGGGTATGTTTGGATCTGCTGGGTTGTGTGTATAATTGATGTATTATGTTGGGTGTGAATGCGTATGTGTTTTAGTTTAGTTTTCAAGGGTGCATTATCCAAGGTTGATAATTTGTGTTTTTCTATCATGTTTCAGATAGACATGATTAACATCGTTTACCCTTTTAAAACACGATAGGAAATGATTATAATATTTTGCATTAACTAATCATGATAAGACACATAAAAATACGAATAACCCATCAAGACGCAATTTCGTGTTAAAAAATGACACGAATACAATAAAATATGATTGTGCTAAAAAAATATGATATGAGCATGACACAAACGCAACATGCCATGCCAATTTAGGGTCAAGCTTATGTTATTATGTGTCATGTTATTATATCATGTCTAAAATTGTCATCCCTAACAATATACATGATATATATATATTGGGTGTGTATGGTTGTGTTGGGTGTATACATATTATTTCGTTATTTATTTAAAAAAAACTTGACGTTAGTTATAGTAAACAAACAAACATGACATCAATATTTTAATAAACACTCGGTGAAACTTTTAGTATAAACTATATTTTTAAAAAACTTGGTTTTTTACAAATTTGTATAAAACACAACTTTTTTTTAAAAATATATCATTTTTTTGTAATGTTTTATACAAATTTTTATAAAACATATCTTTTTTTTTAAATTGTCTTTTTTTTGTAAGAAACCAAATTTTGACTTTAATACATTATTAATGTTTTTAACACTCTAATACATAACACGAATAATGTGATTTATAATTTTCACATCACATTAGAATACTATTTGACATGAATATCACGAGTAAAATTATGAATTAATTAGTATCGTGTAAAATTAGCATCACGTGACAGTTAATAATATATGTTAACAATTATATTAAGTACCACACAATTAGATGTATGGTGTTAAAGAGTTAAGTTACATGTAATAGTTATGAATTTATATGCATTGGGGAACGATATATAGATGTTTTGTTGAGGAATGATATTGTTGCCGTTTGCGATTAAGTTACTTTCAAAAATTTTATCGTTTCACGATTACGTACTTTCAAAATTTTTGCCGTGCCTTCAGGCACGGGTATCCGCTAGTATATATATATATATATATCAGAAGCTCGAAGCTTCATTCATGGAAGAAAAAAAGGGAAAAAATGAAATTAGAAGAAGAAGCTGTCGGCGGTGGGATTGGCCTCCGACAGAGGAGGTCGGTGGTTTGGGGAAGAGGGGCAGCAGGGTTTCTTCATGGGTTTGTGGTATTTGAATTTTTCGAACAGAGGTTTGGTGGGTTTTGTTGATAGAGAAGGGATTTGAGATGTGTTTTCTTTATGGTTTTGTCGTAAAAGAAAAGAGTTTGGAGGTGTTTTTGTTGTGGGTTTTCTACTTCCCCAGAGAGAGAGAGTATAAACTCATTTGCTTCAAATGAGAATGAGGTGTAATTTTTTCTGTAGGTACTAGGGCCTTTTTATAGTGTTCTAAACTACACAGTCAGTTGGGTAAGTACACAGTCAGTTGGATAATCACTCAACTGAGTGTCGTTGGTACTCAATTACAATTATTTTTCGGGTATAATTTTGATAATTTTTGAAATTTCATCAAACTACAAATTAGTAATGGAGCGTGTAAGTAACATTTTTATAATTTTTTCGCATTGACATTACTTTTGGATTACGCTAATTTATACACACTGTAATTAAAATAATAATTAAGAATAATATGTTATAAATTCGTTCTAATCTCCTTTTTATATGAAAAATATTCTGTTTCGAACTAGAGAATAGAAGTATCGACCCTATTTTCATGTTACAAAATATATGTACGGGTCATAATGTCGCGAAAATTATAAATATCTCGTAAAAGTTTATTTTCACACAAAAATAATTCAATTTAATTAAAAATCGAAATCATGATGTTACACTTTCGCTCTGACGGTGAAGTTGATTGGGGCCAATTCGGGGCCCGGGAGTGCTCGGTGGCGTTCGAATCGATTTTTGGTAGTAAAATGGTTCATTTCTTCAAATCGTTATATCGATTCGTGCATGGGGTGGATCGTTGGAAAGGGTATTCATCGCCCTAAAAAATATTCAAAGAGATTTTTCTCTGGCGAAAGAGTTGACCGAAGTCAAACGAGCTCGAGGATGCGCGATGGCCTCTAGATTGGTACTCAGAGTGCGACCTAGAGTTTGAAGTGAGGTGGGGAGGTTCTAGGTACCTAGGGGGACCTATAATGTCGTGTCTACACTGACTGGGTGATCATTTTAGGAACGGTTTTTTCAAATTTTCTCACTGGTCAAAACTGCTTGACATTCCGAGTAATCTGGAAAAAATTTATTTTCTCATTCTAACGAGAACTCATGTCGTGCGAAGTCTTCTCGCGAGTTCCTATGTCATTCAAACGACCCCTGTAATTAATTTTCTACTTCGCGTTCTCTATTTCATCTTGTTATACTTATTTGGTACTGTTGGGTTGTTTCTGAGGTTCAAAAATACAAAAAGATTTTTGTTTTTAAGAAATATTTTGAAATATCCAAAAAGAGTTTTGTATTTTGTTTGCACCGTTTAAGAATTGACATTTAGGATGACCAAGTCATAATTTCATTCCATATCCATGTGACTATTTGATAGTGTTTTGAGACAGTATGTTATGTCATTCATGTGCTTTATAAATTTTGGAGTCTTTGAGATGATATATAGTGTTGCTACCTATATGTTTGTCTCATTTGTCCTTTATTGCACACATACACGGATTTTTTTAACTTTTGTGCTTGTCTATCACATGGTGGTTGAGTGTTTCCATCTCAATTTTGTTAATACAACGAACCAAATGCGATAAAACTTTACAAAAAAAAAAAGTAGTGCATGATATAAACCATTTGTGAGTTTTTGTGATTTATATTTGAAAAAATGGGGAAGGGCTACGAAAGGTACTCATTTTTCCTTTGAGATAAAGTCACCACTTAAATGGACCTAAAAAAGTGAGTAACTTAAAATTATCCAGGGTTCGATGAGGTTTAAAAGAACCCAACAAAAATTTAAAGGCAATAAAAAGAAATATATGCCAAAAATGGGGAAATAAGATTTTAGTTTCATCACCTCATAACAAAAATGAAAAGAATTATCATCTAATGAGGGAGTTTGGATGGAATTTTCAATGGTTTTCACGTCCTTGAAAGTCATGAAAAAGCATTACATAAGTTTTGTACGATATTGGTGTGGAAATCATTCATACTTTGATTTGTTGATATGATTAAGATGATTTCATCTAAATTCAACGTTTTTACACCAAAGGACCATTTTGATGCTCATTCGTTAGGAGTACACTTATGCATCTTGCACACATGTCATGATTGAGTCAATTTTCCTTCGAATTTGTTCACAACCATTCATTCTGTATTCATGATTTGGTTATCTTAGTGTAAATTCATGGTGTGTGATTTTTTATAACATCATTTTTTTGCATTTTTGAAAGAAAAATCTGAAAAATCAAAAATAGTTTGTTTGGCTTGGTTTACCATGACACCCCAATTTGATTTATGTGTTTTATTCTTTTCCTTGTCTATTTCGGACAAATAAAAAGGGGGAGAATGAATTATGATATTATGGGGGAGTTTAAGTATGGTGGAGATTTGATTATACTTACATGTTTTATATTTATCATTTCAAACTCAATACGTCACGAGGTATTTGATTCGTCTCATGCGTATAGGTACATTTGAAGATTATTTTTGCACAACCTAATAATGACAAAGAATGTTTGATGTTTATTGAAGATTGAAAAAGTTCGAAGACTAGTCATTTACCTTTTCAGTTTTGGGTTCATGGGAGGGTAGATTTGTATAGGTCATTTGATATTTGATAATTTGGATATTTTTTAGTTTGAACCGGCATAGACATAGAGGGAGATTTGTAAGTACATTTGTGTTCGTTATCAATTTGTATGTCGTATACCGTTACACCATTGAAGAAGTTAAAGATCACATTCACATCAATACGGGTCCGAATAATCAAGATTCTTCAAAAAATAGCCTCCGCATAATTGACTTTGGTAAGGTTTTTTTTAGAGTACCTTAATAAAGCACTTACAATATTGGGATATTTTTTACAAAATATTTTCCAAGTGTTGCAGCAGAGCTTTAAATTTTTTTATTCAAGAAATATAATTTTTGGAGTTTTTGAGGTGGTGCATTTATCGAGAAAAAAGAAAAAGAAAATAATTTTAAAAAGCTGATGTCATTCGAACGACGTCATTTATCGCTCAAACAAGACCCGGTGTCGCACGCTACTTCAAATGGCACTGTCTCTCGTTCGAACGACACCACCGCCTTAATACTTATATAAATTTGACTTCCCAAGTGTGGGAACAATAAAAGACGAAAAACAATGGCACAATCAGACATCAAATTTAGGTTGTGGTTGTTACACGAGGTAATTATAATGAAAATGTCTCCTATTAAATGTCACATTACAAGAAATCTTGACAACGAACCTAATTAATTTATCTACATTCTCAGCTCTTAAAGACTAGTGATGCGACATAAAGGCTTTCTCGTCTAGCCACTGGACCCTTGTTCATGGCAAAAGAGTACAAAAATTATCGATTGAACAGTTACGTATTCGGTGCAAGGGTGTATGAGGAAAATACAAATGCACAGAACTCGAGGATTTCATACAAGGATCTTACTTATTTTTTAGCGAGGGCCAAAGATAAAAGCCTCATTGAAGATGAAATGATTTACTATGGTATAATTCGAAATATATTTGAATTGAACTATATAAGCTTAAAAGAGGTTGTGCTTTACTTCGATTGAGTAATAGTTATGTATACAAATGATTGTAAAGTTGATCCTAGCACCAATTTTATCATGGTTGACTTGTTCAAGTTGAAAAGCAATGAACACGTGAGCGATGAGCCGTTTATTTGTTCTTTTCAAAAGGTTAACCAAGTGTTTTACTCAGAATATATAAACGAGTCGTGGTCAATCGTCTTACGTGTGCCAAAGCGTCTAAACAGTAGTGTTGATGACTTGGACGCTCCTACCGAATATCAATCCATTTTGATGATAAGCCAAATTTGAAAGAATTTTCAGATTTATAATAAGTCTTTTAATTATTTGTAATGACCAATGGGTGTATTATTCTAGTGCCTTATTATAATCGAACGATAGTTTAATGCTTTTAATTCATTTTTACTTGATCAATTTACTACTTGTAATAACTAGTGGGTATATTCTTCTAGTGCTTTATTATTATCGAATTTTTGGTTAGTGAATATGTTAATTAGGATTTTAATTAAATTAAGCATTAATTCCAAGTCCATGACATGACCAGATATTGAATCAATATCTTGATTTATAATGTCATTAACTTGTATTCTTTTACTGCTTTGTTGTTATCGAATTTGAATCAAAATTGGCTTTTTGATTAGTGAATATGTTAATTTGGGTTTTAATTATATTAAGCATTTATTCAAAGTCCATGACATGACCTGATATTGAAACAATATTTAAATTTATAATGTCATTAACTTGTATTCTTCTAGTGCTTTGTTATTATCGGATTTCAATCAAAATTGGTTTTTTGGTTGGTGAATATGTTAATTTGGATTTTAATTAAATTAAGCATTAATTCGAAGTCCATGACATAACCCGATATTGAAACAATATTTTAAGATTTATAATGTCATTAACTCATACAATATTCTAATTCATTTGGATGTGCTCATTTTATCATATACATGTTTGTACTAGTAACAGTAATTTTTGTAGAAAATGTCTTCATCAGGGCATTACCGTAGCAGAAGCAATGAAGGTTCTTCTGCCACTAGGCCCCCAAAATGGGGAAAATTGGGGCCCGTCGTCAAGAACGACATGACATTACTGGCTAGATCCCTAGCGTTGAGTAATCACTATAAGACATAGAGGAAAAACATGCGAGCATGGTACTTTGGGCAGACTTAGGAGTCCATTATGAGAGTGTGTAACACCGTCCCATTGAAGGATCCGATCTCATTAGCATAATGGAAGTAGTTTGTCAAGAATGAGATTGAGGGGTGGAAATTGACATCTCTTCAATCGAGGAGGGAAAACTAGGCGAAAAAGGTGGACGTGCACTACTTCGGGCTGACGTCTCATACCGAGGTGGAGCACAGGATGGTAAGTTTAAATTTTTTCTTTAATTTTAGTTTTATGTTATTCTAATTTAGCATTACTTTGTGTTACTTACTAATTCTGCATTATTTTATTTCAGGAGATGGGGAGTGAACCTGGGGGTAGGCCAGATAGACTCGATACCTGTGCGAAAATCCGAACGAAGAAGGGAAGGATAAGGAGGTGTCCCCTAACGTAGCAGCCACAATTGTATGTTATAATTGTTTACTTTTTTTAATTACACAATAATTTTTTTGTTCACTTAATTAACTAATCGTGTACATTTTGTCGTCTCAGGTAAAGATTAAGGAAGGGTTGTCTATGAAGGCACTTAGCCAAGTGCTCGGGATGGATCATAAGGGGAGGACTAGGGGGTGAGCTCTCGAGTGGGGAAGTCGAGGATCATCGGGATAGAGACGACCAACACTAGGTTGGATCGTAAGATGGACACTCATGACAATAGGCTAGAAATGTTAAAGGTGACGGTTCTAGATATGTATGTATTAATAAAGCTTCAGTGGGGGTCCACCTCCGAAAAGGGCAAGGGGAAGAGGAAGGGGAATAGGAAGGGGAAGAGGAAGAAGGTAGATAAGTCCGCCACTGCTTCACTATCGATACACACGGACTTGTTGCCCTTATATGATCTACTTCCCATCTTGACCCCCGTGGAATGGCCTATGTAACAATCGGTTAGCCAAGAGTGTTTTTAATAGACATATTTGGTGGCACGCTGATAGCAAGGGGGTTGAGGGACCTAAACACCCACCCGGGTATGTTGGATTATGGGTGTGCCATGCAAGACTTTGAGTTAAAGGTTCGCGTCACGCATATTGTGATCGGAAGGCAGAATGCACCTTTGTGGTTGTAAGAAGAATGCGGCGTTCAACGAACTGATGGTTGTCTCAATTCATATGTTGTGTGGCCTTCCTTCCTCCTCCGACCTACTACAGACCCTACTCCATGAAATTATTTGTATTTATTTTATTTGGATATTGGATATTATTTGGATTTGGTTATGGATATTTACATGTTGTTTTGGTTTTGGTTATGGATATTTGTATTGGTTATTGAATATTGAATGTTGCTTGATATATATGCTATTTGGACAAGTTAAAATTTTCTATATCAGGTACAAATATACTGTTAGGCAGTGACAGTGGCCATACTTCCCAGCAATTGTTTTTTAAATATGCCCATATTTGTCACGGACTTTGACCATGACAAGTCCGTGATAAAGAAAACTTGACAAGTGGCAAATATTTATAGATCTTGACAAGTTTGACTTATCACGGATTCAGACCTTGACAAGTGGCTAATTTTGGTGTAGTTTCTTCATCTTTCTTCTTCATCTCATCCTTAGTCTAGGTGGCATCCTCTTGCAATGGATTAACTTATTTTCTCAAACTATCAACCTGAGTACCAAGCTTCTAGTTCATATTGCTTTCATGCTCATAAGTCTTAGTATGAGATCCTTCCAAAGTTTTCTCTCAAAGTATAGTGGTAGTTCCACCCTAAAAAAGAATAAAGCAAGTAAGGTCAGCCACCAATAAACATCTTATAAATTGAATAAAGTACTATAACTTAACAAGTACATCTTGCAATGACCTGTAATACCCCACTCTACCACCATTAATATTGTCCCCAATTTAACCACCCCTCACAACAGTACGGTGTTTTATTCCAGGTCATATCCATAAATTGGATCGAAAAGAGTTTGAACCCATGACATGTTGTGTCATAAACCATATGCCTTTCTAGTAGAGATGAAAATGCCTCAGTGTTAGAAGAGTGGAACCATTAATTTCCCTTAAGAAGGCAACGTGGGATGGACTCTTTGGATACCAAATAAACTATGGCACCAGTATGTTACAATACATCCCCTTAGGGAGCCCAACATCTTCGTTGGGTTGAAATCAACCATCACCCAACACGTTGGCAAACTTATTCCGATTAGGTACTGAATCTGATACCATTATATAATACTCCACTCTACCACCACTAATATTGTCCCCAATTTGAAAAGCAATCATACTGGTATGGGGTTTTATTCCAAATCATATCCATAAACTGGTGCTAATGAGGTTTGAAACCCTGACATGTGGTGTCATAGACCACATGCCTTACTAATGGATATGAAAAGACCTCAGTGTTAGAAGAGTGAAAACCTACATATATATACTATAACTTTCCCTCACACAGGAAATGTGGGATTAACTCTATGGCTACCAAATTGTGCCAATATTTTATAATAGAAATGGTCCATAAGGATTTAGGATTAAGACCCCTGAGAAACTCTAAGTAGAGAAGCACATCCATAGCATAGCCCATACTATGTATGATTGACTATTTATCTCTCTTCATCATTTCATCGGCGATAGGATTATTGAGAACCCAATTGTATTCTTCCACCCAAGGGTATTGGAAGGATGGACTAACTTCCTTGTCCAATCGATGATTTTGATTCCCTCCAATCATTAAAGCAATAAATGAGCCTTTTATTTATAGTAGAAGAAGATCCGATATTAATGGTGGAACCACACAAAATTTGATTGGTATTAGTAGGAACATTCCCTTTCTTTAGAACTTGAGCTTCAACTCTCTTTTTGACTTCGTCTTCAACCTTTTGTTTAGCCTCAGCATCATCTTTCCTTTTAGCCTCAACTTCAGCCTCCTTTATAGCCTACTCAGAATTTTATTAGCAAATCAAGTCAATGGTCCAACGATCAGTTTATTGGGGGAAACATTCCCAAACTATTTAGTGTGAAAACCTGAGGTAGGCGGTGTTACATCCTAAATGAAATACATCAAATCGAGCCTTCGTCGCAAGACGTGGGACCTCCCTTAAGGAAGAAAAAAGAAGCAGTCTTATTATTAATTGTGCTCGTCTTAGGTACCTCTCTACTCGACCTAGTGTTCCACCTGCTGACTTGATATTTTTCTTGTGGAATTAAACGGCTCTACTTATTGACCTAGTCATTACTATTCCTGTACCTAGTTATACACTTAAAGAAGACTTGCTAGTCATGTTGGTGACTCCTGAGCACGCGGTAAATATGTACGCCTACCAACTCCATTTGGGTTGTAACTAGCACATCCTTATTTGTCATATCATGTGTAAATGGTGAAACTACCTAACTTATAAAGGCACTCCACCTGTCCCCCAATATTAGGGGTAACCAACTATAAATAGCACGAAATCCCACAGAGATAGGGGACTAAAGTCTTCATTCCCATGCAAACCCTAAATATGTATCCATTCTGAGAAATTATTAATTTCATCAGTAAACCTATAGACGTAGGTACCATTATTAGACCAAAACACGTAAATACATTTTCCCCTTTTTCTCTTACCTCATTTCTTTGTTTATTATTTGTTAATTTTTATTACTAATTAAACTCATGGCTAAGGCATAAATTCCCTAAACTAATTTTAGAGGATAACAAATTGGTGTCGTCTGTGAGAAATTGATAAGCCATTATTAGTCCCTACTATCCCTAAATTATTTTTCTTTACAATCCTATGGTTTATTAGAATGACTAATAACCCAGAAAGAAGCCATATGGAAAAAGCCCTTACCCCCTCTACTCTTATGGGTATGGGTGATATACAAGGAACACTAATGAGCTTGGCGAAAGGCTAAGAGGCTATGCATAAGAGCATTAAGTACCTAATATAAACACAACAAACTGGATAGGGAAGGCTTATTGCGGATCTTACACCCCCGTTGAGAGAGGGGAACTGAAATAAAAAGGAGCAATGCAACCTCCATCTGCCTACAGAGATAAAAGGCATGTGTACAGGAAATAAGCTCTTGAGAATCCCAGGAGATTAAATATGGGATCACATAAATATAGGAGCATATCTCAGAAATATGAATCACGCCATGATCGATCATATAATCCCAGTGTTACCTCTTATCTCCAATCGATAGGCTATGTCGAAGAACAATATTTATCTTTAGAAAAACCCACGGTGTTAGAAGGGCTTACTTGAGTAAGAGCCTTTAATTGACTGAGTCCACGTCGCATAACAGGACATCCTTCGATAGCTCCTAGAGAGCATAATACACGGAGAGAAGAATCCGCTCACTTAGTCACCAAAGGATCGCATCAGTCGACTAAATCCAAGGCTAACGCTAGAGCATCAGCCTAGATCGATCATATTTTTTTAGAAGAGAGAGCATCCAAAAGATGAGGTTGAAGAGTCTAATCTACAGAAGTAAAACCTGAACCAGAGGATCAACCCTAGAGGGGATCCATCCATCGCTTAAAAGACTAATTATGATAATTGGATAGATCTAAAAATCCTCTTCGTAGTGACATTGTGAAGGGACCTCACGTCGTTCGCTTTGTCTTGGGTTATCCAACCCCTTCAAAGTTCAAACCCCCTCTGATCATATTAAAGTATGATGGGAAAAATGACCCTATTTTTCAAGTGGAGTGGTACCATGTAGTTGAAGACATTTATTAAGTTCCTGACGAAATGTGTTTCTGAGATTTTTCCAGTACAATCACCGACTCTGCTCAAATTAGATATAATAGCTTCCCAGGAGGAGATATCTCTAGTTTGCAATAGTTGGCTGACCTCTTTGTTAGCAACTTCTGCTTTGGAATGAAGTCAGTCAAGAGGGTTGCCCATCTCCTCAGCGTGCGTCAAAAGTACGATAAGACCACATGAGATTTCATCACTCGTTTTAACACTTAGAAACTTTAAGTGGTTGATTATAGTAAATAAACTTCCATAGCTTCATTAATGAGTGGGTTACAACTAGGAAAATTATTTTAGACCTTAGCAAAAGAACCACCCAAGTTCACGAAGGGGCTTCTGTCCAAAGCAGGCAAGATCATGTACGTTAAATAGGCCATAGCTACTAAGGAATTAGATCGTACGAAAGCTACATCCAAAAAAATCACAAAAATAAGGACCATAAAGATAAAAAGGTCAAAAGGCAAAAAAAATTACGATGAGTACACTCTCCTGACATTAGGCATCAACCAATTCCTGGAAGATATTAGAGGAAGTAAAGACCTTGGGTGGCTTAGCAAGCTTAAGGCCCCAATAAACCAACGTGATAGAACCAAGTAAAAATAATTTCATAATGATCATGACCATAACATGGATAAATGTATTTCCCTCAAGAATGAGATAGAAAGCCTCGTGTGAAATGGAAAACAGTCCAGATATATGGATAAATATGGTTAAGTAGACACAAACAACTGCAAGTCCAGAAGACAATCAAAATTCCGTTATAAAAAGATTGATGAAAAGAAAAGGGGATGAGATAAAGATTTAGAAGATGATCCAGATCTCCTAAAGAATCCAAGAGATCCAATCCATGAGGTCAAGATGATCTCCTTTCGTATCACTTTATTATTGGCGAAGATATAGGAGGTGAAGAAGACATGGCAGAAAAGAAGGCCTATCTGAATGAGTCCAAACCCTTCTCTCATATCAAGCAACTAAACTTGACATGAAATGTGGATGCCCACTCTCGAAAGTTAAACAAAGATTCCCCATTGTAGGATTTTCAAATGATAAGATGTCTGGTGTCTTAAACCCTCATTACGATCCTCTGGTCATAACCATGATGATCCATGAGAGCAAGGTCACTTGGATTCTTGTAGATAATGGAAGTTTTGTAAATGTCATATTCTATAATTATTTTCATAAGTTGAATCTCTGGGATAACATGTTAACACCGTATCATCGACCCTTGATCAGTTTCTTAGAGAAAGAAGGTGCATCTCTTGGGAGCTGTATAATTGGAAGTCATGGTAGGTGCCTGGCCAACATGCTAAAAAAAGTGGTATGTTTATTTATACTAGACAAAAATGTTTTATCGTCTTATAATACCATCATGGGGAGAGTAGGTCTGAAAAAATTTGAGGTAATACCCTCAACATTCCATCAATTCTTGAAGTTCCCAACCCATTTTGGGGTCGGCATAGTCAAAGGAAACCAAGTGGAGGCTCACGAGTGTTATTACATTTTTTCCGACTAGGAGCAGTAGAAATAGGTTAACACCACCTACTAGATTGAGACGATCGATCCATGAGATGAAGAAAGTTGGTCAAGGGAAAAGTAGTCGAGGAAATTGAAATTGTCATCCTTGACGAAGTTTTAAAAGAAGCGACCAAATATGTGTTCGGGGTAAGGGAGAGAATGTTCCTAGGCTTCATCATCAATCAGAGAAGAATTGAAGATAACCCGAAAAAGATTCGAGCCTTGATCAATATGAAGTCCCCAATAATTAAAAAAAATGTTCACAGACTAACAGGATGCGTTACCACTCTCAACGGGTTCATCTCTAGTGCCACTAACAAATACCTTCGTTTCTTTAAAGTCTTACATAAACTTCTAAATAGAATGAGGAATGTGAGAATGCATTCTTAGAGTGGAATCAATATTTGAGGTCAGCCTCTCTTATATCGAGACGAATATTCGGAGAAAATCTCAACTTATACTTGGCGGTATAAGCACCTTCTACCAACTCAGCACTTGTAAGACCAGAGGATGAAGTGCAGAGTCCAGTGTACTATACTAACAAAGCATATAGAGGGGGGAAAATCTCGTATCCTAAGATAGATAAACTAACCCTCTCTCTAAATGAAGCATCGAGAAGGATGAAGTCGTACTTCCAAGCTCATACAAATGTTATTTATACGGATCTGTTATTATGACAAATTATACATAAACCGAAAAAATCAGGTCGACTAATGTTTTGGGCAGTGGATTTAGGAGAGTATGACATCCAGTACGACCCTAGAATAGCTATTAGAGGCTAAGCCATGGCTGACTTTATAGCTGAGTTCACGTACGAAGAGAAACCTTTCAAGCAGACTCATATCTAAGAGAGCTTAACACAAAAGGCAAAGTAGACTTCTTCAGAAGAGCTCTTCGCCATAATCGAAACTGAGAAGACTCCTTTGTGAGAGAGGTAACACAATACAAAAAGTGAGCAAGTCGCGCCAACCACGAATCCTGATGTAAATATTTCATAATCCACTGTAAGCCATGAAGACCTCATACACGACTACAAGCGAGTAAAAAAGGTGTGTATATTTGGATATTTAGTAGAAGGAGAGTTCAATCAAGAAAATACTGTCTGAAAACTATTCTTAGATGGATCATCATGTACAACGGGTTATAGAGCAGGTCTTATTATTACCATTCCGAATGAAATAGATGTGGAGTATACACTCCATTTTCAATTCCAAGCGTCCAACAATGAGACTGAAGATGAAGCACTAATAGCGGGTTTTGGGTTTGCCTCGTTAGTTGGTATCGAATAGATTTCATCACATAGTGAGTCGTAGGTGGTGGTTAACTAGTTACTCACACTTTATGAGGACAGAGAATAGTCCATAATCAAGTATCTGGCCAAGGCAAAGTGGTGGCTGACCCAAATTCCAGGGTAAAGTTACTGAGAATCCATAAAGTGGATAATGCTAGGGAAGACACACCGATGAGCGAGATTAGCATCAGCTACCTGAACAGAATTACAGACAATGGTACCAATTGAAATACTTAACCATCACAGCATGGACAAGGAAATGACCAACGTCATGGACATGAGTCTCGGCCCATCATGGATAAACCCCATATGAGCTTAGATTGAGACTTGTTCAGTGCCATCTGAACCTAAAAAGGCGAGAAAGCAAGTATAAAAAGCTACCAATTATGTTTTAGAGCGAGTATTGTACATAAGGGGGTAAATCATTTCTCTATTACAATGCATTCACCCTACGGAAGTAAATAACCTAATAAAGGAGGTTCATGAACGGTGCTGTAGGGCACACTCAGAAGGAAGGTTATTAGCGAAATTAGTAGTTACACAAGGCTACTACTGGCCGACCATGAAAGTAGACAGCTATGACTATGACAGAAAGTGTGATAAATGCCAGAAGTATTCTAAAATCCACCACACTCTAGGTTCTCCTCTGACAACGATCACGCCCCCTTGGGCATTTTCAATCTGGGTGATTGATCTACTTGGCCCATTAACTAAGAAAAAGGGACGATTCAAATACTTAGTGGTCGTTGTAGTTTACTTCACTAGATGTGTAGAAGCAGAGCCTCTGATGGATATTATATATGAGAGAGTCTTCCAGTTCATATAAAAGAACATCTTTTTCCATTATAGAATGCCCTATGAGTTCATCACTGACCACGGCACCCAGTTTGATAACCAAGATTTTAAGGACTACTATACTCGCTCAAAAATTTAGAAACTCAATTTTTCCCCAGGACATTCACAATGCAATGGTCAAAATGAGGTCACCAATCAAAATTTACTAGATGGAATCAAGAAAAGGCTAGACGATGCAAAGGGAAACTAGATCAATGAATTACAAAGCGTCTTATGGGCTTACAAGACCACTATCAGAACTGCCACGTGTGAAACTCCCTATATTCTAGCCTTTATCACAAAGGTCATTCTCCCAACTGAGATCGGCCTTCCCATCCACGACATTTTAAATTTTAAATCCCCAAGGAGAGACCTGGTGAGGTGGTTGGATCTAGACCTCATTGAGGAAGTAAGGGAAATAATGACTTTAAGAGTTGTTCCTTATCAACAGAGAACTAGCCATTTATACATTCTTCAATTAAGGTCGTGTATCTTGAAAAAGGGTGATTATATTTTGAAAAAGGTCATCCAGAAGTGGAATAAACTATATCCTAGTTGGCATGGCCCTAAACGTTTCAAATGTCGTGAGGTTAGAAACCTATCACTTTGAGACTATCAAAGGCGAACAGTTAAAAAATCCTTAAAATGCTGAACATCTGAGGAAATATTATCAATGATGTAAATAACAAGAATTATCCCCTTCTCATTATCATATATATACAGTTTTCCAGGAATAAAATTTTAGTTTTCCTTCATTCTTATCATTTTTAATTTTCGTGCATGGGATATGTGCATACACATATCAATACTTAACATTGAAACCAACTCCTGTATGGTCTCGATTTAAGAGACTACGAATAAGAGTTTTTAATGAAGACCTCCTGTATGAATTCGTTGAACATACTGGTGATGAATAAAAACCATGTATGTCTTTGTTGAACAAATAAGTCATGAGCAGAAACCCTATATGGCTTCGTTACAAATAAGTCATGAATTGAAAACTCAACTTCATGTACGATTTTGTCATATGACAAATTGCAAACATGAGGTATTTCCTCCAAAGTAAAAGGATTCCTTGCTTTATGGTCGACTGAGATACGACCATGATCTAGCGCAATGATGATCACCTTTAGAACTTTGGAATTGACTAAGGTAACAGATGTTTAACACATAATTTGCCTTGTAAATTATGAAACACTAGTAGAATCTAAGTCCAAACAAACTCAAGATCTGCTTAGAGTAGAATCAATGATCAACTAGCCAGTGTGTAAAAGATTATATATATCAAAACAAACAACAATAGTGAAGCCATGTTTGGGAAACATAATTGTATCATTCATGAAGTACGGTATTATAAAAATAAACTTCCATATTCCAAATAAAAGGTTATGTGTTACATTTAAAAATTACACTCAAATAAGCAAAAACAACCAAATATTGAAAAACTTCACAACAGGATCAAGTAGGAGAAGTATCATTTTTATTACTTGAAGGAAAACGATGGTCAAAAGTAGTAGGTATGTCTTCACCAATAGGTTCTTCATGGGCCATCACTTATTCACCTTCTAAGGCAGTGGCCTTATAATCATCACCTACCAGGTGCTCACCACCTCAGCAATGTTAGGGTAATGACTCATCACCCTCTTTTTTAATTCTTCATAACCGTCAATGAAGAAACCAATGTAGTCCACATTATAATCACCAGAAGATTTAAACATAGCCACCCTAGTCTCTTCGGTAGTAACGGAATCCTATTGAGACTATTTGATATCTTAGGATAATTGGTTATTGCTCTGAATAACCTCTTTTAAATCCTTATTTAAGGTTGATAGAGCATCCTCTAGGATCTTTAACTTGGCATCGTTTGTGGTCGCCTTAGCTTTAAGCTTGTCATTTTCCTCCTCAGTCGAACTAAGGGCCATTGTCTTGGCCACCAGTTGGTCCTCCCATACCCGTAAGTCATCACCAACCTTATTAACGTCCTCAGCATCCTGCTCTAAGTCATCTTTCAATTTCCTTTTCTCCTCAAACAACTCCTTATGAGCACGGTTATTAATCACTACCTTATCTCGTAATACGGTGGAAGTAACAGCAGTCTACCAACAGAAACAAATATAAATATAATGAATAATTCAACAACATAAAATGGAGAGATAGTGAAAAGCTTAAAACAAAGAGTCTATGTTGAATCAGTGTCCATAATGAGTCAGGATCATATCCCCTTAAAAACTCAAAGTCTTTATTATATCCATGGTATCCCACAAGATTAGTAGAGCTATTGGAATGATGGAATATGGACTCAGGGCCGACCCTTAACTCATTGGAAGAGATCCTATGTACAGGATCAAATTTAAACTCCTCCAGTTCCCCATAGTGGGGAACGAAACCTTGACCTCTCATTAACCTACAAAAGGCCTTACTTCTTTAATCCTTAACACCTTGGGTGCATACTGACTATGGGCTCCAAAGGATGCTTATCACCCACAACAAGTACTTTAGAATACACTCGGGCTTTCCTTTTTAACTAGGTCATATTGGCAGCAACCCTCTCAGTCTTTTCCTTAACATTCTGCTCAGCTTGAATTCGCTAATCTTCAACTATTTTCTTCTCAGCCTTAGCTATCTTATTCTTAACATCCAACCTTCTCTTCTCAGCTTTCATCTTCTTATAATAGACCAACTCCATTTCCTTGCAAAAATATATAGGGGAGCCATTCCTAATATTGACTCAGATGGGTGCTAAGTGGTATCTAGAGATAGGGATGGACGAACAAAGATGTTAGTAAGCCAAGAAAATTAAATATCAGCCTCAGTTTTGTCATCAAAATGGTCGGGTGCCCCTAGATTGGTCTCATATAAAACATACTCTTCTAAAGGGTGTTCAAATTCCACAGGAGGAACTCTACCTGGTAAGGTGTGATACCTAACTAAAATAAAGTTCTCCACTAAAAACAAATCCTCTAATTTCAAGGGTTTCTTCACACAATATGATTCACTCAGCTCAAAAAAAGAAGCAGGCAGTCAAGGGGCCCTTTTCACTGAAAAGAGGAAATAAAGGGGACATAATTAGGAAATAACAAATACAAATGACAAGATTATGTAATTTATTTGAAGTTTACCACTTTGTTCAGTATGCTACATTACTAAGGAATCCTACATAATATATCCTGCTCATGACCCCTAAATTCCTAATGACCCTTGGCAAACACGTACTGACCTTTCCAACTGTGGTTACTAGTCTGGACTACCTGTATCATCCTTAAATGGAACTTCGTAGGAGAAAAATAATAATAATCAAGGGTTTTGGCTTTGTCCTTCAGCCCATGGACATATCTAAAAATATTTCCCGTAAGATCAAACCCAATCATAGTATTCCAGAACATCATTGCCCCTAAGATGATCCGATATACATTTAGAGAAAGCTAGGTTAGGGTGGCACCATATCCATTGAGAATGGACCTGATGATATGGAAGATAAGTAATCGAAGCCCAACTTGCAGAGCCCATAAAGGGAGGCAAATCTCATTTGCATTCGAGTTATCATATACCCTTTCCTCAGGGGAAGGAATTCTAGTATGAATACTAATAAAGATGTTATATTTTTCCCTTAGGAAGTCCTGCTCGTCCTCTACAATATCACTAGCATAACATCTTACATGAGTGGTGGAAGGATCATAAAAATCAAAGGAGTCAGTAGTGTCCTGATCCTCATTATATGTTCCCTCATCAAGGGGGTTATCTATAGGAGACTTGGAGGGGAAGAGTGCCACACTTTCAGTCCTGACATCATCAACTTTTCAGACCTCACCTTTTGAGAGAAGACTCTAAGTTTATGGCATACATGGATTCCCTATTCTCTAAATCTACACCCTCTTGAGGTGGCACTAAGTTGTTTCTTGTCTAAATTAGGGGAAACAGTGGGAGGTTCAATTGGAAAAGGAGTTGAATCACTACAGGAGGATGTTTTAGGGGTAAATTTGGCATGCCCTGATTCTTCCTCGGGCTGGAATACTTGAAGAGGGTGTGGAAACCTCCTTGCACTAATACTCGAGCAAGTGGTATCTATCAATGCTAACTCCTTAAATAGACGGTGAACATGAGGTGGGAAGCTCATCAAAGTAATAGCCAAGCCTTTTAGCATAGAAAAATGGAAATGGGGGTTGATCAGGTGAAAGAAAAATGGCAAAAATAGTAAGAAACCCTAGAAACGTTCAGCTCCTAAGCGAGCCAACTCAATGTCTATTTAAAAAAGTCAAATCTCCAATGCAATACTCAACAAAATAAACCCAACAATAATTTAAGCGGAAACTATGCATGAAATTTTTTAAAAATCAAGGTAGAAACCCTGAGAAATCCAATGGAGGAGTATATGCTACTCTGAAAAAGAAAGTCAAAAATTAAGTTGGGGACTACAACAAGTGATACGATGCAAATATTGTGTATTTCATCTGTTAACCTATACGTTATTAGCCCCCTCGGTTATCTTAATCCCTATACCAATGATCATTAACAAGACAACCTCGTATTTCTATATATACATTATTTTCAGGGGTTAACTGAGCTTTTGTAGGTATTTGGATGCTTAGTATGAAGTTTGAAAATTTTTCGAAAAAGTTTCATCGACTTTTGCAACTTTGGTGGCATTTTAGTAATTTTAGCATTCGGGTTTGAATACTGATATCTTCACAGAAGTTGAATCCCTATGATTTCTCTTCACGTGTCCACCGACGGTGCATGAATTCGAGTTATATCGAAGGAGTTATGGCATTTTTAGGATGGTTTTATCTTCAAAATCACACTCAAGGTCACATTCAAGGGAATTTTTGTCATTTCATATTTTGGGTTTTTGTCCTAATGTCTTCTTGGATTTTTTATCCCTCTGAGTTATCTTCGTGTATCCTCCGACCGTGCCTAATTCCCAATTATAGCGAAGAAGTCACGGCCCTTTTCGTAAAGTTAGGCAAAGTTGCAGATTGCATACCTGTAGGTTCCGAATCGATTCGTACACCCCAAATCGATTCGGACACTCCAAATCGATTCGGTTTGGACCAGTGTGATCAACTCCCATTTTCCAAATCGATTCGGACACCCCAAATCGATTCGGCCAAATGGATTCGGACACCCCAAATGGATCTTGCAGATATTTGTTTTTCTTATTATTTATTCACAAGTTTGCCATGGTATTTGTTTTGTATAAATACACTTTCTATTCATTTTGAAGAAGTGATATCTTATTTTAATTAGATTCATCCCCATTTGGTTTGGATTTTTTCCCATTTTTGTTATGTAAGTTTACTATTCATTATCTCTTTTGTTGTTCATGCTTTATTTCCATTGATTCCATTTACTTTTCTTGCCTAGATAATCTTTATCTGTTGTTATTTATTTCTTTTATAGTTTAATTAGTTGTTAATTCGTTTATTCATGCTTAACCCTTAGATAAATAGGGTTGGGATTTCGTTCCGCCATTTACGGGTTCGGACCTCAAAAACTAGGTTTAGTGCAAAATTGCGTTTAATTGAAACCTCGCGTATTAAAGCGGATTATTATGCATTTATCTTCCTTTGTCACACAACGTTAGAATTTATAGTGATAATCTGAATTTTAACTGCGTGTGACCATTTTTCGTTAAATGTTTAATCTCGCAACTTTGGATTGAATTCCTTATTGTGTGATGTTTATGCTTAATTGATTATGTCGGTTAAATAGCTTTCGAGCCGGAATCTTGATTAGTAGTTGTTTCGATCCATGTGGTAGGATGCGATCCCGATCCTCGCTTTACTTTTTTATAGCATAACTTCTCTTTTTCTTTATTTCCTTTTAACCACCATCACCTTTTCTTTTATTTATTTTACACTTTTATTCCTGAAGTTTTAAAGTAATTAACATCTAAAATCCAATCACTCCCTATAGATTTCTTATGATACCCGACTTACCGCTGTGCTTGCTTGTCAAGTGTAGTTGTAGTTTAGGTTTTTGCATCGCGGTGGCGAAACACACAACGATTGTGTCCTCACATGAACACACTTTTACCGCTCGATCAAAATGGAGCCGTTGTCGAGGAGTGTGTTTTAGATTGTAATTGTTTTCTTGTTTCGTAATATTTCTTTCATTTATATTTGTATTCTTTATTTTCCCCTTTCTTTTTTACTTGTGCTAGATCATTTCGAGAAATTGAAATTTTTTGTGCTTGTCGCTTTTATTGAATAGCTTATTTTGAAATGTCTCGTTATAACTCTTTAGATAACCTTAATTGTTATGCGATTTTCTTTCCAAGTTATACTCGCAAAACCATGATAGAATACCTACAAATTCTTGAAAATGAGGGCATTGAGCGTGAAATTCAAGAGTATGTAAGTAATCCCTCATCGCCTTGTGAGGATAATTTGGAAATGGGGAATCCATTAGCTATGAGAAACCCACACAAGAAGATGTTTTGTCTTCTTGTGAGTTTGATTATGAGTTATTGATTAAGGAAACCAATGACCAATCCGAAAGTTCTCAAGCATGGTTATTGGAAAATGATGCCATGCTCGATGAGATCATTTCTTCACAAAATCGGGTTGAGGTTGAAATTTGCATTTCACCTCCACCCCTTGTTGATGAGGAAATAATTGAGAGTGACCCAAGCTTTGGTACTTTCGGATTTCAACCTCTTATTAATGCTTTCAATTTTATTTAGGTTGATGTTCCTTCTTTTCCTTTATTCCTTACTATTCCCGAACAATTAAATCTATCAAAAGAATCGGTTGAAAGTCTTGAGGACTTTAACCCAATTCTTGAATGAGAATGTTATTTTGAGATGCTTCATCTCAAGGTATATTGACTTGAACTAGCCCCACCTACCCTTCCAATTTAAGAACCTTGGGGATGTGATTTTTATTTTCCTGAGATCAATGTGTTCTTGTCCCCCATTTTATCCAAATCCCCCATCGTCCCCCAAAATTCATAATTGGCAATGATTCACTTTTTCCACCACCCGCATGCCTTTCATTGTTCAAATGGAATTCCTATTTTTCGGGAGGCATGTTCGCTTTGGAGGGTCCACCATTGATCTTTCAAAGTCAAATTGTTGTTTGGGTGGATCCTCAAGTATTTATACTTGTAGGGTATAGTTAGTGTCAAGCCTAAATAGTAGGTTGTTCACAATTAGCTTTTTAATTTTCTTTATTGCTTTATTTCTTTCCTTTTAATTTAGTCTAGTGTAAATAGTTAACATTTTGTTATTTGTTTTGCCATGCTCTGTACTAACTTGTTTTGTAGATTCGTTTGGACTCGCGCTTATGGGAGATCGCTCCAATTTTGGGTAATATCGTTCTTTTTCTCTCTTTGTGTTGTGTTCTTAATGCGCATTGAGGACAATGCAATATTTAAGTTTGGGGGTGTAGGATATTCTATCCATTTCATGTGTAGTCCATTGATTTGATTACTTGTTAGTTACTAAGTATGCCTTTTTGTGAAAAATTAAAAATTTTCAAAAAGATTTTTTTTCTTTTTTCTCCTTTGTTGGGCATTTTGCCTTGTTTTCGATGATAAATTTTAATAATTGCCTGATCCAATAGACAACTCAATGATGCATGTTCTCGATTTTAGAAGTTATTATACTTTAGTCCTTAAATCATTGATATTATGAATAACTTCATGAATAAACTTTATCCTATGAGAACATGCACTTTTCTTACTTTACTGATTTGGTTTAAGATTTTTATAACTCGGTAATCTTTTTTTGCATTGTATATACTTACACCGTGTGAGATTAGAGACTTACATTCATTTGTGAGTGTATACACTATTCATTCCTCCTTGAAAACGTTGAATTCGTCGGTAATCTCACTATTCTTTCATTTGATCGTTCATTAATTGAGTTCATATATGAAATGTATTACTTGAGCAAGATTTTCAAAGTTTATTTTGAATCGAGAATTGCGTAAACTTTAGGAAATGATGATAGGTAATCTTTATTATATCTCCCATATTAGCATTAACCTCACCTTATATGTTTTTTTCTAGTCAACCCCTTTGAGTCTTAATATTAGCCTTTCGTTTCATAACCTCAAAATCCCATAACCAACTCCACATTGGAGTTATAAACCATACATATTACCTTCCATACCTTTGTTTGGAATGTGTCTTGGGATTGAATGATCTGTTGTAGTGTGGTTGCAATTTGAGCATGTGAAAGTGAAAAAAGTGAAAAAGAAAGAGTAGTGAAAAAGAAAAGAAAACGCAAAAAGCAAAAGAAAAGAAAAGAAAACGTGAGAAAAATAAGAAAAGGAAAAGAAAAGAGAAAGTTGTATATGTTGGGTATAGTTCAATAATCCTTGTTACTCTCCAATTCATATATAATGCTTGTTTTGGAACTTGTTTTCCAATTTTGATATTTCCCAATATTTACCATTATTTTAAGTTTTCATTCCGAACACTTTGAATCCGTACATATATCCTTCATTTCGTACACTAGCCTAGCCTACATTACAACCCTATCAAGTCCTATGTGATCTTAGGGTGCATTTAATTTAAAGGTCATAATAGTTTTGAAAATCTGTGAAAATACATTTTGTCTCCTTTAATGTGTGGTATCTTTCATTGAGATTACGTATTTTTATTTTCTATATAGTGTTCTTCATTAGTGACATGTGTGCGGCCTAGTTTTCATTTACATTTACTCTTTCTGCCCGCATGTTCCATGCCCGAATAGTTTTCATTAGTAGTTGTTTCGATCCATGTGGTAGGATGCGATCCCGATCCTCGCTTTACTTTTGTGTGGCATAACTTCTCTTTTTCTTTATTTCCTTTTAACCACGATCAACTTTTCTTTTATTTATTTCACTTTTATTCCTGAAGTTTTAAAGTAATTAACATCTAAAATCCAATCACTCACTATTGATTTCTTACGATACCTGACTTACCGTTGTGCTTGCTTGTCAAGTGTAGTTGTAGTTTAGGTTTTTGCATCGTGGTGGTGAAACACACAACGATTGTGTCCTCACATGAACACACTTTTACCGCTCGATCACCAAGGAGGGACAAAACGCAAATGGCAATGGAACTCTTGAGTTATGAAGGAGAAAACTTGCTTGATGCAACTCGATTCACTCTCTCTCTCTCTCTCTCCAAAAGCACTTGCAGAATTTGAGCAGGATGAATGAAAATGAAGTTATATTCCCCTTTAAATAGGTAAGGTTTGGGGGTTAAGGGTTACCTCATTGAATGACGTAAGAGTTGAAAATCCATCCAGCGGTACAAAGAACCTGCACCCATGCGAGTCATTAATTGTTACCTAGGTCATCATTTCCCCTGACCTGACACGTGTCCTTAAAACTAACATACTCAAAGTCCATCTAATCAGCCTATGCTAACCTGAAAACGAGACGATCAAAACCTTGTTTCATCAAACAAAATTAACACTCCATTCATTCCTTCCACGTAACAACCACTCAAACGCACGCCAGTCCAAGAAAATTGCTAAAAAATTCCAATCATGCATAAAGTCTTGGGGTCTTTTGTTACATCCTAAATGAAATAAGCCATGTGGAGCCTTCCTGGCAAGACATAGACCATCCCATAAGGAAAAAAAGGGGTCAGACTTATTGTTAATTGTGCTCATCTCAGGCACCTCTCTACTGGACCTAGTGTTCCGCCTGTTGACTAGACAATTGTCTTATGGAATTAAATACCCCACCTTATAAACCTAGTCATTTGTATTCCCATACCTACTTATACACCTAAACAAGACCCACTAGTCATGCTAGTGACACTTGAGCATATGGTAAATATGTACACTTTCCCATACCATTTGGGTTGTAATTAACACATCTTTATCTGTCATATCATGTGTAAATGGTGTAACTTCCTAACTTATAAAGGCCCTCCATCCATCCATAAATAGTAAGAAATCCTACAGGGATACGGGACTGAAGTCATCTTGAACTTATCTACGGAATCCTACAGGGATACGTTGCCTCTTGAACACCTAACGGTGGAGATGTGCAATAACTAAGTTTAGTAAACTTATCTAGTTGAAGATGTCCTTAAAGATAGGGTTTTTCTGTCTCTCTAAATTATGTAAGGATGCTTTTGGTAGTGAAAAGGCTAAAATGAATTGGAGAGGAGACTTTTATTCGTTTGAGGCAAAAATCATTACTTTTTGAAAAAATGCATGACATTACACCTCAAAAAGACAAACCGATGCTTTAAAACTACACGGGCACTGCTAGGGACGTGATGATGACCTCCCGAACCAATGAGACTACGAGCCGATATCTTAGAGTTAAGAATTCAATCACTCAATTTGCCTAGGAAGTCAGTGGAAATGGTTTGAATCCATTACACAAAATATTATTAAGATGTTGGGGTACAAAGTCTTTAATATTTAACTTTCACGACAATTTAATTGTTTTGCAACTTCTGCTTAAAATAAAGTGTCAATTTCTAAAAATAGAGCGTTGCAAAAGCTCTAAAAAGGTGTCACGGTAAGTCCAAAATGGACCCCAAACTACAATTACAAAATTTTGAACCACAACCTCATATTACCAAGAACTATTGACCATAAAATACAAATGACTAGAAAAAAATGAAATAAAACCAATTAACCATCATAGTTTATTAATATCGTGGACTTTTCATTCAGTAGTAAATGATGTGCCTATTTAGATTCCACTCCAGGGTTTTTTAACTAGTTCTTGTATACACCAACAAAATTAACATCACGAGACCCCACATACAGCGACCCATCGATTTGTTCTTGAATCACATTGATCGAAGTATTGAAATATTGTCCATCAAAGCTCATCGTTTGCAGTTCTCTCCCAAATGCATTGAACCTCAACCCTCGAGGTGTAATAATCTTTGTTGGCTGCTGATTTTCAACGTTCACTGTCACCTAAAAGTCACCCAATGGAGTTCTCTTAATCTTATTTGGATTTCCTAGAAGGTTTAAGAGAATCTCAGGAGTGTTTGCTCTAAGGCCTCTGACCCAAAACCTTTGAATTCTCTTAGCTAATAATTCTGAAACAACAACAAATGAGCCATCTGAACTGGCTGCAGGTCCTACAGCTGCAAAAAGTCCTCTTAGAAAAACCTTCACCTCTTTAGTCCTCGGGTTGTATCTTAATAACCTTCCGGTTGAGTCGGGCACAAAATTTGGTTGAGTAATGTTTCTGCATGTGTAAGTTTGTGTACTTTTTTAGATTAGTAAAGTTATGATAGAAGTTTGATTTACGACAACTAACATTTTAATGAGTCAACAATGCATTGCTTGATGATTTTATGAACGTATAATTGACACATAAGAATATATCTAAATAAAAGAGTGGGCAAACATGTTGAAGTCTCGAATTACATTTCTATCAATATTCTTTTTCACGAATTATGTAAAGCTGTTTAAATTGTTGTTTCATGCATTCTAGATGCAATAATTATTTTTAAATAAGAGGAATTATTGTAAGGAAACTTGTAAATTGGAATATAAATTTAGTAACAATCTTCGAGAGGGAATTAACTACTCTCCATTGTAATAGGGCAAAACAATTAATGATTCATTTTTTTCCACCGGTAATAACTGAAGCTCGTGTTAACCCCTCAACGAATTTGCACGCTCCAAAGCCCTGATACCTGGTGGAGGTTATTGCGTTGTCCATTTGGTAGAAAATTTAAGTTGTATTTAGACTGCACAAACTTTTGAAAGTCAGAAATTTTATCCCCCAAAAGTATGTTTTTAAATAATTTCTGGTTATTTGTGGTGTGGGACCTATTGATTATTTGATTTTCCCAACAACATTTTCAATTCTTAGTTTGTGACACTCTTGGTGACTAAAAGTCATTTCAAGGGTCAAGTCCCAATCATTGAAAATTACAGGGCTTAAAGTCAAGTATAAAACATAAATGAGTACCCCCGACCCCCTTGGTGCGCTCTAAATAAAGCTTGTGATTCAAGTGCAAATGTATCGCAACAAGTAATATCCGGTAAGTACGGAATCGTGATCCACAGGAATTGAAACACTCCTAAGAGAACAGGATTAGGTTAAAGGGATTCTCTAAACGTCACAAAAGTTAAAGTGTAAAAGATGATTTAATAGTTTGGAAAAGTGATTGAGAGTAATCTTTAAACTAACATACTATTGATGATCAGCTAATTAATTAATAATTACGGAACTATGAAAAGAACTAAGATAAGCTCGAGTTCAAGAAATTAAAGGGATCGAGGATCATTCTCCCACCTCGGATTCACAAAGAAGGGGAATATAGGACTTGGTTGAAATTAATTCTAATCGAGCATAACTAATTAAGTCCGAACATCAACCATGTAGAGACTAAACTCAACAATGGAGGATTAGGGGTTAGTTAGTTATTGCTAGATGGGTTGGGTTTGTAGTAAAGCTTCAAACACTAACCCTTGCATGACAAGAGAAGTTAAGAAACTATGATACTTCAATACCAACACATGAAGTTCCATTAGAACAATTATAAACCAAACCCTAAATATGAAGTTCAAGCATCCAAGGTGGGATTATGATCCACAATCATAAGTCTAGCTACTCATAATTGAAACTACACTACAGATGATAGTTAACAACATAATTAAGTTAGTTATCTAATTTAAACACAAACCAATACAAGAGATGGAATTAAATGCAAATTAAAGCTAGTAGAACAAGTAGAGAAGAAGTAAATGAACCTTTCTTGCATTAATAACAATTAGTAATCAAAGCTTTACAAGTGGGTAAAAATCATAAATGAACTTTGACCTAGGAGAGAGAAGAGAGTGTTTTCTATATAACCAAAAATCTAACAAAAGTAATCTATATCAACAAAGGAGGAAAAACAAGGGATATATCCCAAAAATCCAACCAAAATGGCAAACTAGTATAAGAAGAAAGCTGGAAATGCAGGGCCGAATCGATTCGGTGCCAAATCCGAATCGATTCGGAAGTGTAGAGATTTTGCCCTGTATGAAACCGAATCGATTCGGCTAAATCCCGAATCGATTCGGGCCTGCTCAAAAAGGAAAGTTACACTGCTTTGGCATTATTTCTCCCATGTTTCACCGAAACTTCCGTAACTTCTTCGTTTGAGATCGGATTCAAGCACCGTCGGAGGTCACGCGAAGATAAGAAGAAGGTCTACAACTTCCGTGAAGAAATCGGGATCAAAATCCGAGTGCAGAAATTACCAAAATGCCCCCGACTGTGCAAGTGTCTACGGAACTTCTCCGGATCAAAACCAAACTTCCCAAAATGCATTCCCGAGACCTATAAAAGCTCAATAAAGACACATACAAAGTATATATGATGAACTCAGGGGTTAGTCAATAAATGAGTATAAGAACCGGGAAATACATGCACGGGAATGCTAGAATGTACAAATTAATGGGGTATAAAATACAATATAAAGTGACGAATCACCCCTGAAAGCTATCTTTCTCATTAAAAGACCAAATGCGTATCAACAGATTACATATATATATATATATATATATACCAGATGACTTGGGAACAATTAGTTACAACTGAATATGGTTACAGAACTAATTGTTGTTATGAGCAGTGCTTGTGTGTGGTAGGTGCACTAAGAGTTTGTGTGGACTTGTCTTTATCTGCTATTATAGAGACTTGTGTAAAGGGAAACTAGGCCACACACATTTCATCAATGAAGAACGCAATATAAAAGTGGAAAATACAATCTCATGAAAGGACACCGCATATTAACCAAGAGAAGAACATATAAACAGATTATCGCTAATGTTCGACCTTTGAATCACATCAACCTAGGATTAAATAGGACTTTATTGGGTTGTATTGTAGGCTTGGGGTTAGGGGTATGAAGTGAAAGGATGTATTTACGGATACAAAAGGTGTTCGGAGATGAAAAACTTGGGATAATGGAAAATAGCGGGCAATTTCAAAATTGGAAAATAATTTCCAAACAGCATTAGATTTAACAATTGGAGAGTAATCAAAGCTTATTGAACTATATGCACAACGTATACAACTTTCTCTTTCTTTTCTTTTCTTATTTTTCTCTTTTGTTTTCTTTTGCTTTTTGCTTTCTCTTTTTCTTCACTTTTTCACTTCTTTCTTTCCTTTACTTTTCAAACTCTCATATGCCTAAATTGCAACCGACATCATAACAACATCATTCAATCCCAAGTAACATTCCAAACAAAGGTATGTAAGGTAATATATATGGTGTATAACTCCTATTTGGAGTTGGTTATGGAATTTTGGGTAATGCAATGAAAGGCTAATATTTAGGCTCAAAGGGGTTGACTAGGGAAACATATATGGTGAGGTCAAGGCCAATATGGGTAATATAACAAAGAGGGCCTATAATCCTTTCCTAAAGTTTCATGCAATTCGCGGGACTAAACACCATTGAAAATCATGCTCAAGTATTAAATCAATTAATATGAAATCAAATGAAAAGAAAATGAGATTGACAACGAATTTATTGACAAGAAAGAGATAGAGTGGATGTATACGCTCACAAATGACGATAAGTCTCAATTTTCACTTTTGTAAGGGTATAGCATGCGCCTTAAATTAACGGATTCGAAACGCTTTAAACCAAATCATAAATAATTATTTGTGTATATGCTCAAAGCTTCACAGTTTAATTTTATGATGCTATTCACAATGCAAACAATAATGGGCTAAAGGCTAATAAATCAATAACTCGAAGCATGCTTCACAACTATACAATAGGATAAGCCGAGCATATAAGTAATCATAGTAGATATTTTTTTTTTCTATAATAAATAAATAAATACTAACATGATAACCGGTATCAAAAATGTAATCCATACCGCCTAACTTGAATGAAACATTGTCCCCAATGTTAGTAGGGATAAAAAGGGAAAAGGGGTTAGAAAATAGTCACCCCGTAAGGAGTAACTCGAGAAACGCGCAACGACATGCCTGTTATATGTTAGTACCAAAAACAACAATATATACAAAAGAGATATATACAAGAACAAATATGAAAATGAAAATGAGTAATTTCATTAATAATCACAAGTTGTGTACATGGGGCACAAAAACCAAAATTAGAAAATACACTAAATGTACTCTCTCTTCCCCACACCAATACACAACTACAAAGTTACAAACCCAAAAATCAAAATAAAGAACCATAAAAGTTAGCAGCAGAGAAAGAGGGATGACAACGCCCTACATATGGTCCGGATGGCGGCTCGAGGACTCGGGCGCGGTGGGGTCACGAGGGGCATAGGGATCATAAAGGTAAGGAGGCACAGCAGCCTCGCCCCCACGAGTATGAGCAAACAAATCCATTTTTTCCCGGGAAATCATGGAAGTATCTCGCTGATAGTCAGCCCGTAAGGATGCGAAGTTTGTCATATAAGTGGCCCGAAACTCGGTAAAATCAGCCTGCAACGATGCGAAGTTTTCCATATAGGTGCCCCGAAACTCAGTAAAATCAGCCTGTAACTCATCCATCCGCACCCCGAGATATGTAATGGGGTCAACAGTAGGAGGCACAGGAGGTGGGACTGGATGAGGCACTTCTGGAATATCCGACATAGGAGCATCAGGGGCATCAGGAGCATCCAACATACGCTTTTTCCTCCTCTCCCAATAATCTTGCCCCAAGCTTTTAGCAATGGTCTTATCATTAAACACCTTGGGCATCCTAGGTATCTTGTCGCTGCCCAAGACCTCACATCCGGCATCCCTGTAAATCCGGGAAATCAGTCGCGCAAAAGGAAGAGTTGTGGTTCCCTTCTTGCTATAGGCAGCGTTCACTATTTGATGCAACATGAGGGTGGGAAGACTGATGACCATGTCATCCCCTAAAAGACTGTATAAGAAGAGGGCCTGCTTGTAACGGAGGACAACCTTGGTCTGAGTTGGAATGATGGAATTAACGGCGATGAGATGGAGGATACGATGTACATCGGGCATGCCCGAAGTGGGGAAAGTCTCCCCCGCCCAAATCTTGTCGGGTGCAATACGCGCAATAAGTACCTCTTGTGGAAGATGAGGCGCATCTGCGAGGACCGGGTAATGATAGAGCTCGGGGTTAGAAGCCCCACTAAGGTGCGCAGCCAAGATGGGCTTAGAAATAGTAATCCGCCTCCCTCTCGCATACGCTTCATACGTGCCGCCGCGCGTAGATACTAGAGAAGCATAAAAATGGCGCACGTGGTCGTCGTTGACCTCCCCTCTCATGGACAGATGGGCCTCCCAATTGAATTTGGCTAAATACCGTCTTACAGAAGCCGACATCTCATCTAAAATCACCTCTTTCTCAATAGCAATCGGGCGACTGGTTTTGAACATGGCCCGATACCACTCCATCTCATCCTTGGAACGAAAAGATTCAAAACCAGCGCCTCCCCGTCCAGTAACTGCATTGGATGATGGCTCGTTGATCGAAGGAACCTACAAAACATTAATTCAATACACACACCATAAGTGCGATGCATAATATCAAAGTAATCGTGAAATTTGGGGAAACTAGGTTCGGAGGGTGCACGTTGAAAAAAATTGGTCGAGTAGACTTAACCGATGCACACCATACTCAAACAAGGACAATTCAACAAGAATGTGCGATAAAAGGTGCGAAGATGGAGCTTTAGCGCACAAAACCTTCACAGAGGCATTTTATCGAACATATAGTGTGCAATGTATAGAAAGTAGGGTGAAAATGGCATTTTCAAAGTGAAACAACCCCAACAAATACAACTTAATCATCAAAGCAACATAAACAAGTTGTATTTGTTGGATTCACATCACAAACAATGAGAAAATATGAAGTTTCCTGCAGAAAATGTGGATTTTACAAGAATGCATTTAACCCTACTTTTATACAAAGAACACTAAATAAGATTTGAAAACAATTTAAGAGGGTTGAATTAGTAACCTTAGATGAGGATGCCCTGGATGAGGAAGCCATGAGGGTGAAAATGAATAAAATAAAGGAAATGATATGGGAGAGGAGGAGGTCTTCGGCTAAGGGAGAAGAGAGAATGAGAAGTTGATTTAAACAAATGAGGGAATTTTAAGTGACCAGGTGAACCGAATCGATTCGGTAGTTAAACTGAATCGATTCGAAACTCTCGAATTCAACACTGTCTAAGGGCGAATCGATTCGGTGATAAACCGAATCGATTAGGATGTAGAGACCTGACACTTTTGGTTTGCCGAATCAATTCGGAAGTAACCCGAATCGATTCGCAAACCCTTAATTGGCTACTGGAAGGGGTCGAATCGATTCGGTGATAAACCGAATCAATTCGGATGCTGGGATCCAACTTTCTGCTTTGCTGATTTCCTAAATCTCATGAAATTTTATCATTGGGCCACCTTCAACTGGATTTCTTGGACCCATACGGTATATCTAATGTATGCAACAGGTCCGAAACCAAAAAAAATGCAACCCCACATGTGCCGGGGGTTGATCGGCACCAAACTTGAGAATTTACCGAACTTAATCAACCCTGCTAACGGGGCTGCTGCGTACGATGTCCGATTGTAAATCCGCATATATAATTAGGACGTAATTCACAATGTGAACACCTATTCTTCCCATTCTTCCGACTTCGTTCGAACTAAAGTTCACACACTTAACAATTACGTCGGGTTCTAGATCGGAAGACATGATACCTATCAAAAATGGACTACCCCAACCGCTTGACCCGCGTTTGGTTTTGAAAATCGGATTAATATTTGAAAGAGGGGGCCATGGGTTATTAAAGTGACGGATCGGTGGGTCGGTGCACAAATCGATAGAAACATTATCTACCCTATTTTTCTCCAAGCAACTCTCCCTACACGGGATTGATGACTCTATGTAAATGTCAATTTCGAATATGATAGAGTCGTCAATCGGAGTGAAATCCAAATTGCCTAATTTATCCCCGATTTCATGGTTTTCTCCTACGCCAACCTCTCCTAACATGTCAAAACACACATCCAACACACTCCATTCAATCTCCTCTCTCACAATTTGATCGTCCTCTACACATACCACTCCAACGAAGCCCACTTCCTTAACACACTCATCCTCATCACTCGAGAGGTGCGACACATTGAAAATATTGATATCTAATGTCATATTTCCAAAAGAAAAGTTCATCTCACCATTCCTACAATTTATCGAAGCATTCGCGATCGCGAGGAATGGTCGTCCTAAGATGACGGGAGGTTGATTGTTGGGGCTTAAAACAGGTTGGGTATCAAGAACGATAAAGTCGAATGGGAACACAAAGGTGTCAATCTAGACGAGGATATCTTCCAAGATGCCCCGTGGAATTTTGGTGGAGCCGTCGGCCAATTGAATTTTAGTTTTGGTAGGACTAAGTTCTCCTAAGTCCAATTGAAGATAAACCGAATACGGCAAGAGGTTCACACTAGCTCCTAGATCAAGAAGAGCGCGATTAATGGCAAAGTTTCCAATCATACATGAAATAGTTGGACACCCTGGGTCCTTAAATTTTGGAATCGTGTTGTGTTGGAAAATCAAACTAACCTGTTCAGTCAACTCCACCTTTTTGCGAGAAACATGATTTCTCTTAAAGGTGCACAAATCTTTCAAAAACTTGCCATAGGAAGGGATTTTCTTAATCGCGTCAAGGAGAGGGAGATTGATTTTTACTTGTTTGAATGTCTCCATGATCTCTTGATCTTTGTTGGGTTTAACAATGGGAAGGAGCCTTTGAGGGTAGGGTGCTGGAAATGGACAAGGGACTGAAGTTTCAGGCACCTTGGTCGGCGACTTATCTCTTTTCTTTTTGGGAGTCACTTCACTCACTCGGGGAGTTATTGTGACCTCGTCGAATTCTTTCAAGGAAGGTGGAGGTGGATTTTCAATCACCTTCCCACTCCTAAGAGTGGTGATGGAATTAGCATGTTCCATAGATCTACATTGAGCGGAAGAAGGAGTAGAAACATCGGAATTCATGCTATTTTGCCCAACGGGCCCATGAGGTTGTGACGGGAATTTTCCTTTTTCCTGCACACTCAAAGAAGCGAACAACTTGGAAATTTCTTTTTCGAGCCTAGCATTTGTGGCTTGTTGAGAAGTCGCAAAAGATTGAAAAACTTCTTCTAGACTTCTCTTGTTCGGGTGCGCGTAGGCAGGTATAACTGGTGGAGGTGGTCCCGGTGGAGGACCTTGAATTACAACTTGGGGAGGGGGACTTTGAATGTACGGTTGTTGGTAATTCTGAGGAGGAGGAGGAGGACGAGATTGTTGATATTGGTTACCGAGTTGGTTACACCAAGATGGATTAAACCCTTGGTCGGGAACGTTTTGGGATCTTCTAAAAACTCCCATAGCGTTCGCTTGGTCATGGAGGATCACTTTGTAAGCCGGAATAGTGGGACACTCTTGGGTCGAATGAGCATTAGTGTCGCAAATGGCACACAACTCCTCAATTACGGAATGAATTTGAACAACGGGATCTCGAACCTTCGAGCCGAACTCCTCAACTTTCTTAGATAATTTATCTAATCTCATTTTCATCTCATCCTCGTCAGTGAGGTGATACATACCAGGGTTAGAAGAGGACGAAACCGAAGGTCGCGAACTGGTTTTGTTCGGATCCGAGGTATCCCACGCTTGGGTGGTCTCGGCACAATATTTGAAATGTGCCCACGCATCATCGGGATCTAAACCAAAGAACTCACCAGAGCACATTGTCTCCACCATTTGTTTCGCATTAAGTGTAAGCCCATTGTGGAAAAATGAAATTAATCTCCACTTTTCGAAACCGTGGTGTGGGCATTTATGAAGTACCTCATTAAATCTCTGCCAACATCGCTCGAATGATTCACCTTCGGTTTGAACGAATGTTTGGATTTGACTCTTTAAAGAGTTGGTGCGATGAGTTGGAAAGAATTTTTTCAAAAATTGCGCTTGCATTTCGTGCCAACTCCCGATGGAATTAGGAGCTAAAGACCAAAGCCAAGTTTTGGCCTTGTCTTTTAAGGAAAACGGGAAGAGTTTGAGTCGTGTGACATCTAGAGGACAGTTTTGATCGCTAAAAGTAGCGCACACCTCCTCAAACTCTCTAACATGAAGGTAAGGTTGTTCATTGTCCATGCCGTGGAAAGTAGGAAGTAATTGAATCATTCCATTACGAAAATGGAATTGCGCGGCATTGTAGGGAAAAATGATACACGGCGGAGAGGTGGTCCTCTCCGGTTGCAAATAATCACGCATGGTCCTATACGGGGGCTCGGGTGCAACCCCTTGACTACCGTGCTCACAAACATTGTCGGCCATGGTTGTAGGATCGGAGTGGGCCCAGGTATACAAAGAAGACGAGACCGAACTAGAACGAGAAATTGATGGTAAAGGTCTCCAATAATCCGAGGGTTCACTAGACGATGGTTCACGAATATGATTCAAATTACTACTACTCGCGTCTTGCATTTACATAATTTTGGATTGATTTTTGGAAACCGTGATGTCACGGTGACCACAGGGAACGATAGTGTAAAGAGAATTTCTAAAACCTACGATAGTTGCCAATCCCCGACAACGGCGCCAAAAACTTGGTGCGCTCTGAATAAAGCTTGTGATTCAAGTGCAAATCTATCGCAACAAGTAATATCCGGTAAGTACGGAATCGTGATCCACAGGGATTGAAACACTCCTAAGAGAACAGGATTAGGTTAAATGGATTCTCTAAACGTCACAAAAGTTAAAGTGTAAAAGATGATTTAATAGTTTGGAAAAGTGATTGAGAGTAATCTCTAAACTAACATACTATTGATGATCAGCTAATTAATTAATAATTACGGAACTATGAAAAGAACTAAGATAAGCTCGAGTTCAAGAAATTAAAGGGATCGAGGATCATTCTCCCACCTCGGATTCACAAAGAAGGGGATTATAGGACTTGGTTGAAATTAATTCTAATCGAGCGTAACTAATTAAGTCCGAACATCAACCATGTAGAGACTAAACTCAACAATGGAGGATTAGGGGTTAGTTAGTTATTGCTAGATGGGTTGGGTTTGTAGTAAAGCTTCAAACACTAACCCTTGCATGACAAGAGAAGTTAAGAAACTATGATACTCCAATACCAACACATGAAGTTCCATTAGAACAATTATAAACCAAACCCTAAATATGAAGTTCAAGCATCCAAGGTAGGATTATGATCCCCAATCATAAGTCTAGCTACTCATAATTGAAACTACACTACACATGCTAGTTAACAACATAATTAAGTTAGTTATCTAATTTAAACACAATCCAATACAAGAGATGGAATTAAATGCAAATTAAAGCTAGTAGAACAAGTAGAGAAGAAGTAAATGAACCTTTCTTGCATTAATAACAACTAGTAATCAAAGCTTTACAAGTGGGTAAAAACCACAAATGAACTTTGACCTAGGAGAGAGAAGAGAGTGTTTTCTATATAACCAAAAATCTAACAAAAGTAATCTATATCAACAAAGGAGGAAAAACAAGGGATATATCCCAAAAATCCAACCAAAATGGCAAACTAGTAATAAGAAGAAAGCTGGAAATGCAGGGCCGAATCGATTCGGTGCCAAATTCGAATCGATTCGGAAGTGTAGAGATTTTGCCCTGTATGAAACCGAATCAATTCGGCTGAATCCCGAATCGATTCGGGCCTGCTCAAAAAGGAAAGTTACACTGCTTTGGCATTATTTCTCCCATGTTTCATCGAAACTTCCGTAACTTCTTCGTTTGAGATCGGATTCAAGCACCGTCGGAGGCCACGCGAAGATAAGAAGAAGGTCTACAACTTCCGTGAAGAAATCGGGATCAAAATCCGAGTGCAGAAATTACCAAAATGCCCCCGACTGTGCAAGTGTCTACGGAACTTCTCCGGATCAAAACCAAACTTCCCAAAATGCATTCCCGAGACCTATAAAGTCTCAATAAAGACACATACAAAGTATATATGATGAACTCAAGGGTTAGTCAATAAATGAGTATAAGAATCGGGAAATACATGCACGGGAATGCAAGAATGTACAAATTAACGGGGTATAAAATACAATATAAAGTGACGAATCACCCCTGAAAGCTATCTTTCTCATTAAAAGACCAAATGCGTATCAACAGATTACATATATATATATATACCAGATGACTTGGGAACAATTAGTTACAACTGAATATGGTTACAGAACTAATTATTGTTATGAGCAATGCTTGTGTGTGGTAGGTGCACTAAGAGTTTGTGTGGACTTGTCTTTATCTGCTATTATAGAGACTTGGTTAATATCCTCCCTCAAACTGATGGGAGGGTTGACCATCAGTTTGCTGCGAATCAACAAGAAGGGAGTAGTCACAAGACCCTTAGTAAAAATATCAGTCAGTTGATCTTTGGAGGACACAAACTGTATGAGGATGTCTTTGTTGAGGACGTTTTCTCGAATGAAGTGGTAATCTATTTCAATGTGCTTGGTACGTGCATGGAACACCGGGTTAGATGCTAGAGCCAATGCAGATACATTATCACAGAATAGAGTTGGAGCATGATATAGAGGAATGTGCAGATCATGAAGAAGCATTCTAACCCAAGGAACTTCTGCAGTAGTCACAGATAAGGCTCTATACTCGGCCTCAGTGGATGATCTAGCAACAATATGTTGTTTCTTTGCAGTCCAACTTATAGGCTCATATCTAAGTAATACAACAAACCCAGTGGTGCTTCTCCTATCATTGGGATCACCTGCCCAATCAGCATCTGAATAAGTGGAGAGAACAAGAGGAGCACTAGAGTAATATAGGCTACAAGAAGGAGACCCCTTAAGGTATCTGAGAATCCTCTTAACTGTTGCCTAGTGAATATCAGTTGGACAGTGCATGTATTGACAAACATGATTCAAAGAGAAGGTAATATCAGGCCTGGTGAAGGTTAGGTATTGCAAGGCACCTACAGTGCTTCTGTATTGATTAGGATCAACCAGAGGAGTGCCATCTAATTTGCTCATTCTAGAGGAAGTATTACAGGGGGTTTTGCAAGGTTTACAATCAGTCATCATAGTTTTATGAAGTAGATCCTTTAGATACTTATTTTGAGAAACAGAAATGCCCTGAGGTGATTTAGAGATTTCTAAGCCGAGAAAATAGTTGAGTAACCCAAGATCTTTCATGTCAAAGGATTTATTGAGGGTGGAAAGGAGCTGAGTAATGTAGGGACAGTCATTCCCAGTGATAATGATGTCATCTACATAAAGAAGTAGTATAGTATAGGAAGAACCAAAATGTTTGATGAAGAGAGAAGAGTCTAATGAAGATTGCATGAATAAAGATCGGTGAATGTCTGAAACCAAGCTCTAGGGGCCTGTTTCAAGCCATAAATGGCCTTGTTAAGTTTGCATACATGTGTAGAATATTGTTGATCAACAAACCCTTGAGGTTGACACATATAAACCTCTTCAGAAAGAGATCCATGTAGGAATGAATTACTAACATCCAACTGCCTCAAATTCCATCTAAAATGAGCAGCTAGCTTAAGAACCACTCTGACAGTGGTATATTTCACAACTGGACTGAAGGTATCTGTGTAATCTAAACCTTCCTCTTAGTGGAAGCCTTTAGCAACCAGTCTGGCCTTGTGTCTAGAGAGGGAATCATCATCCTTGTACTTGAGTTTATAAACCCACTTGCAACCAATGAGGTTTTTATCAGGGGTTAGTGGAACCAGAGACCATGTGCCTTGTTGGTGTAAGGCAGAGAACTCATCAGCCATTGCTTTCCTCCAGTCACCACTTTTAGCAGCTTCAGTATAGCAGGTAGGTTCAATAGGACTAGATTGGCTCAGGTAGGCTTTAGGTTTGTAGATTCCACACTTAGATCTAGTTTGCATATAATGACTGTTAAGAGGAGCTGCCGAGGGGAGACAAGAAGGAATAGATGGAGAAGGCAACGGTGTTGATAAAGGAGTGCTGAGTATAGGAGGAGAGGAAGAAGTATGTGAAGTAATAGGAAGAGGAAGAAGTGGTGGAAGAGAACACTGAGAGGGAATTACAGAGGTTGGGGAAGATACTGAAGTGGTGGAAGTTGAAATGTTAGAACGTGAAAACCAAGATTGTGTGGAGGAGCCCAGAAAAGGGGAAGAAGTACCAAGAAAATCAGTTTCATGAAATGTAACATGTCTAGAGACACGGATTTTGTTGGTAAGTGGATCAAAATAGGTGTAACCCTTGTAGTTGTTAGGGTAACCAATGAAAGTGCAAGGTCTAGTCTTAGGTTGTAGTTTATTGGAATTAAAAGGTGTGAGGAGAGGGTAGCAAGTACAACCAAAGGTTTTAAGAGCAAGGTAGTCAGGTAAGGTGTGGTGGAGAATCTCAAAAGGAGATTTGTGATGAGTAACTTTGCTAGGCATTCTATTAATAAAAAAAGTGGCAGTAGCAAAGGCATGAAACCAGAATTTAGGAGGTAGGGAAGTAGTGGATAGAAGGGTGAGACCAATTTCCACTATATGCCTGTGTTTTCTTTCTGCTATGCCATTTTGAGAGGATGTTTTAGGACAAGATTTTTGATGATGTATACCATGTTGAATGAGAAAAGTTTGAAACTCAGTTTTGCCATATTCACCACCACCATCAGTTCGTAGACACTTAATTTTACAATTATATTTGTTTTCAGTGAAAGCAAGAAAATGAGTGAAAGCTGAGAACGTTTTTGACTTGTATTTGAGGGGATAAATCCATGTATATCGACTAAAGTTGTCAACAAAAGAGACATAATAATTATAACCATCAACAGAAGGAACAGGAGCAGGTCCTCACAAATCACTATGAATTAATTCCAAAGGAACACTGGTTCTAGATACAGCTATAGGAAAAGGTAATTTGCTCATTTTACCAATTAGAAAATGTTTACACAACTCAGGAGTATCACATTTATTGGGAGAAACAGAGATGTGATTTAAAATTTGATGAAGAATAAGATTGGATGGATGCCCCAGCCTATTGTGCCAAGAGAAGGTGGAGGTCTGTTTGTTGAGCTTGGCTTGAGGAGAAAGAGATGCATCTGAGGAAAGTGTGGAAGGATTCTTGAGATGGATGGGATACAGTCCATTAGAACTGTTGCCCAGGAATAGAATCCTCCCTGTGTGATTGTCCTGTATTTTGAGACAATGAGCATAAAAAATACAGGTACAGTTATTATCAAGGCATAATTTATGCACAGAAAGAAGATTAGAGGATAGATATGGAACACATAGTGTATTGACAAGCTTAAAAGTGTGCGATGAGGTAGGAATATAGGCTATACCAGAGTGGGAGATGGGTAGAGAATGACCACTAGCCACAAAGATGGATTCATCACCTTGATAGTCTTGAGCGATAGAGAGATTGGAGAATTCATTGGTCATATGAGAGGAGTCTCCTGAGTCTGTATACTAGATATTATTGTTGTTCTGAAATGGAGAAGTGGCCATGGCTGCAAGATGTGATGGAGGAGGTCTACCTTGATAGCTGTAGTTCATTCGATTGTAACAGTCAATTGTCGTGTGATTGTTGCGACCACAGATTTGACACGGTGCGCTACCTTGATAGGGTCGTGGAGAATTGTTGAACTTCTGAAAAGAATTAGGCATGAAGGAGGAGGAGGATGGTGAATGATTGGAGTTTTGTGGATAGTGAAAATTAGGTTTACCACCATTATTAAATCGACCGCCCCGACCTTGATACCTTCCACGACCTCGACCTCGAATTTGGCCAGATGTAATGTTGCGTGGATTGAAAGCAGAGCCTGGAGAAGCCATCGTAGCAGAGTTAATAGTGGAATTTGTGTCTTGAAGTTGCAAAATAGACTGTTCTTCTGCTTTGAGGAGAGCATGAAGTTCTTCATCAGAGATAGGTTGAGATCGAGTGCGTAATGAAGTTTTGAAGGCACTCTAAGAAGCAGGGAGGCCATTGAGAGTATAGATGAGGATGTCTTCATCATCAACTGTGATTGAGACAGCAGCAAGACTGTCGCGAGCTTCTTTGATCTTCTGAATGTATATATCAATAGAGTCAGAGCCTTTGGATATGGTTTGGAGGTTGGTCTTCAGCTGAAGTATGTTAGATATAGAATTAGAAGAGAAGCGTTTTTCTAGGGCAAGCCAGACATCTCTGGAATTTGTGTGGCCTACAACATGTGGGAGAGCTGTGACAAATAGTGTAGCACTGATCAAGGTCAAAAGAGCTTGATCCATTGAGATCCATTGTTGGAATGATGGATTTTCTTGAGTTGTGCCTTCAATTAACTTTGAAGGTGATGTATTTGATCCATCTATGAAGCCAAAAAGTGAATGAGCTTTAAGAAGTGAAGTTATTTGATAGCGCCATGGAACATAATTGGAAGAGTCCAGACGAATTGAGATGAGATTACATATGTTTGATAGCAAATAAATTGGTGAGTATGGAGATGAGTTGGTAGAAGCCGCCATTGATGAGTTTGTCTGAGAATTCAGAGAAGAAGAAGACTCTGTACTCATTGGATCATAGGACGATGGTCCTTTTCTTGCTCTGATACCATGAAAGCTATCTTTCTCATTAAAATACCAAGTGCGTATCAACAGATTACATATATATATACCATATGACTTGGGACCAATTAGTTACAACTGAATATGGTTACAGAACTAATTGTTGTTATGAGCGGTGCTTGTGTGTGGTAGGTGCACTAAGAGTTTGTGTGGACTTGTCTTTATCTGCTGTTGTAGAGACTTGGTTAATACCCCCCCACCCCCACACATACAGGTAACTCACATATTGCACTGCCTTTCATTTTCACGTGAAAATGTACCAAGCACGTAGGTGATTTGCATTGTTGCAGCATGTATTGTCAAACATTTAGCCTTTGTATGTTCGTTTGCGTTGGCATAACTGACAAATAATTAATGTATGTAGATTAAGAAAACATACATGTGAGCAAGAATTGTGCGATACGAATTTTATTACTCCCCACTCTTTTTTTTAATGGGTAAATAATACATTGATTGATATGTAAGACTTGCATGTGGTTCATTGTAAGTTAATAAAGTAACTGTCAATGCATGATTGATAATTTAATGTTACTTTTAGTTAAAAGAAATATAGCTACACAATTATTACAATTAATATTAGTATACAACAGTACCTGAGCTCGAAAGTGGTGCTAGAATCCGAGAAATAAACTATTCCGGTGAGCTGGACGACATCCATACCATTAAGGAAGCGGAATGGCACGCCTTCAGCACTTGTGGCTAGTTTGGTCGCAAGCCCTCCAGCTGGTCCTACTACATGGAGACCAAGATAAGAATCTACAATATAGAGATCCCGAGTTATGGTGTTGAAGCTAAAACCGATCGGTCTACCACATATGGGCCCCAAATCTGGATCCGTTGTGCCATCACAAAATTGCTTGGTCCTGAAAAATATGATACGTATCAAATAAACTAAGAAAAATTGTAACACCGCATCTTTATGCATATTTTTTGTTCCTCAAATATCAAGTACGAGACATCTTTATCGTATATATGTCATAGTCTTTATATCTTTTATGTGTCCCTATTATTTTCAGGTTGTGAGTATGTCTCTTAAGCCACTTGTTATTAAGACATATAAAATAAATAGTTATTCGAAACAAAAATAAATAAAAAACATTTTTACTGCTTAGAAGTTTTTAGTTTTTGTTTTGAGTAAATTAGCCATTTGACTCCGGAACTATTAAGATATTTCCAAATTGGTAAGTGAAATATCAAAATTGTCAAGTAAAACCATAAAATAACCAAACCGATTTAACAAAACCTTTCGGTTACCATGAGCTATTAACTCGGACGGAATAAGGTATGTCGTGAAAAAATAATAACAAAAAAATATTCAAATGGGTTTGCAAAGAATCTATACGAAAATGGATTTTTTTTCAAGAAATTTGATTTGTTTTTTTCGGTGGTGGTTTCATTTTTCGATGGTGCAGGTGGTGGTTGTTGGGGAATATAGGTCGTTCAGATGGTTGTTTGATGTGGGTAGTGGCGGTGGTGGTTGATGGGGTAGTGTGTAGAAATGATTTTGTTGTAAACAACAAAAAACTGCAAGGGGCACATCAAAATAAATGTTGGGGAAGGGGTTTGCAGGTGAGGCGAGGTGACGTGAGGATGGTGGCATAGGGTTCTGCCAAAGAAGGAACTATGGGTGTGGAGCAGTGGCAGAGCCAGAAATAAAAGTTGGCCTAGGCACGTTACGAAATTTACGGGGGTTCGTGGGCGGTAGCCCCCGAATTTTTTTTTGGAGTAGTACTTATAAAAATCTTTTAACTGCATAAAAATTAACATATAAATAGATGAATTACAATGCTTTAAAAAATAAAACATCATTACAAAATGATACTAATGTAAGTTCATACAAAACTAGATAGTTGTCATTACATTCTACAAAATTCCTCTACGATTTTTCATTTTCTGAAAACGATTCACGATTACATCATTGGAAATTACATCAAACACATCCTTTTCAATGTATGCTATGCAAGTATCACTCAACCAAGCATCCCCCATGCGGTTTCGGAGATCGGTCTTGATGATATTCATAGCGGAGAAGGCCTTTCAACTGAAGCAGTAGAAACCGGAAGAATTAATGACAATTTCAAAAGCCTGTAGACCAGTCCATATGCTAGATGTTTTCCTTTCCCAACCATCTTCTTATCCAATCCACTTATTCCCTCCTCTTCATCAAAGTTCCTATTTGACTTAACATCAAATTCAAAATCCATAAGTTCATCCCGAAGTTCAATACGTTCTTCCTTCGTGAAATCTTCAGTATAAAACTCAGAGAGACGAACCAACAAATTTACATCAAAAGCAGCAAATTGAAATTTAGGATCAAATGCGGTCATACATATAAGCAATTGAGAATTCACCTCATCAAAACGGTGGTTAAGTTCAACAAGTTGCTTACACATTGGTAAAATATGTCCACTTTATAATGATGTAAATTTGTTACCACTGGACCTCTCCTTACCCTCCCTAAAAGACAAAAATTATCTTCCATGTTGGGAACCACAATCTCATATTTAGTACAAAAGGAAGATACTTCCAACAATAAATTACCCCACCCCTCATCCCTCATTGTTTGGAAACGACCCTTAGCAACTCTCACACAATCCATTGCATTTACAATATCTTGATCCTTCTTTTGCAATAACTTAGAAAGTATATTAGTTATTGAAAGTACATTCTTTATCAAATGCATATTGAAGACAAAATCAGAAGTTTGCATCTTCATTTGCAAGGCCATTGCTTCACCTCTTCTATCCGTACCATTATCTCCCAATTCATCCAAAAACATCCACGACCACTACACCAAAATGGGCAAATTGTCACCTTTCAGCCGGCCAGCCTTGTCAAAGTCATTGACCATGACAAAAAACACGTGTTTTATGTCACGGTCATTGACCTTGACACGACCGTGACAAAGAATTGTCACGGTCAATAACCGTGACAAGTCCGTGACAAATTTACTTGTCACGGACTTGTCACGGTCATTGACCGTGACAATTATTTAAATACTTGTCACGGTCAATGACCTTGACACGACCGTGACAATGTTTGCAGCAAAAATCCTATCCCCCTTCTTTTTTCCCTACCGCCGTTTCCTCCCTCTCTCTCTCTCGACGCTGCTCTCTCTCTCTCTCTCTCTACTTTCAGGTCGATTTTCTCCCTCTCTCTCTCTCTCTCTCTCTTCCATTTATATATATGTTTGTGTGTATATATATGTGTGTATGTGTATATATATATGTGTGTATGTGTGTATATATATAAAAATGTAAATGTAAATAATATCAAAAAATAATATTAAAAAATGTAAATGTAAATAATATCCAAAAATGTAAATGTAAATAATATCCAAAAATAATATCCAAAAATGTAAATGTAAATAATATCCAAAAATATTGGATAACAATTTATTTTCATTCAAAATAAATAATTGATAATAGTTGGATAATAATTGGATAATAATTGATATTTTCATTCAAAATAAATATTTCATTCAAAAATATTTGATAATAATTGATATTTTCATTTAAATTGATAATAATTTTATTCATGAAATTAATTAAATTAGGTAAAACCCTAGATAATTTTTTAACAGAATTTGATAATATTATATAAAGTTTAGTAAATTCACAAAATGTTGCCAATTGTATGTTTTTAGGAATATTATTAGTTACTTTCGTGCCCAACTATGTAGAATCCATACACACGCATGTTGTTAGAAAGTCTTAAATTTAATTCTCACTTTCATTTGTAGAATCTCTGTACTTGGTTGGATTTATCCCTTTATGATAATGAAATTTATGCTCCAATTATAATTATCTCATGTCATAATTTTATTGATAAACAATAAATGTAGTTGTCACGGTCGTGGTGGGGGGAGGGGGTGGGGGTGGGGTGGTGGGGGTGGGGTGTGTGTGTGTGTGTGTGTGTGTGTGCGTAGGTGTGTGCGTGTGTGCGTGGCGGGGGGAGGGGGTGGGGTATGTGTATATGTGTGTGTATGGTGGTGTGTGGTGGGGGAGGGGGGGTAGTGGGGGTGGGGTGTGGTGGGGGACGGGGGTAGTGGGGGTGGGGTGTGGTGTGGTGTGGGGAGGGGAGGGGTGGGGGTGGAATTTTCGGGGGAAAAATATGATAATATTTTGTTATAATTTGTGGGGGGAGGGGTGGGGGGAGGGTGTGTGCGTAGGTGTGTACGTGTGTGCGTGGAGGGGGGAGGGGGTGGGGTATGTGTATATATGTGTGTATGGTGGTGTGTGGTGGGGGAGGGGGGTAGTGGGGGTGGGGTGTGGTGGGGGACAGGGGTAGTGGGGGTGGGGTGTGGTGGGGGGAGGGGGTGGGGGTGGAATTTTCTAACTAAAAATATGATAATATTTTGTTATAATTTGTGGGGGGAGGGGGTGGGGGTGGGGTGTGTGTGTGTGTGCGTAGGTGTGTGCGTGTGTGCGTGGCGGGTGGGGTAGGGGTGTGTGTATGTGTACTATTAAGATTTTTTTTTATCTGTAATAATAACATTTTTTTACAGCAAAAATGTCTCCTTCAGATATTAAGGCGAAGATGATGATGTTGTTTATGATGATGTCGTCTGGGTTCGGTGGTAGCGGAGGCGACGATGGCTCCTCCGCCCCTAGGCTCCCCAAATATGGAAAATTTGGGATTACAGTCGAGAACAAGTCGGGGCTATTAGCGAGATCCCTCGAGCTGCTAAAGACGGTCATCGGCCCAGGGTTTATGAGTTGGAAGGAGGTGCCATATGAGCTCAAGTTAGCTGTTTGGGCGGCACTACAGGTAATATATTTATATTTATATTTATATGAATATTTCAATTTCAATTTCAATTTCAATTTCAATTTCAATTTCATATTTATATTTATATTTATATTTATATTTATATTTATATTTATTCGCAACTAACATTGTATTTGTTGGACAATAACAATTCAACTTGGATCCAAAGCTACGCGATTCCGTCTTGGAGCAGTTGAGGGAGCAACGCAAGACGTGGAAGAAAAATATGCGGACACGGTACTTTGGGAAAACACGAGAGTCCATTATACAATGGCGCGGATCCGTCCCGCCCAAAGAGCCGATCTCATTGGCACAATGGAAAAAGTTCATTGACAATGAGATCGAGGATCGACAATTGGCATCTCGCCAATCGAGGAGGGAAAATCGGGCAAAAAAGACGGACATGCGCTACTCCGGCCGGACCTCTTACGCTGAGGTGGAGCATAGGATGCAGGTAAGATTTAATTTATCTATAACTACAGAAATATATTATTCTTCATTATTTTACTTTGTGGCCGATACTAATTTTACTTTACTTTATTTTATTTCAGGGGGTAGGGAGTGGGCCAGGGGGTAAGCCACATAGGCTCGATACTTATGTGGCTCTTCGGACGAAGAAGGGGAAGGACAAGGAGGTGTCCCCGAGCGTCGCGGCCACGATTGTAAGTAATCCGATAGTTTAATTATTGTTAATTACGTTATAATTTTTTAGTTTACTTATTTTAACAATCATGTGCTTTTTGTCATTTCAGGCAAAGCTTAAGGAAGTGCATGAGTCGCAGTCTGATGCCGACAAGGCATCTTTGTCCACAGACGCACTCAGCCAAGTGCTTGGCTCTGATCGCAAGGGGAGGACAAGGGGAGTGAGCTCGCGGGTGGCCAAATCTAGGATCATCGGATTGGAGACGAGCGACACCGGGTTGGCTCGAACGGTGGATTCACACGACGCGAAGCTGTCCCGTTTGGAGGCGACGGTCCAAGATATGTACGCATTCATGAAGCGTACGTTGGGTGGAGACCGTAAAGGGAAAGGGAAAGGGAAGGAGAAGGCGGTGGAGGAGGAGGTGCGGGAGGACGAGGCGCGGGATGACGAGGATGTGGACCTCGCTTCTTCATCACCGACACGTTCGTACTTCGATGATCCACTTCCCTATTTGGCGCCCTTCAACAGACCATTGTCGACACTTGGTTGGCCGAGCGTGTTCATATTGGACGTATTTGATGGCCAGCAGATAGGGCGGTGGTTGAGGGACCCGAATATCGTCGAGGGTGGAATAGTCCATGGACGTGTGCTTCAAGAGATGGAGTCCAGGGTGCTCGTCACGCATGTCATACCCGGGAAGGAGAACTCCCTATTGTGGTTGCGTGAACAATGCGACACGACGTATATTATTGAGTGCGTCAATTCGTATGTCGTGTGGCCTACTCACCTCCTCAGTTTTATCCAAGACATGTAGTAACATTATTTTTAAGTTTGTCCATTTTAATTATATTTGGATTATATCGTCATGTATATTATTTCTATTTTGAATATTTGGATTATATCGTCATGAATATATATTTACATTATCTTTAGTTTGTGTTGGATATATGATGTTTGGAACAGGTACAACGTTGCTATAACAGGTACAAATATACTGCTGGGCAGTGGCAGTGGCCATACTGCCCAGCAGATTTTTTTTAAATTCTTCCCAGAATTGTCACGGTCATTGGCCGTGACACGTCCGTGACAAAATTGTCAGGGACGTGTCACGGTCAATGACCGTGACAATTCTGGGCAAGAAGGGTCACAGCTTTGTCACGGCTTATAACCGTGACAAGCGTGTCACGGTCATTGACCGCGACATGACCGTGACTCAAAACGCGAGTTTTGTGTCAAGGTCAATGACCGTGACACGACCGTGACAAAAAAAGTTGTCTCTCCTCGAAATGTCACGGTCATTGACCTTGACAAGTTGGATTTGTCAAGGTCAATGACCTTGACAAATGGGCAGATTTGGTGTAGTGGACGGACCCAAACATAACCATCAAATTAATCAAAGTCCCATAATATGAATTCCATCGTGTATCGGCTGGTCGTTTCATGGAAGTTTCTTGATTTAACCCTCTACCACTTGATGTCTCACCGAGTTCTAACTGACTGAAAATTCGCTTAACCTCTTTCTCTCGAAAAATGTCTCGTCGCTTACATGATGCACTAGACATATTCACTATCATATTCACACTAAAAAAGAACTCATCAATGTGCTTAAGATCTTTTGCGACTTTTACTAGTGCTAATTGAAGTTGGTGTGCAAAACAGTGTACATAGTATGCCGACTTGTTCTCCTTCAAAATAAGTGATTTTAGCCCGTTATATGTCCCTTGCATATTACTTGCCCCATCATATCCTTGACCCCGCAGATTTTTTATACTTAAGTTGTGTTTGTTGAAAAATTGATCTAGTGAGGACTTTAATGACAAAGACGTAGTGTCAGGAACATGGACCATGCCCATAAATCTTTCAATCACAAAACCCCTCTTATCCACATAACGCACAACAATAGCCATTTGTTCTTTAATCGACACGTCTCGTGCTTCATCAACTAATATCGCAAATAAATCCTCCCCAAGATCATTTAATATTTCTTTAATAACCACATTAGCAATTGCATTTACAACATTTTTTTGAATATCAGGAGATATCAATTTTAAATTTTTAGGAGCATTGTTAAGTACAACATTATTAACAAATGCCTCCCTACGAGCAAGAAATTCCAGGAGTTCAAGAAAGTTACCTTTATTCCTCGAGTTTTCTGATTCATCATGAGAACGGAAAGATAACCCTTGCCTCAACAAAAATCGAACCACATCAATTGTGACAACTAACCTTCGGTGGTACTCAACTCGACACTCCTTCGATTGCTTATGAATTATTGTCTCAACATGTTGATCTTGATTCATCAAATTCTGACTCTTCATGTACGCCGTGTGATGACCAATACTACTAGCATGCTCATTTAGCCTCCGTTTGCACTTCCAATTACTAAATCCACCCCTAACAAATACATCACTTTTATTTCTATCAGGAAACTCATCAAAAAATAAGTAACAAACCAAACAAAAAGCGGAGTTCTCCTTCACACTATATTCCAACCAAGTAGGAAATTCAGCAAACCAATCAGTGTTGAAACGACGAACTTTGTTTCCAATATTTATTTTAGGAAATGTAAGCGAATATGGTTGGCAAGGACCCAATTGCAAGTATGATCGTCTAATAATATCTTGATCATTAACATCATAATCTGTAATGCGCGGCCGTAAAATAGGATCGGAGGGAAGATTTGACAAGTCAATACTAATGCGGCTTCGAATGATTCTATATGCGCTAGGGTTGTTTTGAACAACATTGGTATCAGATGGAGTGGATACTGGCGCTTCGACTGAGTCTTCACGAGCCCTTTTAAAAAATCTCTCCATTTCTGAATAAATAAAATTCAACAACATTTTCAGAATAACATATTTATACAAAAAAAATCCAACAACTTCATCAAAATGTTTATTAACAACTAAAAATTAACAACAAAAAGCATACCCAAACATACCCAAACATTTCTATTAAAAAACATACCCAAACATTTTCATAATAAAATTCAACAACAATTTCAGAATAACATATTTATACAAAAAAATTCAACAACTTCATCAAAATGTTTATTAACAACTAAAAATTAACAACAAAAAACATACCCAAACATTTCTATTAAAAAACATACCCAAACATTTTCAGAATAAAATTCAACAACAATTTCAGAATAACATATTTATACAAAAAAAATTCAACAACTTCATCAAAATGTTTATTAACAACTAAAAATTAAAAACAAAAAACATACCCAAACATATCCAAACATTTCTATTAAAAAACATACCCAAACATTTCTATTAAAAAACATACCCAAATATTTTCAGAATAAAATTCAACAACAATTTCAGAATAACATATTTATACAAAAAAAATTCAACAACTTCATCAAAATGTTTATTAACAACTAAAAATTAACAACAAAAAATATACCCAAACATATCCAAAAATTTCTATTAAAAAACATACCCAAACATACCCAAACATTTCTATTAAAAAACATACCCAAATATTTTCAGAATAAAATTCAACAACAATTTCAGAATAACATATTTATACAAAAAAAATTCAACAACTTCATCAAAATGTTTATTAACAACTAAAAATTAACAACAAAAAACATATCCAAAAATTTCTATTAAAAAACATACCCAAACATTTCTATTAAAAAGCATACCCAAACATTTTCAGAATAAAATTCAACAATATTTTCAGAATAACATATTTATACAAAAAAAATCCAACAACTTCATCAAAATGTTTATTAGCAACTAAAAATTAATAACAAAAAACATACCCAAACATACCCAAACATACCCAAACATTTCTATTAAAAAACACACCCAACAATCAGCATCAACAGCTACCAAAATCAGCAGCAATAACTGTCAAAAATGCCAATGAAGATGCTAAAAACAGGAGGAAGAATGGAGTCTCTCTAGGGAAGAGACGGAAGAGAGAGAAAGACTAAGGAGTGGGTAAGTTTGGTTTGCTTTTAATTTAAGGACCATCCGTATTTTTTAGGTTTGAAAGATTTTGTTATTTTTAAAATTGCCCCAATATCTTTAAAAATTTATAAATCATACCTGTACAAAAAAAAAAAAAGTGACCTTTGCTGGCCTGGGCAAGTGCCCTGGTCATAAGCACAGTCCCTCCGCCACTGGTGTGGACGGAAGAATTGTCCGGAAAAGAAAATGAAGATGGTGAGGGTATTGTGTGATACGATTGTTTGAAAGTAAATTACTCATAACCCATTTTAAAAAAAAAACTTTATTATTATTTTCTCTCCATAATAGGTCATGTGCTTGGAGATAACTTATTCCATCCAAGTTAACAACTCAAGGTAACCAAAGGATTTCGTTAGATCCATTTCGTTAGTTTGAGGTCTTATTTAAAACATTCGATAGTTCGGGAATCATTTTGGAAGGGACAAATATGTAATTTACTCTTTTTGTTGTTGTTAAAATTAATCCAAGTTTGCAGGTAAACAACATCCTAGCGTTTTGAATCTCAATGATCTACATGCTAGTATGATGATCTTAACAATTTATCTAAATAAAAAACTTAAGATATAGTACGCAATATTACTAGAAGAAACTACACTTGTTTATATCATTTAATCATTATAAATGACATGAATCAATCTCAACAGTTTAGCTTCAATTGAACGATCTATATTGGAAAAATAATAAAAAGTTCTAACTACCTTATAGGGGAAGTGGTGGCAAAATCTGTAAAGCCAATATTGGAACCTTGCCACTTAAGAATTCTACCATCAGTGACAACTATGTAAGGCCCTCCACCCAATGGATCAAAGGCAACAGACTCGGGACCACCAAGTGTTGAAGGGAGTTTGATCTTGCTAAAAGATAAAGATTGAACAGGGAAATGGGAAAGCCCAAAACCAAGAAAAATGAAAACAAATAAAACTGAAAGCATAGTCATTGTTGTGAATTCAACAAAACCATATATCGTTGGATGATACAGCCAAAGTTATCTGTTAAAGGTAGTTATAGGCAAGGGCGGAGCTAGGGGTGGGCAGACCAGGGCTATAGCCCACCCCACCTCCAAAACTAGAAAAGTCTTAATAGGCATTCTCCAGCTCAACACACTTGATATTGAACATTAACCCACCCCATCTCAGCACACTCATTTTTTTTATTTTTCTCTTTGTGAATCTATGGTTGTACCACAAAGACAAGACTACAGCAGTTGAGTACATCCACTGTCAATATTTGATCAAACAGTTTAAAATGTCACACAAAGGCCATTGAATCATTACACCAAATTCCCTTATTGAGCTCTTCTGTTGCAATCTTGGTTTTCCTTGTTGGGTGATTTAATTTTGAGATTTCCCTTTCTTTTTGCAACATTATGATCAATTTGTCAACCACCTTTGGCTATGAGTATATTAAATAAAATTCTACAAACTGTTGCAAATTATTTTATATTTGTAACAGTGGTGCAAAAAAATGATAAATTGATTTTTCACATATTTGAAATTAAATGTTTCTTCATTTGAATTTTATGAATAAATGAACATGTTAGAATTAGGCAATTGTGAACAAAAATAGTGAATAAGACTAAATGTCACATAGGTGAAATCATATTTCACCTCTTTACTTTTGGGCGCTTTAAAAGGTTTTCACCGTAAGCCAAATACATAACATAATTTTTTACAAGGTTGACATGATAATTAGCCTACCCCTATATGAAATCTTGGCTCCGCCAGGCAGATGGAGCTGCAGGTTTTCAGGATCTTCCCATACTGCACACTTCACATCCAAACCCATCAACACATATAGACAATAGTTTGTTTCTCATCTCTTTGACTCAACAATTATAAATTTTTTTACGATATCCATTATAGACAATGGTTTCATCCGTTTCTTTTTTTATTAACAGAACATACTACATGTAGTAATGCAACCACGCTTCTTTTTCAGTAACATTTCGTCGTTGCATTAATCTAAAAACATTGTTTGAAAGTTGAAACCAATACTCACGTGTGAACCCAAATTATTAAACAATATATCAGCATTCGCAACTAGTATCCCCATTTATTTATTGATCATAGAACATTCACGTAAATTTTCTATTGGCAAGCTATACGCCAATAACATTTAAGGAGTTTTCCATTTTAATCATATTGACTAGTATGCAAATTGAGTGAAATATCCTTTTCTTTTGAATCACTTTGAAAAGAGTAGTGATATTCTTACCCGGTGATAGTACCGGTACCGCTTTATTTGATTGTATATTGATGGGACCTACAGCATTCCCTGACGGGACTCACATCATAGTACAAACAAATAAAGCGGTACCGGTACTAAACCGCTACTATCATCCGGCGTGTCTAACATTTTCCATTTGAAAATGATGTGTGTCAATATAGTTCTTTCAGCTTTAATGTCCCCCACATATATGCATCTATCAAAATAATTCATGTACATATATACCTATGCCCTGTAAATTAATTCATACCTGTCCTATAAATTAGGGAGACAAACTAATTCTAAAATTACTCAAGAAAAAGGTTGACTTTTTAATTGTAAACCAAATTGTTATTTATAATCATTAAGGGAGTTATAATAAATCGTGCTCCGATTCAGAAGAAAACTAATCACAAAAATATAATCCTGCTTAGCTGTGATCCAATTTTCTTTCAATTCATATTCCAAAGCCTAAACATAAGAACACTAAAAATAAAGAAATACATAAAAATCCAAGGCTCCTTTGCAAGCTGTAAAACGCAAGATCACTGGAATGAAGTAATAAAACGACACTCATACGATATAGTGGTACACCACAAAATCCCTACAATAACTTGGAGTCTTCATTCTATTTTATTTCTATACGATGATCAGCTTTTCCTCTCAATGCAAAATAACCAACTTACTCCTATGTTGATTTTCTTCCGCGGTCAAGTAGAAAAAATACTTCCCAAAGAATTTTTCTAAGATTTTTTCCCTAGTTATTATTTCGATGGCCAAATTGCCCAAATAAAATTAGCCCCTACCCTTCAAGGAAAAAAGGAGATAAGAAATTGTCCAACGACTAATCTTCTTCATAAAAAGGGCATTATTATGTCATAACAAAATAGTCCCCCCCCCCCCCCCCCCCCTTTCCGACAGGTTAGGCCTTTAACAGTTCAACTACAAAATATGTCAACATAAACAAAGTGAATTGTAGAATTTGGCAACGAAGTCCTTTAAAAATCTTTTTATTAGTAGTAGTATTGTTTTTTTTTTTTTTTTTTGTGATGACTCGGCATATCAATGCCTTTTTGAAAACCTACCTACTCCACAATGGCGTGTGTAAACCTCCTATTCACAAAAACCGTGACATACATTACTTTTTATTACTATTGTGTTGCTCAAAAAATACTGAAATCATATAAAATTCACTCAACATTATAAACTCACAGGCATGGGATACTTTGTGAAGAAAAACGGGAGGAACCTTCTGCCACATATCATTACAAACTTCAACGTGATGCCTAATCAAGACAACCGGAGCTTTAAGTAAATCCTCACCATCCAAAAAAAATCCCTTTACATGCGATAAACAGGGCAACAGAGTGAGCCAAAATAAAAAGTGAATGCCGAAGAAGATGAATCAATAATCATAAGTAGAGTTCGTGTTATGCATACAATAATGCGTCCTTCAATGATGGGTGCATCCATGTTAAACAGACTTGAAGTTGAAAGGAGGGGAGAGAGAGATTAGGATTTGAATCGTTGGGTGATGGATCCGTTTATGTAGAAGCTGGATGGGTTTCATATTTGATAGCAGATGAATTTGCTATAAATGCTTTATATCTACAATGGATTAATGGATGCTTGCAAACATGGTAGAATTCGAATGGTTGCTTAGAGATGTAGAAGATTAATGAAGGCTTGGAGCGTTAATTAAATAATACCATAATTATCATTGGCCACGTGGCTCGTAGTATATGCGACAAATGTCATCATCGTGTTTCGCTGTCAACACACGATACATGGCCGAATTTATCACAATTTTATTTTTTGTTGTTGTTGTGTATTTTTTCACATAATATAAAATGATGTTCGACTTCACATACTTAGTAATGGGTGTTGTATTTTAAAATGGCCCAAAAGAATAAATTTCATTATCAAAGTCATAACAAAATTCACAATAAATAACTACAATTAAGTTTAAAAGGAAAAAATAAATCATAGCAGAAAATAATTTACTAATACTAAAGAAAAATCAAACTTCCATGGGAGGTAATATTTACGCTAAGACGGTGAAGGCCAATATTGCCACCCAGACTAAGAAAAGCATTATCAGATATTATAAGTCAGTAAAAATTGAGGATCCAACCAAAAGATAATGGTTAATGCAAGGTCATCATCTAAAATGAATTATTTTCAACAAATTATGAATTATTACGTATAAAATCATGAAGCCGTTTTTACGTAAAAATTGACTTTTCATTTGATTTATAAATCATATTTCAATGAAAAATAATCGTAGCTCAAATCGGGCTAAGATTGAGAAGGGCAACAATCTACAATCCTTATGTCGAAAGATTTATTTTGATAAGAATACAATCCACAACAATATTGAGTTATTCTTCAATGAGCCCTAGAACCCAATAACTGATCTTCTAATTATAGAAAACATGAATCTGTAACGATTTAGAGATATATAGTAAATGCTAAGGCTAACAAAAGGCTTACATGACAAAAATTACGGCACCAATGCAGGGATAATGGGAGATTTTCAGTGGCCATCATGATGAGTGCTCATCCACACTAGAAACCCTATCACAATCACAACTAATAGCTACATAATAAAGAGTCAAAAGTAGAGAGTTATCCAATATTTCATTGTGGTGGCTAAAGAATATACAAATGAAAGGGAAAAAGGTCTTACTCATTCACAAAAACTCATCTTTAAGAAAAAACAACCCACATCGGCGACCACCTATCCTAACAGGCAACTTACACCACACACCCCTTGGTGACCTCATAGACAACCTACACGATACCCCACCAGCGAGGACCACCACCAACCCAACTTTAAACCCCACTGCCATCTCGCTCGTTGTTGCCATTTATATATTTATCTGTCTCTACACACACATATACACTAAAACCTAATGCATATCTTATGGCTATATATAACGAAATCAAATCGATTTGATAAAAGTTGAATGAAAATTCGATAAAAATGATGGAATCTCCCTGGCTTGGTTAGGGTGTAGAAACTTTCGAAGGAGGTGGATCTGTATGGGTTGAAGGTAGAGGGGTTGACTTGGATGAATGTGGTGGGATATTTACACGATTGGTAAGAGAGAAAAGTGGTAAATATAGTCATTTAGTCTTCCAAGAGAGAATTACAAAAGCCATTGCTTGCGGAATAACTCGAGTAACATGGAATTCATTTATGATATGCCACATGGCGAGTTAAAGTGTTTTCAGACTAAAATTTTATATATATTCATAGATTAGTATTTTTTTTAGCTCTAGTTTAATTATATATTTTTTTAGTACTATGGTTTATCACTCCTTATGTTCTCCTATACACCAACTTAACACTCCACTTTTACAAAAAAAATCTATGTACATCATAAAATTCCAAGTGAAAATTACAATTTTTTTCAAAAAAAAAATCCACAATACTTTGCAAAATTTATTCTCTACATTACTAAAAATTGGGTTTACATTAAATAGGAAAGACCTTAGTGCCTTAAAAATATGTTAGTGGACTAAAGGCTAAAATAATTACCGATCAAGAAGTTAAGTCAGAAAAGCATAACATTCATTGGTGTCGGGGTTGTAAATTCGTTATCGTGGATTTTATATATATATATGTGTGTGTGTGTGTGTGACACCCCATTAATTAAATACCGGGCGATCACTCATTTATTAAATTAAAATCAAGGTGAACAGTTGGTTCATTCTTAGCATCACTGTCGTAAAAATAATTTTTCCAAATTAACACCCTAATTAATTAAGCTAAGTGTCAAAACCATTTACAACATTACTAACCAATTTTATTTTTAAAGAAAAATTATTTATTTAATTAGTAACAACATTTTCAATAAGTAAGAATCATACCACAATTATCCTGGAACATAATCTAATTAATTTAAACATTTAACATTCAAAATCCCAACATTTAAAACTTAATGTAAAAACATACATACTGAATAAATCTCAAAGTAACAGTACTAGAAATAACTGAAATACAAATGTCCCAACAAAACAGATAAATAGTGGAAAGGTGACACATGCCCAATAAGGAGAATGATAGAAGCGGAATCAAGTGAATGAAATCGTCTAAGCAAGTGGCCTGCAACTCTCACCTAAGCTGCAGCACGCTTCTTCCAAGGGATCCTAAGCAAGACGCCCCTGTGGCTGGGCACCTGTAATATATACATATATATATACAAGGGAGAAAGAGAAATAGAAACGGGTCAGAGCCCGATAGTGTGTTTGATTTAAAATTCGTTTAGCACGTACTTAAATTGATACAGGCCAATGCAACAACATATTAGTGCGACACTCTCTTGAGAAATTCTCGCCTCTCTTCTAATGTGCACGCCTATCGCACTAACCTTCCCAACGGATTATCTCGTCATATAACCCTATCTTTTCCCAATGATTAAACTTATCTTAGGTTATTCGCAGGATTTAAAATTGAACGATACAATTGTTTGAAATGAATATTTCAATTAGTATCCAAAATTATCGTTTTAACTTTATTAATTTATAAAGTTTTCCAGTGTCATTTTATACTATCTCAAAACAAGTATCACAATTTGAGTCATCAACCATGTCCTACATAACAAATCACAGTAGGCAGTTCCAGATTCCAGAATTTCATATATATATATATATATATTTTACTACTCGTACAATATATATATTACAATAGCACCCCAAATAAACTATGGTGCGGGCATACTCTACTATCCAAAGCCCCATATCACTCATATTAAGGGGAATACAAATTCGGAATCACTCTCGAATTGTATTAACACATACACAAACAATATTGAGGCGAAGCATAGATTCCAAGACTCTAAGAGGATGGCACATACCTGCGTCTCTTAGGACCGTCTGAACTATCAAATCGATAGCTTGTACCAAGGATATCTATCTCCTACGGTACGAGTCAATATCCCCCATAAGGCAACATAGGATAAGATAGTCCCAGCGCGGTAACCTCGGGATATCAAGTAGCGTGGGTATGATTTTCACACATAGATAGTATATGCATACACAATCATATAACTATACTAATATTAACATATCAATATTAGGTATATCTCAAATCCCATAGTTACGACATTTATCCTTATTTTCACATTATTAGTATCGCGTATAAGGGTTCGTCTCTAACCTTAATTCGAAGGATTCTTCCAACTTATCACGTAACTCACATGGACTCTATCCTCCCAAGTATAAAATTCAGTAGGTGTCCTTTTTATGTTCCAACGTAACTCTCTTTGGGATCTCTCCCTTTAATACATAAATTCATTGACCCTTAAGTAATTATCCCCAAAAATACAATTCTCGTCTCATATTAAAAGTCCCAAAATTATTCATATGTCCTACTGATCTTCCCTATCTCCCAAAATACTTTATTAAGGATGTCTAAGAATTATTTCACATTAAATTGAATTTTAACTAATTAATAAGGGGGAACATGAGTCTGCCAGGAGGGGTCGATCGATCGAGGTCTGGGGCTCGATCGATCGAACCTTCGATCGATCGAAGCTCTGGGCTCGATCGATCGATCAAGCAGGTCTGCGAAATCTGCAGAATTGCACTTATGGGTTTCATCTTCTAACTTACACCAAATCCATATTTTACAATCCCAAACGTCTCAAAATTTGTACTACTAACATCCTAACATGATATTGTACATTTCCTACGTAAAGCATGTCAATTTACATCACTAAACATGGATTAATCATGCCAAAATTCATTTAAAAATTCAAGAACCCTAGAAATCTCTAAATCATGGTTCCAATCTGTTTTTCCCCGAAATTTCCTTCTTATACTACATTAAAATTTCGTGGATTATTCTTCTACATCACCAATAATTTCCAGAATAAGGTTTAAGTCATCACTACATGCAAATTCCTATCACAATTTAGGTTTTCTTCAATGTAATTCATCCCTAATCATTCCTAAACTAATATGAAGGATGCACCAACGAAATAAGCAAGATAAACACTTGCCTGGGATTTTTGGTATTCTGATTTGTAGATGATTTTGGTGTGGTTGCGTTCCCCGTCGCGCGATCTACGCGTTGGTGGTGGTGGCGGTGCAAACGGATGGATTTTGGCCTTGGATTTGCCTTGAGAGCTATCTCCTTCCTCTCCTATGGCCGTCACTTGTCTTTGGTTGTTCTAACCCTAGAAGGAAACCTTAGACATCTGATATAACCCTCAGAATTTCGTGGGTTTAATTACTCATAATTGTGAAATGACTAAAATGCCCTCCCGGTTTACTAATTAGGCCTAAAAACGCCCCGAGACCCAAACTAAACCCCCGGGTATACTTTTCTGACTATCTCGACCTTTTCGGACGCGTTGGCGCACTCAAAATGACCATACGAACAACTTATAAAATATTCACTTTTATTTATCAATATTTAGTCCCGACGCGACACGGGCGCATCTCGACTCAAATTTCCAAAATTGTCATTTTATTCACTCGTGACATTCAATATAACCAATATTACATATTTCTTTGCTCATTAGTAATATTCAATAAATTTTCCATAATTACTAACTCTCGTCATGTTAATAATTATAACATCATTAATTTTTGGATTTTTATTAAATAATTAACTCACATTAAATTTAATAAATCCCCAAATTAATATAGCATAAAAATACGGGGTATTACATACTTCCCCCCTAATAACGGAATTTCGTCCCGAAATTCGGGAAATAAGGCATACCTGGTAAGAACAAATCTGGATATCTCTCTCGCATATCGGCCTCGCGCTCCCAAGTGGATTTCTCCACATTGTGGTGCTCCCACTGGACCCGTACAAGTGGAACTATCTCCGACCTCAATCTCCTTTCACTATAGTCTAGGATAGCCACCGGTCTCTCCTCATAAGAGCTGTCAGACTGTAAGTCTATCTCATCTATCGCAATGTGAGTATGGGCCATATCATCCCGAAGGTACCGTCTCAACGACGAGATGTGGAATACATCGTGAATGCGATGTAAATGCTCTGGTAGTCCCAATATGTATGCTACCGGCCCAATCCTCTCGATAATGGGAAATGGTCCCACGTACCTCGGGGCCAATTTCCCTTTCTTCCCGAACCTCATCACTCCTTTCATAGGAGATACACGCAGTAACACTTGGTCCCCCACATTGAACTCCCGAAAGAATCATTTCGCATCGGCGTAGCTCTTCTGCCTGTCCTGGGCTACTCGAATGAGACTCCTAATCATCTCAATCCTCGCGGAGGTTTCCTGAATCACTTCTGGTCCTAGCAACTTGTTATCCCCCACCTCGAGCCAACAAGCTGGGGAACGACAAGGCCTGCCATATAAAGCCTCAAATGGAGCCATGCCAATCGTGAACTGATAAGAATTATTATAAGCAAACTCTACCAGTGGAAGGGGTGGCTCCCAACCTCCTCCAAAATCTAGAACACACATGCGTAGCATATCCTCTAACATCTGATTAGTACGCTCTGTCTGTCCATCTGTCTGTGGGTGGTAATCTGAACTCAACCTCAACTCAGTACCCATAGCCTCTTGAAAGCTTTCCCAAAAATGTGACACGAAAATCTTGTCTTTATCTGACAAAATATTCTGGGGCACCCCATGTAATCTGACAATCTCAGAGATGAACAATTGAGCATACTGACTCGTGGTATAATATGTCCGCACCGGCAGAAAATGAGCCACCTTGGTCAAACGGTCTACAATCACCCAGATGGAGTCATGGCCCCGTTGTGATGTAGGCAACCCTGTAATAAAATCCATGGAAATACTCTCCCACTTCCACGCGGGTATTTCCAATGGATGAAGCAACCCTGACGGTTTCTGATGGTCCACCTTCACCAGCTGGCAGGTAGAACACTTGGACACAAACTTAGCAATGTCCTTCTTCATCCCACTCCACCAGTATTGTCTCCTCATATCCTGGTACATCTTATCTCCTCCAGGATGCACTGCAAATCGGGACCCGTGAGATTAGGTCATCACTGCACGACGCAATTCTGCCCCTTCTGGAACCACCAATCTCCCATTAAACCTCAAACCCCTGTCAGAACTAACAGAATAGGACTCAGTACCTTCAGCTAAAAGTCGTACAATCTGCTCCTGGCAAAACGGGTCTGTGGTCTATGCCTGTATCACCCTCGTAACAATCTCGGGTGCAACTGTCATAACAGATATGAAGGAACGGCCCACTGCGTCCTGGTTACCCAACTCCTTTCACTTCGCTTTCCAGGCATCCGCTACCTCATTTACCGGTCTACAGCTCAACGCATCAGCAACTACGTTAGCCTTTCCCGGATGATACTGTATGTCGAACTGATAGTCCTTCACAAACTCTAACCATCTACGCTGACGCATATTCATCTCTCGCTGAGTGAACATGTACTGCATTGATTTGTGGTCTGTGAACAAGCGGAACTTTTCCCCTAATAAATAGTTTCTCCATATCCTCAATGCAAAGACGACCGCTGCTAACTCCAGGTCATGGGTGGGGTAATTCTTCTCATGCGTCTTAAGCTTGCAGGAGGCAAAAACTATAGCCTTCTCTTCCTGCTGAAGTACTCCCCCAAGTCCCCGTAAAGAGGCATCGGTGTAAACCAGGTACTCCACACCCGGCTTTGGTAAAGCAAGGACTGGTGCTGAAGTAAGCTTGTCTTTCAGTTCGTCGAAAGCCAATTGACAAGCATCATCCCAAACATATGGTACCCCTTTGCGAGTCAGGTTCGTCAATGGACCCGCTATTTTGGAGAATCCCTGAATGAATCTCCTGTAGTATTTGGCTAACCCCAAGAAACTACGCACTTCCATCGGTGTCGTGGGCTGTCCCCACTCCCTCACCGCTGACACTTTACTCGGGTCAACTGCTATCCCCTGTTCAGAAACAACATGCCCCAAGAACTGTACTTCTCGCAACCAGAATCCACACTTCTCGTACTTAGCATACAACTGATGCTCTCGTAGAGTCTAAAGAACCTGCCTCCAGTGCTCGGCATGCTCCTCCTCGGAGTGTGAATATATCAAAATATCATCTATGAAGACGATGACAAACTGATCCAAGAACTCTCTGAATATTCGGTTCATTAAGTCCATGAATACGGCTGGAGCATTTGTGAGACCAAATGGCATCACTCTGAACTCGTAAGACCCATATCTCGTCAAGAAGGCAGTCTTTGAAACATCTTGCTCTCTAATACGTAGCTGATGGTACCCCGACCTCAGATCTATCTTCGAAAAGAAAGTTGCTCCCCTCAGCTGGTCGAACAGATCATCGATTCGAGGCAACGGATATTTATTCCGTATCGTGACCTTGTTCAACTCACGGTAGTCTACACATAACCTCAGTGAACCATCTCTCTTCTTCACAAATAAGACTGGAGCGCCCCAAGGTGAGGTACTCCTGCGAATGAAGCCCTGACCTAACAGTTGCTCTATCTGATCTCGTAACTCTCGCATCTCTGCCGGAGCCATACGGTAAGGAGCGCGTGCTATAGGTCTCATATCTGGCAATAAATCTATGACAAAGTCTATCTCTCGACTGGGGGGTAGGCCTGGTATTTCCTGGAATACATCGGAATACTCACGAACGACTGGGATCGAGTCTAAAGGAATCACAACCTCCTTAGAGGCATCCTCCTCTATATAATACAAATGAGCGGTCGAACCTCCCTCTGGGCGAGGCATCGCCACTACAAACATCTCTTGCCCCGGAATGGCAAAAACAATGCTCCCATCGAAGCAATCAATCATGGCTCTATAAGCTGCGAGCCAATCCATACCGATAATAACATCATGCTCATGCGTATCTAAGACTAACATGTCTGCAGGTAATACCAAGCTACCAATCTCTACCCCCACTCCCCGGTATATATAGAAAATAAGCGACCCACTCCCCAGTGGTGAGTCTACACACGTCACTGTGCTCTCTACTGTGGTTAATAACCATAAGGTCTTCGCATAATATGTAGCTATAAAATAATGCGTTGCCCCAGTAACAAACAAAAATTCGACCCAAAGATCCATGGATAGGAAACATACCCCAATTCGCGGGTGGTGCCTGTGGGGCTGCTGCCTGATGGACATTATAGATATGTCTGTACTGTAACTGCCCCTGCTGCACTGGAACTACTGGAAAGGTTGGTAGGGCTGGTACCTGAGCTGGTGCTGGGAGAGCGACTGGAAAAAGTGGCCCCTGTGGTTCATTACGGGCACCCTGCTGCTGTGGAGCCCTAACACCCTCTGGGCAATCCTGGCGTTTATGGCCATGCGTGCCACACACAAAACATCGGCCTCTGAAGTTACTCCCCCTCTGACCCTGTTGCTGTCGGTGTCGGCCTTGCTGACTTGGGACTTTATTCCTCTTTCGAAACTGCTTCACTTTACCACGTTGTTGACTAGTCTCGCTTTTTCCTTGGTCTGGTTGGCCTTGGTGGAAAATTTGCGGAGAAACTATGTTAGGGTAAGGACAATCCTTCCACTTGTGACCCGGCTTTACACACTTATAACAGAGTCCTGAAAGTTCTCTCTGGTTGGGTTGAAATTCCTTTCCAGACTGATCCGGATAAGTTCGACGTTCATGACCGTCCATTCCGCATTTAAAACACCTCTTCGTGACTTCACTCGGCCCCCGTCTTTGTTGACCTTGACGCTTTTGGGCTTCCCCGCACAATTCGTTACCTTCGTGGCTTTTTCGGGCCTGAGGAGCTTGCTGTTGCAATTTTTGTGTCTTCACACACTTGTTATTGCCATTCACGACAGACTGACTGTACTCTCTAGATGTTTTGCCCCCCATGAGCTGTGTGTTGCATTCTTGATACTGCAAGACCGCAGTGGTAACTCCTTGTGCCATGATACCTACTAACTCGGCGGTTGATATTCTCTCTGGGGATACCTGAGGTGTGAGTCGATCTTACTCGTCGACTCCCCTAACCGTTTTAGCTAGTTCTTCTTGACGATCCATCTGAAAATTTAAGTAAATTTGGATGAGTTCATCATTCGTATAAACAAATCGCAGAAGCACGAATTTCCAATGTTTAGAGATAAACACAACATTCCTAGTATTAAGGCTCTATATCAAAGAAAGCAACGCTGAAAGCATAATAAGCCGTACAGATCCTAAAGGACACTAGAACCTGATGCTCTGATACCACCTGTGACACCCCGCCTAATTAAATACCGGGCGATCACTCCTTTATTAAATTAAAATCAAGGTGAACAGTTGGTTCATTCTTAGCATCACTGTCATAAAAATAATTTTTTCCAAATTAACACCCTAATTAATTAAGCTAAGTGTCAAAACCATTTACAACATTACTAACCACATTTTATTTTTAAAGAAAAATTATTTATTTAATTAGTAACAACATTTTCAATAAGTAAGAATCATACCACAATTATCCTGGAACATAATCCAATTAATTTAAACATTTAACATTCAAAATCCCAACATTTAAAACTTAATGTAAAAACATACATACTGAATAAATCTCAAAGTAACAGTACTAGAAATAACTGAAATACAAATGTCCCAACAAAACAGATAAATAGTGGAAAGGGCGACACATGCCCAATAAGGAGAATGATAGAAGCGGAATCAAGTGAATGAAATCGTCTAAGCAAGTGGCCTGCAACTCCCACCTAAGCTGCAGCACGCTTCTTCCAAGGGATCCTAAGCAAGACGCCCCTGTGGCTGGGCACCTGTAATATATACATATATATATATAAGGGAGAAAGAGAAATAGAAACGGGTCAGAGCCCGATAGTGTGTTTGATTTAAAATTCGTTTAGCAAGTATTTAAATTGATACAGGCCAATGCAACAACATATTAGTGCGACACTCTCTTGAGAAATTCTCGCCTCTCTTCTAATGTGCACGCCTATCGCACTAACCTTCCCAACGGATTATCTCGTCATATAACCCTATCTTTCCCCAATGATTAAACTTATCTTAGGTTATTCGCAGGATTTAAAATTGAATGATACAATTGTTTGAAACGAATATTTCAATTAGTATCCAAAATTATCGTTTTAACTTTATTAATTTATAAAGTTTTCCAGTGTCATTTTATACTATCTCAAAACAAGTATCACAATTTGAGTCATCAACCATGTCCTACATAACAAATCACAGTAGGCAGTTCCAGATTCCAGAATTTCATATATATATATATATTTTACTACTCGTACAATATATATATATTACAATAGCACCCCAAATAAACTATGGTGCGGGCATACTCTACTATCCAAAGCCCCATATCACTCATATTAAGGGGAATACAAATTCGGAATCACTCTCGAATTGTATTAACACATACACAAACAATATTGAGGCGAAGCATAGATTCCAAGACTCTAAGAGGATGGCACATACCTGCGTCTCTTAGGACCGTCTGAACTATCAAATCAATAGCCTGTACCAAGGATATCTATCTCCTAGGGTACGAGTCAATATCCCCCATAAGGCAACACAGGATAAGATCGTCCCAGCGCGGTAACCTCGGGATAGCAAGTAGCGTGGGTATGATTTTTACACATAGATAGTATATGCATACACAATCATATAACTATACTAATATTAACATATCAATATTAGGTATATCTCAAATCCCATAGTTACGACATTTATCCTTATTTTCACATTATTAGTATCGCGTATAAGGGTTCGTCTCTAACCTTAATTCGAAGGATTCTTCCAACTTATCACGTAACTCACATGGACTCTATCCTCCCAAGTATAAAATTCAGTAGGTGTCCTTTTTATGTTCCCACGTAACTCTCTTTTGCATCTCTCCCTTTAATACATAAATTCATTGACCCTTAAGTAATTATCCCCAAAATACAATTCTCGTCTCATATTAAAAGTCCCAAAATTATTCATATGTCCTACTGATCTTCCCTATCTCCCAAAACACTTTATTAAGGATGTCCAAGAATTATTTCACATTAAATTGAGTTTCAACTAATTAATAAGGGGGAACATGAGTCTGCCAGGAGGGGTTGATCGATCGAGGTCTGGGGATCGATCGATCGAACCTTCGATCGATCGAAGCTCTGGGCTCGATCGATTGATCAAGCAGGTCTGCGAAATCTGCAGAATTGCAGTTACGGGTTTCATCTTCTAACTTACACCAAATCCATATTTTACAATCCCAAACGTCTCAAAATTTGTACTAATAACATCCTAACATGATATTGTACATTTCCTACGTAAAGCATGTCAATTTACATCACTAAACATGGATTAATCATGCCAAAATTCATTTAAAAATTCAAGAACCCTAGAAATCTCTAAATCATGGTTCCAATATGTTTTTCCCCGAAATTTCCTTCTTATACTACATTAAAATTTCGTGTATTATTCATCTACATCACCAATAATTTCCCGAATAAGGTTTAAGTCATCACTACATGCAAATTCCTATCACAATTTAGGTTTTCTTCAATGTAATTCATCCCTAATCATTCCTAAACTAATATGAAGGATGCACCAACGAAATAAGCAAGATAAACACTTGCCTGGGATTTTTGGTGTTCTGATTTGTAGATGATTTTGGTGTGGTTGCGTTCCCCGTCGCGCGATCTACGCGTTGGTGGTGGTGGCGGTGCAAACGGATGGATTTTGGCCTTTGATTTGCCTTGAGAGCTCTCTCCTTCCTCTCCTATGGCCGTCACTTGTCTTTGGTTGTTCTAACCCTAGAAGGCAACCTTAGTCATCTGATATAACCCTCATAATTTCGTGGGTTTAATTACCCATAATTGTGAAATGACTAAAATGCCCTCCCGGGTTACTAATTAGGCCTAAAAACGCCCCGAGACCCAAACTAAACCCCCGGGTACACTTTTCTGACTATCTCGACCTTTCCGGACGCGTTGGCGCACTCAAAACGACCATACGAACAACTTATAAAATATTCACTTTTATTTATCAATATTTAGTCCCGACGCGACACGGGCGCGTCTCGACTCAAATTTTCAAAATTGTCATTTTATTCACTCGTGACATTCAATATAACCAATATTACATATTTCTTTGCTCATTAGTAATATTCAACAAATTTCCCATAATTACTAACTCTCGTCACGTTAATAATTATAACATCATTAATTTCCGGATTTTTATTAAATAATTAACTCACATTAAATTTAATAAATCCCCAAATTAATATAGCATAAAAATACGGGGTATTACAATATATATATATATATATATTCGCATGCAGGCCATGCGTTGCTTGGTCGTTTGGGCTAAAAATATTATTTTCATGCCATGAAGAGTAGAACTGAATTTGTTACTAATGAATAATACCTTATTAAATTATTCATTATTGAAATTGTTCAAATAAAGTAAACTGTATAATATATCTTCATATGGACGTATAGACGAATATAATGAGTTAAATAATGTCTTACCAATCACATGGTTCATCCATATAGACACATCAACGAATATTCATTTATTTATTTATTTATTCAATTAATACGAAGTTTATATTCATTATCGATAAGTTCGAATGATTGAAGAATCAACATGTAATTAATATCCAAGTCAAATTTAAAAATTACAATCCGCTACAAAGTTTATTTCAGAACACTTAAACATGTTAGAACAGGACATGTAAAACATATATTAAAAGTTTGATTAGGGAATAAATAACTTCAACAAATTCAAAATATGTAAATGAGACTCCTTTAACATATAAAAATAGGTTACTTAAATTTGTCGTAATTGATTGACTATAATTTGATTGATGAAACAAATAAGTTGAATATATATTAATTTGGGATGGAGGAGTTTTATTAACAAAAAATAAAGGAAAAAAATGCTATAATATAACATTCTTATACATAAGCCAAAAAAATAATGAATGAATAATGTAAAATATACTAATGCTAAAAATGAAGATATGGATTCAACAAAAAATGTCGTAATCTCGAAAGAAATCAAAATATACTGGCAAACTACACTTATAGCCAATCGTCAACCCATTATTTCATGAATAGTAAAGGTAAGAGTGTTCAAATTACAGGGACAACAGAGAATTTCATGATATAAAGTTTTATATCTTCTTTGTTGTTTTTTTAGTTCCTTAATATATGTCAAACAATCAGCCCATATAATCAAGTGTAAGGACATTTTTGTCTATTATCAATTTATATGTCGTATACCGCTACACCGCCGAAGAAGTTCAAGATCACATTCACATCAAGACGGATCCGAATAATCAAGGTTCTTCAACAAACAGTCTCCGCAAGGTTAACTTTGGTAAGGTTACATTTTAGAGTACCTTAATAATGCACTTAGAGTATTGGGATTATTTTTCATAAAATATTTTCTAAGTGTTGGAGCGGAGCTTTAAATGTTTTTTTTTTATTTTTTTTTGAATTCATTATATCTAAAGATTTTGTTCTCGAACTCCTTTCCGTAGAAAAAATGTAACTAATTAAAAAAATCAGAAAAATACGAAAGTGGCGACCACGCGTTCGTATCGAGATTATCTACAAACATGGCCTGAAATCTCATTTGATAGCTCGTTCGAACGGCGTCAGATCTCGTTCGAATGAAATGGGTTATCGTTCGAATGATGCACCGACTTAGATTTTCTATATAAGCACGTTAAACGAGGCATATTTCGTGAAGAAGCCCCAGCGGTTTACAGAACAGAAAAACTGAAAAGGGGTGGTCCTTATGTCTGTGTTTCAAATCAAATCAATTTTCACCAAAAATTGTCAAACTTTTAATTTGTACCAAACCAAGTTGTGAAAAATCAATTCATAATTTAAACCAATTTTATCTTGATTAATCCTAAACATGCATCTAGTGATTAAAGCAAGTAAAGTAAAGTAAAAAATACTCACAACGCAAGATGGACGAGGAAAAACCCAAAAACAGGAAAAAACCTCGGACGTCTCAAGCCAGACAATCACTATGAACAAAGGTTTTACAAAGATAGATTAGCCTTACTCAATGACTCGATCCCCACGGGTCTTGACGCTCCTTCTGATCTTCTATCGTTCTTCAATAATGCCCACGCAGAAATTCCGTCTTCCACGATACCTGTCCACAACACACGAGTCAACGTATGTCTCAGTGTCCACCGAATGGCTTTGATTCGTCTACGATGTCGAATAAGAAGTAATTCTCTTTTCTTCACCGCAAAACCCTGATGTTCATTTATAGAACAAACCTTCTTGGTGCAGTACGATCACGTAAACATATAATAATGATAACTCAGATCTTTGTAAACTTCTAAGGATGCGTTTAAGCTTTGAAACCTTAGAAAAACATATGCAAACAAGTTTCTAGTTCGTAAATAGTTTTCCAGAATGCACATATACGAAACTCTGACGAAAAAAATGCTTCAAATAAGAATTTAACGCCGCCTTGAAAAACGTGTATCTCGAACGAGATTACCACGTCGTTCGTGCGACATGAGCATCTCGCTCGAACGAGCTAAGATGTCATTTGAACGACACACGACGCGTTTGACTTTTTATTTAAAACGTCTCATCCAAAAGATATCCAAATAAGTCAAACTCTCTTTCGAGCTTATCAGAATAAAAATGAAGTGTAAACCATTTAAAACACTTTAAAACATATTAAAATAATTTTCTTTATAAAAATTACATCCTTAGCTTTTATAAAAATTATTTCGAGCACTATTAATTATACGCATTCGTGCCTGTGTGATCTCGGAATGCAATTAACTTTGAAGACGAATAAACTTGCAACAATTTAAACTTCGGCACGATTAATTCTTTGAAGCTTTGCTGCAACGTCTTGAATTTCTTCAATACGTCATACACCAAGTGGGATCGTGACAAAATAAAAAATCTCCCTATGACATATTACAAAAACAGTTTTGTTCACGGAATTAAGTCAAAATAATACAGGCACTCAATTGGAAATTTATGTCCTTATAAATCTCCCCTTTGACTATTCCCGGACATAACTAAACTAGTGAAATGCTTAAGCCGGGCCATCAAGCCGTATGACGTCTAAATTCCATCCCATATATGAAGCACCGACAAGCATGAGCTGTCTGAATGTGATGTAGACTCGAAATCTCGAATCGCTGAAGCATACCTACACACATGAAACAGACAAACAAATACCTAGTGAAGTATGGAGGAACAAATGATACTAATACATATTTCCAATTAGAACAAATCATTTGACAAACATGTGAGTAATTATTTGATACCAATTTAAAACAAATGTAATCAAAACAATATGTAAATCCAGATATCAATAAACATGCTCAATAAACTTCTACCCCTACATCGCATACATCTCTCCCTCTTTTTGTCTCGAATAGACAATCTCGTGAAAAGATAAACAAGTCAATAACTATCTAGCATGAGAATATACCAATTAAAGAACGCTAGATAATCATGAAGCAACCAGCTAAATATGATCAAGCAATGAGAAATCAGTAGCTAGTAAACAAGTGAATCATACAAAGAATATAACAATCTAATCAGGTGTGATAAAACGGGTCATATGCAAAGAATAAATTTTGAGACAATATAACCTGCATATAAACTAGTCAGTCCAGAAAGCTTCCAGCAGTACCAAAAAATATCACCAAAATAAACCAATGGACTGCAAACCAATCAGAAGCAAGAATTCAGGTTATCTCTCGAACAAGACAGGGACGTCGCCCAAACAAGATGAGGACGTCGCTCGAACGAAGTAAAATTATCGTTCGCGTGACATGGAGATGTTGTTTGAAAGACTTCTCGCGACCTGCTAAAATTTCCTAGATTCCCAAAAATATTATATAATATTGCCTACTAAAAAAATTTCCACAAAAAAAATCTAGGAAGGGCCTGACAGAAGTAAAACGGTGCTAAAAAAGTAAGCTTTTAACACAAAATGTATAAAAACAAACAATGCGAGTAATATGCAAACATAGTATCGATGTGCACAAACATGGACATGGAATGTATGGGCTTGAAACTACAACAAATGAGTCACAATTACAACACATCGAAACGATCAAGAAGCTCTAATTGATAGAAATAAATCATCAAACTTTATCATAGCCATATGATAATTAAAGTGTGATCTTAATGAACTAAACAAACTACATGGACACAAATCCAGAATTTTGACGATTCTACAAACAGTAGTGTCAAATTACAATGTTTCAACATTAAGATTAGATGTGCAAACCCGTTTAAATTTTCTCCAACCAAGCTCCCTTATAAATATATACTTTTTAAAGTTCTTTTGAGGTTTCTAGCATTCTCAACTTAGAGAAAATCTTTTTTTCCCTTTTCTTAGCATTTTGCTTTTTCTTTTGGGCTCTTTTAAACTGTGACTTTCACGACGAGTCAATTTTGAAATCTCGTAGCCCTTTCTCGTGAATCACTCATCATTTTTTCAATTAGATACAAATTCAAATTCTCACGGTAAACGGTTCTTACATGCACACTTCTCCTTAAGTATGCTTTTTCTTTTCGTCTCTTTTAAACCGTGGCTTTCACGATGAGTCAATTTTGAATATCCCATGAATCACTCATCATTTTTTCAATTAGATACAAATTGAAATCCTCGCGGTAAACGGTTCTTACATGCACACTTCTCTTTAAGTCTACCTACGGATAGATGACAAGATTGAGATAAGAACGTCTCACCAAATTAAAACATGCAAGAGAAGTAAAACATCCGTATAAACTCGTGCATGTGTGCAATGTTGACATATATATAAAGTCGAATCAAGATGCATATCAACTTCGAAACAACCCCATATAAACAATGGTTGAGATCATTCTAAGCATCGATAATAATGACCAAATTTCCTATCCACATGGATAATGAAATAATGGGGGGGGGGGGGGGGTCCAAACACACTAATATGTCACATCAAACTTGTAAACTAAAAAATAAAAACCGAAAATCTTTTTGGCTTTATAAACATATTTTGACTCAAATAAAAGCACAATCTTTTTGGTTTTTCAAAAGTTTTCTCAAAGAAACAAAATCTTTTTATATTTTTCAAATAAGACTCAAACAAATGAAAAATATAATACAAAGAGATAAACATGTCATTATACTAGCAATAAATAAATCATGAAGCAAACTAGCATAGGACAAAAAAGGCAACACTATCATCCTTTATATTTAGCATGGGAAGAATCAAGTGCACCCAAACGAGAATCATGAAGTTTTATTCCTAAAACCACTAAATCCAATTTCCTAACCCAAGTAGGTGTAAAATGATGCATGGGGGTTTGGGGAACCGGGATAAATTTATTCATAAACTTCCTAGGAGCTTGTCTAAGGTCGTAACAATAACGCCTAAGGTGACATTTCCTGCCACAAAACAGGCAAGTGTAGTGATGGTGGGAATGATTACCTATATGTGGACATTTTCTAACCTTCCTAGTGTTTCTCACACGTGCGGGAAGAATGGGAACAACTCTCTCATCAAAACCTATACCTCCCATATTTCCCTTAATTTGGACGGTGCCTAAGATCTTATCTAACTTTTTCGACCTAGCCTCCAAATCAAACTTTACTCTAGACGAGACTTTCAACCACTTCTCCAACTCATCAATCATAGACTCGAGCAAACGCCTAGACTCCTCAAACTCTAAAATCTCTTTTTTCAAAGACTCCATCAAAAAACGGAGATTGTCTCTCTCACCCTCGACATACTCTAATTTCTCCCTAAAAGTCTTCTCTCGTGCCCTAAGATCCTCAATCATACTGTCATTATTTTCTATGGCATGATCATTCAACTTAGTTTGCAATTTTACATTTTCCTTTTTCACCTTCACCGTCTCGGCATACAACTCATTAAATGCAATTTGCAATTCTTTCACATCTACATCCTCTTCCTCACTCTCTTCACCCTCACTAACATGGGATTCACTCAAAACCTCCTCGAAAGTGTCATTCACATGATAATCCTCGCCGCTCACATGACATGCCATAAACGCAACAAAGTTACGCTCAATGGGGGAACTATCTCCCTCTTTCGGATCACTATCACTTAAGGTGGCATTATATGAAATAGGTTACTTGCCCTCTTTCTTAAGTCTAGTGGGACATTCCTTAACTTTGTGACCGCCCCCTCAATGTGAGCAAACTTATCCCTAAGAGCCTTTTCTCATGCCACAAAATCATTAATCGAATTATTTTCCTCAATGGCACAAACCCTAGAATTTCTCAAATCCTCCAACTCTTTCTCTTAAATGAGGACTCTACCATCACTCTCCTTTCTGGAAACTTCAAAATATTGAAAGTTATTAAATAGAGTTCCAAACTTCTCACGAAAAAAATCTCTTTTAATTTGAAATGTTTACAAATATCCAATCATATTTTTAAAGCGGGAATTTTCTTCCTCCAAAACTTCAATACGTTTTGCAAACTTTAAATTCAAGAGAAGTAACTCGTCAAAGCTTAGAGAATCCATCGAGAGAAAATAAACACAGGAGAGATAAACACACGGGATCACAAAACAAATAAATTATGTTTTCTAGCTCTGATACCAATTTGAAAAGGGGTGGTCCTTATGTGTGTGTTTCAAATCAAACCAACTTTCACCAAAAATTGTCCAACTTTTAATTTGCACCAAACCAAGTTGTGAAAAACCAATTCATACTTTAAACCAATCTTATTTTGATTAATCCTAAACATTCATCTTGTGATTAAAGCAAGTAAAGTAAAGTAAAGTAAAGTAAAGTAAAGAATACTCACAACACCAAATGTACGAGAAAAAACCTAAAAAGGGGAAAAAATCTCGGACGGCCCAAGCCACACAATCACTATGAACAAAGGTTTTACAAAGACATGTTAGCCTTACTCAATGACTCGATCCCCACGGGTCTTGACTCTCCTTCTGATATTCTACCGTTCTTCAATAGTGTCCACTCAGAAATTTCGTCTTCCACAATACATGTCCACAACACATGCGTCCACGTATGTCTCGGTGTCCACCGAATGGCTTTGCTTTGTCTACGATGTCGAACAAAAGTCCTTCTCTTTTCTTCACCGCAAAAACCTGATGTTAATGTATATAACAAACCTTCTTGGTGAAGCAAGATCACGTAAACATATAATAATGATAACTTGGTTCTTTACAAACTTCTAAGGATGTATTTAAGCTTTGAAACCTTAGAAAAATATGTGCAAACAAGTTTCTGGTTCGTAAATAGTTTTCCAGAATGCACACTTACGAAACTCTAATGAAAACACACTTTAAATAAGAATTTAATGCCGCCTCAAAAAATGTGTCGCTCAAACGAGATTGGCACGTCGTTCGTGCGACATGAGCATCTCGCTCGAACGAGCTGAGATGTCGTTTCAATGACACACAACACGTTTGAATTTTTGACTTTTTGTTTAAAACGTCGCTTCCAAAAGAGATCCAAATAAGTCAAACTCTTTTTTCGAGATTATCATAATAAAAACGAAGTGTAAACCATTTAAAACACCTTAAAACATATTAAAATATTTTTCTTTATAAAAATTACATCCTTAGCTTTTATAAAAATTACTCCGAGCACCATTAATTATATGCATTCATACCTGTGTGATCTCGAAATGCAATTAACTTTGAAGACGAATAAACTTGCACCAATTTAAACTTCGGCATGATTAATTCTTTGAAGCTTTGCCACAACGTCTTCAATTTCTTCAATACGTCATAGACCAAGTGTGATCGTGACAAAATAAAAACTCTCCTTATGACATATTACAAACACAATTTTGTTCACAGAATTAAGTCAAAACAATAGGGACTCAATTGGAAATTTATGTCCTTACAAAAACTGTGATTTGCAGAATCCTTTTGGCTTATTGCTTTAGGGTTTAATCCTTTTTTTTCTTTTTCAATTCATAAATTCGAAAATCTTTGTGTGAATTATCTTGGAACTCGAAGAACATACTTTGCTATTGTTCATCATTTTTAGGAGATATCTACAACCGAGAGTTGTGTGCTATTGTGGAGTGAGTCCCTACGAAGTTTATGACTTCGTGTCATTGAGTATCTTCTGCGTATTGATTCTTTACTAAAGACAGCGTGTCCTTGTGGTATAGCTGCATGTGAACCATTGCTGATTTCTAGTCGATGCTTTGAAGGTTTGACGAAGACACCGTGCATTACACTTGTGGGCGATTATCTGGTTGTATGTAAGTCAATGGTCTTGTAAACTTATCAAAGTTCTAGAAATAAAGGTTTTGCCCTTCAGGGATTTTTTCTGAATTTTGTGTCGCATACTTACTTGATTTGTTTTGACACGTAGTTACATATTTTAGGGATGAACTAAAATTAGTTTAAAATTAGGGAATTTGTGAAACCACAGAGGCAATTAATATTTTGCATTCTCAAATTGGTATCAGAGTGGGTTACGCTAATTTATTACGTTTGATCCTTGTTTTTCACATATTTGTGTGATATTGTTTTTGTTTGAAAAATTAGTTTTTGTGAAAATTTATCGCAATTTTCAATGGAGAACTTATCTAATTTGATTCCCCCTCCTGTTGGCACGAGTCATAGTTTTGATGATTTAAATAGTTTGAATTTGACGTTGGCTCAAAGAATTGAAGTTTTGGAAAAAGAAAATTCTCGTTTTAAATCCGTGATGGGTCTTTTGCAAACGATTCAAAATCCAAGAGATTTTTATTTTGAAAATTTTGTTTCTTTGGAAAATGAATTTAATTCTTTAAAATTGTCCAAAAATGAGAGTGATGATAGAGTCCTATTTTTAGAAAAAGAATTGGAGGGCTTTAAAATTTCTAGGGTTCCCATTTGTGCTGTCGAGGATTGAAAATTAATCGATGATTTTACGGTACGTGAAGAGACTCTTAGGGACAAGTTTGTTTTAATATAGGATGCGCGAAATAAACTGTTAAGTTTAATTGATAATTTGAAAAAGAAATCCATATCTTTGGAAGAGTCTAATTTGTTGCTTGAATCGAATATTTTGAAGTTGAAAAAAAATATTTAAACGATTCAAGTAGGTTTCATTTTCATTGTAATGGCTCATTATGTTCTAATACTTCCGTTGCTAAAGCCAAAACTATTATTTGTTTTAGAGGGTCAACCATTCCTAAGGACGTTAGAAAAGGTCAATCCAAAGGTGTCATTCCACCCATTTATATTTGTTCACATTGTAGTAGGAAAGGACACCTTAGGCATTTCTGTTTTGATCTTCGAAGAGGTCCTAGGAAGTCTAAGTCTAGTATTCTGTTGGTTCCCAAAAATACGTGTCGACGTGTCACATTTATTTGAGTTAGGAAATCACTTTTGGATACGCTAGACTTTAGATGTTCTGAGACTCACAAGCTTGCACATGACTCGTCACTTGCTATTTCATATCATTGATTGCTTGCATGACTTTTGTCAGACACTAGTTGTGGTTTCATGATATATATTTTCTACTCTGTTGACATGTACTTTTTGTATTGGAGTTTTGTATGAAAAATTTTGAAAAAGTCAAAAAGATTTTATTTTGATAAATTTTATAAAAAATCCAAAAGAGTTTTGTATTTTGTTTGAAATTTATATGAATTGACATTTAGGATGACCAAGTCACAACATCATGCCATATCCATGTGACTATTTAATAGCATTTTGAGATAATATGTCAAGTCATTCATGTGCTTTATAGTGTTTGGAGTCTTTAAGATATAATTAAGTGTTAATACCTACATGATTGACTCATTATTTCCTTTGATGCACACGAGCACAAATTTGTGTGAATACTGTTCTTGTCAAATCACATGTTGGTTATGTGTTTTCATCTCAATTCTGTCTATTACACTACACCAAATCTGTCGACTTGTCACGGTCATTGACCGTGACAAGTCCAATTTGTCATGGTCAATGACATGACAAGTCTGGCGGTGACAACGTTTGCTGTCACGGACATTAACCGTGAAAAGTTCATTAGACTTGTCACAGTCATTTCACGGTCAATGACCATGACAAGATTAGTCACGATTAATAACCGTGACAAACCCGTGACATTTTAGAAAAAATTGTCAGGATCATTGACCATGACAAGTCCGTGATAATTATCCTTTATCACGGACTTGTCACGGTCAATGACCGTGATAATTCTGGACAGAATTGAAAAGAAATCTGCTAGGAAGTATGGCCACTGCCATTGCCACTGCCCAGCAGTATATTTACCTATTCAAATATCATATATCCAAATAAAATAGAGATGATGCAAATATACATTCAAAACAATATGCATCATGATATAATCAAAATATAATTCAAATGTATCAACTTAAATAATTCAATTCAAAAAATGTCACTACATGTCTGGGGTAGGTCTGAGTAGGTAAGTAGGCCGCACGATATACGAATTGATACACCCAGTTATATGCATCGTGTCACATTATTCGTGAAACCACAATGGAGATTTATCCTTCTCGGGTATCACATACGTGACGAGCACCTTGGCCTCGATGTCTTGAAGTAAACGTCCATGAACTGGCATATGCTGGATGGTATTCGGGTCCCTCAACCCCCGCCCTATTCGCTGGCCATTAAATATGTCATGTATAAAAATGCTCAACCAACCAAATGTCGACATCGATCGGTCGAAGGGAGACAAATAGGGGACTAGATCATCAGAGTCCGCACATGTCGGGATGAAGCAGCGAGGTCCAAATCCTCGTCCTCCTGCACCTCTTCCTCCACCACCTTCTCTTTTCCTTTTCCCTTATGATTTCCGCCCAACGAACGCTTCATGAATGAGAACATATCATGGACCGTCGCCTCCAAACGGGATAGTTTCACGTCATGCGAGTCCACCGTTCGAGCCAACCCGGTGTTGCTCATATCCAATCTGATGATCCTAAATTTGGCCACCCGCGAGCTCACCACCCTTGTCCTCCCATTGCGATCAGCGCAAAGCACCTGGTTGACTGCGTCTGTGGACAAAGATTCCTTGTCAGCATCAGACAGCGACTCATGCACTTACTTAAGCTTTGTCTGAAATGACAAAAAGTACATGATTAGTTAAAAAAATTATAACGTAACTAACAAAAAGTAAACTGTCGGATTACTTACAATCGTGGACGCGATAATCGGGTACACCTCCTTCTCCTTACCCTTCTTCATCCAAAAAGTCACATAAGTATCGTGCCTATGTGGCATACCCCCAGGGCCATTCCCCATCCCCTGAAATAAAATAATGCAAAATTAGTATTGGCCCCGTAATGTAAAATAATGCAGAATAACATATTTCTGTAATTATAGAAAAATTAAATCTTACCATCATCCTATGCTCCACCTCGGCGTAAGACGTCCGGTCGGAGTAGTGCACGTTCGTCTTTTTCACCCGATTTTCCCTCCTCGATTGGCGAGATGCCAATTGTCGCTCCCTAATCTCATTGTTAATAAACTTTTACCATTGCGCTAATGAGATCGGCTCCTTCGGCGGGACGGAGTCACGCATTCGGATAACGAAGTCTCGAGTCTTCCCAAAGTACCGAGTCCGCATATTTTTCTCACACGTCTCGTGTTTCTCCCTCAACTGCTCCACGATGGAATCGCGTAGTTTTGGGTCTAGGCTGAATTGTTCATGTCCAACAAATACAATGTTAGTTGCGAATAAATATAAATATAAATATAAATATTAAATGAAATTTAAATTGAAATTGAAATTAAAATCGAAATTGAAATTGAAATTAAAATCAAAATTGAAATTGAAATATTCATATAAATATAAATATAAATACATTACCTATAGTACAACCCAAATAGCTAACTTGAGCTCATTTGGCACCTCCCTCCAACTAGTGTACCCCGGGCTGATGATAGTCTTTACCAGCTCGAGGGATATCGCTAATCGCCCCATTTTGTTCTTGACGTCCATCCCTAATTTTCCCCATTTGGGGAGCCTAAGGGCCAAGGAGCCCTCGTCACCTCCGCTACCACCGAGCCCAGACGACATCATCATAATCAGCATCATCATCCTCGCCTTAATACCTGAAGGAGACATTTTCTGTAAAAAAAAATGTTGTTATTAGTACAAATCCAAATGAATTAGAAGAAGACATGCAAATATGTACAATTACTACAAATCCAAATACATTATTACTGTTTAACACCTCAATTCTGAATTACAAAACTACAACATCTAACTCATAATATGTACAATTCGAAACATCCCCACCCCCACCCCCACCCCTACTGCCCACACACATGCACACTACAAACACATTGCCCTCCCCCAACACACACACATACATATACAAAGGAAAGAGAGAAAGATAAAAATAGTGAAAATGATAAAGTGCAAATCAATTAAAATCATTAAAAATGGATTGATAAAGTACAAATTAGAATATCTATTACAAACTGAAAAATTATTTCAAATTCGAGTTATCATAAAAAAATGGATTGATATTAGGTAGGAGCAACCAAGTCATCCACACTACTATTTAGACTCTTTGACGCATGTAGGACAATTGACCACGGCTCGTTGTTGATATACTCCGAGTAAAACACTTGGTTTACCTTTTGAAATGCATAAATAAACGTCCCATCGCTCACATGGTCATTGCTCTTCAACTTGGACAAGTCAACCATGATCAAATTGGTGCCAGGATCAACTTTACAAGCATTTTTATCCTCAACTCTTACCCAGTCACAGTAAAATACAACCTCTTTGAAACCTATATAATCCAATTCAAATATATTTTGAATTACACCATAGTAAGTCATTTCAGTTTCAACGAGATTTGTATCTTTTGCGCTCGCTCGAAAGAAAGTAAGAGCCTTGTATGAAATGCCCGAGTTCCGTACATTTGTACTTTCCTCGTACACTTTTGCGCCAAATACGTAAACGTTCAATCGATATTTTTTGTACTCTTGTGCCATGAACAAGGATCCAGTGGCTAGATGAGCAAGACTTGATGTCGCATCACCCATCATTAAAAGATGAGTATATAGATAAATTAATTAGGTTAGTTGTAAAGTTTGAGTGTAATGTAATGTTATATAAGGGCCATTTTCATTATAATTACCTCTTGTGATAACCACAGCCTAAATTCGTTGTCTGATTTTACCATTGTTTTTTATCTTTTATTGTTCTCATAGGCTTCATATTTTCTCCATATTACAAAATTAATCATGTATAAAATAATCTACAATATTCTAAAATAATGTAAAACTTAAAATAATTTAAACTTACTTTTTCCATTCTTCGACATCTTCATGCGTGTCAAATAGATAACGAGCTACTTGTTCATGTTGCAAACTCATTAATTTCACTCGTTTTCCAATCACATGACCACCACCATCGACGAACTCATTAGTGTCATCAATGCTGGTCGAGTCAGGCCTATATTCCCGAGTAAAGATTGATGAATCCATGGTGATGTATTTCGCTACAATTGATCCTGCAATGTATCGCGTATTCTTAACGTAATTTTTAAAAACTTTTATAAATCTTTCAAACGGATACATCCACCGATATCTAGCTGGATCATAAAGAAATGCCTCGTCGCATAGGTGTACTAACAAGTGAACACTTATGTCAAAGAATGATGGGGAAAAGTACTTGTCCAATACACAAATCGCTTCGGTCAATGCCAATTTTGCGTCCATTATGTGTTCTCGATTGACTACCTTCTCACACAAAAGTGAGAAGGTAATACTAATTTGCCGCCGCAAATCCTTGTGCATGGAGAAACAATGCCTAAACAATAGAGGAACCAATTGCATGATCACATGTCGATCGTGGGACTTACACTTATGTAAATCATGAGTATCATAATTCACAATCCTTTACAAGTTGGAAGAAAAATTAGATGGATCCTTTAAATTATATATTGTTGTGTCTAAAAGCACCTTCCTTTCTCCACTCGTCAAAGTAAACGCACCAGGGGGAATTATTATCTTTCCCCTACTATCTTCTTTCGACCATAGTTGTGGCTTAAGTTTCAACTATTTAAGGTATTTTCGTGCATTTTATCCATCCTTCAAATGACTCCCCCTAAGGCAAGTTCCCACAATATGTTCAGTGAAATTCTTCTCTGCATGCATCACATCCAATACATGGCGCACCTGGTTATTCTTCTAATAAGGAAAGTCAAATAAAATTGACCTCCTAGACCATGCCTTTCTTGTCTTAGTTCCATTCCTAGTTGGGGTCTTCTTATGCGTGACATTCTTAAATTTGGGATTCTTACATGGCATATTAGTGCCACATTCAAAATATTTACATTCAATTTTTGAACCTGAAAGTTGTCTCGGCGGTAGCCTATGTTTAAACCCGCCCGATAAAAACTTGTAACCTTTCTCAAATTTGAAACTATGATCCGGGGGTAAAAACATCCTATGGAAATGGTATACATTTTTTGAGATAGCGGATAGACAAAGAGATTCAATCTCCACTCCACAAATAGGACACCCCAAATAACCATGTACTACACAACCAGATAATGTCCCATAAGCTGGAAAATCATGAATTGCCCACATCAACATAACTTTCAGCGTAAACTCTTCTTTTATAAAAGAGTAAAATGATTGCACACCCTATTCCCACAACTCATTTAATTCTTTTACCAAAGGATCCAGGTAGACGTCGATGTTATCACTTGGTGCTTTTGGCCCAGGTATCAACAAAGACAGCATTGAAAATTTAAGTCTCATACATTGTGAAGGAGGAGGTTGAGTGGGGCTAAGATCACTGGTCATACACTCTGATTGGTGATTATATTTCCAAATGGATTGAAACCATCTGTTAATATAGCCAAACGAATGTTGCGCTGTTCTCGAGAAAAATAGGGATACTCATAATTCATCCTCCTCCAACCTGTAGAATCAATAGGATGACGCATGAGATTACCCCATACTTCTGCCCTAGCATGCAAAGTCATTGCCTCCGCTATCCATGGTACTATGAAAAATCACTTTAATCTAGGCCCAACGGGAAAATATTTCAACACTTTTTGAGGCACTTTTGAGCTTGTGCATTCCTTGCTAGTAGATTGAACATATCTAGGTTCATCGCATACCGAACAACGATCGAGATTTTTATACTCCTTTCGGTATAGTATGAAATCATACACACAAGCATGAATCGATTTATACTTCATTTCCAAACCTTTCAAACTGTTCTTCATAACAGGATAGCTATTTGGAAGTGTATTCTCCTTGGGTAGTAAGCCCTTCACGCAATTCAGAATTCCTGTCATGCTATTGCCAGAAAAACCGTACTGCGTCTTCAAACTGCGCAAACCAACCATGGCACGTAAATTTATTTTATCTTTCTCACAGCCAGAGTATAACGGTTGGGTCGCCTTAATTTTTAAACTTTGGTAGTCATCATCAAGGTTTATCATGATATCTTTATGAGCACCTGAACCTTGTACATCATCAATAACCTCATTCTCCTCCGCTTCATAAACTCCGTACGCATAATCAACTAAATACTCTAACATATTATGATCTACGTCGTCCCCTTCTACATCTATCCTACTTGTTCACGGTTGTTGTGAAGGTTGTTCAAGGATAAAAGTAACTTTCAATTCACCATGAACACTCCAAAATCGATAAATATCTTGCATACCCCATCTTAACAAATGAAGTTCAACTGTTTTGCACTTAAACACCTTACCATTCTTACACCTACCACATGGACACGGAAACTCTTCATCATTATGACATCGCTTTGCGTATTTCACAAACTTATTAGCACTTCTGCATAACACATCCCTCATTCTATTTGTCTCACCCATCCACTCTTTATATTTAGGATATCCCATCACAGCTACCACAACTAATCACCTATTAAAGGTAAGACGTTTATATTCATGGATTAGTATAAACAAAACTTAGATTTATAGTATGTTTCATTTAATTATGTCTTATTTATATTTGATTTTTAAATTCAGCATTCAAGACCACTAAAGGGTGAGTGGTACTATCCCATTCAAGACCGCATATTTCTGTAATATACTTAAGAGCTCATGTATATTGTTACGATTTGAGAAAAATTCAGCAGCATATCCCCGTAGTTTCCAAGTACACGACATAGATTGGCAAGTGTGAATGTTATTTCAATTGATCAATTGAAATAACAGTCACACTTGTCAATCTAGTATGTACCTAGAGAACATTAGGATGCGACTGCAGAACTTCCTCCAAAAGTAACTACTTTAAGCCACTAAGAATATTATTATACAGAAATTATGCAGTCCCAAACTGTCCAAATGGGAAAATTCAAGAGATCTCATTACAGGGTAATGACTCTCGAACGGGTCTAAGAGCTATTGAATGCGTACGCATAAGAACTAGAAGTCTAGTATCTATGCGCACTATATGTAATTTCGAGTATGTTTCATTTAATAATCATACTATATATATATATTGTTCGTGACACAAATTAATTTTTAAAAAAAAGTCCACTGCCCCACCACCACCCCACCCCTTCCCCCCACCACACACATAAGCACACACACACACACACATATACATACACACACACATAGCCCCACACCCTGCCACCCCCCACCCCCAGCCCTGTCCCCTCCCCCCACTGTAGACACCCCCTTCTGTTACCCCTTAAACTCTCCTTAGGTCCCTAGAACCTCCCTTCATCACTACAAACTCAGGTCATACCCCGAGTACTGACCTAGAAGCCATTGAGAACTTCCAGGCTCTGTTTGACCTAAGTCAAAGTATTCAACTCGATCGGGACTGAATGAATGTTCGAAGGTCACTGCAACCTCTTTCCAACAGTCTGTCCCGTGTGCGATTCTGACTTACCATGCAGACGAATGACCTATTTTCCCTCGAAACTCAATCAGGAGGCCACTGGGCGCTCACAGGCTCCGTTTGACCAAAAGTCAAAGTCTTCAACTCGACCAAGACTGAATGAATCTTCAAACGGAACTGAAACCCCTTTACAACGGTCCATCCCGTGCACGATTCCGACTTATGGTACGGATGAACGATCCATTTTACTCTGAAAGGTCACCGAATGCTTCTAGGGCTCTGTTGACCGAAGTGAACTCCACAAACCGGATCAAACTCTTTGGAATGTCAAAGTAAATCTCATAAACTTTCCAACGGTCCCCCCCGTACGCGATTCGAACTTACCATGTGGACGAACGATCCGTTTGTGTCTGACGATTCCCCATCCAATAGACCGACGAATGATTTCGAGCCACATTTGACCCAAAGTCAACTCCCGAACCCAGGAGCAGTCCAAAGGACTTTTTAAGGTCTCTGAATTACCATTCTAATGTTCCACCCTGTGCGCGATTCTGATCAATGGTTTGCGTTCTACGGTCGATTTTTCGAAAATCCCTGAAAGAGTGCCAAATGGCAGGTCCCAGACCCTGCTTATCGACAGTGTGCCTAAACGCACCTGCCAATTGGCAGGAACAGGACTATGCCATTCGGCAATGCCTTGGGCCTATAAAAAGGAGGCGTGGCCCTTACTTGCAAAGAGAGCCCATATCTTATAGATATCACTCTTAGCAAATCCAGAAAACGTCTCTCGAAGTCAGCGTGATTTCCACACCCAAATCCCTTTCCAACCTTCACTTTTCATCATCCTTTTCATCAAACTTGGTGAATTCACTACCCTCCATCATCATCCAAGTCTAAGGGTTGCTCTTTAACATTCAAGATCAAGCTCAAGATCTTCAAGAAGGTCCAATTTTCTCAACTCTCACCTTAAATTCTCATAAAGTTGCAATAACCTATTTTATTACTTAGCACTTTCATTATCTCATCTCACACATCCTAATATACTTTTTACCTAGTATTATCATTTTGCAAGCGAACTACGTGGACTTTGATGCCCCTATAGGCTACGTAGGTGTCTCGGGGTAAAACCCGAGACTCGAGTCCTATTTTTACTTTTTCTCTCATTTTCTATTTTCTCTAAACTCAACTCTCTTATATTATATATATACATATATTTGTTCTTAATGGCGTATTATTCCACATGCGTTATCGTTCCATCATAACGGTCAACGTAAGGATAATCGTGTAAATCCTATTTTCTAATATTTTTATACCTTCCTATGGATGACTCGTTTTACCTCTTCCATGGTGCAAGTCAATGATTCCTATCTCCACTATGTATACACATGCACACATATCATAGGAAAATAAAGGAAAATAATAAAAACCCATGAGAGACCGAAAGGGCAGAATGGGTGCCTAACACCTTCCCATTTCGTAACTTAGCCTCCGGACCCTTTTCGAATCATTTTGGTTTCGTATGCATTAGTATGTCTTTGGATGCTGTCCTTTAGGATGGCTCCCTTTATTTTGTCTATTTTGAGTAAAATAGACCGGCGACTCTATTTCTCTATATTTTTCACCTCACCCAAATGACGTCGGTCGAAGCGCTTCCGAGAGGGACGTGCGGGACCTAGGATCCTCCCTCACGCCGCCCGACCGTCGTGGGGATCAGGGATGGCCATAGTGGAGACTCTGCTGGGGACTTTCTTTTGAGGGATAGACTATATTTACATGGATGTTATACTTGTTCATATTTTCCCCATTTTTGCATGTTCCCCTTTTCCATGTATCTCCCATACTTATGCTTCTATTCACACACTTGTAGAAAATTCTCCATGTACACTTTGCACCACGTGCACCTAGGGTCACATATCATGTTGCATGCATCACCCATCCATACTTGGTGTACCATTGGTACTTGTACTTTGATCCCTATTGGCATAATCAAGAAAGACATTCTCAAAAGATACTAATAAGAGGATCATCCCTGATTCACACGACATCACCAAATAGCATTGTGATTGACTAAATTTTATCCAGTAACTGGAGGGTCACTTCGTGATGGGCCCTTGTTCGACAGGGCACAGTTACCCTAAGCGATATGACTCTCACCTTCCATTAGCCAAGTACCTTCAACGTAAATCGAACGGTTCTACCGCATCGTAGTGCTTAAACGAAGTCATGACGGGAGGTATATCACAGGGAAATCATTCTCTTATGCCGAGTATATCGAATTCTCTCACACACGTACCATCCCCATGAGGTATATAGTGAGGTAATTCACGTACACTCAGGTATATCAAATGGCTTGTCCATACGTACCGATTGCCCGTAAGAGCAAGACGTATATCGTGGAAGTGACGCCGAAGGGGGGAACCCTTTTCGATTCACCCAACAAACTTCATACCCGCATATAGGTGTCAAGCCTAGGATACACATGTTAGATTGCTAGTTTCTACCCGAAACTCTACCGAAATTTCGGGTCAGCCTGTCGCCCGAATTTTCACGCATTTTTAAAATGTGACCTTGTCCGTGAGCCTAGTCACAAGTCCAGTCATAGCTTTGCATATATTAAAAACCTAATTTTTTTAAGCTCGGGTCTCGTCCGGCATTTCATTTTGCATTTAGGAAAATTAATACAAGTGAAAACATAATAATTCTAATAATCATGCTGAGACTGTCTCTCCTTTCTTTATCAAAAAAATCAAAAAAAAATTTCCTCCCTTTATAAAAAAGCTAAAAATATTTTGTCTTCCAATCTCAAAAAGAAAAAAGACAAAAAATGTCAAAAATACTTTCATCCCTTTTTTCTCAAAATAAATCCCATTTTGCGCCTTCTCAGGTCGATTGCAAACCCTTGGCCTGGCTCTCTATTGGCTTCGGTCTTCAGGAAAATCACCCCGGAGTTCCATCTATTTCCCTATTACTCCTTTTGATTTCGAAATCCATCCGCTTTCCATGGATAACACAGATCAAGTACCCATTGTGCAGTCGGATCTGACGGCAATCCTAGATCAACTTGTTTCCAAGATGGACAACCTCCAAACTGAGGTCCTAGAGATGCAACGAAACTAGCTTCTTATTCCTCAAGAGCTCGAGGCCCTATTTCCTCGCGCTATGGGTCCACCCGAGCCTATTTGGGTTCTCAAAGAGTATCATCACACTCCACGTGCCCTTCCTGCTAATGGGCCACCGTCTGCCCAGTTTCTGATGCCGAATCTTACCCAGCATGGGGCTAACTTGCCTATGATCATTGATCCGAAGGAAGAAGAGCTGAAAAAAGTCAAAGAGTACCTCAAGATGCTCACTAAGAAGTTTGACCAAGTCATCAGGAAATTACATGGACTACACCCACATGTCTCCTTATCCTAAAGCGAGGTTACATGAGAAGTTTAAGATGCCGAATATCAAGAAATTCAGAGGAAGTGGACCCCCGATTGTTCATCTCCAAAGTTATCATCGTTCCATGACTCTACTAGGGGCTTCTCAAGAAGTGATGGCCCAATTGTTTCAGTAAACTTTGAAGGATAGCGCCCTTCGATGGTTTTTGTCTCTTAAAAAGTCCAGAATTTATAGCTGGGAGGATGTAGCCAGGGAATTCATATCATAGTATAACTATAATGGAGAGCTTGAGGTCACCCCCCGTGATTTAGAGCTGCTCAAACAGAACTCTGGGGAATCAGTCAGTAACTTCATCGCCTGATGGAGGGAAAAAGCAGCAACCATGACCAATCAGCCTTTTGAGGAAGAATAAGTCAGCATAGTGAATAAGAACTTCTTACCCCATGTTCGAGCAACGATGGGAGGACAATACTATCCCCACTTCTGAGCTCTCACAGAAGCAGGAGTAGAAATCGAGGAAGGTCTTGCTAAAACATATGTCGAACAGAAGAAGGTATCCGAACAGTTCACCCCCAGGAAATATGATAAGCCTTCCAGTGCCGCAGTCTCAACCATAAATAACATCTCTCAACCAACCACATCATGGGCACCGAAAAGCCATCCTGTCCCAGTCCAAAAGGAATACAACGAGCTCCATGCTCCCCTCTCCAAAGTTTATCAAGCCTTGTTAAGTCGAAACCTTATCAAACCTTTGGATCCCCGTCCATTGCCAAATCCACTCCCAAGAAACTTCAAGGCAGATGCCCATTGCGCCTTTCACCAAACAGTTGGCCATACCATCCACCAATGCTTTTAGCTCCGAAATATAATCCAAGGTCTAATTGATCGGGGTACCATTGCCCCACCAACAAATCCTAAGCCAAACACTACTCACAACCCACTTCCAAATCATGCCAATGCCATCTTTCTAGAAGAGAACCCATAATTCGATCCTTCAACTCAAATCACACCCATATACTCTCCTAAACCTCTCCAAATTTTCCCATATTTCCTCCTACACTCTGCTAGCCTCGTTGATCAGGAAATGTCGCTCCTTACCAGAGCATGCATCGTTTTCCGTACCCATTCTGAAAATGGAGGCATGGAATTATCAGAAGTGTTAAACCAACTCCTAGATTTCGGGCTGAAATTGCCCTCACAGATGGCCATTGATTGCCAGAGGTTCAGTACGCTGTTCTTGGAAGCACAAAAATGGGCCCGAGAGTCAGATAGTTGGGTAGTACCAACCGATGAAGTTAGTCTGGATGATGTCATCTATATCATAGCAGAATTATTCAGGCAAACCAACAACATTTGTAGTATAACTGAGTTACTTGATGCTCTGAAGATACAAGGGCTCTTGGTCCCTTCACCCTTACACATCCCCATAAAAGGGATGACCTGTATGAAGAAGCTGTTGAAGTTGTGGAATGAATCGACTTTATATGGAAATATAAAATTATTGCCACCGGATGGGGGGGGGGGGGGGAGAATTCAAAGATTCAAATAAAGAACAAGCTTCAGAGAAAACTGGCCTAGTTGCCAACATGTGTGGGATGATATCATTTGAAGAACTTCTCTAAGAAATAAACAAGGTGGCAGAACAACCCGAGGTTGAAAAGGAAACGAGATTCATGTTCTTCCCTTCTTCAGTAAATCACATAACCAGATCAGGGAGGCATTACTAGATCCCAAACTCACTACCAGCCAATGACAAAGAGAAGGGCATTGAAAACCTTCCTATGCCAGAAATGACCCTTGAGGAGAGCAAGCTCCTTGATCAAATAAATAAAACTTAAGCTAACATCACTCTATGGGGGCTTTTTATGTCTTCTTATCTGCACAGAAACGCTTTGATCAAGCTGCTCACTGGATCCACAGTTCCTCCTTCTACCACACCAGAAGAAGAGATAAATTTGGTGAGATCCTTAACCTCTACCCGAATGCTATCCTTTTCCGAAGAAGAAATCCCCAAGATTGGGACAAGCCACAATCATGCACTCAACATCTCCTTCGAAGTTATGGGGAAGGTCGTACCACTTTCTCTTGTCAATAATGGATCCGCCTTGAATGTCTGCCCACTAAGAACCTTTACATGTTTAGCCCTAAAATAAAACGACCTCGCTCCAACCTCCGCTGTTGTGCGTGCCTACGATAATACCCGTCGGGAGGTGATGGGATCCATAAATCTTGTAATAGGGGCTGGCCTTATAAACCCTGTCATCGAATTCCAAGTTATTGACATCCCATACTTTTTCAACCTATTGCTAGGATGACCTTGGCTCTACAGTATCAAGGGCGTGTCTTCCTCACTCCATCAGAAATTAAAGTTCTTCGCCGACGAACAGGTCATTAACATTTTGGGCGACGACGACAATGCCGATAGTGCAAGTACCACCAGTCCAATGCTTGAGATATAGCATGGGTCAAATGATATGCTCCTATCAGGATTCCGAGTTGAACCACTTCTACTCCCGGTAGGGGATAACATCAAAGAAAGGGTTTGTCCAGAATACGACCCTCATGGAAACGTCAATGTGATTCAAATGTTCAAAAAAATTCACTTCATGCCCGGACTGGGTCTAGGGCAAAGACAGCAAGGGATACTTGATCCCATTGAACTAAAGAAGGCTTTCCCTCCTTGTGGTTTGGGGTATCAACCGCCAGAATAAGATCTCAGAATGACCTGCCAGTCTCGACCAAAGAGAAGACTAGACCACATCCAGACTATCCCAGGTGACTCCTTGAATGGACGATTCATCAAAGAGGGTGAGTACTTCCCCTTTTGCGACTTTTCGAAACCATGGCATGACCATACATACAACCATAAATGATGGATGATGTGTTAATGTGGTGGGGAATGTGTATGGATGATGAGGGGAATAAATGGGAATATGGAAGAATATAGGAATGTAATGGGTGAAGTGAATGGTAAATGGTAGGTGTATGGATGAAAAATTGGTGATCGGGACAAATTTAAAGATACTTGTTTCTTACAACTCGAAATTGATGGCGTTCTCATTGATCAAGCCAAAAATGAAGAATAATGAGATCATACAACAATTAAGGGTGGACTCAAATGAAGTTGAATCAACTTGTGACTCGTAGATTGCATAAAACTCTCTAAAAGGGTGAAAGGCACGAATCTCACAAGCTAAAGTCTCCACTAGTGATCCTTAAGGTTCTTTTTAGAATTGTAGTACTCCTCAACTCTAAACGTAATGACGTGATAAGTGCGCAAATTTTGTTGAGTCTAGAAATTCATGGTGCAACACGCCTTGCTACGTATTACATAAGCTATTTAGAAAAAAATATTATCTAGCTTGATTCCTACACTTTTAAAAGATGGATGATTGAAAATTCACATCATTGATTGAGATGAAAGAAACTGCACAAAATTTTAAAAATTAGGTTTAAAACTCAAAATTTTTCAAAAGAGGTACGATTTTGAAAACATTCCCCACCCCCAAACAAAAAGGAACATCGTCCTCGATGTTAAGTAAAATGATTTTTAAAATTGAGCGCATAAGGTAGGAAAGATATTACCAGAACGAACCGCTAATGAAGTGGACAGATGTAACCGAGATAAACCTGAATAAATGATAAGAGAAAAATGTGTACAAGCCTATAAGAATGATAAAGCATTGGGTGATGTGAAACACCACCCCCAAACAGGATGAGATTAGTACCAGAAATGCGGGCTGCCTCCCGGTAGCGCTAAGTTTAATGTCTTCAGCCAGACCGAACCATTCTCACCCTAAAGATAGGAACTAGGAAAGCGCGGGGCCACAGAAAAAGTGGGTGATGAGAATCACCCCCAAATAAGACTGAAGCGCCAGTCTTGTTGGATAAAGGCTAAAAAGGGTTCAATGCACTTGTATGGAAAAGTGCATCACACGATGCAAAGCATCGGTGGACCATGGGTGGGTGGGAATCAGGGTAAAGGTGAGAAAGGCATGCGTAATTAAGCATCGGTCACGGGCCTTATTGAGCCGAAAGGTGAGGGCAACTAGGGCCCTATAAGCATGGTGCTCAAGTTGGTGAGGGTTGCGAAATGATGTGGAAATAGTGATGGGGTGAGGCTCATAAAAATCACACGACCGTTCTATGAGTGGGCGATGGTAATGTTCGCGCCGTGACACGCCAGGGAGCTGTCGATGGGAAAAGTCAACACCACAAGATAGTGGTGTGCATGGGGTAACAAGCTCGGTGTCACGGTAGTGGAGAGTAGAACCACAAATACTCTCGTAGATGGTGGGGGATGGTTTCAGATGAGGATCTAAAAATATAAATGGAAACATGAAATCTGTAAAATCAAGATCCAAACCAGGTGGTGGGATAGAAGATATAAAGGGTGGGTTGGGTGGGATAAATGATGGAGGAAGATGATCCAACTCAAGTGTGGGAGACACACACTCATTGGGAGGAGTAAAGGAATACTCACAAGGAAGTGTGTTTTCTAAAGATGGAGTTGTCAACTTCTCCATAAGAGTAGCATCGGTGAATATGGTAGGTGGGTAAGACAAGGCACCAATCTCAGAGATAGAGGAATCACTAGAAATATGAGGCTTAATGGGAGTCATTCCTGGTGGGACATCATCCATATCCGGATAGTTAGGAACTATCACGGATTCTATCTCGGGAAAATGGTGAACACTCGTAGCCGAACCTAACCTATGATGAAGTGGTTCCTCGGGAACACACATGATGGGCTCAATGGGTATAGACTCGGGCATTATTTTGGATATTACGGGAGTGGGAAGGTGAATATGAACCTCAAGGTGGGGTTTATGTGGACATGATGGGATTGGATCAGGGTCACTATCTAAAGGTAAGTCAACACAATTGTCGACTTGGGGCCCGGACCATGGAATGGTCTCAACTTCGAGATTCTCGGGGTGGTAGTTTTGATCACATTCAAAATTCGTGTCACAAAAGGACACATCATCATCACACTTGATTGCAATGATTGGTGGATGCATGTCCGACTCTCTCACACACTCCAATTCATTTAAACGTTGTTCAAGCCTTTGGAGAGCTTGAGTTTGAATGGCTTGATCTTGCTCAAGTATGAACTTTTGCAAGAGGGTTTCGAGAGTGGATGTGGATGAAGGTGTTGGTGGAATGATGGGTGGGGGTGGTGGTTGAGGTGGACACAACTCGCTATAATTGGGACTATATGGAGAATACTCATATGAAGGGTGTGGGGTGGGGCCAAGTTCATCATACACGAAAGGATCGCTTTCGTGATGGACAAATGGTTGATTCGCATGGGGTGCGTAGTGAGGGAACTGATCGTGAACGGGTGCACAAGGTTGCCATGACGACTGTTGGAACGTGTGAGGATCCACAACATCGGGTTGGGATTTGTATTGCATAGAAGGGTGATCAGTCCTCCACGAATAACTCGGGTACTCAAACAACTCAAGATTAGGTGTATCAGGATAATAGGCCGAGGTGGGTTTCGGAACAGTGTCATATGAATACACATGTTCCATGGAGGGTTTGGATGGATATGACAAGTACGGACACGCATGGGACATGTGATCGGCATAATAACAGTGGGTGCACAACAAGGGATGAGACACGTCGACACTTGTTACAGAGGGTGATGGAGTAGGAGGTGCGTGCATAGATGGGTCAAGAGTACCAACGGTACTCGTGGGAGAGGTGAAACCACTAAGGATATCATAAAGAGACGGCTCACGATCACTCTCACACATGTCCAGTGACAATGGAAAATGACCAAAGTAGTCCCGTAAGGGACGTTCTTCAGCCATGAGGAGAAAAATATATTTTTTTGGAATTTTTATTTTAATTTTTTTTCTCAAAAGGAAAGAAAATATTTTCGGATTTTTCTAAAAAGGAAAGAAAGAAAATATTTTTGGATTTTTTTTTTGGAAGAAAAGGGTGGGGGAAGATATGGACGCTTGATTTGCAGGAACTAACGAAAATTCGACTACCAAAAAATGAATTGGACACACACACAAGTCAAGAAAATTTCCTAACTAACACATAGCCAATTTTTATCTTTAAATTTAGTGAAATGGGTAGTCAAATTTTAATTAAGTCCGCGGGCGATAAAAAATCACGAAAATAATCTGAGTGATCGCCTTTGCAAAATGTTCTCCTATTGGGCTACCTAGTTGATTGATTTTAATTTTAGTGATGGTTAGGGTAGCACACAATGGTAAGCGAGTGAGTCGGGTGATGAAATCCCTTCTCGTGAGTGACCGGGTATAGGTCTTAGTCAATTAATTCATCACACCATTCGAAAATAAATGCGAGAATAAAATCAAATAAGAGCACACAAGCACACACAATAATTGACTCGCTAACAGGAGAGGCGCGAGGGTGTAAGAAATGTACCTCCCACGGTTTTTAGGCCGTGGGGTGCCAAAAAATTTGAGTCGACCGGGGGGAGATCACGCCTATCTCAGTCATCCCCGGGAGTCCTACCGACCTAAGGTAGAGAGACTTCTAAATCCTCGCCTTTGGAAGCCCTCTCTTTACCTTGTCCGGTTTCCCTCTCACGCCTGTCTTCGATTATTACAAATTAAAATGAAAAATAAATGGTGTCTCTATGCACCGCAATACAATCAAGGTAATAAAATCCTAAATACAAGCCTTCTAAAATGGTACTAAAATGCAACAAAATATAAGAAATAAATGAACTGCAAAATAGAATCTGCTCCGAGCTTCACAATCCCAAGAATGGCAACGACACCATTTGATAAAAAGAACTTTTGTGTATATTTATCGTTGTTGTACAAGCTCCTTCTAATCAAAACCTTGAATTACCAATAAAATAATATTAAACTAAAGTGTAGCGTTAATTAAGGGTATCAATCCATTTCGTAGGGAGTAAGTTAGAGACAAATTCAATTGTAATTCATTTTTTATTTTCTTTTTGGGCTTTTTACTTTTTCAACTTTTTTTTAGATTTTTCAATATTAAATCAATAGGGTGAGGTGAGGTTTTAAACTAAACTAAATTAAGATGAAAATAACTAACTAGAAAGTAACTAAAATGAAAACAAAGTCTAACACTAAAATAAAAGATAAAGTGAGGTAAATAATTGTGAGAACAATCAAGGAGTGGGATTACACCACAAATTTTAGCTATTCTAATTAATTAATTTAATTAATTAAATTAATTGAATTCTCCCAAATTAATATCAAAATTATAAACCAACTCTCGTTGCAAGTGTAATTATAATAGTAATATTTTATATAATTAAGTTTAACACCCCACAACTCTAGAAAAATAGATCTACACTCCTTTTAATTAATCACCCGCTAGGATCGATCAATTAAAATTTATATCAATCTTAAAAAATAAATTTAGAGCTGAAATTCAAGTTATAATACCCCATTTAAGAACCCCTATCTCTAGTTCGAATCTAAAATGGGTATTATTACTAGAATTTTGATTTTCTCTCGAAAATCATTTACCCTCTCTCGAGGCGTAAATTTAAGGGTGAGGGATTAAAATTAACATTCAAAGGGGATTTTCAAGTAATTAAACTAATTAAAATAAAATAACATCAAATAAGGGTTTTACCCCACCCCTTGAAAGGGGATTTAGCCTAACATGATATGAAAAATGACAAATTAATAATCAAAGGCATAAAATAAATGAGAAAAAAAAAGAACAATCAAACCCCAATCTCTTGAAGTGAAATTGAACTTCTATTCTTTGAAATTAAGCACAATCCATCCAATATGAGCATCCAACAATAATCAACTCAATAATCAGCTCAATTGAATTTCACACATTTATCACTCACAAATATCTGAAAAATGAAAATAAACTATTTAAAAATATTTCTACCTAATTTATTCTAACCTAACTCTCTACTTTTCTCTAGAATTTTCTCTTTCTATTTGATGATGATTCCTTCCTCAAATGTGGTCTTGAGTCTTATTTTATAGTAGATGCATGGCAAACATGGGGCTAAGGGGTATTTTTGGAAAGGTTTAAGATGCATGGAAATGGGGTGTGTGCACATGAGGTGTGAGGTCAAGTGATAGAGAGAATAAAAAATCTGATTTGCTTATGGATATTTTGGGATTTTGGGATAAAAGAGTAGTTGGGGGTAAAATTGGTAAAATGGTTTAAGTGGTTTAAGTGGCACATGGGTTTTAAGAATTTGGTCTTGGCTTGGAATTTGGCAGGTCACGTTTTTGGCTTTGAAAATGGGTAATGGGTCTTGATTGAAGAAGGGTTTGGCATGGGGTTGATTCAAGGTTAGGCATTGTGTTTGATGGAATGAAATTAAACTCAGGTAGAAGTGGGTTTGGTTTGGGATTGGCCGGATTTAGCGCCGGACAGAACAGCGTCGGAAGGGGTGAGCTAGTGCGGTTTCACCGTCGGAGGTGGCTGGAGGTTAGTTAGAGGGAGAGTGTGGGTTTCACGCTGGCACCAAAACCCATATTTCTAAAAACTGCACCTCCCGAAGCCAAAACCCATATTTCTAAAATTTAGCATATAAGGGGTGATCTCGTAATGTCTGTAAAACCATTTGCAAATGCTCGGCATGCTCATCCTCAATGAGAGAGAAAACCAAAATATCTTCAATGAACACAGTCATAAACTGATCAAGGAATTCTCTAAACCTGGTTCATCAAATCCATGAATGTTTCTGGTGCATTGGTGAGCCCGAATAGCATTACCATAAACTCATACGACCCATATCGTGTCAGAAAAAAGTCTTAGGAACGTCCTCCTCTCTGACTCGTAACTAATGATAACAAAACCTCAGATCTATCTTGGAAAAGTAAGCTACTCCCCTCAGCTGGTCGAACAGATCATCGATCCGAAATATGGGATACTGATTTCGGATCATGGCCTTTTTGAACTCCATGTAATCGATACATAACTGAAGCAATCCATCCCTATTTTTTATGAATAACACTGATGCACCCCATGATGAAGTACTCTGTCTGATGAAACCCTGCCTCAGGAGTTGTTGAATCTTCTCCCTCATCTTAGATTGGGCCATGCGATAAGGCGCTCTGGCTATAAGACTCATACCCGACACTAGGTCAGTAACAAACTTAATTTCCCGACTAGGCAACAACCCGGGTATCTCCTGAAATACATCCTTAAACTCCCTCACCACTGGAATTGAGTCTAACGAAACAACCACCTCTTTTGAGGTATCCTCCTCAATGTAATACAAATGTTTGCTCGATCCTCCCTCAGGCAGAGGCATATCCACTAAGAGCATCTATTGTCATGAAATTAAGAACACAATAGTCCTCCCGAAACAATCCGCCATCGTCTAGTACCCAGCTAACCAATTCATACCTAAAATAATGTCACATCCCTACATATCTAACACAAGAAAGTCGACAGATGATCATAATATAACCACATATATATCCACACCCCTACAGATCGAGTGTATAAGCAACCCACTATCCAACGGTGACTCCACGCATATAAGGAAACTACCAGTTGTCTCTAATAGGGCGATAACTCATGCAAATCTGGTCGCTATGAAAGAATCTGATGCCCCCGTATAAAAAATAATCCTACCCTTAAGCCTGTGAATAGAAAATGTACCATCTCACTACAAGAAAAATTCATATTTAAGTCTCTTTTAAAAATTAGTTTACATCATTCACAAGTTAATAGTTGTAAACCATTAGACCTATTTGATTTTGCATCATTTCTTTAATTAGGAGACCTAAATATAATTTTAGTTTAACCATTATACAACGATTGTATCCAAGACTGACCTAATTAACTTTTTAATTAAGTCATTATACAACGATTTGACCTAATTCCTTATTTTCCCGCCCGTTCTACACGACTCCCCAGTCCCTCCAATTCTAATCCCACTAGATATTTGAATTCGTGCCTCGATTTATCTCTCCATCTTCATTGTGGCTTATCTTGGATTTGTAGAAATCACAACCCAAGGAAATCACATCTCTACACCCCTCCTCCAAGAAAATCACATCAGTTCTAACGTGTTTTTTTAGATTTGTAGAAATTGCATCAGGTGTCTTACTTGTATCAGCTACAAGTAAATCGCATCAGGTGTGTTTTGCATTTAAAATCGCATAAGGTGTCCTATTTTTTAGATGAAATATTGACAGTTCTGATAGTGAACTGTAATATATCATAATCGCATCAGGTGTCCTATTTTTTCCATTCAAAATCGCATCTTAATCGCATCAGATTATATATGATAGTTTTAAAACATTCTATTGAGAGTGATATGTTTACCTAGTGTTTGTCTTTTATTTAGAATAATGATATTGATTGTAAAAGAAGTTAGATTGTGTTAAGAGTGACCTGTTTACCCAATGTTTGCGTTTTATTTAGAATAATGATATTGATTGTGAAACTAGTTAGATTGTATTAAGAGTGACCTGTTTACCCAATGTTTGTGTTTTATTTAGAATAATGATAATGATATTGATATTGAATATATTTTTTTCATATGATGTTTAGATTGTGATATATGAGTATTAAATATATATCAGAATTGTCATATATCAAGGCAATGTCAGTCAGGTGATGCATATCACATAGGCAAAGTCGTTCGGGTGATGCCTAGAAACAAGGCAAAGTCGTTCTGGTGATGCCTAAAATTTGGGCAATGTGTCAACTTTAACTTGTAAAGCTTAAATTATTTCTAAGGAGTTAAGTCCGTGATGACATTTCTCGAACTCCCTTGGCCTTAGGTGAGAACTTTACTTGGCATTTTTACACACTCCTTAGAATTTGTCGACACTTCGAGCATTCGCATTACGGTGTGAGCTCACAAACCTCAGGGTTTTTTGAGGAAATGTTTTGGGTTTTTGATGGGGGAGTGACGAATCAGAGTGACACCGACCAACTTTGACCATTTTTGGGTCTCACCTTATAGACATTGCTTGGGTGCTAGGTAGACCTGGCATAATGAGGCACGACACAATAACACGACATGAAGTTATAAGTTAATGGGTGGACCCTTAATGGTTTCGGGTCATATCAATGCCAACCCGATAAGACACGATAGTTAACGGGTCGGGTTAGTGTTGACCTCCTTCACCCATTAATACCTGATAAGACCCGTTATGCCCCGTTAATTTAAGTAAATAAGATATATTATTGGAACACATAAATAGTTTATGTAACATAATGTTAATTTAATCACAACGAATTTTACTAAATGAGAGATTTAGCACTGTCAATGAATTGATGGGTCTAATTTCTTTAAAAATGAGATAATATTTCAACTTGTATACAATTCAAAATAATTCATTATCTTAATGGATAGTAATAAGTGAACACGACATGACACGTTATGATAACGGGTCAAGTTTTAGTATGATTTTCTCACACGATAAAAAAGTAATCCGTTTAGACGCAAACCCGATAAGCCCTGAACACGATAAAAATTGATATGAACACAACTCCACACAACCCTTGATAGGTCTAGTGCTAGGCATCACCTTGTTGATATTGTCTTGTTTCTAGGCATCACCCCACCCACGTTTCCTTGGTGTTAGGGATCACCCGACTAACGTTGCCTTATTTCGAGGCATCACCTTGCCAACATTGTCTTATTTCCAGGCATCACCCAACCGACTTTGTCTTGTTTCCAGACATCACCCTACCGACCTTGCGTTGTTTCTAGGGATCACCGACCGACCCTGTCATGTTTCTCGGTATCACCTTATCGACATTGCCTTGTTTTTAGGCATCGCCCAACCGACCTTACCTTGATTCTAGGTATCACTTGCTAAGTTTTTATTATAAAGAATCATAATTTTTTAGATATAGAATATTGTTGGTTGGTAGTAGTTGTTGGAGGTTGTATTCAGTTATTTCAAGCATAATTTTTTTATCAGTCACATCATTTTATTTCATTCCTTAAATAGTAAGTGTTTGGATTCAAATTTTAGGGAGAAAGATATATAGATAATTAATTTCAATTGAAAAAAGCGTTCCATAACAAACAAAAATATTGGCATAAAAACTACTATTTCAAACTACTTATATTCATATTTTAGGGTGGTGGGGTGATTGTGGTTACATGAATAATAGTCAGTTAAACAGTTACTGTACCCTGATATGAAAAATGTGGTAATGATATTGGTTGTGATATGGTTTAAAATGGAGGAAATGTATTTTACTAACAAATTTAGGGTTTACTCACTATATGTTAGGATCTGCTATGATTATTAATAATGAATTAGATTTTAAAGATAATATTACAGAGCTAACCTTAAATAAAAATTATGAAATATTATTCTATTGAACAAATCTATAACTTTGATGCATATAAGGAATTGATGGTATTTTAGGGTTAAAACCCTTATATTTACCATTTTTCGTGCATAGTGGATTAATCTTCCTTAACATTTGGCTTATAATAGTGTTGAGTTAGATTCTCAAATTATGTAAGCTGTTATCTTTCCTTATTTCTGGATAAGAAATGGACATGTCTACAACTTCTGGACAATAATTTATATAATAGAATTAAGATTTAGGGCTTGTTTTGATATTGTTGTGTCTTTTGAAGTGTGTGTACACGTGTTGGAATGGATTTTACTCGAGTGAAATGAAAATATCTTGAATTATGAGCTAAGAAGAGCCGTGTTACAATATTAACAGAAATAATATTCGTGTATTACGTATAGCCACTGGTTTTGTGTGGTTTAATTTATACCATATTTAAAGTGCTTCCGATAAATAATTGTTTATACACTCATTTATTTTGTTTGAATATTTATAGTATCTTACTGAAATTGTTGCTAGAAGCGTTGATTGTGATTCTGAGATTGAAGGAGTTTCGGGTTTCTTTCGGAGGTAATTTTAATGGATTTGTGTTTCATTGTTATCAATTGTGAATCATCTTATTACTATAATGTTTACTGTTATGGTATTCCATTTTTCACTAATAGACTAAAATGCTACAACCATTGTTCTTTGTTTATTTTGATTGGACTAATGTCAAAAGTCCATACGAACTTCATTCATTGGAAAATAATCAAGATAAGGATTCAAATAAACTAAGTTATAAAATGATTTGAAAAGCCTCGCCTATATATATATATATATATATATATATATATATATATATATATATATATATATAGGTAGAGTTAGTCTCTTATGCCAACATAAGCATGAGGAACAACTAAGTAAGAAAACACCTCATAACTAAGCAGTAAAAAACCTTAAGAGAAAAATGGCCAACTCAAATGCAAAAAAAAACTTTAAGGAAGAAAACTCTTCACTTTTTAAGCAGGTCCATTTTTTAAAACTGTTATAAATGAAAAAAGTTGAAACCATCCTCTCGACTTCACACACAATAAAACATTCTTCAAACCAAACTCAGTATAAAAGAAACTGGCCAAGTAAAGGCAAGTACGACATTTTTTGTGATATATTTATCACTTTATTCCATGCAATTCCCAAATTAAAACTACGACAAACATTTATCATGACAAGACAATTCTTTTCAGCTCCACCGTATTAGTTGATTTTGTGGTAGTTGGTTCTAATCTGACCTTGTTCCAATGAGAGGGACTGCTATTCCCCATCTTAAGCATGTCACTGGCAAAATCTGCATAGAATGTACCTAGTTTAGTGCTGTAAGTGGTGACTTGAGAGTCAGTAGAACCGCCTGTGAAGAGTTGTTGGTCGGTGTGGAGGAGGCCTTTGTTGTCCATTATATTCTTGAAATAATCATTGTTAAAAACAAGAGGACTAGTGGCATCTAGTGCCATAAGGTTGTTGTCGCCCCCTGTGGCAGGGCAGTTTGATTTCAAAGATGTCGCAAAGGATGAGCTGATGGTATTGATCTCGTTGTAGATACGTTCTCGAAATGTTACGCAATTTACTAGGCCTATTTTATGTGTCCATGTTCAATAAATTTCAATATCAGGTTTGTTTGATTATAGTAAAGAGTTACATATAAATGAACTATTAGAATAAAGAGTAAATAGAGAGGAGTGGAAGGCTGAGAAGCTAATCTATTTTTTAGGGAGGTAAAATTAGAAGTTTTTCTACCTAAAATTACATTGCTTTAGTAAATGCCAAAAGAGCGAATAAACCCAACTGAAACCAATCTAGTTGCTGAAACAGTAGAGGTGTAAGTTGCTGAAACGGTTAAGCATCCATTCCCTCTTCTACATAATACATTTATATACATAATTAGGCATAAATATTGTGTATTTATCCCTTTAATTTAGAAGTTTTTATCACCTTGTGTAACGTAAAATCCATTGATTTCTTTCATATTAGTGTTACTAACCTTTTCTATGCAGTACATTGAGTTTTGTGTTTTTCTCATACATTTTTCATGAAATTACTTTAAGAAAAGAAAAGAGAAAACTCAAAGTCGAGAAAGAAAGATGAAAAGCAAGAGAAGGAAAGTTGAGGGGAAATTTCATAATTTTACACTCAGAACTGGACACAAACTCCCATAAAGAAGTTAAAGTTTGTGGTACCGTGAGCGCACAGGAAGAAACGTTGTCCAAGTCCAAGCTATGAGTGAAACATTATAAAGGTTTGAAGTTGGGAAGAAATTATGGAAAAAGAAGCAAAAATAGAAGAAAATACTTAGAAAAATTTCCAGCTCGAAAGTACCTGGCAGTACTGGAAAAGTGAACCGGTTCCCCCCAGTAAGCATAGGAAATCCGAACCGATTTGGTGGGCCAAAATTATATTTTTTTTTATTTCACAAATAGAGTTGTGCATGGATGAATGACTAAATAAGACGTGATGTATTCAGTTATTTTTTAGGGCAGACATTAGAGAGCTAGGTTTTCAATAGTTTTAGAGGGTTCTTGTGCCCAATAACTCTAGGTTTTCACTTTCTTCAACAAATATTCAGGTTCTAAGCCTTTGATTCAAGGTTTTGCTTTCAAAAGTTTGTATTCTTCATCTCTATTCCTTTAGATTAACTTTTCTTTGCATGCTTTTTCTAATTTCCTGATATTCTAAGCATTATTTGCATGTTTAAGTCAGTTCTCTTTATAATTATGCACTCATGCACGTTATACTTTATGTTTTTCATTAGATTCAACATGTCTGGCTAAGTTTTTAAGGGTTAGGGTGCATGAACCCCACCCGATGTGATTCACTATAATGGAAAATAGACTTTCGAATTAAAAGCTTAGATGAATCATGTTGCCTAACTGTTGCAACTGTCGTAGGACTTTTGATCTCGTTTGCCCTAGGTAACCGAGATGCTTAAGAGTGCGATGCGCGTATCGGTTAATGCGACACCGCTTTGTCATTACCTTTGATTTCATATGGTGCGGGCTACGATCCCTCATATATGGAATCCTTAGGATTAATAAAGATTAGGTTCATTTAAAATCTTAATTCCGAATTTAATATCCTACAAAGTGAATTACTAGGGTGGCGGCGGTTGTATTCCAACCTCTTATTCTAATTTCATAGTTAAACTCTTAGTTTCATTTAGCTTAATTAAGCATAGTTGCATATTGTCAGTTCTTAGTTTCATTAGTAGTTACTCTAAATTTTGCATCTAGTCGTATTTGTTTCATCTCCCAAATCACCTTTTCATTTCTTTTCGAGTCAAAGTTAGAATTTCTTCATCTTTCCAACGCCGGTATGAATTCGTTCATCCTTTTTCCCTAAGGATCGATACCCGACTTATCGGGATTATTACTTGAGCGACAGGCTTGCACTTGAGCCTACATAGCACGCACAGAAGACACATTTGTGGTCGCGTCAAGTTTTTGGCGCCATTGCCAGGGATTTAGGTAGACTTAGGTTAGATCGAGACAATCTAAACCCTAAACCAAAAAAAAAAAAAATATATATGTATATAAATAAATAAAATAAAAAAATAAATCATCTCTCACAAGCCTTTAATACAAAATCCTGAACAAACTCAAACTCCTCAAATTACTCCAACCAGAATTCACTAAAATCCAATTGTTGAGTATAACTGTGACAGTCCCCACATGCCTCGCGTTCCACAGTTTTGGGTTCCACTTCCTACTCCCGAGCACTCTATCGGTAGTTACACCCTGAGTCAATCCTCGAGTCACACATCTAGGACACCGAGTGAGTATTCCGAGTCATTTGAAGAGAGACCAATGTTTGACGCTGCTAGTTTCGACAGTAGAGAGGGAAATCCACTCTATCGTCCCATGAAAGACTTACTCTTTCCAGAACAAACTATCACCCCTAGTTGCATTTTACTTTCTTATAATGCCGGTCAGTTCCACTTCCATAATAGGATAATATAGATTCTCCCTACTTTCCATGGCAGGGATTCGGAGAAACCATACCTTCACATAAGAGAGTTCGAAGAGGTGTGCGACACATTTAGTGACCAAGCTTGCACGCAGGATGTCGTTCGCCTAAAGATTTTTCCTTTTACCTTAAAGGATAAAGCCAAGATCTGGTTATGGTCTTTACCCCCGAACTCCGTTATTTCCTGGAGTGATATGAAATCCTAATTTATCTCAAAGTTCTACCCACCGCACAAGACCAACTCTGTCAAGACTCAAATCCAAGGCTTCCGACAACAAGATAACGAGCCTTTTGACAAGTGTTGGGAACGTTTCCAAGAGTTAGTAAGCGCATGACCCCATCATGGTTTTGAAAAACACCACTTGATCTCTTTCTTCCATAATGTGTTGTAAGTGACTTCCAAACAACTTATGCAAACTATGTGTGAACCACCATTCTGGGAATTAGACTCTAGTGATGCTGAGGCCCATCTTAATTATGTTACAGAGACTACTCAAGCATGGGACACATCTGATCCTAATACCCAAGTCCGGACTAGACAAGTATCTACTGCTCCGACTGCATCCGGTCTATACCATTTGAATAGTAATACCTTAATAGACTGTCGATTCGATCAGTTTTAGAGAGACATGAAAGATTGACATGATAGCCGATTGAGAGATATCTACTGATCTAACTGTGTCATGAAGGAAAAGGTGTGTGTTATCTGTGAGGTAGGTCATTCCACAAAGGCATGCCCAACGATTTTTTCCTACAAATCCATGCACACCGAGCAGGTGGATGCTATAGGAGGATTCAAGGGAAATTTTAATGCCCCTCGTGGGAACTCGTACAACCCTTTATGGAGAAACCATCCTGGTTTTAACTACGGACAACCACAAGCTGTGATGAAACCACATTCACAGGTTGTCCCACCTCTAGCCCCTCCTCAATTTCAGCAAGCACCACCTTTTCCAGCTTCATATACAACTCCACCGCGAAGGAACCTCTAGGATACAATAAGCTAGGTAATCAACTCCCAGAGTGCAACCAATGCTAGATATGATCGCATGTTAGCCGACATGAATGCGAACATCTCAAAGTTGCAATCTTCATTGAGTATCCAAGAGAAGGGCAAGTTTCCAACCCAGGGCCAAAGACCTCCCCAAGGTCAACCTAGTGTTAGCTCCACCTCTACAGAATAGCAGACGCATTGCCAAGTTGTAACCACTCTTCATAGTGGGAGAGTTGTTGATTTATCACCTCCCCCACCCAACGCATCAAAAGACAAGGAGACTTCACCCGACACGAAAGAGGCCGAAGATATCTCCTTGAATGAGAATGAAAAAGAAGACATGAGTGAGCCCGCGGTAATTGTCAATCCACCTTTCGTCGCGCCATTTCCTCAAAGATTTGTTCCTACCCAAAAAAGCCCCCCCCCCCCCCCCCCCCCCCGTGATTAATTGCTAAGATCGTAGAAAAACACATTGAGGAAAATTTATGTGGACTCGTCTTAGAAGCTTGTTTAGTATCTAATCATGAGAGCAAGGGAACTTATACCGACTTTAAGAGAGAGGTTGAGGAGTTACGGGAACTACTTGATGAGAGAGCATCGGACGAGGACGTAGTAGATGTATATTGGGTTTCTTGATTCGAAGAGTTATCGCCGAGGGAGGTACGCATGGTTCCCTCTAGCGACATATTCCCGACTCTCGAGTTGAAGAAACTACCCTCCAGTGTTAAATATGCTTTCCTAGGAGAGGGTGAGACATTTCCTGTTATTGTCTCCTCTAGCTTAGATTAAGAGAAGGAGGGTAAGCTATTAAAGATAGAACCAAGGTGCTTTTGGTTGGTGTATAGATGATCTAAAGGGGATAAGCCCTCTAATTTTCACTCACAAGATACACCTCGAGGAGGATGTGAAGCCCCAGAGAGAAATGCAAAGAAGGCTAAACCCCACTATGAAAGAGGTGGTAAGGGCTAAAATCATCAAATTGTTGGATGCCGGGATTATATACCCAATCTCGGATAGTAAGTGGTTGAGCCCCATTCAAGTCGTCCCGAAGAAGTCGGGCATGACAGTGATTGAAAATGCCAAGGGAGAGCTAGTTCCCCAACGTACCACTACCGGGTGGCGCATTTGCATTGATAACCAGAAACTCAATGCAGGGACTAGGAAAGACCATTTCCCCTTGCCATTTATAGATCAAATTCTTGAAAGAGTAGCAGTCCACCCTTATTACTGCTTCCTAGATGCTTATTCCGGATATAACCAGATTGAGGTAGATGTACTTGATCAGGAAAAGACAATTTTCACTTGCTCCTTTGGTACGTTTGCCTACAAACGTATGCCCTTTGGCTTATATAATGCATCAGCGACCTTTCAAAGGTGCATGTTGAGCTTATTAAGTGACATGATTGAGAGAGGACTGGAGGTGTTCATGGACTACTTTAGCATTTTTGGAACCTCTTTCGATCTGTGTTTAGATAATCTTGAGAAAGCACTAGCCCGGTGTGTGGAGAAGAACTTAGTGCTGAATTGGGAAAAATGTCATTTCATGGTAACTGAGGGCATAGTTCTTGGCCACATTGTGTCATCCAAAGGGATCGAGGTGGATAGAGAAAAAATCGATGTCATAGATGACCTACCCCCAATAAAATCACTAAAAGGAGAGCCCTCTTTCTTGGGCCACACGAGGTTCTATGGAAGGTTTATTAAGGACTTTAGCGCCATTGCTAGACCCTTAAGCAACCTTCTTATGAAGGACACCCCATTCGAGTGGAATGAAGCATGCCAAAGTTCTTTTGAAAAGTTGAACAGCATGCTTATTTTCTCTCCCATCGTGCAAGCACCAGATTGGTCCTTACCATTCAAGCTCATGTATGATGCTAGCGATTTTGCGATAGGGGCTGTTTTGGGCCAAAGGAAAGATAAAAAGGATAATGTCCTCTACTACGCTAGTCGAACTCTTACCGGACCACAACTCAGCTACTCCACCACGGAGAAGGAATTGTTAGCAGTAAGCTTTGCTCTAGATAAAGTTCAGTCCTATCTCAGGGTTCCCCCATCACCTGCTTCACCGTCCATGCCTCTTTAAAATATCTCCTTGCAAAGAAAGACGCGAAGTCACGCCTCAAAAGGTGGATCCTACTCCTACAAGAGTTTAATTTATCCATTAAAGACAAAAAAGGAGTATAAAATGTCGTATTCGATCGCTTATCACGACTTTCTTCTGACGTACCTAGTGATCCTACACCCATAGACGAGTAATTCCCAGATAAGAAACTCTTTGTCACCTCTTCTTTGCCCTGGTTTACGGATATAGTGAACTATTTTTGTCATGGGAGTCGTCCCTCCCCATTGGACACCGTAAGATAAGAAGAGCTTCATTACTTGGTCGGGCATGTTTTTCTATGACTATCCACTCCTTTTTAAATATTTCCCCAACCAAATCATCTGATGATGCGTACCAGATGGCGAGATTCCAAAGGTCATCCAATTCTGTCATTCGAAAGCATGTGGAGGCCACTTTTCTGTGAAAAAGACAACTGCTAAGATTCTCCCAAGCATCTTTTACTGGCCCAAAATATTTCGGGATGTAAACAATTGTTGCAAATCTTGCGACATGTGTCAATGGATGGGGGCGATAACCCGATGAAACATGATGCCATTATCCCCGATTCTCATTATTGAGGTTTTTGACTGCTGGGTATTGACTTTATGGGCCCTTTACCCCCATCTTTTGGCTACCTATACATCCTAGTCGCAGTAGACTATATTTCTAAATGGGTGGAAGCTATAGCTACCAAGACTAATGATAACAAAGTGGTGATTAGGTTTCTGCAGGAACGCATACTTTTTCGCTTCGGTGCACCGAAAGAGATAATCAGTGATAATAGCACGCATTTTTGCAACAAGCTGTTTGAGAAGCTTATGAGAAAGTATGGTGTCGTTCACAAGGTTGGAATGACCTATCACCCACAAACGAATGGGCAGGCTGAGTTGGGGAATCGTGAGATAAAAAACATACTAGAAAAGACTGTCGATCCTAACCGAAAAGATTGATCCCTTCGATTAAATGATTCTCTATGGGATTATCATACCGTATACAAGAACCCACTCGGAATGTCCCCATTCCCCTTTGTGTATAGCAAACCTTGCCATCTTCCCGTTGAGTTCGAGCACAAAGCATATTGGGCCATTAAGAGGGTGAAATACAACATGGACAAAGCCGGTGAAGCTTGTAAGCTTCAATTGAATGAGTTAGAGGAGATACGCAATGACGCGTATGAGAATGCTAAGATTTCCAAATAAAGGATGAAACTCGCACACGATAAAATTATTCGACGAAAAGAGTTTCTTCTTGGGCAAAAAGTGCTCATCTATAACTCTCGGCTTCACCTATTTTCGAGAAAATTGTCGTCCCGATTGACTGGATCATTCGTTGTAAAGAACATATTCCCCCACGGAGCTGTGGAATTGGAAGATCCAAAAGGAGGAAGCATGTTAAAGGTCAATGGACAGCACCTAAAGCCATACTTAGAGGCGTATGTGGAAGAAGTCGACACCATTGGGTTGTCGAACCCTATTTACGGCGTAGAATGAGTTGAATTCGAGAGGTCATCGCACCCCCGATGCGTATGGAGTGAATCTTGTGTATAGTAGGTTTGTATAGGTTAGGTTAGTTATAATTGGTTAGGTTCCAAGTCGAGTCCGAGGAGAAGCACAATCGCACATTTTAGAAGAATTCCATGCGAGTCAAGGTGAGTGTTTGGCTCTTTATAATATCAGGTGTTAGAAAGAGTGTTTTGAAATTTTTTTGAAAAATGGGATTTTCGGAGTTCCAACACTTAGTTTTTTTTAGGATGTCAAAGTTGTAGGCACACTGTAAATCCGAACCGGTTCGCCCTTTCCTAGCTATCAGGGACGAACCGGTTCACCCCTGGGTTCGAATAAAAAAATATTTTAACCCAGAATAGAACCGGTTCGCCCAGTCAGGTGAAGAAATCGGTAGTCCCCATATGCCCCTTCCCCATACTCCCCCCCCCCCCCCCCCCCCGTTTTCCCATACACCCCCCCCCCCCCCCACCATTTCCCCCCAAATCCTTCTCCCCTCATAATTTTTCCCTCTAAATTCTTCCCCACAATTCCTCCAATCCCTCCTATAAATAAACACCCTTTACCCCATTCCCCTCACACCTCCATACCCATTCCTCTCACTTCTCTATACTCTCATAAACTCCTTCTTCTCCATTCAACCAATCTAATGGCCAATGACGAATTGCCCGTCAAATACGGTTCCAACGAAATCCTTCATGACGGCGATCATGGCTACTGTTCACTTCAAGAAAGACGATGGGTGGAGGAATTTTTCTCTTGTTCTCGCACTGTCCACATTGAGCATGCCATTATTTGGGAGGAACTTCCCCAAGCCGTGAACGCCCTTTTACGTCGCCAACGGTGGCGTCAATTCCTAGCCAATCTCGACGAGGACGTGTGGATAGACGAGGTACGGGATTTTTATGTCACTCTCATTCAAACTTCTAAAAATGCGTATCAAGCTTATGTGTACGGGGTATCCATCCCATTTTCTCTCTCCATGGTCTCCCAAATCATGAGCGCGAAAAATGTTCCATTTCCACCCAACTTGGACTATCCCACCTATGGCAACCCAATCTCGGAGCACCAATGCATCGAACGCATAGCACCCAACCACATTTGGGACCGCAAAACTTTTGCGGTCGGCAACCTAGATGAGACCACCCGATTCGCATTTATTATCACTTATGGGGATATTCTCCAAACCTTTGACAATTCCGCCATTCGCATGCGCCATGGAAATTTCATCTACCACCTCCTCTGCAATTCAAGTATCATCAATCTCCCGCGCATCTTTTAGTCAAAAATCATCGCTGCCACCATGGACAAAAAGGGCAAAATGGCTCTACCATATGCCCGGTTCATCACCTCCCTCCTAAAGACCGCCATAATTCAACTAACGGCATCGCAACCCTGTCTTCCTAAGCTTATTGGACCGAAGTCCATCACTCAGAGCGTGCGCCAAATGGACGTGGTGCGTCCACCGCCGGTGGTCGAAGATGTTGAAATGGGGGATGAGGAGGAAGAGTACAACGAGAAGGAGGATCCTGACTATGATCTGTAAGGGGACGACCTTAATGGGCAGATGGCTCGACTCGAGGGGCGATTTGATGGTTTCGTGAACGACTACCGTTGCGATACCTCTATGATGATCCGCCTCTAAGAGGAATTATATCGATTGCAAGTGGGACTAAATGTCTCTCTCCCCACCTATTTTTATGATCCATATGGCCCCAATGCTCCCGGCCCATCCGGCCCACCTGCCCCTTAGGTTACTTGTTTGGTGTTGCTTATGTAATTGTTTTCTTCTTTCCTTTTTCCACACTTCTATATGGTTGCATTATCTATAAATGGAAATTGGTTTATTTCAATGGTGTGTTTTGTGCTTTCTTTCCATTTTTGCATTTTTGTATATTGATTCCTTGCTTGTTTCCTCTCCTTACTTTAATCTTTATTTTGTCATCTATTTTGCCTCGGGACAATGCAAATGCCCAAGTTAGGGGGTACGCTGCGCTTTTATCAATCACAAAGTCCAAAAATGCCAAAAAAAAAAATCTAAACAAAATTTAAAAATATTTTTCTTCAAAATAAATAAAAATTGGAATATAAACTTTTCAAAAATATCACCTTCATTTCATTTAAAATCTCAAATTTAAAAAAATCAAACCCACAAAGCCAAAAGCGACTAAGGATGGAAATTGAATGCGAATTGACGACTTAACGAATAAGTGTGGCGATTAATCAACCTAGTGAGATTTTGAGCCTATCGATTTTTTTTCCCGAGTTTTTAAATCAATCCGAGTTTATGATTAACTCAAAGTTCTTTTCAGCATTTTAATAAGTCGTCGGGATCTCAATTCCTCCACTTTGATCGATTATGGGAAATGGAATGTTGTTTTTAAAAAATGTGCTAAATAAATCTCTAAATTTAATTCACCTCGAGACGCGTATGGTAACAAAATTAAGGATTCGGGCAATGAAGTAGGACCTCATTTGATACCCATAAGTTTTGGCCAGAAAAAGTTGTGAAACATTTATCCCTATTTGCCACCTAAATTGAGCCAAATGAAACTTCTCCCCTTCATTTGACAAACCCGAAAAACCCAATTAGCCCGGAATTATGAAAATAGAATATTGATCAAATAAAGTTCGAAAAGTGCATAAAAGGGGGCAAGAAAAATATAAAATTATCAACAAAAATAGCAAGAAAAGAAAAGTGTGAAAAATAGAAAAAAATAGAAAAGAAGAGAAAATGAACAAATGCCCGAAAAAGCACTAACGGACATCATAAGAATATTTTCCAATTCCAGATTTCCCAACCAATTCCATGTTACCCAATACACCTTAAACCCGAAAAGTCCTAACCAATTCCAAATTACAAAACTGCTTACCGCGTCGAGAGCTAAGGCACAAAAGATAATAAAAGAGATTACGTGGCGTGAAAAAGAGGCGATGTTTCTCGTTTCCCAAGGATCGTATTTGGATGATGAGATATTTTCACCTAAAATATTTTCTTCTTTCAAAATGGTGTGCATGAATTTGTGTCCATCATATTTACTCTTTTTATCACGAACACCGAGCAAAATAGCCACATTCCAAGTGATTCGTTTGTGAGAGCATCCCGTGAGTATTTGAAATCAAAGAAAATTTTCAAAAAGTAACGTAGTGATCAATAGGTGGAAGTTAGCGGTTCGATTTTTGGCTTCGCACACACACACACTATGATTTGAGACTTATGCATATGAATTTACGGTGACCATTTTTGGGGAGTTTAAATGTACAATTTTTAAGTATTTTGATTTTTCTTTGAGTCAATAACGAATTTTGTGGGTATATTCACTGCAAACCCTCACGAGAAACCACTCGTCCAACTAGGGTAACCTAGGGGTTTAAAAGCTTATTGCATACGCTAAATGAAATTTCTTACCCGTGAAAAAGGTATTCTATCCCAATAAAGTTTCTGAAGGGTCCTTAACTTATACTCTTATGCTTTGACATTGCTCGGGACGCGCAAAGTTCTAAGTTAGGGGGTTTGATTAGGCATAAATTCTTCACATTTATCCGTTTAATTTCGGTATTTTTATGATCCCATGCATTATAAATGGCTTGGATTTATCTCATATTTATGCTACTAACCCATTTGGAAAGTATTTCATGATTTGTGTATCTCTTATGTGTTTTACAGGTATTTCATGCAAGAAAGTGTGAAAGAGAACTCACACTACACCAAAACTGGCGATTGGTCACGGCCAAAATCCCTGACCAAAACTGTGGGTCGCGAACTTGGGTCGTGACCATTTCGAGCGTGACCATTTTCATGGGTCGCGGCCCAACTCCGTGACCAAAAAATGGTCACGACCGAGAGGGGGTCACGGCAGATGGTCGCGGACTTGGGCCGTGACTCATGTCGTGACGGGTCACGGCCCTCATCCGTGACCCACAATCGTGACAAATTGGTCGCGGCCAAAGTCTGCGACCCACGTCCGTGACAAAAAAATAAAAAAAAATTGATCGCGGCCCTCATTCGTGACCCATAACCGTGACAAATTGGTCGCGGTCAAAGTCCGCGACTCACGACCGTGACAAAAAAAAAATGGTTGCGGCCCTCATTCGTGACCCACAACCGTGACAAATTGGTCGCGGCCAAAGTCCACGACCCACAACCGTGACAAAAAAATATAAAAAAATGATCGCGGCCCAAGTCCGTGACCCACAACCATGACGAAAAAAAGAAAAAAAAATGGTCGCGAACTTTGGCCGCGACCATTTTTATGCGCGACGAAAAAAATAAAAATGGTCATGGACAAAGACCATGACCATGACCATATTTAACTATAATTTAAAAAAAAAATATTTTTTGGTCCAATCCTAAAATTGGGGTTCGTGTGAGTGCACCGTCAGTTGCTACGTGTAACGTTGGATGCGTACGAGGTGTTACAAATATTTGTTATTGGCAAAACAATAAAAAAATCACAAATTGCGAATCGAGAACGTTGTTAATAAACAAATATATATACAAACTTAAAAATATTACATGTCTTAATAATTCACAGACCAAAAAAAAATTGGGCTGAGTTTCCTCTATTTTCTTGACATTCCAAACCCTGTAAATGTAAAACCTGCTTATTATAAAGCCCGCATGGTCATAAAATTCAACAATAAAATTATAAAAGTCCGCACGGCCATAAAACCAAACAATAAAATCCCGCAAGGCTGTAACACATAAAAAACAAAATCCTGAATCTTCACGTTGTAAACCATTGCCTCCTCCATTTGTTCCGCGTGCAAAAATCCTACAAATGATAGGATACAAAAAAAAATATTAGTAACCGAGTAGTTTTACAAAAAATTTAATCAAGCTGAAAAATTGCATATATGAGTTAAAATTATCAACATATAAATATTTTTATGCCTAAGTTTAAAAATATGCAAATTACCGTCGTATTCTCAAACCGAAAGTCCCGCGGCAGCGTAGTCAGTTCCTACAAGTTACATTGGTCCCGTGGGAGGTGTTGGTGCCACCCATGGGCCGTTCGGGGGTTGTTTCGAGTTTTCACCCTCTAACGCCATGTTTTGCTTAAGTCTAGAAATATGCAAATTATCATCGTCATCTCAAACCGGGAGTCTCGCGGCTGCGCGGTCAGTTCCTACGAGTTACATTGGTCCCGTGGGAGGTGTTAGCGCCACCCACGGGGCGGTTCGGGGGCTGTTTTGGATTTTCACCCTCTAACGCCATGTTTTTAAGCCTAAGTCTAGAAATATGCAAATTACAGTCGTATTCTCAAACTGGGAGTCCCGCGGCTACGCGACCAGTTCCTACGAGTCACATTGGTCCCGTGGGAGGTGTTGGTACCACCCACGGGGCCGTTCGGGGGATATTTCGAGTTTTCACCCTCTAACGCCATGTTTTTAAGCCTAAGTCTAGAAATATGCAAATTATCGTCGTATTCTCATACCGGGAGACCCGCGGCTGCGGGGTCAGTTCTTACGAGTTACATTGGTCCCGTGGGAGGTGTTGGTGCCACCCAAGGGGTCGTTCGGGAGTTGTTTCGAGTTTTCAACCTCTAACGCCATGTTTTGCTTACATCTAGAAATATGAAAATTATTGTCGTCTTCGCAAACGGGGAGTCCCGCAGCTGCGCAGTCAGTTCCTACGAGTTACATTGGTCCCGTGGGAGGTGTTGGTGCCACCCACAGGGCCGTTCGGGGGCTGTTTTGGGTTTTCACCCTCTAACACCATATTTTTAAGCCTAAGACTAGAAATATACAAATTATTGTCCTATTCATAAACTGGGAGTCCCGCGGCTGCGCGGCCAGTTCCTACGAGTCACATTGGTCCCGTGGGAGGTGTTGGTGCCACCCACGGGGCTGTTCGGGGGCTGTTTCGAGTTTTCACCCTTTAACGCCATGTTTTTAAGCCTAAGTCTAGAAATATACAAATTATCGTCGTATTCTCAAACTGGGAGTCCCGCGGCTGCGCGACCAGTTCCTACGAGTCACATTGATCCCGTGGGAGGTGTTGGTGCCACCCACGGGACCGTTTGGGGGCTGTTTCGAGTTTTCACCCTCTAACGCCATGTTTTTAAGCCTAAGTCTAGAAATATGCAAATTATCGTCGTATTCTCAAACCGGGAGTCTCGCGGCTGCGGGGTCAGTTCCTACGAGTTACATTGGTCCCGTGGGAGGTGTTGGTGCCACACACGGGGCCATTCGGGGGTTATTTCGAGTGTTTACCCTCTAACGCCATGTTTTGCTTAAGTCTAGAAATATGCAAATTATCATTGTCATCTCAAACCGGGAGTCTCGCGGTTGTGCGGTCAGTTCCTACGAGTTACATTGGTCCCGTGGGAGGTGTTGGAGCCACCCACGGGGGGGTTCGGGGGCTATTTTGGGTTTTCAGCCTCTAATGCCATGTTTTTAAGCCTAAGTCTAGAAATATGCAAATTACCATCCTATTCTCAAACTGGGAGTCCCGAGGCTGCGCGACCAGTTCCTACGAGTCACATTGGTCCCGTGGGAGGTGTTAGTGCCACCCACGGGGCCGTTCGGGGGATGTTTCGAGTTTTCACCCTCTAACGCCATGTTTTTAAGCCTAAGTCTAGATATATGCAAATTATCGTCGTATTCTCAAATTGGGAGTCCCGGGGCTGCGCGGTCAGTTCCTACGAGTTACATTGGTCCCGTGGGAGGTGTTGGTGCAACCCACAGGGCCGCTCGGGGGCTGTTTTGGGTTTTCACCCCCTAACGCCATATTTTTAAGCCTAAGTCTCGAAATATACAAATTACCATCGTATTCTCAAAATGGGAGTCCCACGGCTGCGAGGCCAGTTCCTACGAGTCACATTGGTCCCGTGGGAGGTATTGGTGCCACCCACAGGGCCGTTCGAGGGGTATTTTGGGTTTTCACCCCCTAACGCGATGTTTTTAAGCCTAAGTCTAGAAATATGCAAATTACCGTCGTATTCTCAAACTGGGAGTCCCGCGGCTGCGCGACCAGTTCCTACGAGTCACATTGATCCCGTGGGAGGTGTTGGTGCCACCCACGGGACCGTTCGGGGGCTGTTTCGAGTTTTCACCCTCTAACGCCATGTTTTTAAGCCTAAGTCTAGAAATATGCAAATTATCGTCGTATTCTCAAACCGGGAGTCTCGCGGCTGCGGGGTCAGTTCCTACGAGTTACATTGGTCCCGTGGGGGGTGTTGGTGCCACCCACGGGGCCGTTCGGGAGTTGTTTCGAGTTTTCACCCTCTAACGCCATGTTTTGCTTAAATCTAGAAATATGCAAACTATCGTTGTCTTCTTAAATCGGGAGTCCCGCGGCTGCACGGTCAGTTCCTACGAGTTACATTGGTCCCGTGAGAGGTGTTGGTACTACCCACAGGGCCGTTCAGGGGCTGTTTTGGGTTTTCACCCTCTAACACCATATTTTTAAGCCTAAGTCTATAAATATGCAAATTACCATCGTATTCTCAAACTGAGAGTCCTGCGGCTGCGCGACCAGTTCCTACGAGTCAAATTGGTCCCGTGGGAGGTGTTGGTGCCACCCACGGGGCCGTTCGGGGGCTGTTTCGAGTTTTCACCCTCTAACGCCATGTTTTTAAGCCTAAGTCTAGAATTATACAAATTATCATCGTATTCTCACACCGGGAGACCCGCGGCTGCGGAGTCATTTCCTACGAGTTACATTGGTCCCGTGGGAGGTGTTGGTGCCACCCACGGGGCCGTTCGGGGGCTGTTTCGAGTTTTCACACTCTAACGCCATGTTTTTAACCCTAAGTCTAGAAATATGCAAATTGTCGTCGTATTCTCAAACCGGGAGTCTCGCGGCTGCGGGGTCAGTTCCTACGAGTCACATTGATCCCATGGGAGGTGTTGGTGCCTCCCATGGGGCCGTTCGGGGGCTGTTTCGAGTTTTCACCCTCTTACGCCATGTTTTTAAGCCTAAGTCTAGAAATATGCAAATTATCGTCGTATTCTCATACCAGGAGACCCGCGGCTGCGGGGCCAGTGCTATTTTGGGTTTTCAACCTCTAACGACGTGTTTTTAAGCCTAAGTCTAACTGGGGGTTGTAAATTTCCATAATTGGGGGTTGTGGCAAAGTAATTACACGAATAGAGCTAGTGAGAGTCATATTAATAAGATTTCTTTATTCTCCAACAAACATGATTGAAGGATAGAACTGGGACTGGTGGGAAGAGTCTTATCAGGTTGTAAAGTCGATTTCTCAATATGAGGAGCTTTGGGGCCTTTTCTATTCGCTTGAGTCCATTCTTCTTCTCTAGTTACATTAGTGGTGGTAGCTTTAGTGTCAGGATTTATCATCCACACTCTTTTAATTTTGGGGCATTTTGATATATTATGGCCAAAGGCAACATAGTGGGAACATGAGTTGGTCATAGCTTGCTATTTAACCTTAACACAAGTGGAAGAACCATCCTCCAAAATGAGGTTAATGGAGTTTGGGTAGCTAACTTTTGGCACCATTTCAATGCAAATCCTAGTAAAGCTAACTCTATTAATATTTCTAGTGACTGAATCAGCATAGATAGGGATTCCTATGGCACTAGCAATGTGATTGAGGCCTTTAACAGTCCAATATTTCATAGGGATGTTGGGGAAGAGCATCCAAAATGGAACTCTAATAGTATCCTCTTTAAAGAACTTGAAGCCATGCTTCCATTTATTCAAAATGTTGGGGTTCCCTACGAAGTTCGAAGGGCCATTTTCCACCACCTCATCTCTATAAGTGGGGCTGTGATATTTGAAGAAAAATTATTCATCATCATGAGCAAACATTTTTCTCTTCATTCAACTCTTCTAGTCTTATCACATTGGTTACCAAGAAAAAGTATTCAATTTTTCTTTGTGTTGGGGATGTGAACTAAAGTTTGGTTACCAAGGAAGCTTTGGATATATTTAGTAGTTTATCAGGGCTTAGGCCTAATCGTTCTAAAAGTAATATGTTCATTACTAGCTTAGATGAAGAGGAGACTCTTAGTGTGGTTAGCAATCTCAACATTAAAAGCTGGACTAATATGCATGTATATATATATGTATATACATAACTATATATGCATGTTTATAACTGTATATATATGCATATATATATACCACCATATATACTGTATATATACTCCTCTGCATATATATGCAGTAAATATACTGCATATATATACCAATATATATATGCATATAATACTACATATATATGCATATGTATACCAGTATATAGATGCATATATATACCAGTATTTATACTGTATATATATGCATATATATGCAGATTAGTATTTGTACTAGTATATATATGCAGTATATATACTTTATATATATGCATATATATACCATTATATATACTGTATATATAGTATATATATGCAGATTATATACTGCAGTGTATATATATGCAGTATATATATACTCTGCATTATATATTATATAGTATATATAGTATATATATATATATATATATATATATATATATACATATATGTAGATTATATACTGCAGTGTATATATATGGAGTATATATATACTCTGCAGTATATATTACATAGTATATATAGTATGTATATATATACATATATGCAGTATATATATACTCGGCAGTACACTGCATATGTATATATATACTGCATATATATACACTGTACACTGCAGTATATATATATATATATATATATATATATATATACGCGGCTGGTTCCTACGACTCACATTGGTCCCATGTGAGATGTTCGTGACTCTTACGGGACCGTTTTGTGCTCATTTTGCGTTTTCACCCTTCGATGGCATGTTTTTATGCTTCAGTCTAACTTTTTGCAAATTTACGTCGTACACTCAAATCGCGAGTCCCGTGACTACACGGTCTGTTCCTATGAGTCGCATTGGTCCCGTGCGAGGTCTTCGTGACTCTTACGGGACCGTTTGGTGTTTGTTTTAGGTTTTCATCCTTCGATGGCATGTTTTTATGCTTAAGTCTAACTTTTTGAAATTTACATCGTACACTCAAACCGGGAGCCCCGTGACTACACGGTTTGTTCCTACGATTTACATTGATCCCGTGCCAGGTGTTCGTGACTCTTACGGGACCGTTTTGTGGCTGTTTTACATTTTCACCATTCGATGGCATGTTTTTACGCTTAATTCTAATTTTTTACAAATTTACATCGCACACTCAAACCGGGAGCGCCGTGACTACACGGTCAGTTCCTACGATTCACGTTGGTCCCGTGCGAGGTGTTCGTGACTCTTACGGGACCGTTTTGTGGCTGTTTTATGTTTTCACCCTTTGATGGCATGTTTTTATGCTTAAGTCTAATTTTTTATAAATTTACGTCTTACACTCCAACCGGGAGCGCCGTGACTACGCGGTCAGTTCCTACGAGTTACATTGGTCCCGTGCGAGGTGTCCGTGACTCTTACGGGACCGTTTTAAGGTTGTTTTACGTTTTCACCCTTCGCTGGCATGCAAGTCTAATTTTGTACAAATTTACGTTGTACACTCAAACCGGGAGCCCTGTGACTATGCGATCGGTTCTTACGAGTCACATTGGTCCCGTTCGAGGGGTTCGTGACTCTTACGGGACCGTTTAAAGGCTGTTTTACATTTTCACCCTTTGATGGCATATTTTTATGGTTAAGTCTATTTTTTATCAAATTTTCGTCATACACTCAAACCGGGAGCCCCGTGACTACGCAGTTGATTCCTACGAGTCACATTAGTCCCGTGCGAGGTATTCGTGACTCTTACGGGACCATTTTGTTCTTGTTGTACATTTTCACCCTTCGATGGCATGTTTTTATGCTCAAGTTTAATTTTTTTGCAAATTTACGCTGTACACTCTAACCGAGAGCCCGTGACTACGCGGTCGGTTCCTATGCGTTACATTAGTCCCGTGCGAGGTGTTCGTGACTCTTATCGGACCGTTTTATGGTTGTGTTACGTTTTCACCCTTCGATGGCATGTTTTTATGCTTAAGTCTAACTTTTTGCAAATTTACGTCATACACTCCAGCCGGGAGCCCCGCGACTACGCGGTCGGTCCTACGAGTTACATTGGTCCCGTGCGAGGTGTTCGTGACTCTTACGGGACCGTTTTAAGAATGTTTTACATTTTCACCCTTCGATGGCATGTTTTTTATGCTTAAGTCTAATTTTTTACAAATTTACGTCGTACACTCAAACCGGGAGCCCCGTGACTATGCGGTCGGTTCCTACGAGTCACATTGGTCCCGTGCGAGGGGTTCGTGATTCTTACGGGACCGTTTAAAGGATGTTTTACGTTTTCACCCTTTGATGGCATGTTTTTATGATTAAGTCTATTTTTTTATCAAATTTTCGTCATACACTCAAACCGGGAGCTCCGTGACTACCTGGTTGATTCCTACGAGTCACATTGGTCCCGTGCGAGGTGTTCGTGACTCTTACGGGACCGTTTTGTTTTTGTTTTACGTTTTCACCCTTTGATGGCATGTTTTTATGCTTTAAGTCTAATTTTTTTTCAAATTTACGTCGTACACTCCAACCGGGAGCCTCGTGACTATGCGATCGGTTCCTACGAGTTACATTGGTCTCGTGCGAGGTGTTTGTGACTCTTACCGGACCGTTTTAAGGCTGTTTTACATTTTCACCCTTCGATGGCATGTTTTTATGCTTAAGTTTATTTTTTTTGCAAATTTACGTCGTACACTCACTCGGGAGCCCCGTGACTACGCGGTCGGTTCCTACGAGTCACATTGGTCCCGTGCGAGGTGTTCGTGACTCTTACCAGACCATTTTGTGGTTGTTTTACGGTTTCACCCTTCGATGGCATGTTTTTATGCTTAAGTCTATTTTTTTGTAAATTTACGTCGTACACTCAAATCGCGAGTCCCGTGACTACGCGGTCTGTTCCTATGAGTCGCATTGGTCCCGTGCAAGGTGTTCGTGACTCTTACGGGACCGTTTTGTGCTTGTTGTACGTTTTCATCCTTCGATGGCATGTTTTTATGCTCAAGTTTATTTTTTTTGCTAATTTACGCTGTACACTCTAACTGGAAGCCCCGTGACTACGCGGTCGGTTCCTATGAGTTACATTAGTCCCGTGCAAGGTGTTCGTGACTCTTACGGGACCGTTTAAAGGCTGTTTTATGTTTTCACCCTTCGATGGCATGTTTTTATGCTTAAGTCTAACTTTTTACAAATTTACGTCGTACACTCCAGCCGGGAGTCCCGCGACTACGCGGTCGGTCCTACGAGTTACATTGGTCCCGTGCGAGATGTTCGTGACTCTTACGGGACCGTTTTAAGGTTGTTTTACATTTTCACCCTTCGATGGCATGTTTTTTATGCTTAAGTCTATTTTTTTACAAATTTACGTCGTGCACTCAAATCGGGAGCCCCGTGACTACGCGATCGGTTCCTACGAGTCACATTGGTCCCGTGCAAGGGGTTCGTTACTCTTACGGGACCGTTTAAAGGCTGCTTTATGTTTCCACCCTTTGATGGCATGTTTTTATGCTTAAGTCTATTTTTTATCAACTTTCTGTCATACACTCAAACCGGGAGCCCCGTGACTACGCGGTTGATTCCTACGACTCACATTGGTCCCGTGCGAGGTGTTCGTGACTCTTACAGGACCGTTTTGTGTTTGTTTTACGTTTTCATCCTTTGATGGCATGTTTTTATTCTTTAAGTCTATTTTTTTTTCAAATTTACGTCGTACACTCCAACAGGGAGCCTCGTGACTATGCAGTCGGTTCCTACGAGTTACATTGGTCCCGTGCGAGGTGTTTGTGACTCTTACCGGACCGTTTTAAGGTTGTTTTACATTTTCACCCTTCGATGACATGTTTTTATGCTTAAGTTTATTTTTTTGCAAATTTACGCCGTACACTCACCCGGGATCCCCGTGACTACGCGATCGGTTCCTACGAGTCACATTGGTCCCGTGCGAGATGTTCGTGACTCTTACGGGACCGTTTTGTTTTCATTTTGCGTTTTCATCCTTCGATGGCATGTTTTTATGCTTCAGTCTAACTTTTTACAAATTTACGTTGTACACTCAAACCGGGAGCCCCGTGACAACGTGGTCGGTTCTTACGAGTCGCATTGGTCCCGTGCGAGGTGTTCGTGACTCTTACGGGACCGTTTTGTGCTTGTTGTACGTTTTCACCCTTCGATGGCATGTTTTTATGCTCAAGTTTAATTTTTTTGCTAATTTACGCGGTGCACTCTAACTGGAAGCCCCGTGACTACACGGTCTATTCCTACGATTTACATTGATCCCGTGCGAGGTGTTCGTGAGTCTTACGGGACCGTTTTGTGGATGTTTTACATTTTGACCATTCGATGGCATGTTTTTATGCTTAAGTCTAATTTTTTACAAATTTATGTCGCACACTCAAACCGGGAGCGCCGTGACTACACGGTCAGTTCCTACGATTCACATTGGTCCCGTGCGAGGTGTTCGTGACTCTTACGGGACCGTTTTGTGGCTGTTTTATGTTTTCACCCTTCGATGGCATGTTTTTATGCTTAAGTCTAATTTTTTACAAATTTACGTCTTACACTCCAACCGGGAGCACCGTGACTACGCGGTCGGTTGCTACGAGTTACATTGGTCCCATGCGAGGTGTTCGTGACTCTTACGAGACCGTTTTAAGGTTTTTTTTATGTTTTCAGCCTTCAATGGCATGCAAGTCTTACTTATTGTAAATTTATATCGTACACTCAAACCGAAAGCCACGTGACTACGTCGTCGGTTCCTACAAGTCACATTGGTCCCGTACGAGGTGTTCGTGACTCTTACCGGACCGTTTAAAGGTTGTTTTACGTTTTCACCGTTTGATGGCATGTTTTAATGGTTAAGTCTATTTTTTGTCAAATTTCCGTCATACACTCAAACCGGGAGCCCCATGACTACGCGGTTGATTCCTATGAGTCACATTGGTCCCGTGCGAGGTATTCGTGACTCTTACGGGACCGTTTTGTTCTTGTTGTACATTTTCACCCTTCGATGGCATGCTTTTATGCTCAAGTTTAATTTTTTTTCAAATTTACGATGTACACTCTAACCGGGAGCCCGTGACTACGCGGTCGGTTCCTATGAGTTACATTAGTCCCGTGCGAGGTGTTCGTGACTCTTATCGGACCGTTTTGTGGTTGTTTTACGTTTTCACCCTTCGACGGCATGTTTTTATGCTTAACTCTAACTTTTTACAAATTTACGTCGTACACTCCAGCTGGGAGCCCCGCGACTACGCGGTCGGTCCTTCGAGTTACATTGGTCCCGTGCGAGGTGTTCGTGATTCTTACGGGACCGTTTTAAGGATGTTTTACATTTTCACCATTCGATGGCATGTTTTTTATGCTTAAGTCTAATTTTTTACAAATTTACGTCGTACACTCAAACCGGGAGCCCCGTGACTACGCGGTCGGTTCCTACGAATCACATTCGTCCCGTGCGAGGGGTTCATGATTCTTACGGGACCGTTTAAAGGCTATTTTACATTTTCACCCTTTGATGGCATGTTTTTATGCATAAGTCTATTTTTATCAAATTTTCGTCATACACTCAAATCGGGAGCCCCGTGACTACGCGGTTGATTCCTACGAATCACATTGGTCCCGTGCGAGGTGTTCGTTACTCTTACGGGACCGTTTTGTGTTTGTTTTACGTTTTCACCCTTTGATGGCATGTTTTTATGCTTTAAGTTTAATTTTTTTTCAAATTTACGTCGTACACTCCAACCGGGAGCCTCGTGACTATGTGGTCGATTCCTACGAGTTACATTGGTCCCGTGCGAGGTGATTGTGACTCTTACCGGACCGTTTTAAGGCTGTTTTACATTTTCACCCTTCGATGGCATGTTTTTATGCTTAAGTTTATTTTTTTGCAAATTTACGCCGTACACTCACTCGGGAGCCCCGTGACTACGCAATCGGTTCCTACGAGTCACATTGGTCCCTTGCGAGTTGTTCGTGACTCTTACCCGACCATTTTGTGGTTGTTTTACGTTTTCACCCTTCGATGGCATGTTTTTATGCTTAAGTCTAATTTTTTGTAAATTTACGTCGTACAATCAAATCGCGAGTCCCGTGACTACGCGGTCTGTTCCTATGAGTGGCATTGGTCCCGTGCGAGGTGTTCGTGACTCTTACGGGACTGTTTTGTGCTTGTTGTACGTTTTCACCCTTCGATGGCATGTTTTTATGGTCAAGTTTAATTTTTTTGCTAATTTACGCTTTACACTCTAACTGGAAGCCCCGTGACTACGCGGTCGGTTCCTATGAGTTACAATAGTCCCGTGCGAGATGTTCGTGACTCTTATGGGACAGTTTAAAGGCTGTTTTACGTTTTCACCCTTCGATGGCATATTTTTATGCTTAAGTCTAACTTTTTGCAAATTTACGTCGTACACTCCAGCCGGGAGCCCCGCGACTACGCGGTCGGTCCTACAAGTTACATTGGTCCCGTCCGAGATGTTCGTGACTCTTACGGGACCGTTTTAAGGCTGTTTTACATTTTCACCATTCGATGGCATGTTTTTTATGCTTAAGTATATTTTTTTTACAAATTTACGTCATACACTCAAACCGGGAGCCCCGTGACTACGCGATCGGTTCCTATGAGTTACATTAGTCCCGTGCGAGGTGTTCGTGACTCTTATCGGACCGTTTTGTGGGTGTTTTACGTTTTCACCCTTCGATGGCATGTTTTTATGCTTAAGTCTAACTTTTTGCAAATTTACGTCATACACTCCAGCCGGGAGTCCCGCGACTACGCGGTCGGTCCTACGAGTTACATTGGTCCCGCACGAGGTGTTTGTGACTCTTACCGGACCGTTTTAAGGCTGTTTTACATTTTCACTCTTTGATGACATGTTTTTATGCTTAAGTTTATTTTTTTTGCAAATTTAAGCCGTACACTCACCCAGGAGCCCCGTGACTACGCGATCGGTTCCTACGAGTCACATTGGTCCCGTGCGATATGTTCGTGACACTTACGAGACCGTTTTGTGTCCATTTTGCATTTTCACCCATCGATGGCATGTTTTATGCTTCAGTCTAACTTTTTGCAAATTTACGTTGTACACTCAAACCGAAAGCCCCCTGACTACACGGTCGGTTCTTACGAGTTGTATTGGTCTCGTGTGAGGTGTTCGTGACTCTTACGGGACCGTTTTGTGTTTGTTTTACATTTTCACCCTTCGATGGCATGTTTTTATGCTTAAGTCTAACTTTTTGCAAATTTATGTCGTACACTCAAACCGGGGGCCCCGTGACTACACGGTCTGTTCCTACGATTTACATTGATCCAGTGCGAGGTGTTCGTGAGACTTACGGGACCGTTTTGTGGTTGTTTTATATTTTCACCATTCGATGGCATGTTTTTATGCTTAAGTCTAATTTTTTACACATTTACGTCGCACACTCAAACCGGGAGTGCCGTGACTACACGGTCAGTTCCTACGATTCACATTGGTCCCGTACGAGGTGTTCGTGACTCTTACGAGACCGTTTTGTGACTGTTTTATGTTTTCACCCTTCGATGGCATGTTTTTATGCTTAAGTCTAATTTTTTACAAATTTACATCTTACACTCCAACCGGGAGCGCCGTGACTACGCGGTCGGTTCCTACGAGTTACATTGGTCCCGTGCGAGGTGTTCGTGACTCTTACGGGACCGTTTTAAGGTTTTTTTTACGTTTTCAACCTTCGATGGCATGCAAGTCTAACTTTTTGTAAATTTACGTCGTACACTCAAACCGGGAGCCCCGTGACTACGTCGTCGGTTCTTACAGGTCAAATTGGTCCCGTACGAGGCGTTCGTGACTCTTACCGGACCGTTTAGTGTCTATTTTAGATTTTCACCATTCGATGGCATGTTTTTATGCTCAAGTCTAATTTTTTACAAATTTGCATCGTACACTCAACTCGGAAGCCTCGTTACTATGCGGTCGGTTCCTACGAGTCTCATTGGTCCCGTGCGAGGTGTTCGTGACTCTTACGGGACCGTTTTGTGCTTGTTGTATGTTTTCACCCTTCGATGGCATGTTTTTATGCTCAAGTTTAATTTTTTTGCAAAGTTACGCTGTACACTCTATCCGGGAGCCTCGTGACTACGCGGTCGGTTCCTATGAGTTACATTAGTCCCGTGCGAGGTGTTCGTGACTCTTACGGGACCGTTTAAAGGCGATTTTACATTTTCACCCTTCGATAACATGTTTTTATACTTAAGTCTAACTTTTTGCAATTTATGTCGTCCACTCCAGCCGGGAGCCCCGCGACTACGCGGTCGGTCCTAGGAGTTAGATTGGTCCCGTGCGAGGTGTTCGTGACTCTTACGGGACCGTTTTAAGGATGTTTTACATTTTCACCCTTCGATGGCATGTTTTTTATGCTTAAGTCTAATTTTTTATAAATTTACGTCATACACTCAAATCGGGAGCCCCGTGACTACGCGGTCGGTTCCTACGAGTCACATTGGTCCCGTGCGAGGGGTTCGTGACTCTTACGGGACCGTTTAAAGGTTGTTTTACGTTTTCACCCTTTGATGGCATGTTTTTATGCTTAAGTCTATTTTTATCAAATTTTCGTCATACATTCAAACCGGGAGCCCCGTGACTACGCGGTTGATTCCTACGAGTCACATTGGTCCCGTGCGAGGTGTTCGTGACTCTTACGGGACCGTTTTGTGTTTGTTTTATGTTTTCACCTTTTGATGGCATATTTTTATGCTTTAAGTCTAATTTTTTTCAAATTTACGTCGTACACTCCAACCGGGAGCCTCGTGACTATGCGGTCGGTTCCTACGAGTTACATTGGTCCCGTGCGAGGTGTTTGTGACTTTTACCGGACCGTTTTAAGACTGTTTTACATTTTCACCCTTCGATGGCATGTTTTTATGCTTAAGTTTATTTTTTTGCAAATTTATGCCGTACACTCACCCGGGAGCCCCGTGACTACGTGGTCGGTTCCTACGAGTCACATTGGTCCCGTGCGAGGTGTTCTTGACTCTTACCAGACCATTTTGTGGTTGTTTAACGTTTTCACCCTTCTATGGCATGTTTTTATGCTTAAGTCTAATTTTTTGCAAATTTACGTCGTACACTCAAATCGCGAGTCCGGTGACTACGCGGTCTGTTCCTATGAGTCGCATTGGTCCCATGCGAGGTGTTCGTGACTCTTACGGGACCGTTTGGTGTTTGTTTTAGGTTTTCATCCTTCGATGGCATGTTTTTATGCATAAGTCTAACTTTTTGCAAATTTACGTCGTACACTCAAACCGGGAGCCCCATGACTACACGGTCTATTCCTACGATTTACATTGATCCCGTGCGAGGTGTCCGTGACTCTTACGGGACCGTTTTGTGGCTGTTTTACATTTTCACCATTCGATGGTATGTTTTTATGCTTAAGTCTAATTTTTTACACATTTACGTCGCACACTCAAACCGGGAGCGCCGTGACTACACAGTCAGTTCCTACGAGTTACATTGGTCCCGTACGAGGTGTTCGTGACTCTTACGGGACCGTTTTAAGGCTATTTTATATTTTCACCCTTCGATGGCATGTTTTTTATGTTTAAGTCTAATTTTTTACAAATTTACGTCGTACACTCAAACCGGGAGCCCCGTGACTACGCGGTCAGTTCCTACGAGTCACATTGGTCCCGTGCGAGGGGTTCGTGACTCTTACGGGACCGTTTAAAGGTTGTTTTATATTTTCACCCTTTGATGGCATGTTTTTATGGTTAAGTCTATTTTTTATCAAATTTCCGTCATACACTCAAATCGGGAGCCCCGTGACTACGCGGTTGATTCCTACGAGTCACATTGGTCCCGTTCGAGGTGTTCGTGACTCTTACGGGACCTTTTTGTGTTTGTTTCAATTATCGTCGTATTCTCAAATCGGGAGTCCCGTGATCGCGCGGTCAGTTCCTACGAGTTACATATATTTCGTGGGAGGTGTTTGTGCCTCCCACGGCACCGTTCGGGGGCTGTTTCAGGTTTTCCCCACTAACGCTATGTTTTGCCTAAGTTTAGAAATATGCAAATTATCGTCGTATTCTCAAACCGGGGATCCCGTGATAGTGCGGTCAGTTCCTACGAGTTACATTGGTCCCTTGCGAGGTGTTGGTGTCACTCACGGGGCCGTTCGGGGGCTGTTTGGGCTATTCACCCACTAACGCCATATTTTTAAGCCTAAGTCTAGAAATATGCAAATTATGGTCGTATTCTCAAACCGGGAGTCCTATGGCTGCATGGTCAGTTCCTACGAGTTACATTGGTTTCGTGAGAGGTGTTGGTGCCTCTCACAGGACTGTACGAGGGATGTTTTGTGTTTTCACCTCTCACAGGGCCGCTTGTGGGATGTTTCGAGTTTCTCTCCTCTAACGCCATGTTTTTAAGCTTATATCTAGACATTAGCAAATTATCGTCGTATTCTGAAATCGGGAGTCTAAAATATTTTCAACATATGATCTAATAATCAAACCAATAATTATCCCGTACTCCTTCTAATTATCACATATTCCTTCAAACATACTATCCAACAACAAGCCAACAACCAATAATTATTCCCTACTCCTTCTATCATCTAAAAGATTTAATAAATAATGCATATCAATTATATAACTACTTTAGTTAAAGTAAAGAGTACCCGGTGTGTAATGAAGAACTGGTATGTAATGAAGAAGTGGAATCTAATTGGTTAGGTCTGCAATATGTAAACAATGTAGTTATGATTATTACGCCGCCATTTGAAGGTTTTAAAATACATATTCAATCAAGTTGATCGCAACAAATTTCAAACTAAAACAGAACTCTATAAAATCAACATAACTATGGCATACATGTCAAGTTAAAATATGAATGAACGGAATTAAGTTGTATTGTTCCATGTCAAGTTGTAGCCTCATAATATCTTGACATAAACCTAAAAAAATGCACATTAATCGCAAGATGTATGATATACTTTTTCATAGGCAAATCAAGAACATACCCAACAAATTTAATTACATGTACATTTATCGACACTAGTATAAATTCAATAAATACAACATAGTATCCAACAACCAAGCCAACAATATCTCACTATAGTAATGTGCACACGTGTTTGTGACTCCTATGTCAAAAAAAATTTATTTAATTATATTTTGTCAAAAAAAAAACAAGACAAGCATATTTTGTCAAAAAAATACACACACATACAATCTAGGGTTTATTGACATAATCTATACATACACACACATACAATCTAGGGTTTACTTAAACCCTAACTTTTTTTGACATAAATCTATGCATACATATAACCAACAATAAGGCGGTTATGATTTTTTTTACTTATTATATAAACATTTAATTATATTTTGTCAAAAAAATATAATGTCTAGAGTTTTGAATAATATTTTGTCAAAAAAAATACGCACATACAATCTAGGGTTTATTGACATAATCTATACATACACACATACATGCACACACATACACACACATAATGTCTAGAGTTTTGAATACTATTTTGTAAAAAAAATACACACACATACAATCTAGGGTTTATTGTCGTAATCTATACACACACACATATACATAGCTGCCACAAATCATAACAAATCGAAATGCACACACATACATACACACATATATACATACACACACACACATACACTCGCATACACACATAGCTGCCACAAATCAAAACAAATCGAAATGCACACACATATACACACACACCTTTCACGATTCTTAGATGAAATCAACGAAAAACCCAAATAGCCGAAATCCCAAATCGTCCGAAGCTAAACCGCGAATGGAAGAAATTTGAGTAGCGTTGTAAGTAAATCATCTTTTAATATGTTGACCTGGTCACGGCCTAGAGCCGTGACCCAACCTCCGCGACCAATTAGTTATCCCCTCACCACTGGTTACAGCCCTAGGTTGTGACCCACCATGCTCAACCAACAGTCCACCATGAGCGACCAACCCCCCTTCGAATGAGGTATGGTCACGGTCCCAAGCCGTGACCCACTTCAAAAATTAGTTTCGACCCCTAGACGTGACCACCATGCGCGACTAACAGCCCTTCGAATGAGGTATGGTCACAGCCCCAAGCCGTGACCCACTTCAAAATTTGGTTTCGGCCCCTAGCGGTGACCCCATTTGCGCGACCAATTTTTTTTTTCCCGAGGTGGTCATGGTCCAAGTCCGTGACCCATCCGCGACAAAGTTGGAGGAAATTTTGGCGGGGTTTTGGCGCCAACATGGTCACGCCTTGGGTCACGGCCAAAGTCCGTGACCCACAGTGGTCAGGGACTTGAGTCGTGACCACTTCCAAAGCATCCATGACTCAGTGTAAAAATGGAAATGGTCACGCCAAAAATTGAGTTGGTCACGGCCCAAGTCCGCGACCACGCGGACTTGGGCCGTGACCAACTGGGCGTGACCATTCACAGGATTTGGTGTAGTGTCAAAAGAGTGAAAGAAACCAAGAAATGGAGAGTTCAAGGGCATTTTCAAAACAATTCAACCATATTCCGGAGGTTGGGCCAACTGAAAAGTTGAACATCTTGAAATTACAAGAACAATGGAAAAAACGGTACCCAAATCCGAGCTACGGTAAAGAAGTTATGCCCATTTGAAGATTGAGAAAGAAATCCAAACGAAAAAGAGGCGACCAAGGCTTGACCATTATGGAAATTCGAACCGGTTCACCTAGAACACGAACCAATTCGCCCTTTTGTCATGCTCCAGATCCGTTACAAAATTAGTCACGCTTTCTAAGTGTGACAAATTTCCAGATACGGGATTTTTATTTTATCCTTATCTTTTAGCCAAAAGAGTGTTATGTTTTGGGGACTCTTCTAAACGAGTTGTAACCTATATATTTAGTCATTATGACTCTTTTTATTCAGATTTCATTCATATAAAAGCTCAATAACAAGGAAGAACATCTAGGAGAAAAAATTATAGATTTTGCAACTTTAATTTAAGAGCTTTTTCGATTTTTCTTCAATCTTTGATTTCTTCTTGCATAGTTGTGTTCTTCAATCTTGGTAACCTTTATTTCCGGCACTTTTATTATTATTTCTCATGTTTAATCTCTCTTTTCACGCAATTATGAGTTCATGCAACGTAGATAATGTAGTTTTCACTAATTTCACCATATTAGGCTAGATTTTTAAGGGTTGGGATGCATGAACCCAACCCGATTTGGTTTGCATGGGTGTAAAATTAGTTATCTAAATTTAATAATTGATTAGATCGTGTAGTATGGTGATCACAACTGTTGTAGGAGCTTTGATCTGTTTTGCCCTAGGTAACCGGGATGCTTAAGAGTGCAACGCGCATGTAGCTAATATGACACTGGTTTACTCATCTATTGATTATGTATGATGCGGGCTTGAACCTCATATATGTAATGCTTGGGAGTACTAAAGACCGGGCTTGATCAATTAATTAATTTACGACTAGTTTTGTACTGGGCAACACACTAGGATTTGGGGGATTGAATTCCTAACCTATTTTTCCTTAGTCATATTAATTCATTCTTAGTTAGTTAATTTTGCTCACATAGTTAATTTAGTAATTTAATCTAGTTTGCATTTAGTTAGTAGATTTAATCCCATAATCACATAATCATCTTTTCTTACCTTTTTAAAGTCAACTTTAGGATTAATTAATCTACCTTATGTCGTCAAAACGAGATTGTCTTTTTTTCCTGTGAATTCGATACCCAGACTCGCTGCTATACTCCATAACAGTGTAATTAAAGTTTAGGTTTTTTTATTGCGGTTGGAAGCCGATAACAACGACTAGCGTATTTACACGGACACTCGGTTTCCACCTCGATTAATAAACAATCTAGTTCTTATAGCAACATTGATCAGCTAAGACTTGAACAAAAAACAGAAAATAAGGAGTTTGAATTAAAGTAGTTTCATCATCACCCATACTCATTTGAAGTAAGGAACAGATAATTCTATTCCTTACCCCATTACAATAAGGCTATAGTGTGTATAATAAGGCACAAAAGCATACCCCATTATAGTAAAAGTTCATCAGTTACAAACAAGGAAAAAAAGGTAAAATATTTTAAAAATCCCTCCATCCTCATCTTCCAAGATACATTCTAAAGTAGTGAGTATTAATTAACACCTACAGAAAAGGTAAAATATGAAATCTTACAAAAGCTGTATACCATTACAAAATAATGAAGGAACATAATTTTAACACATACCAAATTTGCCAAAACGAAGGAATCCCACCTTCTTAGTATCTAATTGAGAAGCAGTGTACTTACAAAGGTTCAACCTCTGTCATAAATCAAGACAAAGAGAAAAATAAGTAAATGCTCTTATAACAGATGCAACTATAAGTGACATATAATTACAGAGGTTATATGAATTCATAAAACAATAATTGATAATATATGAATGCAAAATACAATAATACAATAAGCAATTTAATGTTACCGAGACAAAATACTGTTGTTTTAATAATTCACTTCATATTATTTCAAAAACAGATTTATAATGCAATATAATTAACCATTAAATGTTGATAGTAGTTACATAATTAAATTTCAGTATATCACTGAAGATATTTTCAGTTTAATAGTCGATGAATATTTTTTTATTCGTGCCTTACTAACTATTGTAAGTTTATTTACCTCCTCATGCTGTCTAATCTACCTGCTCTTGTTATTCAAAGTTCCTCTATGAGTTTGATTTTGATTTGTATATTGAGAAGGAGGGTATAGTTATAAAAAAACCAAAGCTTTAAACATGCTAAGAAGTCTGATATCGCCATCAACTGGGCTGGTGGCTTGCATCATGCTAAGAAGTCTGAGGCCTCTAGCTTTTGTTATGTTAATGATATTGTTCTCGGTATTCTTGAGCTCCTCAAGGTTCACAAGCGTATATTGTATGTGGATATTGACATTAAATGACGGGGTGGATGATGAGAGCTTTTGTGGTCTATTTCGACCAATCATCCAAAAGGTTATGGAGCGTTACCAGCCCGACGCAGTTTTCCAATGTGGCGCACATTCATTGGCTGGTGACAGGTTGGGTTGCTTCAACTTGTCCGTCAAAGGCCATACAGATTGCATTCGTTTCCTTAGATCTTTCAATGTCCCTCTCATGGTTTTGGGTGGAGGTAGGTATACTATTAGCAATGTTGCTCGTTGCTGGTGCTATGAGACAGCAGTAGCAGTCAAGGTAGAACTTGATAATAAATTACCCTACACTGAATACTACGAATATTTCGGCCTATATTACACTCTTTATGTTGAACCAAGCCCGATTGATAATCAGAACTCAATCAAAGACATGGAGAAAATAAAAAATATACTGCTGGAGGATCTTTTTAGGCTACCCCATGCACCTAGCGTACCATTTCAGATAACACTATCCAATACAAAAGTTGTAGAATAGGCAGAATAGGAGATGGACCAAAGACCAAAATGCCACATATGGAGTGGTGAGGATTTTGAGTCTGATGTTGATGGAGACGTGAAGCCTCGACATCATAGCTATCACATTAATGGTCAGTCACTGACAAATGCCAATAAGAGGGATACTGCAGCTAATATCAAAGAACAGAATATGACGGATGTCGACCCCTAATTTTGACACAGCAGAAACTCTGTTGGTACTTCTAGGCCTTTGTCATTTTGGCTAAATCTTAGTTCATTTAAGGCATTAAGGGTGGGCGCCTACTTAGTTATTGGTGACTGGTTGCCAATGTCCCAATCTCTTTCCTACCGTTGTGTTGTTGTCCTTCCCCAATTCAATATTCCAGTAGATTTTTTTTTTCTAATGGGTTAGAATTAGAGTTCAAGAATATATATGAAAAGAAGAGATTAAATGCTACTATGGATGGTTGATATAATCACCTACTCTTTTTGTCTAGATGGTTGATATAATCACCTACAGCTGCTCAAAACAATTAGTTTCTTGATAACCCCCCAAACTCGAATCCATCTACTAATTACAAGTGGAACTTCACTAGAAATAAATACACTTTTGACAAACAAAGATGTGAGTAGTCTTGGATAAATTCCAATATTTATTGATATTTTAATTTTTAGTTGTTATTATTTTATTATATTATTGGTCTTTTATTTTAAACATAGTTTGGATTTTATTTTAGAAGGTAGAAACATGAGCAAATGGGTGTGAAAGATATGAGAGTGCTCAAAATCCCATATTGTCCCACATTAGAAGAATACCACAAAAAATAGTGGTATGTCAACTAAAGGACAACTAAGATTCTTAGGTGACAAGTCAAATAAGAGGCTATGATCCTACGCATCGCGGTGGTGCTTAAGCACCACCAATCGCGGCGCGCGTAAGCGCGTAAACGCGACACGCGGCGTGCGAAAGGGCGATTGAGCGACTTAGGGTGTATTGCGCACTTTGACGCGCACTTGCCACGGTTGTGATTAAGCGATCCGATCAAAGGGTTTAAAATCCGAAATGACTTGATCTTAAACCGTTAGATGAACTCGTAGCGTTTCGTGTAGGGGATGTCTTTCGCTTACGATGAGACGCCTAATCTGAACCGTTAGATCGCAGTTGTTCCAAACAGGCACGATCCAATGGTTGCTGAGTCACTCCATGAAGAGTTGTGACTCTTGAAGAACAGTCACATAAATGGTTATAAAAAGAGTTTTAGGCCTCTGTTTTGGACACCGAAAATTGCTAGTTTCTCATCTCTCCGTCCTCTATATTTTGGCATTATCAAGTTACAAATTCAGAGTGTTCTTGGTTTGATCAAATAGTACATAGTTTGAATCAAACAACTGTTCATACACTGCATTGTATCCTAAAGGCAGATTCTATAAAACTCATAGTGTACTCGCGGTTCTGTCTCAACCGGATTGGGAGAAATTTTGCCTAAAAGAAAGCGTTCCAAGAACATGCCTTGCAGAAATTAATTAATATATTTCGTTCTTTCCATAACAAAACTCCAACAATTTTAGGCAAAAATTTTATTCCTATTACTCCATTCAAATGGAAGGAACTGTGGCACAATCTATCCAAGTCATGACTCAAGACTTAATCCGACTCGACCGTTTTGATGGCAGAAATTTCACCCGTTGGAAAGAGAAAGTTATGTTCTTCCTCACATCACTAAAACTTGCATACATTCTAGATGACAACCTTGAACAAAATTTCGAGCTTACACCCGAAGACACTGAAGAAATAAAGCAAAAACGTGTGAAGAGGAAAGAAGACGAATTTATGTGTCGAGGACACATCCTCAATGCTTTGTCTCAAACTGTTTATAGCGCTCATCGAATGATTCCGATGGCAAAGGAATTATGGAAGGCTTTGGAGACAAAGTATCAAAACGAGGAAGCGAGAAATCGTAAGTTTCTAATTTCAAACTATATGAATTTTAGAATGAGTAATGATAAATCTGTCGTTGCACAAGCCCATGAACTCCAACAAATTGTTGGTGACCTTAAAGCCGCCGGTATTAATCTTCAAGATGAATTTCAAGTAGGGGTGATTGTTTCAAAACTTCCATCCTCTTGGAATGGCTTTAAGAAGAAAATCAATCACGATGAAAAGACTTATATTGTGGAATCCCTTCTTCGTCACCTTCGTATTGAAGATGATACTCGTATTCAAGAAAAGAAGGATGAACAAGGTGAGGGTCATTTAAAAGCTAATATGGTTGAGGATCAAAAATCCAAGATTACCAAAGACTCAAAATTTAAAGCAAAGAATGATTCAAAATTCAAGAACCAAGGTGCAAATAAGAAAAAGAAGGGAAAATATTTCTTCTGTGACAAATCGGGCCATTATTCTCGAGAATGTCATCTTAAAAAGAAGGCATTTAAGGAAAAACAAGGGTCAAAGGAAACCAACAATGTTGAAGATCTTATTGCTACTGTATGAGAAGCAAATTCAATTGATAATGAAAGTGGATGGTGGCTGGATACCGGCGCAACGGTCCACATATGCAAAGACCGCTCTTCATTCAAAACATATCAAGAAATTGATGGAAAAGAAGTGAAGATGGAAAATAATCTTCGCACCAATGTAGCTGGAAAAGGCACAGTGGAATTGAAGCTAACTTCTGGAAAGATACTTACTCTAATTGATGTACTTCATGTACCTGATATGTGTCAAAATCTTGTGTCTGAGGACCTTCTCAATAAGAGAGGTTTCAAACTAGTGTATGAGTCTGATAAGTTTGTTTTGTCTAAGAATGGCCAATTTATTGGCAAAGGGTACTCTTGTAACGGCATGATCAAAATTAATGTAATCAATGATATTAGTTCTGCTTATATGGTTGAGTCTATTTCTTTATGGCATAGTAGATTAGGTCATGTGAATTATAGAACTATGAAAATATGACTAATCTCGGCTTAATCTCAGATTGTAAATTTGATAACCTTTCTAAATGTGAAATTTCTGCTCAATCGAAGATAACTAGAAAATCGTTCAAATCTATTGAGAGGAGATTCGAAATGCTTGATCTTATTCATAGTGATGTATGTGATATGAAGAGTAATATGACTCGTGGTGGAAATTAATATTTCTTAACTTTCATTGATGATTACTCTAAGTATGCATACACATATTTACTTAAAAGTAAAGATGATGTTTTCGAGAAATTTTTAATTTTTAAAGCAGAAGTTGAAACTCAACAAAATCGGAAAATTAAAATCCTACGATCCGATAGGGGTGGTGAATATTACCCGAGTGAGTTCATACAATTTTGTAATACTCATGGGATAATCCATTAAGTTACGGCGCCATATACGCCACAACAAAATGGAACGGCGGAAAGGAAAAATAGGACTTTAGTTGAAATGATAAATTCAATGTTAATCAGCTCTGGTTTACCTTTGTCGATGCGGGGAGAAGCGGTTTTATCCGCATGTTATATTTTAAATAGAGTTCCATTAAAAAATAAGGATATTACACCATTTGAATTATGGTTTAATCGTAAGCCTAATCTTAGATGTCTTAAAGTTTGGGGATGTCTTGCTTATGTAAGAAAATCCGAACCTAAAAGACCTAAACTAGGAAATAGGACTTAGAAATGTGTTTTTATTGGATACTCTAGTAACAATACGACTTATAGATTTTTAAACCTTGAAACTCAAGAAATCATTGAGTCGGTAGATGTGAAATTCTTTGAACATCTGACAAAGTTTAGTACTTTGAATCAAGGTTTAGAAAATAATAATCCGACTATTGACTCCTCAAATTTAGAAGAAAATTCACAACCTATATCTTCTTCGGAAACAACGAATGACGTTGAACCACGAAGGAGTAAAAGACAAAGAGCTGAAAAAACATTTGGGCCTAACTTTGTTATTTACTTAGTTGAAGGGGATTTAAATGAGACTAAGAACAAAACTAAATTTGTTCTTAATGTAGAAGATGAACCGATCACATTTCATGAAGCGATAACATCTAGGGATGTTGTCTTTTGGAAAGAAGCAATAAATGATGAAATGAACTCAATTTTGTCAAATCAAACTTGGGTTATTTCCGATCTTCCCCCCGGGGCTAAACCTATTGGGTGCAAATGGATATTTAAAAGAAAATTAAATCCGGATGGTTCTATAAATAATTTAAGGCAAGACTAGTTGCTAAAGGCTATAAGAAAAAACATGGAATTGATTACTTTAATACATATGCTCCTGTTGCTCGAATCACTTCCATTAGGATATTGATATCTCTTTCTTCTATTCACAATTTAGTTATTCATCAAATGGATGTTAAAACTACTTTTTAAATGGTGATTTAGAAGAAGAGATTTACATGGAACAGCCCGAAGGGTTTGTTTTGCCTGGCCAAGAAAATAAAGTGTGTAAATTGGTTAAATCTCTTTATGGACTTAAACAAGCTCCTATGCAATTGCATGAGAAGTTTAATAATATTGTTATATCCCATGGATATAAAGTTAATGATGCCGATAAATGTATATATAGTAAATTTGAAAATGGTGTTGGTGTTATTATTTGCTTATATGTGGATGACATGTTAATATTTGGGTCTAATCTCAAATATGTTGAAGAAACCAAAAGGTTTCTTTCATCAAAATTTGATATGAAAGATCTTAGAGAAGCTGATGTGATTTTAGGAATCAAAATTGTGAGAAAGGATAATTCTTTAGCGTTATCTCAATCTCATTATATAGAAAAAGTTCTTAAAAAATATAATCATTTTGAACTTAAGCCAGCTGCTACACCAGTGGATCCTAGCATCAAATTAATGAAAAATACTGGGCGTGCTATGGACCAACTTAAATATGCTAGTATTATTGGAAGTGTAATGTATGCCATGCATTGCACTAAACCAGGCATTGCTTATGCAGTGAGTGTATTATATAGATTTACAAGTAATCCAGGACAAGAGCACTAGAATGCAATTTCAAGGGTGCTTAGATACCTGAAGAGGACTTTGGATTATGGCTTACATTATGTAGGATATCCATCTGTTTTAAAAGGATATAGTGATTCAAGTTGGAATAATCTTGAATCAAAATCCAGGTCAACTACTGGTTGGATTTTTACGCTAGGAGGAGCAACTATCTCTTGGGGATCCAAGAAACAAACATGTGTATCAGATTCAACAATGCAATCTGAATTTATAGCCCTAGCAGATGCATGTAAAGAAGCAGAATGGCTTAGAAATGTGTTGTATGATATTCCTTTATGGAAAAAGTCATCACCTTCTATTATGATAAGTTGTGATAACCAAGCCACAATTTATAAAGTTTCGAACAAAACTTACAACGGAAAATCTACACACATTAGTCTAAGGCATCAAATTATAAGAAAATTACTCTAGGAAGGAGTAATTACAGTCGACTATATTAAAACGAACAAGAATTTAGCAGATCCTCTGACTAAAGGTCTTGTTAGGGAGATGATATATATCACCTCAAAAGGAATGGGACTAAGGTTTATTAAATAACACAACTATATTTAATGGGAACCCAACTCATATCTTGAAAATATAGATAGAGTTCAATGTGGTACAAACAAGTTAAATTATAGTTATGGAACACTAGGAATTTTATACAAAAAGTTCCATTCCTATGTGCCTAGTGTTGGTTTTCTGCATGTTAGAGGATGAAGGTTACTTCTTAATAAATCATATAAATATGACTCGCAGAATCACTAAAGTTGATTTACCTATACGAGTGTCGAAAGTGTGGCCGCTTTCTATGGAATCAAGACCGATCCTAAAGCGCTCGTGAAATCAGGATTAACACAAGGCCATAAAAGTGCATGCTAGAAGAACACTTATAAACTCAGAAGTCGGTACGTGTGATAATTCCGGCTAGTCTCAAAAGGTCCTTGGTTCAAGATACGTTAACCACAGCACCTTGATGAAGCTTTGAATTATTTTCACTATATGGAAGTTCAAGTCCGAAAGACACTTCTCATTTATGTACTAGATTTTAGCGATACTGCCAAAAGTTATTTATTGTCTTTTTGCTTTGCTCTCTTGTGTATATTAAAATTAGTGGGGGAATGTTGGATAAATTCCAATATTTATTGATATTTTAATTTTTAGTTGTTATTATTTTATTATATTATTGGTGTTTTATTTTAAACATAGTTTGGGTTTTATTTTAGAAGGTAGAAACATGAGCAAATGGGTGTGAAAGATATGGGAGTGCTCAAAATCCCATATTGTCCCACATTGGAAGAATACTACAAAAAGTAGTGTTATATCAACTAAAGGACAACTAAGATTCTTAGTTGACAAGTCAAATAAGAGGCTATGATCCTACGCATCGCGGTGGTGCTTAAGCACCACCAATCGCAACACGCGTAAGCGCGTAAGCGGGACACGCGGCGCGTGAAAGGGCGATTGGGCGACTTAGGGCGCATTGCGCGCTTTGACACGCACTTGGCACTTCGCACGTGCGCATCGTCGCTTGGAGCATGGTAGCCTAAAGTTTTGACGAGGTAAAACAGATCAACGGTTGTGATTAAACGATCCGATCAAAGGGTTTAAAATCCGAAACGACTTGATCTAAACCGTTAGATGAACTCGTAGCGTTTCGTGTAGGGGATGTCCATTCGCTTACGATGGGACGCCTAATCTGAACCGTTAGATCGCAGCTATTCCAAACAGACACGATCCAACGGTTGCTGAGTCACTCCATAAAGAGCTGTGACTGTTGAAGAACAGTCACAGAAATGGCTATAAAAAGAGTTCCAGGCCTCTTTTTTGGACACCGAAAATTGCTAGTTTCTCCTCTCTCCGTCCTCTATATTTTGGCATTATCAAGTTACAAATTCAGAGTGTTCTTGATTTGATCAAATAATACAAAGTTTGAATCAAACAACTGTTCATACACTGCATTGTATCCTAAAGGCAGATTCTATAAAACCCATAGTGTACTCGCGGTTCTGTCTCTACCGGATTGGGAGAAATTTTGCCTAAAAGAAAGCGTTCCAAGAACGTCCCTTGTAGAAATTAATTAATATATTTCGTTCTTTCCATAACAAAACTCCAACAAGTAGGACATTGGAAGAAACTTTGTAGGAGAAGCCTCTCAAGTAAAGTTTATGGCTATGATAAAATCATGCCTTTATGTGTCTTTAGTAATAGTATCTAAGGTCTTCTTTAGAGCAATCAATTTTCGCATATTACTTTTACCATGAAGCTTAGGAGTGCATTTTTTTTAATTACGTGGAACTGCTTATTGACATATCCAGTTCACAAAAAAATGATGACCCGAGTATGGAGAAGATTAAGAGGACACATGTCGATCATAAAATTATGAAAAACAGAGGTTGAACCATTGTGCTAATTAATTTTTCCCTAGAAGCAATAGAGAGGATTTGCAAGAAAGTGTGTGACTGAGTTGATTTATTTATACATTTAAAACTGCGATATTTATTGACTTTACAGAAGTTCAGTTACAGAGTGTTGTAACTGAGTCTATTTATAGATTATCTTGTCCTAATATCTTGGTTCTTATCTCAGGGCCTTTCTATTGGAAACACATGTTTTTTGCTTCTTAATTGTTAATCCATTGAGTTGCATTAACCCAAGAAGCTTTCTTAGGAAAACATTGCACTTTTAATTAGTTTATATCTACAAAACAATTGTCCTTTTAATAGAATTTTACAACCAGATTTAGCGAATGGAGGTATTTTTCTTGATGAGAAGGTGGCACTTGTTCATACCCCAATTAGAATCTTTGGCAAGTTCTCATGTGCCTATTGAACACGCTCCTCAAAATAACATTAAAGTTCCAAGTGGTCATGTACAAGGAGTTGATGATGATCAGGGACGGTCCTGAGATTGGTAGTACCCTGTGCGATACTCAATTTAGGGCCCTTCCAAAAAAATATTGTACAAAAGTATTAAATATCTAAAAACTCATTGAAAAATTGTTCTTCTAGCATTTCGACTTGCAAAATCACTAATTAAAGTTTTTGATATCCGGATGCTTATTTTTTTTGTAACATTTCTAAATATTATAAATTAATAAATAAAAATAAAACACGGAATTAACAACGAATCTAATAGATAATTTTAGTCTAGAACTATCTCAATTGATTGAATACAAAAAATATGAAAAAATGTCACCTGGTTTGAGCCTTTTATTCCCTCTCCAATTTCATCGACTTGATTAATGTGGAAAGAAACAACTTGATAAAAAAATTAATTGCATAAAAAACAAATTGCTACAACATTGATGAATTTAAAAAAAAAAAAATTATTAAAAAAATAGTAATAAAAAATATTAGCATAGGTATAAAAAAAATAATGAAAAAAGAAAATAACTTGCAAAAGAAGACAACAACTTGCGTTTTGCTGCAAAAGAAGACAATAACTTGCAAATGAAAAAAGAAGACAACAACTTGCAAATGAAAAAAGAAGACAACCTCCAACTTCTGCGTAGAGCAGTAGTAAAATGAAGACAGCCTCCAACTTCTGCAAAAATGAAAAAAGAAAGCTTGCACTTCACAGAGAGATAGAGAGAGTGAGAGAGTGGGCCGGTTTGCAAAAGAAACAGAGAGAGAGGGAACAAAAAAGATTTTGTGGATAGTTGAAAAAATGACTCCTAAAAAAATGATTATCTTAAATGAGTTGGGTGAGATTTTTTTGGGAAGTTGTATCATTCTTTTTTTTGAATAGTTGAAAAAATGGACCCCTAAAAAATCAAACTCATTTAAAAAAAATTATTTTTTAATATATATAAAATATTTTTGGACCCCTAAAATATACATATACTGGTACTTATTGTAAAATGGGCCCTGTTCCAATACCCACCTGGCACATGGCCAAGGCCGGCCCTGATGATGATTGATTTACCCTTGTTCTTAATAAGAAAAATGTGAGCTTTAATCTTAAAAAATCAGTGGACAGGCATTTTAAGGTGGCAGGTAGTGTGTTTGCTCAAAGGAGAACTAGATGAGCAGTTAAGGTTTTCAATAATTAAACTTCTTTTAGTTCTAAATGATTAGATTTATTATATGGAAAGTGAGAGGGATAAGAAATTCTGTAAGTTTGGGAAGATTAAAAATATTAAGTAGAATATACAATGCTTATTTTCTTATTGTTTTAGAACCAATGGTTACATCAGACAATTGTGAGCATATTAGAAGAAAATTAAATTTTGAGGGTTACAAATTCAATTTGACCAATAAATTTGTATTTTTAGAGACATGGTATGGAAGTAAATAATGATATAGTTAGCATGTTAGGTGCATTATTGTGCTCATTATTGTAGTCTTAAAATTGAGCTATTTATGATGTTATGCTTCTTATCTGTTAGTCAAGAAAATAGTATAATGATTAGTTTAGCTAGTTGTCAAAGGTTGCTATTAATTTTTTCATTAATACCTAGAATTTAGATAAGTTATATATTGTAACTGAAGCTTGCTTTTATTATTATTTTATAGCTACTAGTTTACTTACTACAAAAATAAGTATTCCTCCATGAAATATAATTGGGCACTCGAGTATTTAGCATAATTTTTAAAGGTTCATTTCTAGCCACTTCTATGTTTTTATTTTTTAAGTTGTTGGTCATAATTTTGTTTGGGGGCTGATAATTTTGTTTTGATTTATACACACACACACACACACACACATATTTATATGTAACAAACAAATTTGACTAGTCTTTTGACAGCTCTAGTATAATTGCACTACGCTTTAAAGGTTTAAAAAAAGTAGTATATTTTCTTTAGTTGTTGAATACCCGATCTTCTTTTTACTATGATTATTTGTATTTCTATATGCATTAACATGGATACATGTAAGTATCAATGCAAGGATGAACTTTTTTATGTTGTCATAGAACTGTGCACTTTTTATTGGTTTCTTTGAATAAGAAAAAATACATTATTGATGTGCTTGAATTTGATCATAATAATTACTTTTAAATTTGAAGGGACTTGATGAACATATGATTATTTCACGATATGTCATAGTTCATAAATGTATATTTGACAGTTAAAATGTGTAATTATAGAGAATAAGCAAGATTCAAAGCGAAAGGCGAGGGAGGTACAAGTTTAACCATCGCTTAAGCAAAAAAGGATATGATGGTCTTATTGCAGAGATAGTATGTTTTAGTAAATGAAATTAATTATTTCTCATTACAATAAAATGTAGTAAGAAATTAGAATTAACATAGTTTTTTGTGTGGTTTCTATTTATAGAAAAATTAAATGGGTCTTGCCTTTAAAGAATATAGAAGTTTCTTGTGGGTGATAGCTCGTGAGAAAAATGGTTATTATTATCTAGATGATGACACGAAAGCAGTGGTTGAACAAATAGTGAGTTTGCATAGGTAAACCCCATAAATATTTACTATGTTTTCATTACTAATTTGGATTTATTGTATAATTTTTTCAGATTGCATTACAAGAGCAAGCTGAGGATGGAAGCGTAGTTATTGAATGAAGTTCCCACATCCTTACAATGGTGTTGGGTACTCTTAAGCACTCTGGTCGGGTTAAAGATATAGGTTTTGGGGTGACCTCGACAACATATTTTAAACTCCTGAGGCGTGGATAAAAAATATATACAAATCAGTTAGAGAAGAAATATAAAGGACAATACAAAAGAAACAAAGAATTGGAGAAAAGGTTGAAAGAGTTGGAGAAAAAAGAAATTACAACTCCCTAATCGGATGAGATTGCCTCAAATGCAGATAAAAGTACATCGCTTCATTAAAAAGGAATTGAAAAGAAAAAGGAATTTTTTTATCATGTTTATAAAATAAATTTATATTTTTAAATATTGTGTATTTTGATTCTGCTCATAACTCCAAGATGATGGTGATTCAAAGAAGCACACAACAGGGTTGCAACGCAAATCTAATATTGAAAGGGTATTGTCCATGGCTTAATCTTTTACGCATCAATTTTTTTAAACAATACTTCAGTTATTATATATTTTATTTTCTCGAGAAACCTATGTACCCGTACCAGTTCCAGATGAATTGATTCTGATTAGAGATGCACTCAATTCACTTGTAGCTTAGCCGAAGGAGTTTGTACTACTTGGTGTTGAGGTAAAATATTTTTGAGCATTAAGTACATATTGCATTAATATATAGAATCAACTGATGTTTTATTTGTTTATTATCTAAAACAAGACAAAAATAATAATCGTGGTGGTGAGAAACAAGAAAGTGAGAAATCTTGCCATGGTCATGTTCTGGTTATTGCCTTCAAACAAACTTTAAAAAATATGAAGAAAAATCAGATTACAATTCCACTTGTGAAGAAAATATTTGGAGATGATAATCTTGAGACATTTGTTTTCAAGAATGACTTGTTCGAATTTTGTGCGATGAAACCCCTAGATGTCACAATTAGTGTTGCATACATGAAGTATGAGATTAAAATTCTTTTCAATTACTCACTAATTTTTTCATAACATTTATTTATTTTCTTATGTAGTCTCTTATATGATAAGTTTCCAAGCTCTCGAGAAAACATTAAATTTATCAATCTGTCATCCGTTAGTGCTACCTCCGATGTGAATCTATCTCAATTTCTCACTAAAATATTGTAATATGCAAGCATAAATCATATATATTTTGTTCCTTGCAAGCTTCAAGAAATGTGAGTATTAATTGATTTTGTTACATTTTAGTATTTTGACTATTAATTATGTATACATAATGTATTCATGTTGTACTTATTCTTTTGTACTTTTCGTTGGATTTTGATTGTCATTGATTGCTCTTCGATGAATGTTTATTGGTTGTACCCTTTGCATCACCCAAGCGATGAAGCAACTAAGTTCTATTTCATTGCGTGAGCAAAAATCATCTTTATTTTGGTTCACGTATAATTTATTATTCATAATTAATCATAAAATTCTTGCCTTGTAGTGGTCTTATTCTATTGTCTTTTGATGGAAATAAACGAACCGTAATACCACATTGAAGGATGTAAAGATAAATAAATATTAGTAATATTTTAATATTTCTTCCCTCACTTCCTATTACTAACATTTTCGCGCTTGTATCATTTAGTGCCCTAAATAGCTTACGATCATTGAGTGTGGGTACTATGTGACGATATATATGAGAGAATTAATAGAGAGTCATTCTAAGTTTATTGATTCAACAATAATTAATTATATTTATTTTCGTCATCTCTTAAGATATGTCTTAAAAACTCATCATCTTAAACAATCCAATAATAAATGACATGCAAATATATAGGTAGGACAACTTTTGAATGTAGATATTGACATGACAACTTTTGAATGTATATATGGATCTGACTATTTAGAATTGATTTTGAGAAGATTTATGGTGATTTTATTTTGTAGAACAACTTTTGAATGTAATGTATGGACATGCATGCACATGAAGCGTCCTATAAAAAATATATTTAGGACGCTTTTCGGCATGTGGTAGGAAGTGAGGGGGTTTTTTACAACCCTTTTAAATAACGCGTCTTAAAAGGTTATACTTTTTAAGACATTTTTTTTATTTTTTTATGACAGTTGTTTTTAAGACGCATTTGATTGTGATTAAAAGTGATGCAAATAGCTTTTTATGACACTTTTTAGCCATTGTAAAAAGATTTTTTTCTTCTAGTGTCTACTATTGGTGGTACCTATGGGGCCTGTTGGATGATGGCATTGTGGACGTTATAGACACGTCCGTACTATAAGGGGAACCTTGTTGATGTGGTGCTCTCCCCTATTGTGGGAAGTCTCTCCTCTTGTGACCCATCTGACCATAAATATAAATCATTGGCCTGGAAAATCTCTTTGTCTCTGGTCCTGATGGCCCTCAGGGTGTTGATCCCACTATTCACCCTAATGGCCTTGGACCTATTAGCCTCCCCCATTGTTCCCTTGGCCCTTGTGAACTTGAGGATTATGCTGCTACTGAGTCCCCTGCCTGAAACCTCCATCGGGTTGATAGCCCCCAGATCTAAACCTCTTGGCCTGATCCCCCTGCAAGGAATCTCGCCCCTGGTGTCTACCTGACTACTACTGCTACTCTGGTACTCCACTAACACCGCTTCCCCCTACCTTGACCAGCTGACTAGGCTCACCTCCTCTCTGTCTTCCCTTCACATTGAAGAGATGATCCAGGTAGTGTAATGTAACACCCCGCTTAAAATAATAACGGGTGGCCAACCCTATACTATATTAAATCAGGAGTTTCAGATGGTCCAGTCTCAACATCAACTGTCGTTACTACATAATATAGGACTAACTAACCGATATCAAATAAGCGAGATGTTAAAATTTAAATAGAACACACCACAACCACCAAACCAACTCTATAACTACTAAGAAAAAAAGAAAAATGCAAGAAAGAACTATGAGAAATGAAATGCTAGAATCAAATAAAATAAATAACTACAACTGAATATACTACAGGGAAGTAAACCCGAATAAGCTGTCGAGTCACAGCCAATACAATGAATGAAATGTAATAAATATAAAAATGTATATAAATATCCTTTGGGTACAAACCCGATGTACAACATGAATCCTACCTAGAATTCTAAAAGTACGAGGCGACTACAAGATACATCCCGCAACAGTCCGCACATGTCACGGCTCCCAAGACTCTGGATAGAAGGTCATCCGGCATCCATGCGGTAGGACACCTGTAATAGTATATATATATATTTATACAAGAAGGAGAGAAAAGTAAACGGGTCAGAGCCCGAGTGTGAAAAATATTTAGCAAGTGTGTTAACGATGCATAATAAATATCGGTGCACTTATTTCATAATTAAAGTGGAATCGCACTCTCGTGGAACCCCAAATCACCTCTCATCTAACGGCGCGCACTTATTCGTGTCTTCAAATTTTAGTTAAATTACCCCCCATTTAAGGACAACCTAACTTATTATAGGCCTAGCCTATGCCCACGAGATTTGCCTTCCTATCTTAACTCAAGAATCCACTCATTCTAGATACCCTTAAGTATTTTTACAAACATATGTGCCATATTAGACTTAATGGATTCCGGTTTATAATTCAACCAATTATAATTCTTAATAGTTACCCATATACATTTGGGTTGAAACATATGATTTAATTTCCAATTTATAGGCATACAAGATTATTACTGGCAAAACTTCCCTCCAATTTCAATGTTGCGCTGCGTTTCATGCGTGAGGTATTTCGCAAAGCGAAATCCAAACAAGGAACCACCCCATTACACTACTCCTTGTCAACGTCGATCCTGGAGATCCATTATGCCACACATAAATATTTGACAGAACTTCTCTCTAATCTCAACAATGCACTACATTTCGTGCGTGGGGTGTCTTGCAAAGCGAAATACAAACAAGGAACCACCCCGTTACACTACTCCTAGACAATGTCGATCCTAGAATTCCATTATGCCATACATACAATACAACTAAATATAGATACCATAAGAATAACTTAAAGCCTCCAAATAATATCTTTGGGAAGATGTAACCGAAATATTCCTTAAATGCGATACATCAACCCCCAATCATCTAGTACACCATAATCATCCAAGATGTACTTCATAAAAGTCCATATCCTTTCATCTATATGACATATAAATATATATATAGGCATTCATTCTAACTATATATATATATACCATCATCCAATCCCATAGCCAAGTGTACATACTACATATGATGTACAAAGGCCATGCACATAATATACCCGGCTATATATATCGCCGATAAACTCCATCGTGCTATCATCTTCCCAGTGCCATGCTCACGTAGCAAAACTGGGGCCACCATGGTGGGACTAAACGACACCCATCTCGTGGTAACTCTCAGACACGACGTCCCGGGAAGCGGTCATAGCTCCTAACCGGCAATGAGACGAAACATACCCACCACATCTCATCCCAAAAATATATATATATATATCACATAACAACACACTGGACGACTATGACCTGGGGAATATCCACACCCTGCTTTTCTAGTCAGGATGGTCACCCTCTGCGCGGAAACTTTCCAATGATAGCATGAGCGGGGTATGCTTAACAACATAAGTATATATATCATTCACATGCACAATATATATACATCCATATGATCCAATCATATGATCAAATATTAAACCGTCACATAAGGTTTAAATATACATATCATGTATATCCACAACATAAATATATCCATACAATCATATTCATACGGATGTAAATACATATATTCACACATCCATATATCTATATATATAAAAACAAATCCTCGTTCATATGTATAAGATATATATATATACTCGGCTATAAGTTTACATAATCCTCAATATACAAGCCGTCACCACAACTCATTTAATTTACCTCGAAATGTGAATACAATCCCTCACTTGAAACATATTCAATCATGTGTATATATATATACATATATATTCAACATTAGGGTTATTACCTAAAATTTAGTGTAGGTAAGAATCACTACAGACTCCATATGTCTCCAAAAGGACTTTCATGTCTCCAATACTAGTTTCGACTATTAATGTATATATATACATAATTAAGAGTCTATAAACCTCAACTTAGCCCAAATTTATTTCAAGTATTGGAATCCCAATGATTATTTCCACACGATTATGTAATAACTATCTTGACTAGAATTTATGCTATCACTTTCCAGTTGATAGTACGATCCGATTGTTCACAAATTCGCCTCTGGTTCAATTGCTCTATTGAACCCTAAATCCTATTGCATTACAATTTACTCCTTAATTTAAACATTACTAAGGATATGCGGCCACTCTCTCTCTCTCGTAGGTTCCCAAACCTTAATTGCAATCAAATCCTATTTACCATAAGGATTTGGCACTACCCTCGGCCTGCAATTACAAGCCATACTCTTGCAAGGCTCTCTCTCTCTAAGAGTTCTTAACCTCACGGCATATCTACACTCACTTATAATTAGGATTTTTAATCCCAAAGAGGTTTCCCCACAATCTCTATACACAACTCCAATACATACATGGATATTTTTCTCCCCAATTATTCCAAGGAGTCCTCAAAGTCATAATATGTGAGAGACCCCCTAGTATATCCAAAACATATCTCTTACATCATAAGAGAAGACCCCCAAGTCAATAAACCCAACCAAAAAGGGTTAGAAATCATCCTAGAAAAATCCCCTAAAACATCCCTATTTCCGAATCGATTCGGCCTGGCCCGAATCGATTCGGTCTCAAGGGTGAATCGATTCGCTCCAACTGCGAATCAATTCGGTCCAAAGGACCAGAGACACTGTCTCAAACCGAATCGATTTGCCTTGGGTCCGAATCGATTCGGTCATGCAGACCTGCTAATTTTGTCTAGGCCGAATCGATTCGCTTAAGGGGTTAATCGATTCGGGTCTGCAGAAGTTGAAGGGTTCTTCTTCTTCATCAAAACCCACGAATTTTAAACCCTAAAATTTCTATTCTAACCACTAAATCTTTATCACAACATGATTCTAAGCCAATAAATCAACCCAAAGTTGATCCCAACCATTTTTACACCATTAAACCCATATTTAAACATCGATTTCAAGATTAAACCCAAAAATCTAGGTTTTGATATTAATACCCAAAAACCATTTCTTTAACCCACAAATTATGAAATCAAATACACAAATGACTTATTTAGCAAGATTAAACACTTGCCTCAGACTTGTAGATGTTGAATCGTCCTCGATGTCGCGTTTGGGCCAGAAATCTTCAAGCTTTCCTCCTCTCTCTCTTCCTTTCCTCTTCTTTCTTCTTCTTCTTCTTCTTTTTCTTTCTCTTATATTTCTCTCTTCTCTCAGTTGAGAAGGCTTAATCCGTAAGCCTATTAAGCATATAAAACATAAGTCCCAATTTTAAATGTTAATACACACTTTAAATGACTCATTTACTCCAATTCGAGTCAAACTGACTTAAAAATAATTCGGAACCGAAATAAAACCCAACGATAGTCATTTTGACTATCTCGACCCTTTCGAGATCGATGGTACCTTTAAAATCATCATCCGGAATACTTTGAAATGTCCTCTATTTTTGGACCTCAATTCCAAATTTTAGAATTCTCCAATTTAATTAAATTTTATTTTCCCAAAAATTAAATTTCTCAGTCTCAAAATCATGGGGTGTTACAATCTTCCCCCTACAAAAATTTCATCCGCGAAATTTAAGATGTGCCTAGGACCTCAATCTCATCTAGTCCTTACATCAACCCTTAGGGTCACTATACCGAATCCTTTCTAGTTCTCACATAAAACCATATAGATTTTTAACATAAATAACTACCCCGGGGCGCCCATACACCCCGTACCCGAGCTTTCACTCGAAGAATTTATAATCAGGCTCCATAGGCCTCAAATCATAACATACTATCACCACTATAATCTATAATAACATAATAAATATATAAAAGTTTGAAAATTCCCAATGGTTAAACTCTCCTCAATTCCTGACGCTAGCTGCCTTCGTGCGGGGGAGGTCTCGCAAGCGAAATCCAAACAAGAACCCTCCCAATACACTACTGTGTAGCTAGGTCGGGGATTGAGGTTAGTTGAACCAGGGTTAAGATTTTATAAAAGATTTTCATATATTAGATATTGCCCGAAGGCCTATATAACAATACAATATAAATAAATCCCGCGTCTTTCGACACGCCAAACAAACACCTTATGCTCAAGACACAAGGTCTCAACAATTACAACACTTCTAACCACTACTTAGTTCTCAAAACTAGCACAACTAAGCTAAATTATCCGCTCAAAATACACCTACTAAACTTTGAATCTCACAAATATGAAACTTCTCTACCTTACATTAACGCCTTTCCACAATATAAGTCTCCCCTCTTAGGCGCACTATAATTACATGCCCTACCTACCCATAAGACAATAGTCTTATAGTCACTATTTAACGAACCTTGACATTTCGCACCTCCGGAATTCAATATTATAACTCTCGACGTTCCCGATATTGCATAAAGCATGACTTAAACCCAAAGAAAGGTATTTTACCCTATACTTCCATAATCCAATTTCTTTACTTCATCCTTGAATCCTTATTTAAAGTCCTCTACTCCTTCCAAGACAATCATTCTTCCTACCTATTTCTCCACAAGATAAACATCTTCCCCAAATTCCTTCCTATCCATTTTGAAGGACAAAATGAAACTGCGGCTACCGAAAACTCCCTCAATCCTACGCAACAAAACTGAGTCTCCAAACTCTTTCTCCCTCTTCCCAGAAGGCGATAATCCTGATATTGGAACATCTCCACCTACCTCACGTCGGGAAAAGTCACCAACACCAGGCTTCCTAACAAAGGTTGACAGATTTACCAATCTAAACCTCCCAAGGACTACACTATACACCTCTCCTCAAACTTACCTTACCAAGATTCGTCATTCGAGTAGATTTCCTTTCCTACTTGACCACCTATAGGTTATCCTGAACCACTGCTAAAGGTCTCTTTCTTAGTTTCGCCTGAACCGAGGAAAACAATTTCCTCAAATCAAAGCGTACCCAAAATCTGTTATGGGCATTATATCCCTAATCTTGTCCTTCCCTAGACGACATAATCTAGGCGACGTCTACAACGAGGGCAACTGTTATCAGAACGTCGATCAAGTGAATACACTTCACAGAAGAAGATAAGCGCAGTGGACACAACAATCCTAATAGTAGGGCTTTATATCAAGAACGTTAACGGAAAAACGCAGAAAACTCGCATAGATCCTAAAGACTCTAGAACCTGATGCTCTGATACCATCTGTAACACCCCGCTTAAAATAATAACGGGTGGCCAACCCTATACTATATTAAATCAGGAGTTTCAGATGGTCCAGTCTCAACATCAACTACCGTTACTACATAATATAGGACTAACTAACCGATATCATATAAGCGAGATGTTAAAATTTAAATAAAACACACCATGACCACCAAACCAACTCTATAACTACTAACAAAAAAATAAAAATGCAAGAAAGAACTATGAGAAATGAAATGCTAGAATCAAATAAAATAAATAACTACAACTGAATATACTACAGGGAAGTAAACCCGAATAAGCTGTCGGGTCACAGCTAATACAATAACTGAAATGGAATAAATATAAACATGTATATAAATATCCCTTGGGTACAAACCCGATGTACAACATGAATCCTACCTAGAATTTTAAAAGCAGGAGGCGACTACAAGATACATCCCGCAACAGTCCGCACCTATCACGGCTCCCAAGACTCTGGATAGAAGGTCATCCGACATCTATGCGGTAGGACACCTGTAATAGTATATATATATATACAAGCAGGAGAGAAAAGTAAACGGGTCAGAGCCCAAGTGTGAAAAATATTTAGCAAGTGTGTTAACCGTGCATAATAAATATCGGTGCACTTATTGCATAATTAAAGTGGAATCGCACTCTCGTGGAACCCCAACTCACCTCTCATCTAACGGCGCGCACCTATTCGCGTCTTCAAATTTTAGTTAAATTACCCCCCATTTAAGGACAACCTAACTTATTATAGGCCTAGCCTATGCCCACGAGATCTGCCTTCCTATTTTAACTCAAGAATCCACTCTTTCTAGACACCCTTAAGTATTTTTACAAACATATGTGCCATATTAGACTTAATGGATTCCGATTTATAATTCAACCAATTATAATTCTTAATAGTTACCCATATACATTTGGGTTGAAACATATGATTTAATTCCAATTTATAGGCATACACGATTATTACTGGCAAAACTTCCCTCCAATTTCAAAGCTGCGTTGTGTTTCGTGCATGGGGTGTCTCGCAAAGCAAAATCCAAATAAGGAACTACCCCGTTACACTACTCCTTGTCAACGTCGATCCTGGAGAACCATTATGCCACACATAAATATTTGACAGAACTTCTCTCTAATCTCAACAATGCACTACGTTTCGTGCGTGGGGTGTCTCGCAAAGCGAAATCCGAACAAGGAACCACCCCGTTACACTACTCCTTGACTATGTCGATCCTAGAGATCCATTATGCCATACATACAATACAACTAAATATAGATACCATAAGAACAACTTAAAGCCTCCAAATAATATCTTTGGGAAGATGTAACCGAAATATTCCTTAAATGCGATACATCAACCCCCAATCATCTAGTACACCATAATCATCCAAGATGTACTTCATAAAAGTCCATATCCTTTCATCTATAGGACATATAAATATATATAAAGGCATTCATTCTAACTATATATATATATATATATATATACCATCATCCAATCCCATAGCCAAGTGTACATACTACATATGATGTACAAAGGCCATGCACATAATATACCCGGCTATATATATCACCGATAAACTGCATCGTGCTATCATCTTCCTAGTGCCCTTCTCACGTAGCAAAACTGGGGCCACCATGGTGGGACTAAACGACACCCATCTCGTGGTCACTCACACACACGACGTCCCAGGAAGCGGTCATAGATCCTAACCGGCAATGAGACGAAACATACCCATCACGTCTCATCCCAAAAATATATATATATATCACATAATAACACACTGGACGACTATGACCTGGGTAATATCCACACCCTGCTTTTCTTGTCAGGATGGTCACCCTCTGCGCGAAAACTTCCCAATGATAGCATGAGCGGGGTATGCTTAACCACATAAGTATATATATCATTCACATGCACAAGATATTTACATCCATATGATCGAATCATATGATCAAATATTAAACCATTACATAAGGTTTAAATATCCATATCATGTATATCCACAACATAAATATATCCATACAATCATATTCATACGGATGTAAATACATATATTCACATATCCATATATCTATATATATACAAACTAATCCTCGTTCATATGTATAAGATATATATATACTCGGCTATAAGTATACATAATCCTCAATATACAAGCCGTCCCCACAACTCATTTAATTCACCTCGAAATGTGAATACAATCCCTCACTTCAAACATATTCAATCATTTTTCCTATGATGAATAGTCACCCAACATCATGTATGTATATATATATATATATATATATATATATATATATATATATATATATATATATATATATATATATATATATATATACATATATACAACATTAGGGTTATTACCCAAAATTTAGTGTAGGTAACAATCACTACACACTCCATATGTCTCCAAAAGGACTTTCATGTCTCCAATACTAGTTCCGACTATTGATGTATATATATACACAATTAAGAGGCTATAAACCTCAACTTAGCCCAACTTTATTTCAAGTATTGGAACCCCAATGATTATTTCCACACGATTATGTAATAACAATCTTGACTAGAATTTATGCTATCACTTTCTAGTTGATAGTACGATCCGATGGTTCAGAAATTCGCCTCTGGTTCAATTGCTCTATTGAACCCTAAATCTTATTGCATTACAATTTACTCCTTAATTTAAATATTACTAAGGATATGTGGCCACTCTCTCTCTCGTCGGTTCGCAAACCTTAATTGCAATCAAATCTTATTTACCATAAGGATTTGGCACTACCCTCGGCCTGCAATTATAAGCCATACTCTCGCAAGTCTCTCTCTCTCTAAGAGTTCTTAACCTCACAACATATCTACACTCACTTTGATCTATAATTAGGATTTTCAATCCCAAAGAGGTTTCCCCATAATCTCTATACACAACTCCAATACATACATGGATATTTTTCTCCCCAATTATTCCAAGGAGTCCTCAAAGTCATAATATGTGAGAGACCCCCTAGTATCTCCAAAACATATTTCTTACATCATAAGAGAAGACCCCCAAGTCAAGAAACCCAACCAAAAAGGGTTAGAAATCATCCTAGAAAAATCCCCTAAAACAGCCCTGTTTCCGAATCGATTCGGCCTGGACCGAATCGATTCGGTCTCAAGGGCGAATCGATTCTCTCCAACTGCGAATCGATTCGGTCCAAAGGGCCTGGGACACTGTCTCAATCCGAATCGATTCACCTTGGGTCCGAATCGATTCGGTCATGCAGACCTACCTATTTTGTCTAGGTCGAATCGATTCCCTTAAGGGGCGAATCGATTCGGGTCTGCAGAAGTTGAAGGGTTCTTCTTCTTCATCAAAACCTACGAATTTTAAACCCTAAAATTTTTATTCTAAACACCAAATCTTTATCACAACATGATTCTAAGCAAATAAATGAACCTAAAGTTGATCCCAGCCATTTTTACAACATTGAACCCATATTTAAACATTGATTTCAAGATTAAACCCCAAAATCTAGGTTTTGATATTAATACCCAAAAACCATTTCTTTAACCCACAAATTATGAAATCAAATACACAAATGACTTATTTAGCAAGATTAAACATTTTCCTCAGACTTGTAGAGGTTGAATCGTCCTCGATGTCGCGTTTGGGCCAGAAATCTTCAATCTTTCTTCCTCTCTCTCTTCCTTTCCTCTTCTTTCTTCTTCTTCTTTTTCTTTCTCTTCTATTTCTCTCTTCTCTAAATTGAGAAGGCTTAATCCGTAAGCCTCTTAAGCCTATAAAACAAGTCCCAATTTTAAATGTTAATACACACTTTAAATGACTCGTTTACTCCAATTCGAGTCAAACTGACTTAAAAATAATCCGGAACCGAATAAAACCCAATGATAGTCATTTTGACTATCTCGACCCTTCTGGGATCGATGGTACCCTTAAAATCATCATCCAGAATACTTTGAAATGTCCTCTATTTTTGGACCTCAATTCCAAATTTTAGAATTATCCAATTTAATTAAATTTTATTTTCCCAAAAATTAAATTTCGCAATCTCAAAATCATGGGGTGTTATATGTAAAAGTGCGTCATTGAGGACATCTGTATAAGTCACCAATTAAAGGTTACCAATAAAATGTTGCCTGATCTTCCAGGCTAATATGTACATAAGTTTTAGCTTTTTCCTTTCTTCATTGTTCACTTCATTCGGCACAAAATTAGTTAAATGAGTGAACTCATCCTTATACGCAGCTACTGATCGATCTCCCTGAACCACCTCACTGAGTCTCTTCTGCATCTTTGTCTCTACGGCTGGCGAAAAGTATTTGCTGTCAATCCGCATCTAGAACTTGGCAATGGACATTGTGTCCCTCTCCTCTATGGTGGTAACTGACTTCCACCACTATAATGCTTCTCCAACAAGCCTAAAAGTTCCTAACATATAATTCTACACATCACTACACTCCACCAGGCATAGGTGGCGCTGAATATCTTTCTTCCACTGGCACGCCACAATCATGTCTGAACTGACCTGGAACTCATGTGGGTGTCCCTTTTTAAAAGCCTCCCTAAATCTCTGCCAATGCAACGGCCCCGGGTGGGCCTGGACAACCGGTATCACTGACTGTGGTGGATGTTCGGCCTGAGGAATTTGGATAGTCATTCCAATCATCACTGCATTAACTATCTGTGCCACAATCGCTACCACCTCTACTGCTGACACTGACCCATGTGGTGGTTATAGATGATGTGATTGTGGATCTTATTGATCCTCCCTCACATTATCTCTATCCACTGCCCTCATTGCTCATCCTCTCTGGGCTGGTATCTGAAAACAGATGGAATTGTATGAGTTCATAGTTAAAACAAATATAACAACAAAAGAACACAATCTCAAATGCGTAATCATGAATGCAACAGTCCTAATAAGAGGGTTCTATTTTAAGGAATACTACACTAAAATCGTTGTAATCTGTACAAATCCTATGGACACTAGAACCAGATGCTCGGATACCATCTGTGATACCCCTCCTATTTTAATCATGGGTGATCAATCCTTTATTAAAATAATTAGAAATCTCATTTGGTTCATTCTTAGCATCATTGTTAAAAGCTTTTTAATTACTAGCCTCCTATGTTTAATTGAGTTTGTGCCGAATTTTATCTTTTATTTATTTAACAACATGCGAAACTAAAATAAATTAACCAAACCACCCCCACAATAATAGTGTGTACAATCACACAATATATATATAATTAAATAATACCGAATAAACCATTGGTTCCCAAAACAAATAATTCAATTCCAATCTGAAGTAAATAAAACTGAATCTCAATAAAGTGTGATAAATAAACTGAAGAACTAAATACTCTGAAGGGGAAACATGCCCAAATGAAATATTAAAGGAACTCATATCTAGAAATGAATAAACTGAAGGGTCTAAAGCAACTCGTTCAAGACTCCATAAGGGTTGTAGCTACTTATCCATGGGTAGAATCATCAAGCTTAGCGTCCCTATGGATGGAAACATAAAAGGTTTTGAAAATATTTTAAAATGGGTAAGAGACCTAGAAAACATTTTGAAAATATTTTGTAAGTGTTTAAATCAGTTATTAGATACACATATTAGTTCCACGTATACTCCCTAGACATCCTCGCCTCTCAACTAATGTGCACGCCTAATGTACCCTATATAGATATGTTACCCATCCCACCTAGATAACGTATCTAAATAACCATAATAGGTCTAGCTCTCTCGTATTACCCATATGCCATGCTACCACATTATCAATAATATATTAGCCATATATTTTTATTGAGTCATTTATTTAAGTTTCTCCACTTATTTTACTTTTCGATATGCACAATTTATCAGTTCTACTATCACATATCAGTAAGTAAATCACACTTGTATATATATCACCCATATAATATATACAACCATAGCATCCCTATAATGGCCCCTCGCGATGCTAGCATAATCTGCTATCAAGTCCATGTACCTCTCGTACTAAATCGAGGACTCTTGGTTTGGTAATCAATCAACACACACTAGAGGCTAACATGGTTCTAAGCCGTTGGGATACGCACATACCTAACATGCCCAAATGACCTTCCAGTCCCACTAATACACTGCACATAGTGAGCCACCCTATGTTCTAGGTTTTGGGGCACATATATAGACCTCGTTGGAATTGTCAAAGTTGGGTCACCCTCTACGTAAAAATCTCCTGATAGAAGGCAGCGTATGTATGTTCACACACATAATCAAATCATAACTATAGGTATTCACATAACCTATATATGCCTATTATTCAGTAGGTATACACGCAACCCATCATATAAGTTCGTACGTAGTATATATCTCTCGCATACTCAACGTACAATCAATTACATTTATAACCTCTTATTGTATATTTTCAAGTATCACTCACTACCCGAAGGGTCCTGAGAGGAGTGCGCGTGCGTTCAAATAAGGAAGTTATTTAATTACACACAGTTTTTATCAATTAAATCCTAAACATGCATCTATATGTGATTAAATACCATGATGAATCATGCAAGAACATTCAAACACATATAAGTGAGGAAAAATCCCCCAAAGGGGCAAAACCATTTATTTTCACTATAATATTGTAACATACAATTTCGGATTATAATGAAAATACAGTGACACAGAGTTACCCGCGGGCGTCGGATCTGTAGTCGGTGGCTGGAAGTTTCCCTTTCCAGGAGGGCAGCAATGATGAAGAAGAACGGTCTTCTCCACAAGAGTACGCACAGATACACAGATGTGTTCTTGGGTTACAAACGGATTCACAAAGGTTTGGAAGAGTTATGTGAATCAAAACATGAGTCTTGGGACGCAAAAAGGTGAAGACTTGAGGTATTTGGACTCTCAAATTCGTCTTTCAAAGTCTTATGAAACAGCTCCCCCGAAGTTGGTATTTATAGGAAAATAAATGAAGAGATCCACGTTTTAAGAACTCTAAAATTCTATCCAGCGTACAGGGACCCCGAACCGGTTCGGGTACCCTGCGAACCGGTTTGCCCCCCCGAACTGTTTCGGACTGGGTTCGGGGACACTCGCTGGTCAAAGGGGCTTTCAGCACTTGGAAAAAAATTCGAAGGAGATTCTTTGAAATATCTCCATTTTCAACGGGCCATAACTTGTTCACCGTAGCTCGGATTGAGGTGACATTTCTTTCAGTATCTTTGTTGCGGCAAGATCTTCAACTTTCCAGTTGATTGGTCCTTTGGACGGTGTCTGTAAAATTATCAAATTGCCTTTGAACTTCCTTATCAAGCCTTATTGCACTGTTTTGACTTCTCTTGCGTACCACTTGCATTACGAGCCTAAAATCATGGCACGTGAAGTCGTTGAGGCAGATGAGGGACACATGATGGAGATAATAAATGCTTGATCCCCGAAATTCGGATTGAGGCCGTCGTGTGCGATCTTGTAGAGACATGCCAAATGTAGCGGCGTACGGCGTAAATAAATAAAACATTTCGGATATGATAAAAATGTCATTACAAATCTCTCCCTATGTCTATGCCGGTACATACAAAAAAATCCGAATTATCGAATAAAAAAAATTGCCTATACAAATCTACCCTTCCATGAACCCAAAACTGGAAAGATAAAAATGAATAAGTCTTCATCGTTTGATCTTCAAATCTTCAATACATTCAAATTTCTCATCAGGGTGTGCAATTCAGGGATCATCAAAGTAGTACCTACACACATGAAAACAAGTAAATACCACGTGACATATCGAGTTTGAAATGAGCTAAACATATAAAATAGATGATTAAACTCAAGAAACTCAAATTCTAAAAACTCCCCCATAATATGATAATTCCTTCTCCCCCTTTTTATGATGTCCCCAAATAGACAGATATGGGAAGCAGAAATAAATGTACATGGAGAATGTCACAAGGTAGTAAACCACTATGTTTAGAATTTTTCAAAATTTTCCATACAAAGAATATATACAAGGAAAAACACACCATGAATGATCACAAAAACAACCAAGTCAAGGATAGCGAAAATGAAGGGGTGTGATCAAATTCGATAGGAAAATCAATGCAGACAAACATGACATATGTGCACGATGAATATCGGATACTCCTAACGAATGAACTCAAAGTCTTCCTTTGGTGTAAAAGGTGGTAATATTAGACATTGACTCAATCAAATCAACAAATCAAAGCTCAAAGTGATTTCCACACTAATAACGTCCAAAACTATTTCATGATTTTTCAGGACTTTCAAGGAAGTGCAAACCCATTTATATTCTCCAACCAAACTCCCTTAGAATTTTATTTTGAATAGAGGCTTTCTAAATTCTCAAACTTTGGAGAATTGATGAGGAAACCTAAGTGGCCCATATTTGGCATGAATTGCTTTTTATTGCCTTTAAAATTTTTCGGGCTCTTTTAACCTCTTTGGACCCCGGATAATAAAATTCCTCCCTTTTTAGGTCCTTTTGAACGGTGGCTTTTGCGCAAAGAAGTGATAATTATCTTTAGCAGCCCCTCCCCGTTCTTAAACAAACACACAGTCTCACAAAAATGGTTTTTACATGCATTCCAATCTTGTCAAGTTTTATCGCATATTGTAAGTTGTATAGACAGAATTGAGATGGAAACACTCAAGACAACATGTGATAGACAAGTGCAATAATCAAATAAAGTTCTGCATGTGTGCAATAAACGAGATAGGAGTCAAACATGTAGGAAAATATCACTAATTACATCTCAAGGATTCCATACAATGTAAAGCACATGGATGAAATGATGTAGCGTCTCAAATCTCTATCAAACAGTCACATGGATAAGTGGAATGAAATTATGACTTGGCTATCTTAAACGTTCATCCATAAAAGGTGCAAAATAAAATACAAAAATATTTTTGGGATTTTCTGACATTTTTATATACAAAACAAAACAAAAATCTTTTTGGATTTTTCAAAAGAATAAATGAATAGCTGTACAACAAAGCAATGATACATATAACACAAACTAGCAATAGGAAGCATATGATATGAAAATGAAAAAGCATCATATTCTAGACATAGACCAACCCCTCAGTCAACTGTTCAAATCCCCAAAGACTTCCTAAGACTCTCAAATCTAAGGGCATCTAAAGGTTTCGTGAAAATATCAGCTAACTGACGGTCGGTGGGAACAAAACTCAGGGATACGACTTTCTCCTCAACTAACTGTCGTATAAAGTTCTCGCGTATCCTGATGTGCTTTGTGCGTGAATGCTGGATTGGATTGCGGGATATGTGTATCGCGCTCGTGTTATCACAGGAAATGGTCATGGTGTCTTGTGAAATCCGATAATCGTCTAGCATTTGCTTCATCCACAAGAGTTGCGTGCAACAACTCCCGGCGGCTATATACTCGGCCTCCGCAGTGGACAAAGAGATGGAATTTTTCTTCTTTCTCAGCCAGGAGACAAGAGTAGAACCAAAATAGAAACACCCACCAGAAGTGCTCCTACAACCATCTACATCCCCGGCCCTATCGGCATCTGAATAAGCGGACAAACGGTCATCAGTATCAAAGGAATACCAAATACCGTATAAGAGAGTCCCACTCACGTATTTAATAATACATTTTAGAGCAAGTAAATGAGACTCTTTCGAGGACACCTGATATCGCGCACAGACTCCAACACTAAAGGCTATGTCGGGACGATTGTCAGTCAAGTAGAGAAGACTACCTATCATACTCCGATACAAAGTTTGCTCTACGTCCTTGCCTGAAGTGTCCTTACTAAGCTTGGTAGTGGTACTCATAGGTGTACGTGCATGCTTAGCGGAGTCTGAACTAAATTTCTTCACTAGGTCTCAAGCATACTTGGATTGGGAGATGAACATTCCATCCTCTAGCTGACGAACCTAGAGACCAAGGAAGAAAGTAAGCTCACCAACCATGCTTATCTCAAACTCACTTTTCATCTCCTCTTCAAAGTGATGAGCATGTTGAGAGCACGTGGATCCAAAGACTATGTTGTCCACATAGACCTGGGCAACCAAAATTACATCGTCATCTCTCCTAACAAATAACGTCATATTAACTCCCCCTCTCTTGAAGCCACGGGCTAAGAGATAGGAAGTAAGCCTCTCGTACCAAGCACGGGGTGCCTTCTTCAAACCATACAAGGCTTTCCTCAGATAGTAGACGTGCTCCGGGTGCTGAGGGTCTTCAAACCCTTTTGGTTGTTCCACGTAAACCTCCTCCTATAGAATTCCATTCAAAAAGGCACTCTTGACATCCATCTGATATAACTTGAAGCGCAGATGACATGCGATGGCGAGTAGAAGACGGACGGACTCAAGCCTCGCAACAGGAGCAAATGTCTCCCCAAAGTCTACACCCTCTATCTGTGTGTATCCTTGAGCGACCAACCTAGCCTTATTTCTGATTATGGTACCATTTTCATCCATTTTATTCTTGTAAATCCACCGGGTACCTATCACATTAGTATCACTAGGTCGGGGGACAAGTTCCCAGACATTATTCTTTTTAAACTAAAGCAACTCATCCTGCATAGCAGATATCCAGTGTTCATCCTTGAGTGCTTCTTTATAATTCTTGGGCTCGACTTTGGACGTGTAGCAAAGATGGCTAATAACGTTCTCTAGCTGAGCACGAGTTTTGACCCCTAGAGTGGGATCGCCAACAATGGCAGACGGGTCATGACTCTTACGAACCCAAGCGGGTGTGTCCCCTAACACATGAATAGGGTCCACAGCGTGTGGGAGAGGAACAGGTAAATCACCGTCATAACACTCCTCATCCTCACACTGAAGGTTAGGATCAATAGACATCGGAGGTTCTTCATCTTGTACGGTGACGTTTATTGACTCCATAACCTTAGAGCTCTTCAGGTTAAAAACTCGATACGCTCTACTATTCGATGAATAGCCTAGCAATATTCCCTCGTCGCTCCATGAGTCAAACTTTCCTAATTGCTCTCTATCCCGTAGGATGTAGCATTTACTCCCAAAAACACAAAAATATGCCAGGTTGGGCTTCTTGCCAGTCCACAACTCATAAGGTGTCTGAAGTTTGTGTGGACGCAGATAAACCCTATTCACCGTGTGGCATGCAGTAGACACTGCCTCTGCCCAAAATCTCCTAAAAACTTTACGACCTAGAAGCATAAATCTATCCATCTCCTGGATCGTTCTATTCTTTCTCTCAATAATCCCATTTTGCTAAGGAGTCTTCACAGCAGAAAACTCATGTTTAATCCCAAGGCTTTCAAAATATAAATCTACCTTTGCTTCCTTAAATTTAGTGCCGTTGTCACTACGTATCCTGTTAATAGTGACTCCGTGTTGATTTTGCAGGACACGACACTTGGTCGTTAAAAACTCTACAGCATCGGATTTCTCTCTCAGAAAACCAACAATGTAGTATCTCGAGAAATCATCGACCATCACGAGGATATACTTCTTACCACCCAGACTCTCAGTACGAGTGGGACCCATAAGATCCATGTGTATAAGCTTAAGAACACGAGAGGTGGTAATGGAATGCAACTTCCTATGGGGACTACGAATTTGTTTTCCCAACTGACAGGGTCCACAAACCGTCGAAGTTGGCCTTCTAAGAGATGGTAAGCCACATACTAGGTCCTTTTTAGCTAAGCGAGTGAGATCTCTAATGTTCACGTGACCTAGACGTTGATGCCACAGATCCATATGAGTGATCGTGGCGCTGTTGCAGATAAGTGAGGATGTGGGCTCAGTCCCATAGCAATTATCCTCGGTCCTCACCCCTTGCATCAAAAGTTTATCGGCTTGATTGTAGACATTACACGCGTCCCGGTCAAACTTTACTACAAAGTCAGTGTCGCACAGCTGGCTAATGCTGAGAAGGTTTACTTTTAAACCTTTGATGTACAACACATTCTCTAGCTTAGGAAATCCTGGTAACTCTACAGTACCTCATCCTACAATGCTAGACTTGCTCCCATCTCCAAAGGTGACTCTGCCATCCTGATAATCCTCAAGAGATGTAAAAAATGAGGCATCACCTGTCATATGTCTGGAGCACCCACTGTCAAAATACCACTGTGAGGTATTATGTGCTTTGAGAGCAACATGAACAACAAAAGACTTTTTATCTTTCTTAGGTACCCAAGAAGTGGTGACCTTTTGTTTGCCTTTGTTGTTGTTGGTTTTAGCTAGAATGTGAGAAGCATTCACTAACGGCAAAGACATCCGTCGAAATTCTTCCATCAAACTCTGAGATGTGGTAGCTAAGAACTCAACTCGCTCTCTCAGACTAGAAAACTCATCAGTATGACGTGGTGGAGCATTAGTACTCCGTGTCCGACCCATGCTATAGCAAAACTACCTGAGGTGGCCTTTTCTTTTACAATAAGTACAAAAGAACACGGTCAAAGGCGGTCCTTGGTTTGCTTTTCTTGGTCGAACTCTCCTTCGAGGATTTTGACGATGGCCATAAGGATTCGTAGTAAACTCAGGAACTGGTCCAGGTGCAATTTGGGAGGTGGAGGCACCATCATAACCAATTCCCTGCCTATCACCAAAACCTAAAACGGGGCCGAGGAACATCTTTCCTATTTTCCCATATCTGTCCTCGATTTGTACCTTGACTTTCCGTGCTTTCTCAAGATCATGAGTCAGCTGGGCAATAAGGGCTTCAAGTTTCTTCCGAGTCTCCACGGAGGAATGGAGCTCACTCGTAAGACTAGCCACTTGTTTAGTCAAGTCCCCTCTCTTTTTCTCAAAAATACTCTCTCTCTCTCTCTCTAAACAAACTCTCTTTCTCAACACAGGCAAATTCTCTCTCTCTCAGGGCGGTGCAGGTGGAGGACTCTCTCTCTCTCGCTTTTCTTAAATCTTCCTCTAAGCCGGTGATCTTAAGAACTAACGCTTCGTTACGCTTTTTAGTTTTAAATGACTCAGAATATAACTCAGCGTAGGCGCGTTGAATATCACTCTCGCTCTCACTTGTGTCATCCTCCCCCTCACTCACATCGGTCTCACTGTCGAGGTGTCCCTGTGAAGCATCATCCTCATCGTCGTGAGGAGAACTAGGAGTGCTCACATGACTGGCCATGAATTTACTATATCGACCTCATATAGTCTACCCACGACACTCGATTGAGATATAGCACTATGACATCAATGTCACTCGCTGTGACGTCAAAATAATTATTACTATTCACTTTGTAATGAATAATTTTCTCTCCAATTAATATTTTAATCCACACATAATATTTACTTCCATTAAATTAGGTCACATGTGTATTTTAAGAATAACCGTATTAATTAAATTTTAAATACTCAGAAATACGTGGTGTTAGAGTCCAATTCCAGTAAGGAGCTAGCTAGAAGGGACTTCATCAGTCAGATCAAATCCACCTTTTGAATGTCAATTACGGACTTTAAGCCTCCTAAGAAGTTTTCCACTTCTATTTTAAGATCTATGATGGGAAAAATGATCCCACCGACCATGTTCACCAGTATCAACATGCCACGACCCTCTAGAGCAACAACGAGCCCCTCATATGCCACATATTTCCTTATGCTTTAGGCGATGTCATATAAAAGTGGTTTGAAAAATTACCACATCGGTCGATCACAAATTTTAAAGAGATGACGGAGGCCTTCACCTCAAGGTTCATCACCATCAGCACCCATCCAAAGAGGGTAATTTCACTCCTCATAATGAAGAAGAATCCCTACATAAAACCTACATGAATATGCACAACATTATTGGAAAACCTACAATGAAATGGAGGATTGTTCTAAATAAGTGGTAGTGGCCTCATTCAAGATCAGCCTACTGAACATATCCATATTCACTAGTCCCTCGTAAATAAGGAAGCTATTACTATAGATGACCTAATGTCAAGAATCGAGAAATATTGTATGTTGGATGACGTTATAATATAAACTCAATAGGAAAATGGCCACTCAAAGGAGAGAAATAATGGAATTAGTAAGAATGTCCCCAAAAAGAGGACGATAAGAAAAATGAAGGACACATGGGTAACGATAAGGCAGTACCTAGAAAGTCCCTTTGCACCATCAATACTATTTTTAAAGAGTCAATCTATAAGATCCTGAACAATATTAAGGATCAATAGTGGCCGAGGAAGATGGAAAAAGACAGATTAAAGAGAAACATGACCCAAGATGTTCCTACCACAAGGAGAACGGGCACAAGATGGGGAACTATAAGGAACTCAAATTGCACCTTGAAGAGTTGGCTCAAGCATGTCACCTAGAAGGTTATGTAAAGAAAAAGAACACAAAGGCCGCCACTGAGTGAGACTAAAAGATGCACAATATCGTAGACAATGACAATATCGTATATGAGTTCGTTATTATTTATGGTCCCATAAGCCCGAATTACGTCCAAGGAAATTCCATTATGATAGAATTGAAAAAGGTTATTGTGATTATGGAAGCTTTCCTAATCGACCCTACTAAAACCTTAATCGACAATCACTATCAACTATACCAATGATACGATCTTCACTGAGGAGCAGCTGGTTGGAGTTAGAACTCCATATAATGACATACGAGTAATCAATATTAGAATCTCCAGATATAAGATAAGATACTAGTGGACTAAGGGAGTTATTCATAAGTTATGTATTTAATGTTATACAAATAACTCAATGAAAAGATAAAGCTCGAAAAGAAGAGACCATCCCTCTGATCAACTTCATTGGAAGATGAAGATTCCCCTTCGAAAGTTCATTCTCTCAGCTTGAACATGAATCATATCCAGGTTGATAGAATCTTTAGTAGTGGAAATTGAGTTGACATTCAACGCGATTCTAGGGCCAGGATGCATCCACTCGGTGATGGCAATCTATCCATATACCATTCGATGATCAAATGCTTTACCGATCTGTGGTAATATAAATATATGGGAATTAAGGTCCTTCTTGGCAAGGCTTTTTCTTTTCCATCAGACCTCAACATGAGAAGAATAAAGAGAAGGTGGAGAATATGAAGGGAGATGCCTCCTCAAATTCGTAGTTAAAACATGGAAGACCAGGGGTATAATACACAAATGTGGCCCTACATAGAGTCGTATAACCACTACATGAAGTCGTATTCGATGACTCTCGCTCGAAAAAAAAAGTCATATCCAATGTCTCTTTTCCATGATGTATTCATTTGGCAGTCATATTATAGGCATGTAATCCACCCCGGAGTAATGTTCCACCAACTTCATCTGGATCCATAGTTCCCTCCAATCACACAGAATGCATGCTACACATCCTCAAAAAAGGGCAAAGGCCATGGAAGAGGAAGTACGAAAACTTATGAAGGCAAGGTCCATCAAAGAATCTCAATTCCCCGAATTTCTTTTAAACCTAATTGATATCTCGCCTTTTATATATATGTGGTTGTTGCAAAGAGTCGTCAATTAAAAATCCCTTTGAACTTGTAAAATACACTAAAACGTGTATCGCGCAAGTAAAGGGTATCAATCCAACTTCTTAATGAGTCCAAGAGTAAAGTGAACACAAGTATGATTTTTATAATAATTTTTAAGGGATATTTAATTTAACTAATGATATGAAAAAATTTAAAGTGCACTAACAAATAAATAAAAAGATAAAGTGAGTTAAATATTACGAGTAAACAATTATGAGATAATTCAAGGGATTAAGATTCACCACTTAGCCTATTTATTTTATTAATTATTTTACTAATTTGAAATACCTCAAGACATATTTAAATCCACAAATCAACTCTCTATGAAAATGTGAAATTAAACATAATCTTTTTAGAACATTAATGTTAAAATTTCACAAACTCTATAAAAATCGGATTTAAACAGGTTCTAACAAATCACTTGCTAAGAAAAATTTACTAAAAGTATTTAAACCATTAAATAGTAAGCTTTAGATTGGATAAATTCAAACTACAATATTATTTAAAAATTGCTTATCTCTAGTTTAATTAATAAAGAAATATTGTAATATAAATTTAAGATTTTCTCTCAAAAATAATTTATCCTCTCTTGAGGAGTAAATATAAATAATAAAATTTCAATATTAATATTTAAAAGGGCATTATAAATAAATAAACTGAAAATAAAAAATAATACATTAAGCATTTCATCACCCCATTTATTGGGATAATTAGCCTTTCATTTTAGTATTATTACATACAAAATGTAATGATAACACAGTAAGAGGCATGGTAAAAAAAACAAACGAGATAACAAACTAAACACCCAGTCTTCTTAAATATTCATTTCACGTCCAAGCTTGGACATAAATAACATTCAACAAATATGAGTTTATGAATTTTCTCAAGCACTAAAAATTTGTATCTCATCAAAATATTCTGCCTGCACTCAATTCACTAAAAATGTAAAAGAATAAATATAAATTTTCACATTGAACTAGAGCTAAAAATTATAATAAAACTATCCCTAAAAACTAATAAAAAACTAAACTAAAAATGAACTAGAAAATGAGCTCCAGATATCTACTACACGTATTCATTTTTCCCCTTCTTGAATGAAACTTCACCTTTTATTTGTAAGAGGTGTAAGGATTGGTATTTTCAAGATAAACAAAGGAAAATGGGGTTATGTGTAGGTGTGGGAATAAAGGGAGACATAAGGTGTGAGAGGGTGATATGTATTTTGTGGAGATAAGATAGTAAATGGGAGTCCGGTACATGGATCTTGTGGGTTTGTTGGTTCGGGTATGGTAGGAGGATTTGAAGAGAGAAAAAAGGATGTTAGGTATAGGAGGGTACACATGACACACATTATATATATATATATACACACACATGTATGTATATATCCTTGTATACACGAATATATATACTTGTATATATGTCTTATATGTATGTACACATTGGTGGAACAACCTGTTGCCAGAGAAGCAAGCTTTGGGAGGTTGGTTTATAGGTAATGGTTAGACATGATAGCTTTGTGTAGAACATAATTGGGTGATGGAGGTTTTACCCGGGTAGGATAGCTAGGTTAGGGAGATGGGGTAAAATGGATTTTATCTTTGGTTAGTTTATATGTTTGTGTATAGTATGATATATATATATATATATACACACACACACACACACACTTGCGGAATGCCCGCACCTGAAGGCACAACGAAAATACTAAACAATGAAAGTTGATAGAGATGCATGAATGCTAAACAGTGAAAGTTGAAAATACTCTATGGATGTGGAAAAAATTATCCTTCACGATATTTCGTATGAAATTAGTGAGAAGATTAAACTCGATTTTAATCTACAAAGAACCCAAATGACCTTCAAATGAAATTTTGAAACCAAGAAAACATTACCTATTCTTTTTGTTTAAGCAAACCAAGAATCAAACCAAACATACTACATTTTTTCCCAAAACTAAATCAGAGAATGCCATAAATAGCACTCATCACAATCATACAAAAGGTATTGCCTTATAACACTTGTAGTGCAATGAACTCTAGTAAAGGTAGCATATTACCTGTTTGACTTCCTGCATAAATGGTAAGATTTCCTGTTTGATTATTGAATAAACACATTTATATTTTTTCCTTCAAACAAAGATAGAGAGATACAAAGAACGTTATAGTGCGGGCAATTCATCTTCTATTCAATCTCCAGTCCCATTTATTGACTTTGATTTCCAATAGCCTTTCAGCTGATTGGCTGCATATTATGCACCAGTTTGTTTGGTACCTCAAAACTTTTACATGTCCACTGCACATACACGTGTCATTAAGGAAGGACAAGGGTGCCCTTAGTTCTGATAGGTAGAAAACATATTCTTTACCCGGATCATTCCTATAAAAATACCATCAACTAAATTCCCAATCCCATACATGTCATGCAGCTCATACCTCAATAAGAAACCATGAGTAAAAAATGTGAGAGAAAATGAACGAAACACTCATATATACCTAAGTAAAAAATGTGAGAGGAAAGTGAGAGTGAGAGGGTTAAGTGAAAGAAACATCGAGATAACATCAGTAGAAGATAAAATATTCCTGAGTTGAGTTTCTAAACACCGAAATATGCAAAAAATAAATAAATAATAACCTGTATAAACCATGACGGTGTTTGTCTAAGTAATTCTAGTCCCAGAGCACACAATGTCCATCAAGCCACATTCTTTGATGTTTTCAAGCAGCTTAAAGAATCTCGTGTTGCTTGATTGGGGCGAGAAATGTTTCTTCCTCCACTTATATGTGGTCGTTGAATTCCCCAGCTAGAATGTATATAATGGAGATGGAATTATCCACCCACCTTAATATAATCCAATATCTTTGTCCTAATGGAAGACTTTGGACTCGCGTAAATGGCCGAAAAAATTTAATCCTCATAGTCTTGGAGAGTGATTATCTGCTCGATTATTTAGGGGTAAAGACGTGAAAGGTCTGGATAATTACTATTTGGGGGTTCCAAACCAGCTAAATTGTAGAGGTATCTTTTGCAAAGAATGCAAATCAGTGAAAAAGTCTTTGAATTTGTTACTTGTTATACTTTACACCGTTCTCATCGATGATCATAATTTCAGGCTTATACAAATTTTTAAGGTCACAAATAGTGATGTGAGGAGGAATATATTTTTTCCCATTCCTCAACTATCTCAACATAGATAGATGAAAAAATTTATAGGCTGCGATTTACATTTCCACTTATGGTAATTCTTGGGTATTGCAAAGCAGTACCTATAAATTTCATCGGCAAGTGTATAGTACTAATGCATTCATCCATAACACCCCTCCACCAAAATCACCACTGTTTACAACCCTCCACCCAAATCACCATTGTTTACCTGATCAAAAAATAGAAACCAACAAATATTTAGTTGTTTTTAAAAACCCAAACATAATTGGTATAATTTTTAAAGTCCGTTAACTTTTTAACTTCATCACCTAGCGCAATAATCTTCCAATGAATTCCATATGACCCCGAATCAACATCACATGTCCTTCTAATGAATTCCACATGACCCTGAATCAAAATTAACTCCAATAATCTTCTAATAAAAAACTTCGTACACAAACAGTTCAAATGGCCAATAAAATGTAGTAATTTTTTAGATTCAACCCCAAACAATTAAAAAATACCTCTACAAAAAGTATTTTAAAAAATATAAGAGTTCTCAAGTCACCAACTTGAGGTTTAAAGAAACTTGGGACATATATTGGGAATTGGTCATTTATGAACTCTAATCATCAATATAAAATTCAAACAAAGAGTAATGAGGCAAAATATGTAGAAACGAAAAGAAAAAAAGGAGAATCGTACCTTAAATGATTTCCAAGATCTATATGAAAACTAACAACCTTAAACATTTAGAAACTCAATATTATTCAGTGTGGAACTATAATTGATACAAAGAATCAAAACCTAATCATCAAAATATGATAATAAAGAAATAGTTTATACACATATCTACATAATAAGAAACATAAAAATAATGCCTGATTAGGTATCTTACATAGTATATACACGTACCCGCATAATCACTGTTGTAGCTCAATGCATGGGTTAGATGCTTAAAAATCTAACAATAAAAACAATAATTTTACAATTTATAAATTAGGTTTAGAAATACCAACCACTAAAACGAAATCATAATAGATTTAGAGAAACAATACCTAAAAATCCTCCGCAGACACAATTTAAGAGGCTAGCTTATGAAGAATAGATTTGGATTCTCACCCACATTCACATAAATGCCTTAATTTCAGAGAGAACCAAATTATAAAGGAGGTCATATAAAAAATGAGGTATCTTGGGTTTAGATCTAAGATGATTATGAAACACGCAAAGCCCTGAGATGATTACCTATTAGATGAGGAAGAGAGAGGTAGAGGTGGGATGTGGTAAGAGGGAGGCAGGCGAAAAGCGGAGAGATGAGAGAGGTAGTGAAGATTGTTAAGGGCGACGAGCGACGAGGTTAGAGCGGCACAAGATGGAGCTAAGGGTGGTAGAGGCGGGCGTCTGTTGTGGTGGATTTGTGATGTGTGGGATTTGGGATGTGGAGAAAGTAAAAAATGGGAGAGGGTTTAGAAGGGGGGTTGTTTTCTCTTATTTTTCATGTCACAATGCATAAGTGTTGACATGGCACAATCTTAGACCCTTATATCATCCCAAAAAATTCGATCTTGGTCGTTAATTCGTTAAAACAGTAAAATATCCTCCTGTCATATTATATAGATATATCGGTGTAGTGTGTACATAAATAAAATAATGTATTTTAGAATGTAGTAGTATATACATGAAATTATATACGCATGTGTTATAATATATAAATATAGTGGGTATAATGTGTGTAAAAGTGTAATTAAAAAAAAATGTATACATATATATAAAACACTCAAAAGTAATATTATGAGTCTCAATTACAACTTCCAAATCACCCCTAAATAAATTGACATACCCTTAAAATATTGTATCGTGTCACTATTGGTGTAAAAAGTTACGACATTTTAATGATCTCTTAACTAATTTGGGAGACAATCTGGAACATTTTATTTAAACTCAAATCATTATTCTTGAAAACAAAAATAAAAAATAAAGTAATATATAAACTTACAAAATAAAAATGACCCACACTGATATTAATAAACATAGACGCGTATATAACATTATTGTTAATTATATTAATAAGATATATATACAAATATACACACAAACAAACATACACAAAACACAAGAGGTTAGGTAAGGCTAGGGAAATGGTTTGGGTTGGGGTTTAATGAGTAATTGGGTTCTCGGGTCATATAAAATCTGACTTTAGTACTTTTGACCATATTTTTGCCATACTAAATTGAATTTTTCATTTTGACCCCCAACTGTGTATTGACCTATAAGATAAACAAGTACACACATAACGCCAATTATACTGAGAATTAGCATTTAGAACGAGACCATTTGGGGTGTAATTTTTACATTTTGGGGTGCTCATCAAACCACCACAAAGAGAACATTGCTAGTCCTTTAGCAAAAATAAAGAGAAAGACAGATAAGAACCAAAAGTGTTTTACTTTCACGAGAACTTGTGATTTCACTTAGCATGTACAACAAGTAGTTAAACCTATAGGTTGCCTTACATTACGAGTTTTGTCTCATGAGGGTTTGCATTAAACGTACCCACAAAACTCAAAATATTTTATTTAAAAATAATTTATTAAAAGGGCAGTTAATCCCTTCTTATACATAGAAAAATCACACAATCCGTCATATCTGATACGAAAAATATGGACATAAACTATGAAGTGTTTAAAAAGTTAAACTTATTTAATACACAAGGAAAATCCTTTGTAGAACTCAATGTGTTCATTGTGAATCAATCAAACACTTTCAAGTATCATAAGAGTAATTTGTGGATTTTCTTGTTGAACCGATGCTTCAACATCAAATCTCACTAGATATGTCACTCTAAAATGAAATCTTCAAGATTTGAATAAGTGTATCTCTCTTGTGGGTAAGGAGGGGAATAAATATAAATGAGGTCTAATGTCTCACACACCTACATGAAAAATGGTAACTATAATGAATTTGATCTCATGAAAGAATGTCAACCACTATATTGAGAATGTCGAGTTATTCACCACGTAGACTTTTCATTCACCCGATCACATTGTCTATGGATAAACAAGGGACAGTGTAATGAATTAGGGGTAAAGTGAGAAGGGAAAATGGATGATGTTTTACAAGTTTGGAGAAGAGAAGTTATCACTTAAGTTACTAATGTATTCAGTTCACAAAATTTAATTGCATGCTTTTCTTTTATTTCCTATTTTTTTCTTTTTCATAATAATTTATTCTTACTCCCTCTCTATATTTTTTTCTTACAATGAGTTTTTCATTCATAACACTAATGAAGACATTTTTACTTTTAAAATTTCAATCGCTATTTTTTCTTAAAATCAAGGGAAATAACGGGAAAATGATGTTTGACTTTTGTCTAGGGTCTATATGGGTGAAGCAAAGTGAATGATGATTTAATATGTAAAAACGTAAGATATTGGTGAAATACCCTATTTATTTATATTAATTATTTTATCTATTTGAAATAACCCAAGACAAATTTAACTCCACAAATAAACTTTCGTTGAAAATGTGAAGTTGAACATAATATTTGTTTTTATAATTTTAATGTAAACACAAACTCTATAAAAATAGGATTTAAATAGTATCTAATAAATCATCCACAAAGAAAATTTACTAAAAATATTTTAAACCAACAAAAGTTAAGCTTTCGAGTTGATACATTCAAACTACAATATTATTTAAAAATTTCATATCCCTAATTATATTAGTAAATAAACATTGTAATCCGAATTTACTATTTTCTCTCGAATATAATTCATCCTCTCTCGAGGCGTAAATATAAATTGTAAAATTTTAATATTAATCTTCAAAGGGGGTAATAAATAAATAAACTGGAAATAAAAATAATTACGTTAAGGGTTCTATCTCACCCCTTAAATGGGGTATTTAGCTTTTCATTCTGGTATTATTACATAAAAAAATTCAATATTAACACAATAAGTGGCATAATAAATAAAAGAAAAGGAAGAACAAAATTATTACCTAGTCTCCTTAAATTTTCATTTCCCTCCTACGCTTGAACTTGAATAAAACCCCATGAATTTGAGTTTTTGAAAGCTCTCAAACACTCAAAATTTGTATCTCATAAAAATATTTTACCTCCATTCAACTCACTAAAAAATGTAAAAGAAGAAATATAAATTAAACATTGAACTAGACCTAAAAATTACACTAACCTATCCCTAATAATAACTCAAAAACTAAACTAAAAATGAGTTCTAAATATCTACTTTCTGAACTCATTTTTTCCCATTCTCGAATGCAAATTCACCTTTTATTTATAAGAGGTGTGAGGCGTGGCATTTTAAAGAGAGACAAAGGAGAATGAGGTTATGTGTAAGTGTTGGAATGATGGGAAACACAAGGTGGGAGAGGGTGATGTGTTGTTAAGGAAGATAAGATAGCACATGGGAGTTTTGTATATGGGTCTGTTGGTTTGAGTATGGCAGGAGGATTTATAAACTACTTTTGAAGAGTTGAGCCTTGTTTCGATCCTTCAACATTGCTTTAGACGATCAAAGTTGACCAAGTGAGACATTTCTTCTTCTCTTGCGGTGTCCATCCGGGAGGAACGGCTCCCGTGACAAGATAGTTAATAATGTACGCAAACTAACGTAGGGAAGAAGTAGTAACGAGTTGCACATATAGAGAAAAAGGATGTTGGGTATAAGGGCTACACACCACACACATTATACATACACATATAATTACCTCCCACACACAAACACGCATATATATATATATATATATATATAAAGGAGGGGGGACTTTGTATCTTTGTCAACTGGTGGCTCAGATTAATTGATAACAGTATGAATATAACCATTTTAAATGAAGTAAGTTGAGAAGATTATTGGGAAAAAAACGTCATTTACCCATTATGCATGCATAAGGCTAGATTTATAGCATGTGTACCATAAAGTAGAAAGGTCAAAGGACAACCGTGTTGATTTCCATATCAGAGCACAATAGTGTTGTTCTATGACATCCATACCATAAAAGATTCAAACACTATCTCCAAAGTTCTTTCCCTCCTCTCTCTCTCCCATCTTTTTTTTCAGTTTAAGGTTCGTATTTTTCATATATCATTTCTCTGTTATTTTTTGGGTTTGAATGACTTTTCAAGTTTGAATTAACTTACTGATTTTTCAGGTTTGAGGTGTTTCATCATCGAATTTGATGTGTTAAAACATATCATGGTGTTTTATTTACCGCCCTTTGCTAAATCTTATGTGAGGTTCATCGCCCTTTGCTATTTCTCTCGACTGTTAGTGATTTTTATCAATTAGATTGCAATACTAATATCTTGGTGTATTTTTTTTTATCCCGGTGCTCTTTTACTCTAGCTACCTCTCTTTTTTCAGCTCCTTTTTGGAAGCACACCCACTCAAAGACTCCTTTTTGGGTTTTTCCAGATCTGACTTATGGCTCAGTGGTGTTTGTTGTTACTATTACACTACTGTTGTCTATTAGCATTTTTTTTCCTTTGTTTTGGCTATTTGGTTTGTGTATCACTCATATTTGTCTGACAGTTTTGTTCTATGACTTCTTAGTGAAGAAGCAAACAAAGGGGGAAACTGAGATATGCAAATAAGCCATAATATCTCCTTGCCAAATATTAAGTTTAGACAATGGAAACTGTATTTGAGTTAAGTTCTTTTGAAGTTATTTGTATATATTTGGGAGTCCATTTGTTCTATTGTTATGTGTTCCATCCCTTAACGTATGTTTCATGTTTATGATTTCTGAGTGTGTATTAGCGCTTGATGAAGAGAGAAACTACGCCTTAATAGTGATGTGTTTGGGGGACTATGTTGGAAAAGGTGTGTTATGGGAGAAGACCCACACCCCTCTTTTCTTAATGTCGTGATATTTTTAGTAATTTTGTAAAGGTGTGCCCCCTTATTATAGTTTTAGTAATGTTTCTGTAGGTACAGCATATAACAAAATGTATGGTTTATGTTTTTTAGTAGAAAAATAAATGGTTTAAAGGGGTTATCTACTCTATTGTCAATGCCTGTTATGCTTTCCTACTCTCTCAGACCTTATTTTCTACTAGCTCCACCAAGTTAAATATCTTTACATTTTTTTGGAATTTTTTAAGGTATAAATTTATTTTGTAACTCTAATACGATTTGTTGTTTAATTTTGCAAATCTTTACTTTTTTGCAGATATTTACATTTTGAATCTTTGTTCGACTCTTTTTTTGCCTTTTCTTCATGCGTTTGGGAAAACTTACTGCTGGGATTCAAATCGTATCAAGTCATAGATACGATAGAACTAGGAGGTTTATTGGAAAAAAAGTTCAATTTTTGTATAAAAAATAGTTAATTTTTTTTTTCTTGGCGTGGCAAGGGTGTATATTCTCCACCTCATAGGAGTTTTTGGTAGAGGACTCATTTCGTCAAGACAAATGTGTGCCGGCCCTCCATGTGTTGAATTCATATGGATATATTATTGTAATAAGATGATTAACGATCAAAACAGACTATACAACACTTATGGGTGAAGATAATAATAATATTTAATGTCGTCACTTATTTAAATTAGTTTAAAATCAACATTTTGTCTATTAATTGTTTGTCTTTAGAGTGTGACTATGTTTTGGGGTATAAAGTGTATTGAAACAGTGATCATGTACAACATTACTATTGTGTTTAAAGTACACAAGTTTCCAGAAACACAAATATATGGGAGTGAGATTACAATTTAACATTTGTTATACAATTTAACTTGCACAATTAAAACCAATCTTAAAAGTATACTTCAAAAAAGAACTTAATAAAATATTTTACACTTTAAATATGTGTATTAAATATTTTTTATATTTTATAAAATCTGTTTTTTTAAATTTCATTTAAAAAAGTTTGTAAATTTTTTTGTTGAGATAACTGTTTTTTATAGCTTTCTTAGTAAACTATATTTTTCAAAAATGTTTAAAATAGTTTTTTTTATAAACGACATAATAAAATAATTTATTAACAAAAATAACCCATATGTTGTTTTAATAGTAAATGGTCCAATCAAATAGATAATGGAATATATAATTATAATAATAATAACCATGGTTTAGAATAATATATAGCATACATTTTTGCAGTGTTCTAAAAAGCTCACCTAGGCTCTGCCTAGGCGCACCTAGGCTTAAGGCTTGGAAGAAACACCACGCCTTTTACACCTTATTCTAAGTAAAAGTCTTAAGGTCCACTTTTTTCTAAAACAAAAATACTTTAGTGAAACGATACCGCATTTTAAAGAACTTTGTAAAAAAATCGGACCGATATCTTATTCAAAACAATCAAAAGACAAATGGTATCCCAAACCTATCTGCCTCTCGTCCAAAAAAACGTGCATTTTTCTTTTCTTTTTTTGTTTTTTTTCTTAGTATTTAAAAAAATAGTATTTTAGTTTGTATATATTGAGACATATTTTAAGGTATGTGCCATTTTAATATTTTTAATAGCCTTGTTGTAGTTAAAACTATAAAAATATATTTTGAAAGGCCTAAACGCCTCAGTCACGCCCCGCGTTTTTTAAAACATTAGTTTTTTTAGAGACACGACTAACACAAATCGTAATTTTCACACGAATTTGAGATGATTTCATGTTAGGAATTCTCAACGTTAATACAATACTATGTATTAGTTTCGTGTTATTGTACTGTATTTATAATTTTTACCTCTAATAACTATAATTAACAATAAATATTTAAAAACTTTGTAAAAAAATTTACAATTTGGAAAAAAAATCCAATTTTAATTATTGTCTCAAGTCAGTGTTTTCATCACACATTTTTCCTCAAATATGACACATGGATATTGATCTATTGGGATATTTAATTATTGACAACCAAATAATACTAATGCCAAATATTATTTCTTTATATATGAAATTATAATGTGGAAAATAAACTTTCAACATGACTTTATAAATTGTTATTTAATTTAATTTTAACATGACTTATATTTTCACCGTGTCATCGATAAAATAATCCTCATTGTTTTAATGTTTTTCTTCATCTTTTTTGTAACAAAGTATTAAACATGTCGGTTTGGATTTTGAATTATGACGTATTTTTTAGGGAGAGAATGGAAGAAAATCATCATTTTTAGAGAATTTTATCAATATGTCACGTTTCATTACATTGTAATCAATTTCAAATACAACATGTTAAAATAAAATTGAATTATGGCAGTGTGAGTGTTTTATAACCATAAATAATTGGGAACAAATTTATCACCGTGCCATCTGCAAAGGTACACTCGTATATATATACTTACTTGTATATATATTTTATATGTATGTATACATTAGTAGAAACACCTGCTGGGTTGTTTATGGACAGTTCTTGGGCATGGTGGTTTTGGGAAGAAGATAGCTGGGTGGTGGAGGTTATACCCAAGTCGGATAGATAGGTGAGAGAGATTGGGTGAAATGTGTTTTGGCTTGGGTTAGTTTATGTGCGTGTATCATATAACACACACACACACACACACACACACACACACACACACACACACACACACACACACATATATATATATATATATATATATATATATATATATATAGAGAGAGAGAGAGAGAGAGAGAGAGAGAGAGAGCAGTTAAGAGTAATGTTATGAGTCACAATTACTACCCCTAAATCACCCGAAGATAAATTGACATACCCATAAAATATTGTATTGTATCATTATTAATGTTAAAACATACAATATTTTAATGTTATTTTAACTCATTTCGGAGATGACTTGGGATATTTTATTTAAACTCAAATAATTATTCTTGAACACACAAGAAAAATAAAGTAATATATAAACTAACTAAATAAAAATTACACACACCTATAAAAATTTACATAGACGTGTATATAACACAACTATTACTAATAGTAACAAATAAAAAAAAATATATATATATATATATATATATATATATATATATATATATATATATATACATAGAGAGAGAGAGAGAGAGAGAGAGAGGGAGGGGGGGGGGGGGGGGCTATCTCCCAATCTTACATAAAATGAAAGTAAACTTTTACACGAGTGGCCAAGCAAGGAGGTGCTGAGTAAGGAGGTACCAGGCGAGGGGTGCCAAGTGAGAAAGTGCCAAGAAAGGGGGTACCAAAACAAAAGTCAAAACAAGGTCAATGAAAACAACCCCAAGCAAAAGAGGGGATGCCAGGCAAATGGACCCAAGTCAATGAGGGGACGTTAGGTGTGCTGTGTGAGAAACTCCAAGACAATGAGGGGGTGCTCTGTGAGAAGCCCTAAGACCAAGTTACAAATAAGTTTACTTAAATTATATTTTTTAACACTTTATTATTTTTTGTACATAAGACTGCTTAGCAAGAAGCCTTAGTCGAGAAAGAAAGGCTCGGGAAAATGGCTGGTTGGGATCCCTTAAGAGTTTTGATTTGGAGGCTGAGAGGCAAGTTTTGTTAAACAAGCTAAGTCCCAACCACTTCCTACCATAGGAAAGAGAGAATACTAATAGGAGATACCTAAGAGGTCACTCACACACTTACACAGTCCACAGTTAGTTATGTAAGCAAGTAGCTAATACAATGCTCACTAACTATTTTTAAGTTATAAACATTGGCAAACGACCCTCAAGGCTGCTCGCAAGTTTTTAAAAAGTTAGTTTACCAAAGTAACCGTTAGAAGATATTTAAAAAATTATACTTTTTCATACTACGCTCAATATTTTTGCGTTTTGACTTTAGGTTGCACCAGACATCATATGTCAAAGTGGGGAGATGACAAAACATTAAAAAAGGACAAAAAAAAATACAACTTAGATATTGTTGTAAACAATAGCCTTTTGGAACACGCATGCCACATCAGCCCTAGTATTTACCTATAAATAGAGCAATTGGGCAAGGTCAAAGCATAACATAATTAAATCACTCTTACTTCAGAAGGAGTTTTCTCCCTTCTCTCTCCTTGGTACTTGAATTGCTCTTCTCTCCACTCCCAAGAATCTTAATTTCTTAGTGATCCTTTGCCTGTTTTGTTCTTACTAAAAAACTCATAGTCAATCAATGTCTTCCTCATTTAGTAAATCATAAAATCTCCATTTCACTAAAAAATTTAGTTCTCAACCACTTGCTGCTCTTAAACATTTTTAAAGCTTGAAACCTTCTTTTTGTTGATGTGGGTTATGCCACACCAGATTTAGTATATTCATTGGCCTTAGTAGGAATACCCTCCTACATTTAACGACTCGATTGGGGAGGTATTATCACTCCTATTGATAAGCAAGGTTACAATGTCTCGAAGTAACTAGTTTTCGAAGATACCACCACTAGTAATAGAGTGCAAAGTGATCAGATGGAAAATAAAGAGGTTATGGTTATCAGAGCAAGAGCTCCTACTCCCCAAGAAGGGTAGACAAGTGCAACAATAGTCGTGCCATTGAGTGGGATGAACTTGATGAATATGTTTTTTGACTTTCTGAGATATTAAAATATGTATATGACCATCTTGGGTCAAGCTTGTGTTACGCTTGTGATGGAACCCATTAGAGGGGAAACTATAGTGAAGATGCCTCCGACTAGAATAATAGTGATGAAGCAAGTGGTGATGCTATCGAGATCGTCAGCTGCAAAAAAGGTGGGGATGGAGGAATTAACCTCCAAAGCCGTCATGATAAACAATGTAAAAAAGTTGCTTTCCTCCCAAAAGGATTCACCTATCATTTATGAGGAATTTCAAAACCTATACCTAGATAATACCAATGAAAAACAATACCCTAAGGGGTATGTTCCTCCTATGTTCATGAAGTTCAATGGGAGGGGTACGCATGCTAAAGAGCATGTCAAAAGGTTTGTGGAGTACCTGGGTGTGCATGGAAACGACAAAGAGCTGAAGTTGTTGGAGTTTTCAAAAAACCCCACGAAAAGGCATATACATGGTATTCCCATTTAGTGCCAAACATCATCCATACTTAGCAGTGATGCACAGGAAATTATTTCATAAATGTTTCGTAGTAGAGGATGAATTCACGTGGCTTAGGAGGTTCATAATCCAGGTGAGGAATTGATTCAATACATCAAGCACTTCATAGAGAGGATCTAGATGTATATAAAGACAATGCGCACATAAGGAAGTTTCATATTTAAATGGAGGGGCTTCTGGAGGTGTATAAAATTCATCTGATCAACGAGACCCAAGATGATACTTTTAGAGATTTTACACAGACAACCAATAAAATAGCTATGATCATGAAACCAAGGCCCCAATAATGGAGGGTGTAAATGCCCTTTCCAGTCGTTAGGTTTCAAGTGTCCCAAATGCCAATAGTGAATTATGTTGAGGGGAGCCCCAAGGGAAATAAGGGGGCCAAGCATTTAAAAATAGAAATGTTATTGGGAAAAGGATATTTGGGAATGATGTCCCACCACCATTGCCTTGTAGCATGGTAGAGGCCATAGATTTTTTTTAGATGCTAGTGCGTGAGGGGATGATAGGTCCCCCTCATTCAAATTGTCATTTACCCATGATAGAAAAAAAGGAAGATGCATAGTTTTGTGAGCTGCACCAGAGGGTGCAATATGACACTGAGGATTCTTACTACTTACACAAGATAATATGAGAGCAAGTCCCTAATAGCACCCTTCAGATCCTGCCAATGGATGTTTATGAAAACCTATTTCCTTCTCACCACTATGGCAAAAAAAATATGGTGGTGTCATATGATGAGGAAAGAACACTCATGTATGAAGAATGGTCGAGCAATGGTAATGCATGTGAAGAGTGGTTGTTTGACTTATCCACAGAAGATCACAAGGATGAGTAGGGTGAGCAGATAAACCCTCTAGAAGGAAGTGTGGATGTTGTACTTAACCTAGACGAGGGAGGAACATCATAAGCTGAGTATGTATGTAATGCGTAGACATATGGAATTGAAATAAACTAAGAATGTGAGGCTAGTACAAGAAGCCCCCAGTTCAAGAGATTCTTTGACCAGACCGGGGTAAAACACGATACGTGAACGATGATCACTAAAAGGATTTTAAAAGAAGTCCAGTTGTGAGGAGATCCCTCTCTCAACTCTCATTATCCCATTGGGAGGATAATCAAGATGTACACATTAGAGGTGGTATTTTTGGAAGCGGATAAACAGGCGCCCTTCTTTAATAACAGGCCTCTATATGTTATATCCTTGGTGAGTGGAATTAGTTTTCCAAGGTCAATTCTAAACAGAGGGGAATCCATAAATTCGTGATCTCTAGCTTTAATATCAAGGGTATGCAGTCACTTGGATACGTTAATGTGGGGATTAAGTTGGGGAACTTTACTTCCCATATTAAATTTCAAATCATCAATGCAACATAAGCAACTAACTCCTGATAGGTCACGTGTGCATGCATACATATAGGATTATGACGTCAACGTTCCACTATTGTGAGAAAGATAATATTCGCGAGATGAAGGTCGTGATTAAATCCAAGAAAAAACTCTTTTTAATGGAAGAGGCCCACTTGGTTGATGTGGAATTCTACACAGAGTTGGATTAGGAAAGGACGGGCTTGATTAATGGAGAAGGAGAACCTCGTGTGTCCAAAGAAGATGTTAAGTCAAGGAAGTCAGTATGTGATAGGATAGTCCCACGAGTGCCCCCCTATACGAGTAAAGGGAAAGAAAGTACGAAGTTTAAAGGAGAGGCAAGGTCCCGAAATACTTATAAGAAGATCATTCTACCCAATGGTAAAGTCCTTTATCGCTTATAACAATTTGTACGAGCGACATTTTGGGATGAAAGCGTCGACCTGATAATAAAATATTTTTTGATTGATGAGTCCCACATTGTTGAGTACATTGAAGAATTAGAGGAGGCACTCAAATTCTTGCGAGATGGGCTATGTGAGTAGTTCCAAGAACTTGAGAAGATAAATTTTGGCACGAAAGGTGGTAATGTTCTACCCGTCTTCATTTTTATGGGCCTAAGTCCTAAGCAATGAGAGGAGATAATTAGTCTGCTCAAGGAATTTGTAGATGTTTTTGCATGTAAATATATAAAAATGTTGGGGATAGACCCAAAAGTGAGTTCTCATAAGCTAAATGTTTTGCCTCATGCTTTTCCTATGAGGCGGGCCATGCCAGCTTATAAAATTGAGTGGATTTGAAGATTAAAGCAAAAGTGGAAATGCTACTCGAAGTTGGGTTTATCACACCTATCTAGCACCCTGTATGGTTATCAAGTATTGTACATGTGGAGAATAAAGATAAAACAAAGATACAAGTTTGCGTGGACTTCAGAGATTTGAATTGCATTTTCCTGAAGGATGAGTTTATGTTACCCAACATTGATAGTTTGGTGATTGTCAGTATTGGTCATGAGATGTATAATTTCATGAATGGGTATGCATGCTACAATCAAATCGAAATGGATCTGGAGGATGCGAAAAAAATAGCTTTCAGAACTCCTCTAGGCAACTTTCATTACAAAATAATGACTTTTTGGTTTAAGAATGCAGGATCCATATATCAGCTCACTATGATGGTCATATTTCATGATTTATTTCATGATATGTTGGAATTTTATGTATATTATTTGATAGTGAAGTCCAAGAAGGAAATTAATCATGTCCAAGACCTCAAAAGAGTGTTTGAATGGTGTCGAAAATATAAAATGAGGATAAATCCCTCTAAATGTGCTTTTGGAGTGAGTGTGGGGAAGATTTTTGGATTTGTGGTAAACAGACAAGGAGTGAATGTTAATGCGTAAAAGTAGAAGGATATTTTGATATGCTACCACCAAAGAGTCAAAGGTAGCTCAAGAGCTTCCTGGGAAAAGTTTCCTACCTGAGGAGGTTTATACCATGTCTAGTAAAGGTCACCCACCCACTTTCCCCCCTTATAAAGGATCAAGCCAAGTGGGTCTGGGGGAAGAGCAAAAGAAGGCATTTGAGAGGGGAAAAAATACTGACTCCCCCTTCAATGATGATCCCACCGGAAGTGGGTGCACCGTTACGACTATGTCTAACCTCAACTGAATGGTCCATAGGAGCTCTACTTTCTCAATAAAAAATTGGAGTGGAGCGGCCAATACACCACCTATCTTGGGTAATTTTAAGAATAGAATCCAGATACACGAGTGTAAAGAGGCATTGACTAACTTTAGTCTTTTTAGGATATAAGTCGAGACATTACCTGCTCATGTTCATAGCGCATATCGTCACCAAGTGTGACCCCATCGAATATCAAATGATGCGGACTATCTTTATGGGGAGAGTATCCAGGTGGTTCCCGATACTCTCTGATTACGATATGAAGTGCGTTCTTCCAAAAGCTATCAAGAGTCAAGCAGTGGTTGATCTGTTGGCCAACTTTCTAAGAAAAAACTTTGAGTATCCAAGTTAAGAGCTACCAGGAGAAACTTTCCAAGCATGTTTAACTGAGGAAATGGAAGAATGAAAAATGGAGTTTGATGGCTCGTGCATGAAAGGGACATACGAAGTAGGTATTATTCTTTCTATTAATAAGGAAAAGATCACACTCTCCTATAAGTTAGATTTTAAATTTTCTAACAATGAGGCAGAGTATGAGGCTCTCATACTTGGCCTATTGTAGGCACTAAGGAAGGGTATCAGAGTGCTTTAGATAAGAAGAGACTGTAACTTGGTAGTTAAACAAGTAAATAGAGAGTTCTCACTTAATCACGATAAACTTTCCCTATATAAATCAATCACCCAGAGATATTGGGATAATTCTTAGAAGTGAAAGTAGAGAGGCACCTGGGGATAACGAATAAGAACCCGAATGCTCTAGCGATAATAACACATAAGTTAGAAATGAAAGAAATGGAGGAAACCATCGCTGTCCATCGGAGAATTGTGTGGACAACAGTATGATCGTTATTCCCAAGTGAGGAGACAGAGGATTGGAGGTGCCATATCATGAAGAAATTAGAGACGAAAGAATGGATAATGAAGTTTTCAGATCTAGTTAACTACCAGCTGCTACAAGGCACACTCAACTTCAAAACTCGGGAGGATTTCTAGCAAGGTGTATAGGAATAGAAGAGGCCAAGTAAAAGTTAATAGCAATGAATGAAAAGAACTACGGGGAATCTAATATCCCTCTTTATCGACGGTTACAACAAGGAGGTTACTATTAGCCTACTATAATTGCGAAGACTGCTTGTATGCAATAAAATTATCTAAAATGTTAGACGCAGTCTGACCAATAAGTTGAAGAGACATTTTTTAGAAAACTTGAACGATTAGAGGAAACCTTACATTGTATACCTTAAGGACAAATAGTTCCTCGTTGAAAGGGCCAGTGAAATATATTTTAATAAAAGAGTTTACCTCTTCTAATTACTGGAGGGGGAACTCTATAGAAGAGAATATAATGAGAGGGAACTACGACGCATGGCATGTGAATATGTGGTGAAGGTGCTAAAGGAAACTCATGAACATATGGGTGCAACTAAGCTATATGACTAATTAATGACCCTGGGGTATTATTGGCCAGCAATGGTGGTCGAGTCTATCAGCTTTGTGAAAAAGTGTAGAGCATGACAAATACATGGTAATATAGTCCATGCCCCCTTGGTAAGACTACAAAGTCTTGATGCCCCTTATGACTTCTGCACTTGCGCATTTGATGTAGTCTGAAAAATCAACCCAACCTCTCATGGAAAAGCTTTCATCATCGAAGACAAAAAATTATATATCAAGTGGGAAGAAGTGATCTCTTGGGAAGGGTCACTGCTCAACTAATGAAAATATTTATTCGAGAATATATAATTTATAGGTTCGATAATAGTTTGATCATCTCAAGCATTTTGTGTGTAAGGAAATGGGAATCCTTATATATAAATATAAAATCATCCATAACAGTTCGACCATCTCTTACCCTGAGGGAAATAGTCAAGCATAGGGTCCCAATAAGACGTTGATTAACATTTTGGAAAAGATGTTTGAGGATTTATCAGGGACATGGGATTAAATTTGCTATTGGTCTTATGACCCCACAGGACATCAAAGAGAAAGCCAACATGATTTACCCGCTTTTTCTAGTCTATGGGACAAAAGCTATCTTACAGGTAGAGTTGGCATTACCCTTAGCGCAAGTGGTTCTAGGACATAACCTTATTCTAGACCCAAGACATGTGCAACTTGAAGCTTTGAACGAGCATCACGACAAAGCCAAGTAAAACTTTAAGGTTTACACCCAACAAGTATCTAGAGCTTATGAAAATTTAGTTAATCCTAGAGAATTTCAGGTTGGAGACTTAGTTTTGTGTCCATCCACTCATCATCTCATAAGCATATTGGCATGAAAATTCAAACTCAATTCGGAAGGCCCATTCGTGGTATGAGTAGTGGGGAGGTCAAGACATTGTCAGATCTCAGAGGTAGAAAGTGAGTGCATTCAATCAATTAATTGAAAATTGATCAAGAAATATTACACGTAAGGTATCCTAATTTTTCTTTCTTATTTATCAGAAGTTTTATCTAGAGAGGGAAGTCCCTCAAGTAAAAATTGGGAAAATAGTGAGTAGCACTCTATTATAATAGCCCTCCCCACATAAATTATATTAGCTTTTTGAGCAGTGAATGTAATAGAAATTGTCCAGTCATGACTAGTTTATCAAGATTTTTTTAACATTGAAAATGTTAATCATTTTGCATAGCCAACAAGTACATTATGCATCCACTCGCAAAAATATGCGAGTGAGCGCATCATTCCTTTATTTTTGTTCCTCTAATAAATTTTCTTTTTTCTCTTTTAAGTAAATTTCAGAGCAACTCAAGTTTCTCATAGTATAAGAGAAAATAGGTGATAATTTGAGGAGCATTACCCACCATACTTGGGGGGAGCCACCCTAATGATAAAATATGACGAGCAAAGCACCTTTGCTTGCACAAAATTTGAAGTTTAAACATAGGATGAGCATTCCACAGACTAAGGGAGAATTGCATAGATTACTCTCCAAGTCGCGAGCAAGCACTCCAACGGAAAAGGGGAGCACTATCAATTCACGAGGGTACACTTCCAAAAATGAAGGATATTCCATAGGATATTAATCAAACAAGTAAATAAAAAAATGTAAACAGGGAAAGTGAGGAGATTGTAGCAAAAACAAAAAAATTGGATAGTTGTTTCACAATCATATAAAAGACGTGCTCTAAAAATAGCATACATAGTTATTAATAAAAACATTTATGAAATGAAATATAAATGTCAAGTGGATAATAATAAAAGATTTTCCTTTGACAAGAAACCATTAAAAGAGGGTCAAGCCTCTTGAACTATGTCTTTTCCTAGCTTAGACATCTGGGAAGTCTCCTCTACCTCATTAGCTAAAACCTTAGCCAACTTGGCATATAATGATTTGATCTTCTTACAGATGTAGTAAGCCTTTGAAAGGCGCCACGCGGCCTTAGCCCTCTCAAAATACTCGTCTCTTATCAATCTTCTGGCTACTGGGCAAAAGTGGTGGCGAATGGAAGTATCAAACTAATAAAGCTTGAAGTGGTAGAAGTTCTCCAAGTCCTTGATAGAGTCCAAAAAGAGGCTATATCCATATCTAATAACTTCAACTGGAGGAATGGAGGTGAACTTGAGAACATGGATATCAAGCACCTTTAGGATGAGAATAGTAAGACTGTTAATATTGCAAACACTCTTGACTGTGAAAGTCTCTGGGTGATGCTCATATATCAGGTCCAAAATGATGCGATTTTCTTACCTAAACTTGTTGGGGGTATTGATCACACAATATGTCTCACGTACAGATGTCTATGACATCTATATCCATGGGATTAATGCAATTATCCAGTAATCAAGTCTCAGAAGGTGGGGACTCCTCGCTGAATTTAAAACATCAGTGTTAGGGTGCTTCATCATTAAAGGGAATTAGGCCTTGGCCTTGCCCTTACCTTTCCCATTAGGTTGCTGAGGCTTGGCTTACAAGTTCTTGGAATATATAATCTTTACATATAGGGGATTCATGAGGATTGGGATCAACTACTCGAGTGGATCCCTCTTAACTTGGTTGTGATGCCAAACCTCCTTTTACGTGCATTTAGTCAAATATTTATCATAAGAGAGGACATGCTCGACAACGGACTCATGTGTGACATATTGAATGCAATTCTTTATTAATAAAATGTGTCATTGCCATAAACGGAACCGTGAGTGGATGAAGGAACAAAGGTAACCACGAGCAGGTATCAATAAATTCCCAAAGTGGGCAGTTTTATTCATCATCCCCTCGGGAGTAAAGTTAGAAAATTCCTCTAAATATAACTCAAATGGTGAGAGGTTGGCGGGAAACTCCTGGGTATATGTGCCTTGATCATACCCAAATTTTCTTCTGACCCACTCGGAGTGATAAAACTTAACTCATTGCCCAAGTTCTGTCAAATATGATAATATGCAAGGGAGGACAAAAGACATCACAGAGATGTGAGGACAGTCACTTACAAATTCAGCATTGGCTAGGGAGAACAAAGTCCCATGAGAGGTAGAATGGAAGCATCATGAAAATATACCACCCACTCACTTTGAGTAAGGGTGGAAAGAAAATTCATCTATGTCGTCTAAAAAAAACTGCGTGAATGCATACAGGCTTTCTTATGCCACCAAGCAATTTGAGCCGATTGGTTATGAAGCGTGTGGGCCTCAGTGTCCCAGTTGGGGAATCGCTAGAAAAGGAAACACATTAATAAAATTGAGTTAATAAAATTTACCACATCAAATAGACCGTGTGAACTCTCCATGTCGATGTGAGTATGATCCATCCAAGTGCAAATGGAACTTAAAGTAAGAGCGGCGAAGGGGACACTCCACCCATGAGCAAGTCTGATAGCCAAATGAAAAAATAACTTGTGAGGGGAGTCATTTGGTCTCCCATGGAATGGGAATCTAGTAAAAAGGTAACAAATAAGGCATCCAAGTGGGTCCTCAAATTGAGTTTGAGAGCATCTTGACTCATAGGAGATCAAATTGGAGCCCTCTTATTTGGTATTTTCGTAAAATGCTTGAACTAGTAATGCTGCCACTTGGAAAAACAGTGTTTGCTCGCCCAAGTTTTGGTGAGAGAAACATAACAAGAACAATCAACAGGGCTTGGTGGAGCTCCTTGCACATCTCCAACTCGAGGGATTCCTCATACCTATTTGTAAAGACATAGTTTCCCAAAACATATAAACCAGTCAGCTCACAAATATCTTCCAAAATGAACTCCCCCTACTTGTGATAAAGGTATGTGGGTCCACACTCTAACGAGAGAGTTAAACATATTATGCACTGGTGTTCTTTAAGATGGTGCAAGTCCTGAGACTAGTGATTATTCAATTTTTCCCCAACTCATTATTTATGATATTGTAAGAAGGGATTTTGATAACATTATCCACCCATAGGGCCCAATCTTCTGCACCCCACGGGAAAACATCAATGTTCATGTTTGAAAAGGGAAAGCATCCCATATCCACTCAAACTCAAAAGTTATTACCAGCGAGAATTATAGGGGTGTCTTCAGATTCCATAAAGCCTACGAGCGGTCACTCATTAATTTTCTCCACAAACACAGCCTCGAACTACTCGAGCGAGGACATAAAGTATTCATCCTTACTAAAAAATGGAGCAAGGCATAAATAAAAGAAATCTCTTTAGGACCTGTTCTCCACAAATTTCCTTTACCCCTTAGGCAAGGCAGAAAAGGTACTCGTAAAAGGGCCAGCTCCACCAAAGATGGTGGAGACAGTGGTGGGGATGGCTAGAGAGGAGGTGGTACTGGTGGTACTGGTGCTGATGGTGACTTGGATGCATAAATACCCCACCAAAACCCTGCTCATGTGGGTGGAAGAGGAAATGATAAGGGTTTGAGTAGATGAAGCCACAGAAACACAACAATCTGAGAGAAAGAACGAAAATGAGGAAAAGGCTTTTGGAATGGCAAAGTCTCTGTGTGTGTGTGTGTGTGTGTGTGTGTGTGTGTGTGTAAAATGGAAAGCTAATGATAGGTAAAGTTTTAAAAATGTCTGGGGGTATTTATAGCACGTGACACACCTACACTTGATGACTTGAAAGTGGGAATAATCATTACCCAAATCATGAAAGTGGAGTTCCCAACAGGACACATGTCTCCCCAAGACACTAACACACTGCCAGGTCTAGCTCCTCTTACAGGTGCATTAAATGCCTATCAAGGTAATGATTTCCTCTTAGGTCCCCTCGAATTCCTTAAAAACCATTTGAATTCATACAAAAGTCTTCATTTTCAACGCAAACGAAATTTTTTGCATAAGGGGGATAATGTAGATGGGTACCTCCAAATCTCACATAAAAGATAAACTTGGACACGAGTTGGTACGAATCGAGTGGGTGCCAAGTGAGGAGGTACTAAGCAAGGGGGTGCTAAGTGAGATAGTGCCAAATGAGTGGGTGCCAAGAAAGGGGGTACTAAAACATAAGTCAAAATAAGGGTCATGCAAAGAAATCCTAGCCAACGAAGGGATACTAGACAAATGGATCCAAGTTAATGAGGGAATTCTTGGCGAGCAACCCCTGAATAATAAGGAGATGTATATGAGAAACTCTAAGACAAAGAGGGGATGCTCTTCGATCATCCCCAATCCCAATTTATGAATAAGTTTATTAAACAGTATTTTCAAAAACTTTGTTATTCTTTGTATACAGGAATACCTATCAAGATGCCTCAGTCGAGCAAGCAGGGCTTGAGAAGATGACTAGTTGGGATCCTTAAGGAGTTTTAGTTTCGAGACAGAGAGGAAAGTTTTGTTAGGCAAGCTAAGGACCAACCACTTCAGTACCTTAGGAAAGATAGAATACTAATAGAAGGGACCTAAGAGGCCACTCATACACTTACATAGTCCATATGTAGTAAAATAGGTGATCAACCAAGAGACTTGTCATAACGTGTGTTTATATTATAAACATTAGCGAGGGTCCCTCAAGGTTGCTAGCAAGTTCTCAAAAAGTTTATTTACCAAAGTAACCATTTGAAAATATTACAAAATTCGTACTTTTTGGCACTACGCGTGGTATATTTTCTTTTTGACTTTGGGTTGCATCATATGTCGTTTGTCAGAATGGACAAACAATAAACAGGAAAATAGGATAAAAAGTACAAGTCAGATATTGTCGCAAAGAACACCTTTTTGATCGCACATGCCACATTAACCACAATATTTACCTACGAATAGAAAACTTTGTTAAGGTCAAAGCATAACATGATTTAAGCAATGTCACTTTCCCCAAATTTACATTGAAAGTATTCTCTCCTTTCACTTTTCTTGGTACTTGAAGTGTTTGCCTCTTCAATCCCAAGAACCATCACTTCCAAGTGATCATTTCTCTGTTTTGTTCTTATTTAAAAACTCATAGTTAATTACTGTCTTCCGCATTCATCTTCATAAATTCACCAATTTACCACAAAAGTTAGTTCTTAACCACTTGCTTCTCTTGAAGCTTTGAATAGCTTGAAGGAACTTCCATTAGAGTGGGCCACGCCTCACCAGATTCAGTATATTCATAGACCCTAGTACCACTACCCTTCAACAACATATATAAAAAAATACATACACACAACACACATGAGGATAAGGAAGTTTAGGATATGATTTGCAATGGGTTTAATCAGTAATTGGTTTTCTCGGGTCACATAAATTCTGACTTTAGCATTTTTTATTATATTTTTATTGTAATTGTCTTGAATTGTACATTTATGACCTACAACTGCGTATTGACCTACAAGATAAATAAATACATGCATAAGACTATTTTTACCGATCCTTAGCAATTAAAATGCGTCTATTTATGGTGTAATTTTAACACTTTTGTGTCCTTATCACCGATCATGGTAAAAAAAGGTAATGAAAAATAGAGATTATGTATTGACTTCACTGACCTAAACAAAGTGTGTTCCAGGACATCACTCCCCTATAAAATATCGACCAGTTAGTCAACACTACACCTAGCCATGAATGAATAATATTCCTGGATGTTTATTCTGGATATCGCCAAATCCCTTTGTTCGTACCCAAACTGGAGAAGATATTTTCATCAATACCCTTTTCCCTTTGCTATAACACATGCATGTCATTTAGACTCAAAACTAGGGGAAACCTACTAGTGGTCCATCTCCAAGATATTAATCATCATTTGGGTGACACCACTGATATATAGTTAGACATAAGGTAATCAAAGAAAATATCGACAAGATTGAAGACATAGAAACTATCCAACTGCTAATGACTATTAGGGATGTTTAAAAGCAGACCGAAATACTAGCGATACTCAACCACGTCATCTGCAAATCCTTTGAAAACTGTTGACCTTTGTTTAAGATGTTTAGGAAGGAGACTAACGAGTTCCATAATGATGAATGTGCAAAGTAAACTTTCCCTAAGACAAGCTCCTCTACTCATAGTTCAAATTTTGGTGATCCAGAATGCGTATACTGAAGCACCTTATATATTTGACTCACTTGAGTCAACATTATATAGGAGCTCATCTAGTTTGGAAACAGAGACAAAATTGTGTTTATCCCTAGTTGAACCAAAAAGGCTCAAAACTTTCATAGCTTCATTTATATTCCTCTACAAGTTCATGAAGGTATATCACATACACCACACACTAGGACTGCATTCATATATTGATTTAGTCATGATATAATCATGTGTGAGTTATATCCCCTTAAAATGTTTTTTAATAATTTTTGGTATATATTTAAAATTTTCAAAGAATTTTAAATGATTTTTGGGAAATTAAAATCTATTCTTAATAAATTTTTGTGGTTGATTTGTAATTATATTTTCTCCTTAAAACAGCTCTGGGTAGAAACCAAAATTGACACAAACTTATGTGGACTCAATTTGTATTTTTAAAAACTCTAAAAACGCGCGTTTTAAATTGATCTTGACCATCCACATGTTGATGTTATATCGAGCCAATTTGTGTTTCTTCACATACTCAGAACCCTTTATTTAATCCGGTTCGTTAATTTGTATTGATCAACGGTTGCATGTTATTCCTTTGCGATCCATGTGAAATCCTATTCATATATAAGGATTGGAACCCTTTACACCAGTTTTATTTTTTCGTCTTTTAGGGTTTCCTCATTTTTTGAGAGACATGAGAGAGAGAGAGAGAGAGAGAGAGAGAGAGAGAGAGAGAGAGATAGATAGAGATAGATAGACTCATTTTGAGAGAAGAAACTTGTTGTTTCTTTCATAGAAACCCTAACCTGATTTTCGATCAAACTCCACATCTTTAACCCTAACCAAAACCAGAGTGTTTTGAGAGTTGTTGTTGAGTTGGTTAAATTTTGTTCATGGTTTGATCCTCTGTTGTTTGATATCTTAATTCCAACTTAGTCATATTGATTTGATCCCTATTTCTTCTTATAGAAAGTATAGATCTAACTATTTTTGTCATATATCACTTAGATCTGCATTATTTTGTCTCTCATCTTGACAAATCATATTTGTTGATTATTTTGATTTGTAAATTTTTTTAAAAACTTCAGAATCAACAAATCTTTTTTTCTGTTTCTAGTTCTTACAAAACAAGACTTCTAGTCTAGTTCAAATCGCAATCGGTGGTTTATAATTTCAAAAATCTTTTTCAAAACCTCTAAAATTGTTTAAGACGTTGACCGTCTTCTGAACAAGGTAACCTTAGATTTGGGGATATATTGAAAGATCAAGAAGTCTTTTGTTCTTTAAAGAAGAGAGAAACAAAAAGCCTAACTTCATTTAGATGTGATTTGTAATTTGATAGGATATGTTTGTATAAATAAGTGTGAGTTTTTACATGCATGTGTTAGAACACTGTCACAAAACACTTATCACACTACTGCACAAGAAGTGTTGGATTTAAGATCTTAGATTTCAAGAGTCGACGTAAAGCTGGAACAAAATCAGAGAAGTTACGAAGTTAAGAAAGACAGAGCATCATCAGAACTGCAGAGAGGCTGGAATCAAGCCAGTGGAGTTGGTATATATTCTAAACTTGTATAGGTCTGATTTACTTGCTTGTGTGTTAAATATCTTGTAACTTGAATATTTTATTTTAGTGGATTTTTTTGGTCTGTGACTTAGAAGTCACCGTGGATGTTTCCTCAGTTGGGTGAGGTTTTACCACGTTAAAATTATGTGCACTTAATCTTTCTACATCGTCTAATCCTCTTCTAGTTGGTGTGCTGAGTTAAAATGACTTAAACTATTTTCGTTTTGTTTTTCAAAACTAGTTACATAATCTTGAAGATATCTCGTACATAATTTGGTTATACACATCTTATTTAAACAATTCGATTTAAAGAAAAGAGTTTCCCCAAAAAACATTTCGGAGCTACTTAGATAGTTTAATCTTGTATTAAACAACTTAAGTGGTATATTTCAATTAGTATCAGAGCTTGGGAATTTTTCTCTAAAGATATTGTGTTTCTTAAATTATTTTTTTGAAATCAAACAATGGACGAGAAATTTGAAAGATTTGGTAACTTGTCCAGACCCCCCTCTTTAATGGAAATAACTTTCCTCACTGGAAGGTAAGGATGGTTTCTTTCATACAAGGAACCTTAGGAGATGATGTCTAGGAAATTTTTGAAAATATATACACTTATCCTACAAAACTGCTCACTGTTGGAAGCATTGAGAGGATTAAGAAAATTTGAAGTGAATTTACAAAAGAAGAGTAGAAAGATTCTTTGAACAATAACAAAGGAAAGAATGCCATTTTTATGTCTATAAATGAGCATGAGTTCAAAAGGATCTCATCTTGTACCACTGCTAACGAAGGTTGGGATACACTTATGACTGCACATGAAGGTGATACCACAGTTAAGGCTGCTAAAACATAGATGCTCATTTAGCAGTATAACTCACTGATTATGACAGACTCTGAGTCTTTCGATGACTTCTATATCAAATTAATTGATATTATGACCAAATTACATGCAAATGGTATTACTTATGATAGGAGTGAAATTGTATATAAAATTCTAAGATCATTACCATAGAAATTTGACAACAAAAGATATGCAATTGAGGAGACGAGTGATCAAAATCTTACCCCTGAACTCCTCAGTAGCAAATTGAGAACTGTGGAAATGGAACTAGAATTCAAGAAGCAATTAAATCAGTCCCATAGGAAATAGTCTAGTTTTAATTTGAATTTATCCTCTAAGTTGATAAAACCTGAAGTGTCTATACCTACTGTTGACTTAAAATCTGATGAGGAATGTATCTTGGATAGTCTTGATAATCAGATTGCCTTGATGTCTAAACAATTTAAGAAGCTGATAAAGTTTAGAAATAAAATGGTAAATGGACAAGGCAAGCCAAATTATCAAAATCCTTCCAGTAGAAGACCTCATGAGAAGAGATATGATAACCATAATACCCATAATCCCAAGAGACCTGAGAGAGATCTCAAGAATGTTGAATGCTATAGATGTGGAAAGTTAGGACATATGGCACAAGAATGTAGAGTAAATTTGAACAAGAACCATAAACATACTAGGGCTAACCTATGTATGACATGGTATGACTCAAGTGACACTGGAAATAATGAGCCTGAGTCACCAAACACTATTGACCCTTGTATATCATTCTTTGCTACAATCATTTACAACGATGATCTGCCTGTGTCTCTGACTGAATTTGATACTAATAGTTCTACTGATGCATTAGTGAATAATCATATTACTAGATTGGATGCTTTAATACTTAAGAATACTATTGATGCCAATGCGGGTGTGAGTTAAATGGGAAATGATAATGTCGATGCCAATGTGTTTGTGAGTCCTAAAACTGAATATATAAGGGACACTACACACTATGCACATAGTGATTTAGACAATGAAGACCTCCTTGATATACACGCACTGTATGCTATAACTCTAAAGAAAAGCTCTAAACTTGAAAAAGTAATCAAATATCTCATTAGGAAACTAAATGACATGAGCCAAATGGTTAAACTTAATGATGAAGAGTACACCACCCAATGTCTAGTTTATGAAAATCAAACAAAAAATTTTGTTGAAAAATTCAAGGAATTTTCCGAAAAGAATGTAATTCTGGAGAAAAAATGCCAAGCTACTTTGTTGGAATTGGAACAGACTAAGGAAAAGACCTCAACTATTTTTAAAAAATTTACTAAGTTTGAAAATAATTCAAAATATTTTGAGGAATTTATTGTTGATAGCAAAACCAATTATGATGATCGGACTGGAATAGGATTTTGTCCCAAAGATTACAAATAACTTAAAATGTTTGAAACTATTAAGTTTGTATCTGGGGGAAAAAGACCTATGGAAGTCTATCCAGATTTTCAGTCTTTAAAAAATGATTTTGAGACAAAACCTAAAATTCTAGACATTGGTGCGTCAAGTAACTCTAAGGAAAAAGTTGAACCTAAGGCCAAATACATTTGTCCTCCTATAAGACGTTTCGTACCTCCATTTCAGCTAGTGGTTAATAAAAACAAACCTAGAGTTGAAACTAGTCCAATAGCTATGTTTAGTAATTTTCCTAAGGAAAATCCGTCTACCTTTATCCTTTACTATTCATATTGTGATGTCTATGGACATTCACTTAAAGGATGTTTTTCAAAATGTCTTTATAAACCGATTTACTCCTCTCCTATGTACCCGAACTTCAATCATTCTAGGAAGAATCGAAACCGCTATGTCTTACCTAGACAGCTTGATAGGAATTCTAACTATCGTAATTGGAAGACAATATCTAATACTAAGAGGACATAATCAAATAGGAACTTCTAGATTCTTTACTAAACCCATTGCTCGATATGATCAACCACTTCATAAAATAGAAAGGCATGCGCAAAACATTTTTCAACAAAAATCTAATGCTCGCAAGTTTTATCAAATGAGAGAAAATAAGCGCAAGGTTTTAAAGATAAGAGAAATTTGAATTAGGAAAGATGATCTAGTACCTCAGATGAAGTGTAATATTGTTATCAATGCTCCCAACACACATCATCTGGTTGGTATCTGGATTCTGGTTGTTCTAAACATATGACTGGGGATGATACCAAACTTTCAAATAAAATTAATTTCTTCGGTGGAAGTGTCATGTTCGAAGATGGTATATCAGCCCAAATCATAGGTAAAGGAATAGTCCATGAAGAAGGTCTTCCTATTCTTGAAAATGTGTTATTAGTTAAGGGTCTCAAAGCCAACTTACTTAGTATTTCGCAATTTTGTGACTCAAATCATATTGTCACCTTTTCAAAGAATAACTACAAAATTTTAAATGAAAATGGTGAGTGCATTACTACATGGATTCGTACTCCAAAAAATTATTATACTGTTAAGTCGAGTACTGAAGTTTGTAACATTGTTAGATTAAATGACAATGAGATATGGAATAACAAATTGGGTCACATAAATTACGACAACCTAAGCAAGTTATCTTCTCAAGAGATAGTTAGAGTTATCCCTAAGATCAAACCTATTTCCACCGTAACTTATAGACCATGTCAAATAGGAAAAATTATTAAGGCTCTCCACAAGAAGATTAAGGATGTTCTCTCCACTAGACCTCTAGAACTCATCCATATGGACCTAATGGGTCCCTCTCGAACTGTAAGCCTTTGTGAAAACAGTTATATTATTATTATGGTTAATGAGTTCACTCGATTCACTTGGATTGCCTTTTTAAAATCGAAATCAGAAACTTTTAGGAAATTTCTAAAAAATTTACTTCGCGTTGATAATGAAAAGGACTCCCAAGTGAATAAGATTAGAAGTGATAAAGGCGGTGAGTTTATTGATTCTGGAGTGATTGAATACTATGATTATAATGGCTACAAACAGGAGTTTAGTGCACCTAAGACCCCCAACAAAATGGGATTGCTTAACGTAAGAATCGCATAATTCAGGAGATGGCTCGTGTCATGCTCTATGCCCAAGATTTACCTAAATACTTTTGGGTTAAATCTGTTTGAGCATCCTTTCATATAATCAATAGAGTGTATCTCAGGAAAGACATTAAACAAACTCCTTATGAACTCATGTACAACAATAAACCAAACCTCAAATACTTAAGGACTTTTGGTAGTACCTTCTTTTTCTGTAAAGATAGAGAACACCTATCTAAGTTTGAATCTAGAGGAGATAAAGCTATTATTTTAGGATATTCTCCTAACAGTCAAGCTTATCGTGTGTATAATCATAACACTAAGACTCTTATGGAATCCATTAATATAGTTGTAAGTGACACTAATGCAGAGAGTAGTAATAAAAGGCCAACTATCTTGATTGAGTCTGACAATTCATTAACATCCGACTCCTCAGTGATAGATGATCTTTTACCAACTAAAATTCCTGAAGTACCTAACTGGGTTTCAAAAGACCATCATGTAGATAGTGTTATTGGTAACCTTACTGAGCCTCTGCGGATAAGATCTCAAATGTGCAATTTAGCTCATTTCGTATGTTTTGTTTCCCTCTTGGAACGAAAGAATGTAAATGAAGCTTTGAATGACTCTATGTGGATACTTGCTATGCAAGAAGAACTTAATCAATTTGTCATTGATGATGTTTCGACTCTTGTACCCAGGCCCAATAATAAAAAAGGTTATTGGAACACGTTGGCTATTTAAAATAAAAACTGATGAGACTGGGATGGTAATTCGAAACAAAGCTAGGTTAGTGGCTTAAGGATATTCTCAAATTTAAGGATAATATTTCAACGAGACTTTTGCACCTATCACTCGTATGGAATCTGTTCGACTACTCCTTGCAATATCATGTTATTTGAAATTTACCCTTTATCAAATGGATATTAAATCAGCCTTTCTTAACGGCATCTTAAGTGAGGAGACCTATGCAGAACAGCCAAAAGGATTCATAGATCCACACCATCCAAACCATGTAAATCGTCTAAAGAAGCCACTTTAGGGGTTAAAACAGGCTCCTGGAGCGTGATATGAGCGTATTTCCTCTTTTTTGTTAAATAATGGTTTTAAGAGACAAGGAAATGACTCAACTCTTTTTATTAAAAAATTTGACAAAAATATTATAATAGCCTAAGTGTACGTTGACGACATCATCTTTGGATCCACGTCTCCTACCGAAGCTAAGACATTTTCAGATATCATGCATAATGAGTTTCAAATGTCACTTATGGGGGAGTTACAATTCTTCTTAGGACTCCGAGTTAAGCAAAACTTAGAAGGTTTATTTGTAACGTAATCTAAGTATGCTCTAGAGATAGTCAAAAAGTTTGGATTAGAGAATTATAAAGAATCTAGAACTCCCATGAGAACGTCATGAGGATCTCATCAACTGATATCCATAATTCCTCGCTTTTAATAGGAGGAATTCGAGGGAGGAGGAATACACTGGGTACCTTTACCAGAACTGGAAATCCTTAGGAACTTTTCAAACTTGCAGGGCTTTCTGCTAAATGTTCTTGTAAGACACTTCCCTTGCCTCGTTTGAGTTCAACCAGGCATCCATCCAACTATCATTATAACCGAAGGCCCAGACTGCATGTGGATAATTTTCTGAACTAGTATCTCAATTTCCTGATCTACAAGAGCAGCCCATATTTGATTATCTCATTATTTGAAAACATGTTCACTCATTTTGATCTACTCTCTTCAGGATTCATTACCATTAGGCAAAAGACCTGCTAAATTTTTTATCTCCTCTAACTCAGCTTGAAGATATGCGATCACCTTCATGTGATACCTATAAGTACTTATCATTTTTGTCAAATCTTGTAAAAAAACTGAGAAGTTTGTTCATACCCACTCAGAATCATATTTTTTAGCAATAAAGTCAATATTTTCACCCTCTTGTACAACTAGCACTAGGGCCAAACTATTATCAGACAACAAGGATGAAAGAGATAATTTTAAAAATCCAAAGCAACAATAAGACAAGGCTCATAGGAGAAATAACACTATTGAATCAAATGAATTTTTCATTCCATTAATAAATTAGGCAAGCCCTTATAAGGAGTACAAAATAACAAAAAAGACAAGACATTCAATACAATAAATACCTTAGGCTGAACGATTTAACAATAGTCTCTTTTGTTTGAAGAATCTTTCTCTTGTTGGTAACATCCTTGGGTTGGTCGACGACCCCTACCTCCGTTTCTTCTATGTTTGGAGGGGATCGAGTATAATATTGAGTGAATAATTCAGAGTATGAAGGACCCCATCCCTTTTCATGGCATCTTCCTAGTCTTTTTTATATAAGAACTTTTGGACAAAGCCCAATTGCTTTTGTGTATTAGAAAATGTCATATCTCAGCCTTTATTGAAGGGAACATTATTTTCCTCCAACGTTGTAGCCAAAGATTGAGTCACTCGCCTTCTCCAGCACATCCACCTTGGTCCTTAGAGAGGTTTCCTATCACACCCTATTTTTGGTATGAATGAACAAGATAGTAACAAAGCAATGAAATTAAAGTTAAGGAAGAAAATAAAACTTTATTCATTATAGCAGTAACTAACACCATATTATATATGTTGTATCACCAAACAGAAGGTGAATAAGTGTTAAAGTTATCCCATAAAAGACGTAGGTCATCGAGAAACACCATTCTCCACTTTCCTCTTCTTTAGCTTCCTTACATACAGCTATAAAAGTGTAAAAGTGATTCGAGCTTATAAAAAAAAGGGAAAGGCTACTTCTTATTTATCCTGGCACATCTGGAGGTAACGAGGAATTAACACAAGCATGTTAAATAGATTTTGACCAGTTCTATAGTAAATATATTTATATAGAGGTCTGAGGGTATATGGATTAAACTGTTTACTAAAAAACGTTATGAATTAAGCATAAAAAATCATTCTTACAGATATAGAAGAAAATCAAGGAGTTTTAAATGGGTAATTCCATAATTATTAGTTTAATAGAAGGTATAGAAGAATTAAGCATATCAGTGTAACCAAATAATAATCCAAAAGCTTTGGATTTTAAGTAACCTGGATATGCACAACATTTTACAAGAATAACAATCGTATGTGTAGCATAAATAGACTGTTAAAACATCTTGACACCTATAGGAAAAGCATAAAAGTTCCATGGGATATAACAATAGTCTACTCCCTATTTTATATGTATGCATGTAAAAAATACATTTAGCACATAAATGCCTAGATAAACTCATTCAATCATTTGCAATATCCTCATGAAATGATTTATTAGAGAGAATGATTTAAGTTGGTCCAAATTAACAATATTCAGAGACAAATGATATTTAACAACATATATAGAATGGCATCATCATAACATGCATATACTATGAGTAATTTATGGTTGTCACAGTGTGATATCAATAGAAGATATATCAAATATACTGAAACTACTATCGAATAGGAAAAAACCTACTCGTTGACTATTAAGAAAGTGTTTGTGACTGGCTTGAGTGGGGTTCGAGAGGGACATGTGTTTGATTTTCGATCAAACATCATATTTGTAAGGGTATAGTATTGGAACAAGATTCAATTCGAAAGAAAAAAAATGAAAAACTATAGGGGTTATTTTGTAATTATTTTTTAATGTTTAAAATAAAGGTCTTAAATTTATATTTCAAAAATGGTGTACAAGACTTTGTGGCTTAAAATTCATCAAAGAATATGTGGAAAAAAGTTGGCGTAAAAATTAAAAACGTGAAAGGGGCCCATTTTGTAAATTTTTAAAATATTTTTAAACCAAAATCTTGGTTTTCAATAACTTGAGATAGCTTTGACCAAACACTTAATTACCTTATAACATTTTGACCAGAAAATGTTAATAAAAATTTTGGGAACAAAATCAGAAAATTTTGATTAACCATACAGCCTCACGGACTTGGTCCATGTTTCTGGTTGAAAAGTTCTTCTTCGACCTCTCGACAGTTGACTGTGTTTTTTAGCAAAAATTGAATAGCATTTCTCTTGGTTTCCTAAACCATTTGATATGATTTCTAAGCCAATCCAACCTAATTTTCAATAAGGAATCCAAATATATAGGTAACATGGACTGAGGTTAAAAGATGATCGAGTTACAACTACTTTATTTTTTGAAAATTATTGACCAGACATTCATGTGCATTTAAAGAGTATTGAAATGTCTTTTAAGCTTCTAGATGGGTTTCTTCTATCCATGGAAGAGTTTGGCTTGGTTTGAAGGATTGAGGTATCCTGGTGTGAGAGAATTTTGGATTTGAAGTTTCTATGCTTCGAAAACACCTTTGATAAATTGTGTACCAAAACTCATTTTTTTTTTAAATTGGCCATTTCACTTTAGCTATTAGGCTCATAAGGAACTCATTCTTCACTTTGAAACAAGTTCAAAATCAAGGAATTGAGTTTCACAATTAAAGCTCAGATTTAATGGAGGTTTTGAATGTTTCTACCTATATAGGTCATACAACACGTAAAAGCTTGGGTTCTTTGATTTGGTTGATCTTTGCGATGATACAAATTTTTTTTTTTAATAAAAATAGAAAACGATGCATAAAGTCATTGGTTACCTATTTGGAGTGAATGACGACGAGTTTTGTTCTGCTGAACTAGTGGGTTTTAAGGATAGAGTTCATGGTGAGTTTATATTATTAGGGGTGGCAAATCGGGTCAACGGGCCGTGTTTTGACCCGACACGACACGACAAGGTTTTTTCAGACACGAACACTACACGACACGAATTCGTGTTTTTTTAGCTGACACGAACACGACCCGAATAAAAAATAACACGGCACGACAGGACACGACAACCATAATTTCTTAAATTTCAGGCTTAAAAAACACGATAACACGACACGACACGACTCATAATTAAGGCACGAACACGACACGACACGACTTTGTGTAAAAAAAACACGACACGAACATGACACGAACATGAAACATCGTGTCAATTTCGGGTCAATTTCGAGTCGTTCCGTGTCATTTTTTCGTGTCGTTTCTAAAATTGACACCCCTATATAGTATAGACCAGGGGATGTTGATTACCGTCCGAGGGAGGTAGATTCATCATAGGTTTAAGAAGATAACAATGGTACACAATGTTTTCACATGTGTGGAGGGTGTTTCCCATGTGAATTTTGTCATTTTTGCTGATTTTGATGCTTCTTTAGAAAGGGAAAGTATGATTACGTTGGTTTTAATTTTGGTCCTTAAGAAAGATGTTTAGTATCTATTTGGTATTTCATTTGATAAATTTTCACATTTTAGGGGAATTTGTGTAATTTTATGAACGTTCAAGGGTTGGGGTTGTAAAATAAAATTAGTTGAGGTCTAATGGTTCCGTTTGACATAAGGTTTGGAACTTGGTGTGAGATATAGGTCAAGTTATGCTTCTTCAAAAGTTTATAGGTATATTGTGGACATTTAATAAATTCAGGGGGTACTTATGTAATTAATCAAAGTTGTATGATTTCCTCAGCACTTTTAGTTGTTTTATATTTTGAATTTTGCAAAGTTATAAGGGGATATAGGGAAATGTATGACATTAACTGATTGAGTGAGAAATTGTCATTAATCAAGTTTTCGCATAACAAAAGTTGTTATCATGATCTCAACATATCTTGTAATATTCAAATATTATCATCAGGTTTGGTGCTTGGTAACAAATGGATCTTGAAGTTGTTATTATATAATCTTCTTCCTTAAACTTGGGTAGGCAATGATTGGTGAATTTTGAAAAGGGGTGGTTTGCTTAAAGATTATATTGCTCTATAGTAGCACAAATATCATAACAAATCATGTTGTTAAGCCTTTCAATTGAGTTACATCTTAAGGAGTCGGCTACATCATTTCAGTTTCCTAGATGGTAGTATATTTTGAATCAATAAGCTTCCAAAAACTCCATCCAATGTCTCTATCCAAAATTTAAGTATCTTTGGGTAAAGATGTATTTTAAACTTTTATGATCTAAAAACACTCGAAAGTTTAGCCGTATAGATAACAACGCCATATTTTTAACGCAAAAACTAAGAATACTAATTCAAGATCATGCACAAGATAATTATATTAATGAGTCTTGAGTTGTTGAGATGCGTACTTAATTACATGTCCTTTTTGCATCAGTACACAACCTAAACATTGTAATGAGGCATTTGTGTATACATCATATGTTACGTTACTAGAATGAATGATTAGGACAAGAGCAATGTTTAACATATCTTTTAAAGTTTGGAATGCCCTCTCACACTCATATGTCCATATAAATGATATTTCCTTTCTAGTTGACTTCATCAATAGGGGAGAAATCCTTGAAAATCCTTCCACAATATGATGATAATAACAAGCCAATCCAAGAAAAAAATTAATTTCGGTAACACTGGTTGAATTCTTCCATCCTAAAAGGGCTACGATCTTTGCTAGGTCGGCTGGGATTCCTTTTTTAGAAGTCACATGTCCTAAAAACTTGACTTCCTTCATCGATAAGTCACGTTTACTCTTTTTGGCATAAAAGCGGTGGTTTCTTAGGGCACCTAGCATTATTTCTAGGGCATAGTCTTCAGGATTTTGGGAGAAAATAAGAATATCATCATTGAATATCATTACAAACTGATCGAGAAAATGTCAGAATATTCGATGCATTAGGGGCATACAGGCTACGGGAGCATCGGTTAGTCCAAAAGACATTATAGTAAATTGAAAATGTCCATAACGAGTTCAAAATGTGGGTTTTGGAATATCCTCTTCTCTAACCTGTAACTAATGGTAACCAGATCACAAGTCTATGTTTGAAAATATCCGTCCACCCTTAAGTTGTTCTAATAAATCTCCAATTTTGGGTAAGGGGTACTTATTCTCAACTATTACGGAATTCAATCTACTGTAGTTCACACACAATCTAAAACTTCCATCATTTTTATTTAAAAATAACAGGGGTGCTCCCCAAGGAGATGAACTAAGGTGAATAACCCTTTTAAGTAGATCATCTAGTTGGGTACGAAGTTCATAAAGCTATAAGGGGGCCATTCGATAGTGTTTTTATGAAGTTATAAAGATTTGGTTCTCTTGGTCTCGAAAGTATACTCTTTTTAGGTGACAATCGATATAAGCATGGTGTGTTGAAAACACATCCATTCCACTAATAATATTGAATCCGTCGATATCTAAAATTAATAAATTTATAGAGAATGTACCCATATCCAACTGAGTTTCACATTTGTTGTAACTTTGTCTAAGTTTGCTAGTTTCATCGGTAGGTAATTCTATCTTTAAGGGAATATATAATGATTTTGGTAAAATTTGCAAAATTTCAGCAAGTTTAAGACTAATGAATGAGTGATTTGATCTATAATCATATAATATATGGCAGGATAGTTACAAAAGAGTATTTAACCTTCCACCATGTTGTGCAAATTCTATACATGTAATATAGAACAATTCTTCCCACAGTTGGGGACTCGCTCAGGCATTATACCAACATTATATGGCATTCGCTGATTATAGGAAGGAGTTATTTCTCCATATCTGAAGGAAGTAATAGGTCTGTTTGTTATCACTGGTGAGTAAAACGTAGGACAATATGAACGGTTGTGTCCTAACTCTTGACACCCATGGCATCGAATCAATGGATTAGTAGTGTTAAGGAAGATTTGGTAATAGATTTGTCCACAAGGGTTGGGATAAGGTTTGACTTGAGGTTTAGGTGAGGTTTTGACTACAAAAAATTTCCTATTTATAGGATTCAATGGGCGTTCATATCTACCTGATGCAGAATTATGTTCAACGATTGAAGAAACTTAATTAAAATGGGAAAAGTCTTGAATTTGTAAAGGTATAACGAAGACTTTAATTCTTGGATGTAATCCTCTCTCAAAATTCTTTCATTTCTTATCTTCGATGCTCAAATACTCGATTGCATAATGGGAAAACTTGGTAAACATAGCTTCGTACTCGGCTATGGAAATGTTTTTTTTGTATACTTAACAAGTCCACAATTAACAAATATCTTTCAGTCGTAGAAACATACTTTTGGAAGAAAATTTCTTCACATTGTTCCTAAATTAGGGCGGTTACATTAAGACCTAGGACCATGGCTTGCCAATAGAAACTGGCTTCACCGTTAAATATGTAGGATGCCAAAACTACTCAAAGGTTGGCAGTTATTCCTTCCCCGTTGAATATCTTTGTAATTTGGCGTATCCATTTAGCAGCTTCACTTGCTCCGGGATTTGCAAGAAAGGAACGCTGCCTCATAAATTCCTTTAGAGCACTCATTGGGTGGGTTTCATCTATTGCATCTTCTTGAGTCAGGTATTTGGTCGGTGCTTGTTTCTACCTACCGAGATATGTTAATTCCTGAAGGCTTTTCATGACTCCTTTAGTGTGAGTCTACTCATTTCGGGTTTGATTGGAAGGAGTGCGAGTGTTAACCATCATAAAGCATAATAAGTTATAACATTGAAATAAATATGATGCAGAATAGTAAGGTCTTATAGAGAGGGCATATAGAAATTACTTTTGACAAGGTTATAGTATAAAAAGTTATGTTATATTAGCATGCTATCACATTAACTAAAACTTGTAGCATGAAATATGCGAGTGAAATAAATCACAATTAATAAATTATAGAAAGCAATCAATGAAAGAACATGCAAACTCCACACAACACAAAGTTATGTGGTTCGACAAATCGCCTACATCCATGAAGATATCATTAAGTTATTATTAGTGTCTCTCAAAGTTCAAAAATTACATTCCCTTTGACCCTGGGGTGTGGGATGTATTTACAATCGTGTAGAACTATAGTGGTTCAATTGATCGTAGAACTCCCTTGGCTTGTTATTGGCTCATGTGGTGATTTTATGATTATCTCTTCCGAGATTTTAGGTAATCGATGTGAGCATATTTGAAGGATAACTAATTCATAATTATCCACGTTATAAATGCTTGTCTTGATCTTCCTTATTTATATATTGGTCTGAACTTGCGTTAAGCATTATTAGTCTTGCTCGGACAGGCCAAGGTTGGGCTCAATTGTGGTTTGGGCCCCCACAATTACCCTTAAAATTCTTGGCCAAGTTTAGGCCAAAATTAGGCTAGAGAATTTTACATTTTCTAAATGTCCAATAAACTGGTTACTTGTAATAAATTTTTCTAGAAAGTTAACTCTGTAAATATGTGGCAACTTGCAGGGCTATGCACATTCTATGGAAAAGTGAAGTGGCAAAACCCCATTTTGATTCTTGATCTAAATGGTCATTTTACACTCTTCTTAAATATTGTTTGCTCCCTTCATTGTGTTAAAATGCCTCAGAGCTACTCAGTTCCTGTTTGTCTAATTTCTAAGTGCTTCTCCTTAACTTTTTCATATCTTGTTCTTCTTAATTTCCTTCTCCTCCATCTCATCTGTTTTCTTTTATAATCGTACTTTATTTCTTTGAAAATAGTGAATACCCTCCATGGAAAAAACTTAAAAGGATTTGAGTAAAACTTATTACATTTCTCAATGGATTACAATCAAATATGCCCCCATGCAAAGAAACACCATTATTGTGGATGCAGGGCATTAGATTCATACCCTGGTTGTGGTTCTAGGTGGATACTTTTCCCCCAAACCATATCTTCTTTGTGTTTTGCAAGGTATTTGGTGTGGTCCTAGCTCAATGTGCCCCCAATACGTGGTGTATTGTAAATGGGGTGCACAGAATCAATGAGATTTATTGGATTAACCTAGGTATCCCAAAAATTAGGAACTATTACATCTAGTCCCACACCATTGATGTCCTTGTTTACTTAAAGGCGAGTAAGGCAATAGATTTTTAGTCATTGACTTCCCTTATTTCGATAAGGGATATTTTTATCAAGGGTTTATTACTAGAAACCAGAAACATTCACCTCTCCCCGAGGGAAAAGAATATGCTGGGTTTTTGTCCCTATTTGGGGGGTGCCATATGTTAATTACAATCTCTTGCTTATATATCTTTTCCTCACTATTTTGAATTATAATTACTGATAATGCTTATTTTTATGTTTTTTACCAAATATCCATAAGAATAAACAACCCTCTATTAATCGTATAAATAATGATGATATTTTGAAGACTTGGAGAGTGATATAATACCTTGCTTGAGGTAATCACCCTCGATTAGCTTCATTTCTCTTGGAATATACAACCACTATCGGCAGTTTCATTGCCCTCCCAATGGATGACATTACTGATCTTCCTATTACAGACGACGATATTTCGGTTTCCTCCTCATTCGATTCGCTTCACGTCAACTCCATCTTTATTAACGAAGCGGATTCAATGGAACCAACCTAAAAGATAATTTTAGTGATAAAAGATGATGATGATGTCCCCCTCTCCCCCAAATCAAAGTCCGATAAGAGAACTGACTTTAAAGGCCCCAATGGTGATGACTAAAATTTTGTTATCAAAGCGAAGAGGAAGGAGAATACCCCTATGGTCTCTCCTTCTTCTAAGAATAGTGATGCTACTCCTCCCCTTCCCAGGTTATCCCAGGCCATGTTTGTGTCCTATAATCAATCCATTTCCTATGGTATGCTAAGGGGGACCATGTTCTCTACTGATCGCAAGAAACTGAAGTTGCTAACTCCTGACTAGCTTTCCATTAGTGCTTCTTAATCTCTTTTGATGATGCAAATTTTACTTTTATTTGATATTTTCATTTATTATTATGAATTTGTCTAACACTTTCCACGTGTTTTTATTTTTTAGTTTCTGGGAAAGTTTACCCAGCTCCTGGATGGTTGCCAAGACCAGTCCAAGGTTAATGATGAACTTAGCCTGGCCCTCAAAAAATTCGAAAAGGCCATGGATAAGGTCCAGGAGGTCTATGAGCGAGAGATGAAGGATACCATCAAGGTTATGGCTTCGTTGAGGATTGAGAATAGCTTGTTGAAGGTTAAAGACACTCAACTAAAGTATGAACATGATTGGCTAATGAAGGAGGTTGCACAGTTCCTTATAGCCAAAAATTCTAGCTTTAACAAAAGTTTTGGAAGAGGCTTATGCTAATGCCAGCATCCAACTGGCCTACATTCATAAGGTGAGCTTCAAGAAGGGTTAGGATGCGACCCTAATGAAGGTCTAGGTCCCTATTGAGTTCAAGCTCTTTGGGGAGCACCATCCTATCTTCACCGCAAAGGTACATGAGGAAGCTTCCACCAATGTCCCAACTGACCAAGCCAAGGAAGTGGAGACCAAGGAAAAGATGTTCAAGATCGAGAATCATGTGAATGTATGAGGCCTCTTAGATTAGGCTTTGTTGGGTTTTGTTCTTTTTCCTTCTTTTTGTCGGATTGCAAGGGCTCTGTCCACTTTAGTATACATATAAATGAAAAGTTATATTTACAACTGTTGATGTTATCTTGAATGCCCTTGCTAAATCCTTTTGTTCGGTGTTTGTTTACTTATATAGCCTGTTCCTGAGAAGATTCCCTCCTTTTCTGGTAGCCTTGGTAGCTTTCTTGACCAAAGTACGAATGCTCAGTCTTGTCGAACATTTTTGTCTATTCATAAGGCCTTGAAGAAGATGACCAAGGACTACAAGGATTAGTCCACCTTGGTCGCTAAATGAGGTAAATAATTTGAAGACTCAACTTTTTGAGGACGAATATGTAGGGGAGGTTGTCACCCTAATTCATTCTGAGAACGATTATCTCAAAAAGAATATTATCAATTCTAAAGAGAGTGTTAAAAAAATGGAACATTATAGTGATGGGTCTTAGGTGTGGCATGATTAAGCTTCATTACTTATTCTGAATAGGTCCTCGAGCAGCCTAGTTGGCAGGCTATGGTGAAGGATGGCAAAATAATCCAAGAAGGCTATAACTGGCTCAGGATCTAAGATATAAACATAGTGGGTTAAACGCCCTTAAGATATTCAAGCATCCCAAGGATTCTCAACATTGGTATATGTACCATCTTATGTGCCCACAATACATGCAACCTTCCTTTGGATATCATGAGAAGTGGGTCCCCCTCGAAGTCATAATCCTCCAACTCGGTGAGAGATACTCTAAAGGTCGCGATAGTGACAATGAATACCAGCATGATTCTAATGATAGTCAGACAGGACTGGTCGCAAATTTCTTGTCCAACTCACCATAAATTGTCAGGCATTACCAAAAAGTTAAATTAGTAGCAATTTTTACACATTTTTCCATTCATTTATGCCAAGCATGTGTTATATTTATCTATGTTACCTAATAGGTTATGTCGTCGCACTCTTGAGGCTTAAAATATACAATGGAAAGTGCACTTGGTGTATGGGAAGTCCACCCATTCAGGATTTTTTCAGACCAAACTAAGTTGGCTTTTATCCTAGGGATCCCCCGTAGGGCTTTAAATTGCCTGGTCAATTTATATGGTCATTTGTGTTGGAGGTGATAAATACCTAAAGACTTTGAATTTAATTAGTATTTACAACATTTCCATTGTAAATAAGTTAATGCCTATTTGAAACTTAAGAAGATTCATGTTAATTTTGAGCCTATTACTTGGGAACAATGTAAAGCAATTGAGTAGATAAAAAATTAGGTGAATGAGAAAAGGCCTTTATTGAGAGGAACATGATATTGAAATGTAAGTTTTCAAATAAAACTAAGGTGTTGAAAATAAAAGTAGAAGTAAAACTTCTTGAGGTTGGTCGCATTCCATTCCCAGTGTATCTCTCTATCCTCCATTGTTTCTAGGTGACAGGCTCCTTATAATTTATCCCTAATTACTTTGAATGAACCCTCCCACTTTAGTCCTAACTTTCCGTCTAACGGCCTTTGAGTGCAATCGAAGACCTTCTTGTGGATATAATCTTTGACCTAGAATATCCTCGGATTGACCCCTTTGTTCTATAATTTATCCAACCATTACTGTTGGAGGCTAAATTAATCATGGCTTGCTCTCTCCGTTCATCTTCCAGGACAAGTTCTAGTCCAAAGAGCTTCATCATTTAATCATTTCTCGACAAGATTCATTCTCATGGTCGAAGGGACATCTTCGAGTGGAATTGTGGCTTCCATTCCATATGTGAGGATAAAAGGTGCTTCCCTAGTAGGTCTTCTCGGTGTGGTGCGGTATACCTAGAGGAAATGAGGGATATCATCTCCTCAGGCACCTTTTTCTCTTTCGAGCCTCTTTTTTAGGTCATTGAGCATCGTCCTATCGGAGGCCTCTGCTTGACCATTACTTTGGGGGTATGCCACAATGCTGAAGTGGTGTTTGATTTCTTGACCATCGCAGAAGCTTTGAAAAGGTCCACTCTCAAATTGTGTACCATTATCCATTGTAATTGTCTTGAATACCCTAAAGATGGTTATAATGATTCTCCAGATGAACCTGATCATGTTAGCATCTATAACGTTTGCTAGTGGTTCTACCTCAATCCACTTAGTGAAATAGTTTCTACCAACTAATAAGTACTTACGATTCCTTGGAGCAGTGGGTAGTGGTACTATGATTTCCATCCCTCATTATGCGAATGACCATGGATTAGTCAATGGACATAGGTTATTAGTTGGTTGAGGGAGCATAGGGGACAATTTTTGGCACTTCTCACACTTTTGAGCACAAATAGCGTATTTCTGCATTTACAGCCACCAGTAGCCTTCTTTGATTGCTCGAAATGCCAGATACCTTACTTTTACGCGACTTCCATAAATCCTATCGCAAAGCTCATAAAGGACTTGGTAGACTTCTTTTGGGTGTACACATTGATGGTAGGGACATGTAAAAGACTTTTTGTAAAGAATTCTCTCAAGACCCATGTAGAAGCGAGAAGTTTTCCCTCAAGAAATCAATGAAAGAACATGCAAGTGCCACATAACATACAAATATACATTGCTAGGCCAATTTCCTACATCCACGGAGAAGTTACTAAGTTATTATTAGTGTCTCTCAAAGTTCTAAGATCACATTCCCCCGGGCCTCATGGTATGGGTTGTATTTATAGTCGTGTAGAACTACAGTGGTTGAATTGATCAAGGAAATCCCTTGTCTTGATATTACCTCATATGGCGATTCCCTGATTATGTTGTCCAAGCTTTTGGGTGACCCATATGATCTTATTTGAAGGATAAATTCTTCATAATTTTCCACGTGATAAATGCTTGTGATGATACTCCTTGTTAATAGATTGGATCCGAGTTTCGTTAGGCGTTATTGGTCTTACTTGGATAGGCCACAGTTGGGATCATTGTGGTTTGGGCTCCCACAGAACATACTAATAGTTAAAACTCAATCTATGTTTGTAGCATTGCCACATTATTTTCAAGATCATTATTTAGTTATTCTACTAATATGGGGAGTGAATATCACTTTTCCTTAACGCATGGACAACAATATCAGTATTAGATGCATCAGATTCATCGAGTTTAGATGGATCTACATCAGCTGAGCTTCATGAGGAGTTAGAGGGAACTTCGATGAAAAGATATCCATTTTACGTGGCTTTATTTTGGGCATCCGAGGGGAGTAAAGGTCATTCCGAGAAAGATTAACAACATCTTGCAGTATAATCGGGTCATAATCATACTCCTCATTTTTCTCATAGTATGTTCTTCACCTGATATACATTTTTGTTAATACGAGGTGTTTTATGGAGGAAATTGAGATTCTCCAATCATCATCTATTTCACGAACCATGGCACTAATCTTGAGAAGTGATTGTTCCTTTATGGTATCTTCCCACCAATTGGTCGGAGCTATGTCGAAGTTAAATAGATGGAAATCCCAAATGTTCATGATGAAAACAGATTTAGTATATAACGAGAGAAGAAGTTATGAAAAATCTAAAATACCTAATGTAAGGACACAAATTTCCAATTGAGTCCGTTGTAGTTTTGGCTCAATTTCGGACAAAAATGTTTGAGCCATAGGATAGAGTTAATTGATCATCCTTCAAGCCTATGACGTATTTGTTGAAGACGTAGCGGCCAAGTGTATAAAGCTTCATCAAAATACCAAGTTTAAGTTCCTCGTTTCTACGTCATCAATAGTGGTTCCATGCTTCCAAGGTATGAATCCATTACATATATATATAGGAGATTGGAACTGTTTATAATGGGTATAGGTTTATTTAAAACCGTTGTTTATTTTCATAAAGATTTAATTAAAACTTTAAACAAAGTTTATAAAGTTTCTGGGATAAAAATGAAAATTTCCAACTTTTTGGAACTTCGTTCGATATGTCGTTCGAACGAATTTTTTCGTTCGAACCAAATGTCGTTCGAACGAGTTTGCCAACGAGTTCCCATATAAGGCCACTGGAAAGTCGTTCGAAATTTCGTTCGAACGAACATTATGTTCAAACGATATTTCCAACGAGATTTTTAACGAGTTCACACTGGAACTTCGTTAGAAGCCTCGTTCGAACGAGACTTCGTTCGAACGAAAATGTCGTTCGAACGAGTTTTGGCGGGAACAGTTATTTGGTAGTTTTTCCCACTTTCCCACTACTATTTTCCCACTAACTTTTACCGATTAATAAAGTGCGAAAACCAACTTTTTCTAATTAACTTTTTCATGCACATCTATCTCCAAGAGAGAGTTTGAGAGCAAAAGAGAAAAAGAAAAAGTTCATGTTTTAAAGTGTCAACTTTTCAAGGAAAAATATTAAACACTTTAGTTTTCACCCATTGTTTGCTTAGTCCAAGTTTCAATATATATACATCTTGCTTGGAGTTTTGGCACCGGGTTCATCTCTTCCGTTCAAAGAGAAGTTTGGGTTTACTTCTACATGCCTCAAAGAAGAAGAAGTTTTCATTGATTTACCCACTTGGAGGAAGGCTCCTTGTTCGGGTGACGGTGACCATATAACGTCCGATCGGTGGATTCTGAGACCGCGGTGGAGCTCCATGGTTATTAGCTAGGTGGAGGTTTCTACAAGAAGAAGCGTCGGGGCTTGAGAGGGATCAAGTCGTGTGTTGTAAGTCTTTTTGTCTTGTATTTGTAAAACCATACTTAGTGGATTTGAGGCTAGGGTCGTCCGAGTTTTTTTTTTTCCGTTGTGGGTTTTTCCTCGTACATCGCGGCGTAGTGGTTTCATTATTTATTTTATCCTGCTATACTCACCTAGAATGCATGCTTAGGTAATTTAATATAAAATTGGTTTAATTTAATCACTACATGTTTAATTGGGTGGTAATTAAGTTGGGTAATGTTTAATTAATTAATGTCATTAATTTATTGTGTTAAAATTTGGTTTGGCCTAATTTGTTAAAATTGAGAAATATGACTTAGGCAAATTTTCTAGGACTTGGATTAATTAATTGTGTTTAAGTGAAATTAAATAAGTGTGTGTTTGAATTAAATTTCACTTTGTTTAATTTTAATTTATATAGAAATTAAAATTTGTTTGAACCATCATCTAACGCTTCCGCATCTATTTCATAAAAAGGAAATATATTTTTAAAGAAATTAAAAACTGGGGGCCCCTCGAGCGTTCCAACACCTAATATCCTACATCCTTCTCGTATAGGATTCTAACCCATTGCATTTTACAATTGCGTTCTGATACCAACTTGTCGCACCCCATTTTTGGTATCAATGTACAAGATAGTAACAAAGCAATGAAACTAAAGTTAAGGTGGAAAATATAACTTTATTCATTATAATGATAACTAACATCGCATTACATATAGTGTATAACCAACCATAGGGATGAATTATAAGCGTTACATTTAATCCCCAAAATTAAATAGGTCATCAAGAAACGCCATTTTCCACTTTTGACTTATTTAACTTCCTTCCATATAGTTATAAAAGCATGAAACTGATCCGCACTTATCAAAACAAGGGAGGACGTACTGATTCTTTATCGTGGAACATTTGGAAGCAAAGAGTAATTTGCATAAGTATGATAAGTTGATTTTAATCAATTCAATAACAAATATATTTATATAGAAGTTTGAGCAGTGTATGGATTTATCTTAAGAACGCTATGAATTAATCTTACGTAATATATTTCATGGATGGAGAAGAAAATCGAGGAGTTTTAAACGGATAATTCCATAATTATCACTTTACTAGCAAGTATAGAATAATTAAGCATATCATTATAGAAAAATAATAATCCAAAACCTTTGGATTTTAAGTAACCACGCCAAGAACATTTTGTAGGAATGACATTCATATATATGTAGCGTACCTATGCTCTCAAAACATCTTGAGTCCAATTGACAAAGTATAAGAGTTTCGTGGGATAACACCATGGTATACTCCCTAAGTTTATGTATGATCATAACAAAGGCATTTAGCATATAAGTTCTTGGGTGAACCGATTCAATCATTTGCAATATCTTCATGAAATCAGTTATAAGAGAGGAGGGTTTAAGTTGATCCAAATTATCAATATTCATATACCAATGTTATTTACCAACATTTATAGTAACATGCACACACTAAGAGTAACTTATTACTATCACAGTGTGATATCAATAGAATATATATCTAATACACTAAAATTACTATCGAAAGGGCAAATCCTACTTGTCGACTGCTGAGAATGTGTTTAAACAGTCTTGAATCGGGATTGGGAGGATCATCATCATCATCATCATCATCATTATCCTTGCCTTAGTCCCATAATATGGGGTCGTCCATGTGGATTTTCCTTTTCCATTCTAATCTATTGTATGCATTATTATCATTCAACATTAATTACGTAAGGTATATCCTAATAATTTCCTCCCACGATAGCTTAGGAGGACCTCATTTTCTTTTACCCTCTATTTCCAACAATCTTTCTCTTGTTATAAGGGTATCTATTGGTCTGCGTAACACATGTTCGTACCACCTAAGTCTACTTTCTCTTAATTTATTGCTAATGATAGATACTCCTAACTTTTCTCTCATGCATTGGTTTTTAATTTTATTCTTTATAGTAATTTATATCATCCAACGTATCATCCTTATCTCACTAACATGGAGACTTCGTTCATGTTTTTTCTTTAATGCCCAACATGCCGCTCCATACACCCCACTCGATTGTCTCCATTTCATCCAACGAGTTGATATTCTACTTCTAACATCCTCATCAATATCACCATTACTTTATAACATTGAACCTAGATAATGAAATTTATTAGTTGCTCAATTATCCGTCAAACATCATATTTGTAAGTGTATATTGTTGGGAAAAGATTCAATTTGAAATAAAAAAAAATGTAAAAACTGTGACGGTTAGAGTTTAAGGGTTGTTTTGTAATTATTTCTGAAAGTTCAAATGGAGGTTTTAGATCATATTTGTAAAATGGTGTAGAAGACTTTTTGTCTTAAAATTTATTAAAAAATATGTGGAAAAAAGTTTGGGCAAAAATTCAAAACATGGAGAAAATAGAAGGGTCAATTTGTAAATTTTTTAAAATAATTTTAAATCATATACTTGTTTTTCAGTAACTTAATATTGGTTTGACCAAACACTTCTTACCTTATTCAATTTTCTCCAGAGAAATTTAACAAAAATTTTGGGAAAAAATCAGTAAATTTTGATTGGCCACGCGCCCTCACGCGCTTGGTCAGTGTTTCTAGTTAAAAAGTTCATCTTCAACCTCTCGGTAGTTGACTAGGTTTTTGACAAAACTTTGAATGGATTTTATCCTAGTTTCCTAAACTATTTGAGATAATTATTGAACAAATATAACCTAAGTTTCAATGGGGGATCCAAATATATTGGTTTCATGGATTGTGGTTTAGAAATGATCGAGCTTTAACAACTTTGTTCTTTCAGAAATTTTGACTAAACATTCATGTATTTATAGACTATGGCAATGGCTTTTAAGGTTATGGTTGGGTTTTTTCTATCCTAAGTAATATTTTGGCTTTAGTTTGAAGGATTGAGGTATCCTTGTTTGAGAGAATTTTTTATTTGAAGTTTCTGAGCTTCGAAAGCACCTCTGAGAAATTGGGTACCAAAACTCAATAATTTTTAATATATCCATTGGACTTTGTCTCATAAGGAACTCATTCCCCACTTTGAAACAATTCAAAGTCAAGCAATGTTGTTTCATTATTAAAGCTCAAGTTTTAACGGAGTTTTTGAATGTTTTTGCCTTTGTAGGCTATATAACATGTAAAAACTTGGGTGCTTTGATTGAGTTGAGCTTTTTTATGGTATAAACATTATTTTTTATAATAAAAATAGAAAATAATATATAAAATCATAGGTTACTAGTTTGGAGTGAAAAGGACATGTTTTATTCTCCTGAACATGGGGGGTTTAAGGAGGGAGTTTGTGGGGATTTAATAATGCAGAATAGGGATAATTGATCGGTGTTCAAGGGTGGTGGATTCTTCCTAGGTTTAAGAAGATAATAACGGTGCACAAGGTTTTCATATGCGTGGAGAGTGTTTCCCTTGTGAATTTTGTCATTTTCTATTGATTTGTTTGGATTTCTGGTGAGGGAAAGTATAATTATGTTGGTTTTATTTTGGTCCTTAAGGATGATATTTAGTATTTATTCGGTATTTTTTTTTATGAATTTCCATATTTAAGGGAATTTATATAATTTTATGAAATTTCAAGGGTTAGGGTTATGAAATTAAATTAGTTGATGTCTAAAGATTAAATTTGATAAACGTTTGGGTCTTGAGAAGAGATATAGGTCAAGTTATGCTTCTTGAAAGTTTGTACGGGTATTTGGGTCATTTTGTAACCTTAGGCGATACTTATGTAATCAAGAAAATTATAGGGTTTCATGAGTACTTTCAACTTTGTTGAGGTATTTTCAAATTTGAGTAAGTTATAAGGTGGATATTGGGCAATGTATAGGTTAACTAATCGTAGGTTGATTGCTCTAGGATTTCAATGCTACGCGGGTATTACATGACCTTAGTCTTCATACCAGTTTTATGATTTAGAGCCTTACTATGGTAATCATCTAAGGCCTTATATGCTCCATCTAAGACCTTCCCCGGATTGACCTTCTCTTTATTTTTGTTGGACTTTTGATCAAGGAAATTGACAAAGTCCACCAAAAAATTCATAACAATAAAAAAAAAAGTCAGACAAAGAGAATTCAAGACAACATAACCAAGTTAAGAAGTTCTAAACTTACTATAGATAGTATTTAGGTGACATACATGGCCAACTAATTCGAGGACAAGTTAGTGACCAAATATTGGTCGGTAGGAAGACAAGATCCCCTCAAGAGACCAAGAGCTAATTATGGTCGTTTATCTACTGAACCTTCAACATGAACCTTCGCCTTACTGTTGAGGACATTCACCAACTTCTGGTTAGGTAATGTCACCAATTTCATATTGTTCCTTACCCAACAACATATAATTATAAGTTAACCAAACATTCTACACGTGCACTTTTGTGAATTTGCATTTGCTTTATGTATCATGGAAATTTATGATGGAAAAACATACACAAAATTATTGTTAATATTTTTCTCCTCTTTAGGTCTTTGAAACAATCCAAGCTCTCAATTTATTCTGAACTAGTAGGGAATTAATATTTATTTTCTTCCTAATATGTAGAGAACTCTCAGTAGATTACAAAAGTTCAAAAGGGAAAAACATATATAAATCAACTAATATACATATGTTTAGATACTCAAATTTTTCACATCAAAGAATGTGTGTGTGTGTGTGTGTGCATATATATATATATATATATATATATATATATATATATATATATATATATATAGTTTAGAGAGAGAGAGAGAGAAAAAGAGAGGGGGGCATAAATGAGCATAAAAGATGAACATTTTAATGAATCTTAACAAAAAAAAACTAACAACCCATTAATTTTAATTCCTATGTTGTAATTGGTCCATGCCAACGGCAACGGACACGTGTGTTTTTTAATACACACACACACACCCTTGACAAACCATAACACCCCCACCCCCCATCTGAACCCACAAACCCACATAACCCGAAACTCATCACCTTCATTACCCATGTACCCAATTAACTAAAATCATAACTCAAATCGGAGCCATCTTAGACTCGTCCACCTTTTACACCTGTTAAACCCATTAGTCCAGTAACCCATACCCTAAAGCCAGGAAACCCAGTTCCTGAAAACCCACCTTCCCAACAACCCGACGATCCTCAAACCAACCCTTCTTGGCCAAAATCCAACCAACTACCTGCCTTGACCCGCGACAAAAATCAAACCCGAACCCATTTTCCATCTTAAACCTAATGCCATAGTTGTTGCCCCAACTATTTAACTCTGAACCACGAACAACCCAAACTCCGGCCATAAGGCCGCTAAATCCACATGTCGGGAGTGGGGGGGTGTAAAATAAATATTCGATTGGCACGCGTGTCCGTTGCCACTGACGTGGAGTGAATACACCATAGGAATTAAAATTAATGGGTTATTTGGTGTTTTTTTTATTAAGGTTCATTAAAATATTCATCTTTTTTTCACTTCTGATTCCTCTCTCTCTCTCTCTCTCTCTCTCTATATATATATATATATATATATAATATCAATGAAAAATATATATAACTCGATAATTAATTTTGGGTGGGGCACAACCCATTGAAGGGGGTTCGGTGACGCTAGCCTCCGATATCCTTTTAAGGTTATTTTTTATGTTTTTACAAATATCTAATTGTTAATTTGCATTTTTAGACAATTATAAATCAAATAAAATAACAACGAATATAGTAACAATTTATTACTATAAAGTAGATAAACATACATATAATTTTTTATAGAAAATTATGAAGTTTTCAAAATATGCAAAAGTTTAAATAAAATGTAAAACTTAATAAAAATACCTGAATAGCTCGAATCCAATAGAAGAAGACATGTGCAATGTAGAAATCCTCCAACACAACTTGAAAATCCTTAAAAACAAAAAAATCATAACAGATAAACGTTAAACATAAACTAACCATATTTACCTAAACCATTAAATCATAAAAACATTAAATCATAAAAAACAAAATGTGTAGCAGAAACATTAAACCATAAATATTTACCCTTATACAAGTGGTTAGATATAAATTTAATTAGTTTTATTTTTCCCCTACTTTCTTTTGTAATTGTATATTTATCCTAATACAAATTATTTTTTTTTTCCAGATTTCTTCCCCACCCCTTTAAAAAGTCCATCAGCCAAATCTCAAGCCCAAAATTGGATAAAAAATACACAAGAGAGATAGGTTTCGTCAATTAGAAACCTTTGAGCTTTACCCTAACTGTTTAATGATTTTTTCAATATCAATGAGCTTTTAAGATCAGATGAAATTATTACGAATAAAAAGAGATAAACACACATAAACCATGGATGAAAGCCTTAAATTAAATCTACTTTTAAGGATAAAAATGCGGAAATACCCTAACAAATCAATAGATAAAATAGAAATAATAGAAAAAAATGGAAAAAAATACCTCAATCATCTTTTACCTATTATGAAGAAATAAAAACAAATCAGTTCCGATTAAGAAGAAGAAGAGAGTGGTAGAGTTCGATTGAGAAGAAGAAGGGAAACGAGTAGCGAAAAGGGAAACCAATTAGGAATCGAGTAGTGGGAAGGGAAACCAAATAAAAATAATAGAAAAAAATGAAAAGAAACAAGTGACGAGAGATAAAATTAGCAGGAAGGTAAAAAACCTAGAGGAGTTCGATTCCAATTAAAAAGGGAAAAAAGAGGCCAACGTTTTTTCAAAAATAACTTATAATCCCCACCTTTTTCGTCATTTTTTAGAAATGCTGAAAAAATTTCCAACGTTTTGAGAAAAACGTTGGTACGAAAGGATTATGCGGACGTTTTCTATAAACATCGCAAAAAAACTTCGGGATAGTTACATTTTCTCGTAGTGGTTAATATTTGCCTCGCTCTTTGGGGGACGATGAGCATTCGTCTTCTTAGGGGAATCAACCACAACCACGGGGTCAGAAAGACCCGTAATCTTGTTCCTTTTGCACGGATGAGTAATTAGTGAGGTGGGGCCAATAGATGTCCCCATCAAATTAGAGATATTTCTCATCGGCATCATACCATACTCACAATATGTTGGGGTAACTATTGGGATGATGGATATGTTAACAAACTTAAAATAGCCTGTTGTAGTGATTGTTGAAGGATCTTTCTCAGCAAAGATTTTTGGGATCTCTAGTTCTCGATCCATAGGTTTAGCAACAAATGCTGTGGTGGTGGAGGTACAAGACACTAGGAATGAAGTTAACCTAGGATGCTCAATAGTAGTTAAAGGTTGTTTGAGTGATAAAAGCTTTTTTTAACTCAAGTAAGTTGACCACTTTTGGTTTAGGATCTTTCTTCATATGGCGATGTTCACAATAAAAGATCAAAACATCAGAACAAGTACAAAGTAGAAAGGCAAAGAAAACTCAGTCGAGAAGGGGTATTTTAAAGAAAATTAGATCTATTTCATTACCACCCTTGGGGAACCTAGGTCCCCTATCGTGATCACCACCATCCTGTATAGAAGATGTCCTTAGTCCTTACGATAACCCGATTGGACTGGTACTCCTTATTAGAGTAAAAAAATTAACTATCAAGGCCCTCTTAACCTTTCTCGCCTTCAAATAATACACCCATTCATTATTCCTCACTCGCATATAGATATAACAGAGCTTGGAGATCCCTAGTTGTATCCCATAAAGCTCGTTAATCATATTCACACTGTTAACAATTCTTTATGGGTTAAGAAAACGTTATTAAGGCACAACATCAAAATAGTGACAAAACTCAAGAAATAAACTATTAGATGGTAAAGTAATACCAACTTCATCCACGAATTGAAAGAATAACCTGTAGCCCCCATCGATGTTATAATAATTTAAGGGAACTTACCACAAATCAAATGGTATCCATGAGGGAATGTAACGGATTCTAATGTCCTCTATGGTATTCTCATTGATAATGTGAACCATGTTCATAATAGAAAAAACATAAAAAGGATGAAAATACGGTTCTTTTGAAAACGTTACAAAAAGTATAAAGAGCATAAAAATACAGAGATGAACTTATAGGTTTTAGAAGTAAAAATGAATTCTACTGCACATGAAGGAAAATGATAATGATGGGTAACGAACCGAACTAGCGGTAATAAGGGTGTTAGTGGGGTGGAAAAAATCTTGATGAAAATCATTACCATCAACAAGAATGCCACCAAATGATGGCTTCAGTACGCAATCGCCTTTTGAGTTAACGACTGCCCAATTACTAGCTTAACCTTAAAAATGTTAGGTCATATTATTAAAATTCCCCTTGGAATATTAATTGGAAAAATTCAACCACAAGTATCAACTGTACCCTCTAACCATGGAATCAATGGATGACTAAGCATTGTTATCAATCTCAACCCGGATGTAACTAAATGATAAAGAAAATATTTGAACCCTCAACTAACTAAAAATATTTGGATGATATTGTTAGGAATAATTACACCATACATAAAGAGATGAAATATGTCCTATGATACTATTGAAGACCTCAGATGAGAAGATAAGGACTGGTAAAGCCAACATGTAAAAATCTCATAATTAGATATAGTTGATCAGTCTGGATAGTTATCCGAAGTCATTGAATCCTTCACAGTTGAACCTTATTTTATTTTCACTATAAAAGTAACCCTCACCCCAGTAGAAAGGGACATTTAATTATTTTTATAAACAAAAGAATAAAAAAGAGAGACAAAAACACCCCCACGGACGTAAGCGTATTGCCAAACTACATACATACTATTCTTGTATGATTGTGAATTATTTCTTTTCAGCTTATATTTATTTGTATAAAGAACTACCTGTAGAATTTTACAACAAGGAACTCTTCTTATCCTCTATATACCCCTTAGTCATCGGGTAAGGAGTTCATTAAGCAAGTTGAGTTCTCTCTCGAGTTGGGCTTCTTTCTTTCTCATATAAAGTAAGGTTCGAAATTCCCTTCATACGTCGATCAAATGGACGATTTCACGATCAAACCATACCCAAATTTCTCATTGTAGCTTCACATATGCTTTTTTATATGAGATGTTTGTCTCTCATCACTTCAGATTGCTCCTATGAACAAAAATTTCTCCCAAAATTTTTAAGTCCTGGGGGTTACTACACTTCACCCTACATAATTGCCTTTGGATTTATTCCTTCACAAAAGTCCTTCAGACTTTCTCACCCTTCACTGACAGTGTTGGGTAAGTTTGGAATGGCACAAACGTCATCCATGACAGTGCTTTGGGAATCTACAGCTCCCAAACATATTCTTTATTGTCCTCAGCCTGAACAATAATTTTGTTGAGTTCTATCTCAATCACCATTTCCCAAAGCACTCTAAATATTTGGATGAGTCCTCCTTCTGTTGTTCTTCTAACGACCCTCGCTTGTCCATGATGCCCGACTGAGCTCGTATAAGAATTTCATCACTTTTATTTCCTGTAGGACCATGTCAGTCGTAATACGCAGAGGAATACAACATCCTAATAATATGTCTCTACATCAAAGAACGCTACACTAAAATGTAGAAAGTCGTACATATCCAAAGGAAACTAGAACCTAAGACTCTGATACCACCTATAACACCCCGCCTAATTAATTACTGGGTGATCAGTCATATATCCAATTAAATCACAATATGAAGTTTGTCCATTCTTAGCATCACTGTCGTCAAACGTTTTTCTTTATTAATTCACGCGATAATTAATTAAGCTAGAGTAAAAAAAAATTCCATTTTTAATTTAGTTAAAACCATTCCGACATACGAAATAATCATAAGTAATATCACATCACAACAGAACTGAATATAACTAAAATAAATGTGACTGGAATAACTCTCCAGTTAAAATGTATTTCATTACTTCAAATAAAGACAAAATCAACAGTACTGACATAAGTGATTACAATAGTCTAGAATTGACATGAAATAACTAAATCTTGGGCGACATGCCCTACATGAGAATAGACACTACAGATGTGTGAAACAAATGAATGGAAGCGTCTAAACAAATTTGCCTCTCCAATAGTAGCTATAACCCGTCAAGATATCCATATTCTATGTCAGAATCCCAGATACTGGACACCTAATGTACAATATACAATAGAGTAGAGAATATGCAAGGAAATGGGTCAGATCCCCACTGTAAAAGATTTTAAAAATAGCAAGTGCTTAACAAATGCAATTTAAGTAGGTATTATGGACATATTAGATTCTCGGGATCTCAGTTAAGAATTCTCACCTCCCATCTAGTGTGCACGCCTAACGTACCTTATTATCTCATAATTTAAGGTTTCTCGATTAAGATTCTATCCCATATCATTTCCCCATACCTCCCACATAATGCGTGTGATAAATAAATACGTTCATTTCTCTTTATAATGAACTAGGCCTCCACAGATTTAAGATTACGTATTCACTTACTTAATTAAATCAATTTTCATTATCTACAATTTCACATAGTATATTATCTCGTCATATATACATGTTAATCTACAAATTTCACATAGTAGATTGCATCCCCATATATAGTTTAATCTATAATTCTCTCCTAGTAGATTACATCACAGTATATATATTTATCACACTATTATATATACTAATACGACAGCTCCCAGACACAACTGTGGTGCGTGCATACTCTGTTAGAGTTTCCGATTGCATCACTCACTGCATAATGGACAATTGCTTCGGCATCTCTCACGAACCATAAATCTCATAACATAAATATTAGAGGCAAACATATTCCCTAGTTAAATGGGTCACGCACATACCTACGCTCCCATTCAACCGTCAAAATTATCATTCAAAACGATAGATCATACTAAGTTCCTATGCTTAGTGTACGATCTAAATCCCCCCAAATGGGTCCAATCGAGATAAGACTGTGCACAACGCGAAACCTCCACCTCGATAGTAAGTAGCGTAGGTATGTTATACACACAATATAAACAATATAGGTCTTCACCCCACCTATATATATTAACGATAGGGCACACGCACTACCCATATAAATATTTTCATATTTAGTATATTTATCTCACATATCCTACGTATTTACAGATTATGACTTTACTTCTTAAATTATATTCACGAGTTTTTCTCATCACTCGAGGGATAATCATTTATTTCTCATATAAATTCAGTAGGTAATCACTCACGTCCTACAAGTCCATCCCATCACAAAATTTGAATTTCTATGAATTAAAATCACCTTTAATTAGGTTTATTTATCGACAATTCCAAATTCAATCTCAACCCTTTTATTTCACCTATTTGGGTTAATCCCACATAAGCGTAAAGTTATTCCGATAATAATAACTCTCTTGCTAGTGGTCCTAACCTTAAATCATCCTCTACTCGATTTAAATCCCAATATATATATATATATATATATATATATATATATATATATATTCCACCGTAACGAATTTAATTCATACTCATTAATTTTCCTAATTCCATCTAAACAAAATAATATTTTTCGGGTCTTAAGTATACCCTAATGCCCTCCTCTAAATCCTAATTTGTTCAATTAGTCACCATAAAAGATTTATACAAGATGGGATTTAATCAAACCTTATAATAAAATAATTTTCAAAATCCAGGAGGGGTCGGTCGATCGAAGGGAAGGGTCAATCGATCGATATTCTTGAGTCGATGATCGTCTTTACCAGGTCAAATAGCTAACTTGATCATATTTGAGACCTCCCTCCAACAAGTGTACCCTGGGCCGATGATCGTCTTTACCATCTCGAGGGATCTCGCTAATATCCCTCTCTTGTTCTCGACGGCCATCCCCAATTTGCCATATTTGGGGAGCCTAGGGGTCGAGGATCCCTCCTCTCCTCTGCTACCACCGAGCCAAGACGACATCATCATAATCATCATCATTATCCTCGCCTTAATACCTGAAGGAGACATTTTCTGTAAAAAAAATGTTGCTATTAGTACAAATCCAAATGAATTAGAAGAATACATGCAAATATATACAATTACTACAAATCAGAACGAATTATTACTGTTTAACACCTCAATTCGGAATTCCAAAACAACAATATCTAACTCATAATATGTACAATTACTAAAAATCCAAAACATCCCCACCCCCACCCCTACTGCCCACACACACGCACACTACACAAGAGTAAAAATGATAAAGTTCAAATCAATTAAAAGCATTAAAAATGGATTGATAAAGTGCAAATTGGAATATTTATTATAAATTGAAAAATTGTTTCAAATTTGGGTTATCATAAAAAATGGATTGATATTCGGTAGGAGCAGCCAAGTCATCCGCACTATTATTTAGACACTTTGGCGCATGTAGGACAATTCACCACGACTCGTTGTTGATATACTCCTAGTAAAACACTTGGTTGACCTTTTGAAATGCATAAACAAACGGTGCATCGCTCACGTGGTCGTTATTCTTCAACTTGGACAAGTCAAACATGATAAAATTGGTGTCAGGATTTACTTTACAAGCATTTTTATCCTCAAGTCTTACCCAGTCACAGTAAAATAAACCTCTTTGAAGCTTATATAATCAAATTCAAATATATTTCTAATTACACCATAGTAAGTCATTTCAGCTTCAACGAGATTTTTATCTTTTGCGCTCGCTAAAAAGAAAGTAAGAGCCTTGTATGAAATGCCCGAGTTCTGTATATTTGTACTTTCCTCGTACACCCTTGCGCCGAATATGTAACCGTTTAATCTATACTTTTTGTACTATTGTGCCATGAACAAGGGTTCAGTGGCTAGACGAGCAAGCCTTGATGTCGTATCACCCGTCTTTAAGATCTGAGAATATAGATAAATTAATTAGGTTAGCTGTAAATTTTTATTGTAATGTAACTTTATATAACAACCATTTTCATTATAATTACCTCTTGTGACAACCACAACCTAAATTCGTTGTCTTATTGTACCATTGTTTTTCTTCTTTTATTATTCTCACAGGGTTCATATTTTCTACATATTACAAAATTAATCATGTATAAAATAATCTTAAATAATCTAAATTAATGTACAACTTAAAATAATTTAAATTTAAGTTTTCCATTCTTCGTCATGTTCATGTGTGTCAAATAGATAACAAGTTACTTGTTCATGTTGTAAACTCATTAATTTCACTCGTTTTGCCATAACATGACCACCATCATCGACGAACTCATCAATGTCATCAACGCTGGTCGATTCAGGCATATATTCTCGTGTATAGATTTATGACTCCACGGTGATGTATTCCTCTGCAATTAATCATGTTATGTTTCGCGTATTCTTGACGTAATATTTAAAAACTTTCATTAATCTTTCAAACGGATACATCCACCGATATCTAACTGGACTGCAAAGAAGTGCCTCATCGCATAGGTGTACTAACAAGTGAACACTTGTATCAACGAATGGTGGGGGAAAGTACTTCTCCAACATACAAATCTCTTCGGTCACCGCCAATTTTGTGGCCACTATGTGTTATCGATTGACTACCTTCTCATACAAACATGAGAAGGTAATATTAATTTGCATAATATCCCTCCATAAATCCTTGTGCTTGGAGAAATAGTGCTTAAACAATAGAGGAACCAATTGCATGATCACATGACAATCGTGGGACTTACAGTTATGTGAATCATGAGTATCATAATTCACAATCCTTTGTAAGTTGGACGAAAAATTATATGGACCCTTCAAATTATATATTGTGTCTAAAAGTACCTTCATTTCTTCACTCGTCAAAGGAAACGCACCAGGGGGAATTATTGCCATTCCCCTGCTATCTTCTTTCAACCATAGTTGTGGCTTAAGTTTCAACGATTTAAGGTCTTTTCATGCAGTTTTTCCATCCTTCGAATGACTCCCCCCAAGGAAAGTGCCCATAATATGTTCAGCTTGGTTCTTCTCTATATGCATCACATCCAATACATGGCTCACTGGGTTATTCTTCCAATAAGGCAAGCCAAATAAAATTGACCTCCTGGACCATGACTTTCTTGTCTCAGTTTCATTCCCAGTTGGGGTCTTCTTATGCTTGACATTATTAAATTTGGGGTTCTTACCTATCATATTAGGGCCACAATCAAAATATTTACTTTCAATTTCTGAACCTGAAAGTTTTCTCAGCGGTAGACTATGTTCAACCCCGCCCAATAAAAAAATTAGAACCTTTCTCAAATATGAAACTATGAGCCAGGGGTAAAAACCTCCTATGTCAATGGTATACATTTTTTGATCTAGCGGAGAGATGAAGTGATTCAGTCTCCTTTCCACAAATAGGACACCCCAAATAACCATGTACTACACAACCAGATAATGTCCCATAAGCTGGAAAATCATGAATTGTCCACATCAACATAGCTTTCAGCGTAAAATATTATTTTCTAAAAGAGTCAAATGCTTACACACACTCTGCCCACAACTCATTTAATTCTTATACGAAAGGATCCAGGTAGCTGTCAATGTCATCATTTGGTGCCTTTGGCCCCGATATCAATAAAGACGGCATCGAAAATTCATGTCTCATATATTGTGAAGGAGGGAAGTTGAGTGGTGTTAGGATCACTAGACATACACTCTCATTGGTGCTTAGATTTCCAAATGGATTGAAACCATCTGTTGATATAGCCAAGTGAATGTCGCGCTATTCTCGAGAAAAATTGGGATTTTTTTGGTACTCGGTTCCTTCGTCTTAAGTCAAGTTTAGTTTACTTTTTTGATTCAAAAATCTTAGTCGAGCTGGTGGTGAGATCTATTTTTCTTTTTCAAGGTCCAAAAGGAAGAAGAGGAGCCACCGCCTAAGAATGGTGCTTTTATAAAAGTACGATCACCGGTGGCTAATACCTTCTCGACACTATCGAACCTCATCCTCCTCCAAGTTGTAGAATCAATAGGACGACGCATGAGATTACCCCCTACTTCTTCCCTAGCATTCCAAGTCATTGCCTCCGCTATCCATGGTACTGTGAAAATTTTCTTTAATCTAGGCCCAACGAGAAAATATTTCAACACTTTTTGAGGCACTTTTGAGCTTGTGCCTTCCTTGCCAGTAGATTGGATATATCTAGGTTCATCGCATATAGGATAACAATCGAGATGTTCATACTCCTTTCGGTATAGTATGCAGTCATACACACAAGCATGAATAGATTTATACTTCATTCCCAAACCTTTCAAGCTATTCTTCATAACAGGATAGCTATTTGGAAGTGTATTCTCCTTGCATAGTAACCCCCTCACCCAATTCCGAATTCCTGTCACACTATTGCCAGAAAAACCGTACTGCATCTTTAAACTGTGCAAACCAACCATGGAATGCAAAGTTATTTGATCTTTCTCACAGCCAGAGTATAACATTTGGGTCGACTTAAATTTTAAACTCTGTTAGTCATCGTCAAGGTTTATCGTGATATCTTTACGAGCACCTGAACCTTGTACATCATCAGTGCCCTCATTCTCCTCCGCTTCATAAACTCCATACAAATCATCAACTAAATCTTCTAACATATTATGATGTACGTCGTCCCCTTCTACATCTATACTACTTTGTATTTAGGATATCCCATCACAGCTACTATAACTAATCACCTATTAAAGGTAAGAAGCGTATATTCCTGGATTAGTATAAGCAAAACATAGATTTATAGTATCCCATTATTTAATTATGTCTTATTTATATTCAATTTTTAAATTTCAAATTCAAATTCAATTTATAATAGAAATTCCTATTTCCTCCATCTCCTATAAAGGGTGAGTGGTCCTATCCCATTCAAGCCCGTATATTTCTGTAACATACTTAACAGCTCATGCACATTGTCACGATTTGAGAAAAATTGGGCAGCATATCCCAATAGTTCTCTAAGTACATGACATAGATTGGCAAGTGTGAGTGTTATTTCAATTGATCAATTGAAATAACACTCACACTTGTCAATCTAGTATGTACCTAGAGAACATTAGGATACGACTACAAAACTTCCTCCAAAAGTAACAACTTTAAGCCACTAAGAATATTTGTAAAGACACAAATTTCCAATTGAGTCCTTTCGTAGTTTTGGCTCAATTTTGGACGAAAACGTTTGAGTTATAGGATAGAGTAATTGACCATCCTTCAAGCCTATGACGTGTTTATTGAAGATGTAATGGACAAGTTTAAAGCTTCATCGAAATGTCAAGTGTAATGTGCCTCGTTTTTACGTCATCAACATGGTTCCATTGCTCCTAAGGTATGAATGCATTTTAATATATATATATAGGAGCTTGGAACAATTTATATTGGGTGTACATTTATTTAAAACTGTTGTTTATTTTCAGAAAGATTTTATTAAACTTAAAAAGAAATTATATAAAGTTTCTGGGCTAAAATCAAAATTTTCAACTTTCTGGAAGTTCATTCGAATTGTCGTTCGAACGAGTTTGTCGTTTGAATAATAATGTCGTTCGAACGAGTTTGCCAACGAGTTTCCCAAAAGGCCACCGGAATGTCGTTCGAAGTATCGTTCGAACGAGAATGATGGTTCGAACGAGATATCCAACGATATTTCTAACGAGTTCACACTGGAACTTTGTTAGAAGGATCGTTCGAACGAGACTTCATTCGAACGAAAATCTCATTCGAACGAGTTTTGGCGGGAAGAGTTAATTGGCAGTTTTTAGCAGTTTTTCCCTCTTTCCCACTACTTTTTGCACTAACTCTTTTCCTAAAAATCTAAGTGCAGGAACCAAGTTTTTTAACTTAACTTTTTCATATCCTACAATCTCCAAGAGAGATAGTTTGAGAGCAAAATTCCAAAAGGAAAAAGTTCATTGTTGAAGTGTTATTGTTCTTCAAGAAAAATCTTTTAAACACTTGTTTACACCCATAGTTTGTTTATCCAAGTTCCATATATATATATCATTGCTTGGAGTGTTTGGCACCGGGTATTACTCTACCGTTTGAAGAGTTCATCTGGGTTTGATTCTACATCCCACAAAGAAGAAAAAGTTTGCGTTGATTTACCGACTTGGAGAAAGGCTCCTTGTTCGGGTGGCGGTGACCATATAAAGTCCGATCGGTGGATTTCGAGACTGCGGTGGAGCTCCGTGGTTATTTTCTAGGTGGAGGTGTATATAAGAAGAAGCGTCGGGGCTTAAGAGGGATCGAGTCGAGTGTTGTAAGTCTTATTGTCTTATATTTGTAAAACCATACTTAGTGGATTTGAGTCTAGGGTCGTTCGAGGTTTTTTCCCGTTATGGGTTTTTCCTCGTACATCGTGGCGTAGTGATTCATTGTTTATTTTATCTTTTTCTACACTCACCTAGAACGCATGCTTAGGTAAAAAGATAAAATTTGGTTTAATCACAACATGTTTAATTTGGTGCTAAATTAAATTTGGGTAATGTGTAGTTAATTCAAGTCATTAATTTAATTTGTAAAAATTTGGTTTGTCCTAATTCACTAAAATGAATTAAACATTTTGTTAGGCAAATTTTCTAGGACTTGGGTTAATTAATTGTGTTAAACTGAAATTATAATTGTGTGTGCGTTTTAATCTTATTTCACTTTGTTTAATTTTAATTTGCAAAGAAATTAAAATTTGTTGTTCAATTGAACCATCTCAATGCTTTCGCATCTCATCAAAGGAAATTACTCTTTTTGAAGTAAGAAAACTTTAAAATTCCAACAATTGGTATCAGAGCCAAAACGATAAATTATTTCATTAAAGATCTTTTTAAATATTTTTGGCTAAAATGGAATTTTCCCCATTCTCAAAATTTCCTATTTTCGATGGTTCTAATTACGTGTATTGGAAAGCGCGTATGAAATCGGCACTTAAATATATCTACAAGAGGATTTGGTTGTTTGTAGTTAACGGGTGGTCCCCACCAACTCATTTAGTATATAATGAACGTATTACCAAACTGGCCGATAGATGGAGTGACAATGAATTTAAACTTTCAAATTTTAATTCCTCTGGCTTAAATGCCTTATTTAGTGCTGTCACACCGGATGAATTTCGACGCATTATGACGTGTGAGATTGCTAAAGAATCTTGGGATATTTTACAACTCACTCATGAAATTACAAGTGTCGTAAAAGCTTCGAAACTCCAAAACCTCACCACTCAATTTGAAACAATCAAAATGAACGAAAAAGAAACTTTTGATGAATTTTATGCTAGACTTTCTGATATTGTGAATTCATCTTTTAACTTGGGAGAGCAAATACTCGACAAGCGAGTAGTAAAGAAAATTTTAAGGTCCCTACCCTATAAATTTATTCCAAAAGTGACCATTTTAAATTCTTTACCAACTTTAGCCTCTACGAAATTAGAAGAGCTTGTAGGTGATTTACAATACTATGAATTGGACATGTTTCCCTCTAAAACGAAAAATAAAATTAAAAAGGGCGTTGCTTTAAAAGCCCCAAAAGAGAAAAAACAAGTGGTAGAGAGCAAAAGTGATAGTGACTCGGAAGATATGGCTTTGTTTTCTAGGAAATTTCGAACGTTTCTTAAAATTAACAAAGATAAATTTAAAAATGACTTTAAGAAATTTGAAACTTCTAAGCATGACAATGCCGAGAGGATTACTAAAACTTCTAAAGAAAATTTAAATAGGGACGAGTCAAATAGGTCTTTCTATTGTGAAGGGTATGGCCATAGGGCTTCTGTGGGCCCCACTAAACTAAGGAGAGAGGGTAAGCGACCCATTTCATTTAATGCAACCCTTAGTGATAGTGATAATGAAGAGGGACCCGATTCCCCCACTAATCCCAACTTTGTGGAATTTATGGCGAGTCATGTGAGTTATAATGAGAACTCGTCTATTGATGAAACTTTAACAGATGATACTTCCAAGGTCATAGTTTATGATTCCATTGTTTTTTATAGTAGTGAGAGTGAAGAAGAAAGAGAGAGTGAAAATAAAGAAGAGGTTAATGTGAGTGAACTTCAAAATGCTTTTCAAGAACTTTATGAAGAATCTATGAAATTAAAAAGAGCTAATTTGAAGTTGGAAGCGTGTTTAAAAGAGCGTCTCAAGGTTGTTGATGATAGTGCGATGGTGGAAGACCTTAGGACACGAGAGAGAACTCTTCGAGAGAAGCTTGAATATGTAGAAGGCGAGAGAGATAGCCTTATAGGTTTAATGGAATCCTTGAAAAATGAGCTTCTTGAGTTTGAAGACAGAAATGTTTTATTAGAGTCTAATATCTTTGAATTGAAAAATAAATTAAAAGACTATAGGAAAGTCAAATTTGATTTGGAATGTAGGTCTGAAAAACTAGATAAAATCTTAGGCACATTCCAAATAAAAAATGACACTTGTGGTTTAGGCTTCGATACTTGTAATGAATCTACTCGTAAAGCCAAAACCAATGTTTTAGGAGAATCGCCTAGGAAATCTTTTAATGATCATTCCGTAGGTAAGTCTTTTGGTCGAGTTTTTAAGTGCTCACATTGTGGAAAGGATCATCTTAGGAAATTTTGTTTTGATCTTAAACGAGTTCCTAGAAATTCCACCGTAAGAAAACCAAGGTAGTCAAGATTCCTACACCCCGAGATAGTCATTCATCATTAGTTTGGGTTAGGAGATCCGACTTTGCATACACTAGCTTTTTATACTTCATATTCTATATCATTGCTAGGTGTATGCATGTTTAGTCATTTTCTAGTCATTTCTTTATTTCATATCTCATGCTAGAAATCATGACTTGTTTATCTTTTGTATTATATTTCTTTTGTTTGCATTAAATGAAAAATACAAAAAGATTTTTGTTTATCATTTGGGTTTTTATCTCTTGGTAATTTAACCTTAATGAAAAATACAAATGATTTTTGTTTGTCTTTTGAGTTTATATTTTAATTTTTCATTAAAAATTTCAAAAACTCAAAAAAAAAATTGTGTGTATTTTAGTTTGACACACTTTATGTGGCATATACTTGTATTTGAATCCCATCTTTTTTTCTCACATGTGGCTTGAACTTTTGGTTTAGATTTTCAATCTTTATAATGTTCTTTACCATGATTACATGGAGTAGTTGGATTTTGTGTTGATTAAATGGATTCTATTTTTATATGCCTCTATTCACACATGCACGAGCTCATTTGAAAGTTTAACTTCATATGTATATTTGAGCTTTGTGAGGTGTTCTCCTACCAATCTAGTCATCCACATAGTTGTGACCTAGGAGGACTAGTGCATGTCAAAATCCGTTGCACGTGAGATTTGTGAGAAATAAAAATATTATATATAAATGTGCACGGGGAAGGAATCCAAAAGGATTTATTATCCTTTGCAAATAGTAAGCCACCGTTTGTTTGGACCTAAAAGAAATACGTGGTCCAAAGGACTAAAAATAGAATTATGGCATTAAAGGGAAAAATAATTGCCAAGGCCTATTTTTGTTTGATACATTCATTCAAATAATATATGCTTATTGAGGGAAATTGGATGGTATATCAACGGTTTGCACAATGTCCGTTTATCCTAGTTACGTTTTCAATATCATGACTCTATTGGTTTGTAGAATCATCAACATGCTAGGCTTGTATGCATTGTGTATGTTTGTTCATTGAGTTCAATTTATATTGTCACGTGAGGTTATATTCAAATGTGATGAAGTTTGCAATCAATTGAAAACTCCGTAAACATGTTTAAGTGACTGGGTCTAAATTTAATTGTTACTAGTTCACACCCCAACACATCCGTTTCCATATGACACATTTTTTGCCATACGAGTGTAAAAAGCTTATCTTTATTTTGTGTCATTTTGGTGTTTATATCTATATGTGTGTCCTTATGCTTAGCTTGTATCTATTGAGTATACATATATATGATATTTTGTTTAAGTCTTTGCCATGTTTAGTTAATCCATTTATGCTTCAATTCATAATTGGTACCTTTTTTGCTGCGTAGTTTGTCTGATATCACATGCTTAGAATCTTATTTGTCTATTTGGTATCATTTTTTTTCACATCATAGTTGGTATTCATTTGTATGGATTAGTTATGATGTTATTGCCTATGTACTTTAATGTTCTCATCACTTTAGGCAGTATTGCATGTTTAGCTTGTTATCCCATTATATTTATCCCTTGTTTAGCTTAAGGGTAAAATGATTTATTTGGGGAAGATAAGCTAATTTTTAATTCTTAAGCCTTTGTCTATTCCTGGAAAAAAAGGGGGAGAATGATAGGGGAGAAATGGTATCTATTCCTATTATAATCGTATCTTAGTTTGGGGGAGATTTATCTTAGGGGGAGACGTTTTTCTAAGTAGGTCATTTGTTTGATAAAGGAGAGAATTAATTAAGGGGGAGTCTTTATTTATATTGCATTTAATATTTTGATATTCCCTATGCGTTTAATGTATTTGCTTAAGTGTGCAGGAATTATATTCTAAGTGCCAACTTTCATCCGGCAAAGATTTTGATCCTTTGGGTTTTTTGAGTCAAGCATTGTATTTTTATTTTGGGTGGGACATTTTGTTATGTCTAGTAGAGCTTGACGGCCCTTTAGGATTTTTGTTGGTTTTTGTCCAGGAATAGCCAAAGGGGGAGATTTGTAAGGACACAAGTTTCCAATTGAGTCCTTTTGTAGTTTTGGCTCAATTCAGGACAAAAATATTTGAGTCATATGATAGAGTAATTGACCATCCATCAAGCCTATGACGTGTTTGTTGACGACATATCGACTAAGTTTAAAGCTTCATCAAAATGCCGAGTTTAATGTGCCTCGTTTCTGCATCATCAACATGGTTCCATTGCTCCTAAGGTATGAATGCATTTTAATATATATATATATATATATAGGAGATTGGAACAATTTATATTGGGTGTATGTTTATTTAAAAATGTTGTTTATTTTTAGAAAGATTTTATTTAAACTTTAAAAGAAAGTATATAAAGTTTCTGGGCTAAAATCAAAATTTTTAACTTTCTGGAAGTTCGTTCGAATTGTCGTTCGAACAATAATGTCGTTCGAACGAGTTCCCCAAAAGGCCACTGGAATGTCGTTTGAAGTATCGTGCAAACGAGAATGATGGTTCGAACGAGATATCCAACGAGATTTCTAACGAGTTCACACTGGAACTTTTTTAGAAGGCTCGTTCGAACGAGACTTCGTTCAAACGAAAATCTCGTTGGAACGAGTTTTGGCGGGAAGAGTTAATTGGCATTTTTGAGCAGTTTTTTTCCCTCTTTCCCACTACTTTTTGCACTAACGCTTTTCCTGAATATCTAAGTGCGGGAACCAAGTTTTTTAACTTAACTTTTTCATATTCTACAATCTCCAAGAGAGAGTTTGAGAGCAAAATTCCAAAAGGAAAAAGTTCATTGTTTAAGTGTTATTGTTCTTCAAGAAAAATCTTTTAAACACTTGTTTACACCCATAGTTTGTTTATCCAAGTTCCATTTATATATCATTGCTTAGAGTGTTTGGCATCGGGTATTACTCTATCGTTTGAAGAGTTCATTTGGGTTTGATTCTAAATCCCACAAAGAAGAAGAAGTTTGCGTTTATTTACCCACTTGGAGAAAGGTTCCTTGTTCGGATGGCAGTGACCATATAAAGTCCGATCGGTGGATTACGAGACCGCGATGGAGCTCCGTGGTTATTTTCTAGGCGGAGGTGGATACAAGAAGAAGCGACGGGGCTTGAGAGGGATCGAGTCGAGTGTTGTAAGTCTTACTGTCTTGTATTTGTAAAACCATACTTAGTGAATTTGAGTCTAGGGCCGTCCAAGGTTTTTTCCCGTTGTGGATTTTTCCTCGTACATCGCGGTGTAGTGATTTGTTGTTTGTTTTATCTTTTGCTACACTCACCTAGAACGCATGCTTAGGTAAAAAGATAAAATATTGTTAATCACAACTTGTTTAATTTGGTGCTAAATTAAATTTGGGTAATGTGTAGTTAATTCAAGTCATTAATTTAATTTGTAAAAATTTGGTTTGGCCTAATTTACTAAAATGAATTAAACATTTTGTTAGGCAAATTTTCTAGGACTTGGGTTAATTAATTGTGTTTAAGTGAAATTATAATTGTGTGTGTGTTTTAATCTTATTTCACTTTGTTTAATTTTAATTTGCAAAGAAATTAAAATTTGTTGTTCAATTGAACCATCTCAACGCTTCTGCATGTCATAGAAGGAAATTACCCTTTTTGAAGTAAGAAGACTTTAAAATTGGGGGCCTATTGTTCCAATAATATTATTATACAGAAATTATGTAATCCCAAACGTCCAAATGGGACAATGCGAGAGATCTCACTACAGGGGTTCGAACGGGTCTAAGGGCTATTGAATGCGTACACGTAAGAACTAGAAGGCTAGTATTTATGCGCACTATATGTAATTTCAAGTATGTTTCATTTAATTATCATACTATATATATATTGTTCGTGATACAAAGTACTTTTAAAAAAAAGTTGAAAAATCCCACCTCCATATGGGCAATAATCAAGTGGTCATCCCACTTCTAAAATTAACCAACCGAACATCTATCCACTATAATCTAACAGCAATAGCAACAACAAATGTGTATCTCGTACTCCTTTTAATTCATCTACTCAATTAATTCATTTCATCAATAAAACTAACAATTAAAGTATACAATTATTAATTTACTAATTTTCAATGAGGGTCAATCCTACTTACATATGAAAGGCGTACTAATTATTAATTTACTAAAAAACTTAATAACCAATCAATTCTTTTACAAGGGGCACTACTTGCATATGAGGGGCAATGTCTAATAATACAATAAAAATTTGATTAAAAAAATTAAAAAGCACCCCCCGCCCCATTTCCCTTGCCCCCTCCCGCTACCACACACACAAGCACACAAACACGCACGCACACATAGCCCCACCCCCTGCCACCTCCAGCCCTTGCCCCTCCCCGCCACTTTCACTAACCACCACACACGCACACGCACACACACACATATACACACACGCATATATACGCACACACAAACACATATAAACCCCCAGCCCTGCCCCTCAATTCACCACACACACACACGTGCACATTTACACACACATATATACAAATGGAAGATAAATAGAGAGAGAAAACGTACCAAAATTGTAAGGAGAGAGTGCAGTCGCTTAGAGAGATAGAGAGAAATGGAGCGAATAGAAATCGGTGGGAAAAAAGAAGAGGGAAGGGTTTTTTACTGACAGAATTTTCACAGACATGTCAAGGTCTTTGACCGTGACAAGTTTATATGATTTGTCATGGTCAATGACCGTGATAAAGGTTTGTCACGGCCTTGTCACAGGCAATGAAGGTGACAAAAAATGCATGTTTTTTGTCACGATCATTGATCGTGATAAAGATGTCCAGTTGAAGGGTGTCAATTTCACCATTTTACTGTAGTGAATGCTCGCCGAGAGGTGATGGGAACCATAACACTCACAATAGGGGAAGCCCCTATCAATCCCACTAATAGGTTTCAAATTATTGACATACCCACATACTTCAATATGTTTCTTAGTCGACCGTGGCTTCATAGAGTCCGTGGGGTATGTTTCTTCCTTCATCAGAAGTTGAAAATTATTTTCCAAAGGGAAAGTCATTACCATTTGGGGGGATAATGATGGAATAGAAAATGCAAGTACCAGCAATTCGATACTAAAAATACAGTATGGGATGAATGGCATGGTTCTCTCCGACTTCAGGGTTGATCCACATCACCTTTCAGCAAGGGATAATTTTAAAGATCAAATTGGTCTAGAGCATAGCCCTCATGGTAATGTCAACATGATATAAATGTTCAATACATGAATTCTATGCCCGAACTGGGCCTAGGGTAACGTCAGCACGGGATACTGGAGCCCATAGTCCAAAAAAAAACTTCCCTTGTATGGCGTGGGTTATAATCCTTCACCCGAAGAACTCATAATGCTCCTCCAACCATGACTGAAAATGAGTTTAGAAGATGTCAAGACTATTTTAAGGTATTCTCTGAATGGAAGATACTTCTAGGAGGGTAAAGACTTCCCTTTATGTGGCTTTCCTAAACTATGGTACGATCATATGAATAAGAAGATGAAGTTGGGGATGGAAATCTTCTTTCAAGATAACTACTCCTGGGATGAAGACTACCAACATAAAGTGCGACCTCTCACTCAGAAATTCATAAGCATTACAAAGGTCTCCGAGGAAAGTGATTCCAAAGACTCATTCAATCTACAAATACCGGGGCTAACTCTCTATATGATCCATTCAGGAACTACATCATCGAACCCATCCACTCTGATCAAGGCCGCTGATGAGCCTGTTCTTAACTGTAATGCTATACAAGTCCTACTGGATGAAATGCAACCCGACCTTATTGTTTATCCTATCTCTTCAACTATTGTTATTCCTCCTCTTTCTAATAATAATGTAATCGAGGCCTCATTTTATGAGGTTCTCAACATTGTTTTTCCCGAAAGTGAAATAAATAAGGATTTTAAGTATCTTATTGTGCCTTACATTAATTTTCTTGATGCAAATCAAACTTGATGATAATGATTTTACAAATAAATAATTCTTAACTGGTCTTAATAAGGTTAATAACAAATAAAATAATTTCACTCAGATTAAATAGGATGAAACTATTATTATCAATCTCGATTTTAGTAGCCAACAGTGCGAGATTAGCATAGGATCCACCCTTAACGAGCATGAGAACACGCAATTTAAAGAGTTCCTTAAGGAATTTGTGGACGTCTTCGCATGGTCTTAAAATGAAATGCCCGACATCGATACCAAAATAGTTCAACCCGAGATCCTAACTCTCCTAGAATGCAAGACGGTAAAATATAAGTTGTGAAAGCTACGCACTGAATGGTCACTCAAAGTCAAAGAAGAAGTAATCAAATAATTGAACATAGACTTTATCCCACGTGGCTTGCTAATATGGTACCCATACCAAAATCAGGAGGAAAATTTTTCATGTGCCTCGACTATCAGGATTTGAACAAATAATCTTTGAAGGATGATTACCCACTACCCGACATTGACATTATTGTGGACATCACTTCTAGTCACGCCCTTAAGCTATTCATCTATGGATTCATTGGATACAATCAGATTAAAATGCAACCTTACCATCAAGAGAAAACTACCTTCATCACCCCCTGTGGAACCTTTTGTTACACGGTTATGCCATTAGGTCTCAAGAATGCAGGGGATACCTACCAGAGAGCTTCCATAACCATCTTGCATGACTTTATACGTAAGGAGGTCGAAGTCTATGTAGACGACATGATTATTAATTCTAAGACTCAAGAAAGTCATGTTCTCACCCTTCAAATGTTCTTCAAATGATTACGACGATACCAAATGCAGCTAAACCCATATAAATGTGTTTTTGGCATCACGAAAGGAAATCTTTGGGGATTCATGGTTAGGGAGAAGGGAATAAAAGCAGACCTTACCAAGATTAAAGCCATACTCGAAATGTCACTACCCTGAACGGAGAAGGAAGTCCGGGTATTCTTAGAAAAGTTACAATATATCAGCAGATTCATCAGCTAGTTAACTTTTATTTTTACGCACCCATCTTTAATCTCCTTCGAAAGGATTCTACTAAAGTCTGGAATGGGGCCTACTAAGAAGCCTTCGATAGAATCAAGCAATACCTTACCCAACCGCTAATACTTATGCCTCTATAGTGAGGCCTCCATATACTCTTATACTTGACTATAATAGATACTACTAAAGGGGTTTTGCTATCCCAATTTATCAAAGAATCCCTCAAGAAAATGGACAACTACACTGCCAGTTGAAAGTTGGTTGGGTAAGAAGTTAACTACACTGACTCAGAAAAAGCATGCGTCACCCTAGTCTAGTCACTCAAAAGTTACGGCACTACATGCTCACTTTTCCCATCAGACTTGTGTCCCAAATGCATCCTATCAAATACCTTCTTGAAAAACCCACCCTGTCTAGCCAAATGGGATAGTGGTTGATGTTTCTATCTGAATTTGATATCGTGTATGTCACACAGAAAGCCATGAAAGGAAGATAAATCTCCAATTACCTTACTGACTACCCCATGAAAGAATTAGATATTTGGGTCACTGAATTCCCGGACAAAGATAATCTCTGCACCTCTCCGAAACACCTCCGATGGAAAATATTCTTTGACGGCACTCCCAACAAGAAATGATACGCCATTAGGATACTCTGAATCTCCCTTGATGACTTTCACACTCCCATTGCCATCAAACTGGACTTTTCTTGCACTAACAATATGATTGAATATGAGGCATGCACTGTAGGCCTCAAAGTCTACCTTAAGAAAGGTATCAAACACCTGTATGTATACGGGGATTATACTCTCATCATCGGCCAAGACCCATCTAAAAGAGCTGGCCTCCCATTTCCAAGATATCACCTTCCACTACTTGCCTCGTGTAAGAAATAGCTTAGATGATGCCCTTGCTACCTCGGCCTCCATAATCAACATGCTCAAGGAAATAATGATGTCCTCTTTCCTAGTCCGAAGAGAAACTATGACAACCCACTGCTACCACATTGATCTTATCATAGATGAAGATTCAGATATGACCAAGTGAAGGTACTATGAAATTTAGTGCATCATCAAGCATGGTAGGTATCCCAAAAATGCCAATAAGAAAGACTGTGCAATCCTACGCAAACTGGAAACCCAGTATATCATCTGCGATAAAGCACTATTCAAGATAAACTTCAATAGAACCCATTTACACTGCATTATAGGGGCGAACATTAAAGAAATAATGCAGAAGTTCCAAAGAGGAAAATGAGGACCCCTCATGAACGATCATATGCTCGCCAAAAATAATATTCCTCAGGGGTATTTTTGGACCACCATGATTCAAGATTTCACCCCCTATGTCCGAAGATGCCTAAAATGCCAACAGTTTTCTAACTTTCAGCACGTGCCTCCTCAGGATTTGTACAACATGACTTATCCCTAGACGTTCTCCACCTTGGGAATTGACATCATTGGAAAAGTCACGCCCAATGATTCAAATGGGCAGGAGTTTATCATGGTTGCCATTTATTACTTCACCAAATGGCTCAAAGCTGAGTCATACACAAAACTGAATGCCAAGAAGGTGGCCAAGTTTATCCGACAGAACATCATCTGCTGATATGGGGTTCCTCATGAGCTTGTATCAGATAATGGGTTACATTTTGAAGCCGAAGTCACAAAATTGGTCGGTGAGTATGGAATCCAGAGTCATAAATCTTCCCCCTACCAACCTCAAACTAATAGTGCAGTTGAAGCCGCTAATAAGGACCTCAAATCCATCATCAATAAAATGATTGAGGGTTCCCATTACTGGGGCCACCCATTACTCTCTGGTATACAGCATGGAAGTAGTCTTATCCGTTGAGCTAGAAACACCTTCCCTACACATTATGCTCGAAAGCAGAGTCAGCAAGGAAGATTGGTATCAGAGCTTCTTCGATGAACTGTCACTCTTGGATGAAAAGAGGTTGAGGGATATATACCACATACAATGGTACCATCACCGGATAGTTTAATCATTCAATCGAAGAGTCAAGGATAGTGGTGTCCAAGAAGGAGACCTTTCTCTTAAAGAGATCATATAACCCGTCTGGGACCCCAGAGGGAAATTCAAGCCGAACCGGTGTGTCCAGTGAAAAATGATTCTCTCAAGAGGTGCCACTATGCTCGCAGACCTTGACGGAGAAAAAATGGCAAGTCCAGTAAACCTGGATAATCTTATGAAATTCTACCATTAGTCCAAAATATATGTGTGGTATGACTCCTCTCATCTACCTTTTATTCTATAAAAAACTCTTCATTTCTCTCCAGCCAGAATTATATGGGGCCTGATCCTCTAAAAACTAATTTTCTTTTAAAATGGAACTTAAAATTTTTCAAAAAACAAAGGTATGTGACAATATGGGAGAACCGTGGCGCAAGTTCATAAAGATATACGTCAGTTGTTATGCTCGATTCCCACCGCTATGAAAAAACCTAAATGATTGGCTACTCTTTTAAGGGAATATGTATCGAAAATCCATAGAGACTAGTTGCTAAAATTATATTGGTTTAATACTTTTCAATAAAAGTGTAAAAGATATCGGATAACTAAAAGGAAAGATAAACAAGGCATGGAAGTTAAACTATGATTAACAAAACGGAATAAAACTAAAGGTTGCGACTAATATCCCTCACCTAAGTTTAATGAGTGTAAATGGTTAAATGGGACTACGAATTTAGTAAGATTGAATATTATTTCAATAATCAATTAAATCTAAACTTTGCACCACCTAAATTCTCATAAAAGCCTAATATGATTTTGGCGTAAACAAATACCCCAAAAATTACACACGCAAGGTCATAAAAAAGGAGCATACATGATATACCCCATTAAACCTCCTAGGAGTAATAACAAGAACAACCCAATTAAATTAAATACATAAAACTCGTCACCATAGCAAAGCAACCGATTGAATCTAAGGTAAGTTCCATTAATCACAACCTACTTTTAAGTTAGATAGAAAGCATCATAAATGGCATGAATTAAAAGCAAGAAATAAATGGAAGCGATAAATAAAACAAGTAAACCTAAATTAGAAAGAAAATAAACTAGGGCACAAAGATTAAAATAAAGAAACACAACTTGAATAAATGGTAGGGATGATGAATGGTGGAACTTATAAAACCCAAATGGGTAAAACCAAAGAGATAAATAAATAAGAGATCTCCCCAAGACCAAACGCAAAAACTAACCTAAACTAAGGATATAAAAAGATATCTTACATAATAAACAAAAGGTTCTATTTATAGTAAGTTACGAAAGAAATAAAAGGAAAAAGAGAACAAAACAAAAGAAAACAAAATAAGAGAACTTCTATGACCAGTCGATCGCGACCAAGGGACGATCGATCGGGTCCCTAGGCTAAAACCCACTGCATTCATGTTAAGACAAATTTTTATTCACCGGTGGACCGGGGGATTAAGAACAGTAGACCGGTCCCTTGTTTCTTGGCACGCCTTGGTTCATAAAAGGGGGGAAAAGGGTGTGAATTGGAATTAGAAATATCTTCTTCGTTCGAACTTGAAACAACATGTAATTTGTGTCCGCTCGAAGATAACTCGATGAACTACGCTTTCATGAAATCCCATTGAGCCAAAGATGAAGTGTGAAATGTCTAAAATTCCCCAGAAGTAGCGTCTAATGATGAAACTTCTCTGAAACGCAATGAATCCTCACTTTAAGTGTTCCAATACCTACAAAAACTCAATTAAGCCCTAGATAGCATATATATATACCCAAAACTGAGGTTGTCAAGTTAATGATCATAAATATAGGTATAAGGAACACAAAAAGTGCTAGAATGCATAAAGATAATGGGCGCGCATATGCAATATTTTTGACTGATCACACCTCCTAACTTAGACATTGCTAGTCCCTAGTAATGAAACAACCAAAACCAACCCACATAAGGCTATACAAAATGTATATATGCATCAAAACTATAAATTCCACTTTCATAGGGATCATGATTGCATTTAGCAATGCAATAAGCCATTAAACCCCTAGGTTACCCTAGTGGATGAGTTTCGTCTTGTGAGGTTTTTCAGGGATGAAACCCACAAACATCAAAGTTTCCTTAAAATTTATGATCAACCGACATGCGACAGGCCTAACAATAATGAAAAATATTCCAAATGCGTTGTTAACATAGTGAACGAATTCACTCAAAAGTTCGTAGTTATTAACATTATAGAATGAACTTCATAGAATTGAAACCTTAAAATGTGGGAGGAGATCGAGCAGCACATGCAAAGTATGGTTTTGCAAAAACTTATATAAACCGGATAATAAATATTAAAGCATGCATATATGTCCATCCTCACTGGGCATTACGCTCAACAAATGAAATCACTATGAATGGAAGGTAACATGCGGGCATAAAGCGTGAATGTAAATAGAAACAAGGTCGCGCACATGTCACAAATGAAGACTGTTGTATAAAAATGAAAAACATGTAATCTCAATGAAAGATTTCACTCATTAAAGGAGGTTAAATTTATTTTCATAGATTATCAAAACTATTTTAACTTTTGAATTGAATCACCCTAGGATCACATAGGATTTTATAATGTTATAATGTAGGTTAGGCTAGAGTTATGAAACAAAGGAAATATGTATGGATTCAAAGTGATTGGAGATGAAAACTCGAAATAATGGAAAATGCGAGAAAATACAAAATTGGAATATGACTCCATAAAAATCATTGAATATAACAATGGAGAGAGTAAACAAAGATTATTGAACACTATACACAACATAAACAAATTTCTCTTTTTTTTTTCTTTTCTCATATTTTCTTTTGTTTTCTTTTTTCTCTTTTTCACTTCTTTCTTTTCTTTACTTTTCTCACTCTCACATGCTTAAATGCGACCATGTAACAAGATGATCATTCAATCCCAAGTATCATTCCAAACAAAGGTATCGAAGGTGATATATATGACATATAACTCCAATATGGAGTTGTGAATGGGATTTTGGGTTTTGAATGAAAGGCTATATTAAGGCTCAAAGGGGTTGACGAGGGAAAATATTTAAGAGTCAAGGTCAATATGGGTGATATACAAAGATGGCCTATGATCATTTCCTAAAGTTTACGCAATTCTCGAGTCAAAACAAACTTTGAAAATCATGCTCAAGTAACATATTTCATATATGAACTCAATTAATGAATGATGAATGAAAGAATAGTGAGATTACCAACGACTGTAACGTTTTCAAAAAGGAAAGAGAATTGTAAAACAGTCACAATTGAAGAAAAGTCCAAGACTCACTAGGTTTAAGTATATACAATGCAACAAAAGATTACTGGGTTATAAAGATCTTAAACCAAATTATTTAAACAAGGAAAACGAGTGTGTTCATGGGATTAAAGTTTAATTGATGAAGTTATTCATAATATCAATAATTGAGGACTAAAGTCTAATAACTTCTAAAATTGGGAACATGCAACATCATTGTGTTGTATAATGGATTGGACGATTATTGAAATTTATCATCGAAAACAAAGGCAAATTACCCAAAAAAGGAGAAAACAAATAAACAAAATCTTTTAGAATTTTTTTTTTTACAAAAAAAAAAGCATGCTTAGGAAGAACATATCATCAAATCAAAGAAACTACCAATAAATGGATAGAATATCCCACACCACCTAACTTCAAAACCTGACATTGTCCTTAATGTGAATTAAGAACCAAGCTAAAGAGAGAAAAAGAGTGATATTACCCACAATGGAGCGATATTATGAAAGTAAAAGTCCAATGATTCTACAAAACATGTTAGCACCAAGAATAACAAAAAAATAAATAATAAAAACTTAACTAACTACACTAGACGATAACTAAGAATAAAGAAGAAAAATAAAAATAAAACAAAACTAACTATTTACAAACTACAATTTTAACTTCTAACTAACTATACACAAGAAGTTGAAATTTTTAAGGGTCCACCCAAAATACGATTTGACTTTGTAGAATTAATGGGGGGACCCACCCTTTCATGCATACCTTTCGTTCAAACAACGAAAGACATTTGTTAGACTGATGAAATGGACCATCACCAATTAAAATTTTTGGAGGGATGATGGTGGATTTGGATAAAATGGGTTACAAAAACATGTGGGATCCAAAAAAAATGAATTTTCTCCCAAAGGATTTAAAATTGGAATGGGAGGTGGTGCACATGGAGGCATAATTTCCTTCAGGAAAAGTAACTCGAGCAAGTACTCCTCATCCGTGAAAGGGTTAAACGTTTTAAAGTTAGAGAACGATTCATCAAGTACTTGTATCGGTTCGACAATATAGAATAAAGATGGGGAAGAAAGAAATTCAAACTCAAGAGATGACTCATCATCGCTTGAAGTTGGAGTTTTGAAGGAAATATGATCATTTTCAATGAAATATTCTTATTTGGGGACAAAAGAAGAAATCATTTCTTTGCAAATGGATACTGCTTCCATTTCTTCCTCATTTTCATTCTCTATTATACCCTGGGCCAAGTCAAGAATGGTTTGTTCCAAAGTAGGCACAAAATCCTCATTGGTTCAAAATATTCCTCGACTACAAAAGTCTAGGAAGAGAAATCGTCGTTGGATTCAAATAATAAATCCAACTCATGCTCCCAAAAAATATTTTCTTCCCGACAATGGTTTTCAAAATTTTCATTTTCAAGAATGCGCAAGCCCTCACCGAAAGTCATAGGTGGAGGCGCGTATTCTTCCAAATGAGAACTTTGAAAACTATCCACAAAACTACAATCAATATCATTATTACAAGAATTTTGAAAGCTAATGCATTTAGTTTCACCATTCTTATTATAAGGATTTTGTGGCCCAACATCAGAATGATCATTCCCAAAATTCCAGTAATCCAAAACATGACTTTGGTAATACTCACCCAAAGACATTTTAGATGTTTCACTTTTTAGGGCTTGTACGTATTGACCAAAAGTCATAGGTGCGGGGGTATTTTAAGAATTATCATTACGATTACCAAAAAACTTGGAAGAAGACATACTTACCCCAAAGAAGGCTCGAGATGGAAAATTCAAAAAAATGATGAGCGCACGGAAAATTCAAGCGTTTATTAGCGCTCAGATGTAGAAATCCTAAAAAAATAGTTAACAAAAAAATACAAGTAGAAAGAAAATACTACGAAATACTAAATCAATTACATTCAAAAATGAACAAGTCCCCGACAATGGCACCATTATGACAGCATGGGAGAACCACGGAACAAGTTCGTAAAGATATACACCGATCATTATGCTCGGCTCCCACTACTATGCAAAAACCTAAACTATTGACTAATCTCTTTTAAGGGAGTACAACGGCCAGTCCGGGTATCAAAAATCCACAGAGACTAGTGGCTAGAATTATATTGGTTTAATAATTCTCAATAAAAGTGCAAAAGATATGGGATAGTAAAAAGAAAAGATAAACTAGGTATGGAAGTTAAACTATGATTAAAAAAAAGGAAAAAAACTATATGTTGAAACTAATGTACCTCACCTTGGTTTAATGCGTAAAAATAGTTACATGGGACTACAAATTTAGTAAGATTGAATCTCATTCCAACAATCAAATAAATCTAGAGTTGTCAACCTCTAAATTCGCATAAAAGCCTAATATGATTTTAGCGTAAACAAATATCTGGAGATTACACATGCAAGGTCGTAAACACGAAACATACATGATATACCCCAGTAAATCTCCTAGGCGTAATAATAAGAACAACCCAGTCGAATTAAATACATAAAACCCATCACCATAACAAAGCAACCCACTGAAACCAAGGTGAGTTCCATTAAATACAACCTAATTTAAGTTAACTAGAAAGCATCATAAATGGAATGAATTAAATTCAAGAAATTAATGGAAGCAATAAATAAAGTAAGTAAACCTAAATTAGAAAGCCATTAAACTTGGGCAGAAAGCTTAAAATAAAGAAACACAACCTAAATAAATGGTAGGGATGATGAACATTGAAACTTACATAATCAAAATGGGTAAACCCAAAGAGAGAAATGAAGAAGAGCTCTCCCCAAAACCAAACCCTAACACTAACCTAAACTAAAGATATATTACATAATAAACAAAAGGTTCTATTTATAGTAAGTTCCAAAAGACATAAAACAAAAAAGGAAAAAGAAACTAAAAGACAAAAGGAGTCGGATAACAGTTATGATTGGTCGACCGTGGCTAGGAGGCCGGTCAATCGGGTCCCTAGGCAAACTCACTACATCCGTCTTACGTTTCTCCTTAAACGGTCGACCGGTGGGTCAGGGTCGATCGATCGGTCCCCTGTTTCTTGAGATGCCTTGGTTCATATATGGGGGAAAGGAGTGTGAAACAGAATCATCAATATCTTCTTCATCCGAACTCGAACCAACGTGTCGCTTGTTGCCATTCGAAGCCAACTCGGTGAACTAAGATTCCATGGAATCCCACTGAGCCAGAGATGAAGTGTGAAATGTCTATAATTCCCCAGAAGTAGTGTCCGATAACAAAAGTTCTCTGAAACGCAACAAATTCTCACTTTAAGCATTCCAATACCTACAAAAGCTCAATTAATCCCTGCAGAGCATATATATATATATATCCAAAACAAAGCTTGCCTAGTTAATGAGCATAAATATAAGAATAAGGAACACAAAATGTACTAGAATGCGTAAAGATAGCGGGCGTGCGTATGTAATATTCATGACTGATTAGTATGTAGGCATGTCTACACTTTACATGGGCATAGTCCCCTTCTTTTTCACAAAATGCTATTATTTTCTAACCTCCGAGGACGACGGTTAATTTTATCATTTACATGAACAGGAGGATTATGTATGACTTTGCGATTTGTATAGGTAACTCAAATGTAAAACTCATCAAGAGGCACAACAACATGATCAAAAAAATTATTTCAAATAAGGAAGTTCAGTACCATTACACAAAGTTATGACACCCCGCACAATTAAAAATCGGGTGATCAGTCCTTTATTCAATTTAAAATAAATTGTGCGGTTGGTTGATTCTTAGCATCACTGTCGAAATACATTTAACATTAATAATCACCCAATAATTAATTAAGCTAGTGTCAAAACATTTTCCATTTTTAAGTTATAACAAAAGAATACATTAATAATTTCTAAGTATTCAAACATCAACTATTTACCATTCATAGGAAAATAATAAATGTTGGATACTCAAGTGCTCAAATAAATATGACTGGATAAAACATTCAAGTTTAAAGTCTCTAGTCAATAAACCATAAAATACTCCATCCAACTGAAATGAATTACTAAAATAAATTGAGTACAATCTCTCTAATAAAAGGACTGGGAATGAGTGGCACATCCCCTAAATGATATGTCTGAACATAACTGAATGAAATGATAGAGGCGTTCAAATGCAAGGACCTGCAACTCCCACAATCGTTGTAGCTCGCTAAACAATCCAAGCGTCTAAGTCTGCTAACCCTATGGCTGGGCACCTAATATAATACATATATATAGCAAAATAGAGAAGAATAGCAAGAGACGGGTTAGAGCCGGAGTTATAAAAATATTTGTTTTAGCAAGTATTTAAAATTTGCAATAAAGCAAATATTATGGTCATGCTAGCTTTTCGAGCTCTCACATGACATCCTGTCCTCTCATCTATTGTGCGTGCCTAACGTATATCTCCCCCATATTAGTTATGCTACCCAACCTAACTAGTTTGAAGTCACGAAATCATTAGTTGCGTCACTAATAGTATACACGTATCGCCCATACAATATGTTATAGAAATGGTTTATCCCACATAACTAAATTTCATTATTTCACCATTCGAATGGTCAATCTTTTACCCACTAAGATTATTTTATTTATCATCATTACCCTATCTACTAATAATTCATAAGTATATATATATAGTCACAGCATCCCTATACCTATATATACTAATCATGCACCCTTAGGTTAAGACCACTTGGCGCAATGCATACTCTGTTATCATGAAGGACTGTTAGTTCAATCTCTCACGTACCATAAAATTCAAATCACAAATATTTGGAGGCAAACATAATCCCCAGCCAAATAGGTCATGCACAAAGTCCCATTCATCCGTCAAAACTATCCTACATCTCAGATAGCACGTAACCAAAGTCATATGCTCTAGGTACAAGTCAAATATCCCCCCAATGGGCAACACAGGATAAGACTGTCCACTGCACAAAAACCTCCTCATGATAGCAAGCAGCGTATGTATGTTATACACATAATAATAAGCATATAATAGGCACTCTCACATCCTATTCAAATCAATGGGTGTTCTCCCAACCCGTACATATATTTTCCATACATAATATTCTCTCATTACTATTTATAATATAATTATTTTGATTACTCTCTCTCAAAATTTTCAAGGTTAACTTGTCGTTCCAATTTTTAAAGTATCATTTCCCAAATACCTTTCAACAATTTTTCGCTGTGCTAAATTCATCAAAATAAAAAATTTCCTCACTTAAATTAACTGTGTAGCTCGATTTGGATTGCAATAGGATTTTCCTGTTTTTTTACCTGTCGCTCTAAGTAGGTCTATTGTCATTTGAACAACTTCTCGCGAGATCCTATCTCGTTCGAACTAGGCTCAATCTCGTTCGAAAGAGATTGAGCAATTCCCTTCTCCAATTGGACCTGCTGCATTTTCCACTATTAACAGTTATGTTTTCACCATTTTTTCAACTCTAAAACCTCTAAATATCAACTCAAAAATCAACCAATAAATTTCAATCATCTTCCTAACATCTATATATGATTTCTAACACTATAACATCATTAAATCATCAATCAAATTTGAAATCCCCAATTTAATTAACACGAACCCTAGTTCTCAAATTTATATGCAAGACTCTAAATTAAAACCCATATTTATTTAGAATATTATCATAAATTTGGGGACATAATCCTATCTACATGATGGAATCAAAATTTTATCAAATCAGTCCGAATTTATGATTAATTCTCCCAAATTTTCACCAATATTCAACTTCATATTAATGGGGTAATTACCTAGTTTAACCCAAACACAAATATTGCTAAAGAAAGAAAGTAATAAACACTTGCCTCGATTGTGATGTTCTGATCCGCTGGTGAAATTTATATAGGCTAGTTCCTCGTCTTCCAATCTAAGCTTTGGTGGGATTTGTTGTGTGAGTTCTTGAGTTTTTCACTAAGAACACCTATGGACTCTCTCCTTCTTCCTTTTCTCTCTCTCTCTCTCTCTTTCTCTCTCTCTCTCTCTCGTAGGTTTAAAACCTGACAGGCTCCCTCTCACCACGTACACTCCATTTTATTTTTCTAATTTTTGTCCATATTAATTCCCAAAAATCCAAAAGACAAAAATACCCATACCGGGTGCCGATTAGGCCTAAAAGTATTTCGGAGTCCAAATAAGATACCCGGGTAGAGTTTTCTAAGTATCTTGACCCTTTTGGACTCAATGGCGCACTCGCAATGACCATATGAGTTATTTAAAATAAATTATCTTTTTTCCATTCAATTTGTCCTAACACGACTCACACGCGTGTCCTGGCTTAAAATACCAAACTGTCATATTTCACACTCTCGTCAATTTATAAAATTTCATAATTCCATATTACGTATTCACACAGTAATATTCAATAATTCTCATTAATAAGTATTAACCCTTGGCACGCTAGTTAATATTGATTTTAATCTGAATTAATTAACAATTAATTTCTCACATTTTAATTTAATTAACCCAATAATAATAACTAATCCATAATTATTTAATATCATAAAAATACTGGGTGTTACATACTTCCCCCCTAATAATGGAATTTCGTCCCGAAATTCGAAAGGAAATGCATACCTGGAAAGAATAAGTCTAGATATTTCTCGCGCATATCCTCCTCTCACTTCCATGTAGGCTCCTCTACATTATGATTCTCCTACTGAACCCGCACAAGTGAAACTACCTTTGACTTCAATCTCCTATTGGTACGGTCTAAGATAGACACATGCCTCTCCTTTTAAGAACTGTCAGGCTGCAAATCAATCCCCTCTATCACAATGTGAGTATGGGCCAACTCATCCCGAAGGTACCGCCTCTACGAAGAAATGTGGAATGTATCATGAATACGGTGCAAGTGTTTTGGCAATCCAAGAATGTATGCCACCGTCTGATCCTCTCAATAATGGGAAATGGTTCGACGTATCTTGGAGCCAATTTTCCTTTCTTCCCGAACCTCATTACTCCTTTTATAAGAGATACTCGTAGCAACACGTGATCCCCCACACTAAATTCCCAGAAGAATCGCTTGACATCGGTGTAGCTTTTCTGCATGTCTTGGGCTACCCGAATACGGCTCTTGATCATCTCAACCCTTCTGGACATGTCCTGAATCACCCCTGGACCGAGTATCTTGTTGTCCCCAACCTCTTGCCAACAAGTGGGAGAATGACAAGGTCTTCCATACAACACCTCAAATGGGTCCATGCCAATCGTAAAATGATAGGAGTTATCGTATGAAAACTCCACCGGTGGAAGATACTTCTCCTAACCACCTCTGAAGTCAAGGACACACATGCGTAATATATCCTCCAGCATCAGATTAGTACACTCAGTCTTCCCATCTATTTGTGGGTGATGAGTCTTACTCAACCGTAGCTATATACCCATAGCCTCATGAAAGCTCTCCTAGAAGCGTGACATAAAAATCTTGTCCTTGTCGGACATGATATCCAGGGGCACCACATGCGACCTCATTATCTCGGTAATAAATAACTGGGCATACTGCCCTCTGTTCGAATCGGTAGAAAATGAGCTACCTTAGTCAACCGATCCACGACTACCAATATATAATCATGACCCCTCTGTGATGTAGGCAACCCAGTGATGAAATCCATAGAAATGCTCTCCCATTTCTACATAGGGATCTCTAGCGGCTGAAGTAACACTGATGGTTTCTGATGGTCCACCCTTACCAACTAACAGGTGGAACACTTGGACACGAACTCCGCAATGTCCTTCCTCTTCCCACTCCACCAATACTGGCGCCTCATATCCTGATACATCTTATCCCCTATGGGATGTACCACAAATCAATATCCATGTGACTCTGACATCACTGTATGATGTAAGTCCTCCCTCTTTGGGACCACTAATCTCCCATTAAATCGTAAACCCCCATGTAAACTCAATGAATAGGACTCTGCATCCTCCGCTAGGACTCGTACAATCTGATCTTGGAAAAATGGATCGACGGCTTGGGCGTGGATCACTCTTGTGACAATCTCTGGAGTGATTGTCATGACGGACATAAAGGATCGGGCCACTGTATCCTGATGTCCTAACTCTTTCCATTTTGCCTTCCACACTTTCTCCACCTCACCCACGGGCCTACGGATCAACGCATCAATAACTATGTTAGCCTTCCGCGGGTGGTACTGTATCTCGAGCTGGTAATCTTTCATAAACTTCAGCTACCTGCGCTAATGCATGTTCAACTCCCGCTAAGCGAACAAGTATTGTAGTGACTTGTGGTCTCTGAACATGCGGAATTTCTCCCCCAACAAGTAGTGTCTCCAAATCCGTAGGGCAAACATGACTGCTACTAACTCTAACTAATGGGTGGGGTAATTCCTCTCGTGAGGCTTGAGATTGTAGGAGAATAAGCTATCGCCTGATCCTCTTGTTGAATTGCTCCATCAAGTCCATGTAGGGAAGCATCAGTATACACCATGTACTCCACTCCTGGCCTGGGTAAGGCAAGAACTGGCGTCGAAGTCAACTTATCCTTTAGCTCATCGAAAGTCAACTGACAAGCATCATCCAAGATGAATGGCACCCCCTTGTGAGTCAAATTTGTTAATGGGCCCGTAATCTTTGAAAATTCTCGGATGAACCGTTTGTAATACCTAGCTAACCCCAGGAAGCTACGCACCTCCATCGGTGTCGTGGGCTATCCCCACTCTCTCACTGCTGATACTTTTCTCGAGTCCACTGATATCCCCAACTTTGACATAATGTGTCCCAAAAACTGTACTTCCCACGCCAGAATTTATATTTCTCGAATTTATCATATAGCTCATGCTCCCGTAAGGTGTGTAAAACCCTGCGTAGGTTCTCGGCATGCTCCTCCTCAGTCTGGGAGTAAATAAATATGTCATCTATGAAGACAATGAAAACTGATCTAAGAACTCCCTGAACACCCGGTTCATCAAGTCCATGAATACAACTATAGCATTGGTCAGCCCAAACGACATAACCCAGAACTCATAAGACCCATATCTCGTCAAGAAAGCAGTCTTCGACACATCCTTCACCCTAATGCATGGCTGATGATACTGGGATCTCAAGTGCATCTTTGAGAAGTAGGCTGCTCCCCTCAGCTGGTAAAATAAGTTATCAATACGAGGGAATGGATATTTATTCCATATCGTGACTTTATTAAGCTCTTGATAATCAACACAAAGTCGTAAGGATCCATCCCTCCTCTTCACAAACAGAAATGGAGCACCCTAGGGCGAGGTACTCCTAAAGATGAAACCCTATCCCAACAACTGCTCTATCTAGTCCCGTAACTCTCTCATTTTATCCAGAGCCATTCGGTAAGGCACACATGCTATAGGACGGGTGCCCGGTGTCAAGTCTATCACAAACTTGATCTCCCTACTCAGCAATAACCTCGATATGTCCTGAAATACGTCAGCATACTAACAAACAACTGGAATCGAACTAGGTGGAATCGCTACTACCCTAAAGGTCTCCTCCTTTATGTAATACGAATGGTAGACGACACTCCCTCGAGGCAAGGCATCACCACTATGAACATATCTTGGCCCAGAATCGCGAACATAATTCTCTTACTGAAGCAATCAATCATAGACCTATGAGTGACTAGCCAATCCATGCCAATAATGGTGTCATACTCAGACATATCTAAGACCAGAATATTTGCAGGAAAAATCAGACTCCCAATCTTTATAAATACTCCCCGACATATAAAGAAAATCAATGATCCACTACCCAACAATGAGTCTGCACATGTCACTGTACTCTCTGCTGTGCCTAACAACCCTGTGGCCCGTACAAAACTAGTGGCTATGAAGGAGTGTGATGCCCAGTGTCAAATAAAATGCGCCCCACAGTACCATGGATAAGAAACATACCCTCAACTGCGGGTGGCACCTGTGGTGCTGCTACTTGGTGGCCGTTATAAACACGTTTATACTGTAATTGTCCCTACTCAATCAGGGTTCCGATAAAAGTTGGGATTGGTGCTACTGTGGTTAGGGCGGTGAGAAAAATGGATCTCTGGGGCTCCTACTGTGCACCTTGCTTCTAGGGAAACTTGCCCTTGTTGGGGTAATTCTGTTTCCTATGGCCAGTCTTGCCAAAAGAAAAACACCTTCCATCAAAATTACCTCCCCTGTGACCCTCTTGGCCTCGGTCTTGCTGGCCGTTGCCACCTCTACCTTAGCCCTAGTGACCCTGCTGCTGGCCCTGATGGTCTTGCCTAAAGCATCCCTGACCATGCCTGAATCCACCCGCTCTAAACCTCTTAGCATAATCTCCCTCTTAGGAACCCTTCTTACCTTGCCTCTACTGCTGCTGAGCTACCGGTGCCCCGCTAGCACTACCCCCACCTATCTTGCCCTGATGATTACGCTCACCTCCTTGCTTGTTACCCTTAGCATGGAAATGGTGGTTCTGACAATTTAGCAATGCATCATTAAGTATGTCTTTATAGGACTGCAAAGACAGCTTACCCGGAAGGTACTAACGGATCCTCCAGGTTGGGCCATCCATGAACATATGTATCTTCTTCTCTTCAGTAGGCACCTTACTAGGTACAAAATTAACCAGTCTGGTGAATTACTCCTCATATTCTGTGACTGTCTTCCCCTCCTGAGCGAGGTCTAGTAATTTTTGCCCTATCTCGGTCTGAACGGAGGAAGGAAAATACTTACGATCGAACTGCACCCAAAAACTCTAAATCACCATACTGTCCCTCTCCTCTAAAGTGGTAGTGGACTTCCACCACTGTAAGGCTACCCTCATACATGCGAAGATGCCTTTGGATGTCTTTCTTCCATTGGCTCGCGATAACAACGTCAGAACTTCCCGATAACTCTGGGGGATGTGCCTTCTGACAGGCATCCCTAACCCTCTCCCATGCAGTGAAAAACTGAGTTAGAACTTGTGCCATAACCTGAACTTGGGGTGGGGCCTGCTACTCTACCTCTAAAGCTGCATTCATCGCCTGAGCAACTATGGAGGCAATCTCGGATGCGTTCATTTCTCCATGAGCCTGAGCTCCTGACTTCTCTGGTTGGGCCAGTCTGTCTCATGGTGCACGTCGAGGAGGCATCTGAGACAGGAGAGAATTTTTATTAGTCCACAGTTATTATTAAATCTCAAATAGCTGAAGACATAATCGCATAAATAAGAGTACAGTAGTCCTAAAGATAGGGCTTTATATCAAAGGACACAAAGATAAAAGCATAATAAGCCATACAGATCCTAAAGGACTCTAGAACCTGATGCTCTGATACCACCTGTGACACCCCCACCCAATTAAATATTGGGGGATCATTCCTTTATCCAATTTAAAACAAAAGTTTTCGGTTGGTTCATTCTTAGCATCACTATCAAAATACATTTAACATTAATAATCACCTAATAAATAATTAAACTAGTGTCAAAACATTTTCCATTTTTAAGTTATACCAAAAGAATAGATTAATAATTTCTAAGTATTAAAACATCAACCATTTACCATTCACGGGAAAATAATATATATTAGATACTCAACTCCTAAAATAAATAAGACTGGATAAAACATTCCAGTTTAAAGTCTCAAGTCATTAAAACATAAAACACTCCATCCAAATGAAATGAATTACTAAAATAAACTGAGTACAATCTCTCTAATAAAAGGACTAAGAATGGGAGACACATTCCCTAAATGAAATGTCTTAACAGAACTGAAAGAAATGATAGAGGCGTCTAAATGCAAGGACCTGCAACTCCCACAACTGTTGCATCTCGCTAAGCAATCCAAGAATCTAAGTTTGGTAACCCTGTGGCTGGGCACCTGATATAATACATATGTATAGCACAAGAGGAAAGAATATCAAGAGACGGGTCAGAGCCCGAGTTATAAAAATATTTGTTTTAGCAAGTATTTAAAATTTGCAATTAAGGAAGTATTATGTGCATGCTAGCTTTTTGATCTCTCATGTGAGATCCTCACCTCTCATCTATTATGAACGCCTAACGTACATCTCCCCCATATTATTTATGCTACCCATCCTACCTAGTTCAAAGTCACCATATCACCAGATGCATCACTAATAGTATACCGGTATCGTCCATACAATATGTTATTGAAATACTTTATCCCACATAACTAAATTTCATTATTTCATCGTTCCAATGGTCAATCTTTTACCCACTAAGATTATTTTATTTATCATCATTACCCTATCTCCTAGTTTCACACAGTAGAATTATTCACAAGTACATCTATATATATATATATATATATATATATATATACATATATATATAGTCACATCATCCCTATACATATATACACTAATCCTTCACCCTTAGGCTAAGACCACTTGGGGCAATGCATACTCTGTTATCATGTCCCGGTGCATCGTTCACTACATGAAGGACTGTTGGTTCAATATCTCACAAACCAAAAAATTCAGATCACAAATCTTTTGAGGCGAGCATAATCCCCAGCCAAATGGGTCACGCACATACCTACTCTCCCATTCAGCCGTCGAAACTATCTAACATCTTAGATAGCATGTAACCAAGTTCATATGCTCTAGGTACAGGTCAAATATCCCCCCAATGGGCAACACAGGATATGACTATCCACTGAATGAAAACCTCCTCCTGATAGCAAGCAGCGAAGGTATGCTATACAAATAATAATAATAACGATATAATAGGCACTCTCACGTGCTATTAAAATCAATGGGTGTTCACTACATGCGTAGTATTTTCTCATTACTACTTATAATATAATTATTTCGATTACTCTCTCTCGAAATTTCTAAGGTTAACTTGTCGTTCCAATTTTTAGAGTATCATTTCCCAAATACCTTCCAATAATTTTGCACTGTGCTAAATACATCAAAATAATAGTTTTCCTCACTCAAATTAATCGTGTAACTCGAATTGGACTGAATTACGCTTTTCTAGATTTTTTTGGACCTGTCATTCGAACCAGGTTTATTATCGTTTGAATGACTTCTCCCGAGATCCTATCTCGTCGAACTAGGCTCAATCTCGTTCGAACGAGATTGAGCAGTTCCCTTCCCCAATCAGACCAACTACGTTTTCCACCGTTAACAGTTATGTTTTCACCATATTTTCAACTCTAAAACCTCTAAATTTCAGCTCAAACATCAACCCATCAATTCCAATCATCTTCCTAACATCTATATATGATTTCTAACACTATAACATCATTAAATCATCACAAATCATCAACCAAATTCGAAATGCCCAATTTAATTAACAAGAACCCTAGTTCTCAAATTTATATGCAAGACTCTAAATTAAAACCCCGATTTATTCAGAATATTATCATAAATTTGGGGACATAATCCTATCTACATGAGGGAATCAAAATCTTATCAAATCATCCCTAATTTATGATTAATTCTCCCAAATTTTCACAAATATTCATCTTCATATTAATGGGGTAATTACCTCGTCTAACATGAACAAAAATATTGCTAAAGAAAGAAAGTAATAAACACTTGCCTCGATTGTGATGTTCTGATCCGTTGGTGAAATTGATATAGGCTTCTTCCTTGTCTTTCGATATACGCTTTGGTGGGATTTGTCGTGTGAGTTCTTGAGTTTTGCACCAAGAACACCTACGGACTCTCTCCTTCTCTCTCTCTCTCTCTCTCTCTCTCTCTCTCTCTCTCTCTCTCTCTCTCTCTCATAGGTTTAGAAACTGACAATCTCCCTCTCACCCATGTACACTCCATTTTATTTTTCTAATTTTTGTCCATATTAATTCCCAAAAAATCCAAACGACAAAACTACCCCTACGAGGTGTCGGTTAGGCCTAAAAGTGTTTCAAAGTCCAAATAAAATTCCCGAGTAGAGTTTTCTGACTATCTCGACCCTTTCAGACTCAATGGCGAACTTGAAATTACCATATGATTTACTTAAAATAAACTATCTTTTTTTCATTCAATTAGTCCTGACACGACTCACACGCGCGTCCTGTCTTAAAATACCAAATGGTCATATTTCACACTCTCGACAATTTATAAAATTTCATAATTCCATATTACGTATTCACAAAGTAATATTCAATAATTCTCATCAATAAGTATTAACCCTTGGCACGCTAGTTAAATTTATTTTAATCCGAACTAATTAACAATTAATTTCTCATATTTTAATTTAATTAATCAAACAATAATAACTAATCCCATAATTATTTAATATTATAAAAATACGGGGTGTTACAGAAGTATCAGCGAAGGGAGTCAAAACAACCACCCCTCTCCGCTGAACTATTTGTAAACAAGCCTAAACCAAACCTCACAAAATTATTCCCAAAACCCAAAATACAAAAACGTCCCAAAAACATTCCAAACGTCACCACGCGTTTGACATAAAATTATCCCATAACCCTATCTGCAGCTGTCGAAAAACCCAGCCCCAACATCATCAGCTACGTGAGGTGCCCAAACTTCTCCTGCCATGTTAATATTCAAAATAATCTTGATAGAGTAGTATTCCCTGACCAGTCTAGAAAAGACCCAATCCCTCCTTCCATGGTGTCAAAAAGAACAACCCATCTCTGACCGGTCCCTTCTACCAGGTTTTTTGCCACTACTCGCATCCATAGTCATTTAAGATAATCTCCGGACACACACCAGAAACTACCTATAGGTTGAGATGTACGGGTGAGGACCGAAGATCTCCCACAAAAAACCTAACCTCATGCGCATGGATTTAGTAAAGTTTTCCAAGGGAAACAAGTCTATTGTCTGAGGAGGCATTATTTTCTCCCATCTAACTTGATGCAAGAGCCACATTGGGAAATAGAACAAAGTTTGTCATAGGTCAATAAATTAATCATACCAGTACTCTCGCAGTTCAAAAAAAGGCTGTAGTTATCCCCACGATGGCACCAACCAACGCAGGCACCGTGCTCTATGCTCCACGAACCAATTGACCCAGTTCTCTACAGATGGGCCGAAAGTGATAAAATATCGAGAAAAGAAATTGGAACCCTACCAAATGATACTTAGAAGGTAATAATGGACGTAACATCTCATCTAACCACATGAAAAACATCACCGGGCTCCTTAGAAAATCAGAGCGACCTTCCTTCCGAGCATTAAGGCCATTCAGAGTCTATGTATGTATCACCGTCGTGAGACTGTGATGGTAGGACATTTTCGCTACTATTGTGGCCAACTAAGGGTCCACCATTAAGTCCCCCATCACTTACATGATCCTCGAACTGAGGGTCCACCATTAAATCCCCATCAGTTGTTAAACGTCTATGGGAGTGACATCACCTCCCCAGAACCAAGATGAAAAGTATGGGTAGTGTCCAACCATCTCTCTCCCAAAGTACACAAAACCACAGTAGAATACTATGTCTCATCCAAATAAGTAGCTCCAGCAAAACTAGCATCATTAAATTCAATTCAACATGAAGCCAATAATCCCCACTTTACAACTAAGCTCTTTATCCCCACATCTATATACCAACCAAGCCACAAGGTCCTTCCGCTATTCAAAATAATCTAAGAAACTCATTTTTCCAACTTTTTTTCAAAATAAATCCCTTCAAAAAGGAATCTATTTTCTAACCAAGCCTCCAAGGCCATCTTCTACTCAAACATACTCAAAACTATTCCAAAAAACACACTTTTTTCCAACTCTTTCTCAAAGAAAAAAATCAACAGCAAATTAAAGTTCATGTAGAGTAAGCCGCTGAATAAAGATAATCAAACAAAATATGCATCTCTATTTTCCTTGTTGAAGTCTCTTTTCAAGTACAACGCCGCTACATTGAGCATGCAACATGGTCAACACCAAACTCCTCAGTTAACGATGAATTTGTACGAAAAAACCAAAATCAGATGTCACCTCATCTACCCCACACTCATACGAATGCAAACTCCTCAACATATTCTACAAACGGAACCATCAACGCGCCTACATCCCAAGTCAAACTACAATGACTCAGTGGAATCTCAAATTTCAAGTCTTCCTCAACGGAATCCAAACATCAAATTAACACCTCCTCAGGTTTAGGTTTATTTGTGTGTCTTAATTGTTATATAGATTGTAATATGTTATTCGTTTTTAGTGGACTTTTTACTTTTGTGGTGTAGAGGTCACTGTGGATGTTTTCCCAATTGGGTGGAGTTTTACCACGTTAAAATTGCTTGTGTGCACTTACTCTTCCTCGTATCCCTTCGTTAAGGTTGTGTTGGTTTATTTTGTTTAAGTTTTGTTTTTCAAAATTGGTAAACCTATAACTGAAATTACTCGTTCATACTGTTTTACACATCTTGTGTTTAAAATTTGTTTTAAGAAAAGAGTTTCTTCAAAAAACTTTTCGGAACCATTTGTATAGTATAATCTTTAATTAAACGACTTAAGTGGTAGTTTTTATTTGGTATCAGAGCTTTAGTTTTTTAAAAATTCTTTACATCTTGAGTTTCTGAAATTGTTTTCTCAAAACAAATTATGGACGAGAAATTTGAGAGACTAAGTAACCTGTCCAGGCCCCCTCTCTTTGATGGAACCAAATTTCCTTACTGGAAGGTAAGGATGGTTGAATTCATCGAAGGGACTTTGGGAGATGATGTCTAGGAAGTTATTGAAAATGGTTACACTTTTCCTACTAAACTAGCCGCTGAAGGAAGTACTGTGAGGATTAGACAGTTACTAAGTTAATTCACTAAAGAAGAGAAAGAGGTTTCACTTAATAACAATAAAGGCAAAAATTCCATATTCATGTCTATTAATGAACACGAATTTAAGAGGATATCATTTTACTCTACCTCTAAAGAAGCATGGGACACCCTAGTGACTGCACATGAGGGTGATACCAGAGTTAAAGCTGTTAAAACTCAAATGTTAATCCAGTAGTATAACTCCTTAATCATGACTCAGACTGAGTCATTTGATGACTTCTATATTAAACTGGCTGACATTGTGACAAAATTGCATGCTACTGGGATTATTTATGATGGAAAGGAAATTGGCTCTAAAATAGTAAGATCACTTCCACAAAAATTTGATAATAAGAGATATGCAATTGAGGAGATGGATGATAAAAATCTTACACCTGAACTCCTCAGTAGAAAATTGAGAACTTTGGAAATGGAATTAGAATTTAAGAAATAATTAATCCAGTCCTAAAAGAGACAGTTTACCTCCAATCTTGTTTTTCATCTAAGTTGACCACACCTAAATTTAGCATACCTAACATTTACTTAGACTCTGATGAGGATCGTAATTTAGATACTTTGGATAATCAGATTGCCTTAATGTCTAAACAGTTTAAGAAAATATTAAACTTTTGAAATAAAATAGCAAAACGACAAGGCAAAATTACTTATCCAAATCAATCTAATAACAGGCCCCTTGAGAGAAGACAAGACAAATACCAGTCTGACATTCACAAGAGACCTGAGAAAGACCTTAAAAATGTTAAATGTTATGGATGTGGAAAGTTCTGACACATGGCTAGTGATTGTAGAGTTAACTTAGACAAAATTCACAAACATAATAGGGCTCTTTTAATCAAGACTTGGGATGACTCAAGTGGCTCTGAAAATGATGAACTTGAGTCATCTAACACTTTTGACCCTTGTATGTCATTCTTTTCTAAGATAATCTAAAATGATGATGAGGAATCTAATCATACTAAGACTGATATTGTGCCTACTAGTTTATCTGCCGTATTGCTTGAGAATGTTCATAATGATTCAAACGTCGTGCGTGAGTAAAAGAGAACGCTCTATTGTTAATGTCAGTGGTTGTGTGAGTTCTACAAATGAACCGCTACGGGACACTGCCCACTTAGCGACTCCAAAAATGATGACATACTTAACATTCACACACTGTACACAAAAAATCTCAAGAAAAGCACTATGCTTGAAAAAACTGTCATGGATCTTACCCAAAAGATAGAAACCTTAAGTCTGATGATAAAAAAAATACTGAAGAGTATACTACTTAATGTCTAACTCATGAGAATGAAACCAAAAACTTTGAACAAAAACTGAAAGATTTATCTAACTCTAATTAAATTCTAGAAAAGAAATACAAAGGAACGTTGTTAGAATTGGAACAAACAAAAGAAAAGACATCCACAGTCATCAAAAAGTTCGTAAATTTTGAAAAAAATTCCAAATGTTTTGAAGATTGTGTAGCTAAAAGCAAAACCAATTCTGATGACAGAACTGGAATATAATTTTGTCCCAACTCTAAGACACAAACTAAAAACCTAAAATAATAAAGTTTGTGTCTGGTGGCAAAAGGCCCATTGAAACTTGTCCAAATTTTCAAGGTTTGAAAAATGATTTTGATAAAAAACAACTGAAGTTAGACATTGGTCAATCAAGCAACTCTAAGAATAATGTTGAACAAAAGACTAAATATGTCTTCCCCCTATTTGACAAGCAGATTTGACGTTTCATCGTATTCCACTTAGGAACAAGACTAAAGCTCAAAACCTAGACAAACCTTTGAATAATACCTTTCGTAAAGTTATGAGTTCAACATGCCATCTTCACTGCTCCTATTGTAATGCCTATGGACATTCTCTTGATGGTTGTTATTCCAAATGTTTATGTAATCAAGTCTATACTTCTTCCGTTTACCATAACTTCAATTATTCTCGGAGAAGCCGAAACAACTATGTCCTTTCTAGATAACCAGACAAGAATTCTAACTATTGTAATAGAAGGAAAATTAATAATACTAAAAGACAATCTACAAGAAGGAATCCTAGACTCTATTCTAGACCAATTGCTCCAACTGTTTATACTAACAATAATAATGAGCAAAAATCTTTTAAATAAAAGATAGAAGCTCTCAAGTTTTATCAAATACGAGCTAATAAGAGCATATTGAAAACTAAAGCAATTTGGGTTAGAAAAGATGATTTATTACCCCGGTTAAAATGCAACATAGTGAGCAGTGCTTTTAGAGCCGAACATACTACAACAAGATGATATTTAGACTCAGGATGTTCCAAACATATGATCGTGGATGATTCTAAACTCTCAAACAAAACTAACTTCTCCGGAGGAAAAATCTTGTTTGGAGATGGTGTATCACCCTAGATCATTGGTCAAGGAACACTCCATGAAGAAGGATTACCCATTCTTGAGAATCTTCTCTTAGTAAAAGGACTTAAAGCCAATTTACTAAGTATATCACAGTTTTGTGACTCCAACAATACTGTCACTTTTTCAAAGAACAATTACAAAATTTTAAATAATAAAGGTGATTGCATTATTACAGGACTCCATACTCGAGATAACTGTTACACGGTCAATCCAAGTACATAGGATGACAATGAGATATGGTATAATAGGTTGGGTCAAATTAACTATGATAATCTTGGAAAGTTATGCTCCTAAGAGATAGTTAGAGGTATTCCCAAGGTCAAACCAATTTCAAACATTGTTTGTGGTTCATATCAAGAAGGGAAAATTATCAAGGCTCCCTATAAGAAAGTTAAAGAAGTTATATCCACTAAACCTCTAGAACTCAAACATATGGACCTAACGGGTCCTTCTCGTGCTATTAGTCTTTGTGGAAATAGTTACATCCTTCTTATGGTTGATGATTTCACTCGATTTACCTGGGTTGCCTTATTAAAACATAAATTAGAAACATTTTAAAAAGTTCTTGAAAATCTTAGTTCGTATAGAAAACGAAAAGGACACCCATGTAGAGAGAATTCGTAGTGATAGAGGAGGAGAATTCGTAGGCATATCATAGAATATTATGACTATAATGGTTATAAAAAAGAATTTAGTGCTCCTTAGATACCTCAACAAAATGGTATTGTTGAACGTATAAATCGCACTCTTCAAGAAATGGCCCGTGTGATGATTCATGCAAAAAACTAACCAAAATATATTTGGGTGGAATCCATTTGTACTGCCTGTCATATAATCAATCGAGTCTACTTAAGGAAGAGTTCTAAACAAACATCCTATGAGATTTGGTATGGAAAGAAACCTAACCTAAAATATTTTAGAACCTTTGGTAGTACCTGTTATGTCTGTAAGGATAGAGAACATCTGTCTAAATTCGAAACCAGAGGAGATAAAGCCATCTTTTTAGGATATTATCCAAACAGTAGAGCCTATCGTAAATACAATCTTTGTACAAAAACCATGATGGTATCCATTTATGTGGTTGTAAGTTACACTAATGTAGAAAGTAAGACCAAAGAATTAATTATTGTGGATGAGTCCAAAAACCTTTTAAATTATGACTCTCCAAAAATAGTTGAATCTTTACCAACTAAGACCCCTGATGTACCTAACTGGGTTTCCAAAGATCATCCTTTAGATAATGTAGTTGGTAATCCTACTGATCCTGTTCACATAAGATCTCAACTTCGTAACATTACTCATTTTGCATGTTTTGTGTCTCTTATTGAGCCCAAAACTGTTAATGAAGCCTTGAATGACACTTTATGGATAAGTTCTATGCAAGAGGAACTTCTTCAATTTGTCATTCATGATGTTTGGTATCTTATACCTAGGTCTAAAAATAAAAGGGTTATTGGCACACATTGGATTTTTAAAAATAAGACTGGTGAATCTAGGATGATTATTCGGAATAAAGCTAGATTAGTTGTCCACGGATACTCTCAGGTTGAACGAATAGATTTTGAGGAAAATTTTGTTCTTGTCACTCGCCTCGAATCTGTTCGCCTACTTTTTGCCATAGCTTGTCATTTCCATTTCATGCTACATCAAATGGATGTTAAGTCCGCCTTCCTTAACGTAATTTTAACTGAGGAGACCTATGTAGAACAAATCAAAGGTTTTATTGACCCTCATCACCCAAATTATGTTTATCGTCTTAAAAACGCTCTTTATGGGTTAAAACAAGCTCCTAGAGCTTGGTATGAGCATATATCCACCTTTTTTTTATATAATGGATTTAGGAGAGGAGGGAATGACCAAACCTTATTTGTCCAACATTTTGACAACAACATTACTACTGCTCAAGTTTATGTTGACAATATCATTTTTTGCTCCACCTCCCCTTTAGAAGTTAAGACCTTCTCTGACAGTATGCACAAATAATTTCAAATGTCACTTATCGGGGAGTTACAATTCTTCTGAGGACTCCAAGTTGAACAGAATTTAGAAGGATCATTTCTATCACAGTCTAAATACTCTTCAGAGATTGTTAAGAAGTTTGGCCTAGAAACAGCTAAAGAAGCTAGGACTCCTATGAGTACCACTGTCAAACTGTCTAAAGATGAGAATGGAAAATCTATTGATACCACCTTATACCTTAGTACGATAGGAAGCATACTTTATCTCAATGCCTCCCATTCAGACATCATATATTATGTCTGTGCGTGTTCCCGATATCAAAATAATCCTAAAGAGAGTCACCTTTTGTGCATTAAAAGAATTATCAAATACATCAAAAGCACTCTGAATTTAGGACTTTGGTACACTAAAGACAATTCTAGTACTATAGTAGGTTACACCGATGCTGATTGCGCCGGTTGTATTGATGATAGTGAGAGTACTTCAGGATCGTGTTACTACATTGGTAACAACTTGGATGGAGTAGTAAGAAATAAAACTGCACTTCCTTCTCTACTGCCAAATCCAAATATATTACAGTAGGAAGTTGTTCCTCTTAATTACTTTGGCTGAAACAAATGCTAAAAGATTATGGTATAATTGAAGGTAAGTTATATCTATATTGTGACAATCAAAACATGATTAATACTTCTAAAAATCATGTTCAGCACTCTCGTACTAAACATATTAAAATCAGATATCATTTCATACGCGAGTTAGTTGAATCTAAGGACTTAGAAATAAATTACCTTCCTACTAAATTGCAATTAGCCGATCCATTTACTAAACCTTTAGACTTTCTTCAATTTGAATCTTTACGCAATTCTATTGGTATGGTCATGTCATAACATTGAACTATTATCCTTTGTAGTTTTGTCTTTTTCCTTTGTCCATTTGAGACCAAATGGGGGAGAAATTTGAGTCCTCTTGTACATTTATGGTATATTCTAAACTGAAAAGCTTGATCTTGGTTATTTTATTTTCAGGAATCAGTACTGTCAGTTGCAACAGAATTTTGTTCGGGTATTTGTTTTGTATCTAGTTGAGTTATGTTTTTTTTTCTTTCTAGGATATTGAGTAGATAGAATTTTTATAGGAATATGATTTTCTTCTTTCTTTTGTATCCCTACGAGTCCTCGTTGACTTCAAGGAGATTTTTCCTCTTATTTCGAAAGGGGGATATTGAATCACCCTATATCTTTGACTCACTTGAGTCTATATTATATAGGTGCTCATCTAGTTCGGAAATTGTGACAAAATTTAAGTCCAAACCTTATTTTCCAAAGAACCTCAGACTTTATATTTGATTCTTCTTCAAGTTCCTAAATCTAGTATACCAATACCACACACTAGGACTGCATACATACTTTATCTCATGCTATATTTTGTTGTGTGTGAGTTAAATCCCTTAAAATTAATTCTCTACTATGTAAGAGGGTAGTTTAGATTATATGGAGGCGTAACTTCTTTTGAGTACAGAAATGATAGGTTAATTAGCAAAACTATTGATTAACTACAGGACACGCAAACACAACTTAGTGAAGGTAAACTGAGTTTTGTACTCACAAATCTCTCGTGTATACCTCAAAGGATAATAATAAACTCAGAAGTATCTCGTTTGGAGGGAGAGAGAGGTAAGCACCCTAGATACACCTTGGCAGGTAGCCAAACACACCAACCACCCTCAAGAATCTCTGTCAAGTATTAAAAGATTCATAATAAATGACAATGGTGGGTGAGTAAACTCTCTGGTTCTGTAATAATCTCTCTCTAGTAATAACTTCTGAACTCTCAAAATGAACATCATCTCCTCATGGGTGGTTAGGGTCCTTAAATAGCCCCCCACACCACTCCCAAGGTAACTCAATCATTAAAGACTATGAAAGACATCCCTCATACTTTATTTAACAATATTAAATGCTTGATGCACTAGTTAGCTCCACGTCATAGACATTAAATGCCAAGACATGTCATTTGCCTAACCACTATATGTGAGGTGGCTGTCATCAAAGAGGTGGATAACCAACTGTTTGATAGCCCCAAATACCATGGTGGTTTACTCAATTGAAGATTTGACATTATCTAGCTGGCTAGTGACATTATCTATAGAAGATGTTACATTAAGTAGAGGGGTGTTTGGTTCACAACTCAACGCCTTATGGAACTCAAAGTTGCTTTGCCCGAGGTTCCACGATCAGGGTCCTTTGGTGTTTTCCCAGGTGTATCTAAGATGGTCAGGGCAAGCCCCAACGGTGCCTCACTTCTCAATCCTCCAAACCAAGTCCCTCTAAAGTTCCCACGGCGAGGTCGTTCGATAAAGCATGAAAGCTCTCCGAGTCCCTACCAAGCCTGGTCTCTCGCGAATACCGTTCGACCTCACAGAAAATCATTATACTCATTACATTTTCACAATCGTTAGAGCTCCTAGTCAATATAAACAAGAGATATAATAAGACTAGATTAATTAAAAAGACTAAAGTGCGAGCTCTCTCGGTCAATTTTTTTCTTGGAAGGTCTCTCTGGATTGCCATGGTGAGCTGCCTCGCTGAGTTACCACGTTGAATTGACACGCTGAGCTGCCTTGATGCCTTAATCCTAAACACCGTTGTTAATGGGAGAAGTATCTATAATCTCGGTATTATCTTTAAGCCCCCTATATTTGCCCCTTCGTGAAGAGATTTGTTGTGGAAACAAGAAATGTCTGCACGAAAACTTCTCAATTCGATGAACCTTCTCTGGGTGAAAAAAATCTAGCATCTTTCCCTTCGTTATAACAATTGTGTTACCTCCTATAGGAAAAAGTAAAATTCTCCCCGATGTACCTGAGTTGAAGCGCTGTGGCTTATTGGCGCTTTGGCGAGGGGACATCACAACTGTTTCTTTTCACTGAGCTTCAACCGTTCTGGCTTTGCTTTATTGGCTAATTTGGAATTCTCTTGAAACACCTGCTGACTTTATCAAATACTCGTTTTGGCTCTAGGGAAGTGAAATTCTCCCGTTTGTGCTGTTGTGGAGTATCGATGCGGGCAATGAATTTTTTCGTTACGACTGCCCCTATCGTTGTGACTTGTGAAATTCTCCCTTGTAACGTTTCTCCATGTTCAAAAAAACATAAATTCTCCCCGATGTAGCTGAGTCACAATTAAACGACGTTTAGACTTGTGGCGAGGGGACATCGTAGCTTTTTTGAATCGTTGGGGCACTGCCTTCGTTGGGAGTTATTGGATATGTCTGACAAAAATTCTGGCGCCAAAACTCAAACTTGCTTAAGAAGGCAAATCCTTTATATTCCCCAAGCAAAACTTCATTAATGATGTGGCGCTATCTTTTCAACTGTCAAGACACTTCCCAAAGTGCCACGTGTCCATTTGAAATTATTATAGGCGGCCTTGCACGTGTGGTAGTGGAAAACTCAACAGACGGGTTCCTTAAAAGGTTTCAAACATCTATTTTTTCAAAAAGCCTTCTCTTTCCTTTATCTTCTTCAAGCTTCCATCTTGTTTTAGAGAGAGAAACTCTGTCGGAACTCCATTGTTGCCCCGCTCTTACCTAGCTTCTTCCTCCTCTCATTTTTTACACCACCACCAGTGGTTGTGCTCCTCCATTTTGGTTCCCAAACCTTCTTTAGAAAGATTTTTTCGTACCTCATTGTTGTCTTCAATGGCCTTATCAAGTAATCCTACCACGTCTGCCGCCAATGCCCCACCTGCTACCCCTATTGCCACCACCTCTTCTGCCACCTCTTTGACTGCCGCTCACCAGGACCAGCTGCGTTTCTACCGTCGGTCCCCTATTTTCAGTAAGGGTGATGATTTTACTGGGTTTTGCAAAACTTTCATTTTCAACGCTAAGTATAATGCCATGACGCTTGATGATGAAGACGAAAGTGCTGCTGACTCAGGCTTTCTCCCCCAGAGGGAACTCTGCAATTTTGTCTTGAGCGAGGGGACTTCTTGTGGTCCCATATTGACTTCGAATGGATTGGGGGCTCTCCTGCTCAATTATCTACCTGGAACTCTCACATGCAGAGTTCCCATGCTGATATCCCCACCAAAATTGGGCTTCATCGAACTAAATGGTTTCGTGAGTTTACTCTGTCCATGAATAATACTTCCCTTCCCGTTCTGGTATCTCGCTAGAATGTTACCACTCATACTTTCATTGCTGTATGGGGCGAGTTTATGATAATGTTAGAAGACGTGTGTGAGCTTCTGGGCCTCAAGGCAACAGGCCATAAGCCCTATTCAGATGAGGCCCTAGATGCCCAGGAGGCTACTGATTATTTGGAGCTGGACCGTATATGCCGAAGGTGCATCGGTTCTTTGAACAAAGCCACTTTCACTCCCCTTATAAACTATTTCTTCAAGGATCCTTCTGAAGGTAGTTCCTCTGAGGCTAACCTTGGTTAAGGTACATCACAGGAACTTCCTGCCTACATCCTTGTCATTCTTTCTTATTTTCTTTTAACGAGAAAACCCAACGACCAACCTCGAAGGGACCTCATCAACATATCCCTCTGTTTGGCTCGGGGTATCAAGATTCCTCTAGATGCAATCGCCCTGGGATCCCTCTACACGTGGCTTGATAGAACCCTTTACGACATGGAACGATCTCTCGATCGTTATAACCTGGCCAACTTTGCCAACTATGTCCTCCTGACAGGATTCCTTTATGTTCGTTTCCTCGTCGTAGCAGCCAACACCAATCACCCTCCTTCAGGGGAAAATATTCTGCCTCCAGGCTCCTTTATTTATCATAAGAGCAAAGCCGAAAGGAGTTGACCTCTATTATTGATCAACCTAGGAATTTTGTGACGAGGCCTTACAAAGAGGATATCTTCCTCCACACTTGTGGTTTTTTCAAACATAAAGCAAGGGTGGTCCAGGAAACTACCTTAGACCTCATTATTGAAGACCCTTTTCTAGCTGTGGTCCTTCTATTTTCTCCTTGGTACTTGCCTTCCTACACCGAGTGGGGATACACCAGTGAGCACTATAATCCCAACTGATGAAGCCGTCAGTTTGGTTTCGATCAGGGGGTTCCTTGCTAAAATTTTCAATTGTCTAACCCTAACGTCTCTTTTAGGGAGGCGTGTTCCCGATTCTCATCAACTGATACGTGGGGAGTAAGTTCTACCATGGCTGGGTGAGTCACTATTCCAAGCATCACCAGGCAAGGGGATATGACCCCTCTATTTGCAATGAAGTACTGGCCGAGACAAGTGGCCCAAATTTCTGAGTTCATTGAGGGGGATCCCGTGTATCCTCTAGTTCTTTTATTTTCTACCCTGGAGCTGAGGTTAAAAGGTAATTTCGTTCTTGGAATTGAGTTCCCTTTAAGCAAAACCCCCAAGGTACCTCCCACTGAACTTCCTACACATTGCTCTATGATCCCCACTACCATGCCCAAACCCAAAACCACTGCAACCCTCAAATAGCCTGTCCCCACGACTGAAGTAGCTTCTGAAGAAGGGCCTTCCAAGCCACCAGCCAAAAAAGATAGGAAGGCAAAAGTGGGACATCCTCAAAATCCAAGTCCCAAACCCCTTTGGAGGTATTCCCCATAGCCTTTGTTCCTCCTACCATGTCTGCAGAAATGGTTGAGGAGTTGAGAAGGGAAGTTCAGGCTGAAGTAAAACGAATAAATGCTGAGTTTCAGTGATGTGCCACTATCATCCCTCCTTTTGCTGCCTTCCCTACTATCCTGGTTGATCCACCTTAACCGAGGGCAAAAAGGAGGAAGAGCTCAAAGGTTCCTCGAGGTGCTGGTGTTGTGGGACAAGGAATAAGACTCTGGGTACCAAGTCCGAGAGGAAATGAACTCCCGAGATACATCTCTCTCCAGCTCCTTCTGTTGCTGCCTCCTCTCCCCCTTCTCTAGTGGTTATATCCTCCCACTCTCCCTATGAATCTAAGGTACGTATGAGTGTTGTTATTCTTACTCACACACATTTTTTTTTCAAATCCAAGTTGCATCTATTTAACTCTTAACAACTTTGGTGTAGGGAGTTGCAGAAGAAAGACCTAACCCACCTGTGAGCCCTTTAGTGGGGGGACGTTTCGGTTTTTCTCAGGCCGATGTGACTCCTCCCTATTCCCCTATAATCGGGCTTACCTACTCCCGTCGTTCGACCTCTCTACGCACGAAGGATGCTGCTGTGGGGGGAGGTTCTGTTGAATCTGGTGGCATCTCTTCTCAATCATAGATAACTCCCCCAGCTGCTTTTGAATCATCATCTCCGCTTGAGGTTGCTCTGCCCCTCCTTCCAGCTGCGGGAAGTGCTCCCGAGGTAACATATAATTTGTTACTTGTCAGGTCTCACGTCTTTTTTCTTTTGCCATCCCTTTTCTTACCATTCTCAATTTTAATATGTTGGGATGCCTTAGGTTGAAATGGCGTCTTTGTTAGCTGACATTCTGCTTTCCACCATGCTGACAAGACCCATAACTGCGGTTCCCCTTTTTGGTGCCATAACTGAGGTAAGTGACACTTAGATGCATTTCTCCCTCTTTATGTACTTGTTCCTTGTGTATAACACTTAGCTTTATGTTTGCATCTTTCGCCAAGTCTTACCCCACCCTTTTCTCTTAGTGGTCTTCCTCTTTCCAAGGCCAACGTTGATGCTTCTGCCCAACGCGGTGGTTCTTCGGTGCCTACCCATGCTGGGGCATCGTTTGGAGATCCATCGTCTTCTTTCAGTGAAACTCCTACGTTGTCTTTGGTACCTTTGTTGGTGGGGAAGCTTTGCCGAACGTTGAGGCTTCTTCAGTTAAGGGTGTCGTTGAGGCCTCTGAGGAAATAAGTCTGCTCCCAACACTTGTTAAGATTTTTCATAAACTCCACCTATATTAGTGACTTAACAAAGAAAACGTTTGTTAAGGTTTTTTCATAAACTCCACCTATAACGGTGACTTAACAATGAAAACACATGCTAAGATTTTTCCTAAACTCCACCTATATCGGTGACTTAAAAACGAAAATGCTTGTTAAGATTTTCCATAAACTCCACTTATATCGGTGATTTAACAACGAAAACACTTGTTAAGATTTTTCATAAACTCATTATTTCTTCTACCATTCCTCAAGTTTCTAGGGAGGATTCTCCACCAGTTATTTTGCCCATCGCTTCACCCTATCGGGAACCCGTTATCTCAGAAGATTCTAGTCACAACAATCAAGGTTTCACGACTGGTGCTGCTACAGAGAGCGAATCTTATTATGAGCTCCCTTTTTCCCGACTTAGATCCTCATGCCTTTTATCTCATGATCCTTCAGCATTCCCCTCAAATGCCTTCCATCCATCGCTTGGTAGTTGAGAAGCATGCAAGCCACCATCCTAAGACTTTTACTGTGGATTGCGTGCGTTCCAACATCCTTGTGATGAGATATAGACTTCAGGTCATGGCTACCGTTGTTGCTAAAATCACCAGCACTCCCACTTTAAACGTTACCAGAGCCCTCCTCAACCCATTCTTGGGCTACCTCAAGGAGTTGGGTCATGATGGATTCCACTTTGACTGGCTTATTGCACACTTAAAAACTTTGAAGAGGCAGCGACTGGATAGTTAGAGGGAGCTGCTGTAGAAACATCAGGAGGATCAACGAGCTAAGGATGCTAAGTTAGCAGAGCTAGAAACTCTGCCTGAAGCTGTTAATAAGGAGGTAGAAGATGTCGAATAAGCTCTGTGGCTAGTGAAACTGAAATGAGAGAAACTCATCATCGAACATACACAAGCGCAAACAAGATTAGAGGTTTCTATAGGTGCTCAAAAGTCTTTCCTAGTAGCTTCTTCGGACCTTCCTGGAGATTTTTTCTCTGCTCCAGATATTTGGTTCCTCTTAGGTCAATGATTTATTGTAAACATTTTCCTTTCCTTTTTTATGTAATTCTTGGGCAATAGTTCCCAATTTCGTAATGCCCCAAAGTTTACAAATGAATGAAAAAAATGTACATTTTCTCCTATCATTTCTTTGTGCTACAACTGTTTGCGTATATTATAAAGTTCTATAATTATTTCATCTCTAATCGAGTTATAATAAAAAAAAGAACTTGTATATTCATAACAACGGCTAGATACATCATTGGTCCAAACGTGATTGCTTACACATGATAGACTTTCAACCATTTATTGTTAATCTTGAATGGTTTGTCTTCTTCCATCTTAGAAATTAATCAATAACCTGAGTCATCAGATTCTTTTACAATGAAAGGTCCCTCCCAATTTGTTGCAAACCTAGGTAGAGGAAGCCCCCTGATGTGCTTCACTGTTGCCTTCAAAACGAGGTCTCCTTCCATGAATTTCCTTGGTATTATCAGGTTATCATATGCCCTGGAGAACTGCTTCGTGTACATTTAAAAGTGTTGCATCACATTACCTCTATGTTCATCCAATGCTTCCAATTGCACATGTCTATTCTGAGGAAGCATGCTACTTTGCAAGGCATATCGAGCATAGGGAACTTCCAACTCTATCGGGAGAATCGCCTCAGCCCCATAAACAAAGGAGAACAGAGTATACCCTGTGGGATTCCTCTTAGTTGTTAGATAGGCCCACAACACAGCTGGTATTTTGTCACCCCACGATCTTTTTAAATCCTCCATAATTTTAGCCAAAATATTAACTAAGGTTTTTTTAGTTGCCTCGGATTGACCATTGCCCATTGGATATGCCACCGTTGAAGTATGATGGAAAATTGAATACTTATCTGTGAGCATTGCTACTTCTGAATTGACGAAAGGGGTTTCGTTATCTAACAGAATAACTTTTGGAACCCCAAAACGATAGATGATTTATTCTCTGATGAAGTTGCTCACCACCCCCGTGGTTGCCCTTCTTAGTGGTATTGCCTCGGACCACTTTGTGAAGCACTCCATTGCTACTAGTATCCATATCTTCCCCCTCGAAAAAGGATGTATTGCCCCCACCAAGTCGAATGCCTAAGTGTGAAAAGGATAAGGTGTGGCCAGGGAGTGTAGTCCACCGATGGGGCATGGATCATATTTCCATGAAGTTGGCAAGACTTGCACTTTTGAACGAACTCAGCAGAGTCCTTATCCATTGTTTTCCAATAATACCCCAACGTCTTCAACTAGTCATACAACTTAGCCCCTCTTATGTGAGCTGGATCATGCGCCCATTTGAGGACCTCATCTCCTTTTTCCTTTGTGATGTAACGTAATGGTCTGCTGAAGCAGCCCCTTCGATAACGTTGCCCCTCCTGAATGTAAAACCTCGGGGCCCTTCGTTTAAGTCCCATCGCGTCAATATTTTTTATTGGGACAACTCCATCTTTAATAAAGTTAATATAGGGTTGCCTCTAGTGAGGTTAAGCTTCCACGAAATGACATTCTGCTGCTTCGAAGAATAACTCGCATTTCTCGCACTTCCGTTGTAGCTCTGTCGCATCCTGCTTCATTTTAAGCAAAAAATATCCCTTTTTGAATTCTTCGGTAGAGAGGTATCTGAGTTGTTTCTCTTTAATCTTCGCTCTACTTCTTTTGGGTCGATACACCTTGACAACCATCCTCATTCATTCCTGAAGTAAAGGTTTCCCTGGTTTGTGAAGTATTGGGTTAATTCCCTTAGCTCCATCTTTCCTTCCCCAGATTCCAATTGCCTTCCAATTTATCCTGTCCATTCAGCGTCCACCTTAATCGGTAGAATTGACTATACTATCGATGGGGCTTTTCTTCATTAAATCACGATGGTAGCTATATCGCTCCTTATGACCATCTTCTGAGCAATGGTGGCATAAGCATCTGGGTGGAGGTTCATTATTCGGGGATTTCTCTTGATCTTGGTCTGATGGAACTGGATGAGTATCCTCTGAATGATTCTCCTGTATGGTGCCAGGCTTAGGTATTTCAATGCATATTCTCCATTCACTTGTTGAATCACCAAGTTCGAATCCCCTTTGATGCAAAGTGAACGAATCCCCCTTCGAAGGGCCTCCAGCAACCCCAGTACCAATGCTTCATATTCTGCTTCATTGTTGGAGCAAGGTAAATCTAACTTGTAGGAAAGACATATCTCCTCCATTCCTTTTGAAAGAATAACCCCTGCCCCTCCTTTCTTTTTCGCTGAAGATCCATCAAACTGCATCATCCATTCCTCATCGGCTGTATCTAGGTAATTGGCCTGAAAATTATCTCCTGGAATACTTTCTTTAGGTGGCTCAAACGTTCCCGAGGGGAAGATTGAAAATAAGTTGGCGTATTCCTCCTGGCTTTTGATTGTGCGAGGGACCAAGCACTTCAAGTCATATTCTGAGAGGATGAGGAACCACCTAGCTTCCCTACCAATCAATATGGTTCTTGCCAACAAATACTTGATAGGATCACATCTGGTTACAATATGGATTGTAAAAGATAGCAATTAATGTCTAAGTTTCTGTGCTTCAAAGACTAAGGTTAAACAATGCCTTTCCAAGCTACTATACCTGACCTCTGGCCCATGTATGATTCTACAGAGCTAGTAGACCGTATGTTCTTCCCCGTCAATCTCTTCTTCTAACAAAGATACCACGGACCTCGTGGTGGATGTGAGGTATAACTGTAATGGTATTCCTACCTGTGGGGGAACCATGATCTGTGGTGAAACGAGCAGCTTCTTCAACCCAGCGAGAGACTCCTGGTGAACATCCTCCCATTTGAATTTCTTTTTCTTTCACAACATCGGCATCAATGGGTGTGTCATTTCGGCCAATTCAGGCACAAATCTCCTAATATAGGAAACTTTACCGAGGAAACTCTTCAGCTCCTTCGCCATTCTTGGACTTAGCATCTCCAAGATTACTCGTTGTTTGTCTTGTTCCATCTGCACCCCTTGTCGATCGACCACGAAGCCTATAAATTTTTCATTTGTTACTCCGAAGATGAACTTTAGTGGGTTCATCTTCAATTTATACTTCCTACATCGGACAAACACCTTCCTCAAATCGTTCAGATGGGACTCCTCCCTCCTCGACTTAATGACTAAATCATCCACATAGAATTCCACAAATTTGTGAAAGAAGTCATGAAAAATGGCCATCATTGTTCTCTGCTAAGTAGCCCCAGCGTTCTTGAGTCCAAACGGCATTACTCTGTACATGAAATTGCCCAATGTGGTTCTAAACGACGTTTTCTCTGCATCTGTGGGGTCCATCTTGATCTGGTTATACCCTACATACCCATCCATGAAGCTATACATCTCATGACCAGCCATTGCATCTATCAAGCTGTCGATGGAGGGTAGAGAGAACTCATCCTTGGGGCTAGCCCTATTCAAATCTCTGAAATCCACATAAATCCTTATTTAGTTTTTGTCTTTCTTTCCCACCGGGACAATGGTAGAGAGCCAAAGAGAGTGCTGTATTGGTTTGATGAACCCTGCTGCAAATAAGCGTTGGACCTCTTCCTTGATCTTTAAGTCTAGCTCAGGCTTATACGTTCTTGTTACTTGTTTCACCGAAATGGCTGAAGGCATCACGTTCAACTTGTGGAAGCTGACCCCCTCATCCAGCCCTTCCATCTCTGTGTATGTCCGTGCAAAAACGTCTATGAACTACCGAATCAACTCAACCAAGGCCTCTCATTTCTCCTTACTGAGATCTTTTGATATGAAAATAGGCCTTGGATCCTGCCCTTCTTTCACCAGTTTCAACTGCTCCAACTCTTGTGCTTGTGGCTTCGGTTGATCCGCCATGTAATCTGGTTCTTCGACAACATCTTCCATGAACTCTTGTATATTGGAGTTTTCTATCACCATACATTGATCCTGTTGATCCACCAAAAAGCACTCATATATTGAGTCAGCCTCATTATCCGCTTCTTCGGCCACCCGTTCACATCATTATAATCAATATACCACTCTTTCTTCTTTAGTAACGACTTTCATGCACTGCCTACTGGTAGCTGTAATTACCTTCCTCTTCTTCTCTCTAAAAGCCTCAACCACTCTTTTTCCTAAAAATCGGCTCAGCACGCTTTGCCGTTGGACCCCATGCTCCATCGAATCCACTCTAGGCCTCATCCTGTCTTTGAGCTGCTTCGATATGTTTTCGGGCCGAGGGACCATCTGGTGAGCTTCTTCTGCCACCACTTCCTTGCTGCTTACAACCTCTTTATTCTTCTCATTCAAAGGCCCCATCCTTTCTCTGATCGAGGGGATCCATGCCCCCTCCATTCTTCTCGTTAGGACCCTGACGACCTCCTCTAGTTCTGTGTAAAAGGCTACGTCTACTAGGTGAGCTTCTTCAACAGTGAATGGTCTCTTCGTAGCTCAAATGTTCACCTCAGTCCCCTTGATATTCGCCTTGGCACATTGGTGATATGTCGAAGGGACTATCCCTTTGTTGTGCATCCACACCCTTCCTATCTGTAGGTGGTAGGAAGTTGCACTCTCTATTACGTGGAATTTGATGTGGAAACTCAAATTTCCCATCACAATCCCAACGTTTACATAGCCGATGGACTTGGAAGACTGGTTATCATAACCCAAAATCACCAAAGGCATGTGGACCAACCTTTCTTTCGGAATATTAGCTGCGTGGAAAGAGTTGATTGGCATGATATTGATGGAAGCTCCCCCATCCATAAGAGTTCTTGAAAAACTAACCCCATTGACGTTGGCGGTCATATACAATGGCCTGTTATGAGGGAACCTTACTACCCTATCTGCATCGCCGAAAGTTACTTTTGACAAAAATCTCTTTACCAACCTGGCCATGGGTCCTTTCTATCTCAGCGAAGGGACTGCGTTCTTCCTCGCAACGTCAAGGATTTCCTGGGTTATTTCCAATCTACTCTCCTTCGGTATCCCTACTTGGTTGAAGAACCAAGCAAAATTTTGGGATCTTGAAACTGCACAATATTCTATAGCTTGATCTACTTCCTCACCTTCAATGCTATGTACATCCTCTACATCTTTAGCACTCGCTTCATCATAAGCTAACACTACATTGGCCATTCTCTTAGTAAAATCTTCCAAAGCTTCTTCGAACTCCCCCTGCTTTATTGTTAACTCTCTTCCGTCTCTTTCTGCCTCCTCATCATAGGCCACTACTAGATTATCCCCATGTGCTAGGAGTGAGTTGTTGTTAACGTTCTACGGAGGGATTTGTAACATCCCTTCCTTCATATACTTATCGATGATTCTTCTTAACGTGAAACAACTCTTCACTGGATGTTGGATCTTTTGATGAATCTGACAGTATTTGGGATCCGCCCTAGTTACAGCGTCAGGTTCCCCAAAAGGGATGCCCTTTGGTTCATACACCGTCCCTCTTTGAACCATTGCATTGTAATAACTGACAGTCTCCTCTACTATATAAGGCAACGGTGGTGGGTCTTCCCTGTCTCTTCCAAACTTCCTCTTGTTATCCCTCTTAGGCACCTTGCCCCCATCTATTCCTTCGATATACCCCACTTGTGGGGGTTGAGACCTCCCCCCCCCCCCACGGGTTGTATCGGCTGCCTGAAGATCATGGGCACCACAACTGGATTTGGTTGTACCACTAGTGAGATATTCCTTGCAGTTTTTAAGAACGCCGCGAAATTTCCCTCTCGCGTCTCATTTATAAGATGGCAGATGTACTGAGGAAGCATCCCTTCCATGCAAATCTGTAGCAGTTTGGATTCTCTAGCCTCCTCCCTCACATCGAGGGACCTTTTCCTAAACCTTCGAACGTATGCCACTACGTCCTCCCCTGGCCGTTTCTTCTCTCTTCCCATTCCCAGTTGAGTCAAAGTAAACTCATCTTCCGCCAGAAAGAACTTCTGGACGAACAAAACGTGCATCTCCTCCCACGTGGAAACACTCTTGGGAGCTAAGAGGGAATACCAGGTATATTCTTTATCGATTAAGGATTTGGAATACTCCCTTAACTTGAGTTTCTTATTATTGCAATGTGCCCCCAAGTGTTTAACGAAGCATTTAATGTGCTCCTTCAAGTTTCCACCCTTTCCTGTGTATTTTTCAAAGATAGGAGGAATATACTCTTTTAGATAGGGCTCATCGTTGTATCCCTAAGGGTAAGGTGTTCGAAAGTCGTCATAGACCGAAGCTACCTCGCCCGCATATTGTGAGGAAGCTTGCATGAATTTCAACATCTCTTTCTACATCTCTTTCCTCATTTCCTCCATAGCTGATGCTATTGAGGGAATAGCCAGAGGGACCACAGGCTGAGTGCCCATTGCATCTAGAGAGATCATCACAGTTGGAGTCGTTGATACTCCTCAAGTTCCCACTGCTGGATTTTCAACAGAGGATATACTTGCTGGGACCGTTCCCGTTGCGCCTGCGCTTGGTGGGATCTTTGGGGCTGCCCCTAGTGTCATGAAAGAGTTGGATTAAAATCCTCCCAACATCGTTGAAGCTACGGGAGTTTGTAAAAACTCGTAAAATTTACTCATGAGGAGTTCCACTTGGGCTGGTCCCAACCCAGTACTTGTGGAAGCTTGTGTCACCCATGGAACTCCTGTCGCCGCCTATACTAGAGGTACCTCTATTCGAGGAGACACATCCCTTAAAGCCTCCAATTCTCTCGTCGTTTGTTCTTCATTGTGTCGAACGTCATCAAAGCTGATCCCTCGATCCCCGTTTTGACCCCAATAAACTTCCTTTCCTAAGAGGAAGCTCAATGAATATTCGAAAGGCTCCGAATCCCCTTTCCCATGGTCCACCCTGTGCATGAATCGGTATTACAATTTGGATGCATAGTCCATATACCCCCAAAGATTAATAAAGAGGCCACCAGGTTCTCCTAGGCTCTATTTTGACTTCTTTTAACTCTTCATCTTGAATGATACTGATTGAATCTTTAAAGGGATCATAATCTACTTTCCAATAGTCCACCCCATGTATGAATTAGCCTTACAGTATGAACAAATGACCGTTATACTCTAAAGGGTCACCAAGCTCTTTCGGGCCTAGTTTGACAAAGGTAAACTCTCATAACAAAATGAGACTAAATGAATCTTCGAAGAGCTATGAATACCCTTTCCAATGGTTTATCTCATGTCCAAATCGGCATTACGGTTTGGATGAAAGATCTGTTTTCCTTTAAGATTCTCTTGTACAAAAGACCGTCGGGCACTTTAGAGACCCATTTGACTCTAGTCAACTCTCAAACTCGGGAGAGGCCTAATGGATTCTTAAAGGGATCTGAATACCCTTTCCAATGATAAAAATTGGTGCACGATGCGAAAATACGAATTACTTTTTATGACCAGTTTTCCAAAAAATTAGTATGACAGTGCAGAATGGCAAACCCATTTCCATGCCCATTAACAGTGTGTATGGGGTTTCCTACTGATAATCCTGTCAAGGACAATGTTGATGTCACCCCCTTGACCCTATATAAAGGGAACATGATCTCACTTCAAGAGGCACCTCAGGGACATCCCTCTCAGTGATGTCAATAACATTCTCTCGAAGTCAGCGTTGTTTACATATTGAAACATCTCCCACATATTCCATTTCCATCTATTTATTACCCAATTTAGCAAACTCCATTACCCCTCCTCCTGCCACCTCCATCCACTTGTAAGAGCATCCCTTTAATAGTCAAAATCTATCCTAAAGATTTTGAAGAAGGTCTAAACCTATCACTCTCCCTTTAAATTCTCTTATTTTGCATTAGTTATTTAATTCTTACTTTAGCATTTCAGCTTTATTAGATCACACATATTAATATATAACTTTTTACTAGTATCACATACTATATTTTTTATAAAAAAAAATAAGAAAAAGAGGGTTTGCTTATAAATTCTAAACGGGGATTTCTCACTACACTTTCTCACTCTAAAGCACCCTTTTTCTAGACATATACATATAATAAACTCCTCGTTGAATTTATGGGTTAAATGCCACTCTCGTGTTGCATGTAAAATACGTGGACTTTGATGCCTTTTCAGGCTATGTAGGCATCTCGAGTAAAATCTGATATTCGAGTCCTCCTTTCCTATTGGTGTTCATATGTTATTTTCACATATTATATTTGTGATTCATGCTCATGTTTTGTCCAATTTATACCATCGTCTTTCTATAAACGATCGGTGACCTGGAAAATGCACACATTATATTTTTAATTACTATTTTAGGAACACTCCTACAGATCACCTCATTCTGCATTTCTCCACAACGCGAGTTGAGTAATTCCATTCTTCATTTATATATAAACGCGCACACACTTCACATAGTTATTAAGTAAGAGAATAATATATGCCCATGAGAGATCAAAAGGGGGTGATGGTTCCTAAAACCTTCCCATTCCATAACTTAGCCCCTGAATCCTTGAATTAATTGGTTTTCTAACAATCAGTATGTTTTTTTTGTCGTTCTCTAGAGGCGACAACATTTATTTTGCCTGTTGTGTGCAAAATAGGCAGGCGACTCTATTTCTATACATCCCCACATTTTTATGACGGTTGAAGCTCCTTGAGGAAGTGAATGAACCCCACCGACCAATTGTGCGCCTGCGCACGCTGACTCAGGGAAAATCGATTTGGCCACATCATCTGAACAAAATTTCATCCTCGAAATTAACTTCAAACTGTTCAGGGTATCGTTGTTTCATTCCGTCCCTAGTTTCCCTTATGGTCTCTTCATCTTCGTAATGTTTCCAATGTTCCTTGACTAATGGGATGGTTTTATTACGAAGGATTCGATCTTGAGAGTCTAATATCCTGAGAGGTTTTTCTTCAAAACCGTGATTGGGTTTCATGGATTTTTCTTCACATGTGATGATACGTTTTGGATTGGGTAGGCATTTTCATAATTGGGATAGATGAAATACATCATGTATTTTTTATAATTCAGTAAGTAGGTTTAAATGATAAGCTACTGGCCCAATTCATTCTGTGATTTCAAAAGGTACCACATATCTTGGTGCAAGTTTTCCCTATCTTCTGAATTGTGTGTTCCATCTTCTCGATGATAATTTTAAAAACACTTGATCTTTTACCTGAAACTTTAAACCTTTCCTTCGATGATCTGTAAAACTCTTTTGTCTATTTTGTGCTTCCTGTAATCTTTCCTTGATCATGCGTATCTTTTCAGTTGTTTCTTATATTATCCCGGGTCCAAAGATACTCTTTTCTTCGAATTCATTCCAACTAATGGAGAGTGACATGGTCTCCATGAAATTCTTCATAAGGAGTATTCTAGATGTTGTCTTGGTAATTATTTCTATAAAAGAATTGAATTAATGCCAAGTAATTACTCCCATTTCTAATCAAATCCAAAGCACATGCGCGTAACATATCCTTAAGCATATGAATTAATCTTTCGAATTACCCATACATTTGAGGATGAAAACTAGTGCTCAGATGTAACTTGGTACCCATGTCATGTTGTAATTTCTTGCATAAATGTCCCATAAATCGATCGCGATCAAATATTATGGATAAAGGTGCTCCATGAAGTCTGATTGTTGTTTGAAATGTACTGTTCACTATGTTTTTAGAAAGAATTCGTGTTTGAAACTTAGAGAAAATGTGTTGATTTCCTTAAAGTTCTATAATTACCAAAATTGAATTATAACCTTGTGAATTTATGGGTAAACTATTGACAAACTTCTTGGTGATATGATCCCATTTCCATGCTATAATGGGGAGGAGTTGTAGTAGTCTTCCAGGGTACTAATGTTGAATATTCACTTGTTGACATGTCAGATATTTTGCAACAAATGCCTTAGTATCTTATTTCAATCCTTCCCACTAATATTATCTTTTAACATCATGCTACATCTTTTTATTCCATGGATGTATGATAAATTTGGAATGATGTGCTTCTTGCAACACTTCTTCTTTTAATGCGGGGTTAGAACGTACGCATATTCGATCTTTATAGTGTAATCCGCTTCCTTGGTTAGAACTCAAAACTTACTTTTCTTTCCCATTTTCTATATCTTGATGTTAGGTTTTAAGGAAATTATCAGTGGATCGTTGTTCTATTATTCTCTACTAAAAAGTAGGGTATGATATAATACTTTGGAGAATCATGGGAATTTCTGTGTTTTCCCTTTGTAATTTATATTCTTATAGGGTAGTCATAACTTCGTATGAAAATGTCCTTATTAATATTCCACTTGTTTTGTGGCCTAACGCAATTATTACAATATTGCCCTTACTGGGTGATATTGTAAACGAAATTTATAATCCTAGAAAAATTTGATCCATCGTCGTCGCAGATTAAACTCTTTTGGGGTAAATATATACCTAAGACTCTTATGATCTATAAATATTTCAAACTCTTCCCCGTATAAGTAATATTTTTATATTTTTAATGTGATGACTATTGCAGCCAATTCTAAATCATGGACTAGATAGTTTCGTTCATGAATTTTTAATTGACTAGATCCATATTCTATTACCTTCCCTAGTTGCATGAGTACACATCCCAGTCATTTCATAGAGTCGTTCGTGTATACTCAATAATTAACAAACCTGGAAGGTATAACAAGCATATGTGTAGTATTTAGTCATTCTTTTAAGGTCTAAAATACTTGTGTGGATTCGTTCGTCCATTCGAATCGCACATCATTACAAGTCAATTTCATCAAAGGTAATGTGATTATTGAAAATACTTACACAAATCGTCTGTAATAACCTAATAATCCTAGGAAATTACTAATCTCCATAATAGTATTAAGTTGTGTCCACTCAATAGCTGCAACAGTTTTTGTTGGATTAAACATTATTCATAATTCAGTGATGACATCCTTTAAAAACTTTACTTCATTAGAAAAACACTTTTATGTTTCTTTGTGTACTCGTGATGGTTTTGCAAAGTTTTTAGTAAGGTTTGTAGAAGATGTTCATGATCTTTCTTAGTTTTTTAATATACCAAAATATCATGTATGGATATGATCAAAAATGGTTGAAATACTCAATGTTTAAAATCCATAAAAGTCGTGGGTGTGTTTGTTAACTCAAAGGGCATGATCAAAATTCAAAAATTTCCACAACAAGTTCTAAATGACGTCTTTGGTATATCTTCTTCCCTAACTCATAATTGATGATATTTAGATCTCAAATCAATTTTTGAGAATACCATTGTGCCTCGGAATTGATCAAATAGATCCCCTATCCTTGGTAATTATTATTTGTTTTTTTATTGTAACTTGTAATTTATAATAATCAATACACTAGCACAGGGTTACATATTTCTTCAATAACGAATAGTAATATTGCTCCCCAAGGGAATGTACTTAGCCGGATACATCCTTTTTCTAACAATTCGTCTAACTGGAGTCTAAGTTCTCATAATTCTAGTAGTGTCATTCTACAAGGGGATATAGACATGGGAAAACTATTAGGTAAAAGGTTGATTAGGAATTATATTTATCTCAGTGGGGGAATATCGGGTAATGCTTGTAGAAAAACTTCCTCATATCTATCCAAATTGAAAGAGAGTGAGAGGACATATTATACGTGTTTGATGAGTGGTGTCCTTGAAAATATAATAATTTAGTTTGAGGATTTTTAAAGATCACTTTCCTAATGTGATAATCATTATGAGCTAAATTAGCCAATAGTCCGTCCATTTCAATAATAAGATCAAATACTTTAATATCAAGACTACCAAATTCATGGTAATAACTCATGTCCCGAGCTCTACCTTATAGTTAATACAAATTTGATGAGCTATCACTGTGTCTCTAGTGGGAATACCTATCGATAGGGAATAATCTAAAGTAGAGGGAATTAATTGTGTTTTCTCCATAAAATTAGTACTGAAAAATGAGTTTGTAGATCTAGAATCAATTGATACATGTACCATAAGATTTTAAAAAGAAATTTTACCTTCAATGATATCATGATTATTTGATTTGGTTGCGATGGCAAAAGTTTGACCTTACACCTTATTACCTGGTGTTGATTTCCTTCCTTGCATAACTCTAATTGATCATGGATATGTAACCTTTTCTCTCAAAACTCGGAATTTTCCTTGAGGTCTCTGAAATTTTGGAATCCTACCTAGGTTTAGAAGAGGATTGGTTTGGCTTGAGATTAGGTTTACGAAATCTTAGGCATTAGGGCCTAATATGTCCGGGTTCATTGCATTCATGACAACGATCGTGGTTCCACTATTTTTGTGATGGATATGAATATGCATTTGACCATCTTTAGGTTTTTAAATAGGGACATCCATGACTTTAAGTATTTATCAGACCATTATTGAAGCTATTTCGGGGAACGGATGTTGTACTTCAAAAATTACTAGTGGATGCTGGATTGCATTCAATGAGGTTGGCTACCTTAATCATTTTCCCAAAGTTCAGAATTTATAATGGATTGAGAGAGGTTTTGATCTAGTCCTTAATCCTCATTTGAAATGCTTGCTTTTTTTAATGTTTGTATTTACATACTTCTAGGTGTATCTAGATAGTTCTGTAAAGCGTGCTTCATATTGAGCTATCATTATATGCTCCTGTTGTGATTCCTAAAAATCCATTGTCAATTAATCTCATGTTTATTCAAAGAAATACTTTGTAGAAAATATCTCTTAAAATTGTTCCCAAATCATCCATTATGTACTTTAGGTACATCCTATCGATTCCCAGCAGTGGTCCGCTTCTCCCACAAAAAGATATGTTTATAATCCTACCCTAAGTTCGAGGAGTATACCTACTCCATTTTGTAATTTTAGATTTTGTCTAAACCAATGTTCCACCTCATGAGCCCTTGTTTATCATGAAATAATTGGGATCATTGGCAAAGAAATTCCATAAAGGCGTTCATTCTACGAGCTTAAATAGCTAATCCTTCACCTATTGTATATTGTAGATTTCATTGAGCTTGGATTAATGCGGTGAGTTAATGTAAACATTGTATTAAGATTTCAGTAACCATGGAAGGAGTTAGTAAGGCATGCTCCTCTTGTGGTTACCTTCTTGCGAATGCATTTGAAGTGCGTGTTTTCACCATCTTATAGGATAAACAACTTAAGAAAATAAAGTAACAATAAGAATTATACATAAACAAAACTATAGATTATTTATGTTGCGATAGAGTACATCCTATCCTTAGAAGGTATAGAATTTAGTAACTAAGACCCACACACACATATAGTTACCGCATTAACTATTTTTACATAGCACACCACATCGTTCTATTGTACTATCTATTATTAGATATAGCATAACTCTCTATTTCCTATTAATTGCCTTATACTAGATGAAAGATATCACACCTTCTTTTGTGAGTTATTTATTTCCAATCTTATGGCTTATTTTCTTTTAAATTATAGTTTCATCCTATATGGGATACTACATGATCCATTTCTTCCCCTAAGTCCTAGTTCTTTCTCTGGATGAAGACGTAAAAGTACCTAGGTAAGGTATTTACGATCCATAATCATTCGAGAATACTGGAGGTGTAATGCGTAGTTCCTCCGCCGGAGCCAAATCTCAGACTAGGTAGATAGCTTTTAGTAGTAACTCCTGGTCTTCTAAAAATGTGCGATCTTATTTTGCTACCTGCTCTTCTCCCATTAGTTGTCACGTAAGTAGGTTATGATCTATGCTTGGGGTTGATATTGCCCATTCCCAATCTACTTCTTAGATATTCTTACATAGCTTTGTATAACCCTTGTCCCTGATGGTTTGATTAAATTATGCTTAGTTGATGCCGTTAGTATTGAGGTAGATGTTATCCCAAACATTCATGGCTACCAGACAGATTTTTAGTAGCGTAATATAGAAAAGAAGTTATGAACTTAAAATAACTATATACTTTAAAGTTTCGCATAGGACTAATAAACATGGCTCTCGCTCCGATACTAGCTTATCACATCCCAACCCTTCTGTATGCAATACAATAATTCCAATAATACTATAATAGTACATCATGTATGATAAATATTTTATTACAACCAATTAAATATTAATATATAGACAAAGGACTATATGAATTACAATCATAAGACTTCTATGGCAACGTAACAAAAATAAAGAAAAGGAAGAAAATAAAATAAAAATAAGTACATAAGGGTACTACATCAACTGTTAAGTAATGGTATGTATTATCATTGTGATTTTGGCGGCCTGGATAATGATTTTCCAATTGTACGTAACTGGGATACATGTGATGATGGACAAAATTTCTCGGGGTTGGGGGAATGTTGCCTTACTTACGCTCGGGGTCCTTTTGGAATTTTAAAAAAGAATAAGTAAAAAGTTTTTCCCAGTACATAATTCGAATTATATAAAAATATATCAAAATAACTTTTAAAGATTAGCAGAATCAAGTGATTATAAGAAGTTGAGAATAAAAATAACAATAATTCATCTAAAGTAGTATTCAATAAGTAGTATGATGATCTTATTATAAAATACATCGAGTTTAGGACAGTTAAGGTTGCAAATGGTTTCTAAAATAAGATAACCATAATTAATTGTTAAAGCGGCTTGGGGTCAATAACCATACAAATAACAAATCAAACCAAAAACTTTGGATATAAAGTAAGACTATTAAGCCAATGTATTAAAATTGGCATCCAAATGATAATCAAAAGTTAGGCACTCAATATCTTGAGTCCTATAAGCCAAATAATAATATCGTGGGTATAACGTTAGTTTATTTACTTGTTATAATGTATGCTATAAAAGAACAGGTTCAATGAAATCAGATTAAATTGAATTTATGTGCTCAAAAATCAACATAGGGTTTTTAAAATCGAATCAAGTGTGATGTATTCTAAACTACAAAAATGAGTTCATAAATGAGAAAAATATATTTGGGGCTATCGTATAAGGATATAACAATTGGCATAATCAAAATCGTTGCATGAAATAATAATGAATTAAAACCCCCTTCTTGGATATGGGATTTTAGGATTTTAATTCAAGCAATTGTGTTGGGGATGTCTAAAATTTAGAAAAGAACTAAGTAAGATTTGTATTTTAAAGTACTACATTGTATAAAAATGTATTGCTTATTAATAATGATGCTATCAAATTATGGTATGATCATTTATATAATATTGTAAATCTGGATGACAATGTATGATGGCAAAAGAGGTGACTTAGTTCATCTTCATATTCAGATGATGAGGCCATAGATGGCTACGAATTTTTACTGGTGCTCTTAAGAGAGCTTTAATATGGGATATCTTATGGGACATAGAAGTGAACTTAACTTAAAAGGTGTTCTTGTTTACCATGATTTGGGAGAGGATTTCCATCACACTGGGTTGTTTTTAGTTTTTGGGTATAGTAATTCTCCATGACGCTAGTAAAAGGATGGATTCGGGTGAACCAGATTGCGGTAAAGGGGGGGTATATGATGCTAGTCAGACGGGTGGACTAAAAGGTATGGAATTGGGCATTCGTAGCCACTGAGAAGCCATGTCAAATGATTGTACCAATTTGAAATTTGGAATAGATAAGAAAATTTTGGAAGTTGATCATTTTGATAGGGGTTTTAAGATAAAAAGAAATGAAAGTAAGAATATGAAAAAACTTCCCCCAACGTTGTTGTTATTAAGGTTTTACTTACATTATGCCTCACTTAGAGTGCAAAAGAGATGTTGGACAAGACCCAATTATGGGACCAAAAAGGGGTGCATAATTGCATGATGAGTTAAACATGGTTTTTAACTCACGAATAAGATCTTGTTTTGAAAATGCGTAATTTCTTGATTGCAAAAAATAAGGAGGTATTACAGCCCGAAGTTCGGCAGAGTTTTGCATTGAAACTAAAAAGCTAGATATCAGTATCATTATAATACCCTGTATTTTTGTAGTAAGTAATTAGTGGTTAAAATAAATATTGTGTCATGGTGCGTTGTATTTTTTATTAAAACTAATTGTTTGACATAAGTGGGTATAAAACAAAATATCATAACAAAAAAATGGACAGTCGATAGGAAATATATCTGAAAAATCTTTTGCAATAATTAAAACAAATCATGTATGCCATTGTAAGCACACTCGTAATAACTTAAACCCTGAAGCCTCAGCTATTTCTTTTTCCTTAATACTTCTCGAATTTCCTTCCCTTGGTTCTCACGTAGGGCTTGTTGTGGTTATGGGGCACACAGGAGCCTTTCCAAAGTGCTTCACTACTTCACAAGAATTCTCTAGACCTCTTAGAACCACCATGTGTTGGCCAAGAGGAGCTCGAAGAGACAGTTAGTCGAATGTCAAGCACTCTCCACCTGCCTTTTCAATCCTTTCCCTTGTAGTCTCTATGAGCCTCATAGCAGTAACCTTTAGTAAAGGGACTTCATGCACACGAACATCATAAGTAATAGACCCAACCACCATAACAATTTTGTCATACTTTTAGTTCATGAAAAGAATTAGACAGGAGAGAGAGATTGGAGGAGTGTTGATATTTCTCATAAAAATCCTCTTCAGTATAACCGCATATAACGTGCTCCCAGTCCTCCTCACAAATTTAGATAAATGTCATCAGATCTCAGAGCATTTCTTCTGGTCTTCTTGCTCTTTCCACCAGCTAAAAAATCAATACCCATTATTGATGATGATGGAATTGACCGCCACGTATGCTCAAAATCAAAAATATCAGTAGAGAGGGTGCCATGATGCGTTGTCATTTCCATGTGACATGTGGAATGTCACTTATTATAATTGTTATATGTTTATATGTTATTAATATATTTGATCGTATGTGGGTTGCATGAATTTACGCGTTTTGAGAAATTCGCATAATACACGATAATATATTAATTAAGTATTTTAAGTGACATAATATTATGGGTGACTATGGAATGATCAATGACTAATTTTTGAGAATTTTCTTGCTTGGATTAGTCCCTCAGTATCGGGTTCCATTGATTGTAAAGTAGTTTCTTATAATGTTAAGGCCCAAATAACTAATTGATAATTAAATTTTAACTTAATTAACCACGACCGACAATATAATGAGATAATTAATTTACTAGAATAAGTTTTATTTTGTGTTGACTTTTCAAATGATTATAAATTCTATTCTTGCCTTAAAATGGAAGAATTTAAGTCTATTGGGTTAGAATATGACTTGGGCTAGGTTTCGGGAAATTATGAGTACAATTTGGTCTCATTGGGTTAAGGATTATATTGAGCCTATGCTTAATTCTATGGGAAGCACTCTTATTTGGTTATTTAGAGAAACCAAATGGTGAATTCCAAAAGTTTCCTCATACTTGGTTACCCCAGTGAATAGGGTTGTTACTTTACATCTTGATTGTAGAGACGTAGCAGTTGAGATAGGTCGGCTTGGTTTTCGTCCACTTTTTTGACTTTATACATGTGGTCTTATGATTTCATTATGGTGCATTGATTTGTTGCTATGTATTACGTTTATATCGACTATCGGGGTAATCTTTTATGTTTGCTATTTTCGGGCAGGTTTTGTTTCTTATATTTATGCTTAGGCTCGGTAGAAGGTATAACGCATACTTGTCTATGTATAAATACGAGCACACAAGAAGGAATTATGATTTCTTAGAGATGTTACCTATAGTCAGAAAATATTCAATTGTATTTGAAGAGGTACCAAGTTACCACCTATACCAGAGATGAATTTTTGATTTAATTTTGGCGGTAGAATTAGGCCCATTACAAGGGCCATTTATTGGTTTTACTCTAATAAGATTGTGTGGGGGCATATTAAAAACCCAATCACTTATCCGACCAGTCCATCACACAAGATAGATTCCCCGGCCTAACTCCAAGATAATTATTATTTTATCCGTGCAGTTATGCCTAGATGTATGAGAATAGGCCCAAATCAGTTACCAATAATCTCGGGGAGATATTTAGGGACACTTAGTGCTATCTATCAAGCTGGTTGAGTTACCAATATAATGCAATCACTTATTCCTCGCTTTATAAATTGAATACCCTGGCCTGGGGAAAAGGGATGCAATCTCGAGTATTAAGAGACACTATAGTAAAACACTAACCTCTCTATGGACATAAGCAAGTTGCCGAACTATGTACATCATTATTGTGTGTGTGATTTTCACATTATGTTCTTTGTGATTATTTCATGGAATTCTATTGTGATAATTTTTGTACTCACAATAGGCGCCGTCTGTGGGAACTAATTTCTATTCCTATAAAAACCTTCGTAAATATAAAGCTCGTGATATCTCACCATAGCAGCAACATTTCTTAGGTTGGTGATGTGCAAGAAGACTGGGAAATAAGGAAACTTCATGACTGGAGTTTTAGTCCTCAGGCGGTTAACAATTGTAGCTGAGGGAGGAGCTCCAAGCACGACTGGGATATAACTGAACGTGGAAGATTAGAGCATGGTTGATCAGAGCGTGGACAACTAGAGATAAGCCAAAGGAGCAATGATCAAAAGAATGAGTACATTAGGATTCTGGTCCATAAAGATATGGACCAACATCCAACCCATCGTGGTGTCGAGCCCACCAAGGAGGTAGGAAGGAGAGCTCTCAATACCATATGAAATTCCCTTTTTCAAGGGAGATTGAAGAGGATGAGCCCCCAAAGAATTTTATCGTTCCCAAGTTCAAAATTTATGATGGAAAGACAGATCCCATAAACGACGTTTGGTAATTCGAACAAATGATGACCCTATTGTAATACTCCATATTTTTGAGGAATTTTATTTTAATTATGGAATTAGGAATAATTAATTTAAATGGAGAAAAAATTATTTATAATTAATTCGAATTTAAATTTAATAACTACTAGCGTGACGAGAGTAAGTGCTTATTGGTGATAATTATGTTTAATAGTACTTAGTTAGTAAAGTAATATATGATTATATAAATATTATTTGGTCGGGAGTGGAAAATACGGCAGTTTCAATACACTTAGTTGGAACGCGCATGTGAGTCGTGTCGGTATTACTTTATTGGGATAAAAAGATAATTTATTTTTAAGTAACTTGTATGACCATTTCGAGAGAGTCGATGAGTCCGAAAGGGTCGAGATAGTCAGAAAACTATACCCGAGTGTTTATTTGGATATCGGGGTGATTTAGGCCAAACCGACACCCCAGAGGGGTATTTTGGTCTTTTGAGATTTTTGGGAATTAAAATGGGCGAAAATAGAAAATTAAAAAGGAAGAGTACCTGTGTAATAGACTATCTGTCAGTTTCCAAACCAAAGCGAGAGATAGAGAGAACCAAAGAAGGAGAAGAAGAACTCCATAGGAGCCCTCGGATAAAGAGTCAAGCTCTCACACCAAAAATTACACCAACGCGTAGATCGTGAAGAGAGGATCACCCCTATACCAATTTCATCCAACCAATCAAAAGTTCACAAAAAGGCAAGTGTTTATCTTGCTGAATTTTTTAGAGCATATATGATTCATGTTAATTTAGTTGATGGAATAACCACGATATCATGAATTTGGGATTGAAATTCGGTATTAATCTTTAATTGGGAGTATAGGTTAGCATGTAGTTGAATAACCATGTTCGGGGTATGATAATTCTGGGTTTTATATGTTTATTTCACGAAATTAAGTCTGGAATTTAAATGGTTATTAATGGAGGTTATGTGAAATTAGGGCTTGTTGAAGATTTGTGAAATTAATCGAAATTCATGTTATAATTTTAGGGATTTGTTATTAAAAACGAATGGGAAAGTGTTCTAATAATAGGGGATATGGTTTAGAGTTGTTTAATGTGGATTAGAATGAGTTTGAAGTGATTTTTTTGTTAAATGAATTGGGAAAACGAAAAATTTTGGAAGACAAGGAAGCTCTCGAAATTCTCGTTCGAAGACCTTCCCTGGTCGTTCAAACAACCTCGTTCGAACGAGAATTCCAACGATATTACTAACGAGATTTTAGAGTTCATTTGAACGAGCACATTCGAACAAGAATCCCCAAGTTCTAATGAGATTTCAAAAACTCTAATTTTTGCCCAAACGAGTAAAAAATCATTCTAGGATCATTTAAGTGAGAGAATAGGACCTACGCAATTTTGGAGTAGCTTCATTTTTATAACTTATTTGTGAGGGAAATTGTCTAACTACTAAGGGAATGGGTTGGAGTGAGAGAACCTTAAAGAATATATACGATAGAGAGGTAAATCATACGGTTAAACTATTATGGGTATTAGAAACGGATATACTACATATGAATTCGGGGACTTGGGTTGCGTGAATACCTAATGAATATAATAAGTTATGTATATACTTATTAATTGAACTATTATGTGTACGACATACCTACGTTGCTTGTTATCAAGCGGAGTTTGCGGGTTGTGGACAATCATGCCTTGCGGAGCATCCGGGTGGGATCTTGATTTGTACCACTAGGGCATATAACCTAGGTACGGGCTATCTGTGAGAATAATAGTGATGATGGTCGTATGAGTGCGTAGGTATGTACGTAGCCTATCGTCTTGGAACTATGTTCGCCTCCAATATGTGTGTTTATTTTGATGGTTCGCGAGAGATTGAACCTATAGTCCTTTATGCAATGAGCGATGTACCAGGACATGATAGCAGAGTATTCATGCACTGCAGCTGTGTCTCGGGGTGCAATATTATATATATATATATATATATATATATATATATATATATATATATATATATATATATATATATATATATATATATATATAAAATAAAGTTTATGTATGTATGTATATACTTGTGATACTATCTACTGTGTTAATTAAGTAGACATGAATAATAATGAAATCGAAAAAAAATTAAGTTGGTGAACACTCTATTTATATTAAGTTGAAAAGGCGCTTATCCATATTAAAGAGGAATTAATTATAAGTATTAGGTATATTGCGAGGGAAATACATGGGAAAAATATTGCGCTATGATTAGAGGTTAGACGGGAAAGAACTAGTTAGCATGGGAATAAAAACTAGTAGGGTTTGATGGAATGTTAGGCATGCATATTAGATGAGAGGTGTGCATCTCAAGTGAGCACGATAATCTAACATGATTAATATATATGTTATAAACTCATTTTAAGCACTTGCTGTTTTTAAACTGTTTTCAACTCGGGCTCTGACCCATTTTCTGCAAATCTCTTTTCTTGTCAAATTATTTTAGGTGCCTGGCCACAAAAACACCAAGTATAGGAGTTTCATTCACTCGACGAGCTATAGCCGCTGTGGAAGTTACACGACCTTGGTAGTAAACGCCTCTATGTCTATCATTTCTTCCTTTTGAGTTATTTCATCAGTTAGGGCATGTTGCCCATTTTCTATTCATATATTCAGAGATTTTGGATTTAGTTATTTACTTCATTCAGTTTTTGTGTTTATTTTTGTTGGATTATTATATTTGGGACTTAGACTGGAAATGTTTTCTCCAGTTTCTTTTATTATTTCAACTATTTCCTATCATATGAGATTAATGTGAATAGTGAATGTTTAATTATTCGTAACCTAGTTTAATATTAACTAAAAGATAAAATTTTGACATCAACCTTTTTAAATATTAGGTGGTTAGTATTTAATAATAAAGCTTTCGACAGTGATGCATAATCCAAACTAACTAGATATTCTGATTTAATTTAATAGAGGACTGATCACCCGATATTTAATTAGGCGGGTTGTCATAGGTGGTATACAAGCATCAGGTTCTAGAAGTCCTTAGGATCTGTGCGGCTTATTATGCTTTCTGCATAGCTTTCTTTGATATAAATCCCTATATTTAAGACTGTTGTATTCACTAATTGTGCATTCTATGTCTTCAGCTAATTGAGAAATTTACTGTGGACTTATAAATCTTCTCTCTGATTTCAGATGCCTTCCAGACGTGTACAGCGAGCCAATAGGGATGCCCAGCCCGAGCCTCAGCTAGCTCCTGCCCAGGGCATGATGAATGCTACGAAAGTTGCCGTTATTATAGCCTAGGCGGTGAATTGAGCCTTAGTCGTGGTACAGAAGGCCCCACCACATGCCCCAGTAGTGGATCCCGCACCAGTTCACGCTTTCCCTTCATCATGGGAACGTGTCAGAGATGCCTTCCAAAAGGCATGACCTCTAGAGTTCGCAGGGAGTTATGATGTAGTAAAGTCGAGCCAATGGAAGAAGGATATACAGAGGCAACTGAGGATGTATGAGTGCAGGGAGGTACAAAAGTAGATTTTGGATACCTTTAAGTTGGTGGGGGCATCGCTACAGTGGTGGGAGTCCACTACCACTACGACGAAGAGAGACAACTTGACTATTCAAGAGTTTTGGGTGCGGTTTGACTGCAAGTACTTACCTTCCACCGTGCAGACCCAGATGAGGTGGAAGTTGTTGAACCTCAAACATAAAGGAAGGACAGTTACTGAGTATGAGGAAGAGTTTACTGATCTTCTGAATATAGTGACAGATGAGATACTGACGTAGGAAAAGAAGATCCAGAGGTTTATGGATGGATTGGCTTGGAGTATTCTCCTCCATCTGTTAGGAAATCTTTCATTGGTCACTTATTCTGATGTGGTTAATGTTTCCCTACTACATTTCTAGGACCACCACTTCCATCAATAGGGAAGAAAACGAGTAGGGGAGTCTAACCAGCAGGGCCGGACAGGAGGTAGTAATGCCAGTGGGGCACCCGCAGCTTAGGGATAGGTCCGTCAGGGTCAGTAGAATTCCCATCAGGGGGACCCTGCTAAGAGATTCCGTTCTGGAGACTTCAGACAGGGGCAGGGAGGCTTTAGGCAGGGCCAGCCTCATCAGCAGGGGCAACAACTTTTACAGCAGTGCCAAGGGAGGGGTGGTAACGACCATCGGGGACGAGGACAACAGGGGAAGAGGGGAGGACACTTTCCAGGGAGGTGCTTTACTTGTGGAAACACTGTCCACAAATGTCAAGATTATCCTCAGAGGCGTAGAGCCCCGCAGTAGCAGCAGTAGCAACAAGGAACTCATCAGGATCCCCAGCGACCGATATTTCTAGCCGCCCTCCCAGGACCACCCCAGGTACCATCTTTGCCAGCCATTCCAGCAGCCCCGGTACAGTAGGGACAGTTATAATATGGGCGTGTCTACAATGTCCATCAGGCCGCAGTTCATCAGGCCCCGACCACTGTCGAGTGTATGTTTTCTATTCAAGGGACTATGGGGAAGATATTATTTGACACGGGGGCTTCACATAGTTTCATTTCCACTAGTTTTGCACACACCACGGGGTTATTAGACACGATAGATATCACAGTTACTAGTGTAGACTCACCGATTGGCTATAGGTCTTTGATATTCTTTATATGTAAGGGAGTAGGCATAGAGATTGGGAGATTGATTTTACCGATCAATATGTTTGCCTTAGAGATGCACGAGTATGAATCTATTATCGGTATGGATTGGATAGTTACGTATAGGGCTATGATTTATTGCTATAGCCATAGTATTTTGTAGGAAATGTTTTTGGTGGCGATGTCTCATCCCGAGGGAGGTTCGTCGACCCATTTATATTATTTAAAGGAGGAGACCTCTAAGGGAGTGGTGATACCGATCTATTCTATTCCAGTTGTTCGTGAGTTCCCTGATGTATTTCAGAGCATACCGAGATTACCGCCCAGCAGGGAGATAGAGTTTGTGATAGATTTAATGGACACTCGATCGATAGCCCGTGAACCTTATCGTATGGCTCCGACAAAGATGATGGAGCCACGAGCTAAAATTGAGCAGTTATTGGGTCAGTGTTTCATCCGTAGGAGTACCTCACCCTGGGGTGCTCCTGTGCTTTTCATAAAGAAGAGAGATGGGTCGTTATGATTATGTGTTGATTACCGAGAGTTAAAGAAGGTTAGGATACGGAATAAATATTCGTTGCCCCGAATCGATGATCTATTCAACCAGTGGAGGGGAGCTTCCAATTTTTCAAAGATAGACTTGAGGTCGGGGTACCATAAATTACGTATTAGGGAGCAGGATGTCCCTAAGACTTCTTTTCTCATGAGGTATCGATCTTACGAGTTCAGGGTTATTCCATTTGGGCTACCCAACGCATCGTCCATCTTCATGGACTTAATGAACATGGTGTTCAGAGAGTTCTTAGATCAGTTTGTCATTATCTTCATTGATGACATTCTGATTTATTCCTGAACTGAGGAGGATTATGCCGAGAATCTGAGGATGGTTTTACAAACACTACGTGAACATAAGTTATATGTGAAATATGAGAAATGTGGGTTCTGATTGAGGGCGATTCAGTTCTTGGGGAACATCATTTCTACAGAAGGAATATCGGTAGATCCCGAGAAGGTGTCAGTGGTGAGGGAGCGAGGATATCCCACGACGTCGACTGAGATACGTAGTTTCTTGGGGATGGTAGGATACTATAGGTGGTTCATTCAGGGATTCTCAAAGATAGTGGGTCCGTTGATAAACTTAAATCACAATAGGGTACCATTTATATGGGATGATGCCTGTCAGTTGTCTTTTGAAGAGCTGAAGGACAAGATGAATTCAGCAACAGTTCTAGCACTACCCAGGCCGGGGTGGAATACCTAGTTTACACTGATGCGTCCTTACAAGGACTCGAGTGTGTGCTTTAATAGGACGATAAGGAGATTGCTTATGCATCCCGTAAGCTTAAGCCTCACGAGAGGAGTTACCCCACCCTTAACTTGGAGTTAGCAGAAATCGTGTTTGCATTGCGGATATGCAGAAATTATCTCTTGGGGGAGAAATTTTGCCTGTTCACGGATCACAAGTCATTACAGTATCTATTCATGCTGCGGGAGATGAATATGCATCAGAGGAGGTGGATGGAATTTGCGAAGGACTACCAGTTTGACATCCATTACCACCCGAGGAATGATAACGTGGTAGCAGACGCATTGAGCTGTAGGCTAACAAGTGAGGTGGTCGAGGTGTGGAAGGCGAAATGGAAAGAACTCGAGCATCAGGATGCAGTTGCCCACTCATTCATATCGATGATGACGATTACAGTAGAGATAGTTACCAGGGTGAAATAGGCTCAGGCAGTGGATTCCTTATGTCAGGATCAAATTAGCCAGCTTCTAGCCGAGGGAGCAGAGTCCTTCTTCGTGAGCTCGAATGGGGTTTTACGCTTTAATGGCAGACTAGTAGTTCCAGAGGGGGAGGAGTTACGGAATGAAGTTATGGAAGAGTTGCACGATTCACAATTTGGGGTACATCCCGGAGGGGATAAGATGTACCAGGATATGAGGCGACGGTATTGGTGGAGTAGCATGAAGAAAGGCATCCCCGAGTTTATGTCAAAATTTGCCACTTGTTATCTGGTGAAGACAAACCATTTGAGACCGGGAGGATTAGTACAGCCATTAGAAACCCCTATGTGCAAATGGGAGAGCATTTTCGTGGATTTCATCATAGGGCTGCCTACATCACAAAGGGGTCACGATTCCATATGGGTAATTATGGATCGATTAACCAAGGAATCTCATTTTCTGCCATTCCGGAGGGCTTATTATACTATGGGGCAGTATGCTCAGATATTCATTTTCGAGATCGTGAGACTCCATGGGGTTCCCCTTGATATTGTGTCCGACCGAGAAAAGATTTTTTTGTCCATAATTTGGAAGAGTTTCTAACAGGCCATGGGTACAAAATTACAATTGAGTTTGGCCTATCATCTACAAATGGACGGGCAGAATCAGATGTTGGAGGATATGTTGAGGATGTGTATCCTTGATTTTAGAGGGGTATGGGAGCAGTAGCTTCCAGTGGTGGAGTTTTCTTATAATAACTCCGACCAGTTTACTATTGGCATGGCTCTGTTTGAGGCGTTATATGGTAGATCTTGTCTTTCTCCAGCATGTTGGCTTGAGGTGGGGGACAACAAGATACTTGGGCCGGAGGTAATTCAGGAGACCTCGGCTAAGATTGAGGTTATACAGAACAGCATTCGGGTTGCTCAGGATAGGCAGAAAAGTTAGACCGATTTCAAGAGGTTCTTCAGGGAGTTCAGTGTGGTAGATCAGGTGTTGTTGCGAGTATCTTGTATGAAGGGGGTAATGTAGTTTGGGTAAAAAGGGAAGTTGGCACCGAGATATGTTGGGTCATTCCTTATTATTGAGCGGATTGGGCCAGTAGCTTACAATATTGGGTTACCGAAGCACCTGCATGGGATTTATGATGTGTTCCATATTTCTTCACTGAGAAGATATCTTCGGGATGACTTATCCCACACCCATATTTCCTTATAGGACATTGATCTACAGCCTAATAGTTCCTACGAGGAAGGGTCAGTTGTTATCTTAGACCGCAATGAGAGGAAACTAAGGTCAAAGATCGTGTCATTAGCACGAGTGCAATGACGGCATCATAATGTAGAGGAGTCTACCTGGGGGGGTGAGGATGACATGCGGGATAAATATCCAGAGTTATTCCTACCAGGTATACCTTTATTCTGTTATTTTTCAAATTTCAGGATGAAATTCCGTTATTAGGGAGGAAGTATGTAAAACCCCGTAATTTTGAGGAATTTTATTTCAATTATGGAATAAGGATTATTTAATTTAAATGGAGAAACATTTATTTATAATTAATTCGGATTTAAAATCAATAATTACTAGTGTGACGAGAGTTAGTGCTTATTGGTGAAAATTATTTTGAATATTACTTAGTGAGTAAAGTAATATATGATTATGAAAATATTATTATGGCGGGAGTGGAAAATACGGCAGTTGCAATACACTAAGTTGGTACGCGTATGTGAGTCGTGTCGGTATTAATTTATTGGGATAAAAAGATAATTTATTTTTACGTAACTCGTATGACCATTTCAAGTGTGCCGATGAGTCCGGAAGGGTCGAGATAGTAAGAAACCTCTACATGAGTGTTTTATTTGGATTTCGGGGAGATTGAGGCCAAACCGACAACCCAGAGGGGTATTTTGGTCTTTTGAGATTTTTGGGAATTAAAATGGACAAAAATAGAAAATTAAAAAGGAAGAGTACGTGGGTAATAGACTATCTGTCAGTTTCCAAACCTAAGTGAGACAAAGAGAACAAAAGAAGGAGAAGAACTCCATAGGAGCCCTGGGATAAAGACACAAGGTCTCACACTAAAAATAACACCAACGCGTAGATCATAAAGAGAGGATCACCCCTATACCAATTTTCATCCAGCGAATTAGAAGTTCACAAAATGGAAAATGTTTATCTTGCAAAATTTTTTAGAGCATATATGATTTATGTTAATTTAGTTGATGGAATAACCATGATATCATGAATTTGGGATTGAAATTGGGTATTAATCTTTAATTGGGAGTATAGGTTTGCATGTAGTTGAATAACCATATTCTGGGTATGATAATTTTTGGTTTTATATGTCTATTTCATGAAATTAAGTCTGGGATTTAAATGGTTGTTAATGGAGGTTATGTGAAATTTGGGCTTGTTGAAGATTTGTGAAATTAATCGAAATTCATGTTATAATTTTAGGGATTTGTTATTAAAAACGAATGGGAAAGTGTTCTAATAATAGGGGATATGGTTTAGAGTTGTTGAATGTGGATTAGAATGAGTTTGAAGTGATTTTTTTGTTAAATGAAGTGGGAAAACGAAAATTTTTGGAAGAAAAGGAAGCTCTTGGAATTCTCGTTCGAAGACCTTCCCAGGTCGTTCACACGAGAATTCCAACGAGATTACTAACGATATTTTAGAGTTCGTTCGAAAGAACTTGTTCGAACAAGAATCCCCAGGTTCTAATGAGATTTCAGAAACTCTAATTTTTTCCCAAACGAGTAAAAAATCCTTCTAGGATCAGTTAAATGAGAAAATAGGATCTACGCTATTCTGGAGTCACTTCATTTTTGTAACTTAGTAGTGAGGGAAATTGTGTAACTACTAAGGGAATGGGTTGGAGTGAGAGAACCTTAAAGAATATATACGATAGAGAGGTAAATCGTACGGTTAAAGTATTGTGGGTAGTATAAACGGATATACTACATATGAATTCGGGGACTTGGGTTGCGGGAATACCTAATGAATATAATAAGTTGTGTGTGCACTTATTGATTAAACTACTATGTGCACGGCATACCTACGTTGCTTTCTATCGAGTGGAGGTTGCGCGTTATGGACAATCATACCTTGAGGACCCTACGGGTCAGATCTTGATTTGTACCACTAGAGCATATAACCTAGGTACGGGCTATCTATGAGAATGATAGTGATGACTATCGTATGGGTGCGTAGGTATGTGTGTAGCCCATCAGCTTGGAATTATGTTAGCCTCCAATATGTGTGTTTGTTTTTATAGTTCGCAAGAGATTGAACCTGTAGTCCTTTATGCAATGAGCGATGCACCAGGACATGATAGTAGAGTATGCATGCACCGCAGCTATGTCTCGGATGTTGTATTATATATATATATATATATATATATAATAGAGTGTATGTATATATATACACTTGTGATACTATCTACTGTGTGAATTAAGTACACGTGAATAATAATGAAATCGAAAAAGAATTAAGTTGGTGAACACTTTATCTATATTATGTTAAAAAGGCGCTTATCCATATTAAAGAGGAATTAATTATAAGTATTAGGTATATTGCGACGGAAATACATGGGAATACTATTGGGCTATGATTAGAGGTTAGACGGGAAAGAACTAATTAGCATGGGAATCGAAACTAGTAGGGCTTGATGGAACATTAGTTGTGCACATTATATGAGAGGTGATCATCTCAAGTGAGCACGATAATCTAACATGATTAATATATGTGCTATAAAATCATTTTAAGCACTTGTTGATTTTAATCAGTTTTCAACTCAGGCTCTGACTCGTTTTCTGCAAATCTCTTTTCCTGTCAAATAATTTTAGGTGCCCAGCGAGAGGGACACCAAGCATAGGAGTTCTATTCACTCGACGAGCTGTAGCTACTATGGAAGTTACATGACCTTGGTAGTAGACGCCTCTATGTCTATCATTTCTTCCTTTTGAGTTATTTCATTAGTTAGGGCATATTGCCCCTTTTCTATTAAGATATTCAGAGATTTTGAATTTAGTTATTTACTTCATTGAATTGTTGGGCTTATTTCTGTTGGATTATTGTATTTAGGACTCAGACTGGAAATGTTTTCTCAAATTTCATTTATTATTGCACTTGTTTCCTATCATATGAGATGGATGTGAATGGTGAATGTTTAATTATTCGTAACCTAGTTTTATATTAATTAAAAGATAAAATTTTGACATCAACCTTTTTAAATATTAGGTGGTTAGTATTTATTAATAATGTTTTCGACAGTCATGCATAATCTGAACCAACTGGATATTCTGATTTAATATAATAAATGACTGATCACCCGATGTTTAATTAGGCAGGGTGTCACACCTATGGAGCCATAAGGATGCATCGATTTGTCCGATTTTCCCTTCTAGCCTGCATGACATAGCACAAAAGTGGTTTGAGAAGCTACCTCACAGTTCGATCAACAACTTCAAGGCCCTAGCAGAGGCTTCTATAACCTGCATTATAACCAACAGCTCCCATCCCAAACGGATGGATTCACTACTCACAATGAAGAAAAAGACAAAAGAGAGACTTTGTGATTAGGGCAAAAGGTATTGGTAAGTCTTCAACGAGGTCGAGGATTTCTCATATCAGGTTGTCATTGCATTCTTTAAAATTGGTTTACCGACCAACTCTTTGATGTACCAGTCCTTAACTAAGAATGAAGTCAACACTGTTGATGATCTTATGACTCGTATTGAGAAATATGCCAAGATGGAAGACATGGTTCACTCTAATGCAAGGGATAATGATCGAGAAAAGGCAACCAAAGGAGTAGTAAAGAGTGATACTCCAAATAAGAGGAATAAGAAAGGGGGCAAGAACGTCTCCAAAAATGGGAATATGGTTATTCTTTCTAAGGCATTCCAAGTTATTAACACAATCTTCATGGAGCCTATTTACAAGATCTTGAGCAAGATCAAAGACTAACCATTCATCAGGTGGCCCACGAAGATGAGTGTAGACCTAACGAAAATAAATAATGAGCTGAGATGCAAATTCCATAAGGAGAGCTGCCACAAGACTAAAAATTACAAGGCTCTAAAGTCACACTTGGAGGAGCTGGTCCAAGTTGATCACCTCAATGACTAAATAAATAAGAAAGAAGATAAGATCGGAGCCAATGGCGACTAGAAGCTAGACAATGTCCTTGACAATGACACGGTACATGAGTTTGCAGTAATCCATGGGCCATCGAACCTTAAGTAAATCCAAGGGAATGTCGTTAAGATGTATCTGAGGAAGGATATTATTGTCATAGAGGAGTTTTAGATTGAACTTGATAAATCCCACGCTGGTAAGCACCAACGACTAGAGGACGTCGACTATACCAAGCATATTATTTTCACCGAGGAAGATTTGGTTAGAGTGATAACCCCACATCATGAAGCACTGGTGATTATCATCATAATTTCCAATTGAGATGTTGACAAGATGCTCGTAGATCAAGGGAGTTCGTAAAAAGTGATTTACCTGGATTTGTTCCATAAGTTGAAGTTAAATCTCACCTACCTTAAGGAAGCCACAGTTCCGTTGGTCAGCTTCATGGGGAAAATACAATGCTGCTAGGAAAGATAGTCCTGCCAATCAGAGTAGGAAACCTTTCAAAGAAAATTGAGTTCTTAGTAGTGGAAATAGAGTCCCCATATCATGCCATCTTGGGCAGAGGCTAGATGGATGCCATGAGGATTGTACTATCAACCTACCACTAAAAGCTGAAGTGTATCACTAACCGGGGCGTGGACAAAATTCACGGTGACCAGGCCACTGCCAGGAAGTGCTTCATTGCGGACATTTGCTCCAAGAAAAAAATAACGAGCTAAAGAATGCTCAGGAGGGGGCTATACCCTCTAAATATCAATTACGGTACAACCAACCAGGGGTGGAAGAGATTAGGGTACAACCCACTGACAGGGTTATTGATAGCCTCGAAGAGGTTGGGGTCGATGATAACTTTCAAAAGAAAGAAAAATTATCAGAGACACACTTGTTGATCAAGATAAGAAAGAACCTATTGCCTTTCTTAACATGAATCTGGACATTTTTTCTTAGGAACCATATGAGTTTCCAGGGATAAATCCCAATGTATCCTACCATCGCCTGTACTTCGATCTGACCTTCAAGCTGATCACTCAAAAGGCAAAAAAAAAATCCCCCAATAAGGCTGAAGTTGTGGAGAAGGAAGTAGGGAAGCTACTGGATGTTGGATCCATTAGGGAAGTTTAGTTCCCCAAATGGTTGTCCAACCCAGTAGTGTTACGCAAGAGCAACGGTAGTTGGAGGGTCCATATGGATTTCACAGATCTTAATAGAGAATATGCCAAAGATAGCTTCCTGCTTCATAAAATAGATCAATTGGTTGATGCTACCAAAGCACATGAAAGAATGAGTTTTCGGGACGCCTACTCTGGCAACCATCAGAGTATGTTATTCGAACCCAACAAGGATAAAATGTCCTTCGTAACCCCATTGGGTTATACTGCTACCAAGTCATATCGTTTAGCTTAAAGAACGCAGGGTCAACATATCAACTGTTGGTAACCAAGATGTTCAAGAGAAAAATAGGAGACACGGTGGAGGTCTACATCGATGATATGCTAGTCAAGAGCAAGAAAAAGGGAGACCACCTCACAGACTTGGCCAGAATCATTGGAATCCTCAGGAAATATCGGATGAAACTTAATGTAAGTAAATATTCATTTAGTGTCCAGTCATAAAAAGTTCTTGGGCTATGTAGTCAGTAAAAGAGGAACTGAGGTCAATCCAGATCAAATCAAATCTATCACCAAGGTCCAACCTCCTTAGATGTTGTGGGATGTTCAAAAGCTCACAGGTATGCTCGCGAATGCTGTCGACCATTATTTTAGATCCTGAAGAAGGATAGGGGTCTCATATAGAATGATGACTATTCAAGAGCTTTGGAGCAGATCAAATCCTACCTTAGCAAACCACCCCTGCTAGTGATTCCAAAGGATAGAGATCCATTATATCTTTACCTTGCAATATCGAACCACGCTATGAGTTTGACTCTGGTGTGTGAGAAAGAGAGTGGATAGGACCCGATTTATTATGCTAGTAAAACACTTTTGGACGCAAAGCAACAGTACCTACCCCTAGAAAAGCTCTTATATGCACTAGTGGCCGCCTTAAGGAAGATAAAATATTACTTTGAATACCACTCAATAAAAATAATCACTTCCTACCCCCTCAAAGCTATTCTTCACAAATCCTACTACTCTGGATGAATTTCGAAACGGCTATTGGAGCTTGGGAGATTCGATAGCCACTTTCAACTAAGAATAGTGATAAAGGGACAAGTCCTAGAAGATTTCATCGCTGAATTCATAGGGGACCAGCCAATTGACCAATAGGGAACGGAGCATGAAAAAACTTATTTACAAGATTCATAACAAAAAGTTATAAGTTGAGTACACTCTGAAATAAACTCATTGAACAAAAATCTTTTCAAAATAAACACTAGTTGTGTTAAAACATTTTTCTGAATATGATCCCTAGATCCGTTAGTTTGATTACCATAGGTTTTTAAAACTAAAAACGTTCAATTTAAGTCTTAAGTTCGATAAAGTTCGCCAAAGTAACTAAGAATATTCAAACAAATTATACACGTGATTTTTAACATGGTAAAACTCTAAAATAAAGGAAACATCCACGGCCCCCTCTATGGAGCAAAAACCAAAATCCACTTGAATCACAATCAGGTTACAACACCTAAGCCTGCAACTACGAAACAAAATACAAGATCTGAAAATTTACCTACACGAGTTACTCCACTCTGAAAGGTAGTTTGTCATGATTTGTTCTTCTCTACGCAGCTTCCTTATTTTGTCCTTGAATCCCGGATTCTAGCACCTCCACAAATAAAATATCTCACCAAGAACCACAAATACCAAGTGTTCATGTGAGAGTGAGAGTGTTTGTGAATTAAACTAAATGCATAAATGATTCTCACCCACTCAATCAATAATACAAGCAATATCCTACGAATTACAAGCAACTTCTATATGCAATGCAAGTAATTTCAAATGTGCTTTGAATCAATATGACTTCAATAATTTTTCAGATCTATCACAAAAAAATATCTCAAGTTTTTGTTTCAAACCAAAATTATTTATATTCAAACTAATTTCACGAAATGTGAAAAAAAAATTGAAACAAAAACTATTTCAGATTTGAGAATATACACAAAAATTGAGAAGTCAAATTTCTCAAAATAAATTTGATATTACTATCTTAGATCAATCAGCAACAACAACAACAACAACAACAACAACAACAAAATAAAATGGTCCAAGAAAGAAATAAAGAACCCTAGAAAAATCATACACGTGAACTTAATGGGTTCTTAGGGAGAAAATATTATTTGAAGAGGTCTTCAAATAAATCCAATTAGCAATATCCCAACACCAATAATCCAACAAATACCTAACTCAAATAAACCATCAACATATTAACACTCAAAGAAATGGGTTTACTGTTTCTAGAAAAAAATAGAAGATGTGGTGTATATGGGTTTTGAAAATGGGTTTCTTTCTCATGGTTTCGATATGTCCGGTTTTTCGGTCGTCTAAGGCCTCGGTCACTCTCTCTCTTCTTTTCGTTATAGCAGGTGCCGGCGATCAGTAGATCTGACCTGTTTTGGGTTTTTCGGCGTCAACAGCAGCGGCTCTATTTTTTTAAGGTTTTGGCTAGCGTCGACGAAGAACCATAAACAGGGTCTGACCAGTTTCGATTTTTCGTTGCATTTTTCCGACAGTAGAGCTAATCGCTCTCTTTCTCTCTCTCTCGGTTTCCGACGGCAGTGATCCTCTCTCTTTTATGTTTTCCGTCAGCACCCTCTTCTCTCGCTATCGGTTCTTGTCTCTCTGAAGAATGGAGAAAAAGCAAGTAACTCTCTCACCCTTATTTTCTAAATCGGCCACCTCTCTTTCTTAACCCTCTCTTATCTCTTATATTCTCTCTTGTTTACCAAAGAAAAGAAACCCTAAAATATGTTTTTATATGAGGGACAAAAGGATTGGTTACAAATGAGGGGTTTAGATATAATCTTCAAGATCTAAAGGTGTAGAAAGGAAGTGGAATAACTAATGTGATTGGCTAAATGGTATTCACTAGGATTGAGGCTCTACTAATATGGTACATTGATAACCACTCAATCTAGGGTCACAAATGAGTCTAACCACCAAGACACTAAACAAACACAAATAGCCTTATTAAAATATAACACATATGTGTTTTTTAAAGTCTTGGAAAAATTAAATTTTCTACTCAAAAAAAAATATTAACCAATTAAAATTTGAACCAATCAAATTATTTATTCATAAAAAATAATTCTTATGTTATCTTTTTCCCAAAAAAAAATATTTGAAGCAACAAAACCTCCATTAAAAAATATGCACACATAATAAACATGTATATGCAGTGTATGTGTCCTAATTGTGGTTCAATAGTTGTACTTACCTCTTTGTGTCGCATTGGAGTTCTTGGACTGGGATTCCTTGGAGCTTGATGCCTTTTTGAGATAGAGTAACTCGAAAAAATCTAATCCTATTTTGTCTCGATATCCAAACTAGTTGGAACTCCTATATGTCACAGACTCATGTAAGTCAACCATATAGTGTGTTCGTAGTCTCCCCCTTTGGATGTTGGAGACAAAATACCCTTGAGTATCCTGAACTCGTGGGTAAAAATGAAAATCCTAGATTTCCTATACAAAAATCTCTATCTACCCATTCCCATCCTAGAACCAAAAATAAGATAAGAAAATACATTATTCAACTACAATACAAACCAATACCCTAATAAATAGGACAATCTATATAATCGAGTCTGAAAAAATGCCTGAAAAAGATTAAACACTCAATGACATATTAGTTGAGTTGGTACCAAAAAAAATATAGAATGTAGCACAGGTACTCAAGTCCTTCTCCCTCAATTTTGCTCAAATATATAACGGGGTAAAAAGTATAAATCAGGAGAATATGATATAATATGTCAACACAAGCAACAACATATACTAGGGTCTCCTACATTAAACAGATATTAGGAGGAGTCTTTTTTCATTTGATAAACATCCATGCCCTAATTGCTCATAAACCAATTATAAGCATGCAACTACCGAGTATATGAATGATGTGTTGAATTAAATGATAACTATCATACCAATGGCATTACGAAGATACTCATATCGAATATCATTAACAGATTTGAAATTCTTCCTAAAGTATACCTGGTCAATGACACGACAAGTCGTTTTAATAGCTTTGGCCCAAAAATACTTGGGTATAATTTTCGCATGTAGCATAACCCTAGCCATCTCTTGTAAAGTTCCATCTTTCATTTCAGTAATGCTGTTATGCTGAGGTGTCTTAAGTGCACTAAATTCATGTTTATAGCCATTGACTGTACAATGTTTTACAACACCCGAATCTTTGAATTCTCCACCTCTGTGACTTCTGATGTGACATACATGGGTAGCCTTCTCATTCTCTATTTTTAAAAGTATTCTTAAGAACTCATCGAAGGTTTCAGATTTTTTTTCATGAATGCGACCCAAGTATATCGTGTGTAATCATCCACAATAATAAGTATGTAACTGTTACCACAGAAGCTGACAGTTCGAGAGGGACCTATAAGGTCCATGTGGATTAATTCCAAAGGTTTTATAGTTAAAACATCTTTAACTTTCTTATGAGAAGGTTTACATATTTCCCTTTCTGACAAGGACCAGAGACAAGATAAAAAGAATTTTTTATTTTAGGGATTCCTCTAACAATTTCTTGGGAACTTTTCTTACGAAGATTATCAAAATTTGTATGTCCCAATCTATTACAAGATTCAGACCTAGGAAGGATTGTGTAGCAGTTATCCTTATTTCTGTTTCCTGTTAAAATACAATTTCCCTTTTCATTAAAAATTTTGCAATCAGTTTTACAAAAGGAGACAGTATGATTGGAATCACAAAATTGAGATATACTAAGTAGGTTAGCCTTGAGACCTTTAACTAGGAGGATATCATTTATCTCGGGGGGACCTTACTCACACAATGTTCCCTTACATATGATCTTAGATGAAACTTCATCACCAAGCATAACACTACCTCCAAGGAAGTTTGTTTTGTTTGTTAATTTAGTTTCATCTCCGTTCATATGTTTAGAACATCCGGAGACAAGATAGCATCCAGACGAAGTGCTTGGTGCCTTAATAGCAAATATGATAATGTTGCACTTGAGCTGGGGTAAAAAGTCATCTTTTCTAAATCCAAATAGTCCTAGTTTTAACAGTTTGATTGGCCTTTGATTTAGAAAAGTTTTGATGGGTCTTTCTAAATGATTTCTTCTTAGTTTTAGGTCCTCCCTTATTTTTATAGTTAAAGTTATGACTGGTCTATCTTGGGAGAACATAAGTATTCCTACTTTTTCTAGAATAGTTAAAGTTTGAGTAAGTGGGTGTATACACTCTTTTTTGAAAACAATCGGCAATGGAGTGGCCATAGACATCACAGTATAAACAATATTGATGTGTTGAGGACTTGACTATACTACTAAAGTCTTTGAAGATTTCTTTATCCCTAATAGGAATGGTCGTTCAAGTGTCATTGGCTTTGGGTTTCTGATAATGATTTCTAACAGGTGGACAAAGATACTTAGCTGGACCATTGAATGTGGGCTTTTGAGAATAATCATATTGCTTTGCCTTAGAGACATCTTTAAACCAATTTTCTTTCTGAGTGATTTGAGGATTCTGGCCTTGTTTTACAAAAACAACATTTTCGGGAGAAACATTTTTGTTGTATAAACTTTTTCTCCAAATTCAAAACCAGATTTATCGTCTGAATCAAACTTTCTTCCTACAATAATTTCTTCATAGGGCTTAGCATGAGTTTCAAAATGTAAGCATTTTTTAAACATGTTTGAAACTTTTTGCTTAGATTCTTCAAATTCAACCAAAGTAGACTTGTATTTTTGTTCCAAATATTATTTTTCTCATAAAGATCTCCTATTTTTGCAAAAAAAATCTTCAATTTCTGTCTCATGGGCAACACATTGTGCTGTAAATTCTTTAGTGTTCTTAATAATATTCTGGTTAAGTAAATCAATATGCTCATTCAGTAGCTTAACCATTTTATCAAGACGGGTACTTTTCCTAAGCATTTTCGTGTATAACTTATGAAAATCCGAAAGACCATCGTCGGACTCGCCAAGTGTATCGTGTGAAGTGTCTCCTATATCGCTCATTTCATATGTGTAATTCACACACACTTTAGGTTTAACGACAATGCTTTCAGTTTGGCACACCCTTAACCTATCACTAACAATGTTGTTTTCATCATCAACAGTCACAACATTATCAACAACAGATGCAACAATAGGAACAATAGAATCATGAGTAGACACACATTTATCATCATCATGGTATATGATCCTAGTATAGAATGACATATAGGACTCATAATTATGGGTTGACTCAATTTCATCTTCATCAGAATCACTAGAGTCGTCCCATGTCTTACACGAATTAGCCCTAGTATTGTTGGTAGGCTTATTTGGGCATTTATTAGAAACATGTCCCATTTGCCACATCCATAACATTTTACATTTTTCATGTCTATCTTAGGTGTGCTATTGTCATAGGTCCTTTTGTTATCATGTCTTTCATGAGGTCTATGATTTTGAATGCCCTGTTTATAGGCTAATGCATTTTCGAATTTGATAATCTCTTTTAAATGCTTGCTCATAAGAGCTATTTGATTGTCAAGGTGATCCAAATCATAGTCATCATTCAAGTCAAGGTCAAAGTTTAAGGGGCTGACTTTAGGTGAAGTCAATTGCACAACATTAGATCCAGTGAGTTTCGTGTTTCAGGCAGTCAATTATTTTTTAAACTCTAACTCCATCTCAACAGTCCTTGATTTGCTAATTAGCAATTCAGGAGTCAGGCTTGGCGCATTTATTTATTCTAAGGCATATCTCTTATTGTCAAACTTAGGAGGTAATGACATAAGAATCTTTTGAACGATTTCTTTTCTGCTATAGGTTATACCATTTGGATGTAATTTTGTAAAAATGTCGGTTAACCTAATATAGAAATCATCAAAGGATTCATTTTCATCCATAATCAGTGTATTGTATTATTGGACAAGCAATTGTATTTTTCCGACCTTAACTAACTCGTTCATCACCCTCATGTGCATTGACTAGAGTGTCCCAATCCTCCTTAGAAGTAGAGAAAATAGATATTCTTTTACACTCATGCTCGTTAATAGACATAAAGATAGAATTCTTGCCCTTATTATTATCGAGAGACTTCTTTTTCTCTACCGTAGTAAATTCGCTACGAAGTTTCTTAACCATTGTGAGATCATTATCAGACAAAGACTTAGTTGGATGTTCATAACCATTTTAAATCATATCCTAAACATCATCACCAAGAGTTCCTTGAATGAAAGAAACCATTCGTACTTTTTAATAGGAAAAGTTGTTTCCATCAAAGAGTGGTAGTCGGGAAAGGTTACATAACTTCTCAAATATTTCATCCATATTCAGAAATTGATTTCGAAAACAATTTCTGGAGTTTCAGGATCAAAATATCTTTTAATAATCCCTCTCTGATACCATTTGAAAAAACTTGTTTACAAGATTAATAACAAAAAGTTATAAGTTGAGTAAACTCTTAAATAACTCATTGAGCAAAATTCTTTTCAAAATAAACACTAGATGTGTTAAAACGTTTTTCTGAATATGATCTCTAGATTCTTTAGTTTGATTACCTTAGGTTTTTTAAACTAAAAACGTTCAACTTAAGTCTTAAGTTCGATAAAGTTCACCAAAGTAATTAAGAATATTCACGAAAATTAGACACGTGATTTTTAACATGGTAAAACCCTAACATAAGGGAAACATCTACGGCCCCCTCTATGGAGAAAAAAGAAAAATCCACTAGAATCACAATTAAGTTACAACACCTAAGCATGCAACTATGAACCAAAATACAAGATCAGAAAATTTACCTACACGAATTACTCCACTCTCAAAGGCAGTGTATCTTGATGTGTTCTTCTCCACACAGCTTCCTTATTTTGTCCTTGAATCCCGAATTCGAGCACCTCCACAAACAAAATATCTCACCAAGAACCACAAATACCAAGTGTTCGTGTAAGAGTGATAGTGTTTGTGAATTAAACTAAATCAATAAATGCTTCTCACCCTCTCAATCAATAATACAAGAAATATCCTATGAATTACAAGCAACTTCTATATGCAATGCAAGTAATTTCAAATGTGCTTTGAATCAGTATGACTTCAACAATTTTTTAGATCTGTCACAAAAAAATATCTCAAGTTTTTGTTTCAAACCAAAATTATTTATATTCAAACTAATTTCACAAAATGTGAAATAAAATTTTGAGACAAAATATTTCAGATCTGAGAATATACACAAAAATTTAGAAGACGAATTTCTCAAAATAAATTTGAGACTACTATCTTGGATCAATCAATAACAACAATAACAAAATAAAATGATCCAAGAAAGAAATAAAGAACCCTAGAATAATCTTACAAGTGAACTAAATGGGTTCTTAGGGAGAATATATTATTTGAAGAGGTCTTCAAATAAATCCAATCAGCAATATCCTAACACTAATAATCTAACAAATACCCAACTCAAATAAACCCTCAACATATTAACACTCAAAGAAATGGGTTTACTATTTATAGACCAACAATAGAAGATGTGGTGTATATGGGTTTTGAAAATCGGTTTCTTTCTCACGGTTCCGATCAGTCTGGTTTTTCGGTCGTCTAAGGCTTCAGTCACTCTCTTTCTTCTTTTCGTTACAGTAGGTGCCAACGATCAGTAGATCTGACCTGTTTTGGTTTTTTCGGCGTCAACAGCAGCGGCTCTATTTTCTTAAGGTTTTGGCCGACATCGACGAAGAACCATAAACAGGGTCTGACCAGTTTCGGTTTTTCGTTGCATTTTTTCGACAGTGGAGCTAATCGCTCTCTTTCTTGATCTCTCAGTTTCCGACGGCAATGATCCTCTCTCTTTTATGTTTTTCGTCGGCACCCTCTTCTCTCTCTATCGGTTCTTGTCTCTCTAAAAAATGGAGAAGAAGGAAGTAACTCTCTGCCCCTTATTTTCTAAACCGTCCACCTCTCTTTTTAACCCTCTCTTATCTCTTATATTCTCTCTTGTCTACCAAAGAAAAGAAACCCTAAAATATGTTTTTATATGAGGGACAAAAGGGTTGGTTACAAATGAGGGGTTTAAATATAATCTTCAAGATCTAAAGGTGTAGAAAGGAAGTGGAATAACTAATGTGATTGGCTAAAAGGTATTCACTAGGATTGAGGCTCTACTAATATGGTACATTGATAACCACTCAATCTAGGGTCACAAATGAGTCTAACCACCAAGACACTAAACAAACACAAATAGCCTTATTAAAATATAACACATAAGTGTTTTTTAAAGTATTGGAAAAATTAAATTTTCGACTAAAAAAATATTAACCAATTAAAAATTGAACCAATCAAATTATTTTTTCATAAAAAATAATTCTTATGTTATCTTTTTCCCAAAAAAAATATTTGAAGCAATAAAACCACCATAAAAGAATATGCACACATAATAAACATGTATATGAAGTGTATGTATCCTAATTGTGGTTCAAGAGTTGTACTTACCTTTTTGTGTCTCGTTGGAGTTCTTGGACTGGGATTCCTTGGAGCTTGATGCCTTTTTTATATAGGTTAACTCGAAAAAATCTAATCCTATTTTTTCTCGATATCCAAACTAGTTGGAACTCCTATATGGCACAGACTCAAGTAAGTCAACCATATAGTGTGTTCTCAGAGTAGTCAACAAATGAGGAAACAAAGTTTAGGGACTGGACCCTATACGTAAATGGATCCTTCAATTCTAAGGAGGGAGGAGTAGGAATTAACCTTATCACTCTAAGAGATGCTATCATCAAGCAAGGAATCAAAGTGATATTTGAGGCCTCCAATAATGAAGTTAAATACGAAGCATTAATCTCTGTTTTGCACAAGGTCCAATTGCTATGGGCAAAGAGCCTTCACGTATTCAGTTATTACAAATTGATCTCCAAGAAAGTAAGTGGGGACTTCAACAGAACAGATAAAAGAATGGTAGCCTACCTTATCGTGGTAAGAGTACTTATGGAAGGATTTGAGAAGGAGGGCATACAATAGTTCCCCTGGGGCAAAACTGTCATGCGAATGCCTTAGCATCCCTGAGCTCAGGAGTTGACTCTAATCTAAGGAAAACCATTTAGATATAGTTCCTCACGCATCCATCATTGACCATACAGTCGTGGTTGAGCAACTCCTCCTTACAAAGAAGATGAACTCAGAAAAAGTAAATAGAGGAATAGCAAGTAAAGAATTCAGTAAGAGATAGTGTCAGAAACCTATATATCCCTACCCAAAGGTAGGGATCCGAGGTCCCCTGTACCTTATGCCCTCAGGTTGGGGAGAAAATTTCGAATTCCTAGTAATAAAATCTTGGCCCCTATATTCCTGATGGAAATGGGACAGGTTCACAACCAAGAACCTATCAGCACGTCTCGTCTTCAAGTATAGGATAGCCTCATTGGTATATGACAAGACAGAACAATAGCAGATTTCATTTACTTTATGGAACCCATTTATGATTTTCCAAACATTTGGGGAACATGAGCAGATACAACATCAAAAAAATTGAAGAACCTCAAAAAAAAGGTTGGTGGAAATGTCAAACCCCCTTGTGTCATATGGACAATATGAATACAAAGTCCACCTTCTAAAGAACGAACATCTTTATGGATGGTATCACATTCAATCTCTACCTAATCAGGAATACTCTAACATTACCTAAATTCTGCTAGCGTTTTACCAACTAACAAAGCCATGGAAAAGAAAAATAGTTTAAACAATAGGAGAAAGCCAGAAAAACTTTCATGTGAGAATGACTAAAAAAATCTTTGGATTTGAAGAAAAAATCAAAATGAGAAGCTTCGAGATGAAGTACACACCCAAAATGCCCAAAAACGGTGAATTAACGGTTGATTAGCATACAAACAAAGTTTGAAATGTCTCAAATTATGAGTTACTATTTCCTGACAAGATCTCAAAATTTAATTTTCCTCCTTAGGACAAGCATACCCTCATTGATGCTCTTTAATTACAAACATTCCATGTCGGTTTTTACACTATTCCAAGCCTTGAGCCTTGGACATATTTAGAATTTATTAGCCCAACTTATCAGTCCAAATATTTTAGGGGCAATTATGGGGGCATATTAAAAGCCCAAACACTTAGCCAACCAGTCCATCACATAAGACAAACTGTCAGGCCCAACTCTAAGATAATTATTATTTTATCCGTGCATTTGACATATGCTTAAATGCATGGAGATAGGAATGAATCAGTTACTAAAAATCTTGGGGAGATATTCAAGGACACTTACGTGTTATCTATCAAGCTAGTTGAGTTACATATAAAATTCAATCACTTATTCCTCACTTCTATAAATTGTAAAGCCAGTCCCAGAATAAAGGGATGTCATCTCCAGATTGAGAGACACTGTAATGAAATAGTAATCTCTCCGTAGACGTAGACAAGTTGCTCAACCACGTACATCGTTGTTGTGTGTGTGATTTTTACATTCTATTCTTTATGATTGTTTCGTGGAATTCTATTGTGATAATTTTTGTACGCACAGTTGGCAGAGTTCTGTGGGAGCAAGCGCCATAGTTTTAATCTAAGAGTTTTATCGAGTAGTATGTTACCTTGGGGAATACCCTTTCTGCTTTGTTAAAGAATGTATGGTTCATTAAGTTTTTGTGTGGACCTTCGAAAGCGGATATGGTTATGATATGGAACAAGTGTTCGTTACCACATATCAATGCTCTTTTTGAGTTTTAAGGATAATTTTTCCTTCTTCAAGATTGAAATGTGATTGAGTTGTCACTGGTTCTAGAATTAGGAGGAGAACGTCCTAAAGGAAGTTTTTCGACATAATATGGAACATGCATGTCAAGGTCGTGCCAATCAGGTTTATGAATTATCTAGTGGTGTTTATAAAATTGACATGCAACATATTTCAAATTCATGTGAATTTGTTCACTATTGTGGTTTGCAATTACATCTTGTTGAAGAAGAAATATTTGTATCGGAAATAGACGTTATACCCGATATTACATCATGGGTAATTCAGTCCCAAGCGTGGACTCTTTTATTAAAATGGTGTGGAGTCTTTTATTAAAATGGGGAATGAGAATTATGTTGGAAGGAGTTCCCTTTCTTTGATTGGAAAAAAACATAAGGTTGCATATCAAAGGGATATTATTTGTGATGGAGGTCCCTAAGCTATGGAACCTAGTTTTGGATGAGGCGCATTGTTTAACTTACATCCCATAATTTAACTGGGTGTACAATAATTTAAGGATTCAGTATTAGTGGTGAGGTCAAATAGTTGGTGCCATGGTCAGTGTCTAGGTGTTCCCTTGACAGTATGGAAGTAGATCTCCAAGGACATTTAAAGAATTTTAGTTATAATTGATTCCAGTGTAGAATTGGGATAAGTGGATCCTTAGATGTTCTAATGGGGTACAAAGGTCTGAAAGTAGATAGGGGACCATTTGGGCTATTCTAGTTAGATTGACGATGTTTATTGTAGCTAATATTTAGCAGGTTATGTCTATTATAGTGTCTTAGGAACAAATCATAGGTAGTTGTGTTCATAATAGAGGGTATGCGTAATACCCCATATTTTGGAGAATACCGAAATTAATTATACTGATGATTTAGGAATTTATTTAATTTGGAGAAATTATTTAATTCGGATGATTTAGATTTAATTAATTCAGTTTAAGTTAATTTCACGTGTGCCGTAATTTGAGGTGAAAATAAGGAGATTTTATAAAGTTACTTGAATGGTGATTTTGAGGTCATTATTGATTCTGAAAGGGTCAAAATAGTCATAAAAGTTTACTCGGGGGTATAGTTTGGGTCGTAGGACAATTTTAGGCCTACCCGACACTCTTTAAGGGCTTTTCGGTCATTCAGCAGTTTGTCGTTTAGAGAACTCCGAAAATGATAAGTCTTATATCTGATATTTGAGAGAGGAACTAGGGTTAGCACAATCATAATAGAAGAGAGGCAAGAAGAGAGGAAGAGGAGAAGAAATCCAAAGGTTCCTACACAGTTTTTTGCCTCGAACACAACAGAATCGAGATCGGAGCGAGGGGAGAACCACCACACCATACTCTCAACGAATTTCAGACTTGATATTTAAAGGCAAGTATTTAAATGACAATTTATATTCAATATGTTATAATACCCATGTTGATGAGGGTCTAATTTCATGCTTTTGGAAGTTTCATATGAATTTGGGAGGGTTTAATTCATAAACTAAAGTTGGAATGTATGTAGAGATGTTACTTAATGATGATAATATGAAATCATTGGGTTTGGGTTGGTTAATAAGAGACAAATATGAGATTTGTATTAATAAAGATTATGAACATGAGAAAACTAGGGTTTTATCTTTATTAAATGAGAATTTGATTCTTGGATTGAATCTTTGAAGTTATTTGTGTAAACTTTTCATCGAAAATTATCCCTATGTGAAGATTAAATTATATTTGAATATATTTGATGATTAATATTGAATCTTTATGCATTCTTGGTTGAAGTACATGAATCTTGAATGACTTAATGTGTAATTGATGAACACAAGATGTCAATTTGCAAGAATATTTGACGTAATTTAAAACGTATGCCATTTCCATTGTACGTAGAGTTGGAGTGAGAGCCATACATTCCTGGAAATCTCTATGTCTTAGCTTTCTAATGATCATTGAATCAGGTCAATCAGACTTCTGTAGCGGAGGTAATCGATGTTTTACTATAGGATGTTTGATTTTCCAGCATAGTAATCTGCTAGAGTTTTTTATGTAACTTTAAACATATGAGATTTCAATTATCCTTAGAATTAGAGTGCGATCTGTACATGTCTAGAAATCTCTATGTCTTATCTCTCTAATGATATTTGAATCAGGTCAATTGGATTTCTATAGAGGGAGTAATCAACATTTTACCACAAGGTGTTTAATCTATCAGAAAATTTACGACTCCATTCAGTTTACTAGATTTTGACAATTTTCCCTTTTTCAGCCCAGAACTTGCGGATAACTATCGGGAGAATTTGTGGAACAGATTTAGAATATAATGAGGGATATATTGTATGATGTTAGGCCTTGATAGGTTTAAGACTTATTCATGTATGCGAGAGTTAAGGCTAAGGCTAGATGGGCTTATTTATTAATGTAATAATTTGAGAGAATGAGAATGGATCGTGGAGATGATAAGGGAAATTATGAGGTAGACCAGTAGGACAATTGTGGATTAACTACTGAATTAACTTAGGGGGTAACAATAGGCCCTTTGGGTAGAGAATATAACTTGGGAATATACGATAGAGAGTATATATCAAATAAGATTGTAAAGTGATCATTCGAGAGAAAAATACTATGTACGGGTGATAATCATAGGTTGAGTGTATACCTATATGGATTGATTTTTATAGGTTGAGTGTATACCTATACGATTTTATTATTATAGGTCGTGTGTGTACCTATATTGAATATACATATGGATAGGTTATGTGTATGCCTAGTATGTATTATTATGTGTATGACATACCTATGTTGCTTGCTATAGGGGGAGGTTCCGCGTCGTCAACGGTCTTATACTGATGAGCCTATTCAGGGGATTTTATACTTGTTTCCAGAACATAGGACCTTAGATACGTACTATCTTAGAGTATGATAGTTTCAACGGTTGAATGGGAGAATAGGTATGTGCCTGACCCATTTGGCTGGTGACTATGTTCGCCTCCAAGATGTTTGGTTTGTATTTTGGGTTGGAGAAGACATGTCGAACCATTTGTCCTTGATATAGTACGAGAGGTACTTGGACTGATAACAGAGTACGCGAATGTACATCACGGTGGCTAGACCGGTGGATGCCATATTATATATATATATATATACATACTTGGATGTTTTCTCCTACTTATGTGTGACAGTAGTGAGGCTAGATAGTGTGTATCTAAACAAAGATTTATCTACTTATGTGGGATAGTAGTGAGATGATATAGCACGTATCTAAAGAACGATTAATCTACTAAAGAGTAAATAGTAAGGAGATTAGATAGTGTAAATCTAATTAATGACGAATCTACTAAGGCGTAAATAGTAGGAAGATGGATGGTGAATATTTAAAATAAAGTTTAAGTAGAGAAACTTAAATGGTAAGGCTTGAACCATAAAATATGTGAAATGGTAACGTGGGTTTAATAATCACCGAGGAGGGATATTAGTTATTAAGGGTATTCAGTAGCTTAATGCATGGGCGGTACGAGTAAATTAAGGAGAATCTTAACTATGATTAAATGGTAGTTCAGAGTATTCATTAACGTACTGTATGGGCGGTACGGGTGACCTAAACTAATTTTAGTCTTATTAGCTACTTGAGAGCTAGTTAGATTGGGTAGCTTGACTAGGTGGGATGTTAGGTTTGCACTATAGATGAGAGGTGAGGAAACTCAAGGGAGTGTCTACAGCCTAACACGTGTATCTAATAATTGTTCATTTAAATTGATATTTAAATTCATGCTAAATATTTTCAAATGATTTTCACTTGGGCTCTGACCTGTACTTGTATAAACCTTTTTCCAAAACATTTTAGGTGTCCAGCCACAGGGATGCCAAGCAAGATGATCTATTCCAGGGATGCGTAGCTGCAGCACTTGTGGATGCTTGCAGGATTTGGAATTAAACGCTTCAGTTACTTCATTCCTAGCATAGGGTGCAGTTCCGTATTTCATTCGGGCGTGTTGGCCCTCAGTTATTTCTTTATGGCAGTCAAACTATGTATTTGAATTTTATTTATATTGGACTTTTTTTTGGATTCGGGAACCGATGGTTTATTCGGTATTATTTTATATTCGGTGTTTATCAGATGATTGTTCAGCTTATTCATTTATTACGTGGATGGTTAGTTATTGTATTTGTTTGTGCATATTGTTTTGTTTAATAAAAAGATAAAATTTGGCACCAACTTTTTTTTAATACTAGGTGGTTAGTAAATGTTTTAAAAAAGTTTTTGACAGTGATGCAAAGAATGAACCAAATGGGAATCTTGTTTTAATTTAATGAAGGCCTGATCACCCGGTATTTAATTAAGTGGGGTGTCACATATGCTATCAGAGCATCAGGTTCAAGTGTCCTTTGGATATGTACAAAAAAAATTTACGTTTCAGCATATGGTTCCTTGATATAAAGCCTTATGATAGGATTGTTGAATTCCTCTACATATGCGACTTACGTTCTCCTATTATTAAGTATAGTTGATGAGATTCTTGTGCGAGTTCATTTAGGTTTCGAACACCGAACATTATAGGAAGACCAACGAGGGTCGTTAGATGGACTGCAGGAGGAGAGGCTTAGCAGGAGCTAAAGGGTATTCTAGAAATGGTGATCGTGATACAAGTCACCATAATTATTGTTCAGGAAGGTGACGATAGGATAATCATGGGGATAATAGTTTTCACAAGCACTGTTATAGATTATGGTGGAGCAATCTTACACTCACCCAGCATAGTCGGCATGGGTGGGGAAAGTAGGAAGGACTCTTACGAGGAGCCATCGATAAGGATTTGGGAAAAAGGGGAAGCGTGATAAGCCAATGGAAGGAAGTAATCCAACAGCATCTTTGTAGGATGGAGTGCAACGTACCCATGATTAAAAATTTGATCAAAATTTTAAGCTCATAAGAGAAGCATACCATGATAAGAGTCAGTCACCACATATAAGAAGTATATGGAATAGAACGAGGAATTTGAGTACAATTTGATCGTAACATCTTCCTTCTGCTGTTCAGATAGAGATGCGAATGGAGTTTTGAAACTTATCACAAGTGAGTGAGATGGAGACTGAGAGTAAGGGAGAAGTTGACTTGTTTAATGAACTTCATACTCGACGAAGGGGATACGGAGAATAAAAGGGTCTGTAAGTTGATAAGGGACTCGTGAGTAGAATACACAAGTGTGAGTGTAAAATTCGTATAGGATTACTAGTGTCGACGTCATCAAGGTCATACTTTTACAAGTTTATATCAACGCTTCCATGAGAAAGGAGCCTAGGGTTTAGAAAATCGAGTCGGCGAGCAAGACTGGATTTAACAGTGTTAGACAAGCACCACGGGAGGGTATACCTAATAGGGACCCATTTAAATGATTTAAATCCAGTGAATTTCTACCAAGTGATGGTGGATTCAGTCAAGACCATCGATTCCAATCACGAGTTACATAGGGCCAACGGAGCCAAAAGGACAACGGGGGTGCAATCGGGGACAAGCATACCATGTTCGAGAGAAGGATGCTCTGACATGGCTAATAGGGACAGGACTAGAGACAAGGGCGTTCTCTGGTAGTGTCTCAATTTTGGAGAGACGGGCCACGGGAAGAAGTATTGTCGAAGTGAGGCAGGGGATAACTACATCATGAAATCCTGAATGTACAACCATTGCAAAATATTGTGGGTCAGTCTCGACATTAGAGTTATGTTCGGAGACCCAATGATTAGGCGAGGCAGATGACATAAGGAGGTGTCTTATGTGTGAAGAGTATGAACACATGTGTAGATCTTGTCTACACTGAATTGGGGACAGGAACGGGATGCCCAATAGGGGCAACAGTCAGAAGAAGTCTTAGTTCGGTTGGGACTAAGGTGTTACGTCCAGGAATCATTTGAACCGCCGACACTAGTGACAATTGAAAGTATGAGTTTTATCCAGGGGCAATAGGATTCTATTTTGTGACACGAGCGAGTCACAGAAAGTTGTTAATACTAGATTCACCTGTGAAACAGAATTAGTAAAGGTGTCGTTAATTTTAATATGGCGTGTATATGTATACCATTGAGTAGCGGTGATCTCTTTGGTTCCATCCGCAGGGAGGGGTGGGTGTAGACACTAAGAAGATTCTTTACAATATGTGGTAAATTTTTGCTCCTTAGGAGGGTTATAAGAAGAGAACATATTATTATCTTGTGTAGTGACTGGATACCGAGGGTTGGAGAAGTAGTAGACTATAGGGTAAGACTATTGTGCTCGTTATTCCAGGATAAGATATTTAGTTTCACGAGACATCACCTGAAAGAGGGTCAAGCCAAAATATATAGTGTATTGTATCGTAAACTTTGGTGAGTATAGTTGTCTCTTTGCGTCTTATCTGAGTAAGTGGGGACTTTCACTGATGTGATTTAAGGTATATCGTGTATACCATTGATCAGAGAGATTTAACTCATTGTTGCTTATGCACTAAAACTCAATGATTACTAGAACACCGTATTGTGTGACTCCTTGGGAGACATAGGCATAGATGATTTGATTTATGTGTCGAGAGACAAGATTCGTGATATCTTAGTTATGTGCTTTGGACCTACGGATTTTGTTGATAATTCTAGGAAATAGTTCATTGAGAAATTTCTTTGAATTTAGTTGTGGGATGTTACACGTAGGAACCTTAATTAACGCCAAGAGTGATGAGAAGTAGTTGGATGCTAATGCATCAGTTTTAAATTTTAATTATTAAACGTGTAGAGTTAACACTTTAAGCTGAAAGGTATTAAAAATAGAGGGTCAGTGGATGAGTATATATGTTATAGTGTGTGTGTGTGTGTGTGTGTGTGTGTATATGATAGTGTGTTCTATAATAGATACACAAGAAGATATTTGTATTTTTATTTGTAATCCCAGTGAGTAGGGGCAGTTACTGACGTGATTCAAGGTAGACTGGATTGTTACAGAGTTGAGAGATATAGCTCGTGATTTAATCACGCTAAGAAATTAGTGATAGTAAGAGCTCCATATTATATATTGTCTTTTATAACATGGGAGTGGACGAGTATACTTTTATTTTAAGAGACGGGAATTTTGGGGGGTACGTACTATGGACTAAGAGCCGATATCAACGCCCGATAATGTTAGGTAGTTAGGTATCGGGGGGGCACCATGTTGGATTTCTATTTGCAAGACATACCACGCATGAAACTTAGCGCAACGTTGGAAGGGGTTAGATGTTTGGTCTTTAGGACATGGGTTTAGTACCATGGGTATTGTTTATTTTTACAGTTATATATAAGGGATAATAACTATATGACATTTGAGGCTAGTGGAGCCACGTATCGTGTGTGCAGTTATATAGCACGTATCTAAAGAACGATTAATATACTAAAGAGTAAATAGTAGGGAGATTAGATAATGTAAATCTAATTAATGACGAATTTACTAAGGTGTAAATAGTAGAAAGATGGATGGTGAATATTTAAAATAAAGTTTAAGGAGAGAAACTTAAATGGTAAGGCTTGAACCATATAATATGTGAAATGGTAATGTGGGTTTAATAATCACAGAGTAGGGATGTTAGTTATTAAGGGTATTCGGTAGCTTATTGTATGGGCGGTACGAGTAAGTTAAGGAGAATCTTAACTATGATTAAATGGTAGTTCAGGGTATTCGTTAACGTATTGTATGGGCAGTACGGGTGACCTAAACTGATTTTAGGCTTATTAGATACTTGAGAGCTAGTTAGATTGGGTAGCTTGACAAGGTGGGACGTTAGGTTTGCACTATAGATGAGACATGAGGAAACTCAAGGGAGTGTCCGCAGCCTAACATGTGTATCTAATAATTGTTCATTTAAATTGATATTTAAATTCTTGCTAAATATTTTCAAATGATTTTCACTTGGGCTCTGACCCGTACTTGTAAAAACATTTTTCCAAAACCTTTTAGGTGTCCAGCCACAGGGATGCCAAGCAAGATGATTTGTTCCAGGGATGCGTAGTTGCAGCACTTGTGGATGCTGGCAAGATTTGGAATTAAACGCTTCAGTTACTTCATTCCTAGCGTAGGGTGCAGTTTAGTATTTCATTCGGGCGTGTTAGCCCTCAGTTATTTCTTTATGGAAGTCAAACTATGTATTTGAATTTTATTTATATTGGACTTTTATTTGGATTTGGTAACCGATGGTTTATTTGGTATTATTTTATATTCGGTGCTTATCAGGCGATTGTTCAGCTTATTCATTTATTGCGTGGATGGTTAGTTATTGTATTTGTTTGTGCATATTATATTGTTTAATAAAAAGATAAAATTGGGCACCGACTTTTTTTTAATACTAGGTGGTTAGTAAATGTTTTAAAAAAGTTTTCGATGGTGATGCTAAGAATAAACCAAATGGGATTTGTTTTAATTTAATGAAGTCCTGATCACCCGGTATTTAATTAAGTGGAGTGCCACAGATTGTATCAGAGCATCAGGTTCTAGCATCCTTTGGATCTGTATAACTTTTTTTTTACGTTTTAACGTAGGGTTCCTTGACATAGAGCCTTATGATAGGATTGTTGAATTCCTCTACATATGCAACTTACGTTCTCCTACTATTAAGTATAGTTAATGAGATTCTTGTGCGAAATCGTTTAGATTCTGTGTATGCCTAGTATGTATTATTATGTGTATGACATACCTAAGTTGCTTGCTATCGGGGGAGGTTCCGCGTCGTGGACGATCTTATCCTGATGAGCCCATTGGGGGAATTTTAGACTTGTACCTAGAACATAGTGTAATAACCCGCGTAATTTTTGGGGTATTTTCAAAATAAAGAGCAAAAAATAAAGTTTTTGATAAAATTATTTTTATTGCTCAAATATGTTGGTTATTATTTTTAAAGGCGATAATTTCAAACCGTTTCGAAATCGGAGTTAAAACGGATTTTAAAATGATTTTTAAATTGCTTTCATGTGATTATTGACTCATATTTGAATTGTTAAATTCTTTTGGAAATCTAAAAATATTTGTTGGAATCTGATTTCGATTCATGTGGTATTATATTTGGTGTTGATCATGTTGTCATGAGATTTTAATATGGCACTGAGGTTGGGCACCCGCCAATATTCCTTTTTTCGGATATGCTAAAAAAAATGCATAGGCGCGGTACGGTGGTGAGGCCTGGTGACCCAGTTAATGTGTTGTTGAGAAATTATATTGATATAATTGCTTATGAGATTCGCATTTGATTTGAATATTTGTATTCGTATTGTTACGTTTTATTCATCGCTAATATTTGTTGAGCATTCTTCCTGTCGTATTGTGTACTTCCCCATATTTTCTTTTAGTTGGCAGGTTAGCGCGGATTTGAGCGCTATGGACCAATTGGGATTATTTTTAGCGAGGATTATTTTGGGAAGAATATTCGAGAATACAATGAGAAGATTGTATTTTTTTGTTATTGTATAGAGCATTTGGAGATTTATTTGTTTTCGAGATAGTTAGATTGTTGTAATTAATTCGAGAGACTTGGTATTTATTTGAAGAGATTGAGATTTGTAGTTCTCTTTGTATTATGGGATTTAGATGCTCTATACCTTGTTATTTGTGGATTTGATTTAGTTTTATCGATGAGTAGCGCTCCGTTTGCTCTCCCCGGGCGGGCGGGGTGTTACATTGGATTTATTTTATCGCATTAGCGCTCCGTTCGCTCTCTCCGGGCGGGTGGGGTGTTACAAATGGTATCAGAGCTTAGGTATACGGCAACCCTCGGGTCTTGGGTTTTGGGTTCATTGCGTGGTTAGCAATTTTTGGAGATAGCAAATTTTAGGTGATATTCGTGTTAGGTTTCGAGATTAAGAGGTGAGGAATTTATTTTTGGGAGATGTGAATTATTTTTGGAGACTGTTAGCCTGATTTTTGAGAGTTAGGCATTCGGCGAATTTCGAGGGCAAAATTTCATTGTTAGTGGGGAAGTGTAATAGCCCGCGTAATTTTTGGGGTATTTTCAAAATAAAGAGCAAAAAATAAAGTTTTTGATAAAATTATTTTTATTGCTCAAATATGTTGGTTATTATTTTTAAAGGCGAGAATTTCAAACGGTTTCGAAATCGGAGTTAAAACGGATTTTAAAATGATTTTTAAATGTTTTTAACTCTTGGAGTTGTTTTGACTTCCAACTCTTCATTTCTTTGCCTTATTTAAAGGAGTCTTTTGGATTCCAACTCTTCATTTCTTTGCATTATAAAAGGGAGTCGTGGGCAACCTTTTTAACCTACTTTTGGCTCAAATTTTGGCAGCAAATATATTTTATATTCCTCTTCTTTTTATATACACATTGTCCCTTGAGATTTGTGAGTTCCAACCTTAGATTAGAGGTGTTCTTGGGGCTATTTTTGTTGGAGGTTCTTGGAGGAACTTTTGTAGATATTTTGTGTTGATCTTGAGGATGTGATCATTGGTTTCTCATCATGGTTTGAGGTATGGGGTTTTACACAATATGCTCCTTAATCTCGCGAGTGTTTCTCCCTTTGGTTTCATGTGATTATTGACTCATATTTGAATTGTTAAATTCTTTTGGAAATCTAAAAATATTTGTTGGAATCTGATTTCGATTCATGTGTTATTATATTTGGTGTTGAGCATGTTGTCATGAGATTTTAATATGGCACTGAGGTTGGGCACCCGCCAATATTCCTTTTTCCGGATATGCTAAAAAAAATGCATAGGCTCGGTACGGTGGTGAGGCCTGGTGACCCGGTTAATGTGTTGTTGAGAAATTACATTGATATATTTCTTATGAGATTCTCATTTGATTTGAATATTTGTATTCGTATTGTTACGTTTTATTCATCGCTAATATTTGTTGAGCATTCTTCCTGTCGTATTGTGTACTTCCCCATATTTTCTTTTAGTTGGCAGGTTAGCGCGGATTTGAGCGCTATGGACCAATTGGGATGATTTTTAGCGAGGATTATTTTGGGAAGAATATTCGAGAATACAATGAGAAGATTGTATTTTTTTTGTTGTTGTATAGAGCATTTGGAGATTTATTTGTTTTCGAGATAGTTAGATTGTTGTAATTAATTCGAGAGACTTGGTATTTATTTGAAGAGATTGAGATTTGTAGTTCTCTTTGTATTATGGGATTTAGATGCTCTATACCTTGTTATTTGTGGATTTGATTTAGTTTTATCGATGAGTAGCGCTCCGTTTGCTCTCCCCGGGCGGGCAGGGTGTTACATTGGATTTATTTTATCGCATTAGCGCTCCATTCGCTCTCCCCGGGCGGGTGGGGTGTTACACATAGGACCTTGGATACATACTATCTGAGAGTATGATAGTTTCAACGGTTTAATGGGTGAATATGTATGTCCGTGACCCATTTGACTGGGGACTATGTTCGCCTCCAATATGTATGATTTGTATTTTGGGTTCGAGGAAACAAGCCGAACCATTTGTCCTTGATATAGAACCAGAGGTACTTGGACTGCTAACAGAGTATGCGAATGTGCATCACGGTGGCTAGACCGGTGGATGCTATATTATATATATATATATATATATATATATATATATATATATATATATATATATATATATATATATATACTTGGATGTTTTCTCCTAGTTATGCGCAACAGTACTGAGGCTAGATAGTGTGTATCTAAACAAAGATTTATCTACGTATGTGGGATAGTAGTCCGACGATATAGTATGTATCTAATTAACGATTAATCAACTAAAGAGTAAATAATAGGGAGATTAGATTGTGTAAATCTAATTAACGATGAATCTACTAAGGTGTAAATAGTAGGAATATGGATGGTGAATATCTAAAATAAAGTTTAAGTAGAGAAACTTAAATGGTAAGGCTTGAACCATAAAATATGTGAAATGGTAACGTGGGTTTAATAATAACATAGGAGGGATGTTAGTTATTAAGGGTATTCGGTAGCTTATTGTATGGGTGGTACGAGTAAGTTAAGGATAATCTTAACTATTATTAAATGGTAGTTTAGGTTAGTCGTTAACATATTGTATGGGCGGTACGGGTGAGCTAGACTGATTTAAGTTTTAGTAGATACTTGAGACCTAGTTAGATTGGGTAGATTGATTAGGTGGTACGTTAGGTGTGCACTATAGATGAGAGGTCAGGAAACTCAAGGGAGTGTCCGCAGCCTAATTGTGTATGTAATAACTATTCATTTAAATTGATATTTAAATGCTTGCTAAATATTTTCAAATGATTTTTACTTGGGCTCTGACCCGTACTTGCAAAAATCTTTTCCCAAAACCTTTTAGTTGTCCAGCCACAGGGATGCCAAGCAAGATGATCTATTCCATGGATGCGTAGCTACAGCACTTGTGGATGCTTGTAGGATTTGGATTTAGACTGTAGACACCCAATTCCAATACCCCCTAACCTCTTCTTAGGTCTCTAGAACCTCCCTTCATCATTGCAAACCCAAGTTATACCTCGAGTACTGACCTAAAGGCCACTGGGCACTCCCAGACTCCGTTTAACCAAAAGTCCAACTCTTCATCTCGAATGATACTGAATGAATCTTTGAAGGCCACTGAATTCCCTTTCTAACAGTCCATCCCGTGCACAATTCTGACTTACGGTGCGGACAAACCACCCGTTTTCCCTCGAAGCTCGATCAGGAGGTCACCGGACGCTCCCAGGCTCTGTTTGACCAAAGTCAACTCTTTAGCTTGACCAAGACTGAACGAATCTTTGAAGGTAACTTAAGCCCCTTTCCAACGGTCCACCCCGTGCACGATTCTGACTTACAGTACAGACGAACGATCCATTTTACTCCGAAAGATCACCGAACGCTTCCAGGCCCCGGTTGATCAAAGTCAACTCCTTGAACTGGGTCAAACTCTTTGGAATGTCGAAGTACATCTCCCCACCTTTCCAACGGTCTACCCCGTGCGCGATTCTGACTTACCATGCGGACGAACGATTCGTTTGCGTCTAATAATTCCCCGTCCAAAGAACCGATGAACGCTTTCGAGCCATATTTGACACAAAGTCAACTCTCGGACCCGGGAGTAGTCCAAATACTTTCGAAGTTCTATAAATTACCTTTCTAATAGTTTACCCCGTGCGCAATTCGGATCAACGGTTTGCGTTCTACGATCGATTTTCCGAAGGAACCTGAAAAAGACTGCCAAACGGCAGGTTCCAAACCCTGCCTATCAGCAGTGTGCCTAAACACACCTGCTAATTGGCAAGACCAGGGCTATGCCGATCAGCAATGCCTTGGTCCTATAAAAATGAGGGCCTAACCTCATTCCAAAAAGGGGGTGAAAAATTAGAGATTCATTACTCTCAGCAAGCTCAGAAAACCCCTCTTGAAGTTAGCGTGATTTCCACATCCAAATCCCCTTCCAACCTTTCATCACCTTTTTCATCAAACTTGGTGAATTAAGTACCCTCCATCATCATTCAAGTGCAAGGGCTTCTCTCCAAGAAGGTCCAACTCTTTCAACTCTCTTTTGAAATTCTCCTAAATTCGCATTAATGTGTTTTATTACTTAGAACTTTTATTCTCTCATCTCACATATCTTAATATATTTTTTATCTAGTAATATTGTACATCTCTTATTTTCATATAAATAAAACCCAAAAAACAAGAAAAAGAGGATTTGCTCATAAACTCCAAACGGGAATTCTCACACTTTTCTCACAACTAAAACACTTTTTTTCACACACACACACACACACAGACATATAAGAGAAGTCCCCGATTGGATTTATGGGATAAATCCCACCCCTCATTTTTCATGCGAACTACGTGGACTTTGATGCCTCTATAGGCTACGTAGGCTTCTCGGGGTAAAACCCGTGACTCGATTCCTATTCCTACTTTTCTGTCATTTTCTATTTTCTCTATATTCTTTAAAATCAATTCTCTTAAATTCTATATATACATATATTTGTTCTTAGTGGCGTATTATTCCATGTGCGTTATCGTTCCTTTATAACGGTCGACGTGAGGATAATTGTGTAAATCCTATTTTCTAATATTATTCTTAAGAACATTCCTACGGACGACTTGCTTTATCTCTTTCATGATACAAGTCGATGATTCCTATCTCCACTACGTATACACATGCACACATATCACGGGGAAATAAAGGAAAATAGCAACGACCCATGAGAGACTGTCTGGGCGGAATGGGTGCCTAACACCTTCCCATTTCGTAACTTAGCCTCCGAACCCTTTTTCGAATCATTTTGATTTCGTATGTATCAGTATGTCTTTGTATGCTATCCTTCGGGATGGATCCCTCTTCCTTTGTCTATTTTGAGTAAAATAGACTGGCGACTCCATCTCTCTACATTTTTCACCTCATTAATGACGCCGGCCGAAGCGCTCCCGAGAGGGACACACGGGACCAAAGGGATCCTCTCCCGCTGCGAGGATCGAGGATGGCCACAGTGGTGACTTCGCTGGGGATTACTTCATTTTTTAGGGATAGACTCTATTTATATAGGTGTTTTATTTTCTTATATATCCCCCCATTTTCATATTCCTCTTTTACAATTCATGTGTACCTCATGCTTATTCTTTTATTCACACACTTGTAGAAAATTCTCCATGTACACTTCACACCATGTCCACCTAGGATCACATATATCCCCATGTTGCATGCATCACCCATACTTAGTATACCATTGGTACTCATACTTTGCTCCCTGTTGGGCATGATCAAGAAAGATACTCTCATCATAAGATATTAATAAGAGAATCATGCATGATTCACACAATATCACCAAAGAGCATTGGGATTGACCAAATTTTGTCCAGTAACTGGAGGGTCACTTCGTGATGGACGTTGGTCCGGTAGGGCGCAATTAGCCTAAGCGATATGACTCTCACCTTCCATTGGCCAAATACCTTTGACGTATATCGAACGGTTCCCCCGCATCGTACCGCTTGACCGAAGTCATGACGGGAGGTATATCGCAGGGAACTCGTTCACGTACGCCGAGTATATCGAATTCACTCTCACACGTACCGTCCCCACGAGGTATATGGTGAGGCAATTCACGTACACTCAGGTATATCAAATGGCTTGTCCACACACACCGATTACCCTCAAAAAGCAAAATGTATGTCGTGGAAGCCACACCGAAGGGGGGAACCCATTCCTATTCACCCAACCAACTACATACCCGCATAGAGGTGTCAATCCTAGGACACACATATTAGATTGTCGATTTCGACCCAAAACTCTGCCGAAATTCCAGATCGGCCTGCCGCCCAAATTTTCACGCATCTTTAAAATGGGACATTACCCGTGAGCCTGGTTACAAGTCCAACCATAGCTTTGCATATGTTACAAACCCAACTTTTCCAAGCTTGGGTCCCGTCCGACATTTCATTTTTCATTTAGGAGAATTTAATACAAGTGAGAACATAATAATAATAATAATAATAATAATAATAATAATAATAATAATAATAATAATAATAATAATAATAATAATAATAATAATAATAATAATAATAATAATAATAATAATAATAATAATAATAATAATAATAATAATAATAATAATAATCATGCTGAGACCCGTCTTCCAAAAACATTTTTTCCTTCTTTATCAAAAGTCCAAAAACATTGTTTCCTTTCTTTATCAAAAATCCAAAAACATATATCCCTTCTTTATCAAAAATCCGAAAATTTTTTACCCTTCGATCTCAAAAGAGAAACAAAAAATGTCAAAAATATTTTCCTTCTTTTTCTCAAAATAAATCCCATTTTGCGCCTTCTCAGGTCGATCGCAAGCCCTTGGTCTGGCTCCTTATTGGCTTCGGTCTACAGTCAAATCACCCCGGATCTCCATTCATTCCCCTGTTACTTGTTCTGAGTCCGGTATCCATCCATTTTCCATGGAGAACACTGATCAAGTACCAGTTGTGCAGCCAGATCTGACGGCAGTCTTAGCTCAGCTCGTGTCCAAGATTGACAACTTTCAGACTGAGGTCTGAGAGATGCAACGAAACCACGTTCCTATTCCTCAAGAGCCCGAGGCCCTATTTCCTCATGCTATGGTTCCACCCGAGCCTATCTGGGTTCTCAAAGAGTATCAGCACACTCCATGTGGCCTTCCTGTTAATGGGTCACCGCCTGCCCAGCTTCTTATGCCAAACCTTGCCCAGCCTGGGGCTAACTTACCTGTAATCCTTGATCCAAAAGAGGAAGAGTTGAACAAGGTAAAAGAAGATCTCAAGATGCTAACTAAGAAGTTCGACCAAGTCAGAATCTATGGGAATTACATGGACTACACCCACATGTCTCCTTATCCTAAGGCAAGGTTACTCGAGAAGTTCAAGATACCGAATATCGAGAAATTTAGAGGAAGTGGACCCCTGATTGTTCATCTTCGTAATTATCATTGTTCTATTACTCTCCTAGGGGATTCTGAAGAAGTGATGGCCCAATTGTTTCAGCAAACTCTAAAGGATAGCGCTCTCCGATGGTTTTTATCTCTCGAGGAGTCCAGAATCTGTAGCTGGGAGGATGTAGCCGGAGAATTCATGTCGCAGTAAAAATATAACGAAGAGCTTGACGTCACCCTCCGTGATTTAGAGATGCTCAAATAGAGCTCTGGGGAATCAGTCAGTAACTTCATTGCCCGATGGATGGAAAAGGCAACCACTATAACTAATCGTCCATCCGAGGAAGAACAAGTCAACATAGTGAAGAAGAACTTATTTCCCCATGTTCGAGTGACCATGGGAGGACAATACTATCCCCACTTTCGAGCTCTCAAAGAGGCAGGAGTAGAAATCAAGGAAGGTCTTGCTAAAATAGAAATTGAACCAAAGAAAGTGTCCGGACAGTTCACCCCCATAAAATATGACAATCCTCCCAATGATGCAGTCTCAACCATCAACAACATCTCTCAACTGACCACTTTGTGGGCACCAGAAAGTCGCCTTGTCCCATTCCAAAAGGAATACATCGAGCTACATGCTCCCCTATCAAAAATTTATCAACCCTGTTAAGTCGAAACCTTATCAGACCCTTGGACCCCCGTCCATTGCCAAACCCACTTCCAAGAAAGTTCAAGGCAGATGCCCATTGCGCCTTTCACCAAACTGCTGGTCATACCATCGACCAATGCTTTCACCTCTGAAACATAATCCAAGGTCTAATTGACTGGGTAGCATTGCCCCACCAGCCAATCCTAAGCCAAACACTACTCACAACCCACTCTCAAATCATACCAATGCTATCTTTCTAGAAATGAATCCAGAATTTGATCCTTAAACTCAAATCATACCCATACACTCTCCCAAACCTCTCCAAACTTGCCCATATTTCCTCCTAATCCATGTTAGCGTCACTAATCAGGCACTGTCACTCCTTACCAGACCATGCATCACTATCCATACCCGTTCTGAAAATGGAGGTATGGAATTATCAGAAGCGTTAAACCAACTCCTAGAGTTCGGGTTGATATTGCCCTCACAAATGATCATTGATTGCCAGAGGTTCAGTACATTGTTCTAAGAAGCATGAAAATGGGCCCGAGAGTTATACAATTTGGTGGTACCAACCGATGAAGTCATCCTAGATGATGTTGTCCAGATCATGGCAGGATTATTCGGGCAAAACAACAATATATGCAGTATAATCGAGTTACTTGATACCATAAAGTTACAAGGATGCCTGGTCCCTTCAACCTTACATATCCCCATAGAATGGGAAGACATGTATGAAGAATCCATTGAAGTTGTGGAATGCATTGAATTTTCATAGAAAGGCATAATTGTTGCCACTGGATGGGGGGAAGAATTTGAAAATTCAAGTGAAGAGCAAGCTTTAGAGAATTCTGGCTTGGTAGCTGACATGTGTGGGACGGTATCATTTGAAGAACTCCTCTGAGAAATAAGTAATATTGCATAATAACACGAGATTGATAAAGAAACAGGGTTCATATTCTTCCCTTCTTCAGTAAATCACATGACGAGATCAAGGAAGCATTACCAAATTCCAAGATCACTACCCGCAAATGACAAGGGGAAGGGCATTGAAAATCTTCCTGTGCCAGAGATGACCCTCGAGGAGAGCAAGATCCTCAATAAATTGAAGAAAACTCAAGCTAACATCACTCTATGGGGGTTTTTTATGTCTTCCCAGCTGTACAGAAATGCTTTGATCAAGTTGCTCACTGGACCCACGGTTCCTCCTTCTACTACACCAGAAGAAGCGATAAATCTAGTCGAATCCCTGACTTCTACCCGAATGATATCCTTTTCCGAAGAAAAAATCCCCAAAATTGGGCCAAACCACAATCATGCACTCAACATCTCCATTGAACTTATGGGGAAGATCGTACCACTCTCTCTTATCGATAATGGATCCGCCTTGAATGTCTGCCCATTAAGAACCTTCAAATGCTTAGGACTAAAGGTAAGTGACCTCGCTCCAACCTCCGCTGCTGTACGTGACTACGATAATACCCGTTAGGAGGTGATGGGATCCATAAAACTTGTAATAGGGGTTGGCCCTATAAACCCTGTCATTGAATTCAAAGTTATTGATATCCCAGCTTATTTCAACATGTTGCACGGACGACCGTAGCTCCACAATATCAAGGGTGTGTCTTCCTCACTCCATTAGAAATTGAAGTTCTTCGCCGACGGACGATTCATCACCATTTTGGGCGACGACGACAATGTCGAGGGTGTAAGTACCAGCAATCCAATCCTTGAGATACAGCACGGGTCAAATGATATGCTCCTATTAGGATTTCAAGTTGAACCACTCCTACTCCCGGCAGTGGATGATTTTAAAGAAAGGGTTTGTCCAGAATATGACCCTCATGGAAACGTCAATGTGATTCAGATGTTCAGAAATATGCACTTCATGTTCGGACTGGGGATAGGACAAAGACATCAAGGGATACTTGAGCCCATTGAACTAAAGAAAACTTTCCCTCCTTGTGGTTTGGGGTATCAACCATCAGAACAAGAGCTCAAAATGATCCGCCATTCTCGACCAAAGAGAAAATTAGACTACATCCAGACTATCCCATGTGACTCCTTGAATGGACGATTCATCAAAGAGGGTGAGGACTTCCCCTTTTGCGGCTTTCCAGAACCATGGTATGACCATATAGACAAGAAGATGAAACACGGAATGGAAATGTTTTTCCAAGACAGCTACCCATGGGCCAAAATTTCCCAACACCATGAACAACCCCCCATCAGATATACCGAAAAGACTGAGGAAAGTGACTCTGAGGACTCATTCAACTTGCAAACACGGGGCTAACACTCTGTATGGTTCATTCAGGCACTACATCACTAGATCCATCCCACATAACTAAAGCTGCTGATACACCTCTCCTCAACTAGCATGCTGCGTCGGTTCTACCTGTTGAAATCCCACCTAACTCCAATGTTTACACCATTTCTTCTTTTGTTGTCTATCCTTGCTCAAATGTAATCGAGACCTACTTTGATGAGGTTCTCAATGCTATTTTTCCTATCAATGAAATAAATGAATATTTTGAGTATCTTGATGTGCCTTACATTAATTGTTTAGACTCTAATCAAACCTTTGATGATGATGATTTTGCAAATGAACAATTCTTAACTGATCTAAATAAGGTTAATAACAAACAACATAATCGGGTTTTAGTTAATGAAGAAGAGACTGTTATTATTAACCTCGGTTCTAGTAGCCAACTGTGCGAGATTAGGATAGAGGCTACCCTTGACGAGCATGAGGGCGCATAACTCAAAGAATTATTAAAGGAATTCGTGGATGTCTTCGCATGGTCCTATAACGATATGCCCGACATTGATCCTCAAATTGCTCAGCATGAGATCCCCACTCTTTAAGATTACAAGTGGGTTAAACAAAAGCTAAGAAAGCTCCGCACCGAATGGTCACTCAAATTCAAAGAAGAGGTGGTCAAACAGATGAACGTAGGTTTCATTAGTGTGATCGAATATCCCACATGGCTAGCCAACGTAGTGCCTGTGCCGAAATCGGGGGGGAAAGTTCAGATGTGCGTAGACTATCGAGACTTGAACAAATCCTCTCCAAAGGAAGATTACCCGCTACCCAATATCAACATGATCGTGGACAACATAACCAGTCATGCTCTCAAGTTATTCATCAACAGGTTTGTCGGATACAACCAAATAAAAATGCACCCAAATCATCAAGAAAAAACTGCGTTCATCACCCCATGGGGAACCTTTTGCTACACTGTTATGCCATTTGGTCTCAAGAATACCGGGGCTATGTACTAAAGGGCTTCCACAACCATCCTACATGATATGATTCATAAAAAAGTCGAGGTCTATGTGGATGATATGATTATCAAATCCAAAAAGGTCATATTCCCGCTCTCTGAAAGTTTTTAGAAATTTGCGACGATACCAGATGAGACTCAATCCATAAAAATGTGTCTTCGACGTTACAAAGGGAAAACTCTTGGGATTCAAGGTCAGTGAGAAAGGGATAGAAGTAGATCCTGCCAAGCTAAAAGCCATACTTGAGATGCCGCCTCCCTAAACGGAGAAAGAAGTCCGAGGCTTCCTTGGGAAATTGTAATACATCAGCCGGTTCATAAGCCAGCTCACCTCCATCTTACAACCTATTTTTAAACTCCTCCAAAAGGATTTAACCAAAGTTTAAAATGAGGCCTGCCAAGAAGACTTCGACCGAATCAAACAATACCTGACTCAACCTTCGGTACTCATGCCACCACATCTTGGTCTCCCCTTGCTCCTATACCTAACCATAACCGACACTACAGCTGGGGCTTTGCTAGCTCAGTATCTTAAACATTCCCGCAAAGAAAGAGCCATCTATTATGCCAGTCACAAACTGGTCGGTTACGAAGTCAACTACACTACTTTGGAAAAATCATGCGTCACACTTATTTGAGTCACCCAAAAGTTGAGACACTACATGCTCACCTTTTCGATTAAGCTTGTATCCCGAATGGACCCCATCAAGTACCTGCTTGAGAAACCCACCTTATCCATCCAAATGGCCCGATAGTTGATGCTCTTAGCCAAGTTTGATATCGTGTATGTCATACATAAATAAATAAAAGGAAGAGTCATCTCTAATTACCTCGCTGACTATCCCATAGAAGAGGCTGATGACAGGATTTCTGAATTCCCGAATGAAAACATCTTCTATGCTGCTTGAGACAACCTCCGATGGCAAATGTTCTTTGACGGTGCTGCCAATAGAAAAGGATATGGCATTGGATGACTCCCACACTCCCATCTCCATCAAGTTGGATTTCCCCTGCACCAATAACATGACAGAATACGAGGCATGTACGGTAGGCCTCAAAGTTACTCTCAAGAAAGGTATCCAACACCTAGATGTATATAGGGATTATGCCCTCATCATTGGTCAAGTTCTCAAAAAATGCAAAGTCAAGGACGAGAAACTTCAACCCTTCCATGCCTACTTAGAAGAACTAGCCTCCCAATTCTAAGACATCACCTTCCACAACCTACCTCGAGCAAAGAATAATTTAGTCGATGCACTTGCTAGCTTGGCCTCCATGGTCGACATGCTCGAAGGAATAACAATGGCCCCCTTCCTGATCCAAAAGTAAGGCAAACCAACCCACTGCTACCACATTGGGATCATCACCAAAGAAGATCCTGAGCTAGACAATTGTTGGTATTATGGTATCTGGCACCTCCTCAATCATGATAGGTATCCTGAGGGTTCCAACAAGAAAAAATGGGTAACCCTCCAAAGACTGGCTGCTAGTACATCATCTGTCATAAAGCACTGTTCAAGATAAACTTTGATGGAACCCATCTACACTACATCACAGGGGCTGACAATGAAGAGGTGATGAAAAGAATCCACAGTGGGGAATGCGTACCCCACATAAACGGTCACATGCTTGCTAAGAAGATCATACGACAAGGCTACTACTGGACCACCATGATCTAGGATTGCACCGCTTATCTCCGGAGATGCCTCAAATGCCAACAGTTCTCCAACCTTCAACACCTGCCTCCGCGTGAATTATAAAACATGATTTCTCCCTATTCTTTCTCCACCTGGGGCATCGACAATATAGGAAAGGTTACACCCAAGGCCTCTAACGGACATGAGTTCATCCTGGTTCCCATTGATTATTTCACTAAATGGGTCGAAGTTGAGTCATACGTAGTTATGAATGCTAAGAAAGTGGCCAAATTCATCAAGGAAAACATCATCTGCCGATATGGGGTCCCGCACGACCTAGTGTCAGATAATGGGTTGCATTTCGAGGAAGAAGTCATAGAAGTTATCAAAAAGTATGGGATCCATAGACACAAATCTTCTCCCTGCAGACCTCAAACTAATGGTGCAGTCGAAGCCATCAACAAGAACCTTAAAACCATCATCAGCAAGATGACCGAAAGCTCTCGAGATTGGGCCGAACGAATCCCATATGCCCTCTAGGGCGATCTAACCTCAATCCGAACCTCTACTGGGGCTACCCCTTACTCTCTATTCTATGTCATGGAAGCAGTCCTACCTGTGGAGCTAGAAATACCCTCGTTATGCGTCATGCTTGAAAGCAAGGTCAGTGAGGAAGACTGGCATCAAAGCCACCTCGATGAGATGTCACTCCTGGATGAAAAGAGGCTGAAGGTGTTATATCACATACAAAGGTACCATCATCGAATAGCGCGTTCATTAAATTAGAGAGTCAAGGACCGCGATATCCGAGAAGGGGATTTAAACCTCAAAGAAATAATAGAGACCATCTGGGACCCCAGAAGGAAATTCAAGCCCAATTGGAGCGGCCCATACATTATGAAGAAGATCTTGTCCATCGGTGCCGCCATGCTCACCTACTTAGATAGAGAAGAAATGGCTCGTCCAATCAACTTGGACCGTCTTATTAAATTTTACCCTAGTCTGAAATCTCGGCGCGCTACGACTCTTTTCATCTCCCTTCTATTCTAAAAAAAATCTCTCTTCATTTCCCTCTACCCAGAACTACGTGGGCTTGATCCTCCGCAAAAATTATTCCCACAAAAATTGAAAATTTTCAAAAACCCCTAGAGGTACGTAGGTAGCTCATACATCTCACATGAGCACGGCCCTTTATTTTTCACAAAAAAAACTATTCTTTTCTTATCTCAAAGAACAACAGTTTATTCTAACATATACTTGAACAAAAAGGATTATGTATGCCTTAGCGATCGGTATAGATAATTAAAAATACAAAATTCATCAAAAGGCATGGCTGGATGATCAAAAATTTATTTATTTCACTAATAAGAAATTACAGTGCAATTACATAAAGGAACGGATGACTCCCTCCCCCCTAGCTTCTTAAAAATCCAAATAAATCCCAAATTTATTTCCTAGTATAAAACAAACTACCCCCAAGAACCCTACCCACAACTACCAGAGGAGCCCGTTCCATCATCATCATATACATCTTGGGATCCCCAAGCTTCCCCTGCCTGAATAGAGTGCCGCAGATGCTCCATGGATCGATAAGCTCGAACCAACCTCGGAAAAACTACCACACCTCCCTCTGTGATATCAGATAGGGCAAGCCACCTTTGTCTAGTCTCCACTTCCAACATCTTGCTAAATACTCTCCTCCACAACCACTTCATATAATATCCAGGGATGTGCTAAACTCTCCCAGCCGACTAAGAGAGACGGGTCGACGGACGTCGACTCTCCCACAAAGAGCCAAGCCTCATGCGCAGACGCTCTGACAAATCTTCTATCGGAAAGAAGTCCAGTGTCCGAGATGGCATGATCTACTCCCAGCCAAATTGGCATAGAAGCCGCCAAGGGAAATAAAAAGAGGTATATTTGAGACCAACTAGCCGAACATACGAGTATTCTCCCACTTCCAGAATAGGTAGCAGTTGTCCCCACCAAGGTACTGACTAGTACAGATTTAGAGCCCCATGCTCCATGAACCAGTTCTCCCAGCTCTCAATATCCAGGCCAACACTGATGAAATGGTGCGAAAAGAAATTGGGTACAGCCGATAAAGGGTATTCCAGAGGAGTCACCTGGTGGAATCTTTCAGACAACAGCATGAACAGCATCATAGGGCTACCCCTCAGAAAGTCAAAATGACCTTCTCGCTAGGCATCCAGGCCATTTAGAGTCTCTGCCTGTATCATCGCCCCAGTATTGAGACGGTAGGACATGCATGAAGTAATAGTTGCAAGTTGTGAGTCCACCAGCAGTTCCCCAGTCACCAACAGCAATTTTGAAACCAAGCCTAGAATGAAAGCTCCGGCATATCCAACATCACCAACCTCCTGCAAATGCATGGATTGCAACACCGCCGGAAGAGAAATCATACCTCCAGCCACCAATGATCTGGCCGCCGAGGATGAAACACAAAGTTGCCCGGCTAATAACTCTCGGGGAGAACAGGAAAACTCAGGCAGAGCCACGGAAATGCGGGATTTATCTCCAACATGGCAGAAAATTCTTCATAAGTCGGATAGACTTCTTCCAAGCCAAAGCAGAATACATGATCTTTGGGGTACTGGAGTTGTACCACCACCATAAGCATGTTCCACTCTATGGTCCGATTACGCCATAAAGAAACTCGACACATGTTGTAAGCATTGTAGTCGATGTTATAGGAGCACATCGCATCCAAAGTCTCGAGGTAGTTGGCAAACTCAACACTACCAGGGAGATCCATCTCACACAACAAGAAAGTCAGTATATGAGGGTGTGAGGAAAACACTCCACTCTTACCCCTCTTTTATACTTGAAAAACCCCCCACAAAGGACATAACCCCTGCAGAAATCGGAGGAAATCCTGCCCCACAAGGTACCAAAGGCTGAAGAGGGTACCAATCAAAGCTTTGAATTGATGGGACTAGACTGGCATGCCGATAGGCAGGACAAGGTGCTTACCGATCGACAACCCACTAATTTTGGAAATTTTCCTTTTTCCTCTTTTATCAAATTTCAAAAAACTCAAAATAAATTGATATTCTCAATAGAATTTCAAAAATCCCCTTTTCATCTTTATATAAATTCTCATTTTGAATAAAACTTTCTTTCAAAATCCCAAAAATATTTCTTTTTACGGTCTCAATAGCAAAGTAAAAAGTGCATGTGCATGCATTCATTCATCACTAACAGAAGATAATCAAAAAACTTCATTGCATTGCACAGATATTTTTGTGTTACATCATCTTACAGGAAAGAAAAGCAAAAAAATAGGACTCAGCCCGAACCCACATTCCCTCTCTCTCTCTCACCTAATCTCCACCTCTCTCTCCTAAGAGCTTCCACCCCTACGACGCGCTCTCTTTCCCCGACGACGAGATAACGCACCACCACTACCTGAACCAGACTCCTCCCAGGATAAGGCAGAGGGCACCAAGCAAGAAGGAATAGGAACCGCATCCCGAATATGGGTAGTCGTCGAAGATATCCAGTCTCTAATGTTCCTCAGCCAAGTGGTGGTCACCCGGACGTGCTGGAAGAAAAGGCAGAATCAATCTCAAGAAGAAAAGATCAAAAGAAACCAAAAGGAAGGAAAAGAAAAGAGCAATAAGATATACCATAGGATGAAGAACATCCTCTGTTAGACCCAACTCCTCCGGGTCCATCGCATGAGGATGATGCAGTATAGGCACCATTCCTCCATCAGCTCGTTAAATGTTGTATAAAGGGTTATCCAACCGCACAAAGGGGACTTTCGAAGTCGCCATCGCCGCAGATCTCGAAGGACCGCCACCGATGTGGGAGGATTCCACTAGCCGACCATAACCCGCAGGAGGAAAGGGCAGTGGATCATATATGTTGGGCTCCATCAGCCATCTCATCAAAAAATCCATATAATCATAAAGCACAATCGTATCGGTATACAGCAGGTAGGACTCTCCAGTTATCATCGTAATCCTCGCATCCTCCGGCAACAGCTGCTCCCGCCTCATAGATATAGGGGGCCTCGCAGGTGGGACCACCACCTCCCCCTTAGAAATTTGTCGGACAACCCTCTCCCCGAGATACCAAGAGTGGCCAAACTCATGTGCCAACAAACACCTCATCTGCGCATTTACTCTAGTCAATCCCATGTCCTGAACAGTCGTCCCCCAAGGGTAAAAGGTCACCTGAAAAATCCCCAGCAAAATATAAGGAAACATAGAACCAGAGCACTCAAAAGTCTTAGAACTGAAGAAGAGAAAAATTTAACCCTATCACTGGTCAGGCCATTTGATAATACGCAAATATTGCGTATTTCATCTCTCGAACCTACGCATTTTAGCCCCCTCGAGTTCCTTAATATCTATATTTAAGCCCGTTAACCAAACAACCTCGGTTTATATTGTTAACATGTTATATGAGTTATAATTGGTCTATTGTAGGAATTTAGGTACTAAGAATGGAGTTCGGACGCATTCTGCTCAAGTTTCATACGCATCCGCACGTTCAAGGGCGATTTAGTCATTTCACAGTTTGGGCACCTGGCCCGAATTTTCACGAAAGTTGAAGCCCTCCTCTCTAGCTTTGCATGGTCATGAACAGTGTGCGAATTCGATTCATAACAAAGAAGTTACGGTGTTTTTGGCAGAAGGAATGACATTGAAACCAAAAGAAGGAGAAGAGAAGAAGAAACTGCAATGCAGTGTTCTGCTTGGCTGATCCCTACTTCATCGATCGATCGATCGATCCTTCAGTATTTTTCCATGATTTCAACAGTCAATCGATCGACCGATCCCCTGTTTTTTGTAGATATTTTGCTTTCTTTTCTTTCTTCTTTTCTTTTATTCCAACTTACTATATAAGATAATTTTGTTGTAATATCATATATACTTAGTTTTAGAATACAATTTAGGTTAGGGTTTGGTTTGGAGAGCTCATTTTCTTCTCTTGTTGGGGTGACAACCAATTGGTTTTGTAAGATTGAACTTTTCATAATCATCTCCATTAATATAGCTTTGCTCTTCATTTTTCCTTGCTTTGTAATTTAGTTTCCATGCTTTGTAGTTAGTTTAATTGATTTAATTCTTGCTTTCCTAGTTTAATTAACATAATTTAGTTTAATTCATGTATTGCCCTTAGATAAATAGGGTCGAGATTTCGTTCTGCCATTTTCGGGCCCCGAGCTCCGAAAATGAGTTTTTGTGCAAAATTGCGTTTAATTGAACACGCGCGAATTAAAGTCGGATTATTATGCATTTAACTTCCTTTGTCATGCAGCGTTAGCATTTATAGCGATAATCCAAATTTAATCTGTGTGCGACCAATTTTCGGTTAAGTGTTTATTCGAGCAATTTTGGCTTAAATTCCTTATTGTGTGAAGTTTGTATTTAATTGATAATGCTCGATTAAATTTCTCTCGAGCCAGAATCTTGATTAGTAGTTGTTTCGAGCCGTATGGTTGGATGATATTACTATCCTCACTTTTACTTTATTTAGACTTAACTTCTCTTTTCTTTTATTTACATTTATACATCACCCTTTTACACTTTTATTCCTGAATTAATAATCCAATTAGGATCTATCAAACACTCTCTATGGAATCGATACCTGACTTACTGCTATACTTGTATCGCAAGTGTAGTCGCAACTTATGTTTATTTTGTATTGAGGCGGTGAAACTAAAACAACGATCGGCATTTGACACGCGCCGCTTTTCACGCGTCGATCAAAATGGCGCCGTTGTCGGGGAGTGTTTTGATTTAGATTGTAATTATCTTATTAGTTTGTAGTATTCTTTCTTTTTTATTTGTATTCTTTCCTTTTAACCTTTTTTGCAGGACTTCTACACGTGAGTGCCAAGAAACACTTGAATTTTATTGTGCGCACATTGCTTTGTGGAATTTGCTGTCTCGAGCCTTTCTTTGGGGTAAGCATGTCATATTCCAATCATTTCGGTAATCATTATGATAATTCTCAAAATTCTCGTACTCCTATGACTTTTTGTCAATACTTAGAATCCCAAAAAATTGCAAAATCAAAAATGACTTTGGGCGAGTATTACAAAAGTCAAGCATTGGATTGTGTGTATTTTGATGATGATGATAATGATTTTGGGCCTTTACCTCCTTATAATAGGAGTTTTGAAACGAATTGCAATAGTTTTCAAAACTCCTATAATAATGGGTTTCACTTTAGTGCCGATAATGATTTTCAAACCCCTTATTTTCAAGCATCCGCACCTCGACCTATGACTTTCAGCAAGGGTTTGCTTATGCTTGAGAATGAGAGGTATGAAAAACGTTATTGGGAAGAACATCGTTGTTGGAAGAAAGACTTTGATTTATGATTCGAATCCAACGACGATTTCTCTTCCGAGACTTTTGAAGTCGAGGAATGTTTTGAACCAAATGAGGACTTTATGACTACTTTGGAACAAACCATTCGTCACTTGGCCCATCTTGTAATTGAGAATGAAAGCGAGGATGAAATGGATGTAGTATCTATTTGCAATGAGATGGTTTCTTCTTTGGATCCCAAAGAAGAAAGTTCCATTGAAAATGATCCTATCTCCTTTGAAATTCCAACTTTGAACGATGATAATTCATCTCTTGAGTTTGAAATTCTTTCCTCCCCATTTTCATTCTCTGTTATCACACCATCACAAGTACCCGATGAATCGGTACCAAACTTTAAAACTTTCAACCCTTTCACCGACGAGGAGTACTTGCTCGATTTGCTTTCCATGAAGGCATCTTTGACCTCATGTGCGCCACCTCCTATTCTGCTTGCTAAATCTTTGGGAGGAAATTCAGTTTTTTTGGGTCCCCTAGTGTATTCGTCACCTGTCCTATCCAAATCCCCCATCCTCCCTCCCAAATTTTTAATTGGGGATGGTTCACCTTTTCCACCACCCACATGCCTTCCGTCGTTTGAACGGAATTCCTATTTTCTGGGAGGCATGCATGAAAGGGAGGGTCCACCGTTGATCTTCCAAAGTCAAATTGTATTTTGGGTGGACCCTCAGCTATTTAGACTTCTAGTGTATAGTTAGTGTGAGGCCTAAATAGTAGGTTGTATATAGTTAGATTTTTATTCTTTCTTTCTTTTTATTTTAGTCTAGTGTAATTAGTTAACTTTTTATTATTTGTTTTCGCTATGCTCGGTACTAACTTGTTTTGTAGATTCTTTGGACTTGTTCTTATGGGGATCGCTCCAATTTTGGGTAATATCTCTCTTTTCCTCTCTTTGACTTGGTTCTTAATTAACATTGAGGACAATGTCAAGTTTTAAGTTAGGGGGTGTCGGATAATCTATCCATTTCACATGTTTAGTCCATGTTTTTGCTCACATGTTAGTTACTTAGTATGCTTTTCTTAGAAAAATTCAAAATTTTCAAAAAGATTTTCTTTCTTTTTTCTCCTTTTTTGGGCATTTTGCCTTTGTTTCCTATGATAAATTTCAATAATTGCCCGATCCAATAGACAACCCAATGATGCATGTTCTCGATTATTGATATTATGAATAACTTCATGAATTAAACTTTAATCCCATGAGCACATGAACTTTTATTGCTATATTGATTTGGTTTAAGATTTTTATAACTCGGTAATCTTTTGTTGCATTGTATATACTTACACCGAGTAAGCTTTGTACCTTTCGTCGTTTGTGAGTGTATACACTATTCTTTTCTCATTGAAAACGTTAAATTCGTTGGTAATCTCACTATTCTTTCATGTTATCGTTCATTAATTGAGTTCATACTTGAAATGTGTTACTTAATCATGATTTTCATCTTTGTTTTGACTCGAGAATTGCGTAAACTGTTGGAAATTATCATAGGCATTCTTTGTTATATCACCCATATTGACCTTGACCTCACCCTTATATGTTTACCCTCGTTAACCCTTTTGAGCCTAAATATAGCCTTTCATTTCATAACCCCAATCCCATAACCAACTCTAAATTGGAGTTTTAGACCATACATACACTTTCCATACCTTTGTTTGGAATGTTACTTGGGATTGAATGATGTTGTTATGATGTTGGTTGTAATTTGAGCATGAAAAGAGTGAAAAAATAAGAAAGTGTAGTGAAAACGAGAAGAAAAAGAGAAAGTTGAAAACAAAAGAAAACAAAAGAAAAAAGTGAGAAAAAGAAGAAAAGAAAAAGATAGAAAAATTTGTATATATTGTATATAGTGTTTCAATAATCCTTGTTACTCTCTCGATTGTTATATCTAATGCTCGTTTGGAAATCATTTGTCCAATTTTGAAATTCCCCACTTTTTCCCATTATCCCGAGTTTCATCCCCAAACACCTTTGAACCAGTATATACATCCCTTTCATTTCGTATCCTAACCTAGCCTACATTACAACCCTATTAAAGTCCTATGTGATCTTAAGTAGATGTAATTCAAAGGTTTAAATAGTTTTGATAATCTGTGAAAATTCATTTCGCCTCTTTTATATGTGCGGTATCCTTTCACTGAGATTACAGTTTTTATTTTCTATATAGAGTTCTTCATTTGTGACATGTGTGCGGCCTAGTTTCCCTTTACATTTACTCTTTATGCCCGCATGTCCCGTGTGTTACCTCCCTGTTTCAAGTGAATTCATTTGATGAGTGTAATGCCCGTGAGGATTGACTTTTATGCATGCTTTGATATTTAGTATTCAAGTTATTTAAGTTTTCGCCAAATCATACTTTGAATGTGCTCACTCCCCTCCCACATTTTAAGGTTTCAATTCTATGAGGTGCATTCTATAATGTTAATGATTTGTACTTTTGTTTTAATTCATTCAATGTGGTAATAAAGCGTATGAAATCCTTTTCACCATTGTTGGGCTTGTCGCATGTTGGGTTGGGCATATTTTGAGGAAACCATGTGATGTTTATGGGTACCATCCCTGAAAACCCTCACGAGACGACACTCGTCCACTAGGGTAACCTAGGGGTTTAACGGCTTATTGCATATGCTAAAGGCAATCGAATCGCTCGCAAAAGTGGCCTTATGCATTTATACCATATTTTTGTACTTATCCTGCTTTTGGTTTACTTTTTCTTCTTGTTGCATCATATTTCATTGCTGGGGACTAGCATTGTGAATGTTAGGGGTGTGATAATACGCAAATATTGTGTATTTCATCTCTATAACCTACGCATTTTAGCCCTCTTGAGTGCTTTATTCTCTATATTTAAGCTCGTTAACCAGACAACCTCGGTTTATATTGTTAACATGCTATATGCAGTATAATTAGGCTTTTGTAGGTATTTAGGTACTAAGAATGGAGTTCAGACGCATTACGATAAAGTTCCGTATGCATCTACACATTCAAGGGAAATTTAGTCATTTCACAGTTTGGGAGCCTGGCCTGACATTTTATGAAAGTTATATCCCTCCTCTCTAGCTTCGCGTGTCCATGAACGGTGCGCGAATCCGATTCATAACGAAGAAGTTACGGCATTTTTGGCGGAAGGAATGACATTGAAACTAAAAGAAGGAGAAGAGAAGAAGAAACTGCAATGCAGTGTTCTGCTTGGCTGATCCCTTCTTGATCGATCGATCGATCCTTCAGTATTTTGCCAAGATTTCAGCAGTCAATCGATCGACCAAAGGGGTCGATCGATCGATCCCCTGTTTTCTACAGATATTTTGCTTTCTTTTCTTTCTTCTTTTCTTTTATTCCAACTTACTATATAAGATAATTTTGTTGTAATATCAGATATACATAGTTTTAGAATACAATTTAGGTTAGGGTTTGGTTTGGAGATCTCATTTTCTTCTCTTCTTAGGGTGACAACCAATTGGTTTTGTAAGATTGAACTTTTCATAATCATCTCCATTAATATAGCTTTGTTCTTCATTTTTCCTTGCATTGTAATTTAGTTTCCATGCTTTGTAGTTAGTTTAATTGCTTTAATTCTTACTTTCCTAGTTTAATTAACATAATTTAGTTTAATTCATGCATTGCCCCTAGATAAATAGGGTCGGGATTTCGTTCCGACATTTTCGGGCCCCGAGCTACGAAAATTAGGTTTTGTAAACCCGTGCAAATTAAAGTCGGATTATTATGCTTTTAACTTTCTTTGTCATGCAACGTTAGTGTTTATAGCGATAATCCAAATTTAATACGCGTGCGACCAATTTTCGGTTAAGTGTTTATTCTTGCAACTTTGGCTTAAATTCCTTATAGTGTGAAGTTTATGTTTAATTGATAATGCTCGATTAAATTGCTCTCGAGCCGAAATCTTGATTAGTAGTTGTTTTGAGCCGTATGGTTGGATGATATCCCGATCCTTGCTTTTACTTTATTTAGACTTAACTTCTCTTTTCTTTTATTTACATTTATACATCACCCTTTTACACTTTTATTCCTGAATTAATAATCCAATTAGGATCTATCAAACACTCTCTGTGGATTTGATACTCGACTTACCGCTATACTTGTATCGCAAGTGTATTCGTAACTTAGGTTTCTTTTGTATTGAGGCGGTGAAACTAAAACAACGATCGGCGTTTGACACGCGTCGCTTTTCACGCGTCGATCACCATTCAAGACCTGACGCACCGCCTCTAGAGAGAGAGACCTCCTCGACTGCAAATTGGCCTTGCGCCATCAATGCAATCGGTAAAAATCCCCAACAATCTCGTCCTTCAAAGCAATCAGCTGGGTATTACACCCGATCACCTCATAGAACCACGTCTGCCAAAAACAAAAATTTCGCAATAAACAAGAGATGCGTAAGGAAAATGCGAATGCATGAAAGGAAAATGCACAAATTTAAAGAATATCTCAAGAAGATACATGGCTCTAGTGAAAGACTACTGGCAGCACCGGTTGAATGCATCCAAGGAAAAATAAAGGGTCGCCAAAGTCAGGCTCCCCCAGTCATATAGAGGGATGTTCGAAAACATCCTCAGATATGGTAAAAAACATAAGTGGACAACGGCGCCACTCGACGCCACCAGAAATCCCCCAACACCAGCAAAATAAATAACCAGGCCATCTGCCTCACCTGCAGCCCATCCTCCACATCAATCACTCTGCCCAACCAAACATCCTTCAGCAGCAACAGACGGATGGAATCCCCAGACACTATCCTCCCCTCATCACCAAGCGTCACACGTACCGCCTCTAGCCTCACTCGCAAAGAGCGATCCACCTCTATATGCTCTCTATCACAATCCATCCCCAGCAGCTGATGCACATCTATGGGAGTCACAGTCATCTCCCCAAAACTAAAATGAAAGGTGTGGGTAGTGTCCCACCACCTCTCCCTCATAGCGCATAAGACTGCGATCGAATGAGGCATCTCATATAGCAGAGATGCCGACCTCCCAAAGCCTGCTGAGGATACCACCAAATGCACCACAGGTGTAAGACTCTCCAAGACATCCTTAAGCCCCATCGTCCCACGGGCACGTATATTCGACAAAGAAACATCAGACTACCGAAAGAGAAAAACCTTGTCAGAATCTAAGAAAAAAGGAAAACCACAAAAAAGAGAATGCCAAAAGTCATTTTACTTACATAACCGCTAGGTTTCACCACCCTCGAAGAGCGATGATGCGACGTCTCCTGCAGCAAGGTCCGCTCATCCACAACAGGCTCGAATGCGTCAAAAGAGTTCTCGCTCCTCAAAGCAAGAGGCACCCTGGCCCTCCACTCCATATTTTCCTAGTCATCAATAGCCAACCATTCCCGATGTACTACAGTGCTCACAAAAGTGACCATTTTTTAGAGATCGAAATGCTAGAACGATTCGCAGAAGAAAATTGCAGAAAGAGAGAAGGCAAGAAGCTATAAAAAATAAGGGGAACTTGCCCCCTTTATATAGGATGCCCAAGGGTCATGTCGATCGACACTGCACCCCCACCTACCGATCGACACTGACCTTTTACCTTCTTGAGGCAGTCCAAAAGTTTATGCCACTTCCGAATGGCCCCCTCTACACCGTGTCGACTGGCACCACCCTAAAATTTTCGTATAGAAATTCCCAAAAAATACCAGAAAACTCTGAAAAATCCTCAGAAAATTCCTAAAATCCCGAAAAGGATTTAGAACATTTTCACCAAGAAAATTCACACTTCCTCAAGCAGAACTCCTATTTCCCAAGCGAAACTCTCAAAAGACAAGCGAATATCATCTCCTATTCCCTAAAGGTCTCAATTTTCCTCGAGAAATGCATCAAACCCCTGGACCACCTAATCACTTCCCCAGCATCAAATATGTTGTTCCCCCGGTAAAGTCTCCAGAAGACACACAAGGATTTCCCCAGTAATCAGCTCCCCAGCTCAAATCAAAATCATGAGGTAATTTCCCCAGCAGAGTTCCCCGAGGTCATTTCAAACATAATCCCACAGAATTGGCTTCGACCTGCAGAATTGGTCACCTCACCTTAAGCCCGCAGAATTGGTCATCTTACCTTAAGACCGCAGAATTGGCTTTGACCCGCAGAATTGGTCACCTCACCTTAAGCCCGCAGAATTGGTCATCTCACCTTAAGCCCGCAGAATTAGCTTCGACCCACAGAATTGGTCATCTCACCTTAAGCTCGCAGAATTGGCTTCGACCCGCAGAATTGGTCATTTGAAACTTATGCCCGGAGAATTGGCTTCGACCCGCAGAATTGGTCATCTCACCTTAAGCTCGCAGAATTGGTCATCTCACCTTAAGCCCACAGAATTGGCTTCGACCCGTAGAATTGGTCATTTAAAACTTAAGCCCGCGGAATTGGCTTCGACCCGCAGAATTGGTCATTTCAAACATAAGCTCGCAGAATTGGTCATCTCACGTTAAGCCCTTAGAATTGGCTTCGAACTGCAGAATTGTTCACCTCGCCTTAAGCCCGCAGAATCGGTCATCTCACCTTAAGCCCGCAGAATTGGCTTCGACCCGCAGAATTGGTCATCTCACCTTAAGCCTGCAGAATTGATTTCGACCCGCACAATCAGTCATCACAACCAAAGCCCTCAGAATTTTCTTCGACCCGTAAAAATTGTCATCTCACCTTAATCCCGCAGAATTGGTCATTTCAAACTTAAGCCCACAGAATTGGGTTCGACCCACAGAATTGGTCATCTCACCTTAAGCCCGCAGAATTGGTCATCTCACCTTAAGCCCACAGAATTGGTTTTGACCTGCAGAATTGGTCATCTCACGTTAAGCCTGCAGAATTGGTCACCTCACCTTAAGCCCGCAGAATTGGTTACCTCAACTTAAACCTGCAGAATTGGTCATCTCACCTTAAGCCCGTAGAATTGGCTTCGACTCGCAGAATTGGTCATCTCACCTTAAGCCTGCAGAATTGGCTTCGACCTGCGGAATTGGTCATCTCACCTTAAGCCCGTTGAATTGGCTTCGACCCGCAGAATTGGTCATCTCGTCATAAGCCCGCAGAATTGGCTTCGACTTGCACAATTGGTCATCTCACCTTAAGCCTGCAGAATTGACTTCGACCTGCAGAATTGGTTATCTCACCTTAACCCCCGCACAATTGGCTCCGACCCGCAGAATTGGTCACCTCAACTTAAGCCCGTGGAATTGGTCATCTCACCTTAAGCCCGCAGAATTGGCTTCGACCCGCAGAATTGGTCATCTCAACTTAAGCCCGCAGAATTGGATTCGACCCGCAGAATTGGTCATCACAACCTAAGCCCTCAAAATTGTCTTTGACCCAAAGAATCGGTCACCCCCATTATTGCTGTAGGTCCTCGGAATTGACCTAAATCTTTCCTTTAAGACCATCCCCAGCATGCCCCTTTAAGCCCTCAGAATTGGCTTTGACCTGAAGAATCGGTCACCTACATCTCTAAACCCTCAGAATTGGCTTCGACCCGCAGAATCAGTCACCCTCATCTCCAAGCCCTCAGAATTGGCTTCGACCCGCAGAATCGGTCACCCTCATCTCCAAGCCCTAAGAATTGGCTTTGACCCGAAGAATTGATCACCCTCTTCTCCAAGCCCTCAGAATAGGCTTCGTCCAGCAGAATCGGTCATCCTCATCCTTAGGTCCAAAGAATAAACCTCGACCCTCCGGTCATCCTCTTTCAAAGGCATCATGTGGTTTCTATTCTACGAATATCATTTGTTCCAAACTCACCCGTCGAGCGGCTCTGTAGACACCCCATTCTAATACCCCCACCCCAACCTCTCCTTAGGTCCCTAGCACCTCCCTTCATCACTGCAAACCCAAGTCATACCTCGGGTACTGACCTAAAGGCCGTTGGGCACTCCCAGGCTCCGTTTGACCAAAATTCAAACTCTTCAGCTCGAACGAGACTGAATGAATCTTCGAATGGAACTGAATCTCCTTTCCAACGGTCCATCCCGTGCCTAATTCTGACTTACGGTGCAGACGAACGACCAGTTTTCCCCTGAAACTCAATCAGGAGGTCACCGGACGCTCCCAGTCTCTGTTTGACCAAAGTTAACTCTCCATCTCAACCAAGATTTAATGAATCTTCGAAGGGTACTGAAACCCCTTTCCAACGGTCCGCCCCGTGCATAATTCTGACTTACCATGCGGACGAACGATCCGTTTGCGTTCGATAATTCCCCATCCAAAGGACCGACGAATGCTTTTGAGCCACATTTGACACAAAATCAACTCTCGGGCCCAGGATAAGTCTAAATATTTTGAAGGTCTCTGAATTACCTTTCCAACAGTTCACCTCGTGCATGATTCAGATCAACGGTTTGCACTCTATGATCGATTTTTCGAAGGAACTTGAAAGAGAGTGCCAAACGGAAGGTTCCAAACCCTACCTATCGTTAGTGTGCCTAAAAACACCTGTTGATTGGCAGAACCAGGGCTATGCCGACTGGCAATGCCCTAGTCCTATAAAAAGAGGGCCTAACCACATTCCAGAAAGGGGGAGAAAAATCAGAGATCCATTACTCTTAGCAAGCTCAGAAAACCCCTCTCGAAGTCACATGATTTCCACATCCAAGTACCTTTCCAACCTTCACCTTTCATCAAACTTGGTGAATTAAGTACCCTCCATCATCATCCAAGTGCAAGGGTTGCTCTCCAACATCCAAGATCAAGCTCAAGATCTCCAAGAAGGTCCAACTCTTTCAACTTTCTCTTTAGATTCCCCTAAATTCGCATTAACTTGTTTTATTACTTAGCACTTTTATTCTCTCATCTCACATATCTTAATATACTTTTTATCTTGTATTATTTCACATCTCTTATTTTCATATAAATAAAACCCAAAAAACAAGAAAAGGAGGATTTGCTCATAAATTCCAAACGGGAATTCTCACACTTTTCTCATAACTAAAACACTTTTTTACACACACACACACACACACACATATATATATATAAGAGAAGTCCCCGATTGGATTTATGGGGTAAATCCCACCCCTCATTTTGCATGCAAACTACGTGGACTTTGATGCCTCTATAGGCTACGTAGGCGTCTCGGGGTAAAACCCGTGACTCGAGTCATATTACTACTTTTCTCTTATTTTCTATTTTCTCTATATTCTTTAAGCCCAATTCTCTTAAATTCTATATATACATATATTTGTTCTTAGTGGCGTATTATTCCATGTGCGTTATCGTTCCGTTATAACGATCGACTCGAGGATAATCCTATTTTCCAATATTTTTCTTAGGAACATTCCTAGGGATGACTCGCTTTATCTCTTCCATCATACAAGTCGATGATTCCTATGTCCACTATGTATACACATGCACACATATCATGAGGAAATAAAGGAAAATAGCAACAACCCATGAGAGACCGTAAGGGCGGAATGGGTGCCTGACACCTTCCCATTTCGTAACTTAGCCTCCGGACCCTTTTTCGAATCATTTTGGTTTCGTGTGTATCAGTATGTTTTTGGATGCTGTCCTTCAGGATGGCTCCCTTTTCCTTTCTCTGTTTTGAGTAAAATAGATTGGCGACTCCATCTCTCTATATTTTTCACCTCATCAATGACGCGGGCTGAAGCGCTCCTGAAAGGAACGCGCGGGACCAAAGGGATCCTCTCCCACTGCGAGCATCGGGGATGGACACATGGATGCTTAAGTTACTTCATTCCTAGTATAAGGTGCAGTTCAGTATTTCATTCGGGCGTGTTGGCCCTCGGTTATTTCTTTATGGCAGTAAGACTATGTATTTGAATTTTCTTTATATTGGACTTTTATTTGGATTTGGGAACTGATGGTTTATTTTGTATTATTTTATATTTGTTGCTTATTAGATGATTATTCATCTTATTCATTTATTACGTGGATGGTTAGTTATTGTATTTATTTCTGTATATTTTTTTGTTTAATAAAAAGATTAAATTTGGCACCGACTTTTTTTAATACTAGGTGGTTAGTAAATGTTTTAAAAAAGTTTTCGACAGTGATGCTAAGATTTAACCAAAGAGGAATCATGTTTTAATTTAATGAAGGCCTGATCACCCGGTATTTAATTAAGCGGGGTGTCACAGTATGAAGATTTCCATAGTAGTTAAAAAATCTTTAGAGATGAGAATAATCATGGTTTGGGGTCTCGGGAGGGAGATCAGGCACTCTTAAAAATCTTCTGATGAAGGGAATTATGAGTTCAGGTTCTGAAGAGAGTTGGCACCCATGCATAAAGGTCATTTTTCACACTCTTGGATAGGATGGGGCTAATGTTAATTGACATTAACCTATCACCGCAAATCTATGCACGATGTTTTCCACGGGTACATGATAGAGGGAGTTCCTAAGGGACACGTTGACGCTTCAATGGTTAGTGTGAGGACTTGTGATGAAAAATCTAATTATATATTAGGTCGAAGAAAGAGTGAATACTTATATATTAGTGTGAGGAAGTTATGCCGAAAAGATATTCTTATATATTCAAGTGGGTTTATAAAGAATCGAATTTTTAAGGATGAAATTCCTTTTTTAAATGGGGAGGAATATAATGCCCTATATTTTTATAGTAATTAATTAATGGTTAAAATTTAACTATTATGTTTTGATGAGTTTTTATTTTCATATGACGTGGGTAATGTCCCTTATTATAATTGTTATATGTTGATATATGATTAGTATATGTGCTTGTTTTTGTGGTGTATGAATGATCACCTTTTAGGGAATTGGCATAACATGCAAAAATTTATTAACCAAGTATTTCCAGTGAGTTAGTATTATGGGAGATTGTAGAATGCGTGGGGACTTGGTGTAGGGGGCTTTCTTGTTTGGATTATCCTCTCAGTATCGGGTTTCACCGATTGTTGAGTAGTTTCTTATATTTTTGGGTCGTACGTAACAAATTAATAATTAAGTTTTAACTTAATTGAACCATATTGGATTTTAAATTAATATGATGAGAAAATTAATTTATTAGAATATATTTTATTTTTTTCTTTACGTTTGGGATGCTTAGAACGGCCGTTTTTGACTTACAATAACAAAATTTAAGTCTATTTAATTAGGATATGGCATGGGCGAAGTTTCGGGCCATTTATAGTACAATTTGAGCTCAATGGGTTAAGGATAATATTGTTCCTAAGCTTAATTTCATAGGAAGAACACTTATTAGGTTAGTTAGAGAAACTTGAAACACTTTTAAGACATTTGGGAAAACCCTAGAAAGCTTAGGATAGAGGCACCAAGGATTAAAGAGGAGTTAGGAATTTTTGGGAGATTCTTCAATTGGTTCAAGGCGAGTGTACATCTATTAAGAATTGAATTGGGATTTTTTATTATAGTAGTAGTAATTGAAGTACGAGATTAAAACTTTATAATTTGCTTTTAATCATCTAAAAACTAATTTTCAAAATTAGTTTTATTGTTAAATTAAGCTTTAATCTGATGTTAATAGATTAGGATAGTTTTTTGATAAATCCCATGAACGAGTCTTAAAATCTTAATTAAATTGATATATTCTAAATTACGGTAATGATTTAAAAAAAATCCATCGTCTTTAATTAGAAATTTAAATCAAATATGAGATGAATTGGTTAGAATTATGAACCTATGGTTCTAAAACTTATAATCTCAAATTAGTGCAAGAATCCTTAATTAATCACCTAAAACTTGAACTTGTAGATTGGGTTTTGATCTAAACGTGTTTAAATATCCTTTTAGGTTGCTCTTGGGGTGTAAGTACCTTAGGCAGGGTCATTCATAAAGGTCTAGGGTTTCTAGATTTGTAACCTGGGGTTTGGGGAAGAAGAAACCATTTTATAAAATTTTAGGCATGCAATGCCATGCGCATAATTAAATAGCATTGTGTGAACAAAAGTGTGAGCATGACATAGAATAGACCCAATTTGCATAGTCTCAGGCAAGTTCGATTTAAGGGCTTTTATGTGAGGATGATTAGCAAAATTTTATGAAAAAATCCTTAAACATTTTTATAAGGTTTTTCATTCGAATGAGTGGGGGTTCCTGTTAGACGGACTTATATAAAGTTTGGAGATTTGTTATTATTTAATCGGGGATAATTAATCCATAATATAAAACACTTTTAATAATTAGCGAGTATATGGGATTTCTGAGTTATTGATTGAGAAACTAAGTATAAGGCTGATTATTAGGATATTTTTTTAGATTGAGAAATGCTTAGTGATTGTGTTGATCAAATTATTGTTCAAAATTCTTTTATAACCCAATGAGTAGGTTAGTAGTTATTTTAGAATGATTCAGATGAATGATAGGTGTGATATGATACCTTGACATCAGAATCTAGGAGTTAGGGCTAGTTTTATATGATAATGATCATAATTAATGTGGGTATTAACTTGAAATGATAAGAGTTATTATGTAATAACCTTTTGTGCAGAGTTTTTCTTGTTTATTTGACCCACTTGAGCAGGGTCATACTTGTTTACTTCAATTATGTGCAATTATATTGAGAGTTTGTGTGTGCTCGTAAGGGACATACTAGGAGGAATTTTACGGGACACATACAACATTGACCACGTGCGATATTCCTGATGAAGAGACATGCTCTTCTTAGTTCCTATTTACCCCAATTCTACGTGATGAAAGTTCCCCTCTCCCAAGTTGGACTAATGGGAGGATCCTCTCATATAGGTTTAGGTATAGGAACCGTAGGTTTTGTTTGAAGGCAAAGCGATTTATCTTGTGACAATGTTGTGAGGTTATACGGTTAGAAAACCCTATAACTATGCCTAGTATGAATGAGTGATCCCCAAAGTCAATAGGGATAGGCCTTTATACTTTTATTTTCAGGCTCGAGCATAGCCCATGGGATTTTATGTGAGTTGTGTACACTCACGGATATTCTAGATTACATTATTACATGTTGTGGTACCTTGAGATTATTATATTGGATTATAATTTATACTAGTGTTGTATAACTATAAACTTATGACTCGGGAATGTTGTGATGAATATACTATAGATGTGTATAATGATTTATGACTTAAGGATGTTTAAGGCGGTTATAATATAAGAACAATGAATTGGTAAGTAGTGGACATTAATGAAAGAGATTATCAAAAAGTGAGAGATACTTTATTTAAAGGTCAAATGTAATAACGTTAAAGTAGGTACACTTAATTAAAATATAGGGTTATATCATATGGGCCTCATTTTGGTTTTGGAGTATAAACACATGTTTAATTTAGGTTTTTTGGTTGGGTAAATTAAATGACTTAAAATGGGAGGAAGATGAATTATTATTATTATTATTATTATTATTATTATTATTATTATTATTATTATTATTATTATTATTATTATTATTATTATTATTATTATTATTATTATTATTATTATTGTAACTCAACATCATTAAATTCTTACTCCTTGGAGACTGGCTAGGTTTAATCCTTATAGTTGAACTTTTTTCCTACAGATCATGGTTTTAGTGACTGCCATAGACTTAAGCTACTAGTTAGAGGAGTTTCTCCAGTACCCGTTGGATGTATTCATCTCGACTAGTGTATGTCATTTACATCTTGTTTTTATTTACCTTTTAGTTCAGGCAGTTATATTTATTTTAATTTCTCCCGAGTTAAAGATTATATGTTATGTACTTTTATTCGAGATTGTTTATTTGATTATTGAGATTGTTTTTTTTTAAGAAAATAGGAGATTTATTGAATATAGAGAGAATAGCCCTCTTTAGATGACTTAAAAAGAGAATAAGACCTAGCTATACATCAAACTTCTAGAAAATTGAGAGTTTGAAACATCTATCCTAGTATACTTGTTGATGAATCTAGGAGTGTCTTCTAGATTTGGGAAGATAGAAATACATCTTTGAGAAACACCATAAGAGGATAAAAAACAGCTACGTTGTTCACTTCTCTTCTACAAAACTTGATTGAGTATTGAAAATGTTGAAAAGGTTCCTCGATTTCTTTAAAAGCGTGCTTATTTCTCCATGGAATACTTCTTGAAATTGAAGAGAAGCCATTATATAGGAGAATCAGTTTCAATCTCAATCTGAAAAGGATTTTTCTATATATAGTATCTAAGGCTTTCCTTGATGACTAGAACTTGAGTTTCTATAATTGAACCTTGATGAACATATATAGAAGTAGCCCATAAAACTCTACCTAAATCATCTCTAATAATTGAACCTTCTCTAAAACTTGAAATGGACTCCTGCACAATTGATTTTAACCTTCCCTAAAGTAGGAAAATTCTAATGACTATAGGATATCATGTGGACACTTTTGAGTAATATTGAAAAGACTCAAAGTTTCCTAAATGAATTTTATATGACCTCCTTTGAAATTCATTATATGACCAAGATCAAAAATTCTAAGAATAACCTTGTCAATAATGGTGAAGCTCTTCATAGGTTTATCTTCAAAAGGGGCCTTATTCCTACTTAACCAAATTTCCCAAATTATACATAGAGGAATAACCTTGAGGAACCATTTTGAGAATTCAGAACTACTTAAATGCTACCACCATTTGATAATATAACCATGAATTATTGAAGGTAAATGATTAATTACCATAAATCCATTGAAATACTTCCGCACTTGAGATGCCACTGGAACTGTTCAAAATAAATGGATTAAAGATTTGTAGAATAATGGCAGCAATGACACCTTAGGCAAGTCTAATACCCACTAATTTAACGTTTTTCTTCAATAGGAACGCCCTCGAATAGAACTTTACAAACAAATGTTGATATGTTAGGAGGAATTTTAGGGTGCCAAATGGATTTAAAAGCCAAAGAATAAAGCTTGGATGATATTGAAATCTCATAAGCTAATTGAAAAGAAAACTTGCCACTTAAATTAGGCTTCCAGGTCAAGTCATTTGATATCCAAGTAAAATTATTCTCCACAACTTCCCAAGATGATTGGATCCTTTTGAAACATTTAGATCCATTTGAAACTTCCATACTAGAGCACTTTTCCTTCATAAATTGAGCCCATAAACTTCTTCCCTGTTTAAAATTCCAAGAAAGTTTGACGTTAAAGGCTGACTTAACTGCTTTCGGATATCTTATACCTAGGTCACCTTCATGTTTTGCAAAACATATAGATTCCCATTTAATTAAGTGATTTTTTTTCCATTAATCTTTGTTAACCCCCCAAAATAAATAGCTTATTAACTAATTAATAAATTTTAAAATCAGTTTAGGAGGACTTAGAACAAACAGAGTGTACAAAGGCAGAGAAGAAATGACTGATTGGAATAGTGTTATTCTACCCCCCACGGTCAAGAACTTGGATTTACAACCATGAATTTTAGAGGCCATAGATTAAACAAGAGAATTAAAGTAAGAGGATTTAGTTCTACCTTTAAATATAGGGATTCCTAAGTAAGTGAGGTGACCAGTTTCACATTTAAATGTAATAACTTATGTTACTCTAATTCTGGTGGCTATTGATTCTTTGGAACTGATCTTGAATCAACTTTTGTCTATACTAATTAATAAACCTGATTCCTTTTAATAATTCCTCAAGAAAACCATTAAGTGCTTCAATCTCCTCTTCATTTTATTAGTGAAAATTATCAACTCATCCGCATATCCTAAATGGCTCAACAAAGGGAAATTTCATGGATGAGAAAATGGAAGGATAAAACCATTATACATGTTGGTATTTAATCATCTGTTGAAAGCCTCTGCCATGATGATAAATAATCTTGGAGATATAGGATCCCCTTGCATAATACCTCATGAAGGTTGAAAAAATCCCATAGATTGACCATTAATCAACATAGAGAACAAAGTGGATGAAATACATCTCCATATTAAATCAATAAAAGTTTCAGAGAATCCAAAAGCTCTTAAATATTTTATGATGAAGATCCAAAGAAGCTCTATCATAAGCCTGGTCCATGATAAGCTTAATAATAGCATTAATTCCATAAACTTTTCTATCCAATAGATGAAACATTACTTGAGCCAATAAGATGTTATATTGGATTCATCTCCCCTTAGCAAAACCTGATTGATTTTGGGATATCAAATTTGGAAGGATAAGACATAATCTTGAATTGAGAATTTTATTGATAAGCTTATAACAAAATTTACATAGACTGATAGGTTTGAAATCCTTTCAAAAAAAGGTATATTAACTTTTGGAATAAGACAAATTTGGGTAGAACTCTAGACTTTAGGAATCTCTGATCCTAGAAAGAATGATTAAATTGCCTTTATGCAATCATCCTTGATAATCTCCCAACAAGTGACATAAAAGAAACCATTATATACATTTTCTCTAGTTGCACTGTTGTTGTCATCTCTTTAATTGCCTTCAAAATTTCCTCCTTTTTTGGAATTTTTGATAACTTTATGTTGCTTTATCCATAGATGAGTTTTACGATTTTATTAAGAATTCCTTTGTCTTCTAAGGTTCCTGCAGTAAATAAAGAAGAAAAATAAGAGGTAAAAATGTTAGCATTCTCTTTTTGACTTTCTTGACATTTGTCTGCCTTATCTTTTATAGAATGGATCCAGAGCCTCCTTTTCTTTGCTGAACTTGAGCATAATAAAATTTAGTATTTCTATCTCCATTTTCAATCCATTTCCCCTTATATTTTTTAAACCAATATTGTTCCTCCTTGGATAAAGCTAAATTGAGTTCATCCCAAGGGTATTCGACAGTCAACTTAAACGTATCATGTTCACCCTAAAGGTTTAAAAATCAAAATGGTTTTGGCACTGTATCATTAAGATTAGTTATTGAAATTAATAGAGGGCTATGATCTGAACAATTACTATTTAGATGAATTCAGGACTAGTTGGGGGAGAATTGATCCATTAGGAATTAATCAAACCTCTAACCAATCTTTCTAAAATCATAGAGCCATTGACCTCTTTATCCCAAGTAAATTTTGACCCTAAGACCCCCATATCCTTAAGAGAACTACTTGTTATACATGCATTAAAATCAGAAACACTTCCCAAATTTATTGGTCTTCCTCCTTCTCTTTCTGATCCATTTGAATTTATATTAAAATTCCCAGCAAAAAGGAAAGGAATATGATTGCATAGAACTGAACTATTGGCAATATTATCCCATGGACTCATTCTCTCTTGTCTAGTACATTTAGTATACACCATACTTATAAGAATCTGATATTTTAATCGAGGATGATTACCTTAATTACAAGATTTTATTCTCCGTTAAATAAGACTTCACTAGATACACCATGCCTCCAAAAACACCAGATGTTATTAACATGATTAAATTAACAACCTTCAAAATTAATGATTCTCCTTAATTTATCAATCTTTGTGATATCAATCATTGGTTCTAGTATTTATAAGAAAGATAAACAATGATATCTGCATAATTTCTTTAATCTCCTTTTAGTAACTCTATTTCCAACCCCCTGGAAGTTTAAATAAGGCATTTAATCATTGGGATTTAATCGTGGAAACTTGATTGTTGACTTTGATTGTTGATCTGGTAATTCTCACTTCATTTGTTAAACTTTCTCTCTTCCCTTTCTTGATTTTCTTTAATAATTTGACCTTCTGTCTAGGCACTATTACCTTTTCTTCAAGACTCATTTACCTAATGGTCCTTGATAAGCTGCAATCTTTTTAGAGAGAAAAATTGAAAATTGGATAAGGTCATCCTAAATGGATATTGTGCTTTACTCTTTAGAATAATACCCTCTTCTAATTGGTTTGGTCTTCATTACTGTGCTTTCCTCTTTAGAATCTAAGTTGTAATTTTTTTCCACATCTTCTAATTCTTTCTTATTATTTAGGAGTTCTTCAATGTTTAATTCCTCCTCAGAGTCAGCTTTCTATTCACCTTCCTCTTATGATTCTCTAACCTCCTGGATGAAAAGAATATCTTGTTCAACTTGTTTATTTTCTTATTGGAAACTTTTTCCTCCTTTACCTGTATCTTCTATGAGTTGAATTTGTTATACTGCAGTGCTTAGTTGAGGCTTAACCAATCAATCTTTTTTTCATATGATCGAGGTTTTATTCCTTATTCTTCTACTTAATTCTATAAATTTGCAGAGGCTCGTGTCATATTTCAGAGTTAGAGTTTACCTCTTATGATCTTATGATGGTGTCATGGATGTTTTATTCAATTTAGTAATTTAAATTCTCATATCGTATTTACTTAGTCCATTTTAGTTAATTCATTATGTTAAGTATGTTACCAAATATTTTTTATTCTTGTGATTTTTAGATTAGACCCGATCTATCTATTTATGGATTGTATGGGGTATCACAATACTAGAGAAAATGCCTATATGGTAGTTTATGAAAGGTTTCGGTATAGTTCCTACTCATGGGCATGACCGGTGATATAACTATTTTCTATAAGGGAAATCATTCATTGAAAGTAATTTTATATACTGAAGTGTATATGAACCGCTTAACTATATACCTCATGGTTACGGTATGTGTGAAAACGAATTCGATATACTCGATGGTCCTGAAATATACCTCCCGTCAGGAGTTTAGTCAAATGGTACGATATGGGAAAAACATTTGATATACGTTAAAGGTGTGTGGAAAAAGGAGAGTGGATGTCAATCACTTAGGTTAACCACGCCTTGCAGGATCAATGACCTGTCACAAAGTAAATTCCTAATATAGGGCAAAATAGGGTCAATACTCAATGCTTTGTGAATGTAGTGTGTTATATACATGAGTATTATTAATATATTATGCACATTTTACTCACGATATATATATATATATATATATATATATATATATATATATATATATATATATATATATATATATATATATATATAGAGAGAGAGAGAGAGAGAGAGAGAGAGAGAGAGATGAATATACAAGTATAGAGGAAGTATGAAATGCAGGTATGTAAAATGTTGGGATAAAATGATAACAGTAAGTGAGATATATTGATGGCACGGATAAATACAAGGAGCATGTGAAAAATATACAAAAAGGCATTTGATAAGGAAAATGTGTATAACTAAAACAAGGAACTAAGATATATACAAGAAGCACATAACAACTTAAGATGGAAAATAAGAAAACCCACATAAAATAATCCAGTTCTTAAATCTTTAGCGTAGCCCCCATTATGGACATCCTAACCTGAGTGGGTGTTAAAGTGTGTAGGTACTAAAAATATTCTTTCACCCTATAAGTTAGGGAAAAAGTGCATATCCGGTCAAATATGGACAATGTGTGTAGTAGTGTAAACTCAGAGTCACAAACCTATTTTTACCAAAAATGGGGAAAAGAAAATAAATGACCCCTTAAGATGAGATATAAGGAAAATGATCAATGAGGAACCAATGAGAGTACTATCAAGGACTATGTTACAAAGAGGGAAGATGTTAAGTACCCCACTCTTCCCTTTTGGTCTCCTATGGGTTAAAAGTATTTTATTTTACTTCATTTTGTGTGTGTAGGCATATGTGTGAAAGTAAATAGGGTGTGAACACGACTGCGTGACTAGGTGGAAAAGTGTGAACAAATATAAATAAGTGTGATTATGAGAGAAGTCCATGCACACGTGAATAAGTATGACTAAGTGAAAATGTGTGGATACATAAATAAGTTTAACTACGTAAAAAAGTGTGAAATTGTGAATATGTAAAAGTAAGTGCAAAAGTTTATCAACGTAAATATGTTTAAATAAGTGAAAAAGTGTGTGCAAATGCAGATATATGAAGATAAGTGAAAAAATATATGTAAATGTGGATATGTGAAGAGAAAAACTAGATTCATCACAACATCACATAATTGAACAGGAATATCAATGGAGACCTAAAAGAATATAAAAAAAATAATTTATACTACATTAATCATATTATGGGTATGACTAACTAACAAATAAACAATAACCAATAAACCGTAAAGAATATATCAAGTAAATAATTTTTTCATAGTAATCTAGTTACGCATTTAAGGAAGATTTGGTAATGCATATTGGCATGAAATTTGTTTCCCTATAGTTTCATATTTTGATTCATAGAAACCCTTTATATATATATATATATATATAAATTATGTTTTTGGAGCACGTGGAATTAGCTACTTTCAACGGACGATGAAATTTTTACCTCATTCAAGGGAATATTCTCATCAGCATTCATATCTCCTTCCTTAAATCCCTTTTGGGAAAGATTCTTTATTTTAGCACTGGAAAATAGTGACTACTCGGAGGACCTAAAGGAAAGGGTGAGTCTTCAAATGTTGATGTGAAGGCAATGGGATGGTTAATTAATATGATTGACTTAAATGATGATGATGATGATGAGGATGATGAGGATGATGATAATAATAATATATGTAAAAGGGAAGAGAATAAGATATTTCCTTATAAATAGAAAAACGATTAACTTTATGTAGGTCATAAGGTGCTAAAGACACATATATAGTGTCGAATAATTGTGAGTTTCGCCCTTTTAGAATTATACTTCTTCCATCACAAATTAATAGTCCTTTGAAAGTCATAACTTTTTAAGGGAAAACATTATTTTTTAGATTTATCCCTCTAAAAATTGTGAATACATCTCGAATGTAATACATTGCAATTCGATCATTACTCCCACTTAATTCGGGAATAATCGAAAAGAAAAAATAAGACTATAGAGAGGACATGAAAAATAACATCTACTCAGATAATAATAGATGCGTGTTTTAAGTTAGGTTTTAAAATACTACTATGACTTTGTATTCCATCATAAACAAATGTTGAAGACATCATTATCATCATCATTATCATCATCATCATCATCCTTGTCTTAATCCCATGACATGGGGTTGGCCACATGGATTCTTTTCCATCCTAATATATTATAAGCAATATTATTATTCAAATTTAATTCCTTAAGATCTCTCATAATAATTTCTTCCCAATGTAGCTTAGGATGGCCCTTTTGTATTTTACCCTCTATTTTCAGTAGTCTTCCTATTGTTATAGGTGTATATAATAGTCTATGCAACACATGTCCGTACCATCTAATTTTACTTTCTCTTAATTTATCACTAATGGTAACTACTCCTAACTTATTTATGACATATTGATTTTTAATCTTATCACTTCTAGTAATTCATATCATTCATCAGAGCATCCTCATCTCTCTAATATGGATATTTTGCTCATATTTTTCTTTAAATCCCAACATTCCGCTCCATAGAGAGTCGTTGGCTTAACATATGTTCTATAAAAAAATTCTTTTAATTTATTAGTTATCCTCTCAACGCATAACACCCCACTCGCTTATCTCCATGTCATCCGTCCAGTTGCTATTTTACTCTCATCATCCTCATCAATATTCTCATTACTATGTATCACTGAACCTAAATGATGAAAATTACTAGTTTAATCTATCACTTTTTGTTCAATCTTTGACATTATGCTATCGGACGACTCGTTATTAAATTTACATTCCATATATTCAGTTTTATTTCTATTATTTTTCGTCCTTTATTCTCTAAGGCAATTCTCCAAGTATACTATCATCGTTTTGACCATCTTTGAAGTGTCTACTAAAACTATATCATCCGTAATTAACATATACCATGGAACATCTACTTATATGTCCTTTCTAATCTAACCAATACTATAAAAATATTGTTAGGAATAAAATTTGATCCTTGATGTAGGTCCACTTTAATCATAAACTTATTAGTTTCTCCACAAATAGTTCTTATTCTAGTCTTTGTGTTATCATATATATCTTCAATAACTTTAAAATAACAAATATGGATTCTTTTCCGCCTTAAATTGCACTATATTATATCCTTGGGTACTCTATTATAGGTCTTCTCTAAGTCTATAAAGACCATGTGTAAATTTTAATTCTTACTTCTTTTTTTTTCACTAGTTGTCTTAATAAGTAAATAGCTTCCATGGTGGATCGTCCTGACATAAATCCAAATTAATTGTCCGGAATATTTGATTCATTTCTTATACTTTGTTTTATAACCTTTTTCATAATTTCATAGTGTGATTCATCAGTTTGATTCATCTATAATTATCGTAATTTTGTATATTTTATATAAATATATTATGGTAATTTTTCTCCATTCATCTAGTATACTTCCTTCTTTTACAATTTTATTAAATAAGGATGTTAATCATTCTACCCCTGGACTTCCACGAGTTATCCACACCTCTATAGGTATTCCATCTGGGCCAATCGTTTTTTCCTCCTCATTTTTTTAATTAATATATCTACTTGATTTTCATAAATCTGAGACACCATCCCTATATTTGGTTATATGTTCTCAACATTTTTTTTAAGATATTATTCATTTAATAATCCTTGAAAATACTCTTCCCATATATGTAGAATTTCTTTATCATTAATTAATATATTTTTTATACACTTGACTGACACATATCCTTTGTTAATCTATCCTTATTCCTTGCCAATTTATATATCTCATTTTCACCCTTCCTTGGTACCTAATATATTAGATAGATAATCTAGTGCATTTTTTTGCGCAATTCTAACAATATTTTTTGCTTTACTTTTAATTTTTGTACCTCTCTAAGGCTTCTCGATTTTTATTCTTTTGTCATTCTTTAAAACTTATTCGCTTCTTTTGTATTATCTGTTGAACTTCCTCACTCCGTAACCAAGTCTCTTTTTCAATGAATCGTTTCCCTTTAGTATCACCTAAAATTTGATTACCTATTTTCTCAATATATGTCTTTGTTCTTGACCAAATATTGTTAACATTATCATCCTAATTCTACTTTATGTTTAACAACTTTTGGATAAATTCTATCTCTTTGTATCCTATTAAATCCTTCCATTTTATATTTTGATAACTTATTTTCTCTTTTCGGTACTTAAGTCCTTTAATGGAAAAATCTATTACGAGTAAGCGATATTGAATTGCTAAACTTTCACTTGATATAACCTTACAATCTTCGCATGTCTTCAAGTCTCTTCTTCTAAGTAAACAATAATATATTTGAGTTTTATTCTCACCACTTTTAAATGTCCTTCCCTTTTTTGAAAGTATGTGTTTGCTATCGCCAAATCGTAGGCCTTAACAAATTCTAAAATTGTTTTCTCTCCTACATTTTAAAATATGTTTTCATGTATAAGAATTTTTTATAATTTATCATCTAATAATTCCCAAACTAATTTTTTTACATTTCATCTACAACTACTTGGGGCGCATAAGCTCTTATAACATTCAATATTGTTTTATATAAGACAATCTTTGTTGATGTAAAAAATTAGATTATCTCTAATTATTCAATCACAGATAAAATAAATAAGACAAAAATTTTAAAGTGGTTCAGCCTTGAAAGAATGGTCTACGTCCACTGTTTTTGTTATTGCTGACTGTTTGTTTGGAATTCTCGATAATGAGTTTTACCAAGAAATTTCGAGTCTCCCTTTGATGAGGAGGTTACAAAGTATTTATAGCCTTGAGGTTGTACATGCGAAAGAATAATACATAGCTATCCAATAGGCGTGTACATCTGTGTGATAATAATGAGCATTTAATGCGTAGTCATCCTCTTGATTATATGGATATGGATGCTCTGTACGAGATGCAGCTCGGATCGCCTAAGATGCTCGGACCGCCTAAGTAGCTCGGTATACATGAGTTGCTCGGTACAATAAAGTTCTTCAGAGAACACTTGTTGCTCGGAGCGCCTGAGTTGGTCGGGGAGATTGAGTTCCTCGGAGTCGAAGTGTTGTTCAAAAATGTTTGCGGGTGCCATGTAGATTGACACATGTCTCCACATAATTGATCCACATCAGCAGACTAAATTTGGTATCAACAGAAGCCCCCAATGTTTCATAGTTTGATTCTGAAGAAAAGTATGGAACATTCTGCTGCCTAGACTTTCAGTTTTTATGGATTTTAGACAAACTTTCGTTGTTTATAACTCCTTTTTTGAGTGCATAGTATCAGGCTTTTAAATTATTTTGAATTTCCATAACCGCTTCATTTTTTGTTCCCTTTTCTTCTTTTTAGCCGTCGGGTACGCAATCGTCCATCTTGGTAATCATTATTTTTCTCTATTCTCGAGGTAAAGTATTTAAACGCTTAAGAAAATTCGATCGTCTTTTACTTTTTCAAATCTTCATCTTAGAACTTCTTCACTTCTTCTCTATCTTGTGCGTTCATTTCTTCCATTGTTAATTGTCAACTGATCCACCCTTTTCCTGTAAGATCTTCTTCCTTCTCTTTTATTTTCTTTGTTCATCATGGTTTACCTTGTTGAGTCACTTGATAAATTTCGCTCTGATTTTTCTATTCCTTTATGGGTCATATTGGAAGAACTTGTTGAACCTTCAGACTATTTTTCTTTGGCTGAGGGACATTGGTTCCCCAGTCTCTTTGTGGCCGAATGTGGCTTTTCTTTTCCTCCAAATCCCCTGTGTTTGGAATTTTGTCAATATTTTGACGTTGTACCTGCAAAAATAGGTCCCAATATCGGGAGAATAGGTAATGGAGTCCATAGGTTAAATCAGATTCATGGAACCCGTTTAGGAATTCCAAAAATTATGTTTTGCTATAGATGGGTTGTGAGCGATAGTACTTTTCATTTAAAAACTAGGTTTTTAAATAAGGCTTTAGTTGTCAATCTCCCAGATGCCAACAGGGATTACTTCGAGCATGGGGTTGTTATGAAAAATTGACAACATGCTCCATTAAATGGAAATGATGTATATCAGGGTCCTAGATGCCCTCCCTATGGCAATGGGATAGGTTGTTTTTATTTTATTTTATTTTTGAAATTATGTTTTCTTTGTGTTTGATAAAATGCGTCATTGACATTTTAGTTTTTTGTTTATTTGTAGTTGATAGCAAAAGAAAATCCCCTAAAGAAACTGATGTCAATTTGAGGCACTTGAAACTTATCTGGAGTTTGCACCAAACAATTGCTGATGAACATATTAGATCAGCTTTTTACTTATTGTAGTACAAGAGCTACACTTCATCTTTTACTTCTCGTCCAGTGGTAGGTGTATTCGAACCAGTACCAACTTCTGAAGGTTCCTCCCCTGAATCGAATATTCCCCTCAGTATCAGAATGAGGAGACGAAAAGCTCCCTCCTTCTTTGACAAATCAGACTCTGCCAATGTGGAGGAAAAGAGAAGCAAGCAGGATGTCCCAGAGGAAGGGACAAGAAAAATTGATGCACCCCCTCCAGTTGCTGCTAAGAAAGTTACCGAGAAGCCCCCTGTGGCTCCGAGCAAGGTTGTAGTTGTTTCTCCTCCAAGCAAGGTTATCGTTATATCACCGACCAAGACAACATCCTTGGTTGAGAATGTTCCTGCTCCTATGAGGAGGTTAAAGAAAAGTTTTGTGGAGAGACCGGTAGAAGCAGTCTCTCAGTCTTTAAATATTGAAGGTGGTATTCCCACCTTTGTTCCTCCGAGCTCTGCTATGAGCTCGGTGAAGTCTTGGATTATCCCAGAGATCCAAGGTGTTGAGGATAATCTTTCTCGGGATAGGGTTACCACCTTGGAAGCTCAATATATTACCTCAGTAAGTATTACTAATCTAAACTTTCATTTTTCAATGCTATGTCCATGCACGGACTTACAATTATTTTCTTTTTCGAGCTGGTAACCTGTTTCAACACTATTCTGAAAAAGGATGAGGCTATTAAAGCTTCGAGCTCCTCGGGAGGTGTAGAGGACGATTTTGTAGGTCTGACTCAGTCCTTTAAGGACTCTCCTCAGAAATATGAAGAAGATAAGGAGGCCTGGGAGACACGACTCAAGTCCATTGAGCAAGAAAAAGACCGAGCTATGGAGGCCTCCCAGGAGTTAGAGAGGAAAATGAAAGAATTTGAGAAGAAAAATAATGAGCTTGAGGAAAAGCTCAAGAACATTGAAGAGATTGAAAACAAGCTTAAGAAAACTGAAGAGGAAGTTGTTAGACTTCGTGACGTTGATCGTCAGAGGCAGGAGATAGAAGGGAAGATGAAGGCTGTCGAGGAACTTCTTTCTGAGAAGATTTCCTCGGAGAAGGCGAAGAGAAAACTTGCAATTAAAAAGTCCTTTAGCACTGGCTGGGACAAGGGATGGAACAAAGGCATGGCTACTATGTCTTCTCAGATGGAATTTGCCAGCCTCAAATACTTCAGGGATGGATGGGTGGCATCTCTGCAGGAGATAAAGGTCTCAGAGAGTTCCAAACTATTTCAGCGTCATGTTCATGGTCCTCCTCCCTCTCCTGGAGAAGAAGAAGAGGACGAAGATGCCTCAGAAGAGTCGTCGATGATAATTGGGGATCAGGTCCCTACTGTTGAACTTCGCTATGAGCAACCCTAACCAACTATTACTCCTACCGAGCAGCTACTCGTGTCCACCGAGCACCCAGCCTCTTCCTCGAAGTCTCCTGAGGAAGTTATAGGGAATAAAGAGAAGGTGTAGAGTAGTTTGGGTGTTTATTTTGTCACTTTATTGGATGTAGCCTCAACTTCTATATTTTTCTTTTATCATGAAATAAAAATTCGATCTTTTGGTTGTTTATCTTGACTTCTTCCTCATTTTGCTCTGTCTGCATTCTTATTAATTCTTTCTATCTCTTTTCTTTACTAGTTTATAGCTAGAATGGAGCTCTTGTCAGCCCACGATACTGAACTGATGAAAAAATGCAATGACTACTGACCTGAATGAAGCTCAAATCATCGTCATACTTGGTCCAGACACTTTCGAACGAGCAGTCAAAGCCTATCAATATTTGAAGTGCTTGCTCAACCGTGCATTTGCCAATAATGTGGCATATTACGAGATAATTGAATATCTCCATGGTACCATCGAGGAACTCCAACATCAATACAAGGAATCTTCTTCCCTTTTGCATCAGGGGTATGAGAAAAAAATTCAGCAATTAAATGCTGACAAAGGGTACGATAAGTTCATCGCTGCTTACGAGAAGAAAGAGAAAATTCTAAGGGTTGAGGTCGAGGAGCATAGGCAAATCGCAAAATTGCTAGAGCGAGAAAACAATGTCTTACGAGGAGAGATATCCCAACTAAAATCTGCAGCATCTACCTCGGGAGCCTTGGTCCCTGTCACTGACGAAGGTTTCTCTTTCTTGGAGGTCGAAAATGCCAATTTGAGAAATGAATTGGAAACCTTAAAGAGGACTGGACCATCAACTTCTGCTCGGGGACGAGCAAGAGCTTTTCGAGGACGAGCAAGGGCTGCTCGGGTTACTATTGAAGAAGCTAGAACACAGGCAGCCTTGGAGAATCAGGCCTTCCAGTTGATGGCAAAGAATCAGGCTTTGTCAGAGATGTCCAAGAAGATTATGATCCTCAACGAGCAGCTTTCCACACAAAATTCTGCCTTGGATAATAAAGAACTTTTATCTAAGAACCTCCACGATCAACTGGAGAGGTTAACCTACAAGTTTCACAAACAGCCCAGAGAGTTTTGGATGGCTGGTTACAATGAAGCCCTCTACCATCTCGATGATCGGATCCAGAATTCAAATAACGAGGGTTACAAGCAAGGATGGCTGAATGCGCTGTGTTAAAGTTGGAGCAGGGTCATTATCTATGGGATTACTATGACCCTGGATTGCTCGAGTTGCCCGTGCCACCTTTTAAACTTGATATGAGTTGGATTCCTGCTCGGGCAATTCCTCAGTGCTTAATCTCCAAGTATCTTGGCGACTACAATCTTCATTCTAATTTTGAGATATCTCGCCCGGAGCACTTGCTTGATCGGCCATCTGTGATGAATGTCAGGATGCTTAGAGACATAAACTTCATAAACTCTCCTTATGCCTTAGACGATCCTCCTGCTGGAGTAGAACCTGCTTCAAAGGCAGAGGGGAGAAAGCCATTAGAATAGGATTTGTAATGATTCTTCATGTAATATGTAATTTGTACTCTATGTAATTTGTTCTGATTTTAATGAAAAACTTTTAGTTTTCCCTGCAATCTTGATTGTCAGTACTTTATAAAACATCTATTTTATTCACTGAAGAATGTGTATGTATATCTGTAAAAAGACAAAAATGTCCCGTGTTATTTTAAATTGCCGACCAACCGGAGTTGGTGAAAATTTATTGTTGACTATCCTGAGTTGGTAATAATTATTTGACGACCAACCGAAGTTGGTCATATTTTGTTTCCCGACCAACTTAGAGTTGGTGGTAGTTTGATATGTCACAAGTAAAGAAATTCTGTTTTATTTTTTTATTATAGTGACTTATCACTTTTTAATTCTAAGTCATGAAACGATTTTCATCCCATGATCCTGCTTTTGTTTAACCAACTGTTCCCGACCAATCGGAGTTGGTGGATTTTCATTCCCGACCAACCGTAGTGGGTGGATTTTTATTCCCGACCAACCGTAGTTGGTGAATTTTTATTCCCGACCAACCGTAGTTGGTGGATTTTTATTTTTGACCAACCGTAGTTGGTGGATTTTCATTCTGGACTTGATGCGTAGTGTGTAGCACTAGTATTCCGAAAAAATTTCAACAAAAGGAGAGAATTGGGTAAAACATCCAAAACTTTGTTCATATTGAAGAGAACTGCATTACATAGGGATTGAACTACTGATAATATTTGCGCAGATGTTCTGCGTTCCATGCATTCTTAAACTCCTCTCCTTCCAAGGTTTCAATCCTATATGTCCCTGGTCAAACAACCTCTGTTACTCTGTAGGGTCCATGCCAGTTAGCTTCCAGTTTGTTGTGTTTTTGAATTAATTTCTTTAGCACATAGTCCCCTTCTTTCAAATCACATTTATTTACTCTCTTGTTGTAGAACAGAGCTGTTCGGTGTTGGTGTGAAGCATTCCTGATTGATGCTTCTTCTCTAACTTCCTCGAGCATATCCAAGTCTAATCTTCTCATCAAGTCGCTGATAGGAGAATTGAAATTCAGCACTCTGTGTGTGGGGAGTCCCAGCTCGGCAGGTATAACAGCTTCACTTCCAAACGCTAGCATGTATGGAGATTCTCCTGTTGCTACTCGCGGTGTAGTACGATAAGCCCACGGCACAGAATGTAGCTCGTTAATCCAATTTTCCTTTGCATCGTCCAATCATTTTTTCAAGCCATTCAGCAGTGTTTTATTTGTCACCTCAGTTTGTCCATTGCTCTGGGGATGGACTGGTGCAGAGTGGGTTTTCAATATGTTCGACTGATGACAATACGCAGTAAACTCCTCGTTGTCAAATTGAGTTCCATGATCATTAATGAATGCATGGGGAAGACCATATCTACAAATGATATTTTTCCAAATAAATTGATACACCTTGTCATATGCCATATCAATAAGGGGCTCAGCTTCCACCCACTTAGTAAAGTAATCCACTGCAACCACGAGATATTTAAATCTTCCCCTGGTCATTGGAAGTGGCCCGACCAAGTCTATTCCCCACATGGCAAATGGGCAAGGGGAAGTAATGGGGGTTAACAATGCTTGGGGAGTTCTTCGGATAGAGGAGAAGCGTTGACACTTGTCACATTTTTTAGCATAGGCTATATAATCAGCCCTCATCATTGGCCAATAGTATCCTTGCGTCATTATTCTTTGTAAAAGCGTCTGACCTGCTACATAGGCTCCACAGGACCCTTCATGGACTTCTTCAATCAAGTCTTTCACCTCGAAGGGATGCACGCATCTCTGCAAACCTGCTATAATTTCTCGTTTATATAGAATACCATTAGTCAATACATAACGAGCAGCTTTAAACTTTAACTTCTTGGCTGCGAGTTTATCAGTTGGTAAGGCCCCTTCCTCAATGTATGCCCTGATGGGATCCATCCAAGATGGTCCTAAATCAAGGGTAATGAAGCTCACCATCATATCTTTCTTAATGCTCCTGCTAGACAAAATTTCTATCCGAATTATTCTTCGTAGCTCGGTGCGTGTGGCTGAGGCTAACCAAGCTAAGGCATCTGCTCTTGAATTCTCCAATCTTGGTGCTCTAATTAACTGCACTGCATTAAAGCTCGATACAATCTCCATTGCTTTCGTATAATACTTGATCATCAATTCTCCCTTTGTTGCGTACACTCCCAGCATTTGATTTACGATTAACTGTGAGTCACTGAATACAATGACCTGCTCTGCTCCCATGGTTTTTGCTAAACTAAGACCTGCAATCATAGCTTTATATTCAGCCTCATTATTAGAAGCCTTGAATTGAAAGCGCAGAGCATACTCCATATCGATCTCATCCGGGCTATTTAAAACAATCCCTGCTCAACAGCCTGTACTCCAAGATGAGCCATCCACATACAGATTCCATATAGGTACTTCGTCCTCAAATTTTTGATCGGACAAAGTTCCTCGGTGGAATATTTGTTGCTTCCTTATATCCTCCCCTAGCACTTCTTGCTGCTCGTCGACCATCTTCTCTTGCTCGTCAACCAACTTAAGTTGGTCGGGGTTTAAATTTAATGATCCTGTAACACCCACAGGTTGGTCGGTATTCAACTTTTGCTCCTCGAAGGTGTCAGGACAAGTGAATTCTATAATAAAGTCTGCTACTGCCTATCCTTTAAGCGACGATCTAGGCTCATAAACTATGTCATATTCACCAAGTTCTACTGCCCAGTACATCAATCTCCCTGATTTTTCTGGTTTATGAAGAGCTTGCCTCAATGGCATATCAGTATACACCACTATGGTATGAGCTTGGAAGTACAGCCTCATTCTTCTACTTGCTTCGATCAACGCTAGTGCCAATTTTTTCAGTCTTGGATATCTGATCTCTGCTCCTCGGAAGGCCTTGCTAGTGTAATAAATTGGTTTTTGCACCCCATCCTCCATTCTTATCAATGCCGAGCTAACTGCATTCTCCGAAACTGCCAGATACAAGTATAATATTTCTCCCATCACCGGCCTGGACAATAGTGGAGGTGCTCCCAGGTACTTCTTCAACTCTTGAAAGGCCTTCTCGCATTCATCATTCCATTCAAATGTCTTTCGGAGTGTTTTGAAGAATGGTAGGCATCTATCAGTTGCTCGTGATATAAATCTATTAAGTGCTGCAACTCGCCCTGTAAGACCTTGCACTTCCTTCTTTGTCGTTGGAGATCGTAGTCCCAATAGAGCCTTGACCTTTTCAGGGTTTTCTTCAATACCTCATTGGTTGACAATATACCTGAGGAACATGCCTTCTCTTACTCCGAATATGCACTTGGTAGGGTTCAACTTCATTTGATATTTATCTAGTTGATCAAAGGTCTGGCCTAAGTCAATTAGATGATTAGCAGCTTTCTTGCTCTTCGTCAGCATATCATCAACATAAACTTCCATATTGTAACTGATTTGCTCTGCAAACACCTTGTTCATCAGCCGCTGATATGTTGCACCTGCATTTTTCAAACCAAAAGGCATAACATTATAACAATAAGTTCCCCTAGGGGTAATAAAAGAGGTACTCTCCCTATCTTCAGGTTTCATTTTAATCTGGTTGTAACCAGAATAAGCATCCATGAAGCTTAACAGCTCGTGTCCCGAGGTAGCATCCACTAATTGATCAATTCAGGGCAAAGGAAAATGATCCTTTGGGCATGCTTTGTTGAGGTCGGTGAAGTCTACACACATCCTCCATTTGTTGTTCTTATTCTTCACCATCACCACATTTGCTAACCAGTCTGGATATTTGACATCTTCAATAAAGCAAGCTTTCTGGAGCTTCTCGACCTCCTCTTGTATAGCTTGGTTCTTTTCGGGGCTGAACACTCTGCTTCTCTGCTTCACTGGCTTGATTTCCTTGTTCACATTAAGCTCGTGACATAAGAAATTTGGGTCCATCCCTGGCATGTCCTCGTGGCTCCATGCAAAAGTTTGTTTTCTGCTTTTTAAGAAGACTATCAATTCTTGTTTTAATGAGGCTTCCAACGACGAACCTATTTGAGTTGTTCGTTCCGGATACTCGTCGTCCAGAATGACATTTTCAGTAGCTTCCACCGCCTGGCCTTTCACGAGCTGCGACTCGTCTCTAGGATCTAATGTTTCAATTTTTGCACCTTCATCCACTTGATAGGTAGTAGTCTTTTTCCTAGATTCCTCCAGTTCTTCCTGCTTGGCAGATGAATAGTAATATTCCCGAGCTACTTTTTGGTCACCCTTCATAATTCCTACTCCAAAGTTAGTTGGAAATTTTAGGCATTGATGTACAGTAGATGGTACTGCTTTGAATTTCTTCAAACCTACCCTTCCCATTATGATATTGTAAGCTGATTGGACATTCTTATCCATCACGAAAAAGCGCACTCTTTCTGTTCGACAAGCAGGCCATGTACCGATGAACATATCCAACTTGATTGTCCCAAGTGGAAAAACTTTATCGCCAGTAAAACCGATGAGGGGCCTGTGATAAGGCTCCAACTGAGACAACTTCAAATTTAAACTCTCAAAGCATGAGTAGAACATGATGTCCGCCGAGCTGCCATTATCCACCAGTACTCTTGAGATCATTACTTCCTTCATCCTCATTTTGATCACCAATGGGTCATCATGAGGATATAGCACTCCTGCAAGGTCGTTCTTAGAGAAACCGATGACCAGTTTATCTTTGTTCACCTTCCTCGGGCGATCATCCTCAGCTAGATTTATTCGTTGAATGTATGAACAAGCTTGGGCCTCATTGAGGTAAGCTTTCCTCTCTGCAGTAAGGTTTTCACCTCCTGCGTCTCCACATGTAATAACATTACAATCAAATGATCCAAAACGAATTGAAAATAACTCACGTTTTGGCTGTCTTGGTCTTTTGGGAAGATCGGGGTCGTCTTCTGGATCGTCTTCATGATCTCTTTTCTTATCTTCTTTTTCTCGACGAGGAGATCTAGACCTTTGTCTTGCTCGGTCGTTTCTCTTTTCGTCATTTTTACGATCAACATACTTGGTCAGCTTATCTCGCCTGATGAGTGCTTCAATTTCATTCTGAAGAGCTATGCAATTTTTGGTCGTGTGACCATGGTCCTTATGGAACTCGCAATATTTGGTCTTAATCCTCTTGTCAGGATCTGTCTTCATTTTCTCTGGCCAGTTTAGCTCCTCGTTGTTCTTGATTTCTTCCAGAACGTGGTTTATGTCTACTTTCAAAGGAGTATAATTTCTAAATTTCTTCAACATTTCCCATGATGGCTTTGCTTTCGATTGCTTGTTACCACCGTTGTTCTTCTGATCCTTCTTCTCAACCTTCTCGGCCTCAACTTTGGTCTCCTTAGTGTCCATGTTCTTCTTCGCAGCGATAGCTTCCTCGGCATTCATGATTTTGGCTGCTTTTGCCATTAGTTCTGACATGGTCCTAGGCTAATCTTTGGCCAAAGTGTAGTAAAATTTATTTGGTAACAGTCCACTCATCAAGGCAGTAATTGCTGTCTTTTCCTCGTAATCAATAACTTCAAGCTTCTCGTTATTGAAACGAGTTATGTAATCCCTGGTGCTCTCACCTGCTTTTTATCTAACACTTAACAAGTGTGCTACTCATTTAACTGGTTTTGCTTCGAAACATAAATTTCCAATAAAGAGCTCGGCCAGTTAAAAGAAAGTTGAAATCTTCCCCCGAAGAAGATTATTGTACCATATTTGAGCAGATCCGGTAAGAGTTCCCGAAAATGCCCCGCATCTCATCTCATCTGGCACGACATAGATTTCGGTAGCAGCTTGGTATTGTTCTATATGAAGTACAGGGTCAGTTTTTCCATCATATTTAGGAGTCACAACAGGTGCTTTGAACTTCGATGGTGTGGGAAAATCCACAATTGCCTGGATAAAAGGTGTCCCTTGGAAAAAAGTTCTTTGTAGAGGGATCTTGGCCTTAGCCATTTCCCCTAGTCTATCCTCCAACCTTTGAATAGAGCCTTTCCATGCAGCATTCCCTTCCTCGGGCCTGTTGGTTCGAGCAACTGATCGTGTTGAATTTGCTTCCTGGGATCTTTCATTACGAGCAGTTGGTTGTGATTGGGCAGAACCCTCCCTTAGATCGGATGGTCATTGAAAGTTCCTCGACACAGCCTTAGGAGGACTTCTATTCCTCCTAGGGCCCAAACGATCAAAAGGAGAGGCCCTACTTAATCTCTCCAATGCACTAGTCCTTTTTGAAGAGAGTGTGATGTTTGGTTTAGTATCTGTAGCTCGTACTGATGAAGTTCGACCAGGTTGATAAGAAAAATCATTAGATCTCTCAGTGCGATACGAATCGGTACGTCTAGATTGAGATTCCTCTGGGAATAACGTTCGCCTAATACACGAAGAAGGTAAACGGGTGTTTCTTTGAACGCTTCGTTGTCCTGACTGGGTCGGCACTCTACCTTGGATAGTTTGCATGATTTGTCGCATAGTTTCTTGCATGGTCATCTGGCCCTGGGCCAAATTAGCCATTATTCCAGCCAAATCTTGGACATTTGGAGGAGTGGATGGATTTGGAGGAATCCCATCGTTTCGATTACTTGATTCTGGATGATCTACCATTGATGATGAATGATTTTGGTGAAAAACGAAAATTACAGTCGTTTTCCATAGACGGCGCCAATCTGTTGATATAAAAAATTAGATTATCTCTAATTATTCAATCACAGATAAAATAAATAAGACAAAAGATTTTAAAGTGGTTTAGCCTTGAAAGAATGGCCTACGTCCACTGTTTTTGTTATTGCTGACTGTTTGTTTGGAATTCTCGATAATGAGTTTTACCAAGAAATTCCGAGTCCCCCTTTGATGAGGAGGTTACAAAGTATTTATAGCCTTGAGGCTGTATATGCGAAAGAATAATACATAGCTGTCCAATAGGCGTGTACATCTGTGTGATAATAATGAGCATTTAATGCGCAGTCATCCTCTTGATTATCTGGATATGGATGCTCTGTACGAGATGCAGCGCGGACCGCCTAAGATGCTCGGACCGCCTAGGTAGCTCGGTATACATGAGTTGCTCGGTACAATAAATTTTTTCGGAGAACACTTGTTGCTCAGAGCGCCTGAGTTGGTCGGGGAGATTGAGTTCCTCGGAGTCGAGGTGTTGTTCAAAAATGTTTGTGGGTGCCATGTAGATTGACACGTGTCTCCACATAATCGATCCACGTCAGCAGACTAAATTTGGTATCAACAATCTTAATGTTCACTAATTTATATTCCCATCTTTTAACATCCACAACTTTATCTTTCATATAGTGATCAACGGCGATACCTACCCCATTCTACGATTATACATCCCTCCCGAATAAAATAATTTATAAAGTTCTCCTATCTCTCTAGCCTTTTCTCCCATCCATTTAACTTTTTGTAGACATTCTATGTTGATTTTTCTCCGTTTCAAGGTGTCCATAAATTCTTTACACTTGTGAGTCAGTGTTCCTAAATTTCACGCATCAAATCTAATATATATATATATATCTCATTATTATTTACATTTTCTTTTTTAACTAGAGAATCCATTATCTATATTTGGCATAAATTTTACACTCGACTGTCAACCTGACACTAACCCACCTAGTTTCACATCCAGACTTGGGTTCCATCAATAATCGAATTAAAAGGATTAATGAGTTACTTAATTAATTATATTCCCTATTTTTGTACTTTCAATTTGAAAGGGTGGGCTACTGGAGTAACTACTATCCTATCGGAAAAAAATAATCCGACAATGCAGCGTCCTACCACAGGGAATAATTATGTTGGTGTCTCCAATAGTAATTAATAATTATTGTTATTTATGATTATTTATTTGATTGTGTAGTGACCTGAGTATGAGTTATAACTAGTAACAATATATTATAGGAAGTAAAAATGGCTTTTTTCGAATGTGTTTAATTATAAAATTATTTTTTGTATTTAATTTGTTTAATATACTCATATACTCTTTAAAACAAATATTAAGACAAATTGATATTTTGAGATAATTTAAAAACCGGAAATTAATTATAGTATGACTTAGATATTTTCAAACTTAGATTATCAATTCTTCATAGGTGAATTGGTAGCAACCGGAACAAAGGTTTAATGCAATTTAACGATGCTATTACATGGGTCCAATTTTAGGAAATCGTGAATGCGATTTTTCGCTTTTTCTTCAAAATAATAATGTTGCTTGATTTACACGCATTAAAGGATTTGTTATTCAATGCTTGCTGAGATTTCGTGGCTACGAGTTTGTATTTTAAGATACGACTTTGCTACTCATGGTTTATAATTATCTAAGCAACTTGTAGAATATATAATATGTTAGGAAGAATGGTAGAGGAAAGCATAAAACTCAATGATAGAAGAAAGCATAAAACTCATATGCCCTTTAAATGATGATTGAGGTTGTCCATGTGTCCATTTTTTTTACTTTTCGTTTGAATATGTTCCTTGTGCTTTTTCTATAATGAGTGGACAATGCCCCTCCCCCAGATATGATTACCTACATTATTACGTGCTTTTAGCCTCTGATTTCTGTTTTTGTTCACGGCATAAAATATTAGGTATGGAAATATAAAATTAAAGCGTCAATACTCAAAGTATATTGCATATCATAAAATATCGGAATTTCTTATTAGGCCACTTGTCAAGTAAATTATGATATATATGTTTGAATGTTTTTCTAGAATTCGGGGTCGAGCAAAATATTTTTGTAAGGAAGATCATATATGTGTACAATTTACACTTAAGTGTGGTGTTATTTATGATTAGGTATAAGACTGATGGCACTAGTGTATTTTTATTCAGCAGACCTCAATTGGTTTGAGAGTGCTTGAAACAGAGAAATTATTGATTCTTCATTGGTATGAATAGATGCTGGAGCATTAGGCATTTTTTAGGGGAGGCTGAGTACCGGAAGCTCCAAGGGTGAAGATAACCGAATAGATTTTTGAATGGTACAAACAAAAAATTTAAAACAAGATATTGGTATTATATTTAAAACAGTTGACAAGAATAGATTTACCATTATATTTAAAAAATTAGCCAAAATAAGTAAAATAATTCATCTCCATCACTCTATATTTTAGAGTTGTGAAAACTCGGGCCATATGCTCTAAATTGATGGCGTCTACTAACTAGCTAGCTCGTGTCAATTACAATGTTGTAAATTTAATGCGGTGTATTTGTTACCACAAATATAAATTTGTTCTACTATTTATTTTAGTACATAGCTATAGCCATAAATTTGTTTTATTGTGTATTAGAACATGAATAAAATTCACCATCACCCCAAAAATTAAACCACTCAAATTGGGATCTCGTAAAAGACTCCACAAATTGTTCCATACCACCACATTAATTATCAGTTAAAAATGATGTACGATCACTTTTAAGGATACAATTTGCTATATTTATCATCTTTATAATTATATCAATTACATGCAAATACTTTACTACCTTTTCCACATTCGCACATATGTCAAACACACACAAATACTTTGTTATTTTTGTCACACTCGTACATATGTCAAATGCATGCATAGAATTCACTATACCAAAATGAATAAATTGACACCATTTCAGCGGCTAGTCTTGTCACGATCATTGACCGTGACAAAAAGACACTCGTTTTTTATCAAGGTCAATGACTGTGACAAGCCCGTGACAAAGACTTGCCACGGTCATTGACCGTGACAAGTCCGTGACAAGGTGGTCAATGACCGTGACAAGCCCGTGACAAAGACTTATCACGGTCATTGACTGTGATAAGTCCGTGACAAGTACAATTGTCAAGGCCTTGTCACGGTCAATGACCGTGACAATCCTTAGAATATTGTCACGATCAACGACCGTGACACGTCCGTGACAAATGTCTCAGTAAAAAACCCTTTCCCCTTATTTTTTCCCCCGTCGATTCTTCCCTCCTTTTTTTTCTCTCTCTACACTGCTCTCCCTCTCTCTCTCTACTTTCAGGTTACTTTCTCCCTCTCTCTCTCTTCCATTTATATATGTGTATGTTTGTATATATGTGTGTGTGTGTATATATGTGCGTGTGTGTGTGTGTGTGTATATATGTGCGTGTGGGTGGGGGGCGGGGGGTGGGGCAGGGTGGGGGGGCTGTTGTGTGTGTGTGTGTGGTGTGTGCGCGTGTGTGTGTAGTGTTGTGTGTGTGCGTGTGTGTGTGTGTGTGTGTGGTGGGGGAAGGGGGTGGGGCAGGGTGAGGCAGGGTTAGGGGGAGGGGGCAGGGATGGGTGAGGGGTACGTGTGTGTGTGTGTGTGTGTGAATGTGCGCGGGGTGTGTGTATATGTGTGTGTAGTGTGCGTGTTTGAGCGTAATGTCCCTTGTAAACGAATTGATTGGTTATTAATTTTTTTAGTAAATTAATATATGATTGCCCCTCATTGTAAATTAGTAAATTAATATATGATTAATTATGAAAGTAGGATTGCCCCTCATTGTAAATTAGTAAATTATTAATTGTATACTTTAATTGTTAGTTTAATTGATGAAAATAATTAATTGAGTAGATGAATTAGGAGTACGGGATACACATTTGTTGTTGACATTGTTGTTGGATTATAGTGGATCGATGTTGGATTGGTTAGTTTTAAAAGTGGCATGACCACTAGATTATTGTCCATATGGGGGTGGGATTTTTCAACTTTTTTTGAAAATTACTTTGTATATCGAACAATATATATAGTATGATAATTAAATGAATCATACTTGAAATTACATATGTGCGTGTGTGTGTGTGTGTATGTGTGTGTGTGCGCGTGTGTGGGAAGTGGGGAGGGGGTGGTGCAGGGATGGGGGTTGTTTGTGTGTGTGTGTGTGTGTGTGGTGTGTGTGCGTGTGGGGGGGTGGGGGGGAAGGGGGGCAGGGGGGAGGGGGCAGGGATTGGTGGGTGGGTGGGGGGTAGGGGTGGGGGGCTGCGTGTGTGTGTGTATGTGCGCGTGTGTGTATATGTGTGTGTAGTGTGCGTGTATGTGCGTGATGTCCCTTGTAAACGAATTGATTGGTTATTAAATTTTTTAGTAAATTAATATATGATTGCCTCTCATTGTAAATTAGTAAATTAATATATGATTAATTATGAAAGTAGGATTGCCCCTCATTGTAAATTAGTAAATTAATAATTGTATACTTTAATTGTTAGTTAAATTGATGAAAATAATTAATTGAGTAGATGAATTAGAAGGAGTATGGGATACACATTTGTTGTTGACATTGCTGTTGTATTATAGTGGATCGATGTTGGGTTGGGTAGTTTTAAAAGTGGCATTACCACTAAATTATTGTCCATATGGAGGTGAGATTTTTCAACTTTTTTTTAAAATTACTTAGTATATATATATATATATATATATATATATATATATATAGTATGATAATTAAATGAAACATACTTGAAATTACATATGTGTGTGTGTGTGTGTGTGTGTGTGTGTGTGGTGGGTGGGGGTGGGGAGGGGAGGGGAGTGGGGCAGGGGCAGGGGGTGAGGGGAGGGATGGGTGGGTGGGTGGTGGGGTAGGGGTGGGGGGTTGCGTGTGTATGTGTGAATGTGCGCGGGTGTGTGTGTGGTGTTTGACAGTAACAATTCATTTTTATTTGTAGTAATTGTACATATTTGCATGTCTTCTTTTAATTCATTTTGATATGTACTAATGACATTTTTTTACAGCAAATGTCTCCTTCAGGTATTAAGGCGAGGATGATGATGCTTGTTATGATGATGTCGTCTGGGCTCGGTGGTAGCGGAGGCGACGAGGGCTCCTCGGCCCCTAGGCTCCCCAAATATGGTAAATTGGGGATGGCCATCGAGAACAATTCGGGGCTAGTAGCGAGATCCCTCAAGCTGGTAAAGACGATCATCGGATCGGGGTACATTAGTTGGAAGGAGGTGCCATTTGAGCTCAAGTTAGCTGTTTGGGTGGCACTACATGTAATGTATTTATATTTATATTTATATTCATATGAATATGAATATTTCAATTTCGATTTCAATTTCATTTTATATTTATATTTATATTTATATTTATTTGTAACTAACATTGTATTTGTTGGATAGGAACAATTCAACCTGGATCCAAAGCTACGCGATTCCGTCTTGGAGCAGTTAAGGGAGCAACACAAGACGTGAAAGAAAAATATTTGGACTCGGTACTTTGGAAAGACATGAGAGTCCATTATCCAAAGGCGTGAATTCGTCCCGCCGAAGGAGCCGATCTCATTGGCACAATGGCAAAAGTTCGTTGATAATGATATCGGGGAGCGACAATTGGCATCTCAACAATCAGGGAGGGAAAATCGGGCAAAAAAGACGGACGTGCACTACTCCGGCCGGACGTCTTACGCCGAGGTGGAGCATAGGATGATGGTAAGATTTAATTTTTCTATAACTACATAAATATATTAATCTGCATTATTTTACTTTGCGGGGCCGATACTAATTTTACTTTATTTTATTTCAGAGGACAGGGAGTGGCCCTGGGGGTAGGCCACATAGGCTCGATACTTATGTGGCTCTTCGGACGAAGAAGGGGAAGGACAAGGAGGTGTCCCCGAGCGTCGCGGTCACGATTGTAAGTAATCCGATAGTTTACTTTTTGTTAATTATGTTATAATTTTTTTATTTACTTATTTTACTAATCATGTGCTTTTTGTAATTTCAGGAAAAGCTTAAGTAAGTGCATGAGTCGCAGTCTGATGCCGACAAGGCATCTTTGTCCACAGACGCGCTCAATGAAGTGGTTGACTTTGGTCGCAAGGGGAGGATAAGGGGGTGAGCTCGCGGGTGGCCAAATCTAGGATCATCGGATTGGAGACGAGCGACACCGGGTTGGCTCGAACAGTGGACTCGCATGACGCGAAGTTGTCCCGTTTGGAGGCGACGGTCCAAGATATGTTCTCATTCATGAAATGTTCGTTGGGCGGGGGAAAACGCAAGGGGAAAGGGAAGGAGAAGGTGGGGGGAGGAGGTGCGGGAGGATGAGGTGCAGGATGACGAGGATGTGGACCTCACTGCTTCATTGCTGACACTACGGACTTTGATGATCCACTTTTCTATTTGGCTCCATTTGACCGACCGATGTTGACACTTGGTTGGCCGAGAATATTTATACTGGACATATTTGATGGCCAGCGGATAGGGCGGGGGTTGAGGGACCCGAATATCGTCCAGGGTGGACTAGTTCATGGACGTGAGCTTCAAGACATCGAGTCCAAGGTGCTCGTCACGCATGTGATACTCGGGAAGGAGAACTCCCCATTGTGGTTGCGCGAACAATGCGGCACGATGTATATTAGTGGGTGTGTCAATTCGTATATCGTGTGTCCTACTCACCTCATCGGATTTAACCTTACCCAAGACATGTAGTGACATTATTTGAATTGAATTGTACTGTTTTTAAGTTGATACATTTGAATTGTTTTTAAGTTGGTACATCTGAATTATATTTGGATTATATCGTGATGCATATTGTTTCTATTTTGAATGTATATTTTCATTATCTCTAGTTTATTTGGATATATGATGTTTGAACAGGTACAACGTTGCTATAACAGCTACAAATATACTGTTGGGCAGTGGCAATGGCCATACTGCCCAGCAGATTTTTTTTCATTTCTGCCCAGAATTGTCACGGTCATTGATCGTGATTATTTTTTTATAAACTGTTACGACCATAAACCGTGACAAACTTATCACGGTCAGGGGCCGTGACATGACCGTGACAAGTCTAACAAACTTATCACGGTGAATGACCGTGACATGATCGTGACAATAAAAGTTGTCTCGCCCAGAATTGTCACGGTCAATGAACTTGACAATTTGAATTAATCAAGGTCAATGATCGTGACAATTCGGCATATTTGGTGTTGTGATTTTATATCTTTGTCATATTCACACATATAACAACACACGCACGCCCTCACTAGATTATGGGCCTAGATTACGGAGAGGGAAGGTGTTAGGAAATCACACATCATTAGTTTAGATTCTAAATCAATTAAATGATAAGTCATATGGGACATTTTACCTTCATCTTATATGTGATCATGTGATTATGTGGATGAACAAAGGCCGGCTTCAAGATCTTGAATAGTTAAGAAGTTTTCTAGTAGAAAAATGACCACTCGGACAGACACAAGAATGTGTTTTAGAAAACAAAATAATACAGTTCAACAAATCATGGTCAGAATACTATACTATACTTTTACAATATTTTCTTTTTTATTCTATGACAAAATACACAAAGCAAGACTACAAGTGAAAGGAAACCTACCATATATGCCTATCCCGAACAAATGCACAAAATATAGATTACATTCATGTGAAATCAAACTATAAAATACGGTCTTCATATTTCCAAGAAACGCTTCAATCTAATTTTCCTACACACAATAGAACATTCATCAAAATGCCAATGTGGAAAGATAACATATGCTTAAAGTTCTTACAATCAATAAATGATATAGACATATAATGCATGGGCATATCCTTCATCCTAACTAGTATGTGAACATAAATACTCCCCATAAAAAGGTCCACATAATTATAATACCCCATATTTCTACGTATTTATGATTTAATTAATCAGAAATTAATTGGATAATTACGTTTTAGTTAAATTACATGTGTGACGTAATTTAATGTGATTAAATAATAAAAGTGATTATTAAATATTCATCGAGAGATGGAGACAGATTAATATTTAGTTATGAGATTTACTATATGTGTGAATAGTAAATAATGGTGGATTTTTTATAACGGCAAAGCGAGGGATATGTGCGTATTTTATTTTATCTCACCGGGAGTCGCATGTAGATCATTTTGAGGTGAGAAATGAGAAATATATTTTAAGTGACTCGGAATATAATTTAGAGGTCACGAATGATTGTGAATTGGTCGAAATAGTCAGAATAGTGTACTCGGGGGGTATAGTTTGGGTCCCGGGTCAATTTTAGACCAAACCGGCAACTTTTTAGGGTAATATGGTCATTTCAAAAATAAGAGTTAAAAGACCTACGAAAATTAGCACACTATATCTGGTAATTAGAATTGGGGGTTAGAGTTAATAACTTATAAAACTTAGAGAGGCCATTAGAGAGAAGGGGGAAACCAATTCCAAAGCTTAAGAAGGGATTTTTGAAGAATTGGACTTGAATCTTGCACCTAAATCATCTAAGGAAGAAGGATGGAGGGACAAGAACATCAATCCACCATCAACAACAAAAAATCAGACCCTACAAACTATGAGGCAAGTGTTTATTGCAAATCAAATTCAAGTTATAATACCCATGCGTAGGGAGTTTTAAGAATTGGTTGATTCTATTGAAAAACCTTGAATTAAATGTATGAATTGATCACATGTTTGGGTAGGATTGCATGTAGAATGAATCCTTAAGTAAAGATAAAATGAAATTTGAATATATTTGATGATTAACATAGAGAATTTATGAGTTCTTGGTTGAAGAACATGAATCTTGAATGACTTAGGGTTTAAATGATGAACACAAGATGTCAATCTGCCAGAATTTTTGACGTAACTTTAAACGTATTCCATTTGAATTTTACTTCAAATTAGAGTATGCACCATACATGCCTGGAAAGGTATATCTCTTAGATCCGATGAACTTTGAATCAGGTCAATCAGAGTTCAGTAGAGGGAGTAATCGATATGTTATTACAACGTGTTTGATCTGCCAGCATAGTAATCTGCCTGAATTTTGACGTGACTTTAAACATGTACTACTTGACACTACACCAAATCTGCCCATTTGTCAAGGTCATTGACCTTGACAAATCCAACTTGTCAAGGTCAATGACCGTGACATTTCGAGGCGAGACAACTTTTTTTGTCATGGTCGTGTCACGGTCGTGTCGCGGTCAATGACCGTGACACGTTTGTCACGGTTTATAACCGTGACAAAGCCGTGACCCTTTTTAAAAAAATTGTCACGGTCAATGACAGTGGCAATTCTGGACAGAATTTAAAAAAAATCTGCTGGGCAGTATGGCCACTGCCACTGCCCAGCAGTATATTTGTACCTGTTATAGCAACGTTGTACCTGTTCCAAACATCATATATCCAACACAAACTTAAGATAATGCAAATATATATTCATGACAGTATAATAAAAATATTCAAAGTAAAAATAATATACATGACGATATAATCCAAATATAATTAAAATGGACAAACTTAAAAATAATGTTACTACATGTCTTGGATAAAACTGAGGAGGTGAGTAGGCCACACGACATACGAATTGACACACCCACTAATATACGTCGTGCCGCATTGTTCCCGCAATCACAATAGGGAGTTCTCCTTCCCGGGTATGACATGCGTGACGAGCACCCTGGACTCCATCTCTTGAAGCACACGTCCATGGACTATCCCACCCTCGACGATATTCGGGTCCCTCAACCCCCGCCCTATCCGCTGGCCATCAAATACGTCCAATATGAACACGCTCGGCCAACCAATTGTCGACAATGGTCTGTTGGAGGGCGTCAAATAGGGAAGTGGATCGTCGAAGTACGAACGTGTCGGTGATGAAGCAGCGAGGTCCACATCCTCGTCATCCTGCGCCTCATCCTCCCGCACCTCCTTCTCCTTCCCTTTCCCTTTCCCTTTACGGTCTCCACCCAACGTACGCTTCATGAATGCGTACATATCTTGGATCGTCGCCTCCAAACGGGACAGCTTCGCGTCGTGTGAATCCACCGTTCGAGCCAACCCGGTGTCGCTCGTCTCCAATCCGATGATCCTAGATTTGGCCACCCGCGAGCTCACTCCCCTTGTCCTCCCCTTGCGATCTGAGCCAAGCACTTGGCTGAGTGCGTCTGTGGACAAAGATGCCTTGTCGGCATCAGACTGCGACTCATGCACTTCCTTAAGCTTTGCCTGAAATGACAAAAAGCACATGATTAGTAAAATAAGTAAACTAAAAAATTATAACGTAATTAACAATAATTAAACTGTCGGATTACTTACAATCGTGGTCGCGACGCTCGGGGACACCTCCTTGTCCTTCCCCTTCTTCGTTCGAAGAGCCACATAAGTATCGAGCCTATGTGGCTTACCCCCTGGCCCACTCCCTACCCCCTGAAATAAAATAAAGTACAGTAAAATTAGTATCGGCCCCGCAAAGTAAAATAATATCCAATAATATATTTCTGTAGTTATAGATAAATTAAATCTTACCTGCATCCTATGCTCCACCTCAGCGTAAGAGGTCCGGCCGGAGTAGTGCACGTCCGTCTTTTTAGCCCGATTTTCCCTCCCCGATTGGCGAGATGCCAATTGTCGATCCTCGATCTCATTGTCAATGAACTTTTGCCATTGTGCCAATGAGATCGGCTCCTTGGGCGGGACGGATCCGCGCCATTATAAAATGGACTCTCGTGTTTTTTCAAAGTACCGTGTTCACATATTTTTCTTCCACGTCTTGTGTTGCTCCCTCAACTGCTCCAAGACGGAATCGCGTAGCTTTGGATCCAAGTTGAATTGTTCCTGTCCAACAAATACAATGTTAGTTGCGAATAAATATAAATATAAATATAAATATAAATATAAATATAAATATGAAATTGAAATTGAAATTGAAATTGAAATTGAAATTGAAATTGAAATTGAGATTGAAATATTCATATAAATATTACCTGTAGTGCCGCCCAAACAGCTAACTTGAGCTCATATGGCACCTCCTTCCAACTCATAAACCCCGAGCCGATGACCGTCTTTAGCAGCTCGAGGGATCTCGCTAATAGCTCCGACTTGTTCTCGACGGTAATCCCAAATTTTCCATATTTGGGGAGCCTAGGGGCGGAGGATCCCTCGTCGCCTCCGCTACCACCGAACCCAGACGACATCATCATAAACAACATCATCATCTTTGCCTTAACATCTGAAGGAGACATTTTTGCTGTAAAAAAAAAGTTATTAGTACAGATAAAAAAAAATGTTAATAGTACATATATTGTTTAAAGTACATAAATTTCATTATCATAAAGGGATAAATCCAACCAAGTACAGAGATTCTACAAATTAAAGTGAGAATTAGAGTTAAGAATTTCTAACAACATGCATGTATATGGATTCTAACTAATGATATTCCTAAAAACATACAATTGGCAACATTTTGTGAATTTACTAAACTTTAACTAATATTATCAAATTCTGTTAAAAAATTATCTAGGGTTTTACCTAATTGAATTAATTTCATGAATAAAATTATTATCAATTTAAATGAAAATACCAATTATTATCCAATATTTTTGAATGAAATATTTATTTTGAATGAAAATATCAATTATTATCCAATTATTATCCAACTATTATCAATTATTTATTTTGAATGTATATAATATCCAAAAAAATAAATGTAAATAATATTCAAAACCCCACCCACCCCCACCCCCACCCGATGTTTATTATCCAACTATTATCCAACTATTATCAATTATTTATAAAATTGATGTCTACTTTTAGTGTTGTGTATATATGTTAGTTGATGCCATTATATTTTTAGCCTAATTAGATTCTAAGGTTATCTCAATTTATATTTTTCTTTTTCTATCTAATAATTTTCAACGTAAGAGCACAGTACATAACGTATGTGTAAGTTCCGTCAATACCATTTCGTTTCAATTTTGTAATATTATGTTTTTTTCAAATATTTTAAAAGTTATTAAATGGGTGCCCCACCCCCACCCCTGCCCCCATCCCCCCGCCACACACACATGCACACCTATGCACCTACGCACACACACACACACCAATGAACTTAGAATTAGAGTGTGAATCATAGATATATGTAAAGGTATATCTCTTATATTTCCAATGAACTTAGAATCAGGTCAATAAGAGTTCTGTAGAGGGAGAAATCGAAATTTAACTAGAGGGTGTTTAATCTGCCAGAAAATTTATGATTCGTTTCAGCTACGAGAAAATGTAAGATCTTTCTTTTTAAGCCTCAAATGCCTAAAATCTTATCGGGAAGTGTTTGGGACCATGATGAAATATATTTCTGGAATAATGATATGGAAGTAGGTCTATGATTGAGCATTGGACTTTAATTTTGTGAGACAATTAAAGTGGAGATTCATAGGCTTAATTGTGATGTATTCTAATTTAAGATGATAAGAATACAATTACAGAAAAGCGTGAGCGAGCTTTAATTTGTTGGGTTAGTAGGTTAAAAAGGGTAACTACTGAATTGATATAACAAGGGGTAACTAAGACCTTTAAAGTTGTGTGAATACTCGAATTAATACGAAAGTGTAATAAATTTGTAAAGCAAACAAGTATGGTAAATATTATAGAGAAATATATTACGTATAAGTATGAATAATTTGGTTGTGTGAATACATATTATATTGATTATTAGGTTGGGTGAATACCTAAAGTATGCTTACTTTTGTATTGGGGTCGATGATTTTTCGAACTAATACATGAAAGCTCGATTTGGGGCGATGATTATCTGGACCAAATCGAAGATGAATAATATTGGGGTCGATGATAATATCGGATAAATATACATACGTATGACCCTTAAATTGGGGTCAAGAGATTTTTGGACCAATGAAAATGGTAGTTATATTGGGGTCGGTGATAATGCCGGACCAATATACATATGTATGACCTTTACATTGGGGTCGATGGATTTCCGGACCAATGTAAATGGTAGGATTATTGGGTTCGATGATTTGTCGGACCAATAAATCCTTTTACTATATATTGTGTGTGAAATATATACCTTATGATTTTATACTTATGTGCGATAGTAGACTTGTAGATGATATATATAGAGATGAACATCTAAATGGTAAATTAAGTAGAGAGAAATTTAATCACGAAATTTAAAATATACTGGGAATAGGCTATAGTAAATTAAGTGGTGAAACTTAATTATGGAGGTTAAACGATGATAGGATAATTGGGGTCGATGACTATCCGGACCAATGATCTGTGACACCCCAACTAATTAAATACCGGGTAGCTACTCCTTTATTAAATTAATACAAATGCCAAGTTGGTTCAGTTCATAGCATCACTGTCGAAAACATTGTTAATAATTACTAGCCAACTAATATTTAAAAAGTGAGTTGTCAATTTTAATTAAATTCGATTAACATGCAATAATTAAATTATGAAATGCTAGCATAACCACCACAACATAATGAAAATGGAATATCCATAAAATAGTAATGAGTCTGGAGGGATACTCCTCACAACATTCCAAATACAGGAAATAACAAATACTAAGTCTGCATCACTAAATTAATTACAACCCAGAATTCTGAAATAAATGAATAAATAAAGTGTCTCTAAAAGGAAATAGGGCGACATGCCCAACAGATGAGGAAAGCTGATAATAAGGAGTCAAGATCGAAAGCGGAGGCGTCTACTGTCAAAGTCCTGTAAATTCCACGGCAGCTACAGTACGTCACCTGAATGGAACTCCTATGCATGGTGTCCTTGTGGCTGGGCACCTAAAAGGTTTTTTACAAGAAAATATATTTGAAAGCAAACGGGTCAGAGCCTGATTGTGGAAAAAAGTTTAAAATATAGCAAGTGTTTTAATGACATTAAAACAATGAATGCAAAATACATGTTAGGATGTGCTCTCACATGAAATACTCACCTCTCGACTATCTGTGCACTCCTAACGTACCCGTACCCATTCTAGTGATTCTCATATCTAACTAGTCCTAAATAAATTCTAACATTTCTATACGATTAACGCTTTAATCCAACATCATCAATTAAATAGAGAACTTTACATTAATTCTCGGTTTCTCAATTATTAACAATACTAATATACTAGAGATCATACATTTTATCTTTACATAACGTTGCTATAATTATACTCACATTTAATCATGACAGTTCATTTCAATTAACAATATATTATTCTCATCATAAATATACATTGCTAGCACCCCAAGACTAAGTTGTGGTGCACACATACTCTGCCATCCAATCCCGGTACATCACGTACATAAGGACCACGTATTCCCAATCCCTCAGGAATCGTTTTCAATAAAAAACAATCACAAACAATGGAGGCGAACATAGTTCACATCACATGGGTCACGCACATACCTACGCTCCCATGAACAGCAGACTTATTAACTTCTCAATAAGTCCTTCTCTGACCTATGTCCTCGAGGTACCAATCTAAATCCCCCCGTAGGCACACAAAGATTAGATGGCCCTAATCGAATGCAAACCTCCCATGGTAGCAAGTACGGTAGGTATGTTATACACATAAAACCACGTATACTAAGCATTCGCACATCTTACATATCTCGTATTTTTAATATAGGTATACTTCTCGTTCTTATAACGTCATTTAATGTTATACGATCACAAGTCCCCGATTTGTATATTAACATTATCAACCCTTCTCACGTCATAATTAGATACTCGTTTCCTACTCCACAATTGACATCCAATTTTATTATAAGGTTCTAAATTATACTCCTCAACGTACCCCAATTCTTACAATTATACCCACTAATCAATAAGGGAAGGTTAATACTCCAATTAAATAAGTCTACGGAACGTTTGAAATGAAATCAGGCCAAAAAGGTCATTCTGTCAACTCGTTAGAAGTCTCGTTCGAACGAGGTCGTTCGAACGAGTTCGTTCGAACGAAAGTCTTCAAATGAACTACAAACTCGTTAGAAGGGACACTGTCATCTCGTTAGAAGCTCGTTCGAATGACCTGGGCAGGTTTTCTAACGAGATGGCAGTTTCAGCCCAAAAATTCTCTACTTCGTTTTTCTCAATTTTTCTCTTCTCTAAACTCATCCTAAGATCATCCCAATAGTAATTTAACGTTATTAAACTACTCTAAGTCCTCCTAGGTCACTCTTTAACATATATATGGGGTCAATGCTTCCTAAACGAACATATAATCATCAAAATTTCCCAAATCTTGTCCCAAACCCTATAAATATGGACCCAGAATTTAATGTCTACAATTACTCCTTATAAAATTATTTTTACATCAGCAAAAGATACATTTCGTATATGAAATTCATCCGATAACATTCTACATGCAATCCCTATATCATATTATGAATTCTACCTCCAATTTCATGGGTTTTCATCAAACTTCCAAAATAAGACAAATATTCAATTCTAAGTATGGAAGAAACATTCGCTTGAAATTAATGTAATTAAACCACTTGCCATAGATGTTCTGATTTGATGTTGAAGAATTGAATGTTGATTCTCCTCCCTCTCTCTACAAATTTCTTCCAAAGATGGTGATGGTGATGGTGGCTAGGGTTTCCTTTTTGGAACTTCTTCCAACTCCTCCCTATAACTCCCGTGGCCCTCTAACTTCCCAAATGTTGATAATGGCTTAGTGGGTTCTTTGCTAATATAAAAATAACCTCTAAAATACATGGGTTTTAATTCCCCTATTTTTAAAATTACCAAACTACCCTTTTGGGTTGCCGGTGTGGCCTAAAAATGCCCCGGGACCCAAACTAAACCCCCGGCTACTATTTTCTGACTATTTTGACCCTTCCGGACACGTTGGCGCACTCAAAATGACCATTTGGTTGATAAAAATAAAATTCACTTTTTAATTCAATTAATTACGTTCCTGGCACGACTGACACGCGCATCCCAATTAAATTTTTCAAATTGCCGTATATCTACCTCGTGGCAATTTAGATATCATCAATACTCATGTATTACCATACATACTCGAAAATAATAAATTTTTAACATCATAATCAAACACCAACTCACATCTAGTTAGTATTTATACCCGAATTAATTTCCAATTAATTCTCATTTAATTCAATTATCCCTTAAATAAATATCAATAAAATTACGGGGTATTACATACTTCCTCCCTAATAACAGAATTTCATCCCGAAATTCGGAACTAAAGAGTACCTAGTAAAAACAGATCTGGATAATGCTCACACATCTCATCCTCGCGCTCCCATGTGGACTCCTCGGCATTATGATGCCGCCACTGAACACGTACTAATGGTACTATCTTTGACCTCAATTTCGCTCGCTTTGGTCCAAAATAGCAATCGGCCCCTCCTCGTACGAACTATTTGGCTGAAGGTCGATGTCCTCCAAAGCAATGTGGGTATGGGCCAAATCATCCCTAAGGTATCTCCTCAGCGAGGAAATATGGAACACATCATGAATCCTATGCAAGTGCTCCGGTAACTCAATTCTATACGCAACTGGTCCAATTCGCTCGATGATAGGAAATGGCCCCACATACCTTGGTGCTAGTTTCCCCTTCTTCCCAAAACGCGTAATCCCCTTTATAGGAGATACTCTGAGTAACACCTGGTCCCCCACTTTGAATTCTCTGAAGAACCTCTTCGCATCAGCATAGCTCTTCTGCCAATCCTGAGCAACCCGAATGCGACTACGTATCAACTCTATCCTTGTTGAAGTGTCTTGGATCACCTCCGGTCCAAGGAGTTTGTTATCCCCCACCTCTAACCAACATGCTGGGGAACGACAAGGTCTACCGTACAATGCCTCAAATGGATCCATGCCAATGGTGAACTGGTAGGAGTTATTATAAGCAAACTCCACCAGTGGAAGGTACTGCTCCCATCCACCTCCAAAGTCTATGATGCACATATGCAACATGTCTTCCAACATCTGATTTGTACACTCAGTTTGCCCATCAGTCTGCGGGTGATATGCCGTACTCAACCACAACTTCGTACCCATGGCCTCCTGGAAACACTCCTCAGACACGATATTTAGAGGCACAACGTGAAGTCTCACTATTTCCGATAAAAATCTGGGCATACTGTCCCGTAGTGTAATCTGTCCTCACGGGTAGAAAATGAGCAACTTTGGTCAACCTATCCACAATTACCCAAATGGAGTCGTGACCCCTCTGTGATGTAGGTAACCCCGTGATAAAGTCCATGGATATGCTCTCCCATATCCACGTCGAAACCTCTAACGGCTGTAGAAGTCCTGTCGGTTTCTGATGGTCCACCTTTACTAGCTGACAAGTGGCACATTTGGAAACAAACACGGCGATATCTCTCTTCATCCCGCTCCACCAATACTGTCGTCTCATGTCTAGGTACATCTTATCCCCACCAGGGTGTACCGCGAACCGTGAGCCATGCGACTCCGTCATTACCTCGTGTCGCAAGTCCTCCCCTTCCGAAACGACCAGTCTCCCATTAAAGCGTAATCCCCCGTCTGAGCCAACGGTATAGGACTCAGCTCCCTCTATTAGTAATCGAACTATCTGCTCCTGACAGAACGAGTCATTTGTCTGGGCCTTTACAACCCTCGTAACAATCTGGGGTGTAATAGTCATCACAGACATGAACGATCAGTCCACTGCATCCTGGTGTCCCAACTCCTTCCACTTGGCTTTCCACACCCCGGCCACCTCATCTACTGGCCTACGACTCAACGCGTCTGCTACTACGTTAGCCTTCCCCGGGTGATATTGGATATCGAACTGATAATCCTTCATAAACTCAAGCCACCGTCGTTGACGCATATTCAGTTCCTTCTACGTGAAGAGGTATTGTAAAGACTTGAGGTCCGTGAACAACCGAAATTTCTCCCCCAAGAGATAGTGTCTCCAAATCTGAAGAGCGAATACGACTGCCGCCAACTCCAAGTCGTGGGTGGGGTAATTCCTCTCGTGAGGCTTAAGCTTACGGGAAGCATAAGCTATGGCCTGACTCTCCTGCTGCAGTACACCTTCGAGTCCTTATAAGGACGCATCGGTGTAAACTAAATACTCAACACCCGATCTGGGCAATGCTAACAGAGGTTCTGAGGTCAACTTGTCCTTCAACTCATCGAATGCCAACTGACAGGCATCGCTCTAGATAAATGGCACACCCTAGCGAGTCAGATGTGTCAAAGGACTCGCTATCTTGGAGAAACCCCGAATAAACCTCATGTAGTATCCTGCTAGGCCCAAGAAACTATGAATCTCAATTGGTGTCGTGGGCTGTCCCCACTCCCTCACCGCGGATACCTTCCCCGGATCAATAGATATCCCCCGGTTTAAAATGATATGCCCCAAAAACTGAACCTCCTTCAACCAGAACCCACACTTCTCATACTTTGCATAAAGCTCGTTCTGACGCAACGTCTGCAAAACGTATCTCAAATGCTCGGCATGCTCCTCTTCTGTCTGGGAGTAAACTAGAATGTCATCAATAAAGACAATGACGAACTGGTTTAGGAACTCTATGAACACCCTATTCATCAAGTCCATAAACACGGCTGGAGCGTTGGTCAAGCCAAAAGGCATAACCCGAAACTCGTAGGAACCATATCTCGTTAAGAAAGCAGTCTTCGAGACGTCTTATTCCTTGATACGCAACTGATGGTATCCCGATCGTAATTCAATCTTCAAGAAGAAGGAATATCCTCTCAACTGGTCAAATAAGTCATCGATTCTGGGCAACGGATACTTATTCAGTATCGTGACTTTATTCAACTCCCGGTAATCTACGCACAACCTCAACGATCCATCCCTCTTCTTTACGAACAACACAGGGGCACCCCACGATGAAGTACTCCTCCGGATAAACCCCTGACCCAATAACTGTTCTATCTGATCCCGTAGCTCTCTCATCTCTGCTGGAGCCATACGGTAAGGTGCGCGGGCAATCGGCCGAGTGCCCGGCGTCAAATCGATCATAAAATATATCTCTCTACTAGGCGATAATCCAGGTATATCCTGAAATACATCAGCAAACTCCCTCACGACTGGAATCGAATCGAGTGGTAACACCACTTCCTTAGAGGTCTCTTCCTCTATATAGTACAAATGAGTGGACGATCCTCCCTCAGGGCGAGGCATCGCCACTAAAAACATCTCCTGCTCGGGAATGGCAAAGATAATACTCCAACTAAAACAGTCAATCATGGCTCGGTTCGCAACTAGCCAATCCATACCAACAATCGCATCATACTCAGTCATCTCTAACACTAACATATCAGCGGGTAAGGTAAACCTCCCGATATCTATACCCACACCTCTACAAATAAGGGAAATCACAGAACCCCTACTCAACGGTGAATCTACACAAGTAACCGAGCTCTCTGCGGTGTCTAACAACCCAATAATACGTGCAAATCTCGTGGCAATGAAACAATGTGTGGCCTCCGTATCAAATAAAATACGCCCCAAAGTCCCCTGAATAGAGAACATACCCTCAATAGCAGGCGGATCATGTGGTACTGCGGCATGCTGGAGCTGATACACTCTCCCATACTGAAGTTGTCCCTGCTGGACTGGGACCGCTGGAATGGTTGGTAGTTCTGCCATCTGTGGCGGTGCTGGGAGGGCGACGGGAAATATAGGCCTCTGTAGCTCGTGTCGAGCACCCTGCTGCTACTGCGGTGGGGCTCTTCCCCTATCAGGACAATCCTGGCGTTTGTGTCCAGTCTTTCCACAAATGAAGCACTTCCCCGGGAAGTTTCCCCCTCGCTGTCCCTGCTGCCCACGGCCCTGCTGGCCGTTACCATTCCTACCCTGACCATGTTGGCCCTGCTGAAACTGCTGCTGCTGATCATTCTGGCCCTGCTGGCCCTGATGGCCGTTCTGACCCTGATGGCCATGTCTGAAACTTCCCTGACCATTCCTGAAACCCCCGGATCTGAATCTCTTATGATCCCTCTGTTTTGAACCCAGATCACCCTGCCTGTGCTGTCCCTGAGCAGATTGTGCCCCGCTGGCACCATTTCCCCCGGTCCTGCCTTGATGGCTGGACTCTCCTGATCTCTTGCTCTCAGACATGTGGAAGCGATGATCCTGGCAGTGAAGTAGTGCAGCGTCAACCACATCCGAATAAGTGTCCAATGAGAGATTTCCCAACAAGTGCTGACGGATCCTCCAAGTCAATCCATCCGTGAACTTCTGAATTTTCTTTTCCACGGTTGGAATTTTATCCGGAACAATATTCAAGATATTACTGAAGTCAGCCTCATACTCGGCTACGGTCTTTCCCTCCTGCTTGAGGTTCATCAACTTCCTCCTCATCTCAGTGTGAACAGCTGACGGAAAATATTTGCGGTCGAACCGCACCCAGAACTCCTGAATAGTGAGGGTGTCCCTCTCCTCCGCGGTGGTAGTGGACTCCCACCACTGCAATGCTGATCCTACTAGCTTAAAAGTAGCCAGTATCTGCTTCTGAACATTTGTGCACTTGTACATCCTTAAGTTCCTCTGAATTTCCTTCCTCCACTGACTGGACACCACAACATCGGAGCTACCTGCGAACTCCGGAGGGTGTGCTTTCTGAAAAGCATCACGGACGCGTTCCCAAGTAGACGGGAATGCATGAGCCTGAACTGGCGTGACTACCGGCGCCTGAGGTGGTGCCCTGCTGTACAACGGCTAGGGCGGCATTTACTGCTTGGGCTACAATAGCTGCAACCTCGGCGGCATTCATGGTGCCCTGAACTGGTGCAGGCTGTGGTTCGGGCTGTGAATCCCTAGGAACTCACTGTGCACGTCGTGGAGGCATCTGAAATGAGAGTAAAGTCTTATAAGTTCACGGTTATTATCTCAAAATAGCTGAAGAGCGAAACATACACAAAAGAATACAGCAGTTCTATAATATAGGGCTCTACATCAAAGAAAGCTCAGCGAAAACATAATAAGTCGTACAGATCCTAAGGACACTAGAACCTGATGCTCTGATACCACACGTGACACCCCGACTAATTAAATACCGGGTAGCTACTCCTTTATTAAATTAATACAAAATGCCAAGTTGGTTCAGTTCATAGCATCACTGTCGAAAACATTGTTAATAATTACTAGCCACCTAATATTTAAAAAGTGAGTTGTAAATTTTAATTAAATCCGATTAACATGCAATAATTAAATTATGAAATGCTAACATAACCACCACAACATAATGAAAATGGAATATCCATAAAATAGTAATGAGTCTGGAGGGATACTCCTCACAACATTCCAAATACAGGAAATAACAAATACTAAGTCTGCATCACTAAATTAATTACAACCCAAAATTCTGAAATAAATGAATAAATAAAGTATCTCTAAAAGGAAATAGGGCGACATGCCCAACAGATGAGGAAAGCTGATAATAAGGAGTCAAGATCGAAAGCGGAGGAGTCTACTGTCAAAGTCCTGTAACTTCCACGGCAGCTACAGTACGTCACCTGAATGGAACTCCTATGCATGGTGTCCTTATGGCTAGGCACCTAAAAGGTTTTTTACAAGAAAATATATTTGAAAGCAAACGGGTCAGAGCCCGATTATGGAAAACAGTTTAAAATATATCAAGTGTTTTAATGACATTAAAACAATGAATGCAAAATACATGTTAGGATGTGCTCTCATATGAAATACTCACCTCTCGACTATCTGTGCACTCCTAACGTACGCGTACCCATTCTAGTGATTCTCATATCTAACTAGTCCTAAATAAATTCTAACATTTCTATACGATTCACGCTTTAATCAAACATCATCAATTAAATAGAGAACTTTATATTAATTCTCGGTTTCCCAATTATTAACAATACTAATATACTAGAGATCATACATTTTATCTTTACATAACGTTGCTATAATTATACTCACATTTAATCATGACAGTTCATTTCAATTAACAGTATATTATTCTTATCATAAATATACATTGCTAGCACCCCGAGACTAAGATGTGGTGCACACATACTCTGCTATCCAATCCCGGTACATCATGTACATAAGGACCACGTATTCCGAATCTCTCAGGAATCGCTTTCAATAAACAACAATCACAAATAATGGAGGCGAACATAGTTCACATCACATGGGTCACGCACATACCTATGCTCCCATGATCAGCAGACTTATTAACTTCTCAATAAGTTCTTATCTGACCTATGTCCTTGAGGTACCAATCTAAATCCCCCCGTAGGCACAGAAAGATTAGATGGCCCTAATCGAACGCAAACCTCCCATGATAGCAAGTACGGTAGGTATGTTATACACATAAAACCACGTATACTAAGCATTCGTACATCTTACATATCTCGTATTTTTAATATAGGTATACTTCTCATTCTTATAACGTCATTTAATTTTATACGATCACAAGTCCCCGATTTGTATATTAACATTATCAACCCTTCTCATGTCATATTTAGATACTCATTTCCTACTCCACAATTGACATCCGATTTTATTACAAGGTTCTAAGTTCTACTCCTCAACGTACCCCAATTCTCAGAATTATACCCACTAATCAATAAGGGAAGGTTAATACTCCAATTAAATAAGTCTACGGAACGTTTGAAATGAAATCAGGTGAAAAAGGCCATTCTGTCAACTCGTTAGAAGTCTCGTTCGACGAGGTCGTTCGAACGAGTTCGTTCGAACGAAAGTCTTCGAACGAAATACAAACTCGTTAGAAGGGACACTATCATCTCGTTAGAAGATCGTTCGAACGAGGTCGTTCGAACGACCTGGGCAGGTTTTCTAACGAGATGGCAGCTTCAGCCCAGAAATTCTCTACTTCATTTTTCTCAATTTTTCTCTTCTCTAAACTCATCCTAAGATCATCCCAATAGTAATTTAACGTTATTAAACTACTCTAAGTCCTCCTAGGTCACTCTTTAACATATATATGGGGTCAATGCTTCCTAAACGGACATATAATCATCAAAATTTCCCAAATCTTGTCCCAAACCCTATAAATATGGACCCAGAATTTAATGTCTACAATTACTCCTTATAAATCCATTTTTACATCAGCAAAAGATACATTTTGTATATGAAATTCATCCAATAACATTCTACATGCAATCCCTATATCATATTATGAATTCTACCACCAATTTCATGGGTTTTCATCAAACTTCCAAAATAAGATAAATATTCAATTCTAAGCATGGAAGAAACATTCGCTTGAAATTAATGTAATTAAACCACTTGCCTTAGATGTTCTGATTTGATGTTGAAGAATTGAATGTTGATTCTCCTCCCTCTCTCCACAAATTTCTTCCAAAGATGGTGATGGTGGCTAGGGTTTCCTTTTTGGAACTTCTTCCAACTCCTCCCTATAACTCCCGTAGCCCTCTAACTTCCCAAATGATGATAATGGCTTAGTGGGTTATTTTCTAATATAAAAAAACCTCTAAAATTCGTGGGTTTTAATTCCCCTATTTTTAAAATTACCAAACTACCCTTTTGGGTTGCCGGTGCGGCCTAAAAATGCCCCCGGACCCAAACTAAACCCCCGGCTAGTGTGTTCTGACTATTTCAACCCTTCCGGGCATGTTGACGCACTCAAAATGACTATTCGGTTGATAAAAATAAAATTCACTTTTTAATTCAATTAATTACGTTCCTGACGCGACTAACACACGAGTTCCAATTAAATTTTTCAAATTATCATATATCTACCTCGTGGCAATTTAGATATCATCAATACTCATGTATTACCATACATACTCGGAAATAATAAATTTTTAACATCATAATCAAATACCAACTCACATCTCTTTAGTATTTATACCCGGATTAATTTCCAATTAATTCTCATTTAATTCAATTAATCCCTTAAATAAATATCAATAAAATTACGAGGTATTACATATCCTTATGGTATATGTTGTGAGTGAAATATATACCGTATAAATAATCTGCTTGTGTGGGATAGTAGATAGTTAGATAATGTGTAGACATCTAAAAGTAAGTTGAGTAGAGAAACTTAATTTTAAAGATTTAATGTTAAATAGTGGATATCTAAAGGATAAAATTAAGTGGTGAGACTTAATCATAATTATGGAAAGATGGCATGTGAAGATTGTTACTATTGTGTTAATTAACAAATGAGGGATGTTAATAAATTTATGTACTGTATGGGCGGTACAGGAACTTAGACGTGTAGATAAGTTCAGTTGAATACTCTAGTCTAATTAGCGTGGGTAGTATAGATAGGTGGGATAAGTATAGAACGTTAAGCGTGCACTCTAGTGAGAGGTAAGGAGAACTCAAGAGAGAGTGTACGTGAACATGTGTAATCAATAACTGAATTTTACTGTGATAAATGCTTACTAAATATTTTCAAAATGTTTTGAGTACTAACTCTTGCTATAAAATATTTTTAAAAACTTTTAGGTGTCCAACCACAGGGACGCCAGACTTGAGGATTTCATTCCAGGGACTCGAAGCTGTAGCACGGTGGATGCTGACAAGATCTTGATTAGACGATTCTAACTTTCTGATCTATTGTAGGATCTTATTTTGTATCCCTTGTATGAACATGTTGTCCGTTGACGGTTTATAATTATTGAGTTATTTTGAGTATTTTGGATTGTGGTTTTGAATTTTTAGTCGATGGTTTATCTGCAAGTCTTTCATTCATATATATTGTGTTGGATTGAACTCTAGTATACTGTGAATGTTTTATTTAGCTTTTTGCATGGTACATTTTATTGTGTTAACAAAAGATAAATTTGGCACCGATCTAATTTCACTTAGGTGGTTAGTAATTAAAAAGTTTTCGAGAGTGATGCTAAGAATGAACCATTTGAGAAACTTGTTTTAATTTAATAAAGGCCTAATCACCCGATATTTAAAGATGGTATCAGAGCATCAGGTTTTAGTTTCGTAAGGATCTGTACGGCATACTACGGTTTCAGCATATCATTTGATTAATATAGAGCCCTATCATAGGATTGGTGTATTCCTCTACATACGTGGCTTATGTTCTCCTGCTATTAAGTATAATTGATGTTATTCATATACGAGTTCGATTGGGTATGGTACATCGAACACTATAAGGCCGCCAGCGAAGGGAGTCAGATGGACTGCAGGAGGGAAGGGCTCAGCATAAGTCTTGGAGTGTCCAGGAAAGGGTAATCGCACTAGAGATCATCATAATGTTATTCGAGTAGATAACGAGCAAGATAATCTTTCGGGGATGGTAATTTCCCAAACATCGTTGTAGAAAATAGTGGTACAACTTCATACTCACCTAACTTGGTAAGTAGTGAGGCGAGGATTGGCCTTGTGAACTTTGTACCCGGCGAAGGGATACCAAAACTTGATAAAGGGATCCATAGGTTGATATTTGAACCTCGGGAAGAATACCCGGGAGTGAATGAGAACGCCAGTTAGGATGACCAGTGTGATGTCGTCAAGATCCTTGGTTTACAAGCTTACATAAATGCTAAGGTTCCATTGAAATATTTCAGATCAATGGAATTTACTACCAAGTGACGGTAGGTTTAGTCAAGGCAGGCAAGGCCAACACCGAGTTCTATAGGACAAGTGGGGCCCAAGGAACACCAGAGGTAGCAGCCTGGGTCAAGACTACTAAGTCCATGAGAAGGACCGTCATGTAATTCCCAGCAGAGATAGAGGAATGGGAATGATACGGAGAGGTGTCTTACTTTTAAAGAGTAGGGACACATATGTGATCCTAGTACACAGTAAGTTAGGGGACAAGAGTGATAGGCCAGCTGGGGCAACGATTTATAGAAATTTTGGTTCGGTTGGGACGAGGGTGTTATGCCCAAGAACCATTTGAGCCACCAGCATTATTGACTATTGGAAGTATAAATTTTATCCTTGAGTATTAGGATTTTATGTGATAAGAGCGAGTCACAATATTCTATTAGCACTAGATTTGCGTGTGAGATGAGTTTAGTGGGTATATCGTTGATAGCACTAGAATGTGTATGTAGTTGCCTTTTTATAGCGGGACTCTCTTTAGTACTAATTGCAGGGGGTATGTGCAGACACATGGAGTATATGGATATTGGAATTACTCGTTCTAGTGAGGTGTCATGCGAGTATAATATTACCCTGGGTATGGACTGATTAGCGATGTAGGTGGAACAATAGAGGGCGGTGATAGCAAGGCCATCTTGTTTAATGTTCCAGGGTAGGATGTGTTGTTTGATGAGGCCTCACCTGAAAGAGGGTTGATCTCGCATTTATATTATATTATGGTGGAGACTTCGAAGAGCATAGATTTCTCATTGTAATTGATCCCGGTGCGTAGAGACTTTGTGATAGGATTCAAGGAATATTGGGTCTATTGTCGAGTGGATAGATAAAGCTCATTATTGTGATTAGCGCTAATGCCTAGTGATAGTGAGAGCACAATGTAATTTAACTCCTTTAGAGATACGGGAGTTGGGATTTATAAGTATATTGTTAGGGGTAACATCCGAGTGTCCTGATTATCTGTTTGAGGCATATGGAACTCAATCACCACCAATACTAAGTGATAACGCATTGGGGAAAGTTCCTTGTCTAGGTGCTGATACGAGATGAAATTCGCATGAACTTTTATAAACTTCGGGAGTAAAGGGACATTGATGGATGCCAGGGCATCAGTTTTGAGTATAAATCCTTGAACGTGTCGAGGAAACACTTTGAGCTGAGAATTATAATACAGTGTAAGAATAGTAGAGCCGATAGTGCAGGGAAAAAGCACTAAAGCCTTCTTCTCACCATGAGTAAAAGGTTGGGAAAATCTCAAGAGTAATTAAATTACATTTTATGGGATGATTGAGAAGACCCATGTGCTATAACTTAGTCGAGAACGTGAGGAAAATCTTGAGAAAAGTGTGTGATGTTTGCAATGGTTATGCAGATATGCGCGAGTTATAGGATGTATGAGTGCCCTGGTTAGTTGGTTTATAAATCGTCCGAGATAAAGGGGCATGGAAATTAATGCGTGTGAAGTATACCTTTGGGGCAGTTATCAATTAAGCTGAAATGGTATGATGGCTTGAACGTCATGTGAGAACGAAGATGATCTAAGTATATATGTGTTAAGAGATCTAGCACACTCTAAATAGGTTGAAAGGTTATGGGAAGGCATTCAAAAGATATCTTTTGATAAAGACGAGTCCCAACTGTTGTGGGAAAATAGAGCGGAACTTTGCTCAATCAAATGATGAGAGTGGCTTGCATGCACATAGAATATTGATGAATATAAGGAAAGAAGACCTAAGAAGTGTGCCAGTTGCGAAAAGTGCGCGGGTCGTGACTGTTGGTATACCTCGGGGGAAGAAGGGGAGTATAAAGCACAACTTAAATATGAGATATTATAAGCGGAAATTGGTGAGGGGTGAGACATAGTGAGACTGTCTCCGGATTCACCACTCATAGATGGAAAAAGGTTGGCTCGAGATGATCAACCCGAATTTGATAAAAAGTCTACGGTTCTAGTAACAAAATGGGTAGGTAGACTGCTAAAATGCATTGATGGGCTGCCAACATCGTGACTATGGCAAGAATTCCTCCGAGTGTATGGAATGGATTAGACATGAAGTGATTGTTATGCTCTATATGAAATAAGGATTGCACCGGTGAAAGGTGGCTCCTAATATTGTTATGAATCAGGATCAGATCCTCCAATCCCACCTCTGATAGGGATTATCAGGAAGCGATGGGGAAGGAGTTTTTTTTGGTATATGGTAGCACCTATAGGTCAAGGGTTATATAAGAGGTGATTTATTATTCTAGCTAATGCGAGTAGTGCATGTGGTACCTTATAGGGTAATTAAGGGGAGAAATTACCGTTGGTAGAGTGTGTGTAATAACTTATACTGGTTTATCAGGCATGAGGTGCTTTTTGAGGTTTGGCGTGGAAATCCTTGTTGTCCACCCTCTAGTTGATTAGAGGTGAGGGGATAACTAGATTTTTGGACTAACCGTGATTTCGAGTCCGTTGTTAAGAATTGAGAGAACCGTAAAATGTTTTGGGTGACTTTTGAATGTCGTAAGAGCTACGCCACCGTGAACCAAAGTTGTAAATACTGACATGAGTTGTCAGAAGTTATCGTGATTCCTCCTATGAAGGGAGTATTGATTTTGGGCGAGTAAGGGTAATTGGCGCATAGGGAGGTGCGACCTTTTCTCATGATGGAGACGATAGAGCCAGTATTAGGATCATATGACTGATAGAGCGTATCAGTACATAGTGAATTGAGAAATTTTGTTTAAATTTGAGGCTACAGTTATTAAGCCTTTTGATAGGTGAGTACCACTAGTGGGTGTATAGTGGAGTAACCCTTATGTTATTATGATTTGAATTTGGGTACGAGAGGATGTCGTGATTATAAAAATCTTAAGTTTTAGTACAGGCCTTGTACTAATTTCAAGGATGAAATTCCTTTGTAAGGGGGGGAATTATGTAATACACCGTATTTCTATGTATTTATGCTTTAATTAATCAGAAATTAATTGGATAAATACGTTTTAGTTAAATTACATGTGTGACGTAATTTAATGTGATTAAATAATAAAAGTGATTATTAAATATTAATCAAGAGATAGAGACTGATTAATATTTAGTCATGAGATTTACTATGTGCGTGAATAGTAAATAATGGTGGATTTTTTATATACGGCATTGCGAGGGATATGTGCGTATTTTATTTTATCTCACCGGGAGTCGCGTGTAGACCATTTTGAGGTGAGAAATGAGAAATATATTTTAAGTGACTCAAAATATAATTTAGAGGTCAGGAATGATTTTGGATGGGTCAAAATAGTCGAAATAGTGTACTCGGGATATAGTTTGGGTCCCGGGTCAATTTTAGACCAAACCGGCACCTTTTGAGGGTAATTTGGTCATTTTAAAAATAAGAGTTAAAAGACCTACGAAAATTAGCACCCTATATCTGGTAATTATAATTGGGGGTTAGGTTTAATAACTCACAAAACTTAGAGAGGCCATTAGAGAGAAGGGGGAAACCAATTTCAAAGCTTAAGAAGGGATTCTTGAAGAATTGGTCTTAAATCTTGCACCTAAATCATCCAAGGAAGAAGGATGGAGGGAGAAGAACATCAATCCACGATCAACAACATAAAATCAGACCCTACAAACTATGAGGCAAGTGTTTATTACAAATCAAATTCAAGTTATAATATCCATGTGTAGGGAGTTTTAAGAATCGGTTGATTCTATTGAAAAACCTTGAATTAAATGTATGAATTGATCACAAGTTTGGGTAGGATTGCATGTAGAATGAATCCTTAATTAAAGATAAAATTAAATTTGAATATATTTGATGATTAACATATAATCTTTATGAGTTCTTGGTTTAAGCACATGAATCTTGAATGACTTAGGGTTTAATTGATGAACACAAGATGTCAATTCGCCAGAATTTTTTATGTAACTTTAAACGTATGCCATTTGAATTTTACTTCGAATTAGAGTTTAAACCATACATTCCTGGAAAGGTATATGCTATCCAATGAACTTAGAATCGGGTCAATCGGAGTTCTGTAGAGGGAGTAATCGATATGTTACTACAGGGTGTTTGATCTGCCAGCATAGTAATCTGCCAGAATTTTGACGTGATTTTAAACGTATACTATTTGAGTTGTACTTCGAATTAGAGTGTGAATCATAGATGCATGGAAATTTCTATCTCTTAGATTTTCAATGAACTTAGAATCAGGTCAATAGGAGTTATGTAGAGGGAGAAATCCAAATTTTACTAGAGGGTGTTTAATCTGCCAGAAAATTTATGATTCGTTTCTGCTGCGAGAAAATGTAAGATCATTATTTTTAAGCCTCAAATGCCTAAAATTTTATTGGGGAAGTGTTTTGGACCTTTATGAAATATATTTCTAGAATAATGATATGGATGTAGCTCTATGATTGAGCATTGGACTTTAATTTTGTGAGAGAATTAAAGTGGAGATTCATAGGCTTAATGTGATGTATTCTAATTCAAGATGATAAGAATACAATTACAGAAAAGCGTGAGCGAGCTTTAATTTATTAGGTCAGTAGGTTAAAAAGGGTAACTACTGAATTCATATAACAAGGGGTAACTAGGACCTTTATAGTTGTGTGAATACTCGAATTAATACGAAAGTGAAATAAATTTCTAAAGCAAACAAGTATGGTAAATATTATAGAGAAATTTATTACGTACAAGTATGAATAATGTGGTTTGGTGAATACCTATTATATTGATTATTAGGTTGGGTGATTACCTAAAGTATGCTTACTCCTGTATTGGGGTCGATGATTTTCCTGACTAATACATGAAAGCTCGATTTGCGATCGATGATTATCCGGACCAAATCGAAGATTAATAATATTGGGGTCGATGATAATGCCAGACTAATATACATACGTATGACCTTTACATTGGGGTCGAGGGATTTCCGGACCAGTGTAAATGGTAGGGATATTGTGGTCGATGATAATGTCGGACCAATATACAACGTATGACCTCTACATTGGGGTCGAGGGATTTCCGGACCAATGTAAATGGTAGGATTATTGGGGTCGATGATTTGTCGGACCAATAAATCCTTTTACTATGTATTGTGTGTGAAATATATATCTTATGATTTTATACTTATGTGCGATAGTAGACTTGTAGATGATATATATAGAGATATACATCTAAATGGTAAATTAATTAGAGAGAAACTTAATCACGAAATTTAAAATATATTGGGAATAGGCTATAGTAAATTAAGTAGTGAAACTTAATTATGGAGGTTAAACAATGATAGGATAATTGGGGTCTAAAGAGTGCGACCCGATATGTGTGTTTCAAACAAAACCAATTTTTTCTCTGAAAATTATCCAACTTTTAATTATGCACCAAACCAAGTTGTGAAAAATCCAATTCTTACTTAAAACAAATTTTATCTTGATTAATCCTAAACATGCATCTAGTGATTAAATCAAGTAAAATAAAGTAAAGAATACTCACAACGCCGAATGTACGAGGAAAAAATCCAAAACGGAAAAACAACCTCGGACGGCCCAAGCCAGACAATCACTATGAATAATGGTTTTACAAAGACAGATTAGCCTTACACTAAGACTCAATCCCCATGGGTCTTGACGCTCCTTCTAATCTTCAAATGTTCTTCAATAGTGCCCACGCAGAAATTCCGTCTTCCATGATACCTGTCCACAACACACGCATCCACGTATATCTCGGTGTCCACCGAATGGCTTTGATTCGTCTACGATGTCGAACAAGAAGTTTTTCTCTTTTCTTCACCGCAAAACCCTTTGATGTTCAATGTGTAGAACAAACAACTTTGGTGCAGCAAGATCACTAAAACATATAAGAATGATATCTCGGATCTTTGCAAACTTTAAGGATGTGTTTATGCTTTGTAAACCTTAGAAAATATGTGCAAACAAGTTTCTGGTTCGTATACTGTTTTCCAGAATGCACACCTACGAAACTCTGATAGAAACACGCTTGAAATAACATTAAAATAACGCCTCAAAAAACGTGTCATTCGAATGACTTAAGAATCTCGTTCGAGCGAAATGCTGACTTTTTGACTTTTAGTTCAAAACATCTCTTCAAAGAGACCCAGTAAAGTCAAACTCCTTTTTCGAGCTTATCAGAATTAAAACGTAGTGTAAACCTTTTAAAACACTTTTAAAAACATTTTAAAATATATTTCTTTATAAAAATACATCCTTATCTTTTATTAAAAATAATTCCGAGCACCATTAATTATACGCATTCATACTTGAGTGATCTCGGAATGCAATTAACTTTGAAGACAAGTAAACTTGCACCAATTAAACTTCGACATAATAAATTCTTTGAAGCTTTGTCGCAACGTCTTCAATTTTCTTCAATACGTCATAGACCGAGTGGGATCGTGACAAAATAAAAATCTCTCTATGACATATTACAAACACAGTTTTGTTCACGGAATTAAGTCAAAACAATACCGGGACTCAATTAAAAATTTATGTCCTTACAAATCCCCCCCTTTGATAATTCCGAGACAAAACTAAACCAGTGAACTGACTAACCGGGCCGTCAAGCCGTATGACGTCTAAATCCTATACCATTAACCCAAAATCAAAGATACAAGACACGGACTAGTATATGTAGCACCGACAAGCATGAACTGTCTAAATGTGATGTAGACTTAAAATCTCAAATCGTTGAAGCTTACCTATACACATGAAACAGACAAACAAATACCCAGTGAAGTATGGAGGAACAAATGAAACCAATATATATTTCTAATAACTAAATCATTTGAAACATGTGAGCAATTATTTGATACCAATTAGGAAGAATTATAATCAAACAATATGTACATCCAGATATCAATAGAAACGCTCAACAAATATCCTCCTACATCACATACATCTCTCCCCCTTTTTGTATCGAATAGACAATCCGGTGAAAAGATAAACCAATCAAAGTATCTAGCATTTTAATATGATCAATTTAAAGCAAGAGGATACCAATTTGAGAAGTGAAAACGCTAGATAACCATGTAACAACCAGTTAAATATGATCAAGAGACTACAAATCAGTAGCTAGTAAACCAAGAATCACACAAAGAGTGTAGAAATCTAATCAGGTGTGATAAACAGACTTATATGCAAACTACCAATTTGAGATAAAAGAACCTGCATATAAACCAGTCAGTCCAAAAAATACTTCCAGCAGTACCAAAAATATACCAAATTAACCCTAGTGGACGGCAAACCAATCAGAAGTGAACACATCAGCTTGTCGTTCGAATGAGCCAGGGACATCGTTCAAACAAGTTGAGGATGTTGCTCGAACGAAGTACAGCTGTCATTCGCGCGAGATAGATAAGTCGTTTGAACGACTTCGCGCGACTTGCCAGAATTTCCCAAATTCCTAGAAAAATAATATAATATTGCCCAGTAAAAAATTTCCACAAAAAAAATTCCAGGAAGGGCCTGACAGAAGAAAAACAATGTTAAAACAGTAGGCTTTTAACACAAAATGCAAAAACTCATAAAAGCAAAAAATACGAGTTACATGCAAACATAGTACCGATGTGCTTAAACATGGAAATGGAATGAATGGGCGTGAAACTTCAATAAATGAGTCATAATTCCAACACATCAAAACGATCAAGAAGCTCTAATTGATAGCGATAAATCATCAAACTTTATCATAGCCATATGACAATAAAAGTGTGAGCTTAATGAACTAAACATACTACAAGCATACAAATCCAGAATTTTGACGATTCTACAAAAAATAGCGTCAAATTACAATGTTTCAACATTAGGATTAGTTGTGCAAATCCGTTTAAATTTTTAATCCATCCAAACTCCCTCAATAATAACATGTTTTCTTTGGAATGAACTAAACTAATTTGGACCTTTTCTGAACATATTACATTTTCTTTTGGGCTCTTTTAAATGGTGGCTTTCACGACGAGTTAATTTTGAACTCTCGCAGCCCTTTCCCGTGAATCACTCATCATTTTTACCAATTTAAATCCTCACGGTAAACGGTTATTACATGCACACTTTTCCTTAAGTCTACTTACGCATAGATGACAAGATTAAGATAAGAACGCCTCACCAAATTCAAATATGCAAGAGAAGTCAAACATCCATATAAACTCTTGCATGTATGCAATGATGGCATATATACAAAGTCGAATCAAAATGCATATCAACTTTGAAACAACCCCATATAAACAATGGTTAAGATCATTATAAGCATCGATAATAATGACCAAATGTCCTAGCCACGTGGATAATAAAACGATGGGGGGGGTCCAAGAACACCAATATGCCACATCAAACATGTAAACTCAAAAATAAAAACCGAAAATCTTTTTGGCTTTTCATATTTTGACTAAAAAAAGCAAAATCTTTTTGGGTTTTCAAAAGTTTTCTAAAAAAAATCATTTTGTATTTTTCAAATAAGACTCAAACAAGAGAAAAATAAAATACAAAAATGATACACATGTCATTATACTAGAAATGAATAAATCATGAGGCAAACTAGCATATGACAAACATGGCAACACTATCATCCTTTAGATTTAGCATGGGAAGAATCAAGTGCAACTAAATGAGAATCATGAAGTTTAATTCCTAAAGCCACTAAATCTGATTTCCTAACCCAAGTAGGAGTAAAACGACACATGGGGGTTTGGGGAACCGGGGAAACTTTATTACTAAACTTCCTAGGAGCTTGTCTAAGGTCGTAACAATAACGCCTAAGGTGACTTTTCCTACAACAAAACAAGCAAGTGTAGCGGTGGTGGAAATGATTACCTATATGTGGAACTTTTCTAACCTTCCTAGTGTTTCTTACACGTGCGGGGGGGATGGGAACAACTCTCTCACCAAAACCTATACCTCCCCTATCTCCCTTAATTTGGACGGTGCCTAGGATCTTATCTAACTTCTCCGACCTAGCCTCCAAATCAAACTTGACTCTAGACGAGTCTCTCAATTTCTCCTCCAACTCGTGAATCCTAGACTTGAGCAAATACCTAGACTCCTCAAACTCGAAAATTTCCTTTTTCAAGGACTCCATCAAACCACGGAGATTATATCTCTCTTTCTCCACAAACTCTAGTTTTTCCCTAAACTTCTTCTCTCGTGCCCTAAGATCCTCAATCAAATTATCATTATTTTCTATGGCACGCTCATTCAACTTAGCTTGCAATTTAGAGTTAGCCTTTTTCACTTTCACTTTTTCGGCATACAACTCATTAAACGCATTTTGCAACTCTTTCACATCTACCTCTTTCTCGTCACTCTCTTCACCCTCACTAACATGGAATACACTCAAAACCTCCTCGGAAGTGTCATGCACATGAGAATCGTTGTTGCTCACGTGACATGCCATAAACGCAACAAAGTTACGATCAATGGGGGAACTCTCTCCTTCTTCCGGATCACTATCACTTAAGGTGGCATTATAGACAATGGGTTGCTTGCCCTCTTTCTTAAGTCTAGTGGGACACTCCTTAACTTTGTGACCGTACCCCTCACACCCAAAACACTTATCCGACTCATCTCTCTTAGGCTTCTCAAACTTATCCTTAGAGGTGGGATCTACTTTGTTGTTCTTGAATTTTTCAAATTTCTTGGCATCTTTGGATTGCTTTTGAAACTTAATACTTTTTCAAATTTCTTTGCCAACAAAGCAACATCCTCAAAATCAGAATCGGAATCGGAATTCGAAACTTTAATTTCCTCCTTCCGAATTTTCAAAGCAATACCCTTTTCTTTCTTAGTCACTTGCTTAGAGATAATCATGTCGATTTCATAGGTTTGTAAGTCACCTACAATCTCTTCTAGTTTCGTTGACTTTAACCTACCCAAGGAGTTTAAAATGGTCACTTTCGCATCAAACCTCCTAAGCAACGACCTAAGGATTTTCTTAATGACACGGTTGTCGAGAATTTTCTCACCTAGGTTAAACGACGAGTTAACAATATTGGATAACCTAGCATAAAAATCATCAAACGTCTCACTCTCTAACATCCTAATGGTCTCAAACTGTGTAGTGAGATTTTGAAGCTTTGACGCCCTAACCGTGCTAGTGCCCTCGTGAGTGAGTGCCAATATATTCCAAACCTCTTTTCATGTTTCACAAGTCATAATTCTATTATATTCTTCCTGTGTGACATGTGAATCAATAACGTTTAGACCCTTAGAATTATATTGTGCAAGTCTTTGTTCAGTTTCGGTCCGTGATTCAACAAGCTTTAAACTAGTGACCTCACCTACAATAGTGACAGGGGGTGTCAAACCTTTCTCAACTTCTAGCCAAACATGATCATCAATATATTTTAATGCACATCTCATTATCATCTTCCAATAAGTGTAATTAGTACCATCAAAAATAGGAGTACGAGAAATTCATTATATCCAGAATTCATCTTTGAAAACACATGGGATCACAAAATAAATAAAAAATGTTTTCTAGCTCTGATACTAATTTGAAGAGTGCATCTCGATATGTGTGTTTCAAACAAAACCATTTTTTTCTCTGAAAATTATCCAACTTTTAATTATGCACCAAATCAAGTTTTGAAAAACCCAATTCTTACTTAAAACCAATTTTATCTTGATTAATCCTAAACATGCATCTAGTGATTAAAGCAAGTAAAATAAAGTAAAGAATACTCACAACATCGGATGTACGAGGAAAAAACCCAAAATGGTAAAACAACCTCGGATGGCCCAAGCGAGACAATCACTATGAACAATGGTTTTACAAAGACAAATTAGCCTTACACTAAGACTCGATTCCCATGGGTCTTGATGCTCCTTCTGATCTTCAATCGTTCTTCAATAGTGCCCACATAGAAATTCCATCTTCCACGATACCTGTACACAAAACACGCATCTACGTATGTCTCGATGTCCACCGAATGGCTTTGATTCGTCTACGATGTCGAACAAGAAGTCCTTCTCTTTTCTTCACCGCAAAACCCTTTGATGTTCAATGTGTAGAACAAACAACTTTGGTGCAGCAAGATCACTAAAACATATAAGAATGATATCTCGGATCTTTACAAACTCTAAGGATGTGTTGAATGACTTAAGGATATCGTTCGAGCAACTTATACATCTCGTTCGCGCGAGATCTAATGTCGTTCGAGCGGGATGTTTGACTTTTTGACTTTTAGTTCAAAACGTCTCTTCAAAGAGACCCGATAAAGTCAAACTCCTTTTTCGAGCTTATCAGAATTAAAATGTAGTGTAAACCTTTTTAAACACTTTTAAAAACATTTTAAAATATTTTTTTTTATAAAAATACATCCTTATCTTTTATAAAAAATAATTCCGAGCACCATTAATTATACGCATTCATACCTGAGTGATCTCGGAATGCAATTAACTTTGAAGACGAGTAAACTTGCACCAATTAAACTTCATCATAATAAATTCTTTGAAGCTTTGCCGCAACGTCTTCAATTTTCTTCAATATGTCATAGACCAAGTGGGATCGTGACAAAATAAAAATCTCCCTATAACATATTACAAACACAGTTTTGTTCACGAAATTAAGTCAAAACAATACATGGACTCAATTGGAAATTTATGTCCTTATAGGGTCGATGATTATCCGTACCAAGGATCCTTATAGTATATGTTGTGGGTGAAATATATATCGTATAAATAATTTGCTTGTGTGGGATAGTAGATAGTTAGATGACGTGTAGACATCTAAAAGTAAATTGAGTAGAGAAACTTATATTTAAAGATTTAATGTTAGATAGTGGATATCTAAAGGATAAAATTAAGTGGTGAGACTTAATCATAGTTATGGAAAGGTAGCATGTGAAGATTGTTATTATTATGTTAATTAACAAATGAGGGATGTTAATAAATGTATTTACTGTATGGGCGGTACGGGAACTTAGACGTGTAGATAAGTTCAGTTGAATACTCTAGTCTAATTAGCTTGGGTAGTATAGCTAGGTGGTCTAAGTATAGAACGTTAAGCGTGCACTATAGATGAGAGGTGAGGAGAACTCAAGAGAGAGTGTACGCGAACATGTGTAATCAATAACTGAATTTTATTGTGATAAATACTTACTAAATATTTTCAAAATGTTTTGAGTACTAACTCTTGCTGTAAAATATTTTAAAAACCTTTTAGGTGTCCAGCCACAGGGACGCCAGACTTGAGGAATCATTCCAGGGACTCGAAGCTGACTGTGGATGCTGACAGGATCTTGATTAGACGATTCTACCTTTCTGCTCTAGTGTTGGATCTTATTTTGTATTACTTATATGAACATATTGTCCGTTGACGGTTTATAGTTATTGAGTTCTTTTGAGTATTGTGGATTGTGGTTTTGAACTTTTAGTCGATGGTTTATCGACAAGTCATTCATTCATATATATTGTGTTGGATTGAACTCTAGTATACAGTGAATGTTTTATTTAGCTTTTTGCATGGTACATTTTATTGTGTTCAAGAAAGATGAAATTTGGCACCGATCTAATTTCACTTAGGTGGTTAGTAATTACAAAGTTTTCGACATTGATGCTAAGAATGAACCATTTGAGAAACCTGTTTTAATTTAATAAAGGCCTGATCACCCGATGTTTAATTAGGCAGGGTGTCACAATAATCTCTCACCCTTACTAAAAACTACTCCCCCTTTGTAGAGTCATAAACAAAGGAACATAAGTAAACAATGAGATCAAAGAGAATGAGGTTAACATACATTTGAGCAGTGGGAATAATTTATGAGAAAAAATAGAGAATATTGTTGAAAAGGAGAGATAAAATATGAAACATTTACGAAAAAGTTTTTTCAAAGATATATCCACAAAGATATTCAATAAGAGACAAAATCCTAAATCACTTTTGGATAAGGAAGACTATAAGTATAAATATCATACTAACCAAAAGTTGGAGTGTAAGATAAATGATCATAATAAAATAAAAGATTATCTTAACGACCAATTACGTGATAGGATTTATCAATTAAGAACATTATAGCATATCTCGTTTGAGCAAAATAAAAATGATGAACACCACTGATAATAAGACTCAAGTTCATGTTAAATTAAGACATTGAATTATAAAACAAAGGATGAAAAACTTAGACTTAGTAAAATCTCTAATACTCTTTTTCATTCATTTTCGACTGCCATTTTTCCCTCTCTAATAAGTAATTTTGGTTAAAACCTTTCTTATATTATCCATTGTGTTATCCAATTTTTGGATCAAAGACATTGACTTTGTTAAATTTATTTATCAAGTGGCGAATTTCACTAAAAATAAGGATGGGATACTATATCAAATTTTCAAATGTAGGGTCATACTTTCTAATGTTGTAGCCCTAACAAATTCTTCACTGATGATATTTTGCATAACATAATATATTGAACTTTCTCCAATAATGTAACGAAAAATTCTTTACATAAACATACAACATATTAGACACGCTTTTATAAGTCCAATGAAGTTTTGAACACTTTATAGAAGACCATAATTTTTGCCATCCCTTTTAAAGTGGCAGTTGTTAAATGTGTAGTGTGTAAAGTGAAATAAGATATGAGCATCAGTTCCATAGTATAAATTTCTCTAAAAGATTATAATAGTCAAAAGAAAATAAAGTTTATCTCATTAGGCCTACATCACATTCCCAATCAAAAGAAAAAGTTATCGAAATATCCATTTGATATACCATATATGTAAAGGAGTATATCATCCAGAGAATAAAAATGATCGTATCAAAATAATTTCATCGAAATATATACAATTAAACTCAAAGAAATATGATATAGGATATAAGAAATATATTAATATGAAGCTCAAAATCCTATTCATTTTACTAAGAAATCAATCAAAAATGAAAATATCTACTGAAGATCTAAGATATTTCTCAGTCTAGTCAAAAGGTTTAGTAATGATATAGGCCAATTGTTGGTTCATTAAAACACAATGACACCACCTTGTAATAAAAAAAGATATTTAATAAAATATGGTGAATGCCCATTTGTTTGGTGTGTGAATATTGGATATGATTTTCTAAAATGTCAAAAGAACTAGTATTGTCATAATATATATATATATATATATATATATATATATATATCCATGTAATATTTATCAATACTACAGTCTTTAAACATTTGCTTCATCCAAAGTAATTGAGTAAAATATTTATCCGCCTCAATATATTACACTTTGGCCATTGACAAAGGCACATAATTTTGCTTCTTTCTGAAACAAAAGGCTAAACAACTTCCTAAGTGGAAGAAACCACAATACATACTCTCCTTACCTATCACATCGCGAGCCCAAATGACATTGGAGTACATCGACAGAGACATATTGCTATTATGTGTGTATTAAATACGAAAGCCCGTCGTCCCACTAACGTATTTGATGATTCTCTTAATTATTTTTAAATAGTATTCTTTAGGATAGTATTGGTAGAGAGCACAAACTCTTACACTAAAGTATATATCAATATGACTAGCCATAAAGTACAAAAAAATACATGTTCGGGCACAATACAAAGTAGCTTCCAAATCATTTCCATTGACATCATTTTCAAAATTATCATATACACCCATTGAAGTTCGTTAATTCTTAGAAAAGTTAAGGTAAAAAAATTTCATAATGTTTTGAAAATTTAGATTGTTAAATAAATTTCTCACCCTCCATTTGGTTCACTTGTATACCTAAAAAGAAGCTAGATTCCCTAACCATGTTGATTTCAAACTTTTTTTGCATAAGCAAACCAAAACTACAAGCAATGTTCTCAATATTGGATCTATAACCAATATCATCAATATTGACTTGGGATATCACTATAAGTTCCCATAAAACATAAAAAATAAAGTCTTATTTATACTCACTCAAACAAAACCTTTATTCACTAAATGTGAGGTGGTTCTCTCATACAAAACTCTCGGGTATTAACGAAATCCATACGAAGACTTATTTAGATAATAAACGTCTATAGGGAATATAGGCTCCTCACATCCCTTTTTTTTATAACACATAGACTTTATTTTAGGGAGTTCCATTCAAGAATGCACTCCTCACATCCTTTTTATCTTGAAGTCCAAAGTATACATTATGGATAAGAGAAAATGTATCGAATCTATCCCAGCAACTGGAATAAAAGACTCATCACACTCAACATCTTCAACTTGGGTGTATTTTTTATCCACTAGCCTAGACCCTTATTTATCAACACGACATCTTTTCAATCACATTTATTTATGAAGATGCATTTGGTACCAATGATGTGAACATCTTCGGGGATAGGTACTAGATCCCAAACAATTTATTTCTCAAATTGGTATAATTATAATTTCATATCATTGACATAATATTCATCTAACAATGCCTTTTTTACCTTCTTGGGATCGAGTGTAGGCATGTAACAAATAAATTTAACTTCTTTATAGAGTTGAGAATGTGTCTTCACTCCAACACTAGGACTTCCAATGATTTCGGAAATGTCATGGTCCTTTTGTACCCAAGGAGGTATGTCACACACATCAACAACAACATTCGGTGGTGAGGGGACCTCTACACATTCATATATTCCACTTTTATTGTCTTTACCGACATAAGGAAACACATATATTGTGTTTTAAAATGAGTTATCATTAAATCAGCAGCAATCATTATCATCAATAGACACATTTTCCAAATCCATCATAGTTTATGAGAAGCACAATTGTATATGAGTTACGCACAACTATAAGTGTAATAGTCGAGAAATATGCCAATCACTTATAGAGTGAAGCTTGGTTAAGTAATCAACATATCTAAGTATATAACATGTTGGAGTGAATCATTAACACCTCGATTACTTGTAATTATAAAGGAAAAAGAGAGTATGAATGAAGACACAAGGTATACGTGGTTCGACCATTCTCTATCCTACGTCCACGGGTAAAAGTAAGGAGGTTATTTACTATCTTAAAGAATAGTAATGAGTTATGTGTCGATAAGATGCTTCCGATGTAATCCAGCCATGGACTCTTATATTTATCATGCAATAAATATTTCCCATAACCCTATAAGTTGTCAAACCATTAGTTGAGAACGTGGGCAACCACATGGTAATTGTTGATGCCAAATGATGCTCCTATGTTGTCTTGGGGAATGAAGGAAGTGGAGATGACCACTTTCTCACTTCGATGTCATGAAAATAGTGGGATTTGTTTAGCATGAGTATTATCCCAAGATAATATGGGAAATAAACATGTTGGTTAATTCAATAAATGTATCCCCAAGGATATGCTTTTGGTGTCAATCGATCTCTTCGTAGGAGGTTATTGCCTTTAAGAGAAGGTTGTTGATTTCCTATTTAACTAAACGGGGGGACTTAGTTAGAATATTAAGTGTTTGGTTTGTAAGATCAAAATTACCCTCATCTTAAACTTGTTTCTAAAGACTCTGAAATACATGAATGTGGGATTTTTCCTTTCCAGATATCATAGGGTGTCTTATTACTACCATAAATCCTATCAACTCGGTTAACAGTGTGATAATTCGTGTTCACCACCTCCGTCTTAAATCTCTCAGTCCCGTATTTGCGTATCAATAAGGCCTGATCAAAAACTTTTATAGTTTAATTGTTTCTCTCAATTATCCAATTTTCTTTAGGTATTTTAGGGGATGAAAACCTATGGTGTATCCTAATATCACTACACCACTCTGGAATGTCGGTTCACTCAACCTCTTATATGTGATCACCACGACTCGAATGATAGTGGAACTTTTATCATTTTAGAGTTGTTTAAACTTAGGAATAAATAATTCCTTATCATCGGACATACTATATAAAAATCCTACAAAAGTGAACCTAGAAGAGAAATATACGATCACACGGACTTCATGCTTACCACACATATTCTACATACACACTGGACCCATTAGGTAAATATGTAAGATGTTTAAAACTTGGTATGTAGACATCACATTTAACTTCTTATGTAGATTTAGGATTTGTTTGACTATTTGAAAAATACCACATATGCGAGAAGAAGTTGACTTAAAAGAGGGTAGGATAAAAACACGTTCATTCCAATAAAGTTTGTCTAAAGTTCACATGACCCAACCTCTTATAAGAAATATTGGTCACATCATCCTTAGAACTATTGAGAATAAATTTGGAAGAAGTATTCATGATATAATAAATCCCTTTAGTTCGAGCGCCCTTCAAAATGCATTTACTTTTAGAATCAAGAACTTGACATTTGTTTATGGTAAAAAATACATTGTAGTGATCATCACACATTTGGTATATTCTAAGAAAGTTAGCCTTCAATCCATCCACCAAAATAACGTTGTCTAATCTAGGAAAACCATCGCTATGGATTGCACCCTTTCCTAAGACTCTAAACATACTCCCATCCCTAAAGTTGATCATCCATTTTTTATCCCCTAATGATCTTTAAAAATAATTATTTGTCATTGGTCACATTCCTAAAACACCCACTATAAAAGGACTATTGTGACATGTTTTGTTCCACTGGATTCGTGTGAATGACAAATAGTTATGCTTCTTTATTTTTATACCATAAAGGTTTTCCACCAACCTATTCTTAACACTTATACTCGAATCATTAGAACTAAGTAAAACATTTTTAGTTTTTTAAATCTTTGTAACGTTAGATGTCAGTGATAATTCGACAACACATTGGGAGGGGATAGATATGCAACAATCCTATTAAATCTATTAAATGAAAATAGAAGGATTAGGGATGTCGGTCAATAAAAATCTTAGAATTAAATATGTCCAATCAGTGTGGATAACTATCTAAGATCAAGGCGTTCTAATGTCTCAATCTCATGTGCTCTGTCTGGACTTGGTGGAGCATGTGACCATCCTTGTCTTGAATCTTCCATGTTCTCTCTAGGCTCTCTACACGGATGCCCTCATACATCCCCTGGGCTCAATAGATAAAAAAAGAGGCTCTTCTCAACCTATGCAATACATTTGGATGCTCCATTGATCAAGTCTAATTATCAACATTCCCAATTGATCAAATGGTGAGAATTTCCCTTTGCATGCAAGATCTGTCACTTTGGTCAGATTTTATCCTTATAAACATGTTCTCTTCATCTCGTGAACCCAAATCCATTTCTCTTTACCAATGTGAGAGCAATGGATTTGGGTTTTCCATTTCTCTCTCATGGTGCTCCTACCTTATGTCGTTGTATGGGGTCGGAGGTGGTATCTCATGCCTTTGGTATGAGTTTTCCCCGACTGATGGTATTGTTGGACTCACTTTTAGCCTATTTTGTCTAACCATAATTCTCTACGTGCACTTATCATATTCTCACGCATAGCTTCCTGTATTTTTTCCAGGATCTGTAGGATTCCCTATAAATATTCCAACCCACAGGTGTAGTGGGTGGAATTACCCCTGCACCCCTACTGCTCTCTGGGTTTTCATACATTCTCTACAGAATTTATGAAGAAAATATATTATCACAATAAAAAAAGGAATTTAATGCAAGAAATGTAAAATTAAAGTCAAAATACAGAGATCTAAATGAAGAATCAAGGAATTAGTAAGAAACAAGATGAAACTTACTTTAAGAGATTTGTAACCCTATAAAACCTAGTCGAATTGCTTTGCAATTCGCTAGTTCACTATAATTGGATATCTTTGAGCCCTAGTAAATGAAAAGGTGGAAAGCAGTAATGGAAAGAATTTTCCACATAAAACACCAATTTATTATAACCTAAAATTGGTATACTAATTTTCTTAGACATAATCTATTAATTCTTAGAAAATAATAGATAAGATATCAAAACTAATGAAATACAAATAGTAGATAAAATAGTAGAGAGATCAGAGAGAAAGAATAAGAATCGAATTTATGTGATTCGGCTCAAAATGATACCTATGCCACAGGTGTAGTGTAGACTATATTGATTTACTGGGCAAAAGCTATTGATAAGTACAATAGTGAAGATCTCAAGTTATCTATAGAGTTAGGTAGCATGACATTAAGGGAAATGATCTCAGATCCCCCAAATATGGTGGTGTGTGATATTTATAGTCTGGTAGTGGAGAGAGAAAAGATAATGACATGTGCCATGTGGATTACCTTCATAAGATATGTGAGTACACGCTTTACATATATGGTGAGAAAATAATCATAAGTTAGTAAAGGAACATGGGGGAGGATTTTTACATATCTTTTCCCATGTAAACCTGCCTAAAAATGTTGTTAATGTTATCCAATCACATAGTAATTCTCGTTATAATGGAGTTAACTAACAATGTTAGCTGATGGTGTTAAAAAACAACTAGCCCATCAATAATGGACGAGCCGACCTTTATCTGGGGACGACAAGGTTAATTGATGAGGTTAACCTCGTTTCTGATGGTTTAAGTCCATATGTCCTCTTCTAGTTTCTTCACAAGCCATCCCGTATTTATAAAGTGAGGGCACATTGACCATTCATAGGGCTTTCTTTATAAAAAGGGTTATTTGGGTGTTTGTTTAGACCGAGCCCGAAGTGATATCTTGGGTTGTCGATGTATCTATGATTCAAACACAATGACGTGTTTGTATTTGATTATCTGCGATAATAATATAATTGAGAATTAGGTTAACGTAGTTCTCTTGAATGAAAAAAGTTAGGGACCCCAAGTTTTTAGCTGACTTTAAATGAGTGGTTGGGGGCTCAAATGGAAATTTAGATGTAGGGTTAGGGGTGTGTATGGGATTATATGGTTTTCCTTTTAGTGACTCCGAAGACACATTTCCTCGAGCGTGCAAAAGGAGTCAAACCTGAACAAACTAAGGGAAGTTAGAATAAGCACTCTGTGGCAGGCAAGTCAAAGTGTATATATATATATATATATTAAATGTTTCGACTAGAAGTTAAAGTATCCGGTAGTGTTAAAAGTTACCTTTCCTAGAAAGACCGCGGCATTCTATGAACCGTCTCCCTGTCAGCCTCATCGGGGTGAATTTCACAAGTTGTCCCAAAATTATATAATTATTTTCCTTTCCAGTTTTTTAATACTAGAAGGACACCCCCTCATTAAGTACATATTCCCACTTTGTAGACCTACTTAATAATACTGAGGATTATCCATATAGTTATCTTTGGCTCTATAAAAATTAAAGAACTTCGCGATAGTGATGTCTCCCTTAAACTTGTTCTGACAGCCAACCAAGGAATCCAGGATAGTCCTTCAGCCATTAAGATCAACTTAGATTGGGGCAAATTTAATCACCTTCAAAATCTTTATAAATGGCACTGGAACCGAAAGTCGCAGCCCTAGAAGAAAGGTGTGTAAGCAAAAGCAAACCCCGTCGATTAGGACCTCGGAGCATGCCCATTGGTCCTCAAAGGTAAGGGTGAAGATTGTCCCTTCTGTAAATTCATAGGCCTCAATAAGTTAGGACAAACACTCCTCATCCATAATACAAGGATGGTTAAGGGCCGCAGGATCCCTCAGAGACTCTGTATTGTGGTTGTAAGGCCCAACTTCAGTGTTCCTTGGCTCTGCAACATGAATTTCACCAGCTACGGGAGCGATAATCCTTTTTACATGAATTTGATTATTTGTGGAGCAGTTATCCTCCTCCACTCGATAACTACCCTCTACAGCCTCCATCGAACCCCTACAATCAAAATATTATGTAAAGTTAGAATCAATACACACAAAGGTTAGACACTCCTTTAGGTTATAAATCCTTCTTGTTTTTAAGGGTTTGATGTGCAAAATCAAGGGAGGAGGAACACCAAAGTTTCTCTTCCAGAAAGGCTCCAAATACTCCTAAGTATTCTAATGCATAAAGTCACGGTAAAGACCTCTAAAAGAAGAGGAGGCTTCACGGTCAGGGGGTTGTAAACATTATGATCAAAATACAAGAAGAATAAGTTTAAAATAAACGGTCCCCTAAATAGAGTCCGCAGCATCAGACATAATTGGTTCTTAACACAAAGATAATCATAAGTTGGGGAAGGGTAAAATGTCCTAATAGCGGCGGGTCCAAGGCCGCAACCACGGGAAAAATAACATAACCTATGATAACTGGTGATGATATAAGAGAACATCTAATCGTGGTATAGGGGATAAATAGGAACGATTTAAATATCTTGATCCACGAAGATTAAAACTCCTAACAAGTAGGGTTTTGGCCAAGAACACCCAGGAATAGTATTTAAACCCTAAGCACATATTTAAGCCAATTTTTACCCTTTCAAATTCCTAGAAACACAAAAAATGTATACCAAAGAGAAATGAGACATTTCCAGTTCAATAGGGCTTTAACCCAAACAAAACCCAAAATTAAACCTATTTTATATACCAAACTAAGCATAAATGCAAGGCAATGTTTATTTTAGTTCGATGATACGAATCAGTTGGCAAACCAAAAATTAAACGATCCAGTTCAAGTATGACTCAAAGCCCTAACAAAATAGTTCATCATTTCAAGAAAATACTTGGGATATATTACAAATCATCATGGGCAATTGAAGAAAAAAAGTTTATGATGTTAAATAATGCAAGAATCAAAATATCTAACCTAAATCTAAGAAGAAATCGTCATAAAGTTCACCCAAAATTGCCTGAAGTCGTGGGACAAAACAAGAGGAATCGCCTGAAATCGCCTCTTCGAAAAATACTCTCAACAGTTTGGATAAGGTAAAGAGGTAACGACCTGACCCCATTTATATAAGAGAGCGATTGAAGTCAAAATGTTGGAAGAGATTGACACAACACTCATATAGTAATAGTTGCGCCCTCAACAAGAAAGAATAATTTAGGTCGACTCAAATATGAACGCGACATCAGGGTAAATTTTAGCAGATGGAAATAAATCCCCAACACCAAATCTCCTACCTCTTGGCACTAAGGCTATGGGGACTCTTATATACCCAAAATATGTCCATCAATAAACATGTGACAGGTGGCAAGGATCCCACGCTACTAGAATAAAGATTATTACCACAAAAGGCAAAGAAGATCGTGCTCATGACCGCAGTTTAGGCCACAAACAGGCTGCGAACCTATGTGCTAAGAGTACCAGCTGAACAATCCACGTCTATGCCTTTGATAAGCCGCGACCTTCTACCCTAACACGAGCACAGTACCTACTACAAACATTAACACGTTAATAATTCCTTGCCAGCTAGTCACCTTCGAGAAAGATTCCATCTAAATAGTATTTATCCATATATCACATGCACCATGCACGTGACACTCTAACCAAGATCCTATAAATAGGATCCATCAGCTCCTCATTTAGAATGACACTTTTATAAATTAAGCTCTACCAAACTCTCTACTTTCTCTCTCTCGATACCTGAGAGTATACTCAAGTCACCTACTTTGGTCACCTGAGCCACACAAGTTCACGAACTCTCTTCAGCCTACACTATAAGGCCGCATTCCTCTCAGCACAGAACTTATATGTTCATGTATATATCCTTTCTTCTCTATTGAATGCCTGTAAGGACACCAAATCTTGTATAACTACATATGAATAATTATAATAAGGCACCAAAGTGGACGTCGTCTCATTTTTATAACCGAACCACTCTATATCTTGTGTTGTATATTTTCATCTTTATTTTATTTTATTTTTTATACTTTTAATTTTTTAGTATAGCCTATATGGAATTAATCATTCTTGTAGATCCATTTTCAGACATTAACATTGGCTCTTTGAGCCATTGGAATATTCATTTCTTGACTACGAGTCATAGATCCTAATTCTTGAGTTGTTTCAACCATTACTTGCTCTGAAGTGTAAATGTGTTAGGTGATAGTGCCAATTTCACCAATTATTTATGTTCTATCTTTGCTTCGATGTGCCCTATTTATTTGTAACCTCCATATAGCATTGGAGTCCCGCCAGGCATGCTAGAAATATGATTGGGTTATTTTCACTAGCTTGAGAATTGAAGTTAATTAAATTGCAGGTGTTCCAGGTAAGATTTTTAGTCTTGCCAACGAAATATTTTAGCCTAGTGAAAATTATCAAGTGATTGTGTTGTATTCCATCCCTCAATCAAGAGGACTTATGCTTCCCGGAGGGAATACTTTGATGTGAGTGATAAGTTGTGGTAATTAACTACAACAAAAATAATAAATTGCATGAATTAAAAGAGAAGTAAAGTTTTGTAAATAATGAAGAAAGAAAATGCGATTAAAGAAAAGATTTGAAATAAAGTAAATTGTGAGGAAAGTAAAGAATTACATTAAGCAAGAAAGGAAATAAGAATAAATATAAAGGTGAAAAACTTTAAATAAACTCTGAAAGAAAATGTTACAACTACCTTACAATATATATGCAGAATGAAATAAATGTTGTAAATAAAATAAAGAAAAGAAAAGAAATGGAAAAGGAGAATAAAAGTAATGTAAATGCATTTTGGTGAGGGATTCATCTCTTCCTTATTAATTTCGTTGCTTATTTATAGTTTTTTTTACCCATACAACATAACTGTTATGTTGGATGGTTATTCACCCATTTGAGGTTTCCGTCTTTAATGTACTAACACCCCATATTGAATCATAGTAAGTTCCCATATTCAGTAACACATACCAACTTGTGACGTGTCACACATGCATGTTTTCCGCTATTTTACACTTTTATGTTATTATTCGGCTATTTTTATTAATTTAAATATTAGGCAAAAACACCTCATTAGCTTGTGTTAACATGATGTAGAACAAACAAATATCAAAATCAAATTGTTCAAACCTTTAAGCATATGTTTTGCACAAGTTATTTTCTAACAGTATCAATCTATACATGTAAATTCAACTATTTTACAATAAACAAACACATATATTCAAGCCCAAAAAATTTCAAAATCAAATTGTTCAAACCTAGATTTTACACAAGTTGTTGTCTTACAATATCAAAGTCATCATCATCATCACCCTTGACTTAATCCCATAACACGGGGTTGGTCACATGGATTCTTTTCCATTCTAATATATTATAAGCAATATTATCATTCAAATTTAAATCCTTATAATCTCCCCTAATAATTTCTTCCCAAGATAGCTTTGGATGGCCCCTTTGTCTTTTACCCTCTATTTCCAGTAGATTTCCTATTATTATAGGTGCATCTAATGGTCTACACAACACATGTTCATATCATCTAAGTCTACTTTCTCTTAAGTTATCACTTATGGGATTTGGTCCTAACTTATCTCTCACATGATGGTTTTTAATCTTGTTCTTTCTAGTAATTCCTATAATCCATCAGAGCATCATCATCTGACTTCTTTTAAGCCCAACACTTCACACCATAGAGGGTCGCTAGCCTAACAATTGTTCTATAAAAATTTTCTTTTAATTTATTAGTTATCCTCTTATCGCATAACACCCTATGCACTTGTCTCCATTACATCCATCCAGTTCCTATTCTACTCTTAACATCCTCAATAATATCCCCATTACTCCGTATTAGTGAACCTAAATAACGAAAATAATTAGTTTGGTTTATCACTTTTTCTTCAATCTTTAACATTATGCTATCAGACGACTCATTATTAAATTTACATTCCATAATTCAATTTTATTTCTACTGATTTTTAGACCCTTAGACTCTAAGGCGTTTTTTTAAGTATCTACTCTCATTACTAAGGCGTCCTTTGAAGTGTTTAGTGTAACTATATCATCCGCAAATAACATACACCATGGGACATCTACTTGTATGTCCTTAGTAATATCATCCAATACTATGGCAAATAAGTGAGGACTTAAAGTCGATCCTTGATATAGGCCTATTTTAATCGTAAAATTATTAGTTTCTCCACAAATAGTTCTTACCCTAGTCTTTGTGTTATAATACATATCTTCGATAACTTTCATATAACTAACATGGATTATTTTCCTCATTAAAGGTCACCATATTATATCCCTGGGTACTCTATCATATGCCTTCTCTAAGTCTATAAAGACCATGTGTAAATTTTTATTCTTACTTCTACATTTTTTTTATTAGTTCTTAATAAGTAAATAGCTTTCGTGGTGGATCGCTCTAGCATAAATCCAAATTGGTTGTCCGAAATAGTTTACTCATTTCTTAACCTTTGTTCTATAACATTTTTCCATAATTTTATAGCATGATTCATCAGTTTTATTCCTCTATAATTACCACGGTTTTGAATATTCCTTTTATTTTATGCAAACGTATTATGGTGCTTTTCCTTCATTCATCTGCCATACTTCCTTATTTTAAAATTTTATTAAATAAACATGTTAACCACTCTACCCCGAGACTTCCAAAGTTTCTCCACACCTCTATAGACATTCTATCCAGGCCAACCGCTTTATTCCACCCTATTGTTTATTACTAAATCTACTTCTATTTCAGTAACCGAACACACCATCCCTATATTCGGTTCTACGTTCTCAACATATTTTTTAGGATATTCTTTATTCAATAATCATTGAAAATACTCTTCCCATCTATCTAGAATTTCTTTATCATTAATTAATATATTTTGGTTTATGTCTTTTACACGCATAACCAGACCCATATCCTTTATCAATATATTCCTATTCCTACCAATTTATATATCTCCTTTTCACCTTCTTTGGTACCTAATTTATTATATAGATTATCTAGTTCATTTTGTTGTGAACTTCTAACAATATGTTATGGTTCACTTTTTAATTTCTTATACTTTTGTAAGTCTTCTTGGTTTTTACTCTTTTGCCATTCTTTAAAACTTATTCGTTTCTTTTGTATTATCTGTGTAACTTCCTCATTCCACCAACAAGTCTCTTATTAATGAATCTTTTTCCTTTAGTCTCACCTAAAATTTTCTTACCTATTTTCTCAATATCAGTCTTTGTTCTTGACCAATTATTATTAATAATGTCATCCCAAGTTCACGCCATGTTTAACAATAATTTTTGCCTAAATTCTATCTCTTTGCATCCTATTAAATCATTCCATTCTATATTTTGATAGCATATTTTCTCTTTTCGGTACTTAAGTCCTTTAAAGGCTAAATCTATTAATGGTAGGCAATGTTGATTTGTTAAGCTTTCACCTGGTATAACCTTATAGTCTATGCATTTATTCAAGTCTCTTCTTCTAAGTAAGTAATAATATATTTGAGATTTATTCTCGCCGCCTTTAAATGTTCTTTCCTTTTTTAAAATATGTTTTCTATCGCTAGATCGTATGTCTTAGAAAATACTAAAATAGTTTTCCCGCATCCATTTCTCTCACCAAAACCATAACCCCCGTGTATCCTTGGATAACTTACATGTTCTACTCCTACATGCCCATTCAAGTCACCTCTTAAAAATATGTTTTAATGCATAGGATATGTTGTAATATTTCATCTATTAATTCCCGAAATAATTTCTTTGCATTTTCATCTAAAGTTCCTTGGGCCACGTAAACGCTTATAACATTCAAGGTATCTCTCTAGCCTTTTCTCTCTTCCATTTAACTTTCTGTAGACATGCTATGTTGATTTTTCTCCGTTTCAAGGTATTCATAAGTTCCTTATACTTACCAGTCACTATTCCTAAATTCCACGTACTAAATCTAATTTTATGAATGTTATTATTATTTATGTTTCCTTTTTTATCTAGAGAATCCATCATCAAGATTTGCCATAAATTTTACAATCGGCTGTCAACCTGTTACTAACCCACCTCGTTTCACATCCGGGCTTGGGTACCAAAAATGGTAAAGTCAAAAAGATTAATAAGTTAGTTAATTATACTCTCCATAATTTAATTCACAAAAATAAGTGTTCTAAATGTAAAGTCACAAATAAGCTCACGTAAAACATGCACATCCCATGTATGCTAAAATAATAATCACATTAGCGTATATAGTTAAGAGAGATAAAACAATTAAGGAAAAAAATTCATTTAACTAAACATATACATTTTTTTTGTACAACATCAATGGAATCTAATTACTCACAAAGAACAACATAGCATACTCACATAAAAATCATAAATGCATACAACGCAAGAAAACTCCAATAGATATAATAGACACTTACACAAAAAATATGTAGAAATGTATTCAGTTTAATTAACACCGCACCAATTACAAACGATAATAATGAAACAGACACTCCTGTGTAATGCAAGCTTTGTAATAATAAGTTTTCTTGAGGTGTTGCTCCCACAATGCACACTCCTCCTACGACCCCTTTTTGCCACCACTAACGGATTACATGAATTCTTTATTTTTTTAACTAAGGGTTTGGAACCTTAAATATTTAAAAATTATCTGACCCAAATTAAACTAAGAGTCCGTTTGGCAACCCAATTCCAAGACTTGGAATTGGAATTGGAAGACCAATTTCAATTCCGTGGAATTCAAATTGGCCTTTCAATTCCAATTCCAAGTCTTGGAATTGGGTTGCCAAACGGCCCCTAAATGAAATTATCCCGCCGAAATTAGATTTTTGATCTCGTGAGACAAATTTCTTCTTTAGATCTCTTTGGACAAATTTCAGATTTTTTCTTTAGATATCTAATGTTTTCCACCAGAATTCCTGATATAATCTCTATTCGTAAATCAAATAGATTGGGAGCTCCAACTAATTTCTTTTCACAAGTCTTTATTGGGAAATAATGGAGTATAATGAGAAGATATAATATTGCAGATCTCAAAATGAAATTTAAACTAGGTGTAAACCCGTGCGATGCGCGGGCGAGGTTATCGATGGCCGTCGATCTGACGTTTGAGTTAAAAAAGTATTCAATAACAATTGACTTGAAATTGAGACATCAAAATTTTATAGATTTCATTAAAATAAATGGACTATCATAAGAAAAGATTAACATAAATCGAACAAACCATTCTATGGATTGTTTTCAAATGAGTTTATAAGAAGGCATGGATGTGAAATTGTTTTCGACTTTCTTTCTACATTATCCAACTCACTCATAAGGATAAGCTTTTGGATGTGAAATTATAAAACTATATTAGAGAACAAAACCTTTTTTGGAATAAAACAGAAAAGTATATGAAACATTACACATATTAGTCGGTCAATTCTTAAAATTATATCTCAAATACATATCTCTGGGAAAAACAGGGCATATAATGATAAATACACATCTACAGAAGCAATAATACCAAGATTTAAAGAAATGTGCATCTACAACTTACATTAGACGCGTATAATGATACCACATCTACAGAAGCGTCTACTACTTACCTTAGAGCATCTACCACTTACCTTAGAGCATCTACCACATATAATGATACCACATCTAAAGAAATGAGCATCTACTACTTCTGCATGTGAACAAATAGTTGTGTTCTTCTACAAATAAAGAAAAAATTCTGAAAAGTAATGATTTTTATTTCTCAAACTATTCTACTATTACCTTTACAATTATTCCACAAAACAAAAGTACCAAGTATGTACTGCATATGAAATATTAAATACTATAGGTTATTGGAATCTGATATTCATCAAAATTTAATCATAGAACTATAAACCCAAATAATTTGTTAGAGAGAAATTCGCGACATAATAATCAACCAAAATGAACGGAGTTGATTAAATAATGAAAATGCCCAATATTGTTTACCATGAGACACATTAGATTGATATAACACTAACAATCCAATAAAATGGAAATAACTATCATTTACCATTTACGAAAACAATAGACCTGGAAAAATCTTCCAAAAGAAAAAGAAATCAAGAGTCAATTTCCTATTTCTGAATTTTGTTGAATGTATGCAAATGACTAAACCATCCTAAATTGTGATTACACCACTAACTTACATAATAAAATGACTAAACCACCCTTTATTTGACATTTACATTTTATAATACAAAAAAACTTATTACTCAAAGATATTAGATTTAAAAATTAAAATAATAAATAAACTCACCACCATTAACAACTGACCAAGACAGCAGCAACATTACTTGTCAACACTACGACACCGCGTCCACCCCAACCGCCACTCTCTTCCACCCATGAGTAAGGCGCAATAGCTAGCTCTTACTGAAAACCCACCTCCATACTATAAACAGAAGGGAAAAAAATCGAAAAACCTGCACTTCCATAAAAACATAAAAACCCAAGATTTCTAATATAAACCCTTTAAATCACTGATTTAAACTTCAAACAACAAACCCAGATGCACCATTCAAATAAATTGCAAGTTATATTTTTTTCCCTATTTGAACAAAAGGAATTTACAAAAATAAGCAAATGAAAATAAACACCTTTCGTATTCATCTACCACACCCTCCATTTCTCTAGATGGATCATCAAAATCCCATCTGTTGTCATAGGTCGGTGACAGAATGCACTGGTTGAAGATGAATTACTGAGGGCATCAAGGTCTCGAATATGTTGACGGATTACTGATTCTGGAAGGATCTTTATGTCCTGCCAAAGCCCCAAACGCTATCCACCTGAATAAGAGTAAATGAGTTATTTTTCAAGTATATATATATATATATATATAAGCACAAATAACAACACAATAACAATCGAAAAACAGGGGGAGTACATATATCCAGTATTGATAGCTCCATTTTCGACAAATCTGTGGTCATATGGAAGAGAGATGAAGAAATAAATAGAGCAGTTGTGTTACCATGCTTCAATTTCACATTTAGTGTGGGGAGATGAAAATATATAAGTTGTTAATGTAGTAAACTTGATTTTGATCCCCCTTGATAATACCTTAAGCAGATATATGTCCCCCTTCAAATCTACAATGAATCCTATAGATCCAAATCTGTTGATAGATATAAATATAGATAAACTTGTAGAAGAGTTTCATAATTTCAGATTTAATACCCAAGAGTGAAGCAAAGTTTTAGGTTTCTGGTCCTGCTTTGAAAGATCACTTTCATCATTATCATTGATTCAAGGTGAGGACCCAACATCACATTCATGGCTTTAACATCACCGTGCAGGATAGCAGGCACACAATCATGGTGTAGGTATAACTGGATTAGTTTATAATGCTTCTAGGGGAGAGAAACATACTTATGGAGAAAATCAAATGCCAAGTGAAATTTGAGGGGATGTATACTTATGGAGAAAATCGAGTGCCAAACATATAGAAAAACAAAAAACGGAGAAAGGGATAGAAATAAAGTTTGATGTGCCACATGGACTGCATAAGGAGAGAGGATATTTAATACTTGACACGTGTCATCCTCTCATAATTTTGGTCTACAATTTTTATATAGTTATATAGATAAAAGAAAAGATAGAGATGTGCCACGTGGATAGGCTAATTGCAAAGCATAATAAATGCCTTGTTTTGCATTTTATAGTATATAGAGATAAGATCATGTTGGTTTGTAGAAGTTGAATGAATCTCCGTAAACTCTTCTTTAGAAAAAATAAATTAAATCAAAAATGATTATGGGGTGTTTAAATCAAAATCTTATTGTTGTTTTATCAGATTTCTAGATCTGAATGTTTTAGTAATTCAAAGTAAAAACTTTAAGAAGTAAAAAATCCGATTCAAACGAGAGAGTTTCCAGGCGCTAATAATGTTAATGGTAAAAATTTACCTAGATCTGCTCAACCGGATGAATGAATGAAGAAATTCCTTAAAAGGAATTTTTTTTTTCAAAGTAATTAATTGCAACTACTTTTTCTAGTTAATTCCTTTGGAACCTTACCAGTGATTTTGCAAGGTCGAATTCTCAGATTAAAGAGATAGGAGTAATGATTATTAAGAGAAACAAACAAATAACCTTTGGATGCACTCTATGCGATGGGACTCATGAAGATCGGACAAGAAAAGGATGAAATCTACCGCTCACCTCTAATCAAACCCAACTCACATAAAGATAAATAGTTCTAGGATAGTGGGGGAGACCGATGGACCATGAAAACTTGTCATACTTTTCACTGAACAGTAAAACAGAATCCTTGTCAGATTTCAAATTACATTCCTCTGATTTTGAAGTGCAAGGTAATATTTTTTCTCTTACAATACCAAAGTCATACATGTAAATATAACCAATTTACAACCAACAAACACATGTATTCAAGAAATATATATATATATATATATATATATCATACCTTTGAGTGAAAATAAATGTTGGATTTTTTACCTAAGAAAGAGAGGTAGTCGAGTTGGCAAGAGGGAGGAGGGAAAGTGTAGTGTTTTATTGGGAAAAATGGGGGTTTAGGAGCTGAAATCTCGACTTTTTTATCACGGTCAAGCACCATGACAAAAAAAATCCTGCATGTTGTCACGGTTAAGGACGGTGACAACATCTAGCCAAAAAATGGTGACTTTTTTGCCCTGTAGTTGTAGTGTGTGTGAGAATTAGAAATAAGTTTAGGATTAATACTTTTTGGATTATGAAACCTTGTTAAGAATGTATGAGGAGGGATATTGTGGATATATGAACTTAGTATTTCATAAATTATTGAATGAAAAGAACCGTATTAAACTTGTAAATATATTAGGTTGAAAATAAAGTAATGATGGTTATGGTTTTGTGAACTTTCAGGTATCATTGAGATGCGTTTACAATTATGTGGGTCTTAGGATTTATATCGATATAAGGAGGTGGACATTACTAGCTGTATGTGTTAACTAAATTGAGAAAGGCATGTGCTTATGATATAAAAGGAGTAGATTATATGCTAATGTAGTACATGGGTGACAAGAAAATTGTAACATGGTCTTAGAAGACTATGACCGGAAGAAAGCGGGGAGGATATCTAATCAAACATAGAAGTAAAATTATTTGTAAAATCTTAATAGAGTATATGATTCATAGAATATATAATGGCTCCTATAAAAAGAGATACACATATAGGATTATTTGGTATTTTAAGACAGTTATAAATATTTGGAATAACGTACATGATTTTGATACATACATACTAAGTCAAGTGTATATATAAATCGAAAGGTTTTTAAATAATGACGAGGAGGGCAGAGAAGTAGTAGTTCACAAGTATGTAATAAATAATGATATTTGAAATCAATGGGACGGAATAAAGCGATAGTCAAATATTGTTCCATAGCAATCTTTAAGGTAATGAATGAGCCTAAAAATTAGGGAAGTTGATATAATATGATTGAGTTATAGAAATGTTGGTTAGGGTAAAAGTATACAATTATAAATGCTACACTAGAGTACCTAAAGAGAATTATAATATAAATGAATAGAATATTATGAAGATACGCTTTATAAAAAGTTTTAATTAATGGATGGTCAGATTAGAGAAATAGCGATATGTTAGGATTCGTGGTATTGTTGTGGAAATTAATATGTAATTATTCTTTATACTATAATGAGATGATGATAGTGGTACGAGAATGAAATATATATTAGTCATACGCAACTGAATGAAATAAAAATATAGCTAACTTTTAGGTTTGTTCTTATGGGGGCAGGAGATGTTAGGCACTCTTTAAATCCATACAACTAACTGACTAGACTAGACAATAGTGTATAGGGGGTTCCTTATTTGGATTTCTTTTATGAGATGTCCCAGCATGAAGTCTAGTTTAGTTAGGAGTTTGAAATAATGTTGGGCATTATAATAAGATTATATATGAAGGGTAATGATGTGTTAGAATTGGTTAATCTGTTAATCTCATGTGAAGATGAAGTTGGGAATGGAATATAGTTAATTCATGAATTCGATGTTAAATAGTAATTACAATGAGGGAAACTCGATTGAGTAATTATCCTGATTATAGAACTTCTGGTTCGTTATCTATGTAAAATATTACTAAAGAGACAAATGTGTAATAATATAGGGATCATTCAAAAGGGTATGACGATATTATCTATGCGCGGAATTTGGTAAGGATGACTAAGGGTAAAATAGTTTGAAAGTAAATAACATGAAAAGTATATAGCTTTGTTAAATGTTCTGAACTCGATATTGATGGTAATTTCGAAACAAATTAGTTGGGAATGGATATTAGTGAGTATTAATATACTATTTCATATCTGTGCAATGAGAGATACACTCTAATACACTTGTAGTTTTTGTTTACTTATATCGGATGGGTTACATATCCTGGGGCTATTTACCTCGAGGGAGTGGGGGGCTAGACACGATCACTGTGTTTAGGTTTCTACGATGGAGATTAGAGTTTTATATGATGATATTATGGGTTGTCTATCGTGGAGGTTGGATTTTGTTATGATGAGTTGCACGTTGTGGGGATAGTTACCTCGAGGGGAGGGGGTACTAGACACGATCAAAATTTGAGGTATCTTTGGTGGAAGTTGGTTTTGCATATTGTGGGATTGCTGAACCTAACGAGGACTGAGGGCAAACATGATTATGATGTATTATGGAAATGTTTGGGGTGTCTAAGATGGAGGTTGTACTTTTATATGCGTGGTGTGGGACTAGATACCTTGAGGGGGAGTGGGGGGACTAGACGTGTTTACAATATCTAAAAATGAAATAAAAATTGTAATTGTTAACTATTGAATAGTGAGGAATGTTTTTATTATAGGAGTGATGTAACATTATAAACGGTAAATTTGTGATTATGAATTATATTTGTAAAGTGTGAAGACTCCTTTATTATTGCTCATGTCTTACTCTCATGAATCCTTTTTTGCTTCGTAGTTATATATTTTTCATTTAATTAAAAGATTTTATTATGGTATTTAGTGCATCTAGTAGTTATGCTTGGGTTCTTATACACTAATTGGGATCACGTAGTTGGTATATGTACGGGGTTTTAACCCCTTTTCGTTGACTAACGTTTCAGTATTTAGTTAGATTTGGATTAAACCTATGGAACAATGTTGTATTTAAGACGCATGAGCAGCATTTAAGACTATTGGTACACTTGGGACATTTGGGAATTCTTAATTGTATTCTTTAGTTTTCCTTACAGTCGTTGAATATGAGACCCAATTTTATGGATTAAACATGTTGTATTATTTGGAGAATAAACTGATTCTATTTGGAGTATTTTAATAAATGGAATATTTTTTTTCATGGCTATTTATAGTCTTGTTTATCATGTATTATTATTGTCAATAAAAGTTATAAATTGTCTCATGTTTTTGTTACATGTTAAGAATGATATTTAATTTCTTTCACATTCAATTATTTATTAATTAAACATGACCACCTTAATTCATATTATTCGAGGTATTATGGATGGTATAATGCACCTCTATTTGTCCTTGCGAGAACCTCAAAATACTTCTTAGAAATCTCCCTTTTCTCGTAAGGTGGGGATTTATCATAACAGTTAAAGGGCCCAACCATTTCACAAGTTGTGCGACCTTGCTCGGTTAAGGGAATTAGGATTCTTATTCAAAGGGGAAGAGATCAAAGAAAGAGATTACATGCCTTGTAACCAGATACTAAAAAGGAACACATACTCCTTCATTTCTAGTGAGCCTACATCCCCCACTCTTTAAGTATTCTTACATTAAAGTGTACGTATTTTCATCCTCTTCTGATCTACTAAAGTTTTTACTCATAACATTATACGATTACCGACTTATGGATGTCCCGATTAGGGATTATCTAAGGCGGGAAAAATTTGGTAAGGTTGTTATGGAGAATATTGGCAAGGTTGATCCTAAAACTCATCCCCCAATGGATACTTATCCAATTGACCTAATGAAATACATATGGTGTCACCTATTAGCCATGATTTCAAAGGAATTAGTGGTTGAGTTGATAAATACGGGAATTCTTCTCTAAAGGTAGTTGACACTCTGTCCACAAACAGGTTAATGGAAAGAAGCCTCAAGTGTAGACAACTCCTACTTCTTTATTAGAGTTATGAGCGATACAAAACCGAAGGTCAAGTTGATGCCCCAAATGAAATTTTTATAGTATTAATGAACGTTAAAGAGACTTATAAGTTACTCATGGTGAATCTAAGAGAGGGGGATCTAGAAGGCTAAGAGGCCAGTTCCATGGCCTATGCCAAGGAGCTCATCAATATGGAAACGAAGGTATAGATTAATTTATCCATTTTCTTAGTACAAACTTTGAAAATTATTTGAGATACTGAGGACTATTTTTATATAATTCATCATTCTAGGTGCATATATGGATTGAGATATATGTGACAAGAAGTAGGAATTACAAGTAGATTCATCATTTAGAGGATGTATTAAAGAACACAAAAGATATGTGATTGGCTTCTGACGCGGCACTCTAAAAGGACAAGAATGATCTTAGCAAGTATGTGGATGATAAGGTGGTTGTTAAGACCTACAAGATGACAGTTAAAGGGGAAGCCAAAGAACTCACGCTCAAGTTTAACTACAGTATCATCTCTAGGAGAATAATAAAAAATACGCATATGCTCTATAAGCCAAGAGGATGTTAGGACATATAATAATGTAAGAGAATTCATATCTCATTTGTGACCTCATGGATAGTTATCTTATTATAGTTTTCCAAAACACTTAGGGTTATTAATTTACCTCTCCTGAAAGCTTTATCAACATTCAAGATCTTGAATCCGATTTTGATCGTCCTCATTATCTCATCTATCATTTTATTGGATAAAATATATATTAGATAATTTCCACACCAACGTCATGTGTTTTTACAGATCAATTTCAAAACATCTTGATGAAAACTTTTCTTGTGTGTAAAAATTATGGTTCTGTTGTCATGATCTTACTTGTGTAAAAATGTTTAAATAAATCTATAGACAAGAAAAATTGAGAAAAATTTACCAATTTAGCTGCAGCAAAGTTCAACCTTGTTAAAGTAAAAATGAGTTTATTTTTGGAAAAATCTCTATAAATTATCGTTGAAGCATCACTGCGGGGACGCCTCTCATCGTAGCGATACTTACCTTGTGTGATGCCCCCCCCCCCCCCAATAAAATAACGGGTGATCAGTCCTATATCAAATTAAACAGGAATCTCATCTGGTTCATTCTTAGCATCACTGTCGAAAATTTTTTAAAAATTACTAACCACTAGTATTCAAAAGACATGGTGTCCAATTTTGTCATTTTATTAAACATCTCTAAAAACATGCGAAAGAATACTAAATTAACATTCACACAATCACTGAATCAACAATACTGAAAAGGAGTAAATATAATCCTTGCCGAGACAACCATCAGCTACAAAACAAATAATAAAAATATACACCACAAGAAAGAAAATGAGTACATCATCTGACTCGAACAAAAGTAATAACTAGGGCGATATGCCCAAATGAAATACTGATTGCCTCCTACTCTAGAAACGAAATGACTGAAGTGGCTAAGTCAAAGTCCTGCAACATCCATATATGTCGCAGCTGCATAACCCTAGAATAGAGCAATTATGGCGTCCCTGTATATGGAAACCTAAAAGGTTCTGGAAAATATTGTATAGCAAGGGTTAGAACCCAAAACATTTGAAAATATTTAGCAAGTGAATTTCACTACAGTAAATTAAAATACATGAATTCTCTTCATATCTAAGTTAGTGTCGCACACTCTCTTGAGAACCAACTCACCCCCTCAACTAATGTTCACGCCTAACGTACCTATATATGACCCATATAGATATCTACCCCCTAACTAGTCTTGTCATATACATACACATATCATACCTTACCCACTACTCTATTTCGAGAGAATTTAGTAAAAGTTTTATAAGTTATTAACCACACTAACTTATTTAAATCATTTCTCATTTGATACTGTATAACAATATCACAAGTTATATAATTAATACAATGTTCATCATGTATTTACCCGTATATAAATCTACACCATATATACGTATCATCATATTATAACATTCACACACATGTCGTAGCTATAACCATCCTCCTGAGTAGGCTATCATCAGATGCTCTCCAAATGCTATCATCCTTGGGTATACTCATCCACCCGAAAACCTGACACGGTGCGCTCACCGAATCAGTAACATAAGCACATTAGAGGCAGCCATAGTTTTCCATAGTAATGAGATTGAATCATACCAAAGTGTCTCATTCCTGAACCCGAACGCAATGACCTGGTGACTATACTCACTCGGTATTCCCTAGCCAGGGGATTCACCCACATCGCGCAACCTCCCCTGATAGCACTACAGTGGGTATGCTTTCCTATAAATATTATTCACACAAATACTTATAAACCATATATATATATATATATATATACTATACATCACCGCATATATATATTCAATCCAGGCTACTCGTGCACAATAACCATAACACTAGCCTAACATTCCCAAGTCCATGTACCGACTTGATATTTAAATAATTCCCATAATTATTTATTTATCACTCAAGTTGTGTCACCCAACTAAATTACCCGGACTTACATCATTAGCCTGAAATCTCATAATGTAGAACTTATTCCTCAAATCTCTCATATTAAGGTTAACACCCTTTTTATTTGAATATTCCTTAATTTATTATATAACCCTATAATAAATCATCTAAACCAAATCCGTACCTAAACACTTGTAGCACTACCCCAAAAATTCACTCGAGTCAATATCCCGACTCAATCGAATTAATCACACATTAATTAATTATCTCGGCGTTACTCGACCAATATACCCGGACCCACTCGTTTTGCCTGAAAGTTAATATCCCCAAATTTTCATGTAATTTCTATCAAATAAGTTTTCCCACTTAAATTGCAAGGCTCATAATTACACAAATTAAACCTTAAATCTCCTTTTTGGATTATTTTCTCAGTTATTCCAATACTAACTTGTCTCACTTTATGTAAACATAATCTCCATTTAAGGCCTAATGTCCTTATTAAAGAACAACAATCACAATCAATAAATCAAGGCAACCTCCAACGGAATAATAAAAAAAAATAACATTTCTTAAAAATTTGCCCCACGAATTTGTCCAGATTTTTAAAATGCCGTTTTGAAGCATTTTAGAGCCGTTTTTAGAGAAAACGCATCAGAGAACAAAATGTAGAAAACATGATTTTCTACGAGTCAAAGCGAATAGATCACCATTTTCGTAACCAAAATGTAGAATTTTTTTTTCTAAAATGACGATTTATTTTTTATTTTTTATTTTTTTTTATTTTTTTTTTTAAGAAAAGGGAAAAAACCCCTAAATTATATAACTGAAGGAGAAATAGCCTCTCCTAGATGGCAAACAATTACTGAAGGAAATAAAGAGAATTCAAGGGATTACTTTGAACTCAATTTCATACACTTCTTCAAAATGTAGAAACGGGATTTTTTTTCTAAAATGACGATTTAATTTACCCAATTTCATACACTTCTTCAAATTCAAGAAATTGTTCTACAATTCAATCCTACCCATAAAAACCCAATTTAGATATCAACTAACCCAAAACCATATCATCTTATCACACGCACTATGACATTAATGGAAATATGCAATTAATTTAGATGCAAGTTAAACCACTTGCCTTAGGGTTTGTAGAATTTGAATCTTTGATGAAGATGGTGGGTTGATTGAATGTTATCCGCTTTTTTTCTTGATTTTTGGCTCCCATGGATTCTCCCACTTCCACTCACTTTCTATCTATAAAAAGGGTTTTCTAAAAATGTATTATGAATGCCACAGCCTCTCGCTTTTAGGGTTTAATAACTCAATCCCCTTTTTTGGCTTATGGTCCTTCTAAAAAGAGCCCAAACACTTATTTGAGAGATCAAGTGTGTCTAGAAAAGTCTCGAAACCCATAATATACCTATGGCCACTCTTTTTCAACTGTTTCGACCCATTTGAACTCAACCGTGCACTCCGAATTGCCTTTCGAATTAATTTAAAACATTCTCCAAAAATTTTATATCAAAATGCTACACAAAACAGTCTAAATAATTAAACCTCAATTTGCCAAATTTATAAATTCCTCAAATTTAAAAATTTCCCAAAAAAAGAATTTAAATTCCTCCCAATAAAATAAATTATTTTTTTCTCCACATATAATTTAATTAAAGGTCCTTGAATTTACGGGGTGTTACACCTTGTTGGCTACCAAGTTCCTTGAAAATTCCGTCAGAAATCTCTGGGTATTTTCGCAAATTCGTATCACCACTAGATCGCCAAAGCGGGGATTTTCCTCGCTACAACGATACTCTAGCTATATGTACTGGTACGCGGATCTATTTTAAAAATATTTGCGGATATTAGAGACTTTTGTACAAAAAGTACCTTTTTGGATGCTTATTAGACTTCCTAGCCCCATTTGACTCTCTTATGCATGCTTTGTGTAATAAATGTGTCCTTTGGATTTTATTCGTATTGGGTAAACCCATTTGTGTGATTTTTCTTATTTAAACCATTAATGCTCTTCATTTCAAAATATCCTCTTAAACATGTCAAGAGAAAAATACCTAGAGTGTTTTTTGTGTGCATTTTTTCCCCTTATTTTCCAAGATAAGAACGCACTTGTGAAAAAAAGTGATCCCATTTTCATAATATAATTCATCTTTAAATCTTTCTTTTCATTTCATTTAATCTCAACTCATTTTAGAGGTCTATTAATATCAAAGAAGACGGAGATTTCACCAAAAACTCTTCAAAAATCAACTTTTTCTCCACTTTGTGTCTTGTCTTTGAACAAAAGTATTTTGATAATTGGGGGGTGGGGTCAGGGTTTAACTCATATGTTATCTCCGAAGTTTGAAGGGTTGTGCAACATTGTTGATGGTTTTCAAGGCGTGAAAGATGTTGAGATCTTCCATCGACTAATAGGAATCTTCGGCTCACTACAAATTGTTGGAAAAGTGTGAGGTGTGAATTGGTATAGAAGTAGTGTTAGAAGTCAGTCCCCTCCCTAAGTCTTTACGAAGTTTTTAGTGAGAATATTGCATTAGCTCTATATTTTTCTCGTTAGTGGATTTTTGTCCTCGTACATCTATTGTTGTGCTCTTATTTACCTTTTTTGCAACTTTTATCATCCATTTTCTTGAACTACAAAACTTGATTTGGTTGATAAATTTTTTTGATAAATATTTGAACATAAAATCTTAGGTGTGCAAAATAACTTTTGGTGGGTCTCCATTTTGGTACGCAATACGCACTCTCAACTACTATTAGAGCATGGTCCTCTTTTGTTAAATATTGCAAACTTAGTGGTAGATCGTGTATTTTTACGTTAATATGGAGAATATCATCATATTTAGGAGTATATAAATTTTTTGAGGTCACTGTTCAACCTACTTATAGTTTTGGCTCTTGAGATTATCTTTCATGAAATGATAGAGAGTTCCATCAATCTTTATCCATTAATGATAAATGTTCTTTTAAGATTGATATTTTATCTTTTTCTGGTTGTTCTAATGATGATTCTTTAGATGAAGAAGATAGTGACCTTCAATAATCATACGATAAACTACTTTTTAAAAATGATAGACATAAGAAGAGCTTGTTGAAAACTTCCATTAAACTGGAAATTGTGAAAAAGAAAAATGCTTATTTAAAAATAGAAGGGTCTCTTTTGAGCAATGTTGAAGCTTAGCGTGCATCTCTTAGTTCGAGTTTTCTTTTAATTGAGAATGAGAATGAAGTTTATCAAGAAAGGTTACAAGTTTTACAATGTAAATTGGAATAATGTAAAAGTTCTAACGAATCTTTAAATGATAAAATAACCTCTCTTGAAAATGAGTTAATCTCAGTTAAAGATGCCAAGGTAACCACTGAAAATACATCCAAGAGGATGGGAAAATAATTTTTGGCCCATACTACATCTTTCATTGGTAAGCGTGGTATTGGTTTTGAAAACCCTTGTGTTAAATATAAATATGAGGATAAAACTATTTATGTAAAAGCTTCTCAAAAGCCTCAAGTATTTAAAGAGACTTCATCAACCCTTGAGAAGAAAACTATTTCAAAGCAATTGAAGAAAACTAGTCATCACTTTGTGTATCATTGAACTTTTTACAATCGCGATGGTAACTTGAAGGATTATTGTTATATGCACATGAAAAACCCCAAGGTGAGTAATAAACCTCACTTGGATGAGTATTCCACCTTAAAACGAGGTTTTAGTTCCCTTTTTAAAAAATCTAAAACTATTTTGTCAGAAATTGAGAAATTTTCAAAAGTTTAATGTATTGACGATAACTCAAAAGATTTAGGGAATATTAAGAGGACCAAAGTTGTTCAGACAAAGGAAGAAGAGTATCGTGTTATCCACACTTCCTTACTCACCCAAAATGATTCACAATGGTATTTTGATAGTGGGTTCTCTAAGCACATGGCCGAAAATTAAGCATTGTTTTCCAGAATTATTAGGAAGGAATTCGAGTCAATTACTTTTAGAGATGGGAAAAAATCAAACATCACCGGGAAGTGTAACATAGAATTTGATGGTTTTTCTAGGTTAGATAATGTTCTTTTGCTGGATGAACTAAAGGCTAACTTGATTAGCATAAGTTAAATCTGCAACGATCGTCATAACGTTCTTTTTACTAATAAAGAATGTCAAGTCCTTGCTTTTTAGGATAAATTCATTTTGAAGGGCACTAAAACCATGGAGAGTTTCTACATAATCAATGTCTCTCAAATATGGTATGAAATAGCACTAAGGAGGATGTGGAGGATCTTTTGCATAAGAGGTTAGTTCACATAAACTGCAAAGATCTTACTAGACTTGCTAGGAATGAACTTATCCGTGATTTACCTCCTTTAAAATCAACTTCTTCTAGTGTGTGTGGTACTTGCAAAATGGAAAAACAAATTCATAGACCACACAGGAAGTTGAATGTTATTGTTACCGGGTGTTTGCTTGAGCTTTTATATAAAAACCTTATGGTTCGAATGTGTACGAAAAGCAAAGGTGGTAGATTCTACGTTCTTTTGAATGTATATGACTTTTCTAGATTAATTTTTATAGAATTTTTATATAGAAAGTCCGGTGTTAAGGAAGTTTTTATTCACAAGTTCAAACAACTTAAAAATTAAAAGGCATGCACTATCATGAGAATCCGTAGTGATCATGAAAAGGAATATGAAGGAATGGGTATAGTGGATTGTAGTGAAGTTGGAATACATCGCAAATTTTAGGCCCCAAAAATGCCTTACCAAAATGCAATAGTTGAAAGGAAGAATTGAACCATCCAAGAGATGGGTAGGTCCATGTTAATTTGAAAGGATATTCTAAAAAGATTTTGGGAGAAAGTTTTTCATATAGCTTGTCACACCACCAATCGAGTCTATAGGAGCTACGTGTAATACCTCGTATTTCTGTGTATTTTTATTTAATTAATTTGAGGAATTAATTAGGGAAAATACGTTTTAATTAAATTACGCGAGTGAAGTAATTTAATGTGATTAGATAATTATTGTGACTATTAAATATTAATCGAGAGATATATACTGATTAATATTGCATTATGATGTTTACTAAGTGCGTATAGTAAATAATTGATAATTATGGTTATACGGCATAGCGAGTGATATGTGCGTATTTTATTTTATCTCACCGGGAGTCGCGTGTAGACTATTTTGAGGTGAGAAATGAGACATATATTTTAAGTGACTTGGATGATAATTTAGAGGTCACGATTCCAAATGGGTCACTATAGTCGGAATAGGGTACTTAGGGGTACAGTTTAGGTCCCGGGATAATTTTTGACCAAATCGACACCTTTTAAGGGCGTTTCGATCATTTTATAATAAGAGGTTAAGGGACCTATGGAATTTAGAGCAATATATCTGATAATTAAAGATTGGGGTTAAGGCTCACAATAGAAAAGATTAGAGAGGCCATTAGAGAGAAGAGAGAACCAATTTTCAAAGCTTAAAGAGGGATTTTAAAGATAGTGAAGAAATCTTTTATCTCAAGGCAATTGGAAAGGAAGATTTGAGAAGGAATCAATCAATCATCAACCAAGAACCACGAAATCAGATCAATCAAACAAAGGCAACTGTTTATTGCAAATTAAATTGAGGTTATAATACCCATGTGTAGGGTTTTCATGAATATATTGATTTTATTGAAAAAAGTATAAATTGATTACATGTTTGGGTATAATTGCATGTAGTTTGTATTTACATCTATAGAGGATGAAAAATCATAAGAATATTGATTATTGCTACGGATCTAAATCTGGGTTTTGAATTGAATGAAATGGATGAACACAAAACTAGATTTATGAAAGAGTTTTGAGGGTTTGATTCATTCTTGATTGGTTTCAGTGAAGTCTTAATATGTTTGAAATATTAAAAACCATCCTAAGATATGTAGAAAAGGGTTGGTATTATTGATTTCGATTTTGGCGAAGGATTGTGGAAGAAAATGGTGAAAAATGCATTTGATAACTGGGAGGATAAGTTGCAGAAAAAATGGACCAGTCCGGCCCTGAAGAGTGCGGTTCGGTTAGGCCTTAACTGAATAGAGGACCAATTCGGTCCTGGGAAGCCGGATCGGTCTGGTGCTCTGAATTTTAAAATTTTCCTTTTTTCTCTTGTCGTCTTAAATGGACGTGGTGGAAAATCCTTAAGCACTTGTGAAAATAATATTGGGAGACTTATTATTTTATAGTAGGCTTAAAATGGGAGTACGACTTCATCTTAGAGAGATAATTAAGACATGAATGGGATTGGTTAAAGTAATTTGTAATTAATCTGAGAGATGGATAAAGAATTACGAAAATTAAATGAATTAATTTGTAATTAATCTGAGAGACGAATAAAGAATTACGGAAATCAAATGAATTGATGTATAGACCAATAGGGTAAGTTAGGCTTAACTACTGAAATTGGTAAAGGGGTAACTATGACCCTTCGAGTTGTGTGAACACTCCTATATATACGATAGTGAGATAAATCGTAAACTAAATAGTACGATGAGTATGCGAGAGATTTATACTACGTAATAACATGTATTATCGGGTTGTGTGAATACCTATTGTACAATAAATTAATATTAGTGCTCGAGGTATGATTCCGAGCCAAGAGATATAAATCACTATTAGTGATCGAGGGAGGATTCCGAGCCAATAACCCCTAAAATGTGATACAGGGAGGTGATTATATAGTATGTGTTTATAGTATATATTATGTGCGAAATATATATACATAAAGTGTGCTTAATTCTGTATTGGGGTCGATCACTATCCGGACCAATACATGAAAGCTCGATTTGGGGTCGATGATTATCCGGACCAAAATCAGAGATGAATATGATTGGGGTCGATGATACTGTTGAACCAATATATATATATATATATATGTATGACCTTCAAATTGGGGTCGAGGGATATCCGGACCAATGTAAATAGTAGGATTATTGGGATCGATGATTTGTTGGACCAATAAATCCTTATAATATATATTATGTAGGAAATACATACTTCATGATATTCTACTTATGTACGAAACTAGACTTGTAGATGGTATATATATATATATATATATATATATATATATATATATATATATATATATATATATATATATATATAATTGGTAAATTAAGTAGAGAGAAACTAAATTACTAGATTTAAAAATAGATTGGGAATATCTATAGTAAATAGTGAAACTTAATTATGGAAGTTGAATGATGATTAGATGTGAAATGCTCTATGAATTAAGTAGTGAGACTTGATTATGATGATTAAACATAACATATGTGAATTTATATGAAAATTGAATAATATGTAACGAATGTAAATAATGAAGCGTGTTGTATGGGCACTACGGGAGAGCAGACTTGATAAGATCAATTATATACTTTAGTCGAGATAGCTTGGGTTTGATAGCTAGGTGGGCTAAGTATAGAACGTTAGGCGTGAGCATTAGATGAGAGGTGAGGAAACTCAAGAGAGTGTGACAAAACCTAACATGTTTAATAAATAATCGATTTTAATTGTGATAAATTACTTATTAAATATTTTCAAAATGTTTTGAGTACTAACTCATTCTATAAAAATATTTTTAAAACCTTTTAGGTTTCTAGCCATAGGGACGCCATGCTTGATGGTTTCATTCGAGGGACTCGGACCCGTAGCACTGTGGATGCTGATAGGATTTTGAGTAGCCGATTCTTTCATTCAGCTCTAGCATAGGATCTCAGTCTTGTATATCATGTTTGGACATGTGGTCCATTGTCGATTTTACAGTTTCAATTTTGTATCAGTTTACTTTGAAATTTGGACTTGGATTATTATTTGTTTTTTTTTTTTTTTGCTGGTGATTTATTCGGCATGACTTTGATTCATTTATATATCATAATGGTTTGGATTTTAGTATATTGTGAATGTTGTTTTAGTTTTCTAACTATTTATTTATCCTGTTTAATTGAAAGATAAAATTTGGCACTGGTTTAATTAACTATTAGGTGGTTAGTATTTAATTTGATTTTTCGATAGTGATGCTAAGAATGAACCATATGAGAAACTAATTTTAATTTAATAAAGGCCTGATCACCCGATATTTAATTAGGAAGGGTATCACACTACGGTACTAACCAAACCCCTTAAAAGATTTGGAAAGTAAAGAAACCCACACTCAAACAATTTAAAGTCTTTAAAAGAAAGTGTTACATACTCAAGGATAAAAAAACAATTGACAAACCTTGACTCTAGAAGTGAAGTGGCATTTTTCTTGGCTACTCCACTAATAGTTATGCCTATCGCATTTACAATTATGTCTCTAAAAAAATTATTGAAACCATTAACTCTATCATTGATGATATTGATTCCTGTAACTTTGAAGAGAAAGATTGTGAAGACACTTATTCTGTTTTCCACATGTTGAAAAGTGGGAGAATAATAAGCGGATGAGTGTGAAGAGGTTGTCCAACCAACTAGTGAGGTTGTGAATATGGGATACATGCCTCCTTGGGTTAGGAAATACTATAATGTTTCCAAAATCATTGGTAGTCCTAATATTTGAGTGAAGACTAGATCCCTAAACCAAAGAAAAGTTAAATTTCTTTGTTACACCCCTACAATCGAAACAAAAAATGTGAAGGATGCATTGTTGGACGAATATTGGGTCAATACTATGTAAGAAAAATTAGACCAAATTTCTAAACAAGAAGTTTGGATTCTTGTTCAAGATGTTCATGCCATTAATACTAAGTGGGTCTTCAAAAATAAGTATGATGAAGATGGTGCCATTTTGAGGAATAAAATAAGGCTAATGCCTTAAGGTTATAAACAAGTTGAAGGTGTATACTTTAATGAGTCTTTTTTCCCATGGCTAGGATAGAGTCGGTTCACTTACTCTGAGCTATTGTATGTGCCTTAGATTTAAATATACACCAAATGCATGTAAAGAGTTCTTTTCTTAATATAAATCTTTAAGAGGAAGTCTATGTATCATAACAAAATGTTTTTGAGGATACCAAATCCCTAACACATGTTTATTGCCTCAAAAAGGCATTGTATGTCCTTAGACAAGCATCTAGAGCTTGGTATGAAAGACTTTTCTCATATATTTTGGGGAAAGGCTTTAAAAGAGGAAATTTTGATAAGGCCTTATTTTTTTAGATCTAATGGAAATACATTATGGTTGCCCAAGTATATATTGATGATATTGGTTTTGGCTTCACAAATGAACAAAATGCCAAGACTTTGATTTGCTTAATCAAAAAGAATTTGAGATGAGCATGGTTAGGGAACTCACTTTCTTTCTTAGTCTTTAATTCGAGTCAGTGATGTAAATCATATGTAATTTTTGTGTAATTCCTAGATCATAGATAATTTTTGTGGTCGGGCTATTCAAGGTTTTTCACTTTTTGGGTTTTTCTCGTATATCGCTTGTTATGTGATTGGTTATTTTACTCTTTCTTATTAACCTATATGCATGCTTAGGGGAAAATAAAATTTGGCTAATTATTTTTCACAACACAAGTCTAATTGGTGCTAAGTTTAATCCATTAAATTAATTTTGAAAAAATTAAAAATTAGTGTGTGTGTGTGTGTTTGGCAATCCATATAAAACCTAAACTTTCAACTCCAGTCATCTACTTCAGCAATCCCAACATAGAATAGCCATGGCCTCATACAAGATAACTCTATAAAGCCTCGGCCTCCACTACACAGAAGCATAAAGGTTCATGTATTAGCCTTATACTCTCTATTTGTATTCCTATAAGTCCTAAATCAAGTAATTATAACATAGATCTAATGAGAATTAGGCCCCAAAGTGGATGTAGGCTCATTTTAATGGTCTAACCACTCTAAATCTTGTGTTTCTCTCTCTATATCTCTTATTCTCACACTTTTATACTTTTAACTATTGAGTATAGCTTTGATGGCATGATTTACACTTGTAGATCCATTTTTTTAAAGATAATAATGTGTACCACCAAAACCAATCACCAACAGAATATCTCATAATATTTTTTCCAGACATGGACCTCATAAGGATTAAACTCCCAAATGATGACTATCTAGTCATCACTGTGATGGGAACATGCCAATATGAAGAGGGTATTAGTTAATACTAAGAGCTTAGTTAACATTTTTCTCCTATATGATTTCAAGTCCATGAGCATCAGCATGAATCACATTTATCTTATCACCACTCCCTTGATTGGATTCAACAGAAAATGGACCTATTTTATAGTGTATGTAACTTTTGACCTTACAATTGTCTTCAAGGGTTGTTGTTCTACCATCTAGAATAAGTTTCTAGTGGTGGACTTGCCCTCATCCTATAATGTGATCATGGACAGACCTTATCTAAATGAATTATATGTGGTGGTGTAACTCGAAAGATGGTGATGAGGTTCCCAACTCTAATGGGTGTTGGGGAAGTGTGTGGAGATGAGAAAAAGGTTAGGGAATGTTACAACACATCCATGAAAGAAATGAATAGGCCAACATAGACCACTTGAAGCGTGTTTGAGGTACCATAAAGCTCCTAGAGGAGCGACGATGTCCACACAGAGGTTTTTCCTCCTCTATCTGAAATGTTTAAGTTCGCACGAGAGAGTTTAGGAATAGAGCTAATGAATTTGGATACTCCCGATCCATGAGATTAATATAATTAATAAATGTGTGATCCATTTTAGGATCTCATCACTATTTGAATAGATGGGGAAGACCCCATCAAATTCATCCAAATTGGATTTGGCTCGAGCTCCTACTTTACAGAGGAGCTAACCCAGTTCTTAAAAGAAAAAAAGGATGTGTTCACTTGGGTCCACTTAGACATGATTGGGGTAGACCCAGAGGTAATGATACACCACCGAGACATGGACCCAAACCATAAGTGAGTACGTTAGAAGAAGAAGAGGTTCTTTAGTCCTGAAAGAAATACAAATTCTACTAAGGAGGTTAACAAGCTCTTAGTAACCAATTTCATCATAAAAATGCAATATTCAGAGTGGATTTTTAATGTAATATTGGTTCCCAAGGCCAACAAGAAATGGTGAATATGTGTTGACTTCATTAACCTCAACAAAGACTGACTTAAGTATTGTTATTCCTTACCTCGCATTAACATGTTGATAGATTCCATTATTGGTCGTGATCTCTTCACCTTCATAGACACCTATTTGGAGTACAACCAATTCATAATGTCCCCTATAAATGAGTAAAAGACCTCATTCATCATACAAAAATATACCTACAAATATAGAGCTATGCCTTTTGGACTAAAAAATACAGGTGCCACCTACTAAAGGATGGTGAACTCCATAATCAAAAATGTCATTAGCAACTCTATGGAGGTTCATATTAACGATATGATGGTCAAGAGCCTAGAGGATTAGGTTCATGTGTAAAACCTCAAAGAGACCTTCACCATCCTATGGAAAAATTAGGTGAGCCTAAACTTAAAACCATGGCTATATCATCATCGGGCATGGCATAGAGGCCAACCCAGAGAAGATCTAAGATTTTATCTATATGGAATCTCCAATAACTGTAAAAGAGGACTGGAGCCTTGCTGGAAGAGTTATCGCACTAAACCGTTTTCCCCCTAAGGGCATGAATAAGTCCTTACCTTTATTCAAGGTATTAAAGAAGGTTTTTTAGTTGGCTCCACATGATGAAGAGGATTTTTAGTGCCCAAATAAGTATCTTTAATCTCTAGCTCTCGTCTTGTACTGTTACTGAGGAAGACATATACTTATATATTGTTGATTCCCCAATAACAGTCAACTCAACATTGATCAGGGAAGATTTTAGGGTCCGTTACCCCTTAAATCATATCAGTAGAGCTCTAAAAGGGGTTGAAAGCAAATACCCCAAAATTGATCAACCTCTTCAGTAGATCCTACACAAGCTTGATGCCTCGGGAAGTCTTTTCATGTGGTGTGTGGAGTTGGTAGAATTTGACATCAAGTACCAGTCATGAAGTTACATCAAAGGTCAGACCTTAGCCGACTTCATTGGGGGGTTCATGAACTTGGAGGAGGTAAAAGGATAGCTCAAGAGCTCAGAAAAGGAAGCGACGGTCCCCAAAGGGCCCAAGCTCCCATTTTTCAAGAGGCAGACCCTAGCATTCCAACATGGGTCTTGTATGTCAAGGATCTTCCAAAAGCTTAGGCGTTGGATATGGACTTCACTTTTTGATCCCATAAGGAGGTACAATATCTTTCGCCCTCAGTTTTAATTCAAAGACTCTAAAAATGAGCCATAGTATGAAAATTTAGTAGTTGACCTAGGCTTGGCCATTTATTTGAAAGAAGAATAAGTTGAGGATATCAATGACTCTCAACTAGTTCTCAATCAGGTCACTGAGGTCTAAGAGGATAAAGCCTACCGAATGGCAGGTCATTTAGCAATTGTGAAGCACCTCATACAAATATCCCCAAATATAGCATCATAAGGGTTCTTAGGGTAGAGAATTTTATGGCTTACCATCTTGCAAGAGTGACCTCTCTAGAGGAGGTTGTTACTGATGTTCTGATAGTCAACTTACACCATCCAAGCATCACCCTACTCTAAATAAACATTATGGAAGTAAACCAAAGCTTATATTGGACCACACCCATAGAATGTACCCGAAAGAAGGGACCCTTCCCAGGGACAAGCTCCATGCCAGACGCCTGAATTCCTTAGAATCTAAGTACTACCTAGAGAATGGGGTTCAATTCTTAAATAGCAACTGATTGGCAGTTTAACAATGCCTCAACCTACCATAAGCTAGTTTTGTCCTCAGAGATCCCCACGAAGGTGTCTACGGTTCCCACACTAGCCCTAATACCTTAGTCTATAAGGTTTTGAGGTAAGTACACTTTTGGACCACCTTAGTAAATGAATCCAAAGACATTGTATAACGCGGTGATAAGTGTAGAGGTTTTATTTCATTCCAAAAAATCCAGCTAAGAGGATGGCCCCAATGTGAAAGAGCATGTTATGTGCACTAAGTAAACATAAAAAAACAAACCTAGAGGGGGTGAATAGGTTTGAAGATAACTTGTGATCAATTTTTCATTTTAAATAATTTTTCTTGCACATTCAAGTTACTCAATGCAAGTTTTACTAATTTAATTATTCAATGATAAGATTAACATACACAATGATGTGTTTAGGCAAATATAGATTAACAAAACTAGATCTAATACACCTAAGTCAATTTTATTTCAATTAACTATATATAATTAATATCTAAGTGATGTGTGTGATCAAATGTGTGCATATCAGTATAAATCTTTCACAATCAACCATAAGACAGATTTACGAGGAAAAAACCCCACCTGGGGATAAAAAAATGCGACGCACTTCAATTCCCATTTCTAATTGAAAAGAAATTTTACAAAAGTTAAGAAGGTACCTCTTACACAATCTATTTCGTATAGTCACCTATCAACCTTTGAAATCTTTCCCATCGTCAATGAGAATCCACAACGAGCTCCACGTCATGAATGAAGAAGTCTATTCTCTTCCTTAGAAATGTACCATACTCCAAATTCTCCAATAATCCGAAGTGCCTCCTCTTTTAGATAGATCATAGTAATTCAAAAGGATTAGATTTAATTAACCAAGGCTAGTGTATAAATCTGAACCAAAACACTCTCGATTCTCTATCAAAGATCTAGATCAAGTCTAGATCTAAATTTTATCAATTTTGGAGGGAACAAGTGAAATTGGCCAACCTATAAAATACTCTCAAAATGGTGTTTGAGTTATGAGGTTTTCATATGTGAGAACTCGAGCTCGGGGTGGAGAGCCTCTATCCTACCCCCTGCGTGCATGCGCATCCTTTTGGGACGGAATATGGAGGACATGGGTCATTAGAGATCATGTGTGTTCACCACTTTGTTCACTTTTAAAAAGAAACAGATTCGCCAGTCTATTTCATTAAAAAAGACAAAAGTGGGGATAGACGTCCGTAGACACATAGTGATGGCAAGTGATCTGCATGTTAACCAGATTGTCAAAGGTTCAGATATTGGGTAACATATTGGGAAGGTTTTAAGCACCTACTCCTCCCTTTTGATCTTAAATGTAGATATAAAGTATGTGTGCTAGCATGTTGCGGTGTAAAAGAAATAATAATTATGAAAATAGTCAGTATGTAAGTAAATTGTGCAGTGCAATGTGGGATGTGTTTCTACGTAATATAGACAAAGGATAAGTATGTACAAAGTAACACTTGTTCATTCAAACTACACTCCAAGTGAACCTATGTACTGGCACAGAGCGATTCAGCGTCCACATAGTTCGTGAAGGAGTCAAGAGTGATTTCACCTCATATATAGACTCGATGTGAGAAATCAAGTCTTTCTTTGAATGTTCGAGATGTTTTCAGAGTGAATATATATTCAGATTGAAAATATATATGTTTTGAGTTCTTCAAAGAACTTGGACAAGATTGTTTCACTCGTAAAACTTTTTGACGATAAAAGAATAACCAAAGTTCCAACACTAAGATCAAAATAGTAGGTGAAATCCGTGGATCTAATGATTCGCTAGACTTTATGAGTTATTCGTAGTTTGAAGAATTTATATTTAGTTTTAATAAAATGGGTGAATATATACATGTTTTGATATATTTTTCAGATATTTGACTTGTTTAACATGCCTACGTATCCACTGTAGGCAGAATCAAAGTCAATGTAGTTCGTACATGACCTTTGGAAAAAGATCAAACTTTACATGACAAAGAAACATAGATAAAGTATCTTGGGGTGGTGTTGTAACACAACACCACCCTTTGTATAAAAACTTCAAAAAAGAGGTGAGATCACGTTCTTATAAAGTTACACGAACTCCTTTTCATTTTGGCAGCGTTCTGGCTTAGGATCGACCTTTTTAGAAATAAATCTAAGGATACTTTTAAAGAAAAAGTACCTGAAAGAAGAAAAAAGGAAAAAAATGGTTTTTTGGACATGGATGATGAACGAGAAATTCGTTCTAGAAATAAAAAACTAGATCTAAACTTAAAGAAGGCTTTAATGACAAATGGAGAGAGTTTCAAGCATTTTTGGAAAGCAAAATACTCCTGGACGGAATGCCCTACATTTAAGAGTGTGGAGCTAATGCCTCGAGCTGGTAGGTCAAGGATTCCTTTTATGGGAAAAATTATGGGGCTCGTGACCAATTGGTCAAGGGTACTGCGTGCGCATGACCCGTCGGTCAAGCGCGTTTCACCTTGGGCCTTTAGGACCATCCTGGATTGGTTTGATTATGTTGGGTAATTTTATGGGCTATTTTAGGTATTGGACTTTTAGGAAGGTTCTAATGAACTTGGTCAAGATTTTAGGCTTTTGGGAGTTCGTGATTGGTGTGATAACCTTTATAAAGTAGAATGGGGTGTCTACAAAACCCCTCAACAGCTAATTTCCTTTTTTTACGAGCGTTTTTTAAAAGAGAGACACCCATTATGCGACTGTTGGGGATTATTTACCTCTGATAGGGTGTTTATGGATTATTCCTTTTAGAGAGTTGGTACGATAATCTCAAAGTTCGATTCTTACCTGTACATGCCTTACGAAAGATGATGATATGTTGTTTAACGTCCTCATGAGGTGAGATGAAATATTAGGTTGTTTGGATAAAACGCCCGCCAGGACAAGGTGTTTATCGATACATCGAATCACTAAGAAAGTGTTTTCTTAGTACAAAGTGTTTATCGACATACTGAATCTTTTAGGAAGGTGTTCTCTTTGTACAAGGTGTTTCTTGAACACATAATCGTTTATAAAGTCGTCAGTTTAGGACATGGTGCTTGTTGATACACCAAATCATTAGGAAAACATCCGACTGGGACAAGGTGCTTGTCAATTGGAAAGCATCCGCTTGGGACAAGGTGTTTGGCGCCAAAAGAAATATATTTCCATAAAATATTAAAGTAATGTCACACTATACCTAACATATGTAAAATCAAACCTATCTCAATACAGTGTTGAGTTAGTGAGATGTTGGCCGAAAAGGTGCTGGCACACCTATGACGCCACCTGACACAACGGCTGGTCACTCGAGAATTTCAATCAGCATTTAATGCTAATGAGATGTTGTGTATGGTAGTCTGAACCAACATTCAATGCGCATGAGGTTACACGCATATTACTTTAGCCTTTATATACCTCATTTATCATTTGACAAACCACGTGACTTTTTAGCCAAAAGACCACTATAAGATATTTATTACAAACTATATCTTTTACTCTCCTCCATTAATATATTTGTCCAGTTCCTGGAAAGAACTCAAACATTTATTGAATTTTATACCATTTTTTTATACTTTGGTGTTTGCCTGCCTACCTGGAGTGTATTTAGAGTGCTTGCTTCTCTCTCGCTCTAATTAACTTCTAACAGAGGTTCATTTATTGCAATAAACATTTGTATTTATTACCTTCCATTGTGATAAATACTTTGAGTTTATTCCTTTATCATTAAGAGTATATTTGTTATTATTCAATTACAATAATAGTGGTTATGCCTCAATTTATATTTAAACACCCCAATAAAGATAACTCCTCTCTTACAAATATATATAGTTATATTTATTTTATGAAAAATGAAAAAAGTTATTTAAATACAAATTTTAAACTCTAACTTCTATTATCACATTAAGTGTTATTTTTCACATGTATATGTCATTAGCAAAATATTTTCAAGTAAATATAAGAAAATTTTATACATATGTTATCATTTCATAATAAAATGATGATTATATTCAATTTTATCTTTTATTTTTATTTAGTTAAACTGTTCAATGTTAATTATTAAAACATATATTAGTAAAATACAAATTCAATTGAACTATTAATATATTTGTGTGTGCTCAATATTAGCTAGTATTATTAAAATTCCCATATATCTTTGTGTGTGTTCAATGCTAGCTAGTATTATAAAAAAAAAAAGGTATATTGAAAATTCAGAGGTAGATTATTAAAATTTGGAGGCATGTTAACATCTTCGCACATATGAATAATTAAAATATTGTGTCTTAGCCAATTAAACACAATGTATGAAAACGAAAACAAAATGTTACATCTAAAAGGTTTGCTTACATACATCTTTTCTAAAATGCCTATCATGATTTCCCAAATGAACATCACCAAATGTAAATACGTCATCTTTTGGTTTCCATATATCATAAATGATTTACAAGTGTTTTCTAATTGAAAAATGATATACCTATCGAGAAATGTATACACAATTTACCGAAATGTGCTTTAAAGGTATTGTACCATGGTGTGGGTCCCACTATGGTACAATACCCTTAAAGCACATTTTGATAAATTGTGTATACATTTTTCGATAAGAGTAGCATTACTTTTTCTAATTACCCAAACAAACACTTCTATCACAAATCATTCATAAAAAATGTGTTCAAATGAACTTCAAAAAAATCGTCGTATAGGATAGTGTACAGTTGTGGAGACTGTGTGTGATGTTTGGGGTGACGTTATCTTACAGAAGAGTTTGTGTTTGATGTTTGGGGTGGAGGGATATATTAGTTATATAAGTACACGGTTAAGTTTCATTTAAAATCTTTGAACCAAAAAAGTGGGATTATAAACTATTTATAAAATGATGAGGTATTAGGCACAAAAACAATATCCATATCTATAAGAAAAGAATTATTCAGTAAAACTACTCTCTATTATTTTTTATTAAAACATATTCTCCCTTATCTATTATCATCAAATATATTGATCATCGCAATACGATTATCCAAATCAGATATAACCTTGTCGCCGAGAGAAATATAGCTCTTTTAAATATGATCCCACCTATGTCAAACAAATCAAATATTCCTTAATTTTACCAAAACTGGACTATTTCTTGTCAAAAGATGATACAAAACTCATTAAAATCATTGGAATCAAATGTTTCTTCCAACTTTGACTATTAGGATTTAAAAAAAATACCCAAAAATTCCAGTAGGGTGGTAGAAGGTTGTTAAAGGTCTATTTTTTAAAAGTAATATGTCAATCGAACACATAATTTACATAATATTTTTACAAAACAAATATGTGGAGGAATTATCGGGACAATTCGAGTTTCTCAAATTGGGTGACGCCTGCCTGGTAGCTCATGATAAATGATCGCAACTTAGGATAAGAACCAAGGAGAGTCCAAACTATGATAATATCAAGGCAATATATGTTCGACCATGTTGCAACTAGATCTACAAGTCCTAGAGTCCTGCACAGAACATTCTCCTTTTGTTCCCTATATATGTAACCATCACCCATGGGAAAAGGGGCATGCAATTATTATTATTATTATTATTATTATTATTATTATTATTATTATTATTATTATTATTATTATTGTTGTTGTTGTTGTTGTTAATATTATTATTATTTCAAAATGATTAATAAGAAGCGAGAGAAACACCTCGTGGATGTAGGCAGTTTGTCGAAATGCATATATTATATCTTGCGTGATTTATTTTTTCATGTTCGGCTCTATATGTTTGGAATTACTCTTAGTATGATTTTACAACCTACAATTGGAGTCGTCAGCCAATCAAGTTAGTAGGTGGATATGTCTTACCCTTACAACGCACCTCCGCCATTCAATGGCAATTGTCAAAACGGTCCTCCAACACTTAGGGTTAAGTCTGAGATCCATCCCAAAAGGAGTAGTAACACTCTTAAATCACAATACTATCCCCAGGAGGGACACTCTGAGAAAATAAACAAACAAACCAGATAATCCCAGATCTCACATATTTTTTATGCTTATGAAACATGGCTCCATCAACAGGAGGAAGCCACGTGCCTCTAAGAGTAGGAGAATGAACTATTACAACATCTAGCAAGAGATCCATGGGGATAAGTGTGAGGATCATGCCCGAGCCCCTAGTCCCCAAGCGAGTAAAAATCGCGCCTGAGGAAAGAGTTGGTGTGTGACCAAGAGCGCTCCGTTTATAGGAGTACACCAACATGATGAGATCAAAAAGGGGCATCCCAGGCATGATCTCCGTGATCTCATTTTGAAAATAGATGGATAAGCACCCCACTCATCGTGGGGAGAGAAATACCACAGAGCAATCTAAAAGGGATAAACTCCCCCTTTTCAAGGGCAAATGAAGAATCAAAATGTCCCAAAATTTGCCACCTCGAGGTTCAGAATCTACGACAAAAATAAGCTACCACATTGGTCAATAACAAATTTTAAGAAGCTCATCGAGGCATTAACTACATGGTTCATTACCAGCAGTTCCCATCCAAAGAGGACAGATTGACTTCTCACCATAAGGAAAAAGGCCCAGGGACCCTTGCGCAAATATGTAAGACGATACTTGGAAACTTACAACTAAGTTAAAGATTACTCCAAATAGGTCATTGTGTCCTCATTTTAAGATTGGATTGTCGAGGAACTCTATGTTGCACCAGTCTCCCACCAATAAGGATGCTAACACCATTGGTGATCTCATGTATCGATTAGATAAATAAGCAAAGGTGGAAGACATGGTCACTAACACTCAAAATAACAATGGATATTCGAAAACGGCCAAGAATAGTGATAGGTGTAATGTCCCAAATAAAGGGCAAGAAGAAGAATGGTGGATCCAAAAATGGTGATAGGGGTCATGCCAAGGCATTCCAGGCGATAAACACTACTTTCAAATAACCAATTTAGAAGATCCAGAGTAATATGAAAGATCAACAGTTCCTTAAATGGCCAAGGATGATGTCGAGAGATCCAACAAAGAGGAACATTACCCTGAGATGTGCCTACCATAAGGAGTACAGGCATAAAATAGAGAACTAGAAGGATCTCAAGTCTCATTTACAAGATTTGTCCTAGACTGACCACTTAAACTACTATATCGAAAATAAGAAAACTAAAGATTCCATAGACAATCACCAAAAGCCTGACACATCCTATATGACGAAGAGATGGTACACGAGTTTGCAATCATTCACGAGTCATTAAGCCTAAACCAGATCCATGTTAATGCTATTCGAGTGGAACTGAAGAATGTCACTGTGATGATGGAGGCATTTTTTATCGACCCCCACCAAAACTTTTATCAGCAAGCGCTGACGTCTAGAATGCATTAACTATAATAAATATATAGTTTTACTGAGGATAAACTGCTCGAAGTTAGAACTCCAATCCACAATGCACTATTAATCACTCTTAGAATTGCCAACCGGGATCTAGATAAACTACTAGTCCACCAGGGGATCTCCTCAGAGGTTATGTACTTAAAATTATTCAATTAACAGATGGAGGAAATCAAAGAAGTAATAATCCCTTTAGTCGACTTCACCGAAATTATGCCACTGGGAAATTTAGTTCTCTCTACCTAAATTGGGAACATCTTGAAGTTGATTGAGTTATTAGTTATGGATATTGATTCTCCCTACAATATCATCCTTGGACAAGTGTGGCTTCAAGTTATGAAAGTTGTCCCCTCCACTTATCACCAAAATCTCAAATGCATCACTAACCGACGGATAATGTTGATAAGGGGAAATCAGGTTATTGTTCAGTAATGCTTTATCGTTGCTATTAGGCATAATCAAGAGAAGAAGAAAGAAAAATGGCCACCACCGAACCGACTAAGGATGGGGTCACATCATCCAAATAGTAACTAAAGTATGGCAGACTCGAGGTAAAATAATTGCAAATAGGGTCATGGAATCGTTATAAGAAGTGATGTTCATTCACTCACACCCGCAGAAGAAATTCCTGATCGGTAGCCCGTTTATCGACCAGGAAAAATGAGAATTGATTTCTCTCCTCAAAGAGAATGAAATGTTTTTTCTTAGTTACTTTATGACACGCTTAGGTTGATCCCGAACTCCTGTACCATCGACTTCAAGTAGATCCTGGATACTCGTTGATCACGTAAAAGGCTCACTAAACATACCTAAAGAAGGCAAAGTCTGTGATTGAAGAAGTAGGAAAACTTCATAAGGTATGGTCCATTAAAGAATTTTAATTCCACAAATGTCTCTCCAAGTCGGTGGTCTTAAGGAAAGGTAATGAAAAATAGAGAGTACTTTTCCAAAGATCGACTAATTAGCTGACGCGACAGCCATTTATTCAGGAATGGATGAGTTTCCTGGATGCATACTCAGGGTACCATAAAATTCTTCTATTCGGTCCCAATAAAGAGAATACCTCATTCATAACCACTCCTTGTTTATACTTCTACAAAGTTATGCCATTCGGTCTTAAGAACGCATGAGATACATACTAACGATTGGTCACCAAGATGTTTGAGGGATTATCTTGGAGACTCCGTGGAAATCTGTATAGATGATAAACTCATAAAGATAAAGTATAAAATTAACCATCTCTAGGACCTGGCAAAGATGTTTGAGGTCCTTAGGTTCTATATAATGAAGATAAATGCAACTAAATGCTCTTTTGAAGTTCAGTCTGGGAAGTTCCTTGGGTACCTGGTCAACTAGAGGGGAATCGAGGCAAACCCTGACCAGATCGAGGCAATCAGTAATGTCTAGTCCCTAAAAGAATTCGCAATGTTCAAAAGTTGATTGGAATTCTAGTAGAACTCAATAGCTTTATCTCTAAATCATAAAAAAAGTTTTAATTGTTCTTTAAATTATTAAAGAAAGAGAAGGGCCTAACCTGAAACGAGTAATGTTCAAAGACACTTGATGAAATCAAGTCCCATCTAAGCCAGCCTCTGCTCGTGGTCCTAAATTCTAGAGATCCAATTTACTTGTATCTTCTGACCATGAAGTTAGCTCGGCCTTAATGTATGACAAGGAATGATACCAAGCCTCAATTTACTATATCACCAAAATTCTCGTGGATGCTCAGAAATGCTACCTTCCATTAGAGAAGTTAGCATATTCTTTGATTATCGGCTCAAGAAAGTTGAATCCTTACTTTGAATCCAACTTAGTCATAGTCATCACCTCTTCACACTCAAGGCATTCCTCAGAAAGGTCAACCTATATATACAAATATCCAAATCATCGGTGTAACTAGGCAGATTTGATATTCACTCTCAGCTAAGGACTGTAATAAAGTGGCAGGTGATGGAGGATTTTATCGCTGAGTTCACAAGGGGAAGAAGCTTGACGATAAGGAATGTGTTGATCAAATAATTAACCAAGAGTTTGACCAACTCAAAAGTGGACTCTTTACTTTGATGGAGCCTCTAACTCATAAGGGGCAGGAGTAGGGATTGTCTTTTCACTCTAGGGTAGACTATGATCGAACAAGGAATCAGACTTAGCTTTGAAACATCCAATAGCAATGCCAAATATGAGGCCCTCATCGCTAGATTAAGGAAAGGATTTTCTCTTAGTGAAAGTCACATTGACGTCTACTGTGACTTAAGGCTTGTGGCACCTCATAAAATCCATAAATGGATTAATCAGGTCTAATATAAAAATCACAACAATTAAAAACTTTTGGTAAGATTGTCATCTTAAGAAAATAACTAAAATCGAATAAGCAATAGCAATATAAAAATATACTAAATAAAGAAAAACCAACTTTAATACCAATCACAACCAATATAACATAATCCATCTCTGGAATATAAAATGTATCCATATAAAAGTCCAACTCTGAAAATAATTTTGCATGTACAACCTAAATGAAAATAAAAGAGTACAATGAAATAATGAGCTACACTTGCTCGACTCGTACAATCCTAGGAGTGAGAATTTAGACGCCGCTAGAGATTCTCCTCTAACGAACCCACATCTATAGGAACTACCGCTACAGACCTGTAAAAACAGTTTTTAAAGGAATTTTATAACAAGTCTATATAGAATAGTATTATAATATAATTTGGTCCACATTATAACTACACACCATCCTCTTTTGTTTTATCATATTTTAAGTTATTAGTTACCCAACCCAACAACTTAAAATATCGTGTGATTCTAAATCCTGAACCCATATGATTAAAGTCTTAAAACATAATTATTTAATCTTTAGTTTCTCATATTTAAGTTTATCTCTTTCATTATAAGACATTAGTTGTGTGGTAGTCTCGAACCTACGGTACGTCTCACCAAATAACCAATTAACTAATAACAAAAGTTTATATACATTTAACTATCTAATTCCAATAATACAATATACAAGTCTCTAGTATATGTAATACATAAATAAGAAACTTAAGTATGTAGGTGTACATCCATATTATAAGTTATATTCATCTCTGATATAATACATAAATCGGTATCACTAACTTTGGTACCGTCACACAATAATCACGTATGGTAGGAGAAAGACTCCGTCACGTCTGACATTTGTATAAAGGCATAACCCTTAGCATGTAAAAATAAATGGTCTACTCTCACCTCCGTACATAACGAAGGTTTATCCCTATTACCTTTAAGGATCACTCACTTGCACTAGCTATAGTATTTATCCCAATGCTAAGACCTCATCACGATCGAAGGATAAATCACTACGTCTATCCATCATTTACATGGTCCGCTATACTAAAGACCATACTACAAAATCTCTCTGTGAGCCCTCTCGTTACACAAATACCTAGATATAGGACCCTGGGGTAAATTGACCATGACAAACTCGTCTACTCACCAAGGTACCAACACGGTCCGCTCTATACGTCCCCTAAATTAGAATCCCGACTATTATGTCATCGTGAGTATTTACAAATGGTATAGAGAACATATAAGACATCCATTTAAATATAACCCGCATCAACAGGTTGAATCAAATAAACATATAAACATACCTAACAAATGCTATGAGATTACATTCATAACCCTTGTCCAACATTTTTTTATTGTCCTATTTACATTATTGTATGTCATATACCGCTACAACCGTCAAAGACTTATTCAAGTTCAATCATGCATCAAGACGGATCCGAATATCAACGTTCTTCAACTTTCAAGCCACCGCGAGACTAATTTTAATAAACTTCTGTTTTTATACCTTAATGGTTCACTTAGAGTGTTGGGTCAATTTTTCTAAAAACATTTCTAAGAGTTGGAGCGAAGTTTTTCGTTAAAAATATTTTTCTAATTATTTAGGCAAACTGGAATAAAAAAATTAAGTTTTCGCTCCGGTCTTTCGAGTGACTGTGCCATGTCATTCAAGCGACAATTGTTGTCGCGCGATGTCTCGTTCGAGTGACATATTGTCTCATTCGAGCGACGTCTATTTTTCATTTGAGCGAGTTGCCGACTCAATTTTTCTATAAATTCTTTTATCTAGTTTCATTTTTCTTCAAAAGACTTGCGAATTTTAATCCTATGAAACTGCTTTGGCAAAAACATTTGTCTTTTAAATTTTAAGGGTTTTATCTTTTTGTTTTCAATTCACAAATCATCCCAATCTTTATGTGAATTGTTTAGGAACCTATGAACACAATTTTGTGAAGTTTCTCCTGTAGAGAAGATATTTACTGCTGGTCTAGGTGCCACTTGAAGGAGGTCCTGGGCTGACATAACTGTGTCTCAAAGGGAGTACTCGTGGGTGTTCCTGGGCTGACTGAACTGCAGTTCGTGTGGAGTTGCTGTGGAATTCCATTGTTGATTTAGGTTGTGGCCTATTTGGGGTTACTGCGGTTAATCCATTGCAGATTTCACTTGTAATCATTGTGAGTATTATTTGTGAAATAAAAAGTTTTACCCGAAAGGATTTTTTTCCTAAAATTTTTATATCAAAAATTTATTTGTGACTGTTTGATTTATCGACATGTAGTTTGTAAAGTATGACTGTGTGATACCGATTTAAAATAATTCTCAAATATCCAGTTAAACCTTATTTAATTAGAGTTTATTCTTAAACAGCCCTCAAACAAACAACTGCGTGTGTGCGTGTGTCAAATCATAAAAATATAAAACATGTGACACAAATATTCAGGAAAAATCCCCGAAGGGTAAAACCTTTTATTTATAGAACTTTGAAAATTTTACAAGACCATTGTCTTACATACAACATGATAATCGCCCACAAGTGTAACGCACGGTGTCTTCGTCGAACCTTCAAAGCAATGGCTAGAAATATTGACACAGAAATACCCCCAGGTGTCGGTTCTGATGTCATCGACTGGAATCTCTCGCAGGAACTCTAGGTGGTCAGCAATGAAGAAGAAAACGGCTTCTCCACAAAGGTTGAACAAAAGCAACGCAGTGTTCTTGGGTTTCAAAAGATTCACAAAGGTATGGCAATGATATGTGAATCAAAACATGAGTCTTGGGACTAAAAAATATGAAGACTAGAGTAATTAGAACTCTCAAAATCATCTCTCCAAGTCTTAAAAAATAACTCCCCCGAAGTTGTCTTTTATAGGAAACCAAAAAGATTTTCTCGATTTTAAACATTTTCCAGCATCAGGTACCTCAAACCTGTTCAGGTTTATCGCAAACCGGTTCGCCCCTCGAACCGGTTCACCCGTCGGTTTGCAAAACTTCGCTGGTTTGGGGCTTAAACACATAGCATTATCCATAAGATTTTTCTTGAAGTTTTCTTCAATTTCAAAGGGCCATAACTTCTTCACCGTAGCTCGGATTGAGGTGTCGTTTCTTCTAGTATCTTTTTGGAATCGAGCTCTTCAGCTTTCCAGTTGACTGAACCTCTGAACGGTGGCCATAAAATTACCAAAATTCCCTTGAACTTCATATCTTGCCTTCTTTCATTATTTTGACTTCTCTTGCGTACCACTTGCATAAAGTCCCTAAAATTGTGGAACGTGAAGTCGTTGAGGCAGATGTGGGACACATGATGGAGATGTTGAATGCTTGATTCCTAAAATTCAGATAGAGGCCGTCATGTGAGATCGTGAGGTGACGTGCCAAATGTAGCGGCGTACGACATACACAAATGTAACATGTTGGACATGAGAAAAATGTCCTTACAAATCTCCCCCTATGTCTATGCCGGTTGTAAGGACATTTTTGTCCATTATCAATTTGTATGTCGTACGCCGTTACACCGTTGAAGAAAATCAAGATCGCATCTACATCAATGGATCCGAATATCAAAACGTCTTTAACATCATAGCCTCTGCGAGAATGAACTTGGTAAAATTTTGTTTTTACGTTCCTTAAAGTTCATACTTAGTATTGGGAAATTTTTATAAAACATTTTTTTTTATAAAAATAAGAAGTAGGTTTTTTAAAGCAAAATGAGGCTTTTAAAAGTTTTTTAGTTTTCTGGGAAGCCGGACCTATCCGCCTTTATACCGGACCGATCCGCCCTCTACCTGGACCGATCCGCCTTGCTTTTTCCAGTAGACCACGAACCGATTGCGAACCGAAGAAGCCAAATTTTAAAAGAACCGATCCGAGGTCGGACCGATCCACCTCCAAGCCGGACCGGTCCGCCTGGGATAAGTTCAAACAGTTCCGTGAGATTTTTATCCACCAGCTCTTATTTTCTATATATATTCCTACTTCGTTGGTGTATTTTTTTCAAGTCTTTGAGAAAACGTTTCTAAGAGTTCAAACACAATAAGACTTCAATTTTTGATGTGCCAAACATCTTTTTGATTCACACACAAAAATTCCAATTACTTTTGTGAATCTTTTGGAACCCTAGAACACAATTTTGTTATTGTTCAACCCTTGTGGAGAAGCCGTCTCTCTTCTTCATTGCTGACCACCTGGAGTTCCTGCGGGAGATTCCAGCCGACACTGTTTCTAGCCGTTGCTTTGAAGGTTTGACGAAGACACCGTGCGTTACACTTGTGGGCGATTATCAGGTTGTATGTAAGTCAATGGTCTTGTAAATTCTTCAAGGTTCTAGAAATAAAAGGTTTTGCCCTTCGGGGATTTTTCCTTAACTTTGTGTCGCTTGCTTTATTTGTTTATGGGTTGACACTTGCACTTTAGATGCATGATTAGGGGCTGAAATTAAATAAGCGTGTCAAATTAGAAATTTGCGAAGTTAATCAATTATCACACGTAATTCTCACGTTCTCACCGGTACATACATAAAAAATCTGAATTATCAAATAACAAAATTGCCTATACAAATCTACCCTCCTTTGAACCCAAAACTGGAAAGATACAAATGAATAAGTCTTCATCATTTGTTCTTCAAATCTTCAAAAATCTCAAAGCTTTTCTCATCAGGGTGTGCAACATATGATCATCAATGAAGTACCTACACACATGAGATAAAGCAAATACCAAGTGATGTATCGAGTTTGAAATGAGATAAACATAGATACCAAATCTCAACATCTCAAAACTCCCCCATAATATGATAATTCTTTCTCCCCCTTTTTATTATGTCCCCAAATAGACAAATGAGAAGAACAAATCAAACAAGCAAAGTCGGGGTGTCACGGTATTCAAAGCAAAGGATCAATCAAATGGCAAACGTGCTCTTGCAAAGAGATACAAAAAAAATCTTTACAAACTGTTTTTGAATTTTTTCAAATATTCATACAAAAATAAGATACAAAAAATCACACCATGGATTTAAACTAAAATAACCAAGTCTTGGAAATGGAATGAATGGGTGTGAACAAATTCGATAGGTAAATCAACTCAATCAATCATATGTGCACGATGCATATGTGTACCCCTAACGTATGAACATCAAAAGTATCCTTAGGTGTAAAGATTGTTGAATTTAGATGACATTGTCTTATACAAGTCAACAAATCAAAGTCAAAATGATTTTCACACCAATAACGTCTAAAACTATGTAGCGCTTTTTCAAGAATTTCAAGGACGTGCAAACTCATTTAAATTCTCCATCCAAACACCCTCATATTTATTTTGTTTTAGAGGTAATATAAATTCTCAAACATTGGAGAAATGGTGCAAAAATCTAAAAGGCCCATAATTGGCATGAATTTCTTTTTATTGCCTTTAAATTTTTTTGGGCTCTTTTAAACCTCTTTGGACCCCGGATAATAAAATTCCTCAATTTTCTAGGTCCAATTTAAACGGCGGCTTAATCGCAAAAAAAAATAATCTTTCGTAGCCCTTCACCGTTTTCAAAAAAAGCACACAACCTCACAAACGGCTCTTACATGCACACCTATCTTATCAAGTTTTATCGCGCTTGGTCCGTTTTAAGGACATGATTGAAGTGAAAACAACCAACCAACATGTGATAAGACAAGCACAATAATGAAACAAATATGTGCATGTGTGCAATAAAGGAAAACATGAGTCAAACATGTAGGAAGTAACACTTAATTACATCTTAATGACTCCAATCATTATAAAGTACATGGATGAATTGACATATTATCTCAAAACACTATCAAACAGTCACATGAAAAAATGGAATGATGTTGTGACTTGGTCATCCTAAGTGTCCATCCATAAACGATGCAAACAAAATACAAAAATCTTTTAGGATTTATCAAAATAAAATCTTTTTGTATTTTTCAAAAATTTTCCAAAAACAAAAATTTATACAAAAAGTACACATGTCATAACACTAGCAAACAAGTATAAATCATGAAACCACAGCTAGTGTATGACAAACATGCAAACACAAAAAGAATCATGCGCAAGCAAACGAGAATAAACTATTCTAAAATCTAGCGTATCCAAAAGTGATTTCCTAACCCAAGCGGCTGTAACACGTCGACACGGGGTTTTGGGAACCAGCAAAATAGTAGACTTTGAATTCCTAGGACCTCTTCCAAGATCAAAATAAAATCTCCTAAGGTGACCTTTCCTACCACAATATGAACATGTGTAAACGGGTGGAACGACACCTAAAGTGTGATCTTTTCTAACATCCTTGGAATTAGTTGACCCTCTAAAATAAATAATGATTTTGGCTTTTGCATTAGCATTAGAAGCATGAGAACACGATGAGCCATTACCATCACTATCAAACTTACTTGAATCATTTAAATCATTTTTCAACTTCAAAATATTTTATTCAAGCAACGAATTAGACTCTTCCAAAGATAGGGATTTCTTTTTTAAATTTTCAATTAAACTTAACAGTTTATCACCCTCACCCTTAATTAAAAGAAACCTATCCATAAGAGTCTTTTCACGTGCCGTAAAATCATCGATTAATTTTTTATCTTCGACGGCAAAAACGGGAACCCTATAATATTTTAAGTCCTCACATTCCTTTTCTAAAACAAGGAATTTCTCATCACTCTTCTTTTTGTCAATTTTCAAAGAATCAAAATCAATACACAAATTACCAAAGTGCTCACGACAAATTTCACTTTGAGTTTGAAACGCTTGCAAATATTCAATCTTACTTTTAAAGAGAGAATTTTCTTTTTCCAAAACTTTAATTCTTTTGCAAAGTTTCAAATTCAAACTTTCTAATTTTTCAGCACGGTCGTGAACTTTTTCAAAAATAGGCTCCTCATTAAATGGGAGTTCAATTGGAAAAATTGCGATTTTTCACAAAACTAATTTTTCAAAAAATTATCACACAATTTTACGGAAAATTGGAATACGCGATAAATTAGCGTAACCCGCTCTGATACCAATTTGTAAAACGGGAGTAGACAAATTGTATCAGAAAATAAATCCTCAAAAAATCAGGATCACGCGATAAATTAGCGTAACCCGCTCTGATACCAATTTGTAAAGTACGACTCTGTGATACCGATTTAAACTAATTCACAAATATCCAATTAAACGTTATTTAATTATAGTCTATTATTAAACAACCCTCAAACAAACACTGCATATGTGCGTGTTTCAAATCATAAAAATATAAAGCATGTGACACAAATATTCAGAAAAAATCCCCGAAGGGCAAAACCTTTTACTTCTAGAATTTTGAATAATTTACAAGACCATTGACTTACATACAACCTGATAATCTCCCACAAGTGTAACGCACGGTGTCTTCGTCAAACCTTCAAAGCAACAGCTAGATATATTGACATAGAAATCCCCCACAGGTCTCGATTCTGATGTCATCGGCAGGAATCTCCCACGGGAACTCCAAGTGGTCAGCAATGAAGAAGAAAACGACTTCTCCACAAAAGTTGAACAAAAGCAACACGGTGTTCTTATGTTTCAAAAGATTCACATATGTATGGAAATGATCTGTGAATCAAAACATGAGTCTTGGGACTCAAAAATATGAAGACTAGAGTAATTAGAACTCTCAAAATCGTCTCTCCAAGTCTTAAAAAATAACTCCCCCGAAGTTGGCTTTATAGGAAACCAAAAAGAGTTTCACAATTTTAAAACACTTGCTAGTGTCAGGTACCTCAAACCGGTTCGGGTGTACCGAGAATCGGTTCACCCGCTGAACCGGTTCACCCTTCGATTCGCAAAACTTCGCTAGTTTGGGGGCTTAAACACATAGCATTCTCCATAAGATTTTTCTTGGAATTTTCTCCAATTTCAAAGGGCCATAACTTCTTCACCGTAGCTCGGATTAAGGTATCGTTTCTTCCAGTATATTCGTGGCATCAAACTCTTTAACTTTCCAATTGTTGGGACCTTTGGACAGTGGCTATAAAATTACCAAAATGCCCTTGAACTTTCATATTTTTCCTTCTTTCATTGTTTTGACTTCTCTTGCGTACCACTTGCATACAGCCCCTAAAATCGTGGAATGTGAAGTCGTTGAGGTAGATGTGGGACACATGATGGAGATGTTGAATGCTTGATTCCCGGAATTCGGATAGAGGCCGTCATGTGAGATCGTGAGGTGACGTGCCAAATGTAGCGGCGTACAACATACACAAATGTAACATGTTGGACATGAGAAAAATGTCCTTACATAGTTGCATGTTTTAGGGATGAATTAAATTGGTTTAAAAATTGACACCAATTAAATAAGGTTAACTTGTAAATTTACGAATTCGGTTTAATCAAGTATCACATTTACTTTTTTCAAATTGGTATCAAAGCTTATTTAAGCGATCACCACATTTACAAATTGGTATCAGAGCAGGTTACACTAATTTATTGTGTATTCCTATTTTTATAAAAAAATGTGTGATATTGATTTTTTTTTAAATATGTTTTGTGAAAAACGCAATTTTTCTAATTGAGCACTTATATAATCGGATGCCCATTTTTTACGGGTCTAATTATGCTTACTGAAAGCACGTATGAAGTCATAGTTAAAGGCCATTGATGACCACATTTGGGTAGTTTGTGAAAGAGGTTGGACTCCTTCCATTATCATTGCAAATAATATCACTACTTTAAAACCTGTGACAAACTGGGCTGAGGACAAATTAAAATGGAGCACTTTTAATTCACGTGGGCTGAGTGAAATTTCTAGTGTTGTCACTCCTAAGGAGTTACGACGTATTATAACATGCTCCACGTCAAAAGAAGCGTGGGACATTTTACAACTTACCCACGAAGGCAAAAATGATGTCAAAGAGTCTAGAATTCAAATTTTAACTACTCAATTTAAAATAATTACCATTCTTGAGACTGAGTGTTTTGATGAGTTTTATGCACGTTTATCTGATATTGTCAGCATTAGTTTCAATATTGGTGAGCACATTCCTGATGCACGAGTGGTTAAAAATATTTTAAGATCGTTGCCTAAACGTTTTATCCCTAAAGTGACTATTTTAAATTCCTTGGGTAATTTCAGCAATTTAAAATTGGACGAGCTGGTAGGAGACCTCCAGACATATGAAATTGACATATTTCCTGACACTGTTAAGCTCAAGGATAGAGGGATAGCACTTAGATCCCATTCTAGGAAGGGAGTGGAAGTGTCCAAGAAAGAGAAGAAAACGAAAGTGAGAATTTGTGAGTCCGACTCTGAGGGTGAGGCTGATTTTGATATGGCCATGCTTGCGAAAAATTATAAAAAAATTCTCAAGTTTTCAAAACAAAATTCTTCCAATAAAAAGTTTTTTGAGAAAAACAAAAACAAAAATGAGGCCAAAGAGAGCGGTGAAAAAAAAAGAGCAAGAAGGAGAAAGGGGAAGAAGATAAGTGTTTTTAGTGTGAGGGTTGGGGGTATAGAAAGAGAAAGGGCAAACAGACTCCCATTCCAGCCACTCTTAGCGATAGTGAAAAAGAGGTGAAGGGTTCCGTGGATGTGTCTTCACAGGGGAAGTTTGTCGCCTCTTTAACTAGTCACAAGAGAACACCTAGTTTGTCCCACGATGATGAGGATACTTGTTCACATGAGACCCCCAAGGAGGAGGATAGTTTGAGTGTTTTAGGTGAGGAAGAAAGTGAGTGTGGGAGAAAAGGTGAAAGTGAGCTCCAGATTGCGTTTAGAGATTTGTACGCCGAGACCTTAAAGACTATGAAATTGAAATGGAGTTAAGTCGGTGAGAGATTTGGAGAGTGAGATTGAGAGTTTGAGGGTGTTTGAGGCGAAAGAAAGTCAACTTTATAAGGTGAAGGTTTCTTTGAGTGAATAGTTGATTGCTTTAGATCGAAAAAAGAGTGATTTAACCAACATGGTGCCTAGTCTGACGACACGTGTATCCCAACTCAAGAGTGATCTCGAACATGCCTAAGAGGTCAAGGTCCCTTTAGAGAATGAATCTAAGAAGGTTGGAAAGAGGGTTCTCAATCCCGTTTTGGGTGACATTGAGAGACAAGGAATAGGTCATGATGGTGAATCCACTTCCCACATCGCACCTGAGCCGGTTCTCGTGTTAGTGACAGATTCATATGGCTCTCAACCTAACCCACCTAGGCATCCCATTTCTGAGAGGAAAGTGCATCCTAGACATTTTGAGAGAGATGGTCCTAGTCCCGAGTATGTTTGCACTCATTGTAAGAAGAGAGGACACCTTGGGGAGTTTTATTTTAAGTTGGGTTATGTGTCACGTTTTGCTACTATATGTATTCACACACACACACACACATGATGCTTCGGATGACTACATGAGAGAGTTTGCACATCTTCGGGAGTTAGTACAAATTTTAGTCAAGACTTGACATGACTTGATGGATGTTTTTCATAGGATGTCACCACCTTTGGAAAACTCCATCGTACCTAATGGTTGAGGTTTAGACTTGTTTGCTAGCATAGGATGATTTTCGTGATGATATTTTATGCCTATTGCTAGTATCTGTCATTTTTGTATTTATTTTTCCCATTTTGATATATTTTTTGAAAAAACAAAGAGATTTTTGTTTTTGAACAATTTTGAAAAAATTCAAAAAGATTTTCATTTTTTCTAGAAAATTTGAAAAAGACAAAAAGATTTTATTTTGATAATTTTTTTGGAAAAATACAAAAAGATTTTTGTATTTTGTTTTACACCGTTTATGGATGGACATTTGGGATAACCAAGTCATAATTTCATTCCATATCCACGTGACTTTTTGATAATATTTTTATATGCGTAATCATTTCATTTTTGTGCTTTACAATGTTTGGAGTCATTGAGATGTGATCTGTTGTTACTACCTACATGTTTGACTCATGAGTTCCTTTAATTCACACTTGCATGGATTTGTTTGACTATTGTTCTTGTCTATCACATGTTGGTCAATTCTTTAAAATGAACCAAATGCGATAAAACTTGACAATGAAAGTAGTGCATGTAAGAATCGTTGTTTGTGAGCTTGTGTGACTTGTTTGAAAAATAGAGAAGGGCTACCAAAGGTACTCATTTCTCCTTTGCGATTAAGTCACCGTTCAAATCGGACCTAGAAAATAAAAAAAATTGGCAAAAATAAAAGCCAAGGTCCAAAGAGGTTGAAAAGAGTCCGAAAAAAATTTAAAGGCAATAAAAAGAAAAATATGCCGTAAAGTGGGCCAATTTAGTTTAGTTTCATCACCTCAAAAGAAAAAGAAAAAGCCTTAAAATTTATGAGGGATTTTGCATGGAATATAAAACGGGTTTGCACGTTCTGACAAAGTCATGAAAAAGCATTACATAGTTTTAGACGTTATTAGTGTGAAAATCATGTCTGACTTTGATTTGTCAATTTGATTAAGACGATGTCATCTAAATTTATATTTTTCGAAACCTAAGGATGATTTTGAGATTCATTCGTTAGGAGTATACATATTCATCGTGCACATATATTATGTGTGATTGCATTGATTTGCCCATCAAATTGTTCACACCCATTCATTTCGTTTCCATGATTTGGTTGTCTTAGTGTAAATTCATGGTGTGTAATTTTTGAAAAATTATTTTTGCATTTTTGTATGAAATATTGGAAAATAAAAAATAGTTTATGGAAGCTTTTGGTTTACTCCTTTGCATGAGCGTAGTTTGATTCATGTTTGCTATGCATATTTGTCGTGGCAACTCCATGTTTATTTTTGTTTATTCGTTTTCTTGTCTATTTCGATCAAATAAAAAGGGAGAGAATGAATTATAGGGGAGATTTGATGATTGATAATTGATTTATTCTTATATAATTTCAAACTCGATGCGTCACGAAGGTATTTCCTTTGTCTCATGTGTGTAGCTTCAAAGATTGAAAATCATATGTTGCAAACCATGATGAGAAAAGCTTAAAGATTTGAAGTTAAAGATTTTGTAAAAAAGTTTTGAGACTGACATGTTTAGTACCTTTTTAGTTTTGGGTTCATGGGAGGGCATTAGACTTTTATAGGCATTTTCATTTGATAATTCAGATGTTTTTGTTTTGTACCGACATAAACATAGGGGGAAATTTTTAAGGACATTATTTTATTGTCCTGTTTACATTATTATATGCCGTATACCGCTACAACTGTCGAAGACTTATTCAAGTTCAATAATGCATCAAGACAGATCCGAATATCAACGTTCTTCAAAATTCAAGCCTGCGCGAGATTAATTTTGGTAAGGTTGTGTTTTTATACCTTAACGGTTCACTTAGAGTGTTGGGATAATTTTTCTAAGTTTTGGAGCGAAGTTTTTCGTCAAAAATATTTTTCTAAATGTTGAGGCAGACTGGAATAAAAAATGAATTTCTCGCTCCGGTCGTTCGAGCAACTGTGCCACGTCGTTCAAACGACAATGGATGCCGCGGGATGTCTTGTTCGAGCGACGTATTGTCTCGTTCGAGCGACTTCAGTTTTTCGTTTGAGCGAGCTGCCGACTCAATTTTTTTATAAATTATTTTGTTTAGGTTCGTTTTTCTTCAGAAGACCTGCAAATTTTAATCCTACGAAACTACTTTGGCAAAAACATTTGTCTTCTCAATTTTAAGGCTTTATCCTTTTATTTTCAATTCACAAATCATTCCCATCTTTATGTGAATTGTTTAGGAACCCAAGAACACAACTCTGTGAATTTTTTCTTGTAGAGAAGATCTCTACTGCTGATCTAAGTGACACTTGAGGGAGGTGCTGGATTGACGTGACTGCGTGTCAAAGGGAGTACTCATGGGTGTTCCTGGACAGATTGAACTGTGGTTTGTGTGAATTTGCTATGGAATTCCATTACTGATTTAGGTTACAACCTATTTGGGTTTATTGCGGTTAATCCATTGCAGATTTCACTTGTAATCATTGTGAGTATTATTTGTGAAATAAAAGGTTTTACCCGAAAGGGGTTTTTTTTCTGAAATTTGTGTATCAGCAAATTATTTATGATTGTTTGATTTATCCACACGTAGTTGCATGTTTTAGGGCTGAATTAAATTGGTTTCAAAATTGACACCGATTAAATAAGGTTAACTTGCAAATTTGTGAATTCGGTTTAATCAAGTATCACACATACTTTTTTTTAAATTGGTATCGGAGCTTATTTAGGCTATCACCACATTTACAACCCTCACTAACATGATAAATCAACATAACTTACACAAACCTTACTAACAGATTAAGATAAATCACAAACACATTATGACCCAACACTACCCGGTCACACTTAGTACCTTCATTTATAAAAAGACATCCATAACCTTATACTCATCCAATAATACTCATCCCATAGTACATTAACCCTAACCTCCCAGGTTCTCTAATCTAGGCATAGTCTCACCCTATCATACACTATAATCCATACATCAACTATATTCAATCTCGATTAGCCCTAGTCTAATCTCCCAAGGCATTGCGTCTAGGTATCAATCCTCACATAATTTATATAAATCATCGATTATGATAATTACCCTTTCGTAAGGATTTTTTAACCAGATTCCTAATTTCACCCAATGGAAAAATTCCCCACAAGTCAATCACAACTACCCCAATATCCAGGACAATAAGAAAAAATCCTCTAAGTTTCCAAATTCCCAATTACCAACCCCTCCTACACTCGAATTTACAATTAAATTCCCAACCATTAATTTAACTCCTTTAAATCAATGATTTCCCTAATATCCAACTACCCCAAATATTTATCCCCAACACTTCAAATCATAATAATATATATATTCTATGCGAACACGAAAACTATATGCCAACAAATCCTATCCCTAAGCCTCGAAACCAAAATTCCCAACCAATTACAAAAAAGCTCAAATGAGGCCATATTTGATACCACAGATCGATCGATGGCCTAGGACCAGTCCAGGGATCAACACAAATACCCCAAAATTTCTCTTTGTTACCGAATTTACCTTCTTTGACCCTCATTTTCTCTCTCTAACCTCCACTAATGAACCCAAAAACTTCATCCAAGCACCCAAGTAATATTCAAATGATAAAAATACATCAACAACACAATTTCAACCTATTTCTTTCATCAACTCTACCACAAGATTTTAAGGTAAGCCCCAATTTCTATTCAAGAACCCTAGATTTATCTAAGTCTAAAAATTTGCATGGATTGATTCAATTAAACATAGGGTTCTATATGATTCTCAATATAAAATAGATTCAAATCATTATCTATTAGTTTTAATCCAAGTTCACGAAGAAATTAATCACCATAAAGAGAAAATCAACCTAATTAACATCTAGATTAGGTTAATTATAAAAATTAACTAATTAATCATTTAAAATAGAATTTACAACATAATTTGATTTAGATTTCAAATGAATAGATACAATATTGACAGGCAGACAATCATAAACATATTATATATAAATTTGCCACATGATTTGTGGAGAAAACCAAGCCAAATTCCTTAATTTCTCATATTCTCTTCATGCTCCTTCTCTCTAGTCCCTCTAGTCCTTTCCAATTGTGTTTTGTGATTAAATGATATCCCTAATAGCCCCTTAAACCCCTTTAATCCTGAAATTAGATTTGGTCCCCAAATGGGTCTCACCTAAAAGAGCCCCAAAATAACTCCAAATGACTTACAACCCTTACCGAGCCTTATATTAACCCAATAAACATTTAAACCATCATTTTAAACTATAAACAAACATTCTATGCATCCTAAAAGCCAAAAACCAAATATATCCAAAATAAATTACTAACAACTCAATTATTTAATAATTACCTGGTACGAGTCCTAATATTAATTAACGTAATTATTGAATTATCGTGTCTTAAATCTGATTTCAAAACCAAATTATAATGACATCTCACATCACAATCAAGCACAAGTAATTAATTTCCATAATTTTTTATAATTAAATAGTATGCATAAAAATACAGGGTATTACAAGGCTGATATCCAATAAAGTATTAGGAGACTACAATGCCAGAGATGAAAGATTGTGAGCATATTTATAGGTCATCAAAGACTTGGTTACCCAGTTTGAAAAAGTCCACGTTGAAAAATCCCCTCGTGGAAATAATATTCATGTAGATGCTTTGGCAACTCTAGGTCCAGTCGTTGATTCTGATCTCAAAATAACCATTAAAGTGGAATAACTTTCCCAGCCAATCAACATAAGACAAAAGGTCCCTGAATAAGTCCTCACAGTCCAGCAAGATCCTAGCTATATGGACCCGACCATAGCCTATTTGCAGAAGTATGTTCTATCAGTTGACGAGATTCAAAGATGCTCATTACCAATTGCCACATGAATGATATCTCTATAGGTGATCTTGCATAGGTCCATGCCTCTATTGCATACATTCAAGCAACATTAGCCAAGTTGTGTATGAATTTCATGAAAGGAATTATGGAATCCACACCGAGGGAAGATCATTTGCATTTAGAACAATCAAGTAAGGCTATTAGTGGACATACATGCAACAAGATACATTTTCCTATGTTAGAAAGTGCAAAAAGTGCCAACAATTCTATCCTATGCTTCACCAATCACCCAACGACCTAAAGTCACTAACTAGTTCATGGTTTTTTACTCAATGGGGTTTGGTATTTCTGGGCCCCCTACCTACAGCACCGGGAAATAAAATGTTCCTCCTAGTCGGTACATCTTATTTCACCAAGTGTATTAAAGATGGGCCTATGGCGAATATCAGAGATATTGACATGATAATATTTACCTAGAGAAATATCGTGACTCATTTTGTCATACCGAGGCCAAATATCACCAATAATGGAACGCAATTTGAAAGTGAACCATTTCAAAACTTCTGCAACAATCACACCATCAAGCTCTACTTTAGTTCAGTGGCCTACACCCATAGCAATGGGTAGATTGAGTCCTCTAATAAAATAATTCTTGACGAAATAAAGAAAAGGTTGGAGAAGGCCAAAGGTGCTTGGGTGGACAAGCTTCCCCACATCCTTTAGGCATATCATACTATGCTAATAAAGTCGACAAGGCAATGCCCTTCGCCTTCGCTTATATAATAAAATCCATATTTCCTTTAGAAGCTAGCTTGTTGACCATTAAGACGACCATTTATGATCAGGTCTTGAATTGAGAAATCATAAGGACTGAGCTCGACCTGGCCAAGGAAAGAAAAGAACAAGCCTTGATCAAACTGGCTTCCTACCAATATTAGTTGGTTGATCAGTATAACATTGGCGTCAATATGAAAGAGGTTATAGGTATGAGATTACGTCCTCAAAAAGGTAATCGACAACGCGAAGAAGGCTCCCGATGGCAAGATAGGTCCCAACTTGGAAGGACCTATCAAAATTATTAGAGATTAACTCTAAGGAGCCTACCATTTAGAAATAATGGGGGCATAGAGATCCCTAAGACCTGGAATACAGACAACCTTGGGAAGTCGTATTTTTAAAACTTTATTAAAAGATATTAATTTTATTTCAAAGTTCTACTTATCGAATGATTTAAAGTTTAATTAATGCAATTATATGTCCCATTGTTCCAAATGGCAGGGCCAACTCTGGTATAATAAATATATCTTTCTCCTAATCGCCTGTTGAAGTGCCCAATCAAACTTTGATCGTCAAATTGAATGCCTTGGTAATATTTTACTTAATCAAAACTTCAAGGTCACATGTATTCGTCATGAACAAACACTACATGAAAAAGGCTAAATTGTCAACTTACAGTCGGCCAGCCTTGTCACGGTCATTGACCGTGACAAAAAAATACTCATTTTTTATCACGGTCAATGCCCATGACAGAGGCTTGTCACGGTCTTTGATCATGACAACCTTATAAAGTTGTCACGGTTAAAGACCGTGACAGGTCTGTGACAACTTTGTTAGTAAAAAAAACCTTCCCCCTTCTTTTTCTCACCGTTTTCACTTCCCATTATGTTTCTCTCTCTAAGTGATTGCTCTCTCTCTCTTTATGATTTCAAGTTTGTTTTTTTCTCTCTTTCTCTTTCCTTTGTATTTATGTGTATGTACAGTGGGGGGGGAGGGGGAAGGGGGGACGTGGGGGGTGGTGTGTGTGTTTGTGTGCGTGTATATGTGGTGGGGGGAGGGGTGGGGTGGGGCAGGGGGTCTGGGTAGGGGTGTAAGCGGTACGGTTTGGTCGGTAAATAGTAGATACCAATACCAAAACCAAACTCTGGATGGTAAAACCAAACCGTACCAGTTTACCACTCGGTACACCAAAATCAATACCAAAACCAAATCGGTCGGTATTTCGGTTTTTTTGGTAATTTTGGTTTTTTCTGGTTTCGGTAAATTCTGGTTTTTTCAGGTTTCTTCTGGTTTCGGTAAATTCTGGTTTTTTCTGGTTTCTGGTTTCATTTTTTTCTGGTTTTGGTAAACACTAAAAGCCCCAAAAACCAAAAACAAAACCAACCAGCATTTTTTAAATATTAAAACCAAACCCAAAACCAACTTTTTCTGGTTTCGGTACGGTAATTTTGGTAAATTCGATATGGTACGGTAATCTCGGTACAGTTTTTTCTGGTTTCGGTAAAATCGTATGGTACGGTAATTTCGGTACGATTTTTTCTGGTTTTGGTAAATTCGGTACGATAATTGCGGTAAATCGGTTTTTTAAATATTAAAACCAAAACCAACCCAGTTTTTTGCAGTAATTTCGGTTTCGGTAAGATCGATTTCTGGTATTTTAATATATGAAACCAAAACTATTTTTTTCGGACCAAAACGGTATGGTACGGTACGGTAAAAACCCGTACCGATTCCACCCCTAGGTTTGGGGGTGGGGTATGTGTGTGTGTATATATGTGCAGGTGTGTGGGGGGGGGGGAAGGGGGTGGTGGTGCAGGGGGTGAGTGGGGGAGGGGTATGTGTGTGTATGTGTGTGTGTGTGTGTGTGGTTTTTAATTTGGTTTTAGGAATTATAAATATTGATTGGGTATTTTTATTTTTAGTTTAGGACTTGAAATTAATATGTAATGTTAATATTGATTTAATCTTATTGTATATTCTTATTTAAATTTGAAATTGGTTAGAAATTGTTAATGTTGAATTAATTGAGTAGATGAATTAGAAGGAATATGGGATACACATTTATTGGCTTGTTGTTGCTGTTGGATTATATTGGATGGATGTGGTTGGATATGGAAGTTGGTTGTTTAATTTTTTTAAAATATTTAATTTAATTTACACTAATAAATCCTTAAATAATTATATTGTCTTAATGTATTGGGTTGATTAATTTTGGAAGTGGAACGACAACTACATTATTGTCAAAATGGGGGGAGGGGGGGTTTTCAACTTTTTTCTAAAACTAGGAGGAAACCCGCGCGATGCGCGGTTTCAGTGATATTGAATGCGTAATAAACAAATCCAATTGAAAAGTTGAGAGTAGATTAAAAAAACTGTAGTAATTTGCATTAAGAATATATTAGAAAATATTAAATAAATTTTCAAATAACTAAAAAACATTGAGGAAAAATCGATAGAAGTTAGACATAAAAAGAAAATAATTTAGAAGCATATAAAACAAAGATTAGCATGAGGGGTTCCTTAAATTTATGTAGACAGCCAAAAAAATTACCTGTCAAGAAAAATAGATAGAAAGTTATACGAATATGCAAATTAAAAAGTGTTGTCCATTAAACCAACAACAAACTACTCCATCATGCTTACCTCAACACCAACGGCAACAACTTCCATGAACTACTTGGTACTAAAACATAAAACAGTACTAGGAGTGTATAGAAAATCTTCATATTTAAGATAATATAAGTTATTTGATAAATATATCAATTTCAAGGACCACAAACTTAAAAATATTTAAACTATTACCCGATTGGCGTACTTGGGCTATATAATTTTAAAAAAAATGTTCAAGTGTCCAGCTCTGTTTTGTCAATTTAGGTCGTAAGTTATTTTTACAAAAGCTTAATTATTTTGGATTTTTCAAAACTTAAAAAAAAAATCATTTTATAAAGGGACCAAACACAAAAATAACAGGAATTGAAGCGCCAAAGAATGGTCAAGGCAACATAAAGGCACAATCACTTAAGAAAGGAAAGGCAATTTAAATAAATAGTATGACAGTGACAAGATAATTCAGCATATTGAAATTCCATGAATATAAAGACACCAAGTGTGCGCAAATCATTTGTCTCATGCACAAGTTTTAGAATACTTTCAAGAAATAAGTGATACTATCAATTTGCTAATAGACTCATTTCCCGATAGGTGGGTTGATCCTCCACGAGTAATTCTCAAATTAAACTTTGATGGATCTCTATTTAGAGATATAAAATTTATCGGTATAAGTTTGCTAGATTATGATGTTCATGGAGTATTTTTGGCCAGTTTAACTCAGCAAGAAATGTAGTTAACTTTGTTATGAATAGTGGCTAGTCTACAATGTATTTTTAGTGGGACTACATTCAAGTAATGCACAATTTATCTGCCGTAGTATAGGTCCAATCTGAAATGGATCAGCCCAATCTCTTTGCTCTGGTGGAACTACTAAGGATGTGCAAATAGAGTGCCATATGGACACTGTTATAACAAAGTGTTCAAATCCAACCCCACAAATATAAAATAGCTATGAACTAATTGAAGTTTTAATGAAAACCTAATAATTACATAATAGCAAAATTGGTGGCCTACAATGTCAAGTCCTATTTAGTAGTAATAAAAAGAAGAATATTGACAAGGAATGGAAGCAATGGTAAGAATCTGGTGACAAAAGTTGGAGATGGCACTCGGTGTAGTGACCATTGGAAATGATGCAATCTAGTATCTCGTCGCTTGCATAAAGCATTCTAAACTTCTGGAAAAACAGAGGTTTAGTTGTTCTTGTTGGTTTATGGCAGCATGCACATGTGTAAGATGGAGGGATTAGTTTCATTAACATAAATAAAGATGGTTTGTATTAAATTTTGAAGATGAAGGGATGTGTTTTGTAATTGAGGGATAAAGATAACCGATAATTGAGAGGCGGGGATAGAAAGAGAATCTGAGAGAGACAAAGAGGCTTATATCCTTCTCATTCATGGGTTTGGAAATTTATTAATCATAGTTATCCCCGAACCGAACCCGGATTGGTTATTAAATTTCTACAATGTAAGAGAACCCGAACCATAACCCAAAAAGTACCCCTCATCCCCGACAAAAGTGGGGCCAGCAGGAAAAAAATTGGTATATGGTGCACAAAAATGGGACATGTGAATATCATAAAGGGAAGTTAAATTGAAAAAATTGAGTAAGTGGACCGATGTATTTAAATTTCAGATTCTTGGATGTTATAATATGTGGAAATATGCAATGATCAGTAAATTGATGAAAGAAAGTAAAAGAAAGATAGTCAAACTGATTATAAAAGGAAAGAATGTTACACGTAAATGAAGCGAATGATTAAAAGATTTCTATTCTGAAAACGTACTTAGTTAACTAAACATGTGTTAATATGCAGACAACTTTTCATGGTTTCTACATAATGAAGATATTCTATTGAAAATATAACAAAACTGTAAAAAAATTATGAGTGAAATCACAAATATTTATACAGGCCTTATGTTTCCAGGAGAAGATGAATTGCGATGAATTGAAGAACGCAAGATCAATTTAAATGAAATTGCTTGAGAAAGGTTCAATTTCGAAGAATGGAGACAATAATCCTCCTATATCCCCAAGTTTCATGAAACTAGTAAGCAGGCCATTAATGACCAACACCAGGAGCATTTTGATCCCTTATTTGGTCAGACCACCCTTAGAAACATAAAACAGAATCACACCATCATAGTTCGGCCCCTCATCTAGTATCAAATCAATGGGTATAGTGATGACAACTCAATGGAAATGATTGATAAAGAATTGTAACATAGAAGACAACGTAAATTTCTAAATCATAACAATATTTAAGCATAGAAGACAACGTAAATTTCTAAATCATAACAATATTTAAGCAAAACATAAAAATGGAACAAAATTTTAGTGATGGGAAAAATATAACATGGAAAGTTACAAATAATAAATGAAAAAGAAGAGAAGGATGTTTCTATAATTGCAATGTTAACCTATGTGTTTTGAAAATCATGTAATTTTAAACCTCCGTCATATTTTTGTTAGGAGACCTAACAAAATGAATGTCATATAAGAATATGATTCTTACTCATTCACTCTCTGAAGTCTCGTCAAAACATGTGATTGAGGGCTAAAATTTAATTAATTTGAAATATTAGGATTAATACTACAACTTTTGAAATTTCATGTTCAAAATTAAAAGTAACCCTAGATTTTTATGGTTAAATTTGCATTTTATCTTATAAAATTTTTATTGGTGATATTGAAAAACTTCAATTTTTCTCGAAAATAAAAAATATTTGGCAGCCTCAATTTCAGACTAACACAGGGATCATTCATAAGCAAAAAATGAATAAAATATATCGAAAAGTAATTACATGGGACACACAGAAACTCAGGTACACAGTACATTACCACCAAACGATCCTAGTGCAGTTAACAACACATTTGTGGATTCAATATACCTAAAAATAACCTGTGATAACCCTAGTTTATTTTCTAATTTTCATATTTGTTCATTGTTATTTTGTTTAGCATCCAATTTTAGAGGATATCCAAACTTTAGAAATGAGATAACTAATATTTAAACAACTCATTATGTATTTCTCACATATTAGAAGCAAAAAATAAAATGGCTAAATTTGAAGCACTTTAATAGTTTAAGTGTGAGGTAATTCGAGTGTAGTCATGATGAAGTATATTATAGGAAAAATCGGTGATAAATTCGCAATAAATTTTGTCTTTTTTAAGTCGGAGATAAATGCGCAGACAACAACATTAACATAAATGATGATAGAACAGCTCGACATTTGATTTTCAAATAACAACAAGAGATATGATAGACATAGTCTAAGTATTCAAATCAATGTATTAATCACAATACATACACCAAAATATTAACTATATAAATCAATATTTTCACACATATAACCATCAAGAGATTAGGCAGGTGGCATACTTTTGCTTAGTGCCTAGATAACCATATGTAGGGATTTTTATAGCTTTTGTAACAAAACGTTAATGTTATAACAATCTTACTATGATCTCTTTTATTTTATCTCAATGGGAGATAAACCATACACATTTACCGTTTTAGAATCACTTTGATAGGTTTTTTCCATTACCTGTATATACATTTTCTTTTACACATTTCTTCAAACATCTATTCTGCACTATTTATATAGGGTAAAATCTTACTTTTACAACATGTATTTAAATATTACAACTTATATGCATGTAATTTGATGAAGCCGAGATAATTTACTTTCAATAATTTCTTTCCCCAAATGATAATACAGAAATTCAATTTAAAGATGTATATAACACTATCTTCTAAAAGATATATACCTTTTCGTTTACATATTTCATCAAACATCTACTAGGCACTATTTATATAGGCCAAATTCTTATGCATTCTAAATTACAAAGAAAATAAATTACACCATTAAAATGAAATGATCTTGTGTTCTTGAACAAATCTTCATATAATACAACTTATATAGATGTAAAATTCGATGAATGCATAATCTCAGTGAATTTTAACACATGGCAATAGAGATACATAGAAATGTTCTAATTACCTGATCAGATGCACCAGCAGAGGTTCCTTTAACAAAATGAGGTTCCTTTAACAAAATGTGAGAGATTTTCAGCAGAGGTTTCTTCCCCCATTGCATGAAAATACCATTGATTTCCACATAAATAAATACATAACACAAATACCTTTACATATCCCATTATCAATCATTAGATATCGACTTAATGAATTGACGATTGGAGATGAATAAGAGGGAATCTGAATGGTCTAATGCCAAGTTAATGAAGTTATGTATGATTGTAGATGAAGAGGCTGGAGCTGAATTATATATTGCAGATGTAATGGAATGTTGATGAATGGTCTAATGCCATTTGACGTGGAGATCTTACCTGTGTAGGGGGAATTATTTCCAAACTTACATGGATAGGGAATTTGATCAAATATCTTAAATGCTTGTATAGCATTTTATAGTAGTATAAAGATTACTTTGTGTCACGGCCCGTTCGAGAGTGGCACGACCATAGACTTATGATAATTAAATAAGACATACTTAAAATTACACATAGTGCGCATAGATACTAGCCTTCTAGTTCTTATGCGTATGAATTATATAGCCCTTAGACCTGTTCAAAATTTATTACCCCTATAATGAAATCGCTCGAATTTTCCCATTTGGACAGTTTGGGACTGCATCGTTTCTGTATAATAATATTCTTAGTGGCTTAAACTTGTTACTTTTGGAGAAAGTTCGACAGTCGTATCTTAATGTTCTCTAGGTACATACTAGATGATACGGTGTTAAGTGTTATTTCAATTATCAATTGAAATAACAATCACACTTGCGAATCTACATCATGTACTTGGAGAACTATGGGGATATGCTGTCGAATTTTTTCTCAAATTGGAACAATGTGCATGAGTTGTTAAGTATATTACATAAATATGAGGTCTTGAATGGGATAGGACCACTCACCCTTTAGAGGAGATGGAGGAAATAGGAATTAATATTATAAATTGAATTTTAATTTTAATTTGAAATTTAAAAAACGAATATAAATAAGACATAACTAAATGAAACATACTATATATGGGAACTAAATGTTCACACTTTTATTTATACTAATCCACGAATATATGCGTCTTACCTATAATAGGTTATTGTTTGGAGTAGCTGTGATGGGATTTCCTAAATACAAAGAGTGGATGGGTGAGACAAATAGATTAGGAGATGTGTTTTGCAGAGGTGCTAATGAATTTGTGAAATACGCAAAGAGATGTCATAATAATAAAGAGTTTGCGTGTCCGTGTGCTAGGTGTGAGAATGGTGAGGTGTTTAAGTGGAAAACAGTTGAACTACATTTGTTAATATGGGGAATGCAAGTTAGTTTTCAATTTTGGAGTTTTCACGGGGAACCAAAAGTTCCTTTTATCCCCAAGCAACCTTCACAACAACATTCAACAAGTGGGATAGATGTATAAGGGGACGACATAGATCATAATATGTTAGAGGATTTAGTTGATGATGTGTATGGAGTTCATAAAGTGGAAGAGAATGAGGTCACTAGCGATGTACAAGGTTCAAGTGCTCATGAAGATATCAAGATAAATCTTGACGCTGACTATCAAAGTTTAAAATTTAAGGCGACCCAACCTTTATACTCTGGCCGTGAGAAAGATTAAATAACTTTACATTCCATGGTTGGTTTGCCTAGTTGGAAGACCCAATACGGTTTGTCTGGCAATAGCCTGACAGGAATTCTGAATTAGGTGAAGGGCTTGCTACCCAAGGAGAATACGCTTCCAAATAGCTATCATGTTATGAAGAACAGTTTGAAAGGTTTGGTAATGAAGTATAAATCGATTAATGCTTGTGTGTATGAATGCATACTATATCGAAAGGAGTATGAAAATCTCGATCAGTGTCCGGTATGCGATGAACCTAGATATGTCCAATCTACTGGCAAGGAAGATACAAGCTCAAAAGTGCCTCAAAAATGTTAAAATAGTTTCCCGTTGGTCCTGGATTAAAGCGATTTTTCATAGTACAATGGATAGAGGAGGCAATGACCTGGCATGCAGAAGTCCAGGATAATCTCATGTGTCATCCTATTGATTCTACAGCTCGGAGGAGGATGAGTTATGAGTATCCCGATTCTATTCGAGAACAACGTAACATTTGTTTAGAAATATCAACAGATGGTTTCAATCCATTTAGAAAATTAAGCACCAATTAGAGTGTATAGCCAGTTATCCTAGCCCCACTCAACCTCCCTCCTTCACAGTGTATGGGACCTGAATTTTTGATGTTGTCTTTGTTAATACCTGGGCCAAAGGCACCAAGTGATGACATCGATGTCTACCTGGATCCTTTGGTAATAAAATTAAATGACTTGTGGGAAGAGGGTGTGCAAGCATTTAAGTCTTTTAGAAAAGAAGAGTTTACGCTGAAAGCTATGCTAATGTGGGTAATTCATGATTTTCCAACTTATGGGACATTATCCGGTTGTGTAGTACATGGTTATTTAGGGTGTCCTATTTATGCAGAGGAGACTGAATCTCTTCATCTCTCTGCTATTTCAAAAAATGTATAAATTTCCATTGGAGGTTTTTACCCCTACTCATAGTTTTAGATTTGAGAAAGGTTCCAATTTTTTATTGGGCGGGGTTGAACATAGGCTACTACCGAGAAAAATTTCAGGTTCAGAAATTAAAAGTAAATCTTCTAATTGTGGCCCTAATATGCGAAGTAAGAATCCTAAATTTAAGAATGTCAAGCATAAGAAGACCCTAACTAGGAAAGAAACTGAGATAAGAAAGGCATGGTCTAGGAGGTCAATTTTATTTGACTTGCCTTATTGAAAGAATAACCCAGTGCGCCATGTATTGGATGTGATACACGTAGAGAAGAACATTGCTGAACATATTGTGGGCACATGCCTTGAAGGGAGTCATTCGAAGGATGGAGAAAATGCACGAAAAGACCTTAAATCGTTAAAACTTAAGCCATAACTACGGTTGAAAGAAGGTAGTAGGGGAAGGAAAATAATTCCCCCTGGTGCATTTACTTTGATGAGTGAGGAAAGGAATGTGCTTTTAGACACAATATATAATTTGAAGGTTCCATCTAATTTTTCATCCAACTTGTAAAGGATTGTGAATTATGCTACCCATTATTTTCATAAGTGTAAGTCCCACGATTGGCATGTGATCATGCAATTGGTTCTTCTATTGTTTAAGCATTGTCTTTCCAAGCACAAGGATTTGTGGAGGGCTATTATGCAAATTAGTATCTTCTTCTCACTTTTATGTGAGAAGGTAGTCAATCAAGAACACATATTGGCTGCAAAATTGGCGGTTATCGAAGCGATTTATGTGTTGAAGAAGTACTTTATCCCCATCATTCTTTAACATAAGTGTTCACTTGTTGGTACACCTATGCGATGAGGCACTTCTTTGTGGTCCAATTAGATATCGGTGGATGTATCCGTTTAAAAGATTGATGAAAGTTTTCAAAGATTGCGTCAAGAATACACGATCTATTGTATGATCAATTACAGAGAAATACATGGCCGTGGAGTCTTCAATCTATACTCGAGAATATATGCCTGACTCGACCAGCGTTGATGACATTGATGAGTTCACCGATGAGGGTGGTCATGTGATGGGCAAACGAGTGAAATTAACGAGTTTGCAACATAAATAAGTAGCTCGTTATCTATTTGACACACATGAAAATGTCGAAGAATGGAAAACGTAAGTTTAAATTATTTTAAGTTTTACATCATTTTATATTATTTTATACGTGATTAATTTTTTAATACGTTCGGTACATTAATTTTATGCAGAAATTATGAAGCATGTGAGAACAATAAAAGACGAAAAACAATGCCACAATCAGACTGCGAATTTAGGCAGTGATTGTCACACGAGGTAATTATAATGAAAATGGTTGTTATATAACGTTACATTTTAATAAAACTTTACAACTAACCTAATTAATTTATCTATTTTCTCAGCACTTAAATACGGGTGATGCGACATCAAGGCTTGCTCGTTTAGCCACTGGACTCTTATTCATAGCACAAGAGTACAAATAGTATCGATTAAACGGTCACGTATTCGGTGCAAGGGTGTACGCGGAAAGTAAAAATGCACGGAACTTGGGCATTTCATATAAGGCTCTTACTTTCTTTCGATCGAATGCGAAAGATAAAAACCTCGTTGAAGCTGAAATGACTTACTATGGTGTAATTCAAAATACATTTGAATTGGACTATGTAAGCTTCAAAAAGGTTGTATTTTATTGTGATTGGGTAAGAGTTGAGGATAAAAATGCTTATAAAGTTAATCCGGGCACCAATTTGATCATGATTGACTTGTCCCAGTTGAAGAGAAATGAACACGTGAAAGATGAGCCATTTGTTTGTGCATTTCAAAAGGTTAAGTAAGTGTTTTACTCGGAGTATATCAACAACGAGTCGTGATCAATCGTCCTACATGCGCCAAAGCATCCAAATAGTAGTGTGGATTACTTGGTTGCTCCTACCGAATATCAATCCATTTTTTATGATAGCCCGAATTTGAAATAATTTTTAGATTTGTAATAAGTATTCCAATTATCGAACATTAGTTTAATGCTTTTAATTCATTTGTACTTGATCAGTTTACTGCATATGATATTCATATTTAATTCTTAAGCATTAATTCAAATTCCATGTCTAGTGGGTGTATCATTCTAGTGTATATTATTATCGGACATCAGCTTAATGCTTTTAATTCATTTGTACTTGATCAGTTTAGTGCATTAATTCAAAGTTTCCAGTGTTTTGTTATAATATGGTTAGTGCTTCGTATTCTTCTAATTCATTTGGATTTGTACAAATAACAATAATTTTTATAAAAAATGTCTTCTTCAGGGCTTGGCGACAGTGAAGGTGACGAGGGATCCTCGGCCCCTAGGCTCCCAAAATGGGGAAAATTGGGGTCGGCTGTTGAGAACAAGATGAGAATATTGGCTAGATCCCTCGAGTTGGTGAAGACGATTATCGGCTCGGGGTACACTAGTTGGAGGGAGGTTCCAAATGAGCTCAAGTTGGCTGTTTGGGTGGCACTACAGGTATTATATTTATATTTATATTTATAGTTATATTTCAATTTAAATTTCCATTTCAATTTATATTTATTAGCAACTAGCACTTACATTTTTTTTTTGTTTGGCAGGATCAATTCGGCATGCCCCCACAACTCCGCGATTATGTGTTGGAACAGTTGAGGGAACAACATAAGACGTGGAAGAAAATTTTGCGAGCCCGGTACTTTCGAAAGACCCGGGACTCCATTTTCAGACTGCGTGAGACCATCCCGCCAAAGGAGCCGATTGCATTAAAAAAATGGCAAAAGTTCATCAACAATGAGATCGAGGAGAGACAATTGGCATCAAGTCAATCGGGGAGGGAAAACCCAGCGAAAAAGACGGACGTGCACTACTCAGGGCGGACATCTTACGCCGAGGTGGAGCATAGAATGGTAAGTTTTTATTTTTCTATAATTATAGTTTTATGTTATTCTGCATTATTTTATTTTGCACTACTTACTAATTTTTCTTTATTTTATTTCAGGAGGGGAGAGTGGCCCTGGGGGTAGGCCACATAGACTCGATGCCTATGTGGCAATTCGAATGAAGAAAGGCAAGGACAAAAAAGTGTCCCTAAGCATCGCGTCCACGATTATAAGTTATAAATGTTTAATTTTTGATAATTACGTTAAGTTTTTTTTTACTTAATTAACAAATCGTGTCATTTTTGTCGTTTCAGGCAAAGTTTAAGGAAGTGTATGAGTCGCAGTCTGATGCCTTTAGCAATGTACACACTCAACCAAGTGCTCGGCGCTGATCGCAAGGGGAGTACAAGGGGATGAGCTTGTGGGTGGGCAAGTTTAGGATCAACGGAATGGAGACGAGCAACACCGGATTGGCTCGTCAGGTGGACACGCATGACAAGAAGCTATAATATTTGGAAGCGACGGTCCTAGATATGCACGCCTTCAGGTAACGTGAGTTAGGAAAGGGAAATGGCAAGGGCAATGGGAAGGATAAGACGATGGAGGAGGAGGTGGATGAGGACGAGGACGTGGACGTCATTACTTCATTGTCGATACGTGTGAACTCGCTGCTTGATGATCCGATTCCCATCTTGGCTCTTATCCAGCGGCCTATGTCAATAATCGATTGGCCGAGCCTGTTTTAACTCGACATATATGATGGCCAGCGGATAGCGACGGGGTTGAGGGGCTTGGGTATACCAATTCATGGACGTATCCTTCAAGACATCAAGGCCAATGTGCTCGTCACGCATATGATAACCAAAAAGGAGAACTCCACATTGTCGTTGTGCGAACAATGCGGTGTGATGCATATTGAGGGGTGTATCAATGTGCATATCATGTGTCCTTCCTTCCTCCTCCAACCTACCCCGGACTCTATGCAGTGACATTATTTGTATCTATTTTATTTGGACACTTGGATTATATTTGTATTATTTTGATTTGTTACATTTTGGTCTGGATATGGGTTGTATTTCTATTTTATTTGGATATAGAATTATATATGCAATAATTGGGTGCATTCTTTCTATTTTATTTGGATATATTTTGTTTGAACAGGTACAATTTTTTTATAAAAGGTACAAATATACTGTTGGGCAGTGGCAGTGGCCATACCGCCCAGTAAATTTTTTTAAATTCTTCCCAGAATTATCATTATCTTTAACTGTGACAAGTTTCTTTGTCATGGACTTATCACAATCAAACACCGTGACAATTATTTTAGGGTTTATCACGGGTTTCTCACCTTCAAAGACTGTGACAAGTCTAATGAACTTGTCAAGGTCTTTGACTGTGATAAGTCCGTGACAAAAATAGTTATCACCCCAGACTTGTCATGATCATTGATCGTGACACTCATGGTCAATGATCGTGACAATCCGATAGTTTTGGTGTTGTGAAAGACTAAATATTAATAATTTCCCAGTTAAGGAAAAATCTATAAGGGATCCCTAGGCACTAAGTGTCCCAACTTCGGTCGATTGAAATCCCGAATAAATGGATGGCCCTATGGCTAGGTGCATTTCCATCGTGGTTTGACCTAGGCCTAAGACTATGGGATGACACTCTTCAAAAGGTAAGGCAAATAATGAAAACATTCTTGGCATAAAATATGTGAAAATTTAAAAATGTAATCATTTTGTATAGATTCAGGCTTTTACAAACTGGCCACATTTTCATGCTACAAAAATTTAAATATATTCAACCATCATTTTATCTCTGATGGTCCATAGTAGCAGATATTCTAGCTCAATGACCATCATCATCTGGTTTGGTCAGAGCTCATTAACATTTTCATGATCATGGATATAACTCCTTATTAATTAAATCATAATGGCATCGACGAGAATCCATGATTCCTCACTCCTCCCAATAGGGGGAAGTCGAATACGGGGAGAATCTACCTCATACCAATGCCATAGTTGGGAATCCTTTGGAACCTTCATGACCGTTGGGTCATTAAGCCACCCATGCTTATAGGCAATATCCCTAGCTCCATCTAGGTGCAACAGGGAGTCAGTCCAGCTTTCATTATAACCCGATGACCAAAATTCACGAGGTTATGACGAAATTTGTAGATCAACCTCATTATTTTATTGTGTAAACTGTTCTTAATCACATGGTTTAATTTATGGGATTTCTTAGCCTCCTTAATCTTCCCCATTAGATAATTTATTTCCCTTTCCAACAGCCTGACCAAATCAGTACGTCTTTTACTTCGATCCCGAGCGAAGCGACCAGACGATCATGTTCGTCATAATTACTTGTTATTTTTTAGAGCATGCCGAAAAGAAAAAATGCTCCTCAAACTCGGCTACTAGCATCCCGACCAAGAATTAAATCTAAATCATTAGTCTCTAGAAGTATCGGTGCCACAACCAACATATTCTCAACCTATAAGGATCAAAAGAGAAAGACATTCAGGCATACAAGAAATACTTAAAAAGGATCCACAAAGCAATCAACAACTGATAAATAATGACAAAATGTGTATAAAGTTTTTCATTAAGTCAGAAGATGTGGCATAACATTATAATATTCAAAAGATAGTTAAATATAAGGAATAATGTAACCTAAGCTAAACCTAACTAACTTGGCCCTTTTTCCTTCATCTGCTCTTGAGTGGCTAGATCCTTGTCTTGGTTGGAATCTCCCATCTCCTAGTTGGTCTAATCCTTCACATGGCTGCCACATGACGCCTTATCCTCTTCTTCCTCGCTTGGTGGAAAACTTGGATCATGCTACTTATAAATTTTGGACTCAAGGGGGACCTCAGTCTTAATTAAGGTTGTATCATAACCTTTCTTAAAATTTGACTTACATATATAATCCAGAAACTTTTTGGCCTGACTAAAGTCATTATCGAACCCTTGATCGTAGGCCTTGTCTTTAGAACTTATGGCATCAACCAATAACCAATAATTATCCTCAGCATCCCTCTTTAGCAGAGTGTTCTCCAACTTCAACTTGGGCATCTTCAAGTCGATAGATTTCTTCTTGGCATCATGTGCCTTTTGAGCAGCCTTGAAAGACTCCTGAGGCTTTGAGAGGGATTTTTATAGTCATCATTAGCTTTAGATTGGTTGGATCTTCTATTATGGATGTCAATAAAGTTCTCCACAAACTACAAGGATAGGATTATCATAAGTTAATACAACAATAAATACTTTAAGGAAATGGCCTGGCTAGGATTTCCATAACTTACCAGAGATAACTCACGCACAGCATGAGAAATAAGCTGGTCAAATTTCAACATATCGACCTACTCCAAATCCAAATATAGGACTAACATCTCAATAGCAAAGGGGCCAAGAAGGATTCTTATCCACTGAAATTATTTAGTGACCCTTCCTCATGATGGGGGCATCCACCTTCTTGGTGGTAATAATGGAAGTAGTGGAAGTACCGACTTTAGTCTTGCTCTTATTTTGAGCATTGTCCTTTTCGAGAAAATCCAACGGAGTAACTAAATCAAGGATCCATGAACTATTTCTTTTTGGAGGTCTTTGATTTTGAAAAAGTGGGGACTTTAGACTCATCAGATTCCTTGAAGGCATCTATTTTTTATGAGATGTGGAGCAGCAAGAAAAGAATTCATGTCCACGGGTTTGAAGGAAGTTAAAGTGGATGCACTTGAAGTTTCCTCAGTGGTTAAAAGGACTGGGATCCAATAATTGAATCAACGGACTAGGCGATGAAGGAATTAGTGGTGTTTGTGTACTCAAATAGTAAAGATGTTAACCTTGGATACTTGAAACCAGGTGATAGAGGTCTCCTCAAATTTTAAACCTTCACTATTATGGACCAATTAATGTGAGAAGCAGTGGGGTCCTTTTTATTAGAATCATCTACACAAAACAAACAAGAAATGAAAGTATTAGTAAAATATTTCATACAATGACTGATCGACAACAACAAAAAACAATTGAAAAACAACAACTGGCCTATCTTATGCCCTCGGCTGGGGCACCTAAAAAATTTATAGGGATTACCACCCTCTAGAATTAGTGGATGTTGCCATTTCTTATAAATGAAACTGTGACTCTAATATCCATTATTGGAATCAATAAGGGAAGTAAAATGTATTATCATTCGTCTTGACCCATGAATAATAATAACTGATCTCTGAAATCCTAATTTGATTGCCATACAACTCATTAATTCTGTGAACCTCATTCACAATCTCTCATGTGTTTGGAGTGAACTGATAATGCACCACTCTAAAGAACTCATAAAACTCCTAAAAAATCTCATTTGGGGGGAAGGTTTTTCCACCCTCAGCCACAGATTGGGTTTACATCCAATGATCCCATGCTACGTTGTAATTATTGTCTGGATTTTCAGCGTATTTGATCACAACCCAATCTGGGATCGAAAACTTTTTTCTAAACTGACCTAGGGTTTTATCATTCACCCCATACACCATTTTTTTCTAATCAAGAAGAAAGATTGCAAGAAATTTCAAGGGAAGCAGAAGATAAATTGTAGACAAATGGATAACTAAGAAGACTTACATGTGAAGGAAAGCGTGTGAGAGCTCTTGACATCTTGAATAGTTAAAATGAGAGTGAAAATGGTGGTATAGAGAACTTTGAAACTGAATGGCTCAACTCCCAATGTAACTCATCATTTGAAACAAACCCCAAGGTGACAGTTGACACAAGCGCGTCCTAACCTTTGATCTTTTCATGAACTTTTTACCAGCATACACTTAGGAAACTGGGCTAAATTACAAGCATACCCCTCAAGTCTAACTGGCATAATAAAATGGATATTTTCTTCATAAGTTTTTACAAGTGTTGGTACTCTGCACAACTAAGATCAAATGGCGATCAAACATCACTGTTGAACAACGTTATAAGTTACTCCCGATCAAACATCTTCACCCCTACAGGCTGGAAAGCTTTGAGGAAAATTGTGAGGGAATTATTTGAACAGTCTAAGTTAGTCGAATTAGGTGATGCCTGCCCGAAAGCTCATGATAACTGGTCAAAACATGGGATTAAAACAAATGAGAGTTTGATCTGTGATAATCTCGGGGCAAGATATGTTTGACCATATTGAAACTACATCTAAAAGTCCTAGAGTCCTACACGAATAATCCTTCTTTTGCTCCCTATAAATGTAACCATCACCCTTGGGAAAAGAGGCATGTGATTTTTATTATTGCGAACACGTTAATAACAAGAGAGAGAAACACCTCGTGGAGGCAGGCACATTGTCGAACGACATATACTATGTCTTGTGTAATTGTGTGATCTATTCTTTCCTATTTGTTTGTTTGGAACTACTCTTAGTAGGACCTTACCACCGACAAGATCCTTAAAAATATATCAATATCTTAACATGTAAGACTCGCCCCATACAAAGTTTATCTATAACAAATACAAAGAACACAATTATTTAAATTAAATTTGAAAAATATAAAATACAAAAAGTTGTCTTAATTCACATATATGACAAGAGTTTTGAGCGGGACACCCATCAATAAAATACTTTATGCAAGAAGGTACCAAAAAAATTTATAATATTTTGAAACTTGAGGTACTTTTACTTTGTAAGAAGTGGGAAGCAAAAAAGGGGAACACTAAACACGACACATAAGCGCGTTTGTGTAGCTACATACGTTTCTCTATACATGTCACTTCTTCACAACTATTATCTATCTATATATGTTGTATATATAAACAACGCATGACACTAGGTCAAAACAACCCTCCAACAACACAAATTGACACCCCTACTTTCTCTGGCCCATATTATTAGTTATCCTTTTTATTTTTGGGTTGTCTCAAATTATTAGTCATTTTCCTTTCTTGAACCTAATCTTTGATCGAGTGAATCCTTAAAAATTGCCATTTTCAAATAAAGACTATTAATTTGGGATGGAGTGAGTATTAAAAAAAATTTATAAATAATTTAAAATTTTATTCTAAAATTCAAAAGTGACAACATTAAATTAAAAATAATATGCCGCTGGAACACATAATTTACTTAATATTTTTACAAAATAAATACTTAACATGGATCAATATCTTAATATGTAAAACTCGCCCCATACAAAGTTTCTCTAGAACAAATACAGAGAATACAATTATTTAAATTCAAATTTGAAAAACATAATATACATTAAGTGGTCTTACCTCACATAAATGACAATAGTTTCAAATTAATCTTCTTTCTCTACATATAAACAACATGTGACATAATTTACATAATATTTTTACAAAATAGATACTTATAATGGATCAATATCTTAATGTGTAAAACTCATCAAATACAAAGTTTCTGTAGAACAAATATAGAGAATACAATTTTCTAAATTTAAATTCAAAAAACATAATATACATTAAGTGGTCATACCTCACATAAATGACAATAGTTTCAAATTAATCTTCTCTCTCTACATATATTATATGTATAAACAACACGTGACAGTAGGTCGAAACAACCATCCACCAACATGAATTGTCAAACCTACTTCCTCTGCCCCAAATTAATAGTCCTTATTTGTTTTTCGGGTCATACCAAATTAATAATCATTTTCCTGTTTTGGACCTAATCAACAAACCAAATTCCACGATAACAAAGAAGTTTTTATCTTCGCGTACATGTTGCTTACAAACTCTTATCTCTTTACATATATAATATATATAAACAATGTTAGGAGTAGGTCAAAACAACACTCCCACATTATGAATCGCCACCACTACTTCTTATGCCCCAAATTAATAGTTTTCCTTTCTCTTTTGGGTCGTCCTAGATTAATTATCTATTTTTTTGGACCTAATCAACAAACAATATTCCACGATAATGAAAAAGTTTTGATCTTGTCTATTGATAAAGAGAATCCTTAAAACTTTCCATTTTCCAATAAATACAATTAATTTTGGGATGAAGTTAGTATTGAACAAAGTTTTATCAAAAAATCAATTGATAACATGATATTAAAAATAATATGTCACTCAAACACACAATTTACATAATATTTTTTCAAAATAGATCCTCAAATTGGATCAATGGCTTGATGTGAAAAACTCATCCCATACAAAGTTTCTCTTGAAAAAAATACTAAGAATAAAATTATTTAAATTTAAATTCGAAAAACATAAAATACAAGAAGTGGTATTAGTTATCATAAATGACAAGAGTTTCAAGAAGGATGCCCTCAATAAAATATGCTATACAAAAAGATAGCAACAAACTTTATAATAATTTAAAATTTGATATTGTTTTACTTTGTAGTCGATTCATCTTATACAAGTAGTGGGAAGCGAAAAGTGGGAACACTAAACACAACAAATAAGCACGTTTGTGTAGTTGCATACATTTCCCCATACACGTCGCTTCATAACTCTTCTCACTCGACACACACACACACACACACACACACACACACACACACACACACACATATATATATATATAAGCAACGCGTGATAATAGGAGAAAACAACTCTCCAACAATATGTATTACCACACCTTCTTCCCCTGCCCCAAACTAATAGTCCCCTTTTCTTTTTTAGTTCGCTCAAATTAATAATCATTTTCCTTTTTTGGCCCTAATCATTAAACCAAATTCCACGATAACAAAAAAGTTTTTATTTTGTCCATTAATTGAATTAATCCTTAAAAATTGTAATTTTCAATTAAAACTATTAATTTTGGGCCAGAGTACGCATTAGACAAAGTTTTATTAAACAGATTAAAATTGTATTCTAATATGCAAAAGTGACAACATGATATTTAAAATTATAACACTTTGGCCCAAATTCATGGGTTACCCATGGTCAACCCGGTCCGATCTGAATGTTAGGTGTGAAATGCGATGAGACAACCTAAATAATGTTGCTAGTCCAGTTTTATTTAATTAACATTTCACTTGTTTAGCATGCGATTCCAATTTAAATCAAGCTACGCGAGGGACCCGTGGAAAACGTCCCTGGAACCTAAGCATACAGCTACTAATGTAAAATAGAAATAATACTTAAATGTGTAATGCACTCAAAGTATGGAACTGCACACAACTTGTCGTTACAAAGATGCGGGAATGAGCCGAATGCCCACTAAAAAAAATACAACAATGCAATATAGAATCGAACGGCAGAAAAGAGACTCTAACACATTTATCTACATGTACATGCAATTAATTTATATATATGCACACACACACACACACATACATTAATGCATGAAATCATTTTACTTCTATTTTACTTGTTCTGATCAATTCACCTTAATCTTATAAAAGAACCCTTTTTACTTGATTTGACATTTATTTCCTGATTTAATGAACCCGGTAAAATACTTTAAACAAAATACCATTTGTTTAATGAAAAGCACTCCTTTCATCGAAATTACCCATTCATTCGTACCAAATTCACCTTTGTATTTTCCTTAAAAATTACCTTTCAACACACGCAAGCATCGTGGTAGAAAATACTTATTTTTCGTTGAAAACCTTTTAAAGACACATTCATGTGTTAATTATGGGTTAAACCTATTTAGAATGCTTAATTCCCCATTTAATCACTTCACTTTACCATTCTTTTTTATTTTATGGACATTAATTAATTTCTAATAGTACTAGTCCACGCTATCTTTTAATCGGAACATGCTTTAATTTCATTTAATTTAGGTTCTCTTTTCTTACATTCACCACACAACCCATTTCTTGACATGTTTCACTTTTCTCATTATCTTTTCTTGGAATCCTCCAATAACCGCGTACTTTAACAGGCTCCACAACACTACCATACGCTTTGACCAGTGTTTTAGGGTCGTTCACCCAAGGGCTCCGAGCTCTTCTTAATTCTTTTACAATATTATCTAAGTCTACGTTAATGTGATTTAACATTTGTCAAATGTCCATATTATTTCACTTTTACCAATTGAAGCCAAAACTCAAGGATCTCACCCCACCTTGTGTTACGCTTTGAAAATCACCATTTCATAATTTTTGTACACTTGCGCTGATATTACCCCAAAAATCACATTCATTTAGGACCATATACGTACGCAATTTCCCTTCATAAAAATGTTGCACTTTACGTAAAATTATCATTTTACCCCTTTATTTATAAAGTTACATCTTTCTCCATTTTCATAAGTTCTTTTTTTCAAAAATATTACTAAGTTATACATACCAACTTATCAAATGTTTTTACTTATAAACACTCATTTCACATTTTGAAGTTAACACCTTTTTAAAGTTGAAAATCTGTTTATTTCATTACTTTCTTTATTAAGAAAATTCTTTGGCATTTTGGAGACTACTTTATAAGAAAACGTAATTTTTCCTTTATCTTCACATGTAGTCTTGAAATACCCACTTACAACATTTTCTGCACTTATTAACACACTTTAAGAGTTGAAATTTCTATTTTCTTTGTCGCGTGTTAAAACCCAATAAAACCTTAATTAAACTTGTTTATATGCTCAATGACAAATTACTACAAGTTCATATATATAAGAAGAAAGATTTTAAATTCTAAAGTCCCATTAAATGGGTTTAACACAAAATTCATTCTAAAAATTTCATAATATTTACATAAGCATGCTTTTTCAAGACAAAAGACAATTTTTTGTTTCTCCAAAACTAGAATAAATGCCCAATTTTACAAAAATTCTAATTTTCATAAGAAAACCTTTAGACAATTGTTCATAAAATATTTTCAACAAAATAAATATATATCAATACTTTAATCCATAACATGTATAAATACCAAGATTTCTTGAAATAAATCCATTTTTTCAAAACTTTTGAAATTATTTATAAACTATTTACACAAAATCATAAGAAGTAACCTTCTTAAATCATGTGTGCATTCTACTCTTACATACTCTAATTAGAATACCAATACTATGAAAAAATAGAGTTCTTAAGTTAAGAGTATAGTTTCTCACCTCATAAGAAGATTCAAAAATGGTGAATGAAATGTAGAAGAAGATGGCTACCTCCCACCTCCTAAGGTGGCCTTAAATAGGTTGACTAGCTCCACAAGCTTGTCTCCTTGAACATTCTATGAAAACCCCCTTTAAACTCCATACATACTTTTTCTTCTTCTCCAGAAATCACCAATAACATCTCCATAAAAACCCATCTTGCTTGAACGTGTAGTGTATTTAGTATGAGCTTAAATATGAAAGAAGATGGTTAATATTTTGGTGGTTTTGGGTGAGGGGTGGTGTTGCTAGGGTAGTGTGTGGTGGTTAGTGGAGGAGGATCTCCAAGAGCTAGAGAGAAAGAGAGACCAAATCTGATTGGGTTTGGTTAAGTGAGCCAAACATCACTTAAATACCCCTAAAATATAAGGGTTAAATCCTACAAATGCCCCTAAACTTAACCCTTTATCCAATAGCTCATCAAGACTTTATCCCACATTTTGATCTGAGTCGGTGGGAGCTCGACACATCAGTCAATCTTACGATCTATGTCATGATAACACATTAAAATATGAAGAATTTTCAAAGTTTTATCCGATCGTTCGAACGACATTGGGTCTCGTTTGAACGAGATCCCCTCTCGTTTGAACGATAGATCTAACGAGCCAAAATCGTAGGGTTAAAAAGTATGTGAGATATACCTCGTTCTAACGGGTAACACCCATTCGTTCGAACAACTGTGTACCTCGTTCGAACGTGGGCTTTCTAACAAGATTCTAGAGAGCAAGGGCAATCGATCATTTCTCAGTCGTTAGAAGGTTATTCGAACCTTGTTCGAATGATTCATTCAAATGATACTTTCGCCTCATTAGAAAAATTACAAAAATCCACCATCTTAACTTTAGTCCATCAAACTCCAATTCAATTGCATTAGGGCCACTACATTACCCAAATTTGGCTTATGACCCACCTCAACAAGACCAGACCCTAATTGGTGATACTAAGTTACTAAATCATACGAGTATGATTAAGGTCGCGGGGGCGGGTGTTACATTCTTCCCTCCCTAGGGAATTACGTCATCGAAACTATTAATTAATTAATTAATTCCTTAAATTTCAGGGGTTATCAATCCTTAGTCTAAGTCATAGGGATCTTTCAAGGTTGGATTATTAAAATCCCACATGAGGAAATCATCATATCTCCTTTCACCAGAGCATTCACCAAATAACTCAACATGGAACATATTCTAATGCTCCCCATCAGGCTAGCCATCGAAATCATGTAACAATCCTTGAGTCTCCACTTACTCGGTGGTCATACTCAATCAAGTCCTAGGGTTTCGTCGTTAACACCCAAGGCATATCGGCACATCCACCAGAGCAATGCTCCCAAGTGATCGACACTCACCCAAGTGCAAATCGAAGCATAACTAACACCCCATTTATCAAAGTAATTTCTTTTAATACTTTGGACTATGAGTCTCCTCAAATTCTCAGGTCATCTTAGCCACAGAAGTTCCATTAAACTCGATACTAGCCTCGTATTGCTAGTCTCTCACATCGAAGGCAATATGCTAACTAAGTCCCAAATTATGCGTCCGACTAATACCTTTTTATAAAATCCTTCTATGTACCTAGGGCCACACTTCGCGTACCACTATACAACATGTGTACGGTTATTATACTAACTCATTGTGGCGAAATAACACTTCGTGCTATGTTTCCTGAAGTTCTAACGCTGTACGATGTCCTCAAATCATCATCCTTCTCTTCAGAACAAGAGCTACTAATTGTTATGTCGGCTGATCCATAAGGTCGCTAATCTTAAGAAAAACAGATATTATGAGCAAACCGTGCGATCAAACGCATAACCACACGTACATAAAACTTTATAAAATACAAAAAGATACTTTAGAAAAGGGCGCACTCAATTACTGAGATGCATTGACCATGCCAAGTCTAACCGCACTCTATGATCCAAACCGCACTGTACCATAATACGATACAATCCTCGGCTACCACAGCCAAGGAAATATAATCCTCAATTATCAAAATGAAAGGAACACAACAGATCTGAAAGAACGAATAACCGATTTAATGTAATACTATTCGCACGCAACGTACTGTGGTTTAAAAAATTCGAACCTACGCCACATGCTTTGAAGTCTACAAATCCTCCCAGACGTTCTCATTAGGCCATAGCCTAGCCATACACCCTGGCTCGAGTCATCAATCGTTCATCCCCACAAGACGAAATCAACATTTAAACTTATTGTCCTTTGAAAATTCCATGCTGGTCCTCCCTTCTTAGGAGTAATCTCTCCCCACTTTATCTCTGATCAACGAGAACCGTCCCAGTCGATTAGTGGCAAACCCCTTTATTGGTGATGACTTTGTCCATCTCTCTAGTCAATTTGATGTCGCGACGAACCTAACATACCTAGGTTAATATCTGCTTTATCATTCCATGATCACATCCTAAACGTCTCCTTAGGCAGTACCCAACTAAGCAAAATATTCATCTTATTATAATCTCTAATGAGACAAGTTTGTCACTGCGCCTATCTTCAAATTCCACCCAAACTGAATCTACGTGATGGCCACACGGGTCATCATCAGAACTCTAAGGATAATAAGTACTATACCGGGCTACGCCTCCTAGCCCGCACTATTTCGGCAAGACATGCTAAGAACTAATACCTTCTTTGTTAGGGCTATTTTAAGTTATACTGTCGATATATGTTGATATTCTAATCATGTTTCGATGTCCCTTATGGATTGTTATTTTAAAATTTCCCATCATAACATGATGAATCTAAGCCCAAATGCATTTCCTAGTACCCATGAAAATCGAGTACTACACTTTCTACCCTGATCATCTTGGGATAAACGAGCATCGTGCCCAATCATGACACAACTCTCTAATTTCCCTTTTGAAGTGGAACCACCAATTGATATCAAATTGGATGACCTCACTAAGGATGACATGATTCGATTCCTTAAAATTTGACTAATAAATTGGTATCATCACATGAACATCAATACTATCATCATTAGAACGCTAGCACTCCATGACACTGAAATTGATTGGTTCCCTAAGGATATCAAGCACACCCCAACGTAAAAGTCATCAAAACCCGAGGAGATTTCATTACATGTGATCCTCTTATCTTAAGTATGCCCTACCAATTTTTTGATATCCGCATCGTAGCCATTAGATACTGACAAAGATACTAACCAACAAGTCTCCACACATGGTGCAATTTAACCATTAAACACCTCAAGGCATCACAATAAGACGATTTATATTCCTTAATGATGCCACATGCAATCAGTTCCAAGGATACTCCAAAGACTTCCTTAAATCGTACCCACACTGAAATTGCCTCGCATTCTATCATCACTTAGGCCTCTAGAATGGGCTATGCCATTTAGATAAAAATATTATTTCCCTTTTGTTTGAAACTCTGGCATAGATCTAACCTACGAATCTCTCCTCGAGATCCAATAAAGGTTAGAAAACCTCCTTCCAATTGACTGATGCCATAAACCATATATCATACCACAGACTGACTCAACTAAGAATTTTGGCAGGATATAAGACATTGTGTACAACCTATAAGCCTCTAAGTCCGCACTATTGATGTCACTAGGGATCCTATTCCTCAAAAGTTACATCATATTCTCTAAAACCATGTCATAAAAGACTATTTAGGGTTCACTCCTACGTTACTTCAACCCATTATTGTCACACACATAACATACTTACCACAGATGGCTTGTAACTCTCCTCGTATCATGCGAGATACAACTTTTAATCGATAATTACCAAGGCGTTTACCTATAATGATAGTATCCTATCAACTACGGATGAATACACATTCGCAAGTAATGATCGACACGGGTCTACGTGCCCATCGAATTGTCAAATGCTTACGACTTGACATTACCCCAAGGATCAAGTTCACCTTATCACATCATCGTTATTAACTACCCGTAAGTACCTAACCAAGGAACTTAATGTGTCTTTCTCACAAATCAATATCGCGTAGATATGACACTCTAGTCACATATACTCCACAGTTGACCTTAAAAAACTCATGTCTCTAATTTAATGGACGTTATTAACCCTTGTTAATATCTTACTAGGCCTCTCACATCATCAAGGGTTGACATCAAGGCACCTCACAGTGGAGAACGTGGTACCGCCACTAATGGCCCATATGGACACTCACAATTTACTAACATGCATAAATCAGAAGCACGAAAGCTATTAATGGCGGCTAACTTGGCCACACATTATCGGTCGTGCTAATCTCCTTGACTCTATCATAGAGAGCACAAATCGAAGTCGTCACCTATCTAGGGTGACAGGCTCAAAATCAATATTAACGTCGAAAGATGCAATACCGACCTCACCACGTCACTCCCAAATGGAACCTTGAACCTAGAGCTATGATACCATTTGTAATGCCCTTACCCGAATTTATGGGTTACCTGTGATCAACTTGGTCCAACCTGAACGTTAAGTGTGAAGTGCGAAGAGACAAGATAAATAATGTTACTAGTAAAGTTTTATTTAATTAGCATTTCACTTGTTTAACATGCGATTCCAAATAAATCAAGCTACGTGAGGGACCCGTGGGAAGCTTCCCAGGAATCCAATCATATAGAGATACTAACGTAAAATAAAAATAATACTTACAAGTGTAACGCTCTTAATATACGAAACCTCAGACAATTTGCCGTAACAAAGAAGAAGGAATTAACCGAATGCCCAGTGAAAAAAATACAATAATGCAATATAGAATCGAACGACAGAAAAGAGACTTTAACGCGTCTATCTAAGTGTACATGCAATTAGTTCACACACACACACACACACACACATAAACATATACACACACACACACACACACACACACACACATTAATGCATGAAACCGGTTGATTTCAAAACGCTAATTGTTCCGATTAATTCACCTTAATCTTATAAAAACGCCTCTTTTTACTTGACTTGACATCTATTTTCTGATTTAACGCACCCAATTAAATACTTTGAATAAAATACCATTTGTTTAAGGAAAATCACTTTATTCAACAAAATTACCCATTTACTAGGACCAAATTCACCTTAGTATTATCCTTGAAAATCATCCTTCAACACACGCACGTACCATGATAAAAAAATATTTATTTTTCAATGAAATCTTTTATAGACACACTCATATGTTGATTATGGGTTAAACCTCTTTAGGTTGCTTAATTTCTCATTTAATCACTTCACTTTACCATTCCTTTTATTTTATAGACATTAGTCAATTTTTCACATTACTAGTCCACATTATCTTTCAACCGGAACATGTATTAATTTCATTTAAGTTAGGTGTATTTTCTCACATTAACCACACAACATTTCTTGGCATGTTCCACTTTTCTCATTATCTTTTCACAGAATCTTCCAATAACCGTGTACTTTAACGGGCTCCACACCGCTGACTACGTTACCATATGCTCTTACTAATGTTTTTCGATCTTTCATCCTAGGGCTCTGGACCCTTCTTAATTCCTTTTCGATCTCATTCGATTCTACAATAATGTGTTTTAACATTTATAAAATGACGACATTATTCCATTTTTACCGACCAAAGCCAAAATCTAGGGATCTCAACCCACCTCGTGTTACACTTTGAAAATCACCATTTATTGTCCTTTATACACTTGCGTTGATTTTACCCCCAAAATCACATTCATTTAAAAACGTATGTGTAACACCCTTTTCCAATATTTTTATTTCATAAAAATGCTGCACTTTACGTAAAATTACCATTTTCCCTATTTATTTCCAAACTTGCATTTTTTTCTCCAATTTCACAAGTGTTATTTTCTCAAAAATATTACTAAGTTATACATACCTACTTTTCAAATGTTTTTACTTATTAAAAATCATTTCACACTTTGGAGTTAACATATTTTTCAAGTTGAAAATCTCTTTATTTCATTACTTTCTTTACTAAGAAAATCGTTTGGCATTTTGAAGACTACTTTACAAGAAAATGCCATTTTTCCTTTATCTTCACATGTAGTCTTGTAATACCCACTTACCATATTTTCTATACTTATTAACACATTTTAACTTTATTTTATTTATTTCATGTTAAAACCCAATACAACCTCCAAATAACTTGTTTATATGCTCAATGCCAAATTACTACAAGTTCATATACATAGGAAGAAGGATTTTAAGTCATAAAATCCCATTAAGTGGGTTTTACACATGGTTCATTCTAAAATTTCATAATATTTGCATAAACATAATTTTCAAGACTAAAGACATTAACTAGGATAAATGCCTAATTTTATAAAAATCCCAATTTTCATAAGAAAACCTTTAGATATTTATTCATAAAATATTTTTAACAAAATAAATATTATATCAACATTTTATTCCATAAAATACTTAAATACCAAGATTTCTTGAAAAATATTATTTTTTTTCAAAACTTTTGAAACCGTTTACACAAAACCATTAGAAATAACCTTCTTAAATCACGTATGCATTCTACTCTTACAAACTGTAATTAGAAGACCAATATTATGGAAAAATAGAGTTCGCAAGTTAAAAGTAGAGTTTCCCACCTCATAAGAAGCTTCAAAAATAGTGAATGAAGTGTAGAAGAAGATGGCAAACTCCTACCTCCTAAGGTGGCCTTAGCTCCACAAGCTTGTCTACTTGAACATTTCCTGAACCCCCCCCCCCCCTTAAACTCCATACTCAAGTGACCTGGTTATTGATCTGCTGCTCATATTCTTCCCACTCGTCTGGTTCAAGGCCTTCAGACTCCGATTTCGAGATCTCAAGATAACACCCCATCTTGCTTGAACGTGTGGTGTATTTGGGTTTTATGAGCTTAAATATGAAATAAGATGGTTAATCTTTGGGTGGTTTTGGCTGGAGGGGTGGTGTTGTTAGGGTAGTTGTAACACCCCGTATTTCTGAATATTCCATTTAATTAGATTGGAGAATTAAATGATAAAATGTCGGCTTAATTTAAATTACGAAAGAGTAGTAATTTATGAGTTTTATTTAAATTGTAATTTTGGTATATTAATCGAAAGATAGATACCAATATATATTGCCTCATTTTATTTACTTAGTGCGAGTGGTAAATAGTTACTTAACGCGTGTAGACCGTGTTGGGGTGAGAACGAGTAATATTTTTTAAGTGACTCAAATGATAATTTAGAGGTCACCAATGAGTCCGGAAGGGTCAAAATAGTCAAAATAGTATACCCGGGGGTACTAGTTGAGTCCCGGGGTAATTTTGGACTAAACCGAGGCCGTTCGGGGGCATTTTGGTCTTTTAACAAAAGAGGGTATGGAGACCTACGAAATTTAGAGTTTTATATCAGCCGTATGATAGAGGAATTAGGGTTAGAACACCCATGACAACACCAATACCATTAGAGAGAAGAAAGACACAACTTTCTAAAGCAGAAAGAAGATTTGGGAAGGATTCAAAGGAATTTCTACCATCATACTTGTTGGGGAAGAAGGATTGAAGGATGAAGATCATCAATCATCAACAAGAACCACGAAATCAGACCCTACTGATCATAAGGCAAGTCGTTTATTGCAAAAATCTTAAAGTTATAATACCCATGTGTAGGGTTTTTGAATAGTTTTTTTTGTTAAATCATTATTTTGATTGGAGAAAGAGGATATTTATGCATGTTGGGATAGGAATCGCATATAGAATGATTTAACCTATGTAGAGGATTAATATTCAGATTAAACTTGTTAATTTTTCGGATTAAAATCTGGACTTTGAATGTATATATGGGAAGAACACCATAACTAGGGTTTCAAGAAATTTTGGGGTTTAATTCATTATTTCTTTAAAGGAATTGGAGTTTTGATGTATTTGTTACGTTAGAAACTGTCCTAGTATATGTGGAAACATGTTAGGATCATTGGGTTGAAGTTTGGTGGACAATAATGGAGTTTGGAAATTTGTTAATGGAGGAACGGATCAATGAAGAAGACAGACTGCGTCTGTCCCTGTTCGATCGATCGACGAAGACGATCGATCGAACCCAGCCATCGATCGATCGACGCAAGCTGTTTCACAAAAATTTTGTGTTTAATTCTTCGTTGAGTTCGGGAATGAATGAGTATTCTAGGATTTACATTATACTTATATGGGAGGGAAAATAAGACCAGTGGGTATATTGTTGAGGTCCGATAAGGCCCTTGGGTGTAGGGCTTGGATTACGGACCGAGGAGAATAATCCGATTTAGTAGAGTATCGGGGATTTCGGAAATTGAGTTTCGGGGCGAAGTAAATTCAATTTAAGTAATAGACCAATAGGGTAAGAAATAACTACTGAAAATATATGTAAGGGGTAACTGGGATCCTTAGAGTTGTGTGAATACTCAAATATGTACGATTAGTGAGATAAATCATGAGGCGAATATTGTACGGTAAATATATGAGATTCAAATATTACGTACGTATATGATTAATAGGTCGAGCGTGTACCTACTGAATTATGTGATCTTTTAGGTAGAGAGATTATGCCTAAATTAATTATGTTAGGGTCGATGAGACATTCCAAACTAACATAACGCTATTATATGTTTGGGGTCGATGAGAAATGCCGAACCAAACTTTGAACTGGTGTCGCGATGAGAGAGTCCCGAACCAGAATATGTGTATATATATATTTTAAAAATAATTGGGGTTGATGTATCATTCCGAACCAATTCTTACTTGGGGTCGATGAATCATTCCGAACCAAGAGTCCTTTACGTGTATAAAAAGGGAAAAATAGCAATGACTGATATTTAGTATATATTGTGTGTAAAATATATATACTTGATGATATTCTACTTCCGTGTGTTAGTAGATTGATATATTTTATGTATTTGAAGATACATACTGAATTGGTAAGTTAAGTAGTGAAACTTAATTACGAAATGAACCTTTAGATAGAGAAAATCTATTTAGTAATTCAAGTAGCGAAACTTAATTACTTAAGTAGGAAAGTTAACAATTGTGAGAATTGTAGTAATTTTAGTAGTGAAACTAAATGAGAAGTCTTGAAAGATAACATAGATTAAATGTTACTTGAGAATTATTTAACATACACGAGATGTTAGTAAAACGGTTGTACTGTATGGGCGGTACTGGAACTTAGGTACAGATAAGTTAAGTTTACTACTTTGGTTTAGTTAGCTTGAGAAGTACGACTAGATAAACTAAGTGTAGAACGTTAAGTGTGCACAAAAGATGAGGGGTGAGTTAACTCAAGAGAGTATACGAGAACCTAACATGTGTAATCAATAACCGCATTTTATATTGTGATAAACGTTTGCAAAATATTTTCAAAATTTTTTGAGTACTAACTCTTGCTATAAAATATTTTCAAAACCTTTTAGGTGTCCAGCCACAGGGATGCCATGTATGATGATTCCATTCCAGAGACTCGGAGCTGTAGCACAGTGGATGCTTACAGAATTTTGACTAGGCGATATCTCTCATTCAGATCTAGTACAGGATCTCACACTATTCTATGTATGGACTTGTTGTCCTATTTTAGTCTCAGTTATTGGTTTCAGACTAGTGGTTACTCTATTGTTGTTTGGGTTTTTCTTTAGCCGATGGTTTATTCGGTAATACTTTTGTTCTGTTGTACTTTTACTTGTTGTTTGATTTATAGTACATGATTATTTGTATTTTGTTCCGCATGGTTGATTTATCTGTTTTAAGAAAGATAAAATTTGGCACCGGTCTAATTTTACTTAGGGTATTAGTAATTAAAAAGTTTTCGACAGTGATGCTAAGAATGAACCATTTGAGAAACTTGTTTTAATTTAATAAAGTCCTGATCACCCGATGTTTAAATTAGGCGGGGTGTCACAGTAGTATGTGGTGGTTGGTGGAGGAGGAGCTCCAAGACTGATTAGGTTTTGTTAAGTGAGACAAACATCACTTAAATACCCCAAAAACTGTAAGGTTTAAATCCCACAAACTTAACCCTTTATCCAATGGTCTATCAAGACTTTATCCCATATTTTGATCTAAGCCGCTGAGAGCTTGACACATCAGTCAATCCGACAATACATGTCGCGATAACACATTAAAATGTGCAGAATTTTTAAAATTTCGTTTGGTCGTTCGAACAGCATTGGGCCTCTTTTGAATGAAATCCCCTCTAGTTCGAACGAGATATGTAACAAGGAACTAATGATCCAAAATCTTAAGGTTAAAAAGGACGTGAGATGTACCTCGTTCGAACGGGAAGCACCCCTTCATTGAAATGACTGTGTACCTCGTTCAAGCCCGGGCTTTCCAACGAGATTTCAGAGATCGAGGGAAATCAATCATTTCAAAGTTATTAGAAGGTCGCTCGAACCTCGTTCAAATAACACCTTCACCTCATTCGAATGACTGTAAAAATTTACCATATTAACTTTAGTCCATAAAACTCCAATTTATTTGCATCGGGGCCACTACGTTATCCAAATTTGGCTTATTATCCACCTGAACAAGCCCAGAGCCTAATTGATCATACCAAGTCACCAAATCATATGAGTGCAATTAAAGTCGTGGGGGCGAGTGGTATGAAAATAATATGTCATTTAATCACCTAATTTACATAACATTTTTACAAAATATATCTTTAACATGGATCAATATCTTAACGTGTAAAACTCACCCCATAAAAAGTTTATCTAGAACAAATAAAGATAATAAAATGATTTGAATTTAAATTCAAAAAACATAAAATACAAAAAGTGTTCTTAATTCACATAAATGTTACGAGTTTGGAGCGGGACACCCTCAATAAATACTCTATAAAAAAAGGTACGAAGAAACTTTATAATAATTTGAAATTTCAGATAACATACTTTGTAGCCACACACACCTCGTGTGTGCTAGTATAGTATATGTAGAGAGAAGAGTTGATAGGCGACAAGTATGGGGAAATGTACGCAGCTACATAAATGTGTTTTTGTGTTGTGTTTAGTGTCCCCACTTTTTTGCTTCCCACTACTTGTTTAGAAAGACTTAGCTACAAAGTATACTCAACTCAACAAACCATTCTTTCAATTATTTAGGGTCGGCTACATAAATTCTATTTTTTTTTCATTCCATTCTGTTGAGTGCAATATCATGTGGTTTAACAGAAAATATTGTACTGAGCGAAATGAAATGAAAAAATAGGATTCTAGTAGCCAACCCCCAAATAATTGAGAATAGGTTTTGTTGATTCGAGTTAAGTATAATTTGTAGCCAAGTCTTTCGAAACAAGTAGTGGGAAGCGAAAAAGTGGGGATACTAAACACTGTACAAAAGCACGTTTGTGTTGTTGCGTACGTTTCCCCATACTTGTCGCCTCTCAACTCTTTTCTTTACATATACTATACTAACTATCAATGCACTCTCGAGGTGTACATGACACGCGTTAATAATTAAATTGAATAAGTATTAAACTAATGAATGCTATAATAATTGATTTGAGAAAGTTTAAGTAACTAAAATTTATAAATAAAAATAAAATATTATATTTTAATAATGTAGTCATTACCACCAAATAAAAACAATTCTCTATATTTGTATTACCATGAGACATCAAGACATTTTTTTTGTAAATCTTTTACTAGATCTTGATTGTCTTGTTGTACATTTACACGTTATTTGGGTGGAAGGCGTACTAAGTTAAATGTAGAAAAATAGTAAAATAAAAGTGCAACGTAAATATATACTTCCTCTTAAGGTTGAATGTATAAAATACGACACGAAATTGACACAATATCTTATGTTCGTATTTTTTACACGAAGTCATGTCGTGTTTGTGTCAAAATTATGAGTCATGTTATCATTTCTTATCGTGTTAATCGAATTTTTATTCAAGTTATCAACTCTATTTATATTTAATTAAGTGTAAATTTATAAAATGATGGTAGTCAAGTCGTGTTCTACGGGGGTCGTGTTCGTGTCACATATAAAATATACAAAGTTGTATCGTGTCGTATTCATGTCCAAATATCCTTCTTGTGTCGTGTCATGTTGGCACACGAACCGACACAAAAATATGATTTGGCACCCCTATTTCTCTGCCTGAAATTAACAGTCCTCCTTTATTTTTTGAGTCATCCCAAATTAATTTTCGTTTTTCTTTTTTGGACCTAATCAACAAACTAAATTCCACGATAACAAAGACGTTTTAATCTTGTCCAATGATCGAGGTATCCTAAAAAATCATCATTTTTAAATAAAGACCATTTTTTTTTTACATAAGTACTATTAAAATAATGTTTGTTAAAAATAATATGTCACTCGAACACAATTTACATAATTTTTTTACAAAATAGATCCTTAAAATGGATTAATATCTTAACGTGCAAAACTCATCCCATACAAAGTTTCTCTACAACAAATACATTGAATAAAATTAGTTATATATAAATTCAAAAAATAGAAAATAGAAGAAGTGGTCTTAATTCACATAAATCACAAGAGTTTAGAGGACACCCCTAAATAAAATACTCTATACAAAAAGGTAAAAATAAACTTTATAATAATTTGAAATTTGAGATGGTATACTTTGTAGCCAAGTCTTTCTAAACAAGTAGTGAGAAGCGAAAAAGCTGAGACACTAAACACAACACGAAAGTACGTTTGTGTTGTTGCGTAGTTTCCTTATTCTTTTCGCCTCTCAACTATTCTCTCTACATTTACTATACTAGCTAATAACGCACACGCAAGGCATGTGTGAAACGTGTTAATAATTAAATTAAATTAAATAAGTATTTAACTAATGAATGTTATATTAATTGATTTTACAAAGTTAAGTAAATGAAATTTATAAATAAACATAAAGCATTATATTTCAATAATTTAGTCATTGCCACCAAATAAAAACAATTCTATATATTTTATTATGCGAATCATGTCCGTGTTAGGTATAAAAAAAATACAAAGTCGTGTCGTGTTTGTGTCCAAAAAATCCTTATCGCGTCGTCTCGTTTTCACCCATAATCCAACACAAAAATATGAATTGTCACCCCTACTTCTTCTGTCCCAAATTATTAGTCCTCCTTTCGTTTTTGGGTCATCCAAAATTAATTGTCGTTTTCCTTTTTTGGATTTAGTCAACAAACCAAATTCCATGATAACGATTTTTTTTTTATCTTAGCCATTGATCGAGAAATCCTTAAAAATCGTCATTTTAAAAAAAAAGACTATCAATTTGGCATAGAATTAGCATAAAACAGAGTTTTATTAAATAACTCAAAATTTTAATGTAATATTCAAACGTGACAACATGATATTAAATATAATATGCCACTCAAAAACATATATTTACATAATATTTTTACAAAATAGATCCTTAAAATGGATTAATATCTTAACATGTAAAACTCATCCCATACAAATTTTCTCTACAACAAATACAAAGAATCAAATTAGCTAAATTTGAATTCAAAGAATATAAAATACAAGAAGTGGTTTTAATTTGCATAAATGACAAGCGTTTTGAACAAGACACTCATAAAAAAAATACACTTTACAAAAAGGTACGAAGAAACTTTATAATTGTAATTTCCTAAAAATGGATTCAAGGTTTTATCTTAGGTAGATGAAATCCAATAAGCGATAACAAATAATAAATAAACAGTGTATGTAAATAAATAGAGATGAAGATAGGAATAAGAAGATTATCAACAAGAGATACATGGTTCATCCCGTAAGAATGAGCCTACATCCACGGGGTGTCTTATTGCACTAGTAATGGAGTATTACATTGGTGTCGTATCTTTGTCCAGATAATAAGAATATCTGGAAATCTCTGTTAATCAATGGGTAAGATGGATGATTGCTTTCTTACTTTCCTTGATCCATATGGGGGATCCGACCTTTTATAGTGAATCCCTGTGAGGGAATTTTTGCTAGCTAGTATGGGCTAGGTTGGGGCTCTTACTAATGGAGCACTTACGAATACTTTAATGTTTCACCCATTAAGGGAAGGTTCTGCACATGTTGACTGTCTGACATATTATGCACATGTTGTTGGCTAGCCATTAATGTTACAAGCTGTCAGTTTGCCTTGCTAGCATCCACCCAGTCCACCCAGGTGGAAAGGAGGTCAAACTCTTTGTTGAGCCGAGGTCCTTCCTTGGCATCTGTTTGGCCGCGGCCGAGGTTTTTGCACACTTAACCTTCTTATTGAATGGTTTTATATAATTTTCTTTGGAATAAGTGAGTGTTTTACAAATACGGTGTAACAATAATAATTTGAAAGTTAAGATAGTTTACTTGGTAGCCAATTATTTCTAAGCAAGTAATGGGAAGTGAAAATCTAGGAACAAAACACATAAGAATGCTTGTGTAGTTGCGTATGTTTCCCCGTACTTGTTGCTTCACAACTTTTCTCTCTACATATAGTATAGTAGCTAACAATGCACACAAGATGCATGTGTGGCACATGTTAATAATTAAATTGAATAAGTATTAATTAATGAATGTTATAATAATTGAATTGAGAGAGTTAAAACACTACACCAAAATGCTAATTTTGTGACTGCTAATGGGGGTGACAAACTTATCACTCCCGGGAGCAGTCACAAAATTATTTGTAACTCCTATTGGGGGTGATAAAATCAATGGGTAATAAAAAAATTGAGTCAATTAGTTTGTCACCGCTAATGAGAGTCACAAATGTTACCATATAATTAATGTGTGAGTCCTATAAGCAGTCACAAATTTATAATTGTCACAAGCAGTCACAAATTTATCAGTAGGGCTAAGTTATGACTCTTATGAACAGTCACAAAATTATAAATGCTAAGAGGAGTCACAAATTTTGGTTTAATACTAAATTTGTGAGTGTTACCGACAGTCATAAATTTGTAACCACTCTCAGCAATCACAAGTTTTAGTCTAATACTAATTTTGTGACTGCTATTGGCAGTCATAAGTTTGTAACCGCTTCTAGCAGTCATAAATTTTGGCCTAATATTTGATTTGTAACCGCTATTGGCAGTCACAAAATTCTTTACCTAACTTTTATTTCCCTATTCTCTCTCCTCTCTCTCTTTTTACATTCCCGCCCCTCACTCTCTCTCTTATGAAGAACTCCCGCCCTAACATTTCATTTTTGATGAACATTTCTCCCAACCTTTCGTTTTTGGTGAGTTTTTTATTTCAATTTTATTGAACATTTCATTTTGATGTTTATTATTCGTTTTTCTGTTTGTTATTCTTATTTGTTAATGGTTTATTGAGCATTTCGTTTTGCCGTTTGTTTATAATTACATAATATTATAAACAATCCAATGGTTTTGTGTGATGAATCAACTATTGTTAATTTATTCATCAGTTTGGTGTTAATCGTGTTCGATCTGTTGAATCCATCTCGGATTGATCTGATATTAATAATATTAAATGAGTGCCTACTCATGGTGGTCAATATGAACAATACAATGTGTATGGTAATCTTTTTGAAGTTTCCTGAAAGTATGTTTTGCCAATTCGGCCTGTCGGTCGAGGTTTATATGGGATCATTTGTTAATAATATTATCCATTTACTCTAGGATTTATTTCAAAGTTTGGATTTGTTTGTGTTGTTCATCTATTTGTATGTGATCTTGTAATTGACTTCATCTTTACCCAAAATCGTTATTTTTAAATAGTTAAATGGAGACTATTAATTTGGGATAATGGGAGTATATATTAGGGTGGTGTTAGAACAAGAACAAACTAACACAATTAATGAGGACTAATCATGTATTATTATTATTGCCTGCCACATTGTATGGTAATTAAAGTATTACTCTTCTTGATATCTATATACTTTGTGATGATGACATGGAAATTAAACTAGTACCCCTGCTTCGAAAGTGACTAACTGTTTTAGTGCTTTAGTTCAAGTCAAGTTATTGGCTATGAAGCACGCTTTGGAAAGTGAGTGACTTTCTTAGTGTGTTAATTCATGTTAACTTGTTGGCTATGAAGCACAGATACTCAATACAGACGTATGAATTCGTATCTGTATTGATGCTTCTTAGCTTATTGGTACCATGGTTCAAAGTCGCCTATCGGTTTATGACTCGGACACTCAACTTTTGACTTGGTATCGGTATCGGTATCGGTATCGGTATCGGTATCGGTATCGGGTGATATGCAACTATATACTATTTACAGAGCTAAAAAAATTAGAAAAATATATAAAAGTTAGAAAAGTAGGATGAAGAATATGGCTCAATTAGAGAAGTACAAAATCATCATTTAGTATGCATAATATTGTGTAATTGTTTATTTTGAATCATCATTTAGTATGCATACATCTGTCTAAATCAATAAATCATGTATTACATTATCGTATTGTAACTTATTTTTCTTTGTTACATCAACAATGTGAAGGACCAATGTGATTTTTTCATTTTTCTTCACTACTGCTATGAATTAGGAGACACGTGAGGAAGTTGCCATCAAGAAGATAGGCAATTCATTTGGCAATAGGATTGGTGCCAAGCGAACACTATGGGAAATTAAGCTTTTTCGCCACATTGATCATGAAAATGTAAGTTTCACTACCTTTATAATTCATGAAAATGTAGGCGGACACTACAGGGGTCATGTTCTGATTCTAAAGCCCTTAAATTATTTTTTATTCAAAAAGCAATCATTTATTTCAATGGATAAAATCAATGACAAGATGAAAAAATTAGTTAGTTGACCATCCTTTAGAAGAACTATGAACTTTGAACCTCCTCCTCCATGCCAACAAATAAATTTAAAATCGCAGTCTATAACTACTAACTGGGCCAGAGCCAATCAAAACATGAGTTTTTTGGTTCATACACACAACCATGTGAAACACACCCACGTGTATATATATGCAACCTCTTGTGATTACAGGAAAAGAGGACTCAACTTCCTTTGTTATATAACATGAGTTTTGGCCAACGACTTAATTTAGGATTCAGATTTTGAATCCTAATCAATATAACCAACTGATGTCTATGTATTCAATTCAGATATGAAGCCTAATAGTGGATGATGATCTTTTATTCTGGTTGCTTCAATCACATGTTTTGAGAAAATCTCTCGTGTATATCTCTGTACAGCATTAATTGAAAAAAGAAAAAGAAATTAGGTTACTCTTGTTGGTCAGATAGTACCACACTATAAGTCTTTTGTGTTGCAAGGAATTCTTGTGCATCTAATAAGATACGTCTTTTCATTGTTGGTTGCAAAAAAAAAAAAAAAATGTATTCAATTCAGATCAATCTTGCTTCTAAGCCTCATATGGATTCAGATGTTCCATCTAATTCTTATGTTGAAGGTTTATGTTATGTTTTTCCCTTTTCTCTAATCTAATATAATTTAAATATATAAATACAAGAGTTTTAAATCGTATGACTCCACATGTACCTTATTTAATTTCATATTAAAGTCCTAAAGCCGCCTATGTCTATTTGTATTGACCTCTATTCTTGTTCAGTTTTAAGAAGTTTATATTCTCCTCCTCTTTTAACATTTTAAATCGTTTTTCAATGCTTACGCAAATGAATCATCGTTAGAGATCTGAAATATTACTGACGAAACATTTACATTAATATCTTTTTCAAGATGTATCATTCTTCTCAACTATCTCTAAGTAAACGATTTTTCTGATATCATTCAACTCAACTCTCTCTATACATACATGCTCAAAGAACACCATTTGAATGAGAAGACCAAGTTGATTACAGACAGGTAGATTAGGGAACATAAGCGTAAATGAAAAATCTTTAACTCTGATTCTCAATTTGTTGTTCTATGATTCTTTAATAACTTTTCTTACCCACTTTGGTCTACTTCCTGTATATTATATTCTTCTATTTGAATGCAGAATTCTTCTATTTATTTGTTTTATCACACTCACCATGTATACATACATGGCCTACTGCGAACCGAATAGAAATTGAAAACGAACTGCGATCCAAAATTGCATTCCAACTAAGTTTACCCCTACCATACCGTGAACTCATCAGGGTACCTTACCCTGTACCTGTACCATGTGCCAATGCGATATGTGATCCTGATAACATTGGTAGGAATTCCGCATTTCCTAACTCTATTGTTGGGAACTAGTTAGACCATTTTGTAAGCAATTGATTTTCTAGTTTAGTATAATTATTGTGTTGTATTCAACTCATCCTCATTCAGTTACTCTATTGTTAGTTATAGCCCTCAGTATACATAAATGCAGCTCACTAAATTTCTTCACTTGTGCCGAGCTTAGTGTTACTGTTGTAAATTTGCATCGAAGATTTAGTGGTTTTGATATTGTTGTAAATTTGCAGCGAAAGAATTAGTGGTTTTGACTGTAATACCCCGTAATTTTATTGATATTTATTTAAGGGATTAATTAAAATTAAATGTGAATTAATTAAGAATTAATCCGGATATAGATACTAACGAGATGTGAGTTGGTATTTGATTATGTTGTGTATATATGGCAATATATGAATATTGGAAATATTAAAATTGTCGCGAGACTGAAATACGACAATTTGGGAAATTTAGTTGGGACACGCGTGTCAGTCGCGTCAGAAATGTAATTTATTTGAATTAAAAAGTAAAATATATTTTTATCAACCGAATGGTCATTTTGAGTGCGCCAATGAGTCTGGAAGGGTCGAAATAGTCAGAAAACACTAGTCGGGGGTTTAGTTTGGGTCCCGGGGCATTTTTGGGCCATACCGGCAACTTAAAAGGGTATTTTGGTAATTTTGAAATTTTGGGAATTAAAGCCTACGAATTTTAAGAGTTAATTATACATTATTAGTAACCCACTAATCCCATTACCAACATTTGACAAGTTAGAGGGCTACGGGAGTTATAGGAAGAGTTGGAAGAGGTTCCCAAAAAGAAAACCCATAACCACCATCTTTAACCTTGGGAGAAAATCTGTAGAGAAAGGGGAGAGATCAACCCTCAACCTTCAACATCAAATTCTGAAGAACAATCTAAGTCAAGTGATTTAGTATTTTTAATGCATTGAATATGTCTTCCATGCTTAGTGTAGGAATTATCTTTTATTGAAATTTTTGGAAGAAAACCCATGAAAATTATTGAAGAAACTTTGAATTTGGGTTAGGATTTGCATATAGTATGATAATGGAATGATCTAATGCTTGAATAGTTACATATGATGATTTAAAAATGGATTTATGATGAGTAATTAGACATAAGAAAATTAGGAGTTCATGTTCATAGGGTTTGGAGATATATTTGAAGATTCATAGTAATTCCATGATTTTTGTAAAGATTTAACACCTTAAATATGTTAAGGAATGATCTAGGGTGATTAGAAATGGTTTATATACGTTAAAACATAATTTGGATGGTCTTAGGGTGGATTTGGAGGGGAGAAGAATTGAGAAAAACGGAATTGGGATTTTCTGGGCTGAAACTGCCATCTCGTTAGAAGACCTGGCCAGGTCGTTCGAACGACCTCGTTCGAACGAACTTCTAACGAGATGACAGTATGACTTCTAACGAGTTGGTATTTCGTTCGAAGTCCTTCATTCGAACGAACTCGTTCGAACGAGATTTCTAACGAGTTAACAGAATGGCCTTTTTGGCCTGAATTGATTTCTAGTATCCCGTAGACTTATTTAAATGGTGAGATAACCTTTCCTTATTAACTAGTGGGTATAGTTGGGAGATTGGGGTACATTGAGGAGTAAAACTTAGAATAAAGTCTTAAACCGGATGTTATTTGTGGATTGGGAAAGGAGTAACTAATCACGAAGTGAGATTAATCGATAAATTTAATACATATAAATCGAGGACATGTGATTTGTATAATACTAAGTGTGGGTATAAGAACGAGAAGTATATCACTAACAATATATTTTAATATCTAAGATGTGAGAATGCTTAGTATATGTAGTTATATGTGTATGACATACCTACCATACTTGCCATCATGGGAGGTTGGCGTTCGTTTAGGGCCATCTAATCTTTGTGTGCCTACGGGGGGGATTTAGATTGGTACCTCGAGGACATAGGTCAGAGAAGGGCTTATTGAGAAGTTAATAAGTCTGCTGATCATGGGAGCGTAGGTATGTGCGTGCCCCATGTGATGTGAACTATGTTCGCCTCCACTATTTGTGATTGTCGTTAATGAAACGTTTCTTGAGAGATTCGAAATACGAGGTCCTCATGTACGTGATGTACCGGGATTTGATAGCAGAGTATGTGAGCACTGCAGCTTAGCCTCGGGGTGCTAGTATTGTATATTTATGGTGAGAATAATATATTGTTGATTGAAATGAATAGTCGTGAATAATTGTGGGTATAAATAAGAGTAACGGTTTGTAAAGTGAAAATGCAAGATTTATAATATTAAAATACTAAAGTGGGGAAACTGTGTAATAAGGTACAATACTCTATTAAATAGAAGATGTTGGGATTTGAGTTGGATATCATATAGAAATGTTAGATTTACCCATTTGACTAGATAGATATAGGAGCAACTAGAAATGGGTACGGGTACGATAGGAGTGCACAATTAGTTGAGAGGTGAGGAACTCATGTGAGTGCACACACTATCATGTACTTTATATTCACTGTTTAATGATATTAAACACTTGCATTTTTAAATTTTATTTTCACATTCGGGCTTTGACCCGTTTGCTTTCAAATCTATTTTTGTAAATACCTTTTTAGGTGCCCAGCCACAAGGACACCATGTATAGGAGTTTTATTCAGGTGACGTGCTGTAGCTGCTGTGGAAGTTACAGGACCTTAACAGTAGACGCCTCCATTTCTGATCTTGACTCCATTATCAGTTTTTATCATTTGTTGGGCATGTCGCCCATTCCTTTTAGAGACATTTTACTTATTCAGTTATTTCAGACTTTGGGTTGTAATTAATTTTAGTGATGCGGACTTTGTATTTAATTATTTCAGAATTCAGATTGTTGTGAGGAGTTTTCCTCCAGACTCATTATTTAATGGATGTTTATTCTATTGTGACTATATTGTTGGTTATGTTAACTTTTCATAATTCATTTATTGCATGTTAATCGGTTTTAATTAAAATGGACAACCTACTTTTTAAATACTAGGGGGTTAGTAATATTAAAATGTTTTCGACAGTGATGCTATGAACTGAACCAACTTGGCATTTTGTATTAATTTAATAAAGGAGTAGCTACCCGGTATTTAATTAGTCGGGGTGTCACATTGACATGGCTCCTCTTGCTTCTGCTATGTTAGCTGGTGCTGGTGCAGTTACTACTGTAGGTACATGTCCCTCCATATATGGTTATAACTGAAATATTTCGATAACTACATTTTCCTTTGATATAGTGTGGAAAGATGTACCTAAATGCATGGTGTTATTTTGGAAAGAGAACTTGGTTATTTTATTTCAACATATAGTGATATGGAGCCATCATCCGTTGATTGGCTATACTCTTTTCGCTTAATTATATACTTGGTGGAATAATTCTGAGACAGAGATCCCTTTTGTTGTCTTGTGTTTGATGTTTGTTTGTTTTATTTCTTGTCTTGTCTTATGTTTAAGAAGCCAATATTGGGCTACTAACCCCACTGTGCTGACAATGGGTGTGAACCGACTTCTGTAGCTTTTATATACAAGGACGAATAAGTGCAAAGGTTTGATGTGTCTAGTTCTAATGAGGCACATTCAATTGCTAATAACCAAATCTCTATTTGAAAATGTTTTCGTAAACTCTGTTTGATGTTAACGATTTGGTTAATCGTTAACCAGTCTGTGATTTTTTTATTTGCATCTAAACTTTCTTTATTGGATAAAGTTAAATTTAATTTGGATAATATACTTCTTATAATTGAAATATCCCCCATGAAGCATAAAATAATTTGTAATTGGTGGTATATATTTATTATTAATATCTATGTGTCCACAGGTCCAGCAATGAAGCAAATCGGGTCAAATAATGAAGATACATCCTACAACATATCTGAAAGTTCTTCAAAAAGGCGATCTCTTTATTTCACACATATGGTGTGACATGTGGTTTTATTTTTTTGGGTTTAACATAGGTGTATAAGCTTAGATATTAGCTTACTGGTGTTGTTGAACTGGTTCAATTTACCCTTCACTTGAATTGTCTTATTAATTATCTTATTTCATTGATCAATATAAACTTCTTTATATGGTAATATCCGTACTCCTATTCATCAATTGTATCCAAAGCTTTGAATTTTTGTTTATGCTATGAGTGAATTTAACTGGTTATTTTGGTTAGTACAAGTTTTCTTTGTTGTTGCTAGGCGTGGCTGTCAAAAATTTGGTTAGAGAGATTCCGTTGAAGAATGTTTTGTGAAGGTATGTTCCTTTTTGTAGTTTGTATGTGCATTTAGTGTGCTACTTTGCAGCTTTGTTAGTTTGGCGTACATGAGTTTGGGACCACAAATGATGTGATTAAGGATGTGGTGCTTCAGGTTAAATACTTTTTTGTTCTGTAAAAGGATTCATGTTGTGATGCTCAAGGATTAGTGATCAATCTAGGAAATATAATGATTTAAAGATGCAAATAGAAGGTATATATATAAATATATATATTTAAAGATGCAGATATAGGTATATCTTTAAAGATGCAAATAGAAGTGGGTAAATGAAGCATTTCTTTAGTTGTAGTGCTAGAAATCACACAAAACCAAAAACAAATGTAGACTTCCCCATATAACAACTGGTGGAACTGATATAATGGAACAAAGCTCAATTATCTTCCTTAGATCTAACAGAAGTACTAATATCCCCAGATCGAGATATATTGTCACCATATCTCTATCCGTCAACGACCTATCTCTGACCGAAAACTTCTCACCCACAAAGGTTATCATTATCTCCAATAATTATATGTACCACTTTTTGTCTCGGCCTCACTTTTATTCTCTTTTTTTGTTTGTGTGGGTTTTTTAAGACTGAAATGGAGCACCGTTTTCAGAGGAAAGGTATGAATTTTTTCATTTAGATTTAAGCTTTTTTTTAAACTTACAATGTCTCCCTCTCTCTACTCCGTATTTTAGGAAATGACCAAAAGGTAATGCTATTCATTTGGTATTGAATGACTGTGTTGTACTGAAATGATAACGAAAATGGTAAAGAAAATGACTGTTTTGTTGTACTGAATGCCACAAATTGGGGATTTTTTGTATTCATGTCTCTAGTCCCATACTATAGGATTAAATTATATGTCTTCTCTTTATGAATCTATTATCTATCTTCATCTTTCAGAAAATTATAAAGATAAGGGATGTGAGAGTTAACTTGGGGATTTCAATTGTTTGATTTATTTAACTTTATTCATGTTTTTATGAATTAACTTGAATTGGTTAATTTTACAATCTTTTAATTCATATAAACAATCAGTAATGATAAGACTATTTGTGAATGAGCCCGTTTTAAATGGGTTATTTTATAATTTTTTGGACAACCGAGTGAACTAACATAGTTCCATTTTATTGGTTGCAGGCATACACATGGCATACCCGACATACGTAGTATTCAAATGCCTAAATCAAGGTGTTGACACTTCGTGGAAAGCAATACAAGCACAAGTCAATGGATACCAAGACGACGTATTCAAAAAATTTGAGTCCATTGAACTTACTCAGCAGGTGTACTCCGAGTACACGAGGGAGGATGTCACCACATCAATAACCCCCACGATTGATATACCTAGATTTCACAGCGTATCCACCGTGTGGTGACTCATTGTCTAGGTTTAGAATGATTTGTTACATGTTCATAATATTTCATGTCATCGAAGTGTTGTGTCGTTATTTTTTTTAGTTTATTTTTTATTCCATGTTCATTTTGTACTTGGCGCCCACGATTTGATGTTAAATTAAGTTTAAAGAAGTTTTATGTGTACTGGATATTTGAAATATCAGAAATATAAATGAAATGTTGTAAACAAATTTAGCCTATTTTACTATCAAAAATATTTATTTTACTTCCATAATTTCATCATTTTGTGAAAATATAAAGATATTCGTAATAGCTCTTACCACATTTAACAAATTCAATTTTGTAACTGCTAATAGCAGTCACAAATTTGTCACTACTATCAATTTTGTAACTGCTGTCAGTAGTTACGGATCTAATATTCGTAACTGCTAGTAGCAGTTACCAATAGCAGTTACAAATTGGGGTCACCAGTCATAACCCCATAGGGGTTATAAAAATTTGTGACTGTTGTTAGGGGTTATAATTTTTCTTTTCTCACCCCCTAAATTATGACGGCAAATAGCAGTTATAAAGGCCATTTGTGACTGCTGGCAGCACTCACAAATCTCTCATTTTGGTGTAGTGAAAGTAAATGAAATTTATAAATAAATGTAAACCGTTATATTTCAATAGTTTACTGACTACCACTAAATAAAAGCAATTCTATATATTTGTGTTACCATGAGATGTCCACACAATTTTTTTGTAAATATTTTAATAGACCCTGATTGTAACGAATAGTACCAAATTTACCGTAAAGAGAAATTTATTGAAATTTATCGTGTTTTTTGGAAAATCGATTTTACTGCAAAAAAAACCAATTTAATTTTAATTTTAATTTATAGACTAGTGTACATAAAATTGATAATTTTAAAATTAATATAATATTAACATACTTTATTTATCCATCAAATCGAAAATTGATATAATATTAATATGCGCTATTTATCCATCAAACCGATTGAAACTTGGAAGAGTCCTTCTACAGGAACCGAAATTTCTATCGAAATTTTGACTGAAAAATGATATGACAGCATGGTATTGGTGGATTTTGTGATCCCACTGACGTGAACCCCATAAACTAACTTGTAGAAACCCTCCAACTGTTTCGGTCAATACACTTTTGGTAAAAAAATCGATTTTAATAGCATTTTTGAACTTGGAATAATTTAGATTGTAGCTAAGTAGGGCTGGCAATTTTTGACACAATAATCCGTTTATGGTAATAATCCGAACATGATCCGAACATAACACGATTAATTTGTATAAATTTAAAAATACCCAAAAACTTATACTCAAATTAAAATCAATGCGACTCGAAAATGACACGATTAACTCGAATTGCAACTCTAGCAAAGTCTTTGGAAACAAACTGTGGGAACCGAAAAACTGGGAACATTAAACACAACACACAAGCACGTTTGTTTAGTTGCCTACGTTTCCCCGTACAATCAGAACTCTTCTCTCTCTATATATAAACAAACAATGCGTGACAGTAGGTCAAAACAAAAACAAAGCAAGCCTCTCTCTCTCTCCAACAACACAAACTTTTCTCTCTAATGGGCGTTCTCGGGGACTCAGTTTTGCTTTCAAATGGAGGCGTGGGTAAGATGAAGAGGCCCAAGACAAAGATAGTATGCACGTTGGGACCTGCATCTAGGTCTGTTGAGATGATAGAAAAGTTGTTGCGGGCTGGTATGAACGTTGCCCGTTTCAACTTTTCTCACGGGTCTCATTCTTACCACCAGGAGACCCTTGATAATCTTAAATCTGCTGTTCATAACACTGGCATTCTTTGTGCTGTCATGTTGGACACCAAGGTCATTCTCTTTCTCTTTCTATTACTCTCTTTTTTTAATGGGTAGATAAATGACTTTGTTTACAAGCATGTTTGATCAACACGTTGGTTTGTTGTAGATTTTGATTTCGTTTAGATTGTTTTGCAAACTGTAATGTCAAAAAGGAAAAAGAGATCTTGCCCTATGTGTTGGACTTTCGGAAAGAAAAGTATATACTTTATTAAGAGTTTATTTTTTCGCATATATAAAATAGTCATTCGAATTTTTTTTTAATACACGTTTAGTCTAAACTTTTTTATTTTGCACCAAAAAGTCCTTCATCATGCCAAAATACCTAAAATAAAAGACTTGAACTAATTATGTATTAAAAAATATTTGAAGGACTTTTTGGTATTTGATTCTTATTTTTAAGGGTCATATATGAAATAGTGCCTCCAATCTTTTTTTAATGCATGTTTGGTAAGGTTTTTTTATTTTGTTTCAAAAAATCTAAGGTCACATCAAAACACTAAAAAAAAAGTAGCTCCCATGAGGGTCGACATAGCTCCAACAATGCATGGGTGGGTTGGGGGAGGTGGGGTGGAGGTGCTATTAGTGCGGACTTTTAAAAATAAGAACATATTATTTAAATGAATGTTTGAGGGACTTTTTAAAACAAAATAAAAATACTTAACTAAATATGTATTAAAAGATGTTTGGAGCATTTTTTGATAATTGACAAAAAATATATTTGAATGTAAAAAACAAATTTCTATTTTGACAAAAAAATTTATACCTTGTATGAAATAATCAAGGGGATTTGTAAATTTAGGACCTATTGTAATATGTATTTTAGAAATAGGACAACAAACATTTTATTTATAGTTTTAGTCCCTATTTTTTAATAAAACCGCTGGCGCGGACCCATTTTCTTAAAACGTCAACCAATCACAGCATGCCACGTGTCATTTTATTTTGAAAATAGGGACTAAAAGTAGAAACGAAATGTTTGTTGTCCTATATCCATAATCAATATTATTTTAAGTCCTAAAAATACATAATCTAAATAATCAACAACCGAAGGGAAGTTTTCTCCACAAGGAACCAAAATTGACAATGTCTGTCCGACTTGAGCCATTTCCCCTTCTTCATCCGGAGCTTTGCTCCCTCTCTCTTCTCACCCAACCACCTGCCCATCGCTTCCTCACCCTCTCTTCCTCACCATTTCTCCTCTTTCTTCATCTCCACCTCTGCACTCCACCCTTCACATCTGAGGTCGTCCTCACCTTTACAAGGTTTACTAGTTCTAAGAGGATCTTGTTCTAAGAGGATCTTAAACTAAACTACATAAGTTGGTGGATTGCGTACTAAAATTTTGAGCGAGGCTCTTAACTATTATGACTACAAGCCTTGTTTTGAAATCCTTCTCTGAGGATTTAGAGAGTAGAGGAAGTGATTTTCTTAATGTTTGTTTGAGAGTTTTGAGAAGATACCTCCTCTGTTTTTGGTTTACTAGTAATTTACATTCTTGGAAAGTTACATAATTTTAGATTTATTGACAGTTAGAGCAACCCTTATAGGTAGTTTAAATTTAGACAATTCTAGTCTAAATATACACTAGTAAAATGGAAGAAAATGCTATGGGTAGTCTAAATTTATCCTACAATAGAGCTAAACTAGGTCGTTTTGGAGGACTATTCGTAAAGCGGGAAATCGTTTTCCGCCTAAGCCTTGGGCCATTATTCCTAAAGCAGGAAATGTTTTTCCACTTAAGAGTTTGGGTAATTACATCTCAACCCCAAACATATATTCTCCTAATTAAAAAAAATTCTTTGTTTCTCAATTCTCACTGTAAAAGGGGGCTTGAACAGGTGGCGTAGAAACAATGCAGGTGGGTTATTGGATGAAGCTACAAATATGTTGTGTTAATTGGGAAAAGCAAAGCCTAACTCTAATTCTTGATGAATGAGGGAATGGTTTTGATGAATGAGGGAATGGTTTTGGTGAATGAGTTTTTTTTTAGTTGAAAATAAAGTGAAAGTGAGAGTTGTAGAAAGTGTGAAAGGGAAAAGCAAATATGTTGACGTTGGGTAGAAATAAATCCTTGGGGTAGAAATCTAATTAAAATTTTTTGGTAACAATGGTAGGTCCCCACAAAAAACCCAACTAGTATATTTCTATATTTGTTATTTTTTACGGTACCAGTGTCTAAATATACCTGTTTAGCCTACCGACAGCATACACCTTTACTGCATATATACACGTTTACGATGCCCGTAAGGTTTGCTCTTACTAAATGACATGGTTGTGACAAAATAAGCATCAACATGTAGGACCCAATTAAGTGAAGGTCAACAAATTTGCACTCAAGTTAACATTATAACCTCCTTGGGTTTCATTTAGGTTCATTCCCTTCTGTCTTTTTTTGATATAAATCTTCAGTTATATCATAGAGAAAATGGAATAAAACTAAAATACAGAGAAGGTATTGTAATTAAATAAACACTTAATGAAAAAACAGAAGAGGTCATTGTAATGAGCCCAAATATAAATTGTTCAAATACAACTTATAACAAAACTGCAGACTAATAATATGCGAATTTCTAACTACATACTGAGTAAAAGCTTCAACTAATGCAGCTATATTGCACCAAAAGAGAGAATTAAAAAAATGGAATTAAATAAATTGCAGCCTAAAGCAGTATTCTAGTGTCGCAAACTTTCTCCAAATCATATATAAACAGTAGTAGCAGGACCAGTATCGCCAAAAATCAAATACACGCAATAGAAACATATGTACAATTGCATGCAAAAAATTTGTTCTGACATCATTATTACTATCTATGTAGCAACATATATGCAAGCAATACAAAAAGTATTTTTTTTATGCAGTTGCAATAAAATTTCAAGTCAAACAACAATGCAATTATTCCACTTGTTATCATAAATGCTTATTATAATAAAATATTATTAATGGCAACAACTCAAAAACAATAACAAGAGCTTATTATAACAAAAAGTTTCACTTGCTGAAGAATAATTTAAAGACATCTCAAAAGAATACATAATTATTCCACATGTTTCTTGCAGTGGAATGTGTGGATGCTCACTTAGTGTAGCATCCTCATCCTTTGGACAGTTAGCTTTCTATTACACTTGAGATCTGCTTGGAATATTTGAGTAAAATTCATTAAGAATCTCTCTCTCTCTCTCTCTCTCTCACTCATTGAACTTGTTAACTAATGTTGGCTTGGGAAAATCAACATCTCAACTTTTTCACTATTGCACACTCAAATCTTATCTTATGTAATTTATAAACGGGGCAAACTTCAAATTATACTCTCTTTAGACTCTAATTAACATCTCTTTGTTCTTGCATTTATATGACGGGTATGACCTTTGGGAGAAGTTTGTAATTACTTAAAACTCTGCAGTTAATATTAAAAATTTATCTATAATTACAAATTGTTTATCACTTGTTTGCTGGTTAATAAACTTGATGATAGAAATGAAACTATGTTTGATTTGGGAAGCTCAACCTTTTTCCCCAGCTTTTTAATCAAAAGTTATCAAGTCGACAAGAGTTGCTCTTTTGTTATTTCATCTACTAGTGTGATCATTCAATTATTTTGATAGTTTCTATTTGCCAAGGAAATACGTTCATTATTGCAGGAAGAATGTCATGCATAGAACTTCATCTGAACATCCCATTTTTCAAACTGGATTTTAATTTACTGATGTTGCCCCCCGCGAATGTATTGAAATCTAAAGTTTGAATAACTTTAACCAATGCTATGTATTTTTTTTTACACAATGGGCTTTTTATATTGCATCTTCTGTTATTTCATTAACTGATTTTGTTAACTTGTAAAGTCAACAAGAGTTTCTATTTTGTTGTTTCATTTACTAATATGTTTATTTTGTTCGATAATTGATTTTGTTGGAATAACATTAACCAATGCTGTGTTTATTCTTTTACACTATGGACATATATTTGCATTTTGGAAATTTTCCCTTTTTAAAGCACTTGAAGATATCTTTCTCCCCTTTCGCCCTATCTACGTCCCAATAATTTTATTTCTTCTCTTTTCTCTCTTATTTTCATGGTTTCACTATTGTGCATGTAGACCAAGTAGAACTTACCTAGTAGATTTTCTAAATTATGAAATTGATTCTTAATTCTAGAACAATTGCATTAAAGCAAATAACTTTTCTAAAGAGTACAAGATTTCTATTTCAGGGTCCGGAGATACGAACTGGTTTCTTGAAGGATGGGAATCCCATCCATCTCAAACAGGGCCAAGAAATCACCATCTCCACCGACTACACTATAAAGGGTGATGAGAACATGATCTCAATGAGTTACAAGAAGCTGGCTGAGGACTGTAAGCCACAAAGTGTAATTCTTTGTGCTGATGGAACAATCTCACTCACAGTTCTGTCTTGTGACAAGGAAATGGGATTTGTTCGTTGCCGTTGTGAAAACTCTGCAGTTTTAGGTGAGAGAAAGAATGTCAATCTTCCTGGGGTTATTGTTGATCTCCCAACCATGACCGAAAAGGACAAAGAGGATATACTAAATTGGGGGGTTCCCAATAAGATTGATATGATTGCTTTGTCATTCGTTCGCAAAGGTTCAGATCTTTTGGAAGTTCGGAAGCTCCTGGGAGAGCACACAAAGACTATTCTCCTCATGTCAAAGGTTTGCTCATATTTTTCTTTTTTTATTTCCAGAGATTTGTGATGTTGAAATGTGAAACATATATTTTTAGGTCTTGTTGGCACGTTCCTTCAGGAACCAACATATGGTAAGGATAAGTGGTAGACAAGCATCCGTCTAGGGTGCACTGAGCCAGAGTGAGTAGTAGGTTGCTGAAGTGTTTCTTAAAAAGTTTAATGAGGGAAGTTAAAGCGTGATTTTGTTAAAAACCTCAAAAAGTTACTAACGTAGCTGTAGGGGTGATACTTTTTGTCACAGCTCGTTTCTTTAACTTGAACTTGACATGAATTTAGCGGGGTAGGGTTGGGCATTTCTATTTTATGCATTCATGTATAATTATTATCCTTATTTAACTTTTTTAGTATTAAAACTGATGAGTTTTCAGTCTTTAAAGGCCCTATGAGTGGTGTGCTCGGTTGAGAAAAATTTAGTCAGTCCTTTCTGGTTCGTGTGGTTATGCATGTTAAATCAAATGTTACATGTTTAATAAAAGTCATTTAGCACAATTAATTAAACAACTTAAGTTAGATTGACTAGCACTCCACACGAACAATGGTTGACAGGACACCATGATATGACACACTAGAATTGTCACCCCTACTTTATCACTTAGAAACACGAGTTGAACGAGTATCTTGGTTTATTTTGTAGCTTCACATATGATTTGCACCTATTTGTTTGCATGTTTCTTATATTACACCTTCAATAACTTCTGCTGTGATCAATTTGTAGATTGAAAATCAAGAAGGGGTGGCTAATTTTGATGAAATCCTTGCCAACTCTGATGCTTTTATGGTGGCTCGTGGCGACTTGGGAATGGAGATCCCGATTGAGAAAATATTCCTAGCCCAGAAAGCGATGATACACAAGTGCAACATCCAAGGGAAACCCGTGGTGACCGCAACCCAAATGCTCGAGTCCATGATCAAATCGCCACGCCCCACCCGAGCTGAAGCGACCGATGTTGCCAATGCAGTTATCGATGGGACTGACTGTGTGATGCTTAGTGGAGAAACGGCCGCCGGGGCCTATCCCGAGCTTGCTGTCCAAACCATGGCCAAGATTTGCATAGAAGCAGAGGATTCATTGGATTATAGAGATGTTTTTAAAAGAATAATGAAAACTGCCCCGATTCCAATGAACCCATTGGAGAGTTTGGCTTGTGCAGCTGTTCACACGGCTAATTCCTCTAAAGCAACCCTCATTTTGGTCCTAACCAAAGGTGGAAACACTGCAAAGCTGATGTCTAAGTACAGACCAAGTATGCCAATTTTGACCTTGGTAAAGCCTGAAATCACCTTAGACTCCTCTGTTTGGTCATATGATGACGAAGCTCCAGCAAGGCACGGTCTTATATATCGCGGTTTGGTTCCTATTTTGAACCCGGGGTCTAGTACAGATTCTAGTTCAGAGTCAATTGAAGATGCATTGGAATTTGCTATTCAAGAAGCAAAGACTAAACAACTTTGCAAGCCAGGTGATGCAATTGTGCTGTTGCACCGCGCTGCAACTGGTACAATCAAAATTGTGACTGTGAAGTGACTGTTGAATTTTGCATTCAATTTTGGTAATTTTGGCTTAATATTTCGTATTGAAAACGGAAAAAAAGTATAGGTTTAATTCTTTTGCTTATAATACCTCAATGGGGCATAAATATAGTTTTTGGAAGGAGGATGCCTACTGTTTTTTATGGAATTTACTAGGTGGAGGATGATCATCTGTTTTTTTTTAACTAACTTTTTAAGTGTATTAATGAGTGAAGGGTTTTAATTTGAATATTGTGGTTCAATTATATTTATTTGATTAATTATATATCATTGTGCCCAGACTTTGTTGTAAAACTCCTTTGCTTGTGAATGTTAACGAGCCATTTGAGGTTTGGTAAATCCATCGCTGACAATATGGGTTCTTGAGGATGAAATTCCCTATAATTCACCCAAAATAATGTGTTTGGATCCCATTAATTGTGTTTGTGGGTCAAAATGGTTTGAACTCCAATAAGATGGTTTGTTGGCGGGTCGTTGGCGGGTCAAAATGATTTTGGACCCTCACAAAAATAAAACTCAAATTACTAAAAAGTTAAAAGATTTTTTTTATTCAAGTATTTACTTGTATATTTTTTTTCAAAATTATTATACCATATTTATTTGTATATGGTATAATAATTGCTTTTTCAAAAAAAAAAAAAAAGTGGGCCAACCCTATTTGATCCGGGTTTGCCCGACCCGACCTGGATTTAACCCGGCCGAACACGTCAAAATTAAATATGTCCGACCCGCTTTTGATCTGTTCAAATTTATCCATATCCATTTTTGATCCGTTCATTTGTCACTAATAATGAGTGAGAAATGTAAACTGGGGTCAACAAAATTTTAACCTGAAAGGAAAAGATTGCGAAGTTGCAGTATATAGTGGTAGATATATCAAATTTTCACATGTTTTCCTTGTGTTGCTTCTCTAGTAAAGCAGCTGAAATAATTCCCAACGTCTCTGCAAGTTAGATTTACATTTTTATTAGAAAAAGAAAACAGGCTACTTATTATTACAACAGTGAAAGCAATATATACACATGATTATTATTAGGTAAATTGCCCTTAATACTTGGGAAAAGTACTCTTAGGTCCCTCACAAACAAATTTTAAACATTAAAGGAATTTTGACAAATTTTAAACACTTAGGTTCACTAATTCTTTTCTTGTACAAGTCCACGCTAGTGGCATTACAAGTGGACCTAATTGTAAATTGTCTTTAAATGTTTAAAAATTGTTATCAAAGGACCTAATTATAAATTGCCCATTGTATTGTTTAGGGCGTGGGTGTGGGGGGTAGGGGTAGGCTTCCCATGGAGATTCCAATCCAAGGGAAAAAAAACCCATCGGCCTAACAATTAAGAGAGCGGATGGGCCATGTAAGAGGTCTGTCCAAGAGAGTGGATGGGCCATGTAAGAGGGCTGTCCATTCCCACTCTTAAAAAATTATCTATTCTTGAACCCAACCTAGCCCAACCCTTGTTTGGTTTAAAAACATAAAAACTAACAATTAATTTGACTTCATGTAATATGAATGTTTATCTGAATTTCTATTACCAGTGTTAAAATTTCCATATTTAATTTCAAAATAACTAAACATGCTATTAGTTTGTGTTTCGTACGACGTAATCTTTTGGATGTATTGTGAATATTGAAAAATGATTACCAGGAATCCTTTTTTCAAGATATTAAATTAAATCATTTCGCCCTGTTTGGTTAACCAATAGAATTCTATTAAGAATCAAAATTTAATGTTTGGTTCATTCATGAAAAGTAGTAGTGGCAAAATGGGGTCCAAAAAATAAAACAACCCATATTAGTCCATTCATTTAAATATGGGGCGCATTTTTAAAAGTTATGAGTCAAATATGGAGTCCATATTTAAAAGTTCGAGTCAAATATGAGTTCATATTTGAAAGTTATGAATCAAATATGGAGTCTATTTTCAAAAGTTACAAGTCAAATACAAAACCTATTTTTAAAAGTTAAGAGTAAACTATGTTTTTTTAACATATATTTGGAATTGTAATACTTATTTCGGGCAAAAAATGGGTTGACTCAACCCATATTTGTCTCTCCCATATTGGGCCCAACCCATATTTAGCTCAATCTATATTCCGCTAAATACAGTTGATTGTTTATAAATATATCAACTCATTAGTATTTAACAAATTTAAGTAAATATGTGTATTATAGTATAATTTAATCAAATTAATTATTACATGAACAAAAAAAATGCCTAAATAAAATTTGTAACTTTAAATCTAATACAAATCGACATAATGGATTTATCTTCACAAAATCAGTATTTAGATTTTATGGGTAGTTTTTATAATTTAATTATTTTATGGCCGTTTTTGTCTCCACAAAAATTATTTATAAGAACTCCCATGGAAAAGTAAGAATATCACCTATATTGGATGCATTTTCATTCTACCCACTTTCCCATTAAGGGAGAAATCTAATTTTATTAGAGCCCACATTCCCATGCAATTTAATCTCGCAGTAAACACAGTAATCTTACACTTTTCCATAATTGTTCGGAAGGAATATGATTCTACCCTAATTTATTGCGTACCAAATGTGGCCTTTCGTGTTTGAACCTCGTACACACAATCTTACATTTTTATCATCATTATCACTTTTACGCTTGTTGAGTTGCTGGTACGCACAAGGGCAGGAGCAATTCCTAATCAAGTTCATTATTTCGATCAAGGCTCGTTTCCTCCAAATAATGATTCAATTTGAGATTTTGCAATTTGGTTTGACACACATAATTTGGAATAAATACGGGAACCAATATCAGATATTCCACTCTTATGTGTTGTGGACTTTGTCTCCAAGGCTTGGGGGTCAAAATTGCTCTCCCACCCCCACAAATGTAAAAATCTAAATTTGCACCCCAAAAATTGAAGTCTTTTCTAGGACATTTCAGCATATGAAGAAGTGATCTCCCAAAAAGTCAACTGCCACGGAAATAAGGCTCCCGCTCCAGTTGACTTGCCACGTGATCACTTTGTAAGAAATATTCATTTTTTACAGCAACCTCCTCATTCCAACTCCCGCATGAATCGAAACTCAAACTGATTTCTCTCTGATCCTCATCAGCTTAATGAGGAGATTCGTAGGAGGCTGACATACCGATTTGTACGGGGAAGTTTGCCACGTGCGGCTCAATGTGACATCCATGAGTTTGATCTTCCGGAGGGGACGAACATCATGGGTGCCCGCCATTGATTTGACGCCCGAGACATCTCGCAATGAGCAATAAATAACAAGGTATGATTTTCTTTTTCAATTACTGTTATTATTTTCACTATTGTCTTAAATATTAATAGTTAATGGATTTTTTTGTGTTAGTTAATATAACGAATCAATAAATATTAAACTATGCTATAAGTTCAATTTATTATATTGATTAATTAATTTTAAATTATAATTACATTAGTATGCTATCACCGTGTATAAGCTATGCATTGTTATTTATTTTGTGTATAGTTGGTGGCATGCTATGGAGATGCAAGTCAACCATGGGAACATATTATCGACTGGCTTCGGACATGCCTTTTTGGATCGATTATCATGATGCCCTATACTTGGACTGATCTTAGGCTTATTCTGGCATTGATTGAGCGGTGGTGGAACAAGACTTACACCTTTAATTAGGGGAAATGGCTTACAACCCTATGTTTTACCATGATGACCGAGTTGGAGGTTAGGAGGGGAGAGATTGTACAGTTTGTTGTGGTGGATGACTCTTTTGGATATGCGAGTTAGTATCTTTGGGGGCTTAGCCAACCAAAATATCCTCCAGTGTAGTCCATCAGAGTTACATCGGTAGACATAGAGAGTTGATTATGGACAAGAGGGTGTGGGACCACTGGAGTTATATTTGGGTGTTTATTTTTTGCATTTTGGGCCAATTGTTCTTCACAACTGGTAATAATGACATTAAAGTGAGTTGTCTGTCTTTGTCGATTCACCTAGATCATCTAGGTGACTACGATTGGGGTGGCTCCATCATGGCACATTTGTATTTCTGGCTGTATGCCACATGTCGATAGGGCACCATAAGGGTATTTCCCATTGGAGAAATCAGTCTAACGGGTTCACTTGGATTCTCTAGATAAATTATATTTTATTTAGTTTGTTTCAATCAATTATTTTAATTCAATTATTGTTATAATCTTAAAATGCTAATGTATTACGATAAATTTATTCTTCAGTTTTGGTGGTTTGAGTACCTATGTTGCATGCACCCATAATTGGATGAAGAGCAAGCCAACAATGATGATTTTCCCCCCATTCTGCGATGGAGACGGGGAACCGATAACAAGCAATGGGTTCAATTCAGCATAATTTGCCTATGGCCCTTGGGTAGTTGGAGATGTGAGCATTGCAGGCGATAATGTGGCGTCCGTGACACTATAACAGGAAAGACATTTGTGCGTAAAATAAATCGTCTCGAAATCATCAAATTTTGTGGCTAAATACCTTTGGCAACAAAACATAAATCGTTGTCGGTTCATCACCAAAGCCCCGTAGAGAAAAGTTTTTGCCGACAAAATATGATTTCGTGTACAATTTCTCAACTATTGGGAACTTTTTCTTCATCTAGTGTAATCCAAATATGATTTTCCAAAAGAACTTGCAAAGATGAAACAAAGAAAATACCCGTGATGCATCGAGTTTGACATATAAAATAAAATTCATAAAATTCTCCACAATAAAGCAAACTCTCCCGTAATTTGTTCTCCCCTTTTTATTTTGTTCAAAATAGACAAGGGGTAGAAACTAAAGTATAAAATGCAAAGCATCACAAATAAGAATAAGATATCATCATAAAATATATGAATAATGCACATGCAATGATAATCTCAAAGGATCCATAACTATTTTTAAAAAATTTCATTTTTTTTCAAGTATAAAATTTTACAAATACAACAAACCATGGAGAAACACAAAAATACCCGAATCGTTGAAACGAAATGTAGGGGTGTGAAAATATCTTATAGGTTAATCAACGTAGACAAACATAACACATGTGCACAAAGAAATGAGACGCCACTAACGAAAGATCTCAAATTCTACCTTAGGTGTAAAAGTAGTGAACTCAAGTGAAATTAACTTAACCTAATCAACTAATCAAGACCGTAAGTGATTTTCACACCAATGACGCATAAAACTATGTAATGATTTTTAAGATTTTTATAGTAGGTGTAAATCCATTGATCTTCGACTTAACACCTTTAAAATCTCACACATTGAATTTAATCTCTCAATATTTTTGAAGAAATTAATGCTCATATGTAGCGAGGTATCAATGTTCTAGAAATTGTCTTGACACTTTTGTTTTTATGTGCCTTTAATTTTTTTGGCTCTTTTAATTACAAATGACGTCTTTTCACGCAAAGTCAACTTGTCTTTCGCAGCCCGATTTCATTGCCTAATATATACCAATCGTACCGAAAAAATAATTATTTTTATAAATTTTTTCAATTTGAGAAATGGTTCTTACATGCACTACTTTCATCATCTCAATTTTCACATTTAGTTTGTTTAACAAAATAAGGATTGAAATAAAGACACTACAATCGACACGTGACATGTAAGTGCAATACTCAAATAAGTTCGTGCTCGTGTGCAATAAAGGTGACAAGGATTCAAACATGTAGCAAGATGTCATCATATCACATCTCAATGACTCCATACATTATAAAACACATAAATGAAATGATGTCACGTCTTAAAACACTACAAAATAGTCACATGAATATGGAATGATTGGGTGAGTCGGACATATTTACTATTCACCCACATATGCTAATAAAAAATACCAAACTTTTTTGAATTTTTCAAAAATTTCATCAAAAAAATAAAATCTTTTTGCTTCTTTCACTTTTTCTTAAAAAGAAACCGAAAATCTTTTTGTATTTTTTAAAATTTATAGAAAACCAAAACTCTTTTTGGATTTCTTAAAAATATATCAAAATGAAAATATATAAGTACAATGATAATATACACTAGCAATAGGGATATATGATATGAGCATGAAAAACACCCGATTCTAGCAAACAAGTCGTAACCTCAATCATTAGGCCCAGAGGAGTTCTCCAAAAGAGATGACATCCTATGAAAAATATCTACCAAATCTTGTGAAGTCTTGACTAAATACTCTACTTTCTCGTGAAACTCTCAAAATCTCCTATGTGATATGCGGGAACATGTAGAGTAACATGTGTGGGAGTGCGTACGAATGCTCGTGCAGGTACTCGTGTGGTCGCATAACGTAGAAGATACCTATGAGACACTCTACCCAACTTAAAAAAAATTACCTAAGGTGACCTCTTTGCTTACAATGGGAATAAACATACACGGGCTTGGGTCCAGCTCTCTTAAAATGTCTAGGACGAGCTCTCCTAGGTGGGTTCGGCCGAGGTCCATAAGGACCTAACAGAATCTCGGGGATCGTCTCAGGTGCAACATACGGAGTGAATGCATTGTCATAACCTATTCCTATCTTCTCAACACTACCTAAAGCGGGATCGAGGAGCATCTTTCCAACCTTCTTATATGTGTCCCCTAAAGTAGCCTTGATCTCCTGGGCACGTTAGAGATATCTCTCGAGTTAGGATACACAAGCTTCAAGTTTCTCAAGAGCATTTAACGAATATTGAAGATCTCTCGTAAGACTAGCCACGGAGTTGATCAAATAGTTCTTTTCTTAGCCTAAAGTGATCAACTGATCACATAAAGAAACCTTCACCTTCTCGAGTTGACTAGCCGATGCCTCACACACCCTCAAAACTTTCACTTCTCTTTCCAAATCTAACACCCTAAGAGATAAATCCTTATTAGTCTTTTTCGTCTTCAATACCTCGGTGGAAAGATCACTAAACTCTTTTTGGAGACCACCTTATCCCTCACTCAAAATCTCATCCTCACACTTACTATCTCCAGAATGAATCGAAACATCATCGAGGTTTTCACGTTTGATCATCGGCGGGGGACAAATTAGAAGTACTCACGTGACTAGCCATGAACGCAATACATGGTTCATGTGGTGATTCTCCCCTTGAATCAACCGACTCGATATCACTATCGCTAAGAGTGGATTTATTTTCAACCTCTTTGCCTTTTCTTTTTAACCTAGTGGAACACTCATATGCCTTGTGCCCTTTTTCCTCACACTCATGACACCTTATATATCTACCTCTTTCACACCACTACTATTGTCCTCATTATTAATTTTGTTTTTCTTAAAAATGTTTTTATTGGAAGAATTTTCTTTGAAAAATTTGAGAAACTTTTTAAAAAATTTCGCAAACAAGGCCAAGTCATCAAAATCCCAATCTCACAAACTCCCTCCTTTTTCTTTTTCTTATTTTGAGTCTTTAAAGAAACCCCTACATCCTTAGATTTAATAGTTTTAAGGAACATGCCAATCTTGTATGTTTGAAGAACTCCAACAAGTTCTTCTAACCTAAGAGTGTCTAGGATCCCTAATGAATTAAGCACGGTGACCTTAGGAATAAAGCGGGTGGGGAGCAACCACAAAATTTTCTTCACTACTCTCGTCTCCGAAAATTTCTCACCCAAATTAAAACTCGAATTAACTATGTTAAAAAAATGTGCATAAAATTCATCAAATGACTCGAACTTTAGCATAGTGATGGTCTCAAATTGGGTGGTAAAATTTTAAAATTTTGACGCTTTTACAACGTTGGTACCATCATGAGTGAGGTGGAGGATATCCCATGCTTCCTTAGACATAGTGAACATCATGATACGACGAAACTCATCATGGGTGACTGTAATGACAATTTTTCAAGTAGTGTCAATTTGTATGTATTGGCATTATTCCGGACAAAAACCACTTCGAGTCATAGGATAGATTTTACTTGTCACAATTCCCATTAAGCCAATGAGGTTGCGTTGAAGATGTAGCGACTAAGATTTAAAGATAAATCATGCTGAGTTTAAGATAAATCATGCCAAGTTTTGGTGCACGTTTCACGTCTTAACTTTGGATTTCCGAGATTCTCTCAGGTATGGATACATAATTATTTATGGATACTCGATAAATTTTTCTAAGGATGTTATTTTATTTAAATATGATTTTAACATGTTTTTAAAATGATTTTTTTGGGTTATCTAGTGTTTAGAGTCGTATGAACTTTACCTTGTTTTTTTATTTGGTTCAAACAAACTTACCAGTCATTCAAACGACATGGCAGTCTCATTCAAATGAGATGCTGTGATCGTTTAAATGACATGATGATTTTGTTAAAATGACGCGCTGCCTCAAAATTATTATTGAAGGCATATTTTGCTCAGAAAAACGAGTGTACAGAACATACATAACTAAACATAACCCATATATTTTTTGCATTTGTTTACCAAAGGTTTCCAAAGCTAAAAACATCCGTTGGGTTTACAAGATTCGAGTTTTCCATAACCATATGTCATTAAGATCTTGTGTTTGCACCATAATGTCAATCTTATTTATTCAAGGAACCTATTTTGTGTGGTGGACTCCGTACTTACTGATTAAGGGTTGCTGAGGCTGTATTGGTGGATATCGAGGTACACATTGACTCGTGTGTTTTGGAACTGGCGTAGATGGACTCCTGCATTACAATGTGGAGGAGCGGTTGAAGAGATGAAGAGGTGTCAAGACTTATGGGGATTGAGTCGTTGATTAAGACTGTAATTCTTCCTTTGTAATTGCCGTATCATGGTGATTGTCTGGTCTGGGCCATCCGAGGTTTTTTCTCTTAGTGGTTTCCTCGTACATTGGCGTATTTTGTGAACATTATTTACTTTATCTTCCTTATATCACTAGATGCATGTGTAGGGATTAAGAAAATAAAATTAGCGTAATTTATTTGATTCACAAAATTAGTGCGTAGTAAAATTGGAAAAGGTTTTTAAACAAATTGATTTTACCTAAAGAGCACACACATAAAGGGACCCCCCCACCCCCCGCATTCACAAATTGGTATTAGAGCTAGAAACACTATTTTATTGTGTGAAGTGATCCTTTGTCTTTAGGTATGCATTTTAGTATTTATGATGGTTTCATAACTAATCTATTTGATGGGTCGAATTATGCTTATTGAAAGATGCGTAGGAAGTGTGCACTTAAGGCCATAGATGAGAGTGATTGGTTAGCGATAAAAAAGGGTGGACTCTACCAGTTACGAGAGAGGGTGAGGCCACACTTTTAAAACCTGTTGAGTTATGGATCAAAACCGAACACATACTTGCACAATAAAATTTCAAAGGTTTAAATGCTATCTCCTCATCTATCACCCCGAAAGAGTATAATCGCATTATAATGTATGAGATGTCAAAAGAGGCTTGGGATGTCCTTGAACTTACTCATGAGGGGATTAATACCGTTAGGGCTTCTAAACTCCTAAACCTCACCACCCAATTTGAGACGATTGAAATGTTACAGAGTGAGATATTTGGTGAGATTTACGCTAGGTTGTCCCATATTATCAACTCGCCATTTAACTTGGGAGAGAAAATACTCGACAACCGAGTCATAAAGAAAATCTTAAGGTCGTTGCCCGCTAGATTTGATCCAAAGGTGACCGTTCTAAACTTTTTAGGTTTACTTGACTCGGTGAAACTAAAAGAGCTTATAAGTGACCTACAAACCTATGAGCTTGACATGTTTACCTTTAAGAAAGTGCCAAAGAAAGAAAAGGGCATTGCTTTCAAAGCCTGAAAGGAGAAAACAAAAGTTTCGGAGGAGGATGAATACGACACCGATTTGTAAGATGTAGCCTTGTCGACAAAGAAGTTTAAAAAGTTTCTTATGTTCCAAAAGTAATCGAAAGACACAAAAAGACTTGAGAAATTCAAGAACAAGAAGGCCGATCACGTCTTTAAAAATCGGAGTGAGAATGATAAGAGGGATGAGTCGGATATGTGTTTTGTTCGTGAGGATTATGGCCACAGGGTAGCAGAGTGCCCCACTAGAATTAAGAAGGAGGTCAAGAACCGATAACATGTAATGCCACCCTTAGTGACAATGAATCGAAAGAGGGAGATGATACCCCCATTGAGCACAAATACACCGCGTTCATGGTTTGTCATGTGAGCGATGACGGTAAGTCTTCTCATGAAGATACTCATGTGAATAAAACTTCTGAGGCCATTATATCTGAATCCCAAGTTACTGAGGGTGAAGAGAGTGAGGATGAAGTTGTGGAGAAAATTTTGTTGTAAGTTGCCTTTCGCGAATTTTATAAAGAAACGGTGAAGGTGAAGAAGGAAAACTTGAAGTTTCATGCTAAGTTGAAAGAACGTGCCTTAGAAAATAATGATTCATTGATTGAGGATCTTAGGGCACGAGAGAAGACACTTCGGGAGAAACTAGAGTACGTTGAGGGTGAGAGAGATAGTCTTCCTAGTTTGATGGAGTCTATAAAGAATGGGATTCTAGAGTTTGAGGAGTCTAGGCATTTACTTGAGTCTAGGATTAGGAAAATTGAGGAGAGATTTGAGTAATGTGATGTTTGATTTGGAGGCTAGGTCGAAAAATTTGGATAGGACTTTAGGCACCATCTAAATCAAGAATGATAGGTGTGGTATAGGGTTCAATGATCGTATAGCACCCATTCCCAAAGCCAACACCAATCGTATGAGAGATCTAACTAGGAACGTTAAAAGAGGTCCACATTTAGGTAATATTCCTCGCAGTGTTTACACTTGCACTCATAGCGGTAGGAAGGGTCACCTTAGATGTTTTTTCTATGACATTAAAAATGCTCCTAGGAAGTTTAAGAATAAAGTCGTTTCGATTCCCAAAACCCCCATACGTCGTTTCACACCTACTTGGGTTAGGAAACGGAATTAGAGGCTTTAGGAATTAGATTTCATGACTCTTGTTTACTTGCACATGATACTTCTCATGATATCTCTCACGGATGATTGTGTTAACATGTTTGTTATACGCTATTTTTGCTTCATGATATATTCTTGCTAGTGTTATGACATGTTTGTCTCTTTGTATTATATTTCTTTTTTAGTCTTATTCTAAAAATACAAAAAAATTTTATTTTTGGGTAAAAAATATTTTTGAAAAACACAAAAAGATTTTTGATTTATTTTTGTGTCGTGAGTTTACACTTGATGTGGTATATTGGTGTGCTTGGACCCCCATCATTTCATATTTCCATGTGGCTATTACATTTGATCATGATTTTGGATGCAAAGATTTATCTTAACCATTTGTTTAATGGGGCTATTTCGAGGTTTACTTAAATTTAGATTCGACTATGTATATGCCATTGCACACATGCATGAGATTAATTGAATGTTTAACTTCTCATGCATATTTGAGTTTGGTGAGACGTTCTCCTCTCAATGTTGCCATCTACGCGCATAATATACTTAGGGGGAGTTATGCATGTAAGAACCGTTGCCTATGAGGATTTATATTGCATATTGAAAAAATGACGAGTTTGCACGGGAAAGGGATAGGAGAGGCATGTGAACTCGTCGTGAAAGCCACCGTTTAAAAGAGCCGAAGAAAAAATTAAGGCAATGAAAAGAAAAATATACAAAAAATGGGGTCAATAGGAAATATCTTAAAAAAAGAAAATAGATCTTCAAAATAAAAAATGAAAAGAATTATTATTTATATTTGAGGGAGTTTGGTTGAAGATCAACGGGTTTGTAAAAACAAGTCCTAGGTTGAAAAAGTCGTGTCATGACACTACTGTTTGTAGAATCGTTATAATTCTAGACTTGTGTGCGTGATGTTTGTTTAGTTAATTAAGTTCAAAGTTTAAATATCACATATGGCTAAAATGTAGTTTGATGATATTTAGCGATCAATTAGATCTTATTGAACATATATTTGTGTTTTGATTATGATTCATTTGTGTTAGTTATACCCTTTCATTCCATTCCATGTTTGAGCATATTGATACTATGTTAACGTCTCACTCACATATTTTTGTTCTTAAGTCTGTTTTGCTGTTATTTTTGCAATGTCGGATGCTTTTATCATATATTCTTTTCAGGGGGAAGTTTATACATTGTTTTTGAGCTAGAATTGAGGATTTTTTAAAGTAGTTAGAACGAATTCTACTTGTCGTTAGAATGACATATCCATGTCATTAGATGGATGAATGAAATGACTGTAATACCCCGTACTTTTGGCTATATTTATTTTTGGGATTAATTAATTAAATTGCGTATTTATTGGAAATTAATCCGGGTTAATAATAATACTAATGTGATGCGAATTGGTATTTGAGTATGTGCATATATGATTATATATGTACTTGGTATTATAAAATTTGTCGTGGGATTTATATACGGCATTTTAGAAATTTTGTTGAGACGCGTGGGACCGCCGCGTCACGGTATAATATTTTGATATTAAAAGTGAATTTAAAATCTATAATCCGTATGGTCGTTTTGAGTGCGCCATCGCATCCGGAAGGGTCGAGATAGTCAGAAAACACTAGCCGGGGGTATAGTTTGGGTCCCGGGGTATTTTTAGGCCATACCGGTAACTTAAAGGGTATTTTGGTAATTTTACATTTTGAGGAATTAAAAGTGACGAAAATTAGAGATTAAATCTGATGTGGATATTAACCCATTAAGCCCATTAGCCAACCCATATTAACCTAGAAGGCTACGTAGGTTGTCATTTAGGTTTTCTAAGTTTCCCCAAATCAAAACCCTAGCCACCTTGAGCCACCATTGGAGATAGAGCTTGGGAGAGAAGAAACTCTGCAGAATCTTCACCAAACCTACACCAAACCAGAAATCAAACCAAGGCAAGTGTTTTAATCGCATTTAAATTCGTAGAATGTTTCCTCCATGTTAGAAATTGATAAATTTCAACTGTTCTTGGAAGATAATGAAAACCCATGTAGTTTGAGGTTTAGACTTAAAAATTGTGAAGAGAATTGCATGTAGTATGATAGGTAAATGATTTCCCTTATTATAATTGTGATTAGAAGGAAAGAAAACGAATTAAATTCTGGGATTTGATGATGATATGTAGTTAGGGTTCATGTTCTTGAGATAATGGGAAAAAGTGTAGAAAGGTATAAATTAAATTAATATTTGGATGGATTGATCCCTTAGAAACATGTTAGGATGTGACTATATATGTTTAGTATTGATTATAGACCCTAAAACGTTGTTAGGATGGACTTTGGGAGAGATTAGAAGTGTTATAAATGGTGAAAAACGAATTGGGGAAAAATCTGGGCCGAAACTGGCATCTCGTTAGAAGCAGCCCCCAGGTCGTTCGAACGAGCTCGTTCGAACGAGCTTCTAACGAGTTGACCAGTCGTTATTAACGAGTAGGATTTTCGTTCGATATCTCGTTCGAACGAGATATCGTTAGAAGGGTCAGTTCGTTCGAACGAACTGGTATCTCGTTCGAACAGCCTCGTTCGAACGAGACTTCTAACGACCTGACAGTCCAAACTCGTTCGAAGCCTCGTTCGAACGAGACTTCTAACGAGTTGACAGTTTGACCCTTTTTGGACTGTTTTGACTTTTGGAGTTCCGGGAGATGGTTCAAGGGTAGAGTTAGCATCCCTTTGATGATATAGTGACTTATTTGGGACTTTTGGGTTGTTGGGAGGAGTAAATCATATACGAGAGTTATATTCAATGAATCATTTGGGTGAGACGTGAGTAACTACTACGATGTGAGGATGAATTATAGCGCGTATAATTATGAACCGGAATAAAATAAGTTGTGATAATTAGTTAGTACAAGAATGCGATATGTACTACGATTAAAATACGGTATTACTAAGATGTGTGTTTACTTAGTATTAGTATATGGATTGTTTGTATGACATACCTACCATACTTGATATCACGGGAGGTTTCGTTCGCTTAGGACCCTCTAATCCTTGTGTGCCTACGGGGGGGATATAGACTGGTACCTTGATGAACATAGGTCATTGAAAGACTTATTGTGATATTAATAAGTCCGCTGACCATGGGAGCGTAGGTATGTGCGTGACCCATGTGATGGTGACTGTGTTCGACTCCATTATTTGTGATGTTGTTATCTATAAACTATTCCTGAGAGATTCGGAATATGTAATCCTTATGTACGTGATGTACCGGGATGGATAGCAGAGTATGTGTGCACTACAGCTTAGATTGCGGGGTGCATGTATCGTATATTTATGTGGTGAATAATATACATTAAATTAATGGAAATCCTCATGTTAATGTTGTAAAAATATTACGGTATTGTTTCGAGTTATATATTTAGTTAACTGATAGTTATATCATTGGCATATTTAGTACTGTGTTCACATTAAACCTCTATTTAATTACGAGAGTTGTTATGTTATATGGAACCGAGTAAATGGGTAGAACCTTTGGTTGTCTAGCTAGTTTACGTTGTCACTTAGCTAGTGGAAAGGGTAGTTATAGATGGGTACTTACGTTAGGAGTGCACAGTTAGTCGAGAGGTGAGAATTTAATGTGAGTGCACGTCCTAACATGTACTTTGCATTTAATGTTTTAAATGTTTTTAAAGCACTTGCAGGTTTTTAAAATATAACACTTTCGGGCTCTGACCCATTTGCTTCCAAATATATATTTTTGTAAAACCATTTTAGGTGCCCAGCCACAAGGACACCAAGCATAGGATTCTCATTCAGGTGACGAGCTGTAGCTGTTTGTGGAAGCTACAGGGATTTGCATGTAGACGCTTCTCTCATTTGGATTCCAGTCTCAGCATCTATCAGTTGTAGGGCATGTTGCCCAATTCTATTAGACATTTTTACATTTCAGTTTTCAGACTCTAGCATGTATTGCTCAGTATTCAGTTTTAGTTATTTATTTCAGTTTACTTATCAGTTGTGGGATTTGTATTGAGGAGTTTTTCCTCCAGGTTTTATTTACATTTTGTGATGGTTATTCGTTTCACTTCAGTATGGTGAATGGTGTTATTTATTTCTTCATTACTTTTGTTGCATGTTAATCAGATTTAACAAAATTTGGCACTTACTTTTTAAATACTAGGTGGTTAGTAATCTTTAAAATGTTATCGACAGTGATGCTATTAACTGAGCCAACTTGGCATTTTGAATTAATTTTATAAAGGAGTAGCTACCCGGTGTTTAATTAGTCGGGGTGTCACAATGACCTTCACGCGAGCTATAGTCGACGTACAAGTATGGTCGTTTGAAAGAACCTTTTGAACGAGGTGCTACTATTTGTGGCCTTTAGTAGTGAGATCTCTCATGGTTTGAACGACATCATTACATCGTTTGAATGACTTCTTTTCTTCATTCGAATGACCTATTTTGGGATTTTGAGTTTTTATTCTATTTCAGTACCTGGTTATTATATGTTTTGATGTTGCACTGATTTGGTATTTCTGGATTGTTCTGGGCAGTTTACATGCAGTCATCATTGATTATCCATGCATAATTCGTACACTACGTTGTTGGATGATATTTAGTTTAGTGACGACTTTTAATATTCATGATTGCTTCATGTGACTGATTACTAGCTATGGTTTGACATATTCAGATTCTTATTAGCTAGTTGATCATGTTTATCTAGATATGCTTCATGTTATACCCATGTTAGATCTACATTTATATGTTTACTTTTCTCACTAGTTGTTTATTCGAGACAAAATGGGAGAGATAGATATGTGATGTATGGGGAGACTTGAGATGTTTGATATTTATGTGATTTGATTTTATTCATATTTCTTATATATCATTGTTAAGATTTGATTTTATATATATCATTTGTTCCTCCATACTTCACATGGTATTTGTTGTTTCGTGTGTAGTGATTCTTCAACGACTCGAGATTTTGCGACTACATCACATTCAGACAATTCATGTTTGCTAGTCATCCTACATTTTATAGTCCATGTCCTGTATTTTCTTTTTGGGTTTATGGGATGGGATTAGGTCATTCGGCTTAGGCATTTCACTTTTTTGATTTTATCCTTGAACAGCCAAAAGGGGAGATTTGAAAGGACAATTTTCCAAATAGTGTCAATTATGTATTGGCATTATTCCAAACAAAAACCATTTTGAGTCATAGGATAAATTTTACTTGTCACGATTCCCATTAAGCCTATGATGATGTGTTGAAGACATAGTGGCCAAGCTTCAAAGATAAATCATGCCGACTTTTGGTGCACGTTTCACGTCTTCACTTTCGATTTCCGAGATTCTCTCAGGTATGGGTACATAATGTTTTATGAATAATTGGTAATTTTTTTTAAGAATGTTATTTTATTTAAAGATGATTTTAAAATGTTCTTAAAATGATTTTTCTGGGTTATCTCGTGTTTATAGTCGTATGAACTTTGCAATGGTTTTAATCTGGTTCAAACGATCTTACTAGTCATTCAAACGACATTGTAGTGGCGTTCAAATGACATGGTAGTCTTGTTCAAACGATATGTTGTGATCATTCAAATGACATGATAATTTTGTTAGAACGACACGCCGCCTCAAAATTATTATTTAAGGCGTCTTTTGCTCAGGAAAACGAGTGCGAAGAACATACATAACTACACAGAACCCATATGTTTTATGCATTTGTTTACCAAAAGTTTCCAAAGCTTAAAACATCCTTTTTGTTTTCAAGATCCTAGTTTTACATAACTATATGTCACAGAGATCTTGTGTTTGAACCATGGTTTAATTATTTATCATTCGAAGAACCTGTTTCTTGTGGTGGACTCCGTACTTATTGATTGACGGTTATTGAGGCTATATTAATAGATATCGAGTTATGTGTGGACTCGTGTGTTGTGGAAATGGCATAGGTGGACTCCTGCGTTGCACTGTAGAGGAGCGGTTGAAGAGAAGAAGAGGCGTCAAGACTTATGGGGATCTAGTCATTGAGTAAGATTGTAATTCTTCCTTTGTAATTGTTGTATCATGGTGATTGTCTGGCCTGGGCTGTCCGAGGTTTTCTCCCTTTGTAGTTTCCTTGTACATTGGTGTGTTTGTGAGCATTCTTTACTTTATCTTGCTTATATCACTAGATGCATATTTAGGGATTGAGAAGATAACATTATCTTAATTATTTGGTTCACAAAATTGGTGCGTGATAAAATTAGAAAAAGTTTTTGAACAAATTGTTTTGACCTAAATAACACACACATAGAGGGACCCCCCTCCTCTGCGTTCATAGTGATGGCTACAAAAATAGCACTTAGTCCATGAGAGTTTACTCCACTTAAATTCCTCATCAGTGTAGGAAGAAATAGGTTTAGGGCCGACAACATTATCACTAGTGATAATGGGAGGAGTTCACCTTCTTTCACAAACTAGCCAGAATCGCTCATCAATGGCTTTTAAGACAGATCTCATCCTATCTTTCCAGTAAGTATAATTGGTACCATCCAAGATGGGCACTCGATTATACAAATTATCCATTAAAATATGATTTTTCAAAGATCAACAATTTTTCAAAAAAATTAAAATCATGGAAAAAAATTCGCGAAAAAAGGATCACACAGTATTTTTGTGTAATTTGCTCTGTTACCAATTTGTGTGAGGTGCGCTTTAGAGATCCTAATGAAATATATATAGAAAATGTCCAACACACATAAATCCAAAATTTATCCTTTTATCCTAAGACATGTGTGACATCCCACCTAAAAAAATACCGGGTGATCAGTCCTATACCAAATTAAAACAGGTATCCCAGTTGGTTCATCCTTAGCATCACTGTCGAAAACCCTTTTAAAAATTACTAACCACCTAGTATTCCAAAATGCTGGTGCCAAATTTTATCTTTTTAATTAAACCAAACAGTACACGCGGAAGTAAATATAAACCATTCACACAACTAAATTAAATCAACTGAATAAATAATAAAACGACATGCCGAATAAACCATCGGTCACCAAAGTAAATAGTTCAATGAAAATATTCAACACCTGAATAAATCAATCGAAAAACTATACTGAAAGTCTAGACGACAAGCCCTAAGTAAAACTAAAACTGATAGATGATTCCTACTCTAGGCAAGAATGAATGAGGCATCTAATCCAAGCTCCTGCTAGCATCCACATATGCCGCAGCTCCGTGTCCCTGGAATAGAATATCAACGAGGGTGTCCCTGTGGATAAACACCTAAAAGGTTTTGAAAATGTTTTATAGAAAGTGTTAATACACAAAACGTTTTGAAAATATTTAGCAAGTAATTTATCGCAATAAAATCAGTTATTGATTACACATGTTAGGATCACACACACTCTCTTGAGTTTCCTCTCCTCTCATCTATAATGTGCACCTAACATTCCTACCTAGTCTCGCTACCCACTTCAGCTAGGTCTCCAAAATCTAAACACCTCAGACAATTTAGCTCACCAGTACCGCCCATACGGTACGTTACATACTACCCTTAATTTACATTAAGTCATTAGTTAAGTTCACTTTAACTTACCCATACCGCCCCTACAATATGTATCCGAACGTCTAGTAATTATCATTACTCTTACTTTATTATCATTACTTAAATATTAAGTTCTCACACTTAATCTATTCTTAGGTACTTACTACCTACCTTCTCTAGTAATCACACGCAGTAGATTATTCAGACGGTATATCTTTCACACACACATATACCCAATACAACATATCTTGTTATCGATCCTATTTCACACATTAAGGACAAATGGTTCAAAATGTATCCTTGAACCTGGCTCGGAATGTCTCCTCGATTAATGTTCAGAATGTCTCCTCGAACACGATTTCGAATGCCCCCTCGAACCTGGCTCGGAATGTCTCATCGAGCGTAGTTCGGCATGTCTCATCGAACTTACCAATCCTATCACAAGGAAAAACACAATAGGCATACACAACCCATGTACTCATATAAAACAGTAGGTATTCACCCAACCCAATTACTCCCGTGTGTATGTAGTATTTTTCTTTCGTATACTTACCGTACTTATTATTCAACAATTTATCTCACTATCGTACATATTAGAGTATTCGCACAAATCTAAGATCTCTGGCTACCTCTTTATTTATAACAGTAGTTAAACTATCTCTAACCTACTGGTATACACCTTATATTGACGTGGACTCTCCCCATAACTCAATTCCCAATTTTCGACACGCGACTCGATCGGTTTATCCCTGTCGGTCCATATTCCAAGCCTTACACTCAACGGCCATAACGGTCCTTACTATACTCCCTACTGGTCTTTATCAATTCTCTCCATATGCATAATAACATCTCAAAATATTTCCCCCATCGCTGGAATTCAAAGAAAACTTAATCAACAAAAATAGCCAAAAATCAGATTTGGTCGGTCGATCAACCAAAGGCTTCGATCGATCGATTCCATCGATCGATCAACCTTCTTGGATCGATCGACCGATCGAACTGGTGCATGTCGTCTTCTTACTTGTTTCACCATGTCTGTCCGATCCAATACTTCATTACACCTTATGAAATTTCTTCTCAACATCACTAATTATCTTATAAATGTATAGGGACCATTCTCAACGTAAATATATCATCAAACACTCACTAAATCCATCCAAGAACTGCCCAAATCTAACTTTTCTCAAAACCCTAGATAATTTAGTTCTTCATGGTTATACATCATAAACCCAGATTTTAAATCCATAATTACCAATATAAATTCATTTGTTATCAGTCCTCTACAAATAAATACTAACTATATGCAATCTTACCCAAACATGTAATCAATTTATTTTTTTTCTCTAAGAACTTTAAATGAAAACAATTTATTTAAAAATCCCTACACATGGGTATTATAACTTCATAACTTTGCAATAAACCACTTGACTTGATTATGATAGGATCTGATTTAGTGGATGATGAGGGTGTTTGATTGATTCCTTCTTTAATCCCCCTTCCAAATTGATCTTGGTTGCAAGAAGCCCTTTGGAACCCTTTAAGCCTTCATAAAACACTCTCTCTTTTCTCTCCGTTGGTTCCTCTTTATTTTTCTATGTTATGAACCCTAACTTAAGTCCCAAACCATCTGATATAACTTGCAAATTTCGTGGGTCTCCCCACCTCTATTTGCTAAATGACCATAATGCCCTCAAGAGGTGTCAATTTGGTCTACAATTGACCCAGGACCCAAACTATACACCCGTGTACACTTTTCTGACTATTTCGACCCATCCGGACTCAACTACGCGCTCAGAATTATCATCCGAAATACTTTATAATATTTCCAAATTTGGACCTCAAAATGCGACACACATTAGTTCGAACAATTTAAATTAAAGTCGCCAATTATAAATAATTCTTCCCACTCAAATAAATTCTCCAAATCATAAATTTAAGTTTCTTCAATTTAAATATTTTTATATCTCCTAAAAAATAATTAAATATTAAATCCTCAAAATTACGGGGTGTTACATACTCCCCCCCTTACAAAGGAATTTCGTCCTTGAAATTAAGTTAAGCCTAGTGCTCCAAGCTTCGCATATCACTCTCTAGTCATGTGCCTCTAATCTCGCTATATCTATCTCTCTCGCTTCTAACCATAAGTTACACAACTATGCATTTTAATTAACCAGGGCGCCCATACACCCTGAACCTGTGCTTAACCTCACATAATTTATCTTAATTAACACGAGTGCCCATACACCCTATCCCCGTGCTTTACCGCACGAAAGTTACCCAACTATGCTGGTCGTAACTCGTAATATAACTTCCAACCTGTAGTCATATCACACACACACACACACACACACACACACACACACACACACACATATATATATATATATATATACTGGCCGGGGTACCCAACCCATGTAATAATGACCAAACATCTCCCCACTTCCAACGTTGGGCTATGTTTCATGCGTGGGATGTCTCGCAAAGCGAAATCCAAATAAGGACCCCCCCGATACACTACTACCTAACATTGTCGGTCGTTGAGATCCGTTAGACCCTCAGTCCATAACACGTACCCCCAGATACTTATCTCTTAGCACAAAAGTATATATGCCTACCCTTATCCTACAAAAGACAACATAAAATACTGCGCACTTACTATCACTAGTTCTTGCGCAAAATAAATCCCGAGCTATCTCTCCCTGCTCGAAAATAAATCTAACCACCCTGATTCATTTTAGTAAACACCCCTACTTACCGGGATAAAATGTGAGAACACAAAACCTCACTATGTGCCTATCGCACCACACAATACAACATATATACACACATATATAGTCTAGACACCCTCTCAGGTGATACTTAGTACCAATCACACCCTGGTGTCGCAAACACCAAAACTTACCCTCACTCTCTATAATAGTTCAAATCCATCGCTATCCAGCCGATATTTGGGAAAATTATCAACCCTACTCCCATAATTCTCGAAAGTAGTAAGCCCTCGCATAATTCAAATCTTCCCTCACTGTACACCTCCACTCTCTTGTGGATAACACCAAAGAACTCCGCTACCCCACGAAAATATTATCTATATAGTATGGTTGCTATAGTCAGCGCACCCACTAAATTCGACTTACCCGCGAACTCTAGTGAAAAATAATTCTTATATTGTGATACTCTCACTGTCACTCAAAACATACCCCATGCCCATAGGATAAAAGATGATTACCTTCATACTCCAGCTGCAATGGCTGAGCCTCGGGTTTCGGAGCAGCTCCGCCCTGCCCGAACGCACCCATGAATTGTTGTAGTGGCTGTACATTCAGGACCTCATCCTGTAGTTGACGCCGACCTCGCTTAAGAAAATCTCTCTTCATGTGTCCTTTTTCCCCACAAACGAAACACCTCCTCATAAAATTACCCTACCACTGATCCCTTCCTTGCTGGCCTTATCGGAATTCCTGGCCATCCTACCGATAGCCTCCATCTCTAAATCGTTTGGCATGATTTCCCTATTGAAAATCCTGCCCTGATCTCCCCCTGTCTGCTACTAGGATACCCCACTGGTATTGTTCCCTCCTGCTTTATCCGACTGGCTGACTTTCACTCCCCTCTGCTTCCTTTCACACGGAAGCGATATTCCTGGTAGTGCAAGAGTGGTGCGTTAACGACATGTGCATAAGCTACTAATGCAAGATTACCAATCAAATGTTATCTGATCCTCCAGATTAACCCCTCCATGGACCTTGCTTTCTTTCTCTCTTCATCGCTTACCTTATCCGGTACAAAATTTTCCAAACAAGTGAATTCGTCCTCGTAATCAGCCACTAAACGGTCCCCTTGTGTTACCTCTCTAAATTTCCTCCTCATTTTAGTCTCAACTGCTATCGAAAAATACTTGCATTCGCACCGCACCCAAAACTCTGCTATAGTTAATGTATCCCTTTCCTCAACTGTGGTGATCGACTCCCACCACTGTAGCAATGCTCCCACTAACGTAAAAGTGGCTAGCACTTGCTTCTGCACTTCGTTACAATCTACCATGTGTAGGTGACGCTGGATATCTCTCTTCTACTGACACGCTAACACCACATCCGAACCACCTCGAAACTTTGGTGGATGGACCTTTTAAAAGACCTCTCGTACTTGTTGCCATCCCGACGGCCTCGGGTGGGCCTGAACATCTGGTACCACTAACACTTGTGGCTGATCTCGTGGAAAGTACCTTGCCATAGCGATCATTATTGCTTCAACTTCTTGCGTTACTAATTCAGTTGCCTATGCTACCGAAATCATCTTTGGCAGTTGCTGCGATAAATATTGCTCCTAATGAGCCTCTCTAGTCTCATCTCCCCCTGATGCCCTAGCTGATTTCTCTCTCCTGGGCGACATCTGAAATGAGAATCGAATCGTATGAGTTCACCCTCAAATATAAAATAATTGACAGAAGAACGTAAATGCGCATACGTATAAGAATACAACAATCCTATGACAGGGTTCTATATCAAAGAACTCTAAGTCGAAACGTGAAAAGACGCACAGATCCTAAGGACACTAGAACCTGATGCTTTGATACCATCTGTGACACCCCGCCTAATAAAATACCGGGTGATCAGTCCTATACCAAATTAAAACAGGAATCCCAGTTGGTTCATCCTTAGCATCACTGTCGAAAACCTTTTTAAAACTTACTAACCACCTAGTATTCCAAAAAGCTGGTGCCAAATTTTATCTTTTTAATTAAACCAAACAGTACATGCGGAAGTAAATATAAACCATTCACACAACTGAATTAAATCAAATGAACAAATAATAAAATGACATGCCGAATAAACCATCGGTCTCCAAAGTAAATAGTCCAATGCAAATATTCAACACCTGAATAAATAAATCGGAAAATTGTACTGAACGTCTAGGCGACAAGCCCTAAGTAAAACTAAAATTGATAGATGATTCCTACTCTAGGCAAGAATTAATGAGACTTCTAATCCAAGCTCCTGCAAGCATCTACATATGCTGCAGCTCCGTGTCCCTAGAATAAAATATCAATCCTGGCGTCCCTGTGGCTGGACACCTAAAAGGTTTTGAAAATATTTTATAGCAAGTGTTAGAACATAAAACAATCTGAAAATATTTAGCAAGTAATTTATCGTAATGAATATCAGTTATTAATTACACATGTTAGAATCACGCACACTCTCTTGAGTTTCCTCACCTCTCATCTATAATGTGCACCTAGCGTTCTTACCTAGTCTCGCTACCCACTTCAGCTAGGTCTCCAACATCTAAATACCTCAGACAATTTAGCTCACCAGTACCGCCCATACGGTACGCTACATGCTACCCTTAATTTACATTAAGTCATTAGTTAAGTTCACTTTAACTTCCCCATACCGCACCTACAGTACGTATCCGAACGTCTAGTAATTATCATTACTCTTACTTTATTATCATTACTTAAATATTAAGTTCTCACACTTAATCTATTCTTGGGTACTTACTACCTACCTTCTCTACTAATCACACTCGATAGATTATTCAGACGATATATCTTTCACACACACATATACCCAATACAACATATCCTGTTATCGATCCTATTTCACACATTAAGGACAAATGGTTCTGAATGTCTCCTCTAACCTGGCTCAGAATGTCTCCTCAAGTAATGTTCGGAATGTCTCCTCGAACACGATTCGAAATGTCCCCTCAAACCTGGCTCGGAATGTCTCATCGAGCGTAGTTCGGCATGTCTCTTCGAACTTACCAATCCTATCACAAGAAAACACACAATAGGCATACACAACCCACGTACTCATATAAAACAATAGGTATTCACCCAACCCAATTATTCCCGTCTGTACGTAGTATTTTTCTCTCGTGTACTTACCGTACTTATTATTCAACGATTTATCTCACTATCGTACATATTACAGTATTCGCACAACTCTAAGATCTCTCGCTACCTCTTTATTTATAACAGTAGTTAAACTATCTCTAAGATACTGGTATACACCTTATATTGACGTGGACTCTCCTCGTAACTCAATTCCCAATTTTTGACACGCGACTCGATCGGTTTATCCCTGTCGGTCCATATTCCAAACCTAACACTCAACGGCCATAACGGTCCTTACTATACTCCCTACTGGTCTTTATCAAGTCCCTCCATATGCATAATAACATCTCTAAAAATTTTCCCCATCGCTGGAATTCAAAGAAAACTTAATCAACAAAAATAGCCAAAAATCAGCTTTGGTCGATCGATCGACCAAAGGCTTCGATCGATTGATCGACCTTCTTGGGTCGATCGATCGAACAGGCGCATGTGATCTTCTTCCTTGTTTCACCATGTCTGTCCGATCCAAAAATTCATTACACCTTATGAAATTTGTTCTCAACATCACTAATCATCTAATAAATGTATAGGGACCATTATCAACGTAAATATATCATTAAACACTCACTAAATCCATCCAAGAACTGTCCAAATCTAAATTTTCTCAAAACCTTAGATCATTTAGTTCTTCATGGTTATACATCATAAACCAAGATTTTAAATCCATAAATACCAATATAAATTCATTTGTTATCTGTCCTTTATAAATGTAAATACTAACTACATGCAATCTTACCCAAACATGTAATCAATTAATTCATTTTCTCTAAGAACTTTAAATGAAAATAATTTATTTAAAAAGCCCTACACATGGGTATTATAACTTCATAACTTTGCAATAAACCACTTGCCTTGATTATGGTAGGATCTGATTTCATTAATGATGAGGGTGTTTGATTGATTCCTTCTTCAATCTCCCTTCCAAATTGATCTTGGTTGCAAGAATCCCATTGGAACCTTTAAGCCTTCATAAAACTCTCTCTCTTTTCTCTCCGTTGGTTCTTCTCTATTTTTCCATGTTATGAACCCTAACTTAAGTCCCAAACCATATGATATAACTTGCAAATTTCGTGGTCTCCCCACCTCTATTTGCTAAATGACCATAATGCCCTCAAGAGGTGTCGATTTGGTCTACAATTGACCCGGGACCCAAACTGTACACCCGGGTACACTTTTTCGACCCATCTGGACTCAACCGCGCACTGAGAAGTGTCATCCAAAATACTTTATAACATTTCCAAATTTGGACCTCAAAATGCGACACACATTAATTCGGACAATTTAACTTAAAGTCGCCAATTATAAATAATTCTTCCCACTCAAATAAATTCTCCAAATCATAAATTTAAGTTTCTCTAATTTAAATATTTTTATATCTCCCAAAAAAAAATTAAATATTAAATCCTCAAAATTACGGGGTGTTACAACATGCATCTAGGTGATAAAATAAATAGAGTAAAACATCCATTCAATAAAGGCAAAGTTTGAGGAGAAATCCATTGGGGCCAAAACCTTTTATTTTAAGCACTTTAGAAATATTACAAGATAGTCGACTTAGAGATTACTTGATACTAATCACAAGTATAATGGTCTAGTCATCACAAGATCTCTAAAGAATACCACTTGTCTCCAATTAATTCACATACGGCATTCCACCCTCAGTACCCACCAATCAACCTTTGTCTTCTACAATGATCCCCTCGAGAATCACAATGACCAGCAATGAATAGAATCTCTCCATAAAAGTTGTGTATTCAAGGCTACAAACTATCTAGGATTAAAATAGATTCACACAAATATATTTTATGGACGTGGTTTTTAAATCAAAAAAGTTTTCTAAACTCAAAAGCATGAAAACTTTTGCAAAATATGTTAAACACGAAATAAGCATTTATAAGGCGATCACAAATTTCGAGGCGATGCCATTTGTTCGAACGAATTTAAGGCCCTTTTGAACGAGAATAGCAGATCCTTAGAATAAAAGCTAAGTTCATTCAAACAAAATGCTATCTCTTTTGAACTAGCTTCAAATGACATTTACACGAAGTGAAATAGTACATCCTTGTTAGATAATCGTTATATAAAATGATCGAACGACCTTTCTAACGAGTTAGACATCTTGTTCGAACGAGAATGCCTTCTCATTTGAACGAGGCAAGCGAATTTTGAAAATTTTTAAACATAAAAAATGCTCAATTTTTAAAAGGAGGAAAAAAAAAAAAATCCTATTTCAGGTTTAATAAAAATCAACATCCCAAAATAAATATTATGAACAAATTTAAACTCTTAATAACATTATACCTTCATAGTGTGGAGAACCATGGAATTTAGAGATGTTGGATAATCGATCTTCCTGACGACTCGAGTCTAATAGTAACGGGATACGCCAATATATATGTAATCCTAAGCTATGAACAAACGATAGAAATTATGCTCTTACATTTTCTTGAACTATCATTCACACAAAAGGAAGTAGCTTCATATGAAAAATAATTACAAGAGTGAAATATAATTCATCATTATATCTAATGGACTCTCTCACACATAAGCATACAAGTGTTAATATATAACATACAAGTAATGGAATTTTTATTAGAAAAATAGAAAGACTAATTAATACCCCAACATATAAATAGTATTTTCCATATACAATGCATTGACATAGATACCAAAATCATTTATACATGTACTTTGAAGCTGGGTAAAATAGGAAACAAATCTAGCAAATGGGTATTTATGAAAATGCCTACGCATTCATTATTCTATCCACTGTGCCTCAATGTAGAAACTAAATAAATGCATTTCAAATAGGAAATTACATCCAGAAAAATATTGCAATGCATGTTACAAATCCAAAAATTCATAAAAAATAATATTCTTTAAAAGTATTCTTGATTTTCACAAAACAGCCAACAAAAGATGAAATATCAAAGCACACAAATAATTAAGTATAAATGAAGACAAGAGAAGAGAAAGAAAGAATGTTTAAATGGGTTTCAACTTAGATGCTGAATTTCGAGACTTTTTAGTGTGGAAAAGAAATTAACTTTATGAATGGAAGGTGGGTCTTGTAGTTTTAAATATTTATGGTATTGACCATTAAAAGTAGAGCAGCAAAGCTATAGAAGATGGTGTTTTGGTGATTTCAATAGTGGAGAAAAAGGAAGATGGTGAAATGTACACAAGTTCTATTTTCATTTATACACAAGTTCAATTTTCAAAATCAATTAATGAGACAAATTAATTTTACTTATAAAGAATATTTTTAGAGTGTCATACCTTTACTAGAAGACGTGGAATGAGTATCTCTAGATGCAAGTGAGGATTCAATGAGATTATTAGACTTAGCTTGTTATGATAAAATGATGTCTATGGTTGTTCGCTGGCTCTTCATGTCTATTCGTTGAGCTGCACCTCTTCTCGTTGAGTTGCCACCTCTTCTCGCTGAGCCACTACCTACGCCTCATTATATTGTAGATTCTCCATCAAATCTTAGTTTAGTAGACTCCTTAAGAGCCTCTTCCAGGTGCAAATTATTTTGTTGTAGTAATGTTGCTCTAGAATTTGTAGGTTTAAGTTCATGCTAAGACCATTGATATATCTGGATCTTGTGACAAGGACTTTATCCATAATCTCGTTTGGAGTCAATAAAAAACCTCCATTAGATGTGTATTGTGATTGGATACGTATCATCTTATTTTGCAAAAGAAAAAGATAGTCATTATGAATTTTTTTCAAATATAACATAAGTAACATTAAAAAATTACTATGCAATCCAATAATAGAATCAATATATTAAAACTCCCTCAACAAAGAAACCAACAAATGAAATTATATGAACTTGATGAAAAAATGTGAAGAGGCCATACCAACCATTATATTCATTTCCTCCGAACAGTAATATATAATCTAAAATACAAATGAAATTATAAATATTGCACCTAATAGAATATGACCATTTGCACTTTCATGTAATATAAAATAATAAATTATCTTGGTAAATGCACCTAATAAAATCCGTAAAAACCTATCAATGCACTCTAAATGCATTTAAAATATTCTACTAAAAGGAATCTACACATCCTTGTAAATGCACCATATAAATGCATTTGAAATAAATTTAATAAGCAATCCAATAATCAAAGCAATATATTACAACATCCTCAACAAACAAAATAATGTTCATGCCATAAAATTTCTGCATTGGATTTTTCATTATCATGACTCAATGATTATAACTTTCTCAATAACTCAATGATTATAACTTTCTCAATAAACAAACCATGCTTTGGTTGATTACCTTTATTTCTACACTTTATTTTGCTAAAGATTCTTTTAAACTCTGTTTTAGTGGGAAAATTTAAACTGTTAGAACTTAGTTAAGCAAAGTAGTTAAATTGGTGATAATTGATCATGTTGGTTTACTCCACCACCCCTTACCATTTAACTAATTGGTGTACAAATAAAAATTCCAAGCATGGGTGAGTAAATTTTGAAATGATAAATTGTGAGGGAGGTTCATTACTCCTTTTAATAGCGGTATGTGTCATATGGACTAGTTTAATTATGTAGAGTAATTTAGATTTAGGATACATCCACTTCCTATATTTAGAATGGGTCTCTTTAAAAAACTTGATCCTTATAGGCTTCGCACCCTGAACTTCCTAACTCCGCTGTGTAATTAGAAAAAAATAACTAGTAATATATTTTTCATAGAAAAAATTTAATCTAAAACAAAAATATATCACCAGTTCATGATAAACCACCACAAATGCCTTTGACCCCTTATTATGATTTATATTTTGCTTTAATCCGTTATTTTTTAATAGCACATAGTTTTTGCATTATATATCGAAAAATCAAACTTATGTTCTTTTTACAGAGAAACTTTAGTATACATAATGGGAATGCATTGTGCTAACTTTAAACCTGGTATTTTTGAATACGCATTTTTCTTGTCGTTGCTTTGATGATCTTTTGCAACCCCTTCCCTTTTGCATGTCCACGGGCTCTCTTAATTATGGGGTAGCTGTAAATAACATATCATAGGACACATGTGATAGAAAATAATATGATAAGATATACAAGGAATATTTTTCCATTCACGACATCAATAAGAACCTTAGAGTCATATTTTATAGAATATAAAGAAATTCCATGTGCAAAAGACTTTATTAGGACCTTTAAGAACAACCTAGTTATTCAAACCCGAACAAAAATTCAAAGAGAGAGCCACAATCATGCAAACTAATGATCTCTAATAATGCCTCCAACAATAACATATTCATTTTGAAACCTCCCCCAATAGGAGGATCCCATCTAACCCAAACATACAAAACCAGTAGTTTGTTAAATTGACAACTTAAGTTTGCATTTATAAACTATTGAAGAATATAAGATTTGATAAAATTAGAGCACACGGTCATGTTAAACTGATAACCAAAAATGTCTTAGACTTTGAAGTTTATGGTACAAAGAATTTATTATTTTAACACAAAAGAAAAAATTAAATATTTCAACATGACAAAATTGCCAAAATAAAATCATGAGAACAAAATGATTAAAATATAATAGAAGAAACACTTATATAAAATAAAATTAACAGGATGGCACATTATATTTTGAAGCTCTCTTTCAGTAGCTACATAATTAAGTATGAATCTTAAATCCTTCAAAATATGAAACCTGCAATAACCCCCATAAAGAGAATAAGAAGAAATAAGTAAACAACCTTAAAGGATTGTTTTGTACGGGATGTAGTATCTTTTATATGGATGAAAACTAACATGCTAAAAATTTACAGAGTTGTCCTTTTGATAAAATATATTTTTCCTATACGATCCTATCACTCACGTGTTGAACACAAATCATGACACTATTACTATAAATTACATATTAAAATTATGGTAATTTATAGATTTTTCAGTGCCAAAGTTTTTGAAACTTCTTGCAGTTTTATAGGTATATGTTGTGGATATACAACTAGCATTCTCTATTCAAAGATGTAATTTACAAGTACATTTCATTATGCTCAATTGATACAAAACTAATAATTTAGATTGTAGTTGTACATTAATCTCATATTATAGGCCAATCACATTTTTAGTATTCAAGGTCAAAGTGTTTTGCATAATTGATCCTAAAAATAAAGTTAAAATTAAGATTTGTTTCACAATTAGAAATCATACAATTAGCAACCTTACAAGCATGCAATGTAGATCACACTTTATGCTTAAGAGATGCATTTATTCAGTGACTCTAGCTGCCAATCCTCATATATGAAAGAAAAATGATTTGTTAGAACACATATGTTCCAAGATTATATGCTTTAATAGTGGGAAACTAAACTAAGCCAATAATATTATCTAAAATATGTCTGAACTACAATGATACTAAATATTAAATGCTTTATCAAATATATTTAACACATAACATCATTATCATTTCATAATATATAAACTGAGGAGAAATTGGTATTTCAAATGTAGGTAAATCAAAAAATAACTATCTAAATCGCATATAAGTATTAAGATGCTTTTATTCCCACCATCGTTTCCCATATACACCTACCGTGATTAATTTTTCAACACTAAAAAGTTAAAGGGTATGGAAATAAGATATTAGCCCATTTAAACACCCCGATAAATAAACAACCGTTTCACAAAAATATTTATGAAGTTTAACAAACATAAAAGGAGTTCCTAGAATTCTACAATGGAGAGAACATCGCCAAAACATCCCCCAAAAGTGACAGACATATCATCTTTTTTTCTTTCTTTTCATCAGTTTGTTTAATTTATAATTCCCACCACCGGTTTATAAAATAAGAATCTGCAATTTGAAGGATTGAAAGTTTGGCATGTAAATAACTTCTCTCTTAATCAGACTTTGTCAGCCTAAGTTATATGGGTGTTATTTTTTGTCCTTTTTATGGTTTGTGTTTCTCACAAAAACATAATAAATGCTTGATAGAAATTATAAAAAAGTGATAAAATTTTTAATTCTGAAGTAATTTAGAACTAAGATGAATAAAAATAATCATAAAAGTATGTATACACGGAAAAAAACACCCCATTTATAGTATGTAATGTGTCAGTTCTACGGTTTCCCTTTCAATCCATTTTTTGAATCTCTAATGTTTATTGATTTATTAATTTTGAAATAAGGGAATGGTTGCTGAGTGAATCTCTATTCAAATTTGTTAACTCAAAAGTTCCTCTTAATTTATTTATGCACCCAAGTGTTTAGGTGGGTTACATGTTTTTCAACCCATTAGTGTGGGTTTAATAAAAAAGGGGTTGTGAAAATAAAATTTAGGTTTAATAAAAACACCCAAGTATTATTATCAATTAGATAGGCATGCATACCTCTAGTATTTATGGAAGCGTTACAATATGTTAGCGGTGATGGATGTCACATCTATAAGCTGCACTGCCTCCTGCATAGTAGCTGACCCAAGTTGCCTCGAACTCCATGGTTCCATCCTATAGAATCAACATAAGGAACAATATATACAAAATAAAAGAGTAATATTTTATTATTTCAAATATAATAAGTAAACTACAACATTTACCCAACCATTTCAACATAATCACAAATTGGTTTTAAATCTAAGCATTAAACATATCTTGAATTACGAGAATCAGAATCATGAGTCCAAGTCTACTTCATTGCAATTGAAGTAAAAACCAAAGAAAGAAATGCGTGAAGTGCAAAAATAAATAATTAGATAATAATGAAAATAGAAGTAACAAATAAACTCATGGTCATTAATGCATTAAATCTATAAAGACATTGTGCAAGAACACTAGAGGTTAATTCATACTCTATACGAATTTGAGGTAACTCTTCCCATTGTCATTAACATATTCAATCCATATCACTATCCTCGTCATTATCAGTACACATGATATCTTCCTCGTTGTCATAATATTAAATCAGTGCTTCGTCTTCATCATTGTTATCGTCTAAAACTAGTATATGAATTTTTGGGACTTAGTTGGAATATATTAATAATAGGTAATAAAAGATTAAGAAATTATCACTAACAACATGCCCAAGTAGGATGAAGAGAGAGAGATGAGAGATAAAGAAGGAAATCATTGGTTTACGTGGTTCGTCCCAAAGCGGTGCCTATGTCCACAAGTGCAGGGTATATGTACCGACTTCAGTAGGCAATCACCATGAAAAGAATTAGAAACAAGATCTCGTAATCTCTTGAGGTATTGATAATGTGAGAGTTAACTAGAATATTTTTGGATCCCTTGAGATGAGGGATTGTGTGCTATTTATAGGATGTTATAAGAGAAAGAGGGTGTTGTGGAACAGGTGGAGTGGCTTTATAAGCCAGGAAGTTACACCTTTTACAATTCAATGGGTGGATAACCATGAGTTTATTACAGCACGATAAAGGTGGAATACTATATATCTCCCTCACATGTGCAGGCGGAATAAATATGACTGTTGGTATTCCATCACGTGTGCAAACTGGTGCAAGGATGGTATTGACTGGGTTAATTCACACTGTTAACTAACTCCGTGTTAATAGTCGATAATATGGCAAGGCCTAAAACCTTTATATCTAAGCCGACCTCATTGGCTAAGATGATCAGATTCAATGTCAAGCCGACCTCACATTCTACCCTTAATGAGGTCACGTATCACCTCCTGATAGGCCCACTAGGTGTCCCATATTTAGGGTATAACAAAAGTATCCAAGACTTCATTCATGACTGGAACTTGTAGTAGGCTCTATAGAGTATTGCATCTTTGGAGTGGTTGCTATGTTAAATGAATGAATGAAGCGTCAAATAATTGGATGTTATCATCCTTCAGGAATCTGATCGTCTAAAATTCTTATCGGCGCACACTGCGTAGATACACTTGTAACATTTTGGATTTGGCAATGGACTACCACATGTCGAGTGACTAGGACTAGCGTGCGATGCAATCATCATGCGCACATGGGGCAGTGTGGGCGCTAGTTTAATTATGGCGTTTATTTTCTTTGATATGCATATGTTGATCCAACGAATTTCTAACCAAAATTTTTTTCTTGGATAGATTTTAAAACATTTGTGACTAGTGTTTTTTGTAAATTTTTTTGATAAGTAAATATTATCGGATCTCTTTGACCTACTTAGTTTTAGTTTTATGGACTTACTATAGAGATTTCTTATTTTCCATGCAACTTACTAGCTATTTGGTACTTGAAATGGGTCTACTAGTAGTTTAGTCTTATAATAATGTAATCATCTATTGATTTCTTTATTTTCCTAACTAGTTACCAATTTTGGATGAACCTGGGTTATCCTATCCTAAATTCTACCAATGCTTATGATAGCTTATTAATCATACTCACGGATCTTGTCGTCCTGACCATGTGTCATCTCGGTTACCTAAGATGACCAAATATGTTAAGATGTATCCCTACGTTAGTCAATTATGATCGGAGGCTATTGTCCATATGATCGGAACGAATTTCCTAGATTTAGTAAACTTCTTGTTCGTGATCCGTCCCAAGACGAGATCATATATGAAATTAAACTTCTTATTCGTGGACTCTCTGAAGATGAAGTTATACATGAAGTTTGTTTTTGTTTGTGCATACTGAGATACACTGTTGAGATGTCTTCGGCCTAGTCTTTTTTTCGCATCTCCCTTTCCAACAAAAAATAAAAAAACTTGAAAAGACTACATGCATGGGGGAATCAAAGATTTTCATTTATCACTAAAGTGAATTATAAAGACTGTAAAGACTTTACATTTAGTTCCACTTTTGGTAGTATTCTCTTAGGTACTCGGCATTCCAAGGATTCTTAAACTGCTCTCCTTCTAAGGTTTTTATTCTTTAGGTTCCCGATCGTACAATGTTAGATACTCTCTACGAACTGCGCCAATTAAGTTCTAGCTTGCTCCCCTCCTAGATGACCTTTTTCAGCACGTAGTCTCCATTTTTTAAAGTCCTTAATTATACTCTTTTGTGTAAAATTGATTAGTTCGTTACTGGTACGCTGTCACTCGAAGTGTTGAACGCTCTCTGACTTCTGCTACTAAGTGCAAATCCAATCTTCTCACCAAGTCTCTCCATGGTGAGTTAAAATTGAGGATGCGGTGATTAGGCAAACTAATTTCTACTGGAACTATCTCCTCTATTTCAAAAGGTAACATATAAGGGGTTTCGGCCATTTTTTTTCTCGATGTTGTACTGTATGCCCAGAGGACACTCGGAAGCTCATTGATCTAATTTCTTTTTATGTCATCCAACATTTTCTTCATTCTGTCTAGTAAGGTTTTGTTAGTCACCTTTTTTCTCCGTTACACTGCAAGTGACCTGGTTCCGAGTGTAATTTCTTAATTTAAGAATATATGTAATACTCTTTGAACTCTTGGTTATTGAACAGAGTGCCGTGTAAAATGATGAAAACATATGTCATCTTGTAACGACAAATAATGTTCTTCCAGATGGAGTGGAAGACCTTCTTGTATAGCATATCTACCAGGGGCTCAGCCTTTACCCGTTTAGTTAAGTAGTCCACCGCTATGAATAGTCACTTCAATCTACCTCTGGCCTTTGGTAGTGGCTTGACCAGATCTATCCCTCAGATAGCTAAATGCCAAGGGGATGTGGTCGGCGTCAGTGAGCCCCCTGGACTTTTGTAGATTATGGCATATTTTTGGCACTTGTCACATTTTCTTATATAGTATGCACAATCTACCTTCATGGTGGGACAGTAGTAGCCTTGCATAGCCACTCGCTTCACTAATGAACTGCCTGCAAAATGTGCTCTGCAAGATCCTTCATACATCTATTTTAATAAGTTATTAACTTTGACTGGAAAGACATATCTGAGATATGATATGATGAAACCTCTCCTGAATAAGATTCCTCCTTCTAGCACGTATCTTACCTCTTTGTATCAGAGTCTCTTTGGTTCTTTCGGATCTGCTTAAACTGCGTCGATCTCTAAGTATGATCATATGGGATCCATCCAAGATGGGCCCAGATCCAACTCCATCACACTCATAACCTGTTCATCGGTAAAACGGTGCATGCAGATTTCTATTGGGACTGTTCTTCTTAGTTATATCCTTGTGGAGGCGAGCAAGCATATCTGCTTACACATTTTTTGCCCTTGGAATTATAATATTTCTGATTGCTGGAAATTTTAACAATAATTCCTTTGCCTTGACTAGGTAATTTGCCATGGATTTTTCTCTTGCCTCATAAATATATAGGACTTGATTTACTATAAGCTGAGAGTTATTATGTACCAGGAATGGTTCAACGCCTAGAGATTATGCTAGATCGAATTCTGTTATGAGTGCCTTATATTCTACCTCATTATTGGAGGTTTTGAAGTGAAACTTGAGGGTGTACTCCACATTGATACCTTCAACTGTTGTGATTATTAAGACTGCTCCACTTCCAGTGGCATAGAATTAACTATCTCCGAATAATTGCCGGACAGTAGGATCCTCTTCAAAGTTTATGTCAATCAATATTTCATATTAGTACAATTTTTTCATTTGCTTTAGGTAGTGCATAATTTCTTCTTACCAGGCCGATGACTCCAGTTTGTTAAAAATTTGATCGATCGGATCTACAATTGAGCTATCTCCCATATAAGTCTGCTCGTTTAGTTGAATTATTGAACTCTCTTTCGGAGAAGTCTGCTCGAACTGCTTTGGGGCTGATCTCTCTTTCGTAGAAGTCTGCTTTGCCAATTTTTGCCATCGAGCTCTCTTCCTCAAAAGTCTTCTTAGTGGGCTTCTCTTTGTATGTGAATTCTGTAATAAAATCAGCCACTACTTAGACCTTAAGTGTCATTCTTAGTCATACTGAATGTCATACTCTCCTGACCTTATGACCCATGCCATCAGTCTGACCGATTTCTTAGGTTTATATACGGCTTGGTGTAGAGGCAGGTTTGTATGGACGATACTAGTATGAGCCTTGAAATATAGCTTCATCCTCCTAGAGGCTTAAATTAGGGATATAACCCAAGATAATTAATTTTTACTTCATATTGTGCCTTTCTAATGTAATACACAGGCCTTTATACCCAATATTCCTATTTGACTAGCGCCGGACTAACTACAGACACAGACACGAAAAAATTCAAATAAAGTATTTCATCCAACACTGGCCTCGAAAGCAATGCTATTAACCCCAAACATCATTTCAATTCTAGGAATGCAACTTCACACTCATCGTTCCATTTAAAGGTTTTTCGTATCACCTTAAATAACGAAAGACATTTGTGTGACACCCCGCTTAATTAAATATCGGGTGATAAGGACTTTATTAAATTAAAATAAAATATCCAGTTGATCCATTCTTAGCATCACTGTCAAAAACTTTTTAATATATACTAACCACCTAGTATTTGAAAAGTTGGTACCAAATTTTATCTTTTTATTTAACATAAAGGCACTATACAATTTAATAATAAACCATTCCTATACAGACATTAACAATATGATAGATAAAATAATAGAATAAATAAGAATGTCTGAAATACACAAATCTAGTCTGAAATAATAATACATTCATCCATAATAAAACCAGCCTATGATATGATAAATAGAATAAAATCCAACATCTCTAAAAATGTCTAAATGGAAATGGCCAACACGTCCGACTGAATGAAATAACTGCTCATAATGAAGAAATGAGGAATACTGAGGCGTCTACTACCAAGGACTTGCAACGTCCACAACAGGTGTAGCACATCAAAAGATAGAAGCTGCTATGTATGGTGTCCCTATGGCTGGGCACCTAAAATGTTTTACAAAAAGAATAGAGATTTGGAGAAAATGGGTCAGTGCCTGAGTAAAACAATTTAAAAATTTATTAAGTGTTTAAATACAAAATTAGCAAATATTATATACATGTTAGGTTTACGTGCTCTCACTTGAGATGCTCACCTCTCATCTAATGTACACGCCTAACGTATATATCTAACCCGTCCTGATAATACTACCCCACCAAACTAGTCCAACCCAAATTTATTCCTACAAACGGTAACTCATAACATACATCCGTATCTCCCATACAATACGTCATAACATTTTTCCTATCCATGCATCAATTATAAATTTCTCATTTCACATACTAGAGTTATCAGGAATATTATTATCTTTCTCTTGTACAAGACACACATAGTAGAATAAGTCAATATATATATATATATATATATATATATATATATATATATAAAACAATACTTCACCCTTAAGTTGAGACCTACTGGTGCATGCATACTCTATTATCATATCCCAGTACCTCACGTATGAAATAAAGGACTATTGGTTTAATATCTCACTTGAACCTTAAATTAAATTCACAAATATTGTAGGCGAACATAGTTCTCGGCCAAATGGGTCACGCACATACATACGCTCCCATTCAACCGTTGAAACTATCATATTCTCAAATAGTACATATCCAACGTTCAATGTTCTGGGTAAAAGTCTGAAATCCCCCCAATGGGATCATCAGGATAAGACCGTCCAGGTCGCGAAACCTCCTCTCGATAGCAAGTAGCGTAGGTATGTCATACATATAATATATCATAAAATAGGTATACACACAACACATAACTCAAGTACGCAGTATATTTTTCTCTATTACTCATGGTACTTTGTAACATACGATTATTCTCTCTATCGTATTTCATCAAACATGATTCACCAATATAAGGCCTTTTATTTCTCTTTTATATAAATATTCCAAGTAGTTAACTCAAATCTCACACTACTCGTCCCTATAATAAAATTCACTCAAATATTATTATATGTCATTTTCCTTCTCTCGAAGATACTACGTCAAATTTAAACTTGTCTGGATAAAATCCCCATTTTTTGAAATGTCGTTCGAACGAACTTGGAATCTCGTTCGAACGAAAAGTACAGGTCGTTCGAATGAAATGCTTTCTGAAATCTCATTAGAATTATCGTTGGAATTCTCGTTCACACATAGTTATTCGAATGACTTCCCGGGTCGTTAGAATGAGAATAACCTAGTTCGTCCCTTCCCTCTAAAAACTGTGTTTTCCACCATTCTTGTTCACCCAAAACTCCTTAGATTTTATCAAAACCAAAACTATGAGTTCCCAAACCTTTTCTACAAGTAAGTGGATGATCCTTAACATATTTTAACATCAAAACCATAAAATTTTCATATAAGGGTAACTTAAATCATTAAGTCCTCAAAAGCCCTAGGTATATCTTTTCACCATTAAAGTCCAACCTAAACCCATATTTAATTTTCGTGATTATTATGCATAAATCTCAGGTTTCATATTCTCTACATATGATTACTCAAGCTACATGCAATTCCTACCCAAAGACTTGATTTAACATTCAATTTCACTACGAAATTCATAATATCATGAGTATTTCTTCAAATCTACCCTAACAAGGATAACATATGCACATAACTGATCAAGATAAACACTTACCACTTTTGGTAGGTCTGATCCATTTAAGAAAAAGGATATGGTTGTGGTCCTCTCTCTCCGATTTACAATTTGGTGGTGGTTTTGGTGCAAGATGATGACTTTTGGCCTTAAAACTCTTAGGAACCCTATCTTTCTCACTCTTGTGCTTTTTCTTTTGGTTTAACAACTGATAACCCTAACTTCCTCTAAGTGCTTGATACTTTAACTCTCTAATTTTCGTTGGTCCTCTTTTCCCAAAATTTTAAAAGACCAAAATACCCCTCTGGGGTGTTAGTTTGGCCTAAAAGTGCCCCGGGACCCAAACCAAACCCCCAGGTAGCCTTTTCTGACTATCTCGACCCTTCCGGACACACTGACGCACTCAAAATGATAATATGAAGTACCAAAGGGTAATTTTCATTCTATTTCTCAAACTAAGTACCGACACGACTCACACGCGCGTCTCGACTAAATTTACCGTGATCGCCGTATTTCTCACTCACGACAATCATAATATTTTCTTATCATTATTATTACTCCTTCACTAAGTAATGTTCAATATAAATAAATATTAACCCTTATCTCACTAATTGATTTTTTTAACTCGGATTAATCATTCTAATTTAATTCCCAGTCTATTCCACATTTAATCCAAATATAGAATTCATAAAAATACGGGGTATTACATACTTCCCCCCTTAAAATAGAATTTCGTCCCGAAATTCAAAAAAGAAAAATATACCTAGTAAGAATAACTCTGGATATCTGGCGCACATCAGATCTTCTCACTCCCAAATACTCTCCTCGACATTATGATGCCCCCATTGAACACGCACTAGTGAAACTACCTTCGACCTCAGTCTCCTCTCGCTGTGGTATAAGATGTTCACCAGTCTCTCCTCATATGTAATATCAAGCTGCAAATGAATCTCCTCCAACATAATGTGAGCATAGGCTAACTCCTCCCAGAGATGCCGGCTCAACGTAGAAATGTGGAACATATCATGAATACGGTGCAAGTGCTCCGGTAAACCTAGTTTATACGCTACTGGCCCAATCCGTTGAATGATAAGTAATGGACCAACATACCTCAGATCCAATTTACCCTTCTTTCTAAATCTCATTATCCCCTTCATAGGAGAAACACGTAGTAACACCTGATCCCCACATTAAACTCTAGAAACGATCGCTTGGCATCGATATAGCTCTTCTGTCGGTCTTGAGCTATTAGTATCCGACTCTGAATCATCTCAATCCTAGCGGAGGTATCTTAAATCAAATCCGACCCAAGAAGCTTGCTGTCTCCCACATCCAACCAAAAATGAGCGAATAATACGGTCTATCGTACATCGCCTCAAATGGATCCATCCAAATAGTGAACTAATAGGAGTTATTATAGGAAAATTCCACCAGTGGAAGGTACGACTCCCAACCTTCATGATGATACAAGAAATTGTCCACTTATCGTTTTCATATCAGCAAATCAAGTATAAAGTGTATAACAAGTAAAGAGATCAAGTAAAGAGAGACAGAAGAGAAGATATAGAGTGGTTCAGCCTCTAAAATAGGCCTACGTCCACTATGTTGCTCCATTCCCATTATATGAGTTGCATAGTACAACATGATTGAGCCTAAAGAGGCGTACAAGTAAGAGAATAAAGGATAATACATGATAGTATTGAGGATTTCGGTGTGCCAAAAAGGTGGCTGTGATTCCGACGAGTGCCCCCCAAGCTGTAGGTTGAGGTTGTGCAGAGAGAAGTTGGCAAGGCTTCGCCAGGTATTATAGAATCTGAACCCCCTATCTCAAGGTGTGGACCTTTATTTATAGGAGGTATAAAGGTGTGTCACACTCTCAAGTCACGTGACATATGGATAAGTCTGATAAGTAGGGAATCCTTTTAGAGGATGGACAACCAAAAGTGGTCATGCCTGTGTAAATGTTGTGGCCTGTCATATGGTGTGCTGCTTGTAAGAGGGGGTGCGGCCTATCATAAGGTGTGCGGCACCCTGTGATGTATACTGGCGAGATAGACTGCCGTGACCTATAACTTCTATCGTATTTAGGACGGGTTCCGCGACTGAGGTGTTATATTTGTCATATCAATAAGCCCCCAAGCCGTAGTGTCAAGAGATAGCGATTGGGGCTGTGGCTGAGTAGGAGCTAGGTGCCACAGTATTTCCAAGGCGAATCTTCGTCATTCCGCGCCCTCTTATATAAATTTTTCCAGCCATGGACTTCATTACATTTCCAAAAACTTTGAGAGCAAATCGAAAATTGAACTATGTTAGTTCGTTCTCTTGCTTTTTCCGGCGACTTTTCAAGGCAGCTGGTGGTGGTTCTAAGGCGTTTGACGGTGGTTTGAGGCTAATCCTTGGTGATTTCTTCATTTCTAGGTAATCTTCCAACTGTCTCTCCTATTTTATACCCCATTTGTGTATTGGATTCATATTTCCTTAAGAAAAATTCCACCTGACTGATTAAACTCGCATATCTGTTAATTTCTAAGATTTTAAACTCATTCAAAAATGAACTCTCATCTGTTTAATTGTTGAATATAAATGCTATTGAACCTTGAATTCCATCTTCATAAATGAACATCTGAATGATAGATAACTGTAATTGATATAAATTTTTTGAATGAATCGATCTTTATATGATGAAATAAACCCTCAATTTTCCGTTGTTCTTATCGTTCTTGAGTGAAACCCTAAAATTCAAGGTTTTTTTATCTTTAGACTAGATTATTGTCAATAAAAGGATGTTCGTTTGCCCAGTACTGTTTGAGTGACTTATCGCGTCATGGAATATTGAAATCCCTTTAGTAATTTAGGTCTTTCTTGAGCCATTGCCTTTAAATTGTTCGGTAGCATATAAAATGTTACTACGGTAGGTAATATACACAATGCTGCGGAACGCAGTGTAACTCGCGACCTGTAGTAACTTAGGGCATCCCTAGTTTTCCCTTGACCCGCAGCTTCTAACACTTGAATCAACTAGCTGCGACAAACATTATGAGGGGAAACCAAAATGTCAATAGGACACGGCATATAAGAGTCTCTCCCAAAATATGTAGGCCGCGACGCGCAAGAATATTAATAACTTCTTCCTCAAGAAAATATACAGCGACAGAAGTTGAATTCTTAGGATTCCAGAGCCCAACACGTGTAGTTAACTAAATTTTCTAAGACTTCTATTAATGTTCTCAAACATGCCATTTCATTGTGCCTGGCACGGTCTTCAAGAGGCCCGTCTGACCATACTGGCTGCGACACCTAATCACGAACCCTTTCTGCCTTTCAGGTCTTGCTGCAGTCATATGAGTTGGGATCCTGATGAATTTCTCAAAGACTTTTGGAATAAACATTTTGCAGTCTCCCCCCCGAACTTTCTTTTGTGCGCTCTTTAAAGGCAGTGGGGCCTTGTCATCTCAAAGATTGCCCAACTATCTCGTTATAGACTCTGACTCCGCGGACTCCGCTTGTAGGAAGGACTTTGAGACCACTCCAATAGAAGAGGAAGCCAACTCTAATAATAACCCAACGGGTATTTATGTTGCAGCCACTAGGCCTTCTAAGACTAGGGATGCACTTGCTGGTCTATTCAACAAATTCGACGGTACTCCTGCAGCATTAAATGTCTGCGATATTATGACTCAGGAGTGGGTTGACTAAGTGGGTGAAGCGTTTGAGTTTATCGATAATATGGTCTGCATTGCCCCCGTCGCAGACCAAAGACCTTGCTCCGTTATTGCTGATGGTGTAGTCTGCTTCCCCCTTCACACATTTGTGTATAGGCTGTGGCTACCCATCCCAGTTCCTGTTAGGAAAATTTTTCACGCGATGAAATTAGCCCCAGCCCATCTAGATCCCAATGGCTAGAGGGAAATTCTTGCCTCAATAGTATTATGGAAACAAAAGTTTAACAGGGACATAACTCCCGTGGAGTTCTTCAATTTTTATATACCGAAGGAGAACTCCGTGAAATTTGTGTGGTATTACTACCTTACTCTCAACAGCAAGGATGAAACCCTTTACTCTGGGAGGCCCACCAGTGTCAAAAATTGGAAAGGGAAGTATTTTTATATTTTTAGAGAAGGATGGGTGGTTCATCCAGAGGAAACTGAGAGAAAAAAATCACATAGGATGCCGCGATAATGGGGATGTCCATCTAAACTAGGTACACAGGGTTGTATCCTTGATAACATGTCGCGTCCCATTTCTCAATTCCCACGGTTCCTTTTATTGTATTACACTAACCTAATACTCTTGTGAAACTCTTAATAATTTACAACTCAGTGAGCGGCAAGAGAGAAGAGTGGGAAGGGCTGCATCCATCAAGGATAAAGAGAAAAAATTCAGCACCTTAGTGACTTTTATCTCCATATTTGAGGCAGGCTACTTCCCCAGCAAGTCTCAGCCAACAAAGCTGGCCGCGGAAGGTAATAATCACCTTTCTTTAGTATTCCGCATCATTTGTCTTCAAATCATAAGTACTTAGAATTTTACTTTGTTTTTTCTTCAGGTGAGGAGATAGATAGGGGGCTCTTGAAAGCTCAGTTACAAGAGATGGATGAGGATGAGGCTAACCTAAATAATGCTGTAAAGAAGAGGAGGAAGAGAAAGAGGGCTCCTGCCGCAGTCCCAAATAATGTTGAGCCCACTGCTGTTGATGAGGCAGATGTGACAAATACCACACTTGGGAGGGTTGCAATACATGAGATATTTGAGGATACTTCTATGGCATCACAGAGAGAAGGCCAATATGATGATGACATAGTCAAACACCTGGCCACGACATGCCTATTGCCCTCCGAAAATGACCATACTGGTGGACGTAACACTTTACCTGTTATTTCTACCCATTCTTCCCCTCTGCGCACTGTTGTGGTTGTAAATGCCAACCTACCACCACTACAAGGCAGGCAAAGAGTTGGGCCTGATGGACGTCCGCACCCTCAACTTAAGGAAGAAAATATCAACTCCTCTTGGGATACAACTGCGAGGGCTGTCCGTAGAATGAGGAAGGTTCCAGAGAATGTGGACCTTAACCGTCTTGTTGAGGAGGACCAGGAAGACTTGGAAGAGTACGCCCTCTACAGCATGCTGAGGGTAATTTCTTTTCCACTTTCTATTTATTCCAACATTTTTGCCAAAAGTTAATGAGCACTGACTTTCGTCTTTTAGGTCGCGGACGTTGTGGTGTCCTAGAGGATGAAGTACGATGGGCTCTACAAACTTTATAGGGCTGCGGAGACTTCCCACAAGAATGACCTAGACACAACTAAGTCTTCCTCCTTTCAAGTGGGCAAGGATTCCTCGGCTGCGGCACTTGAGGTGGCTAAGCAAGACTTGTAGGTTGCCTTTAAGGCAAAGAATGCGGCTGAGCAGAACTTCTCTCAGGCCGTAGAGGCATTGTCAATTGCCAAGTCTCAAGCTCTTGAGGTTGCAGAACGATCCGCTACTGCTCAAAATAAGCTCACTGCGGCTGAACATCAAATGAAGAAGATGGATGTTGATCATACCGCGGCCCTCATAAGTCTTGGCAGTCGACATTCTGAGGCCATCAGACTAAGAGAAGAGGATCATGACATAGCCTTAAGCCAAGCTGCGGACCTTGCTGTGGCCAATTTTAAGAAGTCCAAGGACTTTTTCCTAATCAATAACAAAGCCTACCTCCGCGGCTTTCAAGAGCTGAGGCACAGAGTTGTCAAGAATTTCCCAGAGTTTAAGGACCAAATCATGTCTTAGAAACTGGGTGATGCTGAGCACGACCAGTGTGTAGCTAAAATTAGGGCTGCAGTGGAGGAACGGGCACAAAAACTTGCTAAAGAGGCTGCGACCGAGGACGAGACTGAGACTGCTGTGAACGGTGATGAAGGAGATGTTAATGGCGATGCAGCCTCATGAGAGCTGAACATTTTAATTTTTGATTTTTGAACTGTCGATGCAGGGTTGCGTCCCTTCGATTTTTCTTGAACTTGTTACATACATGGTCCATGTCCCTTTGCATTTTTGAGGGGAACTATTTTAATGTTGACTTTCTGCTTCCTTTTCTAGTAGTTTTTTTATTCTTCTTCTTTGCTTGCTTCAACACTTGAATGAATGATTTCTCTGTACATCTTTGATTTCTTAAAATATACAATTGTTTTTTAACAAAATGTAATTTAATATCAAGTATGGGTTAAATTGCTGCGGCACCGTTGTTATGCCTTGTGAATTTTCATTTCATACTTGTGTATTTACAAGTCTTGATGCCAATAGGAAGCCAAATGCCGCGAAAATGTTTTGTGACTACATACATGTTTGTGTCGTTCATCCAAGGAAAATTATCTTTGGGGCTGTGACTTAACTTCTTTGGCATTTTGGTTGACTTTTCCATTTTTCTAAAACTTTATTTTTCACTTGCATGCCTGCTTGAATGTTGACTAATAGATTGAGGCTGCGGCAACTTAGCCTTTCCACTTGAATTCTTGTAGATTGTTGAGCAGGGTCGCGAAACCTTTCAGTGTGTCCCATCTGCTGTAGCTTTATAATTGGATCATAATCCAAATGAGACTCATTTTACTGAATAGGGCTACGATAGGTTAATAATCCAGCCTGCCTTTATCTGCCATGCCTTCTGAATGAATTCACTTAATGGCTGTAGCCATATTGATAAGGTCGCGACACCTTTTTAGCCCTTTAGGAAATTGAGGGCATCCCTCTGTAGCTTTGGCATGCTTCGTGATTACAGTAACACAACCTCCTTTAATCTTTTTGATTGCCTTTTATGGCTTTCCTTTAGTCACTTCAATTGGGTGATTATCAGGCCCCCATCGGGCTAGGTATTATAAAGCTTCCCCAAGCTTATGTGGATATATATAAAGCTTTCCTAGGCTATAATAGAGTTATCCACAAACAATTAGGTCTTTAGTCCCTTCAGATATAGGATTATTCGTAGATAATTAAATCTTCTGTCCTTGTAGGTTATTTTCAGGCCTTCTCGGGATTGGTATTATGAAGCTTCCCCAAGCTAATATGAGATCACTAAGTTAATGATGTTTAGTCTCACATTCACCAAGTTAATGATGTTTACCGGAGGAGTAACCTCCCCAGGCTAATGACGCATCCCAAAAGCTAAGAACGGGCATTGAAAGCCCTTGATGCTAATGACGCCTCCCCAAAGCGAAGAACGGGCATTGGAAGCCCTCGTAATCAAATGACGCATCATGAGAGATGTTTTCAAGTATGTAATCATTGTACGCTTAGATATTGTCTCCATATGCGACATTATAAGTCAATTCCTCTATCGCTCTCAATAGTTGCTTTCGTTATTTCAAGTTATCATTTTCCTTCATATGGTTGGGCATATCGACGGGCGTTGATGGCCCATTTAGATATAATCATTCCCAATATAATTCGATGTCACCATATAGAATTTGTTTAAGATAAGAAGTCATTCATAAGATATCATTTAATGGAATCCATAAATTAAGATATTATATTCATTAAATCTCATAAGCATAGACATAAAAAGTCATAATGAAATAAAAGATAATGTTCACTATGAACATAAACAAAAGGAGATGTAAACTAAATCATAAAGATAAGGGATGTATGTTCCATCAGGCTAGGCTTCATCCTCTAAGCATCTCTAAGGAACCTCTTCAGCATTGCTTGCCCAATTAAGCTTTCAATTTCATCCTTCAGAGCATATAATTACTCCGTGTCATGGCCATAGTCCTGATGGAACCTGCACCAAGTAGCTTTGTTCCTCTTATGGGGTGGAGCTCTCAAATTTTTTGGCCACCTCAACAACTTGTCCTCTTTGATGAACTCGAAGATGTCTTTAATCGGGAGGGCCAATGGAGTGTAGGCATCAGATATCCTCTCTCCTATATGTTTCTCTATTCTCCTTTTTAGGGCCCTGGCCGCAGCCTTGCCTTCTGCGGCCATTGCTTTTAGCTGGGACTAGGGGTGGGCACGGTCCGGTCCGGTCCGGGTTTTGCCTATTTTTTGGACCGGACCGAATATTCGGTCCTCAATTTTTTTGGACCGAGATAGGACCGATTAATTCGGTTAACCTACTAATTCGGTCCAGGCTTTTTTCGGTCCGGTCCGGGGTAAAATTCGGTCCGGACCCTATTTTATATATATGTACATTTTATGAATGTTTTTATCTATTTTTCTCACAAATATATATACCAAAAAATAATACTCGAAACTCCGAGTGATATTTACATGGATTTTTTTAACCCAAATAAAAAAAATGTTTATGCATATATAAAATGTTCCAAATTAAATTCATAAGTTATATACATTAATTCAAAAACTATACACAAGAAACACAATAACATTAATTTTATTATATATATATGGAAATCGGTCCGGTCCGGTCCAAATCGGTCTTTTAATATAGTGGACCGCGGACCGGACCGGTTTAATCGATTTTTAATTTTTGTGAACCGATTTTTAGACCGGTTTCAAAATAGCCTTAATTTTCGGTTCAGTCCGGTTCGGTCCGATCGGTCCAGTCGGGTCGGTCTTTTTTTTGTCCACCCCTAGCTGGGACACTTCTTCGGGTGGAACTTCTGGAGCTGCGATAGTAATGATACTGGGTGCTACACCTACATTGGATGAGGCTGCAGCCTCAGCATGAGGACCCTCTGAGTCAAATAGTTGACCTGGGTTTGGAGTGAGGCATGGCTGTCGTAGAGATGGTTGAGGTGATTGTACAGCTGCACGATCTCATCTTTGACTTCTGCGCTCTGGCTGGATTCTCCTTCCATTTTCTGCTTTGTTAGTATTTAAAAAATATATAATCTGAGATAAAACTAGTGAAAGTGAGTAATCACAGAAGTATTGTATTAACCAAGTAGGAAATTGGGATGCAACGTTTGAACTGCTGACTGATACTCTGTTCAGGCCGCGGACAGTAAGGCATGCAAGTCCCTTGAGTGATATTCACCGAGGTTGATCTGAAGACTACCTTAATCCTTTCCCCTATGATTTGATGTTATTATAATAGAATTGCACTAGTAGGGGCTGCGACAAGGAAGGTAGTTGAACTGCCAGGTCGCACCCCTGTCTAGGCAGTAAGGGAACAATCCCCAAGCTGGTACCTAGAAATTGAGTTTTTCTCCCGAAATATGTGGAGAGAATACCTACTAGGGTCCATCTAGGGCAGAATAGCCTCTCGGTGCACAAATCGGCACAATTATAGTGATAGACTCTAGATCACGGGCAAAGAAACAGCAAAAACGGGTAAAAATAACTCTTCCCTAACCACCCACCTTTACGGGGCTAAATCACATCACGCCTTCCATCATTATCTAGGTGAGGTGATATCACTGGGGTATGTAAAATAGATTTAAGGTCATGAAAAAGGAGACAGATCTGAAAAAACCAAATACCCATCTAAGGGTATAAAATAAAAAAAAAGAGCTCAGTAACCGAAGTTCACCCATGAGATGATGATCCAAAGGATCCCCATGAATAAAATAAGGTGTCCAAGAGCCCAAAATATAGAGAAAAAAGGTTAAAGTAACTCGTTTCCCACAGACAGTGCCAAATTGATGATACGAAAAATTGTCCACTTGTCGTTCTCATATCAGCAAATCAAGTATAAAGTGCATAACAAGTAAGAGAGCAAGTAAACAGAGATAGAAGAGAAGATATAGAGTGGTTCAGCCTCTAAAATAGGCCTACGTCCACTGTGTTGCTCCATTCCCATTATATGAGTTGCATAGTACAACATGATTGAGCCTAAAGAGGCGTACAAGTAAGAGAATAAAGGAGAATACATGATAGTATTGAGGATTTCGGTGTGCCAAAAAGGTGGTTGTGATTCCGGCGAGTGCCCCCCAAGCTGTAGGTTGAGGTTGTGCAGAGAGAAGTTGGCAAGGCTTCGCCAGGTATTATAGAATCTGAACCCCCTATCTCAAGGTGTGGACCTTTATTTATAGGAGGTATAAAGGTGTGGCACATGCTCAAGTCACGTGACATATGGATAAGTCTGACAAGTAGGGAATCCATCTAGAGGATTGACAACGGTTAAGTGGTCATGCCTGTGTAAAGGCTGCGGCCTGTCATATGGTGTGTGGCCTGTAAGAGGGGGTGTGGCCTATCATAAGGTGTGCAGCACCCTGTGATGTATGCTGGCGAGATAGACTGCCGTGTCCTATAACTTCTGTCGTATTTAGGAAGGGTTTCACGGCTGAGGTGTTATATTTGCCATATCACTCCCCTAAAATCTAGGATGAACATCCGTAGCATATCCTCCAATATATGATTAGTCCGCTCAATCTGTCTGTCTGCAGGTGATAGGCCGTACTCAACTGTAACTCCATGACCATGGGCTTCTGTAAGCTCTCATAAAATCAAGACACAAAAATCTTATCCCCGTTAGACATAATATTGAGGGGCACCCAGTGTAACCGTACTATCTCAGTAATGAAAATCTGCACATACTGAGCTATAGTATAATCTTTCCGAACTGGCAGGAACTGGGATACCTTGGTCAATCTATCCACTATTACCCATATGTAATCGTGACTCCTCTATGAAGTAGGTAACCTGATAATAATGTCCATGGAAATACTCTCCCATTTCCACATAGGGATCTCTAATTACTGTAGGACTCCTGTTGGTCTCTAGTGGCCCACCTTTACTAGATGACAAGTGGTACACCTTGAGACAAACTCTATAATATCTCTTTTCATCCCACTCAACTAGTACTTCTGTCTCATGTCTTAGTACATCTTATCTCCTCCAGGATGTAAAGCAAATCCGGATCTGTGTGCCTCTGCCATCACAGCTTGTCGTAAATCCTCCCCCTCAGGAACTATCAACCTCCCATTGAATCGCAAACCTCCCTTTGAACTAATGGATTATGACTCGGCTCCCCTAGCTAATAGCTGCCTAATCCTCTCCTAACAAAAAAGATCCGCTGCCTGTGCCTGTACCACCCTCATGACAATTTAGGGTGTAATTGTCATAAATGACATGAAAGATCTGGCAACTGCATCCCAATGACCCAACTCCTTCCATTTTGCATTCCACACCTTCTCCACTAATCTACAGCTTAAAGCATCGGCCACCATATTGGCCTTCCTCAGGTGATACTAGATTTCGAACTGATAGTCCTTCACAATTTCAAGCCACCTGCGCTGATATATATTCAACTCTTTTTGAGTGAACAAATATTGTAGTGACTTGTTATTTATGAACAGGAAATTTTTTTCTCCGAACAAGTAATATCTCCAAATTTGAAGGGCAAAGATGTCTGCTGCTAGCTCCAAGTCATGTGTGGGGTAATTCCTCTCATGAGGCTTAATCTTGCAGGAAGCAAAATCTATAACCTGATCCTCCTACTGAACTACTCCCCCAAGTCCCTATAGGGATGCATTAGTATAAACAAGGTACTCTACTCCTGGCCTGGGTAGAGAGAGAACCAATGATGAAGTCAACTTGTCCTTCAACTCATTGAAAATCGACTGATAAGCGTCATCCCAAATGAACTGCACTCCTTTGGGAGTCAAGTTAGCCAAAGGACCCACAATCTTAAAAAACCCTCGAATAAACTGACTATAATATCTAGCTAAACCCAAAAAACTAAGTACCTCCATCGGTTTTGTGGGTTGTCCCCACTCTCTCACCGCGAACATCTTACTTGGATCCACCGATATCCCCCGTCAGATACAATATGCCCCAAAAATTGCACTTCTCGTAGCCAGAATCCACATTTCTCATATTTAGCATACAATTGATGCTCACATAGTGTCTGCAAAACCCGTCTCAAATGCTCATCATGCTCCTCCTCAGTCTTGGAATAAATCAGGATGTTATCTATAAAGACAATGAAAAAATGATCTAAGAACTCTCTGAATACCTTATTCATCAAGTCCATGAACACAACCAGAGTGTTGGTTAGCTGAAATGGCCTAACTCGAAAATCGTAGGATCCATACCTCATCAGAAAGGCAGTCTTAGACACATCCTACTCCCTGATACACAACTGATGGTACCTGGATCTCAAGTCTATCTTTGAAGTAGGCTACTACCCTCAACTGATCAAATAAATCATCGATTCGGGGAAACGAATACTTATTTTATATAGCGACTTTATTTAACTCTCGATAATCAATATATAACCGTAATAACCCATCTCTCTTCTTTATAAACAACACCGGGGCACCCCAAGGCGAGGTACTCGTATGGATTAAAACCTTCCCCAAAAGCTGCTCAATTTGATCCCTCAGCTCCCTCATCTTCACATAAGCCATATGGTAAGGCGTACGAGCTATCGACCGAGTGCATGGCACTAAATCTATTACAAACTCAATATCCCTACTCGATGGTAATCCCGGTATCTCCTGAAACACATCAGTGAACTAGAAACGACCGGAATTGGATCTAGGGGAATCACCACCCCTTAGAGGTCTCCTCCTCTATGTAATATAAGTTTGTAGATGACCCTCCTTAAGAACGAGGAATTGCCACAAAAAATATCTCCTGGCCTGGTATAGCAAACACAATACTCCTGCTATAGCAGTCAATCATGTCCCTATAAGTAGTTAGCCAATCCATGCCTATAATAGCATCATACTCCGTCATGTCTAACACAAGAATGTCTAAAGGCAAAATAAGTTTCCCAATCTCCACACACACTCCCCGATAAATAAAGAATATCAACGCCCCATTACCAAATGGAGAGTCTAAACATGTAACAGTACAATTTGTCATACCTAGTAACGCCGTGGTCCGTGCAAACCTAGTGGTTACGAATGAGTGTGAATCCCCAGTATCAAATAAAATGCACCCCAAGGTACCTTGGATAGAGAACATACCCTTAATTACAGGTAGGGCCTGAGGAACTGCGGTCTGGTGGATGTTATACACATGCCCATAGTGTAACTGTCCCTACTGGGGTGGAGCTGCTGGAACAACTAGAATGGCAGGCAAGGCTAGCATTAGTGCTGGCGCTGGAAGGGCAGCTGGAAAGATAGGCCTATGTGGCTCCTAACGAGTACCCTGCTGCTGTTGAGCCAGTGCAATCCTATTCCTTGTGGTCGGTCCGCCATAGGTGAAACATCTCCCAATAAGGTTTCCCCCTCGCTGACCTTACTGTCCTCAGCCCTGCTGGCCGTTTCCACCCCTCCATTATCCCTCTTGGTCCTACTGTACATGTTGTTATCCCTGTTGGCCCGACTGACACTGTTGTCCATGATGGCCCTGCCGGAAACCTCCCTGTACCTATCTAAAATCACCGGGTCTGAATCGCTTAGCAGGGTTCCCCTGGTGGGAACTATACTCACCATGCCTAGGCGGACTCTGAGATGATGGTGTCCTACTGGCACTGCCACCCCCGGTCTTGCCCCGGTGACTGAACTCTCCTCCTCGTTTGCTCCATTTAAGATGGAAGCGGTGGTCTTGGCAATGTAATAAGGCAACATTTAACACCTCTATGCTCCTCAAAGAAATGTTACCCAATAGGTGCTGCTAGATCCTTCAAGTCAGGCCATCCATAAAATATTAATCCTCTTTTCTTCAGTAGACACCTCCCCTAGCACGAGATTTATCAATATCGTAAATTCCTCCTTGTACTCAGCAACTGTCCTACCCTCCCGAGTAAGATCTAATAATTTCTACCTCATTTCAGTCTGGATGGAGGACGAAAAGAACTTATGTTCAAACCGCTACCAAAACTCTTGTATCGTCATAGAGTCTCTCTCCTCGGTGGTGGTAATCCCACTATTCTAGTGCCTCCCCAACTAGCTTGAACGTAGATACAATATCCGTGTGAACATCGGTACACAAATACATCCTCAGATGCCAATGTATATCTTTCTTCCATTGGCTGGCTACAACAACATCGGAACTCATTGAGAACTCTGGAGGATGTGCCTTCTGAAAGGCATCCCTAACTCGCTCCTACGTATAGGGGAATGCCCGAGCTTGTGTTGGTGCCACCACCTGTGCCTGGGGTGGAACCAGTTGTGCTACTTTAGCTAATGCTACATTCACTGCTTGGACAACTATAGCGTGTAATACCCCGTACTTTTGGTTATATTTATTTTTGGGATTAAATTAATTAAATGCGTATTAATTGGAAATTAATCCGGGTTATAATACTAATGTGATGCGAATTGGTATTTGATTATGTGCATATATGATTATATATGTATTTGGTATTATAAAATTTGTCGTGGGATTTATATACGGCATTTTAGAAATTTTGTTGAGACGCGTGGGACCGCCGCGTCACGGTATAATATTTTGTTATTAAAAGTAAATTTAAAATCTATAATCCGTATGGTCGTTTTGAGTGCGCCAACGCGTCCGGAAGGGTCGAGATAGTCAGAAAACACTAGCCGGGGGTATAGTTTGGGTCCCGGGGTAATTTTAGACCATACCGGTAACTTAAAGGGTATTTTAGTAATTTGGTATTTTTGGGTAATTAAAAGTGACGAAAATTGAGAGTTGTAATCTGATAAGGATTGACCCCAACCAACCCTTATTAACCCAACAAGCTACGGAGGTTTATTAAAATTAGGTTTTCATAAGTTTCCCCAAAGCAAACCCTAGCCACCATAGCCTTTTGGAGAAGAAAGCTTGGAGAAGGAGAGAGAGAGAGAGATTCTGCAGAAATTCTACACCGAATCCACACCAAATTCAGAAATCAAACCAAGGCAAGTGACTTTATTTTCATTTAATTACTGAGAATGTCTTTTCCATGTTAGAAATTGAAGAATCTTAATTGTTCTTGAAAGATTAAAAGAAAACCCATGAAATTTGAAGTTATTATTGAATGTTGGGATAGGTTTGCATGTAGAAACATTGTTGGGAGATTTAATTTCGGATATTTCATATCTAGGTGATGTATAAACGAATTAAAATCTGGGAATTTATGATGAGAAAAAGTTAGGGTTTATGTTCTTGAAGAAAATTGGGAATTAGTGTAGAAATTGTGATTTAATGATGTTTAGATAATATCAAACCCTTTAATGATGTTAGTGTAACCCCTTAATATGTTTGAGGATGTTTAGAGAACTCAATATATTGTGGGAACGAATTTTAGAAGAGGTTTGAGGAGTAAAAATGGTGAAAAACGAGTTTTGGGAAAATTCTGGGCCGAAACTGGCATCTCGTTAGAAGCAGCCCCCAGGTCGTTCGAACGAGCTCGTTCGAACGAGCTTCTAACGAGTTGACCAGTCGTTATTAACGAGTAGGATTTTCGTTCGATATCTCGTTCGAACGAGATATCGTTAGAAGGGTCAGTTCGTTCGAACGAACTGGGATCTCGTTCGAACAGCCTCGTTCGAACGAGACTTCTAACGACCTGACAGTCCAAACTCGTTCGAAGCCTCGTTCGAACGAGACTTCTAACGAGTTGGCAGTTTGACCCTTTTTGGACTATTTTGACTTTTGGAGTTCCGGGAGATGGTTCAAGGGTAGAGTTAGCATCCCTTTGATGATATAGTGACTTAGTTGGGACTTTTGGGTTGTTGGGATGAGTAAATCATATACGAGAGTCATATTCAATGAATCATTTGGGTTGAGACGTGAGTGACTACTACGATGTGAGGATGAATTATAGCGCGTATAATTATGAACCGGAATAAAATAAGTTGTGATAATTAGTTAGTACAAGAATGCGATATGTACTACTATTAAAATACGGTATTACTAAGATGTGTGTTTACTTAGTAGTAGTATATGGATTGTTTGTATGACATACCTACCATACTTGCTATCACGGGAGGTTTCGTTCGCTTAGGACCCTCTAATCCTTGTGTGCCTACGGGGGGGATATAGACTGGTACCTTGATGAACATAGATCATAGAAGGACTTATTGTGATATTAATAAGTCTGCATGACCATGGGAGCGTAGGTATGTGCGTGACCCATGAGATGGTGACTGTGTTCGCCTCCATTATTTGTGATGTTGTTATCGGTAAACTATTCCTGAGAGATTCGGAATATGTAATCCTTATGTACGTGATGTACCGGGATGGATAGCAGAGTATGTGTGCACTACAGCTTAGATTGCGGGGTGCTTGTATCGTATATTTATGTGGTGAATAATATACATTAAATTAATGGAAATCCTCATGTTAATGTTGTAAAAATATTACGGTATTGTTTCGAGTTATATAATGAGTTAACTGATAGTTATATCATTGGCATATTTAGTAACTGTGTTCACATTAAACCTCTATTTAATTACGAGAGTTGTTATGTTATATGGAACCGAGTAGATGGGTAGAACCTTTGGTTGTCTAGCTAGTTTACGTTGTCACTTAGCTAGTGCAAAGGGTGGTTATAGATGGGTACTTACGTTAGGAGTGCACAGTTAGTCGAGAGGTGAGAATTTAATGTGAGTGCACGTCCTAACATGTACTTTGCATTTAATGTTTTAAATGTTTTTAAAGCACTTGCAGGTTTTTAAAATATAACACTTTCGGGCTCTGACCCATTTGCTTTCAAATATATTTTCTTGTAAAACCATTTTAGGTGCCCAGCCACAAGGACACCAAGCATAGGATTCTCATTCAGGTGACGTGCTGTAGCTGGTTGTGGAAGCTACAGGGATTTGCTCATAGACGCTTCCATCTTTTGGATTCCAGAGTCACTATCTATCAGTTGTAGGGCATGTTGCCCATTTCTTTAGAGACTTCTTTTACATTTCAGTTTTCAGACTCTAGCATGTATTGCTCAGTATTCAGTTTTAGTTATTTATTTCAGTTTACTTATCAGTTGTGGGATTTGTTTTGAGGAGTTTTTCCTCCAGGTTTTATTTACTTATTGTGATGGTTATTCTTTTTACTTCAGTATGGTGAATGGTGTTATTTAGTTATTCATTACTCTTGTTGCATGTTAATCAGATTTAATAAAATTTGGCACTTACTTTTTAAATACTAGGTGGTTAGTAATAATAAAACGTTTTCGACAGTGATGCTATTAACTGAGCCAACTTGGCATTTTGAATTAATTTTATAAAGGAGTAGCTACCCGGTGTTTAATTAGTCGGGGTGTCACATAACGGTAATCTCCACAGCATTCATGGTGCCACGATCCAGAGATGGTTGTGGCCCTGGATGTGGATATCTAGGGACCCATTGTGCACGTAAATGCATAAATAATAATACAAGAATCCTAAAAATAGGGTTCTACATCAAAGAATTCTATGCTGGAAACATAATAAGCTGCACAGATCCTAAAGACCCTAGAACCTGATGCTCTGATACCATCTGTGACACCTTACTTAATTAAATATCAGGTGATCAGGCCTCTATTGAATTAAAACAGAATATCCAGTTGGTCCATTCTTAGCATCACTGTTGAAAACTTTTTAATATATACTAACCACCTAGTATATGAAAAGATGGTGCCAAATTTTATCTTTTTATTTAACATGAAAGCACTATACAATTTAATAATAAACCATTCCCATACATACATTAACCACATTATAGATAAAACAATAGAATAAATAAGAGTCTCTAAAATAAACAAATCCAGTTTGAAATAATAATACAGTCATCCATAATAAAACTAGGTGCATGCAGCATTAGCCAAGATGCAACATGGTCAATGCCAAGATGCAACAGTCAATGATGAATATGAAAGAAAATCTTGAAGGTAAGGAACCATATTGGATGTCAACACATCTGTCCCACGACCCTCTCTCCTAGATACCAGGCATACCCAAACTTGTGCGTAATCAACCGTCGCATCTGCACGTGCATGCCTGTCACCCCAGTACCCTGTAGTGTCAACCCCAGGGATAGAAGGTCACCTGTAATCCCTAATAGAGAATCAATGCCTACTCAAGATCATCTCTTGAAGAGATGAAATGCAAATAGAATCCCCAGAAATTATTCTACCCAGATCCCCCCAATGTCGCTTGCACCACCTTCGGTATCACCCTCAACGTGTGATCCACCATTATCTAAAATCCCTCGCAATCAATCCTCATCAGTTGCTGAACGTCAATGACATCTCCCCAAGGACAAGATGAAAAGTATGGATTCTTTTCATCAAGAAAAATATTGTAACATTTCTTCATCAAGAAAATAATTTTTCGGAACACTAGCGCCCTTATATGCCCTTAAGACCCCCATGCAGGATTAATATTCCAGCATTGTATTAGCATCCAAATCTAGTACCATTACCTAACAAAATCTCAATCTCAAGTCAATAATTCCCCAACAAAATCTCAACCCCAAATCAAACACTTCCCCAACGGAATCTACAATCTAAATTAGTCCCACAACAGAAGTTTAAGATACACCTGCATCAAAATCCCTCACGACTTCCCTAGTGAAGTTATCCTCTCTCCAAAACTATAAGTTCCCAGGAGAGAAAATCCTCATATAAACTTTATATCCATAGAATTAACCTCGACCCATAGAATCCGTCCTTACAACCTTAGGTCCTCAAAATTAACCTAGACCCGCAGAATCGGTCCTTACAATTTTAGGTTCTCAGAATTGACCTCAACCCGTAGAATCGATCTGTATAACTTTAGGTCCTTAGAATTGACCTTGACCCGCATAATGGTTCCTCACAAATTTAGTTCCTTAGAATTAACCTCGGCTTGCAAAGTCAGTCCCTATAATTTTAGATCCTTTGAATTGACCTCGACCCGCAGAATCGGTCCTTACAACTTTGGGTCCTCAGAATTGACCTCGACCCACATAATCGGTTCCTACAACTTTAGGTCCTCAGAATTGACTTCGACCTGTAGAATTGGTACCTATAACTTTAGGTACTCAGAATTGACCTTTATTCACAGAATCAGTCTCTCTAACTTTAGGTTCTCAAAATTGACCTCGACCTGTAAAATCAGTCCCTACAACTTTAGGTCCTCAAAATTGATCTCAACCCCCAGAATCGCTCCCTTTAACTTTATGTCCTTATAATTGACCTTGACCCAAAGAATCGATCGTCACAACTTTAGGTCCTCAGAAGTGACCTTCTCCCCCTAATCGATTAACCCTAGCATAAACTTTAGGTCCTCAAAATCGATCTCAACCCGCTGAAATAATCACCCTCATCCCTTTCGTCTTCAGAATTGGCCTTAAGCACCCTCTCTTCTGACGTAAATGTGGTGTTTATTCGATGGCCTTCACTTGTTCCGAGCTCACTAATTGAGGGTCTCTATAGACACCTCATTCTGGGACCCCCTAAGCATCTTCTTAGGTCCCTATCACCTCCTCTTTCACCATAAACCCTAGGTCATACTCCGAGTCCTAATCTGGAGGCCACTAGGCGCTCTCGAGCCCTATTTGACTATCGATCAACTTTCTCACCCGAGTACCATCTCATTAAATATTTGAAGGGACCTAAATACCCTTTCTAATGGTCCTCCCCATACACAAATCAGACTTACGATGTGAACGAACAGTCTATTTTCCCCTAAGAACTGATTTAGAGCCCACCGGGTGCTCCCGGGCCCCATTTGACTCCAATTAACTCTCCAACTCGAGCGAAGCTCCTTTGATCCTCAAAGGGCATTTTTGATCCCCATGACAGCTAATTTCTGAACCCGGGAGAAACCTATTGGAGTCTTAAAGGGATCTGAATACCCTTTCCAACGATTCATCATGTGCACAATTAGAGCTTATGGATTGCGCTTTATGACATTTTTTTGAAAAATTTATAGAGGACTGCCGAATGACAAACCCATTTCCCTGCCTATAGACGGTGTGTTTGAGATTTTCTACCGATAGACAGGATATAAACAATGCAAATATGCACCCCCTTAATTCTACATAAGGAGAGCATGATGTCACTTCGAAAGGAACCTTAGAAACATCCCTCTCAGTGATCTAAGCAACATTCTCTCAAAGTCAACGTGGTTTCCATGTTGAAACTTCTCCCCCACATTCCATTTCCATTATTTCCTTACCCAATTTGCCAAATTCCCTTCCCTATCATCCTATCACCTTCTTCTACTTGTAAGATCAACCTTTTAACATTCAAGATCAACTTTAAGGCTTCAAAAGAAGGTCCAAATCTTTTACTCTCTCTTTAAATTTTCTTATTTTCGTATTAGCTACTTAATTCTTATTTTAACATTTTATTTTCATTAGATTGCACATATTAATATCCAACCTTTTTATTAGTAGTATTGTACATACTATACTTTCTATAAAAAAAAAACTAAAATAAGAAAAAAGGGTTTGCTTGTAAATTCCAAACGGGGATTTCTCACTACATTTTCTCACAATAAAACATCCCTTTTCCACAAACACACACATATAAAAAAACTCCCCGATTGGATTTATGGGATAAATCCCACCCCGTGTTATATGCGAACTACGTGGACTTTGATGCCTTTTTAGGCTACGTAGACGTCTCAGGTAAAATCCGAGATTCGAGTCGTATCCTATTTCTATTCATATATTATTTTCATATCATATAATTATAATTCTTGCTTGTGTTTTGTCCAACCTGTACCATCGTCCTTCTATAAACGATTGGTGACCTGACAAATGCACACATAATATTTTGAATTCTATTTTAGGGAACACTCCTAAGGATGACCTCAAACCTCTTTTATCCATGATGTGAGTAGAGTAATTGCGCTCTCCATTTATAAATACAAGTACACTCTTCATTGAGTCTTTAAGGAGAAGAATAACACATTCTTATGAGAGACCGACAAGGCACGATGGTTGTCTAACACTTTCCCATTTCATAAATTAGTCCCCGAATCCTTGAACTAATTGGGTTCGTGAGCATCATTATGTCTTTGATGTCATTCTCTCGAGGCGACAACATTTCTTTTCATGTTTTATGTAAAATAGGCTGGTGACTCTATCTCTATACATCACTCCAATTGATGACGGTCGAAGCATTCCCAGAAAAGGTGCAAGACCCCTGAATGTGTACGCGCCGATCAGGGAGGGATGGCCACACTAATATTCACACACCTATAGATATTATAAACATAACCATCTAGAAATTTTACTATTTTCAATAACTCACGAAACCCTTTTTATTTAAACTTCGAAAGTGTTTAACAAGCTGATGTTATTGTTTCTCTTCAAATATATTTCCTTCCTTATTTTTATGTCCTCTAAATCCAATTTATCTTTGTGAGTATCATTTGTTTTCCCTTCAATATTCAATAATGTTCCCAAAACACTTTCACATATATTTTTTTTGACATGCATCACATCAAGGTTATGTCGTAACTTTAATGTTAGCCAATACAATAGTTCAAAGAAAATGCTTTTTTTAGCCTAATTTAATTCATTGGGTGCACATTCTCTCTTCTTATTCTCTAAAATTTTCCCTAGTATCTGATCCGTACCATAATTCAATTGTTGCAACACACCATCCCCATCTAACTCTATAGGATTTGACCAGAACTGTTGAATTCCATTAAATTTTTTAATCTTCCACCATTTATGGTTCGACTCCAAATAACGATGGTGAACCATATAACAAATCTTACTTCTCAAATTTTGTGAAGAAGTGTACTTATTACAATTAGGACATGCCATATATCCTTTAGTTCTCCAGACGGACAAGTTATCGTTGGCGGGAAATTCGTTTATAGTCCATAGAATTACCGCATGCATTCAAAAAGTCTTCTTAGTTGATGCATCATATGTCTCATACCTAACTTTCCATAACTCCTTTAATTCATCTATTAATGGTTATATATACACATATATTTCTTTAATGGGTGCTTTACGTCCCGGAATGAGTAACGAAATCAGGAAAAATGAGCTTTCATGCATTTTTAAGGAGGCAAGTTATATGGCATGAGTATCACTGATACATGCTGTATGAATTGTGCATGCTACCAAATGGGTTGAAACCATCACATGCTAAGCCAAGCCTTATATTTAGAGGGTATTGCGAAAACCACTTGTGCTTCGTATCAAATTCCTTCCAAGCACTATAGTCATCCGGATTCCTTAACACATTATCTTCGTTATGCTTCTCTTTGTGCCACCTCATATCATCAGTAGTTTTTCTCGACATAAACAATCTTTGGAGTCTTGGTTTAATTGGAAAGTAACGAAGGATCATATGAGGAATTTAGTTACCGTTTCTATCATTAGTCTTCCATTTAGACTCCCTATATATTGGACACTCTTGCCTATTTTCAAACTCCTTCCAGAATAATGAACATGAATATTTGCATGCATAAATCGATATATATCCTAAACCCAAGTCGTTCAATAATTTCTCGCCTCATAATCTGACTTTGGAAGCATCTCACCATCAGAAAAAGCTCCATTTAATAGCTCGAGTAACATGATGAGTGATGTATTACTCTAAAGATTCACGACCTTCACGTGAAATAACTCCACAAATTAGGATAATGTGGAGAATTTTGTGCAATTCAGGTATAATTCGCACTTTTTATCCCTCAATAATTTCTCAAAACTTTTCTCTACCCCTTCACCAATATGTATATGATAATGAACATCAAATGCTTTATCTCGACCAATATCTATAAAAGTTTCCCTATGCACATCTTCCAACATTTTATACATTTTGTTACTTTTTTCCATGTCATTATCCGTCATTCCTTCATCACTTTCATTGATATCATAATGAGAACTATCATACACCATGTGTTCAGAATGTTTCTCGTGATATATCCATTGTGTATAGGTCGTACACATACCTTTTAAAAGAATATGGTCCTCTACATCACCAATATTTCTAATACCAATGTGTAGGCACTCACAACATGGTCATTTTATGTCACTATTTGATCCCATATGCTTCTTAACAAACCGAATGAATGATATAACTCTAATAACATACTTCTCAGAAAATCTATCTACCTCCTAATCCAACTCTTGTCCATTTATTTCATAAAGAAACATTAAATTGTATGAATTTCACAAGCATTAACATGTATAAAAATACACGAAAATAATTTTTAAGGGGCATTAAGTTGTTTCAAAAATAGAATACTAAATTATAAATCTCTTCTTAAAAATAATTTTTAAGTTAAGAATCCTCAAGCCTTTACCGAACATACACATTTTATTTTTATTGTTTATGTAGCCTCTCTGTTTTCCCTTTTTTGTCAACTTTGCAAACAAAAAACAATGTGAATTGATTTTTAAAAAAAAATAACATTATATGTTAATTAAACTAATGTAAAACTCCAAATAAAACTTGAAACAACCAAACACTTAGAGTTAAAACCTTTCAACAAACTTGCTTTCAAAAGTCCAGTTAAGTAAGGGGGACGATCTTCCTAGGCATAAAAATTTGAAACCCAAACAAAGAAAATCATGCAAGCTCTGCGATCTTAAATGGGAAAATTTTGAATCCTTTTCTTATTCCATGATAAGAACCCGTCAATAATCAAACAAAAATATGTAAGCACAAATTCAAGAACACATAATCTCAAAATCACAAAGCATAACCACAACCACTAACACATAACCATTAATCCTCCAACCCATCAATCATAATAGAACAAACAAATTATAAAAATTAAGAGAAACACCCATCATTGTAAAATATAAATCGAACGTCGAAACAGAGTTAATAAACATAACTTCTTTAATATACACACATTAATTTCACTCGCCCCAAAATGTTTCACTATTGAATCATAATGATATTCATAATCCAAATCAACAATATTTGACTTTTTAAACTAAACATTTACAAAAAAATTATCTAACATCCATGCCAGTATGCCACACCCCAAAACCATCCAAACACATAGACACAAAGATATAGTTTTGGTATATTTATACACATTTATAAATCAGTGATTATTACACACTGATTAGTGTAACCTCAATAGTTTAGCCAAGAGATAAGAAGATGGTGCAACATAAAGGTACACCAATTGCCAAGATCTTGTGATAACATCAGTTAATTTCAATTCAGATGAAATAAGACCTGATCTTTAAACAACTATACAAATGTATCGTTGATTAATCTAGTAAAAAAATATACAAAGTTTGGTTATTATTTCTATAATATAGTTTAATAAAAAACTAAAATTAAAGAAAAATTCCTAGTCAACATCTAACTGCCACTCCGCTACTATACAGAATGTAGAAACATGTATTTTTGGTTTGTCTTTAACATAACAGATGTATAGGGAATTTTATTATAGTATAGGGTTGGTTGTAAAAATCATTATCTATTCTCATTATACTATTATTATTGACTTGACTATAATTGTTCAAAAGTTAAATTTATTTCCCTTCCTACTGGTAAATAATTGGGGATTTTTCTACACATATATTGTAAAATTGAATGTGATAAAAGTATGTAAACATACACAAATAAATGTGTAAAGATCAATATGCATGTTTATATAGAGAGAGAATGTGCAAGAAAATATAGGTTATTAGTACCAAAACTGGAATAAAGAAAACTAGACACGCAAAGAATAGCCCAAACTGACCAGTAAAGGGAAACTTCACTTCGCCTACACAACACAAACTTAATAATTAAAATCAAATAATTATCCATTATCCAACCAGTTAAACCTAATTTGATAATCCATTTCATAAACTTGAAAATAACAAACACAAACATCACACAGAAGATTTTGAGTAATTTCAATTGTTAAAACAATGATTGTGTATTAAAATACACACTCTCTCTCTCTCTCTCTCTCTCTCTCTCTCTCTCTCTCTCTCTCTCTTCTAAATTATCAAATTCATTATGGTAATGGAAAGGGGGATGAAGAAAGAGAGGATACCCTTGACCAGGCCCGACAATATAGGCTGATTGGCTGAAAACCACTCGGCAATAGCCCAAAACAGGCTTGTTAGGTCTCTATTATTTTGCTACACGGGTTGAAATGGGTTAGGAGGCCGAATCTACTAGGTAAAGTGCGGGTTAGATGCGGGTCAAACGGGTTACAATTGGGGGCTTTCTTCTCATCACCCAATTCTCTCTCTCTCTCTCTCTCACACACACACACACACACACACACACACCATAATAGTTTAAATCGTTTGAAGTTCAAGGTATTTGATTTGGATTTCAGAGAGCTAGTTTTGTGATATATATATATATATATATATATATATATATATATATATATATATATATATATATATATATATATATATATATATATATATATATATATATATATATATATATATATATTTAAATGTTTATAACTATTAAGTGTTATAATATAACTGTTAACTATTAACATTTACAATTAACTGTTATAATATAATTGTTAACTATTAACATTTACAATATATAATATAATTGTTAACTATTAACATTTACAATTAAATGTTATAATATAATAGTTAACTATTAACATTTACAATATATAATATAATTGTTAACTATTAACATTTACAATATATGGAGTATGAATAACAGTTATAAACTTTTAAAAGTTTATAACTCTTAATTGTTAACATTTTTGCAAACTAACAATTATAAACTTTTAAAGGTTTATAAATATTAATTGTTAACATTTTTGCAAACTAACATCATTTATTATGACCTGGGCCTACCCCCCCCCCCCCCCCCAAAAAAAAAAAAACAAGAGAGGAAAAAAAGTGTGTTAATCCGACCCAACCTGTCCAAAATATTTTGGCTGACTCGCTCTTGATCCGCCCAAATTTATCCTTATCCATTTTTACCCATCCATAACCACCCATTTGCCACTACCACCCTTGACGTACAAGGTGACGACGTTAAGAGGACTCAAGTTATTTCAAAGCCCTAAGATCAAATATTAAACCTATGCTAAGAAGAGAAGTTATATATATATATATATATATATATATATATATATATTAAAACAAAGAGAGAGAGAGAGAGAGAGAGAGAGAGAGAGAGAGAGAGAGAGAGCCTTGATTTTAAGAGAGGGAACGTCTTTAACTTCGGAAAAAAGAGAGAGAACCTTAATGATCCGAGTTCAAGAGGGGGTGAGTGTTTATTTTATGAGAGATACCAACTCTATTAGATTTAGTTTTGTAAAACGACAACGTACAATTAATTGTAAGGCAAATTTGATTTGATTTATCCACAATATAAGTCATCGTCATTTAACCTTTAGATATTGCGATTCGAGGTAAATGACCTATACTATCATCTATGAGAATTGTCCTTTCTAAAATCAATATTTTTGTTGCACATAAATTTGTGCGCCTACCTCTGGCGGGAAAATGTCACACAATGTGAAAACACCAATTCTCATTCTGTAGCACCTTTCAAGAATATCAGGACAAAAATGATCATTGGATCCCACGCAAACCCATGGTGTCCCCTGTTGTTCACATTTACACTATTTGAAGCTGTTCACAGGTCTTATATTTTCCAGAAAGTAAACATAGAAAAACTTTCGGTATCTCAAGCCAATAAAAACTGTCATGACATATGGGTATTGAGTTTCATGTGGTCTTGATGAGGGATAATTGAATTTTCTAACCCCACATATATTGTATTCTTACCATAAAGTACAATTTTTTCCAAGTATAATGTGTTGTACTAAAGAATAATTTTTGTATTGTCGTTTACAATAAAAGTATCCTAATAGCTGTTCTCAAAACAAATACAATTATACCACTCGAAGAAGAAAAAAAGTATTATAAGCAATCAAGCATTCATTCATCTCTTCTAGCTGCACATAATTTCAGCATAAGTCATTCTTATCTCTACTCTTTTAACTTGACAGGCCTTATATTTTTCCATAAGTCATATCTAATTAAATAAAAATTTACCCCACTTAAGAATATGAGAGAACTTTAAACCTTATATATTCAAAAATCGAAAAACCATATTATATAAACATTAAAACCAATGAAGTATAAACAATAAAGCCCTAAACCGGAATACGCATAGAGAGAGAGAGAGAGAAATATACAACTTCAACTTACACGATCCATATTTCAGAGAAGAAGGCAATGCCCGATCCAATAATAGAAGACACTGGAGGAGGCAACACCGGGGAGGGTTCAAAGCGGGATGGTTTTTTGTTTGACTTTTCCTTTTCTCACGTTTTAACTCTCTTTTGTTGTTGTGTGTCGTTTCAAATTTTAGAGAGCTCGGAGGAAAATGAATATGATTTGGGAAAACTAAAGGGAGAGGCGGGTGGGGGAAAATGGGTACGATGGAGGTTGCCACGTGGCTTCCTCAATGAGAGATAGAATTAAGAGCTTATAGTACATTTTAGAGTATATAAGGTCACTCACAGTGGGCGACCTAAATGTGTAGATTTAGGTTTTTGGTTCTCACATTGGGTAGGAAAATGTTTAGATTTAGGTGAGAGAAAATGTAGTGGCCGTACAAATTTAGATGATCGAAACACAATATGTAAATGGGACCCACACGATGTGGGCGGATAAAAGGTAGCCGTTCAGACTGGGTGTTTAAAAGATACCCGCCCAGATATATTGGCCGCATGACTTTTATCCGACCAATCCCATTTTATTTATCTGGGCGTTAAACTTTTACCCGCCCAGATCTGGGCGTTAAACTTTCGTCCGCCCAGATCGTCCACATCAGATTTTTACATTGTCTTGCACTTATCCCAGTGTAAAAACTCCTCTTAACAATGTAAGTCAAAAAACCTACATTTACATCTTTTTACATTTTTCCATTACAGCTGGCCTAATAGATAATAGATTTTCCATTAATTTTTCTTCCTAAGACAAAATTATTAGATTGCCGACGGGCCTGAAATGGCAAAATAGGTTTTGTGTCCGCATATATGGCAATTAGCAATTTACCAATTGCCTTGGAGATGGTCTCATGTAAGCATATCAAACAACCCATAAAGAGTCTTAACAACTATGTTAACACGCTGTTCGGGTATTCCTTATAAAGTTTAAAATAATACTTAATGATAGACAAGGTTTTGTCGCGGCGCGAGAGTCACCTACGCGCCGGTCGTTTTGTGTTCGGCTCACCTGAACTATACAAAAACCTAAACTACGACTACACTCAACGAGTGAATATAGAGGTAAGTCGGGTATCGAAAATCCACAGAGACGAGTTGCTAGAATTCAAGTGATTTAATACTCCGAAATAAAAGTGTAAAAGATGATTACAAACTAAAAGGAAAAGTTAATCTAGGCAATATGTTTAAACTAGATTATGAAAGCGAGTAAAACTATAGGTTGCGTCGAATATCCCTCACCCGAGTTAATTAGTATAAAATGGTTACATGGGTCGACGAGTTATTACAAATGCGTCTCGTTTCGATAGTTAATTAAATCAAGGGTTGTTACGCCCTAAATCATCATAAAAGCCTAATAAGATTTTGGCGTCAACAAATATCCCGGAAATTACGCGCGAAAGGTCGTAAGCACGGGACATACATGATATGCCCCGTCAAATCATCGTTTATGGGTAAAAACTAGGACAACGCACCTGAAATAGACCCGTAAACACCATCACCAAAGCAAAGCAACGCGTCAACTCGAGTGAGTTCAATTCAAACACAACCTAATTTAAATTACCTAGAAAGCATGTTAAAAACGCGATAAATGGAAAGCGGTAAATAAACGCGATAAATCTATACTAGAAAGTGTGTAAATCAAAGCATGTAAATAAAGCAAGAAAACCTAAATTAGAAAGCTTGTAAATTATACTACAACAATGGAAACAAAGGAAATAAAACTTAAATTAAAAGGAGAGGATGATGAATAGTCAACTTACACAACAAATGGGGTGTCAAACCAAGTATAAATGAAGAAGAACCATCCAAAACCACCCAAACCCTAACTACCACTCTCTACAATCTATTCCAACTAAGTATATCTGAATTAAAACCAAAAAATGGGTTTATATAGTAAGTGGGAAAAAGTAAGGGAAAAAGGAAAGAAAGAGGAAAGAGCCCAAAATATCTGGCACTACCAGTCGACCGGTCGCAGGGGCGCAGTCGACCGGTCCCTTAAGCCAAAGCATACTGTCTCCTTCCCACGGCAAAAGTTGAAACCGCGGTCGACCGGTACCTTGCGACCGGTCGACCGGTACTCTGTTTTCAGGCTGCATTTGGTCCATGATGAGGGGGAAAAGGTCCATTACGGAAACGAGCCTAGCTTCTTCGTCCGAACTCCAAACGATGCACCGTTTGTGGCCACACGATGCTAACTCAATGAACTACGCATCCGTGGAATTAACATGAGCCGAATAAGAAATGTGAATTGACTAAAATGCCCTTGAAGTAGCGTGCAGCGACTTAACTTCTCCGAAATGCAACCGAACCTCACTTTTAGCGTTCCAATACCTACAAAAGCACAAATAACCCCTACAAAGCATGTATATATCCAAATCCAAGGTTGTCTGGTTAATGAGCATAATTATAGGCATTTAGGACCATAAAAGAGCTAGAATACATAAGGATAACGGGCGAAAATATACAATATTCGATACGAATCACACCCCCTAACTTACACATTGCTAGTCCCTAGTAATGAAACAAAGAAAACCAGACCACAGAGGGCGGTACAAAATGTATATATGCATCAAAATATAATTGCCACTTTCGTAGGGAACACGATTGCATTTAGCATATGCAATAAGCTGTTAAACCCCTAGGTTACCCTAGTGGACGAGTGTCGTCTCGTGAGGGTTTTCAGGGATGATACCCACAAACATCATATGGTTTCCTCAAAATATGCCCAAACCAACGTGCGACAAGCCCAACAATGGCGAAAAGGATTTCATACGCATTATTATCAAAGTGAATGAATTCACACAAAAGTCCAAATTATTAACATTAAAGAATGCACCTCATAGAATTGAAACCTTAAAATGTGGGAGGGGAGCGAGCACATGCAAAGTGTGATTTGGCAAAAAACTTATATAAACCGGATAATCATTAAAGCAAGCATATATTCAATCCTCACGGGCATTACACTCATCAAGAGAATTCACTCGAAACAGGGAGGTAACACACGGGACATGCGGGCTAAAGAGTAAATATAAATGGACACTAGGCCACACACATGTCACAGAAGAAGAACACTATATATAAACTGAAAAACTGTAATCTCAATGAAAGGATACCGCACACTAAAAGAGGCGAAATGCATTTTCACAGATTATCAAAACTATTATGACTTTTAAATTACACCAACCTAAGATCACATAGGACTTTAATAGGGTTATGATGTAGGTATGGCTAGGGTATGAAAGGAAGGAATATATGTACGAATTCAAAGTGTTCGGAATGAAAACTCGGGATAATGGGATAATGCGGGCAATATCAAAATCAGAAAACAAGTTCCAAAACGGCATTAGATATATCATCGGGGAGAGTAATCAAAGCTTTTTGAACTATATACAACATATACAAACTTCTCTTTCTTTTTCTTTTCTTCTCTTTCACATTTTCTCTTTTGTTTTCTTTTGCTTTTTGCTTTCTCTTTTTCTTCACTTTTTTCACTACTTTCTTTACTTATCAAACTCTCATATGCCTAAATTGCAACCGACATCATAACAACAACATTCAATCCCAAGTAACATTCCAAACAAAGGTATGGAAAGTGTATGTATGGTATATAACTCCAATTTAGAGTTGGTTATGGGAAGGGGGTTATGAAATGAAAGGCTAATATTTAGGCTCAAAGGGGTTAACGAGGGTAAACATATAAGGGTGAGGTCAAGGCTAATATGGGTGATATAACAAAGATGGCCTATGATCATTTCCTAAAGTTTACGCAATTCTCAAATCAAAACAATAAATGAAAATCATGCTCAAGTAACACATTTCAAGTATGAACTCAATTAATGAACGGTCAAATGAAAGAATAGTGAGATTACCGACGAATTCAACGTTTTCAAAGAGGAAAGAATAGTGTATACACTCACAAACGACGAAAGGTACACAGCTTACTCGGTGTAAGTATATACAATGCAACAAAAGATTACCGAGATATAAAAATCTTAAACCAAATCAATAAAGCAAGGAAAGTGCATGTGCTCACGGGATTAAAGTTTAATTCATGAAGTTATTCATAATATCAATAATCGAGACTAAAGTCTAATAACTTCTAAAATCGAGAACATGCATCATTGGGTTGTCTATTGGATCGGACAATTAGTGAAATTTATGATCGGAAACAAAGGCAAAAATGCCCAAAAAAGGAGAAAAATAAAGAAAATCTTTTTGAAATTTTTGAATTTTTCTAAGAAAAGCATACTAAATAACTAACATGTGAGAAAAAATATGAACTAACTAAAGAAATGGATAGAATATCCCACACCCCCGTACTTAAAACTTGACATTGTCCTCAATGTAAATTAAGAACCAAGCTAAAGAGAGGAAAAGAGCGATATTACCCAAAATTGGAGCGATCCCCATAAGAACAAGTCCAAAGAATCTACAAAACAAGTTAGTACCGAGCATAGCAAAAACAAATAACAAAAAGTTAACTAATTACACTAGACTAAATTAAAAAGGAAAGAAAAAATAAAAAGCTAACTATATACAATCTACTATTTAGACTTCACACTAACTGTACACTAGAAGTCTAAATAGCTGAGGGTCCACCATAAGAACGATTTGACTTTGGAGGATAACCGGTGTACCCTCACATACAAGCATGCCTTCCAAAAAATATGAATTCCGTTTTAACAACGGAAGGCATGTGTAAGGCGGAAGAAATGAACCATCGCCAGTTAAAAGTTTTGGTGGGACGATGGGGGGTTTGGATTGCACGGGTGACAAAAACAAGTGGGGACCGAGAAAAGCCGAATATCCTCCCAAGGATTTTGAAGTTGGAATGGGAGGCGGCGGACACAAAGGCAAAGATGCGATCGTGGAGGGCGACTCGAGCAAGTACTCCTAATCGGCGATAGGGTTTAAAACATTAAAGTTCGAAACCGAATCATCGGGTACTTGTGACGGTGGGGTAATAGAGAATGAAAACGGGGATGAAAGAAATTCAAACTCATGAGATGAATCATCATCGCATGAAGTTGGAATTTCAAAGGAAATAATATCATTTTCAATGAAATGTTCTTCTTTGGGGGCCAAAGAAGAAATCATTTCATTGCAAATAGATATTACGTCATTTTCATCCTCACTTTCAATATCTATTACGAGATGGGCAAAGTCTAGAATGGCTTGTTCCAAAGTAGGTACAAGTACCTCATTTGGTTCAAAACATTCATCGACTTCAAAAGTCTCAGAAGCAAAATCGTCGTCGGACTCAAATAATAAATCCAACTCATGTTCCCACGAACGATTTTCTTCCCGATAGCGATTTTCAATTTTCTCATTCTCATACATACGCAAGCCCTCACCGAATGTCATAGGTCGAGGTGCGGATGCATTAGAATGGGAACTTTGAAAATTACCATCGGACTTAAACGAAAACTCATTATTATAGGAATTTTGAAAACTATTGTAATTCGTTTCAAAATTCCTATTATATGGAGGTAAAGGCCCAAAATCATTATCATCATCATCAAAATTCCAATAACCTAAGTTTTGACTTTCGTTATACTCGCCCAAAGTAATATTTGAATTTGTTTTACTTTGGGATGCTAAGTATTCACCGAAAGTCATAGGCCTAGAATTTTGAGAATTATAACAAGGATTACCGAAAGAATTGGAATAAGACATGCTTACCCCAAAAATGGCTAAAGTGGCGAATTCCACAAAGTAGGAACGCGCGGAAAGAATTCGAGCGTTTCTAAGTGCTCAAATGTGGAAGTCCTGCAAAATATTAGCAAATAATACAAATAGAAAGAAAATACTATGAAATATTAAATCAAATAAAGTCTAAAACAAACTAGTCCCCGACAACGGCGCCATTTGATAGACAAGGTTTTGCCGCGGCGCGAGAGTCACCTACGCGCCGGTCGTTTTGTGTTCGGCTCACCTGAACTATACAAAAACCTAAACTACGACTACACTCAACGGGTGAGTATAGAGGTAAGTCGGGTATCAAAAATCCACAGAGCCGAGTTGCTAGAATTCAAGTGATTTAATACTCCGAAATAAAAGTGTAAAAGATGATTACAAACTAAAAGGAAAAGTTAATCTAGGCAATATGTTGAAACTAGATTATGAAAGCGAGTAAAACTATAGGTTGCGTCGAATATCCCTCACCCGAGTTAATTAGTATAAAATGGTTACATGGGTCGACGAGTTATTACAAATGCGTCTCGTTTCGACAGTTAATTAAATCAAGGGTTGTTACGCCCTAAATCATCATAAAAGCCTAATAAGATTTTGGCGTCAACAAATATCCCGGAAATTACGCTCGAAAGGTCGTAAGCACGGGACATACATGATATGCCCCGTCAAATCTCCTAGGCGTAAAAACTAGGACAACGCACCCGAAATAGACCCGTAAACACCATCACCAAAGCAAAGCAACGCGTCAACTCGAGTGAGTTCAATTCAAACACAACCTAATTTAAATTACCTAGAAAGCATGTTAAAAATGCGATAAATGGAAAGCGGTAAATAAACGCGATAAATCTATACTAGAAAGTGTGTAAATCAAAACATGTAAATAAAGCAAGAAAACCTAAATTAGAAAGCTTGTAAATTATACTACAACAATGGAAACAAAGGAAATACAACTTAAATTAAAAGGAGAGGATGATGAATAGTCAACTTACACAACAAATGGGGTGTCAAACCAAGTATAAATGAAGAAGAACCATCCAAAATCACCCAAACCCTAACTACCACTCTCTACAATCTATTCTAACTAAGTATATCTGAATTAAAACCAAAAAATGGGTTTATATAGTAAGTGGGAAAAAGTAAGGGAAAAAGGAAAGAAAGAGGAAAGAGCCCAAAATATCTGGCACTACCGGTCGACCGGTCGCAGGGGCGCGGTCGACCGGTCCCTTAAGCCAAAGCATAGTGTCTCCTTCCCACGGCAAAAGTTGAAACCGCGGTCGACCGGTACCTTGCGACCGGTCGACCGGTACTCTGTTTTCAGGCTGCATTTGGTCCATGATGAGGGGGAAAAGGTCCATTACGGAAACGAGCCTATCTTCTTCGTCCGAACTCCAAACGACGCACCGTTTGCGGCCACACGATGCTAACTCAATGAACTACGCATCCGTGGAATTAACATGAGCCGAATAAGAAATGTGAATTGACTAAAATGCCCTTGAAGTAGCGTCCAGCGACGGAGCTTCTCCGAAATGCAACCGAACCTCACTTTTAGCGTTCCAATACCTACAAAAGCACAAATAACCCCTACAAAGCATGTATATATCCAAATCCAAGGTTGTATGGTTAATGCGCATAATTATAGGCATTTAGGACCATAAAAGAGCTAGAATGCATGAGGATAACGGGCGGAAATATACAATATTCGATACGAATCACTTAACCTTACATTGTGGATAAAACATAACACCACATGATAATATCAAGCTAATTTAAATTCCAAATTTATTAATATCTCATGCATCTCCCCATCCATATCTGTTAAAAAAAAATACAGGTCGTCTTACTACATCCACCAACCTAGTTTTGACTTAACATATCCCTTTGAAGTACAAAGGGCAAGTTGGATACTTGGTTCCACCAACAATACATGTCACATAATAGAAAATATTCTAAAATTAACACAAAACACTCACCCTTTCCCACTCTTGTTTTGTCAAACTCTACTTATTTTTTTTATCAAGTTCCCCCATATACAATTTTTTTTAATAGTGAAGGGCAACGCCAAGAATATTATATATATCATTCCACCTAGTTGGACACTCTAGACAATTTTTTTCGGGTATCTAAATCCACTTCTTTGGCTAAGCTAAAAAAAATTCTTCCTTCTATAAGAAGAGAACTTCATATACTTAACACGAAGACGGATTTTTTTTTTTATTAATATCAACATTAAAACCAAAACCATCTTGAAAAATGAGATTTAAAATATGCGTGCAACATTGAACATATTAAAATACACCATAACATGAAATGTCATATTTTGCATGAAGCCGTGTTTAAGCCTACAAACTATTGGTTGTCAAAATTTCCGAAGTGATGCTAAAAACTTTATGTTTTACATTCTACGGGGCATACCACATAGTTTTCTTTCTCTTCAGTGGATAAAGTATCAGATGAAGGAGCATAATTTTGAACCGAAAAAGTTTTTATCGTGCAATCTCCAATCATAATCAATAAAATGAACGGTTTTACCAATGTAATGATAATTTGTCACTGATGATCATGCATGAGAAGTCAAACATGTTCGACACGGACACAATTTTAAGATATTGTTGAAATTTTGAAATATAATTCATTAATTAAATTGTATTATTGATTTTTATTTTTGAAATAAAATTTAGTATTAACATTGTGTAAGTGAGTTTTTTTTTTATTTTTGGATTTTCATATTAGAACTTTTAGGAGAGAGAGAGAGAACGAGCTATAACAAAATTGGTGTAAATGAGGTGAGTATGATTTAAATATCCCACATAAAAACTTTATAAAAATATAAAAAGGTATATAATTAAAAAATAAAAAATGACTTAATATTTTAGTCAAAGAGGCTAATCAATGATGCTAATCAATCGTGATGGGTACCAAGAAATTCAGGAAAGACTTAATCCAATGATTACTTAATCGCACACCTAAAGGGCGTTGATTTAATTTCCTTTATAAATTCCCAAACATTCCACACATATATTCTTTTTCTTTTTTATAAATTGACATTATGTCTCTTTTGATTGTTTGCCTACTCACCATTTTGAACTGAGCACCTGCAGTTTCCATCATGCGTTTGAAACCATAAGACTCAACCACATTAAATGTTTTTTCATCAATAACAATCATTATTGCAATTAATCTACGAAGTTCATATTTGTCCTAAGAGCACACATTAAGAATTCATAAATAGTAATAATAAAATTTGACATATATTTAATAGGGCACAAAGTACACTTGTACAGAGCTCTAAACTTACTATTTTGAGACTCAAAACATATACCCTAAGAGCACATGTTATTATTTTCCTAATATTTATATGTAGTTAAGATAGAAGCCCATTAATGGATTTTTTAGTAGAAATTTCATACTGCTTATCGGTCAACCTTCCCTTACATTTGTGAATAGAAGTTCTCCCTCTCTCTCCCTCTCTCTTTAATTTTGTGTACATTAAGTTTGCACATTATTTTTTTAAAACAGTAAAAATAATATTTTTGAGTTGATTTTTTTTGTATGATATTTAAACATTTCAAGGGATCCATACAAAAAAATAAGCTAAAAAAAACTTTTTTTGCTATTTTTAAAAAATTGGTCAAACTTTCGCTGCTTTTAAGCACTTTTAAAGTTGCAAAAGTTTGACCAATTTTTTAAAAATAGCAAAAAAGGTTTTTTGAGTCGAATTTTTTATATGGGTTCGTTGAAATGTTTAAATATCACATAAAAAATCAACTCAATTTTTTTTAATATTTTAAAAAAATTGGTGTGCGCTAGCACTTGTGCAAACTTAGTGCGCATATGAGCGCGTCTCTCTCTCTCTCTCTCTCTCTCTCTCGAATCATACGCTTTGACTGCTATATTTTTTGTTTTTCATATAGATAAAATAAGAGAAAGTGACATTAAATATTAAACATATGTTGATCCTCTACAATACCTAAGCGAGGTGGATCCCACTAAGTAATGCCTAGCCCATTGTGTTGGGCTTGTATTAATAGTGGACCTATTGCCAAGCATTTGCAACGATGATGAAGAAATTAATCTCTAGGAAGTCCTTTGGTGAAGATATCATCAAATTGATCGGACGATGATATGAAATCAACTGATGCATACTTGCGAAGTACCTTTTCATGAACAAAATGTAATTAACTTCAATGTGTTTAGTTTTGTCATGAAAAATTAGATTAGCAGCTAAAGCTAGGGCTAAAACATGATCATAACAAATTTTGGGAAGAAAGCTAAGGTAAATATCAAGATCACATAAAAGTTGACGATGCCATGAAATTTCAACAATTATGAATGCTAATGCATGATATTCAGTATCTGTAGAGGATCCAGAAATTGTACTTTGTTTTTTTGCACCCAAATTTATGGGTTTATTTTCCACGAGAAGGACAAACCTAGTTGTACAATGATGATCATTTGGGTCCTCTGGCCAATGGGCACCTAGGACCTAGATTCGTCTCTTCCCGCAGACTCTGTCAGGGGGATCCTTTATCCCCTCTTCACTTCAACGTAGGGATTGACATCCTACTTCGCAAAATCGATTTCTACTGTTTCCACAAGCACATGACTACCCTTTGTCCCTCAAAACTGGGTCGCGCATTCCATGACTTGTTTTTGCTGACAACTGTATTTTCTTTCGAGACATCCTGAAGTTTTTTTTCTCTCATTTCCGAATAGGAAATTAATAGAGATAAATCCACGATCACCTTTGGCAATGCAACGCCCCCAGTTTATGCGTTCGACGCGTCGTCTGCTTAGTTTTCGCCATAACCCTGGACAAGATAAGTATCTTGAGACCCTCCTTATTACGAGTCATATTAGGCGTGATTTATTTCAAAATCTAATTACAGACCTGGACGCCCAACTGCAGATATGGTACACCCATTTTCTATCCTATGCGTGTCGTGCCACCCTCATCAATGCTGTCTGTACTTCTCTTCCATCCTATAATATGTCTGCCTTCCCACTGCCCAAGGGAATTCTCACATCACTCACCACTAAAATCAAGTCTTTCTTTTGGAACGCCTCCACGTCTTCTCATAAGACGCGTAATATCCCGTGGTCTACTATTACCCTTCCTAAGAACTTGGGCGGACTCGGAATTAAAAATATGCACGATCTTAACACGGATTTTATGCTCAAGCTTCTATCGTAGCTTTTCACTGAGTCTTATACTCTTTAGTCTCACGTTATTAAGAAGAAATATTATCTACATTCCTCAATTTTTAAAGCTCATCGCTCTTCCAACGCTTACTGGTTCTGGAATCGAGTAGTTAAGCTCCTCCCCACATTCCATCTAGGAATTAAATGGAGTATTGGGTTGGGATTCATCTATCTCGGGCATCATATTTGGGTTCTTTAAGAACCACTCAAAACCCAATTCCCACACCTCCCCCCACTGTTAACGACTTCCCCGTATCTTCCTTTGTCACTAATCACCACTGGGATCTGCTATCTTTAGCTCCCTATGTACCTCCTGACTTTCTTCTATACATCCGGGCTATTCTTATCTCACCATTTGCATCTCGGGATCTCCCCTACTATTGGCCCAACAATATTCGCCACCTAACGATCAAAGCGACATGTCACTGGTTGAACCATGCTGCTATCTGCCAGCACATCCCTTCCCTGCCTTGGCATTGTCTTTGGCACAACCACCACCCACATGAGTTGAAAACATTTCTATGGTTCTTCATCCATCAAATCCTTCCCACTGCAGATCGCCTGCACTATTTTCACAAACTCCCATCGCCCGACCTTTATGGGAGCTTCATGGTTCAAACTCTCATATTTTCACGGACTGCCCAACATTCTATCAGCCCTGTCTCCCATATGATGTTATGGATCCCTCCCCTTTATCTATTCTCCAAGGCCTTGCCTCTTATAACCAGTCGTCTTATTCGACTCAGACTGTTCGAAATTTTTCCTACTCTGAACCATATGGTTTGTTCGGAATGACACGCTCTTTCAGCACAAACCTATTCTTCTGACTCAAATCCTCCACGCAGTCTCTGACCAAATTGTCCAATTTTCTCGCTCTACCACTATCCTTAGTCCTCCTTTAGTGCATCATCTCAACCACCCACTTTCTTATTACCTGGACGCCTCCTGCTCACCATTTTAAAATGTAATACATATGGTGCCCGATCCCACGTCATAGGTCTTGTATCTATTGGTGGACTTATTAGGAATTCTGAGGGACAATTTATTCCTGGTTTTACTACTAACATTGGCTATGTATCATCTTTATCAGCTGAGCTTTGGGAAATTTATACTGCACTTAATTAACTTTTCATGCGAGCCTAAAATGTATTGAAATAGAAACAAATTACCAAATGGCATTCCACATGCTTACCAAGAATTCACCCCGGCCTCCAGTTCACGAGGACCTGACCAGGATCATCCATGAAGACTTCAACCGATTTCACCATATCACACTCAACCTCTGTTTTAGAGAATCTAACTCCTGTTCTGATCTCTTAGCCGCTATGACAGTAAATCATTTTGCTTTCAAGTTTTTACATCTGCCCCTCAGTTTTTTACTTTCTAGTTTGCAGTTTAATCAGAGTCCGTTTGGTGTAACTCGATCTTCTTCTCGAAACATCTCATGTAAAATACTGTTATTTTAATATAAGTTTCTGTTTTGTGAAAAAAAGGAATACCATCATTCTCAATTTCTTTGAGATAACGAATTAGTACACGTTTAATAATTGAGTAATGAACATCAGTTGGTGAGAGAATGAACTGTCAAACATACGAAATTACAAACATAATTTCCAACCGAATAAAGGTTATATATTGAAATTCCCCCAATATGCCAATAATGCATTGGATTAGCTAAGGGTGTGCCAATAGTATACAAGAGGCGAGATGTAACACTAAGAGTGCCAACTGATTTGCAATCTACCAGATTATCTATATGAAGAAGTTCAACTAAATATCAAAGTAGATGAATAAATATTCCTGAAGGAGACCATTGGATCTCAAGATCAAGAAAATAGAGTAATTCACCAAAGTCCTTCATATAAAAGGTTTTACCCAAATCAACAACAAGTTGTGTAATGTATAGTGGATCATTGCCGGTAAAGATAATATCATTAATATACAATAGTAATGTTGGAGAAATAATATTATGCAAAAAATAAAGAGAAAATAAATAACATTAAAACGAATGTGTCAATTCATGAATAAGTATGTGTCTTAAATATTTGTCAATTCATAAATAGACATAACCTTTTAAATATGTCTATTAATGAACCAACATGACTATTAGTATAAATAATGTTTATCCATGAAAGGACACAAATGGGTCTATAAAAGAATATGATCTAACCATTTTTATTAATCCTTTTTTGTGAGATCATTCTTTAATTTTCTCTCTTACTTATCAATTTTTTCAATCAGTTTCACTGACTGTTGGTGGGAATCTTTTAGGATTGCTAACTAAAGATTCCATTGGATTGTTGTATCTTGTAGGTAATTTGCCTAAAACCCGATAGAAAGCTCTTATAGTGGGGGTAAATAAAACCTTAAAGAAAGTGATTCTTCACGCCTCAATCCACCATAAATTTATGTTTCAATATTTATCCCCATCAATCTTAAGGTTTTATTTTCGAGATTGAGAAGGATATGAAATTTTTTTAAGTAGTGTATACCAACAATAAAAAAATATTATTTGAATTTTCGACGTTGGAGTCACAACTGGTGTTTCAATTTTGATGAAAAAGATACGATAGAAGAACTTCATATGGAAGCTTTAATCAGTGATTTGTGATTTACATCTATTAAAAGGTACACCCAATGAATTTTACTGTGTGATGGTTATGATATGGGGAATATGTTCTTAGAATGTATACGTTGAATTAGTAATTGCTAAGGGTGCGAAGTATATATATATATATATCATGATGCTTGCATTCGGTAAATCATCAATCGCTACATATGTGTTGTTGAACTTACAGTTGAATATAATGATGAAAGTTTGACTCATTATTCAATTTTCACATTTATACATGTGGTGCATTGAAATTTGTTATACCCATTCGAAAGCATGATCTGCGCAAAACTTGTGTGATCATTCATAAGTCACAAATGAAGGATTAATAGAATTATAGGGGTGTAATACCCTGTATTTATAATTTAATTAATTCGGGAATTAATTGAGAAAATGCGTTTTATTTAAATTACACGAGTGAAGTAATTTAAAGTGATTAAATGATAAAAGTAATGATTAAATATTAATCGAAAGATATATACTGATTAATATTATGATATAATATTTACTAAGTGTGAATGGTAAATAATTGATGATTAGTGTTATACGACATAACGAGTGATAAGTGCGCATTTTATTTTATCTCAATTGGAGGTTGCACATAGACTAATTTGAGGTCGAGATAGAAAATACATTTTAAGTGAATCGGATGATAATTTGGAGGTAACGGATGATTCCGAATGGGTCGAAATAGTTGGAATAGTGTACCCGGGGGTATAGTTTCGGTCCCGGGTCAATTTTAGACCAATCTGGCACCTATTGAGGGTGATTCGATAATTTGGCAAATAGAGATTAAGGGACCTACGAAATTTAGAGTACCATATCTGATGATTAGAGATTGGGGTTAGGGTTATAAACACTTATACCCAAAGAAGGTCATTATAGAGAAGAGATAAACCATTTTTTTAAGGCTTAGGAGATGTTCTTGAAGAATTGGAGAGAGATCTTGCATCCTAATCATCTAAGGAGTAATGATTTAAAGAGAGAACTACCAATCAATCATCAACACCACGAAATCAGACCCCCTCTATTAAGTCAAGTTGTTTATTGCAAATTAACATCAAGTTACAATACCCATGTGACTAGGGTTTGAAAGATATTGATTTCTTTGATATGGTTGGAAGAAAAACCTATGTTTATATATGTTTGGGCAGGATATTGCATGTTGATTAAATGAAAATCCGTAGAGGACAAGTTATCTGAGTTTTTTTAGAAAGTTCTACAAATTTACATCTCGGTTTCATATGAGTATTAATGGAGAATATTGAAATCTAGGGCTCTTGAGAATTTGATGAATCAATCCCTTTTTATCGGTAATATTAATGTTTTGATGACCGATTCACGTTATAAAATACCCCAACACATGTATAAATGGTTAGGAACATGTGGACTTGAATTTGGTGGAGTAGCATGAGAATTATGTTGAGTAAAAATGGTGAAAATCGGGTAAAAATGCATGAAGAAGACAGTGCAAAAACTGTACATAATCAAATCGATTCGGCCTAGGCACGAATTGATTGGGACTAGGGCGAATCGATTCAGTTACACAGAAAACTGAAAATTTCCATTTCTTTCCTTAAATCCCTAAAGCGTTGTTATGAGTTTTTAAAGGACTTTGGTAAAGTAATATTGAGAGACTAATATATAATAGTAGGCTTATGATAGGGGTATGGTTTAGTCTTATTCAGAGGATTTAGACGAAAATGAGATTGGGTTAAATTTAATCGTAATTAATCTGAGAGGCGAATAAAGAATTACGAGAATTAAATGGGTTAATGTATCTACCGGTAGGGTAAGTTAGACTTAACTACCGAAATTCATAAAGGGGTAACTAATACCCTTAGAGTTGGGTGAATACTCGAATTTATACGATAGTGAGATAAATCGTAATATAAAATGTATAGTAAGTATTAGAGAGAAATATACTAAGTAATAAACATGAATGATCGAGTTGTGTGAATACCTATTGACGGATAGTAATACATAGGTTGTGTGAATACCTAAAGTATACAAAATAAATATTGTTTATCGTGGTAGCATTTCGAGCCAATATAGATGACTACTATTGGTGATCGAGTTATGATCCCGAGCCAATCCAGATATGATTAATATTAGTGATCAAGGTGTCATTCCGAGCCAATACAATCAATAACCATTGGTGATCGAGGTATGATTCCGAGCAAGGATATATAAATCACTATTGGTGATCGAGGTAGGATTCCAAGCCAAAAATCCTTAAAGTGTGATCCGGGGATGTGATTATAAGGTAAGCAATTATAGTATATATTGTGGGTAAAATATATACTTTATGATAATTCTACTTATGAGTGATAGTAGACTGTCAGATGTTACACACACACACATATATATATATATATATATATATATATCTGAAAAGCAAATTAAGTAGTGAGATTAAATTATAAGATTAAAAATATAACATATGTGAAATGTTACTTGAAAAATTATTAACATATGAGTGATGTTAATAAATTAATGTATTGTATGGGTAGTACGAGAACTTAGACGTGTAGGTAACTTCAGTTGAATACTTCAGTCTAGTTAGCTTGGGTAGTATAGCTAGGTGGGATAAGTATAGAACATTAGGCGTACACTATTGACGAGAGGTGAGGAAACTCAAGAGAGTGTACGCGAACTTAACATGTGTAATCAATAACCAAATTTTATTGTAATAAATGCTTGCTAAATATTTTCAAAACATTTTGAGTACTAACTCTTGCTATCAAAATATTTTCAAAACCTTTTAGATGTCCAATTTCAGGGATGCCAGGCTTGAAGACTCCATTACAGGGATTCAGAGCTGTAGCATTGTGGATGCTGACAGGATTTGAGTAGGCGATTCTTCCTTTTAGATCTAGTGTAGGATCTCAATTTAAATTTCCATGTATGGACATGTTGTCCGTTGACAGTTTTTCAGTCATTCATTTATTTTGTTATTATGGAGTATTTGGTTTTGGATTTTAGCCGATGGTTTATTAGGCAAAACTTTATTGATTTTCATATGGTGATGGTTGAACTATATTTTATTGTGAATGTTTAATTTAGTTTTTCACTTTATTCATTTATCTATTTTAAAGAAAGATAAAATTTGGCACCGGTCTAATTTCACTTAGGTGCTTAGTAATTAAAAAGTTTTCGATATTGATGCTAAGAATGAACCATATGAGAAACCTGTTTTAATTTAATAAAGTCCTGATCAACCGATGTTTAATTAGGTAGGGTGTCACATATGGTATCAGAACATCAGGTTCCAATGTCCACAAGATCTGTAGAACTTACTACGGTTTCAGCTTAGCGTTATTTTGATATAGAGCCCTATTATTAGGATTGTTTTTTTTATAATTGCATCCTTCAGATATCATGCTTATGCTATTAGCTTTTTGTATAAACTTTAATTCTATTTTTGCATGCCGCAGAGGAAAGAGTGAGTCGAGAGGGCAGCAACCAGAGATGAGGTTAGGGAGGACCCTCAGGAGAAGTAAGTACCACCACAACTACCACCAGAGATGATTTTTACTAATCAGGTGGCAGTGATAGTGGCTCAGGCAGTTGAGACAGCTATGAGGGCCATGACAGCCCACTTCCCTCAGCCTTAGGCATAACAGCCAATGGCACCAGTGATTCAGGCCGAGACAGGACCATCTTCTTGGTAGTGAGTTAGGGAGACTTTTCATAAGGGCCACCCGCTTGAGTTCCAGGGAAGTACATATGTAGTGGCGATGGGCCAATGGAAGAAGAACATTTAGCGCCATCTGCGCATGCTTGAGTGTAGTGATTAGGCATAAATTCTTCATATTTATCCTCGTAATTTAGAGTCTTTTAACACTCCGTGTGGTGTAATTTGAGTTAATTTATCTCATATCATTGCTACAGACATTTTATAATGAGTACTTTGAGTTTCGTGTATTTTTCATCAATTTTACAGTAACTTAGTGCATGTAAAGAAAGAAAGAAACCGGAACAAAGAAAGAAGAGAAAAAAAGAAAAGTCAAACGGAAAAATAGTAATTCTACACCAGGAATTCAGACACAAAACCTACAGGAAAGTCGAAGATTTCGAGTCCATGAGCATGTAGGAAGAAATGACATCCAAATCTGAGTCCCAGGAAAAAAGTTACGAATAGTCAAAGTTGAGAATAAATCAAGGAGAAAAAGGAAGAAAAAAAAAAAACATAAATGGAGGGAACCAAACTGATGGAGATATCACCAGACTGGTCCCTTGAACGACATAAACCAAACTGAATCGGCGAAGAGAAAAATGAACCGGTCTAGTGTTGGTAAATATTCTGTATAAGGCAAACCGAATAAATGAAGAGGAAAAACAAATCGGTCCGGTGTTGCCAGGACTTTTGTAAAAAGAGAACTGAACCGATACCCCTGGCCCAGATCGATTCGGCTGAAGAATTTTCAAATTATCTTTCTTCTAACTTAGAGTTGTGCACGGACCAAACTCTGGTAAAAATGTATTGTTTTCATTCCAACTTGTTACCAGACATGAGGGAGTTCCTTTTTGCATAGTTTTAGACAGAGAAAAGGTCAAGAACCCTAGGAACTCAAGTTTACAATTTTATGGTTTGTAATTCAAGGTTTCTACAATAGAGTTTGTTTCTTCTCCTTTATTATTTGAATCTTATAATTCGTGTATGCTTTGTTTATTTCCAGAAGTTCTTTGATTCTCTTGCTTATCTAGGTATAATTACACAATGGTTTTGAATATATGCATAGTGGAAAACATCGCTTTAATTAATTGCACTATATTAGGCTAGAATTTTAAGGATTGAGATGCATGAACCCAACCCGATGTGGTTTGCATGACTATAAAATCAGTTCTATAAATTAAATAAATGATTGAATCGTGTTGTGTAGTAGTCACAACCGTCGCATGTCTTTTTACCTCGTTTGCCCTAGGTAATCAGGGTGTTTAAGAGTGCGACGCGCATGTTATCTATTTTGGCACCGCTTTATTCTTACTCTTGATTATGTATGATGAGGGCCAGTACTCTCATATATGTAATGCTTGAGATTAATAAAGACTGGATTTAATCAATTAACTAATTCAAAATTAGTTTTATATCCGGTAAACATACTAAGGTTCGGGGGAGTGTATTCCAACCTATCTTTTTCATTTATATTTTTTTAATCACAACTAGTTTACTCCTCAAATTGTAGTTTAATTCAGTAGTTTAACTTAAATTGCACTTAGTTAATAGATCAAATTTAAAACCCATCATCTTTTTCTTTCTTTTCAGAGTCAGATTAAGATTAGTCATCTTACCTATCGTCTTCACGAGAGATCGTCCTATTTCCATGAGGATTCGACCCCGTCTTACCGGGTTTATTACTTATGCAATCGGTTTGCACTTGAACTGTAATTAACACGCAATAGAGGGACATTTTCAGTCGTGTCAAGTATTTGGCGCCATTTCCGGGGATTTAGGTAGATTGTTAGGTTAGGTCGATTTAATCTAAAAATTAGACTCGAAATCTTAAAAAGCCAAAAAAATCATAAAAATTAAAAATCCAAAAAAAATTCAGAAAATTGAAAAGCAAAAAATATAACATCTCTTATAGTCCTTTCATGAAAAATACGCAATAAACCCCTTAATATACTCCCACACGCATTCATGAGAATCCAATAGTTGAGTACGATTCTGATAGCCTTCATATTCCTAACACACCTCAGTTCTGGGTTCCACCTCCAAATTCCATTACGAGTCACACTTGTAGGACACCGAGTGAGGATACTAAGTCAATTGTAGAGAGAGCCATGTTTGAACATGCTAGTTTGGTACGGGTGAGGGAGAGATGCCATATCATCCCATGAGATAACTCCTCGATCCCGAGAGAACTGCCACCCCCAGGATCCATTCTACTTTCGTATTATACGGGACAGTTCCATTTTAGTAATGGGATGATATAAATTCTTCTCACATTTCACGAGTTGGATTCGAAAAAGCCTTATCTCCACATTCATGAGTTCGAAGAGGCATGCGATACATTTAGCGACCAAGATTGTAAACAAGATGTTGTTCGCCTAAAGCTTTTCCCCTTTTCCTTAAAGGATAAAGCTAAGAGCTGGCTTTGGTCTTTATCACCGAACTCAATTGGATCATGGAGGGAGATGGCCTCAAAATTCCTCTTAAATTTATTTCCCCAACATCGAAAAAGTTCTATCTAGACTCAAATTCAAATGTTCTGACAACAAGAAAATGAGTCATTTGATTGATGTTATGAACGTTTCAACGAGCTAGTTAGTACATGCTCTCATCATAATTTTGAGAAGTACCGTCTCATATCCTTCTTTCACCACGGGATAAGTGTAACATCTAAACAACTCGTTGAGACAATGTGTAAGAAACCATTTTGAGAATTAGATGAATACGATGCAGATGCTCACCTTAAGTTTTTCTCCGAGATAACTCAATCGTGGGACACCTCTCATCCTAATACCTAAAATCGGGTTCGACAAACTCCCACCGCTCCTTCAGTGCCAGGCCTTTATCATGTGGGATATGTATTCAGACCAAGGCTAAAAGAACCAACCCGACCTATGAAAGAGAAGGTGTGTGCTATTTGTGAGGTGGGTCATTCAACGAAGGAATGCCCGATGATACCCTTCTACAAAGTAATGTTACACGAGAAAGTGGAAGCGATATAAGGATTCAAGGATAATTTAAATACCCCGCATGGGAACTCTTATAACCCTTTGTGGAGAAACCATCCTGGTTTTAGCTACGAGCAACAACAGGATGCATTGAATCCTAATTCACACGTTGTTCCACATCCATTTCCTCATTTTCAACAAGAGCCACCTATGCAAGCACATATGCAAGCACCACCTCCTGCGCCATATATCACCCCCACTGTGGAGATATCGAGGATAATTTAAATTAATTTATTTAATATCTAAACGCAACCAATGCTAAGTATGATCGCATGTTCATCGAGATAAATGTGAATATCTCTAAGCTGCAATCATCTTTAAATATCCAAGAGAAGGGAAAGTTTCCAGCTCAAGGCTAAAGACCTCCTCAAGGTAAAGCTAATGTTAGCTCTACCTCCCATAATCATCAAGAGCAATGTCAATACGTCACCACTCTATGTAGTGGGAGAGTTATTGATTTATCCCCTCCCCCACATGACACACCTAAAGACAAGGAGGTTTCGCCAGACACGAAAGAGGCTAAAGATGCCCCCTTGAAAGAGAGTGAAAATGCAATAATAGTGAACCTGAAGTCGTAGTGAAACCGCCCACTTTCACACCATTCCCTCAATGGTTGGCTCCACACCAAAAGGGAGCCTCTCCCGAAGATGTGCTAGATGTCCTTAAGGAAGCAAAGTTGAATTTTCCATTTATGGATGCCATCCAGCAAATTCCCGCCTATGCCAAAGTCATTAAAGATTTATTGACGGTGAAAAGAAGGCTAAAGGTGAAAAAGAATGTCTTTTTGGCACAAAATGTGAGCTCCGTTATACTTAACAACCTCGCACCAAAGTTTAAAGATCCGGGTTCACCTAGGATTTTGTGCATTATTAGGGAAAATCGAATAAAAAAATCCTTTCTTAATTTACGGGTGAGTGTCAAAATTCTTCCCTACTCCATATACATGTCACTCAATTTGGGTGACCTTAAACCCACACGAATCACTCTCCAAGTAGTGGATCGTATAGTGAAGATACCTTGAGGGATTGCCGAGGACGTGATAGTTCAAGTTGACACATTCTACTTCCTGGTAGATTTTGTCATTTGGGATACAGATCCCTCCATCCATTCTAGCAATCATGATCCTGTCATTCTACGCCGCCCATTCTTAGCTATGGCTAACGCTTTAATCAATACACACAATGGGCAAATGCAACTTACTTTCGAGAACATGACCCTCGAGACAAACATTTTCAATATCGCTAAACAAATGCGTGAAGAAGATGAAATTCATGTAGTTGATCTCATAGACAAGATAATGGAAGAGCACACAGGGGGAACTATTGGTGGAGACTCTTAGAAACATGCCTTGTGAGGATTAACTAGAGAGAGGGTACGTACACTAAGTTTGAGCAAGAGGTAGACGGGTTGAAAGCTCTATTAGACGAGAGAGCGTAGACTGAGGATTTGAGAGAGATTACTTGGGTTTCTAGATTCAAGGAGTTACCATTGAGGGAGCCATGCATGATCCCCTCTAAAGAAAAATTTCCCATACTCGAATTAAAAAAACTAACCTCTAACGTAAAATATGCTTATTTGGGAGAGGATGAGAAATTTCCTGTTGTTGTTTCCTCGAGCCTAGATAAAGAGCAAGAAGGTAAATTATTAGAAAATTTGATAAAACACCGAAGTCCTTTTGGTTGGAGCATAGAGGATTCGAAGGGTATAAGTCCCTTGATTTGTATCCAGAAAATCCACCTTGAGGAGGACGTGAAGCCCTCGAGGGAGAAGGAAAGAAGATTGAACCCCACGCTGAAAGAGGTCGTAAGAGCCGAAATTATTAAGTTATTGGATGTTGAGATAATTTACCCGATATCGAATAGAAAAAGGATAAGTCCTATCCTAGTCATCCCGAAGAAGTCGGGAATGGCTGTGGTTAAGAATGCTAAGGGTGACTTAATTCCCCAACGTACCACCACCGGGTGGCGCATTTTCATTGATTACTGAAAACTCAATGCGAGTACAAGGAAAGATCATTTCCCCTTACCATTAATCGACCAAATGGTAGAGAGAGTGGCAGGACACCCATATTATTATTTTCTCGATGGTTATTCCGGATATAACCAAATAGAGGTAGATGTTCTTGATCAAGAGAAGATGACTTTCACATGTCCGTTTGGCATATTTGCCAACAAACATATGCCATTTGGATTGTGTAATGCGTCCGCGACCTTTCAAAGGTGCATGATTAGTCTCTTTAGAGACATGGTTGTGAGGGGACTACAGGTATTTATGGATGATTTTAGCTTTTTTGGCCCCTCTTTTTACCTTAGTCTCGTGAATCTTGCAAAAGTACTCGCTTGGTGTGTGGAAAAGAACTTAGTGCTTAATTGGAGAAAATGCCATTTTATGCTGACCGAAGGGGTAGTTCATGGTCACATAGTGTCATCCAAGGGAATCAAAGTCGATAGGGATAAAATATATGTCATAGTCGAGCTTACCACACCTAAATCACTAAAGGATGTGCGCTCCTTCTTAGGCCATGCAGGGTTTTATAGAAATTTATCAAGGATTTTAGTGCCATCGCTAGACCCTTAAGTAACCTCCTTATGAAAGAAGCCCCCTTTGAGTGGAATGAAGCATGCCAAGGTGCTTTTGATAAATTTAAAAGCATGCTTGTTTTCTCCCCCATCATATAAGCTCCAGATTGGTCCCTTCCATTCAAGCTTATTAGTGATGAGAGTGATTACGCTATAGGGGCTATTTTGGGCTAATGAAATGATAAAAAAGCTCATGTCATGTACTATGGTATCAGGACTTTATCCGAATTGCAACTTAATTACTCCACCATGGATAAATAATTGCTAGCAGTAGTGTTTACCCTAGACAAATTTCGCTCATACCTCATTAGTTCAACCATCACATAATTTACCAACCACGCGACACTGAAATATTTTCTTGCTAAAAAGATGCTAAGCCAAACCTCATAAGGTGGATCATACTCTTACAAGAGTTTAATCTCTCCATCAAAAATAGAAAGGGGCAGAAAACGTCATTGCCTATCATTTGTCCCATATTTCATCCAATGTGCCTAGTGATCCCATACCCATAGACGAATACTTTCAGGATGATCAATTATTTGCCACTTCTTCTCTCCCTGGGTTTATGAATATAGTTAACTACCTTATCACGGGAGACGTCTCTCTCGATTGGATACCGCAAGAGAAGAAAAAGTTCATTACTTGGTTACGTATGTTATTTTATGAAGACCCATATCTCTTTAAGTATTGCGCTGACCAATTCATCTGATGATGTGTACCGAATGACGAGATTTCTAGTGTTATTCATTTTTATCATACGGAAGCATGTGGAGGCCAACTTTCCACGAATAAGACGGTTGCTAAGATTCTTTAAAGTGGCCTCTATTGGCCCATAATCTTCCGGTATGTGAACGCTTATTGGAAATCTTATGATAGATGCCAAAGAATGGAAGTCATCACTTGGTGTGACATGATGCCATTAACCCCTATACTTGTCATCGAGATATTTGATTGTTGGGGTATTGACTTCATGGGCCCTTTCCTTTCGTTCTTTATCTTCTTATACATCCTTGTCGCGGTAGAGTATGTGTTGAAATGGGTTAAGGACAAAACTACAAGGATAATTGATAACAAAGTGGTGATCAAGTTCTTGCAAGAACACATACTTTCTCGCTTCAGTGCTCCGAAGGTAATTAATAGTGATAACGGTAAGAATTTTTTCAATAGGCCATTCCAAAATCTCATGAGAAAGTATAGCGTCATCCATAAGGTTGGGACGACTTATCACCCCCAATTGAATGAGCAAGCCAGGTTATAAAATCATAAGATTAAGCAAATCTTAGAAAAGACCGATGATCCTAATAGAAAAGATTGGTCCCTACGCTTAAATGATGCGTTATGGGATTATCAAACCGCATACAAGACCTAGAGATGTTCCCATTTTTCTTTGTGTATGGAAAGCCTTGTCATCTTCCTATGGAGCTAGAACACAAGTCATATTGGGCCATTAAGAGGTTGAACTATAATTTGGATAAAGCCGATGAAGTACAAAAGCTTCAATTGAATGAGTTAGAAGAGATGCATAATGATGCGTATGAGAATGCAAAAAAATCTAATGAAAGGATGAAACTCGCCCATGATCGAATTATCCATCAAAAGGAGTTTCATTCGGTCCAAAAGGTTATTCTTTACAACTTTAGGCTCCACTTGTTTCCCAAAAAATTGAGGTTAAGATGGGCTGGCCCATTCATTGTGAGAAATGTATTCACCACGAAGCTTTAGAATTGGAAGATCCAAAGGGAGGAGATACATTCAAAATTAACAGATAACGCCTAAAGACATATCTAGAGGCGTGTGTGGAAGAAGCCAACACTATTTGATTATCAGACCCCGTTTATGGGGCTGAGTGAGATGTAACGGAGAGGTCATCGTACCCCCGACGCGTATGGGGTGATTCTTGTCTATATTAGTAATATGTAGGTTAGGATCATTAGGAGTCCGTAGGTGCAAGTCATGAGAGCATAGAGAAATTTGAGGGAAGATGTTGGGAAGTTGGAGCTAATGATGCGTAGGAATAGTTATGGAAGTGTACGAAAAATCGAGAGAGAAGAGTATACACTCAGAAGAGAAAATGAGGGCTTTACAACATACTGGACCAGTTCGCCCCTGGAGGGACTCAATCGATTCGATAATAAATAGAAAATAAAGAAAAAAGGAATCGGAACCGGTCTTCCCCTGGAACCCAGACCAGTTTGCTTTATGAAGGTTTTTTCTACTTCCCTCGGTGCACCCCCCTTCCCCCCCAATTCCTTCCTCTCCATCCAACTCCGAATTCCCCCCATTTCCTCATCCATTCCCCTCCATTCTTTCCCATTTTCCCTCCATCCATTTCCCTCCAAATACCTCCCCCCTCCACATACCACCTATAAATACACACTATATCCCACCCATTTCTCCTCTTATCATTCACTTTCCTCTCTCTCTCTCTCTCTCTCTCTCTCTCTCTCTCTCTCTCTCTCTCATTTTTCGAGCAACCCCAATTTATTTCCAAATGGCAAACAGGGCTCTACCCATTAAATATCCCTCTGTTGAAATCCTCCCCGATGGCAACGGGGAGTTCCGTTCGCGTCTAGAGCGCCTATGGTGCGAGCGATTTTCCAGTCCTTCTCACAAATTACACATCGAGTGCCATGTCAAATGGAATGAGTTACCTCCCTCCGTCACTAACCTTTTCCTTCCGGGGGGTTGTGCTAATTTTTCAATGAGCCATATAGAGTGGTGTGGGAGGATGAAGTCCGTTCTTTTTATGGCTTTATCGTCCACATGGGCGAGTTTGAAGCCGAATCTTATGTCTACATAACTCAAATTTCCTTCTCATTGGAAATTTTGTCCCGAAAGCTAGAAGCCAAGGGGGTTCCGAGCCCTGAATGGTACTGGTACCCCACTAATCCCCCATAATTTCGAAAAGTATGTGCATCGCCCGCCTTGAACCCGGAGAAAAATGGGGCCATGAGACTTTTTTAGTGGGCAATCTTAATGCCAATGCCCGCATCACTTTTCAAATCATATGCGCCAACATCCTACAAACTTCAAACAATTTGGCGATGCGGCCTCGCTAAGCCACCCTGGTACACCACCTCTTCGATACCAACACCACTATGCATTTTGATCGAAGCTTCTACAATAATATTATTTATACGGACCTGGATCAAAATGGTAAGGCCCCTATCCCACATCCTAGACTCATCACCTCAATCCTCACCGATGCTGGCATTGCCCCCCCGAGCGGTTCCCTATCTTCCAAAGCCCATTGGGAAGGAATACCGCACAAGGAGCAAAACGTAAAGGGAGGTGATACAAGCCACGAGGGATGATGATGATGATGACGATGATGAGGATGACGATGAGGAGGAGATGGATGAGGCTATGGATGTTGAGATGGAAGAGGGTGAGGAGGTGGAGTATTACGAAGAGGCCGATTCGGATTATGAGCCGACAGGAGCAAACATCACGCGTTGCATTGAGAACGTGGAAATGAGTTTCAATGACATTTTAAGGGATTATAAGGTGGACCAAGAGGCATACCGATGTGACACTAATATGATGGTCCGCCTTTAAGAGAAAATGTACAATCTTCAAGTAAGTGAGGGGGTGCCACTCCCCACTTACTTCTATGACCCCTATGATCCCAACGCACCTGATCCCTCTCACCCACCCGGCTACTCCCCACTTACTTTTATTTTTAGAAGATATTGGATTCTCTTTCTTATCTAAGTATAATTCCATATTGGTTTTGAATATGCATAGTAGAAAACATTGATTTAATTAATTGTACCATATTAGGCTTGAATTTTAAGGGTTGGGATGCATGAACCTAACCCGATGTGGTTTGCATGACTATAAAATTAGTTTCCTAAATTAAATAAATGATTGAATCGTGTTGTGTAGCAGTCACAACCGTCGTAAATATTTTTATCTCGTTTGCCCTATGTAACCCGGGTGTTTAAGAGTGCAATGTGCGTATAATCTATTTCGACACCACTTTATTCTTATTCTTGATTATGTATGATGAGGGCTAGTTCCCTCATTGATGCAATGCTTAAGATTAATAAAGACTGGATTTAATCAATTAACTAATTCACAATTAGTTTGATATCCGGTAAACATACTAAGGTTCGGGGGAGTGTATTCCAACCTATCTTTCTCGTTTATATTTAGTTAATCACAACTAGTTTACTCCTGCAATCGTAATTTAATTCAGTAGTTTAACTTAAATTGCACTTAATTAATAAATCAAATTTAAAACCCATCATCTTTTTGTTTCTTTTCAGAGTCAGCTTAGGATTAGTCATCTTAGCTATCGTCTTCACGAGAGATCGTCCTATTTTTATGAGGATTCGACCACGTCTTATCGGGTTTATTACTTACGTGACCGATTAGAACTTGAATCGTAATTAGCACACACTAGAGACACATTTTCAGTCGTGTTACGTAGCGAAGTCCAGAAATAGATGCTAGCTACCTCCAGACTTCCGGGAGCAGCTCTATAGTGGTGGGAGTCAGTGACCACCACTGAGGAGAGGGACTTGATGATGATTTTTGAGTTTTGGGTGCGGTTTAACTGCAAGTACATCCCGCCTACAGTCGAGTCATAGATGAGGAAGAAGTTTGGGGAAGTAGTATAGGGTGACTGTTCAATAGCGAACTATGAGGAGGAGTTTACCCATCTGGCAAACTTTGGGCCAGATGAGGTGAGCAACGAAGAGAGGGAGAAAGTATAATTTAGGGATGGGTTGGTCCGGAGGATCAAGCAATATTTGATTGGTAAACCTGCGTTGATGACTTACACTGACGTCGTAAATTCCGCATTGGTGCATTGTTAGGATCATCTCATATATACGAAGGGGAGCAAGAGAGGTGATCCTAGCCCGCAGGGCAAGGCTGGGGGGAACAGTGGTAGTGGGGCATAACCCCAGTAGAAGCAGATAGTGAGTCATAAGGGTCAGGATTCTAGATAGGGGAACTCTTCCAAGAGCTTCAGATCTTGAGGTTATCGACCCGACAGGGTATTTAGGTAGGGCCAACAGGGTCCCCAGTAGCAGCAAGTTCCTTAGGGATGTTCGGGTCAAGGGAACCAGGGGGAGGATGGTAGGGCTAAGGCCATCAGGGCCAACATTAGGTCCAGTAGGGCCAGGGTCAGAGACAGTTTCAGGGTCAATTTTTTACATGTATCCAGTAGTGTCACAAGATTAGAACTTGTCCATAGTAAGACAGGGCACAACGATAGGGTGCCGAACAGGGGTAGCTGGCTCTGATATCTCTAACACCAGCACCATCCCTATTGAAGCAATAGGCTCAGATACACTATGGGTGTGTATACAACGTCTGGGATATACCGATGCCTCCAACACCACAGACACTGCCAGCAGTAAAGGGTACATTTGCTATTCACAGGCTTGAGGGTAGACATCTGCTTGATACTGGAGCATCACATTCTTTTATTAAGACTAGATTTGAATGAGTTGCTGGTTGATTAGAGACAACCAACAATCTTCTTATGTGTGTCGAGTCACCGATGGGTAGTGGTTCGCTGATACATTCGATCTGTAGAGGAGTCAATAATTTTATTAGGAGACTGAGTCTAGCGACTGACCTCCAAGTGTTAGACATGGAGGAGTATGATGGAAGCTAAATCCCCATGAGAAGAATTACCCCACGCACGACCTCGAGTTGGCAGCGGTCATTTTTTCATTGAGGATATGGAGACATTACCTATTGGGGGATGAGCTTACATTATTCACGGATCATAAGTCATTTCAGTATATCTTCATACAAAAGGATTTAAACATGAGGTAGAGGCAATGGCTAGAATTCGTGAAGGACTACCGGTTTAATATACAGTATCATCCTGGTAAGGCTAACGTAGTTGTAGACGCATTGATCCGACGACCTACTGGAGAAGTAATAGTGGTATGGGAAGTGAAGTGGAATGAGCTTCAACAAGAAGATGAGGTTGCCCAAGCGTATATGGTAGTTATGACTATCACTCCTGAGATCGTTATTCAGTTAGTGAAGGCTCAGACAGAGGATCAATTCTGTCAGGACAGAGTACGACAATTATTAGCTAAGGGTGCAGAGTCTTACTCAGTCCCCTCAGAGGGAGGCCTGTACTTTAATGGGAGATTAATAGTTCCCGAGGAAGAGGATTTGAGACATGCAGTTATGACTGAGTCTCACAGTTCAAGGTTTGTGTTACATCCCAATGGAGATAAGATATACCAGGATATGAGGAGATAGTATTGATGGGCCGGCATGAAGAGAGACATAATCTAGTTTTTCTCAAATTGTGTTACTTGTGAGTTTGTGAAAGTTGACCATCAAAGGACTTCAAGGATGGTACATCCACTTGAGATTACCATGTGGAAGTGGGAGAGTATTTTGATGGACTTTATTACTAGGATACCCACGTTGCAGTGGGGTCACGATTTCATATGGGTGATCGTGGATCAGGTGACAAAGGTGTCTTATTTCTTACCAGTTCGCACAAACTACGAGATAATGCAGTACACACAACTATTCATTTTAGAGACTGTTAAGCTTCACGGGATCCCAATTAATATTGTGTTTGATAGAGACAAGATTTTTGTCTCACACTTATGGCAGAGCTTTCAGGAGGTCATGGGCACAGATTTACGGCTGAGTACGGCGTACCACCCGCAGACAGATAGGTAGACTGAGAGGGTGAATCAAATGCTTGAGGATATGCTGAGGATTTGCATCCTAAATTTTAGGGGAGGGTGGGGAAGATACCTCCCATGGGTAGAGTTTGAGTATAACAACTCTTACAAATATACTATTGGTATGGCACCTTTCGAGTCATTATATGGGAGGCCTTGTCGTTTTCCTGCTTGCTGGTTAGAGGTGGGGGACAACAAATTGTTGGGACTCGAGATGATTCAAGAGACTACTGCCAAGATTGAGTTGATTTGAGGGCATATTGAGATAGCTCAGGATACGTAGAAGAGTTATGTCGACACTAACACAAGACATGTAGAGTTAGAGGTTGGCGACCAGTTGTTGGTTCGAGTATCGCCTATGTAGCGAATTATGAGATTTGTCAAGAGAGGAAAGTTAGTGCCGAGATATGTGGGACCGTTTCCCATTATAGAGAGGGTGGGATAGATAACATACAGACTGGGACTTCCAGGCATCTTCAGCAGATACACAACTTGTTCCATATGTCATCACTGAAGATGTACAAGAGGAGAGAGAGAGCCTTCTGGCACGTTCAACTTAAGGAGATTGATTTACAGCCAGACATCTCACATGAGGAGACACTCGTGGCTATTCTAGATTGTAGTGAGCATAAACTATGATCCAAGGTGGTGCCACTAGTACGAGTTTAGTGGGGACACCACAATATTGAGGAGTCGACATGGGAACGGGAGGAAAACATGCGAAAGAAGTATTTAGAGTTATGCACCGCAGGTATGCCCTAATTTCAGGGATAAAATTCCTTTTTAAGGGAGGAGTATGTAATACCCCGTATTTTTGCATATTTATAATTTAATTAATTTGGGAATAAATTCAGAAAATGCAGTTTATTTAAATTATGCGAGTGAAATAATTTAAGGTGATTAAACGATAAATGTGATGATTAAATATTAATTGAGAGATAGATACTGATTAATGTTATGGTATAATATTTACTAAGTGTGAATGGTAAATAATTGATGATTAGTTTTATACGGCATAACGAGTGATAAGTGTGTATTTTATTTTATCTCAACCGAGGGTCGTGTGTAGACTAATTTGGAATCGAGATACGAAATATATTTTAAGTGACTCAAATGATAATTTAGAGGTCACGGATGATTCTGAATGGATCAAAATAGTCGCAATAGTGTACCCGGGGGTATATTTTAGGTCCCGGGTCAATTTTAGACCAAACCGGCACCTATCGAGGGCGATTCGATCATTTGGAAAATAGAGATTAAGGAACCTACGAAATTTATAATCCTATATATGATGTTTAGAGATTGGGGTTAGGGTTAGGGTTAGAAACACTTATACCCAAAAAAGGCCATTAGAGAGAAGAGAGAGACCATTTTTCAGTGCTTAGGAGGTGTTCTTGAAGAATTGGACCTAGATCTTGCATCCTAATCATCTAAGGAGTACGGATTTGAAGAGAGGACCATAAATCCACCATCAACACCACGATATCAGACCCTTTCTGTTAAGGCAAGTTATTTATTGCAAATTAATATGAAGTTATAACACCCATGTGACTAGGGTTTGAAAAATATTGATTTCTTTGATATGGTTGGAAGAAAAACCAATGTTTATACATGTTTGGGTAGGATATTGCATGTAGATTGAATGAAAATATGTAGAGGACAAGTTATCTGAGATTTTTAGAAAGTTCTATGAATTTACATCTGGGTTTCATATGTGTATTAATGGAGAATATTGAAATCTAGGGTTCTTGAGGATTTGATGAATTAATCCCTTTTTATCGATAATTTTAATGTTTTGATGATCAATTTACTTTAGAAATTACCCCCACACATGTAGAAATGGTTAGTAACATGTGGTCTTGAATTTGGTGGAGTAGCATGAGAATTATGTTGAGTAAAAATGGTGAAAATCGGGTAAAACGCATGAAGAAGACGAAGTGCAAAAACTATACAAAATCGAATCAATTCGGCCCAGGAAAAATCGATTCGGCAAGTGAATTGACTCAAACTAGGGCAAATTGATTCAGTTACCCAGAAAAATAAAAATTTTCCCTTTTTACGTAAAATCCCTAAATCGTTGTTGTGAGATTTTTGAGGACTTTGGTAAAGTAATATTGAGAGACTAATATATTACAGTAGGCGTATGGTAGGGGTATGGTTTATTCTTATTAAGAGGATTAAGATGAAAAAGGGATGGGGTTAAATTTAATCATAATTAATATGAGAGACGGATAAAGAATTACGGGAATGAAATGGGTTATTGTATCAGCCAGTAGGTTAAGTTAGACTTAACTACTGAAATTTATAAAGAGGTAACTAGGACCCTTTGAGTTGGGTGAATACCAAAATTTATATGATAGTGAGACAAATAGTAAAATAAAGTGTGCGGTAAGTATTATAGAGAAATATACAACATAATAAATGTGAATGATCGGGTTGTGTGAATACCTATCGACGGATTGTAATACATAGGTTGTGTGAATACCTAAAGCATACTAAATAAATATTGGTGATCGAGGTAGGATTCCGAGTCAATATAGATGACTAGTATTAGTGATCGAGGTATGATTCCGAGCCAATATAGATATGATTAATATTTGTGATCAAGGTGTCATTCCGAGCCAATATAATCAATAACTACTGGTGATCGAGGTATGATTATGAGCCAAGTTATACATCACTATTCGTGATCGAGGTAGGATTCCGAGCCAAAAATTCCTAACGTATGATACGGGGATGTGATTATAAAGTATACAATTGTAGTATATATTGTGTGTGAAATGTATACTTTATGATTATTCTACTTATGAGTGATATATGTGAGATGTTACCCGAAAAATAATTAACATATGAGTGATGTTAATAAATTAATGTACTGTATGGGAGGTACGAGAACTTAGACGTGTAGGTAAGTTCAATTGAATACTTTAGCCTATTTAGTTTGGGTAGTATAGCTTGGTGGGTTATGTATATAATGTTAGGCATGTACTCTATACGAGAGGTGAGGAAACTCAAGAGAGTGTATACGAACTTAACATGTGTAATTAATATCCAAATTTTATTGTAATAAATGCTTGCTAAATATTTTTAAAATGTTTTGAGTACTAACTCTTGCTATCAAAATATTTTCAAAACCTTTTAAGTGTCTAGTCACAGGGACGTCTGGCTTGAAGACTCCATTCCAGGGACTCGGAGCTGTAGCATTGTGGATGCTGACAGGATTTGAGTAGGCGATTCTTCTTGTTAGATCTAGTGTAGGATCTCATTTTACATTTCCATGTATGGACATGTTGTCCGTTGACAGTTTTTCAGTCATTCAGTTCTTTTGTTATTATGGAGTATTTGGTTCTGGATTTTAGCCGATGGTTTATTCGGCAAAACTTTATTCATTTTCATATTGTGATGGTTGAACTCTAGTATATTGTAAATGTTTAATTTAGTTTTCCACTTTGTTCATTTATCTGTTTTAAAGAAAGATAAAATTTGGGAACAGTTTAATTTCACTTAGGTGGTTAGTAAATAAAACGTTTTCGACAATGAGGCTAAGAATGAACCATATGAGAAACCTGATTTAATTTAATAAAGGCTTGATCAACTGATGATTAATTAGGCAGGGTGTCATAAGGAAATCACTAACATTTAATATTTCTAGTAAGGTCTCTGTAATACATTTTCTAATGCATCTAACAAAAGTATGCATGTGTATGGCATATTTTGCATTGAACTTTTAATATGATTATTAGTGTCCATATCATAAAAACATTATTTTATTTCTAGATTTTAATTTTATAGGAGTAGATTCATGGATACAGGAGGTCTGTTTAATTTGAAAAGGAATTACTATTCCTATTAATAGTCTTAAGACAAATGGCTTAAGAAATGAATATATTAAAATATACACTAAATCGTAATTTTTTACTGGACGTTGTAACAACCTATTGGTGACGCATATAATATATGATTTTTTTGTATAAAGCAAAAGGGGAACCATATCTTTCATTAGATCAAAAGATTAAGAATAAACATGGTTTTAAAATGAAGAGTTAAAATGAGTATGTCGACGCAGTAGGAAAATATATTTATATTGAGTCCAACTAAATCATATTGCATGGTAATTCCATTTGGCTTTAGAGTCATGCTAAGAATCATTAATATTTTGGGAAATGGTGGGAATGTGGCATTCATCGACATGTCTGATGTGAAGGAGTACCATAGTATACTAAGATAACAATAAAGTTATCTACATGACATTTAACATGTAAGAAACCCACATGGTTAAGTATCCATGATATAAACATGTGATAATTATATCACATTGATTGCGTCATTTTTGCGTGTGTTTCGGTTCACTTAAAGTATATAATTATTTTAATTTTACGAGACACGACAAAACATATTAGGCCCATATGTCTAATGAATTAGTTATTTTAACTAATTAATTTTCTATTTCGTACAATTAATATATGGTTGTAGAAATTGATAATCATATTTATTTTGATATCATGGATATAAGAATATGTTTGATATTGCATTCAATAATGAGTAATGTGAGATATACGTTTTTAGATACAATTGATATTATTGGCATTTGCTGTCATAAAAAATAATTCTTGGGCAAATTCAAATTATTAATATCTAATAAGTGAGAGAAAAATCAAGTTATTTAATTTGTCCGGCTATGGTGATAAACCAACAAGGTGCGGTTATAAACATAGTCATTGAATTTTGATAATGTGATTCAGAACCGAGCGATTTAACGACTGCTCTAAAGATGGTAGAATCAAATAAGAAATTCATTTACGACTTTTTTGTGATCGAGCGGTTTAACGATTTCTTTAAAGATGGTAGAATCTGATAAGAAATTCATTAAAGAATATGCCGTGATTGTGAAATTGAGATTAAATAAGACAATTGTGTCTTGAGAGGACAATGTGAAGTCACTGAAAATATATGTATGATATTTGGTACTCACAACATGACATGACCATGGTATGATATTATAGTGAGATATTGGTTATAAATGTATGTATTGTCATAATAAATGTCCTATTAAAATAATAGAATGTTAAGATGTTAGCTGGATACCAACTAAGTGAAAGGAATTGAAAATATATCACATGGTATGAGAAATGTCAAGTGTATGATAATAATAGTGAAAATTATGTTATTGTTGTTGACCATCTTGAAAGAGTTGGCGCTTGCGTTCAATTAAGAAATAATATAATAGATACCATTTTTAACCCAAATAAACCCTAATCATGCAACTAGGTGTGATTGAAACAATATGAAATCATGCACAAGATATTCAACACACAAAGTTTAAGGAAAAATCCCCCACAGGGGCAAAACCATTTGTATATCACTATAATTTGTAAAAGACGGTTTACAATCGGATTACAATGAAATACAGGTTGACTAAGAATTACCCTCGGGTTTCGGATTCTGTTGTCGCGGCTGGAATTATCCCTTTCCAGTAGGGTTGGCGGCTGGAACTATCCCTGTCCAGTAGGGCTGCAATGAAGAGGAAGGAATGATCCACTTCACTAAGGGTTGAACAACAGCAATGGTGTTCTTGAGTTACCAAACTTGATTCACATAGATATGGAAGATGTGTGAATCTAAAAACCTAGAATCATAGGACTCAATAGGTGAAGACTTTAGGGTTGATATGCTATGAAAATCGTGGGAAAGTCTTAAGAAAACCAACTACTGATCGTGGTTTAAATAAGGAGTCAAAACCCTAAAATATCTGCTACACGATCTGGCAGAGTCTATCCTCGTCGGATCGGTCCGGTCCTCTAGGCGGATCGGTCCGGTGAACTCGGATCGGTTCTTTTTTTGAAACCGGATCCATCCGGTTGGCATCGGATCGGTTCGGCCTTTTTACCTTCATCGGTTCGTTATGGATCCGGGGTGTACTGGTCTCAACTCAGCAGGCAGATCGGTTCGGTCCCTTTAGCCGGATCGGCCCGGTGAACCGAATTGGTTCTTTTATCTGAGCCGGATCGGTCCGGTCAGGTCTGATTCCCAAATTCCTTCTTCTTTTGATCTTCGGATTTCGAATTTTATTGATGACGATGTGATCTTTTCAACCATCAATCTTGTAACGGCGTATGACATAACATATACATAAAGATGGACAAATTGTCCTTACAAATCTCCCCCTATGTCTATGCCGGAACAAACATAAAAAATCCGAATTATCAAGTATGAACAATGCCTATACAAATCTACCCTTCCATGAACCCAAAACTGAAAGAGGTACATATGACTAAGGCTGCATCGTTTGTTCTTCAATTCTTCAGGAATCTTCACGCTTTTCTCATCAGGGTGTGTAACATGGGTTTATCAAAAGATGTACCTACAAACATGAGACAAAGCAAATACCAAGTGACGTATCGAGTTTGAAATGAGATAAACATAAGCATATATATCAATTTAAGATTATATTCTCAGACTATCAAAACTCCTCCATAATCAGATAATTCATTCTCCCCCTTTTTATGATGTCCCCAAATAGACAAATGAGAGAAATAAATCAAGCAATCAAGTACTGGGGTGTCACAAGGCATAAAGTCACACCATGAATGAACATAAAACAACCAAGTCAGTGATAGCGTAAATGAATGGGTGTGATCAAAATTGGATAGGAAAATCAAAGCATACAAACAGGACATATGTGCACGATGAATATTGGATATTCCTAACGAATGAACTCAAATGCTTCCTTTGGTGTAAAAGATTGGAAATATAAGACATTGACTATATCAAATCTACAAATCAAAGCTCAAAGTTATTTCTACACCAATAACGTCCAAAATGATTTTCATGCTTTTTCAGGACTTTCAAGGAAGTACAAACCCGTTTTTATTCTCCAACCAAACTCCCTCAGATTTATATTTTGAATAGAGGAATACTAAATTCTCAAACTTTGGAGAATTGGGTGAAACCTAAATGGCCCATATTTGGCATGAATTGCTTTTTATTGCCTTATCAATTTTTTCGGGCTCTTTTAACCTCTTAGGACCTCGGATATTAAAATTCCTCCATTTTGTAGGTCCTTTTTAACGGTAGCTTTTGCGCAAAGGATAAGAATCAACTTTCGCAGCCCCTCCCCATTATGAAAATATACACACAGTCTCACCACAACGGTTTTTACATGCATTCCAATCTTGTCAAGTTTTATCGCATTTTATACATTGTATAGACAGGATTGAGATGGAAACACTCTAGCCAAAATGAGATTGACAAGTGCAATAATCAGATATAACCATGCATGTGTGCATTAAAGGATATAGGAGTCAAGCATGTAGGAAGATATCACTAATTACATCTCAAGGACTCCAATCAATGTTAAGCACATGGATGAAATGATGTAGCCTCTCAAATCTCTATCAAACAGTCACATGGATATATGGAATGAATTTGTGACTTGGCTATCTTGAATGCTCATCCATAACAGGCAAATCTCTTTTTGAATTTTTCAAAAATTTTATCAAAATAAAATCTTTTTGTGCTTTTCTTAAAATTTTCTAAAAAAAATCTTTTTGTATATATATTTTTTTTAAAAGAAATATACCAAGCAACAAGAATAACACAAAGCTGTACAACAAAGCAATGGTACATATAAAACAGACTAGCAATAGGAAGCATATGATATGAACATGAGGAAGCATCCTATTCTAGACAAGGACCAACCCCTCAGTCAACTGTGCAAATCCCCAAAGACTTCCTAAGACTCTCAAATCTAACGGCATCTAAAGGTTTCGTGAAAATATCGGCTAACTGACGGTCGGTAGGAACAAAACTTAGGGATATGACTTTCTCTTCAACTAACTGACGTATAAAGTGCTCACGTATCCTGATGTATTTTGTGCGCGAATGTTGGACAGGATTGCGGGATATGTGTATCGCGCTCGTGTTATCACAGGAAATGGTCATAGTGTCCTGTGAAATCCCATAATACTCCAACATTTGCTTCATCCACATGAGTTGCGTGCAACAACTCCCGGCGGCGATGTACTCAGCCTCCGCAGTGGACAAAGAGATGGAGTTTTGCTTCTTGCTCAGCCAGGAGACAAGAGCAGAACCGAAATAGAAACTCCCACTAGAAGTGCTCCTATATCCATCTACATCCCCAGCCCAATCGGCATCCGAATAGGCGGACAGACGGTCATCGGTATCAAAGGAATACCAAATCCCGTAAGAGAGAGTCCCACTCACGTATTTAATAATACGTTTTAGAGCAAGTAAATGTGACTCTTTTGGGGATGCCTGATATCGCGCATAGACTTTAACACTAAAGGCTATGTCGGGACGACTGGGAGTCAAGTAGAGAAGATTACCTATCATACTCCGATACAAGGTTTGCTCTACGTCCTTGCCTGTAGTGTCCTTACTAAGCTTGGTAGTGGTACTCATAGGTGTACGTGCATGATTAGCGGAGTCTAAACCAAATTTCTTCACTAGGTCTCTAGCATACTTGGATTGGGAGATGAACATCCCATCCTCTAGCTGACGAACCTGGAGACCAAGGAAGAATGTAAGCTCACCAACCATGCTCATCTCAAACTCACTTTCCATCTCCTCCTCAAAGTGGTGAGCATGCTGGGAGCAAGTGGATCCAAAGACTATGTCGTCCACATAGACCTGGGCAACCAAAATAGCACCGTCATCTCTCCTGACGAACAACGTCATATCTACTCCCCCTCTCTTGAAGCCACGAGCTAAGAGATAGGAAGTAAGCCTCTCGTACCAAGCATGGGGTGCTTGCTTCAAACCATACAAGGCTTTCCTTAGATAGTAGACGTGCTTAGGGTGCTGAGGGTCTTCAAACCCTTTTGGTTGTTCCACATAAACATCCTCCTGTAGAATGCCATTCAGAAAGGCACTCTTGACATCCATCTGATATACTTTGAAGTGCAGATGACATTCGATGGAGAGCAAAAGACGGACGGACTCAAGCCTCGCAACAAGAGCAAATGTCTCCCCAAAGTCTACACCCTCTATCTGTGTGTAGCCTTGAGCGACCAACCTAGCCTTATTTCTAATTATGGTACCATATTCATCCATTTTGTTCTTGAAAATCCACCGGGTACCTATCACATTAGTCTCACTAGGTCGGGGGACTAATTCCCAGACATTATTCTTTTTAAACTGAAGCAACTCATCCTGCATAGCAGATATCCAGTGTTCATCCTTGAGTGCTTCTTTATGGTTCTTGGGCTCGACTTTGGACGTGTAGCAAAGATGGCTAACTATGTTTTCTAGCTGAGCACGAGTCTTGACCCCTAGAGTGGGATCACCAACAATGGCAGAAGGGTCATGACTCTTGCGAACCCAAGCAGGTGTGTCCCCTAACACAGGAATAGGGTCCACAGAGTGTGAGAGAGGAACAGGTAAATCACTGTCAGAACAATCCTCATCCTCACACAAAAGGTTAGGATCAATAATCGTCGAAGGTTCATCATCTTGCACGGTGACGTTTATTGATTCCATAACCTTAGAGCTCTTCAGGTTAAAAACCCGGTACGCTCTACTATTCGATGAATAGCCTAGAAATATTCCCTCATCGCTCCGGGAGTCAAACTTTCCTAATTGCTCTCTATCCCGTAGGATGTAGCATTTACTCCCAAAGACACGAAAATATGCCAGGTTGAGTTTCTTGCCTGTCCACAATTCATAAGGCGTCTTAAGTGTGTGTGGACGCAGATAGACCCTATTCACCATGTGGCATGCAGTAGACACTGCCTCTGCCCAAAATCTCCTAGAGACTTTATGACCTAGAAGCATAGATCTAGCCATCTCTTGGATCGTTCTATTCTTTCTCTCAACAATCCCATTTTGCTGAGGAGTTCTCACAGCAGAAAACTCATGTTTGATCCCGAGGCTATCACAGTAAAGGTCTACCTTTGCTTCTGTGAATTCAGTGCCGTTGTCACTACGTATTCTGTTAATAGTGACACCGTGTTAATTTTGCAGGACACGGCACTTGGTCGTTAAAAATTCTACAGCATCCGATTTCTCTCTTAGAAAACCTACAATGGAGTATCTAGAGAAATCATCCACCATCACGAGAATATATCTCTTACCACCTATACTCTCCGTACGAGTAGGACCCATAAGATCCATATGTATCAACTCAAGAACACGAGAGGTGGTAATGGAATTCAACTTCCTATGCGGACTACGAATTTGCTTTCCCAATTGACAGGGTCCACAAATCATGGAAGTTGGCTTTCCAAGAGACGGTAAGCCACGTACTAGGTCCTTTTTAGCTAAACGGGATAATTCTCTAACGTTCACGTGACCTAGACGTTGGTGCCACAGATCCATAGGAGTGATCGTGGCGCTGTTGCAGACAAGTGAGGATTTGGGCTCAGTCCCATAACAGTTATCCTCTGTCCTCACCCCTTGCACTAATAGTTTACCGGCTTGATTATAAACCTTACAAGCTTCCCGGTCAAACTTTAGTCATCGTCGCACAGCTGGCTGATGCTAAGAAGGTTTGCTTTCAAACCTTTGACGTACAGCACGTTCTCTAGCTTTGGAAATCCTAGTAACTCTACTGTACCTCGTCCAACTATGCTAGATTTGCTACCATCTCCAAAGGTGACTCTCCCATCATTATAATCCTCAAGATGGGTAAAATATGAGGCATCACCTGTCATGTGTCTGGAGCATCCACTGTCAAAATACCACTGAGAGGTATTATGTGCTTTGAGAGCAACATGGACAACAAGGGACTTTTTCTCTTTCTTAGGAACCCAAGAGTAGGTACCTTTTTGTATTCCCTTGTTGTTGTTGGTTTTAGCCGGAATACGGGACACATTCATTGATGGTAAGGTCATCCGTCAGAATTCCTCCATCAAACTCTGTGATGTGGCGGCTAGAAACTCAACTCGCTCTCTCAGACTGGCAAACTCATCAGTATGATGTGGAGGAGTAAAAGTACGTCGTGTCCGACCCAACCTATAGCAAACATCCCTAAGGTGTCCATTTCTTTTGCAATGGGAGCAAAAGGGCACAGTATTAGGAGGACCTTGGTTTGCTTTTCTTGGTCGAACTCTCCTTCTTGGTTTTTTATGACGGCCATAAGGAGTCGTAGTAAACTCAGGAATTGGTCCGGATGCAATTTGGGACGTGGAGGCACCATCAAAACCTATTCCTTGCCTGTCACCAAAACCTAAAGCGAGACCAAGGAGCATCTTTCCCATTTTCCCAGATCTGTCCTCGATTTGAACCTTGACTTTCCTAGCTCTCTCAAGGTCATGAGTAAGCTGAGCAACAAGGGCTTCAAGTTTCTTCCGAGTCTCCATGGAGGAATGGAGCTCACTAGTAAGACTAGCCACTTGTTTAGTCAAGTCCGCTTTCTCTTTCTCAAAACTGCTCTCTTTCTCTCTAAGCAAATTCTCTTTACAAACCCAGGCAGACTCTCTCTCTCTCATGGCGGTGCAGGTGGAGGACTCACTCTCTCTCATTTCTCCTAACTCCTCTTCTAACGCGGTGATCCTAAGCACTAGGGCTTTGTTACGCTTTTTAGTTTTAAATGATTCATTATACAACTCAGCGTACGCACGTTGAAGGTTACTCTCGTCCTCACTACCTTCCTCCTCTCCCTCACCCTCTTCGCTCTCGCTGTCTAGGTGTCCATGTGAAGTAGCATCCTCATCGTCGTGAGATGCACTAGGAGTACTCACATGACTAGCCATGAACGCGGTGAATTTACGCTCATGCGGTGACTCATCTCCCGAGTCCACCGACTCGACCTCACTGTCGTCACTAAGGGTAGCATTTAGGACAACTTTACCCTTTTCCCTATTCAGACGAGTGGCACACTCAAACGCTCTGTGTCCCTTACCATCGCACTCAAAACACCTCTCACTGTCTTTAGGGGGTACTTTGAAATCTTTCTTTTCAAACTTATTTTTCTGAAGATTCTTTTTATCTTTGAAGTTTCCACCTTTTTTAACTTTCAGAATTTTCTTGAAGTTTTTAGCAAAAAGATCCAAATCATATAAGTCAAAATCGCACTCAGAATCTGACGTGTCAGTCTCTCTCTTTCTAGATGACTCTACCCTCTTTCTAGCTGACCCCTCACTCCTTCTTTCTTGGGCTTTAAGAGCAATTCCCTTATCTTTAGATTTAGCATTTTTAGGGAACATATCAATTTCATAAGTTTGCAAATCTCCTAAAAGTTCTTCCAATTTTAGCGTATTTAAATTACCCATAGAATTTAGCACAGTGACTTTAGGGATAAAACGCTTAGGCAAAGAACGAAGAATCTTTTTAACAACTCTAGCATTCGGAATTTGTTCACCAAGATTAAAACTAGTATTCACAATGTCAGAAAGTCTAGCATAAAATTCATCAAAGCATTCAGAATCATGCATGGTGATTGTTTCAAATTGCGTTGTCAAGTTTTGCAACTTAGACTCTTTCACAGCATTAGTTCCTTCATGGGTGAGTTGTAAAACATCCCATGCCTCTTTTGACGTGGTACACGTCATTATGCGTTTGAACTCATCAGGTGTGACAGACCCAGAAATAGCACTAAGACCCTTAGAATTAAAAGATGACCATTTAATTTCTTCATCAGACCAAGAAATGTCAGGTTTCAAGTTGGTCACATTATCAACAGTCACAGTGGGAGGAGTCCACCCTCGTTCAACCAAAATCCAAACACGTTCATCAATGGCTTTTAAAGCCGACCTCATACGGGCTTTCCAATAAGCATAATTTGTCCCGTCAAAATAGGCATTTTATAATATGACTTCTCCATTTGAACACGCACTTTTTCAAAAATCAATTTTTTTGAAAATTGATATCTTAGAAAAATTTTGCGGAAAAAGGAATACGCGATAGATTAGCGTAACCTGCTGTGATACCAATTTGAAAGAGTTGGCGCTTGCGTTCAATTAAGAAATAATATAATGGATACCATTTTTAACCCAAATAAACCCTAATCATGCAACTAGGTGTGATTGAAACAATATGAAATCATGCACAAGATATTCAACACACAAAGTTTAAGGAAAAATCCCCCACAGGGGCAAAACCATTTGTATATCACTATAATTTGTAAAAGACGGTTTACAATCAGATTACAATGAAATACAGGTTGACTAAGAATTACCCTCGGGTATCGGATTCTGTAGTCGCGGCTGGAATTATCCCTTTCCAGTAGGGTTGGCGGCTGGAACTATCCCTGTCCAGTAGGGCTGCAATGAAGAGGAAGGAACGGTCCACTTCACAAAGGGTTGAACAACAGCAATGGTGTTCTTGGGTTACCAAACTTGATTCACATAGATATGGAAGATGTGTGAATCTAAAAACCTAGAATCATAGGACTCAATAGGTGAAGACTTTAGGGTTGATATGCTCTGAAAATCGTGGTAAAGTCTTAAGAAAACCAACTACTGATCGTGGTTTAAATAAGGAGTCAAAACCCTAAAAAATATGCTACATGATCTGGCAGAGTCTATCCTCGTCGGATCGGTCCGGTCCTTTAGGCGGATCGGTCCAGTGAACTCGGATCGGTTATTTTTCTGAAATCGGATCCATCCGGTTGGCATAGGATCGGTTCGACCTTTTTGCCTTCATCGGTTCGTTATGGATCCGGGGTGTACTGGTCTCAACTCAGCAGGCGGATCGGTTCGGTCCCTTTAGCCGGATCGGTCCGGTGAACCGAATCGGTTCTTTTATCTGAGCCGGATCGGTCCGGTCAGGTCTGATTCCCAAATTCCTTCTTCTTTTGATCTTCGGATTTCGGATTTCGTTGATGACGATGTGATCTTTTCAACCATCAATCTTGTAACGACGTATGACATAACATATACATAAAGATGGACAAATTGTCCTTACAAATCTCATTAATTAATTATGAATGTGCCTATCAAAAGACAACAACTATTATCAAAGATAGGAATAAGATCGCTGAATATATATTCATTGGTTTTTGAAGTCAAAGAAAATAATGTTTGAAAGTATTTTTAGATATAAGGTTGTGGCCACAACGGGTGTTGTCTATTTCTTTGTAATGTTATAATGATATACTTTGTCGAGAATATACAAATTTTTTAAAATAGACATGTTAGCTCAAGAGATAATGTCAAATAATTAATGAAAATGGCTTCATTGATATTGTTTATGTTAAGCTAAGGAAGAACTTAACATATACTTTGACTAAAGGAAACTTATAAAGAGATTTAGTAAATAATACTTCTAGTGGAATGGACTGAAACCCTTCTTCGAAAATCACCAGTAATGGTAACCAACATTGTAATAAAACTACCACTATTCCAAAGTTTAATCAGTAAAAATAAATTACTGATACGTGATTGTTTCTGTAGTGAAATTTTATATTGTCCCTTCCATGATGTCAATGCAAATTGTTATGAAATGAGGATGAGTTATAAAACTCTTAATGAAGTTAAAATCAGGGATTTATGTTTAAAGTAGCAAGGAAATGTAGAAAAGATTCACCTATGTGAACATAAGAAGTGGTGCTTCTTCTCGAAAGAGAATGATTTTTCTTTTGTAAATGTTCATGAGACCAATATAGAGCACAAGGTCATAATAGTGCTAACTTTTAAGATGACATCTCATAGAAATTGAGATATCTCACGTGTGATGTATTTCTGGTGTTAACATCTTTAGACAAGGTTTAATGCATGGCACACCTATGTCTTAGTTTTCACTTTAAAATGCACTCACTAATTGAAGGTTTAAATATAAATATATATGATCCAACCATTTTTACTAATCCTTTATTGTGAGATCATTCTCTAATTTTCTCTCTTATTTACCAATTTATTCAATTGGTTTCACTAATTGTTGGTGGGAATCATATAGGATTTCTAACTAAATATTCCATTGGATTGTTGTATCTTAGATGTAATTTATCTAAAATCCGATAACAAACATATAACACCCCATAATTTTTATGATTTTTATATTGGGATTAATTAAAATAAAATGAGAAATTAATCCAGGTTAGAATAAATATTAATTAGCGAGATAAGGTTTAATATTTATTTATAGTGAATATTACTTGGTGAATGACAAATAAATTAATAATAAAGTATTATGATTGTCGTGAGTGAAAATTACGACAATTGCGATAAATTTAGTCGGAACACGCGTGTCAGTCGTATCGGGACTTAAATTTGTGGGATAAAATATAATTTAATTATGGGTCATCCAAATGGTCATTTCGAGTGTCAATGTGTCTGGAAGGGTTGAAATAGTCAGAAAAGTGTACTCAGGGGTTTATATTGGGTCTGGGGGTATTTTTAGGCCAAATCGGCACCCCGATGGGTATTTTAGTCTTTTGAAATTTTGTGAAAAAGAGACCTACGAAAATTGGAGAATTATATCATCTGGTAAGGTGAGGGAGTTAGGGTTAGAAATTAGAAAATCATATAGAGGACAAAGGAGGAGAAAAGGAGAATAGTTCTAAGGGAGTTCTAGGGCTTTTCGCACCATTCATGCACCACCAACACCACCGGAGTGTAGATCGGAAGGAGGAGAACACCACCCTACCACTATTCGATAAAAATTCAGATATACAATTAGAGGCAAGTATTTATCTTTATAATCTTGAGCATATATAACATCCATGTTAGTGTAGGATGATTATTATCATGAATATATGAAAATTGCTTTAAATTTCAAAGATTAAAATCATGTTATTGGGTAGGAATCATGTTAGGTTTAATCCCTTATGCATGTAGAACGAATCTGATGAATTAGTATGATAAACATGTGAAGAAATCAAGATTCTTATTGATGTTCTTGAACATAAATCATAATCTAGGTTTGTTAGGACTTAATGTTGAATTAATTCGATTTAAAGGTTTTTTTGACGATTTGATGATTCAATCATATTAGAATCGTTTATATATCTTAGTATGATGTTTAGTATGTTTGGTTTGGAGTTTGCAACTGTGTAATGGAGGTTTGGAGTGATAAAAATGGTGAAAATCGTAACTCTTAATGGAAGAAGATGATATCTGTTATAGCGAATCAATTAAGCTCCTTAGTCGAATTGATTTGGAAAGCGAATCAATTCGGACCAAGGACGAATCTATTCGATTTCCTAGAATTAGATAATTTTTTCCTTTTTCGCTTAGAACTCATGGGAAAATGACAGAGTTAACTTTTAAAGTAATTTTAAAATATAATGTGAGATATTTTAATTACCAGTAGGCTAATGTTGGGATTGAAACTTAGTCACATGAGGAAAATTTAGGACTATGGTTAATTAGGCATTTTTGGGTAAAAAAATCTAATTCAGAAAATAATATCGTATAACGAGAAATAGAGGGAACATATGACCTGGACCAGTAAGTTATGAGTGAGATATTTACTGAATTGACTTAAGGGACAATTGGTAACCTTTCGAGTATTGGGAACTATCGAGAGTGTACGATGAGATGTATTATGGTAAAGTAATGTTATGCATAATATTCGGGGGTTATCAAGACTACATATGAATCTACTATTGGTTGTGTGTGTGCCAATTTTGAAATTATATATATATATATATATAGGTTGTGTGAATACCTATTTTACGAATTTGCATATGTAAACATACATAGGATACTTGCTATCACGGGAGGTTTCGTGCTGTTGACAGTCTTATCATAATGAGCCACTAGGGGGGATTTTGACTTGTACCTCGAAACATAGAGCTTAGGGGTTGAGCATCACTTGTGTGAATAAGGGTGTGATCGGTCATTTGGGTGCATTAGGTATGTGCATGTCCCAAAGGTTTAAAACTATGTTCGCGTCCAAATTTGTGTAAATTGTGAATGTTTGGTTCGAGAGTGATTCCGAACCTGATGTCCTTTATTTAGTACGTGATGTACCAGGACTTAATAACAGAGTATTCCTGCATTGCAGGTCTCCAACTAGGGATGATGTATTCTTATATATTACAAGTGTGGTGTTTATATATATATGTATGGTTTATTCTACTATGTGTGTACTAGTAGATAAGATAGATAGTGATATCTCAAATAATATAAGTATGTGAGAACTTAATAATTAGTTGGTGACTCTTAATTAATAAAGGGGGATAAGATATTTAGTGTCGTATTGTATGGACAATACGGGTGGGCACGATGAATTATTAGGTGTGAAGAGATTTAAGTCAACTAGTTAGGTGAGGTAGCGTAACTGGGCGGGTTTAGAATAATACGTTAGACGTGCACATTAGTTGAGGTGAGAATCTCAAGTGAGAGCACTTGGAGCTAACATGTATATAATATGTCTTTTTAATGCATTTAAATACTTTATAAAATGTTTTCAAACTGTTTTACTTGGGTTCTGACCCATTTTAAATCAATTTTTGAAAAAACATTTTAGGGTCGCAGCCACAGGGATGCCAGACTTAGGTGTTCCTTTATTTGATGTGCTGGAGCTGCTCTGAAATTACAGGATCCTTGGTAGTAGACGCCTCCACATTCATTACTTCCTACTCGTCATCTATTTATCTCAGTCGGACATGTCGCCCATCTCTAGCTAGTGGTTATTTCAAAGATTTCGTACTTCCATTTTATTTCCAGTATTGGACAATTTTATATTATAGATGGCCGTATTTAGATTTCTATCTGGAATGTTTATTCCAATCTATGTTAATTATTCAGATGCTCTTGTATTTATTATGTTATTATATAGAATGGTAAATTTGATTTATTAGTTAATTTATTGTTTGTTAATAAAAAAATTAAAATTTTGACGTCGGGGCATTAGGGTATAAATAAATTAATTGGAATTCGATAGTGATGCTAAGAATGAGACCATTAATGATTTCTGTTTAATTTAATAATAGATTGATCACCTAGGATCAGAATAGGCGGTGTGTCACAGCTGGCCAGGCTCTAGTGTCTATAGGATCTATGTGGCTTACGACGATTTTTAGCATAGCATTCTTTGATGTTGAGCCCTACTATTAGGGTTGTTGTATTCTTTATTTATGCATTTACGTCTTCAGCTATTTTGAGATATATTGAATTGTGGACGTATATAAATTCTTTTTCATTTCATATGCTCGATGTGCACCACGGGCCTCCCCTGAGGCATAGCCCGAGTCGCAGCCAGCTCCTACCCCAGGGACTATGTTGCCGCATTGTGGCACAAGCGGTTAATGCACCCTTGACTACTTTTGCCCAGAAGGCACCACAGGTTCCACCGAGACTCTAGATTAGCTCCAGGTCTTGCACACTCATTTCCTTGTTCTTGGGAGCGAGATGGAGATGCCTTTGAGAAGGCTCACCCTCCCGAGTCTCATGGGAGCTCCTATGTAGTTGCAGCTTGCTAATGGAAGAAGGATATCAAGCGACATTTGAGGATGTATGAGTGCACAGAAGTATAGAAATAAATACTAACTACCTTTAATCTTGTGAGGGACGTCTTACAATGATGAGTGTTTATTACCAACACACATGAGAGAGACATCATTATGATTCGGGAGTTCCGGGAGTGGTTCGATAGTAAATACTTCCCATTCACCGTTCAGATCGAGATGAGGCAAAAATTTAGATGTGTCACAGGAGGGGAGGACTGTAGCTGACTATGAGGAAGATTTTACTTGAATTTAAAAGTTTTTCCTCGAAGAGGTGAGTACAGAAGAGAAGAAGATACAGTTGTTTATGGATGGCCTTACCTAGAGGATCTAGCAACATTTATTGGGTAATCCTTCTTTAAAGTCATATATGGATGTGTTAAATGCTGCTCTACTACACTTTCAGGACCAATGCTTCCACATTAAAGGAAGCAAGCACTCAGGAGAGTCCTGCCAGCATGGCAGGACTGGGGGTAGCAGTGTTAGTGGGGCAGAATCAACTTAGATTCAGCCGAGGCAGAGTGAGAAGGGTTCCCACTAGGGGATGCTGCTAAGAATTTCCGTTTCGAGATTACAGACATGGATGGTGGATTTAGGCATGGCCATTAGGTTCAGTAGGGCCAGCCGGGCCAACAACATTTCCAGCAACAGGGACAAGGGAGAGGTTATAATGGCAGTAGGGCCGAGGCCAATAGGGACAGAGTGGAGAAAATTTCACTGGAAGGTGTTTCATATGTGGTAAGAATGGCCACAAGAATTAGTATTAACCTAATAAGGGAAGAGTTTAGGAGCAATAGGGCGCTTTCCATGAGCCCCATAGGCCTATTTCCCCATCGCCCTCCTAGCACCGGCATCCGTGCCATCATTTCTTGCAGTACCTTCCATTTTAGCAGCCCCAACCCTGCAGGGGCAGTTACAGTACAAGCGTGTATATAATGTCCACCAGGCCATAGTCCCACAGGCTCCACCTGTAGTAGAGTGTATGTTTCTTATACATGGTGTTTAGGGGTGCATTTTATTTAACACTGGGCTTCACACTCGCTTATAGCTACTAGATTTTCACGAGCCACAGGGTTGTTAGACGTGTATAGACTCACCACTGGGTAGTGGGACACTTATATTATTTATTTTTCGGGGTTTGAGTATTGATATTAGGATATTTATATTTCCCCTGATATGCTTGTGTTAGATATGTTGAAGTATGCTGACATTATTGGTATAGATTGGCTACAAATATATATGTCCATGATTGACTATTATAGTAGGAGCATAGTATTTGCAGTTTCAAGCTAGGAGATGTTTTCAGTGGCGATAGCTCATCTTGAAGGAGGATCGTCGACTCATTTATATTATATAGAGAAGGAGGCCTCTTAGGGAGAATCTATTTCCATAGATTCGATCCCAGTTATGTGTGAGTTTGCAGACGTATTTTAGGAGATACCAGGATTTCCGCCTAGCAGAGAGATAGAGTTTGTTATGGATTTAGCTCTGGGTACTCGTTCGATAGCTCGGGATCCCTATCGTATGCCTCTTATGGAGATGATGGAGCTACAGGATTAAATTGAATAGCTGTTGGGGCAAGGCTTTATTCGCAGGAGTACTTTGACTTGGGGTGCTCCAGTACTATATGTGAAAGAAAGGGATGGATCTTTATGACCATGTGTGGATTACCGAGAGTTGAATAAAGTCACGATACATAATAAGTATCTGTTGACCAGAATTGATGACTTATTTGACCAGTTGAGAGGAGCGGCCTACTTCTCTAAGATAGACTTAAGGTCGGGATACCACCAGTTGCTCATCTAAGACTGCCTTTTTGATGAGATACGGGTCTTACGAGTTTTGAGTTATGCCATTTGGGCTAAACAATGCGCCAATGGTGTTTATGGACTGGATGAGTAGGGTGTTTAGAGAGTTCTTGGATCAGTTTGTCATTGTCTTTATTGATGACATCTTGATTTATTCCTGGATTGAGGAGGAGCATGACGATCATTTTCGTCGAGTTTTATGAACATTACGCGAGCATCAATTGTATATAAAGTTTGAAAAGTGATGATTTTGGCTACATGAGGTACAATTTTAGGGCATATAATTTCTAACTTGGGGATATCAGTGGACCCGAGCAAACTGTCAGCAGTGAGGGAGTGGGGATAGCCCACGACACCGACAGAGGTGCATAGTTTCTTGGGGTTACCGAGTACTATCAACTAGGGGTGGCCATAGTCCTGAGGCCCGCCAAGGCCGCCCAATAAAACATTTGGCTTGCGTAAGGTGAATAAGCGCGCAAAGCGGGCTTGGCAAAATTTTATAGTCTCGATTTTAAGCCTAATGATGCCCGACACGGCCTGAGAATTTTATATATATATGTGTGTGTGTGTGTGTGTGTGTGTGTGTGTGTGTGTGTGTTTGTGTGTGTATTAATTTATTATTAAAGTTTAAGACTACAAAGTTATAAATAAATATATAAAGTGGGGAACTTTTATAAATATAAAAACTTATACCTAGTCTTTTCATATAGAGTGGGGAACTTTATATATAGACTTTGTAATACATAAAGCTTAAAACAAGTTTGTAATTAAAAAAATAAGTCTTCGATTAAAAAAAAGGTATTTTCAGTTTTTAAAAAGTTATTTTAATTAACAAAAAAGGTATTTGAATAAAAATAAACCTTTGATTAAAAAAAAAGCAAGTATTTGATTTTAAAAAATGTCTTTGATTAAGAATAAAGAGATTTTTGATTTTAAAAAAAATAGTATCCGGGCTTGGCCAACAGGCCTATGTAAAGAGCTTTTAAATCTAGGTGGGCTTAGGATTTCATAATAAGGCCCGATTTGGGCTTGGGAGGGCTTGGGATAACTCATAATTTTATAAGCCTGGCCCGAGATCGATCGGGCCTACCCCAGGCCAAACCCATGGCCACCCCTACTATAAACGATTCATTCAGCGATTTTTGAAGATTGGGAGTCCGTTGACCAATTTGACTTGTAAATGGGTACCATTTATCTGGGATAATGCTTGTCAGTTAGCATTTGATGAGCTAAAGGACAATTAACTTCAACACCTGTACTTGCACTTCACAGGGCAGGAGTGGAGTACCTTATTTTTATTGACACATACTTACAGGGACTTAGGAGTGTGCTACAACAGGAGGATCAGGCTATAGCTTATGCTTCCAGTAAGCTTAAACCTCATGAGAGTAATTAACCCACCGCGATTTAGAGTCAGCGTCAGTCTTATTTGTGCTACGAATTTTGAGACATTACTTGTTGGGAGAGAAGTTTTGCCTATTCACAAATCACAAGTCATTGCAGTGTTCACTCAGAGAGAGCAGAAAATGTGTCAGCAAATGTGACTAGAATTTATGAACGATTATCAATTTTGCATCCAATATTGCCTGAGAAAGGATAATGTGGTGGTAGACGCATTGAGCCGCATGCTAGTGGGGGATTTAACTGAAGCTTGGAAGGATAAATGGAAGGATCTGGGATATAAGGAGTAGGTTGCTAGGTCATTCATGTCAGTTATGACCATTAAACCCCAGATTGTCACGAGGGTGGTATAGGCCCATGCATCAGATCCGTATTGTTAGGAGCGGATTATATAGCTTATAGCTGGAGGAGCAGAGTTTTACTTCGTGAGTTCAGAGGGAGTCTTACACTTAAATAGGAGATTGATTGTCCCATAGGGGGAGCACTTGCGACACACAGTGATGGCAGAGTTGCATGGGTCACGATTTGCGGTACATCCTTTAGGGGATAAGATTTAGCAAGATATGAGATAGAAATGTCAATTGACTGGGATGAAGAGAGACATTGCAGAGTTTGTCTTGAGGGGTACCACTTGTTAATTGGTGAAGGTGGACCACTAGAAGCCAACAAGGGTTCTGTAGCCGTTAGAGATTCAGATGTGGAAATGGGAGAGAATTTCCATAGATTTTATCATCAGGTTGCCTACATCACAGTGGGGTCATGATTCTATTTGGTTGATAGTGGATCGATGGACTAAGGTAGCTCACTTTTTGCCAGTATGGACGGATTATACTATTGGATAGTATGCGTAGATTTTCATCGCCGAGATAGTGTGATTACATAAGGTGCCACTTGATATTATCTCCAACAGGGACAAGATCTTTGTATCTTGATCTTGGGAGATTTTTCAGGAGGCCATGGGTAACGAGTTGCAATTGAGTTCGACCTATCATGCGCAGATGTACGGGTAGATAGAGATGATGAATCAAATGCTAGAAGATATGCTACGGATGTGTATCCTTGATTTTTGAGGGGGCTAGGAGCAGTACCTTCCACTGGTGGTGTTTGTGTATAATAACTCCTATAAGTTTATAATTGGCATGACACCATTCGAGGCGTTGTACGGTAGACCTTGTCGTTCACCCGCTAGTTAGTTAGAGGAGGGGGACAACAAGCTACTTGGTCCAAAGTTGATTTAGGATACTTCGGCTAAAATTGAGTTGATTCAGAGTCGTATAAGGATAGCGCAGGATAGACATGAGAGTTGTGCTGGCGCCAAGGGGTTATTCTTGGAGTTTAATGTGGGGGACCAGGTGTTAATACGTGTATCTCCTATGAAGGGGATAATGAGGTTTGGGAAGAAAGGGAAGTTGACACCAAGGTATATGGGGTCATTCCCTATCATTGAGTAGATTGGGCTAGTAGCATATAGACTCGGGTTGTCGAAACACTTACAACGGATTCATGATGTATTTCAAATATCTTCATTGATGGGATATCTCGGAGACGAGTTAGATTAAACTCACATTGCATTGGAGGAGATTGATTTGCATCTCGATATTTCATATGAGGATAGATCAGTCGTTATCCTAGACAATAGTGAGAGGATATTGAGGTCTAAGGTAGTTCCACATGTACATATTTAGTGGGGGCATCACATTGTCGATGAGTCTACATGGTAGCACGAGGATGAGATGCGGGAAAAGTATCTAGAGTTATTTCTACCATATTTTCTTTCCCTTTTTTGAATTTCAGGATGAAATTCCATTATTGGGGGAGAAGTATGTAATGATTTTTATATTGGGATTGAATTAATTTTAATGATTTTTATATTGGGATTGAATTAATTTTAAATTAGAAATTAATTCGGGTTAAAATAAATATCAATTAGTGATACATGGGTTAATATTTATTTATATTGAATATTACTTGCTGAATGAGTAATAAATTAATAAGAAAGTATTATGATTGTCATGAGTGAGATATACGACAGTTATGGTAAATTTAGTCGGGACGTGCGTGTCAATTGTATCGGGACTTGAATTTGTGGGATAAAATGTAATTTAATTATGGTTCATCCAAGTAGTCATTTTGAATGCACCAATGTGTCTGGAAGGGTCGAAATATTCAGAAAAGTGTACTCGGGAGTTTAGATTGGGTCCTGGGGCATTTTTCGGCCAAACTGACACCTCGAAGGGGTATTTTAGTCTTTTAAAATTTTAGGAAAAAGGGACCTGCGAAAATTGGAGAATTATATCATCTGGTAAGGTGAGGGAGTTAGGTTAGAAATTAAAAAATTAGAGAGAGGCCAAAGAAGGAGAAATGAGAAGAGTTCTAGTGGAGTTCTAAGACTTTTCACACCATTCTTGCACCACCAGCACCACCGAAGTGTAGATCGGAAGGAGGAGAACACCACCCTACTACTATTCTAAAGAAATTCAGATATACAACTAGAGTCAAGTATTTATCTTGCTAATATTGAGCATATATAACATCCATGTTAGTGTAGGATGATTATTATCATGAATATATGAAAATTGGTTTAAATTTGGAAGATTAAAAACATGTTCTTGGGTAGGAATCATGTTAGGTTTAATCCCTTATGAATGATAACAAATATGATAAGTTTGTGTGATAAACATGTGAAGAAATCTAGATTCTTATTGATGTTCTTGAACAAAAATAGTAATCTAGGGTTTTTGGGACTTAATATTGAATTAATTCAATTTAATGGTGTTATTCGACGATTTGAAGATTCAATCATGCTAGAAATCGTTTATATATGTTAAAATGATGTTTAGTATGTTTGGTTCGGAGTTTGGGACTATGTAATGAAGCTCTGGAGTGATAAAAATGGTGAAAACCGTAACTGTTAATGGAAGAAGACAATATCTGCTACAACGAATCGAGTCGGCTTCTTGGCCGAATCGATTTGAATCAAGGCCTAATCGATTCGGTTTACCTGAATTGGATAATCTTTCCCCTTTTTACTTAGAACTCATGGGAAAATGAGCGGGTTAACTTTTTAAGTAATTTTAATATATAATGGGAGATATTTTAATTACCAGTAGGCCAATGTTGGGATTGAAACCTTGTCACATGAGGAGAATTTTGGACTAGGGTTAATTAGGCCTAATCGTCTATATTACAAGTGTGGTGTTTATATATATATATATACACACACACATGTATGGTTTATTCTACTAAGTGTGTACTAGTAGATAAGATAGATACTGATATCCCAAATAATCTAAGGATGTGCGAACTTAATAATTAGTTGGTGACACATAATGAATAAAGGGGGCTTAGATATTAAGTGTCATATTATATGGGAAATACGGATGGGCACGAAGAATTATTAGATGTGAAGAGATTTAAGAAAACTAATCACTTCACATCTAATAATATGTTAGGCGTGCACATTAGTTGAGAGGTGAGAATCTCAAGTGAGAGCACGTAGAGTTAACATGTATATAATATGTACTCTTTAATGCATTTTAAATACTTGATAAAATATTTTCAAAGTGTTTTACTTGGGATCTGACCAGTTTAAAATCCATTTTTGTAAAAACATTTTAGGTGCCTAGCCATAGGGATGCCATGTTTTGGAGTTCCTTTATCTAATTTGCTGCAGCTACTGTGGAAGTTGGAAGATCCTTGTTAGTAGACACCTCCACATTCATCAGTTCTTACTTATCAGCTATTTATCTCAGTCGGGCATGTCCCCCATGTCTAACTAGTGGTTATTTTAGAGATTTTGTACTTCCATTTTATTTCCAATTTTGGACGGTTCTATACTATGGATGGTTGTAATTGGATTTCAGTCTGGAGTGTTTATTCCAATCTATATTATTTATTCAGATGCTCTAGTATTTATTATGGTGTTATCTGTAATGGTGAATGTGATATATTAGTTAATTTATTACTTGTTAATAAAAAGATTAAAATTTTGACACCAGGACATTAGGGTAGTAGTAAATTAATTGGATTTCGACAGCGATGCTAAGAATGAGACCATTAATGATTCCTATTTAATTTAATAATGGAATGATCACCCTGGATTCGAAAGGTGCGATGTAATGTAGTTGGTGCAAAAAAAACCTTAAAAGAAAGTGATTATTCACGCCTCAATCTACCACAAATTTATGTTTCAATATTGATCCCCTTCAAGTAAAACTATGATAGATGATCCACAACAGAAGGAGCAGAAGAAAGTGTAACCAAATGAGATATGAACCGATCAAACCATGTCGTGGGAGCCTGCTTTAGACTATATATTAACTTGTTTAAGAGACAATTATGATTCGAAAACTTCAAATCCAAAAATTTTGAAGGTTAGACCATGTAAACCTCTTTTTTGCGAACTCCATAAAGAATCCATTTTTAACATCAAGGTGATTAAGTGGCCAATTAAACTGGGAAAAAAAATCCAAAGATAACCTCACAATTGGATTTTTCATAGTGGGACTAAAAGTCTCATCATAATCAAGACTAGCTTCTTGAAAGAAGCCTTTGGCAACTAGGCAATCCTTTTTCCGAAAGAAGGATCCATTTGACTTACATTTGATCTTATAAGTCCATTTACAACCAACTGCATTCTGATGAGAATGAAGAGGAACAAGAGTCTAAGTCTATTGAGATTGAAGATCACAATATTCATCCAATATAGCTTATTGCCCTCTGAATATACAAAATCTTTATAAATGTATGCATCTCAGAAGGGGATTCAACAATCAAAAATACATTTTTCTATGAAATATCATATTTTAGTTATGTTTGGATAGGGTGGACTGATGTGACTGCGGTGTTTGGAGGATAATTAGGTGAAGATGATATGAATCATATTTAGTCAATCAGGAAGAAGGTAAGGGTTGTTAAGTTAGGGGAAGAGGAGCAATATGATATGATATGGGTGGAATATGGTTAAAGAGAATGAGGTGAGGTAGAAGGTTGTTGATTGAAACAAATTGGTGAAACTGCTTGAAAGTTTGTTTGAGAATGAGTAGTCAAAGGCCGTATACCCATTGGACTCAGTGCAATCATGAAGAATCTAAGAGAACAAATCATGGTTCCAAAATAGTTATAGGAGTGTGTGTAAGTGTAATTAAAACTACTTTCATTTGATTCCTTAGAAGGAAAATGGGATTTATCAAACATGACATGATGAGAGGTAAATATTCTTTTGGTTTCAAGGTCATAAGACAAATATGCTTTTTAATCCAAAGCATAACAAATGAAAACACAATCTTTAGTCTTAAAAATCAAACAAAGGATAACAAAGATAACCAAATACGCATAAACAAGATAAATTATGAGCTCCACCAAAAATCATTTTAAAATGACATTTTCCATTAAGGCATGAATGTAGCTAAACATAAAGCCATTCTAACTGGTCTTAAATTGTGTGATCTAAATCATAGCAACAGCATTGATGTGGAGTCTAATTCAAAATTGTTGATTGATATTCTTACTCAAAACAAAAAGATCATTCCATGGAAAATCAAGACTACCATTTTAGACATCTACAAGACCATTGAAGACAAGGATGTTAGATTTTTGCATTGGTATAGAGCGTCAAACTTTGTAGCTTATTATCTAGCTAACTATGGAGTCAAGACAGGATCCAAAAGCTTTTTTTTTTAATCCAAGTTAAAGACTTTCCTAGACAAACTAAAGGCTTCTATAACATGGACAAATGGGATTTTCCATTTATAAGAAATTCCAAATCATCTATTGATAGTTAGATATAACTTGTATAATCCACTAGAGAGGCTATTTCTCTATTTCATTAATAAAATTTGTGGGGGTACTGTCCCTCTTTGGTAAAAATAAATAAATAGTAAATGTTACTGTGGAAAAATGATGATACCAAAAGAACAGAGGTAGTCCAGAATGAGACATAATGACTAAAGTAGTTTCTTGACAATGTTTTTGTTTGAAAACCCTATTTTGTTGAGGTGTGAATGGATAATATTTTTGACGATGTATACCATTTTGAGAAAAATATTGAGCTGGAGGACTATCACATATTTCACCCCCATTATCACTTCTTAATATTTTGATACTATAGTATAACTGATTTTCAATAAAAGGTTTAAACTTGGTGAATGTAAAAGACACCAGATATATTCATGAGCAAAAATATCTAAAAATAACATGAAAAATTATCCACAAATGAAACACATAATTAAAAACCATCAAGAGATATATGGGGAGAAGGGCTCCACACATATGTATATGTAAAATCATTCTTAAGAACACCATAATGTTAATCAAGAATACATTATTGATTAAATTCTCACATATAATTGGTCTTAATAAAATGATCTTGGATCTTCATGATAATCACATATATTCAATATGCGAAACATAAAATGGTACTAAAATAACATGCCTCCATCATGTCATAACTTGAAATATTTGTGGAACAGTCAACCTTAATGATGTCTGATCAGGCTGAACTTCAGAACATGACTTTATCTTTTATATGACAAGAACGTACTCCAATTTCAATGCATTCCAACAGTTAGATCTCCCAAAATATCCAAAATAATATTTTGAAATTTACTTTTCTTGAGAATTTATATTTCTCTCCCTTTCATTTATGTTGTCTTTTAGAGTGCATGAATGATGGAAATCAGCCACTTATTTATAGGTAGAGACATGAACTAAATCTCCAACAATCATTCAATATCATCCGTCCATCAAGGTAGATGCCCAAGAGTATTTTAAATATTAGTATTTGGAGTGCCCTTTCATTAACAAAAATGACTCTTAGTATTAATATAAATATTAAGAACATAATGGAGAATTATTTAAAATAATTCTAATAGTCTCCCACTTGATCCATAATTATCATAAAGTGCGCAAGAATCTTTGAGTCATCCTTAAATGTTTTTTTTTCATAAATACCATAATCAAACAACTCGTTAATGCGAGTCATGGTGCTCACATGCTAATTCCATAGAATGATCGCTTCCATGTACCACATCATTAATAACTCATCCAATATGGTCTATAAATAGGGTTATTAAATAATGGTCCAATAATGTCTTTGTAAAAGACTATTTCTGTCACATTATTTCTGTGACGACCCGGATATGATTATGATAAACTATGTTTAAATCATGCTTACCGTATGGGATGGGGATAATTTGTTATTAGAATACGTAATGTTAGTTATTTTATTTAGTCTAATCCTACCTTCATAACTTATGAAATAATGAATTAGTCACAAACACAAATTTGTGAAGTCTTCGATAGGAATGTTCAAGTTCGGGAAGAGTTTTGGACACTATAATATGATAATTGACTTGAGGTGAAAACTATATAGTTTTATATATATGAGTTAAGTTTGTAACACAACAAACAATGTGTAAAACAAAGGTCCGAGGAAGGAGTTATGCTAGAATTACGAACAGGGGTAAAGCAGTCATTTAGCTTTAAAGGATATTTTGTCTAATATGGAAACAAATGTCATATTTTAATTGGACCAAGGGGGAGGTGACTTACGTCGACTGATAACTATTGAAATAAGCTCTTACTTAAGAATATTTAAGAAAGGAAGAGTTTTAGCCTAAGGTGAGAGAGTCGGGAACTTTGGGAAGAAGAAAGTGAGAAGAAAAATTGAAGAAAAATTTGTAGAAATTACTTAAACGTCCCTTAGGTAATTCTATCCGCAAATATTGTTTCTTTTTTTGATATTACTGATTTAAGGGATATAAATCATCAATTTTTTATTATACTTTCATGCCTTTGTGGGTATGCACGGATGGATACACGTTTAAAGAAAGTCGAAGGTGTAAATCATTTATATGGCCTTGTTTAGAACCCTTTAGTGTTCAAACTTCTGTATCTTTTTGTATATTTGTTGGAATTGAATAATTCCATTTGTAAATGAAAATAGACTCAAATATGTATAACATATCCAAATCTTATATGGAAATACCAAGAAATTAATCTTTGGTGATAGTTTGAAGTTCAAGTAGAAAATCTTCCCTAAACATTTAAGTATGCACACCATGTGTTCAATGTTTTGCTTGACATAGCAAATGAACCTTAAAAATTATGAAACATAAATTTTTATTTTTCAATATATTTATTGATGTTTGGTGAAATTTAATATAAAGTTATGATAAAAAAAATTATTAAAATTCCTGGAAGTTGACTGGACGATAGAGGAGCCTATAGGGCAGATTTGCTATGTAGCAAGGAAATTGGCATATCTTGCTGTAGGAAACTTGAAATGATATGTCGTATGTTGGATTTGGAACCCAATATTTCAAGTATGAAACTACTAATAAGAAATTAAAATATATTTGGCCTATCATTTGGGTACGGTAAGTATCTTACCATGAAGTTAGATTGGACTTCATTTACGATATATGATTGGAATGTGATTATATGATGCTTATGAATTGGGTTATGTTTAAGTTTTATTTGGATTTTTAACATTATTATGATGATACTAATATTGTAAGAATGAATATGTATAAGGGAAGAAGAACTGGTTGAACCAATGCTAGACAAAGGCAAGGGAAAAACACATGAAGTTGCCAAGGTGAGTGTACTCGCTCGGAAGAGATGTATTATACATGCTTATGGAGATGATTTGAATATCACTCATAGGTAATATGTATTACACATGGTTATGGATACGATATGAATATCACTCACAGGTAAGGTGTATTACACACGGTTATGGATACGATCTGAATATCACTCATTGGTGATATGTATTATACATGGTTATGAATATGATTTGAATATCACTTATTGGTGAGATGTATTATACGTGGTTATGAATATGATCAGAATAATATTGAATATGAATTTTTTCATTTCGATTTACCAAAATAGGAGGTTACTCCTCGACCCGAAATGGGGGAGATTTGTCTATTAAAGACAAGGGGTTACTCCTCGACTAGGAATGGGGGAGAATTGCCTATTGCAGACATGATATGTGAATCATGATTCGGATAAGCTCGTCATTCTTTATGAATGAGCCGAATAAGTATATAATTTGTGATACTTTATAAATGAGCCGGATAAGTATATAATTGTTCATTCTTTATGAATGAGACGGATAAGTATATAATTGGTAATTCTTTATTAATGGGTCGGATAAGTATGTATATATCATAATGGGGATATGATTTATTGCATTTAATTTATGCAATAGTATATTAGTGATGCATTTACTGAGCTATTTTGCTCATGGTTCCTATGTTTATGTTTTTCAGGTATTGTGATATCATTGCCAAGTCTAGGAGGTCAGTGGGGTTAGCAAGGGATACTTAAAACCATGATTTTGGTCAAATGTAAATGGGGTAATTTAAGCCCACTTATCTTTTCAGTAATTTTGAATAAGCATAATTACCTTAAAGTTATCAAAAGTTTGAGTTTTATTGGTTCATGTTAATAATTGGAAAAGGATACTCGTGTTTATGGTTTACTTAAGGTAATTATGATTTGACTCACTTTAACTTTCAAACTTATTTATAAGTAACTAGGTTAGGGTGTGTCAACTTTGGTATCAGAGCCTAGGTTTTGTAGGTTCTGGGGTGAAGAGTAGAAATTGTCTTGAGTGATAAGTAAATTTTCTTTTGTTGACTAACATTTGTTAGTTATACATATATATTGTTGTGAGAGATATGAAATGTAAGGATCTTGCAGGAAAGGAAATGAGATGATAAGGTTTATTCGGGGACGACAACGAATACATCTATTTCTAATATGAATCACTGCATTGTATTATTTGTGGTATGGACAAACATGCCAATTAAGGAAAATTTTTAAAGACAAAATGTGGTATACGAAAATTATGATGTATTGGAAATAATCTCTTCTTATACTGGAATATGTAGACGTGAGTTGTGTCATTTATTAAGTCATGGTTTGGTGTGTGCCCATTTATGTGGGAGAATGAGGTACGAGAACCCTTATTCCATTAAAGGATGAGATGGTAAATTATTAGAGAGTGAATAAAATGAAGATTCACATGGTACAGGTGAAGTGAAAAGATTAATAGTTGTATATGTTTAAATTTAATATGTGAAATGGTCTGAAATTCAATTACTAGTCAAAATATCACAATTGATCCAAAAGTATGGGTTCATACTAAATTATGATAAGTAGAAGAAGAAAGTAATAAGAATTGAGATGTACTTCTTTAATATTATGAGTATATGTGGTGGATATTACCCTTATGATGTTTTGAAATGCTTATATGAATAGTAAAGTTGAGACGCGGTGTTAAAAAGTTGGAAGTTTAAAAATATTGAGGAGACCTTTTAAGAGTATATGTTTTGTATGAGTATGGGAACAGTGCTAATCAAGTTAGAATATCGACAACTAGTTTGGGTGGATATTGAGTTGTATTTGTCATTGTACGTACGCGTTATCACTAAGAGTATAACATATAATGAATATGATTTGCAATATACGGGGTCACCAAGAAGTATGTGTAAGGATAATGTGCTATGTGAGATACCATAATGTGATATATTAAGGTACTTGTAAACGTTATTTGAAAGAAATACGACATATAATAGTTAGAGAAGTATTATGGGGCTGGTATGTATGGTTAAAGTTTTAAGTGGTGATGGTACATTTAACATCTATGTTACCAAACGGGTAAGATGAGTGCATTAATTATATTGCATAAGAATATCATGTTAATAAACATTGGGAAAAGATTATGATTGTAAATTTATTGTGTTGGATAGATGACTCGCCAAGGTCATTGTATGTTTAGTTAAAGAACAATCAAATGATACTGAAAAAGGGAATATAATGAGAAGTTAGATTGATTTCATATTGCATGACTGCACATTGTACATGAAGGTGAATATGAAACCGTGGTTAAGAATAAACATTTAGTGAATGATTTTTCAGTTTTGATATATGAATAGTAGTGAGGCTATATTTAAATTAAGAAATTATAAGGATGATATTTAACACACTCTTAAACTTTAGAAATGATATAGAAAGTAGTTCAGGTCAAACATGCATTTGGTGTTGGATGGAAGATGGTAATGTGATGTGCAATAAGTTAGTCTGGTAATATGATATTTATGAATTGAAATATTACACGATGATATGGATAGAATATAGGAATGAAGGGAGAAATGTAAAAGAGGTTAGTTAAGAATGTTCATTCATACAACTGGTAATCTATTATATGTGAATGCTCGACATACATATATAAAGGTATGAAGTAATATATGTGTTGGGAATTGGTTTTCATTGATAATAAATCATTAGATGATTATCCTTACGTGTAAATGATAAAAAATTGAAGATATTATGAAAGAAGATTTGTCGTACATCAAAGAAATGGTGGAAATTATTGATCGAACCGAGCAAGTATTAAGGAATAAGGTTAGTCCCATAGTTAAAGTGTTGTGGATTATTAATGAAATTAAATAATCAACTTCGTAAAGGGAAGATAAAATGAGAAAATAGTATCCCCAATTGTTTGATAAGTAAAATTCATCCTAAATTTCGGGGACGAAATTTTCTAAGGGGAGAAGGTTGTGACGACCTGGATATGATTATGATAAACTATGTTTAAATCATGCTTATTGTATGGGATGGGGATAATGTGTTATTAGAATACATAATGTTATGTTATTTTATTTAGTCTAATCCTACCTTCATAACTTATGAAATATTGAATTAGTCACAAACACAAATTTGTGAAGTCTTCGATAGGAATGTTCAAGTTCGGGACTAGTTTTGGCCACTATAAGATGATAATTGACTTGAGGTAAGAACTATATAGTTGTAGATATATTAGTTAAGTTTTTAACACAACAAATGGTGTATAAAAGAAAGGTACGAGGAAGGAGTTATGCTAAAATTACGAACAGGGGGTAAAGTAGTCATTTAGCTTTAAAGGATATTTTGTCTTATATGGAAACACATGTCATATTTTAATTGGACCAAGGGGGAGGTGACTTATGCCGACTTATAACTCTTGAAATAAGCTCTTCCTTCATCATATTTCGGAAAGGAAGAGTTTTAGCCTAAGGTGAGAGAGTCGGGAACTTCAAGAAGAAGAAAGTGAGAAGAAAAATTGAAGAAAAATCTGTAGAAATTACGTAAACGTCCCTTAGATAATTCTATCCATAAATATTGTTTCTTTTTTTGATATTACTGATTGAAAGGATATAAATAATCAATTGTTTGTTAAATTTTCATTCCTTTGTGGGTATGCACGGATGGATATACGTTTGAAAGTCGAAGGTAAAAATCATTTATATGGCCTTGTTTAGAACCCTTCACTGTTCAAACTTCAATATCTTTTTGTATATTTGTTGGAATTGAATAATTCTAGTTTAAATGAAAATAGACTCATATATGTATAACATATCTGAAAATTATTTGGAAATACCAAGAAATTAATCTTTGCTGATAGTTTGAAGTTCAAGTAGAAAATCTTCCCTAAATGTTTAAGTATGCACACCATGTGTTCGATGTTTTGCTTGACAGAGCAAATGAACCTTAAAAATTATGAAACAATAAAATTTTATTTTTTGATACGTTTATTGATGTGGGGTGAAATATAATATAAAGTTTTTATACAAAAAAAATATGAAAATTCCTGGAAGTTGACTGGACGATAGAGTAGCCTATAGGGAAGATTTGCTATGTAGGAAGGAAATTGGCATTTCTTGCACTAGGAAACTTGAAATGATATGTTGTCTTTCGGATTTGGAACCCAATATGTTAAGTATGAAACTACTAAGAAGAAATTAAAATATATTTGGCCTATGATTTTGGTACGGTAAATATCTTACCACGAAGTTAGATTGAACTTCATTTACGGCATGTGATTAGAATGTGATTATATGATGCCTATGAATTGGGTTAAGTTTAAGTTTTATTTGGATTTTTAACATCCTTATGATGATACTAATATTGTAATAATGAATATGTGTAAGGGAATAAGAACTGGTTGAACTAGTGCCAGAAAAAGGCAAGGGAAAAACACATGAAGTGGCTAATGTGAGTGTACTCGCTGGAAAGAGATGTATTATACATGGTTATGGAGATGATTTGAATATCACTCACGGGTAAGATGTATTACACATGGTTATGGATACGATCTAAATGTCACTCACGGGTAAGGTGTATTACACATAGTTATGGATACGATCTGAATATCACTCACTGGTAAGATGTATTATACATGGTTATGGATATGATTTGAATATCACTTATTGGTAAGATGTATTATATGTAATTACATATATGATCAGAATAATATTGAATATGAATTTGTTCATTTTTATTTACGGAAATGGATGGTTACTCCCCGACCCGAAATGGGGGAGATTTGTCTATTAAAGACAAGGGGTTACTCCTCGACTAGGAATGGGGGAGAATTATCTATTGCAGACAGGATATGTGAATCATGATTCGGATAAGTTGGTCATTATTTATGAATGAGCTAGATAAATATATAATTGGTCATTCTATATGAATGAGACGGATAGGTATATAATTGATCATTCTTTATGAATGAGTTGGATAAGTATATAATTGGCAATTCTTTATGAATGGGACAAATAAGTATGTATATTTCATCACGGGGATATTATTTATTGCATTTAATTTTATTCAATAGTGTAGTAGTGATGCATTTGCTGAGATATTTTTCTCAGAGTTCCTATGTTTATATTTTCCAGGTATTGTGATATCACTGCCAAGTCTAGGAGGTAAGTGGGGTTAGCAAGGGATGCATAAAACCATGATTTTGCTCAAATGTAATTGGGGTAATTTAAGCCCACTTATTTTTTCAGTAAGCTTGAATAAGCATAATTACCTTAAAGTTGCCAAATGTTTTAGGGTTATTGGTTCATGTTAATAACTGGAAAAGGATACTAGTGTTTATGGTTTTCTGAAGGTAATTATGATTTGACTCACTTTAACTTTCAAACTTTTTTATAAGTAACTGGGTTAGGTGTAATACCCCGTATTTTTATGCTATATTAATTTGGGGATTTATTAAATTTAATGTGAGTTAATTAAATAAAAATTCGAAAATTAATTATGTTATAATTATTAACGTGACGAGAGTTAGTAATTATGGGAAATTTGTTGAATATTACTATTGAGCAAAGTAACATATGATATTGATTATATTTAATTTCACGAGTGAATAAAATGCCAATTTTGGAAATTTGAGTCGGGACACGCCCGTGTCGCGTCGGTACTAATTATTGTTAAATAAAAGTGAATATTTTATAAGTTGTTCGTATGGTCATTTTGAGTGCGCCAACGCGTCCGGAAGGGTCGAGATAGTCAGAAAAGTATACCCCGGGGTTTAGTTCGGGTCTCGGGGATTTTTTAGGCCTAATTAGTACCCCGGGAGGGCATTTTGGTCATTTTACATTTTTGGGTAATTAAACCCACGAAAATTAGAGGAGTTATATCAGATACCTAGGTTACCTTCTAGGGTTAGAAACTCTAAACACAAGTGACGGCCATAGGAGAGGAAGGAGAGAGCTCTCAAGGCAAATTCACGGCCCAAAACTCAATGGTTTGCACCGCCACCACCACCAACGCGTAGATCGCGAGATGGGGAACGCAACCATACCGAATTCGGCACTAAACCAGACCTCTAAAAATCCCAGGCAAGTGTTTATCTTGCTTATTTCGTTGGTGCATCTTTCATATTAGTTTAGGAGTAATTAAGATGAGTTTTAATGGAGAAAAACCCGATTTATGATAGGAAAATCCATGTAGTATTGGTCTAATTGATAATTCTGGAAACCCTTGCCATGTAGAGGAATTTAAACCATGAAATTATGATTTGTATAAGAAGAGAATTCTGGAAATAATTGTCATAACCATGGTTAAGAGAATTTTAGGGTTCTTGAGATTTTGTATGAAATTGGGGTTGTTAATTCATGATTTAATCACAGAAATTCACATGCTTTACGTTGAAAATACCTAATATGATGATATAAGGTTAGTAGCATCAATTCTGGGACGATTGGGATTAGATAATATGGAAATTATTGGTGTTTGGAGATGAAACCCGTAACTGCAGAATTTCAGTTTTCGCAGACCTGCTTGATCGATCGATCGAGCCCCAAACCTCGATCGATCGACCCCTCCTGGCAGACTCCTATTTCCCTTATTAAATGAGTTAAATTCAATTTGTTGTGAGAAAATTCTTGGGCATCCTTAATGAAATGTTTTGGGAGATAGGGGAGACCAGTAGGACATGTGAATAGATTTTGGGACCCTCGATGTCGGACAAAGAGTGTATTTTGGGATAACTACATAAGGGTCGGTAAATTTATGATTTAAAGAGAGAGAGAGACACGTAAGAGAGTTACGTTGGGACAAATGTGTATACCTACTGAATTTTATAATTGAGAGGATAGAATCCATACAACGTTATGTAGTAAGAGGAAAAAAAAATCCTCAAATTAAAGTAAGATTGTGAATGGTTATACGTGATAACTATATAATGTGAAATAAATGCGAATGACGTAATTATGGGAATTGAGAATTTACCCATTATTGATATGGTATTATTAGTATAGTTATATGATTGTGTATGCATATACTATCTATGTGTGAAAATCATGCCCACGCTACTTGCTATCCCTGACGTTTTTGCGCTGGGACAGTCTTATCTCGATGGAACCTTTATGGGGGATATTTACTTGTACCCTAGAAGATAGATATCCTTGGTACAGGCAATCGGAATGATAGTTCAGACGGTCTTAAGAGATGCGGGTATGTGCTTTCCTCTTAGAGACTTGGAATCTATGCTTCGCCTCATATTGTTTGTGTATAGGTATCCTTGGTACAGGCTATCGCAGTGATAGTTCAGACGGTCCTAAGAGACTTGGAACCTATAGTTTGTGTATGTGTTAATACAATTCGAGAGTGATTCCAAATTTGTATTCCCCTTAATGTGAGTGATATGGGGTTTGGATAGTAGAGTATGCCCGCACCATAGTTATTATGTGGGGTGCTGTTTTGATATATATATTTTCGAGTAGTTAATATATATATATATATATATATATATATATATATATATACACATATGAAATTATGAAATCTGGAACTGCCTAATGTTATTTGATATGTAGGACATGGTTGATGGCTCAAATTGTAAATACTTGTTTTGAGAAAGTATAATATGAAATTGGAAAACTTTATTGATTAATAAAGTCAAAATGAGAACTTTGGTTACTAATTGAAATATTCTTTCCAAACTATTGAATCGTTAAAATTATGAATCTTACGAGTAATATAAGATAAATTAATCCATTGGGAAAGGATAGCGTGTTATATGATGAGATAGACCATTGGGAAGGTTAGTGCGATAGGTGTGCACATTAGAAGAGAGGTGAGAATTTCTTAAGGGAGTGTCGCATTAATATGTTGTTGCATTGGCCTGTATCGATTTAAATACTTGCTAAACAATTTTTAAAATCATATACACTATCGGGCTCTGACCCGTTTTCTCTCTCCCTCTCTCTCTTGTATATATATTTATGTATTACAGGTGCCCAGCCACATGGGCGTCTTGCTTAGGATCTCTTGGAAGGAACGCGCTGCAGCTTAGATGGGAGTTGCAGGTCTCTTGATTAGACGACTTCGTTCATTCGGACCCACTCTCAGTACTTTCATCTAGTTGAGCATGTGTAGCTCTTTCCATTATTCCGTTGTTATTGGACATTTGTATTTCAGTTATTTCCAGTATTGTTACTATGGGATTTATTCAGTTTGGATGTGTGACTTTAGATTTCATATGCTGACATTCGATTGACGAATGTATTAAATTAATTGGATTATGTTGCAGAATTTAATGTGGTGTGATTCTTACTGAATGTTGTTAATAAAAGAAATGATTTTTCTTTAAATAAAATTTGGAAAGTATGTATGAAAATGGTTTTGACACTTAGCTTAATTATTTTAAGGTGTTAAATTGGAAAATTTTATTTTACGACAGTGATGCTAAGAATGAACCAACTGTTCACTTTGATTTAATTTAATAAAGGAGTGATCGCCCGATATTTAATTAGGCGGGGTGTCACAGGTGGTATCAGAGCATCAGGTTCTAGTGTCCTTAGGATCTGTACGTCTTATTATGCTTTCAGCGTTACTTTGTTTGTTATAGATCCCTATGTTTAGGATTGTCGATTTCTATGACGAGATTTTGTTCTCCTACTATAATGTGTATACATTAGTATATTCTAATTTCGTTCGGATGTGTGCGTGTACCGAGCGATGACGGATGTCAGAAGAGGACCGTTAAGCGTACATCAGGAGGCAGGGCTCAGTTGAGATTATGAAATATATCGAAGGATGATGACCGTAGTCGAGGTCACCTCCATTATGGCACGAGAAGCCACGGCTAGAAAGGTGACTAAGGTGAAACAATGATTTTCAAATGATGTTATAGTCAAATGAGGTGCGAGGGTGAACCTACCCAACGTATTATAAAAAAAAACGTGTAGAGATTGTCAGTGGGAAATTTTAGAAACGCGAAAATTGTATGTGTTTACCAAAGGAGGTAAAGTATCCAAAGGCTTAAATATAGGACGGAGTGTGGAAAACTGAAAGTGAAAATTTAGAGAAAATTTTCTTGGCTTTTGGGACGAAATTATAATGGTTGGAGTCAACCACCAATTTTAGAAGTGGAATGCTATGCCTATAGGAGAACCTTAGGTACAGTGTTGACCGTATGTTCCTTCCTCAACTGTTCAGGATGAGAAGCCAACGTGGTTCTAAACTCATCGCGGGAGGGCATGACAGAAGTCCAATTGTGGATATGAATCCTAATCGTTAGCCAATTTTGTATCGAAAGAGGTAGATACTAGTGGAGGAAACGGATCCAAGTGGGAGACCAACTTGTAATAATAGTTGATAATACTCGAGGAGGAAATTCTGATGGACGACCGATTCAGAGGTTGACGTTGTCATATTTTGTCAAAATAGATGATAACGCTTCTTTGTGGGGGAAGTTAAAGAAATCGAAGAATTTAGTCGAGAATGAGACTGAATACAACGGTGGTGGTATAGCACCACAAAAGGATGTGGATACACATCAGGAAAACCATTTAAATGCTTCAGATAGTTAAATTCTTACCAAGTGATGGTAAATTCAGTAAGTACTATTATAGATAGTAACATGATCTTTATGGCCTAAAAAGCTAAGGGAACAACCGGGATGGCTAACAGGAATCGAGTCTACTAAAGTCCGAGAGAAGGACAATCCTAACCTGGTTAGTAGGATAGGTGATAAGTGGATTATGTGTTGAGGTATTTTGTGCGGAGTGAGATCGCTCGCGATAATATGTTTCAAAGTGAGTATAAGGACAAGAATAAGGTTCCTAGTAAAAGGCAATGATTAAAATAATTTTGTTTGGTTTGAGTAGACATGTTACGTCCGAAAACCATTTACGCAGTCAAGACGATTGACAAGGTAGAAGTGTAAGTTGTATCCTCAGAGGATGAGGCGTGTTTATGTGACACGAGTGAGTCACTATATTTTGTTCCTTGCTAGATTAGCATGTGAGACGAGCTTAATGCATATAATTATGAATGTTACTATTATGTGAATATTTTTCCTTAGTATAGTGGGATTTTTCTTTGGTGCTATCCGCGGGGGATGGATGAGTATATTAACAGTGTTTTATACTTTATTGAGGTTACTTGTTGTAGTGATGTGATACACGAGTATGATATTATCTTTGTTAAAATGTTATAAAAATGGGTAGTATGATAGTGGGCATATATTGCAAAGCTATCGGAGTAGTTGCATTGGTGCAACATGTTTTATGTTTACTTTGACGAGGCTTTACCTGTAAGAAGGTTGGACTTGCACTTATATTATCTATCCAAGAGACTTCGGAGGAGATAGTGGGCTCGAGATATTCGATGCCAATGTATGTATAGACTTTGTCAGTATAATTCCGTATGTATCGGAATTTACCATTGAGTGAAAATATTTGACCCAGTATTATGTTTAGCACTCCGGACTTAGTGATAGGAAGAGTGCAGTGTTATATTTACCCTTTAGAGAGGTGGGAGATAAGAGTTATACCCCTATTATTAGGGAAAGGAATTTCGAGAATTCCGAGTGTATGTATTTGAGGTTTATGAAATGCTATTACCACCAACCTATACTGAACAATTGTGCAATTAGTGAAACGTTCTTTGTTAAGCATAATTACGGGAGAAATTGTAACTTTTTTGTCAAGAGATAGAATAAAGGGGTACATTCCACGGACGGAGGACCTAACGGATTTCGATAACTGATAATGCTAGGTAGTAGTGTATCGGGGGGGTTCCTTGTTTGGATTTCACTCTGCGAGACATCCCACACATGAAACTTAGCATAAGGTTGGAAATAGGGAGACGTTTGGTCACTATTCCACGAGTTTGGTACCCTGGTCGAAACGGGATCAAGTAATTATGTATGTAAGTTGGAAGTTGTATTTTGTTTTAAGGTTATTGGAGCTGGATTTTGTGGTAGGAGAGCATTGAAAGTTATCCCCACTAGTTGAGGGGTGGAACGATGATAAGGAGAATTTAAGAATTTTGATTTCTAGGGTGATTGAGAGTAACCAAATGTCATAATCGCGTACAGAACACAAGGTGAATAAAGAGTTGGAATGATTTTTAGCACGAATTATCTGGAAAAGAATTTTATTATACAAAAGAGAGGACCTGTAATTATTTTGATGAATAGAGCGTTAGTGATTTATTTTGGTTGTTGTATCTATTTGGGAGAATTGTTGTACTTATCTGAGGAAGGTTGAGGATTATTATTCCTCTTTTATTGTCATGGAATTTGAATGCCCCATTCCTTCTATTTCGTTGAATTTAGTTAGTCCTATAGATGATTAGCACGCCGTTCGCTCTCCCAGGGAGGTCGGAGGGTTACAAAAATGTGGGCATCTTAGTTAACTACAGTTAAAATAGTTCGAGTCGAAGGGACGTGGTAATAGACGTGTGAAATATATGTTTATGGGACTAGTGTAACTAAGTGGAAGTGATAGAGTGGATTAAACATCACGTGAGGGGCGATGATCTATACATAAGTGTGCAATTAAAATAGTACGCCCTAACTTGATTGGAAGGCTGTGGGAAGCCATTTAAGAAGGGGTATTCCTTGAATGGAACAGAATTAAATTATTATGAGGAACACTCGGAGCGGAGTTGTTAGTAGTCAAGTGTGAGAATGACTTGCACATACAAAGGGTGATGATGTTAGTATGGTATAAGAGATCCAAAAGTGCGCTTCGTGGAGAGAAGATCATGGGTCGAAACTCTCGGCATACTCCAAGGAAGGAAGGGGAGTATTACGTGTCACTTAATGTGAGACATTTCAAAGAAAAATTGATGTTTAGCGGGACGTAGTGATAGTCTCTACATGCACCGCCCATAGGTAAGGTTTGGTTGAAAGAGGAGAATCAACCAAAGAATTTTGTGTTTATCGAAAATTCCTGAACTTGGAAGAGGTCGGTAAAGACGGTAAAGTTCTTGGATGAGTTGCCATCCTCAAAATAAGACCAAGGGTTTATCCCGAACATGTGAATTAAGTCGCTGAGAAGGAAGTGATTGATATTCCTTTGGGCTGGCTTACAATATTAACTAGTATGCCCCAGACTTCCTTTGAAAGGAAGGATCGCGCCAGTGCATGGTTCGGCGCAGTATAAATTTCTGAATCAGGATGAGATTGGTGAATCCCACCTTTGAAATGGGATTTCAGAACCATCGGAGATAAGATTTCGTTTCGAGTAGGAGGTATCACCCTTAGCCAGGGAATAAGCGCATGGTGATTAAAGATTAATGGAGCCATGTGAAGGAAATTTTGGAATCTTGGTACAATGATTTCAAGCATGCTCGGTAGAAGCACTCGTATCTGTTTGCCACGTATGAGGTGCTTATTAAGGTTTTATTATGGAAGAACCTCGACTATTCTCCTTCCGTATGTTTAGAGGAGAGTATATAATCAGAATTTTTGGATCGGTCGAGAAAATATCCGATAACTATGGTAGGATTCCACGACTATTTTAGGCAGCCAGGAGTGGTCGAATGTTCATATGATCTTCTCAGAATGGGACGAGTATTTTGTCATGTAGTGAGGTGCGACCTCCTAATGATAGTGAGATAAGGAAATTATAACGTATAGGCGTGACCTATGCGAATGTTGTCTGTTGGGAGCACAATGGGAAGTGTCTCCAATGAGAATGTAAAACAATGTTGTTGTGAGGAAAAAGCTATAATGATTGAGCGCCGTACTATGTGGATAATTTGCGTACTGACGAGAGATATCCAGATTTGTTCTTACCAGGTATGCCTTATTTTCCGAATTTCGGGACGAAATTCCATTATTAGGGGGGAAGTATGTAATACCCCGTATTTTTATGCTATATTAATTTGGGGATTTATTAAATTTAATGTGAGTTAATTAAATAAAAATTCGGAAATTAATTATGTTATAATTATTAACGTGACGAGAGTTAGTAATTATGGGAAATTTTTTGAATATTACTATTGAGCAAAGTAATATATGATATTGATTATATTGAATTTCACGAGTGAATAAAATGTCAATTTTGGAAATTTGAGTCGGGACGCGCCCATGTCGCGTCGGGACTAATTATTGTTAAATAAAAGTGAATATTTTATAAGTTGTTCGTATGGTCGTTTTGAGTGCACCAACGCGTCCGGAAGGGTTGAGATAGTCAGAAAAGTATACCCGGGGGTTTAGTTCGGGTCTCGGGGCTTTTTTAGGCCTAATTAGTACCCCGGGAGGGCATTTTGCTCATTTTACATTTTTGGGTAATTAAACCCACGAAAATTAGAGGAGTAATATAAGATACCTAGGTTACCTTCTAGGTTTAGAAACTCTAAACACAAGTGATGGCCATAGGAGAGGAAGGAGAGAGCTCTCAAGGCAAATTCAAGGCCCAAAACTCAACGGTTTGCACCGCCACCACCACCAACGCGTAGATCGCGAGACGGGGAACGCAACCATACCAAATTCGGCACCAAACCAGACCTCTGAAAATCCTAGGCAAGTGTTTATCTTGCTTGTTTCGTTGGTGCATCTTTCATATTAGTTTAGGAGTAATTAAGATTAGTTTTAATGGAGGAAAACCCGATTTATGATAGGAAAATCCATGTAGTATTGGTCTAATTGATAATTCTGGAAACCCTTGCCATGTAGAGGAATTTAAACCACGAAATTATGATGTGTATAAGAAGAGAATTCTGGAAATAATTGTTAGAACCATGGTTAAGAGAATTTTAGGGTTATTGAGATTTTGTATGAAATTAGGGTTGTTAATTCATGATTTAATCACAGAAATTCACATGCTTTACGTTGAAAATACCTAATATGATGATATAAGATTAGTAGCATCGATTCTGGGACGATTGGGATTAGATAATATGGAAATTGTTGGTGTTTGGAGATGAAACCCGTAACTGCAGAATTTCAGTTTTCGCAGACCTGCTTGATCGATCGATCGAGCCCCAAACCTCGATCGATCGACCCCTCCTGGCAGACTCCTATTTCCCTTATTAAATGAGTTAAATTCAATTTGTTGTGAGAAAATTCTTGGGCATCCTTAATGAAATGTTTTGGGAGATAGGGGAGACCAGTAGGACATGTGAATAGATTTTGGGACCCTCGATGTCGGACAAAGAGTGTATTTTGGGATAACTACATAAGGGTCGGTAAATTTATGATTTAAAGAGAGAGAGACACGTAAGAGAGTTACGTTTGGACAAATGTGTATACTTACTGAATTTTATAATTGGGAGGATATAATCCATGAAGCGTTATGTTGTAAGTGGAAAAAAAAATCCTCAAATTAAAGTAAGATTGTGAATGGTTATACGTGATAACTATATAATGTGAAATAAATGCGAATGACGTAATTATGGGAATTGAGAATTTACCCATTATTGATATGGTAGTATTAGTATAGTTATATGATTGTGTATGCATATACTATCTATGTGTGAAAATCATGCCCACGCTACTTGCTATCCCTGACGTTTTTGCGCTGGGACAGTCTTATCTCGATGGGACCTTTATGGGGGATATTGACTTGTACCCTAAAAGATAGATATCCTTGGTACAGGCTATCGGAATGATAGTTCAGACGGTCTTAAGAGATTCGGGTATGTGCTTTCCTCTTAGAGACTTGGAATCTATGCTTCGCCTCATATTGTTTGTGTATAGGTATCCTTGGTACAGGCTATCGCAGTGATAGTTCAGACGGTCCTAAGAGACTTGGAACCTCTAGTTTGTGTATGTGTTAATAAAATTCGAGAGTGATTCCGAATTTGTATTCCCCTTAATTTGAGTGATATAGGGTTTGGATAGTAGAGTATGCTCGCACCATAGTTATTATGTGGGGTGCTTTTTTGATATATATATTTTTGAGTAGTTAATATATATATATGAAATTCTAAAATCTGGAACTGCCTACTGTGATTTGATATGTAGGACATGGTTGATGGTTCAAATTGTAAAAACTTGTTTTGAGAAAGTATATTATGAAATTGGAAAACTTTATTGATTAATAAAGTCAAAATGAGAACTTTGGTTACTAATTGAAATATTCTTTCCAAACAATTGAATCGTTAAAATTGTGAATCTTACGAGTAATATAAGATAAATTAATCCATTGGGAAAGGATAGCGTGTTATATGATGAGATAGACCATTGGGAAGGTTAGTGCGATAGGTGTGCACATTAGAAGAGAGGTGAGAATTTCTCAAGGGAGTGTCGCATTAATATGTTGTTGCATTGGCCTGTATCGATTTAAATACTGGATAAATAATTTTTAAAATCATATACACTATCGGGCTCTGACCCGTTTTCTCTCTCCCTCTCTCTCTTGTATATATATGTATGTATTACAGGTGCCCAGCCACAGGGGCGTCTTGCTTAGGATCTCTTGGAAGGAACGCGCTGCAGCTTAGGTGGGAGTTGCAGGTCTCTTGATTAGACGACTTCGTTCATTCGGACCCACTCTTAGTACTTTCATCTAGTTGAGCATGTGTAGCTCTTTCCATTATTCCGTTGTTATTGGCCATTTGTATTTCAGTTAATCCAATATTGTTACTATGGGATTTATTCAGTTTGGATGTGTGACTTTAGATTTCGTATGTTGACATTCGATTGGCGAATGTATTAAATTAATTGGATTATGTTGCAGAATTTAATGTGGTGTGATTCTTACTGAATGTTGTTAATAAAAGAAATTATTTTTCTTTAAATAAAATTGGAAAGTATGTATGAAAATAGTTTTGACACTTAGCTTAATTATTTTAGGGTGTTAAATTGGAAAATTTTATTTTACGACAGTGATGCTAAGAATGAACCAACTGTTCACCTTGATTTAATTTAATAAAGGAGTGATCGCCCGGTATTTAATTAGGCGGGGTGTCACATTAGGGTGTGTCAATTTCATTCACATGCACGTGTACACTAACGATAGAAATGAATGATTCTGAAACACTGTATGATATCGTAAGGTAGTGTCAAAATAAGAATTTAAAAAATCCACCACATTAAGATTATATCGGATATACTTAAGACTCGTATCTTAAGCATGCTTTATTAATGTCTTTCATGATATCCCAATCATGTGGATTTTTCATGTTAACACTTTTGCAAATGTGTTAAATGATACTTGTTTCAGAATTTCTTCTTTAAAAGGTATTTACATTTAATGTGCTTACTTATTCACATAATACCTGATGTATCTTAATAAAGAATATTGCAATGATAGTATCATAATATTTAAGTATCTTGGTAATATTGTCGAAAACTCCAAGTCCCAAAATTTATGTTATGTTTCCATAATCAATAAGTTGTAGCATCAAAGAATGCTACAAATTCAAATTTCCATAATAGTTAATGAATTGTGTTGCACTCCTTCATTATATTGGTCGTTAAACAAAAATAAACATAAGTGGATAAGAGTGAACTTTATACTTCCATAAAACCAGTAAATTTGAGTTGTAATACCTGGTCGTTCAAAAATGAATAGTCAACTTAAATATGAGCATATAATCTTGCATATAATCTTTTAGTATCTCCTAACTTCATCCATGACATATTGAAAATTCATGTAACATTTTGTTTCTCTACTTTACAATAAATTAAATATATAAACTTACTCCCACTGATCATAAGGTGTATAAATTGAATATACAACGTTGAGAAAACGTAATGGTATTATTTCTAAAAATATTATAGGTGGAAAACTTACATAAGTTTATACAATCATCTTTTCATAACATGTGTAAAATATCATAAGCATAATAATTTTTACATACGCTAAATGTAAACCATGATTTATTGGTTGATCATTTATTTTTTCTTTATTGTTTAAACAATCCAACAACTAAAATAACAAGCATTGAAGAAAGTTATCGGTAATAGGATACGTACATTCCCTTCCTTTATTACCATATTAATGATTTGCTACTCTCCCTAATTTCACCATTCATAATGAATTTGTCATATGATTTTCTATAATGCACTAACTACATGTCAATGATAATTATATGATCTATCTAGGTCAACTTTAAGATAAGTTTCTCATAATCTCCCACTTGGGCCATATAGGTCATCATGATATTTGATATTGTAGTATGTAATACCCCACACTAGAAAATGGGTATTTAACATTATTTCAAATTTTTGTCCAAATGAAAATTCGAATAATAAATAATCCAAGTGTGAGACATCAAGTAACTCGTAAGGTGGCATATTACGTAAATAGTTTAAACCAGAAAAATAAATTCCACAATGCATGTGTCGCATGAATCCGTATTAAATCTCTAATAGTATTATCTCAGATGTTCATTAAGTTTGAGAGAAAAATATCAAGGAATGGATGTGACATTAGCAAGGTTAATACGACGCGACATTTAAATGGTACGAAAAGTAAAGTACCGTAATATGGATTAAATGAGAAAGTTTTACATCGTATGGTTTATATGAGTTTTATTTTGAGTTTATATAATTACTTTAAGTACTTCGGTTAACTTTCACGCGATTTAGACGAGCAACGAGCGCTACGCGAGCCTGTATACAAATTATCTAATGGTACGCGACACTCCGAAAGTCCAGTTTTGTGCAAATTGTTTACGACAATTGGTAATTATTAAAAATATTCCGACCGCATATTTAGAATCATAAAAATATAAGGAATATTATTATGAAGAGAAAAATCGAAAAAAAATCCTTTTGTGCGGTGGTCCCGTTTCTTACGCATATTGTGTAGGACGTCGCAAAAGGTCAAAAAAATATTGTGCGCATGTTATTTGACTCACAAAAATATAAGGAATATAATTATGAAGAGAAAAATTGAAAAAAATACTTTTGTACGAAGGTCCTGATTCTTGCGCATTTTGTATAGGACAATCCGGGAGATCAAACGACTATTGTAAATATGATTTTTCATCCAAAATTCAAATAATATTAATTTGAAGTTAAAAGTTAAAAAAAAATACCAAGAGAGAGAAAGTGATGCAAATGGGTTTTGTGGGTGTTATTTTTGGGCATTTTGAAATTGGTTTTCTTATTGGATGTTGATTGGTTGCATGTGTAGTCTCTTTCAAGCTGCAATTCAGACATTGGTAGACTCACAGTTACCTCTTTAATATAAGAGAAGAGTTGCAACCTTGGCTAATAAATAAATATTGGTATGAAAATGGCTTATAAGAGAGTGAGAGAGAGAGATGGGTCCTTTTATGTGCATCTAGAGATACCAAGTTTTTCCCATTGTTCCACCCTCTCTTGAGATCTTGAAAACCAAAACACCTTATGAAATTCGTAGATCTATCTCCACCTACTTTTCGCCCCACCCAAACTCCAAAAAAAAAACCCTCTAACATCCATTAAAGCTCCATCTCAAAGTTGGACAACTTGTTGGAGCATTTGAAGTGGGTTTTTAGGAGGTAGAAGAGGATTCTTTGGGAGATTTTTGGTGTGGAACTAGGAGCATCATCTTCATCACCATCATCATCTCTACATTTCACCATCTCATTTTTAGGTGGGGTTTTCCTTTCTAAAACTTATGATTTTCAAGTTCGAACTCATGTGTAGGAAGTATAACTCATGCTTGATAACATTAATCTTGACTACTTTCTAGTATGTTAAAAACCATGTCATTTTATATTAAGAAAGTGGAGTAAATATGGTTTAGTAAATTTCAGAATAAAATGCTAGAATTATTGTATGTTCATACCTTGAAAATTGCATAAAATGTGCTAAGAATGAAATACTACTTGAATATGACTTGCTAGGATGCATTCATTTGGGTTTCTCGGGTAAAATCCCTCTTTCATGTTTAAAACCATGTAGTAACTCTTGTACATGCTAGATAATATGTTTTATGATGAAAGAAATGAACCTAAACATGTTTTAAAGAAATGACAAATTTCAGCCATCTATTTAGTGTTATTAAAAAGTTAGTTTAAAGGCTAAAAATGAAGAAGAAGACCCAATAAACTTCATATTAAGAATTCTTATGAAGTTAGTGATATTGTTGATACATTATTGTTAAAAGATGGGTATAATGCGGTTAGAAACATTAAAGAGTGAAAAGTTAAGTTAATATGCTAAAAAAAATATTTTAAATGATACATTTTTGGTAAAAATGGCATAATGGCAGATTTGGTAAATATGTGAAAAACTAGTGAAATATGGTATTCTTTACTTAGAAAATGCTTAGAATTTTTTTTAAAGATATAAAAGTGTGGTAATGCATTTTTGAAGAAATAAAGTAAGGAATGATTAAATATCTGTTAAATGGGTGTTCAGGTGTAAATCCAAAAAAATAAAGTGTGTTTATCAAAAGTGTGAAAAATGAGGCTTTAATATATAAAATGTGTGCATTTATATATTAAAGATGTGTAAAGTAAAAATTATGAAAGTTGAGTAAAGTATGTTAATAAACAAGTGTTTTTAATGGTTAAATGTGTTTAAGTGTTGAATTAGAAGCTTAAGCAACCTTTTTGGAAAATGACACTTGTTAAAGGACTAAATTGTAAGTTTTGGCAAGAAAATGGTAATTTGGTAAATTTACTTAAAGTAGAATATTTTTATGAATTAAAAATGTTGATGAATGTTTTTACACTACTGTAGGTGAAAAAGAATTAAATCCTAAAGCATTAATGGTTTTTGGTATAATATCAACGTGTGGGTGAATAAAGGACTTAAAGGAGAAAGTAATAATTTTTCAAATGTTAATGAAAAAAATGGACAGTTAAGTTCAGATTTTTGGCTTCAACCCATAAATGTTGAATAATGTGAACATTGGAATAATGTTGAGCACATTGAAAAGATTATGATATTAGATGATGCCGGGTTAAATAATTGAGCAGGGCTATGCTGTTCCTAGTGGAAAAAGACCCCAAATCAATTGCAGTTTACTGGCACTCGGTGCCGGACGGTGAAATTCTGGGAAACCGTGGGTGTGATTTTGTTGTGATGGGTGGGCGTGTTGGCTGAATCCCTAAATAAAATACTAAGTAATGAATTGAATATTCATGAAAGAGGCATAAATGAATGACATTAATTCATTGATTTACTTATGCAAGAATAACTCATTAAGTGTTTAATATTCATGTCGTAACATGGGATGGTTTAATAAGTTGATATAATGATGTTTAAGATACCTAATGAGGTTTGAACCATAATGAACGCAAACATGTGTTATGTAAGGTTTTCAAAGGAAAATGAGTATTTTTCTAAACGGTGTGAATGTACGCTGAAAGCAAGTCTCAAGTAATGATTAATAACTCGGCGTGAGTTAATGAACGTTGGGTAATAAACATTTGAAAGTAAATGAAAGATTTATCCCAACAATTGCTAATTGTTTAACCATGTGGTCAATGGGAAGGAATGCTATTTTTTAAGCATAATGATAAAAAATGATTCTTTGTAAAAATAAGGAGAATAAACGGGTTGAGTGGAATTTTTGGAATAAAACGGTTTAATACATTGGGATATGTATTTTCAAAGGTATATATTATATTCATACCTAATTTCACATGCATGTAGTGTAACGTGTGAGTATTATTTTCTGTCGTTCATTTCTATACTGCATTTGTATAGTTCCCACTAAGCAATCGGCTCATATCCCTCCTTTTGTTACGGCAGGTTGCATGTTGTTCCGTACTTTGAGAGCATTATATAGGGAAGTAATAATTTACATTTATGATTAAAGGCTCTGTTTACTTGGACTTGGGGGCACTTCCATTGGGTCCTAACACATAGTTGATCAAAATAGGAATCGCATGCTAATAAAATAATATTAAATAATAATAAAACTATACTAGAAACATTATTTAGGTTGTTTTACGGAACCTCACAATTAACATACGGACCAGATTGGGTTGATCCCTTAATTACCCTTAAATTTGGGTCAGGGCGTTACGACTTGCTATCCGAGTTTTAGTTCATGTTCCTTTCTGGTGTGACGCAGTGAGGTCGGTGTAACACCCCGCCCGCCCGGGGAGAGCGAACGGAGCGCTAATGCGATAAAATAAATCCAAATCCACAAGTGACAAGGTATAGAGCATCTAAATAAACCCACAATAATATAAATCCACTAATCTCAATCTCTTCAATTACATAAAATCTCTCGAATTAAATACAATATCTAACTTGAAATAAAATAAATCCCAATGCTCTATACATCAAAATAAATAAATACAAGTCTTCTCAAATGTATTAAAAATTCTTCCCAAAATAATCCAAGATAAAATCAATCTCCATAGTGCCCTAAAATCCGTGCTAACCTGCCAACTAAAAGAAAATATGGGGAAGTACACAATACGACAAGAAAGATGCTCAACAAATATATGTTAGCGATGAATAAAACGTAACAACACGAGTACGAATATTCAAATCAAAATAAAAATCTCAATAGCATTTCATCATTATAATTTTTCAACAACACATCAATGGGTCACCAGGCCTCACCACATCCGTATATGCTTTATCAAGCCATAGCCCGGGAAACAGGAATTTTGGCGAGTGCCCAACATCCGTGCCATATTAAAATCTCATGACAACGTGCTCATCAACAATATAATGATACCACATGAATCAAAATAATTTCAACAATTATTTTCCAGATTTCAATGAATTTATCAATTCAAATATGAGTTCAATTAACAAGAATTCAAAGAGAATGACACTCGCGAGATTTAAGGATCATATTCTGTAAAACCCCATACCTCAAATTATGATGAGAAACCAACGATCACATCCTCAAGATCAACACAAAAGATATACAAAAGCTCCTCCAAGAACCTCCAACAAAATATCCCAAGAACACCTCTAATCTAAGGTTGGAACTCACAAATCTCAAGGGCCAAAGTATATATAAAAAGAAGAGGAATATAAAATATATTTGCTGCCAAAATTTGTGCCAAAAGTATGTTAAAAAGGTTGCCCACGACTTCCTTTTATAATGCAAAGAAATGAAGAGTTGGAATCCAAAAGACTCCTTTAAATAACGCAAAGAAATGAAGAGTTGGAAGTCAAAACAACTCCAAGAGTTAAAAACATTTTAAAATCATTTTAAAATCCGTTTTAACTTCGATTTCGAAACTGTTTGAAATTATCGCCTTTAAAAATAATAACCAACATATTTGAGCAATAAAAATAATTTTATCAAAAAATTTTATTTTCCTCCATTTTCCAAAAATTAATTAAAATAGCCCAAAATTACGTGTACCCAATATTGGGAAAAAAATTTATTGTGGAAAAATTACGGGACATTGGGAAAAAATTTTATTTTCCTCCATTTTCCAACATTTCAAAGGTATTGGCCCAAAGTTTTATAGGTAGTACCCAATGTCCCGTATCCTACCAAAAGTTTTATAGTGGTGATAGATTGTGATATAGAAAATGAGTGTGATGGCTATGTAGTGAGACAAGTTAGTTCTCATAGCTGAGTGTTAAATAAGGTTAAGTTATACACCATGATGAGTTTGATATCGGATTATAGTTATGGACATGCATGTGAATCCGTACTGATAATGTCTTTGAGATATGTTCTAAGGATTAGTTAATGAGTTATTAGTACAAGTGATAGACACTCCCTAGTAATGGTGAACTTTAGAATGCGCTTCGTGTATTACGATAATAAGGATATCTCTCTTTGAACTTTGGGGATTTATTATGATGTCAAGGAAATAGAGTTATAGTTGGTGTAACACGTAGCAATTGGGTTGTGTTCACCCCTCAAAAAAAAAAAATTAACTGCCATGATCGGTGGTTATACTTGGTAGGTTTTTATCATGATCACACCTACTCTAAAATGTGCATGATCATTGGAGATTATTGAATTGGTGTCCTTTCCATGAAGTGTTGGGAAATTTTTTGTGTGGATACATAGGCTGTTGATGTTTGTAGTACGATTTAATCATATCGTTTTGTGGCAATGTTCAGGAGTTAGCGACATGTATTGTTAATAAGCTTGTGCTAAGATATGACCTTTGTGGATATATTAAAAATAGGTTGATACATGCTAGGTTATACACTTGGGAAATTTTAAACACGATGAAATTCATTATGATTTTACAGATAACACTTGGGGTTGAGTGTTAGGCTTGATTATAACACCTACATGTGCTACCTGTGTGGATGGTATGAATCTAGTGAGAAAAATCAATAAGTATTAGGCATGGATAATTCTTGAAAAAAATTGAGGTGTCATTGTAACTAGTCCGATAATTATGATTTGGGATCACATAGGAAGTTGCTAAGGATTGTAGCGATGGTCCGTAGGGAAAAAAATATTTGAGTGTTGTGTTTCACTAGATCAAAAAGATCTCAAGGTTTGAAAGTTAGCAATCGTATGTGGAGATTATGGAGACTTGAGTACGTAGATTAGTGAATAACATTAAGAAATGGGAAATGTAACTTCTCTTTGATATGAAGGATAAAAAGAAACCTCAGTCTTAAGGAGGTAAGTCTAGCATTTTAGCTTCCCAAGTGAATCGGTTCTCAAGTCGTTGTCTTTGGAAATGGGTGGTCGTGATTATTGATTCAATCTAGGGCACATGGCCAGGCTAATACTTTAGTGCACATATGTGTCAGTGAAACTTTTAGACTTCAACTGTTAGCTGTGGTTCTTACTTCGCGTGCCATGGTTTGCTGCCCGAATTTGATTATTTCATTCTGGTGTGGCATTTTCTTGATTCGTTGCATCTTCTTGTGTCTTTTTATTTTGATAATGGGAAGTTGTTGTTTCAGTTGTGGGTTTGTATTCAGGTGTAGCATTGCATAAGCTCAGTAGTGATGTGGGATAGGTCGGTTTGAGGCTGATGCGTCATGGTACATGAGTACACTCTTCTGTGGAAGCACCCTCGTTTTACACTAGTTGGTGTGTACGCATGGTATCGCGGTTTGTTGCATGTAGTTTCCATGTGTAGTTAATAGCTTTAGTTTAACACACTCACTACTTAACCAATATAAATGGTTACGATGATGTATACCGTGGATTTGAGGTCACGATATTAAGATATGAATATTATAACTTAATGGAACATTAAATGCTAGTGTTGCACTCCGTATGGGATTTGCAGATTTTGAATATAGCCTCTAACGTGTATTTGGGTTGTCATACCTAAGATGACTTTAGGCTAATGATTAGTCTCGTAGGAGGTATTAGTTGGATAGACGATTGGGATAAAATTACTGTCTCTAAATATTTTATGTGAATAGTTATTAATGTTGAGGATGTATCTTCTTAAGCTAGGCAAGACTCAAATCGTTTAACGAAACGTAGGATTGTAAATCCCGACGTTCGAAATAATTCATGATAATGAGTACTTTGGGTGTTAGCATGATATCTATTGTCTCTCAGTTACTTTGAGGTATTGTTTAGATGGACATGTTAGGCATGCATGGAAGTTAAAAATAATACCTTAGGACCCACCGTGGTTGTATCGAATTAATGGTATGAAATTTTTGGGTTAGATTATTGTGTTAAAGACATCTAGGATTGAAGTTAAAATGTTGGATGAATGATTTGTTAGCCTGATGATCATATATTTCAAGGATGAAATTTCCTAAGGAGGGAAGAATGTAATACTCCTCCCTAGAAAATTAGTATTTAACGTTATTTAAAGTGTTTTTTCCAAATAAAAATTCAAAATAATCCAAGTGTAGCACATCAAGTAATACGTAAGGTAGCGTATTACGCAATTAGTTAAACGAGAAAAAAATTCTACGATGCATGTGTCGCATGGATATGTATTAAATCTCTAATACTATATCTAGGATGTCTGTTACGTTTGAGGAAAAAATATCAACGAATGGATGTGACACGAACAAGGTTAATACGATGCGACATTTAAATCGTATGAAAAACAAAGCACCGTAATATGGATTAAAAGAGAAAGTTTTACGTTTCATGGTTCACATGAGTTTTATTTTGAGTTTATATAATTACTTTAATTACTTCGGTTAAGTTCCACGCGATTCGGACAAGCAACGAGCGCTATGCGAGCCAGTGTACAAATTATCTAACGATGCGCGACACTGCAAAAGTCTAGTTTTGCGTGAATTGCTTAGGACAATTGGTAAGTCAAAAAAATATTCTGACCATATATTTAGACTCATAAAAATATAAGGAATATTATTATGAAGAGAAAAAAATCCTTTTGTTCGGGGTCCCATTTCTTGTGCGTATTGTTTAGGACGTCTCAGAAGGTTAAAAAAATATTGTGAATATATTTTTTAACTCACAAAAATACAAGGAATATTATTATGAAGAGAAAAATCGAAATATAATACTTTTGTACAGAGGTCCCAATTCTTGCGCGCTTTCCACAGGACAATTCGGGAGTCCAAACGACTATTGTAAATATGATTTTTTTAGGCAAACAAATGAAAGAATATGAATTTCAAGTTAAAAGTTAAAAAAAATATAGGAGAGAGAAAGTGACACAAATGGGTTTTTGTGGGTATTTTTTTTGGGCATTTTGAGATGGGTTTTCTTGTTTAATGTTGATTGGTTGGCATGTGTAGTCTCTTTCAAGATGCAAGTCAAGCCTTGGTAAACTCGTAGTTACCTCTTTAGTGTAAGAGAAAAGCTGCAACCTTGGGCTTATGAATTAATATTGGTATGAAAATGGCTTATGTTGTGTGTGTGTGTGTGTGTGTGTGTGTGTGTGCGAGAGAGAGAGAGAGAGAGAGAGAGAGAGAGAGAGAGAGTGAGAGAGAGATGGGTCCTTTTGTGTGAATCTAGAGATACTAGATTTTTTCTATTGTTTCACCCTCTCTTTAGCACTTGCAAACCAAAACACCTTATGAAATTTGTAGCTATATCTCCACCTACTTTTCCTCACCCAAACTCCAATAAAAACCCTCCAACATCCATTAAATCTCCATCTCAAAGTTGGACAACTTGTAGGAGCATTTGAAGTGTGTTTTTAGGACCTTGAAGAGGGTTCTTTGGGAGATTTTTGGTGTGGAACTAGGAGAACCATCTTCATCACCATCATCATCTCTATATTTCACCATCTCATTTTCAGGTGGGGTTTTGCTTTCTCAAACTTATGATTTTCAAGTTTAAACTCCTGTGTAGGAAGTAGAACTCATGCTAGATAACGTTAATCTTGCATATTTTCTAGTATGTTAAAAACCATGTCATTTTATGTTAAGAAAGTGGAGTAAATATGGTTTAGTAAATTTCAATATATAGTTTTAGAATTAATGTATGTTCATAGCGTGAAAAATGCAAAAAATGTGCTAAGAATGAAATACTACTTGAATATAACTTGCTAGGATGCATTCATTTGGGTTTCTCGTGTAAAATCCCTCTTTCAGGTTTATAACCATGTAGTAACTCTTGTACATGCTAGATACTATGTTTTATGATGAAAGAAATGAACCTAAACATGTTTTAAAGAAATAACAAATTTCAGCCCTCTTTTTAGTGTTATTAAAAAGTAAGTTTAAAGCAAAAAATGAAGAAGAAGACCCATTAAACTTCATATTAAGAATTCTTATGAAGTTAGTGATATTAGTTGATACATTATTGTTAAAAGATGGCTATAATGCAGTTAGAAACATTAAAGAGTGACAAAGTTAAGTTAATATGCTAAAAAAATCATTACAAATGGTACATTTTTGGTAAAAATGGCAATATGGCAGATTTGGTAAATATGTGAAAAACTAGTGAAATATGGTATTCTTTACTTAGAAAATACTTAGAAAACTCCTTTAAAGATATAAAAGCGTGGTAATGCATTTTTGAAGAAATAAAGTAAGGAATGATTAAATATCGGTTAAGTGGGTGCTAAGGTATAATTCCAAAAAAAATAAAGTGTGTTTATGAAAAAATGTGGAAAATGAGGCTTTCATATATAAAATGTGTGAATTTATATACTAAAAGCGTGTGAAGTAAAAAACATGAAAGTTGAGTAAAGTATGCTAACAAAAAAGTGTTTTTAATGGTTAAATGTGTTTAAGTGTTAAATTAACTTAAACTACCTTTTTGGAAAATGACACTTGTTAAACGACTAAATTGTATGTTTTGGCAAAAAAGGGTAAATTGGTAAATTTACTTAAAGTAGAACATTTTTATGAATTAAAAATGTTGATGAATATTTTTACACTAGTGTGGGTGAAAATGAATTAAGTGCTAAATCGTGAATAATTTTTGGTATAATATCAACGTGTGGGTGAATAAAGGACTTAAAGGAGAAAGTAATAATTTTCCAAAAGTTAATGAAAAAAACGGATGGTTAAGTTCAGGTTTTTGGATTCGGGTCGTAAATATTGAATGATGTGAACAATGGAATAATGTTGAGCACATTGAAAAGATTATGATATTGTATGATGCCGGGTCAAATAATTAAGTAGGACTATGCTGTCCCTAGTGGTGAAAGACTCCAAATCAACTGCTGTTCATTGGTGCTCGGTGACGGATGGTGAAATTCTGTGAAACTGTGGGTGTGCTTGTGTTATGATGGGTGGGTGTGTTGGCGAAATCCCTGAAGAAAATGCTAACTAATGAAATGAATATTCATCAAAGAAGCATAAATGAATGGCATTAAATAATTGATTTACTTATGCAAGAATAACACATTAAGTGTTTAATATTCATGTGGTAACTTGGGATGGTTTAATAAGATGATATAATGATGTTTAGGCTACCTAATGAGGTTTGAACCATACTGAACACAAGCGTGTGTTATGTAAGGTTTTAAAAGGAAAATGAGTATTTTCCTAAACACGGTGTGTGTGTACGTTGAAAGCAAGTCTTAAGTAATGATTAATAACTCGGCGTGAGTTAATGAACGTTGGGTAATAAACGTTTGAAAGTAAATGAAATATTTTTTTCCAATAATTTTAACCGTGTGCGTTAATGGGAAGGAATGCTAGTTTCAAGCATAATGATACAAAATGATTCTTTGTGAAAATAAGGAGATTAAACGGGTTGAATGACGTTTTTGGAATAAAACGATTAATACATCGGGATATGTATTTTCAAAGGTATATATGTAGATACTACGTACTTTCACATGCATGTAGTGCAGCGTTCGAGTATTCTTTTCTGTAGTTCATTTCTATACTGCATTTGTATAGTTTCCACTGAGCATTCAACTCATATCCCTCCTTTTGTTACGGAAGGTTGCATGTTGTTTCGTATTTTGAAAGCATTATACATGTAAGTAATTATTAATATTTACAATTAGTGGCTCTGCTTACTTGGCCTTGGGGGCACTTCCGTTGGGTCCTAACACATAGTTTATGAAAATAGGAATCGCATGCTAATAAAGTAATATTAAATAATAATAAAACTGGACTAAAAATATTATTTAGGTTGTTTCACCACACTTCACAATTAACGTACGGACCGAATTGGGCTGATACCTTAATTACGTTTAAATTCGGGTCGGGGCATTACATAATACCTTAAGGGCATAACTCGACTATAAATATTCACTACACCAAAACACTGATTTTATGACTGCCTGCTTCTAACTGCTAATAGGGGTGACGAAGTTCATCACTGTCGGGAGGAGTAACAAAATTATTTGTAACTTCCCTTAGGAGTAATAAATTTTTTCGGTAATGAAAAAAATGAGTCAATTGATTTGTCACTGTTAATAGAAGTTACAAATATTATCATGTGATTGATTTGTGACTGTTATAAGTAGTGAAAAATTTGTAACTGCTACAAGCAGTCACAAATTTGCGAGTAGGCTTAAATTATGACTATTATGAGCAATCACGAATTTATAACTTCTATGAGCAATTATAAATTTTGGTCTGAGTGTTAATTTGTGACTGCTAGTAGAAGTCACAGTCTTTAGATTAGGCTTTAATTTGTGACTCTTAGTGACAGTCATAAATTTGTGACTCCTACGAGTGGTCAGAAATCTATAACTATATTTTCATTTCCCTCCCCTCTCTCCTCTTCCATCATTTTCAGATCTCATATCTCTCCTTTATCCAAGATCATGCTCTCTACTCTCTGTGGTGCAATATTCGATCAGGTAAACCTCCATTTCCATCTCCTCTTTATACATGTACTTTTGTTCTTTACCCTGAGGTTCTGTTTGGAAACCACAAGCACAAAAGCGTTAGTTTTTTTAATTTTTTTTATGTTTGTTTCTACGCGTTAATAATTTTTTATGGCGTCATATAAGGTCTTTAGGGGAGGGGTACTCCTTCCCGACATCATTTCTTGTCATACACAATTGAAAAAATAAAGGCATACTAGATAGCAAACGACACTCTAGGTTTTATCAAAACAAAATGCAGTCATACCAAAATCAGACACATCTAGGGTTTGGCAAGAAATAAGGCATTTCTTGTCATATGATTTTTGGATTTATTATGGCAGTGAGCAACAAATGTATTTAGATTTATTTTGGCAGTGAAGGTTTGGAGAAAATGGTAATTGATTGGGTGACTTTTGGTTAAAAGAGGGTTTTATAATTTATACTTAATCAAAATTACGAATTAATCTCTAGCGCATATACATTTTAAAAATAGGGGTTACATTTATAAAAAAAAGGTTTACAAAGGGTTTTCAAGGAATATTTTAAGGGTTTACAGATAATTTAGGTTTGTAGGCTTTTAATATTGTGTCCCAAAACAACGTACATGGATTAAGAATTTAGGTTTGATAAATACGGATAATAAATTAGACATTGGAAAAGTAAGAATTTCTGGTAAGACATTTTCAGTTAGGGCTGAGATGTGTAACATTTTTAGTTTTAGATTACGGAATTGGATTTATGTTATTATTCTTGACTATAGAAATTTATGTTATTATTTTGGGACACATATCTTGATTTTTAACGCTTTGAGATCTTTCAGGACTTAGGTAGTAATCCTTATTTATCATTGTTGTTGGAATATGTCTTTGTAATTGTTGATGCGTGTTATACTTATATACTTTATTATATAATTTTTTTGGCTTTAGACCCTCTTCTAAAGTTTTAATTGTCACCATCCCATGTATTTTTATTATTGTAATTAGTTCTAGGAGGTTATAACTCCATCCAACCTCCATTCTTCAATTCCTTAAAAAATGACATGTTGCATGAACTTTTCAACCACTGCTCAACAGGACCAACATCTAAAAATAGAAATACATGGGATGTGAACTAAATCATTCTACACGGGCTAATTTCTTGTGAGTAGTCAAGAAGAAATCCATATTTTGTAAATGATTTTATTTTTCATTAGTAGAGAGGTTTGTTGTTAGCATCCCTCGATTGTATCTTTAACCTATTTCTTTTTATTAGCCCTTTTCTTCTTTGGATAAGTGGATTAATGCCTCAACTTGTTAATGTTATATATGATCATGCCATGGTAATTGGTAGCCACTGACGGTGCAGTACATCGTTATTGGCTGTCCAATATCTCTAAGAATTTGTTGCAGAAATGAAACTACTAGTGTCAATTTTTTTTAACTATACTAATATTGGGATAGTTATTTTTTGAATAAATGAGTAGAGACGCTTAATATATTCTTGGGAATTTTTTTTTGAAGTTGAGATCAATTTCACATGTCACGTTAATTAGATAATAATGTTTCGAATCTCATCAATATTTTTCTGGCCAGCAGGGTAACTTGAGATAGTAGGGAGAAAGTATTTTCATGTTGAGGAATTTGACAACTGGCACGGGTTTTGTGCTCAAGGACCACTTATTCGCGGTATCATACCTAGACCAGTGCCACATTTTCATGTTTTATTGGAGGAAGAACTTGAAATGCAGCGTTATGATATCCAGAGGCTCTTGGGAAAATCCATATGCACTCGGAGTTAGGTGGTACTAAAGAGGAACTTAATTGAATGAATCTTGCCATTGGTGATGTCTGTGAAAAACTTGAAGCGCATTCGAGAGAGCTTATGGAAAAAGGTATAAAGATGGAAAGTGATGAACTGAAAGATGATAATAACTGAAATCCTCTTTTAAGTGTTAATGTTGATGAACCGTACCAAGAGATTATGCGTTCTAGGTTTCTATTTTCCCTTTTTTCTAATGTAATTACTTTTTTTCTATGTTCCCTTATCCTGATGCAAATATGTATGTTTTGTGTTCTTACAAAATGTCATCTTATTTCGTTATAAAATTCCCATATATTTTATGCATTGGTGGCGTATAGCATTCGCCCACAAGTTTTTCAGCAATTACTAATATAGACAAGTTAGTGTACCGCGCAAAATATTGCTCAAGTAAACAAGGGTAGTTCATGAAACGGTGTTTATTTTTAATTACACCTCTGACTTAAAAGATGTTGATGGCAACAATTCTGAATCCAATTATATTTTATTATTGACAGGTATACACATGGCATATGTGACATACGTAGTATTTAAAGGCCTAAATTCAGGTATTTACACTTTGTGTCAAACATCAGAAGCACAAGTCCATGGAACCAAGACGCCATATTAATTTTTTTTACTCCATTTAACTTTCTCAGCAGGCATACTCTGAGTACACGAGGGAGGATGTCACCACATCTATACCCCCCACGGTTGATAAACCTAGACTTCATGAAGCGTATCCACCACGTGGTGACCCCTAGTCTAGGTTTAGAATTATTGGTCACATGTTCATAACATTTCATGTCATTAAAGTGTTGTGTCATTATTTTTTTAGTTTATTTTTCATTCCATGTTCATTTTGTACTTGGCACCTAAGAAGGGGTTGTTTGATGTGAAATTAAGTTTAAACAAGTTGTATGGGTACCGAATAATTGGAATATTAGAAATATAAATGGAATGTTGTCAAATTTTTTAGACTTGTTATCAAGATATTTATTCTACTCTTATCATTTCATCATTTTGTGAAAATATAAAGATATTTGTAATAGCTCTTACCACACTTAACAAATTCAACTTTTGTAACTGCTAATAGCAGTCACAAGTTTTCCACTACTGTCAATTTTTTAACTGCTAATAGGCGTTACAAATATAAGATTCATAACTACTGATAGCAGTTATAAATATTAGATTCACAACTGGTGACAATAGTTACAAATATTATATTCGTAACCGCTGACAACAGTTACAAATATCAGTTACAAATTGGGGTCACCATTCATAACCCCTATAGGGGTTATAAAAAAATTGTGACTGCTGGTAGGTGTTAAAATTTTTCTTTAATCACCCCCTAAATTATGACGGTAAATAGCAGTTATAAAGGTCATTTTTATTTGCTAACATCACTCACAAATCTCCCATTTTGATGTAGTGATTTATAAGAGACATTACAAAGGATTGTCCGTAAAAAAATATCAAAGGGATAATTTGGTACAAGATCAAAGAGTTTCATTATTATGACGCGGGATCAAAACAATCTTTGAAAGAAATATATCCAAACTTTATTTTATAAAAAACATCAAAGGATTACCATAAGCTTTGAGAAGGACTGAAAAACTCTTTAAAAAAATATCCCTCGTAATCAAGTGTAGACAAATATTCTTGAAGAAAATTAGAGGCATCGAGATATTTGAAAAAATAAATGGCTTGATTCCCCAAGAATGAAAGAGAATTTTTTTTATTTTCATTTCTAGTTTGTTTTGTAAACAATCCTTGCATTAAAAGTAAATACGTTCTGTAACACAATAAGTTTAACTTGTAAACTCTACTAAGATGAAAACTCGTTTCAAACCATAAAACATACATATTATCTCTATCATTATTAGTCCTAATGTGAAACATGTAAACAAACTTAATTGTTTAATTTCTTCAAACTTTATATGGAGTATTCCACACAATATTGATCATCAATAGTGGGCAAAAAAAATCCAACATAATAATCAAGAGAAACAAAATTAGATCATAATATGTTAAAGATATGAGATAAATTGCTCATTATATTAATGCTTTGATTTGACAACACATACGTTAATATCTCTCTAATACCTAATGTGCAATTTATTTTTCTCACTAGTAACCATTGACGAACAATTATATGATGCTTGTAGATACTTAAGTATTAAATATATATTTTATGTACTTGAATAATGCATATTATATATAGAGTTCATTCAATCATTCAAAATCAAGTACTTGTAAGAAATAATTTTGTTTGTTGATTAAACTCAATATACTCCACAATTATAAGCATCACATCTTACTATTGATATCATCTTTATATTTAATATTCTTGCTCATTATAGTTAGGTCACTGTGGTGACTACCAAATATTTTATAATATGAATATTACATCAAGTAAAGACTTACATAGACAAGTCAATGAATTTTTCACTTATGTTCATTAAATATCGTATGAGCAATGAATTAAATTATTCATGTATGGGTTTCATAAACTTAATTGGTGATATCATGATGAAAGAAATAACGACATCTGCATTTGATGACCATTATTGCCATCCTAAAAATATATCACCACTTAATTTTGTTTCAATAGTAGTAATTACATCTTTAGACTAATGAATCAGAAAAATTGAATAAATGGTAATATGCATGCAACATCAGAAATCCTAGTGTTGAATATCATACATGGACCGGTAGGAAACCAAAATATATATGATATGAATGCGTGAGTCCAATATTTCTCCATTATGGAACGGAGTACAGTAACGAACACCATTCCTTACATTATATAAATATTAGAGATAAGAATACATGCGTAAAATACCCGTAATACATGAATAAATTATATAATTGTCTATTTTTTAATTTGAAATTCTCAAAAAATAGACATAACGTGAAAATCAAATAGACAAGGAGTTTACATGAGATATTACATGAATAATTGTAAATGGAAAACATGAATTGTTTACTTTCACTTCATCACTTATGTATGAGTAAAAAATTGTAAATATTGACCCTAATCATTCATGGTCATACTAATGCCCAATACAATTATAAAATTAAGTTGTTCGTGTTTTATAAAAGAAAAGCAGAAGTTTTTAATGTGCTAAATGATTTGAGAAATCAAAGGCATTTGTATTTGATGTTGAATAATTTCTTAAAATATTGTTACCCATTAATATTATAGTTAATCATAGCTACCGTACTTGTGGCATCTGTGTTTGATGTCCGACAACATTAAATATGATTAAGTGAATGAACATACACCAACAATTAAACATTAAAATAAATTAGCCTGATGTTCATAATTTTAGATAGTAGCCTGTGTTTGGCGTCTAATCTAAACTAAGCTTAAACATTATAATAATTTAATATAAACGTATATGAACTATAGGTTGTGTTTATCATCTAATTCAACTTAAAAAGAATATTAGTATCCGATAGAAATACATTATTTAATAGTCATTCATATGAATCGTAATACATGATTTGCATTTAATTCAATTTAACATGAATACTAACATTCGAACGAAATCATAAATCTAGCATTCGCACATATGTATTGTAGCTTGTGTTTGACATTTAATTCAACTTAGTGGGAGTACTAGCATTAGATTAAACAATAATTCTGATATTCAACTACATGAATCGTTGATCTGTGTTTTGCACAAGACTCATCAAAACATTAATATTAACAATAATACAATATTCAAGAATATAAATCGTTGGCCTATGTTTGGCACGAGACTCATCAAAATATGAATATTAACAATAACTCAAGTCTAATATCCTACCATATGAAATATTACTATACCAAAAACAACAATCTAGCACGGTTTGAAATTGTGCTAGATCAAATCTGGCATGATTTTGAACTATGCCAAAATCAGGTGTTCCAAAATGGTCATTTTTTTCTCGCATGGTTTAAAAGTGTGCCAGATTTGACCAGACAGAAACACTTCTGGAAAACATTAAAACCATGCAAGAATTTGATATTTCTGACACACTTTATAACTGTGCCAGATTGAGTATATTTTGCTACACTTTTGGCACAATTCCAAAGCGTGCCAAAATTTGATACACTTTTGGCACAGTTTTGAAATGTACCAAAAGTTTTGGATCAAAGAAAAAAATTTAATTATTTGGAAACTAGAAAATTCACAAAATGCGAATCTCGCATGTTGTTGATAAACTTAACGTAGATACAAATTTCAAAGTATTATAAGTCTCAATAGTTCACAAACCAAAAAATTTGGGTAGAGTTTCCTCTATTTTTTGGACATTCTATAACCTTCTAATATAAAACCAGCGTAACGTAAAGCCCGAATGCACGACCATAAAATATAACAATAAAATTATAAAAGCCCGCACGGCCATAAAAGCTAATAACAAAACTACAAAAGCCCGCATAACCATAAAATATAAAAAATAGAGTCCTGAATATTAACGACATTAAATATATAATCCCCTTGTTGTAAACCATTGGCTCCGTGTGTTCCACGTGGATAAAAGCTAACGAAAAAATGTTATCCTGCAAAAAACTAAGATAAAAAAATAGATGATATTAGTAACCAAGTAATTTTAAATAAATTCTTATTCAAGGTGAAAATTTTCATATACGAGTTACAATTATTATTGTATTCTCAAATCGAAAGTCTTGTGACTACGTGATCGCCTCCTATGAGTTACATTAGTATCATGCGAGGTGTTAGTGCCTCTTACGGGGCCGTTTGAGGATTGGTTTGCGTTTTCATCCTCAAACATCATGTTTTTAAGAATAATCTAAATATTTTTAAATTATCATCATATTCTCAAAAAGGGAGACCCGTGACTACATGGTCAGTTACTACAAGTTACATTGGTCCCGTGCGAGGTGTTCATGTCTCTTAGGGGGCCGTTTGGAGGCTGGTTTGGATTTCACCCTTTAATGGCCTGTTTTTAAGCCCAATCTAGATATTTTCAAATTATCATCATATTCTCAAACCGAGAGGCCCATGACTATGCGGTCAATTCCTATGAGTTACATTGGTCTCGTGCGAGGTGTTCGTGTCTCTTATGGGGCCATTTGGGGGATAGTTTAGGTTTTCACCCACTAACGACATGTTTTTAAGCCAAAGTTTTGATATTTTTAAATTATCATCGTATTCTCAAACCATATGTTCGGGGACTACATGGTCAGTTCCTACGAGTTACATTGGCCCCGTGCGAGGTGTTAGTGGTTCTTACGGAACCGTTTAAGGAATGGTTTGAGTTTTCTCCCTCAAGCGACATGAATTTAAGAATAATATAAATATTTTTAAATTATCATCATATTTCAAACCGGCAAACCCGTGACTACACGCTTAGTTCCTACGAGTTACATTAGTCCCGTGCGAGGTGTTCATGCCTCATACGGGGTTGTTTGCGGCTGGTTTGGGTTTTCACCCTTTAACGGCTTGTTTTTAAGCTTAATTTAGATATTTTTAAATTATCATCATATTCTCAAAATGAGAGTCCCGCAACAATGCGGTCACTTCTTACGAGTTACATTGGTCCCGTGTGAGCTGTCCTACCTCTTACAAGGGCATTTGGGGGCTAGTTTAGGTTTTCACCCGCTAACGACATGTTTTTATGCCGAAGTCCAGATATTTTCAAATTATCATCGTATTCTCAAACTATATGTCCAGTGACTACGCGGTCAGTTCCTACGAGTTATAGTGGCCCCGTGCGAGGTGTTAGTGCTTCTTACGGGGTCGTTTAAGGATTGGTTTGCGTTTTCACCCTCAAACGATATGTTTTTAAGAATAATCTAAATATTTTTAAATCATCGTCATATTCTCAAACCAGCAGACCCATGACTATACGGTCAGTTCCTGCAAGTTACATTGGTCCCATGCGAGGTGTTCATACCTTTTACGGGGCCGTTTGGGGTTGGATTGGATTTTCACCCTTTAATGACTTATTTTTAAGCATAATCTAGATATTTTCAAATTATCATCATATTCTCAAATCGAGAGACCCGCGACTACGCGGTCAATTCCTATGAGTTACATTGGTCCTGTGCGAGGTGTTCGTGCCTCTTACGGGGCCATTTGGGCGCTACTTTAGGTTTTCTCCCACTAACGACATGTTTTTAAACCAAAGTCCAAATACTTTCAAATTATCATCATATTCTCAAACCATATGTCCCGTGACTATGCGGTCAGTTCCTACGAGTTACATTGTGAATTAAACAAAATCTTCGTCTTCATGTTAATCTTCGGATGTTCATCAAGTTGATTCAGATTTTGCTTCCCGGGCTTTAATAAAATGACTACAATGAGCTTCCTTTCGGTTACAAGCACAGGGCATGCCCTTTCCTTTTCAACAATAAGTTGAAAGTATCCGGCCTATCCACCAAACCAGATTTACCCCATACCTAATGCTGCTAGAAGCTCTGCAACCCTTATTAATAAAGGGGGCATCTCATGCATGCACTTTTGGACCACCTAAGACTGAATAAGCCCTGTGCGAGGTGTTAGTGCCTCTTATAGGGCCGTTTAACTAGTTTGATTTTCACCCTCAAACGACATGCTTTTAAGAATAATCTAAATATTTTTAAATTATCATCATATTCTTAAACCGAGATACCCGTGATTACACGACCAGTTCCTACAAGTTACATTGGTCCCGTGTGAGGTGTTCATGCCTTTTACGGGACCGTTTGGGAGCTGGTTTGATTTTTCACCCCTTAACGACTAATTTTTAAGCCTAATCTAAATATTTTTAAATTATCATCATATTCTCAAACCAAGAGACCCGCGACTACGCGGTCACTTCCTAAAAGTTACATTGGTCCCATGTGAGGTGTCCGTTCCTATTATGGGGCCATTTGGGGGCTAGTTTAGGTTTTCACCCACTAACGACATATTTTTATGCCGAAGTCTAGATACTTTCAAATTATCATCGTATTCTCAAACTATATGTTTTGTGACTATGCGACCAGTTCCTACGAGTTATATTAGTCCCTTGCTAGGTGTTATTGCCTCTTATGGGGCCGTTTAAGGACTGTATTGAGTTTTCACCCTCAAACGACATATTTTTAAGAATAATCAAAATATTTTTAAATTATAATCATATTCTCAAACCGAGAGACCCGTGATTACACGGTCAGTTCCTACAAGTTACATTGGTCCCGTGTGAGGTGTTCATGCCTCTTACTGGACCGTTTAGGAGTTGGTTTGATTTTTTACCCTCTAAAGACATGTTTTTAAGTTTAAGTCAAGATATTTTCAAATTATTGTCGTATTCTCAAAAGACAGGCCTTTGACGATTTCAGAAGTACAGGTCTATCCAAGTTTGCATTACAATTATTAGCATTTTCATTTGTATAAAAGGAAATGATTTTTTTATTAAACATATATGTTTTCTAATCTTTGTAGCTCCTTTAACCAGACAACTATAACCACAATATGAATCAATCGAATATGAACATAAAGAAATTTACAAACCTGTAGAATCAGTGTGTCGATTTCAACAAAGCCTACAGATTCTATCGTATTGCGTATCTCCGATACAATCTACATAAGGAAAACATATATTAACAAACTAAGTTTTACGCACAAGAGTTAGAATATTGAGTAATATTTTTACTTTCACCCTCACTGTTATTTGAACTTTTGTATTACACCCTCACTTATATAATAATTTGAGATACACTCACAAAAGCATCTCTAAAATTCACATAATACAATAGAAGGCCCTCAAAATGACACTTAGATAGATTTACCAATGAAGATCTGTAGCGATAATGCATATATACCACTTTTTAAAACAAGTATAGGAAAAGGAAAATACCATAACTAAAAACTACAATAATAAGCTTATGATCACAAAAGAGAAAACTAATGTGGAAATTAATTTGATTCTCATTGGAAACCTAGCAAACTTCTAGTTATAAGCACTAAGGAGACAAGAAATATTAATACAAATGTGTATGTATGTATATATGTATCATAAGGCGTGTTTTTTTTTATTTTTATTATTGATGAAATTATTTTCTTATGTTTGAGTTAAAATGACGTCGTTTTGGGTTAAAAGCATACCATTTTTTTTGTTTCTTATCTACTATACTAATCTAACCCTAACATAACAAACTACCCCCTCCACCAAAGAAAACCCCGATCGTACAAAACAAAAGAAAACAACCCTAGAAACCTAACTTCTCCCACCGACCATCAATAATAACTCTTTGACGTCGACAGACCCTCTCCTCCCTCTCTGTAAGTTTTTTTTCATTTTTGTAACGGTTTGGAAGTATGTTTCAGAAAATGAAGTCAATGTAATGAATATATTTAACTACATTGTTAGAGATCACATGATTGTTAGCCTCAAACCCTCGATTTTGGAAATTAAACTTGTGTGCTTATTGTTTAAGAACGATGCTTTTTTGTTTATCAAGTATGTTTGATAAAATGTCAGGCCTTGAAATGGGTAAAGTAATTCTTCCCATATTGACATGTGATGAAATTTCTTAAACAAGTGTTCCCACTTCTTTTATTTCTATTCTTCCGCTTTCGATTACAGTGAGAAAAATGTAGGAAATTTCTTGGAGTAGTTTTTCTTATCAAAAGCCTTATGTTAGATATTGCTAAAGTAATTAATCGTACAACAATAGATATAGTAGACAATCAGTTCAAAATTCAAATTCAACAGGCGTTTTGGAAGTTAGTTTTTAAAATTATCCAAATTTGATGAATCCAAACCATATCCAAGTCTAAAATTTGATTGTGAAAAACGTACCAATCATAGTAGCCTTCGCATACTCCTAAACTCCATGTTTCACCGAAACTCCAAGTGTAGCAAACAACATCTTCCTCTTATGCTTTCTCCAATACTCCACGTTTAGCCAAACCCAATCAAATTCAAAAGTTAATAGTAAATTCAAGAGTGAAATAAAACAGTATCTATTAACCACCACCAAGTGGCTAATGATATGAACAAAATAAAATTAAACCAAAACTTACCACAATCAACCATTAAGTGACCCGGATCGTAAGGAATCTTCCATCTACAGTACCTGACATAAACACAAAATAATAATAATAATAATAATAATAATAATAATAATAATAATAATAATAATAATAATAATAATAATCAAACAACTAATAGACCAAAGATAAAATAACACATATATTGATGAGCACCAATTCCACATACACGAAGTCACTATATTGTACTTAATAGCTACTTCATATGTCCCAATAAGAGTCCTTATCATTATTTTTCTATAGATTAAAGATATACTCAATCATTGGTCAAGATCAAAACTTGTTTCGTGTCGTAAAGGTTGGTTCAAAGTGGATTATTAATTCGGGATAACCCAATTTTATTCGTGGGTTTTCTTCAACTCAATTGTAATATTGCCATGATTATGACTAAATGTTAAATATATCTCTTGCAATTTTGCTTCTTACACTTTTTATAGATGTTATTTAATTCCAATTTTTCGTCTGTATAAATGGTATCAGTTGGAAATATAAAACAAGTCATCAATTAGAGATGATAGATGAGATAAAAAGGAAGAATACCTAACGCCGCATCACCAATAATTCCAATAGCCATTCAAGTAGAAAGACCAGCAAGACTAGATGAAAGATGTGCGTAGCCATTGGAAAGGTAATATGACTTGGCCTTAGGGTTATTTTTAGGGCTGATAATAATAACGATAATCAAGTCATAAATACCCAACACACTATCCATAACAATAGGAACAATCGACTTCATCACCAACTCATGATATCACTCCTATAGATGCTAGATGAAAACCTCAAAATCCAAGTTCATTTCTAATTAACTCAAAATTTTAATGATGACAGTTTATTAGGTTGATTTGTAGATTGGTTTAATTTATAAATGTGATTTGATTTAGAAAACAACATAGTTTGTTAATTAAAGTTAGCTGACTAATATAACAGAAGAATCATATTGAACTTAAATAATTACTCAAGAGACTAAATCGAGATAAAATAAAGTTTAGGGACCATTTTAAAACCGGGCCTACTAAATTTGTAATTTACTCAACAAAATAAACTCACAATAAAGGTGTATTTCATCACCGAATGAAGAAAAATCAAATGTAATCAAAGACATTTGAAGAACTTTACAGATGATTGAAACAAATAAACATTTATATAGGGCTTATATAAGACATACCTATATTCAAACTGAATGTTTGATTTGAAGAACTCCAACATCCAAAAACCTACTGATATCGATGTCGAGAGAGACTGAGATCAACGTTGAGTTGATTTGGACAAGATTTGCCCTCTAAAACTAACCCTGTTCTCCTCCTCTTGCCAATGGCGCAACACATAGTATAGGATGGTCCCGATTGTATCACCGCTCTATATATCGTAATGATCGGTTGGTCCCTATTGGAGGCAGAAGAGATAAAAACTAGGAATCTTCTTGATCTTGAGAGAAAGAGGTCGGGAGGTTGATATCGACAGAGGAGAGAGCGCGGGAGACCAAAAATAATTGAGGGGATTAATGTTTTTTAGGGTATCTATATTTTAGCGAAGTGTTTTCAATTTAGGCACAATTTTAAACTGTGCTAGATTTTTAATATCAAGGTGTACCAAATTGGTGTTTTTTGTATAGTGTATATTGACATGTGTTTGACACGAATATCCAACTAAAATAGGATCATTAGAACAAAGTTTTAGAAGAATTGTAGATAAGACATACATGAAATATAGGGAAACTAAAATTTTTCCAAAAACGAAAAAAAAGATTTAGCATCATGGAACTGTAGCAAATTACTCCAGAATCCTAAAACATTCGACGGAATTCAAAAATAATTTTTCTGGAATGATACATTGTCGTAAGCATTATTTATGTAAAATCAATGGCCCCAAAATTATTATACTCAAAACTTAATGTATAATTAAGGGTCCAAATATATATGCATACAAAATAATCTAATATTTACAATTATATATTAAGAAACTTTAATGTCTTCCCCATGTAACATCGTATAAATATTAGTGTCAAAACATCAATTCATAATTACATTAGGACCTACAGACGACCAAATATAGGTTATGCATTATAATATAATTTTACCGAAATGTTATGGTCAAACAAATAATCGTAATATGAATATTAGAACAACCATGAACAAAAAAAAAATAGCCCTCGTGGTGGAAAATACATAATATTTGAAAAAATCGTAATTTTGCCAAAAATAGAAAATTTAGTTAACAGCACATGGATGTAGATAATTACTCCAAGATCACTCTCCAATTCACGGAATCGTAAAATAAAATTTTAAGAGAGAGTTATTAGCGTTGAGATTATTACCAAAAATGGCAAAAACGCATTTTTTGGGGTTTAACGACGTCAAAATGTAAAACTGGGGTGAAGCCCATTGTATATAAAGAGTTTTGTTTATTTTGACGTTTCCAATCAACCATGTGATTTTCAAAAAATTCCGATCAAGTTTTGATCTTTCATTCTGACAAATGAGAATAGGGAACATAAGAAAAACGTCACAAAAAATCTCAGGCACACATAAAAATTGACTTAATGTAGACTCCATTATAGGCAAATACCAACAAGAAAAATCATGAGATCTTAAACTTTAACTCTGATACTATATATAAAATCATTCTTAAGAACACCATAATATTAATCAAGAATTCATTATTGATTAAATTCTCACATATAATTGTTCTTAATAAAAGGATCTTAGATCTTCATGATAACTACATATCTTCATGATGCGGAACATAAAATGGTATTAAAATTACATACCTCCATCATGTCATAACCAGAAAGATTTATGGAACAGTCAAACTTAATGATATCTGATCGTGCTAAATTTTGGAACATGGCTTCATCTTTTATATGACAAGAACATATTCCAATTTCAACGCATTCCAACGGTTAGATCTCTCTCTATATAGACAAAACACTATTTTGAAACTTATTTTCCTTGAGAATTTAGATTTCTCTCCCTATCCTTTATGTTGTCTTTTAGAGTGACTGAATGATGGAAATTAGTCACTTATTTCTAGGCAGGGACATGACCTAAATCTCCAACGATCATTGACTATCAACCATTCATCAAGTTAGATATCTAAGAGTCTTTTTGACTCTTGGTATTTGGAGTATCCTTTCATTAACCAAAGTGAATCTTGGTATTAATATAATTATGAAGCACATAACGGAGAATTATTTAAAATATTTTTAACATTATAAAGCTAGTGTAGTGGAAATAATGAAGAACATTCAGAGCGAGAAAAGACAATTTATGTACCTTGGCATGATTATAATGGGAAAACAAACAAAAGGGTCGAGTAATAGAAAATGATATACCTTACTTGTGGAGCATAAGTCGGATGACGGGTGAAGAAGGGGGCTAACCTCGTGACACAAGACATATGATTGACAAACAGATTTTGCACTTATGTGCATATTACATACAAAGGAATCAAATGAATTGTTGTAACTAATAGAAGAAAAATATATTATTATTACACAATGAATAATTAATAGGAGGTGAATAAATTTTGGTATTAGCGTGTCCAAATGTAGCACAAATAGGGTATAGGCATCTTTCACCCGAATCTTAGTCAAAACCTCCAAGAAGCACGATCCAATAGCTTAAATGAGTTAGCATAGAGAACAAATACACAATTATTATGAACACGAAATTGATAAGCATAAAGATGATTAGATGTAATTGAAGGAGTGTAAAGAACATTATCTAGAAAAAATTGATGTGTGAAGGTAGACAAGCTTGATTCATCAATATAAGAACTAGGCACACTTGCGCCATTTCTAACAATGATCCAATCAGTTAGATTATATTATGTATATTAGTGGAATTGAAAACGACGTGCATTTAACTAATTTGAGGCCATTGTTTCAATGAGACAAACATATCCATATACATCACACATAATAGAAAATGTATCTACAATATGGTCCAAATCTGAAGTAAAATGAAAGTTGTACAAATCAGATTGATGTATATCAGAAAAATAGAGGGAAAAATGAAAGATCCAACTGATTAAGATGTTGATCTCTCTAATAAATTGGATTTTTTTTTGTATGGAAACATGGTTTGTCTAAATTTGAAGAACAACAAATCAATTATATGACCACGTAATTCATAAAAAGGATGAAATGAGAGAGATGATTTCACAAAAAATAAATAAATTAACAATAAATCAAGATCTAGAACAATTTTCCATTAATATTTAAAAAAAATCAACACTAGATGATTTGAGATGTTGTAAGATGATGGACAAAATGATTTTCGCACCCGTATTGAAGTTTGTAAAATAGATAAAAAAAAAAAACTAGCCGTGGAAATTGATCGAGAATATTCACGATTAAAAAATAATTGGACTGAATACTTTTAAGATTAAAAACATTTCAAGGGTTGGGATGTTATAATAAGAAAAAACTAGAGCTAAAATAAAAAAGGATTAATCTGACACCATAAATGAAGGATAGATTTGTTTGGATCATATACCATCGATTAATTTGTTAAAGAATTATCTTGCAATAGATGAGTTTATATTCTTGATCATCTAGAAGGAATCTCTATTTTCATAATTGATTTTTTTCTTCAGCTTTTGTTTCTTCCACGGAGAGCTCAAGTCGAATGATAAGAATATTCTTGGTGAGTTTGCGATCCTTCTCAATCTTGAGATCTGTTAGCGCCCATGAGAACCTTTCTCTTCCAAAGATTCGTATGAGGAACTGTAATGACAAGGGGGCTTTTAGTTGATAAGAGGAATGGAGGAAGGTTTTTTACTCATGTCCTTTATATGGAAGTCATTTATTGATAATGGAATAAGTACTTTGGAAATTCAGAGACATAGCAGGTTTAGAGAGGTGGAGAGGGAGAAACAAATTTAATCAAATGGTAGCTAACTAATATATCTAAATAGATTGGTCATAAAAGTCCATGAGTCCTCGTTTTAACTCCAGGGATAAAAATTATAATACCTTTTATGTTACCTCTTCAGTGCTCCTAAAAAGGTTGAGGAAGGATCTCCTAAATATGTGGCTTGAAGATATAAATATTGCATTTTGTTTTAGAATATTTACATAGATAAATGACCTCACCTTATCAAATAAGCTAACATTCTCATCTTGAACAAACCGAAACTTCTGTAATTGTATCTAACATTGGATTTCTTGACGTACACATGGCCGACCATACTGTAATTTTGTCATAAAAAACCCACCATACTCCTCAAAATTCAATCTCGAGAGTCTATTATCATTTTTTGGCAGACATCAACACCCAATGTCGCTAGTATTGCCACTTCCGGCAATGTCCTCACATTGCAACTCGATATCAAGTTTGTAACCGAGTTAGCAGTCATAAAAACACGGCCATATCAACATATGTAATAATATAATTCACTCTTCTCATTGGAAACATAATAAAAACATTTTCAAGATCCAAATCTTCATCTGCCCCAAGAGCAAAAAATTTTCTACCGACATGCAAAGACTTAGGCCCAGTTTGGTTGCGCAAATTGTTTGATTATGTAAATTGGTTCATTGTGAATTAGTGAATTGTAAATGAGTGAATTTGAAATGAGTTAAATCCAATTTTACACGTTGTTTGGTAATTTGAAATTGATGTTAAGGTTCTATGAAAAAAAGGTAAAAACATATATATAGAGAGAGAGTGGGGCAGGGAAAATAGAGAGGGGGAGAGGGAGAGGAGACATGCACTTTTATGTGATTCCTATTTCAAATGGATTCATTTCACATTTTTTGTGAAATGATTCAATTTCAGATTTTGCACATGAGCTAAAATGGGGCAATTAATGAATCATTTCATTAATGAAACCAAACACAATTAATGAGTCAATTTGTATATGGATCAATTTATTAATGATTCAATTTACAATTTTGGGACAACCAAACGGAGCCTTAGTGTTCACTATAAAGGAAATGCTAAATCTACAAGGGAGTCGCTATATATATGTATAAAGAAAGAACGAAAGAAGGATACATTTATGATAATGGAGAGAAGAAGAGGCATTTGAGATGGAAATAAGACTCCGAAGAGTCTTTCACTAGGGAGATAAAGGGACATGAAGAAAATTAATATATCTAATGTGGAGAGGTGTGGGTATGCCATGTGGATGCTCTAAGCGTGGTTCATATTTAAAACATACTAGTTTTTATCCTCGCGCGATGCGCGGGCACCCTATAAATTATCTACTAAATATTATGATTTTGAGATTTTGTCGACTTGAGCCTCTTAAAATAAGACCAAAATAATTCTTTGGTTTATCAACACTCGTGAATCAAGTGCAGTCAGCTATTTGTAAACAACTCGTATCATACTATATTAACTTAATGAAATGGATATGTATACAATACTTGAAAAGGGAAAACATGACATTTTTTAGCAACACCATAACTCCCCCTTGTCCCTCTTCATTGCTTCCTTCCAATCTTACACCTTCGGTGCCAAACTAAAAGTTAAAAGTAATATACCAACTAACATCACCATCGAGTGCTTGAACCTATAATTCACCACACAGAAAATCCATTATGATGGAAGATATAAGAAAGACTAAAATACTTCAATTGGATAAAAAAATCACAGGCCCTAGATATGGGAGTTGCTTCTCAACATATACGTCATAAACAAATGTTTATATGGGTGCCTATTGTCGAGAAAGTTGGAAAATACCCAAAAAAAAAGTATCCAGTGTAATGAATGAACTTTGATTATCTAGCTCTAACAAATTGTCAGTTTGATAACGTAGGTGGAGTTTTTAGATTAATTTGTATTTTTTAGTTTTTTTTTTTGCATAAGAAGGCATCAAACAAATCACAAAGTTTCATATAGTTATTGTACTACCATAAAAGTATTTGAACTTAATATATGAAATAACATTATCTTAGTTAAGAAATTCTCAGGCATATAACATTCAAGAATTTTACTTTCAAATTTTTGCACCATATACTTTGCACAATTTGCAAAAAAAAAAAAAAAACTAAACTGACTTCTCTTCAAAGATGAAAACTTATGTGTAAAAAAATAAAGGCCGAAGGCACTGATAAATGTCAAAATTTCCACTTAAACTGACAAAATATGGTTAGAATTAATTTGAGAGAGGAATTCTTACCAAGTTCCCAGTAGGGGAGAGTGAGTTCTATTCAATAAAACAGAATCAACATAGTCCTCTGCAAAATTTGAACCAACTTTAGGGAAATGATTCTCTTGAGTGTGAAATTCCACATAGAGACATTCAAAAGACACATCATCCCAAGTACTTTTATACCCAATTTTATATAACAAACAAAAATCTGAGTAACAAAATCTCAAATGCAGAGATAGCATTGCAAAATATAAAGACAAAATGCAAAAAGTAAAAGAACAATATTATGAAAAAAAATTTAGCTACATTAATCTACATGTCACAACAGTTGTATTAATATTAGGGTTGGCTTGGGTTTTCATTGAATCTTTATTTTGATCTTTGTGTTGGCTTGAGATTTCATTTCTTTTATAGGAAATGGACCAATAATGTTTTGAATGATTTCTTCCAAAACCTCTATAGAAGAATTCTTGCATGCCTTCAGCACCTCAAGGAGGCTTTTACCATTTTCAAGGCAAATAAACTATATCGCATGTCTATATGACTTGCAATCTGGGTTCCAAATCCACCATGCTCGCAGATCCCTAGCCCAAATTCCTTGAAAACACATCACTAATGAAACGTGAATTAACCTTCGCATCAGAGTCCTAAATTCACCTCACCGGTAGAACTCGCTCCTCAAAACCCCAATTTCCCCAACCGACATTGTTGATGTAAAAAAATAGATTACTCTAATAATTCAATCACAGATAAATAAATGAGACAAAGAATTTTAAAGTGGTTCAGCCTTATAAGAATGGCCTACGTCCACTGTTGCTTTATTTCTGAGTGTTTGAGAATTCTCGATTATAAGTTCTATCAAGAAATTCCCCTCTGAATTCGAAGTCTAGGTCCAGATCCAGTTCCCCTTACAATGAGTATTGTACAATGTATTTATAGCCCTGAGGCTGTAATGTGAAAGGGTAATACATTAAATGATATACATATGAAAGGGTAATACATTTAATGCCCTCTTTGCGTGTGCGTCCAAATGATAAGCATTTAATGAGCAGTTAAACTGTTGGTATCCTGCTTCGAGGTGCAGCTCGGACCGCCTGAGCTTCTCGGTACTCAAGAGTTCCTCGGAGAGGCATTGTTCCTTGGAGCTTGTGAGTTCCTCGGGGAATTAGTATCTCTCGTTGTAGTCTTGTTCCTCGGAGCGCGTGGGTTCCTCGAAAGTGTTTGTTGTTGCCATGTAGATAGCCACGTGTCTTCATTTGATTGGTCCATGTCAGCAGATTAAATTTGGTATCAACAGAAGCCCCCAATGTTTCATAGTTCGAAATTTGAGGAGTATGGAACATTTTTTCTCGAAATATGGTAGCTTTGAATAGTCTTCCTGATTTTTAGGAGCGTTTCCCTTGTATTTATTTCTCCTTCCCAATTCGTAGAATCATGCTTTTTTGGACTTTTCTGCATGCTTCGATTCCTGCATCATTTTTCGTCTTTTTAGCCGCTGTTGTCCGCTTTGATTCCCGCGCCACTTTTCATCTTTTCAGCCGCTGTTATCCGCTTTGATTCCCGCGCCACTTTTCATCTTTTTAGCCGCCGGTAACGTAATCATCCTTTTTTGTAATCATTATTTCACTATTTCCCAAGGCAAGGTATTTAAACTTCACAGACGCTCCCATCGTCTTCTACCTTTCAAATTTTTATCTTCGAGTTTTACGTCGTCTCTTCCTACTTTCTTGTGCGTTCATCTTTTTCGTCGTTCGTTGTCAGCAGATCCATTCTTTTCCTGTAAGATCTTCTTCCTTCTCCTTCATTTCTTTATTCACCATGGTTTACTCTGTTGAGTCTCTTGAAAAGTTTCGCTCTGATTTTTCCATTCCCTCTTGGGTTGTCTTGAAAGAGCTTTCTGAGCCTTCTGATTATTTCAATTTGGCTAAGGGACATTGGTTCCCTAGCCTTTTTATTGCTGAATGTGGATTTTTTTTTCCACCAAATCCCTTGTGTCTGGAATTCTGTCATTATTTTGATGTCGTTCCTGCGAGAATAGCCCCCAACACATGGAGAATAGTTAATGGGGTGCATAAATTAAATCAAGTCCATGGAACTCGCGTAGGAATTCCAAAAATCATGTACTGCTATAGATGGGCAGTTAATGATAATATTTTTTATTTAAAAACTAGATTTTTAAATACAGCCTTAGTAGTCAATCCCCCTGATGCCAATAGGGATTATTTTGAACATGGGGTTGTCATAAAAAATTGGCAACACCCTCCATTACCTGGAGATGAGGTTTACCAGGGTCTCAGATGCCCTCCTTATGGCAATGGGATAGGTTATTTTTATTTTATTTTATTTTGAAATCATGTTTCTTTTGTATTTGATAAAATGTGCCACTGATAACAATGTTTATTTATTTGCAGTTGATAGCAAGAGAAAGTGCCCAAAAGATGCAGATGTCAATATAAGGCATTTGAAACTTATTTGGAGTCTGCATCAAAGTGTTGCCGACGAGCACATTAGGTCGGCTTCGTATCTGCTCTAGTACAAGAGCTACACCACTTCTTTCACTGCTCGTCCAGTGATAAGTGAATCAGAGCCAGTTCCAGCTTCCACAAGCTCATCACCTGAATCCCATATTCCTTTAAGTGAAAGGATGAAGAAGAGAAGACCTCCTACCCTGTTTGAGAAAACTGCCTCCGATTCTGGGGAGGTAAAAAGGAGTAGGATTGATGTCCCAAGGGAAGGGACGAAGAAGACTGATGCAGCTCCTCCAGCTGCTCCTGTTAAAGTTACCGAGAAGCCCGTAGTGGCTCCGAGCAGGTCTGCTGCTCCTGGAGAGGTGATTGTGATATCACCGACCAAGGGTTCTTCCTTGGTTGAATCGGTACCTGTTCCCCCGAGGAGGCTGAAGAAGAGCTCCTCGTTCAATTTGGCTGATACCATTACTCAGCCCCTAGTTACTCGAACTGGGGTTCCAACTTTTGTTCCCCCGAGCTCTGCCATGAGCTCGATAAAGTCCTCGATCATTCCCGAGGTACAAGGTACTGAAGAGAACCTTACTCGGGACATGGTCACCTCACTAGCTGCTCGTCACCTTGCTTCTGTAAGTCTTCTTACTTTCAATTTTTCATATTTCCTTTGTTATTTCTGTTTCTAACTTGCTTTCTTTTTCTGTTCATAGTTGACGAGCTGCTTTAACATAATCCTGAAGAAGGATGAAGCGATTAAGGCTTCTTGCTCCTTGTCCAGTGTGGAGGGAGCTCTAGAAGAAGCTACCAAGTCTCTGGCAGATTCTCGCCAGAAATATGCTGATGACAAAGCTGTCTGGGAGAAGAAGTTTGCCTCCTCCGAGAAAGAAAAAGCTCGGGCTGTTGATGCCTCCAAGGAGTTGGAGAAGAGAATAAATGCCCAAGAGAAGGCAAATAAGGAGCTTGAGGAGAGCCTCAAAACTGCTGGAGAGTTTGAAGATAAACTCAAAGCTGTCGAGGAGGAGTTGGCTCATCTTCGGGAAGTAGGTCGGTAGAAGGAGGAAATAGAAAATAAATGAAAGGCTGCTGAGAACCTGCTGTCCGACAAGCTCTCCTCGAAGAAATTGAAGAGGAAGATGGCAGTGAAGAAGTCTTTCAGCTCTGGCTGGGACAAGAGGTGGAACAAGGGGTTGGCTTCCATGGTGTCGCAAGTGGACTATGACAGTCTCAAGTACTTTAGGGATGGATGGGTTGCTGCCCTTCAGGAGATGAAGGTCGACGAATCTTCCGAGCTCTTCCAGAGACATATCCCTGGTCCCCCTCCAACTCTAGAAGGCTTAGAAGAAGACGAAGCTACCTCTGAAGAATCTTCGATGGTGATGGGCGATCATGCCCTAGCCATCCAGCCTGCTGCTGAGGAAAATCAATAAATCGTTTCTTCCTCCAAGCAACTGCCTATTCTCCCTGAGCAACTATCCCTTCCCTCCGAGCAACCTACCTCTTCATCCCAACCTTCCGAGAATGTTTTGGGAGATAAGGAAAAGGTGTAGTGTTGTTCGAGTTTTCTCTTTATTTTGTTTCTCTTTATCAAATGTAACCCAAAAAATGTAATTTTAAATTATGATCTAATAAAACTTAAACTTTTTTTGCATACTGTTGTCTATCTTTCATTCATACTCTGCTTATTCTTCTTATTAATGATTGATCTTCTTTCTCTGCTAGTTTCTGGCTAGGATGGAACTGCTATCTGCCCATGATACAAAGTTGCTGCGACAATGTAATGAGTACTTTAAGGCTGGTCACACAGACCTGAGTGCTGCATAAGTTGTCGAGATACTTGGTCATGATGCTTCAGAACAGGCAGTGGAAGCATTTCAATATCTGAAGTGTCTTCTTGATAGGGATGTAGCCAATAACGTTGCCTATTACGAAATGATCGAGGATCTTCAAAACACCCTCGAGGACCTTCACCTTCAATACAAAGAATCCACTGCTTTATTGCATGAGGGGTACGAGAAGAAGTACCAGTAGATCATTATCGACAAGGGCTACGAGAAGCTCTTTGATGGGTACGATGTAAGGGAGAGAACCTTGAGAGGTGAAGTCGAAGAATGCAGACAGATTGTTGAGTTGCTGGAAAAGGAAAATAACAACCTGCAGAAGGAGCTGTCACAATTGAAGTCTGCAGCTTCCACTTCTAGTGCCTTGATCCCAGTGACCGATGAGGGATTTTCGTTCTTAGAGGTTGAGAACACCAAGTTGAGGGAAGAGTTGGAGGCTTTAAGGAGTTCTGGCACCTCTTCATCTTCTCGTGGTCGAGCAAGAGCTCCTCGGGGACGAGCAAGAGCATCTCGAGTTCTTATCGAGGAACAGAGGACTCAGTATGCCTTAGAGAACCAGGCTTTCCAACTAATAGCGAAGAACTAGGCGTTGTCTAATATGTCAAAGAAGATTAGGGACCTGGAAAAACAACTCTCTACGCAGAAGTCAGTCTTGGAGAATAAGGATCTTTTCATCAAGAATCTCCACGAGCAGCTAGAAAGGCTAACATATCAATTCCACAAATAGCCCAGGGAGTTCTGGATGGCTGGATACAACGAAGCACTATTCCACTTGGACGATCGTATCGAGAATGCCAACAATGAGGGCTACAAGCAAGGCTGGCTGAATGCCTTAGGTGTGCTGAAGCTCGAACAAGGTCATTATCTGTGGGACTACCATGATCCCGGGTTACTCGACTTGCCTGTGCCACCATACAATTTGGACATGGATTGGATCCCTGCTCGGGCCATTCCTCGGAGCTTAATTTCAAAGTATCTCGGTGACTATAATTTACATTCTTAAATCGAGGTATCTCGTCCCGAGCATCTCTTAGATCGACCATCCGTGATGAATGTCAGGATGTTGAAGGATCTTAACTTCATCAATTTTCCTCTGTCTTTAAATAATCCGCCTGCTGGCGAAGAACCTGTGTCAAAAGCAGAGGGGAAGAGACCAGTAGAATAGGAATTTTTGATGTAATAGTTAGTATACATGTCAATGTAACTGTAAGGTAATTTATTTTGAATTCAATGAAAGACTTTCATATTTGTTTGCAAATCTTGATTTCTATTATCTTGTATTTATCAAACACTTTATATTTATGCATATCTGTTAAAAAGATAACAATATTATGTTGTTTGTCGACCAACTCAGTAGAAATTAAAAAGTTACAAGTACCAATACTGTTGCTCGATCACTTAATAATAAAGTAATGAGTATAAAAATGTTGTTTAAAATGTTTCCAACCAACCAAGGTTGTTAGATTCTCCATGTCGACCAACTACAGTTAGTGGGTTTTTATCCCCAAATAGCTATAGTTAGTCTTTTTGAAATAATTTTACCCATAAAATGTTTCCGACCAACCAAGATCGGTAAATTTTGCTTGTCGACTATCTACAGATGGTGAGTTTTTATCTCCGACCAGCCATAGTTAGTAGACTTTTATCTTAAACGTTTCCGACCAACCAAGGTCGGTAAATTTTCTTTGTCGACCAACTACAGTTGGTGGGTTTTTATCCCCGACTTGCCATAGTTAGCAACTTTTGCACTTTCTGGAATAATCTTACCTCTCGACCAACATAAGTTGGCATTTGCGAGAATATTTTTTTTCCTAGCCAAATAGGTTGACATTTTTAGGAATATTTCGTTTCCTAGCCAAACAGGTTGGCATTTTTAGGAATATTTCGTTTCCTAGCCAAACAGGTTGGCATTTTTAGGAATATTTCGTTTCCTAACCAACCGAAGTCGACATTTTTAGGAATATTTTGTTTCCTAACCAACCGAAGTTGGCATTTTTAGGAATATTTTGTTTCCTAACCAACCGAAGTTGGCATTTTTAGGAATATTTTGTTTCCTAACCAACCGAGGTTGGCATTTTTAGGAATATTTTGTTTCCTAACCAACCGAGGTTGGCATTTTTAGGAATATTTTGCTGCTGAGCAGTCTGAGCTTTGCCGAGTTTTGACGAGTTTTGCTGAGTAGTGTGTAGTACTAGTATTCCCCGAAAAATTCTCAATAAAATGAGAGACTTTAGCAGAATATTTTCATTTTATTCATACTGATGGAACTGTGTTACATATACATCACTGATAATACTTGCGTAGGTGTTCTGCATTCCATGCATTATTGAACTTCTCCCCCTCTAGAGTTTTTATTTGATAAGTTCCTGGTCGAACAACTTCTGTAACTCGGTATGGTCCATGCCAATTTTCTTCCAGTTTATTGTGCTTTTGAATTACTTTCTTCAGCACATAGTCTCCTTCTTTCAGGTCGCACTTCTTCACCCTTTTGTTGTAGAACAAAGTTGTTCGCTGCTGGTAAGAAGCATTTCTAATGGCTGCTTCTTCTCTAACTTCCTCGAGCATGTCTAAATCCAGTCTTCTCATTAAGTCGCTGATAGGGGAATTGAAATTTAGTACCCTGTGTGTTGGAAGGCCCAACTCGACAGGTATGACGGCTTGACTTCCAAACGCCAGCATGTATGGTGATTCTCCAGTTGCTACTCGGGGAGTAGTTCGATAAGCCCAAAGTACTGATTATAACTCGTTGATCCAGTTTGCTTTTGCATCATCCAATCTTTTCTTCAAGCCATTTAGTAGCGTTCTATTTTTCACCTCAGTTTATCCATTGCTTTGAGGATGGCCTGGTGCTGAGTGGACCTTCAAAATATTTGATTGATGACAATAGGCGGCAAACTCCTCGTTATCAAATTGTGTTCCATGGTCTGTGATGAAGGCATGAGGTAGACCGTATCGACAAATGATGTTCTTCTAAATAAATTGGTACACCTTCTCGTACGTCATGTCAGTGAGTGGCTCAGCTTCTACCCATTTAGTAAAATAATCCACTGCGATAACGAGGTACTTGAACCTTCCTCGGGTCGTTGGTAGTGGCCCAACCAAGTCAATTCCCCACATGGAAAATGGCCAAGGGGAAGTTATGGGTGTCAACAATGCTTCTGGAGTTCTTAGGATGGATGAAAAACGCTGGCACTTGTCACACTTCTTGGCGTAGGCTATGCAATTAGCCGTTATCGTTGGCCAGTAGTATCCTTGCGTCATTACCCTTTATAAAAGCGTCCGACCTGCTACATGTGCTCCACAAGACCCTTCATGGATCTCTTCAATTAATTCTTTCACCTTGGAGGGTTGTACACATCTCTACAAACCTACCATGATTCCTCGTCTATATAAAACACCATTAGTTAATACATACCGAGAAGCTTTAAACTTCAATTTTTTGGCAGCGATCTTGTCAATTGGCAATTCTCCCTCCTCGATATACGCCCTGATGGAATCCATCCAAGATGGTCCTAAATCAAGGGTGATAAAGTTCATCGTCAGATCTTCATCTATGCTTCGACCAGCTAACACTTCAATTGGGATTTTTCGTCATAGCTCGGTGCGAGTAGCTAATGCTAGTCGAGCTAGGGCGTCTGCTCTCGCATTCTCCATTCTTGGTATTCTAATCAGCTGAATAGCGACAAATTCTGACACCAGCTCCTTTGCCTTTGCATGATATCTGATCATTAATTCTCCTCTAACTGCATCTACTCCCATCATTTGGTTTATGATCAATTGAGAATCACTGAAAACAATGACCTGTTGCGCCTCCATAATTTTTGCTAAACCAAGTCCTGCAATCATGGCCTCATATTCAGCCTCATTGTTGGAAGCTTTGAATTGGAAATGCAAGACCTATTCCATATCGACCTCATCCGGAGTGCTCAAAACTATCCCCGCGCCGCATCCTGCAGTGCAAGATGAGCCATCTACATATAGTCTCCATATAGGTAACTCGTCTTCAAATTTCTGATCAGTTAGAGTTCCTCGGTGAAATATTTGTTCCTTCCTTTCCTCCTCGGATTTTTCTTGCTCTTCATCGATCATTTCTTCTTGCCCTTTTACCAACCGAAGTTGGTCTGAGCCCGAAGTCAATGATCTTGTAACATCCACTTGCCCTTTTACCAACCGGAGTTGGTCTGAGCTAGTGCTTGTTGATCCTGTAACATCCACAGGTTGATCAGCGAGTAACTTTTGTTCCTCGAAGCTATCAGGATAGGTGAAATCCGCTATAAAATCTGCTACAGCCTGTCCTTTAAGCGATGATCTGGGTTCATAGACTATATCATATTCACCGAGCTCTATTGCCCAGTACATCAATCTTCCTGATTTTTTTGGCTTATGCAGGGCTTGCCTCAATGGCATATCAGTATATACTACTATGGTATGAGCCTGGAAATATGGCCTCATTCTCCTACTCGCCTCAATCAGCGCCAGTGCTAATTTCTCCAGCCTTAGATATCTGATCTCTGCTCCTCGGAAGGCCTTACTTGTGTAGTAAATTGTCTTTGTACTCCATTCTCCACTCTGATCAACACCGAGCTAACTACATTCTCAGACACTGCAAGGTACAAGTACAATTTTTCTCCCATCACTGGCCTGGACAACGGTGGAGGTGCTCCCAAGTATCTCTTCAAATCTTGAAAAGCCTTCTCTCATTCATCATTCCACTGAAAAGTCTTTCTGAGTGTCTTGAAGAATGGGAGACATCTATCAGTTGCTCGTGACATAAATCTGTTGAGTGCCACTACTCGTCCTGTGAGACTCTGTACTTCTTCGTCGTTGGAGATCGCAGCCCTAATAGAGCTTTGATCTTTTCAGGATTTGCTTCAATGCCTCGTTGGTTGACAATGTACCCGAGAAACATGCCTTCTCGTACTCCAAAGATACACTTCGTCGGGTTCAGCTTCATTTGATATTTATCTAGTTGATCAAAAGTCTGACTTAAGTCAACTAGATGATCGACAGCTTTCTTACTTTTCGTCAGCATATCATCAATATAGACTTCCATATTGTCACTGATTTTTTTAGAAAAGACCTTGTTCATCAGCCTCTGATATGTCGCACCTGCATTTTTCAAACCAAAAGGCATAACATTATAACAATAAGTTCCCCTAGGGGTAATGAAAGAAGTACTCTCCCTGTCTTTAGGTTTCATTTTAATTTGATTGTAGCCAGAATAAGCATCCATGAAGCTCAGCAACTCGTGTCCCGAGGTAGCATCCACCAGTTGATCAATTCGGGGCAGTGGAAAGTGATCTTTTGGGCATGCTTTGTTGAGGTCGGTGAAGTCTACACACATCCTCCACTTGTTGTTCTTCTTCTTTACCATCACCACATTAGCTAACCAATCTGGATATTTAACATCTTCAATGAAACAAGCTTTCTGGAGCTTCTCGACTTCCTCCTGTATAGCTTGTTCTTCTCGGGACTGAATACTCTTCTTCTTTACTTCACAGGCTTGATCTCCTTATTCACATTAAGCTCGTGACATAAGAAGTTTGGGTCTATCCCAGGCATATCTTCATGATTCCACGCAAAAGTTTGTCTTCTGCTTCTAAGGAAAGTTATCAATTCCTGTTTTAATGAGGCTTCCAACGATGAACCTATTTGAGTAGTTCGCTCAGGGTGCTCATCGTCCAGAATGATGTTTTCAGTAGATTCCACCACTTGACCCTTCACGAGTTGTGACTCACCTCGAGGATCCAATGTTTCAATTTCTGCACCTTCATCCACTTGATAAGTAGTGGTATTTTTCTTTGATTGTTCCAGTTCTTCTTGCTCGGTGGATGAATAATAGCATTCCCGAGCTACTTTCTGATCACCTTTCACAAATCCTACTCCAAAGTTTGTTAGAAATTTTAGGCACTGATGCACTGTAGATGGAACAACCTCGAACTTCTTCAATCCTACTCTTCCCATGATGATATTGTACGATGATTGGACATTCTTATCCATCACGAAGAAACTTATTCCTTTCTGTCCGACAAGCAGGACATGTACCAATGAATATATCCAACTTGATCATCCCAAGTGTAAATACTTTCTCGCCAGCAAAACCAATGAGGGGTCTGTGGTAAGGCTCCAGTTGAGATAACTTTAGATTTAAACTATCGAAGCACGAGTAGAACATGATGTCTGCCGAGCTACCATTGTCGACCAGTACTCTTGAAATCATGACTTCCTTCATTCTCATTTTGATCACCAGCGGGTCATCATGAGGATATAAAACACCTGCAAGGTCATTTTTTGAAAAAACGATAACCAATTTCTCCTTGTTCACCTTTCTCGGGCAATCTTCCTCAGCTACATTTATTCGCTGAATGTACGAGCAAGCTTGAGCCTCACCGAGCTAAGCTTTTCTTTCTACAGTAAGGTCTCCTCCTCCTGCATCTCCCCCTGTAATAACATTACAATCAAATGATCCAAAGAATATTGAAAATACCTCTCGTTCAGGTTGCCTTGGTTTCTTTGGAAGATCGGGGTCATCCTCTGGATCAATTTCATGGTTTCTCTTCTTGTTTTCCTCTGCTCGACGAGGAGATCTAGATCTCTCTCTAGTTCGGTCGTTGTTTCTTCTTTCGCCTACCCGATCAACATACTTTGCTAGCTTTCCTCGTCGGATGAGTGTTTCAATTTCATTTTGAAGAGCTATGCAATTTTTGGTCATATGGCCATGATCCTTGTGGAACTCGTAATATTTTTCCCTATTCCTCGTGTCAGGGTCTGCCTTTATTTTCTTTGGCCAGTTTAACTCCTCGCTGTTCTTAATTTCTTCCAGGACGTGGTTGATATTTACCTTCAAAGGTGTGTAATTATCAAATTTCCTCAAGACCTCCCATGACGACCTATTTTTGGATTGTTTGTCACCACCACTGTTCATATGTTCTTTCTTCTTAGCTTTATCACCTTCCACCTTGGTTTCTTTAGCGTCCATATTCTTCTTCACAGACATAGCCTCCTTGGCATTCCTAATATTGGACGCTTTTCCCATCAGGTCTGACATGGTTCGAGGTGGATCTTTGGCCAAAGTGTAGTACAACTTGTTTGGCAGTAGTCCACTCATCAAAGCAGTAATCGTTGTTTTCTCCTCATAATCAATGACTTCGAGTTTATCGTTATTAAAACGAGTTATATAATCGCTGGTACTCTCACCAGCTTTTTGTCTAACACTTAATAAATGTGCTACTTGTTTCAATGGCTTTGCTACAAAGCAGAAATTCCCAATGAATAGCTCGGCCAGTTGAAGAAAAGTTGAAATCTTACCCCGAGGAAGACTATTATACCATATTTGAGCAGATCCGGTAAGTGTTCCCGAGAATGCTCTGTATCTCATCTCATCTAGGACAGCATAGATGTCGGCTGCAGCTTGTTATTGTTCTATATGGAGGACATGGTCAGTCTTTCCATCATACTTGGGAGTCACAACAGGTGCTTTGAACTTTGATGGTGTTGGAAAATCAATAATGGCCTGGACAAAAGGTGTTCCTCGAACAAAGGTTCGTTGTAGAGGATTCTTGGCCTTAGCCATTTCCCCTAATCTATCCTCCAGCCTCTGAATATATCCTTTTCATGCATCATTTCCTTCCTCGATCCTATTGGTTCGAGCAACTGATCGCGTTGAAGTGGTTTCCTGGGATTTGTCTTGACGAGCAACTGGTCGGTCATAGGATCTATCTTGACGAGCTGCTGGTCGCGACTGGGCAGATCCTTCCCTTAAATCTGATGATCGTCGAAAGTTGCTCGACGCTGAATTAAGAGGACTTTTGTTCCTCCTAGGGCCTAATCGGTCGAAAGGAGAAACCCTACTTAATCTTTCCAGTGCGCTGGTCCTTTCTGGGGAAAGGGTGACACATTGTTCAGTATTTGTGGCCTGCACTGACGAAGTTCATCCAGGTTGATTAGAAAAATCTTCAGATTCCTCATTACGATTAGTATGCCTAGTACGCGAAGAAGGCGCACGGGTATTTCTTTGAATGCTTCGTGGTCCAGAATGGGCTGATGCGCCACCATGGAGGGTTTGGATGAGTTATCGCATTGTTTCTTGGATGACGGTCTGGCCCTGAGCCAGATTTGCCATTATTCCAGTCAGATCTGGAATAATTGGTGGAGCAGATGGATTTGGAGGGGTTCCAGCGTTTTGATTGCTGGATTCAGGAATATCCGCCATTGGTAAGGGATTATTTTTTTATGAAAAACGATATTATCAGTCGTTTCCCACAGACGGCGCCAATCTGTTGATGTAAAAAATTAGATTACTCTAATAATTCAATCACAGATAAATAAACGAGACAAAGAATTTTAAAGTGGTTCAGCCTTATAAGAATGGCCTACGTCCACTGTTGCTTTATTTCTGAGTGTTTGAGAATTCTCGATTATAAGTTCTATCAAGAAATTCCCCTCTGAATTCGAAGTCTAGGTCCGGATCCAGTTCCCCTTACAATGAGGATTGTACAATGTATTTATAGCCCTGAGGCTGTAATGTGAAAGGGTAATACATTAAATGATATACATATGAAAGGGTAATACATTTAATGCCCTCTTTGCATGTGCGTCCAAATGATAAGCATTTAATGAGCAGTTAAACTGTTGGTATCCTGCTTCGAGGTGCAACTCGGATCGTCTGAGTTGCTCGAACCGCCTGAGTTTCTCGGTACTCAAGAGTTCCTCGGAGAGGCATTGTTCCTTGGAGCTTGTGAGTTCCTCGGGGAATTAGTCTCTCTCGTTTTTGTCTTGTTCCTCGGAGCGCGTGGGTTCTTCGAAAGTGTTTATTGTTGCCATGTAGATAGCCACGTGTCTTCATATGATTGGTCCATGTCAGTAGATTAAATTTGGTATCAACATAAATACTCATATGTTTAGAATGAAAAAACAAATTAACAGGAAAAGAAAAGAAAAAGTATACACTAACCTAAATCGATGCCTCCATTCAATCATCTTCAAAGCTTCGATTGCAACAAAAACCCCAGTTATAAAGACATTGATAGAGATAATTTGATATTTGTGAAAATGGGTATTTGGAGAGGCAACAATATCAGAGAGGCACAAAAATGATTGAGGGAGAAAAAAAGGAGAGCGTAAAGAAGTAAATAATGTTGGTAGAATTTATGGTGGTAGTTGAAATTTAAAAATTTGATGGGAGGTGAAGAGAAAAGTGAGATGGTGGGTCTGTACGAAATGGGGTTGTCTTAATTGTAGATACTTTTTCAAATCAGAATCGAAGGTAATAAGGGAGAGACACTCTTAATTGATTATACACTTTTGGGGTGAGGGGAAACAGAGAGACGAATTGAGGGGGGATGTATTAAAGGAGGAGGATAGAGGTAGTAATGGCATATGGAGAGACGAAGAGAGGATATCTTCCCGAGATTAAGATAATATGGTTAGTGAGAAATAAATTTTGGTAAGTGTGAGGAGTGAATATAGAGGTATGGAGGTGTGAAAATAGTGCATTTATTATTGTTGACACGTGTCAATTCTCTGTGAAGATACACCAAAATTATATTATGTTATTAGATGTAGTGCATTTTATATTATTTGCTAAGACTTCGCTCGGTGCAATGCGCAAGCCTAGGCAACTTAATAATATATAGGAACATATGCATTGTATTAAAAATGCGTGTTTTAAAGAGCACGAGGAATCCACGATGGAGTCACTTTTATTTATTTAAATAAATAAAAGGAAAAACATGGCCTGCTATAAAATTTACAAACTATAAAGTAAAAAACTATTAAATAAGAGCAAAATTGAAAAAAAACATTGCACCTACTTTTATTTCAAGAATTTCTCTATACCTTGTTTTAAAAACTGTGGATTTATTAGGCTTCATATTTTTTTTAACTACAATCACATATCATCGCTGTTGATGCAAAAAACTATACTGAACTAATTAATTGATCACTGATAAAAATGAGTAATAGAGACAAAGAATTTTTAAAGTGGTAAGGCTAAAAGAAAGGCCTACGTCCACTGTTGTGAATTGCCTTTTTCAATTGTCTCTTGTCTGGTTGTTCATGTCCCTTGGATGTAGGGTTTACAATGTATTTATATCCCCTTGAGGGTGTACAAGAGTCGAAATATTAAAGGATGGAATTCCTTTATAACATAGGCATTTACATCTGTACAATGTTAATAATGTATATAACTATTGGCAATTTACTATCATTGTTGACTGTTCTTCCTGGTGTTGGTCGAGCTTCTTTAACCTGTTGGTCGACATTCTTTCAGTTGGTCGGTGACTCGCCCTTGCTGAATTGGATTAATGCCCAGATGGATAACACATGTTCATGTATGAATAGTCCACATAGTGGGATAATTTTTAGTATCAACAAAAGCCCGCAATGTTTCATGCTTAAAGGTTTTACAAGAGTATGGAACATTTAGCTCTTAAAGTTTCTCGGGAAACAATTTTGAGGTTTAGTCAGTTACCAACTTCCCATACTTATAAATTTAATGACTTCAACTATCGGCACATAATGTGGATGGTATTTCTATAATTATCCACAACTTTAGCGAATTGTTTGGGGGTAAATATGTCCTTTCTGACTTTAGCCGTCAATAGTTTGAATCGACGTTTCCTTTTAATCATTACATTTATAATTTTCGAGGCAACCTATAAAGGCGGGAAAAAGCACGATCATCTCTTACCTCAAAATTTCTGAGTTTTTTCTACTGTTGTGTAATGAAGCCGTGGGTACCCGAAATTTAGAACCATTGGCCCGGACGAGTAGCCCAGTCCTGACGGCCCAAAGCCCGGGCCCCTCACCTCTTATTGATCCGGTCTCCCCCACGTTCCCACAATCGGAAGTTACACAGGAGATGGAAAACGTGGAGAAACCCATCACCTCCACTTACCTACATGTACATGTATATATTAAACCCTAGGTCCGGGGCAAAAGGACAAGTTGTATTCTCTGTGATCACTCTCCGGAGTATATAGAAATAATTTTGACTGCACCACCGTGGACGTAGGCACATCTTTGTTGAACCACGTACATCCTTTGTTGTGTGATTGGCATCTTATATTCCTTATTCTTTTCTTGATAATTGCTTCTCTCATATTTATTTATGTTGCATAATAATTGCATCCACAATTGGCGCCGTCTGTGGGAAGCGTTCATCTTTCCCTGAGAAGAGCCCACGTCAAGAAAGCAGTTTAAGATGTCTGGCCACAGTAGCAATGCTCCCCAAGCAGGAGATATTCAAGAGCCACCTGCTCCTCGCAGGATTAGGTATGAAGTCCGACGATCAGATCAGAGAGCTCGCCTGGAAAGACCAGCCTCAGAAGAATGTCAGGGACCAGCGAGGTCCACGCAGATATCCAGGTTGATTGATGCATACGAGGCAAGGCTCCACGAGTAGAGGGAGTCTTCTTGCAGATATGAGGCTGAGAATGTTCGCTTAAAAAGAAGACTGGAAAGACTGGAGAGGGAGCTTCGTCCTGATAACAGGAGACGCCCATATCGCACTCCTAGCCCTCAGGCGAGCAAATCTCGCAGTCGAGGAAGGAGCCCTAGGCGAGAATCTCAAAGGGACGAAAGAGGCGAGTCAGACGACGACCTCCGTGAACAACTACGAAGAGCTCACCTCTACTAGAGACCTGCTCGCAGCGACGAAAACATACGAAACATGGTCCGTAGGGAGATGGACCAGCATCCCGCTCACCACGGAACAAGATCAACCAGAGAACTCGCGAGGAGAGCTCTCAAAACCCAGATGAAGTCACCTTTCACAAGAGAAATCAAAGAGGAGGAAGCTCCCAAGAAATTTGCCATTCCAAGGTTCAAGATTTACGACGGAAAAACCGATCCCATCGTTCACGTCAGGAAATACCGACAGGCCATGACCCTCTGGAGTCACCGAGATGCCCTGATGTGCCGCATTTTTCCCTCGAGCCTTCATGATGTAGCACAGAAGTGGTTCGAAAGGCTCCCCCACTGCTCGATCAAGAATTTCAAATCCCTAGCCGAACTTTTTATGGCCCCATTCATTACCAGTAGCTCCTAACCCAAAAGGATGGATGCTCTACTGACAATGAAGAGAACGCCTCAAGATACCCTTCGAGAATACGCGAAGAGGTACTGGGAGTTATTCAATGAGATCGAGGACTGCGCGAAGGAAGTGGAAGTGCCTCCTTTAAAATTGGGCTCCCTAGTTCTTCCCTCCTCTACCAGTCCCTGACGAAGAAGGAAGCTATGACTATTGACAACCTAATGGCCCGAATCGAGAAATACGCAAAGGTGGAGTATGCCACCCACCCTAATACAGGAGAAAATGGTCGAGCTAAGCTCACTACCAAGGTAGGTGAGAAAACTGAGAACCATAGGAAAGGAGGAAAGAACGGAGGCAAAAATGGCTCCAAGAACGGAGGGAACCATGACGCGTCAAAAGCATTCCAGGCGGTCAACACCGTCTTCAAAGAACCAATTTACAAGGTTCTCGCGAAGATCAAGGATGAGACATTCATCAAGTGGCCCACGAAGATGGGAGGAGATCCCTCGAAGAAGAACAATGCGTTGAGATGTGCTTTTCACAAAGAGGGAGGACACAAGACCGAGCACTGCAAATCTCTTAAGTCTCACCTCAAAGAGTTGGCCCAGTCCGGTCACTTGAACGACTTTGTGGAAAAAAGGGCAGAGAAAGTGACTGCCAACAGAGAGGTGAGACCCGACAACGTGATGGAGGATGATGCTGGACACGAGTTCGCAGTAATCCACGGAGTATCTGACGTCAAGCAAATACAAGGGAACTCAGCTCGAATGGAGATGAAAAAACTTACAGCGGTAATGCAGGCTTTTCAAATCGATCCAGCAAAGTCACAGTCAGGAAAGCGTCGACGAGCAGAGGACGCCAACTATAACAAGCATATTGTTTTCACGGATGGAGATTTCATGGGAGTAAGGACCCCACATCATGATGCCTTGGTCATTACATTCAGGATAGCCAACTTTGACATCGACAAGTTGCTCATCGATCAAGGAAGCTCATCCCAAGTAATGTACCTCGACCTATTCAGGAAATTGAAGTTGAGTGTCGCCGACCTAAATGAAACTACTGTTCCTTTCGTCGGCTTCGCTGGAAAAATAACCATGCCCCTAGGCAAGATAGTGCTGCCAGTTCGTACTGGGAACGTCTCCAAAATGATTGAGTTTTTGGTAGTTGACATCGAATCACCGTACCAGGCCATCCTCGGCAGAGGATGGCTTTATGCAAAGAAGGCGGTTTCCTTGATCTATCATTAGAAGCTCAAGTATGTAACCGAGCGAGGAGTAATGGAGATCCATGGCGACTAAGCGATGACGAGGAAGTACTTCATAGCAGCCATCCAACCAAATCCAGAGAAGAAGGACGGTCAACCCAGTGAGAAAGTTCAAGAAGGTGTGATACCTTCTAAATAGCAATTAAAGTATGGAAGACCTGGAGTATAGGAGACCAGGCTCCTCCCCTCCGAGCGTGTCATCGAGGACCTTGTAGAAGTTATAGCCGAAGTCGGTGACAGTATCAGAGTCTTCTTGTTTGGAGCATCTCTCACCGACCAAGAACAGAAGGAGTTGACGACCTTACTGAGACACAACGTAGATGTTTTCGCATGGGAACCATACGAGCTGCCTGGCATTGATCCTGATATGGTCTGTCATCAGCTGCACGTCGACCCCACATTCAAGCCATTCATGCAGAAGGCACGGAGAACTGCACCTGAGAAGGCTAAAGCGGTCGAGAAGGAAGTCAAAAAAATGCTGGATGCAGGATCCATACGGGAAGTGCAATTCCCCAAGTGGTTGTCCAACCCAGTAGTAGTTCCTAAGAATAATGGGAAGTGGAGAGTTTGCATCGACTTCACTGACCTCAACAAAGCATTCCCTAAGGATAGTTTCCCCCTCCCAAAGATAGACCAACTAGTAGATGCCACTGCAGCTCACGAGTGAATGAGTTTCCTGGACGCATACTCAGGATATCACCAGATCCCCTTGTATGACCCAGACCAGGAAAAAATGGTGTTCATCACGACAGTTGGGTTATATTTCTACAAGGTCATGCCATTTGGGCTCAATAATGCGAGGGAAAGCTATCAGCGGTTGGTCACAAAAATGTTCAAGGATCAAATGGGAGACACAATGGAGGTCTACCTTAATGACATGCTTGATGATGCTAAGAATCAGCACCACCAGATAAGGTGTTTCCAAGCCCAATATATGAATAATAATGGCAGCACAACTATATAAAGAGATAAGAGAAGGGGATGAGGATATGAGGAATCAACACCGGAATATAAGTGGTTCAACCAATCTGGCCTACGTCCACTGTGAGTGTGTGAGTAATATCACTGAATGAAGGCACTAATGGCCATGGATACAATTCTCTCAAGCTCTCTCTCTCTACTGTATATTTAGACAGAGTTTCAGGTAGGGTTTAATAACAGGGGATCCTTTTGCAAGGTAGGGGATGGCCCCTATATATAGCACCAAGGGGGTGTAATGTACCCCCATGCATGCAATGAGCATGTGTGTGGTATCCTCACCAATGTGGGAGTGACATCTGTCACTGTCACATGTAAGTAATGATGATGAAATATTCTCCCACATGTGGAGAATAATCTTGTTACAACTGATTTGTGCCCAGGTGTCCTTATCCAAATGTCAACAGATGCTCGGCAGTCATATTGGTGAGTGACCTCGGCCTGGGAGAGGCCGAGCTGTAAAGGCTTGATGTCCGTTCAATCCGAGATGTGTCATAAGGAGTCTCGACCTGATCTCAACCGAGAAATATGCTGGGGTCGGCCTGAGCTGAGGTTGGACATATAGCATGCTGATGATTACTAATTTTTCTTGTCACCTCGGCCCAAGCCGAGGTAGGACTGGTTCCATGTTGAAGGTTATCGGGGCTCCTTGTCACCTCGGCCTACTATTGGCCAAGGTTGCTATACCTAGGTACATGAGGATGCTGTTGATGCCTGCGATGCGCGTAGTGTCCATTGAAGTGTATATGGTAGTGTCGTCCTGGGCCGAGGTTGGTCTGGCCGAGGGATGATTTCGTGGGCCCATCCCCTACACCGGGTCAATCAATGTCTCGGCCATCATCTCGGCCGAGGTTGGTGTCTCTGGGACGAGTCTACACTTGGGCATATCAATCACCCCCAGCCCTTAGTCATATGCGAGAGCGGGTGGTTAGGGGATTACTTTCCCTCCCAGGCCTATCCGTCCCAAGTTAACACCTGTATGACACCTGTATGACACCTGTCTCAAGCTATAGCATGCAAATTTGGCTGGCGTGTGCTGTTAGTAGTTGTCCCTTGGGTTTCCTAAGGCAATGATGGGCCTTGGGAAGTGTGCCTAAGTACTTAAGGGTTTAAACCCTTCCTTTCCCTTTCTTCTTCTTCATTTCATTTCCCGCGCACACAAAGCTCTTGCGATTTTCTCTCTCTAAGCTCCTCCATTCAACGCCCTTCTACAGAGGATTTCTTGCGAGTTTTCCTCACTTTTCCTCATCGTTCCACTTCCAGGTATCTTCTCCCTATCATTTCCTTTGTTTCTCATATTTGGTTTGCATTTTCCGGCGTGTGTTTGAGTTTTTCGGCGAGCTTTTGAGTTTTTCGGCGAGCTCCATTAACTTCCGGCGAACTGTGTTTTCTTGAAACTTCTAAGTTTGATCTTTAGGATTCTTCATTTTATAAGCCAAACGTGTTTGTAGCTTTAGGAGTTTTTCCCAAGTTTAGGGTCGTCCCAAGTTTTGGGTCGTCCTCTGATGCTCAGACCCCTGTACCAACTTCTTGAGGAATTCCCTTCTCTTAGAGAGAAGACCTTAGAAAAGATTAGGCAAATAGAGATAGCTCAGGAAGAAGCTCGTAGGTCCCAGGAGTTCCCTATTAGACCTATCTTTCCCCCACCTCTCAAGGTGGTATATCCTGATCCTCCTGAGAACTTTTATCAGACAGACGTCTCTGCCAACCCATTGCCGATGTCTGAGTCTGAGTCTTCCACCTCAGACCCCATGTTTGTGGACTCTTTCTAAGAAGCCATGGATTTTACACCTCGGACTGGTCAGGACCTTGACCAGGACGAGGTCTCCAGCCGAGCTTCGTCCCAGAATGGCTCAAGCACCTCAAATTCTTCTTCAGAGGTCGAACTTGTTGAGCCAAATGTGGTTGTGCCACCCATTCTTGATGACATCCCTCTATCCGCCGTTACAGGGGCTGAGTTCGCTCAGAGATTCCCTGGTCACCCATCTACGTCTGCTCCAGCCGACGTCGAGCCTGACGAGGATGAGGATGCTGAAAGTGATGTTGACATCTCTGAAGCAGCCGAGTTTGACAGCACAGTCACTGAAGTGGATCTTTTTCACTTCAGATATTTATACTCCATCAGTCCCTCAATCAGATTAAGGAGACCTCTGAGGGAAGAGAGGGCCTATCATGGCCGAGATGGAGAAATATGCTTGTACGAGCAGATGTTTAAGTTAGGGTTTCTCCTACCCATTCATCCTATCATCAGATCCATTCTTTGCTTCATCAACTTGGCCCCCTCGCAGCTCTCTCCCAATGCTTGGAGAGTCATTATTGGGGCCATCATCTTGTGGAGGGCAGTCCACCACTCTGACCTCCCAGTTCAGGTCTTTGTTGGTTGCTATGTTCCTACCTCGGCCAAAAATCATCCGAGCTACTATCACTTCGTGGCTCGGAGGCTTGAGAAGAATATGCTCGAGGTGACTCAGACCTCGAATCACAATTGGAAGCCCTGATATTTTTTCGCCTCAGGGCCATGGGAGTTCGGCTCATCTGTTCCTTCTTCCACTCTTGGGCCGAGGATACCCCTCAGATGGGGTAAGGTCACCATGTCTGCAAGGGCCGATCCCGGTCTAAGTCTTCAAAATATCCAAAAGGTGAAGGTGCTGTAAGATCAAGGGGCACACGGCTTGTTTGTTAAGTTCGAGCATTTGCTGACCCCTCAGTTTCTCTCAGGGACGAGCCTGGGTGGAAGTCCCCTTATTGATTTTGGTAAGGATTTTTGTTTTTATTTCAAGTCTAACCCCTGATCATTCATGTCTGATTTCTGACTCTTATCTTTTAACTTTTGCAGAGAGACCACCAGGTATCCCTGACGAACTGTGGGAGATGGCAGCTCCGAGTTTGGCAAGGCTTGCAAAGAGGACTGGTTTGAATGATCCTCCTCCAGCTCCCTCAACATCCAAATCCAAGAAGAGGTCCCCTGAGGTCCCGATCTCTAAGGATCAGAGGCCAACCTCAAAACAAAAGAAGACCTCGGACGCTGCGATCCCAATTTCTTCGGCTGACATTCTGACTGCTCATCTGGAGAAGTTGAAGTTAACTGACAGCGCGGTCGGCAATAGTAGACAGGCCATGGATGCACTATGCACTCGCCTTTGTGATGACCGAGGCAGACAAGCATTTCTACAGAGCCATGGACACCTCTGTGCTGGTTGAGTTCGGCCTTCACAGAGCCGTCCAGGTATGAATTGTTCCTTTGTCAGAATTTTATAAGTACAACGTCTGATTTTACTCCCACCTAACCTCTTCATTAACTTTGCAGGGTGTGACTGCCATGTACCAACTTTCTAACTGGGCCATAAGGAAATTGCCCCTCATCCAGAAGGGGCAGGAGGCTGAGAAGGTCGAGAGCGCCCTGAATGCCGAGGTTGACCGTCTGAAGTCAGAGTTGCTGAATTCTGAGAATAAGGCCAAGAACTCTGAAAATAAGGCCCAGGGTTTGGAAAAAGATATCTCTGCGCTCGTTAAAAACCATGATAAGGCTCTGAAGGACAAAGACGATGCTCTGCAGCAGAAGGTCAATGCGGCTCTGAAGGCTGCCCTTGCAGATGCGTCAGAGAAAATAATTTCTGACTACAAAGTCTCTGAGGAGTTCGTGGGTTTTGGTTTTGAATACCTCGAAAGAGGTATCAAAGACACTACCAAATGGGCCGAGGTCAGAGAGAAGGAGGTCGTCACTATAAAGGCCTTCGACTTTGTGGGCCTCGTCTTCGCCGACCCTCAATTTGCCCAGGCACTGCAAGAGGTAGAAGACGAGGCCGCTGCCCCAGCCGATACTGCAACTCTGGGAGGGTCTGAGCTCGGAGGGACAAATCCTGTTGATGAGGTGGCCGAGGTTACTAATGATGAGCAGAGCAATCCGACCGAGACTGTCAATGTCCCCCCCCCAACTAGGAGTGATTTGTAACAACAAACATTTTGTAATTTGTAATTTGTAATAATGAACATCATATGTAATCTCTTCTTTTTACTGAATGTCAATCCTATTATTTTGATCGCTAATCGCCTCTGAATGCCATTAGCCTCTGAAGTCATTACTTAATATGCTGTGCTCATAACCAACTTCACCAAATTAATGATGTTAAGGGTCTGAGGTCATCTAACCCAGGTGTCTGAGCTCAGACCTCGTCACCACCGAGTGATGTTATGAGGGTCTGAGGTCATAACCTAAGAGGTTAGCCTCATAACCAACTTCACCAAATTAATGATGTTAAGGGTCTGAGGTCGTCTAACCCAGGTGTCTGAGCTCAGACCTCGTCACCACCGAGTGATGTTATGGGGGTCTGAGGTCATCACCTAAGAGGTTAGCCTCATAATAAATATCACCAAATTAATGATGTTAAGGGTTTGAGGTCGTCTAACCCAGGTGTCTGAGCTCAGACCTCGTCACCACCGAGTGATGTTATAAGGGTCTGAGGTCATCACCTAAAAGGTTAGCCTCATAATAAATATCACCAAATTAATGATGTTATGGGTCTAAGGTCGTCTAACCCAGGTGTCTGAGCTCAGACCTCGTCACCACCGAGTGATGTTATGAGGGTCTGAGGTCATCACCTAAGAGGTTACCCTCATAATAAATATCACCAAATTAATGATGTTAAGGGTCTGAGGTCATCTAACCCAGGTGTCTGAGCTCAGACCTCGTCACCACCGAGTGATGTTATGAGGGTCTGAGGTCATCACCTAAGAGGTTAGCATCATAATAAATATCACCAAATTAATGATGTTAAGGGTCTGAGGTCGTCTAACCCAGGTGCCTGAGCTCAGACCTCGTCACCACCGAGTGATGTTATGAGGGTCTGAGGTCATCACCTAAGAGGTTAACCTCATAATAATATCACCAAATTAATGATGTTAAGCATCTGAGGTCCTCAGCTAAGGTGTCTGAGCTCAGACCTCATCACCACCGAGTGATGTTATGAGGGTCTGAGGTCATCACCTAAGAGGTTATCCCCATAATAATATCACCAAATTAATGATGTTAAGGGTCTGAGGTCCTCTGCTAAGGTGTCTGAGCTCAGACCCTGTCACCACCGAGTGATGTTATGAGGGTCTGAGGTCATCACCTAAGAGGTTAGCCCCATAATAAACTTCTGGTCTAAAGAACGAAGCAAGAACTTGATATGGAAACTGATATTTATTAATAACCTCTTCTCAGTAAGATAGTACATTTTCATAAAATTCTATACAACATCATATGTAATATCTGTTGAGATGGTCAGCATTCTACGGGTTAGTGAAAGGTTCTCCTTCTAGGTTTTCTATCCTGTAAGTGCCAGGCACAACCTCTTCCGTCACTTTGTAGGGGCCATGCCAGTTTGGGTGTAGCTTGTTTGCCTTTTGTAGTGTCTTCTTTAGCACTAGGTCTCGCACTGCAATGGGTCTTGACTTCACCCTCTGGTTGTAGAATTTTGTTGCCCTCTGCTAGTAGGCTGCCTTTCTGACCTCTGCGTCTTCCCTTCTTTCTTCGATGAGATCCAGGTCTAGCCTTCACTTTTCCCCATTGCTGTCAGGGTCGTAGGTCTGAATCCGATGAGTCGGAAGTCCTACCCCCGTTGGTATGACGGCCTCTGAGCCATGTGCCAGTATGAATGGGTTTCTCCCGTTGGTGTCCTTGCCGTAGTTCTGTAGGCCCATAACACTACGCAGACCTCTTCTGTCCATCTACCCTTCGCATCTTCTAACCTCTTCTTGATTCCGTCCAAGATGGTTCTGTTTGTGACCTCGGTCTGGCCATTAGCCTGAGGGCGACCAGGGGATGAGAAGAACTGTTTAATCCCCACTCTTAGGCAATATTTTTCTAAGGAGGAGTTCTTGAACTGTGTCCCATTGTCTGAGATGAGAGTGTTTAGGAGGCCATATCTGCATATGATGTTCTTCCAAATGAACTGGAAGGTCTTCTGCTCTGTAATTGTTATCATTGGTTCTGCCTCCACCCACTTTGAGAAATAGTCAATGGCAACTATCAAGAATCTATAGTTGTTGACAGCTCTTGGCAAAGGTCCTACTAAGTCAATTCCCCATACCGCAAATGGCCATGGAGAAGATATTGACATCATAGGCTGATGAGGTTGATGAGGGATGGTGGCGAACCTTTGACATTTGTCGCACCTCTTCACATAGTTTGCAGCGTCCTTAGACAAGGTAGGCCACCAGTATCCCTGAGTGATGATCCTCTTGGCTAAGGGTCTTCCCCCTATGTGGGTAGAGCAAGAACCCTCATGAACCTCCTGTAAGACCTGGGGTACTTCCACAGGATGCACACATCTGAGGAGAGGTAGTAGAAACCCCTTTTTGTACAAGACGTCTCCTACTAATGAGAACTTTGCAGCCCTGTATCTCAACTTTCTCCTTTCCATCTTGGACTCAGGTAGCTCTCCCTCTCTTAGGTACCTGACGAGCGGGTCGATCCATGAGTCTCCTAGGTTCACATTGTGACAAGGGCTACATACCTCATCCTCCTCGATGCTTGCTTTTCCTAAGACCTCGATTGGAATGGTCCTTCCCAAATCTGTCTTCATTGCCGAGGCCAGCCTTGCCAATGCATCAGCGTGGTTATTGCTCAGCCGAGGCACTCTCTTCAGCTTTTCTTCTTTAAAATACTCTAGCAAACCTCTTACCTTCTTTAGGTATTTGGCCATCCTTTCGTCTTTGGCCGCGTATGCCCCCAACACTTGATTGACAACCAACCTCGAGTCGCTATGGAGTAGGAGTCGCTTTACTCGAAGAGTTGTTGCCAATAAGAGACCTGCTATCATGGACTCATACTCAGACTCATTATTGGAGGCCTGGAAGTTGAATCTCAAGGCGTATTCAATGTTGGCGCCATCTGGAGCCGAGAGTATTAGCCCCGCGCCGCTTCCACTATCACAAGAAGAGCCATCAACAAAGAGACTCCATACGTCTACATCTGATGAGAAGACCCCTTCTCTCATAACCCCCTTCTTGAAGAGGTATCGATCCTCTTCATTATCTTCCACTCTGCTCCGGGTTTTGCTTGGGATGACCTCTTCTCGGCCTCGGAAGACGTTTGGTGCAGTATCTTCTGAATCTCGGAAGACATTACGGTTCGTCTCTTCGCCGTCATCTGAACCTCTCTCTGTCTCGGCCTCTTCCAAACCTCTATCGGCCTCTTCCCAAGTGAACTCTGCGACGAAGTCTGCGAGGGCCTGCCCCTTAATGGCTGTCCTAGGCTGGTAGGTAAGATCATATTCTCCTAGCTCGATGGCCCAGGTCATCAATCTTCCGAACTTCTCAGGCTTGTGCAGAACCTGCCTTAGTGGGGAGTCAGTGAGGACTACCATGGAATGAGCTTGGAAGTAAGGCTTCATCTTCCTTGAGGCATGTATCAGGGCATAAGACAACGCCTCCATCCGGGGATAGTTTTGTTCAGACCCTTGAAGGGCCTTACTGTTGAAGTACACAGGCCTCTGGATTCCAACCTCTTCTCGTACGATGGCTGCGCTGATGGCTGACTCAGAGACTGCCAGATATATAAACAACCTCTCCCCCGTGATGGGCCGAGACAACAACAAGGGAGACACCAAGTAGGACTTGAGTTGTTCAAAGGCTTTTTCACACTCTTCGTCCCATTGGAAGGCCTTTCTCAGAAGTTTAAAGAACGGAAGACACTTGTCCGTTGCTATGGAAACAAACCTGTTAAGGGCAGCCACTCTTCTGGTGAGTCTCTAGACATCCTTGATACTCCTAGGAGTCTTCATGTCGAGCAAGGCCTTGATCTTCTCAGGGTTTGCTTCAATCCCCCTCTGATTAACGATGAACCCCAGGAACTTCCCAGCTCCTACCCCGAAGACACACTTCGCTGGGTTGAGCTTCATTCTGTACGAGTTCATGACATCAAAGGTCTTCTCAAGGTCTGCTACGTGAGTACACGCTTTTAGGCTCTTCGCTAGCATATCGTCCACATACACCTCCATGGTCTTTCCTATCTGCTCCTCGAACATCTTATTGACAAGACATTGATACGTTGCCCTCGCATTTTTCAGACCAAAGGGCATCACCTTGTAAAAGTACGTCCCCTTGTCAGTAATGAAGGATGTCTTCTCAGAGTCTTTGGCATCCATGAAGATTTGGTTATAACCTGAATAAGCATCCATGAAACTCATGAACTCGTGCCCTACCGTTGCATCCACCATCTGGTCTATCCTAGGTAAGGGATAGCTGTCTTTTGGGCAAGACCTGTTCAGGTCAGTGAAATCTACACACATTCGCCACTTACCATTGGCCTTAGGCACGATGACTGCATTGGAGAGCCACTCCGGATAGGTAACCTCTCGTATGAACTCGGCCTCTTCTAACTTTTTCACTTCTTCCCGGATGACCTCATACTTCTCCCTGAGTAGACTCTTCGCCTCTGCTTGATAGGCCTGGCATCTCTGTCCACGTTGAGCTTGTGGGTCATGATCTCAGGGTCGATACCAGGCATGTCTGCGTGACTCCATGCGAAGACACTCTGCCTCCTCCTGAGGAAGTTTATCAGCTCTTCCTTGATCCTTGGCTCTAGGTCTTTACCGACCTGGACGGTTTTTTCCGGCTCGTCCTCATTATGGATGATGGATTCTACCTCTTCCGCGGCCTCACCCTTCTTCAATTTTGTTTCATCTCTCGGGTCAAGAGTGTCAATGCTATCAGTGGTGGTTTCTCTCTTATGGGCCTCTCTCTCTTCGGCCGAGTTGAAGTAACACTCCCGCGCCGTGGTCTGGTCCCCTTGCACTTCCCCTACTCCATAAGGAGTCGGGAATTTTAGCATCTGATGGACCGTCGACGGCACGGCCTCAAACTCTTTGAGGGCCACTCTTCCGATGATGAGGTTGTAGGCTAAGAAGACATTTTCGTCCATAATAAAAAAATTGATCTTCTTGGTCAACCTCTTAGGCCACTCATCCCCCATCCGTAAATCCATTTCATACATGCCTAAGGGGTGCACTGTTTCACCACTGAAGCCTATCAATGGGTGATGGTAGGGCACCAGTCTCGCCCTGCTAAGACCCAGGCTCTTGAAACAAGGCCAGAACATCACATCTGCTGAGCTTCCCCCATCTATGAGGATTCTCCCTACCTCGCACCCATGCACCCTTGTTGTTATGACCAAAGGGTCATCATGGGGGGCTAAGATGCCCTTGAAGTCGAGTCTGGAGAACCCCACTATGAGGGTGTCCATGTCTACCTTCTTACTCTTCTACACTGCATTAGAAGACGTTAGATTCATAACCTCGGTCTTGGCCACTGACCTGGCCTCTGCTACATGGGCCTTCCTATCGGCTACCTCAGAGCCACCTCCTGCAAATCCCCCACATATGGTGCTAACACCAAAGGAGATCATGCCGACCCTCTTCACCGGGGCGTTGTCATCCTTTGGCGGAAGATCCGGGTCATCTTCATCATCGCCCTCTGAGTCATTGTCCCTTCTGGCCGGGACATCGCCAAGGCATCTGTCATTCCTTCTCTTCTTAGGGTCCTCTCTTCCAACCTTTGGGGACTTGCCATCCACATAATTCCTCAGCTTTCCAGACTTCATCATCTTCGTAATCTCATCCTTTAAAGCGAAGCATCTGTCTGTGACATGGTCGTGATCCTGATAGAACTCACACCACAGGTTTTTTTTCCTCTTATGTGGCGGGGCCTTCAGTTTCTCAGGCCACCTCAGAGAATGATCAGTCTTAATCTCATTGAGTATGTGCTCATAGTTCACAGTCAGAGGAGTGTAATGAGCGAACTTGTCATCTCGTGACCTCTTCTTGCCCTCTTTCTTACCCTGGGACTTTCCTGTGCTACCGCGGTTCTCCTCCTCATACTTGGCTGCCATTGCCTCTTCCGCATTCATCACCTTCCCTGCGGTGGACAGCATCTCTGCCATAGACCTGGGGGGGGGGGGTCTTTCGCCAGCTTCCACAATAGCTTCCCCTTATGGAGGCCTCATATCCGGGCGGTCATGGCTATGATCTCTTCGTAATCTTCCACCTCCAACTTCTCTTTGTTGAATCTTGCTATGTAGTCTCTTAGGCTTTCTCCCTTAGCCTGTTTGACATACAGTAGGTGGGTGGTCTTCTTTTAAGGTCTTACCCCAAAGCAGAAGTTGTGGATGAACCGCTCAGCCAAGCCCTTGAAGTTTTCAATCGAGTTCTTCGGGAGGGAGGTGAACCAACTATGAGATGCTCCTGTCAAGGTCCCTGAGAAGGCCCTGCACTTCATCTCATCAGGTATCGAGTAAATATCTACTGCCGACTGATACATCTCGATATGGTGCACAGGGTTAGTGCTGCCATCATATTTAGGAGTCACTGTAGGAGGCTTGAACTTGGCTGGGGTTGGGAACCCCACTATCCTAGCCATAAATGGGGATCCCTCTGAGTAACCCCTCTGTAATGGGTCCCTGCTCTTAATGAGGTCTCCTATCTTCTCCTCTAGGCGTTGGATAGAATCATTCCAGGGTCTTCTATCTTCAGCTTGGCCGAGGTTATCCCCTGCCACCTCCCTGCGATGGACAGAGGGTTCCCCAGCCACAGCATGTTGACTGTTGACCTCTTCCTGTTCCCTGGCTCTTCCTCCACAGGGTCGGCCTTGGTCTGGCTGACCTTGCCTACCCCCTCTTTGAGAGCCTACCGCACTCCTCGACCTTGACAGCCTCTGTCTTAGGTCATTCACCGGGCCCAGCCTCTCGAAGGCCGACCCTCTGCTCAACCTATCAAAGGCCGACCCTCTTTGTTGGGCCTCATCACTTCTTCGGCCAACACATCCTTGACTATGCCTATCAAAGGTCGACCCTCTTTGTTGGGCCTCGTCTCTTCTTCGGCCGACACATCCTTGACTCTGCCTAAGAGGTCGTATGGTGTTATCTGACACCTCATACGGCTCCCAGCAGTCTTCCGGGGCCTCTTCAGCTTCTAGGTCATCATACCTGTCATCTGAGCAAGGGTTTCCCTGCCTCCCCAGGCGCAAGCGCCTAGGGTCAGCAACGTCCCTCCTCCGCTGGGGTGCAGGTTGGTCCTTAATGGGCGCCAGGGGTGGTCCCCTGGCGTCAGGATGAAGCTGAACTGCCGCCGGAGTTATCATGTCCGGTGAGACTCCAGGTGGCCTCATCATCATGGTTTGGCTGAGCTGGGCAAATTGCTCCTTCATGTCTTGCTGTGTTACAGCTAAAGATTTCAAGGCTGTTGCTACCTCCGCCATTTCGGACTGAGGAGGAGCCTGATTGGATCTAGCCCCTCCACCTCCGGGCGGCGGAAGAGGCGGTGGTAATTCTAGTGCCATGTGTTAACAATAAATAGCTTGAGCAACAAGTGAGCTTAAGACCTTAAAGGAACTCTTTCAATGGTGAAACAGCTCCACGCAAGGGGTGGTTCCTGGTTCACCACCAGAGTCTCCGATGAGGTTAAGCAGAAAAAGAGGAAGAGATAGCTTCTCGTTCCCGCAGACGGTGCCAAAATGATGATGCTAAGAATCAGCACCACCAGATAAGGTGTTTCCAAGCCCAATATATGAATAACAATGGCAGCACAGCTATATAAAGAGATAAGAGAAGGAGATGAGGATATGAGGAATCAACACCAGAATATAAGTGGTTCAACCAATCTGGCCTACGTCCACTGTGAGTGTGTGAGTAATATCACTAAATGAAGGCACTAATGGCCATGGATACAATTCTCTCAAGCTCTCTCTCTTTACTGTATATTTAGACAGAGTTTCAGCTAGGGTTTAATAACTGGGGATCCTTTTGCAAGATAGGGGATGACCCCTATATATAGCACCAAGGGGGTGTAATGTACCCCCCATGCATGCAATGAGCATGTGTGTGGTATCCTCACCAATGTGGGAGTTCCATCTATCACTGTCACATGTAAGTAATGATGATGAAATATTCTCCCACATGTGGAGAATAATCTTGTTACAACTGATCTGTGCCCAGGTGTCCTTATCCAAATGTCAACAGATGCTCGGCAGTCATATTGGTGAGTGACCTCGGCCTGGGAGAGGCCGAGCTGTAAAGGCTTGATGTCCGTTCAATCCGAGATGTGTCATAAGGAGTCTCGACCTGATCTCAGCCGAGACATATGCTGGGGTCGGCCCGAGCGGAGGTTGGACATATAGCATGCTGATGATTACTAATGCTTCTTGTCACCTCGGCCCAAGCCGAGGTAGGACTGGTTCCATATTGAAGGTTATCGGGGCTCCTTGTCACCTCGGCTTACTATTGGCCGAGGTTGCTATACCCAGGTACATGAGGATGTTGTTGATGCCTGCGATGCGCGTAGTGTCCATTGAAGTGTATATGGTAGTGTCGGCCTGGGCCGAGGTTGGTCTGGCCGAGGGATGATATCGTGGGCCCATCCCCTACACCGGGTCGATCAATGTCTCGGCCATCATCTAGGCCGAGGTTGGTGTCTCTGGGCCGAGTGTACACTTGGGCATATCAATGCTCGTTAAGAGCAAGAAGAAGGAAAATCACCTCTCAGACCTGTCAAAGACCTTCGAAATCCTCAGGAAGTATCGAATGAAGCTTAATGCGAGCAAGTGTTCCTTCGGTGTCCAGTTAGGAAAATTTCTTGGATACTTGGTCAGTAAGAGAGGCATAGAAGCCAATCCAGACCAAATCGATGCAATCAACAGGGTACAACCCCCTCGAACAATCCGGGATGTGCAAAAGCTCACTGGAATGCTCGCTGCCTTGAATCGCTTCATTTCCAAATCCTCCGAGAAGTGCAAGCCTTTTTTCCAGCTTCTAAAAGGGAGTAAATCGATAGAATGGAGCCTAGATTGCTCACGAGCATTGGACGAGCTCAAATCCTACCTAAGCACTCCACCGTTGCTGCTCATACCACAGCAAACGGATTCTTTATACCTATACCTTTCTGTATCCAATCACACTGTCAGCTCCGCGCTAATATGCGAGGTTGCAGGGATCCAACACCCCATTTATTATACGAGCAAGACCTTTTTAGACGTCAAGCAAAGCTACCTGCCATTAGAAAAGCTCACCTTTGCCCTAGTAATAGCCTCGAGGAAGCTGAAGAATTATTTTGAAGCTCATACTATCATCGTCCTTACATCGCACCCCCTTAAGGCGATCCTAAGGAAAGCGGATTTGTCGGGCAGATTGTCTAAGTAGTCAGTCGAGCTCGGCCGATTTGACATCCAATTTCAACCAAGGACAGCTTTCAAGGGTCAGATCCTTGCTGATTTCATAGACAAATTCACAGGCGTAGAACTCCCCGACCAACCTCAACCAACAAAGCAAAAGGAGAACCAAGCAACAGTGGAAACCAAGAAACTCTTTGTTGATGGAGCCTCCAACTCAAAGGGGCAGGGGTAGGCATTGTCCTCATCACTCCAGAAAACACAATCCTCGAACAAGGAATCAGGCTTGGATTTGTAGCCTCCAATAACGAAGCAGAATACAAAGCCCTAATAGCCGGTCTCCAAAAGGCGCAAGCCCTGGGAGGAAAACGTTTACAGGTGTTCGGCGATCCTCAACTAGTCTCCAATCAGATAAGTGGAGATTACAACGCGAAGGATGAAAGAATGGCAGCCTACCGCGCCCTGGTGAGAAAACTAATGACGAGCTTTGAGGAGATCAACATCCAGCAGTTTCCCAGAGGGCAAAATGGTCATGCCTACGCCTTAGCATACCTAAGTTCGGCAGTCGATTCTAGCCTTAAAAGGGTTATTCCCGTCGATTTCCTCATTTGTCCAAGCATTAACCACAACAACAAGCTGCCAAACGTGGAACAAATACTCCAGGTGGGATCAACCCCCAGCTGGATGGAACCCTTAAAAGACTATTTAAAGGAGGGCACGCTCCCAGAGGACAAGAAAACTGCCTACCAGATAAGAGTCAAAGCTGCTCGCTTTCACTTATCCACAGGAGGCGACTTGTATAAGAAGTCCTTCTCCGGTCCCTACCTTAGATGCGTCCACCCAGGCGATGTCGAGCAAGTGCTGCGTGAGCTTCACGAAGGAATCTGTGGAAGTCATATCGGAGGAAGGTCTCTAGCCTTTCGAGCAATAAAGGAAGGCTACTGGTGGCCATATATGCAAAAGGACTCCGCAGTATATGTCCGCAAATGCCTAAAATGCCAACTTCACGCTCTTATGGTCCACCAACCCGCCAGCGACCTAAAATCCCTGACCAACCCATGGCCCTTCACCCAATGGGGAATGGACATCGTGGGACCACTGCCCACCGCTGCCGATAATCACAAATACCTATTGGTTGAAACTGACTACTTCACCAAATGGATCGAGGTAAAACCATTGGCAAACATCTGAGATACTAACATGATAAGGTTCATATAGAGGAATATAATCACTTGATTCGAAATCCCCAGAACCATCATCACTGATAATAGAACACAATTGGAGAGTGGCCTCTTTCAGGACTTCTGTAACGAACACGGGATCAGGCACAACTTTAGTTAGGTGGCCTACACTCAGAGCAATGGGTAAGCAGAAGCTTCCAACAAAACTGTGATCGATGGATTGAAGAAGAGATTAGAGCGAGCCAAAGGCGCATGGGCAATCGAGCTACCCCATATCCTATGGGCTTACCGAACAACTCCTCGACGAGCAACAGGAGAAACCCCATTTTCACTAATATATGGCATGGAAGCAGTCATCCCACTAGAAGCGGGTTTTCCAATAATGAAATCCAACCTTGTCGACGAAGGCCAGAATGATGAGGCATTGCTCGCTGAATTCGACCTCGCCGACGAGCGTAGATAACTTGCCCTAGTGAAGCTCGCAAGCTATTAGCAATAGCTCACAAAGCACTACCACAAAAGGGTTAACCCGAGAAGATTCCAAGTTGGGGACTATGTTCTAAGGAAAGTCCTGGGCAACACAATAAAGTCATCAGACGACAAGCTAGGCCCAAACTGGGAAGGACCCTTTAAAGTAACTAAACACGACCTGCAAGGTGCCTATCATTTAGAAACGATGGAGGGCAGAGAGATACCACGAGCATGAAACGCAGCTAATCTCAAGAAATTCTATATTTAGATTCTCAAGGAAATCTATTGTTGAATCTTTTTCTTATATTTGTTATGTGAAAGGAAAGTTTATTTCCCTTATTATTAATGAAATCAGTAACAGTTGTATTTTATCACACATCTTTTCCAAATCACAGGCACGATGGTCGATATAGCAGGGGAATACCCCTCCTCAGGTCATCGTCATGAAACACGAGAAACCTCTTAGCATTGCCCCTGGAAATATTTAAAGCCCTACAGAGGATTCTTAGGCAATGCGACCAGATTTTATACTGGCATCAAACCTACTTTGGTTGAGCAAAATCCTGATCGGATGAAGACATCCAATACCAGGTGTGTCCTCGCCAATTGCCCTACTTAGGCCTAAGGGAGTGTGACGACACAACCTAAAAGGTAAAATGGGGCATAATGGTATTTTGGTAATATACTGGACTGGGAGGACACTTGCATGACAAAACAAAAAGGATTATGCAGCAGCAAGAATATAAAAAGATTGGATGAACACGTTTAGTCGGAAAAATTGCCCAAAACACAAACTTTTCATTAATCTCTTATATTTACAATAATGATAATACATGTTTAGTCGGCGAAACTCGCCCAGAGAATTTACATTATTAAAAAAGACAAAAGAATAACAACTTGCAAAATCTCAAGAAGGTGGAAGCCTCTGAATAAGATAATCTACCACTCTAGCTCGTCGTCCGTCATCAGGAGCGTGGACTAGATCTTCCACAACCTCATCTGCGTCCAACCCCAATAGTTACCAAGGAATAGCATCAATGGGGATCCATCGATCATCCCTCCTGAATGGGTTGGGCATCAGAGTGGAGGAGGACATCTCGTGACGATACCATAACACCGAGTTCCTCGATACCTGAAGCTCTTTCAAGGCACTTAACCACCCTCTAATGAAAGAAAGTTCCTCAAACTCATATAGTCTTTTTGGAGCATCTATCTAGCCTTGATCATAATCGTCATCCCACGCTTGCCGAGGACCTCTCTTGAATAAGTGCCGCAATCGGGTAACGTCCCTTTGAAGCCCTGTAGCAATTACATATGCTCGCCGGACATCATCGCGGAGCTCTTCCATCTCCTTATCACGCTGTTCTTCTGCTTCCCTGTTCCTGCCCCTGGTGCTCCTACCAGCTCGCGGGAAGGGAGGACGAGTGGAACCTCGCGAAATAGGAGGAGTATATCCAGCTCGCGACGATGAGGAGCCTTGCAGAACCCCTGAAACAGTGCTCAACGCATGCTCTCTAAGTTGTAAGACTTCCCTCCTCAGGTTTTCATTCTCTTGCTGCAGGAACTCCCCAACTTGATTAATCTTAGTGGCCTCTAATAACCTTGCTCTCAGTACATTGACTTCCTCTTGCACTGAGGCACTAATGCCTTCCATCTCCTGGAGCCTGTCCTTCAGCTTAGCCACTAGCTCGGACTGCTCCTTATACTTTTGATTCCTTGACCTAAGAGATTTGCAAAGCCTAACAAAGGCCTGACGAACCTGAGGACTGGAATTAGGACCAAGAGTCCTTCCCAATTGAGATGTGGCAGGAATATACTCTTCTACATCAGTCAACTACAAGACATAAAAGGAAAATGGAGAGAAAAATCAATCAATGCACTGGAAAAAGAAGCCTTTTCATTTCATTGATAAAAGTCAAGTACATCGAGCAGAAATTGGAAAACTTACAAGTAGAAGTACAAAAATAGTCCTAAAAGCAGATTAACTAGCAACCTCAGGCTTCCCAGAGGTGGATGGTTGCTTCCCCTTGTCTGCAGCAGTCGAGGCATCCCCCTCTACAGGGATGCCCTCAGTCGCCTGGGCAGGACAAGCACCAGCAAGAATCGTCTGAGAGGTAAGATCAACACCCTCGATGGCTGAGGCAGGGGCTTCTTCGTCCATAGTTGGCCTCGGACCTGGGTCATGCTCGTAGAATAGAGGAGATTCAGCATCAACACCAGCAACTAAAAGGGCCTTGTTCCAGCCCTTCTTGAAGTTCAAACGGATGATGTAGCCTATCTGAACCTCGGCGTCTTCGTAAGCAAAAATCCACACGGAGTTATATGAATCCTCCATGATGGTGGCTACCTGGGACTCTTTCTCCTTTAACTGCTCTGTCAGAACCTTATTCTCCTCCACGACCTCCAGCTTGCTCGAGCAGACTAGGTCATAGGCCTGCCTCAGTTTGCTCAACTCCTTAACCGCCGCATCCCTCTCTCGATTAGAATTGATGAGAGCCAAATGAGAGGAAGCTCGGGCGGCATCAGCAGTCTTTAAATCAACCTCCAGCTGAGAACCCCTGACTTCTAGAGCATACATCTGCTTCTCCATCTCGCCATTCCTTCTCACCAACTCGTCGCGAGAATGATAGAGCACAGCGAAGTCGGTCACAAACTACCAAAAATAAAGAAGAGATCAAGAAGGAGAAACAACTAAAACTTGTTAAAAAATTGAAGAATGAAGAGGATCTTACCAAGGATAGACTCTAGCTAGCTTTTAGGACCAATTGATCAGACCCCAACGCCCTCTGGCGATCTGCCAGAAGAACTGCCCTCTCGAGCAGCGCAGGTGCCAGCTGAGGAGAAATGGCAATTGGGGCCCCCTCGGGCAAAGCAGACATAGGGACCAAGGCTTGCCCAGCCTTCGTCCTTAACTCCATCTTTCTCCTCTCTTCCTCTTTCTCCTTCTCCATTCTCTTCTTCTCCTTCATCCTCTTATTTTCCTCCACCTTCTTTCTTTCCTCCTCCTTTTTTTTCTCCCTCTCTCTCACCTGCTCTTCCTCTCTCCTCTTCCTCTCTTGCTCCTGAGTGGAAGACCGAGAACCAGTAGCCACGTCCCTAGAAGTAGACTTTTGTTTCTTTAACCTCTGTGAAAGAAGAACGTGGTCCTCATCATCATCATCTCTAATCAAGTTCATCCTTGGAGGCATCTCTTCACCTGAACTACTAAAAGTGCTCGATGATCCTTGAGCTTCAGAATCCTCCTCACAGTCAGAGGAACTGCTACTGTCAAAGCTCCCTTCACCCAAATTACTCGCAGCTCCTGCAGGCTCACTCTCAAAGCTGCTCTCCTCTTCGTCCAACTGGATAGGCTCAGTAGTAGTCTCTCCGAAAGAATCAAACTCTAGTACACTATTCGCAGGACGTGCTATAAAGCTGGAGCCTATGTTCTTATACTCGAGCAAAAAGGCAGCAGACCTGGGATGCTCGTCGTCGCCCAGGGGCTCCCTGATATTCCAAGCTTTCACCAACTCTGAGATACGAACCTCGCTGAGAGCAGGCTCCAAATTCTTTGACCTCGCTGTGGAAAAAAAACCAAATAGGGGTTAAAAAAGTCACAAATCAATAAAGGCTAAAACAACATTACAATGTCTACCTATATATTCTTCCCCGTAAAAAGGAACAGTGAACCTCTCAGACCTCGACTCTTCAAACTGGGGAGAGAACTGCCACCTAACGAAGAAACCCTCTTGCCAGTATTCCTTAGGGGAATCAGGTAGGTTTACTACCAATACCCTATCAGGGCTCCTAGCTTTGAGGTATAAGACACCTGAACTAGTTCGAGAAAAGGAATAATAGAAACAGATCTCGGCAAGTCCTAACCTAGTACCATACAACTGATTTATTCTATGAACGCCATTTACTATTTTCCCCACATTGGGTGAGAATTGTGCAGGAACAATATTGAAATAGCCGAAGAAATGAAAAAATAAATCATTAGGGGGGAAAGTAAGTCCCCCCTGGGAAAGCAACAAAACATGGATCCAATGGGCATCCTCTATACCCCTAACATTCCTAGGAGGGGAGGCACAACACTCAATATCTACCCACTCAGGAATATTGTAGAACCTCCTAAATTCAGAGATTGACCTATTTCCAATATTAATACCGCGTATTTTTATGCTATATTAATTTGGGGATTTATAAAATTGAAAGTGAATGTTTTATTTAATTGAAAGTGAATGTTTTATTTAATAAAAATCCGGAAATTAATTATGTTATAATTATTAACGTGACGAGAGTTAGTAATTATGGGAAATTTGTTGAATATTACTTATGACAAAGTAATATATATTATATTGGTCATATTGAATGTCATGAGTTAATTAAATGACTATTTCGGAAATTTAAGTCGGGACGTGCCGTGTCACGTCGGGACTAATTTTGTTATATAAAAAGTGAATATTTTATAAATTGTTTGTATGGTCGTTTTGAGTGCGCCAACGCGTTCGGAAGGGTCGAGATAGTCAGAAAAGTGTACCCGGGGGTTTAGTTTGGGTCTCGGGGCGTTTTTAGGCCTAATTAGTACCCCGGGAGGGCATTTTAGTCATTTTACATAATTGGGTAATTAAACCCACGAATTTCAGCAACCTATATCAGCCATTAGGTTAGCCTCTTAGGGTTAGAATATCCAGAAATCAAGTGACGGCCATTGGAGAAGAGAGGAGAGAGCTCCAAGGCAATTCGAGGCCAAAAAGCCACCAGATTGCACCGCCACCACCACCACCACCACCACCACCACCGCGTAGATCGCGAGACAAGGAACGCAGCCATACCAAAATCAGCCGTGAATCTGCATACCAAAAATCCCAGGCAAGTATTTGACTTGCATATTTTCGTTAATGCAATCTTCATATTAGTCTAGGATTGTTTAGAGATGGAAACTATGGAAGAAAACTCAATTTGTGTTAGGATAATGCATGTAGTTTTGATTATATGGAAATTATGGAATCCTTGCCATGTAGAGGAATATAACCCATGAAATTTTGATGATATATTAGAAGGAATTTCTGGTAAAAACAGATTAGAACCTTGATTAAGGAAAACTCTAGGGTTCTTGATGATTAGATGGGATTTTGAGTTAATTAGCCATGTTTAATGATAGTTATACACATGCTTTACGTTATAAACATCTGGTATAATGTTATAATGATGATAGTAGGATTTTTGGGACGATTGGAATGGAAAAACATAGTTTTGGATGAAGAAGTTTAGTGAAACCCGTAACTGCATTCTGCAGAATTTTGCCCAGACCTGCTTGATCGATCGATCGAGCCTAGAGCTTCGATCGATCGACCCCTCCTGGCAGACTCCTATTTCCCTTGTTTAATTAGCTAAATTAAGTTTATCGTGAAATAATTATTGGGCATTCTTAATAAAGTAATTTGGGAGACATTGAGGACCAGTAGGGTATATGAAAAGATGTTGGGATCTTTAATATTCGACGAGGATGGTATTTATGGGGTATTTACCTTAGGTTGGATAAATTATCGTTTTAAAGGGAAAGTTACATAAGAGGGTTACGTTGGAACGTAAATAGGACACATACTGAATTTTATACTTGGGAAGAGAGAGTCCATGTGAGTTACGTAATAAGGTGGAAGAATACTTCGAATTAAGGTTAGAGACGAACCCTTATACGCGATACTAATAATATGATAATATGGAAATGTCAAAATTATGGGAATTGAGAATTTACCTAATATTGATATGGTAATGTTAGTATAGTTATATGATTGTGTATGCATATACTATCTATGTGTCAAAATCATGCCCACGCTACTTGCTATCCCTGAGGTTACCGCGCTGGGACAAGTCTTATCTCGATGAGACCTTTATGGGGGATATTGACTTGTACCCTAGAAGATAGATGTCCTTGGTACAGGCTATCGACGTGATAGTTCAGACGGTCCTAAGAGATGCAGGCATGTGCCATCTTCTTACAGACTTGGAATCTATTCTTCGCCTCAATATTGTTTATGTATGTATTGTTAATACATTTCGACAGTGATTCCGAATGTATTCCCCTTAATATGAGTGATATGGGGCTTTGGATAGTAGAGTATGCCCACACCATAATTTAGTTGGGGGTTCTGTTATAATATATATTATACGAGTAGTCAATATATATATATATGAAATTCTACTATTTGGAACTACCTACCGTGATTTGATATGTAGGACATGGTTGTTGGCTAAAAATTATAAATACTTGTTTTGAGAAAGTATAATATGTCACTGGAAAACTTATTGTTTTTATAAAGTTAAAATGGAGAACTTTGGCCATTTCGAACATTTTTTAATGGAATCGTTGAATTGTAAATCTTACGAGTAATCTAAGATAAGTTAAATCTTTTAGAAAGACTAGTGCGTTAATTGATAAAACAAAACCGTTGGGAAGGTTAGTGCGATAGGTGTGCACATTAGAAGAGAGGTGAGTATTTCTCAAGAGAGTGACGCACTAATATGTTGTTGCATTGGCCTGTATCAATTTAAATACTTGCTAAACGTATTTTTGAATCAAACACACTTTCGGGCTCTGACCCATTTTCTTTTTCTCTCTCTCTCTTGTATATATATGTATATATTTCAGGTGCCCAGCCACAGCGGCGTCTTGCTTAGGATCCCTTGAGAGGAACGTGCTGCAGCTTAGCTGGGAGTTGCAGGTCACTTGCGTAGACGACTTCCTTTATTGACTCCATTCTAGCATTCTCATTTATTGGGCACGTGTCGTCCTTTTCATTATTTCAGTTGTTGTTGGGACATTTATATTTCAGTTATTTCCAGTATTGTTCTATGGGATTCATTCAGTTTGGATTTGCGATTTTTAGTTTTCATATGTTGACATTCGATTGACGAATGTTTTATATTATCTGGTTTACTGTGATGTGATTCTTAATTGTAGGAATGTTGTTTTAAATAAATAAACCTTTTTCTTTAATTAAAATTTGGAAAGTTTGTATGAAAATGTTTTTTTTGACACTTTGCTTAATTATTTAGGGTGTTAATTGGAAAATTTATTTTTATCGACAGTGATGCTGAGAATGAACTAACTGTTTACCTTGATTTAATTTAATAAAGGAGTGATCGCCCGGTATTTAATTAGGCGGGGTGTCACAGGTGGTATCAGAGCATCAGGTTCTAGTGTCCTTAGGATCTGTGTGGCTTATTATGCTTTCAGCGCTGCTTTCTTTGATATAGAGCCCTAATACTAGGAATGTAGTGTTCATATCTATGCATTAGGAATTCATGCTTCTGCGATTTGTTTATTTGATGATGAACTCATCCAAATTCATTTAAATTTTCAGATGGACCGTCGAGAAGAACTAGCTAAAACGGTTGAGGGAGTTGATGAGCAAAAATCGACTTGCACCTCAGGTGTTCCCAGAGAGAATATCAAGCGCCGAGTTAGCAGGCATCGTAGCACAAGCAGTCACCACTGCAGTTTTACAATACCAAGAACGCAGCATGCAACTTAGAGAAGGCAAAAGACCTAGAGAGGTTAGCTAAATGCATGTGACCAAAGCTGACAAATGTGCGAAGACTCCAAAATTGCGACAGCAAACTACCCAAGACCGGGTAAATTCTAGTCAACAACGTGGTAAAATGAAGCAGTTTCAAAAAAGGAATAAAGCCCCAAGTCAGCAAGGCCGACACCAACAGCGGCAGGGTCAGAGGGGGAGTAACTTCAGAGGCAAATGTTTTGTGTGTGGCATGCATGGCCATAAACGCCAAGATTGCCCAAAGGGTGTTAGGGCCTCACAGCCACAATGTGCCCCTAAGAAGCCACAGGGGCCACTTTTTCCAGTCGCTCTCCCAGCAACAGCTCAGGTACCAGACCTACCAACCTTTCCGGTAGCACCAGTGGAACAGGGGCAGTTACAGTACAAACATATCTTTAATGTCCACCAGGCAGCAGCCCCACAGGCACCACCCGCGATTTGGGGTATGTTTTCTATCCATGGAACTTTGGGTCGAAGTCTATTTGTTACTGGGGAAAATGCATTGTTTTATAGCTATATATTTTACGAAGTCCTTAGGGTTGTTAGCCACAGCAGAGAGCACCATGGCGTGTGTCGACTCACCACTGGGGAGTGGGTCACTTATTTTTATTTATATGCCGGGGAGTAGGGGTAGAGATTGGTAGCTTGGTATTACCTGCAGACATGTTAGTCTTAGACATGCACGAGCATGATGTGATTGTTGGTATGGACTAGCTCACAGCTTATGAAGCCATGATTGATTACTTCGATGGGAGCATTATTTTTGCCATTCCGGGGCAAGAGATGTTTGTAGTGGCGATACCTCGCCCAGAGGGAGGTTCGACCGCTCATTTATATTACATAGAGGAGGATACCTCTAAGGAGGTTGTGATTCCCTTAGATTCGATCCCTGTTGTCAGGGAGTATTCCGATGTGTTTCAGGAGATACCAGGCCTACCGCCCAGTCGTGAGATAGACTTTGTTATAGATTTATTGCCAGATACGAGACCTATAGCACGCGCACCGTACCGTATGGCTTCTGCAGAGATACGGGAGCTACGAGATCAGATAGAGAAGCTATTAGGTCAGGGCTTCATTCGTAGGAGTACCTCACCTTGGGGTGCTCCAGTCTTGTTTGTGAAGAAGAGAGATGGTTCACTGAAATTGTGTGTGGACTACATGGAACTGAGCAAGGTAACGATACGGAATAAGTACCCGTTGCCTCGAATCGATGATTTGTTCGACCAATGGGGAGCAACTTTCTTTTCAAAAATAGATCTGAGGTCGGGGTACCATCAGTTACGTATTAGACAGCAGGATGTTTCAAAGACTGCCTTCTTGTCGAGATATGAGTCCTATGAGCTCAGGGTGATGCCGTTCGGACTCATAAATGACCCAACCGTTTTCATGGACTTGATGAACCGAGTATTCAGAGAGTTATTGGATTAGTTTGTCATCATCTTCATAGATGACATCTTGATATATTCACACTCCGAGGAGGAGCATGCCGAACACTTGCGGCAGGTTCTTCAGACTCTACGGGAGCATCAGTTGTATGCTAAGTACGAGAAGTGTGGATTCTGGTTGCGAGAGGTACAGTTCTTGGGCCATGTTGTTTCTGAACAAGGGATAGCAGTTGACCCGAGTAAGTGTCAGTGGTGAGGGAGTGAGGACAGCCCACGACACCGACGAAAGTGCGTAGTTTCTTGGGATTAGCCGGGAACTACAGGAGATTCATTCGGGGATTCTCCAAAATAGCGGGTCCATTGATGAATCTGACTCGCAAGGGGGTACCATATATTTGGGATGACGCTTGTCAGTTGGCTTTCGACGAGCTGAAAGACAAGCTTACTTCAGCACCAGTCCTTGCCTTACCTAAACCGGGTATGGAGTACCTGGTTTATACCGATGCGTCTTTACGGGGACTTGGAGGTGTACTCCAGCAGGAGGAGAAGGCTATAGCTTTTGCTTCCCGCAAACTTAAGCTGCATGAGAAGAATTACCCCACCCACGCCTGGAGTTTGCAGCGGTCGTCTTTACATTGAGGATTTGGAGGCACTACTTATTGGGTGAGAAATTCCGTTTGTTCACATACCATAAGTCACTGCAGTACCTGTTCACTCAGCGAGAGATGAATATGCGTCAGCGCAGATGGCTAGAGTTTGTGAAGGACTACCAGTTCGATATACAGTATCATCCGGGGAAGGCCAACGTAGTTGCTGATGCGTTGAGCCGTAGACCGGTAGACGATGTAGCGGACGTCTGGAAAGCGAAGTGGAAGGAATTGGGTCACCAAGATGCAGTGGCACGTTCTTTCATATCCGTGATGTTAGTCACCCCCGAGATTGTTACGAGGGTGATACAGGCACAGACCACAGACCCGTTTTGCCAGAAGCAGATTGTGCGACTTCTAGCCGAGGGTGCTGAGTTCTATTCTGTTAGTTCTGATGGGGGTTTGCGGTTTAATGGGAGATTAGTGGTTCCAAAAGGAGCAGAGTTACGCCATGAAGTGATAACTCATTCTCATGGGTCCCGATTTGCAGTACATCCGGAAGGCAATAAGATGTACCAGGACATGAGGCGACAATACTGGTGGAGTGGGATGAAGAAGGACATTGCGGAGTTTGTGTCCAAGTGTTCTACCTGCCAACTGGTAAAGGTGGACCACCAGAGACCGTCAGGATTGCTTCAGCCATTAGAAGTACCCGCGTGGTAGTTGGAGAGTATTTCCATGGATTTCATTACAGGGTTGCCTACATCACAGCGGGGCCGAGATTCTATCTGGGTGATTGTAGACCGTTTGACCAAGGTGGCTCATTTTCTGCCAGTGAAGACAGATTATACCACGGGTCAGTATGCTCAGTTGTTCATCGCTTAGATTGTCAGATTACATGGGGTGCCCCTGAATATTGTGTCAGATAGAGACAAGATCTTTGTGTCACGTTTCTGGGAAAGTTTTCAGGAGGCTATTGGTACTGAGTTGAGGTTGAGTTCAGCTTACCACCCACAGACAGATAGACAGACAGAGTGTACTAATCAGATGTTAGAGGATATGCTACGCATATGTGTTCTCGATTTTGGAGGAGGATGGGAGCCACATCTTCCACTAGTAGAGTTTGTTTATAATAACTCGTATCAGTTTACAATTGGTATGGCTCCATTTGAGGCTTTGTATGGCAGGCCTTGTCGTTCTCCAACTTGTTGGCTCGAGGTGGGGGACAACAAGTTGCTAGGACCAGAAGTGATTCAGGAGACCTCCGCGAGGATTGAGATAATCAGGAGTCATATTCGGGTAGCCCAGGACAGGCAGAAGAGCTACGCCGATGCGAAACGGTTCTTCCGAGAGTTTAATGTGGGAGATCAAGTGTTATTGCGTGTATCTCCTATGAAGGGAGTGATGAGGTTCGGGAAGAAGGGGAAGTTGGCTCCAAGGTACGTGGGACCATTTCCCATCATCGAGAGGATTGGACCGGTTGCATACAGGTTGGGATTGCCAGAACATTTACATCGCATCCACGATGTATTCCACATCTCGTCGTTGAGACAATATCTTCAGGATGATATGGCCTATACTCACATTGCGATAGATGAGATAGACTTACAGTCTGATAGCTCTTACGAGGAGAGACTAGTGGCTATTCTAGACTATAGTGAGAGGAGATTGAGGTCGAAAATACTTCCGCTTGTGCGAGTCCAGTGGGAGCATCATAATGTGGAGGAATCCACTTGAGAGCGTGAGGCAAATATGCGCTAGAGGTATCCAGAGTTGTTTTTTACCCGGTATGCCTTATTTCTGAATTTCGGGACGAAATTCCGTTATTAGGAGGGAATTATGTAATACCCCATATTTTTATGCTATATTAATTTGGGGATTTATTAAATTGAAAGTGAATGTTTTATTTAATTGAAAGTGAATGTTTTATTTAATAAAAATCCGGAAATTAATTATGTTATAATTATTAACGTGACGAGAGTTAGTAATTATGGGAAATTTGTTTAATATTACTTATGACAGAGTAATATATATTATATTGGTCATATTGAATGTCATGAGTGAATTAAATGACTATTTCAGAAATTTAAGTCGGGACGTGCCCGTGTCACGTCGGGACTAATTTTGTTATATAAAAAGTGAATATTTTATAAATTGTTTGTATGTTCATTTTGAGTGCGCCAACGCGTTCGGAAGGGTCGAGATAGTCAGAAAAGTGTACCCGGGGGTTTAGTTTGGGTCTCGGGGCGTTTTTAGGCCTAATTAGTACCCCGGGAGGGCATTTTAGTCATTTTACATAATTGGGTAATTAAACCCACGAATTTCAGCAACCTATATCAGCCATTAGGTTAGCCTCTTAGGGTTAGAATATCCAGAAATCAAGTGACGGCCATTGGAGAAGAGAGCAGAGAGCTCCAAGGCAATTCGAGGCCAAAAAGCCACCGGATTGCACCGCCACCACCACCACCGCGTAGATCGCGAGACAAGGAACGCAGCCATACCAAAATCAGCCGTGAATCTGCATACCAAAAATCCCAGGCAAGTATTTGACTTGCATATTTTCGTTAATGCAATCTTCATATTAGTCTAGGATTGTTTAGAGATGGAAACTATGGAAGAAAACTCAATTTGTGTTAGGATAATGCATGTAGTTTTGATTATATGGAAATTCTGGAATCCTTGCCATGTAGAGGAATATAACCTACGAAAATTTGATGATATATTAGAAGGAATTTCTGGTAAAAACATATTAGAACCTTGATTAAGGAAAACTCTAGGGTTCTTGATGATTAGATGGGATTTTGAGTTAATTAGCCATGTTTAATGATAGTTATACACATGCTTTACGTTATAAACATCTGGTATAATGTTATAATGATGATAGTAGGATTTTTGGGACGATTGGAATGGAAAAACATAGTTTTGGATGAAGAAGTTTAGTGAAACCCGTAACTGCATTCTGCAGAATTTTGCCCACACCTGCTTGATCGATCGATCGAGCCCCAAGCTTCGACCGATCGACCCCTCCTGGCAGACTCCTATTTCCCTTGTTTAATTAGCTAAATTAAGTTTATCGTGAAATAATTATTGGGCATTCTTAATAAAGTAATTTGGGAGACATTGAGGACCAGTAGGGTATATGAAAAGATGTTGGGATCTTTAATATTCGACGAGGATGGTATTTATGGGGTATTTACCTTAGGTTGGATAAATTATCGTTTTAAAGGGAAAGTTACATAAGAGGGTTACGTTGGAACGTAAATAGGACACATACTGAATTTTATACTTGGGAAGAGAGAGTCCATGTGAGTTATGTAATAAGGTGGAAGAATACTTTGAATTAAGGTTAAAGACGAACCCTTATACGCGATACTAATAATATGATAATATGGAAATGTCAAAATTATGGGAATTGAGAATTTACCTAATATTGATATGGTAATGTTAGTATAGTTATATGATTGTGTATGCATATACTATCTATGTGTGAAAATCATGCCCACGCTACTTGCTATCCCTGAGGTTACCGCGCTGGGACAAGTCTTATCTCGATGAGACCTTTATGGGGGATATTGACTTGTACCCTAGAAGATAGATGTCCTTGGTACAGGCTATCGACGTGATAGTTCAGACGGTCCTAAGAGATGCAGGCATGTGCCATCTTCTTACAGACTTGGAATCTATTCTTCGCCTCAATATTGTTTATGTATGTATTGTTAATACATTTCGATAGTGATTCCGAATGTATTCCCCTTAATATGAGTGATATGGGGCTTTGGATAGTAGAGTATGCCCGCACCATAATTTAGTTGGGGGTGCTGTTATAATATATATTATACGAGTAGTCAATATATATATATATGAAATTCTACTATTTGTAACTACCTACCGTGATTTGATATGTAGGACATGGTTGTTGACTAAAAATTATAAATACTTGTTTTGAGAAAGTATAATATGTCACTAGAAAACTTATTGTTTTTATAAAGTTAAAATGGAGAACTTTGGTTACCATTTGGAACATTTTTTAATGGAATCGTTGAATTGTAAATCTTACGAGTAATCTAAGATAAGTTAAATCTTTTAGAAAGACTAGTGCGTTAATTGATAAAACAAAACCGTTGGGAAGGTTAATGCGATAGGTGTGTGCATTAGAAGAGAGGTGAGTATTTCTCAAGAGAGTGACACACTAATATGTTGTTGCATTGGCCTGTTTCATTTTAAATACTTGCTAAACTTATTTTTAAATCAAACACACTTTCGGGCTCTGACCCGTTTCTTTTTCTCTCTCTCTCTTGTATATATATGTATATATTTCAAGTGCCCAGCCACAGGGGCGTCTTGCTTAGGATCCCTTGAGAGGAACGTGCTGGAGCTTAGGTGGGCGTTGCAGGTCACTTGCGTAGACGACTTCCTTTATTGACTCCATTCTAGCATTCTCATTTATTGGGCACGTGTCGCCCTTTTCATTATTTCAGTTGTTGTTGGGACATTTATATTTCAGTTATTTCCAGTATTGTTCTATGGGATTCATTTAGTTTGGATTTGTGATTTTTAGTTTTCATATATTGACATTCGATTGACGAATGTTTTATATTATCTGGTTTATTGTGATGTGATTCTTAATTGTAGGAATGTTGTTTTAAATAAATAAACCTTTTTCTTTAATTAAAATTTGGAAATTTTGTATGAAAATGTTTTTTTTTGACACTTAGCTTAATTATTTAGGGTGTTAATTGGAAAATTTATTTTTATCGACAGTTATGCTGAGAATGAACCAACTGTTTACCTTGATTTAATTTAATAAAGGTGTGATCGCCCGGTATTTAATTAGGCGGGGTGTCACATATTCGCCATTGAAAAACTCAAGAAAAGCTACAAACCAAAGAGAAAGTGCAAAGAAAAGGCACGAGAAACTTACAAAATAGAGGATCGACTCAACTGATGAAGAAGCACGATCTCAAGACGACTAAGAAGCAAGGGGAATGAGGATTGAGAGAAGAAGGTACGAGATGCTATATTTCTCAGAAGAAAGAAGAGTACTGGAAGGGCTAAAGCGACGGAAGAAAAAGTGGCTACCCCAATAAGCCTTCAATTCTAATCATAGGGCACAACAAGCGAAGCGGGTGCCGCCAAATCAACTTCACAATTTTTGAAGAATCGCAAATCAGCCATAATGGCTGATCACTTAAATCCATTGAACCCATAAACATGGCCCAACAAATTTAGGGGCAATTGTGGGTACCCAAAATTTAGAACCATGGGCCCGGACGAGTAGCCCAGTCCTGACGGCCCAAAGTCTGGGCCCCTCATCTCTTATTGATCCGGTCTCCCCCACGTTCCCACAATCAGAAGTTACACGGGAGATAGAAAACGTGGAGAAACCCATCACCTCCACTTGCCTACATGTACATGTATATATTAAACCCTAGGTCCGGGGCAAAAGGACAAGTTGTATTCTCTGTGATCACTCTCCAGAGTATATAGAAATAATATCGACTGCACCACCGTGGACATAGGCACATCTTTGCTGAACCACGTACATCCTTTGTTGTGTGATTGACATCTTATATTCCTTATTCTTTTCTTGATAATTGCTTCTCTCATATTTATTTGTGTTGCATAATCATTGCATCCATAGAATCTTTCTCTCTATCTCTTATGCGCTCATTCTCTATTCTTCAGTTCTTACTGAATCCTTAAATTCTGTAAGAATCTTTTCTTTTCTCTTTGTCTTCTTCATCATGGTTTATCCTATTACTTCTCTTGATGAATTCAGAATGAATGGAATATCTATTTGTGGGTCGAAATAGAACATCCTAGTTTGCCTACTAATATTTTTTCATTAGCTGAGGGTCACTGAATTGCCTCCATTTTTATTGCTGAATGTGGCTTTACCTTTCCCCCAAACCCATTTTGTCTTGAATTTTTCTAATATTTTAATATCGTTCTAGCTAGGATAGCCCCAAATACTCGGAGAGTGTAACACCTCGCCTAATTAACTACCGGGTGATCAGTCCTTTATTAAATTAAACCAAAGTGACCGGTTGGTTCATTCTTAGCATCACTGTCGAAAAATAATTTTTCTTTATTAATGACCTAATAAATAATTAAGCTAAGTGTCAAAACATTTTCCCATTTAATTATACCCAATTAATCCTTTAATAAATTTCCATTCTTTAAAATATAAGCTATTCACTGTAACAACCCTCGCTTTTGAGGTCTTATTTTATATTTAATTTTCTAGATATAGTGATTAGATATAAAGATGTTGATATGTGGAGTAGGTATTAATTTAAGAAAGAAAAGTTAATATCTACTATGATGTTGCATATTTATCGTATGTAGAGGTGAATTTTATTATGTTATGTTTTGTAATGTCATATGATTTAAAAATAACATTTGGCTTAAAATGAAACCGGAACCTAAAATGAATTATAAAATCTCCAATTGATAATTTAGAGGGTGCCAATAGTTCCAGGAGGTTCGAGATAGTCAAATTATGTGCCATGTTGTATTTCGAGGTTCCGGGCACTTTTGACTAGTTGTAGCTTATATGAGTAGTTGCGTATTATTTTACCGCGTATTAATCACTTAAGCTGGAAATTTGGACTCAAGCCACGATTTATTTCTTGAATTAAGTCACTATTCCCCTAATTAAATTGGTAAACCTAGAGAAAGAAAGAGAAGAAAAAACCTTGGGAGAAAGTGAGAGATTGAAGCTTTGGTGATTGTTCTTGCATTCAACTTCATCAAAATATGAACTTGCAAGCTTGAGGCAAGTTATCTACTTGCTATTTTATGATTTAAGTAGAGTAATTTGCATTGACAGTTATGGTTATGTATGTTTTAAGAAACTTAGGGCTTTTAATTGATTTATGGGCTTGGAATGTTGGAGATTGATTTGAATGGTTATTGATGGTGAAATTATGGTTGTTGGATGTATTTATGCCCAATTAGTATCAATAAATGATAAGGGTTTGGGTTGGTTGAGTTTGGAAGAGATTAGGAGTCCAAGACTCCATAGCCAAAATTGGCAAAATTCGCAGGATCGAATCGATTCGGCTCCTGGACGAATCAATTCGCATAGAGGCAGTGTCCAGGTCTGGTGAACCGAATCGATTCGGTAATCCCCCGAATCAATTCGTCTGTTATGTAGAATGTTGGTTCTCCTGACCGAATCGATTCGTCTAGTCCGAATCAATTCGGCTAGTCCGAATCGATTCGCTTGTCTGGCCGAATCGATTCGCCCTAGTCCGAATCGATTCGGAAATCCTGCATTTTTTTCTTTTATTTTTCTTTTCAAATTTTGACCCTTTCCCTTAGGATTATGACCTAGGACCCTTCTTGAATGAAGTAAACATAGGATCCTAGAGTTTTAGTCGAGTTTGGTCGTTACCCTATAGATGAATGGGATCACTTGGGGTTAATTCAGGGGTACGTAAAGTGATGTTTAGGCACCTCTTCTCTTTTGGTAAATAAATTGGAAAATAGAATTCTAAGCCCATATGTGGAGATTTTAGAGACCTTTTTGAGGTATATAAAACCTTGAGACTTGTGAGATTTTGGGGAAATTATTTAGAGAATACTTCGGGACTTAAACATATGATGATATTGAATAAGAACTATTCAAAGATAAATGTTTCAAGTAAAATGAAACACATGAGATTCATGGAAATGAAAATGAGATTTAATTGGTAGTTGTTAAATTACTCAAACACACCTCTCTAAATGATATCATAAGGGAAACTCGCGCATGAGGTGATGTCCCCTGACTATTGAATGTAGGCTGACTATAGTCCTCGGCCATATGCGGAGTTTGTATATGTTTTTCTGCGCTAGTGAGGTAATTTCGGGTGTGGTTATGACTCACTCGAAGGCATATGGCCACGTCCCGACGTGCGTTAGGTGACCAGGTTGTCTTGTATAGATAGGCCCTGGAAGATGATAGTCATTTTGGGGCTCACCCAATGGGGAAACTCGGAGGGGCGGTCTTAGAAACGTTAGATGTATATGAATATAACCTTTGTAACTCAAGTGGAACTTGAGGTATGTAAATTGCCATAAGTTATGAGATGGTAATTATATTCCTGCTAAGGAATGGAAAACGGAAAGATATGTTGGAAATTATATTCCTATTAAGCAATGGAAAATGATAAGATATGAGAAGAAATGAGATTTAATTTTATTTCTCTTGCTTAATTTAATAACTGTTAGAAACCTATATAATTGCATCATCACATTTATGATTAGGTTTTTAGATTCTCATTCACATGATTATGATTTATTGTCCATATCTATCATGTTTCTTACTCTTCTGGGAAGCATATATAAATCGGTCCCTGACCCGTTCATTTTTCCATGTTGTGCGTGTTGTTGTATCCACTCAGGTGTTCCTCCGCAAGGGCGCCCGTTATGATTTCCTTACTCCTATACTTTTGACGAGCTATATGACCTTTCGAATTATTACAGGATGTTTGTTAGACGCCTTCATTTTTGGAATCTAGTTATGATCGGGTCTTTCATTCGGGCTAGTGGCCCATCTTTTGTACTTGTTAATGAATGTAGTATGTAAAATATTAAATTGTGGAAACACTTTGAATGTAACTGTGGACCGACAGATTATTCGGTTCTTTTATTGTATGTTGTTCTGGGTAATTATCTATAAGTTCCTTTGAAATTCCACTTTCATCAGATTTGGGTTGTTTAATTTATTTCTTAAATCTTTATCAAACCAAATTTTTTTTTGACAACCTGCTTTTTGATTTATCGAGTGGTTTTCCCGCATACTTATTTTATTGTTATGATGCTGATGATGATATCCATCCATGATTTCGTTATGTCGAGGTATCGGGCTGACCACCCCTTATTTCGGAATGTGGTTTGTCACACTCAGATTCCATAAGAATAAAATAAATACTGGGCACGAATCAAATAATGAAGTAAATCGGCTGGATAAAACATTCCAGTTTCAAGTCTAAAACCAACAAACCATAAAATTCGCAAGTGTAACTGAAATAAACTACTAACGTAAACTGAGTACAATCTCTAATAAAATAAGTGGAGATGGGTGAAACATGCCCTAAGAGAAATGTCTGAAAAAGAAGATAAATAACTCATAGAAGCGTCTAATGCAAGGACCTGCAACTCCAACAACCATTGCAGCTCGCTAAGTGATCCACGCGTAACCCGCGTAATTTTGGGCTATTTTAATTAATTTCTAGAAAATGGAGGAAAATAAAGTTTTTGATAAAATTATTTTTGTTGCTCAAATATGTTGGTTATTATTTTTAAAGGCGATAATTTCAAACGGTTTCGAAAACAGAGTTAAAACGGATTTTACAATGATTTTTAAATGTTTTTAACCCTTGGAGTTGTTCTAACTTCCAACTCTTCATTTATTTTCCTTATTTAAAGGAGTCTTTTGGATTCCAACTCTTCATTTCTTTTCATTATAAAAAGAAGTCATGGGCAACCCTTTTAACATACTTTTGGCACAAATTTTGGCAGCAAATATTATATTCCTCTTCTTTTTATATACATATTGGCCCTTGAGATTTGTGAGTTCCAACCTTAGATTAGAGGTGTTCTTGGGGCTATTTTGTTGGAAGGTTCTTGGAGGAGATTTTATAGATATTTTGTATTGATCTTGAGGATGTGATCATTGGCTTCTCATCATGGTTTGAGGTATGGGGTTTTACACAATATGCTCCTTAAATCTCGCGAGTGTCATTCTCTTTGAATTCTTGTTAATTGAACTCATATTTGAATTGATAAATTCATTGAAATCTGGAAAATAATTGTTGAAATTATTTTGATTCATGTGGTATCATTATATTGTTGATGAGCACGTTGTCATGAGATTTTAATATGGCATGGATGTTGAGTACCCGCCAAAATATCTATTCCCGGGCTATGGCTTGATAAAGCATATGCGAATGGGGTGAGGCCTGGTTACCCATTGATGTGTTTTTGAGAAATTTATGCTATTGAGATTCGCATTTTGATTTGAATATTCGTACTCGTGTTGTTACGTTTTATTCATCGCTAATATATATTTGATGGGCATCTTTCCTGTCGTATTGTGTACTTCCCCATATTTTCTTTTAGTGGCAGGTTAGCGCGGATTTTGGGGTGCTATGGAGATTGATTTTAGTGAGGATTGTTTGGAAAAGATTTTTATTATTTTGATGTATAGAGCTTTGGAGATTTGTATTTTATTTTCGAATTAGATGTTGTATTTATTTGAGAGACTTATTGCATTTGAAGAATTGATATTAGTGGATTTATATAATTGTGGGTTTATTTAGATACTCTATACCTTGTTATTTGCGAATTTGGTTAGTTTTATCGATAGTGGCGCTCCGCTCCGCTCTCCCAGGGCGGGCGGGGTGTTACAGAATGGTATCAGAGCTTAGGTATACGGCAATCCTCGGGGCTTGAGTTTTGGGTTCATTGCGTGGTTAGCAATTTTTGGAGATAGAAAATTTTAGGTTAAATTCGTGATATGTTTCGGAATTAGATGTGAGGAATTTATTTTTGGAGACGAAATTATTTTTGGCGATTGTTAGCCTGATTTTTGAGAGTTAGGCATTCGGCGAATTTCGAGGGCGAAATTTCATTGTTAGTGGGGAAGTGTAATGACCCGCGTAATTTTGGGCTATTTTAATTAATTTCTGAAAAATGGAGGAAAATAAAGTTTTTGATAAAATTATTTTTGTTGCTCAAATATGTTGGTTATTATTTTTAAAGGCGATAATTTCAAACGGTTTCGAAAACGGAGTTAAAACGGATTTTAAAATGATTTTAAAATGTTTTTAACTCTTGGAGTTGTTCTGACTTCCAACTCTTCATTTATTTGCCTTATTTAAAGGAGTCTTTTGGATTCCAACTCTTCATTTCTTTGCATTATAAAAATAAGTTATGGGCAACCTTTTTAACATACTTTTGGCATAAATTTTGGCAGCAAATATATTTTATATTCCTCTTCTTTTTATATACATATTGGCCCTTGAGATTTGTGAGTTCCAACAATAGATTAGAGGTGTTCTTGGGGCTATTTTGTTGGAAGGTTCTTGGAGGAGCTTTTATATATCTTTTGTGTTGATCTTGAGGATGTGATCATTGGTTTCTCATCATGGTTTGAGGTATGGGGTTTTACACAATATGATCCTTAAATCTCGCGAGTGTCATTCTCTTTGAATTCTTGTTAATTGAACTCATATTTGAATTGATAAATTCATTGTAATCTGGAAAATAATTGTTGAACTTATTTTGATTCGTGTGGTATCATTATATTGTTGATGAGCACGTTGTCATGAGATTTTAATATGGCACGGATGTTGAGTACCCGCCAAAATACCTATTCTCGGGCTATGGCTTGATAAAGCATATGCGAATGGGGTGAGGCCTGGTTACCCATTGATGCGTTTTTGAGAAATTTATGCTATTGAGATTCGCATTTTGATTTGAATATTCGTACTCGTGTTGTTACGTTTTATTCATCGCTAATATATATTTGTTGAGCATCTTTCCTGTCGTATTGTGTACTTCCCCATATTTTCTTTTAGTGGCAGGTTAGCGCGGATTTTGGGGCGCTATGTAGATTGATTTTAGTGAGGATTGTTTGGGAAAGATTTTTATTATTTTGATGTATAGAGCTTTGGAGATTTGTATTTTATTTTCGAATTAGATGTTGTATTTATTTAAGAGACTTGTTGTATTTGAAGAATTGATATTAGTGGATTTATATTATTGTGGGTTTATTTAGATACTCTATACCTTGTTATCTGGGAATTTGGTTAGTTTTATCGATAGTGGCGCTCCGCTCCGCTCTCCCCGAGTGGGCGGGGTGTTACAGAATGGTATCAGAGCTTAGGTATACGACAACCCTCGGGGCTTGAGTTTTGGGTTCATTGCGTGGTTAGCAATTTTTTGAGATAGAAAATTTTAGGTTAAATTCGTGATAGGTTTCGGAATTAGATGTGAGGAATTTATTTTTGGAGACGAAATTATTTTTGGCGATTGTTAGCCTGATTTTTGAGAGTTAGGCATTCGGCGAATTTCGAGGGCGAAATTCCATTGTTAGTGGGGAAGTGTAATAACCCGCGTAATTTTGGGCTATTTTAATTAATTTCTGAAAAATGGAGGAAAATAAAGTTTTTGATAAAATTATTTTTGTTGCTCAAATATGTTGGTTATTATTTTTAAAGGCGATAATTTCAAACGGTTTCGAAAACGGAGTTAAAACGGATTTTAAAATGATTTTAAAATGTTTTTAACTCTTGGAGTTGTTCTGACTTCCAACTCTTCATTTATTTGCCTTATTTAAAGGAGTCTTTTGGATTCCAACTCTTCATTTCTTTGCATTATAAAAATAAGTTGTGGGCAACCCTTTTAACATACTTTTGGCACAAATTTTGGCAGCAAATATATTTTATATTCCTCTTCTTTTTATATACATATTGGCCCTTGAGATTTGTGAGTTCCAACATTAGATTAGAGGTGTTCTTGGGGCTATTTTGTTGGAAGGTTCTTGGAGGAGCTTTTATAGATCTTTTGTGTTGATCTTGAGGATGTGATCATTGGTTTCTCATCATGGTTTGAGGTATGGGGTTTTACACAATATGCTCCTTAAATCTCGCGAGTGTCATTCTCTTTGAATTCTTGTTAATTGAACTCATATTTGAATTGATAAATTCATTGAAATCTGGAAAATAATTGTTGAAATTATTTTGATTCATGTGGTATCATTATATTGTTGATGAGCACGTTGTCATGAGATTTTAATATGGCACGGATGTTGAGTACCCGTCAAAATACCTATTCCCGGGCTATGGCTTGATAAAGCATATGCGAATGGGGTGAGGCCTGGTTACCCATTGATGTGTTTTTGAGAAATTTATGCTATTGAGATTCGCATTTTGATTTGAATATTCGTACTCGTGTTGTTACGTTTCATTCATCGCTAATATATATTTGTTGAGCATCTTTCCTGTCATATTGTGTACTTCCCCACATTTTCTTTTAGTGGCAAGTTAGCGCGGATTTTGGGGCGCTATGGAGATTGATTTTAGCGAGGATTGTTTGGGAAAGATTTTTATTATTTTGATGTATAGAGCTTTGGAGATTTGTATTTTATTTTCGAATTAGATGTTGAATTTATTTGAGAGACTTGTTGTATTTGAAGAATTGATATTAGTGGATTTATATTATTGTGGGTTTATTTAGATGCTCTATACCTTGTTATTTGTGAATTTGGTTAGTTTTATCGATAGTGGCGCTCCGCTCTGCACTCCCTGGGCGGGCGGGGTGTTACAGTTTGGTAACCCTGTGGCTAGGCACAAAATAAATAATATATATATAGTAAAAGAGAAAAGAATAGCAAGAAACGAATCAGTGCTCGAGTTGGGAAAATATTTGTTTTAGAAAATACTTAAAATAATAATAATACAATTTTTATGTGCGTGTTAGTTTCGAATTCTCACATCTCCACTATTGTGCACGCCTAATGTACGTCTATCCTAACCTAGTTATCCACAATGTCCCCAACAAGATCATATACTTATACTTTTAATAACATCTCAAAGGAGTAACCTGTATCGCCCATATAATACGCTATTAAAATCATTTATTCCAATTAACCGTATATTACATTCACTGTTCTGATAGTAATTCTTTTACCCACTGAAAATACCTTTCTTACCAACATTTATAAGTTTGTTAATTTCACACATTAGAATCATTCACAAAGATATACATATATACATACAGTCACATCATCTATATACATATACATATATATATATACATATACATATATATATATATATATATATATATATATATATATATATATATATATATACAAATCCTGCGCCACCTGGTTAGGACCACTTGGCGCAATGCATACTCTGCCACCGTGCCCCAATGCATCGCTCACTGCATAAAGGAAAAGTGGCTCGGCGTCGCTCATGAACCATAAATCTAATAACATAAATATTGGAGGCGAGCATACTCACTATCCAAATGGGTCACGCACATACCTATCCTCCCATTTAGACATCGAAACTATTCTACGTCTCAGATAACATGTATCCAAGTTTATATGCTCTGGGTGCAAGTCAAATATCATTGGGTCAGCCAGGATAAAACTGTCCACTACGCGATAACCTCCTCCCGATAGCAAGGAACGTAGGTATGCTATACACACAATAGTAATAATCATGTAATAATAGGTATTCCCACATCCTAATAAAGTCCGGGTATTCACCCAACCCATACATACATTTCTACACGTAGTGTACTTCCCATTATTACTAATTATGCAATTAACTAGATTATTTACACTCTCGAAATTCCCAAGGATATTTCACCTATCTAAATATTAAAGTGTTATCCTAGGATTATTTCTCAATAAATTCTGCACTGGACTACAGCTCCTCAACTGACAGTTCTCCCTCACTCAAAATAATCGCGTACTTGAAGTTGGATTACACTAGGAATTTTCCAAATTTGGAACTGTCATTCGAACCAAACCTGATGTCGTTCAAACGACATCAGCATGTCATTTGAATGACCATGCTTAACCTTCGAACCAGACTCCATCTCATTCGAACGAGATGAAGATTTTCCCTATTTCAACCAGACCTGCTATTGCTTCGTCTACACCAAATTTTCAGTCCTAAACCTCTAAATTCTTTAACCCCACCACCAAAACAACAACCTAATAGATGTTCTAACATGTATACATGATTTCCCTTAACTTTGAAACATTAAATCATTATAAATCAGTTATAAAATCCAAAATCCCCAATTTAACAATTTAAAACCCTAGTTCATCAAATTTCTATACAAGAACATCTAAATCAATTCCGTCCATTATAAATAATCATTAATTTGAGATCTCTATCCTATCTACATGATGGATTCATCCTAATTAGATTCCAGATTTTAATTAATGTCCTTAGTTCTCCAATTTCATCAAAATTTATGAATCATAAATGGATCCTGTATATCTACACTAACATGAACATGATTGTTGCTAAAATTTTGCAAGGATTAAACACTTGCCTTAATTTTGAATGTCTGATCTCATGGTGATGTTGATATATGTGTGTTCCTCATCTCCCAATCTACGCTTTGGTGAGATTTTTGGTGTGTGTTCTTGAGTTCTGCACCAAGAACTCCTATGGCTTCATCTTCCATCCTCCGTGCCTCTCTATTTTCTCTCTCATTGGTTTAGAACTGATACGTACATCCATATTTAATTTCCTAATTTTCGTCCATAATATTTCCCCAAAAATTCTAAGGACAAAAATACCCCCACGGGGTGCCGGTTAGGCCTAAAAACATTCCGGAGTCTAAATAAAATACTTGGGTAGAGTTTTCTGACTATCTCGACTCTTTCGGACTCAATGACGCACTTGAAAATACCATACGAGTTACTTAAAAATAATTTACTTCTTTAACCTATTAAATTAGTCTCGAGACGACTCTCACGCGCGTCCCAAATTAATGTGCCAAACTGCCGTATTTGCCCACTCTCGACAATTTATAAAGTTTCATAATTCCGTATTACGTATCCACACAGTAATATTCAATAAATTTCATCAATAAGTATTAACCCTTGGCACGCTACTTAATAATTATTCTAATTCGGATTAATTAATTAACAAATTGATTTTTGAGCTTTTAATTTAATTAATCCGACAATAATAATTATTCTCGTACTTATTTAATATCATAAAAATACGGGGTGTTACATACTTCCCCCTTTACAATGAAATTTCGTCTCGAAATTCGAAAAAAGTATACCAGGTACAAACAACACTGCATATAAGTTGCGCATCGCGTCATTGCACTCCCAAGTAAAGTACTTCATACCACCCATATGGTATGCTATTAGATACCCTTAATAATGAACACCCCACATATGTTCATTTTTAAACTCCAGGTTACCCTATCACGTAGGTGTTTGCCCAAACTATATCATTTAAGTTACACTACTTAAACTTTATTTTTGATGCTCGTTATCGAGCCATCTACTATTAGCACCTTAGTATATTAATCGTTTTCAAGATACATACGATCTCGTCTCGCGACGATCACACACAAGTAGGTTATTTGCGCAGTATATATTTTTGCACACATAATATACTATAAGCATTAACTAATCTCTGATCTTTGTAATAGCACCTGGTCCCCCAGCCTTAACTAACAAGCATGAGAACAACAAGTCTTACTATGCCACACATCAACTTGCACAATGCCCAAAAGTTAACTTATATGAGTTATTGTACACAAACTCCACTAGTGGAAGGGGCTGCTCTCGTCCTTCCCTGAGATTCAAGGGTACACATATAATTTATTCTCCAACATCTGACTAGTCTGTTTATTCTTCCCATTCCTCTGCGGATTGTAGGTCCTACTCATTCATAACTTTGTCCCATTCGGACACGATATTAAGCAGGAGAACAACAAGGCTTACTGCGCTATACGTCAACTTACACAATGCCCAAAAGTGAACTTATATGAGTAATTGTACACAAACTCCACTAGTGGAAGGGACTTCTCTTGTACTTCCCTAAGATTCAAGGGCACACATATAATTTATTCTCCAATAACTGACTATTTCATTTATTCTGCCCATTCGTCTGCGAATTGTAGGTCGTACTCATTCATAACTTTATCCCATTCGGACACGATATCAAGCGGTACTCTATATAACCTCACTATCTTAATTATAAAGGTCTGCACATACTGTCCCATCGTATGACCACTGTAAATTGGCATAACGTGAGCTACTTGAAACAAATGATCTATATCACCCATATAGGATTGTAACCCTTTTCGCGGTAAAATATCAGGGAATACTCTCCCCTTACTACTTAGGAATCCCTAGTGGTTGAAGAAACCCCTACTGGTTTCGTAGGGTCCACCCTTTTTCCGACAGACAGGTGACCCATAGAAAAAGGAATTTATCAATGTTTATCTTCATGAAATCCTATCACCACTGTCATTTATAACATGATACATCTTATATTCTCTCAAATGTACCTCTAACCGCGATTCGAGTGACTTGACCTCACTACGTGTCACAGGTTCTTCCCTTGCTCTAATAATCAGTTTCTCATGAAACATAAGCCTTTAACAACTCGTACCACTACACCAAATCTGCCTAATGGTCACGGTCATTGACCTTGACAAGTTGGACTTATCAAGGTCAATGATCGTGATAATTCGGGGTGAGACAACTTTTTTTATCACGGACGTGTCACGGTCATTGAGTGTGACAAGTTCGTTAGAATTATCACGGTCGTGTCACGGGCCATGAACGTGACAAGTTTAGTCACGATTAAAAACCATGACAAAACCTTGACCCTTTTTAAAAACATTGTCACGGTTATTGACCATGACAAGTCCTTGACAAATAATATTTTCACGGACTTGTCACGGTCAATGACCATGATAATTCTCGGCAGAATTTAAAAAAAATCTTCAAGGGAGTATGGCCACTGCCACTTCCCAGCAGTATATTTGTACCTGTTATAGCAACGTTGTACCTGTTCAAACATCATATATCCAAACAAACTAAGGATAATGCAAATATATATTCAAAATAGAAACAATATACATGACGATATAATCCAAATATAATTCAAATGTTCCAACTTAAGAATAATGTCACTACATGCCTGGGGTAAATTTGAGGAGGTGAGTAGGCCACATGATATACAAATTGACACACCCACTAAAGTACATCGTGCAGCATTGTTCGCGCAACCACAATAGGGAGTTATCCTTCCCGGGTATCACATGCGTGACGAGCACTTTGGACTCGATCTCTTGAAGCGCACGTCCATGAACTATTCCACCCTGGATGATATTCGGGTCCCTCAACCCCCGCCCTATTTTCTGGACATCAAATACGTCCAATATGAACACGCTTGGGCAACCAATTGTCAACATCGGTCTGGGAAAGGGATCCAAATAAGGAAGTGGATCATCGCAGTACGAACATGTCGGTGATGAAGCAACGAGGTCCACATCCTCGTCATCCTGTGCCTCATTTTCCCGCACCTCCTTCTCCTTCCCTTTCCCATTACGGTATCCGCCCAACATACGCTTCATGAATGAGTACATATCTTGGACCGTCGCCTCCAAACGGGACAACTTCGCATCATGTGAATCCACTATTCGAGCCAACCTGATGTCGCTCGTCTCCAATCCAATGATCCTAGATTTGGCCACCCACGAGCTCACCCCCCTTGTCATCCCCTTGCGATCAGAGTCAAGCACTTGGCTGAGTGCGTCTGTGGACAAAGATGCCTTGTCGGCATCAGACTGTGACTCATACACTTCCTTAAGCTTTGCTTGAAATGATAAAAAGCACATGATTAGTAAAATAAGTAAACCAAAAAATTATAACGTAATTAAAAGAAATTAAACTGTCGGATTACTTACAATCGTGGCCGCGACGCTTTGGGACACCTCCTTGTCCTTCCCCTTCTTCGTCCGAAGAGTCACATAAGTATCGAGCCTATGTGGCTTACCCCCTGGGCCACTCCCTACCCCCTGAAATAAAATAAAGTAAAATTAGTATCGGCCCCGCAAAGTAAAATAATGAAGAATAATATATTTCTGTAGTTATAGAAAAATTAAATCTTACATTCATCCTATGCTCCACCTCGCCATAAGACGTCCGACTGGAGTAGTGCACGTTCGTTTTTTTTGCTCGATTTTCCCTCCCCGATTGGCGATATGCCAATTGTCGATCCTCGATCTCATTTGTAATGAACTTTTACCATTGTACCAATGAGATCGGCTCCTTGGGCGGGACAGATCCATGCCATTGGATAATGGACTCTCGTGTTTTCCCAAAGTACTGTGTCGGCATATTTTTCTTCCACGTCTTGTGTTGCTCCCTCGACTGCTCCAAGACGGAATCGCGTAGCTTTGGATCCAAGTTGAATTGTTTATGTCCAACAAATACAATGTTAGTTACGAATAAATATAAATATAAATATAAAATGAAATTGAAATCGAAATTGAAATTGAAATGGAAATATTCATATTCATATAAATATAAATATATTACCTGTAGTGCCACCCAAACAGCTAACTTGAGCTCATATGGCACCTCCTTCCAACTCATAAACCCCGAGCGAATGACCGTCTTTAGCAGGTTGAGGGATCTCGCTAATAGGTCCGATTTGTTCTTGATAGTAATCCCAAATTTGCCATATTTGGGGAGCCTAGGGGCCGAGGAGCCCTCGTCGCCTCTGCTACCACCGAGCCCAGACGACATCGTCATAAACAGCATCATCATCTTCACCTTAATACCTGAAGGAGACATTTGCGGTAAAAAAATGTTATTTGTAGAGATAAATTTTTTTTATTAGTACACATAGACACACACGCAGCCCCCACCCCTACCCCACCCCCATCCCTACCCCCACCCCCTCCCTCCCTCACCCCACCCCCACCACCACACACACACGTACACGTACACCCCCGCACCCCCTGCCCCCTCCCCCACCACACACCACCACACACATATATACACACACATACACACACATATACACATACACACATAAATATATCTAAATTAGTTGAAAACATCTAACGTGGATACATGTATCGAGATTTTATGTCATCTATTGGAACTATTAAAAAAATTCTTCTTTGTTTAAGGTAATTGACACTTAATAAATCTTATTGCAAGTGAAAACATTTTTTGGACAAAAAAAATCATTGAAGTCATTATGTTGGAGGTCGTATGCTTCAAGATCGCAGGTTTACTTCGGTCATATCATTTTATGTTAGGAGTAGATGGGCTTTTTTGTATTTTTTCTATTGGGACGAGTAAAATATTTGAAAAACTTATTATTACCATTGATGTTTTGATTGAAGTAACTTTGATTTAGATTGGTGGATATGATGTTAGAATTGTTGATTGTGTAGAGAGATTTTTCTTATATTTGAAAAACTTATTATTACCATTATTGTATGTTATATATGTTAAAATGGGATGATGTTATATATTATTTTTAAGAGGATTTTTTTATTATTATATATATTATATATGCCGGAATAGATGTAAAGCATGGAATAGATGTTATATATTATTTCTGTTCGAATGCCTCAAAATAAAAAATTCCAAAATTATTTTTAAAACTTGTTCCTAGATCCCAATAGTTCAAAAGGTAAATACACAACTCAAAAAAATGTTTTTAAAACACATTTTATGAAAAAATTCTCTCAATTTAAAATATATCTTAGTGTGTGCAATTAGCCAATATTATATCAAACTTCTCGAAAGGATATAGTCCTCATATTCAATCATGGAAGGCTCCAATGAGAAATGGTGCATGATCTTCAATCTTTAGTCCTTAAGGTTCATCTGACCTAAACTAGATTATGTCTCACTCATAACGAACCAAGTCTATTTAACTTGATAGACTCAAACGTTTTGATACATGAGAGAGCCAATTTATATATAATACAAATGTTTACATTTTCAGTAAGACTTTTGCCAACATTTAGTGAACAATAATGGTTCTTTCTCTTTTGTTTGTTAAATACTAATCTATTAAGAATTTGGCAACATCCACGATGAAAAAAATTGGTAGGAGAAAAATGCTACCAATTTAATGTTTTAATGGTGAAGGAAAGTTCAAAATAACTTGCATTATTAAAAAATAAATATCTTTCAACAGAAAGAATGCATTGATTTCTTTAACTCCAAGAATAAAAATTCTAGAATCACTTAGAAATAAAATCACAACGAATTATTTTTTATCTTTAACCATAGTCAAAATATCGTAATCTACCATTTGAAATTAAAATTAGACACAAATATACAAGTACAAATATCTTCAATGTGGAATTAAGTCGATAATACTAATATTCTAAAGTTCATGAACGATATCTAACCTAAGAAAAAGTATAGGTTAAGCAACAAAAGTGGAACTCACCCACCACACACACACACACACACACACGCACACACACAACAGCCCCCACCCACCACACATATACACACACACACAACAGCCCCCACCCACCACACGTATACACACACACACAACAGCCCCCTCCCCACCCCTACCTCCACCCCCACCCACCACACACACACACACAACAGCCCCCACCCTGCCCTACCCCCCTCCACACTCCCCCACCCACCACACATATTCACACACACACACACAACAATCCCCCCTTCCCACCCTTACCCCCACCCTGCCCCACACACGCACACACACACACACACACACACACACACATATATATATACACACACACATATATATACACACAAACATATATATAAATGGAAGAGAGAGAGAGAGAAAAAAATTAACCTGAAACTAGAGAGAAAGAGAGAGCAACATAGAGAGAGAGTTGTAAAAAGGAGGGAACGGCGGGGGGGGGGGGGGGGGGGGGGAGGGGAAAGCGTTTTTGCTGAAGAAGTTGTCACGGTCATGTCAAGGTCCTTGACCGTGATAATTATTTAAAGAATTGTCACGGTCATTGACCGTGCAATTCTTTGTCACGGTCGTGTCAAGGTCAATGACCGTGACACAAAACGCGTGTTTTTTTGTCACGGTCAATGACCTTGACAAGGGTGGCCGACTGAAAGGTGACAATTTTGTCATTTTGGTGTAGTGTACTAAATAATCTTCAACTCCTCGGGCTAAATGTTGTTGAATTCACATGACAATCACAATCTACTGCCTAATACAATACCATTCTCGTGAGCGTACAATCAAATCCTGATATCTCAACTTCTATCTTCATTTACGTTATCCCATACGTTTCGAACAGAAACAAAATCAAGATTCAATTACCTAGGGCACCCATACACCCTATGCCTTGCACAAATAAAATATATTTTCACATTATAGTGGAATTATCAATCCTCAATTGTACTCACAAATGTACAATTACTAAGGTACGAATCCCATGTACTATCATCCAAACTTCCCTCCAACTCCCGATGGTCGTTAGTTTCATGCATGGGATGTCTCGTAAAGAGAAATCCAAACAAGGAACCCCTCGATACACTACTACTTAACATTGTCAGTGGTCGAGGTCCATAAGGTTTTTAGTCCATTATATGTACCTTCCCAAAATCTCCGTATGTTGACATACTAATCTACGTATGTCCTTAACAATAACATGAAACATGGAGCTCTCACTATTCCAAGTCTTCAGCGCTATGTGTATGACGAGCTATATTTCGCTGCTTGAATAAGAACATAATGTATCCTGAGTCATATCAGTAATGAAATCCCTAAGCATTGGAATCACATCTAACAAGACAACAAACTTATTGAAGTCTACGATATCATGAAGGTTTAATATATATATATATATTTATATATATATATATATATATATATATATATATATATATATATATATATATATATATATATATATATATATATATATATATATATATATATATATATATATATATATATATATATATAGGCCCAACCCTACTTCAGGTGACGCCTTACCAAATTAATATTACTCCCTCGGAGTACCCAGCGCGACAGTCTTTCACTTAATCTACTATCATTCAAACATTCGGTAATTATCACTACACATTACCATAATAAGATCTACTTTACTAACTCAATGCAGTAGTAAAAATTATGATAATAAAATATGCCTTTAGTGCCCACCCGACTTACTCACGGGTGACATCTAAAAACCCTGTTACCCATGATCAATACATTTATAATCGAACTGTCCAAAACTAATGAACCAACTAAACTCGACTCGTATGCGAATTTTACTGTCAATCATTTATATATAAGTTGTGACACATTCCTGTCACGTAATTAAATTCTTTACTCACAAGGATGAAACAAATCTTCAACAATCTCTCCTGATCGTATGGTCCTTACATGCATTCCTCATGGTCAAAATAACCCAAATCACTTGTAATCATTATACGTTTGGGATTTCATCCAATAGTTTCCCCCTCATCGATGTGGGAAAATTATTCTATTATGCGGATTACACACCCATCACTGAAATGTTGGCCTAACGTTTCTAGGCCTCATTTATGGCTTTAATGGCCACCCTATTTCTTCATAGTCCCCTAATTACCCTGAGGATTAATATGCTATTGTTACCGAGGACTCCACTGGTCCTGCCTAAAACTACCACTCTCGGGTTGTAACTTCTTGGGCTCAATTCTCTTGACCCAATTCCATCTCGAAAAACTCTCACGCCTCCGGTTATTTTGCTTAACGGGCTTAGTTTCAGCATTGTTAAATCTTATCGGTTGTACTACTCAATGTGGACACATTCAACACTTGTATTCCCACTCTCTACACATAGGGAACTTCCAGAGCCATTTCCCATCGCTCGTCCCACTGACCATTTTGGAGTGTCCTTCCCTCAGACTAGAAGTCTTAGCTCCCAATTAATCTCCCATTGTCCCTTTGGCTATGCGGGCCTTTCACAACTATTGTTGGCCTATACAGCCTTTATTGACTTCCTCATCACTCTTTAGGAAGTTTATCAATTAAATTTATCTAAATGAGTTCCCTATTGGGCATACTTTCATGTGGTGATTCACCAACCTGTGACACCCCGACTAATTAAATACCGGGTAGCTACTCCTTTATTAAATTAATACAAAATGCCAAGTTGGTCCAGTTAAAAGCATCACTTTCAGAAACATTTTTATAGTTACTAACCACCTAGTATTTAAAAAGTAAGTTGCCAAATTTTAATTTAAGTCTGATTAACATACAATAAAAGAATAATGGAAGAACAACATAATCCATTCACCATAACGAAGCAATATAATAACCAACAAAATAATAAGAAGTCCGGAGGAAAACTCCTCACAACAATCCCACAACCGAAAATAATATGTCAAGTCTGAATCCTGAATTAATTACATGCCCGAAGTCTGAATAACTGAAATAAATGAAATGTCTCTAAAAGATATGGGCGACATGCCCTACAACTGATAAATGCTGAATATAGAGTCAAGATAGATGAAGCGTCTACAAACAAAGTCCTGTAACTTCCACAAACAGCTACAGCTCGTCACCTGAATGAGGATCCTAAGCATGGTGTCCTTGTGTCTGGGCACCTAAAATGGTTTTTACAAAAAAAAATTTGAAAGCAAATGGGTCAGAGCCCGAAAGTGGAAATCATTTTAAAAACAGCAAGTGTTTTAATAACATTAAAACATTAAATGAATACATGTTAGGACGTCCACTCACATGAAATTCTCACCTCTCGACTACATGTGCACTCCTAACGTACCGTACATATCTAACCAAACCGTAATACGTTCTACCCCTTACTACTCGATTCCCATATTACGTTCTAGCGTTATCAATTAAATAGAGGGCTTTACATACATTCGGATTCTCAATTAGTAATACAACTCACTATCGGTTAACCCGTTATGTTTTCTCAAAACATTACCATAAGTATATTCACAATACCAACATGAAAGTTCCCATTAATTAAGTGTATATTATTCAGGTCATAAATATTCAATACAAGCACCCCGAGACTAAGCTGCGGTGCACACATACTCTGCTATCCATCCCGGTACATCACGTAGATAAGGATCACGCATTCCGAATCTCTCAGGAATCGTTCTCAGATAACAACAATCACAAACAATGGAGGCGAACACAGTCACATCACATGGGTCACGCACATACCTACGCTCCCACAATCAGCAGACTTATTAACATTCCAATATGTCCTTCTCTGACCTATGTTCATCGAGTTACCAATCTAATTCCGGGCAACACAAGGATTAGAGGGCCCTAAGCGAACGTAAACCTCCCGTGATAGCAAGTATGGTAGGTATGTCATACACAAAATCATATACATGTACTCAGTAAGCACACATCTTAGTAATCACCATAATTTATTTGTGGTACACTTCTTATTCTTGTACCGACATATAATTCTACACAATTTATATGTTCCCAGTTAATATAATTATTTAGGCCATCAATAGTTCTCGCATCGTAATAGACACTCACGTCCTAATTCATAATTCCCCTTAGGTTCAAACTACACTTCTAGGTTTTACTCCTCATTATATCCCAAATATCCCAAATATATCAATTAATTTACAAGGAAGTGTTATCTCTACATATAAACAAGGTTACGGAACACTCGGGATCAAAACCGGCTAAAAAGCCTAAACTGTCAGCTCGTTAGAAGTCTCGTTCGAACGAACTGGGCCTTCTAACGAGATCTCGTTCGAACGAAAGTCATCGAACGGACATCCCTCTCGTTAGAGGTCAAACTGTCAACTCGTTAGAAGCTCGTTCGAATGACCTGGGCAGGTCTTCTAACGAGTGACCAGATTCGAGCCCAGATTTTCCCTATATCGTTTTTCCAACTTTTCTTCACCTCTAATCTCATCTAAACATCAATCCAACAATTGTTCATGGGTTCTAATAATTCCTAAACATACTTAGGTCATATATTAACGTTTATATAGGGCCAATTCTTCCTAAACATCATTGAATCATCAAATCCCTTCATTTATCCCCAAATCATATGAACATGAACCCTAAAATTTTAAAATCACCAATGGGTATAATTAAATCCGTTTTTGTTATGAACAAGGTGTATTTCCATCAGGATAAACCTCCTAACACAATTCTACATGCAATCCTTTCATCAAAATATAAAGTTCTAATTCCAATTAATGGGTTTTTATCAAACTCCCAAGAAAATACCAATTTTGTCAATCTCCTACGCATGGAAGAAACATTCTTTGTCATAAACGAAATTAAACCACTTGCCTTATGTGTATCTCTGATTTTGATGTCGAATTGATGAAGTGTTCTCTCTCTCTTTGCAGAATTCTCCTCTCTTCTCTCTCTCTACAAGCCTTCTTCTCCAAAGTGACAATGGTGGCTAGGGTTTGCCTTAGGAACTCTTTTGGAACAAATTTCAATAACCTCCGTAGCCCATTAGGTTATTAGTGGGTTTAGTGGGTAATTGCGAAATCAGATATTAATTCCTAATTTTTGTGGGTTTTAATTCCCAAAAATCCAAAATTACCAAACTACCCTTATACATTGCCGGTATGGCCTAAAAATGCCCCGGGACCCAAACTAAACCCTCAGCTAGTGTTTTCTGACTATTTTGACCCTTCCGGACGTGTTGGTGCACTCAAAATGACCATACGATTAATTGAAATAAAATTCTCTTTTATAATTAAAATAATTATATTCCTGACGCGACTATCACACGCATCTCAACAAAATCCCCAAATTGTCGTATTTCAATCTCACGACAAGTTTCACAGTTCAATATTCATATATAGCCATATATACTCATTAGTATCAAATACCAACTCGCATCTCGATAGTATTTTTTTTATTTTTATCCGGATTAATTTCCAATTAATACTCATTTAATTCAATTAATCCCATAAATAAATATCATAAAAAATATTGGGTATTACATACTTCCCCCCTAATAACAGAATTTCGTCCCGAAATTCGGAAGTAGAAAGTACCTGGTAAGAGCAACTCTGGATAACGTTCGCGCATCTCATCCTCGCGCTCCCATGTGGACTCCTCGACATTATGATGTCGCCACTGAACACGTACTAACGGAACTATCTTTGACCGCAGTTTCCACTCACTTCGGTCCAAAATAGCAATCGGCCCCTCCTCGTAGGAGCTATCAGGCTGGAGATCGATGTCCTCTAAAGCAATATGAGAATGACCCAAATTGTCTCTAAGATATTTCCTTAGCGAGGAAATATGAAATACATCGTGAATCCGATGCAAATGCTCCGGTAACCCAAGTCTATACGCAACCGGTCCAATCCGCTCAATAATAGGAAATGGTCCCATATATCTCGGTGCCAATTTCCCTTTCTTCCCGAAACGCATAATCCCCTTCATAGGATATACTCTGAGCAAAACTTGGTCCCCCACTTGGAACTCTCTGAAGAACCTCTTCGCATCAGCATAGCTCTTCTGCCGATCCTGAGCTACCCGAATGCGACTCCGAATCAATTCTATCCTCGCCGAAGTATTCTGAATCACTTCCGACCCAAGTAGTTTATTGTCCCCCACCTCCAACCAACATGCTGGGGAACGACAAGGTCTACCGTACAACGCCTCAAATGGAGCCATGCCAATGGTGAACTGGTAGGAGTTATTGTAAGAAAACTCCACCAGTGGAAGATACTGCTCCCATCCACCCCCGAAATCAATGATGCACATACGTAGCATGTCCACCAACATCTGGTTTGTACGCTCGGTCTGCCCATCGGTCTGCGGGTGATACTCCGTACTCAACCGCAATTCCGTGCCCATGGCCTCCTGAAAACCTTCCCAAAACCGTGAAACAAATATCTTGTCTCTGTCAGACACGATATTTAGGGGTACACCGTGAAGTCTCACTATCTCTGCAATAAAGAGCTGGGAATACTGTCCCGTAGTGTAGTCTGTCCTTACGGGTAGAAAATGAGCGACTTTGGTAAACCTATCCACAATTACCCAAATGGAGTCGTGACCTCTATGTGACGTAGGCAACCCCGTGATAAAGTCCATGGATATGCTCTCCCACATCCACATCGGGACCTCCAATGGCTGTAGAAGTCATGCCGGTCTCTGATGATCCACTTTTACTAGCTGACAAGTGGCGCATTTTGAAACAAACACGACAATATCTCTCTTCATCCCGCTCCACTAATACTATCGTCTCATGTCTTGGGACATTTTGTCCCCAGCGGGATGTACCGCGAATCGTGAGCCGTGCGACTCTGCCATCACCTCGTGCCGCAATTACTCCCCTTCTGGAACTACCAAACTCCCATTGAAGCGTAATCCCCCATCTGAGCTAACGGTATGGGACTCGGCTCCTTCTGTTAGTAATCGAACTATTTGCTCCTGACAGAACGAGTCATTTGCTTGGGCTTTTACCACCTTCGTGACAATCTGCGGCGTATCAGTCATCACAGACATGAATGATCGGGCCACTGCATCCTGGTGTCCCAACTCCTTCCACTTGTCCTTCCACACCCCTGCCACCTCATCTACTGGCCTACGGCTCAACGCGCCTGCTACTACGTTAGCCTTCCCCGGGTGATACTGGATATCAAACTGATAGTCCTTCACAAACTCAAGCCACCTTCGCAGCCGCATATTCAACTCCTTTTGCGGGAATAGGTACTGTAGGGACTTGTGGTCCGTGAATAGTCGAAACTTCTTCCCCAAAAGGTAATGTCTCCAAATCCGAAGGGCAAATACAACTACCGTCAACTCCAAATCATGAGTGGGGTAACTCTTCTCATGAGGCTTAAGCTTACGGGAAGCATAAGCTATGGCCTGACTCTCGTGCTCTGATACCACCTGTGATACCCCGACTAATTAAATACCGGGTAACTACTCCTTTATTAAATTAATACAAAATGCCAAGTTGGTCCAGTTAATAGCATCACTGTCGGAAACATTTTTATAGTTACTAACCACCTAGTATTTAAAAAGTAAGTTGCCAAATTTTAATTTAAGTCTGATTAACATACAATAAAAGAATAATGGAATAACAACATAATCCATTCACCATAACGAAGCAATATAATAACCAACAAAATAATAAGAAGTCCGGAGGAAAACTCCTCACAACAATCCCACAACCGAAAATAATATGACAAGTCTGAATCCTGAATTAATTACATGCCCGAAGTCTGAATAACTGAAATAAATGAAATGTCTCTAAAAGAAATGGGCGACATGCGCTACAACTGATAAATGCTGAATATAGAGTCAAAATAGATGAAGCGTCTACAAACAAAGTCCTGTAACTTCCACAAACAGCTACAGCTCGTCACCTGAATGAGGATCCTAAGCATGGTGTCCTTGTGGCTGGGCACCTAAAATGGTTTTTACAAAAAAATAGATTTGAAAGAAAATGGGTCAGAGCCCGAAAGTGGAAATCATTTTAAAAACAGCAAGTGTTTTAATAACATTAAAACATTAAATGAATACATGTTAGGACGTGAACTCACATGAAATTCTCACCTCTCGACTACATGTGCACTCCTAACGTACCGTACCCATCTAAATAACATACATATCTAACCAAACCGTAATACGTTTTACCCCTTACTACTCGATTCCCATATTACGTTCTAGCGTTATCAATTAAATAGAGGGCTTTACATACACTCGAATTCTCAATTAGTAATACAACTCACTATCGGTTAACCCATTTTGTTTTCTCAAAACATTACCATAAGTATATTCACAATACCAACATGAAAGTTCCCATTAATTAAGTGTATATTATTCACGTCATAAATATACAATACAAGCACCCCGAGACTAAGCTGCGGTGCACACATACTCTGCTATCCATCCCGATACATCACGTACATAAGGATCACGCATTTCGAATCGCTCAGGAATCGTTCTCAGATAACAACAATCACAAACAATGGAGGAGAACACAGTCACATCACATGGGTCACGCACATACCTACGCTCCCACGATCAGCAGACTTATTAACATCCCAATAAGTCCTTCTCTGACCTATGTTCATAGAGGTACCAATCTAAATCTGGGCAACACAAGGATTAGAGGTCCCTAAGAGAACGTAAACCTCCCGTGATAGCAAGTATGGTAGGTATGTCATACACAAAATCATATACATGTACTAAGTAAGCACACATCTTAGTATTCACCATAATTTATTTGTGGTACACTTCTTATTCTCGTACCGACATATAATGCTACAAAATTTATATGTTCCCGATTAATATAATTATTTAGGCCATCAATAGTTCTCGCATCGTAATAGACACTCACGTCCTAATTCATAATTCCCCTTAGGTTCAAACTACACTTATAGGTTTTACTCCTCATTATATCCCAAATATCCCAAATATATCAATTAATCCACAAGTAAGTGTTATCTCTACATATAAATAAGGTTACGGAACACTCGGGATCAAAACCGGCTAAAAAGCCTAAACTGTCAGCTCGTTAGAAGTCTCGTTCGAACGAGGCTGTTCGAACGAGAGTTCGTTCGAACGAACTAGGCCTTCTAACGAGATCTCGTTCGAACGAAAGTCATCGAACGAACATTCCTCTCGTTACAAGTCAAACTGTCAACTCGTTAGAAGCTCGTTCGAACGACCTGGGCAGGTCTTCTAACGAGTGGCCAGATTCGAGCCCAGATTTTCCCTATATCATTTTCCAACTTTTCTTCACCTCTAATCTCATCTAAACATCAATCCAACAATTGTTCATGGGTTCTAATAATTCCTAAAGATACTTAGGTCATATATTAACGTTTATATAGGTCCAATTCTTCCTAAACATCATTGAATCATCAAATCCCTTCATTTATCCCCAAATCATATGAACATGAACCCTAAAATTTTAAAATCACCAATGGGTATAATTAAATCCGTTTTTGTTATGAACAAGGTGTATTTCCATCAGGATAAACCTCCTAACACAATTCTACATGCAATCCTTTCATCAAAATATAAAGTTCTAATTCCAATTAATGGGTTTTTATCAAACTCCCAAGAAAATACCAATTTTGTCAATCTCCTACGCATGGAAGAAACATTCTTTGTCATAAACAAAATTAAACCACTTGCCTTATGTGTATCTATGATTTTGATATCGAATTGATGAAGTGTTCTCTCTCTCTCTGCAGAATTCTCCTCTCTTCTCTCTCTCTACAAGCCTTCTTCTCCAAAGTGACAATGGTGGCTAGGGTTTGCCTTAGGAACTCTTTTGGAAAAAAATTCAATAACCTCCGTAGCCCATTAGGTTATTAGTGGGTTTAGTGGGTAATTGTGAAATCAGATATTAATTCCTAATTTTCGTGGGTTTTAATTCCCAAAAATCCAAAATTACCAAACTACCCTTATACGTTGCCGGTATGGCCTAAAAATGCCCCGGGACCCAAACTAAACCCCCGGCTAGTATTTTCTGACTATTTCGACCCTTCCGGACGCGTTGGCGCACTCAAAATGACCATACGGTATAGAAATAAAATTCACTTTTATAATTAAAATAATTATATTCCCGACGTGACTATCACACGCGTCTCAACAAAATCTCCAAATTGTCGTATTTCAATCTCACGACAAGTTTCACAGTTCAATATTCATATATAGCCATATATACTCATTAATATCAAATACCAACTCGCATCTCGCTAGTATTTTTTTTCTTTTTATCCGGATTAATTTCCAATTAATACTCATTTAATTCAATTAATCCCATAAATAAATATCATAAAAAATACGGGGTATTACACAACCCATTAAGTTAAGTTTTCTTTTCGGCCAAAGTCTCTTACCCTCTTATCTCACCTATTCTGGTACAGAACAAAAAACTCACGAACTACGGGAATCGAATCAATGGGAATAAATTTCTCCTTAGAGGTCTCCTCCTCTATGTAATATAAATGGGTGGACAATCCTCCCTCTGGACGAGGCATTGCGACCAGAAACATCTCCTGACTCGGTGTAGTAAAAATAATGCACCTACTAAAATAATCTATCATGGATCTATAAGAAACAAGCGAATCTATACCAATAATTGCATCGTTCTCTGACATATCTAATACAAGCATGTCGATAGGTAATAAAGTAAGTTTCCCAATCTTTATCCCTTTTCCTTGGCATATAAAGAAAATTAACGACCCATTACCTATTGGTGAGGCTACCCATGTAATCGTACTGCTAGCTGTGTTTAACAATCACGTGGTCCGTGAAAATATAGCATCTATAAAAGAATGTGAAGCCCCAGTATCAAACAAACTATATCCCATAATCCCAGAAATAGAGAGCATACCCTCACTGAATGGTGGTAGCTGCTGAACGGTTGTCAGTTGGACGTTGTACACACGCCCATATGGTATCTTCCTCTGCTACTGGGGTATTTTTCTCTTATCTAGGAAATCCTACCTCCTATGACCCATCATGCCATAATTACAGCATCTACTAGCAGACCATGTCACATTACGACTCTGTTAATTTCGGCCCTATTGCTCAATTGCACTTCTTCCTTAGCCATATTGGTCGTGCTGAGCATCTTGTTGAAAAAGAATATCATGTTAAGGATTGTCCCTCCACTTGTGACCCTGTTGTTCACACTTATAACAAATTCCTAAAAGTCTTTGATTTCTTTGGCATTGTTATCCTTGTTGGTCGGGTTGGGGTTTCTTTCCATCCCAATCCAGACAAGTTTGACGTTTATGGTCATCTCTTCCACATTTGAAGCACCTTTTTGTGACATCATTCTGACTATTTTCTCTTGTCCTTTTCCCCCCTTTAAGATGCATATTGCGATCATGGTACTGTAAGACTGCAGTGATAACTACCTGTGCTACAATACCTGCTATTTCGGTGATTGATACTCTCTCCGTGGATACCTGAGGGTATCAGCTGACCTAGCTCATTGACTCCTCTAATAGAGTTAGCTTGTTCTTCTTGACATGCTATCTAAAAGTTGAAATGGACTGAATAAGTTCAACATCCATACAAATAAATTGCAGAAGTATGAATTTCCAACGGGTAAAGATGAATACAACATTCCTAATATTAGGGCTCTAAATGAAATGATTCTTAGCAAAAAGCATAACAAGCCGTACAGATCCTAAGGACACTAGAACTTGGATCTGATACCACCCGTGACACCCCGCGTAATGAAATAACGGGTGATCAGTCCTTTATTAAATTAAACCAAAGTGACCGATTGGTTCATTCTTAGCATCACTGTCGAAAAACAATTTTTCATTATTAATCACCTAATAAATAATTAAGCTAAGTGTCAAAAACTTTTCCCATTTAATTGTACCCAATTAATCCATTAAAAAATTTCAATTCTTTAAATTATAAGCTACTTACATTCCACAAGAATATAATAAATACTGGACACGAATCAAATACTGAAGTAAATCGGGCTGGATAAAACATTCCAGTTCCTAGTCTAAAACCAACAAAAAATAAATTTGCAAGTGTATGTGAAATAAACTACTAATGTAAACTGAGTACAATATCTAATAAAGTTAGCGGACATGGGAGAAAAATGCCCTAAGAGAAATGTCTGAAAAGCAGCAGAAAGAACCGATAGAGGCGTCTAATGCAAGGACCCGAAACTCCCATAACCACTACAACTCGCTAAGTGATCCACGCGTCTAAGTCTGGTAAACCTGTGGCTGGGCACCTGATAAAAAAAAAAATATGTATATATATATATATATATATATATATATATATATATATATATATATATATATATATATATATATATATATAGCAAAATAGAAAAGAATAGTAAGAAACGGGTCAGAGCCCGAGTTATGAAAATATTTGTTTTGGCAAGTATTTAAAACTGTAATAATGTAATTATTATGTGCATGTTAGTTTCGAACTCTCACATGATATTCTCACCTCTCCACTATTTTGCACACCTAATGTACATCTACCCTAACCTAGTTATCCATAAAGTCCCCAACTAGATAATAGACTTATACTTCTAATTATATCTCAAATGAGTAACCCGTATCACCCATAAAATACGCTATTAAGATCATTTATTCCAATTAATCGTATATTATATTCACTGTTCTGAAAGTAATTCTTTTACCCACTGAAAATACCTTGCTTACCAACATTTATAAGTTTGTTAATTTCACACCTTAGAATCATTCACAAAGATATACATATATACATATAGTCACATCATCTATATACATATATATATATATATATATATATATATATATATATATATATATATATATATAAATCGTACTCCCATTGGTTAGGAAAACTTGGCGTAATGCATACTCTGCTCTCGTGTCCCGATGCATCGCTCAGTGCATAATGGACATGTGGCTCAGCGTCTTTTACGAACCATAAATCTCATAACACAAATATTAGAGGAGAGCATACTCACCAGCCAAATAGGTCACACACATACCTACGCTCCCATTTAGCCATCGAAACAATCCTATGTCTCAGATATCACGTATCCAAGTTCATATGCTCTGGGTACAAGTCAAATATCCCCCCATTGCGTCACCAAGGATAAGACTGTCCACTGCGCGACAACCTCCTCCCGATAGCAAGCAGCGTAGGTATGCTACACACACAATAATAATAATTATGTAATAATAAGGTATTCCCACATCCTATTAAAGTTCGGGTATTCACCTAACCCTAACATACATTTCTACACGTAGTGTACTCCCAATTATTACTTATTATGCAATTAAATCGGTTATTCACACTCTCGAAATTCCCAAGGTTATTTCACCTATCTAAATATTAAAGTGTTATCCTAGTAATATTTCTCAATAAATTCTACACTAGACTAAAACTCCTCAACTGGCAGTTTTCCCTCACTCAAAATAATCGCGTAATTGAAGTTGGATTACACTGGGAATTTTCCACATTTAGATCTGTCGTTCGAAAAAAACCTGATGTCGTTCGAACGACATCTTCATATCATTTGAATGACCATGCTTCTCGTTCGAACCAGACTCCATCTCGTTCGAACGAGATGAAGATTTTCCCTGTTTCAACCAGACCTGCTACTACTTCATCTACACAAGATTTTCAGTCCTAAAACCTCTAAATTCTTCAACCCAACCACCAAAGCAGCAACCTAATTGATGTTCTAACATGTATACATGATTTCCCTTAACTTTGAAACATTAAATCATCATAAATCAGTTATAAAATCCAAAATCCCCAATTTAACAATTTAAAACCCTAGTTCATCAAATTTCTATACAAGAACATCAAAACCAATTTCGTCCAAAATAAATAATCATCAATTTGAGATCTCTATCCTATCTACATGAGGGATTCATCATAATTATATTCCATATTTTAATTAATGTCTTTAGTTCTCCAGTTTCATCAAAATTTATGAAGCATAAACGGGTCTTGTTATCTACACTAACATGAACCTGATTGTTACTAAAATTTTACAAGGATTAAACACTTGCCTCAATTTTGAAGGTCTGATCTCCTGCTGATGTTGATATTGGTGTGTTCCTCATCTCCCGATCTACGCTTTGGTGAGATTTTTGGTGTGTGATCTTGAGTTATGCATCAAGAACTCCTATGGCTTATTCTTCCTTCTTCCGTGCCTCTCCCTTTTCTCTCTCGTAGGTTTAGAACTGATAACTCCCCTCTAACCCACGTACATATGTATTTAATTTCCTAATTTTTGTCCATAATATTTCCTCAAAAATTTTAAGGACAAAAATACCCCTACGGGGTGCTGGTTAGGCCTAAAAACATCCCGGAGTCCAAATAAAATACCTGGGCAGAATTTTCTGATTATCTCGACTCTTCCAGACTCAATGGCATACTCGAAATTACCATAGGAGTTACTTAAAAATAATTTACTTTTTTAACCCATTAAATTAGTCCCGACACGACTCACACGCACGTCGTTACTTAATGTACCAAACTGTCGTATTTTGCCACTCTCGACAATTTATTAAATTTCATAATTCCGTATTACGTATCCACACAGTAATATTCAATAATTTTTATCAATAAGTATTAACGCGTGGCACGCTAGTGAATAATTATTTTAATCCAGATTAATTAATTAACAAATTAATTTCTCACCTTTTAATTTAATTAATCCAATAATAATAATAATTAATCTCATACTTATTTAATATCATAAAAATACGGGGTGTTACAGAGAGTAGTTAATGGGGTATACAGATTAAACCAACTCCATGGGATTCATCTAAGGATCCCATAAATTATGTTTTGCTATAAGTGGGTAACTTGTGATACCACTTTCTATTTGAAAACTAGGGACGTGAACAAAGCATTAGTAGTTAACCTTCCTGACACCAATAGAGATTACTTCGAGTTGGAGTAATTGTTAAAAATTGGCAACATGATCCTTTGACTTGGAATTCTGAGTATAGGGGCCTAGGTGCCCGTCAAGTGGTAATGGGATAGGTTGCATTTATTTGTATTTCTTTGCATATTATGCTAACTTCTAATACTGATGTATACTTTGTTAATTTTGATTGCAGTTGATCGAAAGAGGAAGTTTCCAAACAAGAGTGATATCGACCTTAGAAAGTTGAAGTTTATCTGGGGCATTCATAAAAAAGTTGGGGAAGAGCATACCAGATCAGCCTCATACTTGTTGCAGTATAGGAACACCATCACCTTCTTTGTTGCTCGCCCAACTATAGTTGCATCCCCTCCTTTAATAAACCTTGACCAATACCCTATCTCCACATCCTCTGCCACTACATCTGGCAGTTTTTAACCTGCTGCAGTTTCCTCTTCTTTAGATTCAGACCTACCTCTTGCTACTACCATGGGGAAGAGGAAGTTTCTTAACATTTTAGGTGACATAGCTGCTACTGGCTCCTCCAAACAAGCTGATGATGGAGCCAAAAATAAAAAGGATGCTAGGAAGAAGCCACCATCCAATAAGGGGGATGTTGGGAAGAAACTTCCAACTGAGAAAGATGATGAAATCCACCTCAAGAGGCTGAAAAGAGAACTCCCTTCTAAGCTGGCAGAAAGGTCTTCAGCCAACACCGACCAACAAGAGTTAGTTGATTTATCTATTTCTGTCTCACCAGTGTCTCTTGGCCCTAGTTTTTCCATACAATTAATAAAGTATGGTATATTGCCAAACTATAGGGGTGCTATAGCTACACTTCCCCGATCAAAGAGTTCAGAAAGGGCTACTCAAAGCCTAGCTCTGGTAATTTCTTTTGCCTTCTTTATCTCTTTGTTTGATATTTTTTATATTAACTCGCCTTATTTTCTTTTTGCAGTTTTTTGTTGACTATAATGACATATTGGAGAAGGATGATGCTTTGTATTCTTCTTCTCATAAGGTTGAAGAAGCTTTTGATGAGCTTAAGAAGTAATTTTTTGACTCCTAATTGGCACTTACCAATGAGCAGAAAAAAGGGGAGGAGAAAATAAAAGTTGTAGAAGAAGATGCAGTGGCTTCTCGGGCCCAAGTTATTGATCTGTAAAAAGATTTGGATGTTAAAAAATCTAAGATCACCAAGCTGCAGAAGGATTTGGATGTCGAGAATGATCTGTTCATTGCTGAGAAGACCAAAAGAGCTAAGGCCAGGGATGTTGGCTTCAGCAAGGGCTGGGAAACATCCATTGGGCCTGCTTCTTTGCAAATTGAATTTGCGAAGAAAAAATGCTTTAAGGATGGTTGGTCGGAAACTTTGGTGGAGGTCGGCACCCCTTAAGATTCTGAACTCTTCCTCGGATACGACTCAGGAGCTCCTCATAACATGGATGAGGAGATTGAAGATTATAGGGGTTCAAGTGAATCCCTATTAATGTTGGATTCTATCGACTAACACCAAGAAGTGAACTCTTCTACTCCACTAACTGACAGCCATCCATCTTTGCCTGCTCCTTCTTCTACTTTTGCTGAACCTACACTAGACATGAGGAAGGTTTAGATTTTTCTCAGCATCTTTTGTTTTTATTTTGTTCAGCACTTGTAATTTTTATTTTCTTTCTGCAGATGTATTTGTACTTAACGATTTATTAATGAAAAGAAATATTCTTCCTCTTTTGTTTGTCTTTTTTCCATACTTTGCACACCGATTATTAATTAAATATTCTTCTTGCTCTTAATAGTTCATGGATAAACTGGAACACTTATCCTATACTGATTCTGAGCTACTCAACAGATGAAATGAACTTTTTAAAGCAGGCCATCTATCTCTGATGAAGGAAGATCTACTGAAGTTGCTCGGGGAAGTGTAATACCCGTACTTTTGGCTATATTTATTTTTGGGATTAATTAATTAAATGCGTATTAATTGGAAATTAATCCGTGTTATAAATACTAACGAGATGCGAGTTGGTATTTGATTATGTGCATACATGTTTTTATATATGAATTTGGAATTATGAAATTTGTCGTGAGATTAATATACGACAATTTGAGAATTTTGTTGAGACGCGTGTGACCGCCGCGTCATGGTATATTATTTTAATTATAAAAGTGATTTTTTATTTCTATTATCTGTATGGTCGTTTTGAGTGCGCCAACGCGTCCGGAAGGGTCGAGATAGTCAGAAAACACTAGCCGGGGGTGTAGTTTGGATTCCGTGGCATTTTTAGGCCATACCGGCATCATAAAGGGTATTTTGGTAATTTTACATTTTGAGGAATTAAAAGTGAAGAAAATTGGGAGTTTTAATCTGATGAGGATTTAACCCACTAAACCCACTAACCAACCCATATTAACCCATTAAGCTACGGAGGCTATCATTAGGTTTACAACTTTCCCAAAGAAAACCCTAGCCACCTTAAGCCACCATTGGAGAAGAAGCTTGGAGAAGAGAAGAAATTCTGCAAAAATCTTCATCAAACCATCATCAAAACTCAGAGACAATCAAGACAAGTATTTTGATTATATTTAAATTCATAGAATGCTCCTTCCATGTTAGAAAATTGCAGAATATCAATTGTTCTTGAAAGATAATGAAAACCCATGTATTTTGAAGCTTAGAACTTGAAATCTTGAGGAGAATTGAATGTAGAATGATAGGTAGATGAGTATTCCCATAATATTTATGATTGGAAGAAATTAAAATGGAATTATATTGGATTAATTCATGATTCATTAAGTTAGGTTTTATGTTCTTGAATAATTTGGAAAAAGTGTAGAGATTTGTAAATTTGATTGATGTTAGGATGGATTGATCCTTCAAAACGTGTTAGGATGTGATTATAATATGTTTAGAATTGTTAGAGACCTTAAAACGATTGTTGGGACTTAGTTTAGAAGAGATTTGAGGAGTAAAAATGGTGAAAAATGAGTTTTAGGAAAATCTGGGACGAATCTGGTAGGTCGTTAGAAGCCCCTGCCCAGGTCGTTCGAACGAACTCGTTCGAACGAGCTTCTAACGAATTGTCCAGTCGTTCTAACGAAAGGGAGCCTCGTTCGATAACTTCGTTCGAACGAGATCTCGTTAGAAGGGACAGTTCGTTCGAACGAACTGGATCTCATTCGAACAGCCTCGTTAGAACGAGACTTCTAACGAGTTGACATAGGAATCTCGTTCGAACAGTCTCGTTCGAACGAGTTGACAATTTGGGCCTTTTTGGACTGTTTTGTTTTTTGGAGTCCCGTAAACTTGTTCGAGGATATAGATAACATTCCAATGATGATGTAATGATAGAATTGGGACTTTTGGGTATTTATGAGAAGGAAATTATATACGAGAGTTAAATTAATTGGACGGTTTGGGTTGAGACGTGAGTGTCTACTACGGCGTGAGTAAATTATGGCGCGTATGATTATAAACCGGAATAGTATAAATAGTGATAAATTATAAGTTAGTACGAGAATGCGATATGTACTACGATTAAATTACGGGATTACTAAGACGTGTGTTTACTTAGTATTCGTATATGAATTGTGTGTATGACATACCTACCATACTTGCTATCACGGGAGGTTTGCATTCGCTTAGGGCCCTCTAATCCTTGTGTTGCCCGGATTTAGACTGGTTACCTTGATGAACATAGGTCATAGAAAGACTTATTGGGATATTAATAAGTCCGCTGATCGTAGGAGCGTAGGTATGTGCGTGACCAATGTGATGTGACTGTGTTCGCCTCCATTGTTTGTGATGTTGTTATCTGTGAACTATTCCTAAGAGATTCGGAATATGTAATCCTTATGTACGTGATGTACCGGGATGGATAGCAGAGTATGTGTGCACCACAACTTAGTTCTCGGGGTGCTTATATTGTATATTTATGATGTGAATAATATACACTTAATTAATGGGAACCTTCATGTTAATGTTGTGAATATAATTACGATATTGCTTCGAGAAATATAGCGAGTTAACTGATAGTGATATATATATTGCATATTGAGCATCTGAGTTTACGTTAAACCCCTACTTAATTACGAGCGTTATAATGTTAATAGAACCGAGTAATATGGGTAGGACCTATGATAGTCTAGATAGAGTTGATGTCATTTAGCTAGTGGTTTGAATCGTTGTAGATGGGTACTTACGTTAGAAGTGCACAGTTAGACGAGAGGTGAGAATATCATGTGAGTGCACGTCCTAACATGTACTTTGCATTTAATGTTTTAAATGTTTTTAAAGCACTTGCAGTTTTTTAAAATATAACTCCACATTCGGGCTCTGACCCGTTTGCTTTTCCAATCTATTTTTGTAAAACCATTTTAGGTGCCCAGCCACAAGGACACCAAGCATAGGATACTCATTCAGGTGACGAGCTGTAGCTGTTTGTGGAAGCTACAGGGATTTTCTTGTAGACGCTTCTTTCCTTTGGATTCCAGAGTCATTATCTCAGTTGTTGGGCATGTTGCCCATTTCTATTAGAGTTACTTTTCCATTACAGTTTTCAGATCTTGATTTGTATTGTTTTAGTATTCGGTTATTTATTTCAGTTATGGGATTGTAGTGAGGAGTTTTCCTCCAGACTTTATTTACATTGCGTGATGGTTATTCTATTTACTTCTTTATGGTGAATGGTGTTATTATTCTTTATTACACTTGTTGCATGTTAATCAGACTTTAATTAAAATTTGGCACTTACTTTTTAAATACTAGGTGGTTAGTAATCATTAAAATGTCTTCGACAGTGATGCTATTAATTGGGCCAACTTGGCATTTTGAATTAATTTAATAAAGGAGTAGCTACCCGGTATTTAATTAGTCGGGGTGTCACAGGTGGTATCAGAGCATCAGGTTCTAGTGTCCTTTAGGATCTGACGGCTTATTATGTTTCCGCTAAGTTTCTTTGATATAGAGCCCTATATTTTAGGACTGTTGTACTCTTTTTGTTTATGCTTCATTCTTTAGCTATCTTAAGTTTATAAACAACGAACTTATAAACTTTGTTCTTATTTCAGATGCCTCCACGACGTGCACGACGAGTTCACAGGGATGCAACGCCCGAACCCCAGCCCGCTCCAGTTCAGGGCATGATGAATGCCGCTGAGGTTGCAGCTATAGTAGCCCAAGCGGTAAATGCCGCCATTGTCGTTGTTCAGCAGGCACCACCTCAGGCGCCGATTGCCGCGCCAGTACAGGCAAATGCATTCCCGTCTTCTTGGGAACGTGTACGTGACGCTTTTCAAAAAGCGCATCCGCCAGAGTTTACAGGTAGCTCAGATGTGGTAGTCTCGAGCCAGTGGAGGAAGGATATGTAGAGGCACTTAAGGATGTATGAGTGCACGGACGTCCAGAAGCAGGTGCTAGCTACTTTCAAGCTAGTTGGATCTGCGCTACAGTGGTGGGAGTCTATTACCACCATGGAGGAGAGGGATACTCTCACAATTCAGGAGTTCTGTGTGCGGTTCGACCGCAAGTACTTTCCGTCAGCTGTTCATATGGAAATGAGGAGGATATTGATGAGTCTGAAGTAGGAAGGTAAGACTGTGGCCGAGTATGAGGCCGAGTTCACAAATCTGTTGAATATCGTTCCAGATGAGATACCAACAGAGAATAAGAAGATTGAGAAGTTCACGGACGGGTTGACTTGGAGGATCCGTCAACATCTGCTAGGGAACCTATCGTTGGCCACCTATTCTGATGTGGTTAACGCTGCACTTTTACAGTGCCAGGACCACCATTTTCATATGGCCGAGGGTAAGAGGTCGGGGGAGTCTATCCATCAGGGCAGGACTGGAGGACATGGTGCCAGCGGGGCAAAATCTGGTCAGGGGCAGAGACAGAATGAGCAGGGCTCTCAGCAGGGGGATAATAAGAGGTTCCGGTACGGGAACTACAGACAGGGACAGGGAGGTTTCCGTCAGGGCCATCAGGGTCCAAATGGCCATCAGGGCCAATAGGGGCAGAATGGGCAGCAGTTTCACCAGGGCCAGCAGGGCCAAGGGAGGAACGGTAACGGCCACCAGGGCCGGGGACAGCAGGGACAGAGAGGAGGGAACTTCCCAGGGAAGTGCTTTGTTTGTGGCAAGACTGGCCATAAGCGACAGGATTGTCCTGATAGGGGCAGGGCCCCACGGCAGCAGCAGCAGGGTGCTCTCCAGGAGCCACAGAGGCCTATGTTTCCCGCCGCTCTTCCCGCACCGCCACAGATGGCAGCATTGCCACCCATTCCAGCAGTCCCAGTTCAGCAGGGGCAGCTACAGTATGGATGTGTCTACAACATCCACCAGGCTGCAGTTCCACAGGCACCGCCCGTGATTGAGGGTACGTTTCCTATCCATGGCACTATGGGTCGGGTATTATTTGATACGGGTGCTACACACTGTTTTATAGCTACACACTTAGCGAAAGCTTTAGGATTGTTAGCTACGGCAGAGAGCACAGTGACGTGTGTCGACTCACCATTGGGGAGTGGGTCACTTATTTTCTTTATATGCCGGGGAGTGGGGGTAGAGATTGGTGGTTTGGTATTACCTGCAGACATGTTAGTATTAGATATGCATGTTCACGATGTGATTATTGGGATGGATTGGCTCGTAGCTTATAGGGACATGATTGATTGCTTCAGTGGGAGCATTGTTTTTGCCATTCCGGGGCAAGAGATGTTTGTAGTGGCGATGCCTCGCCCAGAGGGAGGATCGACCGCTCATCTGTATTACATTGAGGAGGATACCTCTAAGGAGGTAGTGATTCCTTTAGATTCTATCCCAGTAGCCAGGGAGTATTCGGATGTGTTTCAGGAGATACCAGGCTTACCCCCCAGTCGAGAGATAGACTTTGTTATAGATTTGCTACCGGGTACGAGACCTATAGCACGCGCACCGTACCGTATGGCTCCAGATGAGATGAGGGAGTTACGGGATCAGATAGAGCAGCTGTTAGGTCAGGGCTTTATTCGAAGGAGTACCTCACCTTGGGGCGCTCCAGTTCTGTTTGTGAAGAAGTGGGACGGTTCACTGAGATTGTGTGTGGACTACCGAGAGTTGAATAAGGTCACGATACGGAATAAGTATCCGTTGCCTCGAATCGATGACTTATTCGACCAGTTGAGAGGAGCTTATTTCTTCTCGAAGATTGATTTGAGATCAGGATACCATCAGTTGCGTATCAGGGAGGAGGATGTCTCGAAAACTGCGTTCTTATCGAGATATGGTTCTTACGAGTTTCGGGTTATGCCTTTCGGTTTGACCAACGCTCCAGCAGTGTTTATGGACTTGATGAACAGAGTGTTCAGGGATTTCCTAGACCAGTTTGTCATTGTCTTCATTGATGATATTCTGGTTTACTCCCAGACAGAGGAGGAGCATGCCGAGCATTTGAGGCAGGTTTTGCTGACACTTCGTCAGAACGAGTTGTATGCAAAATATGAGAAGTGCGGGTTTTGGCTGAAGGAAGTCCAGTTTTTGGGACATATCATTTCCGATCGGGGAATATCTGTTGATCCGGGGAAAGTATCAGCGGTGAGGGAGTGGGGACAGCCCACGACACCGACTGAGATTCGTAGTTTCTTGGGTCTAGCAGGATACTACAGGAGGTTTATTCGGGGCTTCTCAGAGATAGCAGGACCTTTGACACATCTGACTCGTAAGGGTATGCCATACATCTGGAGTGATGCTTGTCAGTTGGCATTCGATGAATTGAAGGATAAATTGACCTCAGCACCTGTGTTAGCATTGCCGAGACCGGGAGTTGAGTATTTGGTTTACACCGATGCATCTTTGCAAGGACTGGGAGGTGTATTGCAGCAGGAGAGACAGGCCATAGCTTATGCTTCCCGTAAGCTTAAGCCTCATGAGAAGAATTACCCCACGCATGATTTGGAGTTGGCGGCAGTGGTATTTGCCCTACGAATTTGGAGGCACTATCTTTTGGGGGAGAAGTTCCAACTGTTCACGGACCACAAGTCCCTACAGTACCTGTTCACCCAGAAGGAATTGAATATGCAGCAGCGTAGGTGGCTTGAGTTTGTGAAGGACTACCAGTTTGACATCCAGTACCACCCGGGAAAGGCTAACGTGGTAGCAGACGCGTTGAGCCGTAGGCCAGCAGATGAGGTGGCAGAGGTGTGGAAGGCTAAGTGGAAGGAATTGGGACACCAGGATGCAGTTGCCCGATCTTTCATGTCTGTGATGACCGTTACACCGCAGATTGTCACGAAGGTAGTACGGGCACAAGCCAATGACTCGTTCTGTCAGGAGCAGATAGTTCGGTTACTAGCAGAGGGAGCCGAGTCCTATACCGTTAACTCAGACGGGGGATTGCGCTTCAATGGGAGATTGGTAGTTCCGGAAGGGGAGAAATTACGACACAATGTGATGGCAGAGTCGCACGGCTCACGGTTCGCGGTACATCCCGGAGGGGACAAAATGTACCAAGACATGAGACGCCAGTATTGGTGGAGCGGTATGAAGAGAGATATCGCTGAGTTTGTTTCGAAATGCGCCACTTGTCAGCTTGTAAAAGTGGATCATCAGAGACCGGCAGGATTGCTACAGCCATTGGAGGTTCCGGTGTGGATGTGGGAGAGCATATCCATGGACTTTATCACGGGGTTGCCTACGTCGCAGAGGGGTCACGACTCCGTTTGGGTAATTGTGGACAGGTTGTCCAAGGTCGCTCACTTTTTACCCTTAAGGACTGACTACACTACGGGACAGTATGCCCAGCTCTTCATTTCAGAGATTGTGAGACTTCACGGTGTGCCCCTAAATATCGTGTCTGACAGAGACAAGATATTTGTTTCGAGGTTTTGGGATAGTTTCCAGGAGGCCATGGGCACGGAACTGCGATTGAGTATGGATTATCATCCACAGACTGATGGGCAGACTAATCGCACAAATCAGATGTTGGAGGACATGCTACGCATGTGCATTATTGACTTTGGGGGTGGATGGGAGCAGTACCTTCCACTGGTGGAGTTTGCTTACAACAACTCCTATCAGTTCACTATTGGCATGGCTCCGTTTGAGGCATTGTACGGTAGGCCTTTTCGTTCCCCAGCATGTTGGTTAGAGGTGGGGGACAACAAACTGCTTGGGCCGGAAGTGATTCAGGATACTTCGGAAAGGATTGAGTTGATTCGGAGTCGCATTCGGGTAGCTCAAGATAGGCAGAAGAGTTATGCTGATGCGAAAAGATTTTTTAGAGAGTTTCAAGTGGGGGACCAGGTTTTGCTCAGAGTATCTCCTATGAAGGGGATTATGCGTTTCGGGAAGAAGGGGAAATTGGCACCAAGGTATGTGGGGCCGTTTCCTATTATTGAGCGGATCGGACCGGTTGCGTATAGACTGGGGTTACCGGAGCATTTGCATCGGATTCACGACGTGTTCCATATTTCCTCGTTGAGGAAATATCTTAGAGATAATCTGGCTCATTCTCACATTGCTGTGGAGGACATCGATCTCCAGCCGGATAGCTCCTACGAGGAGGGGCCGATTGCTATTTTGGACCGAAGCGAGAGGAAACTGCGGTCAAAGATAGTTCCTTTAGTGCGTGTTCAGTGCAGACATCACAATGTCGAGGAGTCCACATGGGAGCGCGAGGATGAGATGCGCGAACGTTATCCAGAGTTATTTTTAGCAGGTACTTTCTAGTTTCGAATTTCGGGACAAAATTCAGTTATTAGGGGGGAAGTATGTAATACCCCGTACTTTTGGCTATATTTATTTTTGGGATTAATTAATTAAATGCGTATTAATTGGAAATTAATCCGGGTTATAAATACTAACGAGATGCGAGTTGGTATTTGATTATGTGCATACATGTTTTTATATATGAATTTGGAATTATGAAATTTGTCGTGAGATTAATATACGGCAATTTGAGAATTTTGTTGAGACGCGTGTGACCGCCGCGTCATGGTATATTATTTTAATTATAAAATTGATTTTTTATTTCTATTATCCGTATGGTCATTTTGAGTGTGCCAACGCGTCCGGAAGGGTCGAGATAGTCAGAAAACACTAGCCGGGGGTGTAGTTTGGATTCCGGGGCATTTTTAGGCCATACCGGCATCATAAAGGGTATTTTGGTAATTTTACATTTTGAGGAATTAAAAGTGACGAAAATTGGGAGTTTTAATCTGATGAGGATTTAACCCACTAAACCCACTAACCAACCCATATTAACCCATTAAGCTACGGAGGCTATCATTAGGTTTACAACTTTCCCAAAGAAAACCCTAGCCACCTTAGGCCACCATTGGAGAAGAAGCTTGGAGAAGAGAAGAAATTCTGCAGAAATCTTCATCAAACCATCATCCAAACTCAGAGACAATCAAGGCAAGTGTTTTTATTATATTTAAATTCGTAGAATGTTCCTTCCATGTTAGAAAATTGCAGAATATCAATTGTTCTTGAAAGATAATGAAAACCCTAGTATTTTGAAGCTTAGAACTTGAAATCTTGAGGAGAATTGCATGTAGAATGATAGGTAGATGAGTATTCCCATAATATTTATGATTGGAAGAAATTAAAACGGAATTATATTGGATTAATTCATGATTCATTAAGTTATGGTTTATGTTCTTGAATAATTTGGAAAAAGTGTAGAGATTTGTAAATTTGATTGATGTTAGGATGGATTGATCCTTCAAAACGTGTTAGGATGTGATTATAATATGTTTAGAATTGTTAGAGACCTTAAAACGATTGTTGGGACTTAGTTTAGAAGAGATTTGAGGAGTAAAAATGGTGAAAAATGAGTTTTAGGAAAATCTGGGACGAATCTGGTAGGTCGTTAGAAGCCCCTGCCCAGGTCGTTCGAACGAACTCGTTCGAACGAGCTTCTAACGAATTGACCAGTCGTTCTAACGAAAGAGAGCCTCGTTTGATAACTTCGTTCCAACGAGATCTCGTTAGAAGCGACAGTTCATTTGAACGAACTGGATCTCGTTCGAACAGCCTCGTTCGAACGAGACTTCTAACGAGTTGACAGAGGAATCTCGTTCGAACAGTCTCGTTCGAACGAGACTTCTAACGAGTTGACAGTTTGGGCCTTTTTGGACTGTTTTGATTTTTGGAGTCCCGTAAACTTGTTCGAGGATATAGATAACATTCCAATGATGATGTAATGATAGAATTGGGACTTTTGGGTATTTATGAGAAGGAAATTATATACGAGAGTTAAATTAATTGGACGGTTTGGGTTGAGGCGTGAGTGTCTACTACGACGTGAGTAAATTATGGCGCGTATGATTATAAACCGGAATAGTATAAATAGTGATAAATTATAAGTTAGTACGAGAATGCGATATGTACTACGATTAAACTACGGGATTACTAAGACGTGTGTTTACTTAGTATTGGTATATGAATTGTGTGTATGACATACCTACCATACTTGCTATCACGGGAGGTTTGCGTTCGCTTAGGGCCCTCTAATCCCTGTGTTTCCCGGATTTAGACTGGTTACCTTGATGAACATAGGTCATAGAAAGACTTATTGGGATATTAATAAGTCCGCTGATCGTAGGAGCGTAGGTATGTGCGTGACCTATGTGATGTGACTGTGTTCGCCTCCATTGCTTGTGATGTTGTTATCTGTGAACTATTCCTAAGAGATTCGAAATATGTAATCCTTATGTACGTGATGTACCGGGATGGATAGCAGAGTATGTGTGCACCACAACTTAGTTCTCGGGGTGCTTATATTGTATATTTATGATGTGAATAATATACACTTAATTAATGGGAACCTTCATGTTAATGTTGTGAATATAATTACGATATTGCTTCGAGAAATATAGCGAGTTAACTGATAGTGATATATATATTGCATATTGAGCATCTGAGTTTACGTTAAACCCCTACTTAATTACGAGCGTTATAATGTTAATAGAACCGAGTAATATGGGTAGGACCTATGATAGTCTAGCTAGAGTTGATGTCATTTAGCTAGTGGTTTGAATCGTTGTAGATGGGTACTTACGTTAGGAGTGCACAGTTAGACGAGAGGTGAGAATATCATGTGAGTGCACGTCCTAACATGTACTTTGCATTTAATGTTTTAAATGTTTTTAAAGCACTTGCAGGTTTTTAAAATATAACTCCACATTCGGGCTCTGACCCGTTTGCTTTTCTAATCTATTTTTGTAAAACCATTTTAGGTGCCCAGCCACAAGGACACCAAGCATAGGATACTCATTCAGGTGACGAGCTGTAGCTGTTTGTGGAAGCTACAGGGATTTGCTTGTAGACGCTTCTATCCTTTGGATTCCAGAGTCATTATCTCAGTTGTAGGGCATGTTGCCCATTTCTATTAGAGTTACTTTTCCATTACAGTTTTCAAATCTTGATTTGTATTGTTTTAGTATTCGGTTATTTATTTCAGTTATGGGATTGTAGTGAGGAGTTTTCCTCCAGACTTTATTTACATTGCGTGATGGTTATTCTATTTACTTCTTTATGGTGAATGGTGTTATTATTCTTTATTACACTTGTTGCATGTTAATCAGACTTTAATTAAAATTTGGCACTTACTTTTTAAATACTAGGTGGTTAGTAATCATTAAAATGTCTTCGACAGTGATGCTATTAACTGGGCCAACTTGGCATTTTGAATTAATTTAATAAAGGAGTAGCTACCCGGTATTTAATTAGTCGGGTTGTCACAAGAAGGTGTGTCTGAGCTAGCCAAGGAAGCCTATCTTCATCTTAAATGTCTTCTTGATCGGGCAGTGGACAATAATGTTGCTTACTATGAAATGATTAAAGTGTTGTAAGGGGGACATAAGTAGGCCAAGGATCTTTTCCATGATGACTATGAGAAGAAGTACAAGGCCTTGAGAGAAGGTTGGGGTTTTAAACATAAGATGGAAAAAATTTATTCTCACTTTCGAAGATAAATTTTTATGCTCAACCATGAAGTGGAGGAGGCCAGAGACATTGCCAAACTGTTGGAGGAGGAGAATAATAATTTAAGAGATGAGATAAATTCCTTGAAGTCTTCTTCTACCGATGTTGCAATTACATATGAAGGTTATTCTTTCTTGGAGACTGAAAATGCTAGGTTAATAGAAGAATTGGAAGCACTAAAAATGACTAAGTCTGCATCTTCTTCATGAGTAAGAATTAGACCTGGCGGAGGTACCATAAATGAGTCTAGGACTCAACAAACTCTTTTTAACAAAGCTGCGCAACTGAAAGCCAAAAACCAAGCCCTCACTGAAATGTCCCAGAAGCTTTAAACTCAATCCAAGAAACTTGCCACTCAGTCTTCTCATTTGCAAGCTAAGGATGGATGGCTAAAGAAACTGCCTTATCAAGTTGAGAAGTTGGCCTTCTAGTTTCACAAAAAACCTAGAGAGATCTGGATGGAAGGGTATAATGAAGCTTTAGGGCATTTTGATGCTAGTTTTGAGCAGTCCCAAAATGAAGGCTACAAATGGGGTTGGACTAATTGTCTGACACTACTGAAGGTAGAACAAAATAGTCATTTCTGGAAATGGTATGATCCTGGGTTTTTAAACCTTGAAGACCCTTCCTTTAGACCGGATGTTAACTGGATTCATGCCAACACAATTCCCCAAGGCCCGATTTCTAAATATCTAGGAGATTATGGGCTTCATGACGAACTAGAAATCGTTCGACCTCCTCCTCATCTGCTAGATCGGCCAAGCAACAGCAATATAAGAATGCTTCAAGACTTTAATTTCATCAATTCTCCTTATGCTTTAAATAATCCTCCAGCTGGCATAAATCCAGTTTCCAAAGTTGAGGGGAAATGCCCTTTACAATAATATCATGTATTTCTTTTGTAAACACGGATATGTAATTTAAATGAACGAAACAACATTTGATTATTTTATCTTCTTGGTCTCTGAATGTGACTGTTCTCTGGATGTGAATGATTTCTTCTTTTTCATTAGTTCTATTGACACACTTAGATTAAAATCTAAATCAAATATCAATTACCATTAAGTACATGGTTCTACTAGTATACTTAGATTATAATCTAAATTTGGAGCTAGTTACCCATGTGTCTCCAAAGGTTTTACTAACACACCTAAATGCTTAGGTTTTTTTGTATTAGTTACCAATGGTGTGACCAGGCGTATATGTAATATGTGCCTATATTCCCCTTTAAGGAATCTTCGCAGCGTTCTTCCTGCACTTTGCCCAATAGTATAAAGATGTTATTTTATCCTTATACTTATTGACCATTTTGAGGTCGTAATAACCTTTTTGTTATACTTATGATCAAGTTTTGCTTGTGCACTTACGCCGACCAACCACTTTAGGCATGTTTTTTTGGAGAAGACTCTTGTGCCGAGCAACATTTTGAAGTTTTTGAGGAAACTTTTGGAAACTTTCAAGCTTATTAACAATCTTATTCAAGATTAAGTATATAGGTAGTGCATAACACTAGTACTCCCAAAAAATTTGGAAAAACAAAAAATGGAGGAAATATCATTTGATACTAAAAATTGATATTGAAATGAGTAAAGTTGATTACATCATTGGTAATATTTTTTAAGATGCTCAGTGTGTCACAGCTTCTTGCATTCTTCCCCTTTAAAGTCTCAATTCGATAGGTTCCAGGTTGGATGACTACGAAAATACGATAGGTCCCATGCCAATTAGCTACAAGTTTATTTTTTTTCTAGAGCACCTTCTTCAGCACATAATCTCCTTCATTTAAGTTGGTCGGCTTCATCCTTTTAATATAAAACAAAGTTGTGCGCTTCTGGTAAGCTGCGTTTCTCAGAGCAACGTTTTCTCTCACTTCTTTCAGCATATCCAAATCCAATCTTCGGATTAGATCACTCACATGAGAGTTAAAATTTAAAACTCTATGTGATGGGAGACACAACTCAGCAGTTATGACTGCTTCAGTCCCAAATGCTAACATGTATGGGGATTCTCCAGTTGCAGTCCTCAGAGTTGTTTGGTACGCCCATAAAATTGAGTGTAGCTCGTTAATCCAATTTTCCTTTGCATCATTAAGCCTTTTTTAACCCATTTAGTAGAGTTCTATTTGTAACCTTAGTTTGCCCATTACTTTGAGGGTAACATGGAGAAAAATATAATTTTTGGATGTTGGACTAAGCATAATAAGCTACGGATTTCTCGTTGTCAAACTGCGTTCAATGGTCGGTAATGAAGGCATAAGGCATCCCATATCTTCAAATGATGTTCTTCCTAGAGAATTGGTATATATTCTCATAAGGCATGTCTATCAATGGTTCTGCCTAAACCCACTTTGTAAAGTAGTCTAATGCAACAACCAAGTACTTGAATCTTCCTTGAGTCGTTGACAATGGCCTGACCAAGTCTATATACCATATTGCAAATGGCCAAGGTGAAATGATTGGGGTGAGAGAAACCTATGGAGTCTTGCGAATACTGAAATACCTTTGGCATTCTTCACAATTTTAAGCAAAAGCTTCACAATCCGCTCGCATAGTTGGCCAGTAGTATTTATCCGCACTTATTCACAACATAAGTGTTCTTCCTGCTATGTGACCTCCACAAGATCCTTCATGTACTTATTGAATTAGGTATAGAACCTCTGATGGATGAACACAATGCTGCAAATTGACCGTCAATCCTCTCCTATACAAAAATCCTTTATCTAGCACATATCTGGGAACTTTATACTTTAACTTTTTGGCTTCAACTATATCTGCTTGAAAAGTTCCTTCTTCAATATATGTTGTGATGAGATCCATCCAAGACGGCCCCATGTCTACAACGATAAAATTCATCATCAAATACTCATCTACAATCCTATTGGATAAAACCTCAATAGGATTAGTTTGTGGGAGTTCAACCCTGGTAGCTGAAGCTAATCGAGCAAGAGCATCTGCTCAGGCATTTTTCACCCTTGTAATTTTATTCATTCGAACATGTGGTAATTTTTCTATCACCTCCATTGATTTGGAGTGGTATCTAACTGTCAATTCTCCTTGAGCTCCATACAAGCTTAATATTTGATTTACTACCAATTGGGAATCACTATATGCCACAACTTACTCGACATTCAGTGATTGGTCTAGACTTAAGCACATAATGAGAGCTTCGTATTCTGCTTCGTTATTTGAGGCTTGAAATTGAAATCGCAGGGCATATTCAATATCAATATTATTCGAAGTGTTAAGTATTATATGTGCTCCATTGCTTATTGCATAAGATGGACCATCAATATACAAGTTCCATATTGGGAGATCGTCGTTGTTGATACCAAAATTCACCACCTTACGTTGATCAATTACAATACTGCACGTGTCATCCAATGCAGCACAAGTCCAAGTCATCATGATCCAAATCCCCAACCAACAAGGGATCTCGACCAATAGAGAAGACAGACTAACAAGGGAGCCCAACCAACATAGAAAACTAACCAATTGGGAAAATCGACCAACAGTAAGGAGTCCAACCAGTATGGACAATGAAGCGCCAACAGTCTTATATTTAATTCTCATTATGTATTAATGTAAATGCCTAACAAATAAAGGAATTCCATCCTTTCCTATGATGAGTTTTGACATCCCTCTTGGGATATAATTACATTGTAACACCCTCAAGTAGGGGGATCGAGAAACAAATCTAGGCAGTAAAGTAATACATAACAGTGGACGTAGGCTTTCCTATTGATCCGAACCACTTTAAGAATCTAATTTCTCTTATTTGTTTTACTTATTTATCTGTGATCAATTAATTAGGCCTAGTCTAGTTTTTTGTATCAATAGATTGGCGCCATCTGTGGGAATGTATTGCTAAAGGTTTTAATTAATTCATCATACATGGCTGATATCACTGAAAAAAGTAACACAAATAAGGGAGTTTTTTCTAATCCCTCTGCCTCTCTAAGTAATAATGATTTAACTAAAATTTTGGTTAGCCTGGACAAAGGTCAAGAGGCTATGAAAGATAAGATAAAACAATTGTCCCAAAATCTTCAAACCGGAGTTCCTGCACAGTCCAATCAAAGGAATATGCCACCGTCATCGATAAGGAGTGTTAGGCATAGCCATTCCAGAAATTCAAGGGATCCTTCGTACCCTCTTGGAGAAACTTCTTTTATCAGGACTCCTAATTCCTATGATGGATAGTCCCTCATTCCGTAAAGACTGAGTGCCTTAGAAAGGTTAAGTAGGGACTCTCTTTTCGATCGTTACCCAGGGGCAAAAGAAATGCCCTTCGGGTTGCACGGAGAGATACTCGATGACAAAGCGACTTGAGGGAAGGTTTAGCCCAGTCCAGATCAAACGCCCAAAGAACTGCTCAGTCCGATCAAAGAGAAGGTTCTCAAGAGGAAAGCTTAGCACAATCAGTTAGTCGAAATGAAAGAGTCGCCACCAACCGATCTGGTGCTAGCAATGATGCTTGGAAGGGGTCCATTCAACGTTTGGAAGATAGATTGGGAGAAATGTCCAAGGCCAAGAATCCTCTCCAGAGAACTTTTGTTAAGGGGTCTCCCTTTGTGCAAACCATTGTAGATTTCACTACACCCACCAAGTTTAAAGCTCCAGTGGTTACTCCCAAGTATGACGGGCAGAAAAAATCCAGTTCTATATAGAACAATACCAAGCAGTAATCGATATTTATGTTGTCCTGACGAGATGAGGTACAGGGCCTTCTCAGGAACAATCACTGGATTTGCTCAAATTTGGTATAATAGTCTTCCTCGGCGATAAATTTTTAGCTTCCAACGACTCGTCGAGCTATTCATTAGTAATTTTTGCTTTGTACCCAAACCGGTGAAGCGAGTAGATCATTTGCTTAGTGTGAGACTGAAGGTGGGAGAACGTACCAATAATGAGAAATTAGAGGTTATTGATTACGAGGAGAAGACTGCACTCACTACCCTCATGAGTGGTTTGATCCCCGATAAACAATATTATTCTTTAGCGAAAGATCCCCCAAAGACGATGAAGAAATTGATGGCCAAAGCAGTGAAGATTATGAACATCGAGGAAGCTATGGCAGCTAAAAATAATTCAGATGCAAAGGTGAAAGTCAAGTCTGAAGGGAAGCCGTATAAGAAGGAGCATAAGAATGACAATGAGTGCAAGAATTTGAAAGCAAAAGAAAGCCTAGATCAACTTAAAAAAATATGCCAATTATGCTCCCTTAACGGTGAATATACATCATGTTTTGGAACAAATCAAACACAACAATGATTTAAGTTGGCCTGAAAAGTTAAGGTCGCCCGCTGATAAGAGGAATTAGTCCAAGTATTGCGGCTTTCACAAAGACCATGGTCATACGACCAACATGTTTATTTCTCTCCAGAATGAGATAGAGGCGCTCATCCGATGAGGAAAATTGGACATATTTATTGATCAGCAGGCTGGTGGAAGAGATGGCAGTAGAGGTCGACAGAGATCTAAATATCCTGTTAGGATTAGAGAAGAGAATAAGAGGAACTATGACGATGATCCAAAAGACGATCCTGATCTCTCCAAGAAGCATAGGAAACCTAAATGCGAGGTATTCACACTCATCTTTGGATCTTTTGATTGCCATGTTATTATAGGTGGAGATGCAAGAGGAGGAGACCATACACTTGAAAGAAAGGCTTACCTCAATGAGACTCAAGATTATTCCTATATCCAGCGAATCATCCTTGTCGAGGAAGACTGACCAAGGAAAGTCGACAAGGATAAGCTTGTAATTGGCTTTTACACGAATGATCTATCCAGAGTATTGTATCCTCATGACGATCCTTTAGTGATCAAAGTCAGAATGAAAGACGTACTGGTAGCAATAATACTAGTGGATAATGGAAGTTCGACAAATATTATATTTTATCCTAGTTTTGATAGTTTGGATTAAAAAATCAGCCAATTGGAGTGTTACCACATGCCCATAATTGGATTCTATGGTGAAAAGGTATTTCCATTGGGAACAATCAAGTAAGATTTGTTAATCGGGACATGGTCGGCGACCAGGACGAATAAAGTGAGATTCTTTGTAATGGAAAAAAATGTTCATTCTGCTTACAACATGATCATGGGAAGAGTAAGTCTGAATTAATATGAAGTTGTACCTTCTACTTTTCATCAATGCCTGAAGTTACCGACTAACTTTGGAGTTAGAATAGTAAAAGGAGATCATAAAGTAGCTCAGGAAAGCTACTATTTATCTTCCGAGGAGGAAGATATAACAAAAGTAAAGAACAAAACAACCACTTATCAAGTGGATATGTCTGAGACAAATAGGGAATATGAGGTTGAAACCTTAGATCCAAGAGATGAATCAAAACTTGTAAAAGGCCAGGTGATGGAGGAAACAAAAAACATTGTTCTGAACGATGATAAACCAGAACGAACGACTCAAATAGGAGCATTATTGGATCCTGTTCTTATTCAGGAGTTGGTGGCCTTCTTGAGGTGAAGAAAGTAGGTGTTCGCATGGAGCCATGATGATATGTCTGTAATAGACCCCAATTTCCTATGCCACGAGCTTAATATTAATAAGGAGGTTAAACCTGTAAAGCAGCGAAGACGAGTTTTTTGCCTGGAGAAGAACTAGGCTATACAGGAAGAAGCTTCAAAAATCTTCCTTTACTGAAGATGTGAAGTATTCAAACTGGTTAGCCAACATAGTTATAGTCCAGAAGAAAAACAATAAGTGAAGGATGTGTGTGGATTTTACTGACTTGAACAAAGCGTGCCCAAAGGATCATTTTTCTTTACCACGAATTGATCAACTGGTGGATGCTACTTCGTGGCGCGAGCTACTGAGTTTTATGGATGCATATTGTGGTTATAACAAGATCATAATGAAGCCAGAAGATGGAGAAAGTACTTCATTTATTACTCCTTGAGGAACTTATTGCTACAGTGTTATGCCATTTGGTCTAATGCAGGTAGCACTTATCAAAGACTGGTGAACAAAGTATTTGAGGAGAAGATAGGAAAGAACATGGAGGTGTATGTTGACGATATGCTGACAAAGAGAAAAAACACTATTGATCATATTGTCTACCTTAGTCAGACATTTGATCAGTTGGAGAAACATCAAATGAAGTTAAACCCGACCAAATGTGTCTTCAGAGTTCAGAAGGGAATGTTCCTCGGGTATATAGTAAATCAAAGGGGCATTGAAGCTAATCCAGATAAGATCAAGGCGTTGATAGAAATGCAATACCCGACCTGTAAAAAGGATGTTCAAAGGCTAACAGGGCGTGTAACAGCACTCAATAGCTTTGTGTCTCGAGTAACAGTCAAATGTTTACCATACTTTAAGGTGCTTAGAAAAACCTTTGAATGGAACGATGAATGTGAAAAAGCTTTCATGGAATTAAAGAATTACCTCGGAGAACCCTCTACTTTCTCGACCAGTGTTGGGAGAAAAGTTGTATTTGTATCTGGTTGTTTCTGAATCGGTTATTAGCTTTACCTTGATCAGAGAGGAGAATGGAGTTCAAAAGATGATTTATTACACAAGCAAAGCTTTTCAAGGAGCAGATATCAGATTTCCTAGGCTGGAGAAGTTAGCACTGGCCTTAATTGAGGCTAGTAGACGGATGAAGCCATATTTTCAAGCTCATACCATAGTGGTATACACTGACATGCATGATGAAATGCTTTTTGGTGTGTAGTCATTGTGAAAGCTCTTCAATAAAAACCTCAATTGCCTACAAATATATAACAAACTCAAGTGTATAATGGTAAGTAAGGATATCAATCCTAATCTAAGGTGTGAACATGAAAAAATGAGACGATAATGAATATAATTCACTTGATTAATTTTTTAGACTTTTTGGTTTTTATATTTTTTTTATGTTTTTCAAATAATAAAACAATATTTATGATGGTGAAAATTAAGTAGCTACACTGAGTGAGAGATATAAAACAATACTAAAAAAATGTGCTAAAACAAGACTAAGTAACTAAAATGAGATATATCTAATTTGAGAGAAGATTGAGTGAGAAAAATTTAAGGGATGAAAATTCACCTCCAATTCATGAATTAAATGTATTAAATTATTCTAGTTCCCAAATATTAATTTATTTCATCAATTTATTCTCATCATTTGACAAAATAAACTAACATAGATTTAGTTAATTAATTTTCCATTCGTACTACTCAAGTGAAGAGATCATTTAGAGAAATTATATAGATCACTCGCTAGAGAAAATTCATATAATTAACTTTAAATCCCAAAAAATTAATGTATGAGCATAACAAAATATAGTATACTTCTAATTACTAGATCATCCTATCTCTAGTTTGAATCTAAAAATCAAAAGCATATTAGATTTCAATACTTTCTCAAGGATGGTTTACGATCTCTCGATGCATAAACACATGTAGGAATATCAAATTATTAACTAAATGAAACAAAGTAAACCAGAATAATTAATTATCTAATTGCATTCATGGGGCTTCATTTCACTCCTTGAATGGAGTGATTAGCCTAACATGATCATCATTCAAGAATAATTGAAAACAAGTAATAGCATAAAATGATTAGTAAGAGAAGAATTAGTCAAACCCAATTTTGTCTTCAATTTGAAATGGTATCTTCAATTACAGTCTCTCAATATTTTTTTAGTAAAAAAAAAAATTAAAACTAAAATTTTCTCTCTCTAACTATTTTCTTCTTCTTCTCCAAGTCTCTAATTCTCTAATATCTTGTCTTCCAATCCTCTTTTTTTTTAATGGAGTGAGGTCTTCATTTTATAGTGGACAATGGAGCGAGGGTAAATTTAGTAATAGGAGTGCAAGAGCATGGGCTGTGTGCACATGAGGTTTGAGAGGTGTGAGGTAATAAAATCTGATTTGGGTATGGGGTATTTTGGGCAATGGGGTAAAATGAGTTAGTTGGGGGTATAATGGGAAAAGGGGGTTAAATTGGTTTTAAAAACATGTGGCTTTTGTGTTTGCCTTGGAATGTTAACAGGTGGAGATATCGATTGGGTTATGTTAAGAGTTTGGATGGTCGCCGGAACTGGGTGGATTTGGGTGGAGGCTGGCCTAGAGGGTTCGGGTTTTTGGTTCTCGAGTTGGTAGTAAGGTGGGTTGAGATCCACTGGGGGTTCCGGGCAGGGAAAAAAGGTGTTGGGTTTGGGCAGAAAAGGTATCCGAGTATGGGGCAATGGGTTTGGGTTTGCTAGTAGGGAGGTGGGTCACGACCGGGGTGGAGTTTGTTCCGGCAAGATGAGGTTGAGATAGGAGGGTGGGTGATTGTTTTGTTGGTTATGGAGGGAAGATGAGAGAGAGTGTAGGTGTGGAGATGATGATGAATAGTGGAGGGTGGGTTGATTTGGTGTGGGTGAGTGTAGGTGAATAGGGTCGGGAATAAGGGATTTGTTTGTATGTAGGATAATGTGTAGGGAAATGGGTGCGGGGGTTGTGTTTGTGTTTAACTTATGACCCCTAAAAAAATAAACTAAAAAAAATGAAATAAAACAAAACAAAAATTTAACTAAACTAAAAAAATAAAAATCAATTCAAATAAAAATGAAACGACATGACGCACTATATAAACTTTAAAGAAAACTAAACATAACTAAAATAAAACTATAAAAAATGAAATAATAATAAACTAACTAAAAATAACAAAATAAAAGAAAATATAAAAACTAATACACGACGCGCTAAAAATTAAAATATAAAAATCCTAAAAAAATATATACATGACTCAATAAAATAAAATTGGACAAACTAAACACACACGGTTCGGGACAGGTTTAGGGTAGGCTAGGGTATGGGACAAGGGTAATTAGCTCTATAATCCGTACAATTGCCTTGAAATACGCATTTGAACACCGCAATGTGCATTCAACCTACAAAATAGACAATAAAGCACATAAGACCATTTTTATTATAAACAAGGGACTAAAATGCATCTATTTGGGGGTATAAAATGAATACTTTTGGGTCCTTATCAATGCACTGAGGCAAGTTTTGCATAAGCCAGAAAAATCTGGAAGATTGATGTATTGGGCTGTGGAGTTGAGGGAATATGATCTTGTATATGAACCAAGGTTTTCTTTAAAAGGCCAAGTTGTGGCGGATTTTATTACAGAATTCACTTACCCATAGGTTCCCGAGCAACAAGGGACTCCTGCCGAGCAATACTCAGGAGTCAGCAGACCTATTAGAGATATCCCTGAACAACTCCAAATAAAGGAAATTATAGAAAAAGTTACCACCAACCAACTAGAACCCTCCAGTGGAGTATAAGAGATGAAAAATAAATATGAGGAGGTAAAGGATAAAATCTTCCATAAAGGGATTCTGACAAACTAAGTGTTTGATAACAATATTCCCATATGGAGTGTTTATGTTGATGGGTTATCCTGTGCAACTGGATGTGGAACAAGAATCATCCTCAATACTCCATATGGAATAGATATAAAGTACGCTCTATGATTCCAATTTTAAGCCTCCAATAATGAGGCAGAGTATGAAGCTGCGATTGTTGGTTTAAATTTAGCCAAATCACTGAATGCTGAGCAAGTTGTGGTATACAGTGATTCACAGTTTGTGTAAATCAGGTGTTGAACTTATATGCAACTAAAGGAGAATTGATGTCCAGATACTTAACTAAAGCTTTAAAGGTAATCACTAGTTTGCCAACTGTTCAGATGATCAGAATTCCAAGACTGGAAAATGCTCGAGCAGATGCACTTGCTTCGCTAACTTCAACAACCAGAACCCAGCTGCGAAGAACTATTCCTATTGATCTACTTGCTAATAGAATCATTGATGACGATTTGATGGTCAATTTTATTGTAGTTGACATGGGGTCATCTTGGATGGATCCCATAAGAGTTTACATTGAAGATGGAATTCTACCAACCGACCTACTTATATCTAAGAAGTGAAGTACAAAGTTGGGAAATATGTGCTAGATAATGGTGTGTTATGCAGAAGAGGATTGGTTGCTGGTCTGTAACGCTATATTCATCTAGCTAAAGTAAAAGATTTTATTGAGGAAGTTCATGAAGGGTCCTTTAGAGCCCATGTAGTAGGGAGAATTTTATTACGAAGAATCAATACACAGGGGTACTATTGGCCAACTATGCGAGCAGATTGTGTAGCTTTTGCCAAGAAGTGTGATAAGTGATAAAGGGTTTTCAGAACACACAAGACTCCACAAGCTCTCCTAACACCGATCACTTTACCCTGGACTTTTACTATGTGGGGAATTGACTTGGTAGGGCCTCTACCGACCACCCGAGGAAGGTTTAAGTACCTGGTTGTAGCTGTTGATTACTTTACTAAATGGGTGGAAGATGAACCCTTGATAGATTTTTCCTCTAAAAAAGTTTATCAGTTTATTTGGAAGAATATAATATGCACGTATGGCTTAACCTACGCCTTTATCACTGATCACGGTACACAATTTGACAACGACGAGTTTGCTGCTTATTGTGCCCAATCCAATGTCCAAAAAATCCACTCTACTCCTGGACATCCTCAAAGAAATGGCCAAACGGAGGTAACGGGTATAACTTTGTTGAATGGTTTGAAAAAAAGGCTAGAAAATGCTGAAGGTAGTTGGATCAATGAATTGCATTCTGTCTTGTGGTCTTACCGAAAAACCCCTAGAACAATTACTGGAGAGACACCCTATATGTTAGCATTTGGTACTGAAGCTGTAACTCCTGTCGAACTAGGCTTACCCACTCATAGAGTTCCTAATTTCAAGGATGGACTTAGACATGCTGAAAGAGGTACGTGAAGATGCAACTCTAAGGAATGCAGTCTATCAAGAACGGACTGCATATTTCTACAATAAAAGAGTGAAGCCGAGCAACTTAAAAGAAGGTGATTATGTTTTGAAGAAGGTTATTCAAAAGAATGACAAACTTGAAGACAATTGGCATGGTCCTTACCGCATTACAACAGATGTGTCAGAAACCACCAACAAAATGTTGGTTGGCATTAACAAATACACCAACAATGTTGGTCGGCATCAACAAAGGCACAAACATTATTGGGTGTCAACACATAAAAACCATGCAAGGAAAAATTGTAAGTCCCAAATGTGTGCTTAATTAATATCTGAATGCCAAATGTTCATTTAAATTGGGCTAAAAGATGGACAAATGTTCCACACACGCCTGGGCACCAAGGTAACTAATACCCCAAAAGTGGGGCATATTAGTAGAACCATGGTAAAACATTAGTAATTGGTATGATACTTGGGTAAAACCTAAGGGTATCGATAAAAATGATGAAAACTAAAAAGACATTCATATACAGAGATTGACTGAAGTTGATCCATTCACAGTCAAAGATTGACAAAATAAGCTGATTAAAACTTTTCATTAATTCAATTAAATGATTATATATTGATGCTTGATGCTAAACATGTAGAAATAAAATACAAAGCCTTATTCTACAGGGCATTTCCCTTCAGCCTTAGAGACATAATCCATGCCAGCTAGAGGATCATCCAAAGTGTTAGGAAAGTTGATGAAGTTCAAATCCTGAAGCATTTTGGCATTGCTACTACTAGGATGATCAAGTAGATGAGGAGGTCGGATGATCTCTAGTTCATCATATAGCTCGTAATCTCCCAAGTACTTTAAAATTAAGAATTTAGGAATACAGTGAATAAGAATACAATTGACATCTAACTTGAAAGGAGGATTGTCAAGATCAATCAAGCCTAGGTCATACCAATCCCATTAAGAACTATTATGATCCACCTTCATCACTGTCAAAGCATTCGTCCAACCCTATTTATAGGCCTTATTCTTATCTTGCTGAAGCTTATCATCAAGATTCCCTAAAGCTTTATTATACCTGTCCATCCAAACTTCCCTTGGTTGCTTATGGAATTGAAAGGTTAATTTGTAAACCTAAGAATGCATCTTCTTCAGCGCTCCATCCTTAGCTTGTAATTGAGAAGATTGAGTGGATAGTTGTTCAGAAAAAGTCTGTAGTTTCTGGGAAATCTCAACAATACCTTGATCTTTGGCTTTTAACTACATAACTTCATCGGCAAGGGCCTATTTTGTCTGAACTTCCTTTATGGTACCTCGGTCAGGCTTATTTCTTTCTTGGGAAGATGATGCAGGCTTAATTTTTTTTAATGCTTCCGACTCCTCCCTTAATGTTGCATTTTTAGCTTCTAAAAAGGAATATCCGTCATTGGTAGTAGCAACATCAGTTTCAGGAACAGATTTCAAAAGCTTCAATTCATCCCTTAAATTATTATTTTCCTCCTCCAGGAGTTTGGCAACAGTTCTAGATTATTCAACTTCAAACTTAAGCAAAGCTTCCTTTATATTATAAGCAGAAACAAAGTTATCAAAACCCCGACCTACACTTAAACTTTGATATTTCTACTCGTATATTTAGTGCAACAGAGTAGGGGATTATTTATGCTATTCTTGAAGTTCTTCTATCATCTCATAGTAGGCAAAATTATTTGCTACCTCCCTATCAAGTAAGTACTTCAAATATTTATAGGATTCTTTATAATGCTCTGATGTATCATCATCGAGCAACTTAATGATTTCTTCTTTGGATAAGTCTATATGACCAGTTTTGAAAAAAGCATTGCATGTCCTCAGTAGCTCAATATCATTGGAAGACAGTAGTTCAATCTTCGCTATAAACTAGCAAAAAGAAATGACCACCGATCAACAACAAGAATGAAAGACACGCATAATCAATAAACAATAGGTTTCTTTTATTGATAATGAAGAGTTTAGATACAATAGAAGTAAAGAAAAAGAAACAAAAATGAAAAAGGGCAACTGCTGAACAACTTTACACCTTCTTCCTATCATTCTTAAACTTCTCATCCTGCTTGGACGAAGGGGCTATAGACCGGAGTTTCTCACTTAGGGGAAGAGAAGACTCAGTGAATTTAGGTTAGTCAACAATATATTCAACCACCAGATAAGACTTTCCAAAACTAACTTCATCTTTAATCGCATCCTCCATGATAGGAAAAGGACTATGAGTATATCTATGAAAAAGTTCAGAGCCTTAAACAATATTTAATTCATGGATAGAAGCAACCCAACCATCTCTGAAATATTTTTGATTTGCATACTCAATCTCATTAGAGGAAGAATAAATTGATTTGTTCCATCCCTTATCCCAACCATCACTGAAGGATTCCTTCACAACAGACTTTCTTTTTGACCTTTCAGAGGAAATGTTGTCCCTCAATTTGGCCATAAGATCCTCAACAGTCTTTGCCCTGCGCTCAACTTCCTTTGCCCTGTGCTTAGCTTCAAGTGCATTTTCCTCATATATTTGTTGAGTAGTTTCAACAATCTTTAATTTATCTACCCAAGTACTTCTCTCAGTCTCCAAGGCTTGCTGAGAATTAAGCACAGACTTCTTCAAGCCAGCCAAAGCTTCCTCCACATTATTTGAAGAAGAAGCCCAAATTGCATCATCCTTCTCCAGCATATTATTGAAATGCACTAAGAACTGAAAAATAAGAAGACCAATTTAGTATATGAAAAATATAAAGAAAATAGAATCGAGCAGATGGAAATACATTACTGATACAAGGCTCTGAGCAGCCAATTCAGAAACCTTTATTCGGGGTAGCATGACATCCGCTCACATGTCGTTTAGAAGAGTTCCAGACTTGATAAACTTCCTGGCCAAACCACGAGTAATAACTATTGTAGGACCAGCATGAGAAGAAGGTAATTCTACCAAGGTCTGCTGGTCAACATCAGTCACCTATTCGATATGTTTCTCTATAGGACCTCTCCTAAGTCTTCTCAAACGAAGTTCATCATCTTTGGGAGCTGGGGACTCTTTCATGGCCTCACCTGTCTTCTTCTTGGCCCCTTCAACATATTTTTAGGAGCCATAAGTGTTGTCACTAAGAAGGTCAGGAAATTTTCTCTTCTTCATGATATCAGAAAGAGGAATCTCTGAATCAACAGCAGCTTCCTGATCAAAATTAATCACCAGAGCAGGCGAAGCTACAGGTCAGGCAATGAAGTAAGAAATGGTATTTTTATATTGAAGCAAATGAGAAGAAGAACTAATGTTCTCCTCGATAACCTTTTGATGACGTCTCCAAATGAACTTCAATTCTTTTAAGTTTGTTTCGCTCTCTTTGGGGGACTTTCTCTTCCGGTCAACTACAATTAACTTTACAAGGCAAAAATCAATATGACATTTTATTAAATATAAACAAAGAAAAATTATTAAATGCAGAACAACCTATCCCGTTGCCAAAGAGAGGACATCTTGGTCCTTGAGATTTAGCACCTCCATTTAAGGGAGCATGTTGCCAATTTTTTATAACTACCCCGTGATCAAAATAATCCCTATTGGAATCAGGGAGGCTAACTACTAAAGCCTTACTAACTGGACTAGTTTTCAAATAAAAAGTGGTGTCACTAGTTACCCATTTATAACAAAATATTATTTCTGGAATCCCTAGATGGGTTTCATGAATTTTATTTAACCTATATACTCCGTTCACCACCCTTCATGTGTTGGGAACAAATTTAGCAGGTAAAACGTCAAACTACTGACAAAAATCTAGACATAGGGATTGGGAGGAAATCTGAACCCACACTCAGCAATAAAGATGGAAGGGAACCAATGGCCCTCAGCAAGAGAGAAAAAATCGGATGTTCCAGCACAACCCAAGACGAAATGTTAATATTATTCCTGAACTTATCAAGTGATTCAATAGAATAAATCATGATGAAGAAGCAAAGAATAAGAGAGAAAAGTTCTTATAAAGGTTTAAGGATTCAGCAAGAATAGAGGATTGAAAAATATGATCGCATGAAAGTTCAAAGAGTACAGCAGCAGAATCAAAAATAAAAGATAGAAGATGATCGAAGTTTTACCGCCTTTTTATATGTCACCTATGATTAAAAAGAACGACGATTGAGTTTACGAAGGCTAACAAGAGAAAAGACGAAGATACCCCAGAAATGCTCGCTAGAATTTGAATTATTTATAAAATTACCATTCACGATCAAAATTGTATATTAAATGGATAATTTTCACAAGTCTTGAAGGTCGGCAGCCGACCAAATAGCCCGAACTACAGTTAAAGCATAATGTTCCACCCTTTCGCATCAACTCCAAGTATGAAACATTGGGAGCTTCTGTTGATACCAAAATTCACCACCTTACATGGACCAATTACAAGCTAGCACGTGTCATCCAATGTCGCATAAGCCCAAGTCAGTATGATACCAATCCCTGACCAATAAGGGAGCCCAACCAACAGAGAAGACATGCCAACGAGGGAGCCCGACCAACACGGAAGACCAACCAACTGGGAAGACAAACCAACAAGGAGTCCAACTAGTATGGCCAATGAAGCACCAATAGTCTTATATCTAATTCTCATTATGTATTGATATAAATGCCTAATAAATAAAGGCATTTAATCCTTTCACACGATGACTCTTGACATCCCTCTTAAGGTATAAATACATTGTAACACCCTCATAGCAGAGGGATCTAAAAACAAATCCAGGCAGTCAAGCAATACATAACTGTGTACATAAGCTTTCCCATTGAGCCAAACCACTTTAAAAATATCATTTGTCTTATTTGTTTTACGTATTTATCTGTGATCAATTAATTTGGCCTAGTATTGTTTTTTGCATCAACCGTCATCAAATGCTAGGTCTGTCAAAATCCCATAGTGGAATGTTTTTCTCCTTGCTTCCTCACACTTCTTTGACATCTCCTTTGTTCGGGAAGAGGAATCTGGTAGGTCAGTAATGGCCTCTTCTGGTTCAAGTTCGTCGGGAGATTGACTCTCAATAACCTCTTTCACATTATTTTCTCCTGATCCTTGCTCGGCCTGCTGATTTTGTTGCTCGAGAACCTAAGGATATGTGAATTCAACTATGAAATCCGCTACTGCTTGGATTTTTAGAGAAGTCTTTGGTTCATATATAATATAATACTCCCCCAATTCCACTGCCTAATACATTAATCTACAAGACTTCTTTGTCTTGTGTAAAGACTGACTTAGTGGAATATCAGTGTACACCACTATCGTATGGTCTTAAAAATAGGGCTTCATGTGTCTAGATGCTTTAATCAATGCCAGTGCCAACTTTTCTAGAAGAGGGTACCTGATTTTTGCTCCTCGAAAAGCTTTACTGGTGTAATAAATAGGATGTTAAACTCCATTCTCCTCTCTGATCAAAGCAGAGCTCACGACTGATTAAAAAAAACTAAGTACACGTATAACCTCTCCACCATAATTAGTCAGGAAAGCAGTGACCCCAAATACTTCTTCAACTCCAGAAAAGATTTCTTACATTCTTCGTTCCATTCAAAAAATTTTTTGAGTACTTTGAAAAATGGTATGCACCTATTTGTAGCTTGGGACACAAATCGGTTTAGAGGTGTTAGTCTCCCGGTTAGCCTTTGAACATCCTTCTTGCAAGTCGGGGACTGCATCTCAAGTAATGACTTAATTTTGTCAGGGTTTTCTTTAATTTCCCTTTGATTTACTACATACTTGTTGATACCAAAATTTACCATCCTATGTGGACCAATTACAAGCCATCAGTTGTCATCCCGTGTGGCACAAGTCCAAGTTAGAAAGACAAGGGAAGCCCAACCAACATGGTTACCCGACCAACTGGGAAGCCTGACCAACTTAGTTGTCCGACTAACGGCCAAAAATCCATTATGTACAGCCAACTAAGCGCCAGCAGTCAACAAATTGTATTGCATGTGAAGCGACAACTTTCGTATAATTAATTCTCGTTATGTATTGATGTAAATGACTAACAAATAAAGGCATTCCATCATTTCACATGAAAAGGATCAATACCCCCTTAGGCTATAAATACATTATATTACCCTCATTGCAAGGGATAAAAAAATAAATGAAGGCAGTCAATACATAATAGTGGAAGTAGGCTAATTCTTGGAGCCTAACCACTCTAAAAACCTCTTGTGTCTTGTTTGTTTTACTTACTTTTATCTCTAATCAAACAATTAGGCCTAGTATAGTTTTTTCATCAATATATTGGCGTCATCTGTGGGAACGTATTGCAAAACATTATCACTCATTCATAATTAATGGATAAGATTCCTGAATCAAGTTCCAAAAATAAGGGAATTCTGCCTAATCCCTTTGCCCATCCAAATAGTCATGATTTAACGAGAATTTTTGCTAGTTTAGACAAAGATCAAGAGGCTATGCAGTATACCATGAGATAGTTGGCCCAAACTTTACAAGTTGGAGTTCCTGTATAAATTAATATGCCAGCGCCGCCCTCTAGGAGTGTTGGGCACATCCATTCTAGAACTTCAAGGGATTCTCCATACCTTCAAAAGTTAACCTCCTCCATTAGGATTACTAGCTCTTATGATGGACAGTCTCTCATCCCAGAAAGATTGAGTGCCTTAGAAAGGCTAAGTAGGGCCTCTCGTTTTGATCATCTGGGACCTAGGGGAAATGACCTGAGGGTTGCATCGAGAGATACTCGACGACCATGCGATTTAAGGGAAGGTTCAATCCAATCTAGATTAAACACCCGATAAAATGAAAGATCCAGTCATAAAGAAGGTTCACATGAAGAAAGTTCAGCAAGATCTGTTAGTCATCATGGAAAAACTGCTACCATAAATTTGGGGCTGATAGTGAAGCGTGTAAAGGTTCTATCCAACGTTTGGAAGATAGGTTGGGGGAAATGGTTAAGGCCAAAAACCCTTTGCAAAGAAGTTTTATCAAGGGAGCCCCCTTTGTTCAAACCATTGTAGATTTCCCCACGCTGAACAAATTCAAGGCTCCAGTGGTCACTCCCAAATATGATGGAAAAATTGACCCAGTTCTTTATATAGAATAATATTAGGCAGCGGTTGATATTTATGTTGTTCCTGATGAGATGAGGAGTAGGGCTTTTTTCGGAACGATTACTAGATCTACCCAAATCTGGTAAAATAATCTTCTTTGGGGACAAATTTCATGCTTTCAATAATTAGCTGAGCTATTCATTGGTAATTTTTGCTTTGGAGCAAAACCAGTGCAATGAGTAGCCCATCTGCTCAGTGTAAGACAAAAATAAGGAGAAAGTACTAGGGATTACATCATTCGTTTCAGCAACGAGAAATCATAGGTCATTGACTACGAGGAGAAGACCGCAATTACTGCCATCATGAGTGGTTTGCTCCTGAACAAGTTGTATTATACCTTGGCAAAAGATCCCTCCAAGATAATGACAAAATTAATGGCCAAAGCAGCAAAAACTATTAATGTAGAAGAAGCTATGGTTGCCAAAAATAATTTGAATGCAAAGGGGGAGGTGAAAAGAGAAGGGAAGTCAGAGAAGAAGGAGCATAAGAATCACAGTGAACACATGAGTTCTAAGGGCAAGGAAGGCCTAGATCAGCTCAGTACATTCGCTAACTATACTCCTTTAACGGTAGATATAAATCATATGTTGGAATAAATCAAGCACAACAATGATTTAAATTTTCCTAAAAAGCTGACGTCACCTACTGGCAAGAGGGACAAGTCCAAGTATTGTGAGTTTCACAAGGATCACAGTCATACTACCAACCGTTGTATTGCCCTCCAGAATGAGATAATAGCATTGATTCGAAAAGGAAAGTTGGATAGATATGTTGATCGGCAAAATGGGGGAAGAAATGGAGTCAGAGGTCGATATAGATCTAAATCTCCAGTTAAATCTAGGGAAGAAAAGAAGTGGAATGATGATAATGATCCGAAAGATGATCCCGATCTTCCTAAGAATACTAGACAACTAGAACAAGAGGTATTCATACTCAGTTTTGGATCTTTTGATTGTCACATGGTTACATGTGGAGACGCCGGAGGAGGAGATCATACAATAGAAAGAAAGTCTTACCTCAATGAGGCTCAAGCTTACTCCTATATTCAATGAATCAACCTTGCCAAAGAAGAAAGATTGAGAAAGGTTAATAACGGTAATCTTGTGATTGACTTTTCAAAAAATGATCTATCTGGAGTATTGTATCCTCATGATGATCCTTTAGTGATAAAATTTAGGATGAAAGAAGTACTGGTGGCAAGAACATGGATGCATACTCTAGTTATATCCAGATTAAAATAAAGCCCGAAGACAGAGAAATTACTTCTTTTATCACTCTCCGAGGAACTTATTGGTACAATTTTCTGACTTTTAATTTGAAAAATACAGGCACTACCTATCAGAGACTGGTAAACAAAGTATTTAAGGAGAAGATAGGCAAGAATATGGAGGTATACATGGATGATATGCTCACTAAGAGAAAAAAGGTTACTGATCATATTGTTGACCTCATCCAGACATTTGATCAATTGGAAAAGCACCAGATGAAATTAAACCCCACTAAATGCGTCTTCGGAGTGTAGAAGGGAATGTTCCTTGGGTATATAGTTAATCAAAGAGGTATTAAATCTAATCAGGACAAAATTAAAGCTTCGATCGAAATGAAGTGTCCGACCTATAAAAAGGATATCAAAAGGCTAACTGGGTGCGTAGAAGCACTCAACAGATTTGTATCTCGAGCAATGGATAAATGTTTACCATTCTTCAAGGTATTCAGAAAAAACATTTGAATGGAACGATGAATGTGAAAAGGCATTCTTGGAGTAAAAGAAGTACTTGGGAGCACCGCCATTACTTTCTCAACCAATATTGGGGTAAAATCAATATCTGTATCTAGCGATATTTGAGTCAGCAGTTAGCTATGCCTTGATGAAGGAGAAAATGGAGTTCAAAGCCAGTTTATTACACCAACAAAGACTTTTGAGGAGAAGAAGTAAGATATCCAAGACTGGAGAAATTGGCCCTGGCTTTAATTAAAGCTAGTAGACGAATGAAGTCGTACCTTTAATCCCACACCATAGTGATCTACACTGACATGCCATTAAGGCAGGCTTTGCAAAAGCCAGAAAAATTCAGACGATTGATGTATTGGGCTGTGGAGTTGGGGGAATATGAACTTATGTATGAACCAAGGACTGTGTTAAAAGGCCAAGCTGTGGATGATTTTATTACGGATTTCAATTATTCAGAGGTCCCTGAGCAACAAGGGACTCTAGCTGAGCAACATGCAGGAGATAGCAAATCTACTGAAGATATACCTAACCAACTCCGAGAAAGGGAAATTTTAGAAAAATACCAACCATAACAGCCTAGTGGAGTACAGGAGATGAGAGAAGAAATATGAGGAGGCAAAGGACAAAATATCCCATCAAGGGACTCTAACAAATCGAGCGTTTCGCAATAATATGCCACTATGGAGTCTGTATGTTGACAGGTCATCTCGTATAACTTGATGTGGAGCTGGAATCATTCTCAATACTCGAGATGAGCTAGACATAGAGTACGCTCTATATTTCCAATTTTAGGCCTCCAATAATGAAGCAGAGTTTAAAGTTATGATTGTTGTCTTAAATCTAGTGAAATCACTAAACGCCGAGCAAGTTGTGGTGTACAGTGATTCGTAGTTAACTGTAAATTAGGTGTTAAGCTTATATGAAACAAAAGGAGAACTAATGATTAGGTATTTGGCTTAATCTTTAGAAGTAATTGCCACCTTGCTAGCAGTTCATATGGTCAGGATTCTAAGATTGGAAAATGCCCAAGAAGATGCACTTGCTTCGTTAGCTTGAGCAACCAGAGCGGAGATACGAAGAACTATTCCTATTGAGATACTTGCTAATAGGAGCATTGATGAAGATCTGATGGTTAACATCATTGCAGTTGATATGGGGCCATCCTGGATAGACCCCATAAGAGCATATACTGAAGATGTGATTCTTCCATTCGATCCACCTGAAGCTAAGAGGCTGAAATACAAAGCTACAAATTATGTACTAGATGGTGGTGTATTATACAAAAGAGGATTAACTGCTGGTCTACAACGGTATGTGCATCCAGCTGAGGTAAGGGGTTTGATTGAAAAAGTCCGTAAAGGGTCATGTGGAGCCCATATAGCAGGAAGGACGTTGTTAAGAAGAATACATACGCAAGGGTACAATTGGCCAACCATGTGAGCAGATTGTGCAGATTTTGCCAAGAGATGTGATAAGTGCCAAAGGTTTTCCAGTATACGCAAAGATCCACAAGCTCTCTTAACACCAATCACTTCACCTTGTCCTTTTTCTATGTGGGGAATTGACTTGGTCGGGCCCCTACAAACCACCTGAGGAAGGGACAAGTACCTGGTTGTAGCTGTAGATTATTTTACAAAGTGGGTGGAGGATGAACCATTGATTGATATGTCTTATGAAAAGGTTTATCAGTTCATCTGGAAAATTATTATATGTAGGCACGACTTACATTATTCTTTTATAACATATCATGGCACACAGGTCGACAATGATGAATTCGCAGCTTATTGCTCTTAATCCAATGTCCAAAAGATCCACTCTGCTCCAGTCCATCCTCAAATCAACGACCAGAAAGATGTAACTAATAAAACTTTGTTGAATGGGTTGAAGAAAAGGTTGGAAAATGCAAAAGGAAATTGGATAAATGAGTTACATTCAGTCCTATGGGCTTACCGAACAACTTTTAGAGCAGCTACCGGAGAAACTCCCTACCTATTGGCGTTTGGTACTGAAGCCATAATACCAGTTAGAGGTGTACCTATGCATAGAGTTCTTAACTTCAATACCCCAGTTAGCGAGTTGATTAGAAGATTGGATTTAGATATGCTAGAAGAAATTCATAAAGATGCAGCTGTGAGAAATGCAGCTTATCAATAAAGGACTGCACGTTTCTACAACAAGAGGGTCATGCCGAGCAACTTAAAAGAGGGATATTATGTTTTGAATAAGGTGATTCAGAAGAATAATAAGCTGGAAGCCAATTGGCATGGGCCTTATCGTATTAATGTAGTTATCTGACCAGGCACGTATCAGATTGAGACTTTGGAAGGGGAAGAATTCAAGAGCCCATGGAATGAAAAACACTTGAGGAAATACTATCAATAAACGTAGTTGTGTTGTACTCAGTTCACTTCAATATTAATGAGAATATGACTTTCTGAAAAATTATTATTTTGTTACTTTATTTTTCGGAGTAGTAGTGCTTTGAACTTGCAACATTATGAAGACACCAACAAAGTTGGTCTGCATCAACAAATACTACAAACAAAGTTGGTCGGTATCCACAAAGGTCACAAACAAGGTTGGTCGATGACATTATAAAGACACCAACAAAGTTGGTCTGCATCAACAAATACCAACAACAAAATTGGTCAGTATCCAATAAGGCCATCAATAAAGTTGGTCGGCATCAATAAAACCACCAACAAAGTTGGTCGGTATCAAATATATAAAACCATGCAAGGCAAAATCATAAGTCCCAAATTCTTGGTTAATTAAGACCCGAATGACAAATGTTCATTTAAACTGGGCTAAAAGATGGATAAATGTTCGACTCACGCTTGGGAACCAAGATAACCAGTGTAATTACCATAAGATTCTGGTATATTAGTAGAATAATGGTGAAACATTGGTAATTGGTATATAAATTAGGATAGATAATCCTAAGAATATCAATAGAACCGATGAAAAACTAGAGATTAACTAAAAAAGTTGATCCATGCATAGTCAAAGACTAGCAAAACATTGACAGACATTCAAAGATTAACTAAAAGTTGATCCATTCATAAAATAAGCTTTTCATTAAAATTATATGATTACATAGTGTTGCTCAAATATGGAGAAATAAAATACAAAAGTTTAGTCTACATGATGCTTTCTTTCAGCTTTAGAGACAAGATCCATGCCAGCTGGAGGATCATCCAAAGTAAAAGGAGAGTTGATGAAGTTAAGATTTTGAAGCATCATGGTATTGTTACTACTAGGATGGTCAACCAAATGAAGAGGACGAACGATCTCAAGCTCGTCATGCAGATCGTAGTCCCCTAAGTACTTAGAAATCAAATATTAGGGAACACGGTGAACCGGTACCCAATTAACATCCAACTTAAATGGAGGATTATCAAGTTGCAGTAATCCCGGATTATACGAATCCCATAGAGAATAATTCCTATCCACCTTCAACACAGTTAAAGTGTTTATACAACCCCATTTGTAGGACTCATTCTGGGTCTATTGAAGTCTATCATCATAATGTCCCAAAGCTTCATTATACCCACTCATCCAAAATTCTCTGGTCTACTTATGGAATTGAAAAGTTAATCTATTAACTTGTGATTGCAGCTTCTTCAGTACCCCATATTTAGCCTCCAATTGGGAAGATTGAGTAGATAATTTCTCAGATAAAGTCTACATCTTTTGAGACATCTCAGCAATAGCTCGGTCCTTTTCTTTTAACTGTGTAGCTTGGTTGGCAAGGGCCTATTGGGTCCTAAGTTCCACTGTAGTTCCTCGACCAACCCTATTTATAGCTCGAGAAGAAGAAGCAGACTTAATGTTTTTCAAGGCCTCCAATTCATCTCTCAATATGGCGTTCTCAAATTCTAAAAATGAATAACCTCCATCTATAGTAGTAACAATAACGCTCGAGGAAGACTTCAGAGGATTCACTTCATTCCTCAAATTACTATTCTCCTCTTCCCAGGAGTTTGGCAATAGTCCTAGTTTCCTTAAGTTCCAGATTAAGTAAAGCTTCCTTTTTATTATAAACGGAGACAAACTTATCAAGGCACTGACCTACACTTAAGCTTTGATACTCTTGCTCGTAACTCTAATGCAACAATGCTGAAGATTCCTTATATTATTCTCGAAGTTCCTCTATCATCACAAAATAATCAAAATTGTTTGCCACAACTCGATCAAGTAAGTAATTCAAGTATTGGTAAGCCTTATTAACTCTCTCTGAAGCATCATCACCGAGCAACTGAGTAATTTCTTCTTTAGAAAAATCCACATGACCTGCTTTGAAAAAGGCATTGCACTTCCTTAATAGCTCGGTATCATGAGAAGATAGTTGTTCCATCTTCATAATAAACTAGCAAGAAGAAATAACCACCAATCAACAATAAGTATGGACAACAGATGCAATCAACAGAAGATAAGTAAAAGGATCAAAAGGTTCTTTTATTGATAATGAAGAGTTCAAGTACAATCAAAACAAAGGAAAAAGAAACAACAAAAGTAAAAGAGAAGAATGTTGAATAATATTACACCTTCTCCCTATTATTTTCAACATTCTTGCTCTTCTTAAAAGAAGGAGCTACATGCTGGAGTTTCTCAGTTTGTTCAGTTGGAGGGATAAAAGGCTCATGAACTTTAGGTTGTTTGGCAGCATACTCAACCACAATAAAAGACTCTTTAGAAGCAACTTCATCTTCGACCTCATCTTCTATGGCTGGAGGAGGACCATGAATATACCTCTGAAAAAGTTTAGAATCTCTATTTGTGTTTAACTCTTGAAGAGCAGTAACCCAACCATCTCTGAAGCATTTTTGCTTCACATACTCAATCTGAGCAGAAGCAGCAAAAATGGCTTTGTTCCAGCCCCTATCCCAACCATCACTGAAGGTGGCCTTCACAGAAGATTTTCTTTTAGCTCTGGCAGAGGACACAAGCTCCTCAATAGGCTTTTTCATGCGCTCAACTCCTTTTCCCTGCGCTCAACATCCTCTTTCTTGCACACAACTTCCTCTTTTTGGGACCCACATTCCTTCGCCCTGAGCTAAACTTCAAGGGAATTTGTATCAGATGTTAGACGAGTAGTTTCAGTTGTCTTCAATTTCTTAGCCTAACTGCTCCTCTCAGTCTCCAAGGCCAATTGAGATTTAAGCAAAGACTTCTTCAAACTAGACAAAGCTTCCTCCACTGTATTTGAAGAAGAAGAGCCCTTGATTGAATCATTCTTCTTTAGAAAATTATTCTAGTGTACTAAGAACTGCAAAATATGAAGACAAAAAATGAGTATATAAGAGATATGAAAGACAACCAAACCAAAAAAAGGAAAATTTCTTACTGATGCAAGGTTCAAAGTAGCCAATTTAGAAACCCTTGTTCTCGGGAGCTTGGTATCCACAACCCTATGATCTGGAAGAGTACCAGATTTGATTAACTTCCTGGCTAAACCAGGAATAAGGCTGATAGAGGAGCATCATCAGAAGAAGGAAAATCAACCAATGTCAGTTGATCGGCCATCTGGTCAATGTGTTTCTATCTAACTCCTCTCCTAAGAGTCCTAAGAGGAACATCAACCTTTGTAGGAGCTCCACCCTTATGAGCCAGGTCTTTAGGAGTTGGATCATTAGGAGTTGGATCCTTGGGGGTTGGTTCCTTGGGAGCTAGGGGATTTATAGCATCCCTAGGTGCTGGGGGCTTCACAACATCCCCAGTTTTCTTCTTGGATCCTTCAACAGAAGATTAAGACCCAAAATTATCACCATTGTAGAGGTAAAAAAAATTCCTCTTCTTCATAACTCCAGACAGAGGAGTATCATAATCAACAGTAGTCTCTACATCAAGATCAATTATCGGAGCATGAGAAGCAGCAGGTCTGGAAATAAAGGAGGAAACTGTGTTTTATACTGGAGCAGATAAGAAGCAGACCTAATGTGATCCTCAGCAACTACTTTATGAAGTCCCCAGATAAACTTCAATTCTTTCAAATTTACTTCGCTCTCTTTGGCGATTCAATTTATAAAACAATAGTCAGTATGACATTTTATCAAATATAAACATGGAAAATTTACTAAAACATAAAACAACCTATTCAATTGCCAAAGAGAGGACATCTAGGTCCTTGATATTTAGCACCTCCAACTAAAGGGGAATGTTGCCAATTTTTTACAACGACATGATAAACATATTCCCTATTTGAATCAGGGAGATTAACTACCAAACCTTTACTAACAACCCTAGTTTTAAAATAAAAAGTGCTATCACTAGTTACCCACTTATAACAGAACACGATTTCTGAAATCCCTAGATAGTTTCAATAAATTTGATTTAATATATAAACTCCATTTACAACTCTCCATGTATTGGGAGTCACTCTTGCAAGTACAATGTCAAAGTATTGACAAAACTCCAAATACAGGGGATTGGGAGGAAACATGAAACCACATTCAACAATTAAGATGGAGAGAAACTAATGACCCTCAGAAAGAGAGAAGAAATCACAAGAAAAAGTTGGATTTTCTAATACAACCCAAGATGGAATATTAAAATCGGTTTTTAACTTATCAAGTGAGTTGATAGAGTAAACCATGATAAAGAAAACAAAGAAGAATAGAAGAAAGCTCTTACAAAGATTTAAGGATTCAGCAAGAACTGAAGACATGAAAGAAAACGGTCGCACAAAAAGCAAAAAACCTAGTGGTAGAATCAGAAGAAAAAGGTAAAAGTTGATCGAATTTTTGCCGCCCTTTTTATAAGACGCATCAAAAACTGGGAAAAGTAATGATTAAAGATAACAAAGGAAAAGATGAAGATACACCACAAAATTTTGTTGAAATTTGAAATATTTACAAAAATTACCATTCGTGCCTGAAGTAAGCAATCAAGTGATAAAATTCACAAGTATGGAAGGTCTGTAGCTAAACTAAACAACCGGAGCTACATCCAAAGCATAATATTCCACACTTTTGCATCAACTCCAAGTATGAAATATTGGGGGCTTTTGCTGATACCAAAATTTACCATCCTATGTGGACCAATTACAAGCCAACACGTGTCATCCTATGTGGTACAAGTCCAAGTCAGCATGACAAGGGAAGATTGACCAACATGGTTACCCAATTAACTACGAAGATTGACCAACCTGGATATCAGACCAACTAGGAAGCCCGACCAATGGACAAAAATCCATTCTGTACAGCCAACCAAGCGCCAACAGTCAACAGCTAGTATTGCCTATAAAGCGATAACTTTCGTATAATTAATTATCATTATGTATTGATGTAAATGCCTAAAAAATAAAGGAATTCCATCCTTTCACATGACAAGGATAAATACCCTCATTGGGATATAAATATATTGTATCACCCTCATTGCAAGGGACTAAAAAATAAATGAAGGCAATCAATACATAATAGTGGACGTAGGATATTTCTTGGAGCTGAACCACTTTAAAAACTTCTTGTGTGTAGATTGTTTTACTTACTTTTATATGTGATCAAACAATTAGGCCTAGTCTAGTTTTTTGCATAAACAATACCCGAGGAACATCCCTTCCTGTACTCTAAAGACACATTTGGTCGGGTTTAATCTCATCTGATGTTTCTCAAGTTGGTCAAAAGTTTGGCTGGGGTCAGCAATATAATCAGATATTTTTTTACTCTTTGTAAGCATATCATCCACGCATACTTACATATTTTTTCCTATCTAATCCTCAAAAACCTTATTCACCGGCCTTTGATACTTAGCAGCTATATTTTTCAAACTAAAAGGCATAACATTATAATACTAAGTTCCTCGGGGAGTAATAACAGAAATTCTCTCCCAGTCTTCAGGCTTCATTTTGATCTGATTATAACCAGAATAAGAATCCCTAAAGATGAGTAACTCATGTCCTGAGGTAGCATCCTCAAGTTGATCTATTTTGGGAGAAAAGAAAAGTGATCCTTTGGGCATGCTTTTTTAAGATATGTGAAGTCTAATAACATCCTCCACTTTTTATTTTCCATCTTGACCATAATTATATTTGCCAACCAATCTGGATATTTCACCTCATCAATGATAGCTAGTTTTTAAAGCTTTTTAACTTCCTCTTGTATGGCTTGGTTCTTCTCTGGGCTGAACACTCTTCTCCTTTGTTTTACTGGATTGATTTCTTTATTAACATTGATCTCATGTCAAAGGAAGCTACGATCGATTCCTGTAATATCTTCGTGACTCCAGGCGAACACATGTTTTCTGTATTTAAGGAATCTCACTAGTTCCTATTTAAGAACATGATCCAACATTGTTCCAAATTGATTAGTGCGCTCTGGTTTGTTGTCATCTAACATAATTATTTATGTTGCCTTTATAATCTAACCCTTTACCATCTCTCTCTCCTCCCTTGGATCTAAGGTTTCAACCTCAGATTCTTCATCAGGTTCAGAGGTATCCACTTGGCAAGTGGTAGTTTTCCTCTTTATTTCTTCGAGATCTTCTAACTCGGTAGATGAGTACTAACATTCTTGAGCTACTTTCTGATCACCCTTCACAACTCCTACACCAAAGTTGGTTGAGAATTTCAAGCATTGATGAATAGTAAAGGTCACTACGTTAAACTTCTTCAGCCCAACTCTCCCATAATTATATTATACGCTGAATGGACATTTTTATCTATTATAAAGAAACAATTTTCTCTGTTCGACTGGCTGGCCATGTATCAATCATTACTTCCATCTTAATAGTTCCCAAAAGGAAGATTTTCTCACCTGCATAACCTATTAGTGGTTGATAATATGGCTCTAACTGGCTGAGAGTAAAGCTCAAGATGTCGAAACAAGGATATAACATGATATCTGCTGAGTTTCGATTATCTACTAACATTTTAAAGATAATTATATCTTCCTTTCTGATTTTAATTACTAGAGTATCATCATGGGGGTACAGTACTCCTAATAGATCATTTTTAGAAAAGCCTATTACCATCTTGTCTTTATTAAACTGCCCTGGTCTGTCTTCATTGATAAGATTAATACTCCGTATATATGAGCAAGCTTGAGCTTCATTGAGGTAAGCTTTTCTCTCTGCAGTATGATCTCCTCCACTGTATCTCCACCTGTAATCATATGGCAATCAAAAGAGCCAAAAATGAGTGTGAATACCTCACGTTCTGGTTGACGGGGCTTTTTGGGTAAGTCGGGGTCATCATCCTCGTCATCTTAGTGATCCCTCTTCTTCTCCTCTCTTTGTTTTCATGTAGACTTTGATCTATGTCGAGCTCCTTCATTATTCTGCCGATCAATAAATTGATTTAATTTTCCTCTTCAGATGAGAGTTTTAATCTCATTCTGTAGGGAAATGCAATGATCCTTCGTGTGACCATGATCTCTGTGGAACTCATAACATTTAGTTTTGTCCTTCTTGGTAGGGGAACTCCTCAACTTATCAAGCCAATGCACATCCTTACTATGTTTGATCTCCTCCAAGACATGATAAATGCCCATAGTTAGTGGAGTTTAGCTCTGGTAATTCTTAACCTTTTCTATAATTCTTTTATGTTTTGACTCCTTGTGCTCCTTGGAATCTGTATGATCCTTCGAGCTCCTCTTGGCAACCATTGTTTCCTTGGCATTCATGATTTTGGCTGCTTTAGCCATCAATTCTTCCATGGTCTTTGGGGGGGTCTTTAGCAAGTGTATAATAAAGCTTCTCAGGAAGAAATCCAGTCATAAGGGTTGTAGTCCCTGGTTCACTTTCCTTCCTTATGTCGTACACTAAGCAAATGCGCCACCCTTTTTACAGGCTTGGCCCCAAAATAAAAGTTGCTAATAAAAATCTCGTCCACCTGGTGAAAGCTGGAAATTTGTCATTGTACCAGATTTGGGCTAATCCAGTAATTGTTCCAGAGAATGCTCTACATCTCATTTTGTCAGGAACTGTATAAATATCGACGGCTTCTTGGTATTATTCTATATGGAGGAGTGGATCAGTTTTTCCATCGTATTTGGGTGCAAAATATAGAGGAGTTGAGGAGTGGATCAGTTTTTTCATCGTATGGAGGAGTGGATCAGTTTTTCCACCGGAGGAGGCTTGCTTAGCACCCGAGAAGAGTTACTCACCACCCTAGGAGAGTTGGTTGGCATACCAACCAACTCAAGGAAGACAAACCATCCAGAAGATCAAAAACCATTGGAAGAAGACTCACCAACGATCATGGAACCCTAGAAGGCTAACATTCATATTTATTTTAAATATATGTAAATGTCTGAATATATAAATATATTTCATCGCTTGGACTCCCATAACTATAAATACATGCCTTCCCTTAGCCAAAGGGACAATTTGAACTAGGCAACAAACTAATTCATCCTTACCAAACTCTCTCTTTACATCATATTGTGTTATTATAAACCCCTGTGAATAATATAACAGTGGATGTCGTCTTTCCTTATAGCCGAACCACTTTAAAAATCTTTGTCTCTCATATATTTGATGCGCTTGTTTATCTTTATTTCATCTTCAATCTCATCCTCATCATTTATTTACTGTTGAAGCCACTAAAATGGCATAGAGGCCATTTTCTGTCTTTAATAGATTGGCACTGTCTGTGGGAAATAACACGAAAATCGTTTCCTCATATTAGAAGGAACGAAGATGAACGGTTAATAATTATCCTATTACTACCATTCTCATTCTTTTCGTGATATAATTCATCACCATGAACAGATCTACAAAGCTGATCTGCAAGAAAATGATAAGTCCTTTCATTTTTATCTCTTACTTCATAATTGCTTAAACAATTATCCTTCTAATACTATATAGTTATCCTAGTAAACTGTTTGCTCAATTCTTATTTACCAATCTTCATAAGAAATTTTTTGTAATCACAGATGTTTGAAAAAGTTCAATGTAGACAATTTATTATACAAGTATACAGATTTATATGCACGATTCATCATATTTTTATGCGATCATGATTTACGTGCAATATCTGACAAAATAAATATCAGAGAGTTTCTTATAGATCTTGCATAAATTCATATTTTATTCTTATAGATCTTGATGTGAAACCCTCATAAAATTGATTCGTCATGATCTAAAGGGATCAAAAATTGAATCAACGAGATAAATACATTTATGAATGGTGGAGATAAATCGATATAGGAGATCTAGAGGGAATACGAAATGGAGAAATGTTTATGGATGACTTCGAAACCACTAGTTTGATAGATATATCACTGGCCTAATTTAAACAAAACTAGGCACAAACCCAAGATGATGAACCAAGCATCAACAAATTTTTCTCGATTTTTTTTAGTCATCTCCAATAGGCCATTTTCTTCATTAAACAGTCACAAAACGCATTTTCAATTAAGTCCTGGTGGTCAGTAACTCACTGTGAAAGGACCATCAACTAGTCGATAGAAAAAATAAAAAACAACTATTCAGATGTTTCTATTATTGGTTGACGGAGGATTAATCGGTAACAGAATACTGATTAGAGATTCATTGGTCAGCATCATTTGGTCTGACGCTAGTGCCCAGATAATGGATCTCATACTTGTTGGTTGGCAACATGGGTTTCGATAACAGGTATTATTGTTATTGGTCAGAAACACGGGTTACGGTATCAAAGTTGGTCTAACCATATGTCGGCATCATCTAATTTTGGTCGGCCTTACCTATTAACTGGTCGGCATAATCTATCACAGGTCGGCACTGCCTGATACTGGTAGGCTATCAAAAGAAAACACATATAAAAATTTTGGGGATAAGACCTGTAGGTCGGTTAAACTCATTGCTGATTGGAGTCTGGTTTTGAACTACATGTTGATCAGCGGCCATATATTATTGGTCAGCAGCATCCGATATTAGTCGACGGTGATTATCACCTATTGACGACAAAAGTAGAGCTGGCAATTTTATTATCTCAGATTAGTGATTTTGACTTTGTCAAAATCACTACTTTACTGCTAAAGGACAAGACTATCCTCTTATCCTTATGCTTTATCAATTCATAACACGAAACTTGTAATTGGAAATTTGCATGAAGAAAAATGAAAATGCATACCTGATTATTTGGTGATTTATTAAATCATAGAAACTTCATGTGAAAAATATTTTGAGACCAACTTATATTTGAGCATTTACTGAATTTCAAATAACTCCTAGAGTGATTAATTAGCCTTAATCATGGAACATGTTTGATAAAAAATCTGCTCACATGACACACATTTGGCACCAAACATATTATTTCATATTTTGAAATTTTTATTGCCTTATGTCTGAACTGATACACATCATATATTATTTGGCTGAATAATTATTCTCATGATAATAATTATTTTATTTAGTCTCAACAGGTGTTCGGGCAACTTACTAAATTCCACAGGTACAAGATTCAATCCCAACGAAAGCTCGACCACAATCTTAAACTTCTGCAAATTATTATTATTGCTCGGGACTATGCAATTTTGCCTCGACATATCAACCAGGCGCTATTATTATTTTTAATACTCTGACATATATGATCGTACAAGAATCATTCTCTCAAATGATTATACATATTTTATATTCATCTCAGCATGGAGCTCGGGGAAATACTTAGTATCATATATTCAGCTTCAAGGATATCTGCAACATTTATTATATCTCCAATAGATAGTCGGTTTGGAAAATTCTTCTCTTTATATATATATTCAACAAACTAACTATAAAGTTGGTCGGCATCAGCAACCGCCAACTAAACGTCGGTCGGCATCAATAGAGGCACCAACAATGTTGGTCTTCAACAACTCAGTGCGAATCACACTAAAAACTTAAGGAAAAATATTGCCCAATTCAGTGTGAATCACACCAAAAACTTAAGGCACAATGTTTCCCAACCTAGTGTGAATCGCACAAAAAACGTAACGCACTAATGTTGTCCAAATGATGATTTCCAGTATGACTTCATACAAATCATGAATAAGAAGTCATTCAAACATCCAAGGAGTGACAAGATAAGTTAATCAAATTTCATTCATTCATTTCAATAATTTCATATTATATCATGCTTGTTACTAACAGTGCAGGATCAATCGATCCCATCTCTTATTATCTGTATTTATCATTAAGCCCGGAAGATGGTCGACGCTCTTATTATTTATCTGGATTTATCATTAAGTTCGGCGGATGGTCGACACTCTTATTTGTTATCTGGATTTCTCCGTACTTCTATTATGGATATGGATTTCTCACTAGCATGTATATTCGATGAAAATTATATATTATGCTCAATCATGCTCATTATTGGATTATTCTATTATATTAAGTCTGAACAAATGCTCGGGCATCAATAATACTATTATTGGGGGCTCCGCATGTCAAATACGCCGATTAATTGCATATATCAGAATTAGATTGAACTTATAAAATTCTAGAGTTTCCCGACTTATCCGATCACAGATTCCTAATTGGAATTTATCACATTCCTAATTGGAATGCCCACAGATTCCCAATTGGAATATATCACATTCCTAATTGGAATTCCAACACATTTATAGTTGGACTATATGTTAAAAATATTTTTACTCAACCAAAATTACTTAGTCGGCAAATTATTTCTATGGTTACATGAGGAAAGTATGGAAATGCAAACATGAAAAGTTCTTGGGAAGTCATTTTAGGGAACATTTCCTCGACCTTATCTTTTCTAGCAAGACCAACATACTTTAAGGCCAAGAAAGCATTTAGAGTTCATATTCCACACTTGGGGGCTTTTATTATAGAATTAATTATTTCAGTGGCACAGTTTGATAGTATCATGCAACATCAGTCGAGCATCAGATGCATGCATCTCCAAATCGTAACAGAATAAGACAGATCACTAACAAATCATCATCCAAGAGTTATTATGAACATGCTATTGAAATTCAGGAGTGAGATTCAACATCTGCAATACTGGGATCTTTAGTAATACTGTCCCAACCAACACTGAAGAAGTACTTATATGCAAATGTTTCGGAGTCTGTTACTAGCTCGACAGTAATCAGATTGAAGAATTGGGTTCAAAATCTACCATGGTACATCAACAAAGCCTTCTGAAGATCAGAAATCAGAAAAATCAAACACGTAAAGTCAACACTCAGGTGGTCGGCTAACTAGTCAACCAACCCACTTAAATATTTTGATAAGCAATAACTGCAAACTTTTATAGATCTCATTGATGCATCTAAATTCCTAGGGGTGACACATAGCAGACGTTCGCTTAACGAACGAAGTTCCTAAAAAGAAAGATTAGATTTAATGCAACCATTAATCAACCTGAATCATTCGTTGACCAGAAGATAATGCACTTTATGTTGAACAAATCAAAAAGGCAGATCAAGAATATTATTATGCAGAAGCATCGATAAGCATTACAGAATAAATACTTCATCCTTTCATTAAACCATCAACCATGGAGCATTGGGGGCTTCTGTTGATGCCAAAATTCTCCATCTATGTGGACTAGTAAGAAAGGGACACTTGCCATCATACATGGCAATATTTATACTTTCTCAACACCCTAGAAGACTTTCCTAACACCCGAGAAGACTTGCTCGGCACTCAAGGAGAGTTGGTTAGCACCCGAGGAGAGTTGGTCGGCATACCAACCAACTCAAGGAAGATAATCCATCTAGAAGATAAAATGCCATTGAAAGAAGACTCAACAATGGTCATGGAACCCTAGAAGGTCAACAACATATTTATTGCAAATAGATGTAAATGTCTGAATATATAAAAACATTCCATCTCTTAGACTCCCATCACTATAAATACATGCCTTCCCTTAGCCAAAGGGACAATCTGAACTAGGAAAAAAACTAATTCATCCTTCTTAAACTCTCTCTCTACGTCATATTGTGCAATTGTAAACCCCTGGGAATAATATAGCAATGGACGTAGGCTTTCCTTATAGATGAACCACTTTAAAAACCTTTGTATCTCATATGTTTGATGTGCTTATTTATCTTCATCTCATCTTCAATATCATCCTCATCATTTATCTGCATGGCCTCTATGCCATTTTAGTGGCATCAACATCATCTCTCCTAGCCTATCCTCCAATCTTTGGATATAATCTTTCCAAGCGTTGTTACTAGCATTAGACCTATGCGTTACTGTTTTGTTATTCGCTGAGATCTCTTCTTGGGATTATTGCTCGGCTCAAGCAGTACGTCGGCCATCTGGTCTAGACTGGGCCGAGATTTCCCTTTGATCAGATCATCATCGAGTATTTCTAGACATGTCCCTAAAAACTTTTATGTTCCCCCTGGGTCCCAAAAGATCGAAGGGAGAAGCACGACTTATCCTATTTAAGTCACTTTGCCTTTTTGGAGAGTAGGATTGTGTATTGAAAGATTCTGATGCCCTAGATAGTGAATTTGACCCTGGGCGATAGGATTTATCCCTTGTAGTTCTTGACTAACTTCACCTACCACCTCTTGGTGGTGGTAGTGGTGGCATATTTCCATGGGCAGATAGAGAAGGTGCTCCTGCTTGAAAAGTTTGCATGAATTGACATATGGTGTCCTACATAGCCTCTTGGCCTCTTGCAAGACTGGCCAAAATTTCAGTTAATTCATTCGCTGTTGGTGGGGCAGAAGGGATAGGCGAAATACCATCATTCCTAAGACTTGATTCAGGTCTATCATCCATTTAGTTGTTTGAATAAATGAGAACAATTAAAAATACATTCCCATAGACGATGCCAATCTATTGATGTAAAAAATAGACTGCCCTAATTAATTGATCACAAAGAAAAATGAGTAATAGAGACAAAGGATTTTTAAAGTGGTTCGGCTAACAGAAAGGCCTACGCCCACTGTTGTGTATTTCCTTGTTCAATTGTCTCTTATCTCGTTGTTCATATCCATCGAATGTAGGGTTTACAATGTATTTATAACCCCTTGAGGGTGTACAAGAGTCCGAATATTAAAGGACGAAATTCCTTTATAACTTAGGCATTTATATCTATACAATGTTAATAATGTATACAACTATTGTCTATTTACTATCATTGTTTGTTGGTCTTCCTGGTGTTATCGCACTTCTTTAACCTATTGGTCAGAATTCTTTCAATTGGTCGGTGACTCGCCCTTGCTGACTTGGATTAATGCCCAGATGGATAACACGTGTTAATGTATGAATAGTCCACATAGTAGGATAATTTTTGGTATCAACAATCACAATTAATTAATCTTTTGCCACATACTTCATCCCCAAAACTAAATGTATAATATAATGCAACACATGCATACATGCACTTAATTATACAATGAGTAGAATAGGAAGTAGGCTATTACTGACATCAAAACATCGGAAAAAACATTGAAATGATTAATACAATATTACCAAGAATCAATTAGAAAACATATATAATATTGACTTACAAACACAATATGTAAGTCTTGTAAAGAAGAACCCTTGTCTGGGTACCAAGGAAACCTAACACAACATTGTTACCGTAAAATTAGATCCTTAAATAATCATACATTAGACAACAAATATAATTAAATAAACACCATATACTGCAATCAATATTACCACTTCCAAATTAGTTATTCATAAGTAAGGAAAATAGTATAATAGGAATTTCACTAATCGTTTCATTTTCCAATTCAAATTCAAAGTACATTTTCTCATAAATTCGTCATGCTTTGCTCATACGACTCTTTGGGACTGGTGGACTTGAGTTTTGGTGGGTTTATGTAATACCCCATATTTTTTAATGACTTTTAAAATGGATTAATGAGAATTAATTGTGATATAATTGGAAATTAATACGGATTTAAATATTACTCGAGAATTAAGTAATATGTGATTTATGTTTAATATTACATAGTGATTAAAGTAATATATATTATTATGACTTTACAATTGATTAGGACTTTATATATTGTCACGAATTATGTGTATGACAATTATGGTAATTAAGTCGGGACGCGCATTTATGTCGTGTCGGGATTATAAATTAATGAATTATATGTGAATTATTTTTAGGTCACCCGAATGGTCGTTTTGACTGCGCTAAAGTGTCCAAAAGGGTTCAAATAGTCGAAAAAGTCTACTTGGGTGTTTGATTTGGGTCTAGGGGCACTTTGGAACTGAAAGGACACCCAGAGGGGTATTTCGGTCATTTTACAAGGGAGGTGAATAGTAAACACGGAATTTGGGTTTTATTATATTAGTGAGGAGATTAGAGAGCTTAGGTTAATTCACCAAAAAATAAGAGGAAAATGTTAAGGGGATATTGAGAGACTTTCTATGGGAGAAGAAAAGACTTTTCTGGGAAACCAAAGGACAACCACCTTGCACCACCAAGAGCCACCACCATTATCGAAAGTTGGCTGGAAAAAGAGAGGACCACCATTAGAGTATCATCCCCAATGGATCAGACCTACGAATTAGAGGTAAGTGATTAATTATTACAATCTTAGCTTTTATATTGTCCATGTTAGGATAGTTAGGAAAATTCTGAAAAGTTGCATGAACAAAGATACATTTGTGATAATTTTTAAATGGATATTTGAAATGGATATTATCTAGGAGTGATCTATTTTGATTATAGAAGTAACTCCATGAAATGTTATATCATCTTGTGAGGAAATCTAGGATTTACACTATTATTGATGATAAAGTCAAAAAATTAGAGTTCTTGAGAATAAAATGGAATTGGAGTAAATTGATTCATGTTAATGATATTTAAATGATTTTGGATACATTAAAACTTATCCATATATAATTCTATATGATCTGGATATAATGAGATTTAGATTGACAATCATTTGGTGAAGAAAAATTGGAGTTTATATGATGTTCATGGATAAATATAAAAATATGAGTTTTCTAGAAATAATATGTTTTAAATCCAACCTTCTTATGGAGCTAAACCGATTCTCCTAAAATCAGTCTTATGATCTATCCCTATGTTTTTAATGGCTGTTGTGGAGCCTACTAAGAAGATTTCTAGAGATATGGAGAGGATTCTTGCTGATTTCTTTTGGAGTTCTGATGTTGGGGATCGTAGACATCACTGGTGTAACTGGGAGAAGGTCTGTAAGCCTACTTTGGAAGGGGGTGTTAGTATAAGGAATTTGGAAGATAATGCTAAATCTTTTACGATGAAATTATGGTGGAAGTTAAGAAATTGTTCTTCTTTGTGGGCTAGATTCATGGTTGCTAAATATTGTAGAAAATCCCACCCGAGTAAATGCACTAGAAGAAGTGGGTCTCAAACTTGGAGAAGGATAATAGATGTGAGAACTGAAGTAGAGGAGCACATTAAATGGAGGATTAATGAAGGTAATATCAGTATGCTATGGGATAACTGGCCTGAGTTGGGTCCTTTGTTTAAATTCAGTGATAGAAGAGACTTAATGTCTGTTAAGGATCTATGGGATGGTAACCGTCAGTGGGATAGAGAGAAGCTTGTGGAATTATTTCCTCCAAATATTTGTAGCAGAATTCAGGAAACTAAGATTGGAAAAAATGGGGTCACGGATGAAGTTTTTTGGACAGCTACAACTTCGGGGATGTTCTCGACAAAATCAACGTGGAATTTACTTAGAGATCACCATATTCAATCAAGAGTTGCTACATTCATGTGGACTTGCCAACGAAGATTACAGTTTTTATGTGGAAGTTGATGGAAGGATTGCTGCCTATTGATGAGAATCTTTATAGCATTGGGTGTAAAGGTCCATCAAAATGTAACTATTGCACTAAATCGAAGGTTGAAACTTTTAATCATCTATTTGTACATAGTGAGTTGGCATCAGATATTTGGAAACACTTCAATAGTGTAGTTGGGATTCCTCTGACTAGAACTAACATCAGATGTAGGATCATTCAATGGTGGTTATATGCCAATAACTCAGTCTTAGGTAAGTTCCAGACTATAATCCCAATTATCCTTTGTTGTTTCATTTGGATTCAAAGGAATGACAACAGGTATAATGGATCTTCTCCAAATGTTCAACTAATTATTCTAAGGATAAATAATCTGTGTAATTTTATCTTGAAGAATAAGAAAAAGATGCCTTTTAATTGCAACATTTATAATGCTAGTTCAGTTAGCATACCTCCTAAACAGGTTTTGATGACTACGTGGATTAATCCACTGTTTGAAAGCTTAAAGATAAACACTGATGGTTGTTCTAGAGGAAATCCAGGTGCTAGTGGTGGAGGGGGAATTTTAAGAAACTACAGAGGGGACATGATTTGGGCTTTTAGTACTTATTTTAGGATAAAATCAAGTCTAGACGCAGAAGCTCATGCTATATTGGAGGGGACCAAAAACTACTATGATTTGAAAGATTATCCTCTTATAGTAGAATCTGATTCAAAAGTTCTGATTGATATTTTAAATAAGAGAGTGAGGTGCCCGTGGAAGATCAAAGATGTGGTGGAGGATATTTTGAATTGTGTTGAAGGATTCTTAATTTCATATGTTCATGTATTCATAGAAGTTAATAAACGTACTGATTTTCTAGCTAATCATAGCGAAAATATGGAGACGAAAATCTATTCGTATGATATAAATAACTTCTCAAAGATCCTGAAAAGTGATGATTATAGTTGATAAATGGAAGCTTCCAATTGTTAGAGTCAAGGCTTAAAAGTTGTTTTTTTTTCTAGAAAAGGATTTTTTTTCTTTTTCAAGTTTATTTATATTCTTTGTAAGCCACTGTGATGGGTCTATTCCATCTCTAATATAATAAAAGTTTTGGGATGTTTTATCCCTCTTCTATAAAAAAATAAAAAAAATCCAACCTTCTTGATGATTTTAGGTGGTTTGATTATTAGAAATTATTTATATATCTTGGTTTATCATATAGAATGTATATTTGGGTTTTTGGGATTATTTGATAGAGGTTTGATTGATTAAAAGATGTGAAACCCATAGAATAAAGATTTCAGAATCTGGGCTGATATTTGGGTGATCGGTCGATCGACCTAGGACCATCGATTGATCGACCTCCCCAGAAAGGATGAAGTTGTTTCTTTTTAATTCTTTATTTAATCCGAAAACTTTTAGGAATCTTTTGTTATTATTATTTGAACATAATGAGACTTAGGGAAGGGTAATAGGCCATAGGTAAGACCCGAAAAATATCATTTTTGTGATTTTTGAACGAGGGGAAATTAACGAGTGTTAATTAAACGAGTTATTATCGAGACCTATATTACTGTGGATTTAAATTGGATAAATGATAATTAAAGGCTGGAAACAGTAGTAAGAGAGTTATTAATTACCGGTATAACCTTAGGAATAGGTTGGATTAAGCCTAAGAGATAAAATAGAGGGTTAAGAACGAATTAAGGGTTATCGAGAATTAAACCTAATTAAGGATGAGTTTAATTCATAGAATTTCGGAAGTTGTTATGACATGGACAAGTAGGGTGTAGACATTTACCTACTGCATTAGGTTGAGGAATACTTATTTAATCTTCGAGTAATGAGTGAGGCTCGGGAATATAAAATAAAAAAGCAAAGTCATAATCTTTAATACGTAGGAATTGATAGATAAAAATACTGCATATGGGAATTATCATATGGTTGTGTGAATGCCTTATGGATGTTATATTTATATAGGTGTGATGAATACCTATAATATTATTTGTATGTATGACATACCTACGCTACTTGCTATCGGGGTGGAGGTTTAGCATTGTGGATGGTCTTATCCTTATGCAGCCAATTGGGAGGGATTTTAGATTCGTACCCTCAGCATAGGACCTTAGAAACGTGGTATCCGAGATATGATAGTTCGACAGTCAAATGGGAACGTAGGTATGTTCGTGATCCATTTGGCTGGGGAGTATGCTCGCCTCTAATATATTTGTGTTATGATATCATTCGTGAGAGACTCCGAATCAATAGTCCTCTATACAGTGATATTATGTATCAGGACATGATAGCAGAGTATGCATGCAATGCAACTGTGACTCGGGAGGTGCCATATTATATATATATATATATATATATATATATATAGTGTGATATTATAAACTGTGATTTAATCTACTATGTAATGTTGAAGATAGAAGTAAATAATGAAATCTGAATTGAATTAAGTAAGTGACCACTTAATTCCAAGGTTGTAACAAGACTAGTTCATATTAAAGAGAAATGAATATGAATAATTATATTACGTATGGTATGGGACATATGGGGTTATGATACGGGTTAGAATTACGATACGGGTTAGAATTATGTTGTGGGAACTAGTTAGGATGGAACCTTAACTATGAAGTTACTGAAATACGATAGGTGTGAACTCTAGATGAGAGGTGAGAATTCTCAAGAGAGAGCCGAAGAAACCAACATGTACATAATAAATGCTTAATTGTAATCGTTAAGAACTTGCTATTTTTAAAATCTTTTACAATCCGGCTCTGACCCGTTTCCTTACATATTCTCTTCTCTACTATATCTTGTACATCAAGTATCGAGCAGCAGGGATGCCCAACATAGATTATGAATATTTTGAGGGATTATAGCTACTAGCAGAGATGCGGATTTTGTTTAGACGCTTACTTTCTGTTGATTCACTCATGTGTAGCATCTACTTCATTTAGGGCATGTCACCCAAGACTCTAGAGGTTGTAATTATTTATATAAGCATTGTGGATATCAATTTTATTTAGTGTAAAATTTATAATTTAACTGGAGAGTTATAGTTAATTCAGCTGTGATGTGTTGTTGCATATTATTATTTCGTGCCGGGGAATGGTTTTAATTTAATTAACTATTAGGTGATTAATAAGGAAATCGTGTTCGACAGTGATGATGAGAATGAACCGACTGGATATTCTGATTTGATTAAATGAAGGACTGATCACTCGATATTTAATTAGGGGGGTTGTTACAGTTTACCATTGTCATGGCTTTGAGATAAAAAAAAAATCATGCGATCAAATTACCATTGTGTTTTAAAAAAAAAAATTCAAACGTATTTTATTTTTATTTATTACTTTTTTAAGTTATAGCGTACTTTTATTGGTATTAAAACAAGTCAATTTCATTATAGTTGGAAATTTATCAAACATTAATATTAAACAATTGAGCATATCAATGAAAAACATTAAGATCGTAAATAGATAAACCAAAGGAAAGATAATTTAAAACATAACTCATTTCTAATTAGTTTTTGGGCGTATATTGATGTTGCAACTGGAAAAGAAGAAAAACTAAACAATCAAAGTAACTAATATAAGTATCACCTAGAAAATCTATCAATCATTGAGCCTACATAAATGTAGATAGAAAAATGTATAATAAACTTCGTTCATTATAAAAAAGATGAAGAACACGTAAACTGTAAATTTTACCTGATAAAAAATGAATAAATTAAATTCATAAAAAAACTTGAAAACTCTTTTCTACTAATGTTGCAAGTGTCACATTCAATTTGTAGCAATATTCAATTGGTTGCAACAAATAAAAGAGGCTAACTATTTTATGAAGGCACCTATAACATGAATTGTCAATATTTAATTTGAGAATGAGAAATGTGGAGGTTTCATCATGGGGAATTTCGAATAGCACTGAAATATCAAAGACGTGATAATGATTAGAAAAAGGAACCAATTTGGTGAGCAGGTTAAGTCAAATCCAATAAATAGGTTCCATAAAATCTCAACGGTAAAAGTCTTAAAAAAATTGGGCACGTAGAAAATATTAATCCATCTAACATAAGGAATAAGATTGTTCCGTTCAAATCCACAAACCGAATAAAATTGATAAATCAGATATAATGAGAAAAATAAAATAATTTCAGCAAAAAACCAAAGATAGAATTGAAATATACAGATAAATTAAATCCAGTACCAATCAATTAAACATCGTTAGTAGCATGATTGTACCCACCACCATGGAAGTCTCCTCCTTAAGAACCTTCCTAGAAAAATGAAGGGAGATTAGAGTGAAATTGGGAAAAGAAAAAAAATAGGCAGAGTAAGATAAATTTTCATGCCTGCAGAACTGAAAGAGATGAAAAATAGATGACGTTTTGGAACCATCAAAAGACTCGAGGAAAATAAAAAGGCTCAATGAAAAAGTTCCTTAAGAAAAGATATAAAGAGGGAAACGAAAAGGATCATTAACATACAGGATGCCAAAAGTCTCTCATTTATGGATGCCAGTCAAACGGTTTGAAAGGACTTCATTTTTATATAATATGATGAATATAGATAGGTATATTGAAAATGGAACATAATTAATTGGATTCTGAGGAAAAGTTTGTGTTATACTAAAGTAATCATCTACTCCAAACCTAGGGGGGGGGGGTAAATAGGTCGTAATGCATCCTTAGATTAATGCTTTAATTTTTACAAAATTGATTCAAATTACGAAACTCTAAAAACTTTTCAAATGAGTTGATTAACACACATAAATATGAAGTTAAGTATAACTAGTGGTGAAATATAAATCTAACATACCTAATCCAATTTTAGACAAATTCACAAGATGCTAATCATGCCTATGTGATGTGTGTGACCATGTATACAAACCAATGCAAAACATACACAACAAAGTATAAGACGAGGTTTATGACAAAAAATCCCCACCTAGGGGTAAAAAACCCACACTTACCCAAATTCTCATTTCTACTTGAATTTTTTTTTTTTTTTGCAAAAGACAAGAAGATACCTCTCACATGATTTATATCGTGTAGTTGAACCTTTGAACTGTCTCCCAATCAATAAGAATTCATAGAAAGCTCCATGCTATGAGGGAAAAAAATCATTATCTTCCTTGATGTCACAACACACTCCAAATTCTCCAATAACTTAGAAGGCATCCAATTTTAGATAATGGAGTAGAGGATCAAAGAAATTCAATAGATGTAGAATGAATTGACAAAGGCTAATTTGAAGATCTGATTAAATTCACTCTCAATTCTCTCAAAAGCACTTTTGATCGAAACATAGAACAAAGTTTCAAACGTTTTTGAAGAACATGTGATATTTTATTTGAAGAGAGATAAAAAATCACCCAACTTACGTAAATATCTCGGCGGGATATGTCAATTGAGTAAATTTCAGATCTTAAAAAATGGGAGAGAAATTGGCTTTAAATGGATGTTTTTCAAAATCAAGGGCCACCCTCCGCACATATCAAATTTTTCATGCGCATGATTTCGTGTAGTAAAGAATCATGGCCATGTCTGTGCGCAAGGGGACAATTTGGTGCCATGCTAATGGCACCGTGTGCACGGACTCAATATAGAGCTATGCAAATTGTTAATGCATAACACATTTTGAAAATGCCTTAACAAATTTCCAAAAGCAAAGCCAACTCCCAAAATTTTTTCAAAACAATTTAAAAGATCTCTAAGACTGTTTTAAAACAAATCAAACACTCGTTCAAATTTTTTCAAAATCCTCTCACATTTTAGAAAACATAGTGCACGTGTGTCTTTAGCCTTGTACAATTCACAACATATATAAAAATGATATAAACTTCATTCCAATGCGAATGTTTAGAAATGATAGTATTCAATGAGCGGCTTCCAAGATCTTCAAGTCTTCAAAAATTCATCTAATTTGAATCTAAGACAAATGACTTGAAAGACTCAATGAATCAAAAGAGTTATTATGGAAATCTATCCAACTAATATTAATACAAAATTACATTTTCAATCTCACCCTTTAGCTATTCCGTGAACAAAAAAAACGAAAAATGATCTTATTAACCCTACAAAACTCAGATCTTACTAACTATATACTGAAACTAGTACGAAGCTAAAGTACAACAAAATCCATAAGACCAATCATAAAAGCAAAAGTCAATTGTGAATAATTGGATAGAGTTGGAATCATTAAAGCTAAGAGTGCATTGACACGGAACAACAAAACGCATCACGCATGCAATATAATTCACAAAGAGAAACTAATCTGACTTGGGAATCCTTTGATAAGTATCAAAGATATAGTGTGAGCATGTGAAAAAGCGACATGTGAAATATCAACATCACTTATCAATTGAATAACACAATGTAATAAAGATGCTCCCCTTATATAGTAAATCCCAAGACAAACAAAAACTACCCTCTATAGTAAATCCCAAGACAAATAATAACTCCCTTTTATAGTAAATCCCAAGACAAATAATAACTCCCTTTTATAGTAAATCCCAAGATTAATAAAAAAATCCTCCGATCATAGACATTACCCTCTCCTATTCAATAAGTGAAAGGAAACCTACTTATCTTTTTGACATAAAGGACAAATAAAGAAATAATGTTTCTCTTCCTTAATATCAAGGTGAATAAAGTGTTCTCCCTCTTTTGACACAAAAAAGTCAAAGAGAAGTCGAAATGATAGATGGCAGTTATAGCATGGCAAAACAAATCCATATAAACAATACAGACTAGAGGAAAGAAAACTAGTAAAACATATGAACAACCAAGCTATAACATGATAATTAAATGAGAATATATACAGGTGAATCACAATATCACAACATGAATCTCATAAAGAAAAACTAGAATATGAATGATATCTAACAACAAACACAAAAGAAGGATATGAAATAACATAACATCAACCTAGTAAAAATGAGATTACAAGACAAAGCATGGATATATAACATGGGCATATCAATAATATAAAATTTTAGATCAAGAGATATGTATGGAAATTAGAAATCCATACACAGAGATAATATTCATACAATAATGAGATGCTATCCAATTATCCAAAAGTGACCAAAGTACCGAACATAAGTACTAATATCTAAATATGGACAAGATGGCCAAAGTTCCACATGGGGTAGTACAAAAATTAATAACACAAAAACTAGAAGCTGTCGTCGTTAGACATGTAATCGTACTCAACTTCATTATCATATCCATTACATGTCTCCTCATCATCGTCACCGTCCTTATCAACTGCTGTAAGCAATGGAGGAGGTATATTAAAAACCGATATAAGAACCTCGAGTACAAATTACAAAACGAGATGAGATCTCCTCAAATCATCAGTTATAAATAAACCATCAGTACGAAGACTCTGTTGTTGCTGTTCAATGCGCTCAAAGTATTGTAGATAACTAGTTGTCTCATCATGTATTTTCTTGATTTGACCTCGCATAAAAGCAAACTGTGAATTGATAGAGGTTCACTGACTCTATTGACCAATAGGATCAAGAGTAGGCTGAGATGAAAGTGCGGGTGTAGGATCATCGGAATCAATGCGTTGTCTAAAAGGGCTATGGGCAAACTACCCCACTGATCGGTATGAACTAACACTAGATATCAAATCCATATTCGTTGCTCTTTCCTCAGAGTGTGGTCTAGGTATTCCAAAAAAATATAAATACCCAATAATCAACATGCAGTTGGGTAAAGCCTCACCCCCTGCCTCTATGTCAGCGCTCTTCATCACTTGAATAATTTAACTCAGGATAATCGATCACCTACCCATGTGTCAGTGCATACATCATCCTATAGATGTAGTAAAGAAAATTAGCAATGCGAAGCTATGGCATAAGGTTTTAAATAACCAAGTAATGTAATATAGAATAAGGATGATCCATCGTAGGCTAAATAAATAACCGACGCATCCCGTTAATCTAGTGACTAGTTAATAGTGTAGCAATAACATTCTTCGAAACATATTCATCACAATATGCGTCAGAACCTATCCTAATAATACGAGTCCTAAGATCAAATTAAATGGAATAGCATCACCTGTAAGCTATATGGAGACATCTTGTACAAAGGAATGTACAACATGCGCAATGTCAAGAGGAGTAACCATGTTTGCATGGAACTCGAGAACAAAAGATAGGTTGACCGTACTGTGTCGTCAGATTAATGGAATATCACGATAAAATTTATAAAAGATAAGAGGTTATGTCCCTTATCCCTCCTCTCAAGTTGTGACAAATTAATGTCTCCCCTAGAAATGACAAAACGAGATAAAATTGTTGTAAATATTGTTGAACCACCTCTATTAAATCAAATACCAAAAGCATTAGACTATGCTTTTAGAATCATATAGTAGAGTCACGCAGGGCCTCATCACGATGTGATGGTCTTGAAGTCAAATAAGAATCTTTTGGTTGAGAAGTCTCTCCTGATCCACTAGGTGGAACATTAACTCGCTTTTTAGCACGTGTTTACTCTCTACCCATAGTGCAAAAATATGGAATAGAGACCGTCAAATGACAAACCTAGGAAAAAAATCACCCAATGAACACAAAACCTCAAATGTAATAGCCCACAAAAATATAATCAAATCACCCAATCAAATCCTAAAATAGTAAATTCAACGTAAACGATGATGCTGGAAATAGCACCACCAGGTCAAAGTGATGAATAAGATTACTCCAATACAATAATGGCGAAAATGCAATAAAAATATAGCAATATAACAGTATAGATAGATGAGGAGAAGATGAAGAACACTAGAGTTTAAGTGGTTCATCCGGAGCCTACGTCCAATGTGTGTGTGAGTGAAATCCACTAACAAATATGGCTCTAATGGCCTGGATTACAATACTCAAGCTTTGTCTCTCTTCTAGATACAAATGAGCAGAGTTTTTCTAGGGTTTCGATTAAGCGATCCTCTACAAGTTAAAAGATGAAAAATATATATAGTTCTTGGGAGGTGTAGTCTACCACCCAGTAATGCAATGAGCATGTGCTAAATGAGCTAGCTAATTTGGAGAAGACACTTGACACTATTCCATGTATGTCATTGATAGACAGGGTTTCGCCGCGGCGCGAGAGTCACCTACGCGCCGGTCATTTTATATTCGGCTCACCAACTCTATATAAAAACCTAAATTATGACTACACTCAACGGGTGAGTATAGCGGTAAGTCGAGTATCGAATCCACAGAGAATGTTTGATAGATCACAACAGATTATTAATTCAGGAATAAAAGTGTAAAAGGTATTTAGAAACTAAAAAGGAAAAGATGCATAAAAGGGAAATGATTAATCTAGGCGAGGGAAATGATACAAGGTTAACAAAGCGAGTAAAACTATAGGTTGCGTCGAATATCCCTCACCCGGGTTAAGTAGTATAAAATGGTTACATGGGTCGACGAGTTATTACAAATGCGTCTCATTTTGACAGTTAATTAAATCAAGGGTTGTTATGACCTAAATAATCATAAAAGCCTAATAAGATTTTGGCGTCAACAAATATCTCGGAAATTACGCGCGAAAGGTCATAAGCACGGGACATACATGATATGCCCCGTCAAATCTCCTAGGCATAATAACTAGGACAACACACTCGAAATAGACCCGTAAACACCATCACCAAGCAAAGCAACACGTCAACTCGAGTGAGTTCCATTCAGGCACAACCTAATTTAGATTAGCTAGAACGCATGTTAAAAACGCGGTAAATGGAAAGCGGGAATAAACGCGATAAATCTATGCTACAAAGCAAGTGAAGAAAGCATGTTAATCTAATTAACAAAGCATGTAAATCAAACTATCAAAGCAAGAAAGAAGGAAATACAAACTATATAAATGGAGGGGATGATGAATAGTGCAACAATCAAACCAAAAGAGTGTCAATCCAAGAACAATTGAAGAACAACTCTTCAAAACCCTCAAAACCTAAGCTATTATAACCTAAAAACGTTTTGTCTATTGAATATGTTCTTATTACAACAAAATTGGTTTATATACTAATTTAGAATAAAAGAAAAGAAGAAAGAAAAGAGAAGAAAATATCTGCAGGAAAAAATAGAGCATCGATCGATCGACCCCTTTGGTCGATCGATCGAATATTAAAATCGTGGAAAAAATACAAAGGCTCGATCGATCGAACCCCAGGCTCGATCGATCGATCAAGCAGGGTAGCCTGCTGTTTCCCCTGTTTTGGCATACTTTTCATCTCCACTCAATTCGTCGTAACTTTGTCATACGGACTTGGAATCACGCACTGTTCATGGCCACGTGAAGCTAGCAAGGATAGCTAAAAATTCAATGAAGATGTCGGGCTAGGTGCCCAATCTATAAAATGACCGAATTGCCCTTAAACGTGCGGTTGTGTACAAAAATTACGCGGAATGCGTCCGAATCCCATACTTATTACCTAAATACCTACAAAAGCCCAATTATACATCATATAGAATGTTAACAGTATAAACCGAGGTTGTCTGGTTAACGGGCTTAAATATAGAGATTAAGGCACCCGAGGGGGCTAAAATACGTAGGTTTTGACGGATGAAATACGCGATATTTGCGTATTATCAGTCATGGTGATCAAATATTCTCTCACATGAGGGAGTGATCTAGGTATATTTTTAAATATCGCAAATATTCTCTCACATGCGTAGGGAGATGTATTTTCAAGAGATACGTAGGTTTGAGGAAGAGACCGAGGTCAGGCATCAAGCTGACCTAGTTTGGAGACAACCTTTTTTCCTCATCCTTTTAAAGATAATTATGTCCTTTGTCGAAGAGATGGTTGGCTCGTCCTCTACCTGTGCAGACGATCGAGATTCATATGAGGAAGCCATGAGGTTTTCACCAACTCAACCTGAGGGGATGGGAGAATCTGATGCCACATCTCGAGCCTCATCACTTGGCCGAGCTAAGACATCTAGGTGGGATGACTCTTCTGTTGAGATCCTATCAGAATCCGCCTAGCCAACTGTCAACATAGCATTTCCCCCAACTAGAATTCCTCTATCTGCTATGACTAATATAGAGTTTTAGGAAAAGTATCCCGATGGTGCTCCTATTATTATGCCTCTCACCGATAATGTCGGGGATGATGATGAAGAGCCTAGGAGAGAGGTAGAGGAAGATTATGAAGCTAACGATCCTGTAGGCTGCTCATATGTCGAGTGGTATCAATCCTCCATCACGGAACTTGACCTTCTTTATTTCAGACATTAGCATGGAATTAAACTTGATGTCGTCCTGTGAGTACCGGACAAGGACGAGAGAGTGTACAATGGACGAGATGGGGAAATTTACCTCTATGGTTAGATGTTTAGGGTCGGCTTTTGTCTTCCCTTTGACTTGGCTATAGGAGCCATTATTTTTAGTCTCGGGCTTTCCCTTACTCTGATAGCTGCAAATTCCCGGAGGATTATACTAGGCTATATTTCTTTATGGAGAAATAAGTACAAGGACGAGCCTTCATTTAAAATCTTCAAGGCTTGCTACTATGTCTCATCCTCCACAAAGAAAGCTGGCTACTATCATATAGGAGCTGGTAAGTCTGATAAGAAGATCCTTCATTTCAGTCAGACTTCTAACCATAGTTGGAAAGAGAGGTTCTTTTACGCTTCTGGGGCTTGAGAATTTCCAGTCGACGCTAACCAAGAGAGGCGAGAAAGTGAGTCGAGGGTTTCCTGTACCTAGGTGAAGCCTTCATTGTCTTTTAGTTTTGATCCTGACCTTAGTGTAATAAATAGGGATAGAGTTGACTTTCTCAGAGGCCAAGGGAAGAATGGCTAGCTCCCTTCCTTTGAAGACTTAATGTCTCTTGACTTCCTAGAGAAATCTGGGATGAAGGTTGATCCCTTGGAAGACCTTTGTAAGTGAAACATTTATTTGATTTTTGTTCAAGTCTTTAATCGTTTCATGTTCTTGTAACTAATGATTCATCATTTGTCTTTTTCAGATTGTCCTCCTCCCATATCTAAGGAATTTTAGAAAATGAATGTACCAAGCCTTCGCAATGCTCTTAGCAAGAAGAACCAGCTGACTGGTAAAAGTTAACCAAAGAAGACGGTTGTTACCAAGCTAACGTTGATAGAGATGGGTCATAAGAGAACCCATCAATAGGTTCCCTCTGAGATTTGGCCTAGGCGAGATACTCAGAGGCCGAGGGTAATTCCCCCACGCCAATTAGTGCCGAGCAGTTTTGGGCGGAGCTCCTTCTCTGGGAACTCCTTCCAGGAGTATTGGTAAAATAATATAGCCCAAATTAGGAAGTGTCCGGGCTCAATTCTTCCCTCAACCACAATATCAAAGAGGGTCATGTGAGGAGTCCCAACCAAGGACGACTGCGAGTTCTTGGAGAAGATGCCTACCCCTCAGGTCTTTAACTTAGGCCTTCCTCTGATGGCACAGGTATTTTATTTTAGTGAATAACTTATAATCTTATCTCGTACTTCAGTTTGTCAGTACTAACACTTGTGTTTTTCTTTCTCCTACAGTTTGTGTGCACCTTCGCCTTGATTAACAAATGGATGGTTGAGAATTATCCAAAGATTCAAGAGGCTGACATAGCTCTTAAATCAGAGGAAAAGTTAAAGAAACAACTAGAGGCATTCTAGATTAACCTCAAACAAGCTCATGATAATTTGAAGCTCAGAGACGAGGTCCTGAAAAAGAAGGGTAATGACCTCAAAGAAAAATAACAGGCCATGATCACGTAGTCGGCTGCTCATGTCAGAGAACTTGCAGCTATCGTGTAGAAGGCCAAAGATGATGCTCTATCCATAGATTCAATTAAGAGGATCAAGGTCGAGTCTGTCGAAGCTTTTAAGGCTTTAGACGAGTTTGGTAGCTACGACATCGTATATTTGGAGAGGGGTGTGAGGTCGGCCTGCCGATGGATCATGACTAAATTTTCTTAGGTCGTCACTTCCATACGTCCTATGTTGGAGGCACCAGACTTATCATATCCTCTCTTTGATGCAACATTGGAGTATGTTGAGCTGATGGATGCAGCCGAGGTAGGGGCCATGTAAATTGAGACCCTACAAACTGATGTCCAAGTTCAGGTTGTCTGAGTCGAGGATGGGGCTGTCCATAACAAGACTAATGCTGAGGGGGCTACCACCATCATTCTTGAGCTAACTCCGTAAGGTGGCGTCTATGACCGAGACCCTATTATTCTTTTAATCTTCCTCATTTGAAAAGTTTATGGACTGAAATCCCAAGATTTTTTTTGTCCTCCGAGTACTCATACTTTAATTTGCGAATGAATGGACTATTTTTTATTGTTCATCTATCTTCATCTCGTCTTAATTTGTTTGTATGCTATGAATTCAAATTATTATGTCTTCTCATCTTTGGATGAGATAATATTAGCCAAACTATGAAATTTGAGGCCGTCAAATTATGATGCTATGTCAAGTCCCCTCTCGTCATTTTGAGAGTGCGTGGTCAAGGTTTACCTCATCCACACACTGTCATCTCAGCCGAGGGAGTTTATCCACTATATTAATAAATGTTATAAACATAAGATTATAAGTCCACCAAATTATGGTGTTATATCATAAGTCCCCTCTCGCCATTTTGAGAGTGCATGGATGAGTCATCTCGACCGATAGAATAGATCCACCAACTTAATGATGTTTAATAATGAACCACAACTAAGTGATTTTTAATTTGTATCCACCAAATTATGGTGTTATATCATAAGTCCCCTCTCGTCATTTTCAGAGTGTATGAACGAGTGTCGTCTCGTCCATGCACTATCATCTCGGTCGAGAGCGTAGATCCACCAAATTAATGATGTTTAATAATGAACCACAGCTAAGTGATTTTTAATTTTCATCCACAAAATTATGGTGTTTAATAGTGTCTTTCGATGTTATTGACTTCCATATAGACGAGGTTGACCCCGTCTGGACTGTCATATCACCGAGGGTAACTTAAGTCTACATCACCACAAATGATGTTTTATAGTTTAAGATGAGTTGATACATACAAACAACAAGCATTCAAATAAATGGACAATATATGAGGGAACATTTGAGATTTTTATTTAATTTCATTGATATTTCTTTCACCATCTGAGTCATGTATTACAATGGAATTGGAAAGAAACTAACAAAATTGAAATCTTATTGGTAATACTTTTTGAGGTGGTCGTCATTCGATGGGTTGGAGAATGGCTCTCCTTCCATATTCTCCAACCTATACGTCCCTGGTACTACCTCTTCAACCACTCTATATGGTCGATGCCAATTCGAATGAAGCTTATTAGGCTTCTTTCATGTCTTCTTCAACACTAGGTCTTTTATCTTCAGTGGGCATTCCTTTACTCCCTTATTGTAGAACTTCACCATCCTTTGATGTTAGGCAGTTTATCTAAGCTCAACATCTTCCCCTGCCTCTTCCACAAGATCTAAATCAAGCCTTCTTTCAATGATGTTCTTTTTTGGGTCATCGATTTGAACCTTGTGGGTAGGGAGACCTACTTCTGTTAGCACTACCACCTCTTAACCATAAGCCAACATAAATGGAGTTTCACCAGTAGAAGTCCTCTCCGTCGTCCTGTAAGCCTAAAGGACAACATATACTTCTTCAACTCACGTGCCTTTGGTGTCTTCCAATATCTTCTCAATTTCGTCAAGAATCATACTATTTGTTGCTTCTGTCTGCCCATTAGTCCGGGGTCAGGCAGGAGTAAAGAAAAACTGCTTGATGCCGACTAGTTCATAATATTTTTCTACGGAGATATTCTTGAACTGCATTCCATTATCAGAAATTAGAGTATTGGGTAGGCCGTACTTACATATGATATTTTTCCTGATAAAGTTGAAGGCTTTCTTCTCCGTGATTGTTATCATCGGATCAACCTCTACACACTTTGAAAAATAATCGATTGCCATAATCAAGTAATGATAGTTATTCACAGCCCTTGGTAGTGGTCCAACCAGGTCAATCCCCCAAACAACGAAAGGCCACGGAGATGTAACGGAGGTAGGGGCTGATGAGGTTGACGGGGGTATTATAGCAAACCAATGGCATTCATCGCATTTCTTAACGTATGCAACTGCATCTTTGGACAATGTCGACCACCAATAGCCCTGTGTGACGATCCTCTTAGCCAATGCCCTTCTTCCAAAGCTACTGGAACATGATCCTTCATGTACGTCCTTTAAGATATACTCTACTCCAAATGGATAGACACATCTAAGTAGAGGAATCAGGAAACCCTTCTTGTATAAGATGTCTCCTACGAGGGAGAACTTAGTATCTTTGTACCTTAATTTCTTTTTCTCGACCTTGGACTCAGGCAACTCCCCATCTCTAAAGTAACAAACTATAAGATCCATACAGGAGGCTCTCATACTCACATTTAAATAAAATTCCACGGTATTCTCTTCTCTCTTTATCTTCGACTAATGGATAATCTCTATCGGGACCGTTCTTCTAATTTCATTTCTAATGGCCGAAGCTAACCTTGCTAGAGCATCAGCTCAGCTATTATCTAGATGAGGTATCCTCTTTAGCTTTACTTCATCAAAATGCTTTAATGTTGTCTTAACCCTTCCCAGGTACTGTTCCATTCTGACATCTCTAGCCTCGTATGGCTCCAAGATTTAATTAATAACCAACCTAGAATCACTATGAACAAGGATTTGGTTAACGTTTAGTGCCCCGATGAGGAAGAGACCTGCTAAGAGGGAGTCGTACTCCAATTCATTATTGGAAGCTTTGAAGTTGAGCCTCAACGCATATTCCATATTGGTCCCATCTAAGCTAACACTATCAATCCTGTCCCGCTTCCACTCTCACATGAAGACCCATCAACAAAGAGATTCCACACAGTACTATTTGGTGAAAGACTAACCTCTTCCAGGGATCTATTCTTGAAAAGATACCTTTCCTCCTCATTCCTAGACACTTTGTTTCTTGCTAAACTCATCTCGGCTTCTGCCTGAAGAGGACTTACTCTGTTTCCTTGCTCACAAGCTGTAGCATCAATATCTTCAATGTCAGCCTCATCCCAAGTGAACTCGGTCACAAAATTATCTAGTGCTTGCCCCTTAATAACCATTATAGGTTGGTAAATAATGTCGAACTCTCCTAATTTGATTTCCTAAGCCATTAGTCTTCCTGATTTCTCAGACTTGTGAATGACCTATCGGAGGCGTGAGTCTGTGAGGACCACCATGGTGTGTACCTGGAAATAGGGCTTCATCTTCCTTGAGGCATAGATCAGTGCATAGCCCAATTTATCCATTTTGGAGTACCTCTACTTAACCCCTTAGAGTGCCTTACTATTAAAATACACTGTTTTTTGAACTCCATCCTCTTTTCTTATAATTGCGCCACTAATGGCCAATTCTAATACTACTAGATAAAGATATAGTTTCTCCCCTTGGACAGGTTTAGATAATAAGAGTGGAGAGACGAGATAGGACTTTAAATCCTTAAAAGCTCTATCACACTCATCATTCCATTCAAAATATTTTCTCAATACTTTAAAGAAAGGAAGGCATTTATCAGTGGCTCTAGACATAAACTCGTTTAATACTACCACTCTTCCAATCAGTATCTGCAAATCCTTTATCATTATAGGAGTCTTCATCTCCAATAAGGACTTGATCTTCTAGGGGCTGGATTTAATTACCCTTTGATTCACAATGAATCCTAAAAACTTGCCTACTCCCACACAAAAAACACATTTGTCAGGGTTGAGTTTCATCCTATACTTATCCATTATGTCAGAAGTGTGTGAAAGGTCGACCACATGTGTGTCGAAAATGAGGCTCTTCATAAACATGTCGTCGACGTACACTTCCATTATCTTTCTGATCAAGTCCTCAAATATTTTGTTGACTAGTCTCTGATACGTTGCCCAAGCATTCTTCAACCCAATAAGGGCATTACCTTGTAGAATTAGGTCCCCTTATTGGCTATAAAAGTCGTCTTCTCTTCATCGGACGAGTCCATGAATATCTGGTTATATCCTGAGTAGGCATCTATGAAGCTCATTAATTTATGGCCAACTGTGGCGTCTACCATGTGATCAATCCTGGGCAAGAGGAAGCTGTCTTTTGGGCATGATTTGTCTAGATTCGTGAAGTTAACATATATCCTCCATTTTCCATTGGCCTTGGAAATGATGACAGCATTTGCCAACCAGTTTTAGTAGATGACCTCTCCGATGAAGTCTTCCTTTTATAAATTTTTCACCTCCTCTAGGATGACATCATATTTCTCTCACGAGTAGACTCTTTTTCTCTACCGGATTGACCTTGCATCGTTGGCCACATTGAGCTTATGATAGAGAACTTTAGGGTCAATGCCGGGCATATCTTCATGTCTCCAAGCAAAGAATATTTGCGTCTTCCATAATAATTTAATCATCCTTTCCTTCACCTCTTTCTTTAGGGCTTTGCCAACTTGGATGGTTTTTTTTAGCTCGTTTTCATTGAGGGCGATGGATTCTACCTCTTTCGCGGCTTCCCCTTTCTTTAATTTCATCTCTTCTCTTGGGTCCAATGATCACATTGTAGTGGATTTCTTGTTATCTTCACTCTTTTCATCCGAGTTGAAATAGCACTTCCGTGCCAACACTTGATTACCTTGAACTTCCCCTACCCCATATGGGGTCGAGAATTTTATCATGTGGTGTACAGTGGAAGTCACGACTTCAAACTCCTTGAGGGATTTTTTTCCATGATAATATTATAAACTGAATACACACTTTCATCCATCACAAAAAAATTGACCTTCTTTGTGAGCCTCTTCGACCAAATACCTCCCATTTTGACATCCATCTCATACATCCCAAGAGGGTGGAATTTCTCACCGATGAACCCTATCAAAGGGTGATGATAAGGTGTAAGCCTGTTTTTGATGAGTCCTAGGCCCTTGAAGCACGGCCAGAACATGACATCAGCTGAACTTCCCCCATCGACCAATATTCTCGGCACATCAAACCCATGTACCCTAGTTGTGATCACTAGAGGGTCATCCTGGGGAGCTATGATTCCTTTAAAGTCTAATCTTGAGAAGACCACAATCAATCTGTCCGTGTCGACTTTCTTACTTTTCTTGACTTTTCAGTCACGGAGCCTGAATTAACATATTTTACCTTGGGAAAGGCTTAAACCTCTTCAACATTTTATTTTCTATCAGCCGCCTCCATGCCTCCCCCTGCAAGACCTTCGCATATCATCTTTATATCAAACAAGATCATGTTGAGGAAACTTTTAGGATCATCGTCCTTAGGTGGAAAGTCTGAGTTGTCATCATCGTCGTCGTCCTAGGAATCATCCTTCTTGCCTGGGACATATTCCTTTCACTTTTTGGCCCTTCTTTTCCTTGGATCATCTCAGCCTCCCTTGGAACTGTCACTGCTAACATACTTTCTCAGTTTTCCAGCCTTTAGCATCTTCTCTATTTCATCCTTGAGCGCAAAACATTTTTTAGTTAAGTTCCCATGATCTTGGTGGAACTCACACCCTAAATTTTTGTTCCTCTTATTAGGAGGAGCTTTCAACTTTTTAGTCCACCTCAAGGACCGATCATTCTTGATCTCATTTAAGATATGCGCATAGCCGACCGTGAGGGGAGTGTAATCGGCAAACTTATCATCTGCTGACCTCTTCTTTCCATCTTTACTCTTTTTTTGAACTTTTTGCCACTTATTTTCTCCTTTTCATCCTCATTCTTCGCTGCCATAGCTTCCCCGATGTTTATGACCTTACCGGTCATCGCCAATAGATTGGCCATAGACTTCGGTGGGTCCTCAACAACCTTCTAGAGAAATTTTCCCTTCTGTAGACCTCCTATCAGTGTTGTCATCGCAACGCTTTCTTCATAGTTCTACACTTATAACTTTTTCTTATTAAACCTCGTGATGTATTCCCTGAGACTCTCATTCTTCCCCTGTTTGACGTACAATAGGTGAGTCGTCTTCTTTTGAGGCCTCACCCCAGAGAATAAGTTGTGTATGAATCTCTCTTTGTTAGTTGCTTGATGTTCTTAATTAAACTCTTTGGGAGTGAAGTGAACCATACATGAGATGCTCCAGTCTAAGAGCTTGAAATGGCGTGACACCTCATCTCATCTGAGACTGAGTAGATATCTGCAGATAACTGGTACGTCTCAACGTGGTGAAATGAATTAGTGCTCCCATCATACTTGGGAGTGATCATTAGTGGCTTAAACTTGGACGGGATTGGAAAATTGACAATCCTAGCCAAGAAGGGAGAGCCTTTTGAATAGCCCCTCTGTAAAGGATCTTGGCTTTTGAGGATGTCTCCAATTTTATCCTCCAACCTTTGAATTGAGTCATTCCAGGGCCTTTCGGTTGCTGCCATAATGTTGGCCTGGATGATATTATCCCCTGTCACCTCTGTCGACCGAACTAAAGGTTACCTTTCCATATACCTCTGTCAGTTGTTCACTTTTCCCAGCCCCTCTTTTCGGATGAATTGAGGCCAACATCCTGCTCCTTCTCTTCTAGAGCTGGCAATGCTCCTTGATCTGGATAGCCTATGTCTAAGATCACCAACTGGGTCAAGCCTCTTTAAGGCTGACCCTCTATTTAGTCGATCAAAGGATGAGCCCATTGGTTGTTCATCATGACTCGAACTCCTACTATGACCTCAGCTTACTTGAATGGGTATATAGTGTTACCTGATACTTCATATGTCTCCCGACAGTCAGCCTGAGCTTCTTCAGCCTCATAGTCATCATACCGGTCCTCTAGGCGTGTACTTGCCTTCCTAGGCATAAACACCTAGGGTTAGGAACATCCCCCCACCATTGAAGAGGTCATAAGTCCTTATGTGGTGCCTGGGGTGGTCCCATTGTGTTTAGATGCTTCTCCCAAGCTGCCGGAGTAATCATCCCTAGCACAGCTCTAGCGAGTTTTACCAACACATTTTGGTTGAATGTAGCCAACTTCTCCTGCATCGTCTACTTACTAGCCACCAATGACTTCAATGCTTTCTCTACCTCCGCCATCTCTGACCGAGGAGGTAGGTTATTGCAGCTAGGATGGTCACCTGGTGCTGGAAATTTTGATGCCATATTTCGCACCTGATAGATGAGATTTAAAACCAGAGAGTAAAATCTTAGGAGCTCAATAAGATCTCTTTCATGGGTGAAACAACTCCACAAGAGGGGAGGACTGGTTCACCACCAGATACTCTCGTGAGTATAAGCTAAAGAAGGGAAGAGATAATAATTCTCATTCCCACAGATGGAGCTAAACTGATGATGTTGGAAATAGCACCACCATGTAAAAGCGATGAATAGGCTAACTCCAGTATAAGAATGGCGAAAATGAAATAGAAATATGGAAACATAATAATAGAAATAGATGAGTAGAAGAGGAAGAACACCATAATTTAAGTGGTTCGACCGGAGACTACGTCCACTGTGTGTGTGAGTGAAATCCACCAATAAATATGGCTCAAATGGCCTAGGTTATAAGACCCAATCTTTCTCTCTCTTCTGGATATAAATGAGTAGATTTTTGATAGGGTTTTTATTAAGAGATCCTTTATAAGGTATAAGTTGAACAATATATGTAGTGCTTGGGAGGTGTAGTGTACCCTCCAGGCATGCAATGATCATATGATAAATGAGCTAGACAATCTGGAGAAGACACCTGGCACTATCACATGTATGTCATGATGATAAAATATTCTCTCACGTGAGGAAGTAATCTGGGTATAATAGTTTTTGTTCACGTGTGTAACACATTCACGCGTCTCTCAACGCACGTGCTCTATCAGCGATATGACCTCGACCGACCACAATAGTCGAGGTTAGACTTATAGATATGAGAACCACCGAAGAGCTGACACCTATGGCTTCCATTGGCCTTATCCTTGGGTCAGCCTGCAAGTGGCCGAGGATGAGGGTAACCAATCCCTGGAAACAACAGTTACTTATTCTGGCTGGTTATCGAAGGCCAAGCCCGAGGCACCCTATACTGCTCCATCGACCGATTCAGTGTGGCCGAGTTGCAACGCCCAACTTTTGGGCAATTGGCAAAGGTCGACTATGGCCGAGGCTATGTGATCATGGGCGAGGCCACACTTGGCATATCACTAAAAACACTAAAACCAAAGATAATGAAGTAAACTCATAGAGAATCGAAGACTTAACCAAGTGAAATCAGGCAAATTATAGAATTTTGTTAAATCTAGGGATGAACATTACTAACCACATAAAAATCTCTCAAAATGAAATCAAAGTGACATGCAATGTGTAAAAATGACTCAAGGGTTGATTTTACTTAGGGCTTAGGGTTTGGGATTGATTTTTGGAATGAAATGGTTGAGTGAACTAACTGTCCTATTTTAAATGCCAATACTAAGCAAAAGGTCCAAATTAATCATACAAATAACTTCCTTTTATAGGTATGCGCATAAAACTGAGTAAAATTTTATAAGCCGTAAAAATTGTAAAAACATTTCCATTAAGCCTCTGAAATCCCAACTCTCAGAATCTCAGGGATATGAATGAATGCAATTACATGAAAAATCATTATAGTTGACTTTAATGACACCAATTTTGGATAAAATGCACAAAAGTATCATAAAATAAATAACTCACACACACATATATACAAACTAGTGGTAACCCGTGTGATGCACATGCATGTATACAAGAGGGAATAAATAAATATTAATTATTATAATAAAATAGTTTCAAATTATGTGTTCTTATCACAAACAAAATAATAAAAACAAAAGTAAAATATTCAAAAGTATTGTGACTTTTTATGTGGTCGTAGCATAAATCCAAAACAAGAATTCTTCGATAGAAGATCATTATAAAATAAAATAGTACAAACATCATATAAACTTAGCATGGTAAAAATGAGAAAAGTATTTTATTTCATGAAAATGGAGTAAAAGTTCATTTTTGGAAGATGTCTTCCCTTTGCCACGAAATTTTGAATGTCATTTTTATAAAAACTGATAATTCTTAAACTCAACTCAACAAAGCCTTTTCCCAATTATTTGGGGTCGCCTATATGAATCCTATTTTTCCATTCCATTATGTCTAGTGCAATATCGTCAGTTAAACCACATAACTTCATGTCCTTTTTTATAATATCTCACCAAGTCAATTTAGGCCTACCTCTACCCCTTGTGTTACCATCAATACTTATTAAATCACTCTTCCTGACAGGAGCATCCATTGGTCTACACTTGACGTGTCCAAACCATCTAAGTCGATTGTTTCTCAATTTATCTTCTATAGGAGCTACTTTTACGGTTTCACGAATTTGTTCATTTTTAATTTTATCCTTTCAAGTTTTACTTCGAATACATCTTAGCATTCACATCTCTGCCACACTCACTTTCGGCACATTTTGTTTCTTGGTTTCCCAACACTCTGTCCCATATAACATGACGGGTCTAATGGCCATCCTATAAATTTTTTCTTTTAACTTCAAAGGTATACGCCTATCACACAAAACACCGGTAGCACTTTCCCACTTAACCCAGCCATCTCTAATCCTATGAGTAACATCATCACTAATATCTCCATCCTTTTGGATAATGGATCCTAAATAATGAAAATGATTATTTCTAGGTATCTATTGACTCTCTAATTTCACCACATCTCCATTTCTCCTCCTATTACTACTAAACTTGCACTCCACATATTTTGTCTTTGTTCTACTTATTTTAAATCCTCTTGTTTCTAAAGTATCTCTCCACAATTCCAACCTAGCATTAATCTCCATCTTAATCTCATCCACTAAAACAATATTATCTGCAAATAGAATACACCATGGCACCACATCTTATATTTGTCTAGTCAACTCATCCATAACAAGAGTAAAGAGATAATAACTTAATGCTGAGCCTTGGTGTAGACCTATTGTAATTGAAAATTCACTACTTTCTATGGCTGAAGTTCTTAGTGCAGTCATCGCACCATCATAGATATCCTTGATCACACCAATATATCTGTGAGTCACTCCTCTTTTATGTAGAATCCACCATATTATATCTCTAGGTATCCTATCATACGCCTTCTCCAAATCAATAAAAATCATATGAAGATCCTTCTTTTTCGCCCTATACCTCTCCATCAATGTCCTCAATAAATATATTACTTCCATTATCGACCTCCCAGACATAAACCCAAATTTATTCTCAGATACTATTGTCTTCAATCTGAATATATATCCAATCACTCTCTCCCAAATTTACAATTGTGTTACTCATTAACTTAATACCACGATAATTTGAACAACTTTGCATGTCCCCTTTATTTTTATAAATAGGTACTAAAATACTTTTTCTCCATTCATCGACTAACCTATTAGTCATTAAAATTCTATTAAATAACTTTTGTAAGCCATGATACTCCATCATCCCCTAAGAACTTTCAAAACTCAATAGGGATACCATCTGGTCCTAAAGCCTTCTATGTTTTCATCTTTTTTAGAGCAATCCTGACCTCTGTTGTCCTAATTCTGCGAAAAAATATATTTTCTCGAGTCTCCCTAAGTCTCTCTATATCCAACCTACTCCTATTATCTCCATTTAATAACCTCTTAAAGTAGTTTTTCCATCATTCCATAATTGCATCATCTTTGACTAGGGCTCTCGATTCATCACTTTTGATACACTTAACATTATTAAAATATTTTCTTTTCCTGGCCCTAAGTTTAGCAAACTTATAAATACTTTTCCCCCATACTCTTTTAACTTAGCATCTCTTACCACTTTCTTAACTTTCTTTTTATCCCATTTATATTTCTCAAAATTTTCTTCATTTCTATTTGTTTGCCATGTTTTAAAGCACTCCCTTTTAATTTTTACTATATTTTGTACTTCTTCATTCCACCGTCAATTTTTTTTAGACTGTGGCCCTTTGCCTTTTGATTCTCCAAGAATTTCTTTTGATATTCTCCTAATGCATGTGGCCATCTTATTCCACATTATGTTAATCTCTTCTTCAGTATTCCATGTTGCTTCATTTAATACCTTATCTTTAAATAGTTCTAATTTCTCTCCTTTTAAGTTCCACCACCTAGTTCGTGGGTTAATCTTCCCTTTTCACATTTGTGATTGATTTTTAATATTTTAATCCAACACCATTATAATATATTATGAGGTTAAGCTCTCTCTTGGGGTAATCTTACAATCTTTACACAACAACACAAAATGATATGTAACATCTGATGGTAAGAGACTCCAATGACTTCATGAATGTCAACAACTCAACCTACAAAATTAGTTAACAATGAGATCCAATTATATAGATACACAACCGAATGGGGAGGGGTAGAACACAAATAAGGAGGTTGATAAATAAATCCACTTTTGACAAAGACTTTTTATTTTGGTCCTGGCAAAACATTTTTTCTCAATGGGTCTTACTCGTAGAATTCACCCCCCACAGTTGACAATATATTTAGTAAAATGGATGAATTAGTAAATATCCCCACAAATAAAGGTCTATTCAAATGAGAAAAATTACAAAACCACATGTAGCTGTCTAAGTTCACGATAAATTATTTATGTTGGTCCCTCATTTAAAGAATTATATTTAATAAATTATGTTATTACAAATGTACAATAATACTTTTTAATCAATCCGTAGAAAATAGTTTTATTTTGGATGAAATTTAATAGGGATAAAAAATAATTAATTAAATGTAAACACAAAATGGAGATATAAAAAAACATTATCTTCAAGAAATAATTAGTTCAATTAAGTGAATAGTTACTCCTACACAAATTTGTCATACCACGATATTTTTAGTATAATGTAATAGAGATCCAAAGAGAAGAAACACTTGGTCTCTAATCTGTTTGGATTGTGAATATAGGTAAAAAGAATTGATATACATATGAGTATTGCTGCACTCCCTGAGTTCTGACTCCAAATTATCAAAATAATGTCAAACCTGTATGTTTAGTTTCGTAGTGAGAACTTAGTAATTATACCATTTTCCTTTTGATTTAAGGGAAAAGATTAAACATTATATTTTATCTACTGGTATCTGCCGTGAAGTTACATAAACAATTACATATATCAATAATTACACAATTAATAAACCCATGGATAAAACACTTTATACTGAGAATTAAACTTTATAGTTATTTCCTCAAGAATAGAAAAAAAATTGAGTGGGTAAAAGGAAATGGGTTTCAAAACTATTATGTCCTCAAAAGTGAATGAAATTTGAGACTCCTAAAATCGTCAAACTCCCAGATTGTATTATAAGCATCTTTCTCTCTTACTATATCTATAAGAATATCATTATTTGAGTAAATGTGTAAGAAGATAATGAAAAAAAGTTAGGACCAATGAAAAGAGGTGGGCTGGGCAGTTAATTGAAAGGTAGAGCGAAGAAGATGTAATTGTTTATTTAACTTTATATAAAAAAAGCCAACATGATATGTTTGACATAGAGAGGGACAAACCATCAACTCCAACGTATAACTTTATATAAAAAAAGCCAACATTATAAGTGAAAATTGGGTGCACTTAGAAAATGGTACAATCCTCCTTGGTTGTCTAACGCCGTGCCATCAACTCCATATGATCCCCTTGTTCTAAGATGCGATTTAAAAAATGAGACTTTTAGATAGATAATAACATATATTTTTTTCACAATAATAATAAGGGTAAATTGCAAGAAATCCGTTGAACTAATATACATTTTTATTGAGGGTACTTTTTATTCACAGTAGCATATATAAAGTAAATGAAATAAGGAATATATGTGATTAAGAGTACTTTTATTTTCTACTGATGCTTACACCAAAACCTTGTCAAACCATACAACAATCACATAAATAAAAAATAAAACTAAACATCGGAGATACTTATGAATGTCTAAGCTCTAAGGCCATCATTATGAATAATTATCCCATTTTAAGAATCCTTATATATGTTTTGATGTTTATGCTCCCCCTCTATCAATTTTGTATATGAATTGTTGGGGTTTATTCCCCTTTTATCCTTATATATGTTGTATTTTACTATTTTGGACCAAATGGTGTCATTTAATAATACCCATAAACACATAGTAACACACATCATAAACGCAAAGTAACACACACCATAAACAGAAGCTCACACTAACACACACAATTTTATTAGTCCGGGAATAATGTAATCATTTGATTTTAGATTATGACCTACAAATGTCAACATCATCCTGAATTTTGGATGTTCCTATGTAGGTGTTGCGACTACAAAGTCATTCATATGTTGGAAATCAGCGAACCAACATTATATAAAAAGCCAAGGAATAAAAAGCTGAGGGATATAAAGAGATTGAGAGGGTTCGAAAGAGTAACATACCAGAATGAAAAAATTTCTATAGAAATCTACATGAAAAGAATGTAAAGATAAATAAATCAATGGCATTCTATGTTTGACTTAGAGAGAGACAAACCATCACCTAATTTATCGCATCAGACCCCTTGAATTATTGGTCATTTGATTTCAGTCTATGATCAGAGATGGACGAATCAACTACGGTGGAATGTGGATGATCGAGAGGGAAAGAGAGAGAGGAGAGTGAAAGATGTTTGAATGTATGGTCAGGGAAAAAAGGAGAGGTGGATGGTAATTATGTGTATTAGTATTCCATTTTCTTTGAATTTCCAAACTTCGTGGGTAAGGTGGATGGTAAACACGTGTATTATTTTATTTAAAAAAAATAAAAAACTTAGAAATTTAGGAATGGTAGATTGGAGGCTTGAGAGAATAAAACCTACATATGAACAATTGTGATTAGGAAACTCACGATTAGGAAACTTATGAACAATTGTGATTAACAAACTAATGAAAAATTGATTTGACTGAAATATTTCATTTAAATCTTGATTAAAAACATGAATGGCATACATTTTTTATCGAATCGATAGTTTTTAACTTCATAATATCAATAAAGGTATGATTCATGTGACATATAAGAATACAACACTAACATGAATAGACATAATTAAATCATGTAAAACATTACAAGTGATGCTTAAAAGGAAATTATTACATCAATATCCTTTTAATAGAGAAAATGATAGTTTAAAGACATTAACTCCCTCAAGCATATGATGACTAAGATCTTTAATTCCAACTGAATAACAATTTTCAATTTTTGAAAAGCTATGCCCTTCATTCCGATTCAAGCCCTGGGCTTATGGCTCTTTTCAATATATTTTGGATTTTTCCATCAATCGGCTTTTCACATGTCTATATAACACCTACCCAAAACATCTGAATTTTAAAAATGGGCGTAATCATTCTAGTTGTAGCCCTTATCAATGCTTTTAAAAATGATTATTTTTTAACTCCATCAAAATAAGAAACTCACAAAATGTCACATATGAACCAATGAAACACCAATAAGATATAAATATTTGATTATGAATTGGTTAAGATCTAAAAGAGATATTTATATAATTAACATCATATGAAACAAGTGACATGTATGTGCTCAAGTAGTGTGAAATCAATACAATAAATTTCAAAAGATTTGTCTATAATGATTCATCAAATGAATTTTGACCAAACAATTAAATCATTCAAAATTTTCCATCAAATAATTTATAATTCACATTTAATAATCATTCAAGTTAAATGTGTCATTAAATTACACATGAATATTTACAAAATCACGTACAGTAAGAGAACATAGCATAATAAGAAAATGCATGAAAATGCACATATGCATGAAATCTCACTAATTCGTGAAAAAGGTTACCAAATGAGATCAATAGAAGTTCTCTTAACCACATTAACTTGTTTTCCCCACAAATAAATAATGAAATATGAATGGAAACCTATAGTAACCTACTCATCCTACCAAACTATTGATTTAAATTATGATGGGTTTTGCATCCCCGGGTCAATAGGACACACAAACTTTACCTTTTCCATTCAAACTTCTCTTTGAGGTGTATTAATCTCAACTTTCTTTTGAGGACCAACCAAATCAACCTTCACTCTAGGTGTAAACCTAGGAAACTTCTACCTACTCTAGTTATCCATCTTTCATCCCACCTATGATTCAAATGTCCGTTCCTCGGAATTTGAGTATGGTGTTTAGTTCTAGGAATGTTAAGTCTGGCCTCACCATTACCTTGCAGTAGAAAGGTAATTTTTCTCACTAATGCATCAACTTATCCTCTAAGCTCGCCAATAGGATTCCTTTGGTACATGTTTCTCCTATTTACAATGAACATATGGGTTCTATTATTCAAGCATAAACAAGTTAGATTCGAGTGACCATGTACTTAACAAAAATTATAATAAGTTACATTATTCCTTTCAAACTTTCTCTCATTCATTCTCAAGTCTTTCTTCATAAATTAAGCTTTTTGACCAATTCTTTCAAGCATTTTCTTTATAAAAAAAATGCACAATATGATTTGACTTAATATAAAAAGTACAACCAAATCCATACTTAGCAATCTCGAATTTAGGTTCAACCTATTTATTTCGAAACATATAAGTTTTTACCTTATCCTTTATTTGAGCTTTTGAACTTCTAATTTTTTATTTTCTTCAATCTTTGTCTCAAGATATGAATCATTAAAACCAATCTTGTGATTGTTAGGCTTCACTTGATCATTACTCGATAAATTCCTATCAAGAACATTTGTTCTATCATGTATTTTAATTTGCAAATCTTTATCATGCTCAAATTTAATTTTCAATTGTTCAATGTTAAGTTATAAAACTGAATTATCGAGATCAATTTCTTCTTTTTTCTTTTGAAATTGAAGGAGGGTAGTGATACTGGGGTCTATGAATAACTGGAAAGGGTGAGGAGTGACCCACTCCAATGGACACTTCCTGCAAGGTCTTTAAGGTCTTATGGTGCAACTTCTTAAGAAACCTTCTCCTTTTAGTAAAAATGGAGCTCATGTTGGAACTCCCTCCCTAAAAAAAGATGAACTTACACAACAATAATAGTAATATTCTCAAAAGGAACTCCTGAGAATGATGGTTGTCAATGAGAAGTGAAAGAACAAGGCACTTAGCACCTAGAGAGAGAGCAGGGAGAGGATACTATAGAGGTTCTAGTGTGATTTTGACAAAGTAACTTTATTAATGAGTTTTTCTATATTTCTTGACCTTGCCCACGGGTCCTATTTATACTTAGTCACTAGGGTTGGGTTGGGACTTTTGGTGCCAAAAATTAAAGGGTTGGTGAGGGACAAGGTCTGCAGGGTACTATTTGCACATACGTATGTGCAACAGCTTGTCCCCTTAGGCAGGTGCCACATGGTAAAAACTAAGGTTAAAAATCAAATATGTCTACGCTAGATGACAAAATATCTAATTTGGTAAATATCTTTTAGAACGGTAACTTTTGGTGCAATATTTGCAAATATTGAGGGATGAGGCCTTAAGGACCCCTCTCCTATAAAATAATTGTTTTCTTGAGAGGGACCTCCAGGACCCCCTCTTCTGAAAAAAAGTCATTTTTTGTAAAGAGTTTATTCCTTGTGATCAGCCAGCTCATTGGCTGCCCACTTCACTTGTGACCTAGTGTGAGGTGTGTGTAGTCTTGAGTGACTTCTGGGTCTTCCTACTAGTATTATCTCAATCCTATAGTGCTAAGTGGTTGAGCTTGCTCAACATACCTTGTTCTTTAATTTCCAAGCCAAAAATCCCAAGAGATCCCAACTAGCTTACTTGAGCCCTACTTGCTTAACTAGACAACCTGTATAAGAAAATAAGTGTTAGTACTTTTGTTCTTTTTTCATGATGAGGGGTTACTTATGGTAGACACCCCATCATCCTAAATTGGGTTTCTGAGAGTTGTGGAGGGAGGACCTTGCGGGTCCCTCCTCCCATGTAAGTTTCTATTGTTTAGGAACCCTAGTTGGGGGGGTTCCTTCTCAAACATAATTTTTGCTGTTGAGGAAGACTTGTGGGGTTCCTTCTCAAATGTTATTTCGGCAAGGACTCTAGGGGGAGTCCTTATCAACTTGGGCTTCTTCCTCCATCTAATTGAAGTTCCTTCTCAGTCTTGAGTTTGTTCGAAGACCTTGGGGGCATTCCCTCTCAATAGAGGTTCCTTCTAACCTTAAATTTCTGCAGGGACCCTTGTGGTGATCCCTCTCAACCTGGGCTTCTGCCGCCATTTAAGTGAAGTTCCTTCTCATCGTGAGTTTCTGTGGAGACCTTGGGGGAAGTCCCACTCAACATAGGTTCCTTCTCAACTTGAATTTCTGCAGGGACCCTTGTGGGGGACCTCTCAATGTAGGCTTTCGCTGCCACCTTGGCGGGGCTCCTTCTCAACGTGAGTTTTTGCGGAGACCTTAGGTGAAGTCCATCTCAATAGCGGTTCCTTCTCAACTTGATTTTCTGTAAGGACCCTTGTAGTGGTCCTCTCAACCTGGTCTTCTTCCGCCACCTTTTTGGGGTTCCTTCTCAACATGAGTTTCTGTGGAGACCTTGGGGGAAGTCCCTTTCAACAGTGGTTCCTTCTCAACTTGAGTTTTTGCAGTGACCCTTGCGGTGGTTCCTCTCAACCTAGGCTCCTGCTGCCACCTAGGTGAGGTTCCCTCTCGATGCCTATAAACAGTATTTTGGGGAAGACAACCTTCTACATAAATAATTACATTTAATGATTTCAAAGACTCACATTTTTTATTCAAATTATTAACAACCTTTTCACGATAAAAAGCCTTTGATTGAATATTTTCAAAACTTTCTTCTTTTTCATAATGTTCATTTTGAAAAACTTTCATTTTAAACAAAAGTTTGATGTCAAAGTTCTTGAGTTTTAGAGACTCTTGATAGATTTCGTTAAAAGCCTCTATAATTTCATCGACTATCTCATCACATTTACTTTGTGATTCTTTAATAAAAGTGTCAATTCTTGATACTATATGAGGACAAGCCACTCAAAGAGTAATCACTCATATTTCTCTTAGGATTGTTCTTCACCTTACTATCTAATGAAATCATCTCATTACTTTTCTTATCACTTTCTTACAAACTTAACATAAAGGATATTTCAATTCCACACTCATCACTTGGTGAACTGTTTTCACTATCTTTCTCCGAGGCATTTAATCTTGACTTATACACTTCCTTTTTCTTCTATACACTCTTTTTTCTCAATCTTTTCCAAGTGTGCAGGAAAAACATTCATATGATGACCAGTACCACCACAACCAAAGCACTTTTCCTCATCCTTTGACTTTTCATTATTGAAATAACCATTTCAACAAAAGAGTTATGTTTAGAAGACTTATACGAATTTTTTTTATTTTGTTATTTTTATAAAACATGGTAAATCATTTAACAAAAAGTTTCATGTTTACCTCGACATTCTCCTTGGGTTTCTCAACATATTTCTCAAAAACATTTTCACATGACATAACAACAAATGGTATGTCCTTTTTCTATTTTGAAACAATAACATTTTCCTCTTGATAAACAATTTGAAGTGGTTGAACAAGCTCTTCAAGATGACAAGTGACATTGTGCTTAACATCATTTAAAATAGAAACCTTAATAGTAGATTATAAACTAAGGTTCTAAGGATCTTTTTCATAACTTTGTTTTACGTAATCTTTTCACCTAAGTTAAGAGATGCATTAACAACATCTGTCAACCTAGTATAGTAGTCATTGAAAAACTCATTCTCCTCCATTATCACTATTTCAAATTTTTATTGTGATGTGTTTCAACTTAGCACGTTTCACACTCGAAGTTCCCACTTGAGTAACTCTCAAAATATCCCATGCCTCTTTGGCCTACTCGCAATTAAAAATGTGATTTTACTATTAAGTACTCACCAAAGAAAATAAAATCATTCAAGGAAACCGAGTTAAAATTACAATCAATAAATTCAGCATCCATCCATGACAATCTAGGTTTCTTCATCCTCACCCCCGTTTCCTTCCATAGTATGGAAAATCCAGCCTTGTTTTATACTCTACCATACGTGTTCAAGTTTCGATCTAGGATGTGATCTCATTTTGAGTTTTCAATACCCATAGTCTTATCCATCAAAATACGGTGAAAGATTTATGGAAATAGAATAATGAAATTGATCCATAAGAGCAAAATTAACACAAATCACAAAATAACCAAGTATTTGATCAAAATGCAAATAACATGAAAACATACTGGATCAAATCAACCACGTTAAGGATACACAAATGAAAACCAATGCTTTGATACAAATTGAGGAAAAGTGTGTGATATACTCAAGTATTAATCTACAGTAAACCTAGAAGGTGTTCGGGCCGGGGGGGGGGGGGGGGGGGGGATAGGTTTGAAGGCATCATAAGATCAATTTTTTTATTTTAACAAAATTTCTTCCAAATTTAAAACTCTCAACACTTGATTTGATTAAAAAAAAAACTTTTCAAATGATTTGTTTAACTCACACAAAGATTTAACACACTTAAGTTAACCTAGTGAAGAAACCTAGATTTAACACACTTAATCCAATTTTAGGAAAATTCACAAGATACAAACTAGATCTATGTGATTTGTGTGATCAATTATGTACAAATCAATACAAAACATACACAAGTGATCACAAGACAAGGTTTATGATTAAAAATTCCGCCTAGAGGTAAAAAACCTCGATGCGCTCGAATTTTCATTTCTACTTGAAAAAATTTTTTACAAAAGAAATGAAGGTGCCTCTCACACAGTCTCTACCGTGTAGTTACCTATGAACCTTTCAAATTTCTACCATAGTCAATTAGAATCAACAAAAAGCTCCATGCCATGAACAAAAAAGTCTGTTCTCTTCCTTGATGTCACACCACACTCTAAATTCTTCAATAACTCATAATGCGTCCAATCTTTGATCAAGAAGTAGAGGATCATAGAAATTCAGTAGATGTAGAATGAGTTGACAAAGGATAGTCTAAAATTTTAATTAAATCCACTGTCAATTCTCTCAAAAACACTTTTCATCAAAACATAGATCAAAGAGTCAGAAGTTTTTGAAAAACAAATGAGATTTAGCTTGAGGTGAGATAAAAGAGCAGGGAAATTGTCCTTTAAGTAGGGATTTTTCAAAATTTGGGCCACCATATACACGGAGTAAATTTGTCATGTGAACAATTCCATGCAGTAAGGAATCATGGCTATGGTTGTGCACACGACCATGGACACGATTGACTTAGATCAATTATATCTCTCACCTGGATGCATGTTAACCACTTTTATTCTAAAAAATGGCTAAGAAAAATTTGAAATTGTTACAGTCTTCATTTAAACCTATTCACCCCCCGTTTATGCTTAGTTGAGGTGAGGACTTTGTCTAGAAGATACCTTTATAGTGAGAAACAACAATCAAAGAGTCATTAAATATTAAAAACATATTCTAAACACAATAAAATTATTATAACACAATTCTTCCACTAAATATTTCATAGTAGGAGTTATACATAGAATTATTGAAATCTTTGTTGTGAAACTTTATACTTTAAATAACTATAATGACATCTTAATCATGCTAAATTATATGTAATAATAACTTAAAACGTAGTGTTTCACATAAAATATATAATTACCTTTGTTTTGTCTTAATATCCCCCCATTTGTGTAAGGACGAATTTCCAATTCCGTCAATTTGTATGTATTGGCTTAATTATGGACAAAACATGTTTAGTCATAGGTTAGGCTTTGTATTATGACCTTTCAAGCTTATGATGTGTTTGATTAAAAACTTAGCGGCAAAGCTTCAGTGACTACATTATCGTGTCGTGTTTAGTGCCACGTCTTGTCTTTGTATTTTTTAGGATCTCTCAGTAGTCAATGCATATACATTTTGATCCTTGTAATTTTATTTTGGGAGTTCTTTTATAAAATGTTTGTGGTTGTTTTTAAAAAGTGTTTAAATTTTTTTTTTTTGGTTTTTAAGTCGTTCGAATGAGTTTATGTTTATTGTTCGAACGAGATAAGAAGATCGTTACAACAACCTTCCAACGAACATCAAACGAGATTTTTTTGTTAGCAAAACAAATGTCATTCGAATCTCGTTCGAAGTGCGATTAACAAGATTTCCATGTTCATTCGAACGAGACAGCGTTTTTGTTTGAATGAACCCTTATTTTTGTTTGAACGACATTTCTCAAAATGACGCCTAAAAAATCATATTTTTTTTATATAAAGTGGTAATGGTTGTTGTTTTCATTGTGAATTTTGGCAAAAATCATTTTACTATACATATCCAAAAGCTCCCAAACCCTTGTTTCATCCAAGCCTTTTAAGATCCAAGTTTCATTATAATATATGCTTTGAGATTTTTTTTGTGGGCAGCATAGCTTATTTCTCACATCATCCTGATAGAGAAAAGTTATGTGCAGTGAATTTTGTACTCGATTTGTTATTTACACACGGTGGATTCCATGGTGCGGTGTTGTGGTGAAGAAGTGTGTCCGTGTTCCATATCTATAGACAATTACTGAGCCTTATTGGTCTATGTCAAGGCACGTGTAGACTCACACATTATGGCATCTTCGTGGATAGAGTCCTCCATGTCACTATGGTGAAGGTTGAGGAAAGAAGAGCGTCAATGAATTAGAGGGAATCGACTCGGTTATATAAGTCTTCTGTCATGTCCTTTGTAATTCCATACATAGTGAAATTTACATGTATGGACCATCTGAGGTTTTTTTTCATTGTGAATTTTCCTCATACATTAGTGTGTTGTGGTTTTTTACCTTTATTTTATTCTTATATGCAACTAGATATATATTTTGGGACAAGATAAAATTCCGTAAACCGATAGTCACAACATTGGTTTAAAATTGGAGCTAGGTTTTACTTTGGGTTAATTTTGTTTAAGTTTTATATTTAATTTGTAAAAAATGAAAGATTGGATTTTGTTTGACCACCCTCCGTATATACCATACCTTTTACAACTTTAAATTAGTATTAGAGATGGAACACTAAGTTTTTGTGTTGGATCCGTGTTTAAGCATGAGTATTAGCATTTTTGTATTGGTATAATTATGCTTCTAGGGCACCGATATTTGATGGGTCTAATTATGCATACTATAAAATGTGTATGAAATCAGCAGTCAAGGAAATAAATGAGTGGGTATAGAAAGTGCTAATTAAGGATTGGTACCCAACCAAACCCTTAGCTTGTGATTATAGAATTCTCAAAACCCGTAAAATTATGGTGTGAGGAAGATCATAAGTTAGAAAATTATAGTTCGCGCTCTATTTTGTTTGGTCACACCGGAGGAGTTCCATAATATTATGTTATATGAAATGCCTAAAGAGTTCTGGGACAAGATCTAAATCACCCATGACGGTACTAGTGTTATAAAGGCTTCCAAACTCCAAAATCTCACCACTCAGTTTGAAACCATTAGAATGGAGGAGAGTGAAACCTTTGATGAGTTACATGTTAGACTATCAGATATCGTGAACTCCTCTTTTAACTCGAGAGAGAGAACAACTAAAAGCCATGTAGATGAGAAAATTCCAAGGTTCTTTCTTGAATTATTTAATTCAAAAGTGACAGTTTTTGAATTCTTTAGGTACTTTAGATTCTACGAAATTGGAAGAGCTTATAGGTGATCTTTAAACTTATGAGCTCGACATAGTTTCCTTCAAAAAATTGAAGAAAGACAAGGGCATTGATTTAAAATCTCAAAAGGAGGAAGCATGAATTTCGAATGATGATTCTGACATCGATTCCAATGATATGACCATGTTTACAAATAAGTTTAGAAAATATCTTAAATTTAAAAAATAATAAAAAATGTAAAGAAATATAAAAAAAAATAAGTATAATAAGGACGATCAATTCCCTAAAAATAGTAAAGATAATTTTAATAGGGATGAGTTAGATAGATGCTTTGGGTGTGAAGGTTTTGGCCATTGAGTAGTCCAATGTTCGACTAAATAAGGAATGAGGGAAATAAATCGAAGTGGTACAATGCCATCCTTAGTGACAATGATTTGTAAGAGGGACCCAATTCCCCCATTGAGTGTAACTACATCGCGTTCATGGATAGTCATTAAAGCATTATGAAAAATATCCCCATGAAGATAATTCTGAGCATGACACTTTAAATGCCATTCTTTATGATTTCCAAGAGAGTGGTGGTAGAGAGAGTGGAGAAGAAGAAGAAGAAGAAGAAGAAGAAGAAGAAGAAGAAGAAGAAGATGAAGAAGAAGAAGAAAAGAAGAAGAAGAAGAAGATAATAAAGAAGAGGATGAAAGTCAACTCCAAGTTTCACTCCATGAGTTGTTTGTGGAAATATTAAAATTAAAAAATCAAACTTAAAGCTGGAGGCTAGGTTGAAAGAATTTTCTATAGATGATGATACTTCCAAATTTATTGAGGATCTTAGGGCACGTGAAGAAATAACCTTCAATATTTGATGGATATTTTGGAGAAGGAGCTTCTTGAGTTTTAAGAGTCTAGGTGTTTAATCGAGTATAGCATAGTTGAGTTAGAAAAGAGATTATAGAACTCAAGTAATGTAAAATTTCATTTAGAGTCTAGGTTGGAGATATTGGATAAAATGTTAGGCACTGTCCAAATCAAATGTGATAGGTGTGGTATTGGCTTCAATGGTATACATACTTTCCCTGCTAAAGACAAGACATCCCTTTGAAAGAGCCAACTAAAGCTAGGGGTGTTAGAAAAGGCTAGCCTAATGGTATCACTCCTCGTGTTTACACTTGCACGCATTGCCGTAGGAAAGGTCACCTTAGGCATTTTTGTTTTGATATTAGAAATGGTCCAAGAAAGATTGAGGCTAGTGTCACCAAGATTCGCCAACCCCAAGTTTGTCATGTTACACCTATGTGGGGTAGGATATCCGATTTGGAGGCACTAAATGTTACGCATGTTAACTCTCATTTGCTTTAACACGTTTCATCACATGTTATATCTTATGATTGATTTCTTGTATGTTTGCATACACTAGATTTTGTACATCATTTGATATATATTTGCTACTTGTATGTGGTTTGACTCTTTTTGTATTTTGATTTTACTTTTTGGTTCTTATTAAGAAAAATACAAAAACGATTTTTTGGTTTTTGAGTTATTTTTTGTATAAATCTCAAAAAGATTTATGGTTTATGTGTAGTTTAGTTTTACACATTTTGTGTGGCATATTGGTGTGTTTGAATTCACTTCATTCCATGTGTGCAGGACATTTGATTATGATTTTCAATGATTAGATCGCTCTTAATCATGATTGCATGAAGTTGTTAAACTTTGATTTTCTCAATGGATTCGATTTATACGTTCCTCTACACACTCGTGCACTAGTTCTTTCGAATTTTAACTTCACATATTTTATTTGAGATACGTGAGATGTTCTCCCGTCAATATTGTCATCTTCATATCTTGTGACCATTGGGGATTTGTGTCAATAAGAACCATTTCCCATGAGTATGATGATTTTTATTGAATATATGATGGTGCACAAGATACAAAAGGAGCAATATCCTTTGCGGGAAAGCCACTATTGGAAATAACCTAAAAAATTAGAGGCAAAAAGAAAAGATTAAAGTCCAACTTGTTTGTTTGATTGATTTTCAAATTGGTATCTTGAAAAGAATTCGGTCAAAAAATATGTGATATATGTTTAGCTTTTGAGTGTACTATAGTTGAAGATAAACAAATTTGTACAATTGATCTTAGATATTTTTATCATGTCATGACTCTATTGATTTGTAGAATCATCAAAATTATCGGCTTATGTGAGCTGTGCTTGTTTGTTCATTGAGTTCACTTTATCTGTCACTTGAGGTTAAATCTTAGTTTGATATTGTTTTTCATTTAAATAGAACTCCTTGGGATTTTTGAGTGATTGAGTCATACTTCATTTGTATCTAGTTCACTCTCCTTCACTCCATTCCGCATGCTTAGACACATCGATAATATGCTAGTGTGTAAAGCTTATATGTTTTATGTCGCTTTGTGGTACATATATATATATACACACACACACACACACACACACACATACACACACACACACACACACATGTGTATTTAGTATATTTTTCATATCTACATATATGATATCGTTTTGTTTTGAGTATTTGAATTTGCATTTAATCCATGTTTGCTATGTTCTTTATCTATGGATCAAATTGGAATGCTATATGATCCAATTCGCCTCTTTGGTTTCTTGTTTACATTGGTATCTCATTCTTCATTGTGTATTCAAGTTGGTTTTATATTTTCATTAATATTGGTATTAATTGGCCATTATTTGGATTATTTGTGCTTATGTTGCCATATTGTGTTTAATGCACTTTACACCACTGTATGATATTATTGTTTCCTCTATATTTCCCATTGATATCACATGTTCTCACATTTTAGGGGGGATATTGTTTATAAGGGAGAAATGGTTATTATGCATTCTTACTTTATCGATTCCTAAATAATAAGGGAGAGAAATTTTCACTTTAGTGTTTAGAGGATATCCTTATCTTAGGGGGAAACATCCTACCTATGTAGAGATGGTTAAACATAGGGGAGTTTATTTATATGTAGATATATATTTCTTATATATTCTCTCTGCATTTGAAGGTGTGTTTAAGTGTGCATATTTGCACCATGAGAAAAGTTTACAAGAGAGAAAAGATACTCCGCTATGTCCCTATACTTTTTTCCTTTTAGGGTTAGGGATTGAGTCTTTTAGAAATCTTAATATTCCATAGGAGTTTTTGTTTTGATTTTGTCCTGAAATCGCCGAAGGGGGATTTTTGTAAGGATACATTTCTGGCTGAGTCAATTTGTATGTATTAGCTTAATTTTAGACAAAACATTTTGTATTATAGGTTAGGCTTTATATGTTAACCTTTCCAGTGTATGATGCTTTTAATTGAATACGTAGAGGCAAAGCATTAAAGATTGCATTATTGTGTTGTATTTAGTACCCATTTTGCCTTCGTGTTTTCGAGGATCTCTTAGGTATGAATACATATACATTTTGATCCTTGGAATATTATTTTGGGCGTTCTGTTTTTATAAAATGTTTGTGGTTGTTTTTAAAAATATTTTAAAAGAAAAACCATTTTGTTTTGTTTTTAAGTCATTTGATTGAGTTTACGTTGTTAGTTCAAATGAGATGAGAATGTCGTTAAAATGACCTTCCAGCATACATCAAACGTCACCCAAACCTTTTAAGATGAAAGTTTCATAATAATATATTCTTTGAGATCTTATTTGTGGGAACTATAGTTTGTTTCTCGCATCCTCTTGATGGAGAAAAGTATCGTGCAACTAATTCCATACTATGTTGTTGTTTACACATGGTGGACACCGTGGTCTAGTGTTGTGGTGAAAAAGTGATGCCTCCATATTCCATATCTATAGACCGTTGCTGAGATCTATCAGTAGATACCGAGGTGTGTGTGGACTCATAAATTATGGTAGCTTCGTGGGTAGACTCCTGCTTGTCGTTGTGGTGAAGGTTAAGGAATTGAGAGCATCAAGGCTTGAGAGGGTTTCAAGTCACTTGTAAAAGCCTTTTGTCGTGTCCTTTATAATTCCGTACATATTGAAATTTGCATAGTTGAGCTGTTAGAGGTTTTTCTCATTGTGGGTTTTCCTCCTACATTAGCGTTTTGTGTTTTTTTATTTATTTTAGTCTTGTACTCACTTAGATGCATATTTTAGGACAAGATAAAATTTAGTAAACCGTTTAGCACAACGTCAATTTAAAATTAGTGTTGTGTTTCAATTTGAGTTAATTCTATTGAAGTTTTATATTTAATTCAAAAAAAAATTGGCTTTTGTTTGACCAACCTCCATATATACCCTTCCTCTTAAAACTTCAAATTTTTATCCTAACAACCCCCCACTTATTGTCGTAATAGCTCCCCCCGTTGTCCTAATAGTCTCCTTCACTTGTCATTTTCCTAACGGTACTTCACCACCATAGCGATGTTGGATTATTTTAAGTGAATATGTATTTAAACCATGTACTAAACAAAAAATATTGTTGGTTCATTATTATGGCATCCATTCAAATGTAAAAAGAAAATAAAGCAAAACCTTGTAAGCTTCTCCCAAACTAACATCATTTATAATGTAATACCACACAAACAAAAAATATTAAAAAGAAAATATGAAAAGGTTGATAGAAATATCCAAACACAAAATGAATTCCATTAGAAATAATTTATGATTTAGAAATTAGTTTTCATGATCATATTTGAAATATTTTAAACATTACCAATCGATGTCCATTCACAATCTTCACATACATAAATTAAGGGAGTTTCATAGATCACATCAAAGAATTCAACCATAGGAAATAAATTGGCACAAATTTCATCTTTATGACTATCAAATAGTTCCTCGTCATTTTTTTTTATAACAATCCATTTTGGATATTATAATATAATTGACCATTTAACATGAAAATGGTTAGGTACAGAAAAGACTTTTTTTCCTTGAAAATCTAAGGCAAAATAGTTAGATTTATGGCCAACTATACCAAGATGGACCGATGGGAAACGAAGTCTATCTACTTTTATGTTATTTATGTTATCAACACAATTACACTTTAATATTGAAATCTTAAATGAATAACAATCTACCATCCAAATATACTTAAATATATGTAAAACATCATATTTGTATGCACATGATTGTTATTCTTTGAGATAGCCACTTACATCGTCTTGGACATAATTCTCACTCCACTATTTTACTCATGCATTATCGTGATCCTTTCTATGAAAGAAAAATTTATTAATAACATTACCATGAGATTTTAGTATACTTCGTGGTGGTCCTTGATTCGTATAAAGTAATGTATCAGAAACACTATTTTTGGAACATTTTTCTCAATTCCACCATAAAGTTAAAAATTTAAGTCATATTTTGTGAAGATAACAAAACAAGATCCAAATATACTAAAAATGCATACCCGTGTACGTAACTATTGAGTAAATGTCCAATTATGCTAATATTATGACCCCTTTTTTATTCTCCATACGATGGTGTGATTTCCACGAGTGACCATCGTGCTATTAAATAAATGTAAATACACTCTCTTAAATGTTTTAAATAGTAATATTATCTTAAAGACCATAAATAAATGTTTTAAATCACTCTCCTATAAGTTGGTTATACCCATTGAAAGAAAAGCACAACACAAAGTTTCACCTTTTAAACGAGATGCGCCATTAAATGTATCATGATGTCCAATAATGATGGTGGAAGTTATTCTTCAAGAAAACACAATGTGATTATAAATTTCTTCAATCTATGAACATCTACTGCTTTCTCATAAATAACATTGAATAATAAGCAAACTTTAATAATGGCATATCTCACATACTTTGGCAACACACCTCATATTGCAACAAGAACTATTTTTTTAATTAAAAGTGACGATCATGGTATTTGAAAATGTACTATTTAAACTATTTCGTGGAGACTTAACTTTTTAAATATGTAGGGTGCCCATATTCTATCTTAAAATTTTGCAAATTTCACACCATTATTTTCTATGCTTTGGATGATATATAACATGTTGGGGGAACGTTGTTGGTGTTTAATTCTTAAAACTATTTTTGATGTTTATTTATTAATAAATATGCGCTAAGTTCATAATGAGAATCAAGTGTTGCGAGAATGCCCTGTATTTGTTTTAAATCTATTATATTAATGTCGAAAAATTAAAGTTGGTAGGAAATTTGGTGAGTTGGGTTTGGCCTAATCACAAAAGATTAAAAATCGAGTTCTAGTTCCATTACACAATTCACAACCTAAAAAGGGGATCGAAATCCAATAAGTAATTCTATGAGTACGATCTTAGTTGTTTATATTATGTACAGGAACTTATCTATTATTTCAAAGAGCATGGCGCTGGTACATTAGGAACGCATTAAACAGGAAAAGGGTGAGATTCAAGTATAGTTGTTGACTAGACTAGAATTTCACAATCTCACATCATTTTAAAAGGGTTCATATATTCTTAATCCCGAGTACTATGTGGATTCAAATGTACATACAATTATTACTTTGATTTTTATGGATACGATCCAATTTTTTGGGTATAAATCTCTGCAAGTTAGGTTACCATTGTGTGTACATGCATGAGGTTGTATTTTGGAGGAATCTGCATATGGAAGATATCCTAGATTGTGATACCTCCGACCTAATCGATGAATTATATATAATATGATTGAGTATCGAATACATTTAGTGCAAGACCCATGAATAACAAATACGTTGATGAAATCAATTAATGGCAAATTACATTTCACCAAGTGAATATGGTATGCTTTATATGGACAATTATATTATAAATTATCAAAAAACATACAAATAAGACCTCATTATTAGAGTATTTATGAGGTAATTAAATTAGAGTGCAATAATAATTATTAATATAACTAATTTTGATTAAATGATAGTGAAAATATATTAGGATAAGTAATATGGGATTTTCATATTTTCATTTGGAAGGCAATTTAATTATTTATCCTACGTCCTAATATAGTTCACCACCGATGTAGTAGACCAAAAATATTTAAAAACCCGATTTAGCCTAAGCCCACTTTGTGTACTGTAGGAGGATAATGTGACTGGGGTTTGTGAAGAATTGTAATGGGTGAGGCGTGACTCACTCAATGGACTCTATCTTCAAGGTCCTCAAAGTCTCAGAAGCAGCTCTGGTAGAAATCCTTCCTCTTCTGGAAGTATGACCTCCTCCTGCAAGAATATGAACTTCACAAATAATAATGGCCACTTGGAGAGAAATCTCCTGAGAATGATGGCTACAATGATAGGAGTGAAGGGAAAAGCACTTATCACTTAGAGAGAGAGCAGGGATAAAATACTAGGCCTAGTGTGATTTTGACAAAGTAATGACTTAAACTTGAGTTTTTGATATTTATATCTCTTATCATAAGCTTGCGAGGGGTCTTATTTATAGGTACATGCTAGGGCTTACTTGGCATTTTTGGGCACCAAATATGAGCAGGAACTTAAGGGTCAAAGTTTGCAATGTACCTTGTGTCCCTAGTTGTATGGAGTTGCATGTTCCCTCAGAAAGACGTCAGCTGGTGCAAACCAAAGTAAAAGAAGCAGATATGTCTTCTAATGGTGACAAAATATGTGATTTTGTAAATATGTTTTCAACGGTAACTTGCTATGCATACTTTGTAAAACTTGATAGTGACTTTGTGGGATACCCTCTCTAAGACTATTTTATAAAAATGATTTTCCTTATGAGCATACCTTTGGTTACTCACTTATTTTATAACTAAGTGTTGGTTGTGTAAGTTCTTGAGTGACTCCTAGGGGTCTCTTTACTAGTATTATTTCTATCATAAAATTCCAAGTGTTTGAGCTTGTTCAACAACCTTGTCTCTCAACCACCAAATGAAAACTCCCAGGAGACCCAACTGGCCTGCTTCAACCCTTCTTTCTCAACTACTCTACATGTACAAGAAAAGAATAACTAGTACTTTGTTATTTTCATAGTGAACAATTCCTAGGGATGGGTCCACTCATAGTGGACCCCCCTCACCCTAAGTAATTTCTATTTGGTAATATACTTCGGTAGAGGGGTCACTCGAGGTGGATCCCATCGCCCTACTCCTTTCATTATCTCAGTATATGACTTTTTTGGCCAGTGGAGGGAACTACCCGAGATGGATACCCTCGTCTCATTTCATTATATTAATATTGGTAGAGGGGCCATTTTAAGTGGACCCCCTCGCCCTAAACTTATTCGCAATGTCTATCTTGGCAGAGGGGTTACTCGACTTGGACCCCCTGGCCATAGGCTGCTGCTTACATTGATCTTGGAAGAGGGGCCACTCGATATGGACTCCCTCTCCATAAACTTTTATTTATATTGATCTTGGCAGAGGGGCCACTCGAAGTGGACCCCCTCGTCCTGAGCCATTCGTGGGCAGCGGGGCTACTCGAGGTGGATCTCCTTACCCTAAGTTATTTTTTGTAATATGGAAATCTTGGGAGGTGGGAGCCACTCGAGGTGGATCCTATCTCTCTAAGTTATTTATAATTATGGTAACGAATGAGTGCCCCTCAATAGGTTGTGGTTGCTCTCATGGTACTCTCTCTACTTACTTGGGTCCATTTCAGTGACACCCTCTCTAAAAGTTTAGAGTTTCTCTATGAGTAGATCCTTGCTACTTTAGAGTCCCTCCCAGAGCAACCCCTAAATAGATTGGGGTTCCTTTTAGAGCACTATCTCTAGTGACTTGGGCCCATTTAAGTGGCACCCTCTCTAAAATATTAGAGTTTCTCTATGAAAATATCCTTTTTGCTTTGGGGTCCCTCGCAAATCACCCCTCTCGATAGCTTGGGGTTCCTCTTAGAGAACCCTCTTTAGTGACTTGGGCCCATTTGAGTGGCATCCTTTATAAAATATTGGAGTCTCTCTATGAGCATCTCATTGCTGCTTTGGGGTTCCTTTCATAGAACTCCATCGATAGCTTAGGGTTCTTCTTAGAGAACTCTCTCTAGTGACATGGGCCCATTTGAGTGGAATCCACTATAAAATATTGGAGTTGATATATGAGAAACTCCTTGCTTCTTTGAGGTCCCTCGCAGAGCACCCCTCGATAGCTTGGGGTTCCTCTTAGAGCATCCTCTCTAGTGACTTGGTCCCATTTGAGTGGCACCCTCTAAAATATTTGAGTTTCTCTATGAGTATATCCTTGTTGCTTTGGGGGTCCTCATAGAGCACCCTCGTGAGAGTTTGGTACCCAGTTCACTTGGCCTCTCATTCATTGTTACCCACTTATTTTGGCAACTTTTCTCTTGGAACCTCATTCACCGGCACCCACTTCTCTTAGGACCCACTTCACTTTGCCTCTCATTCATTGGCACCCACTTTTCTTGGCACCTCATTCATTGAAACTCACTTCTCATTGGCATCCGCTTCACTTGGCACTCCATTCATTGGCAGCCCTATGTCAGGTATCTTAAGGGGTTACTCATGAAACTTTCCTACCTCTTTATACTTGATCACTTCACCCTTAAGTAATTGAGGGATTTCTCATTTACCCCTCTAAATTAGCCCCCTCATACATAAGTCTCTTGTTTTGTGAGAGAGTTGTGTAGGCATAACCTGATGAATATTTTCATATTTGTTACTTTTATTAGGCATAACAACCTCAACATTATTTCTCTATCATCCTTGTGTTTTGAGGTATCCATACGTACTGTATAGGACTTCGGGTAAAACTCACAAATCGTACTTTGTTATTTTTGGACCCCTCTATATGTACCTATATATGGATCGACCAACGTTCTTGCTTTGCCACCACTACTTCGGTCCAGGCCGACGTCATAGCTCAATATGTCTTACTTCGGCTCTCCCACTGAATGAAGGCCACCACCTCATCCTCTTCCAGGCCGAGGTTGGGACCATTCATGGATGGTCGAGTTCTTATCAGCATATGCTCTATTGGGAACACGTGTTCACAATCAGTTATAACCGAATCATTCCCCTCACGTTAGGGAATATTGAGGTCATCATTATCTCCATGATATCAACCATGTGCCATTCTCATACTGTTTGGATCCTCATGCACATGCTCATTGCATGCTTGGGATGTACATTACACCCCCCAGGCACTATATATAGAGGTCATCCTCTACCTTGTAAAAGATGTAAAACTAGCAACCCTAGCTGAAACTCTATCTAAATACGCATTAGAGAGAGAAAGCTTGAGTGGTTTGTATTCATGGCCATTAGTGCCTTCATACAGTGATATTAACCACACACCTTCACAGTGCACGTAGGCCTGATTGGCTGAACCACTTATATTCCGGTTTTAATCCTCTTCTCCTCACCTCCTTCTACTATATACCTTTATACTACCATTGTTAACACTGAATTGAGCTTACAAACACATTGAGGGGTGGTGCTATTTTCAGCATCATCATTTTGGCACCGTCTGTGGGAACAAGAAGATGTCTCTTCCTCTTTATTCGCTTAACCTCACCGAAGACTCTAGTGGTGAACTAGGCCTCCCCCCTTACGCGGAGCTATTTCACCATTGAAAGAGGTCCTGTAAGGTATTAAACTCATTTACTACACCAGCTCTTTTGTGTTAACACATGGCACCAGAATTACCGCCACCTCTTCCGCCGCCTGGTGCGGGAGGACCTAGCTCCAGCCAGGCACCACCCCAATCCGAAATGGTTGAGGTGGCCGCAGCCTTGAGGTCTTTGGCTGCAACGCAACAAGAAATGCAGGAGCAATTTGCACAGCTCAGCCAAAATATGATGAGGCCACCTGGAGTCTCATCGGAAATGATCACCCCGACGGCTGTTCAGCCCCATCCTGATGCTAGGGGACCACCCCAGGCACCGCAAAAAGACCAACCTACACCCCAGTGGAGGAGGGATGTTGCTGACCCTAGGCGCTTACGCCTGGGGAGGTAAGGAAGCCCTTGCCCTGTGGACCGATATGATGATCTAGAGGTGAAAGACATTCTAGAAGACTGTTGGGAGCCATATGAGGTTTCAAACAACACAGTTCGTCCTACCAACCGGAGCCAAGGTTGTGGAGGCCGAAGGGGTGACGAAGCCCAACAATGAGGATAATCTTTTGATCGACTGAGCAGAGGGTCAGCCTTTGAAAGGCTCGGCCCAGTAAATTACCTAAGCAAAGGTTGTCAAGGTTGAGAAGTGCATCAGGCTCACAATGAGAAGATAGACAACGTCGTCCCCAATCGAGATGACCAAGAATAGGTCAACAGCAGGCATTGTGCCGTGGCTGGGGAACCCTCGATCCACCACTTAGAGGTGGCTGGGGATAACCTCAGCCAGGCCGACGTTGCAAGACCATGGAATGACTCCATCCAACGTCTTGAGGACAAGATAGAAGACCTCATCAAAAGTCAGGATCCATGCAAAGAGGTTTCTCAGAGGGCTCTCCGTTCTAGGCTAAGACAGTAAGCTTTCCTAACCCAGCTAAGTTCAAGCCACCTACAGTAACTACCAAGTATGACGGTAGCACCAATCCTGTACATCATACATCTCTTCCGAAGAATTCAATTGATAACTTTAAGGGCTTGGCTGAACGGTTCATTCACAATTTCTACTTTGGGGTAAGACCTCAAAAGAAGACCAGCCATCTGTTGTGCGTCAAGCAAGGCAAGCATGAGAGCCTAAAAGACTACATCGCCAGGTTCAATAAGGAAAAACTTGAGGTTGAATATTACGAAAAGAATATTTCCATGATCGCCCTCATAGGAGGTATTTAAAAGGGGAAGTTGTTGTGGAAACTTACAGAAGACCCTCCAAAGTCCATGGCTAAGCTATTGGCAACTACGAGGAAGGTCATGAATGCTGAAGAGGCTATGGCCGCTAAGTATGAGGACGATAATGGTGGTAGTAGTGGAAAGTTCCAAAGAAAGAAGGATGGAAAGAAGAGGTCAGCTGATGATAAGTTTGCACGTTATACCCCTCTTACGGATAGCTGCGAACACATCCTCAATAAGATCAAGAATGACCGATCCTTAAGATGGCCATAGAAGTTGAAGTCCCCTCCATATAAGAGGAACCATAACTTATGGTGTGAATTCTACCAAGACCATGGCCATATAACAGACAAGTGCTTCGCCTTAAAGGATGAGATCGAGAAGATGTTGAAGTCAGGAAAGTTAAGGAAATATGTTGATGGTAAAACTCCCAAAAGGGGAAGGGAAGACCCCAAAAAGAATAGACACGACAAGTGTCGTGAGGATACAACATCAAGAAGAGATGGTGACTCAAACGGAGATGACGAAGATAATCCAGACCTCTTGCCAAAAGATGACAACACCCTAGTGAAGAGGGTTGGTATGATCTCCTTTTGGTATTAGCACCATATGCAAAGGACTTGCGGGGGGTGGTTCTGAGGTTGCTGACAAAAAAGCTCATGTGGGAGAGGACAAATCAGTGTCCAAACTTGAAGTGGTAAACCTGACGTCTTTTGAGACTACATAGAAGAGAAAGAAGGTGGACATGGACACTCTCATAGTTGGGTTCTCCCGACTCGACTTCAAAGGCATCCTAGCTCCACATGATGACCCTTTGGTGATCAAAACAAGAGTTCATGGATGTGAGGTGCAGAGAATTCTTGTAGACGGAGGAATTTTACCAGATGTGATGTTCTGGCCCTGCTTTTAAAGCCTAGGCCTTAGCAGAGGTAGATTGGTACCCTATCATCATCCGTTAATGGGGTTCAGCAGTGAAAAGGTCCATCCACTGGGCATGTATGAGATGGACGTGCGAATGGGCGATGAGTGGCCTAAGAGGTTAACCCGGAAGATCAATTTTTTTATTATGGACGAAAATGTCTTCTCGGCCTATAACCTCATCATAGGAAGAGTATCCCTTAAGGAGTTTGAAGCCGTGACATCGACGGTCCACCAAATGCTAAAATTCTCGACCCCCATATGGGGTAGGGGAAGTGCAGGGTGACCAGACCATATTACGAGAATGCTACTTCAACTCAGCTGAAGAGAGAGAGGCTCATAAGAGAGCAACTACCACTTATAACATCGATACACTTGACCCTAGAGATGAAATAAAGTTTAAGAAAGGAGAGGCCGCGGAAGAGGTAGAATCCATTGTCCTCAATGAGGACGATCCGAAAAAAATCGTCCAGGTCAAAAAACCCTTAAAAGCAAAGATCAAGGAAGAGCTGATAAACTTCCTGAGGAAGAGGCACAGTGTCTTCGCTTAGAGTCATGCAGACATGCCTAGCATCAACCCCGAGGTCATGTGCCATAAACTCAACGTATCTAAGGATGCAAAACCAATAAAGCAAAGACAAAGAGTCTACTCTAGGGAGAAGTACCACGTCATTAGAGAAGAGGTCATAAAGTTGGAAGAGGATGAATTCATCAAGGAAGTGGTATATCTGAAATGACTATCAAATGCAGTCATTGTGTCCAAGGCCAATGAAAAGTGGATAATGTGCGTAGATTTTACTGACCTAAACAAGTCTTGCCTAAAATACAGCTATCCCTTACCTCAGATCGACCAAATGGTAGATGCAACTGCAGGACATGAGCTCATGAGCTTCATGGACGCGTATTCAGGATACAATCAGATCTTTATGGATGCTAAAGACTTAGAAAAGACAGCCTTCAGTACTGACAAAGGGACGTATTGCTACAAAGTGATTCCCTTCGAATTAAAAAATATAGGGGCAACATATCAATGTCTTATGAATAAGATGTTCGATGACCAAATAGGCAAGACTATGGAGGTGTATGTTGATGATATGTTGACAAAAAGCTTAAAGGCCTGCACTCATGTGGCAGACGTATAAAAGTCCTTTAATACCATGGACTTGTACAGGATGAAACTCAACCCGACAAAGTGTGTCATCGGGGTAGGAGCTGGGAAGCTTCTTAGATTCATCGTCAATCAAAGAGGAATATAGGAGAACCCTAATAAAATAAAGGCTTTACTCGACATGAAGACACCTAGGAGTATCAAGGACGTTCAGAGGCTTACAAGAAGAGTGGATGCGCTCAACATATTTATTTCCAGGGCGACTAATAAGTGTCTTCCATTCTTCAAGGTGCTTAGAAAGGCCTTCGAGTGTGACAAAGAGTGCGATGAGACTTTTGATCAACTCAAGTCATACTTTGGATCTCCCCTGCTCTTATCTTGGCCAATAGCGAGAGAGAGGCTGTTTATTTATCTAGCAGTCTCTGAATTGGCTATAAGTGCGTCCATTGTACGGGAGGACGTTGGGGTTCAAAGGCATGTATACTTCAACAGTAAGGCCCTTCAGGGATCTGAACAGAATTACCCTCGCATGGAAAAGTTAGCCTATGCCTTGATACATGCCTCTAGGAAGATGAAGCCCTACTTTCAAGCCCACTCTATGGTCGTCCTCACTGACTCCCCACTAAGATAGGTCATCCATAAACCTGAGTAGTCGGGAAGATTGATGGCATGGTCCATTGAACTAGGGGAGTATGACCTTACCTATCAGCCTAAGATGGCCATTAAAGGGCAGACACTTGCAGATTTTTTCATCGAGTTCACGGGAAGAGGCCGAGGTTGAGAATAATCTAGAGACTGGAGAAGGGACAAATAGCAACGTCTTCCGACACCCGAAAGAGGTTATGCCCAAGAGAGTCAGAGATGGAATAGCTAAGAATAAGGAAGACCGGTACCTCTTCAGGGAAGGAATCATGTTGGAAGAGGGTTTCTCATCAGATAAAGACATCTAAAACCTGTTCATCGATGGGTCTTCTTGCGAAAGTGGAAGAGGTGCGGGCCTAATACTTTCAGACGTGGATGGTACCAACATCAAATATGCCCTTAGATTTAACTTTAAGGCGTAAAACAAAGATTTCGAATAGGAGGCCATGATAGCAGGCCTCTCCTTAGAAAGGACCATTGGTATAAAGATGACTTATCCTTCACAGTGACTCAAGGTTGGTTGTCAATCAAGTATTAGGGTTTTATAAGGCCAAGGACGAAAGGATGACCAAATACATGAAGAGGGTGAGAATGATACTTGAAGGCTTCAAAGAGGTAATAATGAATAGAATACCTTGGCAAAATAACAGTCATGCAGACGCATTAGTAAGGCTAGCTTCGGCAATAAGGACAGATATCAGAAGGACATTCCCTGTTGAGATCTTGCCCAATGTAACCATTAAAGAAGAAGAGGTCAGTAACCCTTGCCTTAATTTAAACCTAGGGGACTCATGGATTGATCCCCTTATTAGATATATCAGAGTGGGGTTGCTACCAGAGTCAAAGTCAGAAAGGAGGAAATTGAGGTACAGAGCTACAAAGTTCTCAATATTAGGAGATGTCCTTTATAGGAAGGGATTCCTATTACCTCTCCTATGATGCGTTCATCCCACAGAAGTTCCCCATATCCTATAGGAGGTACACAAGGGTTCTTTCTCTAGTCACATAGGAGGGAGACCTTTGGCGAAGAGGATTATCACGCAAGGATATTGGTGGCCGACCTTGGCCAAAGATGATGCAACCTACATAAAGAGGTGCGGCAAATGTCAGAGATTCTCCACAATCCCCCATAAACCTCATCAACCTATGACGTCTATCAGTTCCCCTTGGTCGTTCGCAGTATGGGGAATTAACTTAGTGGGTCCCCTGCCAAGGGCTACAAATAATTACCGATTTATGATAATTGCCATTGATTACTTCTCCAAGTGGGTAGAGGCAGAGCCGATGATCATGATTACAGAGCAGAAGACCTTCCAATTTATTTGTAAGAACATCATATGCAGATATGGCCTCCTAAATACCCTCATTTCGAATAATGGAACCCAGTTTAGGAATTCTTCCCTGGAAAAATACTGCGAAATAGTTGAGATAAAGAAATTTTTCTCTTCTCCTGGCCGACCTCAAGCAAACTATCAAACTGAATGATCCTTGACGGTATCAAGAAGAGGTTATAAGAAGCTAAATGTAGATGGACCGAAGAGGTTTATGCTGTGATATGGGCCAACAGAACAACTACTAGGATGCCAAGAGAGGAGACCCCATTTATGTTGTCACATGGCTCAAATGTCGTCATACCAAGAGAGGTAGGACTCCCTACTCATAGGGTTTAGAACTATGACCCCAAGAAGAATGGGGAGGAGAGAAGATTAGACCTAGACTTGATTAAAGAGAGAAGGGAAGATGCAAAAATTATGCAGGCAGCTTACCAACAGAGAACATCAAAGTTCTATAATCAAAGGTTAAAATCAAGGCCCATAGCTGTAGGGGACCTGGTGCTAAAGAAGACGTTACAAAAGGCAAACAAGCTTCACCAAAATTGGCATGGTCCTTACAAAGTAATTAAGGAGGTTGTACCAGGAACCTACAAGCTAGAGAACCTCGAAGGGGAACCTTTTTCCAACCCTTGGAATGCTGATCATCTAAAAACGTATTACATATGATGTTGCAAGAGCTTTCATGTAAATGTATCATCTTACGAAGAGATTATTAATGAGAAGATCAGTTCCTGTGTCAATACTTGGTTCATTGTGCTAAAATGAAGAAAATTTTATGGGGATAACATCTTATGTGATGACCTCATACCTTATAACATTATAATTTGGTGACAAGGTCTGAGGTCAGACATCACACTTGGATGACCTCAGACCCTCAACATCATTAATTTGGTGAAAAATATTTTTGAGTCTAACATCTTGGTTGATGACCTCAGACCTTATAACATCATAATTTGGTGACAAGGTCTGAGGTCAGACATCACACTAGGATGACCTTAGACCCTTAACATCATTAATTTGGTGAAAATTATTTATGAGGCTATCATCTTGGTTGATGACCTCAGACCTTATAACATGATAATTAGGTGATAAGGTTTGAGGTTAGACATCACACTTGGATGACCTCAGACCCTTAACATTATTAATTTGGTGAAAATTATTTATGAGGCTAACATCTTGGTTGATGACCTCAGACCTTATAACATCATGATTTGGTGACAAGGTCTGAGGTCAGACATCATACTTGGATAACCTCAGACCCTTAACATCATTAATTTGGTGAAAATTATTTATGAGGCTAACATCTTGGTTGATGACCTCAGACCTTATAACATCATAATTTGGTGACAAGGTCTGAGGTCTGACATCACACTTGGATTACCTTAGACTCTTAACATCATTAGTTTGGTGAAAATCATTTATGAGTCTAACATCTTGGTTGATGACCTCAGACCTTATAACATCATAATTTGGTGACAAGGTCTGAGGTCAGACATCACACTTGGATGACCTTAGACCCTTAACATCATAAATTTGGTGAAAATTATTTATGAGGCTAACATCTTGGTTGATGACCTCAAACCTTATAACACACATCGCATGGTAAAAAGAATCATTTAATAAATAATTCTGCAATTGAAAAAGTGAAGCCCTCCTCAGAGGTTGACATAGATGAAAGCTGGGAGTTACAAAATACAAAATAAGAAAGTTTGTCAGAGGTTACAAATATTTAAAGAAATTAAAATTGATAAAATCTTCACAAAGAAGTCAAGTGTTTGCAGCCTCAGGGTTAGGTACCACGTCTGCATCTCCCTGGCCAAGGGTGGCTACTTCCACCCCGTCGTCTTGAGCACCAACATCTTAAGTCATGGTTTCACCTTGGGGGGCAGTCTCGATAGGTGAAGCACATCCCTCCTCCTCAACTTCCTGTAGAGCCTGAGCAAATTTAGGGTCGGCATAACCCAAGATGATGAAGTTAGCTACTGCAAGGCTCCTTGATTCCTTCTCCTTCATGGCAACCCATTTTCCATTAACCTTGACCCCTCTCTCCAGATATTTAAAGCCGAAACTAACAAACTCATCAGAGACCTTGTACTCCTCCAAGATCTTCTCGAAGGCATCATCCAAGGCAGCCTTTACAGCCACATCGACCTTATACTGAAGGGTAACAGCTTGAGTCTTTAGGGCAGTGTTATGATCTTCCCTCAGCTTGCCCATATCTTTCTACAACCCCTTCATGCTGGTCTCAGAAATTTTCAAAGCGAACTTCAAACGTTCCACTTCAGCGTTTAAAGTGGACTCGATTTTCTCGGCCTCTTGGACATTCTTAATCAGATGAAGTTTTCCTGAGGTCCAGTTAACAAAGTGATGCATGGTGAGGAGACCCTGTAGAATGTATGCAGAGATGTTAGTCTATGATATATCGATGTTACACTTGTATAATTTAGAAGCAGAAGTTTAAGATCTTACTTGGATAGAACGATGGAGAGAGAGCTCAGCCAAGAGAGGACTATTCAGAGAGCGATATAAGCGCTTATCAGAGTCGATCATGGCATCGCCTATGGCATCCAGGGCTTTCAAACTGTGGCCTATGAGACTATCACTAATCTTCAATTGCTCAAGATGAGCAATCAATGCATCCTCAGAAGAAATGGGGATGGTATGATCCTCCTTCTTATTTTTATTCTGCCTCTGATCTTCAGGGGCAGGGTCGGTAGGCTTTCTCTTCTTGGTAGCCTCATCCCTTGATGTAGATGGACAGGGAGGGGTGCATTCAAGCCTGCTTTCTTCACCAGCTTTATAAGTTTCGGTGCATACATCTCCCAGACTTCGTCCGAAATACCTTTAGGGCGCTATGAAAAAGGAAAAGGTCTGAGTTAGAAAATCAGTGACATAAAAAACTCAGAGGTTTAACTTGCTGAAATAATGAAATAAGCACTTACGTAGCTCGATCAGAGGACTACCCCCAAGCCTAGTCTCAGAGAGATATTAAGGGGTCATCAGATGTTCGAACTTGACCAACAGACCATGCTCCCCCTGATTTTGAAGGTCTTTCACCTTTTTAAGATTATTTTGGCTTAGCCCATGGTTGGCCCTGGCATCCATTGACACCTTGCCCCATCTCAGAGGTATCATCGGATCTAAGTTTAAAGATGGGACACAAGGTCCAATTTCCCATGCCCCTAAGGCAAAGAAATACCTCGGCTTCCAATTATGGTTACTAGTTTGGGTAACCTGTAATATCTTCTTAGTTGACTTTTGAGCTAGGAAATGATAATAGATCGGATGATTCCTGGTAGAGGAAGGGATGTAACACCCGGTGAAGACCTGGACAGAAAGGTATGAGTGGTGGACTGCCTTCCATAGAACTATGGCTCCAATTATCACCCTCCAAGCATTGGGGGATTACTGAGAAGGAGCTAAGTTGATATAAGATAGTATAGCCCTAATGATGGGATGAATGGGCAGATAAAACCCCAACTTGAACATCTTCTTGTATAGACAGATCTCACCATCTCGGCCGCCAAAATCCCTCTCTTCCCTCAGAGGTCTCCTGAGTTTTATGGAGGGGCTAATGGAATATAGTTGCCTGAAGGCAAGAAGATCAAGCTCGATGATTGTGCTCTCTATCTCGCTTGCCTCAGAGGTGTCAACATTGTTCTCAGGATCATCATCATCCAGTTCAACATCGGCCTGAGAAGACGATGGGGCACCACTTAGGAACCTCTGAGCCAACTCAGTCCCTGTGACAATCGATAGAGGAATAGATTCAAGAATTGGTGGAACCGCGACGCTAGGACCTACAACCTCAATATCGAAGGAAGAGTGCGATATGCTTGAACTATTATGGGACGATGCCCGACTAGAAACCTCGGCTTGATCAGGGACATAATCCTGTCGAGTAGAAAAATCCATGGCCTCTAGAAAAGAGTCCATAGACATAGGGTCGGAGGTAGACGACTCAGACTCAGACATGGGATAGGGTTCAACTCTGGCCTCTGCTGATTTAACTGGTTTGGCTGGCTCAGGGTGTATGACCTTCAGAGGAGGTGGAAAGATAGGTCTGAGGGGGAACTCCTCTGACCTAGGAGATTCCTCTTGGGCCCTTTCTATTTGCCTAATTTTATCTAAGTTCTTCTCCCTAAGATAAGGGAATTCATCTAAGAGTTGATAAAGAGGTCTGAGCATATGAGACAGACCCTACACTTATGACTCTCCTGAATAAACAGGATTGGAAAATTGAATTAAAGATCAAACTATTAAACTTTGAACAAAATCAACCAAGAATAGTAAGAACAAGTACCATCGGAAAATGCAAGCAGTCGCCAAAAAACTCAAAACTCTCGTCGAAAATTAAAGAGACAAGAATAAAAGGGGCAAAAAGTGGGAGAGTAAGGTGGAGATGATACCTGAAGACTTGTGGAGTGAAGAGAGGTTTGAAGAAACACAGAAATCCCAAACAACGAAGCAACCAAGCTTTGTAGAGAGAGAGAGAGTTACAGAAACCGCTAAATCAGGAGAAGGAGAGAAATTAGAAAGAAGAGAAGAAAAATGGGTCTAAACCCTTAAGTATGATTATACACGTCCCAAGGCCCACAATTGCCTTGGGATCCCAAACGATAACCAATATCATCACACTTTTCAGACACGCAAGCCACTTCAGTAATTGACAAGTGTCAAAAAAGGAACATTGGTACAGAGTAAAAGGACCTCGAAGTTGTAGACCCTATAGTCACCTGCTCCCACATGTAATTAAGGGCTAGGGGTGATTGATATGCCCTGAATGTACCCCCTCGGCTCAGAGACATCAACCTCGGCCATGGAGATGGCCGATGTTAGAGGGACCTTGGATCATCAACTAGTAGTCTCATCCTAGGCAAGGTCAACCACGATCGACGTTGCTAGCTACCTCGGCAGGTGAGGTCACCATGATCTAAGGGTGGTTATCCACCTGGTCTTCCTAGGATTTCAACCTCGGCTCAGAAGATGAAGAGGTTGGCATCCCATCATCAACATCAATCTCGACTAGGGATCGATCAACGTTCCTGCTTTGCCACCACTACCTCAGCCCAGGCCGACGTCATAGCTCAACATGTCTTACTTCGGCTCTCTCATTGAACCAAGGTCACCACCTCATCCTCTTCTAGGCCGAGGTTGGGACCATTCACGGATGGACGAGTTCTTATCAGCATATTCTCTATTGGGAACATGTGTACACAATCAGTTATAACTGAATCATTCCCCTCACATGAGGGAATATCGAGGTCCTCATTATCTACATGATATCAGCCAGGTGTCATTCTCATACTGGATGGATCCTCATGTACATGATAATTGCATGCTTGGGGGGTACATTACACCCCCTAGGCACTATATATAGAGGTCATCCTCCACCTTGTAAAAGATCCAAAATTATCAACCCTAGCTGAAACTCTGTCTAAATACACAGTAGAGAGAGAAATCTTGAGAGCTTTGTATCCATGTCCATTAGTTCCCTCATACAGTGATATTAACCACACACCTTCACAGTGGACGTAGGCCTGATTGGCTGAACCACTTATATTCTGGTGTTAATCCTCTTCTCCTCACCTCATTCTACTATATACCTTTATACTACCATTATTAACACTGAATTGAGCTTACAAACACCTTGAGGGGTGGTGTTATTTTTAGCATCATCAATATGGGTCAAAGGTAGGGTTTTAAGTTGTATACCACATCCTAAGGGTTAGAGAGAGAGAGAGGAAAATACAATTCACTTTTTTGTGAATGGATGGGGTGAGAGAAAGTGATTACACTCACAGTTCATCAAGTTTTCATTTTTGGATGTTTTCACACTTAAGGCTTACTTTCGGAGGATCATAAACTAGAATTTTCAAGGCATTTGGGCATTCTAACAAGATTTTTTAGGGCAAAGATAAGTTCCATGTTTAATTTCTACTAATGATATTTCTCATGGTTGGGGTCACTTATAAGATCCGTAAAGGTATCTTGATTCAAAACCATATGTTTATGAGTTAAACCTAATTATCTTTCTTTAGATTGAATGATCATTCAAACAACTTTGGGAATTGTTTTCTCATTTTATCAATCCCCAATAATTGGCATCAGAATCTCGGTTATAGATTGATCATATTTTAGAAAGGTCCATGTTGCCTAGCATTAAAAACCTAGGTTGTATGTTGGAAAATATGTTAGTGGGTTTATATATTTCATACTAACATGGTTTTGTACGATTTTATTACACCATCTTTCATGGTCACGTGTTTTTATGTTATGTGAATGGATATCAATGTTACTTTTTCTACATATGATTTGTTTGTAATAATTAAGTTATTTTAATTAGTGCATTAATTGATGTATTTAGAGGAATTTTTTAGGGGATGTAATAAATTTTACTTTATATAATCCTTTATTATATTAGGTTTGATAGTGATGGAATATCCATGCATTCTAGTGGCTTTATGATACACTAAAAGAAAAACAATCACTCATGTGAGTTAAAAACTGACATAAATAGTCATGTATTTGAGTTTTTAAAATTTTCAAAATTGTCATAACAAGTGGTGATATAAATGTTCGTAAAAATGCGATAAAAGAGATTTCATTTATGTCAGTTTTTCAAAATCACACATAAAACCTGCAATCTTTAACATCTATTTATCACAATTTGGAGAAAATATGTAATTAACACATGAACATTAATGAAATTTTAAACAATTTGTGTGAGTTTTCTCACAACTAACATAAGTGTTTAAATATCACTACAAAAAAAATAAAAATGCCCAACATACACACCTATATATTTGATTGGTACAAAATCAACCCTCGTAATGCAAATCTTTTATATTCCAAATAAAAAATATCCACAATAGAAATCCAAAGCCAAAATCTCATAATATCACTAACTTGTTACATCAAAATTTTCACAACAAAAAACTAGTGATGATAGTACGAAATATATATCTAGTTACAATAATTTGAGCCCCAACACCTGTAGATCAATGTCCATGCTGTAGCTCCTTGATTGTAGCAAGTTTTTTGTGGAATGCATGATTCTCAATAGAATACATGAAGTAAAAGTATTGTTTTGTTTCTGGTATGGCCACCTTAAACTACCAACCTTTAAAAAATTGGCGCCCACTTCCATAAAAATTATACCAGATTCAACAACCAAACCAAGTATACAATTGTCATGATTCATTACACAGATGTGCGACATAAAAAAATTCCATTGGTCTAGTTTTCAAAGTTAATTTAATCAATAATATACACTACCCATTGTAGGGAGTACGGAGATGATAATTAGGAGGCTTGGGAACATATTTCGCAATTGCAAAGATACATCGTCGTCTTGTTTTCAAATTAAAGATTTTAGCATTTCAAATTGGTTTTAGTAACGACCAACGACAACCTAGAATTGTGTTTTCTTTATATCTAGCAAAATAATAAAAAATAATTAATCTTTATTTGTGTTCTCTTTATATACTTGACCAATACTCACATTCTCTTCAATCTAGTTAAGGCAACCGTCATTCGGTACAAATGCACTGATCTTCTTCCCATTCTTTTCACACTAATCATAATATTAATCTCTATTTTCTTGACACAAATGATATGAATTTGATAAATAAATGCTAAACCCTATCGTTACAAGATCACTAAGAAAGGTTTGTTTAGAAGTTTCATTGGTTGGTATAGCATACAAGATTATGCACGTGCACATCTTTTCATCCTTTTCACCAACCTATGGTTTGAAAATAAATAGGCTTATGGGAACTATAATATCTCAATATAATCAAAAGTTTCAAATTTTAAGCATAAAGCCAATCCAAGTTTTCTAAAGGCCATCAACATATTAATCTGGTGAACTAAAAATTTAATCCATCATTATTGATATGTATGAAAACTATAAAGTATAGCTAAAGATGAAATGATTGCAAATTATTTCACATAAACAATTCCTTGTAACTTTTAGTTAAATATATGTTGTTTTCGTTCTCAACAAATTCTTTTTTAGGAGAAAAAGTGTTTCAGTTTGTTGAAAATAATTTGGTAGCAGAACTTCCAAAGTTGTTTACCTTTTCCTTCAAACTTAAAGGAACTTCATCGACCTTAGATGTGGTTGAATTGTATTTCTCAGAAGAATGGCTGATGAACTGTTTTTCATTCACTGGTTTTACTGGGTTTCTTTCCTTTGAGATTTTTAATGTATCACTGCCATTCCAACTATAAGATTTTGTTCCATTGGTAGTGACAACTGTCTTGGCAGGTACATGATAATACATGCACTCGATACCATGACTACAATTAGTCAATACATGAACCAATATTGGATCCAAACATGGAAATATTTGCAATGTCAGAGTACATCACTAGAATTTTAAATACTAACATTGATCCCATTCCAAAAGGCTATAAGGTTGCAGAAACTAAGATTTTTATTCATTGGACAAAACTAGGTGTAATTATCCTTCATGGGATGACATAAAACAATTTAAATATAAAATTGTTTGCATGTTGGAAGATAATAAGTTTTAATTTAAATCCATAAGATTCCATTCCACTAAATGAAAATAAAAACAAAAAAAATTCCACATCAATCCACTATGTGGCATGTGATAAAAAACACGCATCGTCATGAGATGATTCAAACTTCCACCTGAAATGATTTAAAAGTAAAAAGAAAATTATATTCAATAAATTATATATGAAACCTACAAATTAGTTTCAATACATTATACGTGAAACAAATACTACATTGCATATATCACATCTTAGGTAGCCACTTAAGGACAAAAAACTTGAAAATTGCAACTTGTTAGTACATTATATATGAAACCAACAATCGATCTACTAAAAAAACAATCGATCGACCAAAACAATTGAGAATACGTTTTTCATATACCGAATGATTCAACACTTTATACTTGACTACATATTAACGGCTAGCAATTATTCAATCCATTTTGAATAGAACTTTATATATTAGTGGGATCAAAGTCATGTTGTCTGCAAGAACAAAATTAAGAACCCTAGAACTAAGGAGCAAGACAATTGGAAGGATCCATGCCTACACATAGACCAGACGTGATTCAGGGGTCAATGGTTTCTATCATAATAAAATCGACCGTGATCATGGGCTCCCTGGCTGCAATTGTTGCAGGGATCTTCACAACCGTAGGTCGTGCACTTAGGCAAATGAGATCAGAGTTGGTTTTTGAATCTTTATCCTGAAAAGACTTTGTGATGTTTGATATTCAAGGAAGAATAGTTGGCCCTGATGGATGGAGACTTTTTGTCCGTTATTGATATCAAATTCTTATAATTAGGTTCGAATACATACTTTTTACCTCATATGTAAGTTTGCTTAAATATGTGAGTTTATCATTAATTTAATTAGGAACCATTATTTATGCACAATATTGATTTATTCTTGAGATCAACCTAGATCACGATTTTTCTAGAAAATCAAGTTTTACTTATTCTTTTCTAAAATTGAACTTAAAAGAATATTAATTAATGGTAAAAATTAAAATGTGGTATCCAAAATATATTTTAATTAAAAAAATTATATTTGGAAAATTAAAATACTAAGACCAAATAATTGAATTTTACAAGAATTGCAAAATTATTGATGATTTAATTTGGTCTCTTTTTTATGAAAAAATATTTTTAATAAACATTCTCAAGTTCAAAATATTAAGTGGGAGAGGAGTTTTAACATAAAATCCACAATCTTCATCGGTGTTTTAAGAATGTGATGTGGTTAGTTCCTTTTTTCATCTTCGTTTTTCAACCCCAATATTGGGAATTAATCACGACGTAGTATTCGTAAAACTCTTATGTGATAGTTCCTAGAATTTGAATATGAATGACTATGGTCCCCCAACGAGGAAGTTCTACATGAGCATATTTAATTTTGAGGAATAAATCGATGGTATACGCGTAAATATAATTAATGATATCATCCTAAACAGACTCATTGTCATTAAATTGAGACCAAAAGACGTCGGCTATTCAATTATAGCACACAAATGTTCATTGGACTATCCGAACGGATTATTGCAAGAAGAAAAATATACACAGTTCAAGGTGCATTTATTTAATCTTCTGACAATAAATATCACTTCACAAGGGAACTAGGATGCTCGGCAAAATTAGTTTTAATTGGCGATAGAGGGAAGCCAATTTACTTTAATCAAAAGTTAAATTTTACATATTTAATTTGACATTTTTTTCAAATGATGATTCTCATATTTCAAAATGGAATCTGTTTGAAAAACAACATAGGATTGACATTTAAAATGCATAAACATTTAACCTTTAATAACTTTGAATGACCATGCGTCGAAAACAAATCAAGAATTATATTGAAATATTAAACCTAAGTTTTTAATAATACAATACCATAGCAAATCATAGTGTGATTCAAATGAGGAGATAAAGGTTAAATAAGATGAAAATATTTCTTCCTCCAAGGTCTCTAAAAACCTTTCTAAAATTCTCTGAATGCTTTGAATCTTCTATCATATGATTCACTCAAAGTAACCCTTGTGTGTGGGCACTTTTGGAGATGACAACATGGTGAATTATGAGAGAATTGACTTTATCTTTCCTCACCCATTCATAATAATATTAATATTAATATTGCTTTTTATATCCCCTTCTAACCCCCCATAATAGATCATTTACCTAAAACCACAGCTTACACAAATATAAATAGGCATAGGTTATGGGTTTTAGTCAAATTGGGGTCCATAGATTTTCGAAACTATCACTTGGGTAATGGACTATACTAGGGACCCAAGACAAATAATGAAATTGGCCTCCAAATAAATACTCAATTACATTTACCATAATTATTTTCTTTCTTCATTTAATCGCAATTAACTCCACTAAATAATCACGATTGGTCGCCAATTTAATTATCTCTAAATCACTACGAAATAAATAAGTTTTATTTACAAAGTTGATTATGTCACATTATATGATTCCCCACATTAAGTTTATGGTGATCGTTGCAAGTAAATTTACTATTAATCGATTTTTACCAACCTCTAATCAATTCCTTGATTATCAGACTTAACTTATTTTCAGTACACCGAGATTGTAAAATAATCCATTGATCGGGTTTTACTAGTGGAAACAAAATACATGAGTATATTAAGGGGGTATCGAAATCAAACATATGTCCTGAATGTGTACTCCTCTGCATTTCGATCTCAACCTTACTCACACAAACATTTCCCAATTAGCAGAGATCACTTGATTCAATCTAAAGTCGAATCACACCCATAGTATTTACAGAAACAATCGTGCAAGCACTCCAATCCTCATAATTCTCGAGATTAAAAATCTATCCATCCTTTGAAAATGGTGTGAGCTTACCTAAGTATAATCAAGATAACCCTTAGACTTAAAATACCATGGGTGGTCATATTCAATACATTCTTGGATGTACTGGTCAGAATCCTCCTTTGAATTATCGTAGAAGTTCTTGAACCATCAAACAGGTTCCTATAATTTGAGATCAACCAGTAGGATTATACAATAACTGTTCCGATAGAATGTTAACTCCCTATTTAGGTAGTTAAATTGTACTAGAATCGAAATCATAATCCCCACTAACCAAGAAAAACCCAACTCACCAAATTCTTATGAAGTAGAATTGATTGACATGTCTACACTATATTTAAAGAATAAATATAAATAATTCCCATGACCAGGATTCTTAATTCAAAATGAATTGACACACCTTTACTTAAAAGTAAACTACATACATGGTTTAAATAATAAAATTCCAATAATCTCCCACTTAGTCTTAAAGCCAAGTATCCACCTCCCAACCCATCTACACAGCCGTTTGCTACCTATCGATGGAGGATTAACCGGGAGTTATTCGTTACAACATTAGTTATAAACATATCACTTTCTTTTAAAATTTCTCAAATTTGTAAAACCTTCACTCAATGTGCTTAACTCTTTTATGGGTTACGAGTTCACTCGAACTTGCAAACTTACTTCTCCATTACTAAAAATATAATGGCCAATTTCACTTTAAGGACCCTCATCCATGTACTTAGGAAGTAACCGAGCTATATAGACTCTTTAGTTAGCTATAAAGTGAAAAAATCTTCGGCATCCTTGGTGGATCCTGCAATGCAATATTTCTTCAACACTTGTCCAACTTACAACTCAACCTCATTAGGTAAACACATATTCTAAAGTAAAAATACTGGAATCATTATCTGAATGAAACATGGTCTTTGTACCTAAAAGGTATATGAGTATTAGGATGAACTATGTTGATTATGCCTGAGGTATAACATATTTTAGTCTAGAACATAATATAGCGTACTTAAGGCTACCCATTGTATAAGAATTAAGTATATTCCTTATACGTTCTATCTAATCAAATGTTTAAGGAAACTTATTCCTTGGTAAAGTAATTACACACTTAAAAGAAAAATGATTTAATGGAATTCAATATTAATCTTGTGCATATGATATTGATATAATTGACTTGGCATAAGCCTAACATCCTTTGAATCCGATCTAGAAGAATCTTGACTATAAGGAAGTGATAGTCTTGTATTAAGTTCTATATATAAAAATACCCTGATAACCACAATCTTTTGTAATACAATAGTCGCACCTCATTCCCAATTAGTTAAATATTATCCACAAAATGTACTTTAGAAACACCACTAGGTTTTAACCATGCTTCTTATACAAATAATTATTGTCTGAACTTTGATTAAAATTAAAACTTAATTACCTGATCAAAACGAATGATCCAAGACCTTGATGTTAGTTAAAATCCATAATTGGATCTCAAAAGCTTACATCACTTTGATTTTCTTGATTTGTTATTATGTTTGTGTCAAGATCATTGTTCAGGAACACACTCTTGACATTAAAGGAATCCTTACACACTTTAGCATGGGTACCACATGAAGGTTTTATCATAGTTAGTCACATTCTTTCTAACTAAACCCTTACCCTACCTTGAAGGTTTTCACCTTCCCCTCCATCTATCTTTTAACTTCTTGTAGGCCCACTTTCACCCGATGGGATTTACCCCATTAACTATTATACAAGTCCTAAAACTTAATTCGAACAAATCGAATCATTTTTGGTTTCCATAGACATAAGTCAAAGAAAAAGTCCTTGTCTTGGAATGGCTCAATGTCATTACTTGGACCTGATCCATGTTTTCATCGGATCTCTCAAAATGATCACCCAAAACACTAACCAATGAGAACGACTCTTGATGCTCCCACTAAGATATGACACTACATCTTATCTTATATAAGGGAAACAAGTATCCTTATCATCGAGAATACTCAAACTAACATTAGGAGGTGTATTATCGATATTAGGTTATATTTCATCCAGTACGGGTGGTCTAGAAATCATTAGTAATATGATGCTCCATTTAATCTTGTAAGTCTAGCTTACAGTTAGGACCTTGATTTATTACACAAACCTCTTTCAATAATTGGGAATTGATGAAATTAATGACATTCTTGTACTTAGGAATATGATATAAACTACCTCTTTTAACCTTTGGGATAACTAATAAGAGATGTACTTATGCTTTAATTCTAACTTCTTTAGAAACAAGTCTTAGAATGAGCTTCTGCCCACTTTGATGATCTAAGTAAGTTGAAGAGATCAATTAAGAAGAAACTAATTCAGAATGTATATCCCGTCTCTTATGTCAATTCCCAATATAAATGTTGCAGTCATGAATAAACAACAATGGACCTCATCCTTCCCAAAATAGTTTTATTCCATTTTATTTTCTACATCACTCCAAAATGGAATGCCCAATGTAGACAACTGGGATACAATCCCACACCTCAAATAAATTATTCCTTAACTCTCCCAAGAGGTAAACACCTTTACAATCAGATCCTATAATTTGGATTTGTTTACCTCACTTATTCCCCATTTATTCTTATACACTTTGAACTAATCAAAGGCTTTACACTTGTGGTACATAAGCTAAACCCATCCATACATTTGAGAAATCATGAATAAATCAATGAATAACTCAAATCCACTTCTTAACCGTATTGTCATCGAACCATATTCAAAATGAACTATTTCCAACACAACTTTAGACCATAGAGTTTGGCCATGAACGTGTCATTTTATATTTTAAATGGTATTCAAGACTAAAAGTACGCTCACTTCCAATGAACTCACATGTCCATTTTAACCAGTCTTCAAATTCCTTTTAAAATAAAATAACATAGGCATAAGTGACAAACTTGTGTTTAGTTTTAGAAGGAAACTCTATCTTTAATGATTTTCCAATTAAATTATTCATATCGTTATTTAGCAGTATTTGTGAGATACACCTTATAACGTACATATAATTTCCCAATATACTAGAGCAAATAAAAGATATTCAGTTTTGATGTAAAATACTTCTTATAAAACTAATCGAATATTTGTTAAAGGCTAATTTAGAAATTCAAAACAAACTTTTCTAAAATCCAAGTAAATTAAATAATATACCTAATAAATGTGGCCATCCCCAATCCTCACAGAGGGAGAGACGAAGAAGAGGGGCTCTTTTCGTTGAGAGGATCTTGGTCCTGCACATCCCTCTCAGGAGCGCTTCGGTTGACGTCGATGATGAGGTGAAAAATGTAAAGAGATGGAGTCGCCAGTCTATTTTACTCAAAATAGGCAAAAGAAAAGGGGATCCATCCCGAATGACAGCATCCAAAGATATACATATATTGATACATACGAAACCAAATGATTCGAAAAGGGTCTGGAGGCTAAGTTACGAAATGGGAAGGTGTCAGGCACCCTTTCCGCCCTTACGGTCTCTCATGGGTTATTGCTATGTTCCTGTATTTCCCCGTGATATGTGTGCATGTGTATATGTAGTGGAGATATGATTCATAGACTTGTATCATGTAAAAGATAAAGCGATTCATCCATAGGAATATCCCTAAAGGTAATATTAGAAAATAGGATTTACGTGATTATCCTCTCGTTGATTGTTATAACTGAACGATAACACGTATAGGATAATACGCAACTAAGAAGAAATATATGTATATGTAAATATATAGAATCTAAGATAATTAAGTTAAATAATATAGAAAAATAGAAAATGGGAGAAAGGTAGGAATAGGACTCGAGTCTCGAGTTTTACCCCAAGACGCCTACGTAGCCTATAGAGGCATCAAAGTCAACGTAGTTCTTATACAAAACGAGGGGTGGGGTTTATCCCATAAATCCAACCGGGAAATTCTCTTAGGTGTGTGTGTATGTGTGTGTAAAAAAGAGTTTTAGTTGTGGGAAAAGTGTGAGAAAAAGTGTGATAATTGCCATTTGGAATTTATGAGAAAACCCTCTTTTTCTTTTTCTTTTGGATTTTATTTATATGAAAATAAGAGATGTGCAATAATACTAAGTAAAAAGTATATTAGGATATGTGAGAAGACAATAATAAAAGTGCTAAGAAATAAAATAAATTACTGCGAATTTAAGAGAATTTGAAGAGAGAGTTGAGAAAATAGGACCTTCTTGAAGATCTTGAGCTTGGTCTTGGATATTGGGGAATAACCCTTGCACTTAGATGATCATGAAGGGTAGTTAATTCACCAAGTTTGATGAAAAAGATTGATATGCCCAAAGTGCACCTTTCTACTTAGAGACACTAACCTCGGATTGACTCACAGTCGAGGTAGTAGAAGCTCATAACAACCCTCAGTAATATCGTCTCTCATAGGGTCGGCCCTGGCTAACGTTGCATCAACCACATTGGTCAACCTCAGTTGGGAATCAACTGAGGTCCACAAGGCTTGTACCTGGGTTCAAGCATCCATCAACAACATCGGCCCGACCGACGCTACAATTTATCATCTGAAACCAGTAGAGCCTCGCAGACTCAATCATCAAGCACCAAGGACAATATCGGTCCCAGACGACATTACAACTTCCTCATTTCTAATATCGGCATGTATTCTGGCCGTGCTCATCATCTATGTTGGTCTCGAACATGGAAGGGGTCAGACGTCACCAACCTCGAACTCATTCAAGCCAAGGTTGGAACCAAACGAAGACAGCCGAGCATTTACATGTACATGTATGGCTTGGAACACATGGATAAATATGTTATAACTGAATCACTCCCTCCACATGAGGAAATATTGAGGTGATCATTATTTAGTTATGATAATCCAGGTGTCATCCTTACACTAGTTGGATCTTCATGCACATGCTCATTGCATGCTTGGGGGTAAACTACACCTCCTAAGCACTATATATAGAGGTCATCCTCTACCTTGTAAAGGGATCCATAATTGTAACCCTAGCTGAAACTCTGTTAATTCACATAGTGGAGAGAGAAATATTGAGAGATTGTATCCATGGCTATTAGTGCCTTCATTTAGTGATATTACTCACACACTCATAGTGGACGTAGGCCAGATTGGCTGAACCACTTACATTCAAGTGTTCATCCTCTTCCCCTCACATCCTTCTCTCTCTCTCTCTCTATATATATATATATATATATATATATATATATATATATATATATATATATATATATATACATATATTATCATGTGCTGCCATTGTTATAACTTGCTTGAGCTTGTCAACACCTTATATGGTGGTGTTATTTCTAGCATCATTATTTTGGCACCGTCTGTGGGAACGAGAAGATATATCTCTTCCTTTCCTAGATTAACCTCACCGGAGACTCTAGTGGTGAACCAGGCCTCACCCTTCGTGTGAAGCTGTTTCACCATTGAAAGAGGTCCTTTAAGGTTCTAGGCTCTCATATTTCCATCAGAAGCTCTTTAAGCCCTAACACATTGCACCGGAGTTACCATTACCTCCTCCACCATCTGGTATTGGAGGACCCAGTTCTAGCTAGGCACCACCTAGTCTGAGATGGCTGAGGTGGCAGCAACCTTGAACTTATTAGCTGTAACAAAGCAAATGATGAAGCAGCAGTTTACCTAACTAAGCCAAAATATGATGAGGCCACCTGGGACCTCACCGGAAATGATTACTCCAGAGGTTATTAAACGACATCTAGAGCCCAGGGAACAACTTCGATAACCACTAAAAGACCAACCTATACCTCTGCAGAGGAGGGGCATTGCTGACCCTAAACGTTTATGTTCGCGGAGGCAAAGAAACCATTGCCCTGGGGATAGGTACGATGGTATCAAAGCAGATGATGCTCCAGCAGATTGCTGGGAGCCATATGACATTTCAGATAACACAGTACGTCCTCTATAGCAAAGCCGAGGTTACGAAGCAAGAAGGGACGAGGTTGGTGAGGCTCAACCAAGAGGATCAACTTTTGATTGCTTGAGTAGAGGGTCGTCTTTTGAAAGGCTCGGCCCAGTTAATGATCCGAGGCAGAGGTTATCTAGGTAGAGAAGTGAAGCAGGCTCTCAAAGGGGAGATGGTGAATATCATCCTCACCATGGACGACCCTTACACGGATGAGACTATGGCCAAGAGGTCATCAGCCGACGCTGTGCTGCAGCCCGAGAACCCTTAGTCCACCCCTTGGAGATGGCTGGGGATAACCTCAACCAGGCTGACGTTACTAAACCATGGAATGACTCCATCTAATGTCTGGAAGAGAAGATAGGTAACCTCATTAAAAGTCGAGACCCAATGCTAAGGGGGTTCTCAGAGGGCTCCCCATTTGTGGCAAGAATTATGAACTTCCCAACACCTGCCAAATTAAAACCACCAACAGTCTCTCCTAAGTATAATGAATGTACCAACCATGTACATCATATTAATATGTATTAGTATGCGACAGACATCTATTCAATTCCTAATAAGATGAGGTGCCGATGTTTCTCAGGCACATTGACAGGAGCTGCCCATATTTGGTTTAATTCTCTTCCGAAGAACTGCATTGAGAACTTTAAAGGCTTGGCTGGACGGTTTATTCACAATTCTATTTTAGGGTAAGACCTCAAAAGAAGACCACTCATCTGTTGTATGTCAAGCATGGAAAGAATGAGGGCCTAAGAGACTACATTGCAAGATTTAACAAGGAGAAACTGGAAGTGGAAGACTACGAAGAGAATATAGTTATGACAACTCTTATAGGAGGATTGAAGAAAGGGAAGTTACTGTGGAAGCTTGATAAAGACCCTCCAAAATCCATGGACGATCTGTTAGCAACAAATGGTAGAGTTATTAACATTGAAGAAGAAATGTCCTCAAAGTATGAGGATGAGAATGGAAGTAGCAGTGGAAAATTCCAAAGGAAGAAAGATGGAAAGAAGAGGTTTGCAGATGACAAGTTTGCACACTACACTCCTCTACCTGTGAGCTACGAGCACATCCTCAATGAGATAAAAAATGACCATTCCCTGAGATGGCCGTAGAAGTTGAAGGCTCCTCCACATAAGAGGAATAAGAATCCGTGGTGAGAGTTCTATAAGACCACGATCATTTACTGACAAGTTATTTTCCTTGAAGGATGAAATTGAGAATATGTTGAAGTTCGGAAAGCTCAGGAAGTATGCCGATGGTAGAGCTTCTAAGGGGGAAGAGACGACCTTTAAAATAAGAGAAACGACAGGTGTCGAGAAGATGCCCCAACAAGAAGAGCCGAGGACTCAGATGATGATGATGAGGATGACCCTGACCTCCCACCAAAAGATGGCATGGCCCCTATGAAGAGGGTTGGTATGATCTACTTTGGTGTTAACACTATCTGTGGAGGACTAGTAGGGGTGTCTCAGAGGTAGTCGACGATAAAGCTCATGTGGCAGAGACTAAGTCAGTGACAAAAGTAGAGATTATGAATATGATGTCTTCAGAGGCTAAACAGAAGAGAAAGAAGGTAGATATGGATAATCTTATAGTTAGATTCTCCCGACTTGATTTCAAAGGTATCCTAGATCCACCCGATGACCCTTTGTTAATCACTACAAGGGTGCATGGATGTGAGGTAAAAAGAATCCTTGTTGATGGGGGAAGCTCAGTAGATATAATGTTTTAGTTTTGTTTCAAGAGCCTAGGCCTCAGCAGAGCTAGTGTTGTGCCCTATCATCATCCGTTGATTGACTTCAGCGGTGAAAAGGTCCATCCATTGGGCATGTATGAGATGGATGTACTAATGGGAGACGAGTGGCCTAAGAGGTTAACCCAGAAGATCAATTTTTTCATAATGGATGAAAATGTATTCTCGGCCTACAAGCTCATCATGAGACGAGTAGCCCTCAAGGAATTTGAGGTCATACCGTGAATGGTCCACCAAATGCTAAAATTCCTGACCCCCTATAGGTTAAGGGAAGTGTAGGGTGACCAAACATTGGCACATGAATGCTACTTCAACTCTATAGAAGAGAGAGAGGCTCATAAGAGGGCACCAACCACGTACAACATCGACATACTTGATCCAAAGCATTAGACAAAGATCAAGAAGGTAGAAGCCGTGGAAGAGTTAGAATCCATTGTCCTAAATGAGGAGGAGCCGAAAAAACCCGTCCAAATTGGTTAAACCCTAAGACCTGAGATCTAGGAGGACCTAGTGAAGCTACTGAGGAAGAGGTAGGGTGTCTTTACCTGTAGCCACGCGGACATGCCGGGTATTGACCCTAAATTTATGTGCCACAAACTCAATATTTTAGAAGATGCTAAGCCCATCAAACAAAGACGAATGGTTTACTCAAAAGAAAAAAAGATGTCATCAGGGAAGAGGTCAGAAAGCTTGAAGAGGCCAAGTTCATCATAGAAGTAATATACCCTGAGTGGTTATCTAATGCCGTCATTGTACCGAAAGCTAATGGGAAATGGAGGATGTGCATAGATTTCACTGATTTGAACAAGTCTTGTCCAAAAGACAGCTTCCCCCTCTCGCAAATTGATCAAATGGGGGAATGAGCTCATGAGCTGCATGGATGCCTATTTAGAGTATAACCAGAATTTTATGGACCTAGAAGACTCAGAGAAGATAGCGTTCATAATCGATAAGGGGACCTATTACTACAAGGTCATACCCTTCGGCTTGAAGATTACAGGGGCCACTTATCAACATCTTATAAATAAGATGTTAGAGAGTCAAATTGGTAAGACCATGGAGGTATATATCGATGACATGTTGGCGAAGAGCTTGAAGGTCGACACTCACATGGTCGACTTGGAGAGGACTTTTGACACCATGGATTTATACAGGATGAAGCTCAACTTTGGTAAGTGTGTATTTGGAGTAGGAGCAGGCAAGTTTCTTTGATTCATTATCAATTAAAGGGGAATAGAGGACAATCCTAAGAAGATTAGGGCTATTCTTGAAATGAAGACACCTAAAATTATCAAAGAAGTTCAGAGGCTAACTGAAAGAGTGGCATCACTTAACAGGTTTGTCTCAAGAGCTACGAACAAGTGTCTTCCTTTTTTCAAAGTGCTTAGAAAGGCCTTCGAATGGGACGAGGAATGCGACACAGATTTTAGAGAGCTAAAGTCCTACCTAGGGTCTCCTCTGCTCCTATCTCGGCCCATCTGGGGGAGAAATTATATGTGTATCTAGGTGTTTTAGAATCAGCTATTAGTGCGGCCATAGTAAGAGAAGACGATGGGGTACAGAGGCCGATATACTTTAATTATAAGGCCCTTCAAGGGTTTGAACAGAACTACCCTCGGATGGAAAAGTTATCATATGCCATGATACACGCTTCCAGGAAAATGAAGCCATACTTCCAAGCCCACTCTATGGTTTTCCTCATTAATTACCCACTAAGACAAGTCCTCCATAAGCCCGAGATGTCGGGAAGGTTGATGACCTGGGCCATCGAGTTGGAGGAGTATGACATTGCTAATCAACCCAGGGTTGCCATAAAAGGGTAGGGACTTACAGACTTGTAGAGGAGTTCACTTGGGAAGATGTTGAGATTGAGAATAGTCAAGAGATTGCAAATAAACTAGATAGTAACGTCTTCTGTGGTCTGAATGAGGTTGGGTTAAGAAAGTCCAGAAAGAGCGTAGTTGAGAATGAGGAAGATAGGTACCTTTTCAAGCAATGGATCCTATCAGAGGGCAACTTCTCTTCAAATTAAGATGTTTGGATACTCTTCGTTGATGGGTCTTCTTGTGAAAGAGAAAGCGGAGCGGGGATAATAGTGTTAGCACCGGATGGTACTGACATTAAATATGCGCTAAGGTTCAACTTCAAAGTTTCAAACAACGAGTCAGAGTATGAGGCATTAATAGTGGGGCTCTTCTTGGCAAAAACCCTTAGTATTGGCCGACTCTTAGTCCATAGTGTCTCGAGGTTAGTTGTCAACCAAGTTCTTGGGGTGTATGAGGCCAAAGATGAAAGGATGGCCAAATAACTGAAGAGGGTGAGGATGATTCTAGAAGGCTTCAGAGAGGTAAAGATGAAAAGGATACCTTAGCAATGAGGACATATATAAGAAGAACGGTACCAGTTGAAATCCTACCCCAACTAACCATCGAAGATGAAGAGGTTGCCATCTCTAAATATGGGATGGATGGACACAATCATCAAATACATCAAACAGGGAGAGCTTCCAGAATTAAAATTGGAAAGGAGAAAGTTGAGGTTCAGTGCCGCTAAGTTGTCAATTGTAGGAGGTGTCTTGTACAAGAAGGGGTTCCTATTCCATCTCCTTAGATGTGTACACCCTTTAGAGGTTCCTCAGGTATTGAAAGATGTACATGATGGCTATTGTTCAAGTCACATAGGAGGGAGGCGTCTAGCTAAGAGGATAATTAGTCAGGGGTTCTGGTGGCCAACCTTGGCCAAAGATGTTGCTGCATATGTGAAGAGATCCGAAAAGTGTCAGAGATTATCCAACATCCTTCACTAACCTCATCATCCTATGACGTCAATTATCTCACCTTGGCCATTTGCAGTTTGGGGCCTTGACTTAGTAGGACCTCTGCCAAGAGCTGCAAACAACTATTAATTTTTGGTGGTGGGAATTGATTACTTCTCTAAGTGGGTAGAGGCTGAGCCGATGATTATGATTACGGAACAGAAGACCTTCCAATTCATCTGTAAAAACATCATATGGAGATATGGCCTTCTAAATACCTTTTGCTCAAATAACGTAACCCAGTTCATAAACTCTTCCTTGGAAAAATATTATGAAAGAGTGGGGATCAAGCATTTCTTCTCCTTTCCTGGTCGACCCTAAGAAAATGGGCAGACTGAGGTCACGAATCGGACAATCCTTGACGGGATAAAGAAGAGGTTGGAGCAGGAAAAAGGGAGATGGACATAGGAGGTATACGCTGTGTAAAGGGCCTACCGGATGATCGTAAGAACGCAATGGGATAGACTCCTTTCATGCTAGCACATGGTTCAGAGGCTGTCATCCCTATAAAAGTAGAACTCCCCACCTAGAGGGTTTAGACATATGATCCTCAGAAGAATGGGGAAAAGATAAAACTTGACTTGGATCTAATTGAAGAAAGAAGTGAAGATGCTGAGATCAGGCAAGCAGCCTACCAGCAGAGAATAAAAAAATTCTACAACCAAAGGGTGAAATCAAGACCTATAGCTGCGGGAGACCTAGTCCTGAAGAAGACATTGCAGAAGGAAAATAAGATCCACCCAAACTGGCATGGTCCTTACAAAGTAATTGATGAGGTTGTGCCCGGTACCTACCGACTAGGAAATCTCGAAGGGGAACCTTTCTGCAATCCATTGAATGCTGACCACTTGAAGAAATATTACATATGATGTTGTAGTTGTTTCTTTGTAATACATGTATCATTTTACGAAGAGGATATTAATAAAAAAAAAGCAGTTCCTGTGTTAAAACATTATTTCATTATGCTTAAACATCATTAAATTGGTGAAATTATGAGGGTAAACATCATTATATGGTGACAATTTATGAGGTTAAACATCATTATATGGTGACCTCAAAACTTAAACATTATTAAAGTGGTGACAAATTATGTGGGCAATTATCATTATATGGTGACCTCAAACCTTAAAACATCATTAAATTGGTGAAATTAGGAGGTTAAACATCATTATGTGGTGACCTCGGACCTTAAACATAATTAAATTAGTGAAATTATGAGGTGAAACATCATTATATGGTGACCTCAGACCTTAAACATCATTAATTTGGTGACAATTTGTGAGGGTAAACATCATTATATGGTGATCTCGGACCTTAAACATCATTAAATTGGTGACAATTTATGAGGGTAAACATCATTATATGGTGTCCTTAGACCTTAAAACATCATTAAATTGGTGAAATTAGGAGATTAAACATCATTATATAGTGACCTCAGACCTTAAACATCATTAATTTGGTGAAATTATGAAGTGAAACATCATTATATGGTGATCTCAGACCTTAAACATCATTAAATTGGTGAAATTCTGAGGGTAGACATCATTATATGGTGACCTCAGACCTTAAAACATCATTAAATTGGTGAAATTATGAGGTTAAACATCATAATATGGTGACCTCAGACCTTAAACATCATTAAATTGGTGAAATTATGGGGTTAAACATCATTATAGGTTGACCTCAGACCTTAAATATCATTAATTTTGTGAAATTATGAGGGTAAACATCATTATATGGTGACCTCAGACCTTAAACAATAGTAGTTTAGTGGAAATTATGAGGGTGAACATCATTATATGGTGACCTCAGACCTTACACATCATTAATTTGGTGAAAATTATGAGGGTGGACATCATTATATGGTGACCTCAGACCTTACACATCATTAATTTGATGGCAATTTGTGAGGGTGAACATCATATTATGATGGACTCAGACCTTAAACATCATTAGTTTGGTGAATTTATGAGGGTAAACATCATAATTTGATGACCTTAGACCTTAAACATCATTAATTTGGTGATAATTCATGAGGTGAAACATCATATTATGGTGACCTCAGACCTTAAACATGATATAATTTGTGAGGTGAAACAACACATTCTGTTGACCTCAGACCTCAGACATTTAAGGTAAATATAATTATATGGTGACTTCGGACATTAAGACTAAAACAACATGCAAGAGAAGACACAAAAAAACCTATATAGTCCGAGGAAGATGGTATTAATATTTACCACTGAACAGTCAGAGTTACACATCAAATATACCAAAACATGCTATCCGAATACACAAAAATTACAAACGAGAAAAGTAGCAAAAGTTATAACTTCTTCACAGGACCAGGCCTAGGTATCTATAGGTAGAGTGGTGTCCTCTTGGACGACGTTAGTCACCTCAGCTCCATCATCATTAGGATTAACATCTCCAATCTCAGTGGCACCCAAGGGAGTAGTCTCTGAAGGAGCAGCACCGTCCTCCTCAACCTCTTGCAAGGCTTGAGCAACATGGGGGTCACCAAAGCCTAGAACAATAAAGTTTGATGCACTTAAACTCCCTGACTCTTGTTACTTGGAGTCTACCATTTACCAGTTGATTTAACACCTCTCTCAAGGTATTCAAAGACAAAGTTTATTAACTCATTAGAGACCTTATAATCTGCAATAATCTTCTCTGAGGTGTCGTCCAAAGAAGACTTAATAGCAGCAACCACCTTAGCCTGAAAATCATCGTCTTTGTCTTTTAGAGCCTCTTCATGGTCCTTCTTCAGCTTGGCCATATCCCTCTCTCTCTTTTGGACCTCCTTCAGCTTGTTGGCCTCTTTCAGTTTTTTTTTCAGACGATCAACCTCTGCACTCAAAGAGGCTTGGACTTTCAGAGCTTCTTGATCCTTCTCGATCAGGGGCATTTTCTTTAGATTCCAATCCATAAAATGATGCATGGAAAACATACCCTATTGTATAAAGGTTAGATGTATAAGCACATTAATGTAAGATATCCAAGGTTACACTTGGAAGAGAAAAATAACAGAAATCATTACCTGGATTGATCTATGAAGGGTAAACTCATCCAGCAAAGGGATATCCAGAGAACGTAGGAAGCACTTATCTTCCTCAGTCATTACAGAGCCGATGGCATCAACAACCTTCACACCATGGCCAATCAGACTATCGTTGATCTTCAACTGAGAAAGATGAGCTGCAAAGGCATCTTTTTTATTTTTACTCGGCTTTTGATGTTCCGAGTCCGATTTAAGATCTACTATACTATATCAAGATTGAAAACTAAAAGACCAATTATAAATAATATAACACATAAGAGGGTTACCACATAAATCAAATATTTAATACTATCTCCTAAGGATGGAAACATGAAATCTATAACGCTCAAAACCTATATTCAGTAGTCTACGGGTTCATAACCTATCCTCTGATACCACCTCTATCATGACCCCAACCCAATAGTAGTAGGTAATGAGTGTCTTGACATGCCACAAAGGCATTCAATGTTAAGGCCTTAAAATATTTCTTAAAATAAATGCAACGGAATTACATTCACTTGGTCATGAATCATAAACTATTAAAAAAAATTAAATTACGTCATGAGAGCTTTCTAAAAGTGAACTTCATATATATTAAAGTATGAACGGATTACAACTTATGCCAAAATTAAAAACTTATTACTAAAGAGACAAACATGCTCTATCTCCTAAAAATAAACGTTATATTTAAAAGTATAACAAAAGATCTCCTTAAGCTATATCTTCAACATAGTCTTTCTACACTCCATCCTCCAGTCTAATTATTTCCTGAAAAATCATTATTGATACAACGTCACCTAAAAGCTGAATAAGATTTAATCTCCCGACATTCCAAGGTTTTCAGAAAATAGATACCTATTCAAGTCAAAAGAGAAGGCATATACATATATGGATAGGAACTTGCAGTAAATAGATATATATTTTGAAATGATAGTATATATATCACAATTGGATAGCTCACAATAAGAAGAATGCAACAAGTCAAATGTGATATCTTTTTCTTTCAATCATATCATTTTAATGGCCAAGTACACTCTAATATCGTGTTCTTCTACCGTATTATACCCTGGTAGTTAAGGGTTAATCGAACTAGTTTATCAGAACGCCTTATTTAGGGTACACCAGCGATAACCGAGCTAGGAAGGTTAGTCAGTAAAGAGGCCCCTTAGGCCGAATCTTATTTACAATATTCAATATCATTTTCAATACTCATTTCAATCGGTATGTCTATATGGAGAGATATAAACATATCACAAATGCATCAATCATCGGTATCAAATGTATTTTGAGAATAAAAGCATTTCAAAAAATACATAGTTTTCATAATATCATATAATTTAAATGTGCAAGAAATGACATAGAGTACCCACAAAAAATAGAGGCTAAAAAATACAGATATTGAGTCTTGGATCACACGTTAATCTAATAAATACAATAAAGGTTTAATTACGTATTCTAAATAAATCCCAATTCTAAATATTGTGTTTTAAATCCTAAAATAACTTGCTGAAAAAGGTTACTAACAGTATTTTCTTAATTTTTAATATTCATTCATCATATTTAAAGAATTCAATTCATAGTTCTTCCTAATCAGTCGGTTCCCAATAGAGATGGAGGGTCACATGGGCACCACTTAAATACCATCTCATCTAGATAGAACATTTTTGGATTTATTCCCAGTAGAGATGGAGGGTCACAGGGGCACCACTTAAAGTCTCAACTAGACAGAATTTCACCGGGATTGACTTTGGAATTAATTAAATGAGATTCCATAATAACGAGCAATTACTTACAAAAAGTGTATATATATTTGCAAACAAGTTTACATATTTTGAAAGTAAAATCCATTTAGATTGTTTCCAAATTTGAATTTTTCATTAGTGGAGCCTTTAGTGTATATTACCAGCATAACTACTAAGTAAATCTATAAAACAAGAAATTAAAACTATAAAAATGCATTACAACATTTAAATAAAATCATACCTACGAAATGAATTCTTTATTCAAAATTATAGAACTCCTTATTAAGATATTTCCAAAGCTTTTTATCACTCTTTCTTACTATAATTCTCAAGGAATTGGTGTGAGTTATAAATTATCCAAAAGGCCCTATTTATAAGTTTCAAAAAGTATTTCGGGGTTGACATGTGTCTAGGTGATCAAGCATTTATGGTGGAAAGTCATCGTTTGGGTGTTGCAATTCAGGGTGGTCTTGCAGTCTTAACATCACCAAATGATGACAAGTGTTTTAGCTTTCTCTCTAAAGACGACATGTGTAAGGTGGAGGTGACCATCATGTGGTGGAAAGGTGATAAGGGCATTAGGGACATTTTACACATGAAGGGTATTTGGGTAATTTCACACTATATATTTTCAATATTACTTAGAGGTCCTTGAAAATATTTTATTTACAAAATGCCCCCTTTTATATTTTTATTTTAGTCGCTAAAGTTTGACAAAATTATATTTTCTACCCCAAAACTTATTATTTACCTTAAGATATGTCATAAGACTGCGATTTGATCCAATTTACAATTGATTCTTCATATTTAAAAAGGGGGTTTGTTATATTGATAGCCAATAATACCACATATCTAATAATGCAACATTTATAACATAGTAAGTAACACATGAGTGTAAAAACAAACTATATACATATGAGTATATAAAAGTGGGGTCATTACACATTTCCCAAAGGTCGTCAGAAATACCTTCAGGGAGCTCTGCAAAAAGAAACTTCTGAGTTAGTAAATCAGAGGCATGAAAAGTAGGTAAAAAATACAAAAAATGATACTTACGAATCTCTATCAAAGAACTACCACCTAACCCTATCTGAGAGAGGTAATAGGGGGTCATTAGATGTTCGTATTTAACCAGACCACCCTACTCGTCCTAATCTTGAAGGTCCTTAACCTTTTGAATATTATCCTAGCTAAGTCTAGGGTCATATTTAGCAGTATGAGACAACTTCCCTGACGTCAGAGGTGTCCTTGAATTAGTCATTGAAGAGGAAGCATATGGACCAAATTCCCATGCCCCCGAGGCAGAGAAATACTGAGGTTTCTAGTTGTGATTTGAAGTCTGGGTAACCAACATCTTTTTTTCTCACTTCCTAGCTAAGAAGTGGTAGTATTTAGGATGGTTTTTGGTAGAGGAGGGGACGGAATAGCCTTTTAAGACTCTAACAGGAATGTCTGAGTGGTTGACTGCCTTCCAAAGGATGATAGCCCCTATCATCACCCTCAAAGTGTTGGGGGATAGTGATGAAGGGGACAAATTTATATGGGATAATATATCTCTGATTGAAGGATGGATAGGGAGATGAAAACCTAACTTGAACATCCGCTCGTAGACGCAGATCTCCCCATCTCTACCACGAAACACTCTCTCACCCCTCAGAGGTATCCTAAGACTAATGGAAGGACCTATTGCGTAGAGGTCCTTAAATTCTAGAAGATCATACTCACTAATGGAACTCTCAATCTCGATTGCCTCAGAGGTGTTAATATCACTCTCATATTGATCATCTTCATCCCTGGAAACATCATTCTGGGAAAATTTTGGGGGACCATCAGGAAACCTCTAAGAGAACTCAACCCCGATTGCGGTCGATAGGGGAATAGCATCAATAGCTGGAGGAATGGCCACACTTGGCAGTAAAATTTCAACATCGAAAGACGACTGTAAGGTGCTAAGACCATTGTGAGAGAGGCACGACTCGAAAACTCGGCCTGATTAGGGACCTGATCTTGCCAAATGGAGAAATCCATAGCCTTTTGGAAAGAGTCTGCAGGCATGGGGTCTCAGGTAGATGACTCAGAATCAGACATAGGTGTTGGTTCCTCTGGAACCTATGCTGACTCAGTAAGATCGACTGGCTCAGGGTAGATAACCTTCAGAGGTGGAGGAAATATGGGTTTGACAGGGAAGGCCTCAGCCCTACGAGCTTACTCTTGGCCTAGACGTATATGTCTCATATTTTCTAAGGTTTTCTCATGAAGGGAAGGGAACTCTTCTATGAGCTGATTCAAAGGCCTGAGCATAAGCCAGATGACACAACACTTGAACTCTAAACCATAAATAAACACCTCAACTCAATCTAAATCGAAGATCAAACTTAGAGTTTGAAAAGTTTTTTAAAACCAAGAACACATAAGAATATGTCACCAAAAAATGCAAAGAGTGGTCGAAAAACCCAAAGAACTCATCGAAAAATGCAAAGCTCTCACCGAAAAATAAAAAATGAACAATAAAGGATGAAAATGGAATGAATATGATTAAAGTGATACCTGGATGATTGTAAAATAAGGGAGAGGAGATTCGGAAGTGAAGAAACCCTCAAATGCAGCAGTAACGGAACTCTTGAAGAGAGAGAAAATTACAAAGAGAACACAGTCGGGAAAAGTGAAGAAGAAATGAAAAAAAGAGGGTTTAAAACCACAATCATTTTTAGCACGCATCCCAAGGCCTATCATTACCTTTGGAACACAAAGGGAAAAATTATAATTACACCAACTTGAAACACACGCCATTCACTTCAATAAGTGACATGTGTCAAGAGAATACTGGCACACAAGAAAACTTAGTCTCGGCCTTGCAATACCCCTCAATCACCTACTCACATAGGTAACTAAGGGATATGGGGGTAATTGATATGCCCCAAGTCCACCTTCCTACTTAGAGACACTAACCTCGGCCTGACTCACAACCGAGGTGGTAGAAGCTCATAATAACCCTTAATAATATCGTCTCTCATAGGGTCGGCCCAGGCCGACGTTGTATCAACCACATTGTTCAACCTTGACTGGGCACCAACTGAGGTTCGCAAGGCTTATAACTGGGTTCAAACATCCGTCAACAACAACATCGCCGCGGTCGAGGCTATAATTTATCATCTGAATCCAGTAGAGCCTCACGGACTCAATCATTAAGCACCAAGGACAACATCGGTCGTACCCGACGTTACAACTTCTTCGTATCTAACCTCGATCGGTGTCCTATCTAAGGTCATCATGTATATTGGTCTCTGACATGGAAGGGGTCGGACATCACCAACCTCGTAATCATCCAGGCTGAGGTTGGCACCAAACGAAGACGACCAAGCATTTCCAAGTACATGTATGGCTTGGAACACATGGACAAATCAATTATAACTGAATCACTCCCTCCACGTGAGGGAATATTGAGGTCATTAATATTAAGTTAAGAACAGTCATGTATCATCCTTACACTAGTTGGATATTCATGCCCTTGCTCATTACATGCTTTGGGGGTACACTACACCTACTAAGCACTATATATAGAGGTCATCCTCTACCTTATAAAGGGATCCATAATTGCAACCCTAGCTGAAACTTTATTAATTCACACAGTGCAGAGATAAAGCTCGAGAGATTGTATCCATGGCCATTAGTGCCTTCATTTAGGGATATTACTCACACACTCACAGTGGATGTAGGCCAGATTGGCTGAGCCACTTACATTTAAGTGTTCATCCTCTTTCCCTAACCTCCTTCTACATATATATATATATATATATATATATATATATATATATATATTCTCCTGTACTGCCATTTTTATCACTTGCTTGAGATTATCAACACCTTATCTGGTGGTGCTATTTCCAGCATCATCAAAGATGATGAAAAGTGAAGGTCGAAAAGGGATTTGGATATGGAAATCACGTTGACTTCGAGAGAGGTTTTTAGAGTTTACTGAGAGTGATAGATTTCACATCTTGAGTTTTTTTGCAATGAGGCTAGGACTTCCTTTTTATAGGCCCAAGGGATTACGGATCGTCATAGCCCTGGTCCTACCAATCGGCAGGTGTTTTAGGCACCATATCAATAGGCAGGGTTTGGCACTTGCCATTTGGTAGTCTCTTTTATGTCCCTTCAAAAAATCAGCCGTAGAGCACAAACTTTTGATCCAAATTATGCACGGGATAAACCATTGGAAAGGTATTTTAGAGATCTTTGAAAGTCCTTGATCGTTCTCGGGTCCAGGAGTTGACTTTGGGTCAAATATAGCTTGAAAGTGCTCATCGATCCTTTAGATGAGGAATCATCGGATGAAAACGGATCGGTTGTCCGCATGGTAAGTTAGAATCGCACACGGGGTTGACAGTTGGAAAGGTTAGGAGATGTACTTAGAACTTGCAAAGATTTTGACTTGGTTTGGGGAGTTGACTTTGGTCAACCGAGGCCTGGAAGCTTTTGGTGACCTTTCGAAGTAAAATGGATTGTTCGTCTGGTTCGTAAGTCAGAATTGCACATGGGGTGGACCATTGGAAAGGGGTTTCAGTGAACTTTGAAGATTCATGCAGTCTCAGTCGAGCTAAAGAGTTAACTTTGGTCAAACAGAGCCTGGGAGAGTCCGGTGATCTCTAGGTCAGGTTTTGGGGGAAAATGGGTTGTTCATCCGTACTGTAAGTCAGAATCATACACAGGGTAGACAGTTGGAAAGGAGTTTTAGTTCCCTTTAAAGATTCATCTAGTATCAATAGAGTTGAAGAGTTTAACTTTTAGTCAAACAAAGCCTGGGAGTGCTTGATGGCCTCTAAGTCAGTACCCGGGGTATGAATTTGGTTTGTAGCGATGAGGGGAGGTGCTAGGGACCTAGGAGAGGATAGGGATGCTTGAATGGGGTGTATATAGATACCCTAGTTGGGTGAGTTTGGTACAAATGATAGCCATAGAATATACATCGCTTGATACCTTTGAAAGAGGACGATTCTGAGGACCCGAGGGATGAGGATGACTGATTCAGGGGGTCGAGGCCGATTCTGAGGACCTAAGGATAGGGATGACCGATTCAGAGGGTCAAGGATGATTCTGAGGACCTAAGGATGAGGATGACCGATTCTGCGGGTCGAAGCCAATTTTGAGGGCCTAAGGACGAGGATGATAAATTCTTTAGGTCGAACCTAATTATGAGGGTTTAAGGATGGGGATGACCGATTCTGTGGGTCGAAGTCAATTCTGAGGGCTTAGGTTGAAGGTGACCGATTTTATGGGTCAAAGCCAATTCTGAGGGCTTAAATTGAGATGACCAATTCTGTGGGTCAAAGCCAATTCTGAGGGCTTAGAGATGAGGTGACTAATTATGTGGGTCGAAGCCAATTCCAAGGGCTTAAGTTGAGGGTGAACGATTATGCGGGTCAAAGACAATTCCGAGGCCTTAAGATGGGATGACCAATTCTATGGGTCAAGGCCAATTCTGTGGGTCGAAGCCAATTCTGAGGGCTTAAGTTGAGATGACCAATTCTATGGGTAGAAGCCAATTCTGAGGGCTTAAGTTGGAATGACCAATTTTGCGGGTCGAAGCCAATTCCGAGGGCTTAAGTTGAGATGACCAATTCTGCGGGTCAAAGCTAATTCTGAGGGTTTAGGTGTGATAACCAATTCAGCGGGTCGAAGCCAATTATAAGGGCTTAGGTTGAGATGACCAATTATGCGAGTCGAAGCCAATTCTGAGGGCTTAAGGACGGGGATGAGTGATTTAGAGGGTCGAGGCCGATTCTGAGGACCTAAGGATGAGGACGAACAATTCTGTGGGTCGAATCCAATTATGAGGGCCTAAGGATGAGGTTGACAGATTCTGTGGGTCGAAGACAATTCTGAGGGCTTAGGTTGTGATGACCAATTCTGTGGGTTGTAGCCAATTCTGAGGGCTTAGGTTGTGATGACCAATTCTATGGGTCAAAGCCAATTCTGAGGGCTTTAATTAAAATGACCAATTCTGTGGGTCGAAGCTAATTTTGAGGGTTTAAGTTGAGGGTGAACGATTTTGCAGGTTGAAGCCAATTCCGAGGGCTCGGGTGTGATGACCAACTCTGCGTGTCAAAGCTAATTCTGAGGGCTTAGGTGTGATGACCAATTCTATGGGTCAAATCTAATTCTGAGGGTTTAGGTTGAAATGACCAGTTTTGCGGGTCGAAGCCAATTCTGAGGGCTTAGGTGTGATGACGAATCCTACGGGTCGAAGCCAATTCTGAGGGCTTAAGTTGAGATGACCAATCCTACGGGTCGAAGCCAATTCTGAGGGCTTAGGCAGAGATGAAAAATTCTGTGGGTTGAAGTCAATTTCGAGGACTTAAGTTGAGATGAGCAATTATGCGGGTCAAAGACAATTATGAGGGCTTAGGTTGAGATGACCAATTTTGCGGGTTGAAGCCAATTATGAGGGCTTAGGTTGAGATAACCAATTCTGCGAGTAGAAGCCAATTCTGAGGGCTTAAGTTGAGATGACCAATTCTGCGGGTCGAGGACAATTCTGAGGGCTTAAGTTGCGATGTTCTCGGGGAACATTACTAGGGAGATTTCCTCGTGATTTTGATTTGAGCTGGGGAAATGATATCTGGGGAAATCCTCGTATCTTTTGGAGACTTTACGGAGGAATAACAAATCTGATGCTATAAATTCCACTGGGGAACTGATTAGGCGGTCTATTGTTTGGACGCCTTGCTCAGGTAAATTTGAGACCTTTGGGGAAATAGGAGATAATCCTGATGTTTATGATGCTTTAGGGGTCCTCCGGGGACGTTGCTGGGAGGTGATTCACTTGGTTTTTCAAAGTTCTGCTAGGGAAATAAGTGTTCCGCTTAAGGGAGTATCAAATTTTCTTAGTGAAAATGTTCTAAATCCTCCGCTGCATTTTTAGGAATTTTCTAAAGATTTTTCAAGGTTTCTAGTATTTTCTGAGAATTTTTGTACGAAAATTTAAGGGGGTGCCGGTCGGCATGGTGTGGAGGGTGCCATTCGATAGTGGCACAGACTTTTGGACTGCCTCGAGAAGATAAAGGGCAGTGGCGATCAATGGGTTGGGGGTCAGTGTCGATCGGCATGACCCTTGGCTTCCTATAAAAAGGGGCGGGTTCCCCTCATTTTTCACAACTTCTTGACTTATCTCTCTGCAATTTTCTTCTGCGAATCATTCTAGCAATCCATAATCTGCAAAATGGCTACTTTTGAGAGCACTGCAGTACACCGAGAGTGGTTGACTGTTGATGAGTAGGTGAATGCGGAATGGAGGGACAGGGCGCCTCTTGCTTTGAGGAGTGAGAACTCTTTTGACACATTTGATCTAGTAGCGGATGAGAAAAAAGTTATTGTGGGAGCCGTCACATCATTGATCTTCGAGGGTGGTGAACCCTGGGCGTTATGTAAGTAAAAATGACTTTTGGCATTCCTTTCTGGTGATTTCCTTTTTTCTTGGATTTTGACAAGGCTTTTCTTTGACAGTCTGATATTTCTTTATCGACTATGCGTTCCCGCGGGACGATGGGGCTTAAGGATGTCTGGGAGCACCTTCCACCTATGGTGCATTGGGTAGTATCATCAACAGGCTTTGGGAGGTTGGCGTCTGTGCTGGATGAGATGCCTCGTTCGACGACGGTCTTATGCGCTCTGGGGGATAGGTGGTGGGACACTACCCACACCTTTTATTTTGGCTTTGGAGAGATGACTGTGGCTCCCATAGATGTGCAACATCTACTGGGGCTAGATTATGATGGAGAATAGCTGGAGGTGGATCGTTCCCTGTAGGTGAGGCCGAAGGCAGTGCGGGCAATGTTTGGTGATGTGTGGAGGATAGTATATGGGGATTCTATTCCGCTTTCCCTACTGAGGGATGTGTTGATGAGTAGGGTGATTGACGCGGAGGACAGTCTGTAGGTTAGACAGATGGATCGGTTGTTCATCTTTTTGGTGCTGGGGGGATTTTTGGTGGCGTCGAGCGGCGATGTTATTAACTTATTGTTTTTACCATACTTGAGGATGTTTTTGAACATCCATCTCTATAATTAGGGGAGCCTGACTTTGGCGACCCTTTATTTTTCTCTATATTCTTTCAGCCGGAGCTTCCGATAGACTTTCATTAGATCCACGTATCTTCTTGAGGTATTCTTTAGTTTTTGCATTTTCCTTTCATGCATTCGCATTTACCTTGTGCGTCTCTTTTTTATTGAGGATTTTTGTCTTTGGTAGACGTGGTTCTATAAGGTGATTGGGTGTAATACCCAGATGATTTCTTTGAAGGATGAGATCGTTGGGCACTTTTACTGGGTGTATCGGTGGCAGAAGGTCAATCGACAGTCGAGGAAGTCTCTCTCTGGAGGCGGTGCGTCAGGTCTTGAATGGTCTGACCAGTGATAGGGTAAGACTTTTCCCTTCTTCAGTCCTGTCTTTGTGTGCTCTGATTTTTTATTTCCTTATATCTTGCTGGGGATTTTTCAGGTGACCTTTTACCCTTGGGAGAAGGTAGTTCAGGACATGGGGTCGACTGGGGTGAATGCGTAGATGAGGCATTTGTTAGCACATGAGTTTGGCCACTCTTGGTATCTTGGGTAGAGGGTGGTTCAATAAATTTCTGAGGAGGAGGTGGTGGTGCCTCCTGTGAGGCCTCCTATATCTATGAGGCATGAGCGGCTGCTACTAAAGGATGCGAAGATGACGGCGATGATCGGTAAGTCCTATCTGTTGTACACCAATACGGATGTGTCGTATGATTATATGGACTTTGTGACGAGTTGGTTGATGGTGCCTAGTATATATGATGCACGACCTTTCCCTCCTATGGTTTTGAGTCGTCCAGTGGGGTCCTCCCATAGCGGTGGTGGTCCAACGACATCTGCAGCAGCGGTGACCTTGGAGGTCCCCTTTGTGAGGCTGCATACCCCTTAATACAACATTCGGCGGGCCGATGGAGGGATGGTGCCTATGTTGCATCTTCCTCATGCGATGGACCCAGAGGTGTTGGGATTGACAGAGGAGGTTCTTCATCATGTGGTAAACCTTTATGTTCTTATCTTTTGGTTTCTTTTTTATCTTTCCTGCTTGATACTGATTTTGTTCTTTCTAGCAGTAAGTCCGGGTGTCCACCACTTGGCTGAGGGACATTAGGGACTGGATATCTTTAGCGACTGCCCATATTCATGATGCGGTTCATGTTCCTTTTTACTTGGTGTCTTCTGCCTCATTCGGGGAGGAGTATGGTTCGGGTAGAGGTGGTGCGTCATCCTCCCGTAGGGGAAATAGAGCGTGTCATAGGGGTGGGAGCTCTTAGAAGAGAAAGAGAGAAAGAATGTGGGTTCGGTCTCATTCCCATTGTTTTTCTGCTTTTATTTTCTTGCAAAATGATGTAACACATAAACGTATCTATGAAATGCAATGGAGTTTTTTATTATCTTATGTAAATGAATGAATGAATGCATATGCGCTTTTTAGTTTGCTACTATGACCGTAAAAAGCAATTTTTTCGGAAGTTTGAAAGAAAGTTTTATTCATAATGAGAAATTATATAAAGATGGAAAGGGAAATAGAAATTCTATTGAGAATATCAATTTATTTTTATTGAGTTTTCATATTTTAACAAAAGAGGGAAAAGGTAAGTTTATAAAAATAGGGGGTTGCCTATCGGCAAGCACCTTGTCTTACCTATCGGCAGGTCAGTCCAGTCCCATCAATTCAAAGCTTTGATTGGTACCCTCTTCATCCTTTGGTACCTTGTGGGGTAGGATTTCCTCCTATATTTGCAGGGGTTATGTCTTTTGTGATGGTTTTCAAGTATAAAAGAGGGGTAAGGGTGGAGTGTTTTCATCACACCTTCACATTCTTCCTTTCTTATTCTATGAGATGTCTCTCCCTGGTAGTGTGGAGTTTTCCAACTACCTCGAGACTTTGTAGGTGATGTGTTCCTACAACGTCGACTATGATGCTTTCAACATGCGTCGAGTATCTTTATAGCGTAATCGACCCACAAAGTGGAACATGCTGATGGCGACGGTACAATTTTGGTACTCCGAAGACCATGTATTCCTCTTTGTCTTGGAAGAAATTTGTCCCACTTATGAGGAATTTTCTTCCATGTTAGGGGTAAACCCTAGTGTGGCGGCTTCTATGCTTGAGTTTTCTCAGTCTCCCCGAGAGTTGTTGGTTGGACTTCTCTATGTCTCGCCCTAGACGAGTAGATCCTTAGTTACTGGAGGAATGATTTCTCTTTAGGTGATGATGCGGTCTGTGCATTATGAGGAGGCTGGTGATGCTGGATATATCAAAGCCATTGTTCTGGGATTAGTTTCAAAAGGGTTGCTGGTGACTAGGGAACTGCTGGTGGACCCACAACTTGCTGCCATCACTTCATGGATGTCATACCGTCGCAATCCTGCGACGATGATACTGGCGGAGACTCTGAATGGCCTGGATGCTTAGTGAGAAGGTCATTCTGAATTTTTAAGGGGTAGCCTAGTGATGCTATTCATGTGGTTATCTGAAAGATTTCACCTGGTGACTCCTCAGGAATATCCTCTATTTGTTGTATCCAACTTCATTTTGCGCCATTTCATCAGTGTTGGCCTGGATATTGAGAGTTGGGAGAACTGGTTTGTGGAGCATGGGGCTCTAAATTTGTATTGTTCAGTGCCTTGGTAGGGAAAACTGTTGCCTATTCTGGAGCTGGGAGAATACCCGTACGTTTGGATGGTTGGTCTCAGACAGACCTCCTTCTATTTCCTTTGGTGGATTCTGCATCAATTTGGATGGAGAAGATCGTGCCACCTCGAACGCTAGATTTCTCCCGGGCAGAAGACCTGATAGAGCATCTGCGCATATGGCTTGGCTCTCTGTGGGAAAGTCGACATCCGTCGACCCATCCCTCTCAGTCTATTGGGAGAGTCTTCACATCCCTGGGGATTATATGAAATGGTTGTGGAGGAGAGTAGTCAACAAGATGTTGGTAGTGGAGACCGAACAAATGTGGCTTATCTTATCCGATACCATGAAGGGAGGGGTTGTGGTGTTTTCGAGGCTGGTTCGAGCTTATCATTCTATAGAGCGTCTACGACACTCTATTTAGGCATGGGAAGCTTGGAGACCCCAAGATGTAGATAATGATGATGATGGAGCGAGATCTCTTGTAGTTGTGGGTAGGACTCTTGGATAGCTTCTTTTGTAATGGGGAATAAGTTTGGGAAATTATTTGGCTTTTTAGGAAGGTAGGGGGAAGGGATTTATTCGTTCCTTTTCTTATGTAATTGAACTGTAACTTCTTATTAGTGAAATAAATAAGTTTTTGATCATCCAGCTGTGCCTTTTGATGAATTTTGTATTTTGAATTATATATACCGATCATTAAGGCATGCATAATCCTTTTGTTAAAGTATATGTTAAAGTGAACTGTCATTCTCGGAGATAAGAGAAGAATAGTTTTTTATGAAGAAGAAATGGTCGTGCTCATGTAAGATGTATGAGCTGCCTACGTACCTCTGGGGTTTTGAAAAGTTTTAATTTTTTTGGAAATGTTTTTTATAGAGGATCAGGCCCACGTAGATCTGGTTAGAGTAAAATGAAGATATTTTTATTTTAGAATAAAAGGGAGATGAGAAGAGTCATAGGGCGGAAAAATTTCAGGCTAGGGGTTGAATTTCTTGAGATGGTCGAGGTTGACTGGACCATCCATATCCTCTCCATCAAGGTCGGTGAGCATGGAGGCACCTCCTGATAAGATCTTCATGATGATGTATGGGCTGCTCCAATTGGGGTTGAATTCACCTCTGGGGTCCCAGATGGGATCTATTATTTTTTGAGGTCTAAATCCTCCCCTCAAACACCGCGATCCTTGACTCTCTTATTTAATGATCGCACTATACGATGATGGTACCCTTGTATGTGATATAAAGCTTTCAATCTCCTTTCATTTAGCAGGGTTAGCTTGTCAAGACGGCTTTCGTACCAGTCTTCTTTCCTGACCTTGCTTTCAAGCATGATGCACAATGAGGGTATTTCTAGCTTCACGGGTAGGACTGATTCCATATCGTAGACTAGAGAGTAAGGGGTAATCCCAGTAGAGGTTCTGATCTAGGTTTAGTAGCCCCAGAGGGTGTAAAGGATTCGGTTGTCTCAATATCGATAACTTTTGGTCATCTCACTGATGATGGCTTTGAGGTTCTTATTAGCTGCTTCGATCGCACCATTGGTCTGAGGTCGATAGGGAGAAGATTTTTATATCCTAATCCCATACTCGTTGACCATTTCTATAACTTTTACCTCAAAATGAAACCCGTTATCTGACACTAGCTCGTGCGGGACCCCTTATCGACAAATGATGTTCTTCCCGATTAATTCGTCCACTTTCTTAGCATTCAGGACTACGCATGACTCAGATTTGACCCATTTGGTGAAGTAATCAATGGCATCCAGGATGAACTCATGCCCATTAGAATCCTTGGGTGTAACTTTCCCTATGATGTCGATACCTCAAGTGGAGAATAGCCAGGGAGAAGTCATGTTATATAATTCTCGCGGAGGCAGGTGCTGAAGGTTGGAGAACTGTTTGCATTTGAGGCATCTTTGAACATAGGCGGTGCAATCCTAGATTATGGTGGTTCATTAGTAGCCTTATTAGATGATCTTCTTAGCAAGATGTGATCGTTCATGTGGGGCCTGCATTCCCCGCTGTGGATTTTCTATATTATCTCTTCAATGCCAGCCCATGCGATGAAGTGTAGATGGGTTCCATCAAAGTTTCTTTTGAACATTTCTTTATCACAGATGATGTACTGGGAGACCAGTCTTTGGAGGGTTTATCAATCTTTCTTGTTGGAAACCTCAGGATACCTACCATGCTTGAGGAGGTGCCAAATATCATAGTACCAACAATTGTCTATCTCGGGATCTTTTATGGTGATGATCTCAATGTGGTAGCAATGGGTTGGTTTGTCTCACTTTTGAACTAGGAAGGGGGATATTATTATTCCTTTGGGCATGTTGACCATAGAGGCTAAAGTACCAAGGGCATCGGCCAGGCTGTTCTTTGCTTGAGGTAGGTAGTGCAAGGTGATATCTTGTAATTAGGAGGCTAGTTCTTCTAAGTGGGCATGAAAGGGTTGGAGTTTCTCGTCCTTGACTTTCCATTTTCTGAGCACTTGACCAATGGTGAAGGCAGAATCCCCGTAGACATCTAGGCATTTAATACCTTTTTTGAGAGCGACTTTGAGGCCTACCATACATGCCTCGTATTCAATCATGTTATTGGTGTAGGGGAAATCCAATTTGATGGCGATGGGAGTGTGGGAGTCATCTGGGGTGATCAGAAGTATCCCAATGCCATATCTTTTTTTATTGGCAGTGCCGTCAAAGAACATTTGCCATCAAAGGTTGTCTTGATCAACGCAAAGGATGTTTTCATCTGGGAATTTTGAGATCCAATTGTCATCTTCTTCCATGGGGTGGTCAACGAGGTAGTCAGAGACGGGTCTTCCTTTGATGGCTTTCTGTGTGATGTACACGATATCAAACTCAGCTAGGAGCATCAACTACCTGGCCATTCGACTAGATAAGAAGGGTTTCTCAAGTAGGTACTTGATGGGGTCCATTCGGTATACAAGTTTGATGGGGGAAGGTGAGCATATAGTGTCGTAACTTTTGGGTGACCCAGAGAAGCGCGGCACATGCCTTTTCCAAAGTAGTGTAGTTGACTTTGTGCCTGGCCAATTTACGACTGCAAGAATATATGGCTCTCTCTTTATGGGAATCCTTAGGGTATTGGGATAGCAAAGCCCTAGCTGCAGTGTCGGTTATGGTTAGGTATAGAGGCAAGGGTCGACCAGGCTGTGATGTCATGAGTACCACAGGTTGGGTCAGATATTTCTTGATTCGATCAAAAGCTTCTTGGCAGGCCTCATTCCAAACCTTGGTTGAATCCTTTCAGAGGATTTTGAAAATAGGTTCTCAGATGGAGGTTAACTGGCTGATGAACCGGCTGATGTATTGTAATTTCCCAAGGAAACCACGAACTTTTTTTTCCATTCGGGGAGGTGGCATCTCAAGTATGGCTTTTAGCTTGGTAGGATCTTCTTCAATCCCCTTCTCACTGACCATGAATCCCAAAAGTTTCCCCTTTGTAATGTCGAAGACACATTTTCTGTGGATTGAGTCTCATTTGATATCATCGCAGCCATTTGAAGAACTTTCGGATGGTGGGAAAATGACCCTCCCTAGTTTTGGATTTGATAATCATGCCATCCACGTAGACCTCAACTTCCTTGTGAATCAGATCGTGCAGGATGGTTATGGCAGCCCTCTGGTAAGTAGCCCCAACATTCTTGAGACCAAATAGCAGACAGTGTGGCAAAAGGTTCCCCATGGGGTGATGAACGCGGTCTTTTCTTGGTGATCTGGATGCATTTTGATTTGGCTGTATCCGATAAACCCATCGATGAATGACTTGATAGCATGACTGGCTGTGTTATCCACGATAATATCGATATTGGGTAACGGATAATAATCCTTTGGAAAGGCTTTGTTCAAGTCCCAAGATTATACACACTATATTGGCTAGCCGCATGGGATATTCGATCACATGAATGAAACCCACGTTTTATTGTTTGACCACTTATTCTTTGACTTTGAGTGACCATTCGGTTCAGAGCTTTCTCTACTTTTGTTTAACTGACTTGTAATCTAGAAGAGTGGGGATCTCATGTTGAGTTATTTCAGGATCAATGTCGTGCATATCGTCATAGGACCATGTGGAGACATGCATGAATTCTTTCAGTAATTCTTCGAGTTGTTCGCACTCATGCTCGTCGAGGGTAGCCCCCATCCTAATCTCGCACAGTTGGATACCAGAACCGAGGTTAACAATAACAGTTTCTTCTTCATTAACTTGAACGCGGTTATGTTGTTTGTTAATAACCTTATTTAGATTAGTTAAGAATTGTTCATTTGGAAAATCATCATCATCAAAAGTTTGATTAGAGTATAAACAATTAATGTAAGGCACAGCAAGATACTCAAAATCTTCATTTATTTCATTGATAGGAAAAATAGTATTGAGAACCTCATCAAAGTAGGTCTCGATTACATTTGATCAAGGATATAAAATAGAAGAAGAGATTGGGTAAACATTGGGGTTAGGTCGAATTTCAATAGGTAGAACTGGCGCAGCATGCCAGTTGCGGAGAGATATATCAGCAGCTTTAATCAGGTGGTATGGATCTAGTGATGTAGTGCTTGAATGAACCATGTAGAGTGTCAGCCCGAGTGTATGTAAGTTGAATCAATCCTCGGAGTCACTTTCCTTAGTCTCTTCGATATCTCTGATGAGCAGTTGCGCATGGTGTTGGGAACTCTCGGACCATGGGCAACTGTCCTAGAAAAAGATCTCCATTCCCGGCTTCATCATCTAATCTATATGGTCATACCATGATTGTGGGAAGGCACAAAAGGGTAAGTCCTCACCCTCTTTAATGAATCATCCATTCAAGGAGTCACCTGGGATAGTCCGGGTGCATTCTAATTTTCTCTTTGGCCGAGACTAGAGGATCATTCTGAGCTCTTGTTTTGATGGTTTATACCCCAAACCACAATGAGGGAAAGCTTTTTTCAGCTCAGTGGGCTCCTATATCCCCTCTCGTGTTTGTCCTAGCCCCAGTCTGGGCATGAAATGCATGTTTTTGAACATCTGAATTACATTGACATTGACATAAGGGTCATATTCTAGACAAACCCTTTCTTTGAAATTTTCCCTTATCTGGAGTATAAGTAGATCAACTCAGAATACTGATAGGATCATATCATTTGAACCGTGTTGTATCTCAAGGATTGGATTGCTAGTGCTTGCACCCTTGGTATTATTATCATCAACGAAGAACTTTAATTTTTGATGGAGTGAGGAAGACACACCCTTGATACTGTGGAGCCAAAGCAACAGGTTGAAACAAGCTAGGATGTTAATAACTTTAATTCAATGACATGGTTTATAGGGCTAAACCCTATTACAAGTTTTATGGATCCCATCACCTCTCGACGGGTATTATCGTAGGCACGCGCCGCAGTGGAGGTTGGAAAGTGATCACTTTCCTTCAGTCCTAAGCATTTTAAGGTTCTTAATGGGAATACATTCAAGGCAGATTCATTATCTACAAGAGAGAGTGGTACGATCTTCCCCATAACTTTGACGGAGATATTGAGTGCATGATTGTGGTTTGGCCCAATTATAGGGATTTCTTCTTTGGAAAAGGATAGCATTCGGATAGAGGTCAGGGATTCGACTAAATTTATCGCTTCTTCAGGTATGGTGGAAGGAGGAATTATGGGTCCAGTGAGCAACTTGATCAAAGTATTTAAGTGTAGATGGGAAGACATAAAAAGCCCCCATTGGGTGATGTTAACTTGAGTTTTCTTTAGTTGATCGAGGATCTTTCTCTCCTCAGGGGTCATCTCTTGCATAGGAAGGTTTTCAATGCCCTTCCCCTTATCATTTGCTGGTATTGAGCTTGGGATCTGGTAATGCCTTCCTGATCTGGTCATGTGATTTACTGAAGAAGGGCATCACATGAACCCCATTTCCTTGTCAATCTTGGGTTATTCTACCACCTTGTTTATTTCTCCGAGGAGTTCTTCAAATTATATCATCCCACACATGTCGGCTACCGAGCCAGTTTTCTCTAAATCTTCCTCTTTATTTGAGTCTTCGAATTCTTTCCCCCATTCAGTGGAAACAATTATGTCTTTCCATGTAAAGTCAATGCATCCCACAACTTCAATGGCTTCTTCATATAGTTCTTCCCATTCTGTGGGAATAAGTAAGGGTGAAGGGACCATACATCCTTGTAGCTTCAGAGTATCAAGTAACTCGGACATATTGCAAATATTGTTGGTTTGCTTGAATAATTCTTCCATAATCTGGAAAATATCATCTAGGGTGACTTCATCGGTCGGTACTACCTAACTCTCTGACTCTCGGGCCCATTTTTGTGCTTCTAAGAATAGCGTATTGAACCTTCAGTAATCGATAATCATTTGTGAGGGAAACTTCATCCCTAACTCTAGGAATTGGTTTAACACTTCTGATAATTCCATACCTTCACTTTCGAAATGGGTACGAATGGCGATGCATGCTCTGGTAAGGAGTGAAAGTGCCTGATCAGCGGGGCTAAAAGGGTGTAGGAGGAAATATGGGCAAGTTTAGATAGGTTTGGAAGAGTATATGGGTGTGATTTGAGTTGAGGGAACAAGCTCTGGGGTCTTTTCTAGGAAGATAGCATTGGTATGATTTGGGAGTGGGTTGTGAGTAGTGTTTGGCTTAGGATTCGCTGGTGGGGAGATAATACCCGAGTCGATTCGACATTGGATTATGTTTCGAAGGTGAAAGCGTTGGTCGGTGGTATGGCCAACAGTTTGTTGAAAGGCGCAATGGGCTTATGACTTCAAGTTTCATGGGAGTGGATTCGGAAATGGACGGGGGTCCAAGGGTTTGATAAGATTTCGGCTTAATAGGGCCCGATAGACTTTGGAGAGGGGAGCATAGAGCTCGGTGTATTCCTTTCGGACTGGTATAAGGAGGCTTTCTAGTTCCCATGAGGTGGTTGGTTGAGAGATGTTATTATTGGTTGAGACTGCATTACTGACAGGCTTATCATATTTTCTGGGAGTGAACTGTCAGGACACTTTTTTGGTTCAACTTCTGTTTTAGCAAGACCTTTCTCGATTTCTACTCCTACTTCTCTGAGAGATCGAAAGTGGGGATAGTATAGTCCTCCCATTGTTGTTAGGAGATGAGGTAAGAAGTTCTTCTTTACTATGTTGACTTGTTCTTCCTCGGATGGACGATTGGTCATAGTGGCTACTTTTTCCCTTTAATGGGCTATGAAGTTACTGATTGATTCCTGAGAGTTCTGTTTGAGTAGCTCTCAATCACGACGGGTGAACTCAAGCTCTTCGTTGTATTTTTACTGAGACATGAGTTCTCAGGCCACATCCTCCCAGCTACGGATTCTGGACTCCTCGAGAGACAAAAACCATCTGAGGGAGCTATCCTTCAAAGTTTGCTAAAATAATTGGGCCATCACTTCTTTAGAAGCCCCTAGGAGAGTCATAGAATGGTGATAGTTGCGAAGATGAACAATTAGGGGTCCACTACCTCCGAATTTCTCAATATTTAGCATCTTGAACTTTTCGGGTAACTTCGCTTTAGGATAAGGAGACATGTGGGTGTAGTCCACGTAACTCCCAGAGATTCTGACTTGGTCAAACTTTTTAGTTAGCATATTGATATCTTCTTTGACCTTGTTCAATTTTTCCTCTTTCGGATCAATGATCATAGGCAAGTTAGCCCCAGGTTGGGCGAGGTTTGTCATAGGCAGCTGGGCAGGTGGCGGCCCATTAACGAAAGGGGCATGTGGCGCATGCTGATACTCTTTGGGAACCCAGATAGGCTCGAGTGGACCCATAGCGCAAGGGAATAGGGGCTCGAGCTCTTGAGGAACAGGAACCTGGTTTCGTTGCATCTCTCGTACCTCAGTCTGAAGGTTGTTAATCTTGGACACGGGCTGAGCTAAAACTGCCATTAGATCTGGTTGCACAACTGGTACATGATCTGTGTTCCCCATGGAAAGCGGATGGATTCCAAACTCGAAATAAGTAGCAGGGGAACGGACGGAAATCCGGGGTGATTTGACTAAAGACCAAAGGCAATAAGGAGCCAAACCATGGGCGTGAGATCGACATGAGAAGGCGTAAAATGGGATTTATTTTTGACAAAAAAAGATGAAAATATTTTTGACATTTTTTTCATTTTTTTTAGATTAAAAGACAAAATATTTTTGAATTTTTGATAAAGAAGAGAGAAATGTTTTTGGATTTTTGATAAAGAAAGGAAAAATGTTTTTGAATTTTTTATAAAGAAAGTAAAAATGTTTTTGAATTTTTAATAAAGAAAGGAAAAATATTTTAGGAGACGGGTCTCAGCATGATTAATATAATTATTATGTCCTCACTTGTATTAAATTATCCTAAATGCAAAATGAAATGCCGGACGAGACCCGAGCCTTGAAAAATCGAGTTTGTAACATATATAAAGCTATGGTTGGACTTGTAACCAGGCTCACAGGAAGGTTCCTATTTAAAAATGCGCGAAATTTTTGGGCGGCGGACCGGCCAAGAATTTTGGCAGAGTTTTGGGTCGAAACCAGCAATTTAACATGTGTGTCCAAGGTTTGACACCTCTATGTGTGTATGCAATTAGTTGGGTGAATCGGAAATGGTTCCCCCCTTCGGCGTGACTTCCACGATATACGTCTTTCTTTTGAGGGAAATCGATACGTGTGGATAAGCCATTTGATATACCTGAGTGCACGTGAATTGCCTCACTATATACCTCGTGGGGATGGTACGTGTGAGAGTGAATTCGATATAATCGGCGTACGTGAATGAGCTCCCTGTGATATAGCTCCCGTCATGACTTCGGTCAAGCGGTATGATGCGAGGGAAACGTTCAATATACGTCGAAGGTACTTGGAAAATGGAAGGTGAGAGTCATATCGCTTAGGCTAACTGTGCCCTGTCGGACCAGCGCCCATCATAAAGTGACCCTCCAGTTACTGGACAAAATTTGGTCAATAACAATGCTCTTTGGTGATGTTATGTGAATCATGAATGATTATCTTATTAGTATCTTATCATGAGAGTATCTTTCTTGATCATAACAAACAGGGAGAAAAGTACCAGTACCAATGGTATACCAAGTATGGATGGGTGAAGTGTGCAACATGTGGATATATATTATCCTAGGTGCACGTGGTGTGGAGTGTACATGGAGAACCTTCTACAAGTGTGTGAATAGAAGAATAAGCATTAGTTACACACGAATAGTAATGGGAAAACATGCAAAATAGGGAAAAAATATAAGAAAATAAAATACGCATGTAAATAGAGTCAAGCCCTCAAAATGAAAGTCCCCAACGGAGTCACCACTATGGACATCACAGATCCTCGCGGTGGGAGAGAAGAAGAAGAGGGGGGTCTTCTTGTCGAGAGGATCTTGGTCCCGTGCATCCCTCTCGGGAGCACTTCGGCCGGTGTCGATGATGAGGTGAAAAATTTAGAGAGATGGAGTCCCCAGTCTATTTTACTCAAAACAGATAAAAGAAAAGGGGAGCCATCCCGAAGGACAACATCCAAAGACATACTGATACGTATGAAACCAAAATTATTCGAAAAGGGTCTGTAGGCTAAGTTACGAAATGGGAAGGTGTTAGGCACCCATTCCACCCTTGCGGTCTCTCATGGGTTATTGTTATTTTCTTTTATTTCTACACGATATGTGTGCATGTGTATATGTAGTGGATATAGGAATCATCGACTTGTATCATGGAAAAAGAGAGTCATCGATAGGAATATCGCTAAAAGTAATATTAGAATATACAATTTACGCGATTATCCTTGCGTTCATCATTATAATAGAACGATAACACGTATAGGATAATATTCCACTAAGAACAAATATATGTATATGTAAATATATAGAATCTAAGAGAATTAAGTTAAACAATATAGAAAAATAGAAAATGAAAGAAAGGTAGGAATACGACTCGAGTCTCGGGTTTTACCCCAAGACGCCTACGTAGCCTATAGAGTCATCAAAGTCCACGTAGTTCATATACAAAATGAGGAGTGGGGTTTATCCCATAAATCCAATAGGGGACTTCTCTTAGGTGTGTGTGTGTGTGAAAAGTGTTTTAGTTATGAGAAAAGTGTGAGAAAAGTATGAGAATTCCCGTTTGAAATTTATGAGAACCCTCTTTTTCTTATTTTTTGGATTTTATTTATATGAAAATAAGAGATGTGCAATAATACTAAGTAAAAAGTATATTAGGATATGTGAGATGATAGAATAAAAGTGTTAAGTAATAAAATAAATTATTGTGAATTTAGGAGAATTTGAAGAGAGAGTTGAGAAAATGTGACCTTCTTGAAGATCTTGAGATTGGTCTTGGATGTTGGGGAGAAGCCCTTTCACTTGGATGATGATGAAGGGTAGTTAATTCACCAAGTTTGATGAAAAAGATGATGAAAAGTGAAGGTTAAAAAGGGATTTGGATGTGGAAATCACGCTGACTTCGAGAGAGGTTTTCCGAGTTTACTGAGAGTGATAGATTTCAGATCTTGGTTTTTTTTAAATGAAGCCAGGACCTCCTTTCTATAGTCCCATAGAATTTTCGATTGGCATAGCCTTGGTCATGCCAATCGACAAGTATTTTTAGGCACACTGTCGATATGCACGGTTTGGGACATGCCCTGTAGTAGTCACTTTCAGGTCCCTTCGAAAAATTGATCGTAGAGCGCAAACCGTTGATTCGAATCGTGCATGGGGTGAACCACTGGAAAGGTATTTTAGAGACCTTCGAAAGTACTTTGGACCTCTCCCGGATCCAGGAGTTGAATTTGGGTCAAATATTTCTCGAAAGCACTCATCGGTCCTTTAGTCGGGGAATTGTCGGACGCAAACGGATCGTTCGTCTGTATGGTAAGTCAGAATTGCACATGGGGCAGACCGTTGGAAAGGTTAGGAGATGTAATTCGACATTCCAAAGAGTTTGACTTGGTTTGGGAAGTTGAGTTTGGTCAACCGGGGCCTGGAAGCATTTGGTGACCTTTCGGAGTAAAACGGATCATTCGTCCGGTCTGCAAGTCAGAATCGCACAAGGGGTGGACCGTTGGAAAGGGGTTTTAGAGCCCTTTGAAGATTCATTCAGTCTCGGTCGAGCTGAAGATTTGACTTTGGTCAAATGGAGCCTGGGAGCGTTCGGTGACCTTTAGGTCAGGTTTCGAGGGGAAATGGGTCGTTCCTCCGCACCGTAAGTCAGAATTAGGCACGAGGCGGATCATTGGAAAGGGGTTTCAGTGCCCTTTGAAGATTTATTCAATCTCGGTCGAGCAAAAGAGTTTGACTTTTGTTCAAACAAAGCCTGGGAGTGCCCGATGGCCTCTAGGTCAATACCCGGGGTATGACTTAGATTTGTAGTGATGAGGGGAGGTGCTAGGGACCTAGGAGAGGTTATGGGGTGCTAGAATGGGGTGTTTACAATAACAATTTGTGACAACCTGCCACTTTTAATACGAGGTGTCCAATCTTTTACTAAAATAAAATAGAAATCTGAGTATAGTTCATTCTCAGTGTCACTATCGTAATAATGATATGATATGAATAATACGAAAAAAATACATTCATTAAAATTAAATAATTACCATGCACATATATATAATAAGAGTGAATTGAGTAAACCAACGGCCACTAGATAAAACATCCACAATATCTGAATAAATATACTGAGTACTAAAATATAAATGTCTAACAAAAATATAGAAGTCTGACAGTAAAATAAAAGCCTATCTATCTTTGGGCAACACACCCAACTGTAAAATGTAAAGACTGATCCTATCTAGATAAAATCAAATGAGGCATTTAAGCAAATATGTAGCATCCATAACTAATTCACGACAAGAAAGAATCAATTCCTGCTATCTCAGCTATTATTGCAAGTAGATAGTTGTTTTAAATCGATTAAAATAGTAGTGTATTACTTTTAAGATTAACCGGTCGCACTCACATGAGATAAAACCTCACCTCTTAACTATAGTGCCCACCTAACGTGTTCATTTTAATATCCTAATTAAGGTTCCCAATCTAACTAAGACATATAACCACTATTAAATCCCGACTCCTCTAATAATCTCTATTAGCTAAGTATAACTACCTTTACTCATTACTCGTTCAAAAATAATATTGTAGCGACATACATACTGTAAATAACTATTCACGTTGTAATCGTAACATAGTTGCCTCATGCTATAAATAGATATATACACTTCATCGTATAAACATACATATATACCACTCTCTATATACATATAACCATATCCCTAGAGATTGTACCTTACCGATACATTTCTCATGTGTTATCCGACTCTAGGCATCACGCCTCATACCAAGCCACTGTGTCAAAATCTTACCACCAATCCCAAATGAATACACATACAATATAGGCGGTCATATACATATATATGTGGGTCACAACAATACCACATCGCGTCCTACCGTACTCAAAAGAAAAAAGTATCCTCATACATGAATAGTGTTCATGCAATAGTACTATGACCTAGGGAATCAACCCAACACCTGTTGGTCAATGCCAGGGTGAACTGCCCACTATGCTCAACCAGCTGCGACAGCACCACCGAGTAGGTATGTTTAAATCAAACATGTAGCATGCACACATACATATATATACACATTACCCTTTATGTATATATAATTGGTACCGAACTTGTATTTCACCGCACATGGTCCACCTAATCCCGAAGTTTGAACTAACTTCCTGATTAATTATTTAACTAGTCCTTTACCTCAACACCCTGGTTAATTATCAAATTCCCAACTAATAAATTGTGACACAAAATTATTTTTAATTAAATATCCTCTCACTTGTATAATCTCCCACATACTTGCTTAAGTTCATAAAAATCCCTTGAACATTTTCACGATCTAATCTTGACCCAAACCTATGGGTCGTTCGAACAAAATCCCAACTCTTCGAATGAAAATGACATCTCATTCGAACGATATTACAGAAACCCATATCTGAAGCATTTTTCCCAAGCGGAATTTTATCCCCAAAATCCAATTACATTTCTAGGGTTCTTTCTACTAAAATTTCTAGAGCTGTAACCCAAATACCATCAACAAAATAAGATTCCATCATCGTATATCCGGTCATCACATGGTAACCCCGTAAATTAAAGATCACACGCCCTTTATCTAATTGGCCTTTAAAGATTAAATCTTTTCATCTACATTCTACATGTTCTTTTTTTAATTACAAGAGTAATCAATCCCAATTAATCATTAGGGTAAGATCATTCATCCCTTATCATTTATTTTTTTACATCAAATCATAAAACTTCAATCTTTCATACTCTAAATATTCAATTTCTATTTTTAAAGCAAGAAAGTAATTAACTCTAGTAAAATTGTGATATGAATAAAGTTACTACTTTCCTCCTTGGATTCGAATCCAAAGTTTTCTACTTGTTTTATGATGGGTTGAGTCCTCTTTCTTCTCCTATTTATGTTTCTTCTTTTTTCCTATTCTTTTCCTCTTCTCTAGGGCTCTCTCTCTCAATCTCTTGTAAACAATATGAAAGATGGAATGTCATCCAACTTTTCAACCTCTTATTTAACCTAATCATATTTTTCTTTTTAGCCCCAAGTATAAAATGACCCTCCTCCCCTTATACGGGCCCCATTATGTCTAAAAAATCCCCAGAACCCAAACATAACACCTGGGGTACCTTTTCTAGACTATTTCAACTCTTCTTGAATTGTTGATGCACTTAAAAAGGTCATCCGAGTCACTTAACTCCAAATTTTCTAACATCTCATTAACAAGGCGCGACACATGCGTACCCTACATATTGCCCATAAATTATACCAATTCGCCTATGTAACACCCTATCGACTTTACAGAATAGACCATCACTATCACCCATACGCGACATATAATAAATCACATAACTATTTACTTATCACACACAAGTAAATAATAATTATAATAAATATTAATCATTTATCTCTCTAATTAGTATTTACTAAATTCCAATTTAATTTTTCCCCCATTAAATTAATAACATACTGTAGAGGGGGCTTGAAGGTAATGCTGAGATTAGGGATTATTACCCTATTTAAAACAGTGTCTGGGGTTAAAGCACCATGGCAGCTCAGCGAGGCAACTCATATTTTAGTTTGTTGTGTTATTTAGACATATTGTATCTTTTGTTTGTACTGACTATGAGCTATAACGATTGTAATGATGTAACGAGAATAATGATTATGTGTGAGACCGATTGGTACTTGCGAGAGATGAGGCTTGGCAAGGCCTAGGAGAGCTTTCAAAATCTATCGAACGACCTCTCCGTGGGAACTTTTGAGGTACTTGGTTTGGAGGATTGAGAAGTGAGGTACCATTAGGGATTGTCCTAACCATCTTAGATACACCTGGTAAAACACCGAAGGAACTTGACTATGGAACCTCGGGGGGGGGGGGGGGGGGGAGCAACCTTGAGTTCCATCGGGCGATGAGTTATGAGCCAAATATCCATCTACTTAATCTCACATCCACTTTATCTGATGTCACTAACCAGCTAGGCAATCTCAAACTTGCACTTGAGTAAACCATCGTGGTATTTGGAGCTGTCAGACAGTTGGTGAGCCACCTCTGTGACAATAGCCCCCTCACACACAGTGGTTAGGCAAAAGGAATGTCTTGGAATTTAATTCTTATGACGTGGAGATAACTAGTGCATCGAGTATTTAATACATGTGACATAAAGTATGATGGATGTCTTTCACAAGCATTAATGACGGATTTGCCTCGGGGGTGGTTTGAGAGGCTATTTAAGGATCCCAACCACCACTGAGGAGAGGATGATATTTTTTAGAGTTCAGAAGTTATTAATAGAGATAATACACATCAGAGAGAGAGTTATTACAAACCAGAGAGTTTACTCACAAACCATTTTCATTTATTACAAAGATTTTAATACTTGACAGATATTCTTGAGGGTGGTTGGTGTGTTTGGCTGCCTGCCAAGGTGTATCTAGGGTGTTTACTTTTTTCTCCCTCTAATTGAGTTACTTCTGAGTCCATCGTTATCTTTTGAGTCATACACAAGAGATTCTTGAGTTTAACGAAGTTTATCTTCACTAAGTGTGTTTACGTGTCCTATAGTTAATCAATAGTTTTGCTCGTTAACTTGTCATTATTGTACTCAAAGAGGGGTTACGCCTCCATCTTATCTAAACTACCCTCTTACATTTGGAGACTCTGCTAGGGTGGCATTATTATAAGCAAGGAGTATGGTGCAAGACAACGTTAATCAAAGGCTGAACTTTGATGACATTCAACACAATGAAGAGCATGCGACGAGAGAACTAGAGGCTCTAACGGGCGGGGCTCCTTGAATAGAGGTGCTTCCAGTACAGGCGGCGGCATGCATTCCATGGGTGACACAAGCTTCCACGAGAGTTGGGTTGGGGCCAACCCAAGTGGCACTCCTTATGAGTAAATTTTATGAGTTTTTGCAAGCTCCCGTAGCTTCAAAGGTATTTGAGGATTTGAAGCCAAATTTTTCGTAACACCAGGTGTAGCCCCAACGGTCCCACCAAGAGCGGGCACAATGAGAATAGTCCCAACAAGAATACACTATGTTATAAATCCAGCAGTGGGAGCCTCAAGAGTACCAACGGCTCAAACTGTAATGATCTCTCCAGTTGCAACGGGCACTCATCTTGTGGACCCTCTAGTTATTCCCTCAACAACATCAGCTATGGAGGAAATGAGGAAAGAGATGCTGAAATTCATGAAAGCTTGATCGCAAGCTGCGAGTGAGGTATCTTCGGTCTATGATAACTTTTGAACACCTTACGCCCAGGAATACAATGATGAGCCCTGTTTAAAAGAGTATACCCCTCCTATCTTTGAAAAATACAAAGGACAGGGTGGAAACCCGAAGGAGCACATTAAACTCTTCGTTGAACACTTGGAGGCGCATTGCAATATCAAGAATCTCAGGTTGAGGGAATTCTCTAAATCCTTAACTCATAAGGCATACACTTAGTATTCTCACTTAGCTCGTAAAAGAGTTTCCACGGGGAGGAGATGCAAGTTTTGTTCGTCTAGAAGTTCTTTTTCGCGGAAGATGAGTTTACTTTGACCCAAGTAGGGAGGGAGAAGCAACGACCCGGCGAAGAAGTAGTGGCTTATGTTTGAAGGTTTAAGGAAAGGTCCCTCAATGTGAGGGAGGAGGCCAAAGAGTATAAGTTATTACAAATCTGCGCGGAGGGGCTGCTTCTTAAGTACATCTTCCATCTCATTAATGAGATGCGCTAGGGGACTTTTTTGACGTTCCTAAAAGCAGCAAGAAATATCTCATTGGTGGTGCGACCAAACCCAGTGGTGGTACCCATGATGTTTAGGTCGCCGATACAACCTGTCGGGGGGAGATCTCATCCCTCGCGAATAAGGTACACCGAGGCAACAGATGCGGGCAAGGCACCAAAGAAGGACAATAAAAGGAAGTTTGGAAGAGATAGCGAGGTCCCACCACCATTTCCATGTACACTGGAAGAGGCTGTCAGCTGGTACAAAGCAATGGTCCAAGGAGGAACGGTCTACGAACCAAAGGGCATTACCATTGGGGAACCCGATATGGCAATAAGGGTGGATCCCAAATATTGCCAGATATATCAAAAGATCCAGCATCCAACAGAGAGCTCTGTCATGCTGAGAAGAATAATTGATAAGTACGTAAAGGCAGGGACATTGCAAATCCCTCCGCAGATCATTAACAACAACCCACTCCGAGCACATAGGGACAATCTGGTGGTGGCCTATGATGAGGAGGCAGAGAGATAAGAAAGAGAGCCAATGACTAAGTAAGGCGAGTTCGAAGAAGCTTTGGAAATATGTACTAAAGGAATGGCTAACGTAGTATTAGCCTATAATGAAGCAAGCGCTAAAGACGTGGAGGATGTATACGACGTTGAAGGTGAGGAAGAAGACCCAGTCATAAACTACTGTGCAGTATGAAAATCCCCAAAGTTCACCTAGTTCTTCGACCAAATAGGGATACCGAAGGAGAGTTGGTTGGAAATAACCTAGGCAATACTTGACATTGTGAGGAAGAACAAGGTCCCCTCGCTGAGATCGAAGGGACTCATGGACAGGTTGGTGAAGAAGTTTATGTCAGAAGTAACTTTCGACGATGCGGATAGGGCCGTAAGATTCCCTCATAACAGGCCATTTTATGTGACTGATAACATTAACGGAGTTTGTTTTGCAATGACTCTTATGGATGGGGAAAATTCCATCAATATCATGCCAACCAACTCTTTCCATGCAACCAATATTTCAGAAGAAAGGCTGGTCCCCATTCCTTTGATGATTTCGCGATATGACAACCAATCTTCTAAGTCTATTGGGTACATGAATGTTGGGATTGTGATGGGAAATCTGAGTTCCCATATCAAGTTCCACGTAATAGAGAGTGTAACTTCCTAACATATGTTGATAGGAAGAGTGTGGATGCACAACTAAGGGCTAGCTCTTTCGACGTATCACCAATGCACCAAGGCAACTATCAATGGAACATAGGTGACCATTAGTGCCACGAAGAGGCCCTGCGCTATAGAGGAAGCTCACTTAGTAGATGCAATGTTTTACACAGAATTAGATGAGGATGTCTGGGTCCTAATGAGAAGAATGCAGGGAGCCTGGATTCCCTCGATCAGAGAAAAGATGGGTCCCTTGAACGAGAAGAATAAAGAGGTTGCAAGTAGCAAGGGAGTGGTGGAAGAAGAAGCTCACCGGGTGGTCCCTCGGCCTCAAAACATGTCAAATCATATCAAAGAGAGGATGATTCCTAGAGTGGATCCGATAGGACATAAGGTCCAACGAAAAAGTGTGCTGAGCCAATTTTTAGGAAATAGAGTGACTGAGGCTTCTAGAGAGAAGAATAGGAAGGCAGCTATAGCTACCAACAGGAAGTGCAAGAAAGTCGTTACCGAAGAGGGAAAAGTGGTATATCAATTATAATGGTGTGAACGAGTGGCCGAAGAAGATGATAACGAGGCTGACCCGATATATGATTGATTTTTAGTACATCAATGAGGGCAATGTATGGTTATAGACAACTCCAACATATAAGAGTTCACGGAATATGTGGTCGAATAACCAAATTATATAGCAGATCGACCGAAGCCACAAGCACAAGAGTTGGAGTAGTTAAATCTGGTGAAAGAAGGGGATGATCCAAGGCTTATTTTTATCTCCAAACATCTTAGTAAGGAGAAATAAGAGACCTTGGTTGAGTTGATTTGGGAGTTCATACACATTTTTGCATGGAAATACACTGATGATGGAAGGGATGGATGAGGGAGTCAGTTGCCAAAAGTTGAACATGATTCCTTTAGCCATTACGTTGAAACGAGCAATGAGAACGTACAAGCCTGAGCTAGACTTAAAGATAAGGAAGAGGTGCAATGCTTATTAGTAGTAGGGTGCATTACACCAATACAAAACCCGCTTTGGTTGTCTAGCATTGTCCCGATGGGAAAGAAAGATAAAAACTAAATAAGGATCTGTATGGACTTCAGAGATTTGAATAGAGCTTTCCCCAAGGATGAGTTCCCTCTGCCCTCCATTGACAGCTTGATATATGCAACGGTTGGTCATGAGATTTATAGCTTCATGAATGGGTATGTAGGGTACAGTCAGATCAAGATGGACCCCACAGATGTAGAGAAAATGGCATTTAGAATCCCATTGGGCAATTTTATGTACATAGTAATGTCGTTTGGACTCAAGAACGCTGGGGCTACTTAGCAAAGAACAATAATCGCTATTTTCCATGACTTCTTCCATAAATTTTTGGAATTCTATGTAGATGATTTATTCATCAAATCGAGGAGGGAGGAGTCCCATTTAAGCGAATTGAGGAAATTGTTTGTCCGATATAGGAGGTATAAATTGAAGATGAACCCACTAAAGTACGTATTCGGAGTAACAAGTGGAAAATTCCTAGGATTCATGGTTTATCGACAAGTGGTGCAGATGAACCAGGATAAACAGCGAGTGATCTTGGAGATGCCAATTCCAAGAACGGGGAAGTAGCTAAAGAGCTTCCTCGGTAAAGTCTCCTATCTTAGGACATTTGTGTCTGGATTAACCGAGATAACACACCCGTTGATGCAGCTGTTATGAAAGAACAAAAAATTTTAGTGGGAGAAGATTCACCAGGACTCGTTCGTTGGGCTGAAGAAGCTGCTCGTTTCACCACAAATCATAGTTCCACCACAGGCAGGAATACCGTTGCAGCTATACCTCACATCTACCACGAGGTCCGTGGGAGATTTATTGGCACAAGTTATTAATGGGGAAGAACGGTCGGTATACTACCTTAGTAGAATCATATATGGACCAGAGGTTGGGTATAGTATCTTGGAAAGGCATTGTCTAGCCTTAGTCTTTGTAGCACAAAAACTCAGACATTATATGTTGTCTTTTACAATTCATATTATAATGAGGTGTGATCCTATTAAGTACTTGTTAGCAAGAAATATATTTATTGTTAGGGAATCTAGGTGGTTCCTCATCCTCTCAGAATATGACTTGAAGTGCGTGGTTCCTCTCACAATCAAGATCCAGACGTACGCTGAACTATTGGAAATCTCCCATTCTGGAATGTTTGAGCCACCTAAAGAAAGTATTACAGGAGATGATTTGCAGGAAAATTATTTCGATATAAGTGATGAAGAATGGATGATGAAGTTTGATGGATCTTCGGGGAAAAATAAAGGAGGAGTAGGGGATATTCTTTTGAAAGGAATGGAGGAGATTTATCTTTCCTATAAGTTAGATTTCCCTTTCTCCAACAACGAAGCAGAAGATGAAGCACTAGTGTTGGGGTTTCTAGAGGCTCTTCGAAGGGGAATTCGTTCACTTTGCATAAAAGGTGCTTCAAACTTGGTGATTCAGCAAGTGAATGGAGAATATGCATTGAAACACCAAAACCTGACACCCTACAGGACAATCATTCAGAGGCTCCTCAACTATTTCCATCGGACCAAGATCAAGAGACATCCCCGAATGATGAACCGTCACCCAGACGCCTATGCCACCATTGCTCAGAAGATGATCATGAGGAGAGATATAACTATAGTCATGATTCAATGAAGAATAGATCCTTCAGTAGTACAGTTAATTCTTCCAATGGAGGAGGACGCTGACTGGAGGGGAGAGATTAGAAGACAATTAGAATCAGGGGAAGGAGTGATGGAGCTGAGGGAATTAGCCCAATATTTCACAAACCAGGGAAACCTTTACTTCAGGAATGCGGGAGGATGGTTGTCAAGGTTCATCGGCCCAAAAGAAGCAAAGCGAAGATGAAAGAGAACACATGAAGAGCACTGCGAGACAACTGAGATACCTCTCTACCAAATAATTCAAAAAGAGTGATATTTTTTTCCTAGAATGAAATAGGATACGACAGAGCTACAACAGAAGTGCGACAAATGCCAGTTATTCTTCGAAGCACTTGAATGTCATTTCATTGAAACTCAACCTGACTGGAGGCAGCCCTATATTAAATTCATTAAAGATGGAGTTATCTCGATAAAAAAAATTGACGCGATGGGACTTAAGCGAAGGGCCCCGAGGTTCTTCGTTCAGGAGGGGCAGCTTTATTGAAGTGGCTACTTCAACAGTCCATTGCATTTCATCACAAAGGAAGAAGCAGTTGAGGTCCTCAAATAAGCACATGATCCAACTCACGTAGGGGGAGCTAGGTTATATGATGAGTTGATGACATTAGGGTATTATTGGCCAACGATGGAGAAGGACTCTGCTGAGTTTGTTCGAAAATGCAAGGCTTGCCAACTTCATAAAAATTTAATTCATGCCCCATCAATGGACCTACATTCCCTGGCAACACCTTATCCTTTTCACACTTGGGTGTTTGACCTTGTGGGGGAAATACATCCTTTTTCGAGGGGGGAGATATGGATAATAGTAGCAACAGAGTGCTTTACAAAGTGGGATGAAGCGATACCACTAAGAAGGGAAATAGAAGGGGTGGTGATAAACTTCATCAGAGAATACATCATTTTCCATTTTGGGATTCCAAAGGTTTTTCTCTTAGATAAGGGAACCCCTTTCATCAATTCAGAGGTAAAGATGCTCACAAATAAGTACTCCATTGTTCATCATACTTTAATTGTGGCGTACCCAAAGGGAAACGGTCAAGCCGAAGCAACTAATAAAAGTTTGGTTAATATCATGGATAAAATGATGGAGGATTTCCCAAGGTCATGGGATGAAAAGATACCAATTGTATTATGGGCCTGTCGAACAACTAAGAGGAGGCCCACAGGGTATACTCCATTCTCCCTTGTTTATAAGGATGAGGCAATCCTTCCAGTAAAATTAGAAGTTACGTTTGCTCGAAATGCCTTGTGAAGTAGCAGGCTCCCTCGAAATAGGCACGTGAAATTGGAAGTGTTGGATAAACACACAGATAATGTGATGCAAAACTTTCAAATGTATACAAAATAGATCTCCAGGGCATATGATAACTTGGTGAGACCGTGGAAGTTCATAGAGGGAGATCTTGTGTTGAAAGCAGTAGTGAAGCACATCAGGAGGCTTCCCCTACCTAAATTTGCAAAAAATTGGGAGAGACCTTTCATTGTAAAGGAAGCTTATGATTCAGGCTATTGCTTAATTTATAGGATCAAAGAAGAAAATCCATTCAAGATTAATAATAAATGGTTAAAATTTTATCATGTGTAAGAAAATAAGTTTAGACCATTGTTGTATCTAGCTTTGTTATGATGAATATACAGGTTTTTGTTTATAACTAGAGTAGAGATGAAAAGAATTGTAGAACTTTATAATATATACAAACGTTATACCATAAAGAAAGGATATGGAGAAAAGCATACATCTTTCTCATTCATTCATAAACTTTGGGGGCATTACAAAATTGGGAGCTACTGCCTAAGAATTACATAAAAGGAAGAAAAAGGAAAATGTATACAAAGGTTTATTGGGCTAAGAGGAACCACAGATCTGAAGCAGAGAGAAAATCTCCAGGAAGGCCCAAAGAAGCTGATAGGCAAGATTGTTGGGCATTTATAAAAACTTCTAATCTCTTTTGCGCTTGCATGCCCTCGATGAGGAGTTTCTCTTATTTCAGTCTTACTAGTCGCAAAGCTTCTTCGACATCTTCTATCTCCTTATTAATAGCTTCAAGCATAGGTGCTAGCTCGACCAACTTAACCACCTTAGCACGCTGATCCTCCCAATGTTTATTATCCAGTTGCTGACTCTTCAAAGTTTTTAAGTGTGCAATAAGCTAGTCAAAACGAAAGCCATCATGGCCCAACTCCCTCAGGTAGCCTAGGAATTGGTTGAGGAGGGCTTTAGTAATGTTTGAAGTGGGATTGATGGTGATTTCAGTAAAAACGTTTGCCATGCCCTAAAGTTTATAGCTCATCACCGGGATGTTGGAACGCAGTCAATCGATAGTAAAAGTCTCAGGATGATGGCTTGCAAGTTGCTCAACTACCAAGCAATGGTTGGCAGGCATTTAAAGGGAACGTTGAAGGACCATGAGGCAAAAGGCACGAGGAGCTAAGTCATGCAGAGGGAGATCACAACCATATTCGCTCTTGGCAGCAGCACCAGTCATGGAACCTTGATCGTTGTGACTAGAATCTTTTGAGATAACGGGTTCCCAATAGGATGAAGCGATGGGCAAAAGAATTGGTGGAGAATCCCCCCGAGTAACCTGAGAACAGGTTGAAGAAATAATGAGTTTATGAAAAGTCTTAACAAGTGTTTTCGATGTTAAGTCACCGATATAGGTGGAGTTATGAAAAATCTTAACAAGTATTTTCCTTATTAAGTCACCGATATAGGTGGAGTTTATAAAAAATCTTAACAAGTGTTTTCGTTGTTAAGTCTCCGATATCGGGGGAGTTTATGGAAAATCTTAACAAGTGTTTTCGCTGTTAAGTCACCGATATAAGTGGAGTTTATGAAAAATATTAACAAGTGTTTTCGATATTAAGTCACCGATATAGGTGGAGTTTATAATAAAATCTTAACAAATATTTTCGTTGTTAAGTCACCGATATAGGTGGAGTTTATGAGAAAATCTTAACAAGTGTTTTCGTTGTTAAGTCACCGTTATAGGTGGAGTTTATGAAAAACCTTAAACAAGCATTTTCGTTGATAAGTCACCGATATAGGTGGAATTTATGAAAAAATGTTAACCAGTGTTTCCAGTGTTAAGCCACCATCATAGGTGAAGTTTGAAAGGTTGAGAAATGCAGAGAAATCAACGAAGTACCTCAGCAGTAGAGGGAGTGAGAATGGGAGTCACCGTGGAGGACATAACGGTAGGAACCATCGGGAGAAGACTTATTTTCTCATAGGCCTCAACGGCGCCCTTAACTAATGAAGCCTCAACGGTCGGAAAAGCTTCCTCGCCAACAAAAGGTACTAAGGCGAATGTAGGAGTTTCGCTGAAAGAGGAAGTCCACTAAGAGAAAAGGGTGGGGTAAGACTTGGAGAAAGCTGGAAACACGAAGATAAGTGTTAGACACAAGCAGCAAGTATAGAAAAAGGGAGAAATGCATCTAAGTGTTACTTACCTCCGTTATGGCACCAAAAAGGGTAATCGCAGTCATAGGTCTTGTCAGCACGATGGGAAGTAGAATGTCAGCTAAAAAAGATACCATTTCAACCTACGGCATCCTAACATATTAAAATTCAACATGATAAGGAAAGGGATGGAAAAAGAAAACATATGTGAGACTTGATAAGTAATAGATTATATGTTACCTAGGGAGCACTTCCCGCAGCTGGAACGAGGGGTAGAGAAACCTCAAGAGGAGATGATGATTCAGAAGTAGCTAGGGGAGTTGCCTCTGGTTGAGAAGATATGCCCCCAGATTCAATGAAACCTCCCCCTACAGCAGCATCCTTCGTGCAAATAGAGGTCAGACGACGGGAGTAAGTAAGCCCGGTCGTAGGGGAACAGGGAGGAGTCATATCGGCCTGAGAGGAAAGGAAACGTCCCCCCCACGAAAGGGATGATAGTGGGGATGTGTCTTTCTTCTTCAACACCCTGCACCAAAGTTATTAAGAGATACACAAATGAAGCTTGCCTTAAGAAAATGTGAATAAGAACAACAACACGCACACATAGCTCATATCCATAAGGAGAGGAGGAAGCAACAGAGGGAGCTGGGGAGAGATGTATCTTGGGAGTCCGTTTCCTCTGGGACTTGGTACCCAGAGTCTTCTTCCTCGTAACCGCAGCATCAGCACCCCAAGGAACCTTCGATCTCTTCCTACTTTTTGCCCTCGGTTCAGTTGGACCAATCAGGATAGTAGGGAAAGCAGCAGAAGGAGGGATGACAGGGGCATCACTCAAACTCAGTATTTATTCGTTCTACGTCAGCCTGAACTTTCCTTCTCAACTCCTCGACCATTTCTACAGACATGGTAGGAGGAATAGAGGCTATGGGTAATATCGTCAAAGGGGTTTCGGACTTGGATTTTGAGGATGTCCCACTTTTGGCCTTCCTAGTTTTTTTGGCTGGTGCCTGGGAAGGCCCTTCGCCATAAGCTACTTCGGATGTGGGGACAGGCTATTTGGGGGTTGCATCTATTTTGGGTTTGGGCATGGCAGTGGGGATCATGGATCAATGTGGAGGATGTTCAGTGGGAGGTACTTTGGTGGTTTTGATTAGAGGGAACTCAATCCAAAGAACGGAATCACCTTTTAACCCCAGGTCCAGCGAAGAAAATTAAAGAATTGGAGGATACACGGGATCCCCCTCAATGAACTCAAAATTTTGGGCCAGTTGCCTTGGCCAGTACTTCATTTCAAATAGAGGGGTCACATCCCCTTTCCTGGTGATGCTTGGAATAGTGACTCACCCAGCCAAGGTAGAACTTATTCCCCATGTAGTAGTTGATGAGAACAGGGAACATGCCTCGCTAAAAGAGACCTTGGGGTTAGATAATTGAAACACTGGGCGAGGATCCCCTTATCAAAACCAAACTGATGGATGCATCGATTAGGATTGTAGTACTCACTGGTGTATCCCCACTCGGTGTAGGAAGGTAGGTACCCTAGAAAAAATAGAAGGATCTCATCTAGCGAAGGGTCTTAAATAATGAGGTCTAAGGTAGTTGCCTGGACCACCCTTGCTTCATATTTACAAAAATTGCAAGTGTGGAGGAAGATATCCTCTTCGTAAGGCTTCATCACAAAATTCCCAAGTTGATCAATAATAGAGGTCAACTCCTTTCGCCTTTGTCTCTTGTGATAAACAAAGGAGCGTGAGGGAAGAGTAGTTTCCCGTGAACGAGGGCGATTGGTCCTGGCTGCTATGGCGGGGAAACGAACATAAATGAAGCCTATCAGGAGGATAAAGTCTAAAAAATTGGCAAGGTTATAACGACTAAGAGATCGTTCCATGTCGTAAAGGTTTCTATCAAGCCACGTGTAGAGGATCCCAGAGCGATTGCATACATAGGAAGCTTGATACCCCAGGCCCAAAAGAGGGATATGCTGATAAGGTCCCTTCGAGGTTGGTCGTTAGGTTTTCCCATTAAAAGAAAATGAGAAAGAATGACAAGGATGTAGGCAAAAAGTTCCAGCGATGTACTTTGATTAGGGGCGACCTCAGAGGAACTGCCTTCAGAAGGATCCTTGAAGCAATAGTTGATAAGAGGAGTAAGAGTGGCTTTTTTCAAAGAACCGATGCACCTTCGGCATATACTGTCCAGCTCCAAACAATCATCAGCCTCTTGGGCATCTAGGGCCTCATCTGAATAGGGCTCATGGCCTATTGACTCAAGGCCTAAAATCTCGCATATGACTTCCAACGTTATCGTAAACTCGACCCACGCAACAATGAAAGTATGAGTGGTAACGTTCCAGCGAGATACCAGACGGGAAGGGCATCATTATTATTGGATAGAGTAAATTCACCAAAACCATTTAGCTCGATGAAGCACGATTTGGGTAAGGGTATCAGCATGGTAACTCTGTATGTGGGAGTTCCAGGTAGAGAAATGAGTAGGAGAGCCCTCAGGACCCTCGAAGTCAATATGGGACCACGGGAAGTCCCCTCGCTCAAAAAGAAATCGAAGATTCCCCTATGGGGAGAAAGCCCCGGTCAGTAGCCTCTTCATCTTCATTACCAAATGTCAGGGCATCATACTTAGCGTTGAAAATGCAAGTTTTTCAAAACCCAGTAAAATCATCACCTTTATCGAAAATAGGGGACCGACAATAAAAGCACAGCTGGTCCTGGCAGTCGACAGTCAAAGAGGTAGCAGAAGAGGTGAGGGAAACAAGGGTAGCAGGTGGGGAACCAGTGGGAAATGTGGTAGGATTACTAGACGAGGCCATTAAAGACAACAATGAGGTACGGGAAAATTCTTGGTAAAGAAGGGTTGGGAACCAAAATAGAGGAGCATAACCACAGGTGGTGGTGTAAAAGACGAGAGAAGGAAGAAGCTAGGTAGGAGCTCGATAATAATGGAGGTTTTTTCACAAAGTTCTCTCTCTAAAAAAGACGGGAGCATGAAGAAGACAAAGGAAAGAGAAAGATTTTTGAAAAAATAGATGTTTGAAACCTTTTAAGGAACCCGTCTATTGAGTTTCCCACCACCACATGTGCAAGGCAGCCTATAATCATTTCAAATGGACACGTGGCACTTCGGAAAGTGTCTTGACAGTTAAAAAGACAGTGCCACGTCATTAATGAAGTCACTCTTGGGGAATATAAAGGAGTTTCCTTCTTACGCAATTTTGACTTTTGGCTCCAGAATTTTTATCTGATATATCCAATAGCTCCCAACGAAGACAGTGCCCCAATAACTCAAAATAGCTACGATATCCCCTTGCCACAAGTCCAAACGTTGTTTAAATTGCGACTCATCTACATTGGGGAGATATTATACTTTTTCGAACATGGCGAAACATTACAAGGGAGAATTTCATGAGTCACAACGATAGGGGCAGTCCTAACGAAAAAACTTACTACCCACACCTATACTCCACAACAACACAAACGGGAGAATCTCACTTCCCAAGAGCTAAAATGAGTATCCGAGAAAGTTAGAAGGTGTTTCGGAGAATTCCAAATTAACAAATGAAGGAAAGCCATAACAGTTGAAGCTCAGTGAAAGGAAAAAGTTACTATGTCCCCTCGCCAAAGCACCAATAAGCCGCAGCGCTTCGACTCAGGTACATCGGGGAGAATTTTATTTTTTCCTCGAGGTGGCAACGCAGTTGTTGTAACGAAGGGAAATATGCCAGAATTTTTTCACACAGAGGAGGTTAATAGGATTGAGAAGTTTTCGTGCAGACATTTCCTGTTCCCACAATAAATCTCTCCACGAAGGGGTAAATGTAGAGATGGATTGAAGGTAATCCTGAGATTAGGGATAATTCTCCTATTTATAATAGTGTTTGGGGTTGAGGTAGCGTGGCAGCTCAACGTGGCAACTCAGCGAGGCAACTTAGCGTGGCAACTCATATTTTAGCTTTTTGTGTTACTTAGCTATATTGTATCTTTTGTTTGTACTAACTATGAGCTATAACAATTGTAATGATGTAACGAGAATAATGATTATGTTTGAGGTCGAACGGTACTCGTGAGATACTAGGCTTGGCGTGGACTGGGAGAGCTTTCATCTTCTATCGAACGACCTCTCTGTGGGAAATTTTGAGGGACTTGGTTTGGAGGATTGAGAAGTGAGGCACCGTTGGGGCTTGTCCTAACCATCTTAGATACACCTGGTAAAACACCGAAGGACCCTGAACGTGGAACCTCGGGGGGGGAGCAACCTTGAGTTCCATCGGGCGATGAGTTATGAGCCAAAATAACCCTCTACTTAATGTCACATACATTTTATCTGATGTCACTAACCAGCTAGGCAATGTCAGAGCTGCACTTGAGTAAACCACCATGGTATTTAGGGTTGTCAAATAGTTGGTGAGCCACCTCTGTGACACATAGTGGTTGGGCAAAAGGCATGTCTTGTCATTTAATGCTTATGACGTGGAGATAACTAGTTCATCGAGTATTTAATGCATGTGACATAAAGTATGAGGGATGTCTTTCACAGGCATTAATGACAGAGTTTGCCTCGGGGGTGGTGTGATAGGCTATTTAAGGACCCCAACCACCTCTGTGGAGAGGATGATCTTTTTTAGAGTTCAAAAGTTATTACTAGAGATAATACACATCATAGAGAGAGTTATTACAAACCATAGAGTTTAGTCACCCACCATTGTCATTTATCACGAGGCTTTTAATACTTGACAGAGATTTTTGAGGGTGGTTGGTGTGTTTAGATGACTGCCAAGGTGTATCTAGGGTGATTACTTCTTTCTCCCTCTAACTGAGTTACGTCTGAGTTCGTTGTTATATTTTGAGTCATACACGAGAGATTCGTGAGTTTAACCAAGTTTATCTTCACTAAGTTGTGTTTGCGTGTCCTATAGTTAATCAATAGTTTTGCCCATTAACTTGTCATTACTGTACTAAAAAAGGGGTTACGCCTCCATCTTATCAAAACTACCTTCTTACACATACAACACATGCAAATTAACTAAAAATAAAAGTATAGGCTTTTACATTCTTCCTCTTAACAACGGAATTTTGTCCTCGAAATTTGAACACACCTACACAAAGAGCTTTGAATACTTTTTTTGCATCTCATACTCATGATCGCACATCGACTCAGTAATATTGTGGTGTCCACACTATACACGGACTAATGATACCACCTTTGGCCAAAGCTTACGCTCCGTATGATCTAAAATGTCAACGGGGCTCTCATTATATGAGATACCTTTCTTCAAGTCAATCTCCTCTAATGGTATGTGCTAGTAACACATGTTATCCCTAAAATACCTCCTCAACGATAACACATAGCACACATTATGAACCAGCTGTAAATAAGCTGGCACGGTGAGCCTATACATAACTGTACCAATCCTCTCAATAATGGGAAAAGGCCTCACGTACCTAGGAGTCAACTCCCCCTTCTTCTCCAACTGCATCACTCCCTTCATGGGATATACCCACAACAACACCTGATCACCCACGTCAAACTCTAAAATTCTCCGATTCGTATCATCATAAGTCTTCTACCTGTCCTGAACTATCCCAATGTGACTCATTATCAATTTGATTTTCACTGATGTCTCTTGAATCAAATCTGACTCGAGTATCTTATTGTTCACTATCTCTAACCAACAAAAGGGAGAATGGCAAGGTCTCCTATACACAACCTCAAATAATATCATGCTAAAAGTGAACTGGTTTGAGTTATTATATGCAAACTCTACCAAAGGAAAATATTTCTCCTAGCTACCCTTAAAGTCCATAATACACATCTATAGCATATCCTCTAACATCTTATTCACCCTCTCCACTTGCCCATCGGTTTATGGGTGATATACCGTGATCAAATGCAACTCTGTCCCCATCACCTCCTAAAAGCTCTATCATAAGTCGGACATACAGATCTTATCCCGATCTAAAATAATTTTAAGGGTCACCCCATGCAATCTCACTATCTCAGATATGAACAACTGTGCATCCTTCCCCGTCGTGTAATTAACTTAGACTGAAAAGAAATAGGCTACCTTACTCAACCGATCCATAATGACCCAGATGGAATCATGACCCCGCTATGTTGTTTGTAACCCTGTGATGAAGTCCATAAAAATAAACTTCCATTTCCATATTAAAATATCTAATGTATGTAGAACCCCGGATGGTCTCTGATGATTAATCTTTAACATCTGATAAGTAGTGCACCTAGAGATAAACTCTGTTATGTTCCGCTTCATTCTATCCCACCAATACTGTCTCCTTCGATCCTGGTACATCTTATCCCCTTTGGGATGTACCAAAAATTATGATCCATGTGCTTCCTGCATAACTACTCGTCGTAGATCCTCATCATCTGGGATAGTCAACCTCCCATTGAAGCGTAAGTCACCCTCAGAACTCACTGAGTAGGACTCCGCTCTGCCTGTCAATAACTACTGAATCCTCTCTTGATAAGATGGATCCCCTAACCATGCCTTCACAACCTTTAAGATGATATCGGGTGTGACGATCATCATTGCTAAGTACACTCAGATTAGCTCATTCTCGTGATGAAGCTATGACCACTTTGCCTTTCATACTGCTGATAATTTCCCCTATGGCATCCGGATTAATGTGTTCGCCACTACCTTCACCTTTTTCGAATGATATTGGATGTCAAACTGGTAATCCTTCTCTAACTCAAGCCACCCAGACTACCTAATATTTATCTCTTTTTGCGTGAAAATGTACAGAAGTGACTTGTAGTTTATGAACAAACGAAACTTCTCCCCCAAATGATAGTGCCTCCAAATTCTCAATGAAAATATGATTGTTGCTAACTACAAGTCATGAGTGGGATAGTTCTTCTCATGGGGCTTAAGCTTACGCGATGCATAAGATATGGCATGTTCCTCCTGTTGTAGAACTCCTTCAAGTAAGTGTAAGGATGCATTGGTAAAAAAAGGTACCCCACTCCTCCATAGGCTGATCCACTTGGCTAATAGAAAAAGTCATCAATAAGTGGAAACGGATAATTATTCCGGATCGTGACCTTGTTCAACTCTTGATAATCGATAAACAACCTTAATGATCCATCCTTCTTATTCACAAATAGAACAGGGGAACCCCAAGGTGAAGTACTCTTACAGATAAAGCTGTTCCCCAACAGCTATTGAATATGATCACTAGACTTACACATCACTAAACGAGCCATACAATACAACACCCACACTATCAGCCTAGTCTCTGGTGCTAAGTCGATCACAACTCAATCTCCCAACTTGCCAGTAATCCTAGTATCTCCTGAAAAACATCAGCATAGTTCCTAATAATAGGGATCGAATCTAGCGAGATGACTATACCCTTAGCAGTTTCCTCCTTAATATTGTACAAGTGTGTGCTAGACCCTCCCTCCGTACGATTTATCATTACCAAAAACATATCCACACCTACCCCCTTACAAATGGAACGAATGAGAGTCCCACCGCCTAATTATGAATGTGATGGTATGAGAATATCCGTGTTTAAATCCACTAAACCCATCGCACGTGCAAACCTAGTGCTGACAAATGAATGTGATGGTATTGTGTCAAATAAAACCTGCCCCGTGTGCCCACGGATAGTAAATATACCCTCAACTAGAGGTGGCGCTAACGGTAAAATAGATCCTCATAAGTGATATAAACGCCCAAACATCCGTTGCCCCTGCAGAGGTGATAATGCTGGAACTACCGATGTGGCTAGAAGTTATTGTACCCATTACCCCTGTTGGGAACCTTGCTCCTGACCCCTTGCTCATGCACGTCTCATGTGTACCTGTTCCCTACTTAGGAACATCTCCCAGTAAAATTTGTCTGCCTTTGCCCCTACTGGCCCTGACGAGGTTACCCCTGCCTTTCGCCATGGTAACCCCAGCCCTGCTGGCTGCTGATCTGATTCCCCTGGCACTGAGGGGTATGCTTATGGTCCCGATGTCCCTTCCTAAAGTTGTCGTTACCTGTCCTAAATATCTTAGAAAAGTCCCCCTTATCGGTAACCCCACTCATGCAGCCTCTGCTGCTGTTGCGGTGCCCCGTTGGCACCGTCACCCCCAATTTTTCCCTGATGGCTAGACTATTCGAGCCTCTTCTCTCTCCTCAAATGGAAATGATAATCAAAATAGTGGAGCAACATGACATTTATGACCTCAGTGTTAGTCCACAATACTGGGTTCCTCAGTAAGTTCTGGTGAATCCTCCAAGTGAGTTCATCAGTAAATTTAAGGACCCACTTCTCCTCAGAGTTCACCTTGTTTGGCATAAAGGTCACCAGGCGCATGAACTCCTCCTCGTATTCGACCATAGTTCGATCCTCCTATGAAAGGTCCAAGAACCTCCTCCTCATCTTCGTTTGAACTGATAACGGAATGAACTTGCGGTAAAATCACACCTAAAACTCTTAATGGTCATGATATCTCTCTCCTCTACTATGGTGATCAACTCCCACCCCTCAAGTGCTGCTCCCACTAGCTTAAAAGTGGAGTGTCACTGCACTCAACCATGTACAAATTCCTCTAGATTTATTTCTTCCATTGGCTAGATACAACCATATCCGCACCCCGTGGAACTCTCACAGATGGCTCTTCTAGAAAGTCTCTATGTTTCTCTGCTAAACAGATGGCACTGGGTGAGCTTGAACTATTGCCACTAGCTCTCGTGGCTTTGCTCTGGGAAAATGTTGGGTTAAGGAAATCATCACGGCATTAACCTCCTATGTAATAATAATGGCGATCTCTACTAAAGTCACCATCCCTTGAGTGGCATGTGGCTCTGGCTGAGCCTCTTCCTATTCGACCCTCTTAGTTGCATGTGCTGGTCGACCTCTCCTGTTGTTTAACATTTGAAATAAAATCGAAATTGTATGAGATTTACTTCACTAAAAAATAACATAAGAAGAATATAAATGCGCAATATAAATAACAGTCCTAAATATAGGGATCTGTATTGAAGAAACACAACGCAGACAATGTAGAAAGTTCCCACAGATCCTAAGGACACTCAAAGTCGATGCTCTGATACCTACTGTGACAACTCGCCCATTTTAATGTTGGGTGGCCAATCCTCTACTAAAATAAAACATGAATCTATGTATTGTTCATTCTCAACATCACTGTTGCAATCACAAAATAATATAAATAATACAAACAAACCTCATATTCATAAAGAATGAAATAATCACCATGCCCAACTGTAAATTACAAGCAACATGGCCAACTGTAAATTAAAATAACTGATCCTATCTAGATAAAATCGACTGAGGCATCTAAGAAAATATATAGCGTCCACGACTACTAGATGGGAATAATGGATCTATCCCTACTGTCCCGGCTGCTACTGTTGCACACCTAGGGTGTAAAAAGGAAAAACAAAGAAAGGCAAAAGCCTACGGGTCAAATCCCAAAGAGAATAAAATATTTTGTAAGTAGGTAATTGTTTTAAATTGATTAAAACAGTAGTGTATTACTTTCAAGAATAACCGATCGCACTCACTTGAGATAAAACCTCACCCCTTCGCCAGAGTGCGCACTTAACGTGTTCATTTTAATATCCTAATTAAACTTTCTGAACTAGGACATATAACTGCTATTTACGCTCGATCCTGCTAATACTCTCTATTAGCTAAGTATAAATACCTTCGCTAGGTACTCCTTCATAAACTATATTGTAGTGACACATTTGTTGTAAATAATTATTCATGTTGTAAACATAATATTGTTGCACTCGTGCTATAAATAGATATATACACTCTATCATATAAACATATACATATATCACTCTTTATATAAGTATAAATGTATACTCAGAGCTTGGACCTTGCGAATACATTCCTCGCCTTGTATTCGGCTCTAGACTTCATGACTCACACTGAACCACCGAGTCAAAATCTCACCACCAATACCGAACGAATGCACTTACAATGGAGGTGGTCATAGATATACATCTGTGGGTTGTAATCATTCCACATTACGCCCTACTAGACTCTAAACCAACACTTATCCTCACACATGGATAGTGGCCATGAAACTATACTAGGATTTGGGGAATCAACCCAATACCTTCTAATCAACACTAATGGACTACCCACTATCTGCAACCTCCTATGATAGCACCCCTAAGTAGGTATGTTTAAATAAAACAAGTATAATGAACACATACATATATACTATACATCACTTTAATATGTATATATAATATGTACCGAACTCCTATGAATATCTCATAGTGCATGGTCCACCCAATCTCAAATTTTGAGCCAACTTCTCAATTATTTATTTAACTAGTCCTTTACCTCACCACCCTAGTTAATTATCCAATTCCTAATTAATAAATAGATACACAAAACTATTCTTAATTAAATATACTCTAACTTGGATAATCTCCCACATACTCATTTGAGTTCGTAAAAATCCTCAGAACATTTCCATGATCTAACCTAGACCCAAACCCACGGGTCGTTCGAACGAAATCCCATCTCGTTCGATTTAAACGAGATTTTTGAAACCCAAATGTAAATCATTTTTCTCAGGCATGATTCATCCCCAATAATTCAACTTCATTTTTTGGTTCTTTCCACCAAAATTTCAAGAACCATAACCTAAATACCATAAAAAACATAAATCAATAATTGCCTATTCGATCCTCACATGATAACCCCCATAAATTCAAAAGCACACATCCTTTATCTGATTGATATTTAAAGATTAGATCTTTCCATCTACTTTCTACATATTCACTCTTTAAATCCCAGAATCTTATCATTTAGATTTCTACATCAAATCATCAAGTTACAGTCTTTTATATTCTAAATCTCCAATTTCTATTTTTAAACCAAGAAACTAATTAACTACAATAAAATTGTGACATAAAGCAAGTGCTGCTTGCCTCATTTGATTAGAATATGAAGTTCTATACTTGTTTGATGATGAGTTGAGTCATTTTTATTCTCTTCTCCAAGTTTCCTCTTATTTCCTCCTCCTCCTCTCTCTCTCTCTCTCTCTCTCTCTCTCTCTCCCTCTCTCTCTCTCTCTTGTATCAAATATGAAAGGTGGGTTGCCATCTAACTTCCCAACTACTTAAATATCCTCTTAATTAACCTAATCCCATTTTCTTCTTAGTCCTAAGTATAAAATTACCCTCCTAAAGTTATGCGGCCTTATTATATCTAAAAATCCCTCAGAACCCAAACATAACACCCGAGTATGTATTCTGGACTATTTTGATGTTCCCCGAATCGTCGATCCACTCGAAAATGTCATTGAGTCACCCAAATCCAAATATGAATTGTTCACTAATTTTTTAACACAGAGTTAAAGATTTAGTCAACTCCGAAACAAACTGGTTTAGGAAACTATTTTTAGAAATCTAAAAACACAAGATGTCAAAAATTTAACAAATTCAAATTCAAGACTTGGTAGCTTGATTACCTAGGTTTTAAGTTAAAAACCTATACTAATTCTTTGGAAAGAAACAAAAACATATAAGTAGTAAGAACATAAATCAGTAAGTTTGACACGTGTATTTTTAACATGGTAAAACATCAAATATGAGGAAACAGTGACCTCTACGCCACAACAAAAAATCCATAAAAATAGTTTCAAGAGTTATAAGCACATGAACATGTAAACACAAGATCCTAAAGCTAAAAGACATAAATGTACCTAACGAACACAAATCTCCTCTATAGTATTCTGATTCTGACGCTTTTGATCTTCCTTGCCATTCCTTTCTTTAACTCCTTACCCCTTGCTCCAGTGGCTCTTTCAAACTGAATCTCTCAAAGGAACAACACTTTTTCTATGTGTTCATGTGAGAGTGTAGTGACTGTGAAGTGCCTAATATGCATAAAGCAACTCACTTTGCTCTTTAGAATAAACAAAAATTCCTACGAAAACAATAATTCTACATTACATTCAATTGTTCAATTTCCAAGAAACTCCTACTTCTATTCGAAACAATAATTCAGATCTGAAGTTAAATCTTTCAAAAAAACACATTAAGTTTTGAAACTTTATTTATGTACAAAACAAATTTCACAAACTGTAAAACTTTGTTTTAGAAACAAAAACTCAGATATAAAACTTACACTGATTTTGAAGTCTCTTTTTCGAGTTATTGAAATGAAGGAGAATGTATCTAAACAAATATACAATAAATCTCAAGACCCAAGCAGAAGAAGGAATAGAAACACTAGATCAATGTGAAATGTATCTCAAACGTCTTTCTCACAGTTTCTAGAAAGTAGATATGAGAATCAAACAGAGATTCGTGTTCCTAAGATAGATAAAGTTTAAAGAGTCTTCTTTAAATAGCCAAACCCAAAACCCTCAAGAAAACCTAAATTTCTAACACTCAAGAATTGTGATTTTATAGTATGGTTTAATACGAAGGTGTATATGTTTGGTTTGGGAGAAAACCAAGATTTTTCTCTCTATTTTTCTACTTGTTCTCTCTCTCTCTCTCTCTCTCTCTCTCTCTCTCTCTCTCTCTATCCTCTTTTCTCTCTCTTTTATTCTCTCAGATGGACGAAGTGTCAAAATTCTATAAATGCTACACTAAGGGTCCATATTTATACAGGGTAAGGAATGTTTCGGATGATCGAAGGAAATAACTCGATGAGATTAAAATGTCCGTTTGAGTTTTAATCTAATGATCACAAATTCACCGCACAAACTCTCGCTCCCATTGGTCCTCTATAGTCTCACTTAGATTAATTTATACGATATGCAAAACGTTGACTAGAAATGATCCATGGAATGATATTGTGTCTAAGAGTTATGAGACTAGAGAAACACAAACCAAGCCAATCAGATGCACATATGTGTAGGACTACAACTGAAACAAAAACGCGTGTTTTAGATGTTTTTAAAATCCCATTTTGTCCTCCAATATTTTTTTCCAGTTTTGTTTCCTACGCAAGAAGTTTTTAAGGGAATTATAAATCCAACTTTTAACCCCAAACATTTTAAATTCAATTTATTAAATGATTAAAAATCATTTTAAAATATTTAAAAAATTCCCAAAGATATTTAAAAATATCTAAAAATATTTTAATACACACACCAATGCAATGCATGAATATGTGTCCTATGAGTGTTGTTAACTTCCCTTTTTGGCAATGAAGGTTAACTTGGACTGGTTGCATTGCTGGTGAAGCCTTGTTATAGCATGGAGAAGATGCACAAAAGAATATACTAAATTTTGTCAACATATGCAAACTAGTTGGAACTCCTATATGGTAAAGACTTATGTAAGTCATCCTTATAGTGTGTTCTCAATCTTCCCCTTTGAATATTGGAGACAAAATTCCCCTGAGTAACCTGTACAAAAGAGCCATTCTACCCATTCCCATCCTAGAACCAAAAATAAGAGAGAGAAAAAATGCATTGCTCAACTAATTACAGACCAATACCTTAATTCTGTAAGATTGTACAATAGATCTATAAATCAGAATGCCTGAAATAAAACATTTAATGTCATATTAGTTAAATCATGATTAAATAAAATAATATAATTCAAGTCATTACCTAAGCTCTCCTCCCCCAATGTTTCTCAAATAGATAATGGGGTAAAAAGATTTAATGAAATAACGATATAAGAAGAGTTATTATATACAGATTATTTCATAAATAGGGGTGGAAATTCGGGTTAGTCGTGTTATTTTCGGGTTGTGTTTATTTTTATTTGAGTATAAGTTTTGAGTACTCTTAAATCTATATAAGTTACTCTTGTCATCTTCGGGTCATTTCGGGTTATTACCGTAAACAGATTATTGGGTCAAAAATTGCCAGACCTAGTCATAAACAAGGGCAATGTCAAGGGTCTCCTACATTTTAAGACAATGGAGTGTATTTTTTTATTTATGAAACAACCAAACCCTAAATCCTCATAAACAAATTATTAGCATGAAAATTACCGAGGATATGACACATATGCAGAATATATTATGTAAGCAAAATCATCCATGTGGCTTTCCTATGATATTTAAACCTAATATTATCCAAAGGTTTAGTAAACAGGTTAGCCAATTATTTTTCAGTGTTAATATATTCAATAAAAAGTTCCTTAGATTCAACAAGTTCATGAATAAAGTGATGCTTAATCTTTATAAGCTTAGTTCGTGAGTATTGTACATGATTTTTTAATATGTTATTGTCACTCTGGTTATCATAATATATGGTCAATTTATCTTTGATAATTCCATTATCACTAAGACTAGTTTTAAACCCCGCGCGATGCGCGAGCGTGGTATAATTTTATTCGTAAAATATATGCCACATAAATAATATTATCATTACATTTAAACTAATGTTAATATGAGATGAAAAAATGAATAAAAAATTTGTGACATATGAACATGCCTCTATTTTAAAATTACAAATGAACTACATATTTATATTTTTTAGTGGAGATGGTAGTTCTATGATTAGTATACACTAAACATCGAGATACTTTTTTTATTTAAGACATAATTATATTTGTATGTCTATTTGACACATTATATAAGTATTAATTAATTAATATATATATATATATATATATATATATATATATATATATATATATATATATATATATATATATATATATAAATGAAAGAAAATTGTACAAATTAATTTGAAGCAAATGGAAACACCACCATGACACGTAAATTTGTGATATAAATGTCGAACTCAGTAATCATAAAAAAAACAAAATTAACCAAATGGAAGAAATCATAAAAAAAAAGTGCCAGCTATTTAGATTAGTGGAAGTGGTAATAAAAAAGCGTGTATATTCAATATTTCCAAATGCCACATATAATCGAGGAAACAGTCAACAAACAACTCAAAATACCGATTATGAAAACATATGTTGCTACTTTAGAAATATTCAATAAACCACTACGAGCCCCTATTGTAAAAAAGCATCCATTGACTATGATCTCTTAATGATCCCAAGCATACCCAGTAATGGAATTACAGCTGAAGGTTATCAATGATTAGAGTGAATGTAATAACCTATGCACGTTCTTGATAATTGAATCAAAGAAACATAACACATAAGCCATTAGATGATAATGAACAAAATCTGGATATTAACTCAAAGTGATCAGGAACTGTACTCGACACTCCAGGCCTCCTATCACTTTTCAATGTTTTTTTTCTCCTTAAAAATTTAAAGAACATCATGGGAAATTTTACGAACTTTATAAAACATTTGGAAAAAAAGAATATATATTAAAAACTCTGGCAAACGGAAATAAACAATTATATTTTTTGAAAAATGCTAAAAAATAAATTAGAAAATATATTTAAAACGAATTACTGGAAAATTTATTTCCCACAAAAAAATCAATTCACTGTAATAAAAAATTATTTTCAGCTTTAATAAATTATTTCCAGCAAATAAAACATATTCCACCAATAAAAAATAATTTTCAGCAATATAAAAATATTTCAAGCATATAAAAGTGATTTCCAACAAAAAAAAAATGATGTCCTTCAATATAAAACTATTTTCAGCATAATCTGATTCAGTGTCGGCGCCAAGCGTAAGAGGTGAATCATGCTGAAAACTAAGGAATTTTGCCCACCCACTTGGGTATTGGATCATTTGTGGATTTGAGTTGAGATTAACTATCTGTGCAAATTGGATCTTGAGGCAGAACACCCTTGATAATACCTTAAACAGATATATTCCCCCCTTCAAATCTGCAATGATTTCTATAGATCCAAATTTGCAGATAGATAGAAATACAGATAGACTTGTAATAAAGATTTAGATCCACAACCTTTCTTGTGACATTTGAAGCCCCAGACCATTCTACCATGGGAGGAAACAACATGCAAAAGAAGAAGTCTTCTGGTTCACCCTTTTCTATCTTCGACATCTTCAAAATAAAGGGGGTTAGTAGAAAAACAGATCAAGATGACTTTGTAAAGGCTTACAAAGTTTTTCCAAGAGATGAAGATAGAGACTGGTGGGTTACCGAGCGTGGTATTGAGATAAAAGCTTCTCTTTACATCGACAACATCACCAAGAAATGGAACCATCTTGAGGTTTCCAACTGAGGAACATTCCACTACTACTACTACTCATCTTCAACTGTAATTTGTTTAAGATTCTTGAGTATTCCTATATGCAGAAGAAAAAATGAAGATATATCCAGTTAATGCAGAAGAAAAAAAGCATAGCAGGAGAAAAAACCATAGCAGACCATCAATGCAGAAGAAAAAACCATAGCAGATATAACTAGTTAACCGATCATGAAGGATACCATTTTGGTTGACTTGCCTCGACTCTTCTGCATTGATGCCTATAATAAAAAGACGGAAAAAGGAAGAGGATTAATACTTAAAAGAAGATAGGTTCAATGAATAAAGTTGAGTAATTGGTAATGAGGGGAGAGAGAAAAGGATGGGTTTAAATGAAAGATTAATGGGTGTGGGAATTGAGAAGAGAGAAACGAATTTGGGAACAACTAATAACTTACATTAAATGAGATGCCATGTGTCACCCTCATATTATTTGGGTATCTGACGTGGATAGCTTAGGTAAAGAGGACTTTAAATGCCTTGTTTTGCATTTTATAGTAGTAATAGATTTGTCTGATCCATAAAAGTTGAGCACAACCACTACCCGCATCTATATATTCATGTTCAGCAGTTGAAGGGGATATACAATTCTGTTTTTTACTACTCAATTCTATAAGATTATTCCCTACATAGTAACAGGCCTCGGACGTGATCTTACTATCACCTAAGCACCCTGCCTAGTCAGTATAAATGTATCTAACTATAGGGATAAGGTGTGTGTTTTGTGTACCATATACAAAAGTTTTAGTGTGGCCTTAATATATTTTATTAACCATTTTACACACAATATATGACATTCTTTAGGTGCGCATTGATATCGTGCACAAACACATACAACAAAAGAAAATATCTATCCTAGATTCAGTGAGTTATATTAAGCTCCCTATCATGCCTCTATATAAGGTAGGATTTCTGTCTTTCCCATTTTCTTCTTTATATAATTTCGTAGATATGCTCAAGGGTGTACATGTTGTTTTGGAATACTTAAGAACAAAATTTTTTTAACAAGATAGCTAGCATATTTCAATTGGGTTATGAATAAACCATCACTCAACTGTTTGACTTGTAAACCAAATAAATATTGCATCTCCCCTATGGAGGACATCTGAAATTCCGCGTGCATTATATTCGAAAAGTCCTTTAATTGACTAGAGGAGGAGGAACCAAATATGACACTGTCTACATAAACCTTTGTAATCAAGACATGATGTTATATCTTCCTAACAAATAATTTCTCGTCGTTGCCACCATGCTTAAACCCTTTTATTGACTAAAAAGGTCGAGATCCACTCATACAAGGCTCTAGGAGCTTGCTTTAATCCATACAAAGCATTTTTAAGTCTAAAGACATGATTAGGGTGAGAGGGATCTACAAAGTTTTTAGGCTTTTCTATATAAAATACCATTTAAAAATGCAGACTTAATTTCCATTTGAAAAAGTTTGAATCGCAAGTGACATGATATAACAAGGAGGAGATAAAGAGACTCGAGTCTTCTAATAGGTGCAAAAGACTCATCAAAGTCTACTCCCTCTATCTAAAAATGTCTTTGCGCTACTAACCTAGTCTTATTTCTAACTACAGCCCCAATTTCATTAGTTTTATTTTTAAAAATCTAATAGGTTCAAATAACCTTCTTGTCTTCAGGTCGTGGGACGAGATACCAAAAGTCACGAGTATGAAACTGGATAAGAACTTCTTTTATAATATTAATCAATAACGGATTACAAAGGGCATTATTTACACTTTTCGGTTCTACTAGAGAAACAAATCATGAAAAGTTATCCACTTTTCGAAGTTGGGATCTTATTCTCACTGGCTCAGACGGGTTACCAACAACCTTTTCAAAGGGGTGGTCTTTAGAAACACAGGTTGTTATCGCAGGGCCCTCAGGTGGAAGTAAATCAACTATCTTAGGAGATTCAAGGTTAAAAATAGTTTCAGACTCATCCAAGATTACTGTTTGACAGTCACAACTCTCTGCACTTGTGTCATTTATAATTACATTGATAGATTCCATAATAACTTTAGTACACAAATTATAAACATAATAAGCCCTACTTGATTGGGATTAACCCAAAAAAATCGCTTTATCACCTCGGGCATCAAAATTTGAAAGGTTTTCTGAATCTTTACAGATGTAAAAAACGTTCCTTAAAGTTCTATAGTGCTTTAAGTTAGGTTTTTTATGGTACCGCAGTTCATATGATGTCTCTTCGGTATTTTTCTGAGGTATACACGGTTAATAATGTGACAGGGAGACTGGACAACCTCAACTCAAAAGCATTTTAGCATACCTTTCACGTGTAACATCACCTTAGCAATCTCTTGTATGGTCTTATTTTTATGTTTAACGATGCCATTCTATTAAGTTGTCTTAGGTGCATAAACTCATGTTTATATCCATTACCCACACAATATTATGTAACACTCGAGTCTTTGAATTATCCACCTCTGTCACTTATTATGTGAGATACTTGGGTGTCTTTCTCGTTCTCAATTTTAAAAGAATTTTTAAGAACTCACAGAAGGTTTTAGATTTATTTTTTATAAAAATAACCCAAGTAAATCATGTAAAATCATCCACCATGATAAGAATATAATTGTTACCACAGAGGCTGGCAATTCTAATGGGACGCATAAGGTCCATGTGTATTAGTTCGAGAGGCTTTGAAGTAAAAATATATTTAACCTTATTATGAACAAATTTACTCATCTTCCGCACTTAGCAGGTACCACGTAGAGAGTTAAAAGTGTTTTTAATTTTTAGCAAACCTCTAACTATTTATTGGGATCCGAGCCTAATAAGGTTATCAAAATTTGTGTGTCCCAATCTACTGTGCCATAAATTAGAATCATCTAATCTCGTAACCTTGTAATATTTAGTCGTTGGAATAACTATTTAACAGTTATCCGAAGTTCTGTTTCCCAACGAAATATAGTTACCCTCTTCATTCAAGATTTTGCAATTAGTTTTTGAAAAGTTAATAGTATGATTAGAATCACAAAATTGTGATATACTTAGTACGTTGGCCTTGAGACCTTTAATTAGTAAGACATCATCTAGAAAAAAGAGCCCTTCCTCAGACAATGTTCCCTTACCCATGATCTGGGAAGAGATCCCATATCCAAATAGGACACTACCTCCTAGGAAGTCTGTCTTATTTCTCAATTTTATCTCGTCCCCAATTATGCGTTTGGAACACCCGAAATCCAAGTTCCAATCGACTGAGGTGCGTTGGGCTTTAAAAGCTGTTATGACTACATTGCACTTGAGTTAGGGTAACAAGTCATATTTTCTAACCCAAATAGGTCTGGTTTTAAAAAATTTCTTAGCCTTTGATTTAGAAAAGGTCTAACGGGTCTTTCTAAATGGTTTCTTCTTAGTTTTAGGCCCCCCGTTTTCTTCCTATAGTTAGATTTATGTGTGGTATTCTTTACGAGAACATACATATTCCTACTCTTTCTCGAATAGTTAAAATTTTGATAGGTAAGGTTTATATAACCTTTTTTTAAAACAATCGGTAATGGGGTGCCCATTGACATCACAATAGGAGAAAGGTTTATGTGAAGTAGGCTTGACTATATCACTTAAGTCCTTAAAGATATGCTTGTTCTCGTAATACACACTAGTCCAATTAGTACAAGTCTTGAATTTTTGTCTAAAGTCTCTAACAAGCGGACATACATACTTAGATTGACCATTAGGTTTCGGCTGTTGATTGCACTTGTTTTACATTGATTTAGAGACGTCAACATGGAAAATTACTTTTTAAGGGTTTTCAAGAGTTTGGCCCTATTTTTACAAAAATAACATTTTTAGGAGAAACAGTCGTTTTCTAGTCACGACCTTTTCCACAAAACTCGGGCTAGATTTGTCTTCAGAATCCACTTTACTACCCACAATAATTTCTCCATAAGATTTGGATTGTGTTTCAAAATGATTTTTTTTAAAAATAAATTTGAAACTTTTTGTTTGGATTCCTCCTATTCAATTAGAGTAGCCTTGTATCTTTCTTCAAAGACAACATTTTTCTCAGAGAGGTCTTTTATTTTTAAAGATTTTTTTTTGTCTATGTCTCATGAGGAATGCATTGTGTGCAATGTAATCTTCTACATTCTTCTTAATAGTTTTTCAACACGTTCAGTTAATTGACTAACCATCTTATCCAGTTTGGCACTCTTTTTAAGAGTTTTAGTGTACAACTCTTGAAAATTAGGCACGTCATCATCGGACTCTCTAAGTGAAGTGTGTGCACTCTCCTCTATCATTTCATTTTTTGTAGTGAGACACACACCCGTTTAACTCATCAACATTGTTCTTACTTTGACTCACCGTCATCTAGGATTATCTACATTATTTTCAATAGGAATAGATACAACAATTTCACTAGTAGGGTTAATATCAAGATCAACAGGCATAATACAATCATCAACAACATGATTAGCAGACAAGCATGCATTATCAGAATATATGATCTTGGGATGAAAGGACATGCATGTTTCATTAATAATAGATGACTCAGGTTCATCTTCATCAAGATCACTTGAGTCATCCCATGTTTTGTACATATTATCCCTGAGATTTTACTTCTTAAATTGACTATACACTTAGCTGTAATGTGCCCCATTTTCCAACATGAAGACACTTATTTCTAACACCCGGTATTTTTGAGTAATTTGATATTAATTAATTTGGTGGATTTTAATTTTTAGGTGTGTCGTGATTTTATAAAATTAAATATGTTGGGAGAAAATGATTATGATTGATGGATTAATTTGTGAGGCAATTATTATACATTGCAACTAGTGATACGCGTTAACTAATTGAGTACAAGGTGGGAAATTGTTGCAGAGTGACTCCAATGGCAATTTTGAGTTCACAATTGATTCAAATGGGTCTAGATAGTTGGAATAGTGTACTCGGGGGTTGTAATTGGGTTCTAGGGACTTTTTAGTCATAACTGAGCCCACACGGGAGTGTTAGGGTGACTTGGGTTGGGCCCGTATGCCTAATTTTTGAAATCGGGATTTAAAACCTAAGATTGGTCATTTGGGGCAGCAGCATACCATATCTAAAACCCTAAGGATCAAAGGAGAAGAAATGAGAGGCCATTAGAGAAGAAGAAAAGAGAGTTTGGAGGTGTAGCACATTGATTCATCCACAATTATTATCGAAATCGGAATCGGAATGAGGAGAGATCAATACCATCATCAACAAATGGATTCAGACCTGTAACCATAAGTAAAATGTTTATCTTGCATGTTCTAAGAGGTTATTATACCCATGTAGTGTAAGGTTTTGTAATTGTTGATAAATTGATGTTCTTTGGGAGTTTGAGGGTTAAACACATGATCTTGGGTAGGATTTTCATGTAAATTGAATTCCTATGTGGTTAGAAAACAAAATCAAAAATTATGTGATGACAATAATGGAAGAAATCTAGGTTTTTGATGAATTTATGCCAAGAACACAAAATCTAGGGTTTCAATGATTAATGGGGTTTTAATCTAATTTTGGACGAAATTTGAATGGATTTACTATATAATTTACGTTAGAAATCACCCCCCAACACGCTATATATATATATATATATATATATATATATATATATATATATATATATATATATATATATATATATATGATGGTTAGTTACGTTGGTTGAGAGTTGATATGCCATATATGTATCCAACAGCTCAGAGACATCAACCTTGGCTAGGGAGATGGCCGAGGTTAGAAGGGCCTTAGATTGACAACCAGCGGTCTCGTCCTAAGCAAGCTCGGCCATGGCCGACGTTACTAGTTACCTTATAGTCAGACAGCAGTTGAGGTCTTCATGATCCATAGGGTAGTTATTCATCAGGTCGTCCAAGGCTGGCAACCTCGGCTGGGTGCAAGCCGAGGTTGTAAGGACTACATCATCATAACCAACTTCAGTTGAGAATCTTCTGATGTTCCAAGCCTGCTCCTGCATAACATCGGCCCAGGCTGACATTATGGCTCCATTTGTCTTACCTCGGCTTCACATGAACCGAGGCCATTATGAATTATCTCGGATTAGGCAATAGCCAGACTTCACCAACCTCGTACCCTTACAGGATGAGGTTGGTACCCATCACAGATAGTCGGGCCTTTATTTGCATATGTGTGGCTGGGAACACGTCTACACAATCAATTATAACAAATCAATCCCCTCACGTGGGGGAATATTTCATCATCATTCTCTACATGTGATAGTGACAGATGTCTTCATCAGATTGGCTAGATCAACACACACATGCTCATTTCATGCATAGGGGGTGCATTACACCCCCCGCACACTATATATACTTGCCTTCTCCTACCTCGATAAGGATCCAAAATTACAACCCTAGCTAAAACTCTATCATTTTACAGAGTAGAGAGAGAAAGCTTAAGAGATTGTATCCATGGCCATCACTCCCTTCATTCAGTGATATTACTCACACACACTCACAGTGGACGTAGGCTAGATTGGCTGAACCACTTACATTCAAGTGTTCATCCTCTTCTCCTCATCTCCTTCTATATATATACATATACATATTCTCATGTGCTTCCATTGTTAACACTTCCTTGAGCTTAATAACACCTTACCTGGTGGTGCTATTTCCTGCATCATCATTTTGGCGCCGTCTGTGGGAAAGAGAAGTTATCTCTTCCTCTTTTTCTACTTAACCTCACCGGAGAATCTGGTGGTGAACCAGGCCTCACCCCTTGCATGGAGTTGTTTCACCATTGAAAGAGGTCCATTAAGGTATAAAGCTCATTTACTCTACAAGCTCTTTAGTGCTAAAACATGACGCTGGAATTTCTGCCACCTCTTCCACCACCTGGTGCTGGAGGGCCTAGTTCCATCCAGGCATCACCTCAGTCTGAAATGGCGAAAGTGGCAACAGATTTGAAGTCTTTAGCTGCCACGTAACAAGCAATGAAGGATAAATTTGCACAACTCAGTCAGAACATGATGAGACCACCTGGGTTCTCACCGAAGATGATCACTATGGTGGCTGTTCAGCCTCATCCTGATGCCATGGGACCACCCTAGGCACTACGAAAAGACCAACCTATGCCTCAGCGGAGGAGGGACATTGCTGACCCTAGACGTTTACATTTGGGGAGGCAAGGACACCCTTATCCCGAGAATATGTATGATTATTTAGAGGCAGAAGATGCTCCAAAAGATTGTTGGGAGCCGTATGAGGTTTCAAATAACACAGTACGTCCTATCCAGCAGAGCGGAGGTTGTGGAGGCTGAAGAGGTGAACAAGCCCAATAAAGAGGGTCAACTTTAGATCGATTAAGTAGAGGGCCAGCCTTCGAAAGGCTGGGCCCAGTAAATGACATACGACAGAGGTTATGTAGCTCAATAAGTATAGCAGGCTCACAAAGGGGAGAAGGGCAACATTGGCCTCATCAAGGGTGACCTAACACGGGATGAGGTAGGGACCAAGAAGAGGTCAACAACCGACATTGTGCGGTGGCTGGGGAGCCCTTAGTCTACCCCGTGGAGGTGGATGGGGATAACCTCGTCCAGGACGATGTTGCAAGACCATGGAATGACTCCATCCAACGTCTTGAGGACAAAATAGGTGACCTCATCAAAAGTCGGGATCCACTGCAAAAAGGTTTCTCAGAAGGCTCTCCATTCGTGGCTAAGATAGTGAGCTTCCCTACCCTATCCAAGTTTAAGCCACCTACAGTGACTCCCAAGTATGACGGTACCACCAACCCTATACATCATATTGAGATGTACCAGTCCACGGTGGATATTTACTCAATTACAGATGAGATGAAATGTTGGGTCTTCTCCGAGACTTTGATGGGAGATACACATATCTAGTTTACCTCTCTTACGAAGAACTCAATAGAGAACATTAAGGGTTTGGCTGAACAATTCATTCACAACTTCTATTTTGGGGTAAGACCTCAAAAGAAGACAACCCATTTGTTGTATGTTAAGCAAGGCAAGAACGAGAGCCTAAGAGACTACATTGCCAGATTCAACAAAGAGAAACTTGAGGTTGAAGACTACAAGGAGAATATATCCATGACTGCCCTCATAGGAGGTCTTCAGAAAGGGAAGTTGTTGTGGAAACTTATGGAAGACCCTCCCAAGTCCATGGCAGAGCTGTTGGCAACTACGGGCAGGGTCATGAACGCTGAAGAGGCCATGGCTATAAAATACGAGGATGAGAATGGCTGTAGGAGAGAAAAGTTCCAAATAAAGAAGGATGGAAAGAAGAGATCAGCCGACGATAAGTTCGCACGCTATACCCCTTGAACTGTGAGCTGCGAACATGTCCTCAATGAGATCAAGAATGACCGGTCGCTGAGATGGCCAGAGAAGTTAAAATCCATTCGAAAATAATACTGGCTAGAGTGATAAGCCATTCGAAAATAATGACCATAAGGATTGTATCATAAGTGAGTGAATACTTATGGGATTAGAATAAGTTGTGTGTATACCTATTAATCTATACAAATTGATACATTCAGGATAATAGGCTAATGCCACAAAGGATAGGCATGGATAGTCGGATATATATATATATATATATATATATATATATATATATATATATATATATATATATATATATATATATATATATATATACACACGGGTATAGAAACTATATATATATGATGTGGTTGTAAATATATCTGTGTGTGAATCATAGATTTATGTGAAGCATACCGCTCTAGTGCTATCATGGGAAGTTGCGCGATGTGGGTGAAGCCTTGGCTTGAGGAGCAGGAGCGTATAGTCCCCAGATCATAGTGTCCAGTATTAATCATGTGTGGGGTTCAGGGGTAAGACGTATTGGGTATGATTCATCTTATTTCCAGTGAAGAACTATGGCCACTTCCCCTACGTTGAGATTTGGTTTACACCAAGTCGGTGTGAGAGTCCGATCGCTGGTACCCATGATAATGTCTGAGTAATTCCGTGGAAGATGATAGCATTGATAGACTGCATCCATTGCGTTATAGCTATGAGGGATGGCTGTTATACTTATGTAGTGTGTGATATATAAGTATGGATATACTTGATGTGTATAGTATATCATATATATATATATATATATATATATATATATATGAACTAAAACAATGAAATAATTGTGAGTTAATTCCTGCTGTCCGGGAGTATAAAATCCAGAATATAAAATGTAATATACATATATAATGATGAGAATATTATATACGAGATAATAACACTAAAATGTGAATAATGTAAATAACTAGTGAAAGTTATTCATAAAGTAATGATTAATTAAGTGTGAGATTTTATGTATAATCTCGGGAGACAACTTAGAATATTTATATTACGCGGGGTATGAGATAACGCCTGATGATTTAGTTTCTGTGAGAGATTAGTTAAGCGGGGTAGCTTAACTAGGGTATTTTAAAATACATGCGTTAGGTGTGCACTTTTAGATGAGAGGTGAGGGGCATCTCATGTGATTGCGACACCATTTTAAATATGGAGAGTACCATATTTTAAATATTAAAGTTAATTAAGAACTTGATAAAATGTTTTTCAAAACTCGGGCTTTGACCCACACCTATTTTCTTTTGCTTCCTCTTTTGTTATACATTTTTAGGTGTCCAAACACATGGACACCTTGATGATTATCCCTTTGAGTCAGAAGTTGTTGCCGCAGTTGTGGATGTTTGCAAGAATTTATTTAGGAACTTCTATCATTGTGATCTAGATAGGTGGTACTATTGTAATCTTCGGGAATATTGCCCAACTTTTGTCATTTATTTTATTTGCTACATTTTCACTTTATGCCTATTTAATTTGGTTGTAATAAATGCTTTACTGAGAGTTATCGTTCATTTATTTATTAATTTCAGTTGTTGTTTATATTACCATGTGAGTGGTTTTAATTGTTCTACAAATTTAAAAAGATTATAAAGTTTAAAATTTGATGCCAGTCCTAATAGGTTATTAGTAATTAATTAATTTTTCGACAGTGATGTTGGGAATGAAACCACTTGAGATTCTTATTTAATTTTATATAGAACTGATCACCCGGTATTTTATTAGGAGGGATGTCATGGGTGGTATCATATCACCAGGTTCTAGAGTCCTTAAGAATCTGAGCGGGCGTACTGCACTTTCAGCGTTGCTTTCTATTTGATATAGGGTCGTATGTTTAGGATTGTTGATTTCTATGGTGAGATTTCGTTCTCCTTCTATATTGTATATATTTAGTGAATATTATTTTCATTCGGGTGTGTTCATCTGCCGAACAACGAATGGATGAGCGGCGAAGGCCGTGGGGAGACAGCAGGAGGCAGGGCTCAGTTGAAGTTGAAGAATATTTTGGGGACGATGACCGTAGTTGAGGTCACCATTATTGTTGCTCGAGAAGTTAGGATCTGTAAGGACGACTAGGGTGCAGTATATATATTTTCAAGTACCGTTATTGCAGAAAGTGGTGCCAAAGTAGACTCACTCAGTGTGGTTAAGATGGGAAAGAGTCAGAGGGGTCTTTGAAGCGGACCAACTGTGGGAATTTTAAAAAATGTGGTGATTGTGTGTGTAAAAAATGGAGATAAGATACCCAGAGGTTTTGGAATATAGCGGGAAGTAGTACACCTGAAAGTGAATTGGGGTAAATTTTCTTGGATCGTAAGAGCAAAGATATATTAGTGGGAGTAGACCCCCACATTTAAAAAGTGAAATATTGTGTTAATAAAAGGATCTTAGGTACATTTTGACCGCAAGTTCCTTCATCTTTTCGTTCAGAAGAAGATGTGAAGGTAATTTTGCACTTATCACAAGAGGGTTGAATGGAGACCTTGTCTAGCAAACTTTGTACATGACGAATTGGGTATAATGGAGTAAAGACTCCTTAAGTGGGTGATGGACTCACTATAATAGTTTCTAACACTTGTGGGAAATTCTACTTGTACAGTCGATGTAGATGGTGGCAATGTTGGGTTTTGTCAGTAGAGATATTAATGCTTCTAGTGAAGGGAGCTAATAGAATCGAAAGATTTGGTCGGAGAGTAAGACTGGTTGAAATGGTATCAGTGAATCACCCCGAGGGGGAGACCCATCAGGGACCCATTTAAATAATTCTGATAGTTGAATTCTTACCAAGTGATGGTGAATTCGGCCAGGACTGTTGAGGCCAGCAGTTCATTCCTTAGGGCCTGCGGAGCTAAGGGAACAATGAGGGTGGCTGTCAGTGTCGAGGATACTAAAGTCAGAGAGGAGGACAATCCTAATACGGTCAGCGTGGCCGAAGATAAATGGATTATATGGAGCCAAAGTGAGTAAAGGGATACGAGTATGGTGCCTAGTAAGGTCAATGATTAAGATAGTTTTTAGTTCAATTAGGACAAGTGTTTCATGTATGAGAACCATTTGAGCAGCCAGGGTGATTGGCAAGATAGAAATATGAGTTTTATTCTAGGGTGAATGAGGTATGGTTTATGTGACACGAGCGAGTCCTAATATTTTGATAAGTGCTAGATTCGCGTGTGAGACGAGTTTAGTGGCTATATCGATAACATTATTATATGTATGTATTTCATGTTGTTTATCCAGTGTAGACAGTGATAGCATATTTTTATTGAGATTACTCATTTTAGTGATGTGTTATATGAGTATGATGTTATCCCGGGTATGATTTATATTGATTTAAACACCTTATTAGACTTAGGTCCTGGACCGGCAAATCTTAATAACCGACAGAGCTCCGTTGTAGTGTATCGGGAGGGTTCCTTGTTTGTATTTCACTTTGTGAGACCTCCCACGCATGAAAGCAGCAAATGTCGGGAGCTGGGGGATGTTAGATCCTAGGACATTATGGATTAGTATTTTTATTATAATTAAATGGATAAATTTGTTAGGATTACGTGTATCGCTTTGACGATATGAGACTTATATTGTAAATGAGAAGAAGTGGAATTTATATTAGTACTTTATACATTTATTATTATTTCCATTTTCCTTTCAATCTTAGGACGGTGGAATAGGGTTGAGCCTATATATATGTGTATATATGTTATGATATATTGTGTTCCAAACTTCTATGTATATGTTGTCTGACTATATTTGATCCCGGTGAGTAGGGACGTTTACTTATGTGATTCGGGGTATGTTGGCTTTTATCGAGCAGAGAGACATAGCTCGTGATTTATTTACGCTAAGAAACTAGTGATAGTAAGAGCGTCGTGATATGCGTGGTCTTGTGTAACACATAGTAGACGAGTATAATATTATGTCAAGAGATAGGAGTTCGAGGGTGTGTGCTATGGATTGAGGGCCTAATAGGTTTCGATATTCCGACAATGTTAGGTTCTAGTGTATTAGGGGGTTCCTTGTTTGGATTTTGCTTTGTTAGACGTCCCGCGCATGAAACTTAGCGCATCGTTGGAAGTGGGGATATGTTTGGTCTTTAGTCCAAGAGTCTGGTACCTCACTTATTATAGAAGTATCTAGTTATAACCGTGAGTTAAAAGTTATATTACGATATAAGGCCAGTGGAGCCGAAAGTTCCATGAGAGAGCACTGAAAATGTTTCTTCTTTTCACCGCGAGTTGAAGGGTGGAATGATTTTAATAAGAATTAAAATTTTGATTTATGGGGTGATTGAGAATACCTGAGTACGATAGGCACACTGTGAATGTGAGGGCAATAGGATTATGTGTATTATGTGTGAAATGTAAGTAATGTTTACGTTAATATGCGCGGATTATAGCGTGTATGGGAGCCCTGGTTAGCTAATTTTAAAACCGTCCGAGGTAAGATGATGTGGGAATATATGTGTGGAATATATGCTTATGGGGCAGTCATAAATAAAGACAGAATGGTATGTGGACAGAATATTGTGTGAGAATGATCATAATCCAAGTATAGGTGTGCAATGAGAGTTGGCACACTCGAGATGGGTTGAAAGGCAATGAGAAGCCATTTTACAAGGATATCTCTTTAGAAGAGGAAAAGTCTTAATATTGTGAAATTTGATGCAGGTTCTAACTCAGTTTAATGTTGAGAGGGACTTTCATGTAAATAGAATGGTGATGTCAATAAGGTATGAAGAGACCAGAAGTGCACGTTGGGGAGAAAAAGGTCACGGAACAAAACTCTTGGTATACCCCGATAAAGAAGGGGAGTATAAGTACCACTTGATGTGAGATGTTATAAGGGGAAATTGGTGTTAGGTGAGACATAGTGAGATTGTCTCCGGGTGAACCTCTCATAGATGGAAATAAGTTGGTTTGGGATGGCCAACCAGAAATGTGCATCAAGCTGATAATTCTAATGATGGAACGGGCAAACAGGCTAGTAAAGGAGGAGTTCACCAGTGCAAGGTGCCACCCAATATGGTTTTGAATCAGGATGAGATCCTTGAACCCAACCTTCGATGGGCAACTCGTGTCATCTATGACCTGATGAGTAGACGAGAGGTGACTGGAAACTAGTAAAGTGGTATGAATGCAATTCTGGAGTCACTGCGATTAGTTTACTTCCGTAATTGACCTAACTTGTAAGTGAAGTAAAACATGGTACTGTAATTAGGTAGGGAAATTAATGATTGTTAAAGTTGTATGTATCTATTTGTACCTGTTTGATGTGGACAAAATGCCTCTTAAGGTTTGATGTGGAAAAGCCTGGTCTTCCTCCCTCTGGTTGTTTAGAGGTGAGGGAATAAATAGACTTTTGGATTGGAGGTGATCTAAAGTCCGTTGTTAAGAGGGGCATTGACCACAAACTGTTGAGGTGAATTTTGAGCGTTAAAAGAGTTACGTCGCTATAAAATGAGATTTTAGGGATGGACACGAGTGGTCTGATGTTTTTGTGGTTTCTCTCTCCGGATGGGAGATTTGTGTTGGAATGGACATGGGAAGCTAGCACTTATTGATGTGAGGCCTTCCAATAGAAGTGAGAAGATAGAGCCAGTGATGTATAGGCTCGTCTTATTTGGATGTCGTTGGTAAAGCATATTGTGTGATGTTCAATTATTGAAGTAAGAGTTTATGACTGATGGAGATTATCAGTACGAAGAGAATTGAACAAGCTTGTTGTAAAGATAAAGTTTTATGGAGGATCCTTTATACAGTTGGGACCCAATAACTGGTCAATACTGGAGTGTCCATACCATTATCGAGGTGTGATTTGATTTTGGGTACTAGAGGACGTGGTGTTGTCGAAGATCCTGAATCTTAGTGCCGGTTGTATTCGAATTTCAAGGATGAAATTCTCTTGTAGGGGATAGAATATAATACCCCGTACTTTTATGGATATTTAAATTACATGAGTGGGTGTAATTTAATAATTTGAGAATTTAAAGTAAATAAGATGGACCAATTATATTTCATGTCGCAAGTGAATAAAAGCGACATGTAATGTTATTTTATGCGAAAACACGTGTGGAGATGTGTTGGGTTTAAGATGTGAATTTTTGTTAAGTGACTCGAATGCGAATTTCGAGTGCACGGTTGGTCTAGGAAGGGCCGAGATAGTTATAATTGAGTACCCGGGGTAATGTTTGGGTTTCGAAGACTTTTTGAATTAGTAGGGACTCACATCGGTGTATACCAGCCAATTTTTGGTCTAATAACAGATAAACCCTCATTTCTCTCTTATAAGCCACGATAGAAAGAAAGAAAGAGAAAGAAAAGAAAGAAAGAAAGAAAGAAAGAAAGAAATAAAGAAGACAGAAGAGGAAGGAAGAAGGGGGATAAAAAGACGAGGTTTCGGCCAAGCTATGATGGATTTCGGCACGAGATCGTCAAATTTTTCCAACCAGGAAAGTGTTTAACTTAATTTAATGTATTAAGTGTGTTTATTTTTCATATTGTAGTTGGTGATGAAAAATAATAAGATTTTGGGTTTGGGATTCTTGCACAAAAATGGGTTTTTAGAAAATGATTTCATATGATTTTGATGTGATAATAATCTTACATGAAATCTGAGTTAAAACCCATGTAAATGGTATAAATTATGGTGAGAAATGGAAGGGTTGAATAAATAAGAATTAGGGTTTAAATTCTTAGAAATGGATGAATCCCATGAAACTAAATGGTTGTGTTGGTGGTAGATAAGTGTTTATATGTCTACATTGATTGGTTTGGGAGATTAGGAACCTTAAATATTGGATTGGATGAGAGTTGGAGTGAATTACCTAGAAATAAGAAATCCAGACATATCAGACCGATCCAATTCGGGGTTCTGGATTGGTTCATTTATGACTAGATCGGTTCGTTTTTGGAATATCGGATCAGTTTGTTTATTTGGGCACTAGACCGTTTCGTTTTCGGTCCCTCGGATCGATACGGCTTTAACAGAAAACTAGAATGGTTATTGTTGGACTAAAAAGGAGTGGAGACGAATTCCTTTTGGAGATAAATGTTAGGGATCCTAAATAGAGTGAGAGGACCTTTAAAAGAGTAAATGGGGGATGTATAAGTCTTGGGTTAGTTGAAAAGATCCAGGGTTAAAATTTAGGAATATTTGGGACGAATGACATTCGAGGAATTAATCAGCGGGTTCGTACATATATATTTATGTGTTTAGAATATATATGTCGATAATATATGGGTAGAATCTCTCTCTCTCTCTCTCTCTCTATCTATCTATCTATCTATCTCTATCTATCTCTCTCTCTCTCTCTCTCTCTCTCTCTATATATATATATATATATATATATATATATATATATATATATATATATGTCGAATATTTATGAGTAATATCCTACGGTGCGAATAGGATGACATAAGAATACTACATAGAGTGATAAGGTATTTGGAAATAATGAACGTGAGGATTGTATCATAAGTGAGTGAATACCTATGGGATTAAAATAAGTTGTGTGTATACTTATTAATCTATACGAATTGATATATTCGGGATAATAGGCTAATGCCACGAGAGATAGGCGTGGATAGGTGGATATGATGATGATGATATATATATATATATATATATATATATATATATATATATATATATATATATATTTTATATAATGCGATTTTAAATATATCTATGTGGGAATGATATATTTATGTGAAGCATACCCCTCTTGTGCTATTATGGGAATTTGCGAGATGTGGGTGAGGCCCTGGCCTGAGGAGCAGAAGAGTATAGTCCCCCGGTCATATTGTCCAGTATTAACCGTGTGTGAGGTTCAGGGGTAAGACGTCTTGGGTATGATTCTTCTTATTTACAGTGAGGGTCTATGGTCACTTCCCCTATGTTGAGATTTGGTTTATACCAAGTCGGTGTGGGAGTCCAACCGCTGATACCCAGGATGATGTGTGAGTAATTCCCTAGAATATGATAGCATTGAGAGACTGCATCCATTGAGTTATAGTTATGAGGGGTAGATTTTATACTTATATAGGGTGTGATATATAAGTATGGATATAGTTGATGTATATATATATATATATATGAACTAAAACAAGGAAAGAATTGTGGGTTAATTTCTGGTATCTGGAAGTATAAAATCCGTAATGTAAAATGTAATATACGTATATAATGATGAGAATATTATATATATGGTAATAACACTAAAATGTTAATTGTGTAAATAACCCTTGAAAGTTATTCTTAAGGTAAGGATAAATTAAGTGAGAGATTATATGTATAAGCTCAGGCGATAGCTTATAATATTTACATTACGCGGGATATGAGATAGTGTATGATGATTTAGTTACTGTGAGAGACTAGTTAGGCGGGGTAGCTTAACTAGGGTATTTTAAAATACATGTGTTATATTTTTCCAAATTTGTTTTTTATTTTTTTATTTTTTTATTTTTTTATTTTTTATTTTTTATTTTTTTTATTTTTACGAAGTAGTAAGTCAATTATAATCTATAACAACCACTCCCCGGCAACGGCGCCATTTTGATTGAATCGAAAACCGAGCGTCCGTGTAATACGTTAGTCGTTGTTATCGGCTTCCAATCTCAATACAAAAAAAAAAAACTAAACTTGTAACTACACTCTTAAGGAGTATAGTGGCGAGTCTGGGTATCGAATCCATAGGGAATGTTTGATAGAATATAACTGATTTATTACTTCTAAATTAAAAGTGAAAAAGATGATGATGGTTGAAAAGGGAAAAAATAGGTAAATAATGAAATTAAGATGAATGAGAAAATAGGGTGGAGTACAATCCCTCAAACCTTTACAAATTACCGTATAGAATACTAGGATTGTAAATTAAAATTATTGACTAGATCCGGTCTTTATAAATTCTAAGCATTACATATATGAGGGATCTAGCCCGCATCATATGAAATCAAAGATAGATATAAAGCGGTGAATGATAAATTATACTCGCAAAGCGTTCTTAAACATCTCAAGTACCTAGGGAAAGAGAGATTAAAAGATTGACAATTTTTGTATAAGTTTCTTTCACGATTCAATCAATATTTTAATTTAACCTCTATTTTCTACATAAATAATTTGACTTGGATTGAGTTCATGTACCCCAACCCTTGGGAATTTAGCTACTCATGATTTCGTTCAAGAATAAATTCATATATAAAATTATAGATCTACAAGACATTGTAAATAATTTGCAAATAATAAAACTAGAGAATGGAAAGATTTTACTTGAATTCAGCAACAAAAATGGAATTGGAATGCAGATTTTCTTACAAACTAGGGTTCATGAAAACTCTTGAAGGAATAGAAAATTTTCTCTCAAAATCTAACCCTAAAATTCAACCTCTAATTATCTCTAGAACTCTCAACCTAGTTACCTCTAACCTATCCCCCTTCGTATGATGTAGGGCATGGGCTTTTATAGCACAAAATCTCGAAATTGACAACTCAAATTGCTTGTGACACAAGTTTCACCATTTAGCACGCCAAAAATCTGCATAATTAATGACAGCAATTCGCACAACCGGACCGGTCCGGACCGGATCCATCTGGGCCCGGATCGGTTCTTTTTTTCCTGACCGGACCGGTCCGGTCCCCACCGGATCGGTTTGGTTCCATCCGGATCGGTCCTGTTCCATTTCTCTTTATTATCGCACAACTTCAAAACATCGTAACTTCTTCACCGTAGCTCGGATTGAGGTACCGTTTTCTTCAGTGTTCTTGTAATTTAGAGCTATTCAACTTTCTAGTTGGACCTACCTCCATACTAAGGCTAAAAAATTACGAAAATGCCCTTCAACTCTCCATTTTTTGGTTTCTTTCACTGTTTTGAGTTCTCCTTCGCACTAACTTGCGTGAAATACTTGTAAAACACATGAGAAATACACAAAACACGAAATAATTGCCAAAAGGGGTTAGTAGCATAAATTCGAGACAAATCCAATCTATTTGCACTGCACGGGATCATAAAAATACCGAAATTAAGGGGATAAATGTGAAGAATATGTGCCTAATCATGTGCACTGTTAGATGAGAGGTGAGGGGCATCTCATGTGAGTGGGACACCAGTTTAAATATGGGGAGTACCATATTTTAAATATTAAAGTAAATTAAGCAGTTGCTAAAATATTTTTCAAAACTCGAGCTCTGACCCGTATCTATTTTCTTTTTCTTCCTCTTTTGTTATACCTTTTTAGCTGTCCAGACACAGGGACACCTGGATGATTATCCTTTCGAATTAGACATACCTGCCGCACCTGTGGATGTTGGAAGGAATTTGTTTAGACGCTTCTATCCTTGTGATCTAGATAGGATGTATTGTTGTAATATTCGGGTATATTGCCCAACTGTTGTCATTTATTTTATTTGCAGCATTTTTGTTTTATGCCTTTTCGATTTGGTTGTAATAAATGTTTTACCAAGTTTTATCGATTTTTTATTTATTCATTTTAGTTGTTGTTTATATTACTGGGTGAATGGTTTTAATTGTTCTTCAAGTTTAAAAAGATTGGACAGTTTAAAATTTGATGTTAGGCCTAATACCTTATTAGTAATTAAATAGTTTTTCGATAGTGATGTTGTGAATGAAACCAGTTGAGATTCATGTTTAATTTGATATAGGACTGATCAGCCGGTATTTCATTAGGCGGGGTGTCACAAGTAGCACTCGAGTGAGTTTCTATCTTGAACCGCTAACTCATTTACATAATTGTTCCATGAGCCATCATAAGTCATACCTTTGTGTCAACTTGTCACATCTCAATTAATGTAAAGGAACCCTTGAGAGCATAAACAATTTTCCCACCAAAATATAATATTTTATGCATTTAATGAAATATATTTAGCATTAATTGCATATTATTATCATCATTAAATGAGGTCACAACATTTAATGCGGGCAAGGTCGCTCGATTGACCTAGCCCTCGTATAAATACTCCCATTTATCTTCTTAAAAATGATGTTTTATCAGACTTATTACTCCCAAAGTTAATTCTGAATTCTCTCTAGACACAAGAGTTTGTTCATTATTTGTTGACTATTCCCTTTATCACTAGACCCTCCAACAGTAGCATTTTTTGTGCTTCTGGTTTACTGCCTTGTATTTATTGTATTAGAGTGCTTATTTTTTATCCCTCTAATCAATTTGGTTTGGGGGTTTCATTTCATTTATTGTGATCAAAGAACATTTATATTGTAAGAGTTGCATTAAATATAGACCGTTGATTCTAAATATTGTTCATCACAATAAATATAGTTATCAATACTCGTGTTGTTATTTTTCCATTTATCATCATTCTGATAAGAGGTTGCGCGTCGATAAAATACTAATTATATTTCAAGAACCCACATCTTACACCATCTGTTAGTGGTCCAGACTAGTTGATGCAAGGAAATAATGAAATCACAATTCTCAAAACACAAACGGGACCGCATGGTTAATGTTAAAATCCCTCACCCGCTTAATATTTTAAACTTAATGGTTTTTGAAAAAACTATTCATTCAATTCTAAAAGCCTGAATTAAATCCTTTGTAATTTATAATTTATTTATACAAATTAAATTACTTAATCTCACTATTTTAATTTTTCAAAAATAAAAAATTGTTAAAATTAAAATAAAACCTGGAGATCAATATTCAATTTATATCTTTATATTAGTTACATGATTAATTTAAATTTAGAAAAGAATAAAAATAAAAAATGTAGTTTTTCAGAAAAACACAGTAATCTAGGACAACCTCAAAATTAAATCCATGTTGTCCATATAACAACTCTTCCTAATTAACCAATTAGCATTGTTGATGCAAAAATTCTCCAACTATGCGGACCAATAAGAAATGGACACCTGTCATCCTACGTTGCAATATTTATACTTGCTCAGCACCCGAAGAGAGTTGGTCGTCACCCGAGGAGAATTGCTTGGCATACCAACCAACTCAAGGAAGACCAACCACCCTAGAAGACCAATAGTCATATTCATTGTACATAGATGTAAATGTCGGAATATATAAAGACATTCCATCTCTTGGACTCCCATCACTATAAATACATGCATTCCCTTAGCCAAAAGGACAAGCTGGACAATCTAAACTAAGCAACTCTCTACACAAATCTCTCTCTCTCTACACAATATTGTGCTATTATAAACCCCTGGGAATAAAATAACACTGGACGTAAGCTTTTCTTATAGCCGAACCACTTTAAAAGTCTTTGTCTCTTATATGTTTGATGTGCTTGTTTATCTTCATTTCATCTTGAATCTCATCCTCATAATTTATCTGTTGTTGATGCTGATAAAATGGCTTGGGGCCATTTCTATATATCAAGAAATGGCCTTAAGCCATCTAATCGACATCAACAAGCATGGCAGCGTTTGTAAATTAAAAATTATATACAGCATGAAAATATAAATAATAGGTCTAAAAATTTATATGGACAAAAATTCATTATCCACCATGGGTGAGAATCCTTCTTCATGTACAAGTCTTGAAGAACAAGCAACCCACTCAATGTAGATTTCCTTTTTGGACAAGAATCCTCCTCTAGTAAACCTCTTCAAATATTGGAGTTCTTCATATAATAAACATCTAGAATTAATCATCTCTTGTGTGGGAAGATGAATAAGGAAGAAACCTAAAGAAAATAGTCCATAAAACACTACAAAAGTAACTAACGGTCGAACACTACTGCCATAAGATCGATCCGGCCTGACCATCGGATCGATCCATACCTCCTCCAGAATGATCTGAGGGGACATCAAATTAATTCTATCTTTTTCCACAATAACATTGTTGTCCTTACAGGAATTACATGTAAAATGGCCTTAACTTACTCGGATCTTCATGAAACATCACGAAACATTCTCGAGCATCCAAAAGCATGTAAATACATGATTCTAAGTGTAAATGAATATTACAACACTCTTCCAACTCCACCAAACACACCAATAAAGCAATAATTACAAAAAGATAGTTATCACAACCATATCAGATCTAGGAGAGAAAATAACTACGAACACTACACCAAAACATGTGAATGATCACGGCCAAAATTCCTGACCAAGACTGTAGGTCACGAACTTAGGTCCTGACCACTTCTGGCGTGACCAATTTCGTGGGTCGTGGCCCAACTCCATCACCAATTGAGGGTAACGACAGATGGTCGCAGACTTGGGCCATGGCCTACACCACGACAGGAAAAAATTGGTAACGACCAAAGTCTGTGACCCCCAACCATGATGAAAACTGGTCCCGACCAAAGTCCGTGACCCACACCGCAACAGAAAAAATAAAAATGATCATGGACAAAGTCCATGACCATATTTAACTATAATTTAAAACAATGGTTTTTTTTTGTCCAATCCTAAAATTTGGGTCCCGTGAATGCGCGACGGTTGCTAGGTGTTACGTTTGACGCGCACAAGGTGTTACAAATATTTTTTATTGGAAAAAAAATAAAAATAAATAAAAATTGTAAATCGGGAAGGTTGTTAATAAACTAATATACATACAAAATTAAAAATATTATAAGTCTTAATAATTCACTTACCAAAAAAAAAGGGTTGAGTTTCCTCTGTTTTCTGGGCATTTGAAACCGTGTTAATATAAAACCTGCTTATTATAAAGTCTGCATGGCCATAAAATTTAACAATAGCACGACCATAAAACTAAACAATAAAACTACAAAAGCCCGCATGGATGTAACACATCAAAAAAAATCCTGAATATCAACAATGTTATATAAAAAAATCTTCAAGTTGTAAAGAATTGCCTTCTTCATATGTTCCACGTGCATAAAAGCAAACGATACAATGTTATCCTACAAAAAAGGGATACAAAAAAGTAATGACATCAGTAACCCGATAGTTTTCAAAAAATCATATTGAAGCTAAAAATTGCATATATGAGTTATAATTATCATCATACCAGTTCCTACGAGTTACATTGGTCTCGTGTGAAGTGTTAGTGCCTCTCATGGGGCTGTTTGGGGGTTATTTCAGTGTTTCCACCTTTAACGTCATGTTTTTAAGCCTAAATCCACATATTTTCAAATTATCTTCGTATTCTCAAATCGGTAGTCCTATGAATGTGTGGTCAGTCCCTACAAGTTACACTAGTCTCGTGCGAGGTGTTGGTGCCTTTCACAGGGCCGATTGGGGGCCGTTCTAGGTTTTTACGCTCTAACGCCCTGTTTTTAAGCCTAAGTATAAATATTTTCAAATTATCGTCATATTCTCAAATTGGGAGTTCTGTGATGTGAGGTCAGTCCCTACAAGTTTTATTTTTCCCATGCGAGGTGTTGGTGCTTCTCACAGGGCCATTCGGGAGTTTTTTTGGTGTTTCGCCCTCTACTGTCATTTTTTAAGCCTAAGTCTAGATATTTTAAAATTTTCTTCGTATTCTAAAATTGGGAGTCTCATGATCGCGTGATCAGTTCGTACGAGTTACATTGGTGTCGTACGAGGTGTTGGTGGCTCTCACGGGGTCTGTTTTAACGTATAGCCCTCTAGTGACATGTTTTTAAGATTAAGTATAGATATTTTAAAATTATTGTCATATTCAGAAACTGAGACTCCCTAGATCTCACAGTCAGCCGCTACGAGTTATATTGGTCCAATGCGAGGTGTTGGTACCTCTCACGAGGCCGTTCAAGAGTTGTTTCGGGGTTTCGCCCTCTAATGCCATGTTTTTAAGCCTGAGTCTACATATTTTCAAATTATCATCATATTCTCATATCAAGAGTCCCATGATCATGCATTCAGTCCCGTACGAGGTCTTGGGTCCTCTCATGTTGCTGTTCGGGGGCAGTTTCAGCGTGTCACCCTCTAATTCCATATTTTGAAGCTTAAGTTTAAATATTTTTAAATTATCATCATATTCTCAAACTGAGAGTCTTGTGATCATGCGGTCAGTTGGTATGAGATACATTGGTCCCGTACGAGGTGTTGGTGCCTCTCACGGGGCCGTTCGGGGGCTATTTCAACGTGTTGCCTTTTAATGCCGTGCTTTTAAGGGGAAGTTCAGATATTCTCAAATTATCACTGTATTCTTAAACCGAGAGTCCCTAAATCACGTGGTCAGTCTCTACGAGTTCCATTGGTCCCGTGTGAGGTGTTGGTGCCTCTCACGAGGCCGTTCATGGGTTATTTCGGGGTTTTGCCCAATACCACCATGTTTTTAGGCCTAGGTCAAAATATTTTCAAATTATCTTTATATTCTCAAACAGGAGTCTCGTGAATGCGCGGTCGGTCCCTAAGAGTTACATTGGCCCCTTGTGACTTGTTGGTGCCTCTGATGGGGTCTTTCGGGGGTTATTTTGAGATTTCACCCTCTAATGCCATTTTATAAACCTAAGTCTAAATATATTCATTATATCATCATATTCTCAAATCGAGAGTCCCGTCGTGACTACACAGTCTGTCCCTATGAGTTATGTTGGTCCCGTGAGAGGTGTTAGTGCCTCTCACGGGGCCGTTCGAGGATTGTCTCGAGGTATCTCCCTATGATGCTATTTTTTTAGGCTAATCTACATATTTTCAAATTAGCATCATATTCTCAAATTGGAGCCCCATGACTACGTGGTCCGTGCCTACGAGTTACTTTGGTCTAGTGCGAGATGTTGGTTCCGCTCACTGTGTTTCAAGGTGTCGCCATCTAACACCATATTGTTAAGCCTAACTCTGGATATTTTCAAATTGTCATTGTATTCTCAAACCGAGAGCCCCGTGATCATAAGGTTAGTCCCTATGAGTTACATTGGTCCCGTGCAAGGAGTTGGTGCCTCTCACGGGGCCGTTCAGGTCGTGTTTTAGCGTGTCACCCTCTAATGCCATGTTTTTAAGCTTAAGTTTAGATATTTTCAAATTATCATCATATTCTTAAATCGGGAGTCCCGTGATCGTGCAGCCAGTCCTAACGAGTTACTTTGGTTCCATGCAAGGAGTTGGTGCCACTCACGGGGCCATTCGGGGGTTATTCCAGGGTGTCGCCCTCTAACGTCGTGTTTTGATGCTTAAGTCGACATATTTTCCACTTATCTTCGTATTCTATAATCGTGAGTCTCGTGACTGTGCATTCAGTTCCCATGAGTTACATTGGTCTCATGTGAGGTGTTGGTGTCTCTCACGGGACCGATTGGGGATTTTTCAGGGTTTTCGCCCTCTAACGCCATATTTTTAAGCCTAAGTATAGATATTTTCGAATTATTGTCATATTCTCAAATCGGGATTCCCATGACTACACAATTAGTCCCTACGAGTTTCATTGGTCCTGGGGGAGGTGTTGGTGCAAATCACGGGGCCATTCGGGGGTTGTTACGGGTTTTCTCCCTCTAATGTCATTTTTAAGCCTAAGTCTATATATTTTAAAATTTCCATCGTATTCTTAAATCGGTAGTCCCATGATCCCATGATCAGTTCATACGAGTTACATTAGTCCCGTGCGAGGTGTTGGTGCCTCTCATAGGGCCGTTCCGGGGCTATTTCTGCGTGTTGCCCTTTAATGCCATGTTTTAATCTTAAGTTGAGATATTTTCAAATTATCATCGTATTCTTAAATTGAGAGTCCCAATATCGCGTGGTCAGTCCCTGCGAGTTACATTGGTCCCGTGCGAGGTGTTAGTGCCTCTCGCAGGGCCGTTTGAGGGTTATTTCGGGGTTTCGCACTCTAACGCCATGTTTTTAAGCCTAAGTCTATATATTTCAAATTATCATTGTATTCTCAAATTGAGAATCTCGTGATCGCGCGATCAGTCTCTCCGAGTTACTTTTGTCCCGTATGAGGTGTTGGTGCCTCTTACTGGGCCGTTCGGGGGCAGTTTCAGCGTGTCTCCCTCCAATGCCATGTTTTCAAACTTAAGTTTAAATATTTTCAAATTATCATCATATTTTCAAACCGAGAGTCCCGTGATTACGTGGTCAGTTCCTATGATACATTGATCCCGTGTGAGGTGTTGGGGCCTCTAAAGGTGTCATTCGGGGCTGTTTTGGGGTTTCGCCCTCTATCGCCACATTTTAAAGCCTAAGTCTAGATATTTTCAAATTTTCTTCGTATTCTCAAACCGGGTGTAGCTTGATTGCGCGGTCAGTTCCTACGAGTTACATTGGTACCATATGAGTTGTTATTGTCTCTCAGTGGGATATTCGAGGGTTGTTTCGATTTTCAGCCTCTAACGCCATGTTTTTAAGCCTAAGTCTAAATATTTTCAAATTATTGTCATATTCTCAAACCGGGAGTCCTTTGACTATGCGGTCAGTCCCTATGACTTACATTGGTCCTTTGCGAGGTGTTGGTGCCCCTCACGGGGCCGTTTGTGAGTTATTTCGGAATTTTGCCATCTAATGCTATTGTTTAAGCCTAAGTCTAAATATTTTCAAATTATCGTGGTATTCTCAAATTGGGAGTCCCATGATAGCGTTTTCTATCCCTACGAGTTACATTGGTCTCGTGTGAGGCGTTAGTGCCTCTCACGGGTCCGTTCAGGGGTTATTTTAGGATTTCACCCTTCCATGCCAATTTTTTAGCCAAAGTTTACTTATTTTGAAATTATCGGTATATTCTCTCTAATGCCTTGTTTTTAAGCTTAAGTTTAGATATTTTCAAATTATCGTTGTATTCTCAAACCGGTAGTCCCCTGACTTCACAGTAAGTCCCTATGAGTTACATTGGTCACGTGCAAGGTGTTGGTGCCTTTCACGAGGCCATTCGGGGGGTTGTTTTCGGGTTTCACGCTCTAACGTCGTGTTTTTATGCCTAAGTCTACATATTTTCAAATTATCGTCGTATTCTTAAATCGGGAGTCCCTTGACTGTGCATTCAGTTCCTACGAGTTACATTGGTCTCGTGCGAGGTGTTGGTGCCTCTCATGGTACCGATTAGGGGTTGTTCTGGGTTTTCCCTCTCTAATGCCATGTTTTTGTAATACCCCGTATTTTATGCTTTCTAAATTTGGGGATTTATTAAATTTAATGTGAGATATTAATTTAATATAAATTCAGAAATTAATTATTTTTATAATTACCAACGTGACGAGAGTTAGTAATCATTGGAAACTTGTTGAATATTACTAATGAGTAAAGTAATATATGATATTGGTTCTATTAAATGTCACGAGTGAATAAAATGATAATTTTGGAAATTTAAGTCGGGACGCGCTCATGGCATGTCAGGACTAAATGTTGATTAATAAAAGTGAATAAATTATAAGTTACCCGTATGGTCATTTCAAGTGCGCCAAAATGTCCGAAAGGGTCGAGATAGTCAAAATAATGTACCCGACGATTTAGTTTGGGTCTCGAGGCGTTTTTAGGCCTAATTAACACCCCGGGAGGGAGTTTTGGACATTTTATATTTTTAAGCCTGAAAACGTACGAAAATTGTAAGGTTATATCAGACGCCTAGGGTTTCCTTCTAGGGTTAACTTAACCAAAAACAAGAAACGACCATTGGAGAAGGAAAGAGAGAGCTTGGCAAAGAGTTCTAGGCCGAAAAACTCCTCCGTTTGCACCGCCGTCACCGCCAAGCGCTAGATCACGTCACAAGGATCACAACCACACTGACTTCAGCCACAAATCAGAAACAAAAATTCCCAAGAAATTATTTATCCTGCTTAATTGTATTAATGCTTCATTCATATTAGTCTAGGGTTGATTAGGATGAGTTTTTATGAAAGAAAAACCATGTTGGTGATTAGAAATCGCATGTTGTAGTGATATAAACAATAATCTGTAAATCCCTTTCACATGTAGAGGTTGAACCACGAATTTATAATGGTTTAGAAGTAGAAATTCTGGGAGAAGAATAAGAAGAACTAAGTTAAAGAAATTTCTAGGGTTCATGAGAATTATATAAGTTTTGGCCCTTTTAATCCAGGAATCTTGATGAAAACTCGCATGCTTTACGTAGAATATTGCTAATCTGGGTTTAGAATGTTTGTGGTATAAATTTCTGGGAGTTTGGGAGTTATGAATTTGGATTTTGGTGATGTTGGATGATAGAACCCGTAACTAGTATTTTGCAGATTCGCCATACCTATTTGATAGATCGATCAAACCAGGAGTATCGATCGATCGACGCATCGATCGATCAAGCTCCTGCCATCTATCGATCGACCCCTCCTGGCAGACTCATGTTTCCCCTTCTAAATAGTTGAATTCAATTTAAATGAGTAATAATCTTTGGACATCCTTATTAAAATATTTTGGGAGATAAAGAATACCAGTAGGACTTATTAAAAATATGAAACCTTTAATGTAAGACGAGATTTACATTTTTCGGGAATGTTTACATATAAGGGACGATGGAACTATGTATTAAAGGGGGAGACGCGTAAGGTATTTACGTTGGAAAATAAATGAGTATATACTGAAATTTACACTTGGGAGGATAGAAATCCACGAATGTCACTCGATAAGTTGGGATAATCCCACAAATTAAGATAAGAGGCAAACGTTATACGTGATACCTAAATAACGAGTAATAAGGACAAATATCATAATTATGGGTCATGAGTATGTATCTAAACTTGATATGGTAATAATAGTATATTTATATGACTGTGTTTATGCATATACTATATACGTGTAAAAATCATGCCCGCGCTACTTGCTATCCCTGAAGTTACCGCGCTGGGACAGTCTTGTCTCGATGGGACCTTTATAGGGGATATTGACTCGTACCCTAAAAGATAGAAATCATTTGGTACAGGCTATCGAATCGATAGTCAGACGGTCCTAAGAGACATGAGGGCATGTGTTGACCTCTTATAGACTGGAAAACTATGCTTCACCTCAATATTGTTGGTGTTTTGTTTTTATACAATTCGAGAGTGATTCCGAACTTATATTTCCCTTAGTACAAGTGATATGGGGACTGGATAGTAGAGTATGCCCGCAACATAATTATTATGTGGGGTGCTGTTAGAATATATATATTATATGACTATTTAATATATATATATATATATATATATATATATTTAAATCTGGAATTTGGGAACTACCTGCTGTGTCTATGGTATGTAAGAATGGAATAACTATTTCAATTTGGGAATAAGTGTTTGAAAAGTATAATGCGTTACTGAGAAACTTTATTAGTAAATAAGGTTTAAATGAGATCTTTGTTGTTAAATGAAATTAACCTCTTAAACAATTGAATTTGGCAGTTAAATCTTACGAGCAACCGAAGATAAGATATGTTAAACCGTTGGGAAGGTTAGTGGGATAGGCGTGCACATTAGAAGAGAGGTGAGAATTTCTCAAGGGAGTGCCACACTAATATGTTGTTGCATTGGCCAGTAAACATTTTAAATACTTGCTAAACAATTTATAAATCGTTTTTAAAATCGGGCTCTGACCCGTTTCCATTTTCTCTTCTCTCTTGTATATATATATATATATATATATATATATATATGTGTGTGTGTGTGTGTGTGTGTGTGTGTGTGTGTGTGTGTGTATATTTCAGGTGCCCAACCACAGGGGCGTCTTGCATAGGATCCTTTGGAAGGAACGCGCTGCAGCTTAGGTGGGAGTTGCAGGCCTTTTGTTTAGACGACTTCATTTGTTGATTCCAATTCTAGCACTATTTATTCAGTTGGGAATGTGTCGCCCTTTTTCCATTATCCAGTTGGTTATCGGATGTTGTGATTTGTTTATCTCCAGTTTTTATACTTTTGGATTTATTACTGTCAGGATGTTTTCCTTTGAGTTTTAAATGTTGGAATTTCTTAGTTCGATGTTTAATTAATTGGATTGTTTGTTCCAGTATATTTGTTGGATGATTCTTAAATTATGATTTATGTAAAGAGTTAAATGTTGGATTATAAAATAAAATTTAAAAAGTAATGTCTAAAATGGTTTTGACACTTAGCTTAATTATTTAGGGCGTTTAAATTGGAAAAGTTATTTTTACGACAGTTATGCTAAGAATGAACCAACTGTTCACCTTGATTATAATTTAATAAAGGACTGATCACCCGGTATTTAATTAGGAGGGGTGTCACACAGGTGATATCAGAGCATTAGGTTCTAGTCTCCTTAGGATATGTACGGCTTGTTTCTCTTTCATCTTAGCGTTCTTGTTATAGAGCCCTATTTTAGGATTGTTGTATTCTTGCTTTTACTATTGCATCCTAAGCTATTTGAGATTTGATAATAACTGTAGACTAATAAATTTCTTCACGTTTCATATGCCTCCGAGACGTGCACCAAAGGATAGGCGTGCCCAAGCCGAGCAGCCAGTAGCTCCAGCTCAGGGAACAATGAATGCTAATGAGGTAGCCGCTATTGTTGCTTAGGCGGTGAATGCCGTGCTAGCGGTAGTACAGCAGGCTCCACCCCAAGTTCAAGCAGTGGTGCCAGTACCTTCACAGCTTCCATCAGCATGGGAGTGGGTTAAGGATGCATTTTAGAAGGCGCATCCCCCTGAGTTCTCGGGTAGTTCACATATGATCATTGTCAGCCAGTGGAACAAAGATATACAGAGGCATCTGCGTATGTATGAATGCACATACATGCAGAAATAGTTGTTGGCTTCATTTAAGCTAGTGGGGGCCGCTTTTCAGTGGTGGGAATCCACCACCACCTTGGAGGATAGGGATACTATTCCGATTCATTCATTCTGGGAGCGGTTTGACCGCACGTATTTTCCATCCGCCTTGAAAACCGAGATGAAGTGGAAGTTACTGAACTTGAAGCAGGAAAATTCTACTGTTGCTGAGTATGAAGAGAAGTTCACAAGACTTCTCACTATAGGCAATCTGTCTCTGAGAGTAAGAAGATACTATTATTTGTGGACGGGTTAGCTTGGAGGATCCGTCAGCACCTTATAGGCAATCTGTCTCTGAGTACCTACACAGACGTACTCAATGCTGCCTTACTACACTGGTAGGATCATCACTTCCATCTGCAGGGAAGCAAGCGAGCAGGAGAGTCCGGCCAGCAGGGCAGGACAGGGGTAGTGGTGCTAGCGGAGCACCGACATCTCAGGGGAAGACTCGTTAGCATGAGCAGAGTTCCCATCAGGGGGACCCTGCCAAGCGGTTCCGATCAGGTGATTCTCAACAGGGATTTGGGGGATTTAGGCAGGGTCAACAGGTCCAGCAAGGCCAATGACGCCAATAGCAGGGTTTGCAGTAGGGACAATAGGTCCAACAATATTTTCATCAGGGCCAGTGGCGGGGCGGTAATGGCCAACAGGGTTGTGGTCAGCAGGGTCTGAGGGGAGGTAATTTTAGGGGCCGATGTTTTGTGTGCGGTAAGAATGGCCAAAGCGCCAAGATTATCCAGAGGGTGATAGGGTCCCACACCAGCAGGGTGCCCGTAATGAGCCACAGAGGCCAATTTTTCTAGCTGCCCTCCCAGCACCAGCTCTGGTACTAGCCCTACCAGCCATTCCAGCCGCTCCAGTGCAGCGGGGGTAGCTACAGTACGGATGTGTCTATAACGTCCACCAGGCAGCAGCTCCACAAGCACCGCCCGCGATTGAGGGTATGTTTTCTATCCATGGTACTATGGGTCGGGTTTTATTTGATACTGGGGTGATGCACTATTTTATAGCTACCCATTTTGCGAAGGCCTTATGGTTATTAGCCATAGCAGAGAGCACTATAATGTGTGTAGACTCACCACTGGGAAATGGATCACTAATTTTCTTTATATGCCGGGGTGTGGGGGTAGAGATTGGTAGCTTGGTATTACCAGCAGACATGTTAGTCTAAGTTATGCATGAGAACGACGTTATTATCGGTATGGATTAGCTCGCAACTTACAGAGCCATGATAGATTTCTTCGGTGGGAGTATTGTCTTTTCCATTCCGGGGCAAGAGATGTTTGTAGTGGCGATGCCTCGCCCAGAGGGAGGCTCGACTGCTCATTTGCATTAGATAGAGGAGGATACCTCTAACTAGGTTGTGATTCCCTTAGACTCGATCCCAGTTGTTCGTGAGTATTCCGATGTATTTCTGGAGATACCAGGCCTACCCCTAGTCGAGAGATAGATTTTGTCATAGATTTATTACCGGATACTCGACCTATAGCATGCGCTCCATACCGTATGACTTCGGCGGAGATGCGAGAGTTACGAGATCAGATAGAGCAGCTGTTAGGTCAGGGCTTCATTCGTAGGAGTACCTCACCTTGGGGCGCTCGAGTTTTATTTGTGAAAAAGAGAGATGGTTCACTGAGGCTATGTGTGGACTACCGGGAGCTGAACAAGGTCACGATAAGGAATAAGTATCCGTTGCCGTGAATCGATGATCTGTTCTACCAGCTGAGGGGAGCAACTTTCTTTTCGAAGATATATCTGAGGTCAGGGTACCATCACTACGTATTAGGGACCAAGATGTTTCAAAGACTGCTTTCTTGATGAGATATGGGTCCTATGAGTTCAGAGTGATGCCATTTGGACTCCCAAATGCTCCAGCCGTATTCATGGACTTGATGAACCGAGTGTTCAGAGAGTTCTTGGATCAGTTTGTCATCGTCTTCATAGATGAGATTCTGATATATTCACACTCCGAGGAGGAGCATGTCGAGCACTTGAGGCAGGTTCTTCAGACTCTACGATAGCATCAGTTGTATGCTAAGTACGAGAAGTGCGGGTTCTGGTTACGGGAAGTGCAGTTCTTGGGACATGTTGTTTCTGAACAAGGGATAGCAGTTGAACCGAGTAAAGTGTCAGCGGTGAGGGAGTGGGAACAACCCACAACACCAACGAAAGTATGTAGTTTCTTGGGATTAGCCGGATACTACAGGATATTCATTCGGTATTTCTCTAAAATAGCGGGTCCATTGACGAACCTGCTCGCAAGGGGGTACCATATGTTTGGGACGATGCTTGTCAATTGGCTTTTGACGAGCTGAAAGACAAGCTTACTTCAGCACCGGTCCTTGCTTTACCTAAGCTGGGCGTGGAGTACCTGATTTACACCGATGCTTCTTTACGGGGACTTGGGGGAGTACTTCAGTAGGAGGAGAAGGCTATAACTTTTGCCTCTCCTAATCTTAAGCCGCATGAGAAGAATTACCCCACCCACGACCTAGAGTTAACAGCAGTCGTTTTTACATTGAGGATATGGAGGCACTATTTATTGGGGGAGAAATTTCGCTTGTTCATAGACCACAAGTCACTGCAGTCCTTATTCACTCAGCGAGAGCCGAATATGCGTCAGTGCAGGTGATTAGAGTTTTTAAAGGACTATCAGTTCGACATACAGTACCCTCCGGGGAAGGCCAAAATAGTTGTTGATCCGTAGACCGATAGACGATGTAGCGAATATTTGGAAAGCAAAGTGGAAAGAGTTGGGTCACCAGGATGCAGTAGCCCGTTCCTTTATATCTGTCATGACAGTGACACCCGAGATTGTTACGAGGGTGATACAGGCGCAGATCGCAGACCCATTTTGCCAGGAGCAGATTGTACGACTTCTAGCTGAGGGTGCTGAGTCCTATTATGTTAGTTCTGATGGGGGTTTGAGGTTTAATGGGAGATTGGTGGTCCCAGAAGGAGCAGACTTACGTCATGCAGTAATTACCTAGTCTCACGGGTCCCAATTTATGATCCACCCTGGGGGAGATAAGATGTACCAGGATATGAGACGACAATACTGGTGGAGTGGGATGAAAAAGGACATCACTGAGTTTGTGTCCAAGTGTTCTACCGGCCAGCTAGTAAAGGTGGACCACCAGAAGCCGTCAGGGTGGATTAAGCTATTAAAAATACCCGCGTGGAAGTGGGAGAGTATTTCCATGGATTTTATTACTGGGTTCCCTACATCATAGCGGGGCCACGACTCCATCTGGGTAATTATGGACCGTTTGACCAAGGTGGCTCATTTTCTGCCGGTGCGGACCGACTATACGACGGGTTAGTATGCTCACTTGTTCATTGCTGAGATTGTTAGATTACATGGGGTGCCCCTGAATATTGTGTCAGCTAGAGACAAGATTTTTGTGTCGCGTTTCTGGGAGAGTTTTCAGGAGGCTATGGGTATAGAGTTGAGGTTGAGTTCAGCTTATCACCCACAGATAGATGGACAAATAGAGCATACTAATCAGACGTTGGAGGATAGGCTACGCATGTGTGTCCTTTATTTTGGAGGAGGTTGGGAGCCACATCTTCCACTCGTGGAGTTCGCTTATAATAACTCTTATCAGTTAACGATTGGCATGGCTCCATTAGAGGCTTTGTATGGAAGGCCTTATCGTTCCCCAACTTATTGTCTAGAGGTGGGGGATAACAAGTTTCTCAGACCAGAGGTGATTCAGGAAACCTCCACTAGGATTGAGATGATCAGGAGTCGCATTCGAGTAGCCCAGGACAGGCAGAAAAGCTACGCCGATGCTAAACGATTATTCTGAGAGTTTAATGTGGGGGACCAGGTATTACTACATGTATCTCCTATGAAAGTAGTGATGAGGTTTGGGAAGAAAGAGAAATTGGCCCCGAGATACGTCGAATCATTTCCTATTATCGAGAGGATTGGGCCGGTGGCATACATATTGTGACTGCTAGAGCATTTACATCGCATCCATGATGTATTGCACATCTCGTCGTTGAGACGATACCTTCGAGATGATATAGCCCACATCTACATCGCGATAGAAAAGATAGACTTACAGCCTGACAGCTCTTACGAGGAGAGACCAATGGCTATCCTAGACCATAGCGAAAAGAGATTGACGTCGAAGGTAGTCCCACTTGTACGGGTCCAGTGGGAGAATTATAATGTGGAGGAATCCACCTGGGAGCGCGAGGCAGACATGCGCGAGAAATACGCAGATTTATTCTTACCAGGTATGCCTTATTTTTTAAATTTTGGGATGAAATTCCGTTATTAGGGGGGAAGTATGTAATACCCCGTATTTTTATGCTTTCTAAATTTCGGGATTTATTAAATTTAATGTGAGATATTAATTTAATATAAATTCAAAAATTAATTATTTTTATAATTACTAACGTGACGAGAGTTAGTAATAATTGGAAACTTGTTGAATATTACTAATGAGTAAAGTAATATATGATATTGGATCTATTAAATGTCACGAGTGAATAAAATGACAATTTTAGAAATTTAAGTCGGGACGTGCTCGTGGCGTGTCGGGACTAAATGTTGATTAATAAAAGTGAATAAATTATAAGTCACCCGTATGGTCATTTCGAGTGCGCAAAAATATACAGAAGGGTCGAGATAGTCAAAATAATGTACCCGGGGGTTTAGTTTGGGTCTCGGTGTGTTTTTAGGCCTAATTAACACCCCGGGAGGGCGTTTTGGACATTTTATATTTTTAAGCCTGAAAACCAACGAAAATTGTAAGGTTATATCAGATGCCTAGGGTTGCCTTCTAGGTTTAACCCAACTAAAAATAATAAACGACCATTGGAGAAGGAAGGAGAGAGCTTGCCAAAGAGTTCTAGGCCGAAAACTCCTTCGTTTGCACCGCCGTCACCGCCAAATGCTAGATCACGTCACAAGGATCACAACCACACTGACTTAAGCCATAAATTAGAAACAACAATGCCCAGGTAAGTATTTCTCTTTCTTAATTTCGTTAATGCTTCATTCGTATTAGTCTAGGGTTGATTAGGATGAGTTTTTATGAAAGAAAAATCATGTTGGTGATTAGAAATCGCATGTTGTAGTGATATAAACAATAATCTGTAAATCCCTTTCACATGTAGAGGTTGAACCACGAATTTATATTGGTTTAGAAGTAGAAATTCAGGGAAAATAATAAGAAGAACTAAGTTAAAGAAATTTCTAGGGTTCATGAGAATTATATAAGTTTTGGTCCTTTTAATCCATGAATCTTGATGCAAACTTGAATGCTTTACATAGAATATTGCTAATCTGGGTTTAGAATGTTTGTGGTATAAATTTCTGGGAGTTTGGGAGTTAAGAATTTGGATTTTGGTGATGTTGGATGATAGAATCCGTAACTGGTATTCTGCAGATTCGCCATACCTGTTTGATCGATCGATCGAACCAGGAGTATCGATCGATCGACGCATCGATCGATCGAGCTCCTGCCATTGATCGATCGAACCCTCCTGGCAGACTCATGTTTCCCCTTCTAAATAGTTGAATTCAATTTAAATGAGTAATAATCTTTGTACATCCTTATTAAAATATTTTGGGAGATAAAGAAGACCAGTAGGACTTATTAAAAATATGAAACCTATGTAAGATGAGATTTACATTTTTCGGGAATGTTTACATATAAGGGACGATGGAACTATGTATTAAAGGTGGAGATGCATAAGGTAGTTGCGTTGGAAAATAAATGAGTATCTACTGAAATTTACACTTGGGAGGATAGAAATCCACGAATGTCACTCGATAAGTTGGGATAATCCCACAAATTAAGATGAGAGGAAAACGTTATACGTGATAACTAAATAACGAGTAATAAGGACAAATATCATAATTATGGGTCGTGAGTATGTACCTAAACTTGATATGGTAATAGTAGTATATTTATATGACTGTGTTTATGCATATACTATATACGTGTAAAAATGATGCCCGTGCTACTTGCTATCCCTGAGATTACCGCACTAGGACAGTCTTATCTCGATGGGACCTTTATGGGGGATATTGACTCGTACCCTAGAAGATAGAAATCCTTTTGTACAGGCTATCGAATCGATAGTCAGACGGTCCTAAGAGACGTGAGGGCATGTGCTGACCTCTTAGAGACTTGGAAACTATGCTTCGGCTCAATATTGTTTGTGTTTTGTTTCTATACAGTTCGAGAGTGATTCCGAACTTGTATTTCCCTTAGTATGAGTGATACGGGGACTGGATAGCAGAGTATGCCTACAACATAATTATTATGTGGGGTGCTGTTAGAATATATATATTATATGACTATTTAATATATATATTTAAATCTTGAATTTGGGAACTACCTGCTGTGTCTATGTTATGTAAGAATGGAATAACTATTTCAATTTGGGAATAAGTGTTTGAAAAGTATAATGCGTTACTGAGAAACTTTATTAGTAAATAAGGCTTAAATGAGAACTTTGTTGTTAAATGAAATTAACCTCTTAAATAATTAAATTTGTCAGTTAAATCTTACGAGCAACCTAAGATAAGATAAGTTAAACCGTTGGGAAGGTTAGTGCGATAGGCGTGCACATTAGAAGAGAGGTGAGAATTTTTCAAGGGAGTGCCGCACTAATATGTTGTTGCATTGGCCAGTAAACATTTTAAATACTTGCTAAACAATTTATAAATCGTTTTTACAATCGGGCTCTAACCCGTTTCCATTTTCTCTTCTCTCTTGTATATATATATGTGTGTGTGTGTGTGTGTGTGTGTGTGTGTATATATTTCAGGTGCCCAACCACAGGGGCGTCTTGCATAGGATCCTTTGGAAGGAACGCGCTGCAGCTTAGGTGAGAGTTGTAGGCCTTTTGTTTAGACGACCTCATTTGTTGATTCCACTTCTAGCACTATTTATTCAGTTGGGCATGTGTCGCCCTTTTTCCATTATCCAGTTGGTTATTGGATGTTGTGATTTGTTTATATCCAGTATTTATACTTTTGGATTTATTATTGTCAGGATGTTTTCCTTTAAGTTTTAAATGTTGGAATTTCTTAGTTCGATGTTTAATTAATTGGATTGTTTGTTCCAGCATATTTGTTGGATGATTCTTAAATTATGATTTATGTAAAGAGTTAAATGTTGGATTATAAAATAAAATTTGAAAAGCAATGTCTAAAATGGTTTTGACACTTAGCTTAATTATTTAGGGTGTTTAAATTGGAAAGTTATTTTTACGACAGTGATGCTAAGAATGAACCAACCGTTCACCTTGATTATAATTTAATAAAGGACTGATCACCCGGTATTTAATTAGGTGGGGTGCCACAGTTTTTAAGCCTAAGTCTAGATATTTTCAAATTATCATCGTATTCTCAAACTGGGAGTAGCCTGATTGTGCGGTTAGTTCGTACGAGTTACATTGGTCCTATGGGAGATGTTATTGCCTCTCACTGGGCCGTTCGGGGGTTGTTTCGAGTTTTCACCATCTAACGCCATCTTTTTTAGCCTAAGTCTAAATATTTCAAATTATCATCGTATTCTCAAACCAAGAGTCCCGTGACTGCGCGGTCAGTCCCTACGAGTTACTACAAATTAGCCTAAGTAATGTTTATAGTGATGATTTATAAAGAGTTATGTTTCATTTCGCACTATTAATTGTTTAACAACAAGATTTCTAAATTTGTAATATGTTTTATTTATGTCTTTCTAATATCTGGTTTAATCACAAGCCTAAATGTTAGAAATGCCCAGGGCCAACCAAATTAATGGTCATTTAAATGTTCAAATCCACCAGTCAACAACAATTCAAGAATCCCAAACAACAATTGAAATAATAATGCGATATATTAAAAATTCCAAGGGGCAACCAACTTAAAGACCATCTAAATGTTCAAATCTACTAGTCAACAAAAATTCAAAATCCCAAACAACTCCTCAAAGCAAGTGTCGTATAAAAAGTAATGAGGGTGTAAAGGTAATAAGTAAATGTCTACACCTTAAAAAATTTGAGTTGGATGGAATGCCAAAATGATGAAAAGGAACATTAACCATAGCAGCTCCGTAGTTGCCCCTATAGTACCCCATAGCAGCCCCGCAGCCCCACATAGAAGCGTTATCGCAGCCCCATAGCAGTTGCTGCTGTAGCAGCTCCTTAGAGGCCCTGTAGCACCCCATAACAGCCCCCTAGCAGCCCTATAGCATCTGATACAATAGCAGCTCAAAACCTTACGTAAGAATCAAGTACCTAAACGATTCCAAACCCAAAGAAAAAGAAAACAAAGAAAATATGAGACCAAGAAAATACAATAAACTAAATTGATATTATAGCAAAATTCCATACCTCTGTTTTCTAAAAAAAAATAAAATAAAAAGCATACCTCTTTGTTGGTTTCAGACATTCAGATATGCAAAGTAATTAGATGGGACCTAGCTTGAAAAACTGAAAACCCCAAACAAAAATAAAAACGTATATAGAGTAGACAACCAAATAAGCACTGAAAAGAAACAAAAATAATGAAAATAAGGACAACACTGATATAGTGAGATAAATTGTAACAACCCTCACTTTTGAGAGCCTAATTTATATTTATTTACTATGTGTAGTAATTAATTATAAAATGATGGATGTTGAGTAAATATTAATTTAATGTGGAAAAGGTTAATATTTACTAAATTGTTGTATAATTACCTAGTGAGTAGGTAAAAGTATTCATGTTGTGATTTATGGTGTCATAAGATATTAAAATGACATTTTTGGTTAATATGAAACCAGAACTTAAAATGAGTTATAAAATTTCCAAATGATAATTTGGAGGGTGTAGTTAGTCCCGGTAGGTGCGAGACGGTCAAATTAAGTGCTATATTACATTTTGGTATTTTGGATACTTTTGACTGGTTATAGCTTAAATGTGTATTTGCGAGTAATTATATTGGGTATTGATCATTTAAGTGGGCTTTTAGACTTAAGCCACGTTTTATTTTCCCAACTCTATTCCCATTCTTCCATTACACACTTCTAGACCTATAGAGAGAGATTTGGAGATTGGAGCTTGGATTGTTGTTTACACAAAATCAAATCTGAATTTGCAAAATCAAGGCAAGTTATCTACTCGCTACTATGTGATTTAAGTAGAATAATTAGTATTGATAGTTATGAATTGTTATGAATTGTCATTTTAGGGTTTTGGTAGATTTATGGGTATTATAACTCTTAGAAGTTGATTTGGATGATAAATGTTATTAATGATGCTAGTTAGGTGTATTTGTGGTGTAATAGTTCCATTAGATGATCTAGGTTTGGTTGGTTTTGAGTTTGGGAGAAGATTTGGAGTTCAAAACTCCATAGCCAAACTTGGCATTTTCGCAGGGGCGAATCGATTGGGCCCTTGGGTGAATCGATTCGCATAGATGCAGCTTTCTAGGTCTGTGAACCCGAATCGATTCGGGTTAAGTCCGAATCGATTCGGCATTTGAAGAATGTTGGCTTTGTTTTTCAAACCAATTCGCTTTCAGAGCGAATCGATTCGCCAGGGCAAATCGATTCGGTTCCTGTAGTTTTGAATTATTTTCTTGTTTAATTTTTAACTTTTTCTTTAGGCTTAGGACCTAGGAACCTTCCTCAAAGAAGTAAAGTTAGAGTCCTAGAGTAGTAATTGAGTTTGGTCGCCACCCTAGACTAGAATTGGGTCATCTGGGGTTTATTCCGGGGAGGTTTAAAATAATGTTAAGGCATTACTTCTTTTATTCAAACTTTTAGAAGTTAGGAAGTTAAATACCCATGCTTGGAGACTTAGGGGCTTATCGAAGTTATATGAACTTTGGGAATTGTAGAATCATAATGATTGTTTGGAGACTAATCAGGACTTGTAATTTGAGGAATATTAATGATGATATTCGATGGGAATAGGTTCAAATAAAATGAACCCAATTGTTTAAAGATGATAGGTTCGAATAAGATGAACCACACTATTTAATAATGATAGGTTCGAATAAAAAGAACCAAACACATGGATAATGGAAATGGAAATTGGTAATGAATATTGAAAATGAAAATGAGATTTATAATGTAAATGATAATTTACTGATACACACCTCTCTAAATACAATCATAAAAAAAGTCCGCGCGCGAGGTGATACCCCCTGATAAATTAACGCAGAATGGATATAGTCCTAGGCCATATGAGCGCTAGTTTATATATATATATGCATTTTTCTGTGATGGATAGGAGATTATGGGTGCGGTCTTGACTATCCCGCAGGCATGTGGCCGCTTCCCGACGTTGCGTTATGAGCCCAGGCTGTCTTATATGTGATAGGCCCTAGAAGATGATAGTTATTTAGAGGCGCGCCCAGTGGGGAAACTCGGAGGGGAGGTCTTAGAATCGTTATATGTATGAGAATATAACTTTTCTGCATCAAGTGGGACTTGATGGATATATATATGCCATAAAGAGCATGGATACATGCCACAAAGAGCAGGTGATTGAGATATGTGCCATAAGGAGCACTTGATAGAAATTATATTCCAGATAAGGAATGGAAAGATAAAAATGGGAATGATGATTAATGATGGAAAGTTTTAATTAATGAAGGGAAATTATATCTTCTTGATTTAACCGAATAAATGGTTTTATTCCTAATAAGGAATGTAAGAAGGAAATGGTAATTGGATTAATGAGAAAAGGTTTTAAATTAAAGTTATTTATTTTTATTCTCTTATGTAAATGACATTTCATTTCATAATTAGTTAAATGTCTTAAATTGTAATGTAAGTTTAACATGCTAGTTAACATGCCATAGTATCATCCTCGTCATTCATGCATAACTGTTCATACCTATCATGCTTTTTATTTCTTCTGGTGATCATATAAAACCCGGCTCTGATCGGTTCATTTTCCTTGTTGTGCATATGATTGTATCCGCTCAGGTGCTCCACTGCAAGGACGCCCGTTTTGTTATTCCCATCCCTTTGCTTTTGTCGAGCTGTAAGATTTTGCGGATTATTACAGGACCTTGTATTAGACGCTTTCATTTTTTTGTTCTAGCTATGATCGGGTCTTGACTCGGGCGTGTGGCCCAAACTTTCGTATTTGATTAATGAATGTATTATATAAGATATTAAACTGTTGTACTATGTTGTATGTAGCTGTGGATCGACAGCCTATTCGGTTCTTTTGTGTTCATTCGTTTTAGTTGTATTATATATATACTCTTTTGGAATTCCACTTTCTTGTCAGATTTGGGTTGTTTAGTTTAATTTTCTTAACTCGTTTTAAATTTCTAACCTTTTTGGCAACCCGTTTTCTGATCTATTGGGTGGTTTTCCCATATACTCAGTTTATTTTTGTGATGCTGAGAATGATATCCATCCATGATTCCTGTTACGTTTGAGTATCGGGCTGGACACCCCTTATCTCGGATCGCGGGTTGTCACATAAATATACTATTACCTCAACATTACATTATCAAGTTGGGTTCCAATATCTCCAATACATTTTACAATCAACATTTAAACTGAAAAGAAAGCGAGCAAACATTTTCATATATTGAAATCAATTCATGTTAATTATCACCAGCCAACAACACAATACCAAAAGTTGGGATGCAAACCATTTAACGTCAACTTAACATACTGAAATTAGAGTGAAAACGTAAAAAATGGGGATGCAAACCACTTAATTTCAGTATGTTATGCATCAAAATCGCTGACCACCTTCAATTTCTTTTACGAACATTTACTTTCCACACTACGTGACAATACCAAAGCACATAGCTCAAATAACTAATTCAAAACAATAGTAATCAAGAACAACACAAAGTATGTAGTGTATCATATTGCCTCCACCTTTAGCCACCATGTTACTCACATAATATAACCATAAAAGCATGCATAAGAATTTTAATATGAGAAATCTCAGATTTAAACAAAAAATGATTATTTGAAAGAAAAAAAAATTAAAATAACTTACATTAGGGTTATGTATGAGATACACGTAAAATATGATGTTCAAACTTAGATTACCTTATCGATCTTGCAAAACCGTCGTCCAAAACCTTGAATCAATCCCGAAACAAAATAAACACAAAAATATTGGCTTGAGAGAAAATCAAATGCCTTAAAAGAGTAAAAATCTACAATACTTAAAGTGAACCTTCCTTTAGAACTAATACCAATAAATATTGTCAATACTTAAATCGAAACAATACAAATAAATTGAAACCACCCAAATAGGGAAAATAAAAATCAAAATAAGTATATGAACCACACAACATCAAAAGAAGAAAATCACACAACAATTAGAAAAATGGGGATAATTGAGATCTCATGATGATATATGTATACCTTGCAGGAACGATTCTTTATGACACTGCAACCTCCCTTGCGAATAGCACCGACTTGTTGAAAGTAGGTGATAGAGGCATCATCATCAGCCTTGGACTCAAATTGATGCTCCTCGTCAGACATGTCAAACTAAAATTTGTTTCAGTAATTAAATTAAAAAAATGTATTATATTACATGAATACCCCTATTAACTCCCAATAACTTGGATTAAAAAATTGGAATCTCCTATGTCAAACTAAAAGGATGGAATTATCTATGTAAAACTAAAAGAGTGAAACACGGTGGATTGAAAATTTGTTACCACAATAACAATAAGGACTATCCACGGAATTTGAATTTTTTAGGAAAAAAATGGTCACGAGACACTAAAAATTCAACTCAGTGGATTGAAAAATAAAAAGTTGGCAATCAAAATGGAACAATTTGCATGATTGTGATAAAAAAAAATGAATTTGTGTTTTTTTAAGGTCATCACTCAATCTCTAAAACTGTAATAAATGAAAATACTACAAAAATCTTACTTTATTGTCTACATATATGGAAATAAGATTAATTAAGCAATAAATTTATGCTAAAAAAATAACTACTAAACTAAATTTGTTTTTCATAGAAAAATACTAAATAGAGCAATAAAAGTCTCGTGTGGTAAAAAGTATCTTTAAAAAGTTAAAAAATTAAATGAATTGAAATTGAAGACAACTCAAAGCCCACAAAAAATGTAAGAAATGAAAAACAAAATAACCAAAGATTTGTGCTCAATAATTTCATTACCCCCTAAACCCTAATCACCACCCCCTCTCCCGTTAACTCACCATTTCAGCCATTCCCCGCCCGAAAATCCATTGGAATTGCAACCCACTCCAACTTAACCCCCCGAGTCCTAACCCCCCCCCCCCCCCCCCCAACTCGCAAAACCTAATCGAACTAGCCACCCACCCTCCCACCTTAACTCAAAAAATCATTTTTTGAAATTCATAAATTAACTAACCCAATTGAAACCCAAATACAAATCAAAACCTAATTATGTAGAAACCTAACTATGAATCAAAACCTAAATATGCAGAAATGTGAATCAAAACAAAAATATGTAGAAACCTAAATATGTAGAAATACCTTCGTCTTTGACAAGAGGGGGAGAGAGAGAGAGAGAAGCCATCAGTGTTTGACGAGAGAGAAGCCATCAGTGTTTGAAGCGGGCAAATGAAAATCAAAATTAGGTGCCTTTTAAGGGAATGACATGGTCACGACCTAGAGTTGTGACCCACCATCACAACCCATTACTTCTTTAGAGCTGCTACCCGATTGATGAATGGTCACGGCCTACAGTTGTGACCCCCATACGCGACCAATAACAAATATTTAATTGTGAGATGGTTACATCCCATGGCCATGACCCAGACCAAGAAAATGGTCATGACCCCCAGTCGTGACCCCATATGTATACGTTTTATGCTTCGTCATGCCTATAATCACGGTCCAAGTTCATGACCCATTCGCAACCAGGTTTGAAGGGAATTCTTGTGTGACTTTGGTGCCAAGATGGTCACTCCCTGGTCACAGCCTGAGTCCGTAACCCACAGTTGTCAAAGATTTGGTCCGTGACCACTTCCAGAGCATCCATGACTCAGTACAGTAATGAATATGGTCACGCCAAAAATTAAGATGGTCACGGACCAAGTCCGTCCCCTTTTGGTCGGGGATTTGGTCCGTGACCAACTAGGCATGACCATTCACAGGATTTGGTGTAGTGGAATAATGACACAAAATAAATATATGTGACCGTGATGGAAGAGATTTAAATATAGAATATCTATAAAAGTATGTTAGTTCGATACCATACACAAGATTGTATAATCATACAACATAAAAAAATGGTTTTATGGTTGACAACATGGACCTTTCCAAAACATGATCAATCTCAACCAGGGCTCTGATAACATTTTTTAGGAAAATAACTTGGGATTGACAATTAAACATGAAAAATTTCAGCTTTAAGAACTTGGAAAGATCATACATTGAAAAAAAATCAAGAAATAGGTTTAAATATTAAACCTAAGGTTGGAATAATACAATACCATAGATAATCATGTTCTGATTCGTATGAGGAGATAAAGATTGAAGAAGATGAAAATAGTGCTTCCCTCCAAGATCTCCAATAACCTTGTAGAATGTTCTACGCACCTTGAATCTTCTAGTATATGATTCACCTAAATTAATACTTGTGCATTGGAACATTTGGAGATGACACCACGGTGAAATATGAGAGAATTGACATTCTCTCTCCTCACCCCTTCATAAAAATGTGAATATTGGTTTTACACTCCCTCTCCAACCCTCGATAGTGGATTATTTACCTAACACCATAGCCTACACCAATATAAATAGGTATGGGCTATGGGATTTAGTCAAACTAGCCTTCCAGAGAGTTTCGAGCCAACTACTTAGTTAAGGGACTATACTAGGGACTCAAGATAAACAATAAAATTGGTTTCCAAATAAATATTCCCAAATCCCAATTACATTTAACGTAATTTTTCCTTTATTTACTTAATCAGAATGAACCCCATTAAATAATCATGACTAAACTGTAATTAAATTATCTCTAAATCACTTTGAAATAAAGAGGTCTTATTTGCAAAGTTGAGTACGAGACGTAATATGATTCCCCGTGTGAAGTTTTTTATATTCGTTGGACAAATCAGTTTACTTTTAAATAATGGTAACCAATATTTAATCAATTCCTTGATTTTGATATTTAACTTATTTGCCACTCCACCAGATTATTAAATAATGCACAGACCTAGTTTTACTCGTGGAAAAAAATATATAATTATATCAAAGGGGTATCCCAATCCAATATATCTCATGTACGTGCATTCCTATGAATTATGATCTCAGACATAATAACACAAGTATTACTCAACTAGCGGAAATTATTTAATTCAATCTAAAATGGAACAGCACCTATAGAAATCAAAATAATAATCATACATGCATTCTAATGCATTTGATTCTTAAAATTAAGAATCAATGCATCCTTTCCAAATGACATGATATTGTCTACATATAATCAGGAGAACCCTTACACTTTAAACCTCATGGGTGGTCATGTTCAATATATTCTTGGATGCACCGATCATAATCCTCCTTTGAACTATTATACAATTCTTGAACCATTAGATATGTACCGCAGTTTAAGATAAACCACTATGATTATACCATAACCATTTTGAGAGGATGTAAACTCTCTATGTAGTTTGTAAACCGTTCAATTGTGCTAGAATCAAAATCCCAATCTCTTGTGATCAAGTTGAACCCAACTCACTTAAATTCCTACTACGCACAACTGACTAACGTGTCTATAATATATATTTAGATAATAAATATAAGGAATTATCATAACCACAATTCTTATTTCAAAATGAATTGAGACATTTTTACTTAAAAGTAAACATCATACATGGTTTTAAGAATAAAACCCCAATAGGCTTAGTATTCAATCCACTTTCTTATATTTAAAAGGAAAAAAACTAATTAGAATAAATTTCATAAACTGAAAAAGAAATGTAGACATTGTCCTTGCTCATGAGGATTGGAAATTTATTTGAACCAAACCGTGTTTATAAATCCTAGTGAAGAGGCATCCGAGTCAAATGTTTGGTCTTAGCAAAGGTAGCTGAAAGATAATCAAATGGCTCATTATTTCATATTAGCCTCTATGGATAATATATTAAAACACCAAGTTAACAATATGTCAAGTGATTACGACATGATTATAAACCTGAGGGATGTGTTTGAGGATCAAAATTATATTGCAAGACTAGACAATATAGCTTGGCGGGTAAATACAACAATGCTAGATTGTACTCACATGAAGGCCCGCATTGTTAATATCATGTCCATACTAGCATAACTGGAAGTTCATGGAACAATAATTGATGAGGAAACCTAGGTCGACCTCGTGAACCAATCTTTCCCAAAGTCCTTAAAGAAGTTTTTTCTTAAATTATGCTATGAAAAAAATTGATTACTCTATGGAGCAACTACTTAAAAAATTACAATGAACATAGAATATCATAAATAAAAAGTGTGTTTTGTTGGTTTCTAAGAGAGGTCTATATTCTTTTGTCTTGAAAGGTAAGAAGAATAAAGAGGGAAAGTGTCATGTACAATCTATGATAGGTAAAATATTGATTAAACATCAAGGAGAAATGAAGCAACCAAAAGGAAAGTTCTACCTCTACAAAAGGTTGGCACACTGGAAGAAGTAGTCCCTGCTCCACTTGTCTTAATAGAGAGATGGAAATAATAATTTATCTCCAGCCATTAAAACATGTTTTTTGGTCTATTCTGCAAGGACCTAGTGTGTAGATTGAGCCACTAATCATCTTTGCCATTATTTGTAGTGGAACCAGGTAAACATGAAGCTCAATTAAGGGTATATATTTTTTTCCATGAGTGACAATGGAAAGGCATTAATATTAGTAGTAGTTTTTATAGTTTTAGACATTGGGGAGACAAAAGAATAATATACGAAGATTGCTTTTTAATATATATCCACTACTAGAAGGAATTTTATTTATGTTTCTAATTTAGTTTTGAAGGGATATTCAGTTTATCTTAATAAATACATTTTTATCAACAATGCAAAATGTTTTAAATGTTTTGATAGATTGAAAGATTATCTATATGTTATAAACCAAGTCTCATCTTTACTGTTAAACTCTAAAATTAACAACTCCTATGGAAATAACCTAAAGAGCAAGAAACCTTTTGAATTGAACCAAACATATCCTTAGTACTTATTATTAGGTCATATTAATCTAAAAATAATTAGAATACTAGTTTTAAATTGGAAATTCAGCTCCTTGTAAGTGGAGGTATTTACAGTGTGTGAATCTTGTTTAAAAGGTAAAATGTCCAAGAGGCCCTTTGCGAATAAGGGATATAGAGCCAGGGATGTATATGAATTGTCCAATTCTGATTTACATAGTCTTATGAAAATTTGGGCAAGAGTTGCTTATGAGCATTTCACCACCTTCATTGATGACTACTCAATGTATGGATATGTGTACCTTATTCACTACAAGTCTCAAGCCATTCATAATTCAAAGCGTATAAGGCTAAGGTGTAGCATAGTTATGGTAAAAAAAATCCAAAATCTATGATATGATTTTGGGGATGAGTATCTTGGGAGAGTATATGAATAATTTATTAGAGGTGGGATTAGATCCCAAATGTCTTGACTAGGTTCTCCACAGAAAAATGGTGTACCAAAAAGAAGGAACATGAATTTTTTAGACATGGTTAAATCCATGATGAGATATTCAAATTTATGGGATTTTTTTTTTGGCGGGGGGGGGGGGGGGGGGGGTTCTATTAGGTATGACTATATGCTCATTGGAATTAATTCCTTCTAAATCATTCTCAACTACTCTCATTGAGCTATATACATGTCATCAACGTAGTCTAGGACATGTTCAAATCTAGGGTCACCTAGTACACGTGTGGAGGAAGGATATGGGAAAGTTAAAATTCATTAAGAATGTATGTTTGTCTGTTGGTTACCCCAAAGGAACAAAGGATTATATAATATACCAAGTAATTTTTTTAAATAGACATATATAATGAAATATAACCACGTATCTAAAATACACTACCTACCGAAAGGGGGAGTATTAGTGGTGATCAAGATACATTTTTCACTTATACTGGACCATAAGAGGATCCATGTCATAATGCGAGGGGTTTGAGTCATCCTAATAAGTTAGTGTATTTGGTGAATACTTCGGTGAGATCCTAGGGGAATACAAATTGGATCTTAGAAACTACAACAAGATACTCTTTGACAAGTATTCTCAACTTTGTCTCACGACTATGAAGACTAAGATAGATTCGATGTACTCGAATCAATTTTGAAAACTTTTAGAGTCTCTAGATGTGTTAAAACCTATTGAATGAAAGTATATATACAAGAAGAAAATAGGGTTAGATGGGGAGGTGGAAATCTTCAAGGCAAGGATTTTTGGAAAAGGGATTACTTAGAAAGAGGGGATTAACTATGAGGAAATATTCTTATGAATAGCCATGTTAAAGTCAATCCGGATTATTTTATCCATTTTGGCTCATCTCTATTATGAGATATGGAAAATGGATATCAAGATAGTATCTTAAACGTTAGATAGTCTTAATTGGTTCATCTATATGATGCAACTCGAGGTATTCACAATAAATAGACTCGAAACCAAGATGTCAAAGATTAAGAGATTCATTTATAGATTCAAGAAATCTTCATGGTCTTGGAACATCCCATTTAATTAGGCAATACAATATTTTGGTTTTGATTAATGTACGAATGAAACTTGTGTGTATAAAAAGCATGGCGGAAACGTGGTGGTATTTCTGTTACTCTATGAAGATGATATTCTCCTAATAAATAATGATATGGTTGTGTTATCCACTATAAGAGTGTGGTTATTTAGTCAGTTCATTATGAAGGACTTAGGAGAATTAAGTCACACCATTGGGATTAAGCTTTTCGTTATAAAAAAAATATGATGTTGGTATTATCCCAAGATAAGGATATCAATGATGTGCTAAAAAAATAGCATGTAAGATTCCATGAAAGGATTCATTCCTTTTAGGTATAGAATCTCTTTCTCATCTGTTTCCTAAGACACATAATCAGAAAAAAATGATAAGGAATATACCTTATTCTTCGGTGATGGCTAGCCACATGTATGTTATGCTAGGTGAAAGACCAAATATTTTCTTTACTGTTAGCATGGTCAATAGATTCTAGTCTAACCCATGTAAGGAGCATTGGACTATAGTAAATCACACTCTCAAGTACCTAAAAAGGACTAAAGATTATGTCCTAGTTTGCTTAATGGATACATAGACTTTTAGTTGGATATGGTTTCCAAGAAATTGATCCCTCAGTATATATCTACCTTAGGAGGTGGAGCAATAAGTTAGAGGCGTATCAAGAAATTATGTATTTCTTATTCAACCATGTAAACCAAATACGTTGTCACTTTGGATGATAAAAGGAGGTTGTTTGTCTTCATAGCTTCAGTATTAATCTGGTTGTGTTTCCTTCAGTGCAATTGAGTCTCAAAATTTATTGTGACAATAGCAGAACGATTACTAACTTGAAAGAACCGAAGACTCACACGAGGACTAAAAAATATTGAGCGCAAGTTTCATCTGATACTCGAGATTGTGTGAAGAGGCAATGTCATCATGATTAAGATTGCATCTCAGGGATCCTTTAACAAAGACCTAATCTTGTTGATAGTCATGTAGACGGAATGGGTGTGATGAATAGGCATATGAGTTTAAAAGTAAGTGGGAAATTATTGGGGTTTATTCTTACAACCATCTATGACGTTGATATATTTATAAATTCTTGTCAAGTTAATTTTAAAATAAAAATGATGTTTGTGATATTGCCTTGTAATTTTTCTAAATATATTGTATTAATGTCGACTAATATAACTTAGTAGGAATTCTGGTGAGTTGGTTTCAGCATGATCATGAAAGATTAAAATTCCAGTTCTACTTCAATTAAAAAATTCACACCCTAGACAAAGGTCTAGCATCCTATCAGTAAAGGTGCCAGTATGATCTTAGTAGTTTATCGTGACTACGAGAACATGTTTGTTGGTTCAAGAGATTATCTGATAGTTCAAAGAGGGTTGTGTCGATAAATCTGTAATGTATTGCATGGGACAAGAGTGAGATTCAAGTACAGGTTGTGACCATATTATAATTGCATAATCTCACATCATTTGCAAAGGGTGCCTATATTCTTAATCCAATGAGTATGAGGATTGAAAAGTGAATAAAATTATTTCTTTGAATGTTATAAGTGATATACAATTTATTGGGTCTAAATATACACAAATTCAGAAATAATTGTGTGTTCATGTCTAAGAACATAACTTGGAGTAATCCGTGTCTCACGGATATTTTGGATTGTAATACCCCCTTGATAAACTTATAAGTTTTTATTCTACCACTAACCCTAATCAGTGGATTATTTATATTGCTATAGGGTATCAAATAAGTTAAGTTCGGGATAAATGAATAAACAAATGTTAATGAAAATAAATTTGTAGTGAATTTAATCTCACCAAATGGTTATTGAATGTTGTAAGGGAAAAATTTTGTAATGAACATCAAAAGTTTTTATTTGCCTTTATTACACGGGACAAAAGTATTTTTGAGTCATATGACAGTATTGCTTGAGTATGTACCTTTAAGCTTGGGCATTGAAGACTTGGAGCGGCCTTTAAAAAGCATCATGAAATTCATGCAAGTATTTCTCGTCTTCTATTTGGTATTTTAAAAAGGCATAACTTTTTAATATGTTGATCCCTAGAACATTAATGTTTGTTTTTTATTTTTTCCCTACACTTAGAGGCAATTTTGTGAAATTAAAATTGGGAAAATTCTTTTTTATTTCTGTAACTGTTTCTAACCACTTTGCTTTCCCATTCTAATGGGAGGTGAATTCTCATTTGAACATGATTTTAATCTGGTTCGAATGAGAATGGCCTCTAGTTCGAACAAGATTCTAACAAGCTTTAAATGATGAAATTTTATCTGACTTTCCATTTTTGCATTTGAATCTCATTCGATGCTCAATATAAGGACATGAAAGTAGTCATTCATATGAGTTCACGTCATTCGAATGCGATAACCTATGTCATTCGAATGAGATCTCAATTTCATTCGAAGGATTTTGGGTCATGCCTTGTTTTTCTTATCAACGTGATTTATTTTTTTCAATATAAAAAGGCAATTGTTTTGTTTTCGTGACTGGTTTTCACAAATAAAAATTTTAGCCTCTAAATACAGTTATACACCCAAATTTGAGACTCAACTATCAATACATTAATATAGTTCATATATCTTAAGTTTTGAACCCGCAAGAAGAGTTATTCTTCAATTGTTTGAGATTTTAGGTATGGTGGATTCTGTATTTTTAATTAACGAAGACTAATTCAGATCAGTGGATACGGAGACAACTTGGATTTCATTGTGTGCCATTCGTGGATTCTTACAACCATTGTGATCAAGATGAATGAGTAAATATTCCATCAGGCTTCAAAAGAATCGATTTGGTGAGTGAGTTTGTTTGTTTGTCGTACTATATAATTTTTTACATTATAATGGACTTGTGTAGGTTTGGGCGTCTGAGGGTTTTTTCCATTGTGAATTTTCCTCATACATCGTGATACTGTTTATTTTTTATTTACTTTACTTTAATTCAATATTGCATGCTCATATACTAATTCTTAGGTAAGATAAAATGGGGGTAAAGATTACACAAATTGTATTCGCACTATTTTTTTAATTTAATGTAATTTATCACTTGGCACTTAACTTTATAAAATTTGGAATTGCCATAATAGTTTTATTATTGATGGATTCGTTTAAGCACTCGCATATGCTTTATGCAGGAAGTAATATTATGTATTATCTAACTTTACAAACAATTCCTCATTATTCAAGTAATTTTGAGATAACTAAATTGGAGTGCAATTATGAGTATTTAGTGGAATTAATTATAATTAAATTGTAATGAAAATATATAACAAAAATTAATGTGAGATTTTTATATTTTTATTTGGAAGGAAATTTAAATATTAGTCCTGGGTCCCCATATATTCCTTTACCCAAGTAATAGTTACAAACTCTCTCGAAACCCTAATTGTCCCAAGTCCACTTTGTGTACCTATATATATATGGGTGTAAGGAAGTTTTTTAAGTAACATAGCACATACTAAGGGTTAGATGGAGTTAAATAAAAAATACCATTCCCATTTTTTGTGAAGGGGTGAGGAGAGAGAGAAAGTTATATCTCTCACAAACCATTAAGTTTAATTCTCAGAAAGTATGCACTCACAAAGCTTGGTTTTGGGGGATTATATAACAGAAGATGCATGGAATTCATGGTGTTTCACTAATATTTTGGACGGAAAATAAAATCCATCTCTCCATCTTCTATAATTCATATTTATCCTCATTCGGATGAACTACAAAATCCATGAAGGTATTGTGATTCGAAGCCCTAGTTTTATACTATAAACCTAGTGTGTTTTTTCTATTTCATAATTGATCAAAGATTTTTGTGCAAAAAGTTTTTCATTGTATCAATTTCTCACACATGTAAGTCTCATCTTCTTTACTTGTGGTGCCAATTCCTTCTTTAAACCATCCCGACATGGTTATTGAAACTCTTAGTACAATATTTTTTTCCCTTACACCACACCAAATCCTGCAAATGGTCACGCACAGTTGGTGATGGACCAAGCCCACGACCAGCTAGTCGCGGACTTGGGTTCGGACCATCATAATTTTTGCGTGACCATATTCATTACCACACTGAGTTATGGATGCTTTAGAAGTGGTCACGGACCAAATCCCTGACCACTGTGGGTCATGCACTTGGGCCCTAACCAGGGTGTGACCATCTTGGTGCCAAATTCATGCCAAAATTCCCTCCAATCTTGGTCGCGGATGGGTCACAGACTTGTACCGTGACAATAGGCATGACGAAGCACAAAACATACACATATGGGATCCCGGCTGGGGGCTGTGACTATTTTCTTGGTGTGGGTCACGGCTATGGGCCGTTATCATCCCTCAATTGAATATCTGATGTTGTTCGTGCATCGGGGTCATGACTGTAGTCCATAACCATTCTTCAATCCAGTAGCAACTCTAAGGAAGTAATGGGTTGCGATGGTGGGTCATGGCTGTAGGCCGTGACAATGTCATTCCTAAAAAACGCCTCATTTTTATTTTTATTTGCCCACCTAATTTTCATTTTCATTTTCCCACTTCTCTCTCTCTTTCATCAAAGACGAGATATTTTTATTAGGATATGGGTCTTGGGGTGTTGTTTAGTTTTTTGTTTCAATGGTGGTTCGTGGTTCTTGGTTCTTGGGCAGAGGTTATGGTCGGATTTCTGGTTCGGGGTTCTTGGCCGGAGGTTTTAGTTTGAAGAACATGGATTGCGGGATAAGAAAATCGGGTTAGGGTGGCAGTAGCTTTGATTTTGATGGGGTTTGGATTCGGGTCTACTGAATTTGATGTCACCGGATTTTGTGGTTTTTCCATTGGGTTGAACTGTGGCAGCAGGGACTGCCATGGGGTTGATGGGTTGTAGTCATGAGGGTATCGGGTTTTGGAGGATTTGTTTGGTTGCAAATGGATGGGAAATGGGTATTAAAAATGGAGTTTGGAGCTTTATCATTGGCTCCGGTGAAAGTAGAGAGAATGTAAAAAAAGATGCTATTTTCATTTTACGTCGACCATAGCTTCTCTCTCTCGTCAAACGCTCCCTCCCCCCCCCCCCCCCCCCCCTTCTCTCGCCAAAGATGAAGGTATTTCTACATATTTAGGTTTTTATTCATATTTAGGTTTCCACATATTTAAGTTTTGATTAATATTTCTACATATTTAGTTTTTGATTCATATATAGGGTTTTACATATTTTGGTTTTGATTTGTATTTGGGTTTCAATTGGGTTAGTGAATTAACGGATTTCAATTTTTTGACTGAAGGTGGGAGGGTGGGTTGCGATTCCGATTGGGTTTTGCAGGTTGGGGTGGGTAATGACTCAGGGGGGTTAAGTAGGGGTGGGTTGCAATTCCAATGTCTTTTAGGGCCGTGGAGGTATGAAATGGTGGGTTAACCGGAGTGGGGGTGGTGATTAGGGGTTACAGGGTAATGAAATTGTTGAGTACAAATCTTTGGTTAGTTTTTTTTTTTTTTGCATTTCTTACATTTTTGTGGGATTTGATTTGTATTCAATTTAAATTCATTTTATTTTTGTTTTTACTTTTTTAGAGATATTACCACAATGAGACTTTTATTGCTTTATTTAGTATATTTTTTATGAAAAATAAATTTAGTTTAGTAGTTATTTTTTTATTATAAATTTATTGCTTAATTAATCTTGTTTCCATATATTTAGACAATAAAGTAAATTTTTTGTCGTATTTTCATTTACTGCAGTTTGAGATTTTAAGTGACGGCCTTAAAAAAACACAAATACATTTTTTTTATCACAGTCATGCAAATGATTCCACTTTGAGTTCCAACATTTTAATTTTCAATCCACTAAGTTACATTTTTAGTGTCTTGTGACGATTTTTTTCCTAAAAAATGCAAGTTCCGTGGATAGTCCTTATTGTTATTGTGGTCACAAATTTTCAATCCACCATGTTCCACTCTTTTAGTTTTACATAGATAATCCCCCCTTTTAAGTTTGACATCGAGGATTCCAATTTTTTAATCCAAGTTATTGGGGTTTAATAGGGTATTCAAGTAATCTAATACATTTATTTTAATTTAATGACTGAAACAAATTTTACTTTGACATGTAAGGCGAGGAGAATCAATTTGAGTCCAAGGTTAATGTTGGTGTCTCTATGACCTACCTTAAACAAGTCGGTGCTATTCGAAAGGAAGGTTACATTGTCATAAAGAATCGTCCATGCAAGGTAAACATATATCCTTATGATATCTGGATTATTCCCATTTTTCTAATTGTTGTGTAATTTTCTACTTTGATGTTGTATGGTTCATATATTTATTTTGATTTTTATTTTTCCCCATTTGGGTGGTTTCGATTTATTTGTGTTGTTTCGATTTAAGTATGCTGTTTTGATTTAACTATTGCCAATATTTATTGATATTAGTTCTAAAGGAAGGTTCGATTTAAGTATTGTATATTTTTTCTCTTTTAAGGCATTTGGTTCTCTCTTAAGCCAATATTTATGTGTTTATTTTGTTTCAAGGTTAATTCAAGGTTTTGGATGAAGGTTTTACAAGATCGATAAGGTTTTACGTGTATCTCATACATAACCCTAAGGAAAGGTGTTTTAATTTTTTTTCTTTCAAATAATCATTTTTTGTTACAAATCTGAGATTTCTCATATTAACATTATTATCCCTTCTTTTATGGTTTTGTTATGTGGGTAACATGGTGGCCAAATGTTAAGGCAATATGATACACTACATAATTTGGGTTATTCTTGATTACTATTGTTCTGAATTAGTTATTTGCAGTATGTGATTTGGTATTGTCACGTAGTGTGGAAAATAGAGGTTTTTAAAAGAAATTGAAGGTGGTCAGCGATTTTGATGCTTAACATACTAAAACTAAATGGTTTGCATCCCAATTTTTGATGTTTTCACTCTAATTTCGGTATCTTAAGTTTAAGTTAAATTGTTTGCATCTCAACTTTTGGTATTGTGTTGTTTGCTGGTTGTTGATACCAAATTTAGTCTGCTGACGTGGATCAGTTAACTGGAGACACGTGTCAATCTACATGGCACTAACAAACATTTCTGAACAACACTTTGACTTCAAGGAACTCAACCTCCCCGACCAACTCAGATACTCTGAGGAGTAGGTTCTCTCCGAGGAACTTTACTGCGTCGAGCAACTCATGGATACCGAGCTACTTAGGCGGTCCGAGATGCATCTCGTACAAAAGCATTAATGACCGAATAATTAAGAGGATTGAATGCGCATTAAATGCTCATTATTATCATACATATGTATACGCCTATTGATCAACTATGTATTACCCTTTCACATGTACAGCCTCATGGCTATAAATACATTGTATCATCCCCATTGTAAGGGGAATCATAATTTCTTGGTAAAAACCTGTTATCGAGAATTCCCAAACAGTCAGCAATAACAAAAACAGTGGACGTAGGCCATTCTTTTAAGGCTGAACCACTTTAAAAATTATTTTTTCTTATTTATTTTATCTGTGATTGAATAATTAGAGATAATCTATTTTTTTTACATCAACAGATTGGTGCCGTCTATGGGAAACGACTGAAATTCTAGTTTTTCACCAAAACAATTTATCACCAATGGCTGATAATCCTTAATCTAGTAATCGAAACGCTGGAAACTTTTCGAATCCATCCGGTCCTCCAAATGTCCAAGATCTAGCTGGAATTATGGCCAGTTTGGCTCAAGGCCAGACGGCTATGCAAGAGACTATGAGACAATTCATGCAAACTATCCAAGGTGGAGCGTCGACCTATTCAGGACAACGAAGTGTTCAAAGAAATACTCATTTAGTTTCTTCGCGTATTAGGCACAGCGATTCATATAGCACTGAGAAATCTGATGATTTTTCTTATCAATCGGATCGAACTTCGGCAGTACGAGCCACAGATACTGAACAACACATCACTCTCTCTCCAGAAAGGACTAAGGCACTGGAAAGATTAATTAGGATCTCTCATTTTGATCGATTGGGCCCTAGGAAGAATAAAAGTCCTCCTAAGGCTGTGTCGAGAAACTTTCGACGGCCACCGGATCTAAGAGAGGGGCCCAATCACAACCAGTTGCTCGACAAGATAGATCCCAGGAAGCGAATTCAACATGATTAATTGCTCAAACCAATAGGCCCAAGGAGGGAAAAGATGCATGGAAAGGCTCTATTCAAAGGTTGGAGGATAGATTAGGGGAAATGGTTAAGAACAAGAATCCTCTAAAAAGAACTTTTGTCCAAGGGACGCCTTCTATACAGGCAATTGTGGATTTTCCCACACCATTGAAGTTCAAAGAACCTGTTGTGACCCCTAAATATGATGGAAAAACTGATCATATCCTTCATATAGAACAATACCAAGCTGCTGCCGACATCTATTCCATGCCAGATGAGATGAGATGCAGAGCATTTTTGGGAACTCTTACCGGATCTGTGCAAATATGGTATAATAATCTTCCTCGGGGGAAGATATCAACTTTCTTTCAATTGGCCGAGCTCTTCATTGGAAATTTCAATTTTGGAGCAAAAACAGTTAAACGAGTTGCACATTTGTTAAGTGTTAGACAAAAATCAGGTGAGAGCACCACAGATTACATAACTCGTTTCAATAACGAGAAGCTTGAAATTATTGATTACGAGGAAAAAATAGCAATTACAGCTTTGATGTTGCCCAATAAATTGTACTAAACTTTGGCCAAAGATCCACCAAGAACCATGTCAGAACTAATGGAAAAAGCGGACAAAATCATGAATGCAGAGGAGGCTATGGCTGCGAAGAAGAACATGGAAACCAAAGAGACCAAGGTGGAGGTTGATAAGGCTAAGAATAAAGAACATAAGAACAATGGTGTTGACAAGCAGTCAAAAACAAAGCCATCATGGGAAGTATTGAAGAAATTTGAAAATTATACTCCTTTGAAAGTAGACATAAACCATGTCCTGGAAGAGATCAAAAACAGCGAGGAACTAAACTGGCCTGAGAAAATGAAGTCGGATCCTGACAAGAGGAATAAGGCCAAATATTGCGAGTTCCATAAAGACCAACGTCACACAACCAAAAATTGCATAGCGCTCCAGAATGAAATCGAAGCACTCATCAGATGAGGAAAGTTGACCAAGTATGTTGATCGAAGAAATGAAAGAAAAAGCAATGACCGAGCAAGACAGAGGTCTAGATCTCCTCATCGATCAGAACAAAACAAGAAAAGAGATCATGAAGATGATCCAGAAGATGACCCTGATCTCCCTAAGAAACCAAGACAGCCAGAACGTGAGGTATTTTCAATTCGTTTTGGACCATTTGATTGTAACGTTATTACAGGTGGAGATGCAGGAGGTGGGGACCTTACTGCGAAAAGGAAAGCTTACCTCAATGAAGCTAAAGCTTGTTCATACATTCAGTGAATAAATATAGCTGAAGATGATCGCCCGAGGAAGGTGAACAAAGAAAAATTAGTCATTGGTTTCTCCAAGAATGACCTCGCAGGTGTACTATATCCTCATGATGATCCACTGGTGATCAAAATGAGGATAAAGGAAGTAATAATCTCAACAGTACTGGTGGATAATGGTAGCTCTGTGGATATCATGTTCTACTCATGCTTCAATAGTTTAAATATGAAGTTGTCTCAGTTGGAACCTTATCACAGGCCCCTCCTTGGGTTTGCTGGCGAGAAAGTTTTTTCACTTGGGACGATCAAGTTGGTTATGTTCATCGGCACATGGCCCGCTTGTCGAACGGAAAGAGTACATTTCTTTGTGATGAATAAGAATGTCCAGTCAGCTTACAATATCATTATGGGAAGGGTAGGCTTGAAGAAGTTCGAAGCAGTACCATTTATTGTACATTAATGCCTGAAATTTCTAACCAATTTTGGAGTAGGAGTTGTAAAGGGTGACCAAAAAGTAGCTCGGGAATGTTACTATTCATCCGTTGAGAAGGAAGAACTAGAGGAATCTAGGAAAAAGACTACTACCTACCAAGTAGATGAAGGTGCAGAGATTGAAACATTGGATCCTAGAGACGAGTCGCAGCTCATGAAAGGTCAGGTGGTGGAAGCTACTGAAAATATCATTCTGGACGAAGAACACCCGAAACGAACAACTGAAATAGGTTCGTCGTTATATGCCTCACTAAAACAGGAATTGATAGTTTTCCTAAAAAGCAGAAAATAAACTTTTGCTTGGAGTCATGAGGATATGCCAGGAATAGATCCAAATTTTTTATGTCACGAGCTCAATGTGAATAAAGAGAACAAGCCAGTGAAGCAAAGACGAAGAGTGTTCAGCCCCGAGAAGAACCAAGCCATACAAGAGGAGGTCGTGAAGCTCCAGAAAGCTTTCTTTTTTGACGATGTCAAATATCCAGACTGGTTGGCAAATGTAGTAATGGTGAAGAAGAAAAAGAACAAATGGAGGATGTGTGTAAACTTTACCGACCTTAACAAGGCATGCCGAAGGATCATTTTCCTTAGCCTCGAATTGATCAATTAGTGGATGCTACCTCAGGACACGAGATATTGAGCTTCATGGATGCTTATTCTGGTTACAACCAGATTAAAATGAAACCTGAAGATAGGGAGAGTACCTCTTTCATTACCCCTAAGGGAACTTATTGTTATAATGTTATACCTTTTGGTTTGAAAATTGCAGGTGCAACATATCAGCGGCTGATGAACAAGGTGTTTGCAAAATAAATTAGTTGCAATATGAAAGTTTATGTTGATGATATGCTGACAAAGAGCAAGAGAGCTGCTGACCATCTAATTGACTTAGGCCAGACCTTTGATCAACTAGATAAATATCAAATGAAGTTGAATATCACAAAGTGCATATTCGGAGTACAAGAAGGAATGTTCCTCGGGTATATTGTCAACCAACGAGGTATTGAAGCAAACCCTGAAAAGATCAAAGATCTATTAGGGCTGCGATCGCCGACGACGAAGAAGGAAGTACAAAGTCTCACAGGGCGAGTGGAAGCACTTAACAGATTTATATCACGATCAATGGATAGATGCCTTCAATTCTTCAAAATACTCTGAAAAACGTTAAAATGGAATGAAGAATGCGAGAAATCCTTTCAAGAGTTGAAGAAATATCTGGGAGCACCTCCACTATTGTCCAGGCCAATGATGGGAGAAAGATTGTACTTATATCTGGCAGTTTCAGAATATGCAGTTAGCTCGGCATTAATAAGAGTGGAGGATGGAGTGCAAAAACCAATTTATTACACTAGTAAGGCCTTCCGAGGTGAAGAGATCAGATATCCAAGACTGGAAAAGTTGGCATTGGCGCTGATCGAAGCGAGTAAAAGAATGAGGCCATACATCCAGGCTCATACCATAGTCGTGTATACCGATATACCATTGAGGCAATCTCTTCAGAAACAAAAAAAAATCAGGGAGATTGATGTATTGGGAAATAGAACTTGGTGAATATGGTATAATTTATGAGCCTAGATCGTCACTAAAAGAGCAGGTAGTAGCATATTTTATAGCAGAGTTTACCTATCCTGATACCTTCGAGGAGCAAAAGATGGATACCGACCAACCTGTGGATGTTACAGGATCATCGAATTTAAACCACGATCAACTTACGTTAGTCGACGAACAAAAGAAGTTGGTCGATGAGAAAGAGAAGTTGGTCGGCAATCAAGAGAAGATGGTCGATGAGCAGCAAGAAGCGCTAGAGGAGGACAAAAGGAAGCAGTAAATGTTTCACCGAGGAACTCTGTCCAATAAAAAATTTGAAGATGAGGTACCTATATGGAACCTATATATGGATGGCTCATCTTACACTAGAGGCTGTGGGGTGGGGATTATTTTAAACAGCCCAAATGAGGTCGATATGGAGTATGCTCTGTGCTTCCAATTTAAGGCTTCTAATAATGAGGTTGAATATGAAGCTATGATTGTAGGTCTTAATCTAGCAAAAACCATGGGAGCAGAGAAAGTTATTATATTCAGTGACTCGCAGTTGATCGTAAATCAACACTGGGAGTATATGCAGCCAAAGGAGAATTAATGATCAGGTATCATGCAAAAACGATGGAGATTTTATCAAGTCTGATGGCAGTGCAGATAATTAGAATACTAAGATTGGAGAATGCCAGAGCATATGCATTAGCTCGTTTAGCATCAGCCACATGCACCGAGCTATGAAGAACAATCCCAATTGAAGTCTTGGCTAGTCGAAGCATATATGAAGATATTATGATGAACTTTATTACCCTTGATTTAGGACCATCTTGGATGGATCCTATCATGGCACATATTGAAGAGGGGTATTTGCCAACTGATAAACTCACAGCCAAGAAACTAAAGTTTAAAGCTGCTCGTTATGTATTGATCAATGGTGTTCTATATAGACGGGGAATTATAGCTGGCTTGCAGAGATGTGTACATCCCTCCGAGGTGAAAGACTTGATCGAAGAAGTTCATGAAGGGTCTTGTGGAGCCTATGTAGCAGGTCGTACACTTCTGTAAAGGATAATGACGCAAGGATACTATTGGCCGACAATGAGGGCTAATTGCATAGCCTATGCCAAAAAATGTGATAAATGTCTACGTTTATCCACCATCCGAAGAACTCCCCAAGCATTGTTGACACCCATTACTTCCCCTTGGCCATTTTCCATGTGGGTAATTGACTTGGTCGGTCCACTTCCAATGACTAGAGGAAGATTTAAATATCTCATCGTCGCAGTGGATTACTTTTCTAAGTGGGTGGAAGTCGAGCCTCTTGTCGATATGACGTACTAAAAGGTGTAACAATTTATTTAGAAAAATATCATCTGTAGATATGGTCTTCCCCATGCATTCATCACTGACCATGGAACACAATTTGACAACGAGGAGTTCGCTGCATATTGTCATCAGTCGAACATATTAAAAACCCACTCTGCACCAGGCCATCCCCAGAGCAATGGGCAAACTGAAGTGACGAACAGAACGCTGCTAAATGGCTTGAAGAAAAGATTAAATAATGCAAAGGCAAATTGGATCAACGAGCTATATTATGTACTGTGGGCTTATCGTACTACTCCCCGAGCAGCAACTGGAGAATCTCCATATATGCTAGCATTTGGAAGTGAAGCTATTATACCTGTCGAGCTGGGTCTCCCAACACACAGAGTGCTGAATTTCAATTCCCCTATCAGCGATTTGATGAGAAGGTTAGACTTGACATGCTCGAGGAAGTTAGAGAGGAAGCAACAATCAGGAATGCCGCATACCAACAACGGACAACTCTATTCTACAATAAAAGAGTAAAGAAATGTGATCTGAAAGTAGGGGACTATGTACTAAAGAAAGTAATTCAAAAGCACAATAAACTGGAAGCTAACTATCATGGGTCCTACAGAATAACAGAGGTTGTTCGACCAGGGACATATAGGATTGAAACTTTAGAAGGGGAGGAGTTTAAGAATGCATGGAACGCAGAGCATCTTCGCAAATATTATCAGTAGTTGGGGATTCTTATGTAATGTAGTTTTCTTCAATATAAATAAAATTTGTGGATTTTTTGCCCAATTCTCTCCTTTTGTTGAAAATTTTTTGGAGTACTAGTGCTACACACTATGCATCAAGAATAAAAGATTTCCCAGAAATACCAACTCCGATTGGTTGGGAAGAAAATCCACCAACTAAGGTTGGTCGGGAATACAAAAATTTCCCAGAAATACCAACTCCGGTTGGTTGGGATGAAAATCCACCAACTAAGGTTGGTCGGGAATAAAAAAATTTCCCAGAAATACCAACTCCGATTGGTTGGGAAGAAAATCCACCAACTATGGTTGGTCGGGAATAAAAAAATTTCTAGAAATACCAACTCCGGTTGGTTAGGAAGAAAATCCACCAACTAAGGTTGGTCGGGAATAAAAAAAAATTCTAGAAATACCAACTCCGGTTGGTTGGGAAGAAAATCCACCAACTAAGGTTGGTCGGGAATAAAAAAAATTCCCAGAAATACCAACTCCGGTTGGTTGGGTAGAAAATCCACCAACTAAGGTTGGTCGGGAATAAAAAATTCCCAGAAATACCAACTCCAGTTGGTTGGGAAGAAAATCCACCAACTAAGGTTGGTCGGGAATAAAAAATTTCCCAGAAATGCTAACTACGGTTGGTTGGGAATAAAAAATTTTACCAACTAAGGTTGGTCGAGAACTAAAAATACCAAATCCGGTTGGTCGGAAACTTTTGGTTAAACAAATGACAGTCATTTCAAGGGTTAAAATTAAAAAGTGGTAAATTTCTAGATATTTATGGCATTTTAAATTACTAACATAGTTGGTCAAAAAACGAAATATCACCAACTCTGGTTGGTCGTGATACGATTAGCATCAATTCAAGATAGTCAACAATAAGTTTCCACCAACTTTAGTTGGTCGACAAATAACACAAAATATTTCTATCTTTTTAACAGATATACATGCACATTCATTAGTAAATAAAAAGAAATGTCTTACAGAATATTTCCAAGACAATCGAAATTGCAAATAAAACTAGAAGTTTTTCATTAAATCTAAAATAAAATACATTGAGAATGAAATACATATTTAAAAAATTATTACATCAAGATTCCTATTCTATTGGTCTCTTCCCCTCTGCCTTGGAAACTGGTTCGCACGAGGATCGTCTAAAGCATAGGGGGAATTTATGAAATTAATATCTTTGAGCATCCTGATGTTCATCACTAATAGACGATCAAGAAGGTGTTCCGGGTGAGATATCTCAAAGTTGGAATGAAGGCTATAGTCACCGAGATACTTTGAAATCAGACATTAAGAAATGGCCCGAGCAGGAATCCAGCTCATATCCAGTTTGAAAGGTGGCACCGGCAACTAGAGCAACCTAGGGTCATAGTAATCCAACAAATAGTGACCCTGTTCCAACTGCAGCACGCCCAAGGCATTCAGCCATCCTTGCTTGTAACCCTCATTATTTGCATTTCGGATTCGATCATCTAGATGGAAGAGGGCTTCATTATAACCAGCTATCCAGAACTCCCTGGACTGCTTGTGGAATTTATAGGTTAACCTCTCTAATTGCTATGGAGGTTCTTAGTTAAAAGTTCTTTACTCTCCAAGGAAGACTTTTGTGCAGAGAGCTGCTCGTCGAGATTCAGAATCTTCGTGGACATCTCAGCTAATGCTTGATTCTTCGCCATTAACTGGAAGGCCTGATTCTCCAAAGCTAATTGAGTTTTTTTTTCTTCAATAGTAAGCCGAGCAGCCCTTGATCGTCCCCGAGAAGCTCTTGCTCGTTCGTGAGCAGAGGTAGAGGCCCCAGTTCTCTTCAAGGTTTCCAATTCATCTCTCAGATTGGCATTTTCGACCTCCAAGAAAGTAAAACCCTCATCATTGACAGGGACCAAGGCTCCCGAGGTAGAGGCTGCAGATTTCAGCTGAGATATCTCTCCTCGCAGATTATTATTTTCCTACTCCAGCAACTTAACTATCTGCCTGTGCTCTTCGACCTCAGTCTTCAAAGTTCTTTCCTTTATATTGTAAGCAGCAAATAATCTATCATATCCTTTCTCAGCACTTAGTTGCTGATACTTCTTCTCATATCCCTGGTGCAAAAGGGCTGTAGATTCCTTGTATTATTATTGAAGCTCCTCGAGAGTGCCCTGGAGGTCTTTAATCATCTCATAATATGCTACATTATTATCCACTACCCGGTCGAGCAGACACTTTAAATACTGGTAGGCTTCGACTGCTCGCTCTGAAGCATCTCGACCGAGAATATCAACGATTTGAGCTCTAGTCATATCTGTATGACCAGCTTTGAAGTATTCATTGCATTGTCTCAGCAATTTTATATCATGAGCTGATAACAATTCCATCCTAGCCATAAACTAGTAAAAGGAAGAGATAACAAGAATCAATAAGAATACAAACAGAGCAAGAAGAAGATAATTAACAGTATGAACAATCAAAATTTCAAATTTTATTGCATCATAAAAGAGAACTACATAGTTCAGAGTTACATTTGACAAAAACAAGCAAAGAGAAAAGGTCTGAATAACGCTACAACTTCTCCTTGTCTACTAAAACTTTCTCGGGAGGCTGGGACGAGGAGGTAGGTTGCTCGGATGGCAGAGAAGGTTGTTCGGTGGATGCTAGAAGCTGCTCGGCTGAAATGTTGGTTGATTGAAGCTGCTCAATAGGAGTAATAGTTGGTTGGGGATGTTCGTAGCGAAGTTAAACAGTAGGGACCTAATCCCCAACCATCATAGAAGATTCCTCGGAGGCAGCTTTGTCCTCTTCTTCCCAGGGAGTAGGAGGGGGGCCAGGAATGTGTCGCTGAAATAGGTCAGAGTTCTCATCGGCATTCATCTCTGTCAGAGCAGCCACCCAACCAACCTTGAAATATTTAAGGCTTCCATACTCCATTTGTGAGACAATGGCAACCAAACCTTTATTGCAACCTTTGTCCCAGCCAGCACTGAAGGACTTCTTCACACCTAGTTTTCTTTTCACCTTCTCCGAGGAAAGCTTCTCAGACAGAAGTTCCTCGGCATCTTTCAATTTCTTTTCTGCCTCTTCCTTCTGATGACTAGCGTCACGAAGTCTAATTAGCTCTTCCTCAGCAGATTTGAGTTTATTTTCAAAATCTCCAGCATGTTGGAGCTTCCCCTCGAGCTCTTTTTTTTCTTCGCTAAGACTTTTATTTTCTTCTCCAACCCCTCGGAGACTTCAACAGCTTGATCCCTCTCCTGCTCGGTGGAGTTAAGCTTCTTCTTCCAAGTAGCTTTATCATACTTCTGACGAGAATCCTTTAAAGACTGCGTCAGACCCACAAAAGCCTCCTCTACACCACCCAAGGAGATGGATGACTTGATGGCTTCATCCTTCTTCAGAATAGTATTAAAGCAAGTTACCAACGGGAAAAAGAAAATAACCGTAAGTCAGTGCAAGGACATAACATTGAAAAATGAAAATTTAGATTAGCAATACTTATTAAGGCAATGCGCTGAGCTGACAAAGTGGTAACCCTATCCCGGGAGATATTTTCTTCAATATCTTGGATCTCGGGGATGATCCAAGACTTCACCGAGCTCATGGCAGAGCTCGAAGCAACGAAAGTGGGAACACCACTTCCAGTAGTTGGAGGCTGAGAGATGGATTCAGCCAAATTGACCGAGGAGCTCTTCTTCAACTTTCTCATGGGAGCAGGAACATTCTTGACCAAGGATGTCATCTTGGTCGGTGATATAACTACAACCTCGCTCGGAGGGGAAACAGCTTCAACCTTGCTCGGATCCGCAGGGAGCTTCTCGGCAACCTTCACAGTAGCAGTTGGAGGAGGTGCATCAATTTGTCTTGTCCCTTCTGGGACATCCTGCTTGCTTTTCTTTGCCTCTCCAGCAATAGAGGCAGATTTCTTGAAGAGGGAAGGAGCTCTTCTTCTCTTCATTCTGTCACTAAGAGGAATATGTGATTCAAAAGAAGAACTTTCAAAAGCTCGTACTGGTTCTCTATCACTTATCACTGGACAAGTAGTAAAAGATGAGGTGTAACTCTTGTACTGCAACAAGTATGAAGCTGATCTGATATGTTCGTCAGCGACAGTCTGATGCAAACCCCAGATAAGTTTCAGATGCTTTAAATTAACTTCTATGTCTTTTGGAGACCTTCTTTTGCTGTCAACTGCAAATAAATGAAAATTAAAATATCAGTGACACATTTTATCAAACATAGAGAAAGCATAATTTCAAAAATAAAGTAAAAACAACCTATCCCATTGCCATAGGGAGGACATCTAGGACCCTGATACACATCATTGCCAATTAGTGGAGCATGTTGCCAATTTTTCATAACTACACCATGTTCGAAGTAATCCCTATTGGCATCTGGGAGATTGACCACTAAAGCCCAATTTAAAAACCTAGTTTTCAAATAAAAAGTACTGTCGCTGACAACCCATCTATAGAAAAACATAATTTCGGGAATTCCTATATGAGTTCCATGAATCTGATTTAACCTATGGACTCCATTAACTATTCTCCATGTATTGGGGGCTATTTTTACAGGTACCATGATTAGGCATATATTCTTCACATTTATCCCCATAATTTCGGTATTTTTATGATCCCGTGCAGTGTAAATAGCTTGAATTTGTCTCGTATTTATGCTACTAACCCCTTTTGGAAAGTATTTCGTATTTTGTGTATTTCTCATGTGTTTTACAGGTATTTCATGCAAGTTAGTGCGAAGGAGAACTCAAAACAGTGAAAGAAACCAAGAAATGGAGAGTTGAAGGGCATTTTCGTAATTTTTCAGCCTTAATGCGGAGGTGGGGCCAACATGAAAGTTGAAGAGATCTAAATTACAAGAACACTGGAAAAAACGGCACCTCAATCCGAGCTACGGTGAAGAAGTTACGATGTTTTGAAGTTGCACGATAATGAAGATTAATGGACCAGAAGCCAAACCGATCCGGATGGAACATGACCGATCCGGTGGGAACCGGACCGGTCCGGTCAGTAAAAAATAGAACCGATCCGGTACCAAATGGATCCGAACCGGTCCGGCTGTGCGAATTGTTGTCATTAATTATGCAGATTTTAAGTTGATTGGCTGGTAAAAACTTGTGCCACAAGCGAAATTTGATGCCAAATTCGTGCAACTTGGTGCTATAAAAGACCAAGCCGTAACTCATTCAAAGGGGGGACTCAAATATTAGGGAGAGAAAGACATTTTTTAGAAATCCTTTTTAGTTTTTCATATTCTTACAAAAACCCTAGTTTGTATGTTTGAAGAACAAGTAGTATTCTGGATTCAAGTTCATCTAGTGCAGATTTCAAGTATCAATTCTTCAATTCAATTCAAGTATCAAATTCCATTCTCTTAGTTAATCTCAATTTTTATTTTCATTTAATCATCTTTTCTTGTTTTGTAATTTTTGTTTTTACCATGTTTTTTAGATCCACAATTACATGCATTGTTATGAATTTATTTTCATTTAATAAAATCATGCCTAGCTAAGTTTTTAAGGGTTGGGATGCATGAACCCATCCCAATGTAAATTACTTATGTAGAAAATAGAATTTAAATTAAAAATTTGAAAGAGTCGTGCGAAACAATTTTACAACCATTGTAGATCTTTTAATCTCTCTTGCCCTAGGTACTTGGGATGTTTAAGAATACGATGTGCGTAAAATTATTTATCACCGCTTTATATTTACCTTTGATTTCATATGATGAGGGCTAGATCCTTCATATATGTAATGCTTAGGATCTATAAAGACTGGATTCATTCAAATTTATAATTTACAATTCTAGGTTTCTATACGGTAAATTACTAGGGTTAGGGGGATTGTATTCCAACCTACTTTCTCATTCATCTTAATTAATTTAACTTCTTTATTTACTTATTTTTTTTCCTATTCAACCATCATCATCTTTTTCATTTTTTCTTTAGAGGTAATAAATCAATTAAATTCTATCAACCATTCCTTTTGGATTCAATACCCAGACTCGCCACTATACTCCTTAAGAGTGTAGTTACAAGTTTAGATTTTTTTTGTATTGAGGTTGGAAGCCGGTAACAACGACTAGCGTATTACACGGACGCTCAGTTTTTCCACTCGATCAAAAATGGCGCCGTTGCCGAGGAGTGTTTGTTATAGATTATAATTGACTGACTACTTCGTAAAAAAAAAAAATAACTTTAAAAAAAAATCTCATCTCATCTTTCATAAGCTGTTCATGCAAACTCCTCTGTTGTCTCCAGCTTACGAAAATCCCCTTGTTGAAGCTAACTCTGAAAATTCTCATACTACCGACGCTCCACACTTTTGAGTCAAACACTGAGTGAGGGTTCTGAATCGTTGGGTAGCACTATGTCTGTGCCTGGTACTGTTGGTGTTGGTGCTGGAGAGGAAGAAATATCATATCTCCCCATGAAAGATCTTTTATTTGCGGAGCGAACTGTTACCCCTGGTTGCATTTTACTCCCGTATAATGCCGGTCAGTTCCACTTTCGAAATGGGATGATTCAAATTCTTCCTACATTTCATGGGATGGATTCTGAAAAACCATATCTCCATATTCGAGAATTCGAAGATACCTGTGAGACGTTTGGTAATCAAGCTTGCCCACAAGATGTTATCCGGTTAAAGCTTTTCCCTTTTTCCTTAAAGGATAAAGCTAAGACCTGGCTATGGTCTCTACCCCCGGATTCCGTATTATCCTGGAGAGATATGCAAACCAAGTTTCTCTCCAAGTTCTTCCCACAACACAAAACCAATTCTGTCAAGGCTCAAATCCAAGGTTTTTGCCAAAATGACAATAAAGCCTTTGATAAGTGTTGGGAACGTTTTCAGGAGTTAGTTAGCGCTTGCCCACATCATGGATTTGAGAAACATCATCTCATTTCTTTCTTTCATCAAGGCCTTACTCTAGCATCCAAACAACTTGTTCAAACTATGTGTGAAAGACCTTTTTGGGAGTTGTTCTCAAGTGATGCTGAGGCTCATTTGAAATATGTAGCAGAGACTACGCAGTCATGGGATATTTCTGACCCCAACAGCCAAAACAGACATCGACAAGTGTCCAACACTCCTGCTGCTTCCGGTATTTATCAATTGGACAATGACACTTTGTTAGACCGTCGTCTTGATCAGTTTGAAAAGAGGATAAGAGAAATCCTTGAGGTTCGGTTTAGAAAAGCTACTGGACATATCTCAGCTGAAAAAGAAGAGGTGTGTGCCATTTGTGCTGCGGGTCATTCTACCAAAGGATGTCCGGCAATACCCGCTTACAAGGCAATGTACACTGAGCAAGTGGAAGCTATAAGAGGAGTTAGCGGAAATTTTAGTACACCCCAGGGAAACGCGTACAATTCATCTTGGAGGAATCATCCTGGTGTAACACATATGCAGCCCCCCATGCAATCACCATCTCCTGGTTCATATGTTACCCCACCGAGGCGATCTCTTGAGGACTACTTAAATCACCTCATCCAATCTCAAAAGGAGAACAGTGCTAAGTATGATCGAATGTTCAATGAAATACATACTAGCATCTCAAGGTTGAAAACTGCATCAAATGTTCAAGAGAAGGGAAAATTTCCTGCTCAAATCCAACGACCTCCCCAAGGACAAACCAGTGTTGGCACTACATCCCACGACCATCGAGAGCAATGTAGCGCTATTACCACTCCACGTAGTGGGAAAGTAGTTGATTTGTGACCTCCCCCACACAATGCATCTAAAGATAAAGAGGTTTCACCCAGCACAATAAAGGTCGAAGATGCCCCTTTAATTGAGAGTGAGGAGGAGGAAAACACTAGGGGACCCAAAGCCATCACCCCCACCGCTTCCCCATACCCTCAACGGTTGGTCTCTCACTCCAAAACGACCTCCCGTGATGAAGTTCTGGAAGTCCTTAAGCAAGTAAAAATTAATTTACCTTTTCTCGAGACTATACAGAGAATTCCCGCGTATGCTAAGTTTATTAAGGACTTACTCACGGTGAAACGCAAGCTAAAGGTAAACCAGAACGTCTCTTTAGCCCAAAATGTCAGCGCAGTCATGTCGAGTGACTTTCCATTAAAATATAAAGATCCGGGTGCACCCACTATTTCATGTATCATGGGGAAGAACCGAATCGAGAGAGTTCTAATAGATCTAGGGGCGAGTGTTAACATTATGCCCTATTCCATCTATAGGCAACTAGAACTGGGGGCCCTTAAGCCCGCTAATATGACTCTACAGCTCGCGGATCGTTCTGTGAAGCTTCCTCGGGTAATTGTTGAGGATGTGATTGTCCAAATAGACACTTTCTACTTCCCAGTGGATTTTGTCATTTGGTACGAAGAACCCTCCGTTCTCCAAAGTAATCATGTTCCCGTTATCCTTGGCCGCCCATTTTTAGCTACAGCTAATGCTCTTATCAATACCGAAGTGGGCGTATGCAATTAACTTTCGGTAATATGACCCTCGAAACAAATATTTTTAATAATTCAAGGAGAGAGGGTGATGAAGGGGAACCGCGAGGGTTGGATCTTTTGGGGGAAGCATACAAGCAAGAAATAACTTACAAGGAAGAGCCATTAGGGGAAGGTCGTGTTACCCACAGTGAGAGGAGTGGTTGCAACATAGAGAGCAAGGTAGGGGATGTATGTTTAGTTAATGCATTCGAGAGCATGAGTGAGCCCATGAACAAGAGTGAAAGAGGAGATTTAGAGTGTGTTAGGAGAGGCTCGTTGAAATACTTAGAGGAAAGCGAATGGCAGGACACTATCGATACATTTATCCTCGATTACCACCCACCCACACCACCCTATCATTAGGTGAGTGAGCACGCAAGGCATGTTGATGACACCAAGCAAGAGAGAGAGCTAGAGGAGTTGAGCCTAGAACAGTTTGAGCGCCAGTTCGGACAGGTGGATGCAAGCCTCAATGATGAAGCCCAATCTTTCTGGGCCTCATTTCGTCATTTAGACGAAAGCGAGTGGGAAAATAGAATTGATGAATTTATCCTTCCCAAACCTCCACTCTTACCATTTGAGTCTTCGGAGGTACTTGAAGATACGACTCAAATCTCATCCGACTTAGAGACCAACCCACGTGCTACGCAACAAGAGGATCCTTTTCCGGTTTATCATAATGCATCTCCCGGTCTTTCCTTTATCGATGGGCACGGGCCCAATTTGTTTTGGCTATTCACGTATGATGGTAAGACGGGAGAGACGAGGAGCGCATCATACCCAAAGAAAGGGGTCGGGTGATTTGTGGAGAGAGATGAGAGGTCGTCGCACCCCCGACGCATATGGGGTGATTTTTGTTGTATTTTGGAGTCATGTATAGGTGGTATAAAGTGTCTTGTTGGATTTAGAGTAATTAGTTAAAGTTTTTGTTATTCTTTTTTGTTATGCTTGGTTCTAACATGTTTTGTAGATTCAATGGACTCGCACTCATCGGAATCGCTCCATTTGGGTAATATCTTTCTTTTCCTCTCTTTATATTGTGTTCTTGATTCGCATTGAGGACAATGCAACATTTAAGTTAGGGGGTGTGGGATGTTCTTCCCATTTATTATTTACATTCATTGATTCGATCACATGTTCTTTCCAAGTGTGTTTAAAAATAAAAAATAAAAAATAAAAAAAAATTGGAAATTTTTGAAAAAGCAAAAGATATTTTTCTTCAAAATAAATAAGAATTGGAATTCAAATTTTTCAAAAATATCACCTTTATTCTATTTAAAGTCTCAAATTGTTAAATCTCAATTGCACTAAGCCAAAATTGACCGAAGATGGAAATTAAAATAAAATTGACGACTTAACGAATAAGTGTGGAGATTAGTCCAACCCGGTGAGATTTTGAGCCTTTCAATTTTTCATGAGTTTTTAAATCAATCCGAGTTTATGATTAACTCAAAGTTCTTTTCAGCATTTTAATAAGTCGTTGATGATCTCAATCCTTTGTTTTGATCGGTTATGAGAAATGTGTGAAATGTTATCTCAAAATTCGTGCTAAATATATCTCAAAACTTAATTAATCTCAAGATGCATATGGTAATGTGATTAGAAATTTGGACAATGAAGTAGGCCATCGTTTGTTACCCAAAAATATTAGCCATAAAAAAAATGTTGTGAAAAAAAAAATCATCCATTTGCAACCCAATTTGAGCCTAATAAAATATTTTCCTTTCGTTTGATAACCCGAAAAACCTAAATATCCCGGAATTGGGAAAATTGAGAAAATACATCAAGTAAGTCCAAATTGTGCAATAAAAAGGGGCAAGAGAAAAACAGAAAAAAAAATGCTCAAAAAAAAAATTAGTGAAAAAAAAATTAAAAAAATAGAAAATAGAAAAAAATGAAAATAGAAAAAAGTAAGAGAAAAATGAGCAAATGCCCGAAAAAGCACTAATGGACATCATGAGGACATTTTTCAATTCCGAACATTCCGTCCATTCCCAATATTTACCCTTTACACTTTTTAACCTGAAAAGTCCTTATCGAGTCCGAATGGCGAAATTAATTATTGCATGGAGAGCTAAGACATGAAAAGATAATACAAGAGATTAAAATGGTGTGATTAAGAGATGATGTTTCCCATTTCCTAATAACTGTATTCCGATGATGCGATCTTTTCACCATATATTTCCTTCTTTTCAATTTTGTATGCATGAATTCGTGTCCATTATATTTACTCTTTATATCATGCATACCGAGAGAAAATAGCCACAATTCGAGTGATTCGTTTGTGAGTACATCCGTAAGAATTTGAATCAAAACGAATTTTCGGAAAGTAACGTAATGCTCAATCGGTGGAAATTTGAGGTTTAATTTTTGGCTTTGCACACACACACACTATGATTTGAGAGACATTTGAATATGAATTTATGGTGATTATTTTTCGAAAAGTTTAAATTGTACAATTTTTAAGTATTTTAAAATTTATTTTAGTCAATAAATAATTTTGTGGGTATTTTCACTTCAAACCCTCACGAGACAAAATCCGTCCTACTAGGGTAACCTGGGGGTTAAAGGCTTGTTGCATACGCTAAATGCAATCGCTTGCTCGCGAAAAAGGTATTCTATCCCAATAAAATAATTTTCAAGAGTTGAACTTTAAACTAATTTCTTTTACACTGCTCGGGACACGCAAAGTAAAAGTTAGGGGGTGTGATTAGGCATATATTCTTCACATTTATCCCCTTAATTTCGGTATTTTTATGATCCCGTGCAGTGTAAATAACTTGAATTTGTCTCGTATTTATGCTACTAACCCCTTTTGGAAATTATTTCATGTTTTTTGTATTTCTCATGTGTTTTACAGGTATTTCATGCAAGTTAGTGCGCAGGAGAACTCAAAACAGTGAAAGAAACCAAGAAATAGAGAGTTGAAGGGCATTTTCGTAATTTTGCAGCCTTAATGCGGAGGTGGGGCCAACTAGAAAGTTGAAGAGATCTAATTACAAGAACATTTGAAAAAACGGCACCTCAATCCGAGCTACGGTGAAGAAGTTACGATGTTTTGAAGTTGCGCGATAATGAAGAGAAATGGACCAGAAGCCAAACCGATCCGGATGGAACATGACCGATCCGGTGGGAACCGGACCGGTCCGGTCAGGAAAAAAAAGAACCAAACTTGTACCAAATGGATCCGGACCGGTTCTGCTGTGCGAATTGCTGTCATTAATTATGCAGATTTTAAGTTGATTGGCTGGTAAAAACTTGTGCCACAAGCGAAATTTGATGCCAAATTCGTGCAACTTGGTGCTATAAAAGACCAAGCCGTAACTCATTCAAGGAGGGGACTCAAATATTAGGGAGAGAAAGTCATTTTTTAGAAATCCTTTTTAGTTTTTCATATTCTTACAAAAACCCTAGTTTGTATGTTTGAAGAACAAGTAGTATTCTGGATTCAAGTTCATCTAGTGCAGATTTCAAGTATCAATTCTTCAATTCAATTCAAGTATCAAATTCCATTCTCTTAGTTAATCTCAATTTTTATTTTCATTTAATCATCTTTTCTTGTTTTGTAATTTTTGTTTTTATCATGTTTCTTAGATCCACAATTACATGCATTGTTATGAATTTATTTTCATTTAATAAAATCATGCCTAGCTAAGTTTTTAAGGGTTGGGATGCATGAACCCATCCCAATATAAATTACTTATGTAGAAAATAGAATTTAAATTAAAAATTTGAAAGAGTCGTGCGAAACAATTTTACAACCATTGTAGATCTTTTAATCTCTCTTGCCCTAGGTACTTGGGATGTTTACGAATACGATGTGCGTAAAATTATTTATCACAACTTTATATTTACCTTTGATTTCATATGATGAGGGCTAGATCCTTCATATATATAATTCTTAGGATCTATAAATATTGGAATCATTCAAATTTATAATTTACAATTCTAGGTTTCTATACGGTAAATTACTAGGGTTAGGGGGGTTGTATTCCAACCTACTTTCTCATTCATCTTAATTAATTTAACTTCTTTATTTACTTATTTTTTTCCTATTAAACCACCATCATCTTTTTCATTTTTTCTTTAGAGGTAATAAGTCAATTAAATTCTATCAACTCTTCCCTGTGGATTCGATACCCAGACTCGCCACTATACTCCTTAAGAGTGTAGTTACAAGTTTAGGTTTTTTTTGTATTGAGGTTGGAAGCCGGTAACAACGACTAGCGTATTACACGGACGCTCGATTTTTCCACTCGATCATATCACATCAAAATATTGACAAAATTCCAGACATAAGGGGTTTGGAGGAAAAGAAAAGCCACATTCAGCTACAAAGAGACTGGGGAACCAATGTCCCTCAGCCAAACGAAAATAATTTGAAGGTTCAAAAAGTTCTTCCAAAACGACCCATGTAGGAATAGAGAAATCAGAACGAAATTTATCAAGTGACTCAACAAGGTAAACCATGATAAATAAAAGAAATAAAAAAGAAGGAAGAAGATCTTACAGAAAAAGGATGGATCAGTTGACAATGAACAATGGAAGGAATGAACGCACAAGATAGTGAAGAAATAGAGAACTCAAAGATAAAGATTTGAAAAATTGAAGAGACGATAGGATTTTCTTCAATGCTTAAATACCTTACCTTGGGAAGGGGTAAAAATAATGGTTACAAAGAGAGACGTTTGCGCGGAGACCGAAGCAGTTTGAAAAATTCTAAAAGTCTGATTGTATGAATTCAAAAAGAAAAATAAATACAAAGAAAACACTCCTAAAATTCAGGATGACCATTTAATACCACCATATTTCGAGAAGAATGTTCCACACTCCTCAACCTCGAACTGTGAAACATTAGGGGCTTCTGTTGATACCAAATTAAGTCTGCTGATGTGGCTCAATTAAGTGGAGACACGTGTCAATCTACATGGCACTAACAAACATTTCTGAACAACACTGTGACTTCGAGGAACTCAACCTCACCGACCAACTCAGATACTCCGAGCAGTAGGTGCTCTCCGAGGAACTTTACTGCATCGAGAAACTCATGGATACCAAGCTACTTAGGCGGTCCGAGCAGCTTAGGCGGTCCGAGCTGGATCTCGTACAAAAGCATTAATGACCGGATAATTAAGAGGATCGAATGCGCATTAAATGCTCATTATCATCATAAAGATGTATACGCCTATTGAACAGCTATGTATTACCCTTTCACATGTACAGCCTCAAGGCTATAAATACATTGTATCATCCCCATTATAAGGGGATTCGGAATTTCTTGGTAAAAACCTGTTATCGAGAATTCCCAAACAGTCAGCAATAACAAAAAAAAAGTGGATATAGGCCATTCTTTTAAGGCTGAACCACTTTAAAAATTCTTTTGTCTTATTTATTTTATCTGTGATTGAATAATTAGAGATAATCTAATTTTTTTACATCAACACTGGTGATAATTAACATGATTTGATTCTAATATATGAAAATTTTTATTGTTTTTCTTTTCAGTCTAAATGTTGATTGTAATATGTATTGGAGCTATTGGAACCAAACTTGACCATGTAATGTTGATGTAACAGTATACTTATACCACTGCATCAGTATTGCTCTTATTTCATTGTTTTTGTTTCTTTCAAGTCCTTATTTGGTTGTCTCCTCTATTTACATTTTTGTTTTTGTTTGAGGTTTTCATCTTTTCAAGCTAGGTCCCATCCAATTACGTTGTATATCTGAATGTTCTGAAACCAACAAAGAGGTATGCTTTTTATCTTCTTTTTTTTCAAAAAACAGAGGTATGGAATTTTTTTATAATATCAATTTGGTTTATGTGTTCTTGGTCTTATATTTTCTTTCTTTTCTTTTTTTTTTTTGGTTTGGAATCTTTTAGGTACTTCATTCTTGCGTAAGGTTTGGGTTTGCTACGGGGCTGCTACAGTAGCAGCTGCAATAGGGATGCTACGTGGATGTTATGGGCAACTACGAGGCTTCTATGGGGCTGTGATAGGGCTATTATGAACTGCTACGGGGCTGCTATGGGTCTACTATGGGGCCGATACGGAGATGTTATGGGTAATGTTCCTTTTCGTGGTATTAAAAGCACCAACACCACTCACGGGACCAATGTAACTTGTAGGGACTGTATGCACAATCACGGAACTTTCGGTTTGAGAATATGATGATAATTTGAAAGTATTTAGACTTATTCTTAAAAACTTGTCATTAAAGGGCGAAAGCCTCAAACAATCCCCGAACGGCCCCAAGAGAGGCACCAACACCTCGAATGGGACCAATGTAACTCGTAGGGACTGACCTCGTGATCACGGGAATCTCTGTTTGAATATATGACGATAATTTGAAAATATCTATACTTAGGCTTAAAAACATCGCATCAGAGGGCGAAACCCCAAAAAATCCTCCGAACGGCCCCATTAGAGACACCAACACCTCGCACGGGACCAATATAACTTGTAGGGACTGACTATGTGATCAAGGGAATACCGATTTGAGAATACGATGATAATTTGAAAATATCTAAACTTAACTTTAAAAAATGGCATTAAAGGACGACACCCCGAAATAGCCTCCGAACGGCCCTATAAGAGGCACCAACACCTCGCATGGGACCAATGTAACTCGTACGAACTGACCGCACGATCACGCCACTCCCCATTTGAGAATACGATGATAATTTGAAAATATCTAGACTTAGGCTTAAAAACATGGCATTAGATGTCGAAAGCCTGAAATAACCCCCAAATGGCCCCACGAGAGGCACCAACACCTCGTATGGGACCAATGAAACTCGTAGGGACTGACAGCGTGATCATAGGACTTCAGGTTTGAGAATATGGTGATAATTTTAAAATATTTAGACTTAGGTTTAAAAACATGGCGTTAGAGGATGAAATCCCAAAATAAACCCCAATTGGCCCTGTGAGAGGCACCAACACCTCGCACAGGACCAATGTAACTCGAAGAAACTGATCGCGCACTCACGGGACTCCCAGTTTGATAATATGATGATAATTTGAAAATATGTATACTTAGGCTTAAAAAATGGCATTAGAGGGTGAAACCCCGAAACAACCCCCAAATGACCCCGTGAGAGGCACCAACACCTCGCACGGGACCAATGTAACTTGTAGGGACTATTCGCATAGTCACGAAACTCCCAATTTAAGAATATGACGATAATTTCAAAATATTTAGACCTAGGCTTAAAAAATCGCATTAGAGGGCGAAACATCGAAACAACCTCCGGACAGCCCCATCCGAGGCACCAACTCCTCGCACGGACCAATGTAACTTATAGGGACTGACTACGCCGTCATTGGACTCTCGATTTGAGAATAGGAAGATAATTTGAAAATATATAAACTTAAACTTAAAAACATGGCATTAGAGGGTAACACGCTGAAATAACCCTAAAGTGGCCCCGTGAGAGGCACCTGCACCTCGCACGGGACCAAGGTAATTCGTAGGGACTGACCACATGATAATGGGACTCTTAATTTGAGAATACGATGATAATTTGAAAATATATAGACTTAAGCTTAAAAACACGGCGTTAGAGGGTGAAACCCCGAATTGCACCGTTAGAGGCACCAACACCTCGCACGAGACCAATGTAACTCGTAGGGACTGATCGCACGATCTAGGGACTCCTTATTTGAGAATACGATGATAATTTGAAAATATCTAAACTTAACTTACAAAATGGAATTAGAGGGTGACACCCCAAAACAGTGCCTGAACGGCCCCGTAAGAGGCACCAACACCTAGCACGTGACCAATGTAACTCGTACGAACTGACTGCGCGATCACGGGACTCCCAATTTGAGAATACGATGATAATTTTAAAATATCTAGACTTAAGACTAAAAAATGGCGTTAGAGGGTGAAATCTCGAAACAACCCCCGAATGGCCCCGCGAGAGGTAACAACATCTCGCACGGGACCAATGAAACTCATAGGGACTGACAGCGCAATCATGGGACTCTAGGTTTGAGAATACGATGATAATTTGAAAATATCAAGACTTAGGCTTAAAAATATGGCGTTAGAGGGCGAAACCCCGAAATAACCCCCAATCGTCCATGTGAGAGGCACCAACACCTCGTACAGGACCAATGTTACTCATAAAAACTGATCGCACAGTCACGGGACTCCCAGTTTGAGAATGTGACAATAATTTGAAAATATGCAGACATAGGCTTAAAAATGGCATTAGAGGGTAAAACTCCAAAACAACCCCTGTACGGCCCCGTGAGAGGCACCAACACCTCGCACGGGACCAATATAACTTGTAGGGACTGTTTGCGCAGTCACGGGAATCTCGGTTTGAGAATATGATGAAAATTTGAAAATATTTAGACTTGGGCTTAAAAAATGGCATTAGAGGGTGAAAGCCCGAAACAACACCCGGACGGCCCCGTGCGAGGCACCAACACGTCACACATACTAATGTAACTTATAGGGACTAACTATGCAGTCATGGGACTCCCGGTTTGAGAATACGATGATAATTTGAAAATATTTAGACTTAAGATTAAAAACTTAGCATTGGAGGGTGAAAACCTGAAACAACCCCCTAACAACCTAGTGAGAGGCAATAACACCTCGCACATAACCAATGTAACACGTAGGGACTGACCACACGATCAAACTATTCCTGATTTGAGAAATACAATGATAATTTCAAAATATCTAGACTTAGGCTTTGAAATATGGCATTAGAGGGGAAAACCCTGAAACAACCCCCGAACGACCCCTTTAGAGGCACGAACACCTCGCACGGGACCAATGTAACTCGTATGAACGGACCACACGATCACGAAACTCCTTGATTGAGAATACGAAGATAATTTGAAAATATCTAAAATTAAGCTTAAAACATGGCATTAGAGGGCGAGACTCTAAAATAGCCCCTGGGACGGCCCTGTGAGAGGCACCGACGCCTCGCACTATGGACTCCCGGTTTGAGAATACGATGATAATTTCAAAATATCTAGACTTAAGCCTAAAATCATGGCATTAAAGGGCAATATGACGAAATAGCCACCGAACGGCCCCTTGAGAGGCACCAACACCTCACATGGGACTAATGTAACTCGTAAGGACTAATCGGGTGATCTATCCACTCTCAGTTTGAGAATACTACGATATTTTGAAAATATCTAGACTTAAGCTTAAAAACATGGCATTAAAGGCCGACTCGTCGAAACATCCCCCTTATAGCCCCGTGAGAGGCATTAACACCTCGTACGGGATCAATGAAACTCATATAAACTGACTGCACGATCATAGGACTCCCGACTTGAGAATAAGAAGATAATTTGAAAATATCTAAACTTAGGCTTAAAAAATGGCGTTAGAGGGAGAAACCTCTAAAGAACCCCTGAATGGTCCCGCGAGAGGCACCAACACCTCGCACGGGACCAATGTAACTCGTAGGAATGGAATGTGCGATCACGCTACTCTCGATTTGAGAATACGATGATATTAGAAATATCTAGACTTATTCTTTAAAATATGGCGTTAAAGGGCAAAACCTCGAAACAGCCCCCGAACGACGCCTTTAGAGGCACTAACCCCTCGCACGGGACCAATGTAACTCGTAGGAAATGACCGCGTGATCATGGGACTCCCAGTTTAAGATTACGATGATAATTTGAAAACATTTAAACTTAAGCTTGAAAATATGGCATTAGAGTGCGACACGCTGAAACTGCCACCGAACGGCCACGTGAGAGGCACCAACACCTCGCACCGGACGAATGTAACTCGTAGGAACTTATTGCATGATCACGGGACTCTCGATTTAATAATATGACGATAATTTGAAAATATTTAAACATAATCTTAATAACATGGCATTAGAGGGCGACACGCTGAAACAAACCCCAAACGGCCCTGGGAGAGGCACCAAAACCTCGCACGGGACCCATGTAACTCGTAGGGACTGACCGCACGATAATGGGACCCTCGGTTTGAGTATATGATGATAATACTAAAATATGTAGACTTAGGCTTAAAAATATGGAGTTAGAGGGCGAAACCTCGAAATAACCATGAGAGGCACCAACACCTCGTACAAGACCAATGTAACTCATAGGGGCTGACCATGCGAACTGGGACTCTCTATTTAAGAATGTGGCGATAATTTGAAAATAACTAAACTTAAGATTAAAAACATGGCATTAAAGGCCGTCACGCTGAAACAGACCCCGAACGGCCCTGCGAGAGGCACCAACGTATCACACGGGACTAATGTAACTCGTATGAAATGATCGTGTGATCATGGGAATCATGGTTTAAAAATACGATGAAAATTTAAAAATATCTAGACTTAGTCTTAAAAATGACATTATAAGGAAAAACCCCGAAACAGCCCCGGAATGGCCTCGCAAGAGGCACCAACACCTCGCACGGGACAATGAAACTCCTAGGGACTGACCACGCACTCACGGGACTCCCGATTAGAGAATACAATGATAATTGAAAAATATATATACTTAGGCTTAAAAACATGGTGTTAGAGAGCGAATACCCATAACAACCCCCAATCAGCCCCGTAAGAGGAACCAACACCTCACACGGGACCAATGTAACTCGTAGCAACTGACCACACAGTCAAGGGACTCCCAATGTGAGAATATGATGATAATTTGAAAATATGTAGACTTAGGCTTAAAAACATGATGTTAGAGGTGGAAACCCCGAAACGGCCCCATGAAAGGCACCAACACTTTGAACGGGACTAATGTAACTCGTACGAACTGATATGATGATAATTATAACTCGTATGTGCAATTTTTAGCTTGAATACAATTTTTATAAAACTACTTGGTTATTGATATCATTTGTTTTTTGTATCCTATTTTTTGCAAGATAACATTGTATCGCTTGCTTTTATGAATGTTGAACACATGAAGAACGCAATGGTTTACAACATGAAGATTGTTTATATATATATTGTTGACATTCAGGATTACATTTTTATGTGTTACGATCGTGCGGGCCTTTCTAGTTTTATTGTTTAGTTTTATGGCCGTGCTGGCTTTTATAATTTGATTGTTAAATTTTATGGTCGTGCGGGATTTCTAATAAGCAGGTTTTATATTGAGAAGTTTTGGAATGTCCAGAAAACAGAGGAAACTCTGCCTAATTTTTTAGGGGGCTTTTACGGTCTAGTCCTTGGACTAATAATTTTGGACAAAAAAACCAGGCCCAAAAAATTTTAAACGATAAGGTCCAACATATAAATACCCCAAAATTAAAACAAACATGCACTTTTCAGAAATCGAAGCACCAAAAACACTGTATTCTCTCTTGAATCAATACCTTAATCGTACCATCTCTTTGATCAAAACCCCAAAACGAATCTCATTCTCAATCAAATTTTGGTCGACAACAACGTATAAATACTCCCGATCGAAGCGCCAAAAACTCTCTTCGATCAAAAATCTAACTCTCTTCAATCAAGACCCGAAATCTCTTCGATTAAACCCTAATCGTTGAAGTTCTACCGAGCATTTTAATTCTCAATCAAATTAATCCAAAAACCACTAACAAGTATGTATACATTCTCTTATCACCTGTTTGTCCTTGTGTATTTTTTGTTCTCGTATGTATAAATTTGTAGACTTATGGACTGATGAAATCACATTCTACTTCTTCATGATATGAAAAAATATATTTGTTTCCCTCATTTTAATTGCAAAACATACTTTTCCATGTTAGATATATGTATTTCATCATTGTACTTTTCCTCTTGTATACATCATTTATCGAGGATTTATTGAGGACTAGGAATATATACATGATTAGAATATGTACATGTATAAGCCCTGTTTTATTGCGAGTACTCTGTGTATTTTGCATGTACTTTCAAAATGTACATGAAAAATACACAGAGTACACGTACATTGAAATTGAATTTCTCAATCCAATATGCATTTACTTTTATGTTTTATACGTTTACTCTATAAAATATATATTTCAAATCCATACTGATCAATCCTATGTTATTTTGCTCTGCGCCAGCGGCAATTGAATGATATTCCATGAGTTTGTAAGAAGTATTATTATCGTGTTAATATTTAGGAGTTATTTTGGTCCGCGCCAACGGCGTTTGAATGATATTATTTTAGTTTGTAAGCAGTATTATTGCATGTACTTTTTAATTTTTGCGTGTACTTTGTTGAAAGTACACGCAAAATTCATAAAGTACATGCACATTGAAATTCAATTTGTTCAATACAATATGCGTGTACTAATGTGTATTATGAGTGTACTATTTTATATTATTGTGTTATTGTTTAGGAATCATACGATCAAGCATGTTCAAATAGAAAACCACTGCTTGCACCTTCGAAGATCTTAACAATGCAAAACCTTTCACATTGAAAGTCAATAGTACTAATGATGATAAAATTCATTTTCTTCTTCGCATCAATGATAGAGCTAAAAGGCTACTTGGTTTCTACTACTAATATGAAGACATTTACTGCACTTTTGATGTGCAACAGCTTCAAGTAACTGAATCAAAAGCGAAGGATTTAGCTAAATGAATTGAGTAGTATTGCTTAAGGGCATTTGATAATGTTGGAGCTTTTAGCATGCAACTATTATATCACTTCTTTACTGAATATGTTAGGAATAGAGAATCTTGGTTTTTGACTTGTCGAACAACCTCTGTTAGGTTTTACCATGAAACAGAAAATATATATTACCCCATTTAGCATGTATTTTATTGAGAATTGTACTAATTGTTTCTGAGAATATTGCATGTACTTTTGTTAAATACGCTTGTATTTTATTGTTTTAGTCTATGTTTTATTCTAATTCGCTTGTATTTTATTTTTTTTACATATCATTATAGGTTAGTATTTTAAATTTTGTTTATAGATCAATAGAATGGGGATGAAGATGGAGGCAAGAAGAGGAACGCAACAAAAAAGAGAGGAGTTCTAATGATAGTTCTTCATCTAGTTACAGTTCTAGTTCTAGTGTGGCATTGACATCTAAACGTCCTCCAAAGAAGAATGACCAATATTGATCAAATATTGTTAGATTTTTTCATGATTTGCATCAGATTAAAGAGAAAATAAACAATAGGCATATTGAACTTCTTAAGAAGACTCAATTTTGGGATCTTTTCAATGCCTACTACAGTGAGAAAGTAGTAGGAGTGGACCACAAGAAGACGGATAAAAATATTTTTTCAATTATCCAGCTGTACAATACGGAAACCAAAATTTTTCTTATGAAGAGTAGGATTGAAATAATGCCAACAGATATAAGTGAAATATTTAGCATACCATTGGTTGAGGGTTTAAAATCAATAGAACTGAAAAAAGGGACAGAATGCTACTCAAAAGCCTGGATTACATGCACGATACTTCACAAAAAGAATAGAAAAGTTAGAAATATTGAATGGTTTGAAGAAATCAGTCAAATTGGAGACAGATGAAGGCATTGCCGATTTTGTAAAAATTATGTGTCTCCACTTCTTGAACACTTTGTTTTTCTCCAACTCAAACTTCACCCTTGTAGAATTTTGGTTGAAATACATTGACAATATTGAGGAAATGAATAAGTATGATTGGGCATATGTTGTGCATGAGTTTTTCATACATTCACTTGACAAATCAGTAAGTTCAAAACCTAGCACAGCTATTGGATGTTTCATTTCCCTGCTGGTGTGCAAAAAAATATCCTGATATTTCAAAATTTACATACCAACACTCACGTGTACTTTGTAAAAATCACGTGTACTTTCAAAATACATGTCTTATATCACGAGTATTTTGAAAGTACACATGGACTTTATAAAGTACACTTGTACTTTTACAAAGTACACGCGTACTATGTTTTGTAAATTTAACCAGTGTACTTTTAAAATACACTTGTTATATTTTTTGTTAATATTATAAGTGTACTTTAAAAAGTACACGTGAAATTATATTGACAAAGTACACGTTTACTTTGTTAAAATCACATGTACTTTCAAAATACACTTGTAAAATTTACAAAGTACATGCTTAATTTTGCGTGTATTTTGAACAAATCACTTGTACTTTCCATTATTAATACCTAGGTAATACAATTATTAATATCATTTTGTTTTTTGTATAATCACAGTATTGGGCATGTGAGAAATTTGAAATTATTTCTCCTGTTAAAGAATTTAAAGATAAGACGCCAAAATTCCTGAGGTGGAAATTGTCTTCTTTGAGACAATGGTTTGTGAAGAATGATATCGCAACAACAACTTTGAAGTAAGCTACAAATAAACCAGCTTGTAAGGACAGTTCTGTACAAAAGGAATCTCAGTTTGAAGGGCCAAGTTACTCTTTGAACATTTCTACAGAAAGTCCTATACATGTTGATTCATCATCATAAAAAGTTGTTGAAGATATTAATGACAATGAGTTTTCATATGATTGGAATATTCCCCTTAAAAACATTGTGACTCCAAAGAAAAAGAAGGGAAATGATCAACCAAAGGTTAATTTGGAGGAACAAATTGTTGTTTTGAAAAGGCAATTGTTAGAAAAAATAACCAACTATATAAAGAAGCTGAAGACCATAATGGTGCACTAGAGAAGGTAACCTCTTTGGAGGTGGAGAATGCCATTTTGAATGTACAGTTGCAGGTAGATCGTGATTCACTTTTGGAAGCCCAAGAGGAAATGAAGAAGTTAAAGGTGGAGAATTCCAACCTTTTGAAGGAAAAAGATTTACTAAATAAGTTGGAAGTGGAAAATTCCCAACTAGTTAAGTTAAACAATTATTTAAAAAAAACTTGATCAAGTCACAATGAGTGACCCAGATAGAATTAAAGAATTATATGAATCATCACAACTTTTGGAACAAAAAATGAATATCTGTCTGTGACTAATGAAGATCTCAAAAAAAAGTATGATGATACATTGCAAAAATGGAGAGATGCTGACATAGAAAAGATGACATTGAGGAAGAATCTTGAGGAGCCAGAATTAAAAAGGACTCAACAGGTACTTTTGATTCTAAATAATACAAAGTACATGCGGTTTTCCTAAAGTACACGCAATTTTATTTGATAATATTTTTAATACAGTTTTATTTGATTTTATAAATAATGCAGAGTACACGCATTATTTGATTAGAATTAATACAGTTTTACTCAAGTATTGCTTATAATCTAACATTCTTTTTATATAACAGGAAAATAATAATAAAATCCTTAATGATGATATTTCGGAGTTGAAGAAAATGCTTGATGAAGCAGCAGTGAAAAAAACTGATCAGGTATCTATAAAGTACACTCGTATACTTTCTAAAGTAAATGAAAATTATGATGAAAGTACACGTGTATTTTATAAAGTTTATAAAGTACACGTATTTTATAAATTTTATAAAGTACACGCATGTATTTTATAAAATACACGCGTATACTTTATACAATACACGCGTGTACTTTATAAAATACATGCATGTACTTTATAATATACACACAAATTTGGATGAAAACACAAATTTTAACAAAAAAACACACAAGAGAACTTAAATTATTGTTTCAAAAAATGCTTACAATCAAACATTCCTTGTTTAAATATATCTAGAAAACACTAATAAACAACTCATGGATGAAATTTCGAGCTTGAAGATTGAACTAGCCTCAAAGACAGTTCAGGGCACCCCCGAAATACCCAAAATAAAAGAGCCTGTTACTAGACGACAGAAGAAAAGAAAAGATGATAGAGAAACTGAGAAGCACGAACCAATTAAAAAACAAAAAGAGACAAAGTTGAGAAAAGGCCCTCTAACAATAGCTCAATAAATGAAAGAAACTCACTTCAAGCTTGAAGCAGTCAAAGCATACAAATAACTCGATGAAGCAAGGAAGAAAAGAATTGAAGAGTTTATTCAAAAGGATGAGCCATGGCAAAGTGTATTGTTTTATGATTTATCACTTCTCTAATTTATATTTTTTTTGGTGCAAAAGAGTAAGGTTATTATTATTATACAATTTTTATTGCTTATATAAAATGCAGGGAATTTATTTTCAAAGGGATGGTTTCGTATGTCCCATGGGAAGATTTTGTTGAAGTCCTCAAGAGTCAATAAATTTCAAGCCAAGTATGTAGTCCAAATATTAGACATTCATTAAATTTAAATATTATTATTTCCTCACCATTTTATATTGTGTGAAACAGATAATACTTTCCTTTAGTGATGTATTGAGGTTAAAATTGTCAAAGGAAGGGCTCTCCCAATCACACATTTTTTCTGATTATTGTTGGCTAAGCACAATTAAACCGAAAGCTTTGTGAAACAAAATTTCAGTTTTTTTTATTAACACAATGTCTATAATTTTTATTCAGATAGAAGCTTGTAGCAAAAATGAAGTCAATAAGAAGGGGGAGTTATACAGAGATTTATTTGAATACTTAGACACTTGTAATAATTTGTTAATTGTACTAAGACATAGCATATTCCATTTCACATTACTTGCGATGTATAAAAATGAAAAGAAAGTCGTCCACATGGATTCCCTTCGACCGGACCACAAGGAAACAAACACAATATACTTCGATGATGCGAAAAAAATGGTTAGTCCTTAACTTAATTAGTAATGTTACTTGTACTTATATTATACACGTGTACTTTATCATATAATGCATGTACTTTGCATTAGTTTCACATAAACACCGAGATTATCAAAGTAAACGCATCATATTTTAAAATACACGTGAAATGAACCAATACAAATTACGTGTACTTTAATATTATGCATGTACTTTTCACTCTTTAGGCAAAGTACACGCATCATATTTTAAAATACACGTGAAATGGACAAATAAAATACACGTGTACTTTAATATTACGCGTTTACTTTTCACTCTTTAATCTTCATATACTATTTTATTTATATACACTAAATATTTATCTTCTTAACAGTTTTTTGTCTTCCAAAAACAAAGTACCTATTGAAGACTGAAGCAGAAACAATGAAAAACAATGGTTTCAAAACACAGAGAAAGTTTGATGAAGGTACATCAAATGAGTTTACATTGGATGATGATCCATTGAGAGAGCAAGAAAAAAAGACAGTAGATTTCTTGCTGGAAAGTGATCCAAAATTTTACCTAATAATAGATCATGAATGCCCTAAGCAATATAATGCGTAAGCAAAAACTTCATTTCTAAAAATAACTAATTTGTATATTTTCAAAACATTTCATTCACATCATACTAATTTGTATATATATTTTTTTTTAATTTCAAGGTTGACTGTGGGGTGTTCTGCATTTACTACATTGAACAAATTAGTAGAAACAAGGAAATGCAAAAATTATTTCAAGGCCCTGACATGCTAAAACACAGAGCATGTGTACTAAAGGAAATTCTTCTATCAAAATATTTCTTCCCCCGAAAAGAGAAAAAACTTCTACAAATTGATTCAAATGCACACCATATATGTAATTTATTTTGTGTTATACTGGTTAGTGTTTACAATATTTATTACACCAAAATGGTTTATTCCCGCTGGCGTGGACCACAATCCACGTAAGGTATAGACAAACAATGCACCTGAGTGTTATGAAACAATGTACACGCATTTTAACCAAAACTACAAGTGATAATTACTATGTACACACATGAATTCTTCAAAGTACACGCAATATAAACAATGTACACGCACTTGTTAATGTAATAATTTTTTTTTTATTTGAAAACAACTTTATATATTTCTTCAGAAGGACACAATAACCAAAATCAATTTATTAATCTCAACTACTCACTTCCCAAATACTTCTGGTCACAGAAATAAATGACTTTAACTTTTCCTATAAAAGAGTAATATTTGTTCCTTTCTTAACCATTACATCTAGGGTAAAGATTACATAATGACTATTCTAGCAGAAAAGTTGTGAGATACTCTTGAGAGAGATGAAAGAAATAAAAAAAGAATAAGAAAAATTGAGGAAAATCTTTCCTCATATGAAACTGCCTTTGAGCAGTTTCAAACATATGTGAGGGAAGGCTACTCTGAACTTCCACCCAATCCCATAGATTTATTTGATGTGGGTGACGACCCCCCTCAAAAACATGATGACCTCATGTCTTTCTATAGATAAGAAGTTCCTTTGAAAATCGCCAAGCTGAAGGAGAAGAAGGTGCACCATGAAGGCCTTGTAGTTGTCATAGAAGAAGAAATTCGAGTATGGTCGAATTTAATTGACTCTCTTACTAACACCATAGATGCCTTTAACAAATTTTCCTAATAGAATCCTTCTTTAGTTTTTTCTGCTTTTGTTATGTGAAAAAATTATACTTTATTTTTCTATTTTAATAAAAAAAATATTTCATTCATGCATGTATTCTCACTTATATTATACACCAAATATAGTAAAGTACACGTGAACCTTTATAAAAATGATCATGTGTATTGTAAAAAATGTAAACATTAATATAATTTATTGTAAAAAAATTGGTATGTCAAAATTTGTTTGTATTGTCAAAATATGTCAAAATAAGATTCTATCTATTATAAATTATTATACATGCAAGTTTTTATAAAGCACACGCACAAGGTATTGAAACAAACCATTATATAAATGCGTGTACTTTATATATTACATGTGTACTTTATAAAGTACACGCATGGTTTATAAAGTACACACTTATTGAAATACTTGTATAATAATTCCGTTGGCGCAGACCATAATACACATAGGAATTTAAGAATATGAGTGACCTAAGTGTCTTTTATAAAGTACAAGCAATTGTAATAATGTCCAAAACCATTTTCGAAATAGTACATGCATTTATATACGTCTACTTTATAAAATTACATGCAGTATACATAAAATACACGTATATTGAATTAGATTTTGGTCATATCAATATGCGTGTACTTTATAAAAACATGCGTGTACTTTATATATTATGCGTGTACTTCATAAAGTACACGCATATTTCATCAAGTGCATGCATACTATATTTATATTATGTGTGTACTTCATGCATGTACATCATAAAGTACACACTTATTTCATCAAGTAAATCTACATTAAATGTAATAAATAAAGTACACGCATGCTTTTATATAGTACACGCAGATTGAACTAACCAAATCCATTTTTAAATGTGTGTACTTTATATATTTTGCGTGTACTTCATAAAGTACACACATATTTCATCAAGTACATGCATTGATAAAATGGCTTTGGTCATCACTATGCCCGCGTATTGTACATAACATGCGTATACAAATGTAAAGTACACATAAACATCAGGAAAAATGGTCACGTGTATTTTATGAAACATAAAAGTACAGTTACACAAAAAATAAACTAAAAAATGAGACTAAAAACTAAAATTACATTCATTTATGTGGAACAAATGGTTTATTAATTAATTTATTCAAACTAATGGTTAAAATGAATTAATTCAACAGTTTTAAACGTAATCAAATGGGTTCCTTATAGGTATACTTGTATTGACCCGTTTTACTACGCCTCGATCAAGTAACTTACCTTACTGTGATCTCACCAGAAGACTTTATTATCTTACTTCTTGGCCTGCATGTCGGTCTCTTAGGCATTGGTAGAAGGACAGATGGATTTTCAGGTATAAGAATATTTAAGGAAATCAAATCAGGAAGAGGAACTATAGGTATCGAGTATGATTTTCTGTAGAAAGATACCTTATAGTACTCCTCAATATAATCATAAATGCTGGTCCCTTTCCTCCATACAACACAAACAACATGAGAACCTGGAAAACATCTAATATGCCAACTCTTACACGAACAAGTCCTTTCTCCTAAGTAAACTGTTGCTCGAACTTGTGAATGAACTTCAAATACATTTTGACTTGAGAGACTAATAGTCCAATTTCGTCTTTTATTCCAATTTTCGTTCAGTAACTTTTGAAAAAAAGGACATAGCTCATTTTTCCAAGTGTCGAACTCAACAAGTTTGTTTGCATTGAAATTTATAATCTTCACTCTCAATTTATCAAGCATATTCATTAGTGGTAAATTCTTTTCCTCCAATATCCATGAATTGAATGACTCCGCAACACCAGATGCCATGTCACCATACCGTTTACCAGGGAAATATGCACATGACCAATTCTCGGGAGGCAAATTATCAATGAAATCAGTAATAACAGCTCCTCCTTCCTTCTTCAATGCTTCAATATTCTTGTGAAATTCATCTAATGAGATAGTATATGCACAAGACAAACAATCTTTAACAATTTTCTTTCGAAATGCACCACAATTCCCAAGAATTTTCCTTTTTATATTCCCATGTAAATGATGTATACAGTAGGAATGTGCACACAACGGGAAGACCCTTGAAACAGCTTCAAGTAATCCATTGTTTCGATCTGTTATAAATTTTATGTTTCGATATTGCTCAACTACTGCATTATGCAAATTGACGAGAAACCACATCCAGTTATCTTCGGTTTCAGAATCAACAACAGCATATGAAATAGGAAAAAGCCTCGAAGTATAAAAATATATCAAAATTAAAATAAATAACATATCCATGTAGAACACATCGTAAATTGATGTTTCTAGCGCAGACCTTAAAACACATGGGAACTATATTATGTGTTTAATTGAAATTGTTTGCAAATAACAAGATGTAACAACCCAGACTTTTGGACGACTATTTTATATTATTTTGCCTGATGGGCTAATTTTATAAAATAGGGAAAGTTGGAGTAAATATTATTTCTCGTGATATTAAGGGATAATATTTACTATGTTTTGTTTATTTACCATTACGAGAAGGTAAATAGCATTATGATGCATTGTGTTGCGTCGTTATATGTAAAACAACGGTTATGACCTATATTTAAAGTTGGGCAAAATTAATAAAGTAAAATGAAATTGGAACACAAAAATAGTTCACGTTATTCAGAATGTCAAAATAGGGGGTGCAGTTATTTTTAGAATAGTCGAGATAGTCAAAATAAGTGCCCAGTAGTATTTTTTAGATTCAGGCATTTTTAAGGGGTTATGACTCAATTAAGAGGTTACGAGTCATTTTAGTGGTGTATTAACAATTAAAAGAGGGGGATTATGTTTTAAGACACGTATAAGTTCCCCCACCTCTCTTATTTTCTCATTTTCATGTTAGAAGCCAAAAGAGAGAGAGAGAGAGAGAGAGAGAGAGAGGAGGGGGAGGGGGAGAAATGGAGAAAAAGAGAGAAAATGGAAGATTTGGGCTGGAATCCGTCGCTACCGGAGGAGGATCAGAGACTACAACCTTGAGGCAAGTTTCTTACTTGCTAGATGTTGATTTAATGTGATAAATTGCATGTATGGTTAGGTTTTTTGAGGTTTAATCCATAAATGGGTATTTGTTGATTTTGATGATTAAACCTTTAATCTTGTGTTTTAATTTGATTTGAGGAGAAATAATCGGTTACTTGATGTGTAGAGATGATTTTGTAGTAATATTTGTTGTTGTGGTTGGGTGAAATAATGGATAAAAGATTGGAGGTTTCGTTAATGGCCGAAACAGCTTCTCGGAGAAGAAGTTTTCCGCTAGGATCGATCGATTGAGCCTGGAGGATCGATCGATTGAAGCCTTCGATCGATCGACGTCCAGGGGTAGATTGATCGACCCCTTCTGAATAGGTAGGATTTTTCTAGTTTTGTTTAGCCCTTTTCTTTTAGGTTCGAGGTTAGGAACCTTCCTTTGGGAAGTAATGGGGAGTCCTAGAGGGTTGTTTTGGGTAGACCAATGTCCTAGGCTAGAATGGGATATTTGGGCTTACCCCGAGGGCTAGTTTGTTTAGGTTAATATCCTTATGATATAGTAGATTAACCGAAAAATAAATTGGAGATAAAATAAGAATGTGGAGACTTTTGGGAGTCTATTATTAATAAAGACTCACTTTGATGGTTTATGAATTATATGAACTTTTGGAGGCTAGTTTGAGGAAAATAGCGCTTCGGGTCTTAGGCCATTAATAAAATATGGCACTAAGAATAAGAATTTCATATTCTAAAATATGGAATTAAATGAATAAGTACAAATGGTTTTTGAGAATGTAAACGTGGATGTTTTCAAAATGGAAAAATTAATGTTTTCATAAATGTTAATTTGTGATCACACACCTCCCTAAATCGCTATCATAAGGGAAGTTGCGCACGCATGGTGAAGCCCCTGGCTAATGAATGCAGGGTGGATATAGTCCATAAGCCACATGGGCGTTTATTATACTGCGTTGGTTAGGAGATTCTGGGTGTGGTCTTGACTTTTTCACAGGCATATGGCCTCTTCCCAACATTTGTTAGGTTCCCACGTTGTCTTGTTTGATGGGCCCTGGAAGATGATAGCAATTTAGGGGCGCGTCCAGTGGGGAAACCCAAAGGGGCGATCTTAGATTTTGTTAAAGCATTTTATGATAATAAAATGGCTTTATTTACATTTCTTGGATGGAAGAAGGGAAATGGGTTAAATATATTGGCTTCGGATACATTTCCCGGATGGAAGAAGGGAGATGGAAGCACATGGTATGCAAAAGTATTTTTATGATAATAAAAATGACTTTTGCTTACACTTCCTGGATGGAAGAAGGGAAGTGGGATTTTATAAAAAGGTAAAGCATTTTTTTTATGATAATAAAACTTGCTTTAAAAATGTATTTTCCCTAGATGGAAGAAAGAAAATAAAATTGGTAAAGAAATTCTCGAAATGAGATTAATTGGTAAACATTTGATAAAATGAATTACCATATATGTATTCCCTAAAGAAAATAGGAATTGTGCCTTTAGATGATGAATGGACTTCTTTATATCCCCTTTAGTAGTTGTAGATGAGACCTCCCACATACATATATAAATGTTGATTACGTGCTAAGGGTCTAATGTATCTCGACTATCAACCTTGCCTATTAGTAGTGTATCGGGGCGGTTCCTAATCTGGATTTCGCTTTTCGAGACACCCCACGTATGAATAGGGTATAGTGTTAAAACTGGGGAGAAGTTAGCCCTTATTACTTGTGTTATCTAGAGCATCATCATTGATATTGCGCTAGGTTGTGCTTTTAGAATGAAAGGTGAGAAATATTATGTTAATTGTGAGAGAAATACGCACTTAACTGTCATGCATTTTAGTCACGTGGTAATCATATCAAACCGGGACCTGACCCGTACATATTTTTTTGTTTTGCATGCAACTCTTTATCAGTTCAGGTGCTCTACCGATAGGACACCCGTATTGGCATTCCATTTCGGTTGTCATGGAACTACAGCATATTGCGGATGTTGTAGGTTATTTGTATTAGATGCTTCTTCCCATTGTACTCTAGTTATGTTCAGTTTATTTATTCAGGCATGTTGCCCAAGCATTTCATTCATTTATTATTATTGTGATATTAAATTGTAATACTCAGTGTAACTATTTGTATTAGTTTGTTCACCGACAGCTTATTCGGTGATTATTTATTATACTGTCATTCTTTATCCGTTGATTTTTGATATCCACCTTTTTGCAAATTGGATTGTCTAAGTGTTTTTCTTTTACTTGCAAATTCTTTTTAAATTGACAGTTCGTTTTCTAAAATGATTGGTGGTTATCTCATACTATTATTTTAATCGACAGTGATGCTGAGAATGGACCATCTATGATTCCTGTGATTATTAGATTATTAGGTTGACCACCTATTATTTTAGTAGGCGGGTTGTCACAGATGGTATCAGAGCATCAGGTTCTAGAGTCCTTAGAAATCTGTGAGGACATACTACGTCTTCTGCATTTCTTTTGATTTGATATAAAGCCTTAGGATTAAGATTGTTGATTTCTCCTGTGAGATTTCGTTCTCCATCTATGATATGAGAACCCCGAGGATCCTTTGCGCGTTCGTGTGATATCCGCAAGTCGTCAGATGAAGGGCGTCAAGGAAGGGCATTGTGAAGGCATCACGAGGCGGGATTACTAACAACTGTAGGTTGTAGTCGGGGATAAGGACCGTTTTGAACGTCGCTCCCTTCATATCATTATTTTATATCACTACTGTGACTACTAAGTGAAGTAGAAATAGTTTATGAAGTACTGTTGCCAGTAGGAAGTGGTACTAAGCTTCTGTTTCCAAGCGACGTTGAATTGAAGTTGAGGGGTCCTTGACGAGGACCACATGTTGAAGTTCAGTTGGATAGAGGAAGTGTAACCTCGTTCGGTGGAAGTATAAGGCCCGAGAGTTTTGGCCTAGAGTGGGGTATAGAAATTCCCAGGTGAGAAGATATAAGGAAAATCTTTCACCTATTGAAGTGAGATTGAAGTGGCGGATATGGTAGTCGCTATATTTTGGTAGAACGGGAGGTTTTTTCCATACAAAAACCCGTTAGATATTTTCAATAGCGAGTTTCTCTGGGATGTCAGGGATGATGAGAAGGTACATTCTCAAGTATTCCTGTGGGGTTCGGTCAGAGGCCGACGGTGAATAAAGGGTGTTACGGTTAAGGAAGTTGTGCACTGAAATAAGGTTGGTACAAGGAAGAGAGAGAGTCTTTCAATGGAAACGATAGGCTCATAAGTAAGTTTTGCTAACACTTTTAGAGAAGTAGTGTTTGTGAGACCCCAACGGTGGACATCCACCCGGGGAAGACTCATTGAACTAAGTCAGGGAGGCTGGTAAAATGTTCTCTTTAGTAGGGAAGTTAAGAGAACTACGTGTTTTGATCTTGTCGATTGGAGGACAAGGCCAAGAATAGGGTGCCTAGCTGGGACATTGATGGAAGTAGTTTGGTTCTTATAAGACTAGAATATTGGGTATAGGAACCATTGGTAGTGGCCAGGGTGATTTGGCAATAATGTTTGTGGGAATTCCGCCTTAGTTAAGGGTGGTGCATTCCTTATGATAAGATGGAGTACTATTATATTTACCCTAGACTCGGGAGTGTATATTGAGTTCTGGCCCTATCGGTGTATTTATATGGCTTCCGTAGAAGGGGAGTTCCATATTTTCCTCACTCGTTATAAATCGGGTGTTGGTGAATTATATATATGTGTGTTATGTACTACTCGTATTATATGTGTTATACGGGGGGTGATATCCATGGATTGGATGGTATGATAGCAAGCGAATGAATCGCGAGGCAATCCTATTTCTAGTTCTAGAGAAGGACTAGTTGTTCTATAATATCTCTCCTGAATATAGGTTGAGACTTTATAGAGGTGGTTTACGGTATGTAGGTAGTTTTCATTACTTGTTTTGTTTGTTTTACTTGATTGCTTACTTGCTTTGCTTGTGTATGATGTTGCTTTATCTCCACGACCAACAAGTTAAGGGGATTGTGTCGGAGGGGTTCCTTGTTTGGATTTCGCTTTGCGAGACACTCCGCGCATGAACCTTAACGACGTTGGGAGTGGAGAGATGCTAAATTTATTTTTTGTTTTTCTTTCCTTTCTTTCTTTTTATGGTTGAGTATTGGGTTGGAAAGTTTAACCGAGAATCACGTAATTGAGTGATTAACGGGCTAAGTTGAAGTGCGAGATGTGAGCACTGTAATAGTTTTTCCTCTGATTGATGTGGGGGAGACTAAGATATGAAAGTCAGATTGAGATTTATGATTATGCCTTAATGAGAAGGCCATTTAAAAAATGTATGCATATGTTGAGATAAAGTATTCGTGGCATCTTACAGAAAGTAAATGCCAGGTTAGTTAATAATTTGCAGTTAATTATGATGGTAAGACTTAGAATCAGAAGTGCATTAGTAAGGTTACTAGTTAGAGTCTTAGCGACCCCGACCGTGTGTCTTAGACCGTTACTTCTTGACGACCAACGATGCGAGGTAGTAGTATAACGGGAGGATTCCTTGTTTGGATTTCGCTTCAGCGAGACGTCCCACGCATGAACCCGAGTGAATGTTGAAAGTTGAGAAAGGTCTTGGACAGTAGGGATATTATTAGGATAATAACTATACGACTTAGATAGAATATATATCGACTTTAGGATTCTTAGGGCGCTAGGTCTTTAGGGCATGTGACGTTATTTTAGGAAGGTGGTAGGGAGTTGACCACAATAGGTTTGTGGGTTAAGTCTAAGTAGGATTTGGTCCCTAGAATGAGAAGTATGGGATCTCGAGTGATTCATAACGTTAGGCCACAGATTGTGGGGCCTCTCTTAGATAGAGTGTTACATCGGTAACCTAACTTTGGAGGAGTTGAAGTATGCGCTGACTTTTACTCTTGTACTCATGTTGTTATGATCGAGAGTCAATTTAACGAACGAGTCTCTGCCAGGGAAGGGATGTATTAAGATGGGAGCATGGACCCATTGTTTATGCGTCTCACAAACTTAAATTTCTTGAGAAGTATTATCCCACGCTTAACTTGAAGTAGTAGTGGTAGTATTGCCTTAAAGGAACACAGGCATTACTTCCTGGGCAGGAAATTGGTCTTTTCACGAGCAACAAGTTGAAGTTCGTAAAGTACTATCAATTGGATATTCCCTTTCGCTAAGGAAATGCGAATGGGAGTAGTAGATGCGCCGAGTAGAAAACGTCGGAGAGATTAGTAAGGCATGGAATCCCAAGTGGAACGAGCTTAACCGAGGGTACGCTATATCAAGAGCATTCGCGTCCGTGGTTGACCGATTCACCTACTAGTGTTAAGATACTAGTGCTGGAACAAGGAAGGATTGGAGTAGTATCCTTCATGGATTGTGTGGTGCTATGTGTGTGGCCTAATGTAGTCGCCTGAGAAATTGTCTGTTTGTTGGAATGGAACCAGTGGACAATATATTCCTTAGGCTTGGAGCGGTCCGAGAATATTTCCTTAACAATTGGGCTCATTGAGCCGCATACTTTCAAGGGCTACGCCAATGAGAATAGAAGTAAGTAGTGTTGGGGTTGAACGATGTAGTGTTAGTGTGGTTATTCCCCAGTAAGGATATAATGTAATCTGGGAAGAAAGGCAATTTGTGCCGAGTTGTGTAGGTATCTCCTTCCGTAGTAGAAGGGTAGGATCAATAGTTTACGAGGAACGATTTGGTGCTATGCTAGAGCACGAAGAATGTAGACTAAGATCGAATACTAACGACCTTAGTCCAAGTCCAATGGGGACGCCTCACTACTGAGGGGTTTGCTAAGAATGATATAACGGTAGTTTAGGATAGTATACCTTTATATGGTTATACGTTTAGCCTGAATTTTAAGGGAAAAATTTCCTTCTAAGGGGAGGAGTATGTAACAACCAAGACTTTTGGGCAACTATTTTATATTATTTTTCCTGACGGGCTAGTTTTACAAAGTAGGCAAAGTTGGAGTAAATATTATTTTCCATGATATTAAGGGATAATATTTACTATGTTTTGTCTATTTACCATTACGAGAAGGTAAATAGCATTATGATATATTGTGTTGCGTCATTATATGTAAAACAACGGTTATGACCAATATTTAAAGTTGGGTAAAATTAATAAAGTAAAATGAAATTGGAACACAAAAATAGTTCACGTTATTTCGAATGCCAAAATAGGGGGTGCGGTTATTTTTAGAATAGTCGAGATAGTCGAAATAAGTGCCCAGTTGTATTTTTGAGACTCGGGCATTTTTAAGGGGTTATGACTCAATTAAGTGGTTACGAGTCATTTTAGTGGTGTGATAACAATTAAAAGAGGGGGATTATGTTTTAAGACCCGTATAAGTTCCCCCACCCCTCTTATTATCTCATTTTCATGTTAGAAGACAAAAGAGAGAGAGAGAGAGAGAGAGAGAGAGAGAGAGAGAGAGAGAGAGAGAGAGAGAGAGAGAAGAGTTGGGAGAAATGGAGAAAAAGAGATAAAATTGAAGATTTGGGCTGGAATCCGTCGCTACCGGAGGAGGAACAGAGACTAAAACCTTGAGGCAAGTTTCTTACTTACTAGATGTTGATTTAATGTGATAAATTGCATGTACGGTTAGGTTTTTGGAGGTTTAATCCATAAATGGGTATTTGTTGATTTTGATGATTAAACCTTTAATCTTGTGTTTTAATTTGATTTGAGGAGAAATAATCGGTTATTTGATGTGTAGAGATGATTTTGTAGTAATATTTGTTGTTGTGGTTGGGTGAAATAATGGATAAAATCTTGGAGGTTTCGTTAATGGCCGAAACAGCTTCTCGGAGAAGAAGTTGTCCGCCAGGATCGATCGATCGAGCCTGGAGGATCGATCGATCGAAGCCTTCGATCGATCGACGGCTAGGCGTCGATCGATCGACCCCTTTTGAATAGGTGGGATTTTTCTAGTTTTGTTTTAGCCCTTTTCTTTTAGGTTCGAGGTTAGGAACATTCCTTTGGGAAGTAATGGGGAGTCCTAGAGGGTTATTTTGGGTAGACTAATGTCCTAGGCTAGAATATGATACTAAAAATTGCTTTAAAAATGTATTTTTCCTGGATGGAAGAAAGAAAATAAAATTGGTAAAGAAATTCTTGAAATGAGATTAATTGGTAAACATTTGATAAAATGAATTACCATATATGTATTTCCTAAAGAAAATAGGAATTGTGCCTTTAGATGATGAATGGACTTCTTTATATCCCCTTGAGTAGTTGTAGATGAGACCTCCCACATACATATATATATGTTGATTACGTGCTAAGGGTCTAATGTATCTCAATGATCAACCTTGCCTATTAGTAGTGTATCGGGGGGGTTCCTTGTCTGGATTTTGCTTTGCGAGACACCCCACGCACGAATAGGGCATAGTGTTGAAAATGGGGAGAAGTTAGCCCTTAATAATTTTTTTATCTAGAGCATCATCATTGATATTGCGCTAGGTTGTGCTTTTAGAATGAGAGGTGAGAAATATTATGTCAATTACGAGATAACTACGCACTTAACTGTCATGCATTTTAGTCACATGGTAATCATATCAAACCGGGCCCTGACCCGTACATATTTCTTGTTTGCATGCAACTCTTTGTCCATTCGGGTGCTCTACCGCGAGGACACCCTTATTGGCATTCCATTCCGATTGTCATGGAGCTAAAACATATTGGGGATGTTGTAGGTTATTTGTATTAGACGCTTCTTCCCATTGTACTCTAGTTATGTTTTGTTTATTTATTCGGACGTGGTGTCCAAGAATTTCATTCATTTATTATTACTATGATATTAAATTGTAATACTATGTTTAACTATTTGTGTTGGTCTGTTCACCGACTGCTTATTCGGTGATTATTTATTATACTGTCATTCTTTATCCGTTGATTTTTGATTTCCACCGTTTTTACAAATTGGATTGTCTAAGTGCTTTTCTTTTACTTGCAAATTATTTTTAAATTGATAGTCTATTTTCTAAAATGATTGGTGGTTATCTCATACTATTATTTTAATCGAAAGTGATGCTGAGAATGGACCATCTATGATTCCTTTGATTATTAGAGTATTGGGCTGGCCGCCTATTATTCTAGTAGGCGGGTTGTCACACAAGACAAAACATAAAAATGTGCAGTACATGTGATAAAGAAAAAAATACATCCACGTTTACTTTCCAATCTTTTTCTCGTACTTTGAATTAGCTTCAAATAACAACACTAACATCAATATACATGCATAAAAATGTAAAGTACAGGTGAACTAAACAAAGACATTCAAAGTTACTTTACATTTTTAACGTGTACTTTGCTCTATTATTTCTAAATAACAACACATATCTACTAAGTACACGCATAAAAATGAAAAGTACACATGAAATTAACAGAAACATTCACGTGTACTTGACATGTACTATGCATGTACTTTAGTTTGAATTCAACATAACAACATCAGCAAAGTACGCGCATAAAAATAAAAAGTACACGTCAAATTAACAAAAACATTCGCGTGTACTTTGAAGCACCTTATACCTTTGACTTGCTTAAGTCTACATTGTATAAGTACTCAACTAATTTGGAAATATTGACAAAATTGGTAGTCCATCCTAGAAACCAAAAAGCCTCAGAACTTATCTCTCTAATCATCTTCAATGATCTATGAAGGTATATAATGAATCACACTACACACAATTAGAAGTGCATACATGTGTTCATATTGCTTAAAATTGAGTGTGTGGTTAATTCCCCTTGAATTGGAGCTTTAATAATTTTTTGGGAATTTTTAAATATTTTTTAAACCTTTTTAAACATTTTTTAAATATTTTTTTTAATAAAGGTTTTTATTAATAAAATGGGTTAATATAATTTGTGGGGTTAATATTCTATTTTGGAAACTTCATTTTTCACTGAAATGTTTGGTTGGGTACGATCTCAAAGCGCTAGAGACTTCAGGGTGATGTTTTGTAATTATTTTGATGCGCGTGTGAGAGCCACTCACAGGCCAACACTTGTCATCCTCTGGGTGAATGAATTTGTGTTTGTTATGTGAGAGGGCTGGATGGATGTTTGGTGAACGTTGGATCATTCCTAATCAAGGGTCTGCATGTGTTCTTGGTTAATCCCGGTGCTATCCATTTGAACCAATCAGAATTATTTTAATCCACCGCTGTTTTATAACCTTTGGATCAAGTCAAACCTTGCTAGACTTGATCACAGCCCTTGATTTCCCTCGAATATCCAGAACCTTTCCTAAGCCCTATATATACCCTCCTCTTCTCAGCCTTAGAGAACTTTTGGGCCTTCGTCTTTCTGAGAGAAAAAAATAAGAGAGAAGAGAGAAAAGAAAAGAGAGAAGAGAGAGAAACGGAAACCTGTTAGCCAAACCCTAACCCTAACCCTAAACAGTTCATCTTCTCAGAAACAAACCTTCGTACATTCAATCCCAAACACAACCTTGAGTGTTTGTGAGAGAGAGTGGTTTGTTCTTGTGTTGCTGTAACCTCTTGATCTTTAGATCTTGTACACAACTTAAACATTCGTGTGAAGATCTTGTTTCTCTTTCATAGAAACGTTAGATCTACATACTATATGTTACATTTTCACTAGATCTGCATTTTTTATACTTGATTTAAGAAAATCTTACTAATTTGGTTTTTTAAAATGTTTTCTGGTTTCTTTTCTTACGAAACTTAATCCTGACCTAGTTGGATTCGCACTTGGAGAGTTTTCAATCTCATAAATGTTTTCAAAAGAGATTGATTAAGGTCTTGACCGATTTTTGAAGCAAGATCTCCGTGGAATCTGGGTTATTTTTAAAGGTCAAAAGGATTTGAGTTCTGTGAGAAAGAAATAAATTAAAATCACTGCATATAGACTTTATATGTAATTTACTAGGACTGTTTGTAAATCTAAGTGTGTGTGAGTTCATGCATGTTGGTAGGAATCACTACACAAAAACTTAACACACTACTACACTGGAAGTGTTGTGTTTAAGATCTGAAATCATTGAGTCGACGTAAGGAAGCTAAAGCAAAGGAAGTTAGCAAACTGGAGGAACATCATCAACAAATCAGATCTATGAGAAGTTAGAAGGACACCAAGTGGGGTATATTCCTAAACTTAGAATAGGTTGATTTGTGTGCTTGCATGTTGTATAGTTTGTAACTAATTTTTATTACTAGTGGATTTTTGCTTTTGTGACTTAGAAGTCACCGTGGATGTTTCCTCTGTTGGAAGAGGTTTTACCATGTTAAAATCATTGTGTTGATTATCTTCATCTACTCATCTCATTCTATAAGTGTGCTGAATTTTTGAAACTGCCTTAGTTTTAAAAACTGATTACACAATCTTAATTACTCTCGTACATAAGTTTCTTTGTAAACACATCTTGTTTATAATTTTTATTTTCAAAAGAAAAGGGTTTCTTCAACAAACATTCGGAGTTGCTTATACAGTTTAACCTTGTGTTAAACGGCATTAGCGACATTTTTCAATTGGTATCAGAGCCCTGTTAACTTTTATTTCAAAAGATCTTGTGTTTCTGAAATTGTTTTCTGAAAAACCTAACTATGGACGAGAAGAATGAAAGGTTTGGTAATCTGTCCAGACCTCCACTCTTTGATGGAAACAACTTTGCTTACTGGAAAGTAAGAATGGTTGCCTTCATCCAAGGGACTTTAGGAGATGATGTCTGGGACATTATCGAAAATGGATACACTTATCCTACTAAACCAGCCACTGAAGGAAGTGATGAGAGGGTAAAGAAAATCTTGAGTGAATTTACCCAAGAAGAGAAAACCATTTCTCGAAATAACAATAAAGGCAAGAATGCCATTTTTATGTCTATTAATGAGTATGAGTTCAAACGAATCTCATCTTGTGCCACTTCTAAGGAAGCTTGGGACACATTTATCACTGCCCATGAAGGAGACTCAAGAGTTAAAGCTGCTAAAACTCAAATGCTTATCCAGCAGTACAACTCTTTGATCATGACTGATTCTGAATCTTTTGATGATTTTTACATGAACTTAACTGATATAGTCACTAAGTTGCATGCTAATGGTATTACCTATGATAGAAATGAAATTGTTTCTAAAATCCTAAGGTCATTACCACAAAAGTTTGACAGTAAAAGGTATGTTATTGAGGAAATGAATGATCAAAACCTTACCCCTGAGTTACTCAGTAGCAAACTCAGAACTGTGGAAATGGAGTTAGACTTTAAGAAACAATTAAATCATTCTCAAAGAAAACAGCCCAACTCTAACTTAAGTTTTGCCTCTAAGATATCTAAACTTGAGACCAATTTGAACAACTCTGACTCTGATGAGGATTGCGATATAGACAAACTAAATAATCAGATTGCCTTGATGTCTAAACAATTTAAGAAAATTGTCAAATTTCGAAACAAACAGGAAACTAAACAAGGCAAGCCTAATTATCCTACTCTGTCTAATCCCAAACATCATGAGAGAGGTCTTGACAAACATTCTAAGGACAACAACTCCAGACCCACTAGAGACTTTAAAAAGATTGAATGTTTTAGATGTGGGAAACTAGGTCACATTGCTCACGACTGCAGAGTTAATCTGAAAAAAGCCAACACACACAATAGAGCCAATGTCTGTAAAACTTGGAATGATTCAAGTGACTCTGATGAAGAGGAACTTGATGCATCTAATGTACTTGACCCTTGCATGTCCATTTATGCTAAGATCATTTACAATGATGATATGCCTGTGTGTGATAATGATGCTCCTACTCTTGCTTGTGTGAATACTGTTTTGACTGGCCTAGATGCCTTACTATCTGAAAATATTGCTAGTTCTAGTTCCGCGTGTGTGAGTCAAAGTGATCTCGATAATGACGATGCAAATGGGTGCGTGAGTACTAAAACTGAATCGTTAGGGGCCACTACACACACTTCACTTAGCGACTCAGACACAGATGACCTCCCAGATATCCATACTTCGTATGCTAAAACTCTTAAAAAAGGCACTAGATTGGAGAAAACTGTTAGAGACTTGACTAAGAAATTAGATGATCTAAGTCTTATTGTGAAACTGAATGCCGAAGAGTACACTAGCCAGTGTCTTTCCCATCAATCTGAAATTGAAACTTTTGATCAAAAATTAAAAGAGTTGACTAAAATTAATGAAACTCTGGAAATGAAATAAAAGGGAACATTATTAGAACTGGAGGAAGCAAAAACAAAGACAGCTACTGTTTTCAAAAAGTTTTCTAAGTTTGAAAACAATTCTAATTACTTTACTGACTTTGTTGTTGACTCCAAGACCAATTCTGATGATAGAACCGGTATTGGATTTTGCCCTAAGAACAAATCTCAAACAACAAAACTTGAACCTATTAAGTTTGTGTCTGGGGGCAAAAGACCAATTGAAACATGTCCAGACTTTCATGTTATTAAAAAGGAATTTGATCAAAAACAACAACAGAAAGACATTGGAGAGTCTAGTAACTCTAAGGCTGACACTACACTTAAGACTAAATACGTCTGTCCTTTAATCAGAAAGGCTGATTCTACCTATAAGACCATACCTCCTAGGAATAACACTTCTGAACAGAATGTTGTCAAACCTATCTTTAGAAGTTTTCCTAAGGAAATTAATCCCTCGAGCAATCAATATTGCTCCTACTGTGACATTTATGGTCATTCCTTTGAAGGTTGTTATGCTAGGCGTCTAAATACCCCTGTTTACAACACTTATGTCTACAAGAACTTTAACTATTCTAGGCAAAGTCGTAACAATTATGTCCTTCCAAGACAACCTGATAAGAACTCTAACTACAGAAATAGAAAGACCAAAACTAAGAGTTAATTTAAGAGAAAGGCTCCCAGAAACTTTCCTAAACCAAAAGCTCAACTTTTTCACAACAATCAGTTTGCTGCTCCAAATGTTTTTCGACAAAAAACTGAGTCTCAAAAATTTTATCAAATGAGGGCAAACTTGCGCAAAATTAAAACTAGAGCTATTTGGGTTAGAAAAGATGATCTTTTACCACAAATGAAGTGTAACATTGTTATCACTGCCTTAAAAGCTGAACACACTTCATCTGGTTGGTATTTAGATTTAGGATGCTCCAAACATATGACAGGAGATGAAACCAAACTCTTAAACAAAACCAGATTTGCTGGTGGGAAAGTAGTTTTTGGTGATGGTGTTTCATCTCAGATCATAGGTAAAGGAACCCTAAAAGAAGAAGGAATGCCTGTTCTCGAAAATGTTCTATTAGTTAAAGGCCTTAAAGCCAACCTCCTAAGTATATCACAATTTTGTGACTCTGACCATACTGTCACCTTTTCAAAGAACAATTGTAAAATTCTAAATGATAAAGGTGAATGCATTATTACAGGATTTAGAACACCTGACAATTATTATACTGTCAAGACTAGTTCTGAAACCTGTAACATTGTCAGAATGGATGACAATGAGATCTGGCATAATCGTATGGGTCACTTAAGATATGATATCCTTGGTAGATTGTCTAGTCAAGAGATAGTTAGAGGTATTCCTAAAATTAAACCTATTTCAAGTGTTGTCTGTGGTCATTGCCAGGAAGGAAAAATGGTTAAGACTTCGCATAAAAAGGTTAAAGACATTCTCACCTCTAGACCTTTAGATCTCATCCATATGGACCTTATTGGTCCCTCTAGAACTGTTAGTCTTTGTGGACACAGTTATATCCTAGTCATGGTTGATGATTTCACACGATTCACTTGGGTTGCCTTCTTAAAACATAAATCTGACACGTTTCATAATTTTTTGAAAATTCTTCTAAGAATTGAAAAGGAGAAGGACACACAAGTCAATCGCATTCGTAGTGATAGAGGGGGAGAGTTCATAGACACAAGAATAGTTGAATATTGTGACTACAACGGTTACAAACATGAATTTAGTGCCCCTAAAACTCCTCAGCAGAATGGCATTGTTGAAAGTAAAATTCGAACTCTTCAAGAGATGGCACGTGTCATGTTGCATGCCAAATCCCTACCTAAATATTTTTGGGTAGAATCTATTAGAACTGTCTGTCACATCACTAATAGGGTCTATCTTAGGAAAAACTCTAAACAAACCCCTTATGAGTTGTGGTACGGTAAGAAGCCTAATCTGAAATACCAAAGAACCTTTGGAAGTCAGTGTTATGTCTGTAAAGATAGAGAACATTTGTCTAAATTCGAAACTCGTGGTGATAAAGCCATCTTCTTAGGATACTCTCCAAACAGTCGTGCTTATCGTATATACAATCTGCGTACTAAGGCTCTTATGGAATCGATAAATGTAATTGTAAGTGACACTATTGTCGAAAATAAGATATCTGAATCACCTATTGTGGTTGAATCTGAAAATGATTTCAAAACTGATTCACCAGAAATAGATGACTCATTACCTATTGAGAGTCCTGAAGCACCTGGCTGGGTCTCTAAAGATCATCCCATTGACAATGTGGTCGGTAATCTTAATGAGCCAGTTCGTACTAGATCCCAGTTAAGAAATTATGCTAATTATGCATGTTTCGTCTCCCTTGTGGAACCGAAAAATGTTAATGAAGCATTGAATGACACACACTGGATTTCTGCTATGCAGGAAGAACTTTTACAATTTGTCATTCACGATGTCTGGTATCTTGTACCTCGGCCTCAAAATACAAATATTATTGGAACACGTTGGATTTTCAAGAATAAATCTGATGAAAATGGGGTGATTCTTAGAAACAAAGCTAGACTAGCTGCTCAAGGATACTCTCAAATAGAAGGAATAGATTTCAGCGAGACATTTGCCCCTGTCACTCGTCTTGAATCTGTTCGACTTCTTTTCGCCATAGCTTGTTACTTAAACTTCACACTTTATCAAATGGACGTCAAATCTGCCTTCCTAAATGGAATTATGTCCGAAGAGACATATGTAGAACAACCCAAAGGGTTCATTGATCCTAAATACCCTAATCATGTCTTTCATCTAAAAAAGGCTTTGTATGGCTTAAAACAAGCTCCTAGAGCTTGGTATGATCGCCTTTCCAACTTTTTGTTGGATAAGGGTTTTAAGAGAGGAGTAAATGACCAGATTCTCTTTGTCAAACATTTTGACAATAATATTATTATATCCTAAGTCTATGTAGACGACATCATCTTTGGGTCTACTTCACCATCTGAAGTTAAATCATTTTCTGCTAGTATGCATAAGGAATTTCACATGTCCCTTATGGGGGAGCTACAACTTTTCTTAGGATTTCAAGTGAAACAGAATTCTGATGGACTTTTTGTCTCTCAAACCAAGTATGCCTTGGACCTTGTTAAGAAATTTAGTTTAGATAATGCTAAAGTCGCCAAAACGCCTATGAGTACTACTGTTAAATTATGTAAAGATGAAACTGGAAAATCAGTTGATTCCACACTCTATCGTAGTATGATTGGTAGCCTACTCTATCTAACTGCCTCACGACCAGACATAATGTATGTTGTATGTCTGTGTGCTCGTTACCAGAATAACCCTAAAGAGAGCCATTTATCGAGTGTAAAACGTATAATAAAGTACATAAAAGGCACTCTTAATCTTGGACTTAGGTACACTAAGGATACCTGTAGCACCATTATAGGGTATACTGATGCTGATTGGGCCGGTTGTACTGATGATAGTAAAAGTACTTCAGGTGCCTGTTATTATGTCGGCAATAATTTAGTTTGTTGGAGTAGCAAAAAACAGAATTGCACATCTTTATCTACGGCTGAGTCCGAATATATAGCAGCTGGAAGTTGCTGTGCCCAATTATTATGGATAAAACAGATGTTAAGCGATTATGGGATTAAAGAAGATCAATTACAATTGTATTGTGACAATCAAAGCGCCATCAACATATCTAAAAACCCGGTTCAACACTCGTGAACTAAGCATATTAAAATAAGACATCATTTTATTCGCGAACTTGTTGAAACTAAGGAATTAGAAATTCATTACATGCCTACTAATCTGCAACTTGCAGACATGTTCACTAAACCTCTGGACTATAACAGATTTCTGTATTTGCGTAATTATATAGGCATGGTATGCGCTGATTAAACTCACAAGACTATAAGTTTTACCCTTTGTCCATCTGAGACAAAATGGGGGAGAAATTTGAGTTTTATGAGTTCAATTTTTTTTGTTCACATTTCATCTAAACTGCTTGATCTTAGTATGTATATTTGCAGGAATCTGTTCTACTGATTGTCTACCGTTTCTAGTGTAAAAATTTGTAAATAGTTGAGTTATATAATTTTTGACTTTCTAGGAATTGGGTAGATAGTATCTTTTGTATAGGACAAGGTTTTATTTTTTTTGGTTCCCTACGAGTTTTAAGCTAACTCAAAGGAGATTTTGTCTCATATTTCCAAAGGGGGAGATTGAAGCACCTTATACCTTTGACTTGCTTAAGTCTACATTGTATAAGTGCTCAACTAATTTGGAAATATTGACAAAATTGGTAGTCCATCCTAGAAACCAAAAAGCCTCAGAACTTATCTCTCTAATCATCTTCAATGATCTATGAAGGTATATAATGAATCACACTACACACAATTAGAAGTGCATACATGTGTTCATATTGCTTAAAATTGAGTGTGTGGTTAATTCCCCTTGAATTGGAGCTTTAATAATTTTTTGGGAATTTTTAAATATTTTTTAAACCTTTTTAAACATTTTTTTAATAAAGATTTTTATTAATAAAATGGGTTAATATAATTTGTGGGGTTAATATTCTATTTTGGAAACTTCATTTTTCACTGAAATGTTTGGTTGGGTACGATCTCAAAGCGCTAGAGACTTCAGGGTGATGTTTTGTAATTGTTTTGATGCGCGTGTGAGTGCCACTAACAGGCCAACACTTGTCATCCTCTGGGTGAATGAATTTGTGTTTGTTATGTGAGAGGGCTGGATGGATGTTTGGTGAACGTTGGATCATTCCTAATCAAGGGTCTGCATGTGTTCTTGGTTAATCCCGGTGCTATCCATTTGAACCAATCAGAATTATTTTAATCCACCGTTGTTTTATAACCTTTGGATCAAGTCAAACCTTGCAAGACTTAATCACAGCCCTTGATTTCCCTCGAATATCCAGAACCTTCCCTAAGCCCTATATATACCCTCCTCTTCTCAGCCTTAGAGAACTTTTGGGCATTCGTCTTTCTGAGAGAAAAAAATAAGAGAGAAGAGAGAAGAGAGAGAGGAGAGAGAAAAGAAAAGAGAGAAGAGAGAGAAAGGGAAACCTGTTAGCCAAACCCTAACCCTAAACAGTTCATCTTCTCAGAAACAAACCTTCGTACATTCAATCCCAAACACAACCTTGAGTGTTTGTGAGAGAGAGTGGTTTGTTCTTGTGTTGCCGTAACCTCTTGATCTTTAGATCTTGTACACAACTTAAACATTCGTGTGAAGATCTAGTTTCTCTTTCATAGAAACGTTAGATCTACATACTATATGTTACATTTTCACTAGATCTGCATTTTTTATACTTGATTTAAGAAAATCTTACTGATTTGGTTTTTTAAAATGTTTTCTGGTTTCTTTTCTTACGAAACTTAATCCTGACCTAGTTGGATTCGCACTTGGAGGGTTTTCAATCTCATAAATGTTTTCAAAAGAGATTGATTAAGGTCTTGACCGATTTCTAAAGCAAGATCTCCGTGGAATCTGGGTTATTTTTAAAGGTCAAAAGGATTTGAGTTATGTGAGAAAGAAATAAATTAAAATCACTGCATATAGACTTTATATGTAATTTACTAGGACTGTTTGTAAATCTAAGTGTGTGTGAGTTCATGCATGTTGGTAGGAATCACTACACAAACACTTAACACACTACTACACTGGAAGTGTTGTGTTTAAGATCTGAAATCATTGAGTCGACGTAAGGAAGCTAAAGCAAAGGAAGTTAGCAAACTGGAGGAACATCATCAACAAATCAGATCTATGAGAAGTTAGGACACCAAGTGGGGTATATTCCTAAACTTAGAATAGGTTGATTTGTGTGCTTGCATGTTGTATAGTTTGTAACTAATTTTTGTTATTAGTGGATTTTTGCTTTTGTGACTTAGAAGTCACCGTGGATGTTTCCTCTGTTGGGAGAGGTTTTACCACGTTAAAATCATTGTGTTGATTATCTTCATCTACTCATCTCATTCTATAAGTGTGCTGAATTTTTGAAACTTCCTTAGTTTTAAAAACTGATTACACAATCTTAATTACTCTCGTACATAAGTTTCTTTGTAAACACATCTTGTTTATAATTTTTATTTTCAAAAGAAAAGGGTTTCTTCAACAAACATTCGGAGTTGCTTATACAGTTTAACCTTGTGTTAAACGGCATTAGCGACGTTTTTCATACTTGACATGTACTATGCGTGTACTTTAGTTTGTATTCAACATAATAACATCATCATCAAAGTACAGGTATAAAAATAAAAAGTACACGTGAAATTAACAAAAACATTCACGTGTACTTGATATGTACTATGCGTGTACTTTAGTCAGTACTACACATAATAAGACATATCATCAAAATACATGCAGAAAGATGAAAAGTACATGTGAACTAAATTAAAGACATTCAAAGGTACTTTATATTTTTATGTTTATATTTTGATGATCTGGAATGGAACAAACAAAATATCAATGCAATACACAAAATAAAATATTTAGAATTAATTTAACATTGTTCCCATTCCTTGCAGTTGCTGACAATATTGTTCCACGGTAAGGTCTCTTCAAAAAGGCACCATCAAGAAATAAAATAGGTGTGAAGTATAGAAATCCATGAATACATCCTCTAAACATTACAAATATTCTCTTGAATTTTTTACTCTCATGTTCCACGTCAAGGATGCAATATGACCCAGGATTATACTGCAATAGAAGGTCACGATAATTATTCATTAATGAATAAGAAACCTTTTCATCACCATGTATATCAACAACAACCATCTATTTCGCATGCCATGCATGTGATAAGGTATAATAATACCATAATTCTTCTTCATACGTCTAACTGCATCAATTGGTCTCAATAGCGAGTTATCTCTAAGATCATCAACTACCAATGTTGAAACCAAATTGGAGCCTATCATTTTGGTTGACGTACTACGAAAGACACCTCTACATGTATGCTCATTATTCAAACTTCGTATGTAAAAGTATCTATTTATTGGAGATAATGAAGCATGAATTATCCACATGAAATTCTCAGTAGTCTTTTTAGAGCATTCAGTCATCACTCGTGTTTTATCATTCTTCAAATACACATACTTGAACCCAAACTCAACGGCATACTTTCACAATTTATCCCAAAATGCCACTACACCTCCTTCAAAACACAGTTGCTCATGACTTATATATAACTTCCAATCATTCGAAAGATAGACTTTTGACTTACTTGGCTCCGCACCTCCAATATAAAAGTCATTTTCAATGCAACTATTAAAATCATTTGCAGTGCCTGACGATAAAGACTCTAACCTTTGTGTATTTGTATCACCACTATCAGCCTTCTCAGAACTTGTATTACTGCAGTCAACCCCTTCAAAAATTCGATTAGAGCCTTCAACCCATTCACGACATGTATTACTTGGCAACGCTAATGAATCAATGACATATATCCAAATGAAATTAGCTTTCACGATCAATTGGGACGGCAACATACAACAAATATTGTTGTCACAAACCAACATGAACTGACATTCATCACCAAATGAATACCTCAATGAAAAACTCCCACTTCTCAAATTAGTAAACCTAATACACAACTCATTGCATATGAAATCTAATGAGCTATCTTCAAATATTTCAATACAAGATATAATATCCAAATAACAACACCTTGCTATTATACTACTTATCATAATGTCCTACAGTAAAAGAGAGACGAAAAACATTTACTTCAAGGTCAACAATTCTAAAAATGTGTGTAATAATTTAATACATGAAATATGAAAATTTTTATATATAATTAATATAAAATTACTGACACTATTTAAAAGCCTAAACATGAAGCAATAAAGTAGATGCATATTTTAAAAAAAAAAATCACGTCTACTTTATTAACACTGCGTGTACTTTGAAAACTGATGTCGAATTGATTAGTTCCCCTGGCGCGGACCTATATCAATAAGTGATTCAATACCAACTCAAAATCAAGTACTCTGAAAATTAGAATGAAACATCAATAATATTCATCCAGCACATTCAACTAACAATTGCAAATAGTGATAAATATAATCTTATATATGAAGAAGCCAAACATAAATGCATAAAAAACACAAAACGAAAACATATACATATAAAACATATAAAAAGTTATTCAATCACATGAATTACGAAATTACAATGAGTCTCTTGTATCAAAACAAAGTACATTGACATATTGTAATCGATCAAAAAGTAGAAAAACCAACTGTTGATAAAGATAAACTTACAAATAATAGAGCCAAGTGATATAGGTAGAATCGATTAAGAACAGTGTAATCGATTATTGGACAGACGAAAAAAGCATCAATTTTTTATGTTATTTTTTATTTCGAAGAATAGTAGTTATTTGCAGAGAAACCTCTAATAGCTGATTAGGTTTAGGATTTCTTTAGATTGGCAGTATCTATATGTTGGACCTAATCGTTTACAATTTGTTTCACCAATTTTTTTGTCCAAAATATTTAGTCAAAGGACTAGACCGTAAAAACCAATTATTTTTTGGTCTGTGAATTATTAAGACTTATAATATTTTTAAGTTTGTATGTATATTAGTTTATTAACAACGTTGTCAATTCATAATTTGCGATTTTTTTATTATTTTGCTAATAATAAATATTTGTAACACCTCGTGCGCATCCAGTGTAACACGTAGCAACCGATCGCTCAGTCACGGGAATCCCAATTTTAGGATTGGACCAAATAAACCCATTTTTTAATTATAGTTAAATATGGTCATGGACTTTGTCCATGAAAATTTTTATTTTTTTCGTCGCGCTTGAAAACGGTTGCTGCCAAAGTTCGTGACCCACACCGTGACAAAAAATTGGTCGCGGTACGAGTCACGGACTTTGGTCGCGACCATTTTTTTCATTGCGGTGTGGGTCACGGACTTTGTCCGCGACCATTTTTTTCCCATCACGGTATGGGTCACGGCCCAAGTCTGCAACCATCTTCCATGACCCCTCAGGGTCGTGACCCCTGATTGGTCACGGACTTGGGCTGCGACCCACAAAATAGGTTATGCCAAAAATAGTCACGCCTCAAGTCCGCGACCCGTAGTCTTGATCAGGGATTTTGGTTGTGACCATTCGCCTGTTTTGGTCTAGTGTTAGTAAGGCCCTAATGCTTCTCTCATAAACATTGTTTTCAATGTGCATGAGATCAAGATTATGTTGAATAGGAAGATGTTCCTAGTATTCGAGATATAAAAAGAATTCAACTTTCTTTTCCTTCTTACTTTTCAATGTTTATTTCTTAAGACTATCATTTTCCTTTCCCCATGATATCTTGATACCCCCAACCTTAAATAATATTTGTTTACAAGTCATTGGAATGGAATCCAAACTCTTTCTCATTATCGAACGAATTTCTTTGACTTATAACCGAATGGTCATGTGGGAGATACATTCTATGTCCCATATAAATATTTTGACAACCAAATTTAACCTTTTAAAATACGTGTTTTCATTGCACATTGGATAATCGTAATACCCTTTGGTAGCATGACCAAACAAATTCCCATATGAAGTTAAATGATTTGTTCTCCATAATAAGACAATTTTTAGCATAAAATATTCTCGTCGAAATTCACTGTAATCCTCCACTTGGCCTACCCCAAAGCTTTAAAATCCTCAATTTATGGTGCTAATCAAACATTGATGTCATTTTCGAGTAATTTTGGGTCTGGTATCAACATTGTAAATTTTCTTTTCAAACATAACAACACCTAAAGATAATATTTAAGAACATAACTCACCAATAACTATGGTGATTTCAAGGGAATTATGTGGATTATATCTATTAAAATAACTAACTAGACATTGTTTCTTGTTTTTAATGCAAGATAAGGCCACTTTTCATCTATTAGGTTTCATGTAGGCGCGCTAATAAGGTGACAGAACTTATCATCATTTTCTCTTCCACTAGCATGCCAAACTAGATCTTTCATAGTTAGCACAAATTGAAATCAATTACTTTAATCTTGGGATAGGTGGAAAGTATTACAACACTTTAATAGGCACACCTCCCCCCCAATCATTTTTTCCTGTTGGCAAATTCTATTAGACCTTATATTTTGATGTTCCACATGTAGGACATATATTTATATTCTGATAATCCTTTCTATAAAATATATAATCATTCGATCAAGCATGTATTTTCTTATAGTCCATTAAAAAAGCAAATAAACTACACTTTACATTCCGAGTAGATAATGTCAATTCATTATCTTCTTAGAGCATATAGAAAAGTAATGTCACTACACTTGAAAAACTCTTATCGGATCAGCCACTCTGGCCTTTAATATTGAAGAGCTTCACAATATCTAACATTAATAAAGAAAATTTAATATTAAAATGAAAAATAATATTTTAACGTAACCCAAATAAAAAAATAGTAAAAAATAAAATCCCACGAAGGCATAATTTTGACATCTTATAATTCATTCAAGTAAAGGTGTTCTACTAAGGAATGGTAACATAAGGAAAACATATTATCATAAATTCCCCCCCCCCCAGTTCTCCTAGCACCCCCACACAACTTGTCCTAATTTCACCCTAACACACAAGCGAGATACTAACACCATAATACGAATCACTTAGAAAAGAAAAGATAATATTAAGTAATCACAAATAAAAAATTAAAGGTACTAATTGTAAGTCACCAATAAAACAAACACATTGAAAATCAGTTCCCATTTAGGTTTTAAGATGAAATAATACACAAAACGTAAAATGATTCAAAGTTCTTTAACAGAGCAATATTTTTTATAGTCAAACCAAAATTTACCCCACAATTTTATTAAGAGACTGATATGGAATCATATTAAAATATTATCTGATTTGGTGAGAAATTTCATACAGTGAGAGCATAAACTATGAATGTCATAACTGATGAAATACAAATTGCCAACAACGATTCATTGACTAACTCAATTTCCATTCAATCATTTTTTCCTTGTTCAATGATCAAGATTCAAATAATATAGTACACCACCACCAAAACTACCATTCTGGAAAACAAAAACAATATACACACTTGCTCATTAGGGTAGAAAGTCATAGATAAAACTTTTCAAAAGTCTATAAGCCCTCAGATACAAGGAAAAACTTATAAATAAGTTTCCTGAAAAGCAATCAAATTAGTAATACCAAAATAATGAATAGAACCCGACCTCTGATCAATATCGAGGATGAATAAAGTATAATCATTGTAATGGAATAAAGGTTTTGCGTATTAGTTCTAGAATAATATCATTTAAACACACTGTAACAACCTTTCACTTTGGAGACTGAGAAATTAATTGTTTGGGAAAATTTAATTAAATTGGAGAATTTTAAAATTTGGGAATTGAAGTCAAAAAATGGAGAACTTTTTAAAGTACTCCGGATGATGATTTTGAGGGTACCATCGATCCCGGAAGGGTCGAGGTAGTCAAAATGATTGTCATTGGGTTTTATTTCGGCTCCGGGATGTTTTTAAGTCAGTTTGACTCGAATTGGAGTAAACGAGTCATTTAAAGTGTGTATTAACATTTAAAATTGGGACTTATATTTTAAAGGTTTAAGAGGCTTACGGGACAAGCCTTCTCATCGAGAGAAAGGAGAAAAATCCCTAGAGAGAGAAAGAAGAAAGAAAAGAAGAAGAAGAAGAAAGGAAGAGAGAGAGGAAGAAAGCTGGGAGATTTTCGGCCCAACCGTGACATCAAGGACGATCCAACCTCTACAAATCTGAGGCAAGTGTTTAATCTTGCTAAGTAAGTCATTTCTGTATTTGATTTCATAATTTGTGGGTTAAGGAAATGGATTTTGGGTATTAATATCAAAACCTAGATTTTTGAGTTTAATCTTGAAATCAATGTTTAAATATGGGTTTAATGGTGTAGAAATGGTTGGGATCAACTTTGGGTTGATTTATTGTCTTAGAATCATGATTTGCTGAAGGTTTGGGGGTTAGAATAGAAATTTTAGGGTTTAAAATTTCGTCAGTTCATTAGAGAAGAAGAACCCTTCAAAATCTGCAGACCCGAATCGATTCTCCCCCTAAGCGACTCAATTCGGTTTAGGAAAAATTGGCAGGTCTTCATTGAATCGATTCGAACCCAAGGCGAATAGATTCATCTTGTGATAGAAGCCCAGGTATTTGGACCCGAATCGATTCGCCTTGGAGGCCGAATCGATCCAGAATAGGGTCGAATCGATTCGGAAACAGACCATTTTGAGGAATTTTCTCTATAAGGATTTGTAACCCTTTTTGGTTGGGTTTATTGATTCGAGGCTCTCTCAAGATGTAAGAGATATGTTTTGGAGACATATAAGGGGGTTTCTCACACATTATGATTTTGGGGACTTTTTGGAATAACTTGGGAAAAATATATTCATGTATGCATTGGAGTTGTGTATAGAGACTGTGGGGAATCTCCATTGGGATTGAGAATCCTACTTATAAATCAAATGTAAGTATAGATGTGATGGGAGGCTAAGAACTCTTAGAGATAGTTGAGAGGGTATGTTGTGAAATTCTAGGCCAACATTTATGTCGAATCCTTATGAAGATAGGATATTGTTAAGATACAATTTGGGGCACAATGAAAGAGAATGGTTGCATATCCTTAATAATAATAAATTTAAGGAATAATCGGGGAGGCGTTAGACTAGGGGATTCATAAAAGTGATTGAACCGTAGTTGAAATCGAGAGCGATGGGATCATATTACCAACTAGAGTAGAGTGTGAAAAATCTAGTTGGGGTAGATGTTGTTTATCGGAGTATGATTTACAACGGGTATTTTCCATAGGTAATGGGATTATTTAATGAATGTAAGATTAAGCTTGAGGCTTATAAACTATCAGTTATGTGTATACCAGTAGTCGAAATTATTACTAGATTCATCAATGAGCTCTCGGATATGGATGGTATGTGTAGTGATGGTTTCCTACACTAAACTTTGGGTGATAACTCCAATGTTAGGTATATGTATATTCATATGATTTTGGGAAACTATTGATCATAGGAAAAATTGATGAATATCCTTCAAGTGAGGGATTGTATTCACATATCGAGGTAAATTAAATGAGTTTGTGGTGACGGCTTGTATATTGAGGATTATGTATACTTATAGACGAGTTTAGATATCTTATACATATGAACGAGAAGTAGCTTGTATATATAGATATAAGGATATATGAATATATGTATATAGATCTATATAGATATGAATATATGGATGTATTTATATTGTGGATATATATCGTATGAATATATAAATCGTATATGATGGTTTAATGTTTGATCATATGATGGGATCATATGGATGTTTATATATTGTGCATGTGAATGATATATATACTTATGTGGTTAAGCATACCCCGCCCATGCTATCATTGGGAAGTTTTCGCGTAGAGGGTGAGCATCCTGGCTGGAGGAGAAGGGTGTGAATAGCCCCTAGGTCATAGTCGTCCAGTGTGTTATTATCTGATTTATATTTTCGGGGTGAGGCGTGGTGGGTATGTCTCGTCTCATTCACCGATTAAGAGCTATGGCCGCTTCCTGGGACGTCGTGTGTGTGTATGGCCCCGATGTCAGTGATATTGAGACCGACCGTGGTCCCCAGGATGGTACGTGAGTAATGCCCTCGAAGATGATATCATGGTGCAGTTTTATCGGCGATATATATAGCCGGGTATATTATGTGTATGGCCATTGTACATCATATGTAGTATGTACACATGGCTATGGGAATGGATGATTGTATATATATATATATATATTGAGAGAGAGAGAGAGAGAGAGAGAGAGAATAAATGCCTATATATATATTTGTATATCCTATAGATGAAAGGATATGGAATCTTTGTGGAGTACATCTTGGATGATTATGATGTACTAGATTGATGGAGGTTGATGTATCGCATTTAAGGAATATTTCGGTTACATTATCCCAAGGATATTATTGGAGATTTTAAGTTGTTTTTATATTGTAATCTAAATTTAGTAGTTGTAGTAGTATAATATTGTATGTATGGCATAATGGATCTCTAGGATCGACATTGTCAAGGAGTAGTGTAACGGGTTGGTTCCTTGTTTGGATTTCGCTATGCGAGACACCCCACGCACGAAACGTAGTGCAGTGTTGAGATTGGAGAGAAGTTGTGTCAATAATAATTTGTATGCATGCTATTTATTAATTAAATCATATGATTAAACCCAAATGTATATGGGTAACGCATTAAGAATTATAATTAATTAAATTATAAACCGAAATCCATTAAGCCTAGTATGGTATATATGTTTGAAAATAATCAAGTATGATTAGAAAGGGTTGGATTATGGGGTATGCTAGGACGGCAGGTATTGGGGGTATAGGCTATGCCCATGTTTAGTTAGGTTGTCCTTATAGGTGGGGTAATTTAACTAAAATTTCAGTACGCAAATAGGTGCGCGCCGTTAGATGAGAGGTGAGTTGGGGCTTCACGAGAGTGCGATTCCACTTTAATTATGAAATAAGTGCATCGATATTTATTATGCACGGTTAACACACTTGCTAAATATTTTCACAACTCGGGCTCTGACCCGTTTACTTTTCTCTCCTGCCTGTATATATATATATATATATGTATATATATATATATATATATATATATATATATATATATATATATATATATATATATATATATATATATATATATATATATATATATATTACTATCGGTGTCCTACCGCATGGATGTCGGACGACCTTCTATCCACGGTCTTGGGAGCCGTGATAGGTGCAGACTGTTGCGGGACTTAGATTGTAGTCGCTTCCTACTTCTCAAAATCTAGGTAGGATTCATGTTGTATATCGGGTTTATACCCAAGGGATATTTATAGATGTGTATATTTATTACATTTCAGTTATTGTATTAGCTATGACCCGACAGCTTATTCGGGTCTACTCCTTTGTGGTATATTCGGTTGTAGTTATTTATTTCATTTTATTCTAGAATTTCATTTATTAGAGTTCTTATATGCATTTTTATTTCCTTTATTAGTAGCTTATAACCTTGGTTTGTTGTCTGTGGCATATTTTATTTAAATTTTAACATCTCACTTATATGATATCGGGTAGTTAGTCTATATTATATTTGTACCGACAGTTGGTGTTGAGACAGAGCCATCTGAAACTCCTGATTTAATGTAGTATAGGGTTGGCCACCCGTTATTATTTTAAGCGGGGTGTTACACACACCCACCACATTAATATAGTGAACATGATCTTAGTTTAGAAAAGAAAGAAAAATATAACATACATAAGAAATATAAGACGCGACTTCATTAACATAATTCGTAGGGTTAATTACACCTACACCCCGAACCATGTTTCTATAATTAACCCCCTGAACTTCCACTAACATGAAAAAATGCCTTAAAAAGTTGATGGTCAATATTTTGGATGTAAATTACCCATGTGTACCCCTCATGACTTTTAAATGGGGATATTTTTTGTCTTTTAACATTTTTTGACCAACCGCATCTTCATTTGCACAACTTGTGCCCCAATCCTCTTTCTCTCACTATATCTTCCCCTATATCACCATGACCTAATCCCAGAAAAAATTCAATTATTAATGGTTAATTGTGTAGATGAAAATAAGTTTCTATGAAAAATAAAATAATCAATCGTTGGATTGAAGAAAATGGAGAGGAAAATACGAGATGGGTTATTTCATGAAGAACATAATATTGAATCACCACTTTATGGTAAGAACCAAGTTTAAATTTATTTATTTTATTATTATTTATGTTGTACGTTGATCAGATCTCAAATTAAAGACATTTAAATAAGTTCAAATTTGAATATTTTAGTGTTATCTTTGTTTGATGTTGATCAAATCCAAAAGTAAAGACATTTAACTACTTTTTAGGGCTTTATTGTACTATTTGGTTTGTTTTTTATTTAAATAAATAAAAAACACATTATTTAACAATTCGTGGGTTATCCAATAATGGAATCCTTTAAAAGTTATTATTCCTTGTACTTTTATTGATGTTGGCACGCGTTTGAGTGATTCGATCAATTAATCCTTATATTATTTTTTTTAGTCAAGAAGAGGAATTTAGATACTTCACCGGTATCCCTTATTATCATGTATTTACAGATATTCATTACTCGGGAGAAGAGAAAAAAATATATCAACAAGAGTTATTATGTAAAGACCTACATAAACACCTACTCAAACCTTCTAAACCCTATCAATGGAAGTGGATTGTGTCTAAAATCGTAGTATAACACAATCCTCCCCCAACTTACACATCCCAACCTCGCAAGCCTAAAAAGGCAATGAGGAGGGAGGAAGGTGAACCACCTACTACAAATTAAGTCAAATTAAGTACAAAATGTGTCACCATGACATGTATGGAGTGTGGTAACAATGTTCATAACAAGAGAGGTTTCCCTAAAAAGGATAAGAACAAATATGAAGTTATTAGGAGTAATGGAGGGAATTAAATGATTGTTGTAAGCGCATTGTTTAATTTGTATATTTGGTTCAAAATTTGGTGTGAGTACATGAGTTAACATTGTTTTACATAGGTTTTTTTACAGGTGAGCAACAAAATAAAAGGTAGAAAAAAAGGTGTTAGAGATGATGTGATTACACCAGGTTCCTTTGTAAGACACCCTAAATATAAATTAGATTGACTAGGTCTAAAATAAATGATATAGGAGTCTAAAACAATTGAATATCATTTTAAGCATAACTAAAAGAATAAAACTAAATCATAAAGATACTAATCAAATGCATACATAAGAGTAAACCCATAACCTATTTTACCGTAACCATAAAAGTAATAAACTCCAATACCAAAAAGTACTACTGTCTCAACATAAACCCAAACTCCAAATAAAATTGCAACTATTACAAATTCGACACGACTACATGTCAATGTAAATACAAGAGTGAGCATGCACGCTCGATACCTATATCCTAGAAGATTAGATCATCAAATAAAGAAGGAAGTAGGTAGATGAATCAGGTCTGAGGCGGCTGCGACGACCTAGGTCCTAAAATTATAAGTAACAATAATGTAAACAAAAAATCTATAAAGAATAAATATTTAACCAAATTTGGTCTACAATAAATAACTATGCATTTTCCTCTAATCTCTTGGTTATTTTTATGTTATCCTAACACAAACAACCCTAGATATCACGTGCATTTAACCCCAATCCCATGTGAGCCTAACATTTAATTATTATTCAGTTCTATTTAACATAATTAAAATTTGAAAAGTTATATGCTAGTTAATCCTCTCCAGTAAAATATCAAGTAAGAATAAGACCATCTCAAGTCTAATATCCATATATGTATAACCCCGGCACATAAAAGAAATTTGGACTAATATCCATATTTGTATGATCCCAAAATCCACAAGAAATTTGAATTAATATCAATATAATTACAATCCCAACACAAATATGAAATTTGGACTAATATCTCTGTAAGTATGATCCCAACACGTACAAACAATTTGGGCTAATATCCATATAAAATCATTTTCACACGAGTGCTCACTCATCATATGTATACACATAAAAGCACATAGTAAAAACGTAATGTATCGTAGATTAATGATTCATAAGCTCGAATTCTTAAATTAATTTATCTCTTTTAATTAAGAATTAAATCCGCAATTAAAGTTGATTAGGATCCAAACCAAAATCTAATGAACCATGTCTTAGGGTTTTTCTCCAATGGAATCGATTCACCCCTAGTGTTTTCTCAAAGCTTCATCCATCAACAATGGAGGCCAACCCCATTCCCAATTCACCATAACTTCTTTTAAAGTCAATAATAAGCTATCTCCAAAGCCTATGAGCATTATAGTATCATTATAACTCTACATCTAAATATTTTAACTCCAAATAACAAGATTTAGGTGTTTAATTGTAGATTTTTCTGATTTTTTTTATTTTTCTAAACTGTACAAAATATCCTGACTGCAGTCTCTTTTTTTTCTCTCCATGTGTGAGTCTGTCTTAGATGATCCTTTGATTAATGAATTGCTCCCCTTTAAATAATAACCAATAATAACCCACGATTTGTGTTGTTGTTGGAGATTTTTGTGGGTTTTTAAAATCATGTCAAACACACGTGGGTTTTGTTTGATTGTGGAGATATGGTTACAATTTTGTTGGGTTGAGCGATAATGGAAATGGGTTTGACAGATCATGTTCGGGTTGGATTATATTCGTGGGTTAAATTATTGGGCCAGGTTGCGGGTTGGTTGGATCGAAAAGGGGTGATGGTTGATAGCTTTTGGATTAGGATGTGACCGGTCGGCTATGGCTGGTAGGAAATCGGTTAGGAGGTAGGTGGAGGATAAAGGTGTTATGTTGTTCAGGTTTTAAGAGGTAGGCGGATCCGGGTATGGGGTTTTCGAAATTGGTATGGACAAGGTCCGTTGGAGTTTGGAGTTTCAGGTTGTGGGTAGCAAGAGGTTGTCGGACTTGGAGATTACTTGGTCGATGGTTCGGGTCAGCAAGGTAGGTGGTTTTTGGAGCTTTTGGTTATGGTGTATGAGAGAGGAGAGAGAGTGTGTGGGTGGAAGTTGGTGAAGGGAGTTTTGGGGTGTGTGAAGGTGTATGATAGCTACTGTGTGTGTGTGTGTTTAAATTGTAACTAAATAAAATAAAATAAAAGTTACTAAAATATTTACAATCTGAAAAAATTCTAAGACTAAAAATAAAACATACTAAAATAAAAATAATAAAAAAAATTAAATTCCTAACCTGAAAATAAAAGACTCAAATAAAAAATAAAATAATAATAAAATCAAACTAACCTAAAAAAAACTAGTAGAATAAACACTTCTAAAAAAATAATAAATAAATAAAAACACTCAACGCATAATAATGGACCCTAATATGTATAACTATACGCACGCAAATTTAAAAATTCTAAAAATTATATACGACTCAAATAAAAAAAATACAAACTAAACACACACGAGGCTCGAGTGATGGCCAGGACTGCGCTCTTGGCTTAGATTTTGTACGGGACTGCGCTCTGGGCATGAGAACTTATCGGGGAAAGATAAAAAATGACTTCAGTCTTCAATGTGGATTTGATTTTCTTCATTTAATGCTCTTGACCGCAAATTTGTCACAATTACACCGAATTAGCACGATTTATTCGGTGACATCATATTGACCTGAGAAATAAACAAATACGAACATAAGATCATTTTTATTAAAAACGAGTGACTAAAATGCATCTATTGGGGGATAAAATAGAACTTTTGGGTGCTTATCAGTCAGGTAAAATAACCTCTTTTGTCTCCATCATTTAAAATGTAGAAACATCGTAAAATTATTATATCTAAAATTAAAGAATGGACCAAAATTATCGAATGTGCAAAACCAACAATAGAAAAATAACGGGCCTAAATTGAGAATTAGGTCGCTCTCTTTAAGGTGTTTCATGGGTCTGTCCAAAATTGTGATGCAGTCAATAAATTCCCTGCCACCCCCAGGATAAAACAATCCATAATTAAAACTATTTTTTGTCTCAAAATAGTGTATACATTGTAATCTAGTATACTATCACTCGTTTACTATTAGTTCCTCAATATCACAATGTCAGTTTGGAGAGCCAAGTGATCAAGTAAGGAAAAGAGAAAAAATGCTCAGAGAGAGAGAGAGAGATAGTATTTATGTGTCACTTCTTTTGTTTTGGAGAGCAAAACAATTACTTTTGTCAGGGAAGATAAAGATTATCTCTTTGTGTAGTATTTTCTTCCTTGTTCAAACAATAGCTAAAGGCTACTTATAAAAGGTAACAAAGCTTAACGACTAATGATGGAGATCCAAATAAAGTGGGGGGAAAAGTCTTCCACTTTCGCCAGTCCAAAATCACTTTTGGGCAAATAAGAAATTTTAAAAACATTTCTTTTAATGTTCGTTAAGATTTTTTTAATTTCAAAAATGAATTGTTTTTGTCCAAAGATATTAAACAGAGAACAAGACCCGGACCCGAACGGTTGTGGCGGTGGTGTAGGCAAGCTTTGGCCCAATAAGTTCTTTTACCCAATACTCATAAAAATTTAGTGACCAAAGGGATTGACCTTAAGTTCAATGTGGAACTTTTTAATAGCCGGGTATTATACTTTCCTCGTCTCTTAAAGACAAACTAGTTCTCTCTTCTTTTTCTTTTTTAAAGTTTCCAACATAAATATTGTAAGGACCAAATTTCCAATTGAGTCTTAATGTAGTTTTGACTCATTCTCGAAATAAAACACATGTAAGTCATAGGTAGATTTTTATTGTCCGATCACTACGATACTATGACCGGTCGAAGATTAATTGAAGACGTTGCAGTAAAGCTATAAGAAATTAATTATGCCGAAGTTTAATTGGTGTAATTTCTCATCTTCAAAGTTTAATTTCATTTCCGAGATCACTCGGGTATGAATGCATAATGTTAATGAAACTCAAAACTTTATTTTACAAAAATAAGGATGTTATTTTTAAGAAAATGATTTTAAAATGTTTTACATTGTTTACACTTCGTTTTAATCAGATATGAACGGATTAGAGTTAGATAAGAGTTGGTTTTAAGTAAAACTCTGTTTTCAAAGTTGGATTCATTAAAACTCTAATCTAGGCGACGTCATTCAAATGACAAACGTTGTAGTTCGAACGAGTGTTGCTGTCATTTAAATGATGCAATATCTTGCTCGAATGAGATCTGCCACAACCTCAAAATTGTTATATATAGAGGTGTGATACAGTTTTCTCGAAGTGTGTGTAGAATGAAAAAGTTTGCAATCAGTACGTGTTTCTGCAATTGTCTTCTATGGTTTCAAAGCTAAAAACATCCATAGAGTTTCAAGATTCGATCTTTTCATTATCATATGTTCTTATGATTTTATCGGGACCAAGTTTGAGGTTCTATTTAAAATCTATTTCTGCCTTTGCGGTGAAGATTTGGCAGATATTGGTTTCGACATCGTAGACGACAAAAGGCCGTATGAGTGGATATCGAGGCATTCGTGGAGGCGACTACTGTGGACGAGTATCGTGGAAGAAGGTTACTTTCTGCGTGGGCACTGTGAAGATTGGTAGAAGATCATTGGATCATCAAGTCTCGTGGGTGGATCGAGTCATTGTATAAGGCTACCCTCTGACTTTCTAAAAATATTGTCATAGTGATTGTCTAGCCTGGGTTGTCCGAGGTTTTTTTTTATTGGGTTTTTCCTCGTACATCGGTGTTGTGAGTATTGCTTTACTTTATTTTACTTTCTTTAATCACTAGTTGCATGCTTAGGATTAAACAAGAGAAAATCTTGTTAAGTTAATTTGTGTCACAACTTGGTTTGATAAAATTTAAAAAGAGTTTTTCAAAAGAGAAAGTTGGTTTGCATTCATCCTTTACTTAATTCCGCTCAAGCGAAAGTTTTGTTCAATTTGTATTTTGGGGACCTACAAATTGGTATCAGAGATAGAAATACATTTTTATTATGTTTGATACCTATTTGCTTGTAAGGGTGAATTTTGGAACTTATGATAGTTTTTGCACTCCTATTTTTTATGGCACTAATTATGCTTATTGGAAAATGCAAATGAAAAAAGTCTTAAAATCAATTGATGAGCTTGTCTGGTTAGCGATTGAAAAAGGTTGGTCACCACCTGTCACACGAGAGGGTGAGGTCACTAGTTTGAAACTCGTTGAGTCATAGACTGAGACTAAACATAGGTTTGCACTACATAACTCTAAAGGTCTGCACGTTATTTCCTTACATGTCACAACTAAAGAGTATAATCGTATCATGACTTGTGAAACTTCGAAAGAATCTTAGGATACACTTGCACTCACTCACGAGGGCACGATCACGGTTAGGGCGTCTAAGTTACAAAATCTCATTAGAAAGTTTGAGACAATTAAGATGTTAGAGACTGAGATGTTTAATGAGTTTTACACTAGGTTATCCACTAGTGTTAATGCAACATTTAACCTAGGTGAGAAGATTCCCAATAACCAAGTGATTAAGAAAATTTTGAGATCATTATCGAGTAGGTTTGATGCGAAAGTGATCGTTATGAATTCCCTTGGGATGCTTAACTCACCGAAACTAGAAGAGATCGTAGGTGACCTGCAAACCAATGAACTCGATATGTTTACCTCCAAGAAAGTGCCAAAAAAAGAAAAGGGCATTGCTTTGAAAGCCCTAAAGGAGGAAACTAAAGTTTCGAATGATGATTCTGATTCCGACTTTGAGGATGCCTATGTGGACTGAGGCGTACGCCTCAAGGCTTAACTACTAGGTCAGTTTTAAAAAGAGAGGAAGTTGAGAAAAGGATAAAAGATCGTAAAAACAAAAACTTAAACCATAGCTCCAAAAAACACGTCTCAACCTCTAACTTACCCAGCCAAACTGGTAGTTCCATCGTCTCTTGATCGCCTGATATTGAAGATGACCAAAAAATCCATCTCCGACTTTTTGAAGCCAACATCCTTTTTTTTGTACAACTCTAAGTCGACGTCTGTGTTTTTGTTTTCATTTCCCTTTTCTGTTTGCTTTCTTTTCCTTTTTTTCATTCTCTCTCTCCCTATCATATATGTATGCATATTTTATTCGCTTCTATGTATACAACTGTAAACACTAAACAAAGACTTTTTTTTACCTTTTATGTTTTCATGCATCTCTCCAATTTGTTAACTTAGTTTTTTATTTGTTTGCATGTATTATGTATATCACCACTACATACTTTCTATTTAGACAACAATTTGTTAACATAGTTTTTTAAGTTGATGCATCGACTACTTTCACTTTAATTCTAAACTTTTGTATCTACCATTGAGTTTACCATCGTATTTTTTTTTGCCTTCATTAGTTTATCATTTTCGTTGATATTGCCTCTATGACTTCTTAATTAAAAGACAAAATTTTCTACTATTAATTGTGTTTAACCCTTAACTTTTTTGGATTCGTTAGTTTTCCTTTTTCTATGAATTTCTGTGAATAGGTTACAGTAATTTGAATGCCTATATTAAGTCCAAAGAGTGTGCAGATAAATTAGTTATTTCCAGATTGTTATATGAGATTTTTTATATTATTATGTGAATTTGTTAATTTTGGTGTTTATTTTGTGTATTTTTATATGTAATATTCAATAAAATCTCTAAATTAAGGCATGCGATGAAACCTCATTTTGCGAGGTTTTTTCTAACAGATCATTTTGCTGGTGTTTGAGTTTTTAGTTGAAAGCTACATCATTTATTTTGTTCGTTCTTGAGAGGTTTTAATAGAATTTGTGTGATATTGAGTTGTAAATTTTAATTTGCATGCCAGAATCTGTATTTAAATTCACAATACAAGTCATTTATCTAAGCCTTTTTAGATTATTTTAGGTTAATGCTTCAATGATAATGCGAAAATTGAAATTGGTTTATGTTGTTATCCAGGCCTTGCTACAACTTTATAGACCTCTGATTTTAGCAAATATTTTAAAAGAATGATTTGGATTGGCATTGCATTTTATTTTTTGTTTATTTTTTTTTTGTAGGTTTGATATATGTGCGATAAAAAAATTTATACGGGTAAATATTAGCAAATTTTATATTCATATTATATAATTAATATCAAATCCAACCCTGCTCGTACCAATGGTTAACCACGTATACATAATCGCCTAACCCACGCATCGTGCGGGTTTACAACTAGTTCCAAGAAAAATGAAACAAGGATCTCAATTTTAAACCCCAAAATTAATTGACTAAACATAGAAGATGCATTTTATCTGCACATAGGATTAAATGATGACACAAAGAATTAAGCATAATTGGAAAATGATAAGCACATTTCACAGCACAACCACAACCTTCGAGAACCATTTAGAATTTTAGGCATCCCATAATTAACACATAAACTTACATATGCAAACCAATAGAAGTTAACTAAGGTACATTAACCAAAATCCACATTTTACAAATTTAATACTTCACCGGCATAAAGGAATAAAACCATAATTCTATAATCAAATAATTATAAATCCCTATCACTCACTATTTTAAAGACATAATTACATAATCAATCCATTTAAGATCCTTCCCACTAAATAATTTTAAAGCCATAATTAACACTACACCAAATCTGCCCATTTGTCAAGGTCATTGACCTTGCACATTTCGAGGCGAGACAACTTTTTTTTCTCACGGTCGTGTCACGGTCATTGACCTTGACAAAAAACTCGCGTTTTGTGTCACGGTCGTATCAAGGTCAATGACCGTGACACGTTTGTCACGGTTTATAACCGTGACCCAGAATTGTCACGGTCAATGACCGTGACACGTCCGTGACAACTTTTGTCGCGGACTTGTCACGGTCAATGACCGTGACAATTCTGGGCAGAATTTAAAAAAAATCTGCTGGGCAGTATGGCCACCGCCACTGCCCAGCAGTATATTTGTACCTGTTATAGCAACGTTGTACCTGTTCCAAACATCATATATCCAACACAAACTAAAGATAATGCAAATATATATTCATGACGATATAATCCAAATATTCAAAGTAAAAACAATATACATGACGATATAATCCAAATTTAATTAAAATGGACAAACTTAAAAATAATGTTACTACATGTCTTGGATAAAACTGAGGAGGTGAGTAGGCCACACGACATACAAATTGACGCACCCACTAATATACGTCGTGCCTCATTGTTCGCGCAACCACAATAGGGAGTTCTCCTTCCCGGGTATGACATGCGTAACGAGCACCCTGGACTCCATCTGTTGAAGCGCGCGTCCATGAACTATTCCACCCTCGACGATATTCGGGTCCCTCAACCCCCGCCCTATCCGCTGGCCATCAAATACGTCCAATATGAACACGCTCGGCCAACCAATTGTCGACAATGGTCTGTTGAAGGGCGTCAAATAGGGAAGTATACTTAATAAAAACGACTTTAAAGCCTTGCCATTAAACCAACTTTGTTAGGGTACCTTATTGCTAACACTCTTTCTTCCAACATAATGAATCATTAAACAAAAGAAAACACTCACTAAACTGAAATCAACTATCAAATATTTAGTAATGAGATAAAGAGAAAGAGAAAGAAGGAGAGAGGGAGAGACGGAAAGAAAGAGAGAAAAATTGTACATGTGCCGTCGGTGATAGGAACGACAACGTGAGAGAGAGGAGGTTTCGATCCAGAGGGTTGGAATAGAGAGAAAGAGTCGTTTGTTATTTTTTGAGAGTTAGAGTAAAAATAAGGCCAAGTTTTGGCGCGATGATGAAAAAGATCAAATACGGCGTTTTTAAAACTGGAGATGTTTAAAAGGATTAAGAAATTTACTTTCCGCGTCGACTTAAACAAAATCGATATAAATTATTTAAAAAATATATAACCAATGTATAAGCGTTTAGAGCGTTTCAAATACACCATTTGACATTTAATCGAAATAAAGAATAATTTAAAAGCTTCATAAATGTCCTTTTTCTTATAGTGTCATGACATGCATGTTTGTTTAATAATACTAGAAATATGATCTAAAAAGACAATCATGGCACGTCAGCATTAATCGAAATGGGTTCATATATCATTTACAATAGTGGCTTAGGCCTCATTTTAGGTTTTGTTTGAATTGGTATATTATTTTAGGTTTTGGTTGCAAAGTCTAATTCCAGTTTTGTAGTCCATCCATCCCTAAATAATAGCCACTGTTTTTTTTTTTTTGGGAAGTTCCAAATCAAAAGTCCCCTTTCCTTTTTTAAATGTAATCAATAAAGTAAATTACACGATTGTGAAAAACTATAGATTCATTGATTAATTATATCATTTAAAACGTAGTTTCCAAATAAGGATTATTAATTGGGGATGAGAACGTATATGTAAATGTCCAAGGTGATCATGTGGTCTTCGTAGTCATTGTTATTCTGGGTATTTATTTTAAAAAGTAAAATAAAATATTTTTTATAATTTAAAAGAGAATAAAAATAATAATAAATATACAATATTTATTAATAGTAAGGAAAGAACCTTATAAGTAATCCATTTAAAGAAAGTAATGATACTGACTTCAAAATTGATAATAGAATCCGAGCCCAATGAATTCATTTTGTGTCCTTAAGAGGATTTTTCTCCCTCAATAGGTGCTCATGGCTGTAAGAAATCGTTTCCCGGGATAGAATGGATTTTTCATCCTTGATGGTAAAAGCACTTCAAACTATCAAGGCTCTAATAAACTTAATAAATGTTTGTACTTTGAACACAAAATTCTACTACGAACATGATCGAATTTATAAATGCAGAATATAGGAGGGAGAGAGAATGGTTGGGAAATTTTGGTGTTCTTTAGAATGAAGAGTTGTGTCCTACTTATAGAAAAGTATACACTCTTTCACAAATAGTCATGTCCTTTATAAATAGTCGTAACCATTCGCGAACAGACATTATTTTTCATGAATAGTTGTGTCATTTCCGAATGATCACAACTATTCTCAGATGGACACAACCATTCACGAACTATTGTGTTTACAAAATTAATTTAATAACAATTTTCATTAGATTAAAATTATTATTAAAGTATAATAATTTCCAACAATCCCGCACATTAATGAAAATTTGGATTTGTAAACCATTCAACAAAAGAAACGTATTCATGTTCAATTACAGTAGATGAAAACTGTATCAGGATAAGTTGTCAGAGACTTTGAACTTTCCCTAGTGAGTATCTATCTTATATGGTTAATCAGTGGGCAAGATGCCTTAAAAAGTTAGCTATTTTTGTAAGCCAAGATAACATAAGTCACACGGTTCTCTTCGAACACTATTAGTTCTTACACTGGTGTTTATTTTGGCCTTGAACACCCCCTAGTTCATGAGTGTTTTAGAGAATTTCACTTTCTAAAGTTCTTATAAAAGCAACCCCTTCTCATTCACATAGGTGATTTCTGTGAAGAGTATCCTGCAATACCGTACCTGGATATATTAAGAAGCAGAAGCCATTAAAAGCATAACTTATTCTAAATCTCGCGATAGCTATGAACCGTCTCATCATAGGATTGGGTTGGAGTATATATATATTACTGCTCTTATGTAGAGTGTCCCGTATTTTAACAGTGTGGACTGAACATGTGTAACCTGGCGGTAAGCTCAGAAAAGAGAGAGAAAGTGACAATAATTTTTGAACTCACTGTCAGGTGACACATGTCAAGTCCACACTATTAAAATGTAGGATAATCTGCACAAGAATAATATATATATATATTCGCCCTGCGTAGTGAGTCATACACAGTTCGGTTGTCCCTTTGAACCTAGATCTTGGGATCTCCAGTCAACTAGGTTGGATTGCCAACATAGCGAATCTTGGTTAGTTCATAGGCTTGAAGCCCATTGCCTTCGATGATCTTTCTACTAGCTCTCTAGTCAAGCCTTTAGTAAGTAGATCCGCAATGTTATATCTTGACTTAATATAGTCAATGGAAATAATTCCACTAGAGAGTAGTTGCCTAACGGTATTTTGTCTACGATGAATATGTCTGGATTTATCGTTATACATAGTTTTATGTTCCTTTAAAATTTGTTGATTGGCTATCAGAGTGTATATATATAGCAGACACATTCTTGACCCAGTTTAAAGTATCCTCTAAGAAGTTTATTATCCATCCCTCTTCTTCTCTAGCTTTATCTAAAGCAATAAATTCAGATTCCATAGTATATCTGGCAATACATATTTGTTTTGAGGATTTCCAAGGCACGGATGCACCATAAAGGGTAGAGATATATCCACTAGTGGACTTAGAGTCCTTTGAATCAGATATCCAATTAGCATCAGTATACCCTTCAAGTACAACTGGATATAGGGTGTAGCACAGTTCAAAATTTTTGGTATGTTTTAAGTGCCTTATTACCCTAGAAATGGATTTCCAATAATCACTATTCTAATTACTCATATAACGACTTAGTCTACTTATGAAGTAGGCCATATCTGATCTAGTGCAGTTTATGACATACATGAGACTTCTTATTATACTAGAATACTCTAGTTGTAATATGCTTTCACCATTGTTTGTAGTGAGGTGTATCTTAGCATCAACCGATATCTTAGTTGGTATAATATTATACTTCTTCAATTTATCTAGTATTTTCTCAATATAATGAGTTCGAGACAACATTAAACCATTGGCTATTTTAGAAATTTTAATTCATAAAATAACATCAGCAACACGCATATCCTTCATATCGAACTTATTAGTTAACATTCTTTTGGTAGCATTGATTATTTTCTCCTTTCAACCTATTATAAGCATATCATCAACTTATAGACACACTATAACGTATTCATTTTCAGTGCACTTAACATATACACATTTGTCACACTTATTGAGTTTGAATCCTTTTGGCATGATGACATTGCCAAACTTAGCATGCCATTGTTTGGGATCTTGCTTCAACCCATAAGAAGATTTGACCAATAGACAACCTTTTTCTCTTGTCCAGAAGTAATAAAGCCTTTGGGTTGTTCCATATATATCTCTTCGTCTAATTCACCATTTAAAAATGTTGTTTTACATCAATTTGATGTATTTCGAGTCCATTTCATGCTATTATGTTATTAACATTCGTATAGATGCAATTTTTGTAACTGGTGAATAAGTATCGAAGTAATCAATTCCTTATCTTTTCTTGTAACCTTTTGCTACAAGCCTTGCTTTATATTTTTCAATTGAACCATTTGCTTTCATCTTCCGTTTGAAGATTCACTTCCAGCCTAATATCTTGTTACCAAGTGGAAGATCCACCATTTTCGATGTGTGATTTTGCAGTATTGATTTAATTTCACTATAAACATCTTATTTCCAATAAGAAGCCTCGAGAGAAGATATTTCTTACTTAAACATTTATGTCTCAGGTTCTAATGAATATGTTAGAAAATATGGACCAAATGATGTTGATGTCCTTGACCTTTTCCTATACCACGGTTCATTCTCCTTTATATCATTATTATCTATAATCTCTTGATTACTAGTTGTAGCATCATGAATTCTTTTATGTGAATTCGATCACTTTGTATATTACAAGGAAAAAAATTTTCAAAAATTGTAGCATCCCTAGATTCAATTATCGCAGTAACATATATGTCGGGAGTATTAGATTTATGATCAAGAAACTGATATGCACTACTATTGTTGGCATAACCAATGAATATGAAAGCAATGGTCTTTGGTCCTATCTTAACCTTTTAAGGTTTAAGTACTACTACATTTGTCCCCCCCCCCCCCCCCCAACACACACTTTTAAATATTTATAGTTAGGTCGATGATCTTTCCATAGTTCATGAGTTATATTGTGGGTTTTCTTATGAGGCATTTTGTTGATGATATAGTTGGCGAAAATCAACGCCTCCCCCACAAGTTTGAAATTATAAAAAAAAATTACATTAATTTTCAACCTCCAAAGGCTTTATTTTTTCTTTAAACTGCAATGACTTTGACATATAAAATCATGTGCTGCTATATTAATATTTATTTGGACATACACATATATGTCCAATTCGAAAGTAAACCATTCTTTTTATTCTAAAGAAAAGTTTGTTATGATAAGTTTCTCCACTTTAGTAATTTCGACATTTAATGATACATTCCTTATCGTTCCATAGGCCTACAAATGCACTTGTGACAAATCTTAGCATTAAACTCAAGTTGTGTCACACGTATTATATATGCCTCAAAATTATTTGAACATATATTATGATTATGGACTTTAAAAAGATCATAATATAAAATATGTAATTTAGTTACTTGCACTTCTTTGAGTTCACTAGTTGTGGAGTCTTGAGATTACACTTAAGTCTCCTATGAGATCATAATTTGATCCTACGTTCTTTAAAGCAGTTGTGAAACCGCTCGGTTCTAAATTCCTTGATCATTTCTATGTATTTATGATTTAATTTTGTACCATCTTTAAAGTAGCCACTAAATCGCTCAATTCTGAATTTTGAATCATAAATTTAATAAATAGATCTGTAATCAAGCCATACTAATTTTTCTCCATTGAATAGCACATTTGACAATCATATAGACAAATGCATTAATTAAAAGTATAAAAAAATTTAGAATCAATTTATACATTATGAAAATGAATATATCACTTTATATTAACTAAGGACTCTCATATCTTTTGCAATCTTCATCGAACTTTGTAATATTCAAATTACATATATCGGTTTGAATTAAATCCAAAGGTTCGGTATTTCTTTGGACTGAATGAAAATGTGCTCTTGCCATTTTTGATTCTACGCGTACTTCATATTTATGATTAAAATCTCATTCACATTTAGACAACAAGTTTAAAGAAATAAATCTACACAATGTATTATAATTAATATGTCCTAATCTTTCATGTCAAATATTAAAGGACTCATGCAAGTAAAAACAAATATATTTCTTATTATTATTTTGTATCAGAACCAATACATTCATTTTGAAGAGCCCATCATTGAGATAGCGCTTACCTACATACGTCTGAAACAAGTACTAACTCAAAATCATTTTTCTTAGCTTTAGATGCGCCTTCCACTACATTAGACTTAGACACGAAGGATTGATTTCCTCCACTTATTTTCTCAGATCTGCAGTTGTCTTCTTTTATTTTCAAACAGATAACTAATTCCTCAAGTTTCATCTCTTGACGTTTATGTTTTAAGTAAGTTTTGAATTCTTTCCAAGAACGTGGAAATTTTTCAATAATTGTCGCCACTTGAAATAATTCGCTAAGAGACATACCCTCTGCATGAATATCATGAAGAATAACTTGAAGTTCTTGAACTTGGAATATCACAGTTTTAACATTCACCATTTCATAATCCAAAAAATGACCGATAATGAATTTCTTCGTGCTGACATCCTCTTTTTTATATTTGGTGTCTAAAGACTCCCAATGTTTTTTAGCTGATTTAGCATTACAATACACATTACATAGTGTATTGTCAAGTCCATTTAAAACATAATTTCTACACAAGAAATCAACGTGTTTTCACGCATCAATCGCAATGACTTTCTCCTAACTCATCTCATTTTCATCAAGACTAGGAGATTCTATATTGAAGAATTTAACCAGATTCAAAGTTGTCAAATAAAATTTTATTTTCTATTGCTGACACTTAAAATTCATACCATTAAATTTTTTAGGTTTTTTTACCAATACTATGTCAACCGTAGGGACAACAAGGTTTCTAGAAGACATAATCATTTATGTTTCAAAAATAGAATGTATGTATTTTTCACAGTTACAATAGTAACAAATACTATTTTATATTGATATTATATATACAAGTATATAACAGAATACTAGTATATAGAAGAATCTATTTATGCAAAACATAAAATTATAATAAACGAAACAAATTATGTTATGTAAATTTATTAAAACGGTTTCTTAAAAAAATCTGGAAAGTGAATACAAAAAATCATCTTAAGATTGTTATTCCGAAAATTTATTTTAGAAAGTAGAATAAACTATTTTTAATAATTTAAAACATAATAAAACAAATAAATAATTAATATACAATATTTATTGAAAGTAAGGAAAGAAACTAAGTAATCCGTGAAACGAAAGTAATGACACTGACTTAAAAATTGATAATAGAATCCGACCCTAACGAATTAATGTTGTATCCTTAAGACGATTTTGTTCCCTCAATAGGTTCTCAAGGTCATAAGCAATCATCTCTTAGGATAAAACGGATTTTTCGTCATTTACGGTAGCAGTCCTTCAAACTGTCAAGGCTCCGGCAAACTCAACAAATGTTTGCACTTCGAACACAAAATTCTACTACGAACAGGAGCATAATGACGAATACAGAATGTAGGAGGGAGAAAGAATGATTGGGAAACTTTTGTTGTGTTTTAGAATGAATGAGTGGTATTCTATTTATAGAAAAATGGATATCTTTCATGAAAAGACTTACCCTTTCACGAATAGTCATGTTCTTTACGAATAGTCACAACCATTCGCGAACAAACTCCATTTTTTATGAATCGTTGTGTCCTTTCCGAATGATCACAACTATGCACGAATGTACACAATCTTTCACGAACTATCGTGTCTACAAAATTAATTTAATAAAAAATTTCATTCAATTAAAATTATTATTAAAATATAATAATTTCCAACAGTTATAACTCGTGACTTTGGATTGTTAAAGAAATTCAATCCAGTGGAATTTTTAGCTATTTCAATAGGTTTTGTATTATACTCCAATAAGTGGGTTTTGTATTATCGTCCATGTCATTAGGATTCACAAATCAGAGGATGGAGAACTTTTCCAAATGTGTTCACGGGTGGTATTCATAAAGTACCGGATTGGTTTCAAAGTATTCAGGTGTTTTAATCGAACGGTAAGCAAATAATTATTCCGCAAACAAAATTGTTATTGCTTAAATCTGATAAAATAAAAAAGTTGGTATGATGATAGCTCTAGTTTTTTCTTTTTATAAAAAGTGAATTCGTTTACACATTGAATCTTTCAAGTTATTTGTTTAAGCGTTAAAATAATAAATAAATGGTTATGATGTCTTTTATAATAAAATTATTTCAATTAGTAGGTTGAAAAAGTCCGAAAATATCGTACCAAGTGCGCAAGGGTTCTGATTAAGTATAGGGTCAGATGTCGACTGACATTACCCCAACAAATGGATAGTGGCGGAGCCAGGAGTTGAACCTGGGTGGGGTACAAATCATTGACCGGGGGGAGGGGGGGGGGGGGGTCGCCCCCGAAAAAAATATTTAGGGTTATTTTTCTATTTTTACTAAAATTTCATTGATAATTTGTATAGATCACACGTAATGAGCTCTCGTGTCACATCATCGTAATTTTTTTCACGAGTTCCACCAATCCACAATAAGGCAAAAGCAAATTAACAGTCAACCCTAAAAGAAAAATATAAAATGAACACAAAACTTAATTTATCTACAAATAAATAAACACCTAACAAAAATAAAATCAACCCCTAAAAGAAAAATTATTAAAACTGCAAGTCAAAATGGGATAAGTGGTGGATTTAGGAAGCCAAAACAGGAAGTCAAATTAAAACAACAAGTCAAAAATACTACCTTCAAAATGAATAGTGAGAGGAGGAGCAAGCCAAAATGATGAGAGAAAAATGTATGGTGTGGGAGTTACAGGAGAAATGGGAAACACGCTAAAGTTTGAGAAATGGGTTTTGAGTCGCAGAGTTCAGGTTTAAATTGGGTTTGAATTGTTTTGACCATCTATATTTAACCTTTAAAGTTTTTGAGTTTTTCAAAATTACCCAAAATTTACAACAAAAAAAAATAATATTCTTAGATGGGGCAATTGCCCCACTCACCAAAGCCTAGCTCCGTCCCTCTATATGAAGAGTTGATCCCATGCCTTGAAATCGAGCGCTACCATAATTTAAATAAGGACACTTATCATTATACTAAGATACGATTTCTAAATAATTACCATAAACCTTTTCTTTTAAAAAATAAAGGGTTAACAAATTTAAACACATTGACGTATATGTCTTGTTGACATTATTTAATTGATGTACCATCTTTTCAAAAAATTTAAAGGAGGCTAGAATCCTGAAAAGACTGGAGGACAAGATCCAAAGTCCCAATAAAATAAAATAAAAAGGGTTCAAATTCGGTACCATATTCATAATCAATGGGCTGCAAGTTGTAAAAAAAATAAAATGAAATGCATGCATAGTCAATTGAGGAGAAATTGCATTGCCCCATGCTCTGAACCAATGTATGCTTTTAATATTCTCCTTGTATCTGAGGCTATCAGAAATTTAAAAAATATATATATATATATATATATATATATATATATATATATATATATATATATATATATATATATATATATAGAGAGAGAGAGAGAGAGAGAGAGAGAGAGAGAGGGATCTCTGTTTGCATACCGTTGACGCGAACCAATTTTGATAAAATATTAAAAAAATATATTTTTGGTCTAATTTTTTTTATATAGTTTTTAAACATTTCAGTAGGGTCATATAAAAAAAATTAGCTCAAAATAATTTTTTTTACTATTTTAAAAAAATTGGTCAAATTTTATCACTTTTTAACAACTTAAAAACTGACAAAGTTTGACCGATTTTTTTAAAATAGCAAAAAAATTCATTTTGAGCTCATTATTTTTTTATGGTCATATTGAAATGTTTTAAAAAAAAATCAACCAAAAAATATTTTTTTTACTATTTCAAAAAAATGATCCTCATTCAGGGTCCACAAACTGAGACCTCACTTCATCATTTTCCTATATATATATATATATATATATATATATATATATATGTAGGATCCCACTATTCCCACTCCTTAATAAGTTTCCCCCACTCCACTTTTTTAATAAAAGACCCTAATACCCTCAAAGCTCACTATCTCTTTTTCATTTATCCAAAACTCACTTATAAAAATAGAAAATTATTTTTATTATATAAAAAAACTGTTTATCAACAAAAACTGTTTTTCAAAAATAAAAAAATGTTTTAAGTTTTTATAACTATTTAAAAAAAAAATTCAACTGTTTTTAAAATAAATAAATTTGACTGTAGTTTTTAAAAAATGTTTATAAAAATTTGACTATTATAAAAAAAACTATACATTTTATTTAAAGCTATTTTATAAAAAAAATTAACACTATTTTCTATAAATATAAATAAAACACCCGAAAATAGGTAAAACAGTTTTTTTTTTTTTTACAAAATAGTTGTTTCTAAAAATTGTTTTTGTATAAAAGTAGGCATTGTTAATTTTATATTTATAGAAAACAGTTTTTCTTGTGTTTTATTTATATTTATGGAAAACATTGTTAATTTTTATAATAAAACAGTTTTAAATAAAATCTACAGCTTTTTATAAAAAGTTGAAACAAAATCTAAAGATTTTTTAAAATAAAATCTACAGATTTTTTAAATAAAATCTACAGACTTTTTATAAAGCAATTTATAATAAAATCTATACATTTTTTAAATAAAACCTATAGTTTTTAAATAAAATCTACATTTCAACTATTAAAAAAAACTTTGTTGTTGTTGTTTTTAAAAACTACAATGTTCAATATAATATAAAATTTGTTCTCTACAAAAAATAAACTTTTTTAACTTTATATTTATAGAAAACCTACTGTTAAAAAGAATCTACAGTTTTTTTATAAAACAATTTTAAATAAAACCTATAATTTTTTATTAAAAAAAAGATAAATTTTTAAAAGTTAACAATGTTTATTTTTTGTAAAGAACAGTTTTTATATTATATTGAAAATTGTTTTAGTTTTTGAAAACAACAACTACTAAGTTTTTTTTAAAAATAATAGTTTAAATGTAGTTTTTATTTAAAACTGTTTTATAAAAAATCTGCAGATTTTATTCAAAAAATCTGTAGATTTTATTTTAAAAATCTGTAGATTTTATTTAAACTTTTCAAAAAAACTGTAGAATTGATTTAAAACTGTTTTATTAAAAAAAATTAACACTGTTTTCTGTTTTCTATAAATAAAAATAAAACAGTAGAAAAATTGTTTTCTATAAATATAAAATTAACAATGCTTACTTTTATACAAAAACTGTTATTAGAAACAACTATTTTGTAAAAAAACCGTTTTAAATATTTTCTAGTGTTTTATTTATATTTATAGAAAACAGTAATAATTTTTTTGAAAAAACTGTTTTCTATAAATATAAAATTAACAATGTTGATTTTTACACAAAAAACTGTTTTTAGAAACAACTATTTATATTTATAGAAAACAATGTTAATTTTTTTTATAAAATAGTTTGAAATAAAATGTATAGTTTTTTTTATATATAAAGGGCAAATTTTTATAAACAGTTTTTAAAAACTGTTGTCAAATTTATTTATTTTAAAAACAGTTGGAATGTTTTTTTTAAGTAGTTATAAAAAGTTAAAACATTTTTTATGTTTTAAAAACAGTTTTTGTTAATAAACAGTTTTTTTATATAATAAAAATAATTTTTAATTTTTACAAGTGAGTTTTGGATCAATGAAAAAGAAATAATGAGCTTTGAGGATATTAGAGTTTTTTAATACAAAAGTGTAGTAGGGAAAACTTATTAAGGCGTGGGAATAGTGGAGCCTAATATATATCAAGCTAGTCAAAGAACAGCCGCCGTGTAACAAAAATAATTAGTCAAAATAAGTAGGAATGTTGACCCCTTTCAATTTAAAATATTATTTTTCACTACCCTCGTGCAATCTTAGAACTTGCTAAGCAATTGCAATGGCAAAATGAGTATAAATGCAGCTAAGCTAGCTCCTTTACTACCATAAACCAAAAGGAGAAAAAGAAGTTAATCCACTTGTCTCAAAGCAACATACACAATTTATCCACTTTGAAAGATGATAAGAAGAATCGTTGGATCAGCCACAACGCAGCTTTATCATCATGCCTCATCCACAAAAACAATTAAATCTACATCCCCGGTGATGCCTCTTCATTGTATTTCCTCAGCATCAAATAACTCCATGAAGGACATGCAGCCAAAACTCGAGCCCGAGACAAAGAACTTGACGAGAAGATTCGTGTTCCCTAACTCCAAAATAACACAACTCAAGGCCATGGCTTCCGTCCGAGGAGTGCAAAATCCAACTCCAACCCAAGTTATTGGTGCGCTCATATCCAAACGCGCTACTCCATCTAAAGTTACTGGTTTCTCTAGGCCACCATGTGCTTTGTTTCAATTCGTCAACACAGGCTCCAAAATACCCCAAAAAACATGCGTGGGTAATTTGCGTGCTCTAAGTGAGCAAATCAAGAAAAGAAATATGGAACTCAAGAGAAGCGTAGAAAATAATGAAAGCAAAAACAATCTTGAGGAGGTGTTTGTTTTGATGAATAGCCCAAGTGGGGATGGTATTGAAGCATTGATCAGTTTGGAAGAACGATGCATGTCCACATTAGAATGTGATAAACAATTCCTACAATTTGCCTCTTTGCGCCAATATGGTTAGAAGTCGTAGATTACGTTTGCAATTATCCATTTTATTTCATGAAATTTTTATCGGGTATATTAATGAAATATGGTCGTCTATTTGAGAAATTGGATTAAATTTATGTTCATAGAATTAGTTGCGTTGCCTTGTGCCTGAATCAAAATCACACTTGAATGAATTTAGGGTGTATGCCTAGGTGAATAGTGCATGTATACGTTGCTTGAACACATACATTTTTTTTGTGCATTTTCAAAGGCTGAATCATTTACTAATAAAAGAAAAGGTTGTACATCATCATCACAATTGAGCTTAAAACATTATTTAAAGTGAAAGAAATAAAAAATTATCATAGTGTTACATGATGATTGTTGATGTAAAAAATTAGATTATCTCTAATTGTTTAATCACAAATAAAAATAAATAAGACAAGAGATTTTTAAGAGGTTCAGCCTTGAACAAATGGCCTACGTCCATTGTTGGTGCTATTATTGATTGTTTGGGAATTCTCGAAGTAGGGTTTATCTCCAGAAATTCCAGTCCCCCCACAATGAGGATGATACAATATATTTATAGCCATGAGGTTGTACATGTGAATGGGTAATACATAGATGTTCAATAAGCGTATACATCCGTATGATGATAATCAGCATTTAATGCGCATTTAATCCTCTTAATTGTCTGATAATAAATGCTCTGATCGAGATGCAGGTCGGACCGCCTAAGTATCTCGGCATCCATGAGTTGCTCGGTGCAGTAAAGTTTCTCGGAGAGTACCTACTGCTCGGAGTATTTGAGTTGGTCGGGGAAAATGAGTTCCTCGAAGTCAAGGGGTTGTTCCGATGTGTTTGTTATTGCCATGCAGATTGCCACGTGTCTCCACTTAATTGAGCCATGTCATCAGACTAAATTTGGTATCAACAGAAGCCCCCAATGTTTCACAATTCGAGAATTAGGAGTGTGGAACATTCTTCTCGAAATATGGCGGGATTAAATGGTCATCCTGAATCTTAGGAGTGTTTTCTTCGCATTTATTTTTCTTTTTGAATTCACAGAATCATACTTTTCGAATTTTTCTAACTGCTTCGATATCCGCGCCTTTTTTATCCTTTTAGCCGCCGGTAGCGTAAACGTCTCCCTTTATAATCATTATTTTCACCTTTTCCCAAGGTAAGGTATTTAAGCGTTGCAGAAAATCATATCGTCTTTTACTTTTTCAAATCTGTATCTTTGAGTTTTCTATTTTCTCTCCCTCTTGTGCGTTCATCCCTTTCATCGTTCGTTGTTAACAGATCCATCCTTTTCCTGTAAGATCTTCTTCCTTCTCTTTTATTTCCTTTATTCATCATGGTTTACCTTGTTGAATCGCTTGATAAGTTTCGTTGTGATTTCTCTATTCCTTCATGGGATATTCTGGAGGAGCTTTCTGAACCTTCAGATTATTTCCGTTTGGCCGAGGGACATTGGTTCCCCAGTCTTTTCGTGGCTGAATGTGGTTTTTCTTTTCCCCCAAACCCTTTGTGTCTAGAATTTTGTCAATATTTTGACGTGATTCCTGCAAAAATTGCCTCCAATACATGGAGAATAGTTAATGGGGTTCATAAATTAAATCAGATTCATGGAACTCGCATAGGAATTCCAGAAATTATGTTTTGTTATAGATGGGTTGTTGGTGACAATACTTTTTATTTAAAGACTAGGTTTTTAAATAGGGCTTTAGTGGTCAATCTCCCAGATGACAATAGGGACTACTTCGAGCATGGGGTTGTTATGAAAAATTGGCAACACCCTCCACTAACTGGAAATGATGTGTACCAGGGTCCTAGATGCCCTCCCTATGGCAATGGGATAGGTTGTTTTTATTTTATTTTATTTTTGAAATTATGCTTCCTTTGTGTTTGATAAAATGTGTCACTGATATTTTAATTTTCATTTATATACAGTTGACAGCAAAAGAAGATCTCCAAAAGAGACATAAGTTAACTTAAAACATCTGAAACTTATCTAGGGTTTGCATCAGACTGTTGCCGACGAGCATATCAGATCAGCTTCATATCTGCTGCAGTATAAGAGTTACACCTCGTCTTTTACTACTCGTCCGGTGATAAGCGACGTGGAACCAATACCAGCTTCTAAAAGTTCTTCGCCTGAGTCACATATTCCTTTGAGTGAAAGGATGAAGAGAAAAAGAGCTCCTGCCCTCTTCGAGAAATCTTCCTCTATTACTGGAGAGGCAAAGAAAAGCAAGCATGATGTCCCAGAAGAAAGGATGAGAAAAATCGATGCACCTCCTCCGGCTGCTCCTGTGAAGGTTGCCGAGAAGCCCCCAGTAGCTCCGAGCAAGGTCACTGATCCAAGCGAGGTTATAGTCATATCCCCGACTAAGACTACCTCCTTAGTCGAGACCGTTGATGCTCCTCTGAGGAGGCTGAAGAAGAGTTCCTCGGTCAATTTGGCTGAATCCATCACTCAGCCCCCGACTACTGGAAGTGGTGTTCCCACTTTTGTTGCTCCGAGCTCTGCCATGAGCTTGGTAAAGTCTTGGATCATTCCCGAGATCCAAGGTATTGAAGAAAATCTTTGTCGGGATATGGTTACCACATTAGTTGCTCGTCATATTGCTTCTGTAAGTATTATTGTCCTAAACCTTCATTTTTCCACTGTTATATTTTTGCACTGACTTGCTATTATTTTCTTTTCCCAGTTGGTAACCTGTTTTAATACGATTTTGAAGAAAGATAAAGCTATTAAAGCTTCAAGTTCCTTGTCAGGTGTAGAGGAAGCTTTGGTGGGTCTGGCGCAGTCTCTGAAAGATTCTCGTCAAAAGTATGTTGAAGATAAAGCTGACTGGGAGAAGCAGCTCAATTCGACCGAGCAGGAGAGGAATCAAGCTGTTGAAATCTCCAAGGGATTGGAGAAGAAAATAAAGGAATTAGAAAGTAAGAATAAAGAGCTCGAAGGGAAGCTCCAAAATGCTGGGGAGCTTGAAGGTAAGCTCAAGGTTGCTGAGGAAGAGCTAAACAAGCTTCATGAAGTAGGTCGTCAGAAGGAAGAAGTGGAGAATAAATTGAAGGCTGCGAGGATATGCTTTTCGAGAAGCTTTCCTCGGAGAAGGCGAAAAGGAAGTTGGATGTAAAAAAGTCCTTCAGTGCTAGCTGGGATAAGGGGTGGAATAAGGGTTTAGCTGCCATGATGTCACAAGTGGAATATGGTAGCCTCAAGTACTTTAGGGATGGCTGGGTCGCTGCTCTGCAAGAGATGAAGGTTGATGAAAATTCGGATCTATTTCAGCGACACATCCCTGCCCCCCTTCCAACTCCTGAAGAAGAAGAAGAGGACGAAGCTGCCTCTGAGGAATCCTCCATGGTGATGGGAGATCAAATTCTTCATCCCCCAGTTGTCCAACCTTCCTGCGAACAACTTCAACCATCTGTTACTTCGACCAAGCAGCCTTCAGCACCCACCGAGCGACCATTTGTACCATCCCAGCAACCTACCTCCTCGTCCCAACCTCTCGAGAAAGTTTTGGGAGACAAGGAAAAGGTGTAGAGTTGTTCGGATTTTTCTCTCTGTTTATTTTTGCCAATTGTAACTTTGAAATATGTACTTATCTTTTATGATGTAATAAAATTTGAAGTTTTGCCTATTCATACTGTTGTCTCTCTTCCTCTTGCTCCTTATTGATTCTTGCTATCTCTTCTTTTTATTAGTTTATGGTCAGGATGGAATTGTTATCTGCTCATGATACAAAATTGATGAGACAGTGCAACGAATATTTCAAGGCTGGCCATGCAGATTTGACTGATGCTCAAATCGTTGATATACTCGATCCAAACGCTTCAGAACAAGAAGTTGAAGCCTACCAGTATTTGAAATGTTTGCTCGACCACGCAGTGGCTAACAATGTAGCGTATTATGAAATGATTGAAGACCTCCAGGGCACTCTTGAAGAGCTTCAACAACAATATAAGGAATCTACAACCCTTTTGCACGAGGGATACGAGAAGAAGTATCAACAACTCAGTGCTGATAAGGGGTATGATAAGTTGTTCGCTGCTTATAATGTGAGGGAGAGAACTTTGAAGGCCGAGGTCGAAGAGCACAGGCAGATAGCTGAGTTGTTGGAGCAAGAAAACAATAACTTGCAAAGAAAAGTATCTCAGTTGAAATCTGCAGCCTCTTCCTCAAACGCTTTGGTCCCTGTGAACGACGAGGGGTTCTCTTTCTTGGAGGTTAAAAATGATAATCTAAGGGACGAATTGGAAACCTTGAAGAGAGATGGTCCTTCTACCTCTACTCGGGGACGAGTAAGAGCTTCTCGGGGACGAGCAAGAGCTGTTCGGATTCCTGTCGAGGAACAAAGAACTCAATCGTCTCTCGAGAACCAAGCCTTCCAATTGATGGCAAAGAACCAGGCATTGGCCGAGATGTCTAAGAAAATCATGAATCTGGACGAGCAGCTCTCTGATCAAAAGTCTACTTTGGGGAATAAAGAACTCTTTATAAAAAATCTTCACGATCAGCTGGAAAGGCTGACTTATCAATTCGACAAGCAGCCCAGAGAATTCTGGATGGCTGGCTACAATGAGGCTCTCTACTATTTGGATGATCGGATCCAAAATGCGAATAATGAGGGTTACAAACAAGGGTAGTTGAATGCCTTGGGTGCATTGCAATTGGAACAGGGTCAGTACTTGTGGTATTACCACAATCCTGGGTTGCTCGATGTGCCAGTGCCACCATTCAAACTCGACATGAGCTGGATCCCTGCTCGGGCAATCCCTTAGTGTTTGATTTCCAAATATCTTGGCGATTACAGTCTCCATTCCAATGTTGAGATATCTCGCCCCGAGCACCTACTCGATCGATCATTTGTGATGAACATCAGGATGCTCAAAGACCTTAATTTCATAAATTCCCCTTATGCCTTACACGATCCTCCTGCTGGCGAGGAACCTGTTTCAAAAGACGAGGGGAAGAAACCCATAGAATAGGATTTCTGATGTAATAATTTTTATGTATTTTATTCTCAATGTACTTTGTTTTGGATTTAATGAAAAAACTTCTATTTTTCTTTGCAATTTTGATTGCTAATGTCTTGTAGATGTTTTGTAAAACACTTTACATATGTGTATGTATATCTGTTAAAAAGATAACAACATTGTGTTATTTGTCGATTAACTAAAGTTGGTTAAAACTTATTGTCGACTATCCTGAAGTTGTGGTAATCATTTTCCGACTAACCAAAATTGATGATGTATTGTTTCTCGACCAGCTTGGTGGTAATTTAAAATGTTATGAGTATAAAAAAATTTGCTTAATCACTTTTTAATTCTAAGCCATTAACTAACTTTCATACTCATGCTTCGTTTAATAAAAATGTTCCCGACCAACTGTAGTTGGCAGTTTCTTATTCCCGACCAGCCTGAGTTGGTGGATTTTCTTCCCAACCAACCGGAGTTGGCACTTTTGGGAAATATTTTTTATTTCCGACCAACCGGAGTTGGCACTTTCGGGAAATACTTTTTATTCCCGACCAATCGGAGTTGGTGGATTTTCTTCCCAACCAACCGGAGTTGGCACTTTTGGGAAATATTTTTTATTCCCGACCAACCGGAGTTGGTGGATTTTCTTCCCAACCAACCGGAGTTGGCACTTTTGGGAAATATTTTTTATTCCCGACCAACCAGAGTTGGTGGATTTTCTTCCCAACCATCCGGAGTTGGCACTTTTGGGAAATATTTTTTATTCCCGACCAACCGGAGTTGGTGGATTTTCTTCCCAACCAACCGGAGTTGGCACTTGTGGGAAATATTTTTTATTCCCGACCAATCGGAGTTGGTGGATTTTCTTCCCAACCAACCGGAGTTGGCACTTTTGGGAAATATTTTTATTCCCGACCAACCGGAGTTGGTGGATTTTGCCGGGTAGTGTGTAGCACTAGTATTCCGCGAAAAAGTTTCAATAAAAGGAGAGAGTTGGGTAGAATATTCACATTTTATTCTTACTGATGAAACTGCATTACATGAGAGTTTACATTACTGATAATATTTGCGCAGGTGTTCTGTATTCCATGCATTCTTAAACTCCTCCCCCTCTAAAGTTTCTATTCTGTAGGTTCCTGGTCGAACAACTTCTGTAACTCGGTAAGGTCCGTGCCAGTTCGCTTCCAGTTTATTGTGCTTTTGAATCACTTTCTTTAGCACATAGTCTCCTTCTTTCAGGTCGCACTTCTTCACTCTCTTGCTGTAGAAAAAAGTTGTTCATTGTTGGTAAGCAGCATTCCTGGTAGCTGCTTCTTCTCTAACTTCTTCGAGCATGTCCAAATCTAACCTTCTCATTAAATCGCTGACAGGGGAATTAAAATTCAGTACTCTGTAGTTGGAAGACCCAACTCGACAGGTATAATAGCTTCACTTCCAAATGCTAGCATATATGGAGATTCTCCTGTTGCTGCTCGGGGAGTAGTACGATTAGCCCACAACACAGAATGCAACTCGTTGATCCAGTTTGCTTTCGCATCATTCAGTCTTTTCTTCAAACCATTTAGCAATGTTCTGTTTGTCACTTCAGTTTGTCCATTGCTTTGGGGATGGCCTGGTTCCGAGTGGATCTTCAAGATATTTGACTGATGACAATAGGCAGCGAACTCCTCGTTATCAAATTGTGTTCCATGGTCGGTGAGGAATGCATGGGGAAGACCATATCTACAAATGATATTTTTCCAAATAAATTGGTACACCTTTTCGTATGTCATGTCGACAAGAGGCTCGGCTTCTACCCACTTAGTAAAATAATCCACTGCAACGACGAGATATTTAAATCTTCCTCTAGTTGTTGGAAGTGGCCCGACCAAGTCAATTCCCCACATGGCAAATGACCAAGGGGAAGTAATAGGTGTCAATAATGCTTGGGGAGTTCTTCGGATGGAGGAGAAGCGCTGACACTTATCACATTTCTTAGCATAGGCTATACAATCAGCCCTCATCGTTGGCCAGTAGTATCCTTACATCATTATTCTTTGCATAAGTGTCCGACCTGCTACATGGGCTCCACAAGACCCTTCATGGACTTCTTCAATCAAATCCTTCACCTCGACTGGATGTACACACCTCTGCAAGCCAGCTATGATTCCTCGTCTGTATAGAATACCATTAGTTAGTACATAACGAGTAGTTTTAAACTTCAATTTCTTGGCTGCGAGTTTGTCAATTGGTAATTCTCCCTCCTCAATATATGCCCTGATGGGATCCATCTAAGATGACCCTAAATCAAGGGTAATAAAATTCATCATCAGATCTTCTTCTATGCTCTGACCAGCTAGAACTTCAATCGGGATTGTTCCTCGTAGCTCGGTATGAGTAGCCGATACTAATCGAGCTAAAGCGTCTGCTCTTGCATTCTTCATTCTTGGTATTCTGACCAATTGAACAGTAACAAATTCTGATACCGATTCCATTGCCTTTGCATGGTACTTAATCATCAACTCTCCTTTTGCTGTATACACACCAAGAATTTGGTTTACAATCAACTGTGAGTCACTGCATACGATTACCTTCTCTGTCTTCATGATTTTTGCCAGACTAAGACCTACGATCATCGCTTCATATTCGACCTCATTATTAGAAGCTTGAAATTGAAAACGCAGAGCATATTCTATATCGATCTCGTCTGGACTTTTTAATACAATCCCAGCTCCACTACCCGAGGTGCATGATGAGCCATCCACATATAGGTTCCATACAGGTATTTCGTCCTCAAACTTCTTATTGGACAAAATTCCTCGATGGAATATTTGTTGCTCCTTTATCTCCATTTCTACCACGCCTCGCTGCTCGTCGACCTTCTCATCTTGCTCTCCGACCAGCTTAAGTTGATCGGGGTTTAAATTTGATGATCCTGTAATATCTGGTCGGTGCTCAGCTTTTGCTCCTCGGGGGTATCAGAATAAGTGAACTCTGTTATAAAATATGCTATTACTTGCCCTTTCAGTGATGATCTAGGCTCATAAATTATATCATATTCACCGAGTTTTATTGCCCAATACATCAATATCCCTGATTTTTCTAGTTTATGAAGAGCTTGCCTCAACGACATATCGGTATATACGACTATGGTATGAGCCTGGAAATATGTCTTCATTCTTCTATTTTCTTCGATCAGCGCCAGTGCCAACTTTTCCAGCTTTGGATATCTGATCTATGCTCCTAGGAAGGCCTTACTAGTGTAATAAATTGGTTTTTGTACTCCATCCTATACTCTTATTAATGCCGAGCTAACTGCATTTTTTGAAACTGCCAGGTACGAGTACAACCTTTCTCCCATCACTGGTCTGGACAACAGTGGAGGTGCTCCCAAATATTTTTTCAACTCTCGAAAATCTTTATCGCATTCTTCATTCCATTCAAAAGTCTTTCGAAGCGTTTTGAAGAATGGGAGGCATCTATCAGTTGCTCGCGATACAAATCTGTTAAGTGCTGCTACTCGCCCTGTAAGAATTTGTACTTCCTTCTTCGTCGTTGGAGATCGCAGCCCTAATAGAGCTTTGATATTTTCAGGGTTTGCTTCAATTCCTCATTGATTGACAATATACCTGAGAAACATGCCTTCTCGTACTCCAAATATGCACTTGGTCGGGTTCAACTTCATTTGATATTTATCTAATTGATCAAAGGTCTGGCCTAAATTAACTAGATGGTCAGCAGCTTTCTTGCTCTTTGTTAGCATATCATCAACATAGACTTCCATATTGCAACTGATTTGTTCTACAAACACCTTGTTCATCAGCCGCTGATATGTCGCACCTGCATTTTTCAAACCAAAAGGCATAACATTATAACAATAAATTCCCCTAGGGGTAATGAAAGAAGTACTCTCCCTGTCTTCAGGTTTCATTTTAATCTGGTTATAACCAGAATAAGCATCCATGAAGCTCAGCAGCTCGTGTCTCGAGGTAGCATCCACTAGTTGATCAATTCGAGGTAAGGGAAAATGATCCTTTGGACATGCCTTGTTGAGGTCGGTGAAGTTTACACACATCCTCTATTTGTTGTTCTTCTTTTTCACCATCACCACATTTGCTAACCAATCTGGATACTTAACAACTTCAATAAAGCAAGCTTTCTGGAGCTTCTCGACCTCCTCATGTATAGCTTGATTCTTCTCGGGACTGAACACTCTTCTTCTCTGCTTCACTGGCTTGATCTCCTTATTCACATTGAGCTCGTGACATAAGAAATTTGGGTCTATTCCGGGCATATCTTCATGACTCCAAGCAAAAGTTTGTTTTCTACTTTTTAAGAAAACTATCAACTCTTGTTTTAATGAGGCATCTAACGACGAACCTATCTGAGTTGTTCGTTCAGGGTGCTCGTCGTCCAGAATGATGTTTTCAGTAGCTTCTACCACCTGACCTTTCACGAGTTGCGACTCGTCTCTAGGATCCAATGTTTCAATTTCTGCACCCTCATCCACCTGATAAGTAGTAGTCTTTTTCCTAGATTCTTCCAGTTCCTCCTGCTCAGTAGATGAATAGTAGCATTCCCGAGCTACTTTTTGATCACCCTTCACAACTCCTACTCCTACTCCAAAATTGGTTGGAAATTTTAGGCATTGATGTACCGTAGATGGTACTGCTTCGAACTTCTTCAATCCTACCCTTCCCATAATGATATTGTAGGCTGATTGAACATTCTTATCCATCACGAAGAAGCGTACTCTTTCAGTTCGACAAGAAGGCCATGTACTAATAAATATATCCAACTTGATTGTCCCAAGTGGAAAAACTTTCTCGCCAGCAAAATCGAGGAGAGGTCTGTGATAAGGATCCAACTGAGACAACTTTAGATTTAGGATGTCGAAGCACGAGTAGAACATAATATCAGCCGAGCTACCATTATCAACCAGTACTCTCGAGATCATCACTTCCTTCATTCTCATTTTGATCACCAATGGATCATCATGAGGATACAGCACACCTGCGAGGTCATTTTTTGAGAAACCGACGACCAGTTTTTCTTTATTGACCATCCTCGGGCGATCATCTTCAGCCAAATTTATTCGTTGGATATATGAACAGGCTTGAGCCTCATTGAGGTAAGCTTTTCTTTCTGCAGTAAGGTCTCCACCTCCTACGTCTCCACCTGTAATAATATTACAATCAAAGGATTCAAAACGTATTGAAAATACCTCACGTTCTGGCTGACTTGGTCTTTTGGGAAGATCAGGGTCGTCTTCTGGATCATCTTCATGGTCTCTTTTCTTGTTCTCCTCTGCTCGACGAGGAGATCTAGATCTCTCTCTTGCTCGGTCGTTGTTTCTTCTTTCATTTCTGCGATCAACATACTTTGCCAATTTTCCTCGTCTAATGAGTGCCTCGATCTCATTCTGAAGAGCTATACAATTTTTGGTCATGTGGTCATGATCCTTGTGGAACTCACAATATTTGGCCTTATTCCTCTTGTCAGGGTCTGACTTCATTTTTTCCGGCCAATTTAACTCCTCACTGTTCTTGATTTCTTCTAGAACATGGTTGATGTCTACCTTCAAAGGAGTATAATTCTCAAATTTCTTCAATACCTCCCATGATGGCTTTGTTTTTGAGTGCTTGTCACCACCATTGTTCTTATGCTCTTTCTTTTTGGCCTTATCACCCTCCACCTTGGTTTCTTTGGTATCCATATTCTTCTTTGCAGCCATAGCCTCCTCGGCATTCATGATCTTGGCCGCTTTTGCCATCAATTCTGACATGGTTCTGGGTGGATCTTTAGCCAAAGTGTAATATAACTTGTTGGTCAACAGCCCACTCATCAGGGCAGTAATCGCTGTCTATTCCTTGTAATCAATAACTTCGAGCTTCTCGTTATTGAAATGAGTTATATAATCCCTAGTGCTCTCCCCTACCTTTTGTCTAACACTTAACAAGTGTGCTACTCGTTTGGCAGGTTTCGCTCCAAAATAGAAGTTTCTAATGAAGAGCTCGGCCAGTTGAAAGAAAGTTAAAATCTTACCCCGAGGAAGATTATTGTACCATAGTTGAGCAGATCCTGTAAGAGTTCCCGAGAATGCCCTGCATCTCATCTCATCTGGCACAACATAGATGTCGGCTGCAGCTTGGTATTGCTCGATATGAAGGACGGGATTGGTTTTTCCATCATATTTAGGAGTCACAACAGGTGCTTTGAACTTTTATGGTGTGGGAAAATCCACAATTATTTGGACAAAAGGTGTCCCTTGAACAAAAGTTCTTTTTAGAGGATTCTTGGCCTTGGCCATTTCCACTAATCTATCCTCCAGCCTCTGAATAGAGCCTTTCCACGCATCATTTCCTTTCTCGGGCCTGTTGGTTCGAGCAACTGATCGTGTGGATGTGGCTTCTTGGGATCTATCTTGTCGAGCATCTGGTTGTGATTGGGCAGAACCCTCTCTTAAATCAAATGGTCGTCGAAAGTTTCTCGACACAGCCTTAGGAGGACTTTTATTCTTCCTAGGGACCAATCGATAAAAAGGAGAGACCCTACTCAATCTTTCCAGTGCACTGGTCCTTTCCGGAGAGAGAGTGACGTGTTGTTCAGTAGTTGTGGCTCGTACTGATGAAGTTCGACTTGGTTGATAAGAAAAATCTTCAGATTTATCATTGCGATATGAATTTGCCTAATGCATGAAGAAAGTAAATGAGTATTTCTTTGACCACTTCGTTGTCCTGAATAGGTTGATGCTACACCTTGGATAGTTTGCATGAGTTGTCGCATTGTTTCCTGCATGGCTGTATGGCCTTGAGCCAAACTGGCCATGATTCTTGCCAGATCTTGGATATTTGGAGGAGCGGATGGATTTGGGGGATTCCCAGCGTTTCGATTGTTGGATTCAGGATTGTCAGCCATTGATGATGAATTATTTTTGGTGAAAAACTAAAATTACAGTCGTTTCCCACAGACGGCGCCAATCTGTTGATGTAAAAAATTAGATTATCTCTAATTGTTTAATCACAGATAAAAATAAATAAGACAAGAGATTTTTAAGTGGTTCAGCCTTGAACAAATGGCCTACGTCCACTGTTGGTGCTATTATTGATTGTTTGGGAATTCTCGAAGTACGGTTTATCTCTAGAAATTCCGGTCCCCCCACAATGCGGATGATACAATATATTTATAGCCATGAGGCTGTATATGTGAATGGGTAATACATAGATGTTCAATAAGCGTATACATCCGTATGATGATAATCAGCATTTAATGCGCATTTAATCCTCTTAATTGTCTGATAATAAATGCTCTGATCGAGATGCAGCTCCGACCGCCTAAGTATCTCAGCATCCATGAGTTGCTCGGTGCAGTAAAGTTCCTCGGAGAGTACCTACTTCTCGGAGTATTAGAGTTGGTCAGGGAAAATAAGTTCCTCGAAGTCAAGGGGTTGTTCCGATGTGTTTGTTATTGCCATGGTGATTGCCACGTGTCTCCACTTAATTGAGCCATGTCAGCAGACTAAATTTGGTATCAACAATGATTAAATTATAAATTAATTAAATAAATGAATTTACACATATTAGATATTTGTTAAAATAATACTACTGGAAATTACTTATTACAATAGTATCAGTAATGAGCATCTTTGTACTTCGGAATCATGATACATTTTCTCTTGTTTTAAATACAACATAGGCCTCACTTAATTTTAATGCTCGTTCCATCGAGTTTTTGTAATTGTTTGGAGTTTGAATTAGGAAATTCACATTGATAGCTTAATTATTATTAAGGAAATTGGAATAACTTTTTGTAAGCCAATCTTACGAATAATCAAGCTTTAAGTGTCAGTTTACGATTTTTAGGCCCCATTTGATTCGCGGTAATATTTTTTATGGATTGTGATTACCGGAAAAGTCATTATCAGAAAAGAAAAATAAAATCTCAAGATTATAAATCCTTTTGTTGTGTTTGGTTAACCAATGAATACTTATTGGAAATCAAAATTTTGTATTTGATTTATGAATGGAAAGTGATATGGAAATGTACAATATATACCAATAATATACTTTAGCAATCATATAAGAGAGAGTACCACTCATATACATCACGTTTCTTACATCATCCATACATCATACCTAGTTCTACGCCCTACAAATTTTTTTTCCAATTTTTTTTATTTTACTCACGGAGTTAACCTTCCAATCAATACATGTTCGAAAATTTTGATTAAAATATAATTTCTAACTATTTTTTAAAAATGTAACAAAAAATTGGTGAAAAAAATAAATATTAAGATTTTATGGGTAGTTTTTATAATTTAAAATTTTTAAGAGCGTTTTTGTCTTTATAAAAATTATTTATAAGAATTTTCATGAAAAAGTAAGAATCTTATCTATACTAAATAGATTTTGATTCCACCCATGTTCTCATAAATGAGGTAATCTTAATTCATTGAAACCCACATTCATAATGCAACAAAATGCAATGATCTTGCACTTTCTCAGCACTCAATTAAGAAAAATCGTAATGAAAGAAATATAGGAGTTTGTCGCTAGAAATTTGACCAAATAGGATCGTCGAGTTCCTATAGAACCTATCACTAAAATACCCCTAGTGAGGGATAACGCTAAGCAGAGCGAAAAGGTTTTTACATGAGATAGAAAATGAAAATGATTAGTCCCTCACGAGATTCAGATTTCATTCAACTTTACCATGTACTAAACAGGTCTTCGATTATGGGAAAGAATAAAAACTCGAGGTAAACAAGCCAATTTCGATTATATATATTTTTTTACCAAAATGGCAAACAAAATAAGAACTCCTTACACGTAGATAGTCAATTCCCATTATCATTATCCAAATTTACTTTGGAAAACCCTTTTATGCCTCGGTGTCTAAATCCTAGGGGACACCCTATTTCCCCTCCTCGTAGTTGGCTGGGAGATGCTGTAGATATTGTATAGTTCACGAGTCTTGGTATACTATAGTAAACATTATTATAGTTCATATACTTGCTATGTCTTAATACCGGTTCGTTTGATATAAAACTCAAGAAATAGATTGGAAAAGTCATGATTTTATTAAAATGAATGTTTTAAAAATATATCAAGGTAGTTTAAAGCTTACAAATAAAAAAATGAAAGTTAGAAAGTATTTGACTGCTTAGAGATCCAAATACTCTCAAGATTATTTATATGTAAACATGAATTTAGACTTGTAACTACTCTAGCTATGAAGCAATGGGTTTTATTAAAGGCGAATATTTTTATTTTGTCTTTAAGTCCATACAAGACTTAAAAATAGTTATACAATAATTTTGTTATTGTTAATATTTGGTGCATTAACAAGACCAAATAAATAATATTCAATATGGAAATGCTTAGTGTAAGGTTTTAATAGCTTGGTTGGGTGAGATTTTTGTGTTTGAGCTTATTTTAAAATATTTGATTGAGCCTTTGAATTGGATTTTTTTTAGACTATTCTATGTTCAAATAGGTCTAGTTTAATATATTTTTTGGTCTCTTATTTTGAAATTTATTTTGGGATCATTTTTAAGTAATAAACTCTTTTTTCATACAATTTTTGTATACCTTAATATTTTATTTTATTTTTGAATTTAGGGACCCCGGCTATTAGTATGTAGTTGGTTGACAAGTAATGGCTTCGAGAGGGAGCACAACTATTAAAAAAAGAGTAGTGATACACGTACATGGAGATTTTGCCAAAAAGTTACTGATGCCACCTGTAGCCATTCCATTCCTTTTCTCTGTGTATCCATTCCTTTTCTTTGTGTTTGTTAAACCCTTGTGAATAAATGAAGAGCATAGAAAGGTAAATGAAAAAAAAACAGTTATTAATATAAAAAACTATTAATAAATGTTAAATGAACACAAACAGTTAATATAAATAATTGTTTCATTTCAAATAACTGCTATACAGTTTTCAAATTTTTCAATTTTTTTTACAAATAAAGTGTTTTTAATTCCAAGCATAAAAGATTATTTTTTTTTTGGAATTTTTTTTTTCAGAAAATAAAAGTTAGTTTGATATAAATTTAAAAATAAAACTTTTTTTTTTACATTTTTAAACAGTTTAAGAAATACAATTTTGTTTTAAATGTTATAAAATTAAAAATAAATTAAGTTTGAAAATAAGGGGTGCGACTATTGCGGACCTTTAAAAATAAAAGAATATTGGGTAAATGGGTGTTTGAGGGACCAAATGAGTTAAAAATAATATAAAAAATAATTTCTTATCATAATAGTTTTTTAACAAGGACCTTTAAACATTTTTAAGAAATATAAAAATTATTTTAAATGTTCTAAAATTAAAAAAAAAATTAAGTTTAAAAATAAGGAGTGCCGCTTGATAACATATCAAAGATCTACAATCAATGAAAAATGGAAACGAGGGGCTAGGGTTTCATATTAACATAAACTAGAATACAGTACAATGAGAAGAAGGAAAGAGAATATATAACCTACTACAATTATCTAACAATAAAAGAAAAAATACTGTAATACCCTTAATGCTAAATAAAACTGTAATATAAAACTCTAATATCCCCCTCAAACTCACGATGGTGCAGCGAGAAGCATTGAGAGTTTGCCAACCAAAAAATGAAAACACTGAACTGGATGAGACTTCGTAAACAAATCAGCTATCTGTACGGAAGAAGACAAAAGGCAAAGTGATGACGCCATGCATAAGATGATGACGAGTGATATGCCAATCAATCTCGATGTGCTTAGTCCTCTCATGAAAAAACTGAATTGTGAGAAATCTGAATAGTGCTCTTATTATCACAGTACATAGGAGTGGGCCGAGAGAGAGAGATACACTCATATCTGCAAGTAACCGACATAACTAAACAACCTCACGAGTAGTAGAAGCCATAACACGATACTCGACTTCTGTGGAAGACACAAAAATAACAGCTTGCTTTTTGCTCTTCCAAGAAATAAGAGAATCGCCCAAAAATACACAAAATCCAGTAACTGACTTGCGATCTGTAGGAATCACCGGCCCAATCAGCATCCGAGTATGCACGCAACTCCAAAGAAGAAGATGAAGGAAGTAAAACACTCTGAAAGCGAGTTCCTCTCAGGTATCGCAATATACGATGAACAGCTGCCCAATGAACCGTAGTAGGGGCAGTAACAAACTGACTAACAACATGGACCGCGTGAGCTATATCTGAACGAGTAATAGTAAAATAAACCAAGCTTCCCACAATAGTGGGATATAAGGTTGGATAAGGTAAAAGAACACCATCATACGGGGACTGATGAATATTAAGCTCCAGAGGGGTATCAACAATTTTAGTATCAGTGAGGCGAGCACGCTCAAGAATGTCCCCGATGTACTTAGACTGTGAGAGAAGATAACTCTTTGGAGAATGAGCTACCTCAATACCCAAAAAGTAATGGAGGGGACCCAAATCCTTCATATCAAAACAACGAGATAATTCAGACTTCAACACTATAATTCCACCAACATCATCCCCAGTAATAATCACATCATCAACATACAAAGAGACCAGAATACAACCACCCGAGGTGCACCGGATAAAAAGAGTTGAATCATGCTTACTTAGAAGGAATCCAAGAGAGGTAATCACTGTACAAAACTTCTCAAACCAAGCCCGTGGTGCCTATTTGAGACCATATACGTATTTCTTAAGCCAACAAACTTCATCAGGACCATGAGGAACACTCGAAGGAGGAGTCATATAAACCTCCTCGTGAAGATTATCGTTCAAGAATGCATTTTTAACATCCATCCGTGATATATGCCACTGATGGACAGATGCAACAACAATAAGAGTATGAATAGTAGTCAATTTAGCAACAGGAGCAAAGGTTTCGTCATAATCCATATCGTACTTGTGAGAAAAACCCTCAGCAACCAATCTTTCTTTGTACTGCTCAACTGATCCATCTGACCTGGTTTTGATTTTATATACCCAATGAGATCTAATTGCCCGCTTACCAGTAGGTGAGGGGACCAAACTCCCAAGTATTTATCTGATGCAAATAAGAGAGTTCCTCAGCAATAGCCTAATGCCAAAGAGGATCAAGAGTTGCCTCTCTATAAGACAAAGGCTCAGAGAGGTAATGAACAAATGATAGAAATGAAGCAAAAGAATCTGAATAACAAGAATAAACAAAATTTAGAGACTGAGTGGACTTATGTGGACGTTTTGGATAGAGAAAAGGAGGTTCCACCGTTTCAGCAGGTGCTTGGGTGGCCACACGAAAAGGCGGAGCATCAGGAATATCATATGGAAAAGTACCTGTATCAGTAGAAATAATAGGAGAAGGAGAAATATGGGGTGGCACCCGATCAGTGGTGCAAGATGCTTGAGATAGAACACTCTCATCACTATCAGAGAACAGATCAATATTGAAGAGATCAGATTTAGTGAGTTCATCAGGGCTATCGGGAATAGAAAAGAATGGGATATGCTTAAGAAACAAAACACGGTGAGAGACATATAATTTTTTTAGTAACTGGATCATAACAACGATATCCCTTTTGACCCTCACAATAACCAAGAAAGACACAAATAGCTGACTTTGGAGGTAATTTGGTACGTTCAACATGAGGTCGAAGAATAAAACAAGTACAACCAAACACCTTTAAGGAAGAATAATCAGGGGCAAACAGACCCATACAATTTTTCAAAAGGTGACAAACTTGAGCAATGAGAGGTAGGAATCCTATTAATCATATTAACAGCAGTAAGGACAGCCTCTCCCCAAAACTCACTAGGGACATATGCGGTTAATAAAAGAGAGCGAGCAGTTTCAACAATGTGCCTATGTTTCCTTTCAGCAACACCATTTTTCTTAGGAGTGTTAGTACAAGATGATCGGTGAATAGTTCTATTTAAATCAAGCAACTCTCTTTTGAGAAGTATATTCCTCACCCAAATTGCATCTAAAGCATTTAGAATAGTACAATGCTGAGTTTTGACAAAGGCAACAAATTTATTATAAATATTAAAAAAAATCGAACGTCGTTTCATGAGAAACACCCAACAGTAACGCGTATCATCATTAATAAAGGAGACATAATATCAAAACTCTCCTCTTGTAATAATAGGAGACGTTCCCCACACATCAGTATGAATAAGATCAAAGGGTGTAAAAGTAGATGAAATACTTCAATTAAATGGTAAAGCTGAAAATTTTACAAGTTTACAACTGTTGCAATCAGAGATATCATGACAACACAAATTTCCTAATTTTCCTATAGAAGCCAAATATTTTAATCGTGACCCTGAGACATGACCAAGACGAGAGTGCCATAAATAAAAGCTGGACGAATCTGAACTCAAACGACAGGATGACAAGTTAACACTAGAAGCTACAACCATTAGTACATTGAGTTTCTCCACGATGTACAATCCCCTCTGCCTACGGCCTGTCCCAATCATCTTCTAAGACTGTGGATCCTGCATATAACAAAAGGTAGAAGAAAAGGAAACTGAATAACCAGCATCACATAATTGACCAATATAGAAACAAGATTCATTGTAAGCTTAGGAATGTGGATAACATTAGAGAGAGATAAGTTGGGTGAGTCAATAGTCCCAACACCCGTTGAGGGCATGGAAGTACCATTAGAAGTCATAACAGGCAATGAAGAAGTGGGATAAAAAGAACCAAAAGAGGAAAAATTTGGTGATATGTGATTAGAAGCGTCGGAGTCTAGAATCCAAATACCTGAGGACTTACCTGGTGAAGAGATAGACATGGCGTGGGGCTGTGTGGCAAGAAACTTTTGAAACTGCTCAGCAAGAGAAGACATGGATGGAGTTAATGATGAGGAACCTAATGAAAATGAGTTTGATGGAGGTACAACAGCTGCAGTATTACGCTGTGAAGGCCTATATGAACGCTGCTGAGATTGGTTGTTTGATTTCCAAGTAGAAAACTGCTGCTGAGGCGATCGACATTTTGATTGTTGTTGTTGTTGTTGTTGTTGTTGTTGTTATTTTTGTTGTTGTTGTTGTTGTGCTCGCAAATTAGGGCATTGAGACTTCCAATGACTCTTCTCCTTATAGTAGCTACGTTCATCTCTTGCAACTCTCAAATAAGTCTTGTTCTGATTATTGGAAATTGACCGAGAGGAGGCTGCGAAAACAGATGGATTAGGGTCTGAAGAAATTACCTTCCCTGACTGAGTCTTGAGATGAATCTCATCGGCTAACAACTCGAGAACAACGTAATCTACAGTTGGAAGTGGGCTACGATGAAGAATCAACCCATGAAGACCCTCAAAATCATCACGCAATGCCATCAGAAACTGAACCAGACGTTTTTCCTCCCTATTGGCAATATATGGTGTAAAGGCTCGCAAGTGTGACTCTGTGAAAACCAACTGATCCCAAAGATCCACTGTAGCAGAATAGAATTCCTGGATACTCAAATTTTTTTGCTTAAGAGCCCGAATATCGCACTCTAACTGGTACTTTTTTGCGAAATTAGATTATGTATACAATCTGCCCAAATGATCCCAAACATCCTTTGCATAATCATACATAGCCAACTGCATACCTATGGAAGGCGCAACGGAGTTGTTGATCCAAGTGATGATTTTCAAGTTGTTTGCTTCCCAAACATCCAACAACTCTGCATATTTTTCAATGTTCGTCTAATCATTAGGTTTACTCAAATCGCCATTAATGTAACCCCCAAGCTTATTCCCCTTCAAAAAATTCTTCATAACATAACTCCAATACGTATAATTTTTTCCATCTAATCTGATACTAATCGATTGTAGCGATTCATCTCTTTCACCGTCCATTGCGAAAATAAACAATCAAATAGTACCTAAACAGAACCAAATCGAATGAAATAAACAACTAATCGAACAAACATGAGGAAAAGGATCATCAATCAATGAAAAATGGAAAAAAGAGGCTAGGGTTTCATATTACATTAACTATAATACAATACAATGAGAAGAAGGAAAGAGAATATATGACCTACTACAATCACCTAACAATAAAAGAGAAAATACTAAAATACCCTTAATGCCAAATAAAACTGTAATTTAAAACTCTAACCGCGGACCTTCCAAAATAAGAGAATATTAGATAAATGGGTATTTGAGAGACTAGATGACTTAAAAATAATATAACAAAAATAATTTCTTATTAGAATAGTTTTTTAACACGGACTTTTAAACAGTTTTGAGAAATACAAATATTGTTTTAAATGTTATAAAATTTTAAAAAAAGTAAGTTTAAAATTAAGGGCTGGCGCTGGCGCAACCCTTTAAAAATAAGAGAATATTTAGTAAATGGGTGTTTGAGGGACTAGATGAGTTAAAAATAATATAAAAACACAATTTCTTATTATAATAGCTTTTTAATGCGGACTTTTAAACAGTTTTAAGAAATACAAAATTGTGTTAAATGTTGTAAAATTAAAAAAAAAATATTAAGTTTAAAATTAAGGGGTGTCGCTGGCGCGAACTTTAAAAATAAGAGAATATTGGGTAAATGGGTGTTTGAGGGACTAGAGGAGTTAAAAATAATATATGAAAAAATAATTTCTTATTAGAATAGTTTTTTAACGCGAACTTTTAAACAGTTTTAAGAAATACAAAAATTGTTTTAAATGTTGTAAAAAAAATCAAGTTTAAAAATAAGGGATGCCGTTGGCGCGGACCTTTAAAAATAAGAGAATATTGGGTAAATGGGTGTTTGGGGGACTAGATGAGTTAAAAAAAATACTAATTAAAATAAAATAAAATATAGTATTCTAATAAGAAATTGTTATTTTTTTTAATTATTTTTAACTCATTTCATATGAGAAACCAATGAAAAGAAAAGAAAAAAAAGGTATCCTGTACTAACCCGAGGTTGACACCCGGGTAGTGTATCATTATTCTTATATATATTATTCTCATTTATAAGTAACAAACAAGTGGGAAATGAAGTGGAAAAAAAACCCATGAGAATAGTGAAAAAAGAAAAGTAAAGATGAGTGTGAAAATGGGTGGGTATTGAGTTGGGAGGGAAATAGAGATTGAAATAACGTTTTTTGGTTTTTAGTTTTCTTACTTTCAACTGTTTTTTTTAAATGCCTTACAGTTGGGATCCGGTAATATTTCGGTAAACACTGCCGGTACATATCTCATTTCCCTTAAAAAAATTCTATGAAAGTTGAAAATCGAAATCCAAAAAGGACTATAGCTGAGGGACTGGATTTTAAAGACCGTTGCTACCCAATATAGAAAATTTCAAAGAGTGGATACGACATTAATAGTCACTTAAAGGAGGAACTTAAATACATGATGAGTCACAAGGAACTCCATTCGTTCATCCTACCTACATAACTATTTGCTTTAAACCCAAGGTTTAAATACGAGGTTAAGTTGGTAGGAAAATTTTTAGTTGTCAAGATTAGTCGAGGTACTCGCACATTAGCCAAAAGCTCAAGTTACCAACAGAAAAATGAAATTTTTTTGCTTTTAGTATCAAGCTATTCAAAAGAAACAAACAATAAATAACTCTTTAATGTAGTCAAAGAGTATCAGCGCAGAAGAAATATAGGTTGTCAAAGTATAGAGGTTTTACCAATCTAATCTATATATTTATATTATACATCTAACACCATATATTAGAGGACATAATAAATTTTTAATACTTGCTATTATTTTCTCTCTCATTTTAAAAATTTTATTATTTGAAACTAAAAAAATGAATAAATTTATAATGGAGATGGTTATTTGGAATATTTGAGGCTGTAATGCCTCTCATAAACATAAAGAAGTGTGGAAATTTATAATGGAGAATAATATCTCTTTAATTTGCCTTGTTGAAGTCAAAGTTAGAAGGGGAAATATTAATAAAATCATAGAGAAGTGTTTTCCTAATTGGAACCTTATTCACAATACACCCCCCAATGGTCCAGGTAGAATTTGGATTGCTTGGGACCCTATTTGTTATGAAGTGGAGGATATATGTAGTACTTCTCAAGGTTTATCAATCAGAATTAACTTTTGTCTTTAATGGCATTTATGGGGCAAATAAGAGGGGTTAGAGAACTATTTTGTGGAATCATATTAAAAGCGTGGCTACTAGATTTAATAAAGAGAATTGGTTGATTGGGGGTGATTTCAACACTATTATAGGGGATCGGGAAAGGGAAGGAGGGAATGGAGTTGACTGGAATGATATTGAAGAGTTTAATGACTGCATTAATAATATTCAGGTGGATAAGTTAAATAGTCATGGTTTTTGGTTTACCTGAAATAATGGGAGGGAGGGATCAGCTAATATCAAGAGCAGAATTGATAGACTGTTAGCTAATGATAATTGGTTGCAGCAATATATATTTGGCTTCCAGGTGTAGCTACATGGTATATCTGATCATACCCCATTAGTTCTTAAGTTTGTTTTTGAAAAGGAGAAAATAAATAAGCCCTTTAAATTCTTTGACTATTGGATCATGAAGAATAAGGATTTCCCTAATATCTTAAAGAAGGGTTGGGAAACTGAGATTCAAGGAAGCAACATGTTTAGAGTAGTAAAAAGGCTGAAAGGGTTAAAAAGCGATTTCAAGAAACTAAACAGGAAGCATTATTCAGATATTTCAAAAAGAGTTTTGGTGAAAAAAGAGGAATGTGATGACATCCAAAGAAGATATATGGATGATAGTAAGAATGTTGATCTTAATAATGAAAGGAAAAGAATCAGAATGGACTATCTAATCTTAAGAGAAGCTGAAGAGAGTTTCTATAGACAAAAATCTAGAATTCAGTGGCTTGATCTTGGGGATAAAAACACTGCATTTTTTCATAAAAAAGTGAAGAATTATATTATCATAAACAGGATTATAAGCATTAAATATGGTAATGATATTCTTGTTGAGGGTCACAAAGAAGTGCAAAAGGAAGCTGTGAGATTCTTCTCTAAGTTGCTTAATATGGATTCTCATGGGCAACCTAGCTATTCAAATATTCTTACAAGAATCAGAGGGAGTGGGTTGACTGATAATCAAAGAAAAGATTTAATTGTCCTTGTTACTAAACTTGAAGTTAAAGAAGCTGTATTTGATATTTGCTCCAAAAAAGCCCTGAGTCCTGATGGTTATAGTGATGAATTTTTTAAAAGAAACTGGGAGATGTTGGGGAAATATGTTACTGATGTAGTTCTAGATTTCTTCAAAAAGGGGAAAATTCTTAAGGAATGTAATAGTACTACTTTCAGTTTGATTCCTAAAGTCCCTAGCCCAAACACTATGAAGGACTTTAGGCCTATTGCTTATTTTAATACTATATACAAGATCATCTCAAAGATTATGGTGAAAAGACTAAAGGTTGTTATGCCTTACTTAGTTAGTAACAAACAGTCTGCTTTTGTCAAAGGCAGGAGCATTGGAGATAATGTATTACTAATGCAAGAGATTGTCAGAGGTTATCATAAGAGGGGTGGGGATCCTAGATGTGTTATGAAGATTGACATTATGAAAGCATATGATTCAGTTAGATGGAGCTACTTAAAAGATGTCCTTGTTATTATGAATTTTCCTACTACCACGATAAATTGGATTATGGAGTGTGTTCAAACTGCTTCATTTTCTATAAATATTAATGGGGTCTTGAATGGGTATTTCAGAAGCTCTAATGGATTGAGACAAGGGGATCCTATCTCACCTTACTTATTCACCCTTGTTATGGAATCATTCTCCTGGTTAATGGAGGATGCTGCAAAGAAAGAGTTTTTTTTTCATCCCAAGTGTGATAAACTAAAGCTCTCCCATATTATTTTTGTTGATGATTTGTTCACTCTATCTAGTGCTAATGAGACCTCTCTAAAAATCATTGACAATACCTTGAGAGAGTTTGAAACTATGTCTGGTTTGGGGCCTAATAAACCTAAGTGTGAGATTTTCTATGATGGTATCACTAGTAATTAGGAGGATCAACTGTGCAACATTATGAAAATGAAGAAAGGAAGCCTTCCTGTAAAGTATTTGGGTGTCCCCTTAGTTACTACTAGACTCAAAGCTTCTGATTATAAAAATCTTATTGAGAAAGTTGTGGAGAAAGTCAAATCCTGGACTAATATATGGCTCTCTTATGCTGGTAGAGTTCAACTTGCTATTTCTATGCTTAGGAGCATGCAAAGATACTGAATCAACTTGTTTATTCTCCCTAAGAAAGTAATAAAGGAGGTGGATCATATTATTAGTAGTTTTGTTTGGTTTGGGGTTGAGCTGAGAAGGCATGGTACTAAAGTAGCCTGGAAGGACATTTGTTTTCCTTTTAATGAGGTAGGTTTAGGGATAAAGAATCTCTGCACATGGAACAAAGTTTGTATGATGAAAAATATTTGGGATATTGATAGGTAAAAAGACTCCTTATGGGTTAAATAGTTCCATACTATAGTGTTAAAGGGGGAATTCTTCTCGCTATCTAAAGTTAAGAAGGATTTTTTATGGACTATGAGGAAGTTACTTAAATTGAGGAATGAAGCCAAAGAGCTTATTTCTTATCACATTGGGGATGGGAAAAAAAATACTTTTTTGGGTTGATAGATGGCATGAAAGGGGAGCTTTGGTGGATATTTATGGCAATAGGGTTGTATATGATGCTGCTAGTAATATTAACTATAAGGCCAGTGATTTTATCTCTAATGGTTTATGGGTTTTTCCTAGCTCTAATTCTGATGCCCTTATTGATTTAGCAAAAACCTCTATTGTTCCTAATAGAGGCAAAGAAGATTAGATATCATGAAATGTGGGTTCTAAGGGTGTTTATTTTACTCATGATACTTATGAATGGATCAGGGAAAAGAAGAACAAAGTTGTGTGGGATAAATGTGTGTGGTATAAAGGTTATGTACCTAAACAAGCATTCTTTATGTGGACTATTTGTAGGGACATATTATGGACTAGAGACAAGTTGCACAAATGGGGATGTATTGATGCAGATATATGTCTTCTTTATAATCAAGAAGTGGAAAACAGAGACCATCTTTTTTTCCTATGCCCTTTCTCCAATCATGTGTGGGAGTCATGTTTCAATAAGAGAGGAATTCAGAAGCAAAATGTTACCATCATGGAGGAGCTCAGAATTCTTTCTAATCAGAATCAGGACTTTCAAAACAAAACAAAGAAGATGGCTCTTGCTAATGTGACATACTTTATTTGAAAAGAAAGAAATAACAGGATTTTTAATAATGTTTCGAGACAAGTGGAAGATATTGTAAATGATATTGAAGTGTCTACTTTCAACTCTACATGCAGATATCAAGAAAATTAAGAGATTATAATATATTATGGCTTAGAGAAACAATCCTTAAATAATGTTCTTAAAAATGAAGAGAAATTTAAACGCTTATCTGTTTGGGAAATAATTAAATCTTCCGTGGGTGCAAAGTTGAAGATCTGGCTTTTGAATGTAGTGGTTTGTCTTTCTGTGGATGCTTTGGGTGGTCTCTTCCTTTTGCATGGCTACTTCTACCTTCTGGATAGCTTATTGAATTCAACATTCATCTTGCTCAAAATGCTTTGGGCCTTGCCCATGCTTTCTCCTTCCACGCTTTCTGGATTTGGGCTCTGGGGTTGTTGTGTGGGTGATATAATCCATAAAAAGGCTGGATCTTCTTTTGCCTTTAGAGTTTGCTGATTATATAAGGTTCCCTCTTCTGCATGCAGTGATTGATGGCTTCTCTGACTTGAACTTTGGTCCATTCACTAGATCTTCCCTTGCCTGATTTGTTTTGTTAATTATTGATTGTTTCTAGTGGTTGTTGTGTGGTGATCCCTCATTCTGCATCTTGGTTGTTTATCGATGTTCTTATTTCATTTCTGTTTGTGATTCTGAGATTTGATCCTCTTCGGCTTGTTAAGATTTCGTTGTTATGTAGTTTGGCTTGGGTTGATGGATGATAGTCTAGCTGATGGCTTGGTTTTCTTTTCTAGGTGGATATGTCTTGGTGAGTTTCATCGAGGTGTAGTTTTATTTTCTTGCAGATAGCATCTCTCTTTGAAAAGGTCTGAGCTTGGTTTTGTCATAGATGGTTTTGAGATGTTGGTTTTGTTCAAGTGGTGTAGTGGTTTTTGAAGTTTTTATTCTCATTGATTCTCTTGGAGATGTATTCTCGTGTGTTTTGGCTAGATCATTTCTAGATTTCTACAGGTTTTTTGAGTTGTGGGGTTTGGGCTAGCTTTTATTCAGTTTCGTTTTTGTTGGTTTGAAGCCTTGTCTTTGGGATAGATGTTGGGTTGTTTGTGTTTTCTTTTTGGCCTGTGTGCCTTTGGGCAGGTTGTTACCTTTCTGTTAGGTTGGCCTGTGGGCCTTGGTTGTTGTCCTTTGGGGCTTTGCCTCTTTTAATTAAATTCACATTTCATAAAAAAAATGAATAAATCAAAAGTTTTTTGAAAACTAAAAATATGATTCATTCATTACTCCGTTAACTAATCTCTCAATTTGATACAATCTAGATACAATTAATCTCTTTTTATCATTCTCCACTCAAATCACATTACACAACTCTACTAATACTATTACATCTCTATAATATTTATCTATCTACAAAAAAAGTTATTTTTTTTTTCAAAATTTCAACTTTTTTTATATAAAAAAAAGTGGTTATAAAAACATTTTTAATGATATATTTATAAAAAAAAAACTTTAAGTTTTTATGTATAAATCACATAAAGTTTTTTAAACTAGTAAAAATATATATAATTTTTTTTATATAAAACACTTACAGTTTTTTCGAAGTTTTTATTTATAAAAAATAGTTTTTAAATAAAAAAAGTTTTCAAAATTTCATTTTTTTAAATATAAATAAAAAAAAGTTTTTGCTTATAAAAACATTTTAATGTTTTATTTATAGAAAAAGCTTTAAGTTTGTATCTATAAATGACATACTGTTTTTTGAACTATAAATAAATAAAAATATGTATAATTTTTTATAAAAACACGTACAATTGTTTTGAAGTATTTATATGATGATAGACATATTTTATTTATGAAAAAATTAATCTTTTATAATGGCTTTAAAATAAGATATTGAATTTATGATATATATTAATTTTATAATTATCATTATATTTATTTATTGTACATCGTTCATGCATCGCACGGGTTATATGCTAGTTGTAAACATAGTTTGTCACTATTCATAAGGAAGTATGCAGGTTGCTTCACTATTTCTCATGTGCACTATAAAAGAGTGGTAGCAGAGAATAGCTTACAAATGCTGTAGAGATTTAGAAGTGCTTGGAAGCTCAGTGATAACTCACTCAGTGCTTTGTGTAATTTTTTATAAGCAAATGCTATATAGAAACCAATCGTTAAGGAAGCAGAACCTGTATATAAGGAATATATATTACAACTACAAAGACAACACCCCAAGAATGCAACAACCACAACTACCGAAATTATAAGTCCATATGCCCATCCTCCATAAACTCCAAAAAGTTAAGGAGGGATATGACTTATCTCTCCTTATGCTAACTCAGGAAGGTGCTCAGAAAAGTGTAATGAATCCTCGACAGCATAATCTCCAATTCTTCGAAACATCTAGTGTTTCTCTCTTTCCAAATAGTCTTAAAGAGACAGTGTGGGACCAGACGCCACACTGTGTCATCCCCCTTCTACCACTTAGGGGGCGTCAAACCTGTAGTAACGCCTCATTGTTTGAGGCATAACCCACGATTCACTATAACAAATATCATTTTTAACAACAATTTTTTTACAATGAAAAAACAATCTTGGCAAAATGGATTCTTTTCGCAGTGAAATTTAAAATGTATCAAATTATGGACTACTTGCCACAAAATATAAACTCTTGTTGCTAAATCATAAAAAAAAAATTAGGAACCATTCTTCCCGCCCAATTAATTTGGTGCTCATTTATTTTCCAACGAAAGTATATAATTGCCAACAAAAATAATTCATTGTAAAATGTTATATTATCTAACTACAAAATATTTTGTAGCTAAAACATTAATTCATTTGTCAACAATTTAATTTTCGTGATAGAAAACATAACTAAGTCAAATAAGAAACCACTCTAACACGATTCTCATGTATTGAAACCTCCCTCCCCCCAACACACAACTCTGCTTGCCCTTGCTCTCCTCCCGATCTCCCTTCTCCTTCCTCCCTTCCTCCTCAGCTCGCCCCCTGATCCTCCGATGCTCGCCCTTCTCCCTCCTCCCCCCGCAACAGCAATCCAAAAGCCCAATAGGTAATATTCACACACAAACTTATAAAGCATAGTTCCTTGGGTTCCCACAATAGAAATATCTCTCTTTACATATTTTAATATTTCACCTTCCACTCTTCTGCCGCATTCCAATTCGCAGGTGTATTTATATGTTGATTTTGTATTTCCTTTAGTTTTTCATCAAATTGATTTGGATGTTGGCATGTGAATTGGATGGATGATTATGTGTTTATCCGTAGCTTGATTTGGTTTTTATTTTGGTTGATATAAGATATTTTAGTTTCATAAATCCATCATAGTTGGAAGGAAACAATTTAGAAAATCAAAAATAAGGGATTCATATGGTATTTATTTTATTCTATGGTTTAGGGATCCATTTGTAGGTGGCAGTGGTGTTAATTTAATTTATTTGGTGTGTTGAAAAGCATACCAAATGAAATAAATTAACAATAAATTGTTTGTTATGTATAATTTTGAGGGCTTTTACATTGAGATTCAAAGCAATGGCATTTCAAACTGGTATCGATTTTTGACAAATCAAATGATGCTTTGATGAATTGTTCTATTTGCTTTTACAATTTTCTCGTTGTTTCATCCGAAGCCTATTATGTTTTAGCTATTGAAAGATAACATCTTCACTTATTTAGACAATATCTAATGGAAGATTAAATTGTGCATTCATTTGTTTTACTCAAATGCTGATATTTACTCCATGAATAATGTGGTTGCAATGTTATTTTACAGTTGGGATAGATATATTAAATTACTTGTAAATTACAAACTACTATCAATGAAATTAAAAATGATGGTGAGTAAGGGTTTGGTACTAATTGATGTAGGACAAGAGGGGTGGTGATTGATGTGGGAGGAGAGAAATAGAGGGAGGTCGACACTATAAGAAAAAGTATCAGTTATATCATGTTGAAAATTGACGTTATGTCAGATAAATATAAGATGGCATAAATGATTTTTTGTAGGATACATTTATGTCTGTTTAGCTTTAGAGGTGAATTTTTATCTCAATTTGAGGTAAAATGAAGATAATTTTTTTTATCACAAAATTATATACAAATGCAATATATATCCTCTTGTAGTCTTTGGTTATATTAGACTTTGGTTAGAAACTGAGATAAATGAAAAATAAAAGAAGGCCCATTCTTTTTTTTTTATTCTCATCCCTTCATGGAATCTCTCTCATTCTCCTTAAAACAAATCTCAGACTGAGACTCATACGATCTTTCTCACATGATCTTTTCACCCTGTCCTCTCTCTTCCTCTTCTCTAAGTAGTGGTAAGGCACCTCATCTCCATGGAAGGTACAAAACCCTCTTCTAATCCTTCTCATATCCTCTCCATTAATTGAAAGTTTATTTTTATCAATTATTTTCAACTTTATTTGTTTTATAAAATTTTGCGGTCTTGAAAATTATATTTTTATAGTCTAGGGTTTGAAAATTTGGAAGGGGTGATCTATTTATTGTGTAAAGTAAAGTAAACTATTGTTTTATATTTTCACATTTAGGGTTTCTAATTGAAAAACTTGTTGTACAATAAAAATATCGGACTTTATTATTGAACTATTTATTGTAATATAAAAACTTGTATGATCCATTTTTTTTTGTAAACTTATATTTATATATTATACTCTCTTCTTGTTTTCCCTTGTTTTTGTAATCTCAAATTTCAGAGTAGTTAATCTCCAATGTTTTAGGTAGTTGTTTCAGTTTATTTACCCATTAGTTGTTTTCAGGCAGTTGAAAATAAAATTGTGTTTTTTTGTTATTTCAAGTCATATAGTTTCGTGTCGGTTTCATTTATGTGACTCTTCAAAATAGAGGGTAAGAAAACTACTCAAATTCTTGGTATGTGTTTATAGAATTGTCAATAATGTTTTTAATTCTTGTTATTATTTGTTTACTTTTAAATTATTTGTAACATTGCTTCACTTTTAGGGCATGAAGTGCAACAAAAAAGAACATATTTATTTTTCCAACTGCATAAAAAAGAAAATATGTAATGAATAGAAATGGATGTATAATAAACTATAGGGAAAGCCATAAGGGAACATATTCTCATAAAAACTTTCTTTGTTGGGAGGATTTTTCTTTATTTTATCTATTCATGTTTGGCTCCAGTAGAGAGTCGAATTACTAAACATGTATGGAGTGTCTCTAAAAACTATCGGGAATAGAGTAAAAACACTTGATTTTACTAAATATTCCCTACACATGCCTTTCTCTTAAGTGACAGTTTTCTTATACAAAATTTGTTAGCTTGCAGAAAGTATGGTAGATTACATTAAGGATGGTGTTAACATATTTGTATAAATAAGCAGCGTGCTGGACTTAAATTGAAGATGTGCATAGCCAAAATTTTAAATCTTCGAGGTAATTGTGTGTTAATATATATATATATATAAAAACTAATCTGTTGATGTAAAAAACTAGATTTGGTCTAATTAATTAATCACAGATAAATATGAATAAACAAATGACATAAAGGATTTTTAAAGTGGTTCAACCGTAATGATAATGGCCTACGTCCACTGTTTTGTATTGCTGGGTATCTTGCCTTAACCTTGATTAAGTTTGTTAATGATCATCCCCCCTTGTGGGAGTGTATACAAAGTATTTATAACCCTTAGGCTGTCCATATGAATGGACAATATGCCATTATTTAATAGACATATGCATCTATACATGGTAAGAACGTTCAATGAATCTGAGATCGCCGTTTGATCTTCCTGTCGAGATGCTCGGTACCCAGAGTATCTCGGTACGCTGAGTAGCTCGGTACGCTCAATAGATCGATACGCTGAGTTTCTTGGTAAATATACTTTACACCACAAAGGATTACACGTGTCTTCATATAATTGATCCAGGCCAATGGACTAATTTTCGTATCAACAGAAGCCCCCAATGTTTCATAGTTGAGGTTGGATATGAGAGTGTGGAACATTATGCCCAGAAGTTTCTCGGGCATGTTTACCCAGCCTTGTTAGATTATACATCTCCAACGCTTGTGAGTTTTAATTTATTTGAGTGAGAAATAGCAAACTCGTGAATATTTTGAATCTTCAACAGACGCTTGGGTATTTGCGTCTTTTTCATCATTTAGCCGCCAGAAACGCAATCGTCGTCTGTAGTGATCATTACTTTTATCGTTTCCCAAACGATGTATTTAAAGGCGATAGAATCAAGTTGTCTTCTACTTTTTGCCTTTTAGATTTACTAACTCTTTGTCTTCTTACTTTTTCTTCTTACAATCGTTCCTTCTGTCACCCGCCTTAGCTGAATTCTTGATCTTCTGTAAGAATTTCTTTTCTTTCTTCTTTCTTTGCTTTAACAACCGTGGTTTACCTTATTGAATCGCTGGATAAGTTCAGGGCTTATTTTGCGATTCCTTCTTGGGTTATTATATAAGATCCTCCTTGCCCCTCTGATTTATTTTCTCTAGCTGAGGGACACTGGTTTCCCTCTATTTTTGTAGTGGAATGTGGTTCTTCTTTCCCGCCTAATCCCTTGTTTTTGGAATTTTGCCAATATTTTGATTTGTTCCTGCAAGAGTAGTTCCAAATACATAGAGGGTAGTTAATGGCGTACATATGTTGAATCAAATTCATGGAACTCATTTAGGGATTCCTGAAATTATATACTGTTATAAATGGGTTACTAGTGACACCACATTTTATTTAAAAAATATGTTTTTAAATAGAACTTTAGTGGTCAATCTCCCTGATGCTAATATGGATAATTTTGAGCATGGGGTTGTGATGAAAAATTGGCAACACCCTCTAGTAAAAGGGAAATACGTGTACCAAGGTCCCAGATGTCCACTTTATGGCAATGGGATAAGTTGTTTTGTTTTTAAAATTAGCTCTATTTTGTTTGATAAAATGTAGCACTGACATGTGTGTTTTTATTTTGCAGTTGATAGCAAAAGAAAATCTCCAAAAGAAAATTATATTAATATAAAGGATTTGAAACTCATTAGGGGTTTGCATCAATCAGTTGCTGGGGAGCACATGAGAGCTACTTCTTACTTGCTGAGATATAAGAACACCACTTCTTCTTTCATTGCTCGTCCTATTATTCCTCCTTTGGTGATTGACCTTGACCAAACACCTGCATCTTCAGCAACTATTGAAGAATCTTCTTCTGACCTGGGTACTTCTATTGCTGACCTCATAATGAAGAAGAGGAAAGTGCCCGACCCTTTTGCCAAGGCTGCTCTTGGCACTGAAGAGGCAGGGAAGAACAAAAAGATAATACCAGCTAAAGGGACCACCCAAAAAGATGTTTCTCCATCTAGAGGAGCAATTTTAACTGTTAATGAGGTCAGCAAGAAGCCCCTTGTTATTCCAAAAGAGGTAACACCTCTGATTGAAGCTGCCATTCCAAAAGAGGCAGCACCTTTGATTGAAGCTGCTATTATTTAAGGAGAGGAAACACCTTTGATTGAAGGTGCTCCTTTAAAGAGATAAAGAAGGGGTCTCGCTAAAAAGCCTATGGATTATTTTGTCCAACCTACTAGGGTTGATCTTCCTTCTTTAAAGGCTAGTTCTCCGACCATCATTACTCCTGGCTTGGCCAAGAAATTGATAAAGTCGGGGACTCTTCTTGATTGCCGAGATGCTAAAACTTCAACTCCTCTGGACAAAGTTACCGATTTAGCAGCACACCACCTTTCATCAGTAATTGTCATTGCACTTGTTCGTTTGATCCTTCATTGCCATGTTCATGCTCTGATTTGTGCCCTTCTTCTTTTTGAAGTTTCTGGTTTACTTTGATAATATTATGGAGAAAAATGAAGGTATCAAAGCTTCAACTTCGTCCCGTGGAGTGGAGGAAGCCCTTGCTAGGTTATCAAGGTCTTTGATGGAATCCCGACAAAAGTACGAGGAGGATAAAGCTGTCTGGGAGAATAAATCTGCTGAGACAGCTCGACAACAAGCTCTTGAAATGGCTAAAAATGTTAACACAGCTCGGTAAGAGGCTATAACAGCTCGGCAGGAGGTGATTACAGCTCGGTAGAAAGTTGATAGAGCTCTGCAACAAGCTATAAATGCTTCCAAAGAGGTGGAGGAGAAACTAAAAGTCACCGTTTCCAGCAAAGTGGAAGCTAATGGCAAGCTTAAAGAGGCTGGACAGCGTAAAAAAGACCTTGAAGAGAAAGTGAGGTCTGTTGAGGATCTTTTAAGGGAGAAAATTTCCTTGGAGAGAGTGAAGAGAAAAGCTGTTGTGAAGAAATCCTTTAGATCTGGCTGGGACAAAGGATGGAACAAAACATTAGCTGCGGCTGTTTCCCAAATGGATTATGCAAGCTTGAAGTGCTTCAGGGATGGCTGTGTTATAGTGCTGAAGGAGTTGAATGTTGCTGATGATTCTGAACTATTTCAAAAGCACACTCATGGCCCTCCTCCTACTATTAAAGAATAAGAATAAGATGAAGTTAGATCTGACGAATCTTCTATGTTGATAGTAGAACAAACACTTGCTGATGCTATCCCTCAATCCTTCGAGCAAGTTTAGCAGACAATTTCTACCGAGAAACGCCAATTGCCTTCTGAGTAACCAATTCCCACTTCCAAATCTACCAACGATATTGTAGGGAATAAGGATAAGGTGTAAAGTTGTTCGGTTATTTACTTATCTTATTTTTTTGCTTCTTGTACCTATTGGTTGTACACTTTTTGCTTTTGATCAATAAAATGGACTTTGTCATTTACTTTGAGCTTTCTTCCTTACCTCTTTAATATAAGTGTACAGTGGTTGATTTGGTTTTACTTTTCCCAGCTAGTTTATTACCAGGATGAAACTTTTATCAGCTCATGATACAGAGTTGATGAAGAAATATAATAATTACTTAAAATTTGGTCGTGCAGATTTTACTGAAGCATAAATAGTTGATATTCTCGGGCCTGATACTTCAGAACGAGTAATTGATGCTTATCAATATTTAAAATGTCTTCTTGATCGAGCTGTGGTGAACAATGTGGCTTATTATGAAATAGTAGAAGATCGCCAAGGAGTAATTGAAGAACTTCAACTTCAGCACAAAAAAATCATTGCTCTTATGCATAAAGGTTATGAGAAAAAGTACCAACAGTTGAGTGCTGATCGGGGCTATGACAAATTTCTCTTAGCCCATAAGAAGAGAGAAAGTGTGCTAAAACTTGAGGCTGAGGAGCATAGAAACATTGCCAAGCTTTGGAGGAGTAAAATATTACTCTAAGAGAAGAATTGAGACAACTAAAATCTGCCTCTTCCTCTGGAGCTCTGGTCCCAATCAGTGATGAGGGCTTTTCATTTTTGGAAACTGAAAATGCTGCCTTGAGAGAAGAATTGGAGACTTTAAAAAGAGCCAGACCTACATCTTCCTCTCGTGGTAGAGCAAGAGCTGGTCGGGGAAGTATTGAAGAGATTAGGACTCAACAAGACTTAACAAATCAAGTTATTTAACTAAAGGCAAAAAATCAAGCCTTGGCTTAAATCTCCCAGAAAATCGAAAGTCTTACCGAGCAGCTTTCCAAGCAAAGTTCTGCTTTAGAGAGTAAAGAAAACTTTGTGAAGAGACTTCATCAAGATATTGAGAGATTGACGTATCAATTCCACAATTTGCCATAATAATTTTGGATGGGGTATACAATAAAGCTTTATGCCATCTTGATGCTCGGTTGAAAAAATCAAAAAATGAGGGAGACAAGCAGGGGTGTCTGAATGCTCTAGGTGTGATGCGTCTTGAGAAAGGAAATTCCTTATGGGATTGGTATAATCGGGATTTCTTGATCTACCCGTTCCTACTTTCAACTTGGATGTTAGCTGGATTACATCTCACTCTATTCCTCAGTATTTGATATCTAAGTACCTTGGTGATTATAGCCTTCACAAAGATTTTGAGATATCCGGACCTACACATATGCTTGAGCGGCCAAGTTTGAGAAATATCAGGATCCTACAAGATCTGAATTTTATCAACTCTTCCTTTGCTTTAGATGATCCTCCAGCTGGAATGGATCCTGTACCTAAATATTAAGGAAAGAAACCAATAGAATATGACATTTGTATTTTGTTATTGGTCATGTAATGAAGAAAAATTCATTTTTTTGTACTTTCCTTGGAAATAAATTGAAAAATGTTTTCCTTATCATGCTATATGTATGCATTTATAAAGGGACAATTCGTCCTGTATTGATTTGATTTGATTGCCTAGATAATGGAGCTTTGCCCCATTTGTTCGCCTAGTTGTAGTGACTTATCACCCATGAGTGCCTAAGCAATGGAATGGTTTTCATTCCATGTTCCTGCTTTGTTGTAGCAATCTTATCTAGATTGCCTTGGTGCCTAGGCAGTGGATATTTTACCCATCTTCTTACCTAGTTTTGGATTCCCCTTGAGGTCACCCATAATAAAACAAGCCTTGTCTTATATGATTGTTGTGCCAACTTTGTTAGATACCGACCAACCGTAGTTGGTGGTTGTTGATGTGCCGACTAATCGTAGTTAGTGGTTGTTGATATGTTAACCAACCGTAGTTGGTAGTGTTTTTGCATAGTGTGTAGCACTAGTACTCCGAAAAAACAATGAACCAAAAAGAATATGGGGACAATATCATCTTTATTCAATTTGAAGAAATATAATATATGTGTATGTGTGGTTACATTAATGATAGTACTTTTGCAGGTGCTCTGCATTCTAAGCATTTTTGAATTCTTCCCCATTTAAAGTTTCTATTTTGTAGGTGCCAGGGTGAACAACGGCAGTTACACGATATGGCCCATGCCAATTAGCTTCCAACATGTTGTGCCTTTGGTTCGCTTTATTGAGCACATAATATCCCTCCTTGAGATCACTCTTCTTGACCCTTTTATTATAGAACATCGTTGTTCTTTGCTGGTAAGCTGCATTTCGGATTGCTGCGTCTTCTTTAACTACTTCGAACATGTTCAGGTCCAAGCGTCTCATCATATCACTTACCGGGGAATTGAAATTGAGAACCCTATGAGTAGGTAACCCTAACTCAGCAGGTATGACTGCTTCACTTCCAAAAGATAGCATGTAGGGGGATTCCCCGGTTGCTATTTAAGGGGTTTTTCGGTAAGCCCACAATATAGAATGCAACTCATCGATCCAGATTCCTTTAGCATCATCCAACCTTTTTTTCAACCCGTTCAACAGAGTTTTGTTCATCACCTCTATTTTCCCATTACTTTGTGGATGTCCTAGAGCATAATGAATTTTTTGAACGTTAGACTGTTGACAGTTCGTAGCGAACTCCTCGTTATCAAATTGGGTACCATGATAAGTGATGAAAGCATGTGACAGACCATATCTGCAAATGATGTTCTTCCAGATGAACTGATAGACTTTTTCATAGGCCATATCAATTAGAGGTTCAACTTCAACCCATTTGGTAAAATAATCCATAGCAACTACCAAGTACTTGAATCTTCCTCTTATAGTTTGCAAAGGCCTAACTAAATCTATTGCCCACATAGTAAATGGCCAAAGGGAAGTGATTGGCGTCAATAACGCCTAGGGAGTTCTTCGTATGGTGGAAAATCGCTGACATTTATCACATTTCTTTGCATAAACTGTACATTCAGCACGCATTGTTGGCCAGTAGTACCCCTGTTTAGTTATTCTCCGCAAAAGAGTCCGGCCTGCCACATGACCTCCAAAAAAATCTTCCTGAACTTCTTTTACCATATCTTTCACTTCTGATGGGTGAACACACCTTTGTAAACCTACTATTATACCTCTTCTGTATAGAACTCCATTATTTAAGACATATCTGGCAACTTTAAACTTCAGTCTCTTTGCTCCGAGTTGATCGACAGGTAAAATGCCTTCTTCGAAATACGCCCTAATGGGATCCATCCAGGAAGGTCCCATGTCAAGAGTGGTAAACCTTACTAGAAACTCTTCATCAATGCTTCTACTAGCCAGTGTCTCTATTTGAATTATTCTTCATAGCTCGGTGCGAGTGGCTGAAGCTAATCGAGCTAGTGCATCTGCCCTTGCATTTAGAGTCTTGGTATTTGGATCACCCGGACTGCTGCGAAATTGGATACAATCTCCATAGCTTTAGTTAAATACCTAGACATGAATTCTCCTTTTACTGCGTACACCCCGAGCATCTGGTTTACCACTATTTGTAAATCACTAAACACCGTAACTTGCTCTATATTCAGTGATTTGGCCAAATTGAGTCGTATAATTACAGCTTCATATTCAGATTCATTATTGGAAGCCTTGAACCAAAAGCGCAGAGCGTATTCGATGTTTATCCCATTCGGACTAGTACGAATTATTCTATCTCCATAACCCATTGTACACGACGAACCGTCGATGTACAAGTTCCATATAGGAATATCTTTATCAAACCCTTGGTCTGACGGGGTCCCTTGATGGAATATCTGTTATTTCCTTTCATCTCCCTTTAACTCAGGGCTTTTATCAGAGGATTCTCGTTGCTTGGTCGCTTCTCCTTCTGGTAGGTCTGATGTTGGGAGTTGATCGGGGACGGTTTCTGGTGATCCTCTAACATCTGTGAGTTATTCTGCAGTAGACCCCTGTTGGTCGGAGGTATCCGGGTAAGTGAATTCAGTGATGAAATCTCTTACTGCCTGTCCTTTGAGAGAAGACCTTGGCTCATAGATAAGATCATATTCACGTAACTCCACTACCCAACACATCAATCATCCAGATTTTTCCAGCTTGTGTAAAGCCTGTCTGAGTGACATGTCAGTATATACCACTATTGTATGGGCCTGAAAGTATGGCTTCATTCTTCTGCTCGCCTAGATTAACGCCAATGCCAACTTCTCAAATTTTAGATATCTGATCTCTGCTCCCCTGAACGCCTTGCTCGTATAATAAACAAATTTTTAACTCCACCATTTATTCTTATCAGAGCTGAACTGACTGCATTTTTTTAGACAACTAGGTACAAGTATACTTTTTTTTAACACCGTCCTGAACAGTAAAGGAGGTTTCCCTAGGTATTTATTTAACTCCGTGAATGCTTTCTCACACTCGTCATTCCATTCAAAGGTCTGTCTGAGCACCTTGAAAAACAGAAGACATCTATCAGTTACTCGGGAGACAAACCTATTAAGAGCCGCTACACGCCCCTTAAGGCTTTGCACTTCCTTCATGGTGGCTGGAGATTGTAATTCTAGCAAGGCCTTTATCTTATCAGGATTTTCTTTAATACCTCATTGATTTATAATGTAACCGAGGAACATGCCTTCCTGTACGCCGAAAATGCACTTGGTCGGGTTCAGCTTCATTTGATACATCTCTAGCTGGTCAAATGTTTGGCTCAGGTAAGCAATGTGATCAGTAATTTTCTTCCTCTTGGTTAGCATATCGTCGACGTAAACCTCCATGTTTTTGTCAATTTGCTCTTCGAACACCTTGTTCATCAGTCGCTGGTACGTAGCACCTGCATTTTTAAGGTAACAGTATGTTCCCCGTGGGGTAATGAAAGAGGTACTCTCCATGTCCTCTGGTTTCATTTTAATTTGATTGTAGTCTAAATAAGCATCCATAAAGCTCAATAACTCATGTTCTGAAGTAGAATCTACCAACGGATCTATTCGGGGCGAGGGGAAATAATCTTTCGGGCAAGCCTTATTCAGGTCCGTGAAATCCACGCACATTCTCCATTTATTGTTCTTCTTTTTTACCATCACCACATTGGCTAACCAATCAGGATATTTAACATCCTCAATGAAAGATGCCTTTTGTAGTTTCTCTACCTCCTTCTGAATATCTTGGTTCTTCTATGGGCTAAAGACCCTTCTTTATTGCTTCACCGACTTGATCTCTTTATTAACATTGATCTCGTAGCACATGAAGGCTGGGTCTATCCCCGGCATATCTTCGTGACTCCACACAAAAGATTTATTTTTATGCCTCAAAAACTCCACCAACTCTTTCTTTATTTTAGGATCAAGTGAAGCCCCAATCTGAGTTGTTCTCTCTGGTTGCTCATCGTCCAGAATAATGCTCTCAGTTTCTTCCATGACTTGTCCCTTCACGAGCTCCGATTCATCTCTAGGGTTTAGTGTTTCAATCTCTGATTCTTCAGACTCATCCACTTGGTAAGTGGTGGTTTTCTTCCTGGCGTCCTCTAACTCTTCTTGTATGGAAGATGAGTAGTAGCATTCCCGAGCTACTTTCTGATCGCCCTTCACAAGTCCCACACTAAAGTTGGTTGGGAACTGCAAACATTGATGTACCGTGGATGGCATTGCTTCAAAGTTTTTCAGACCCACTCTTCCCATGATTATATTATAAGCTGATTGGACATTCTTATCCATTACGAAAAAGCGTACCATTTCGAATCTGCAGGAAGGCCATATCCCAATCAGCATATCCAGCTTGATCGACCCAAGCGAAAAAACTTTTTCGCCAGAGAAACCAATGAGTGGCCTATGATATGGTTCCAGTTGGGTAAGTTTTAAATTCAAACTATCAAAGCAAGGATAGAACATGATATCTGCCGAGCTACCATTTCCCACCAATATTCGTGAGATGATTACATCCTTCACCCTCATCTTGATTACCAGAGGGTCCTCGTGAGGGTAAAAGACACCTTCCAAATCATTTTTGGACAAACCAATGACCATTTTATCTTTGTTAACCTTCCTCGGACGATCCTCTTTCGCCGTACTTATACGCTGTATATAGGAACAAGCTTGGGCCTCATTGAGGTAAGCTTTCCTTTTCACGGTATGATCACCACCTCCTGCATCTCCATCTGTTATCGTATTACAGTCAAATGAACCAAAACGATTAAAAATACCTCACGTTTTGGCTATCTTGGTTTCTTTGGGAGGTCGGTATCATCTTCTGTATCATCCTCATGATTCTTTTTCCTGTCATTCCTTGGTCGGTGAGGAAATTTGGATCTCTGTTGTGCTCTGTTATTGGTTTTCTCATCTTTCCGGCGATCAACAAATCGGTTCAGCTTCCCTCGCCTAATGAGTGATTCTGTCTCATTTTAGAGAGCTACGCATTGCTTGGTCGTATGACCATGATCCCTGTGGAACTTGTAATATTTGGACTTATCTCTTTTCTCAAGAGTTGTCCTTAATTTTCTAGGCCAATTTAATTCCTACCTGTTCTTGATTTCTTCCAGTACATGGTTTATATCGACCTTTAAAGGTGTATAATCTGCATATCTCCTCAAGTGATCCAATGTTTCCTTGCCTTTCGACTGCTTATGTGACACCCCGCCTAATAAAATACCGGGTGATCAGTCCTATATCAAATTAAAACAGGAATCCTAGTTGGATCATCCTTAGCATCACTGCCGAAAACTTTTTAAAAACTTACTAACCACCTAGTATTCCAAAAACTGGTGCCAATTTTAACTTTTTAATTAAACAAAACAATACATGCGAAAAAATATAAACCATTCACACAACTGAATGAAAAAGAACTGAATCATAATTACACAACATGCCGAAAAAATCACCGGCCACCAAAGAAATAATCCAAATACAAATATTCAACATCTGAAAACTGTACCGAGAAGTCTGGGCGACAAGCCCTAAATAAAACTGAAACTGATACAAGATTCCTACTCTAGGAATGAATGAATGATGCGTCTAATCCAAACTCCTGCTAGCATCCACATATGCCGCAGCTACGTGTCCCTGAAATAGAATATCAATCCTGGCGTCCCTGTGGCTGGACACCTAAAAGGTTTTGAAAATAGTTTTATAGCAAGGGTTAGAACCCAAAACATTTTGAAAATATTTAGCAAGTGAATTAACTGCAGTAATTTAAAATGCATGAATGCGCTTCATATTTAAGTTAGTGTCGCACTCCCTTGTGGACATTATCACCCCTCCACTATTGTGCACACCTACCGGTTACCTTAACCCCACCTAGTTGTACTACCCCGTCCAACTAGTCCTGGTATAACCTTCCCTTGCCATACTACTCTAACCCGAGTATAATGATTATTGAATTATAAGTTATTTCACAATTAACTTAATTAACTCCTCTTAAATAGCAGCATATAACCGTCTCACAAGTTATATAAAGTAATTACATCACACACTGTATTATTCCCACAAATGATTAACTTAATTAATTTCTAATTAATTAACAGCATATAACTGTAACCCGAGTTATATAAGGTAAATACATCACGCACTGCATTATCACCTACATATAATATTTACTACCATATTATACGTACCTTTACTAACATCCACACATATATCATACGCGTATCCATCCTTCCGAGTATACCCTCACCGGATGATTCCCTCTAGAATGCTATCTCACTAGGTGTGCTCACAAAACCTAGTTTTCCCCAAGTTAGAATCGCTCACCAACTTGGACCAAAATATACGAAATGGAGGCGGTCATATTCCTTCCCTGAAAGTGAGATAAATCCCTCACCCATATATACCGGACGCTATGACCTGGGGATATACTCGCCCTACTCCTCAAGCTAGGGGATTCACCCACATCGCGCAACCTCCCTTGATAGCATTAGAGTATATAAATTTAATGAATATCTAGTCACTGATATTTAGTATCACGCAAAATAAATACACGTATATATATACTATCACGACACCATATATATATAATATAAATTCCGGCTTTACCGTATACTCAAAATCCCGTACACTGCCTGTAATTTCCTGAGTCTATGGTCCGACTCAATGTAATTAATTTTCTCACTTAATAATTTATCCTCTTCCCGAGTCTATGGTCCGACTCTAATATAATTAATTCACACCTCAATTAATATAATACTTTCCCCGAGTCTATCGCCCGACTCTAATTAAATTAATTAACAATCATATTAATTTAATACCAATCCGAGTCTGTGGTTCGACTCTAATACAATTAATTTACACTTAAATTAATTAACCCAAATTCTGAGTCTGTGGTCCGACTCTAATATAATTAATTATCACATTAATTAATAAGTACCCCTTCACTAGTCTACAATCCGATTCTGATAAAACTAATTATCCCATCCATTAGTTTAATCCTACTCGAGTCTACAAACCGACTCTAATCAAATTAATTAACACCCTTATTAATTTAATCCTACCCGAGTCTACAAAACGATTCTAATTAAATTAATTAATACACTCTTATTATTTTAATATTTTACCGAGTCTATGTTTCGACTCCAAATTAATTACTCTCTCTTAATAATTAATTTAATACTTTGGTGTCACATAACCAATATACCCGGACTCGCCCACTTGGTCCATATTTCAATATTCACCCGAGTCTATATTCCGACTCAAAATTATTTAGTTTATCTCCAAACTTAATTCACTACCTTAGGGTCGCTTGACCAATATACCCGGATTCACTCACTTGATCCGTACCTCACTATTTTGGAATAAAATTTCTCAAATTTCATCCATTTAATGTCCCACATAAATTCATCCTAATCCCAATTACTTTCTCCCATAATTGCTAGGAATATTTGTTTCACAATTACCTATCACTTATTAATGTATGAAACTTAACTTTTAATAATTTTCCTCTTATATAATAATCTGGCCGAACTGCCCAGAATTTCCTATCATCGATCGATCGATGCCCCCGATCGATCGATCGACCCCTTCGTTACAGCTCTTCTTCCCCCCCTGTTTTGCACCATTAACGAATTTCAAGGTTTTTAAACCATAATTTACCTCTAATCACATCATCCCATCCTCTACACATGGTCAATCTACATCCTACTCATCATAGAGATCATTAAGCTAATCAACCCCTCTAATTATCTCTTAATTTTCGAAATGGGTCTTTCTCACTAAAATTTAATTATCTGTTTTTAAATCCCAATTTCCAGATTCGATTTCCACTCTTTTATATTCTGAATTTCTCATTCAAATCATAAATACATATTCAGATTTCAATCACCCATCTAAATCTTACTTTGAATCTGATTCAAGTATTTCAAAAACAAAAACCCATTTTGTACCCATTTACACCCAAAAACGGATTTACACCCAAAAACGGATTTTCATACCCACATTACTATAATATAAATTGATTATCATGCTTTAAGAATCAAAAACAGTTAACCACTTGCCTGAAAGTGCTTGTAGTGTCTGATTCCGTTGGCGGAGTCCCTCAATTTGGCTCCAAAAGCTCCCAATTTGTTCTTGATTTGCTTTCCCCCAAATCCCCTCTCAAACCCTAGGTTTGGAGTTGTGTTGGCTGCTGATTTCCTAATCTCCCATTAGGTTAAAAACCCTTAATCCCTTTTTTTACCTAATGGGCTTAATTAAAGTGACCCAACTCACCCCGTGTGGGCCCGGCTATGCCCAAAAATACCCCGAGACCCAATTACTACCCCCGGGTACTGTTTTCTGACTATCTCGACCCATCCGGACTCAACCGCGCATTCAGAATTGACATCCGAATTAATTTATAAAAATCCTTATCTCACACCCCATTAAGTCTATACCGACTCCCGACTGGAATAAGTGTATACCTCGTCATTAATACTCAGAATGACGTAATTAAGTTAATATTATTCACGTAGTAAATAAATTTTCCTAAACATTAACCATTCACTCCCCGATTAATATTTAAATATATATATTGCCATAATTAATTCAATTAAAATTACAACACACCAGTAATTTAAAATCCGGAATTAATTAAATATTAAATGCACAAAAATACGGGGTGTTACAGCTTATTCGCCCCATTTTGCTTATGATTTTTCGTCTCAGACCTACCTTCAACTTTAGTCTATGCTTTTGTCTCACCATTCTTCTTCGCAGCCATAGCTTCTTCGGCATTCATAATCTTGGTTGCTTTAACCATTAATTACACCATGGATTTGGGTGTATCCTTAGCCAGAGTGTAGTATGATTGGGCATAAATATTGTATATTTATCCCCTTAATTTCGGTATTTTTGTGAGCCCGAGCGATGTAACATATATGGATTTGATTCACATTTATGCTACTAACCTTCGTGGTGAGTATTTCGTGTTTTGTGCTTATCTTATTGGTTTTACAGGTTAATTATGCAAGCAGTGCAAAGGAGGAAGAAAGACAATGCTAGAAAAGCTAAAAAGGCAAGTTCAAGGGAAAATTGGTAATTTTGCAGCTACATCCGGAAGGAGAAGTCAACTGGAAAGTTGAAGATCTCGGAACAACGAGAAGACTGGAAGAAACGGTACCCAAATCCGAGCTACGGTTGAAAAGTTATGCTCAGTTGAAGTTGAAGAAAAATCCAAGAAAAGAAGAGAAAAGCCAGAAAAATGCTAAGTGTTGAACTCCAGGCCAGCACACATTCGCGAACCCCAGGCCGAACCGGTTTGGTGGGGCGAACCGGTTCGCAGGTACACCCGAACCGGTTCGGGGTACCTGATACGCGAATTTTGCCTTTTATGCTGATTGGTTCCCAAGTCTCCTATTAGGTTTTGAACACTCCAATATTGTAGGGAACGTAGGTAACAACTTAGAGGCAGCCATTAGGAGTATTTTTACTCAGTTTTTGATAGAGAAGAAGAGGGAGAAACATCTAGGAACATCAAAGGAATTATTTGCTTCAAGATTCAATTGTTAAGGGTTTGTTTTTCAAGTTTTAATTCAAGATTCAATATTTTTGTTGTTGTTCTTGCATGCTTAGTTTTCGTAATCGAATCAACCTGTTTTCTCATTCATAATACGTATTTACATATTTCTAGTTAGTTTCATCATGAATTCCTACACATACAACGTTATTATTTCATGCATTCATCCATTTAACATGTCCGGCTAGGTTTTAAAGGTTGGGATGCATGAACCCAACCTGATGAGTTAGTGTATGTGTATAACGTTAATCTGATGAATTTAATGATTAATTTTGATCGTATCGCATAATTACATAATAATTGTGGATCTTTATATCTCGTTTGCCTTTGGGTACTCGTGATGATTTAGAGTACAATTTGAATGCAATTATCGCAATACCGATTTACTCATCCTCAGATTAGGTATGACGCGGGCTTGAACCTCGTATACATAATGCTTGGGAGTCCTAAATTTTGGGTCGGATTAATCGGATAAATTTATGATTAACGTTGTCACTACATTACACTAGGGTTGGGGGATTGTATTCCCATCCTATTTTCTCCTCATTTAGGTTAAAAAAGTTTCAATTTATTTCTTCATTCTTCATTTAGATAATTTAGTTAGTTGCATATTTCATCATAATTTCATAATTGCATTTAGTTTAGTCAATCCCAAAAACCAAAATCAAATCTTTTCCTTTCTTTTTAGAGTCATCGTTAGGATTCCTCCGTCTTATCCCATCATCACAACTCTGCTGTCCTTTTTCCCTGAGGATCGATACCCGACTTGTCGGATTATTACTTGAACGACAGGCTTATACTTGAGCCTAGAGAGTACACACTTTAGAGACACATTCTGAGTCGTGTCAAGTTTTTGAGAAATTTTTCTTATGATGTCCGTTAGTGCCTTTTTTTTTTTTTTGGGTCAAAGCTTTGGATTAACTCGATCTAATCCTAAGTCTACGTAGTTCCCCGGAAACGGCGCCATTTTGACCGAGGTGGAAACCGAGCGTCCGTGTAAATACACTAATCGTTGTTATCGGCTTCCAACCACAATACAAAAACCTAAACTTTAACTACACTCTTGTGGAGTATAGTAGCGAGTCTGGGTATCGAATCCACATGGAATGTTTGATAGATTTTAATTGATTTATTACTTCAAAAAATAAAGTGTAAAAGATGATGATTGAGTGAGAAAGGAAAAAGGGTAAAATTAAGAAGTTAACTAAAACTAATTGGAAAATTAAGGTAGAGACACAATCCCCCAACCCTAGAGTATTGATGGTATAAAACTAATCATAAATTTAACTGATTAATTTGACCCGGAATTTAGTACTCCCAAGCATTACGTATACGAGGTTCAAGCCCGCGTCATACTTAATCTGAGGATGAGTAAATCAGTATCGCGATAGTAGCACTCGAATTGCATTCTAAATCATCACGAGTACCCAGAGGCAAACGAGATATAAAGATCTACAATTGTTGTGTAACTACGCAATACGATCATAATTAATCATTAAATTCAGAGGACTAATATTATACACATGCAATTAACACATCAGGTTGGGTTCATGTATCACAACCTTTAAAAACCTAGCCTAACATGGTAAATAATAATAAAAGTACTGGAAATAAAAGTTACCACAACTGAAGAACAAGAACATGCAAGAAGAAATCAAAGATTGAAGAAAAACCGGAAAAGCTCTTGAATTAATGGTGCAAAGTATGTGAATCTTTCTCCTAGATGTTCCTACTTGTTATGGAGCTTTTACATAAATGAAATCTTCATAAAAAGAGTCCTAATGACTAATATATAGGCCAGAGGTCGTTTAGAAGAGTCCCCAAAACATAAAACTTTTTTGGCTAAAAGATAAGCACAAAATAAAAATCCCGTATCTGCCAATTTGTCACACTTAGAAAGCGTGACTAATTTTGTAACGGTTCTGGAGCGTGACAAATGTGCGAACCGGTTCGGGTTCTGGGTGTACCGGTTCGGGTTAATTGTCTGGTTTCTGGGCCTCTTTCAACACTTAGAATATTTTCCAACTTTCTTCTTTTCTTCCTTGGATTTTTTCTCAACTTCAAATGATCATAACTCCTTCACCGTAGCTCGGATTTGGGTGCCGTTTTTTCCAGTATTCTCATTGTTACAAGATCTTCAACTTTCCAGAAGGCCCCACCTCTGGAATCGGGTTGAAGAATTACGAAAATGCCCTTGAACTTGCCTTCCTAGTCTTTCTTCTATGATTTTTCCGCAACTTCAAGGGATCATAACTCTTTCACCGTAGCTCGGATTGAGGTGCCGTTTTTTCCAGTGTTCTTGTAATTGAAAGCTATTAAACTTTCCCGTTGGCCCCACTTCCGGACTAAGGCTACAAAATTACGAAAATGCCCTTCAACTCCCCGATTCTTGGTTTCTTTCACTATTTTGAGTTCTCTTTTCATCTTTCTTGCATGAAATACCTGTAAAACACATAAGAGATACAAAAATACGAAATACTTACCAAAAAGGGTTTGTAGCATAGATATGAGATAAATCCAAGCTATTTACACCGCACGGGATCGTAAAAATACCGAAATTAAGGGGATAAATGTGAAGAATTTATGCCTAATCATAGTACATATTATCTGGTAGAAGACCACTCATAAGGGCTATAATGGCGGTTTTCTCTTCATAATCAATGACTTCCAGTTTCTCGTTATTAAAACGAGTGATATAATTCCTAATACTTTCTACTATCCATTACCTTATGCTCAACAGATGTGATACCCTCTTGACTGACTTCATACCAAAATGGAAATTTCTTATAAAGATCTCTGTCAATTGATGGAAGGTAGTGATTTGTCCCCGAGGAAGATTGTTATACCATATTTGAGCAGATCCAGTGATAGTCCCTGAGAATTCCTTACACCTCATCTCATTTGGAACTGCATAGATATCTGCAGTAGCTTGGTACTACTCTATGTGGAGGATAGGATCAGTTCTTCCATCGTACTTCGGTGTAACTACAGGAGCTTTAAACTTCGACGGTGTAGAAAAATCCACAATTGCTTGTACGAAAGGTGATCCTTTGACAAAGGTTCTTTGTAGAGGGTTTCTGGCCTTAGCCATTTCCCCTAACCTGTCTTCCAATCGCTGAATAGATCCTTTCCATGACTCCTTTCTAGCTTCGAATCTATGTGTGCGAGCAACAGACCGCGTTGAGTTCTCCTCCTGGGATCTTTTTGGCTGAGCTGCGGGCCTGATATTTGGATGTGATTGGGTAGATCCTTCCCTTAACTCATTTGGTCGTTAGGAATTTCTCGACGCAATTCGAGAGGAGGGTTTCTATTCCTCCTGGGGCCCAAACGGTCAAATGGGGAGACTCTGCTCAACCTCTCCAGAGTGCTCGTTCGTTCTGGAGTCAGAGTGGTGTGAGAAAACGTGACGGTGTGATAATTTATTAAATTCACAAACATCTAATTTGGCACACTTATTTAATTATAGTCTATTTTTAAACAAACTAATTCAGCCCCTACACATGCATCTAAACATCATAAGAACTTCAACCCATGCATGAAAAATAAAGACTACCGATATTGGAAAAAACCCCTTTCGGGTAAAAACCTTTTATAAACACTTTGTAAAATTCACAAGACCTTTGACTTACATACAACCTGATAATCGTCCACAAGTGTGTAATGCACGGTGCCTTCAGTAAATCTTCAAAGATACAAGAGACAACGAAATACCCTCCAGGCGTCGATTCGTCGTCTTCGGCTCATACACACGCAGAATGACTACACTCGGTATCCACCGATCAAATATGGAGATCCCTTCTCCACAGAGGTTGAACAAAAGCAAATATGTTCTTAAACATTAAACAATTCACTAAAGCATATGGGAGTTTGTGAATTGAAACCCAAAAAGGGATTAAAACCCTAAAGGAAGAAGCCAAAAAGGATTCTACTTTTGCAGTAATTCTGTTCGTCAAAACGGTGTGACTTCTTAATGAAAACGTTACCATTTAATGAGTATTTATACAAAAACGCATCGCCTCGAAATTCGAGCTCGTTCGAACGAGAAGCGTATGTCGCTCGAACGAAGGACGCGTGTCATTCAAACGACATCGCGCGACTTCCAATCTCATTCGAACGAGATGCTTATCTCGCGCAAATGACCTGGGCGTCAAAATCGAGGTCCGCTTCAAAACTTAGAAAAAATACTTATTCTCAATATTTGACGAAAAAGTCCGCTCCAACACTTAGAAAATATTTTAAAAAATCGCCCAAAAGCTCAAAGTGAAAAGTAAAGGTATTTAAAACATAACCTTACCAATGTAAACTTCGCGGAGTCTTGAATGATGAAGAACTTGAGTAATTCGGATCCGTTTTTGATGTATATATCTCTTGAATGCTCTTCGACGGTGTAGCGGTATATGAAATAATAAATTGATAACGGACCTATGAACATATGTCCTTACAAATCTCCCCTTATGTCTATGCCGGTACATACATAAAAAATCCGAATTATCAAAAACCAAAATACTTATACAAATCTACCCTCCCATGAATAAATTTGCAAAACCTCAAAACTGTTCTTCAATAATCTTCGTCAAATCTCAAAGTTTTTCTCATCAGGCTGTGCAACATCATGATCTTCAATCTTTGTACTTACGCCTATGAGAAAAAGAAAAATACCTTCGTGACGCATCGAGTTTGAAATGATATAGGAATAAATCATTAATAATCAAATCTCCCCCAAAATTCAAAAACTCCCCCATAACATGATAATTCTTTCTCCCCCTTTTTATGATGTCCTAAAATAGACAGATAAAAAGAAATAATCAAAACATGGAGTGTCATGATAAAAACATAGCAAACATGGATCAAACTACGCTCATGCAAAGGGATATCTCAAAAATCTCACAAATTATTTTTTTATTTTTCAATTTTTCATACAAAAATAAGATACCACTTTGAAAAATATGATACAAAAATCACACCATGGATTTAAACTCTAACAACCAAGTCATGGAAATGGAATGGATTGGTGTGAACACATTCGATAGGTAAATCAACTCAACCAAACATATGTACACGATGCATATGTACTCCTAAGAATGAACATCAAAAGTATCCTTATGTGTAAAAATTTATTGAATTTAGATTACATCGTCTTATACAAATCAACAAATCAAAGTCAAATAATTTCCACACCAATAACGTCCAAAACTATTTAGTTCTTTTTGAACATTTTCAAGGACGTGCAAACCCATTATAAAATCTCGAACCAAACCCCCTCATATATATTTTTTTAGAGGTGAATAAACTAAATTCTCAAACTTTGGAGAATTGGTACAAAAACCTATATGGCCCATAATTGGCATGAATTTCTTTTTATTGCCTTTAATTTTTCAGGCTCTTTTAAACCTCTTTGGACCCCGAATAATAAAATTCCTCCATTTTTTAGGTCCAATTTAACGGTGGCTTAGTATTCGCAAAGGCAAAATAAACCTTTCGCAGCCCTTCCCCGTTTTTCAAACAAGGCACACAAACTCACAAAACGGTTCTTATATTCACAATTTCCTTATCAAAATTTATCGCGCTTGGTTCGTTTTAAAGGACAGGATTGAAGTGAAAACACCCAACCAACATGTGATAAGACAAGCACAATAATCAAACAAATCTGTGCATGTGTGCAATAAAGGAAACATGAGTCAAACATGTAGGAAGTAACACTTAATTACATCTTAATGACTCCAAACATTATAAAGCACAAGGATGAATTGACCTATTGTCTCAAAACACTATCAAATAGTCACATGAAAATAATGGAATGATGTTGTGACTCGGCCATCCTAACTGTTTATACGTAAATGGTGCAAACAAAATACAAAAATCTTTTTGGATTTTCTCAAAATTTTATCAAAATAAAATCTTTTTGTATTTTTTCAAAATTTTTCCTAAAAAAATAAAACATACAAAAATGATACATACTAGCAATAGGCAAACAATGTCATCATGAAAATCATCCTATGCTAGTAAACAAATCAAACCTTAATCATTAGGTGCAGAGGGGTTTTCCAAAGGTGGTGACAACTTATGAAAAACCTCCATCAATTCTTGTGAAGTTTTGACTAAAAACTTAACTTGCTCACCTAAATGTGCAAATTCTCTCATGTAGTCTCTGAGAGCATGAAAAGAATCATATATGGGTGCATGTGTATCAGAAACACGTGTAGAAGAAAAACGTGACACATACCCCAACTTAAAGAAAAATTCCCTATGGTGTCCTCTCCTTTTGCAATGTGAGCAAACATAAATAGGCCTCGGAACACCTCTCTCAAAAACTATAGGACGCACTTTCCTAATAGGAATGGGACGCCTAGGTGGGTGAGGGTGAGACTCATGTGAATCTATCACTAAAGTGGGAACCGACTCGGGTGCTAATTGGGAAGAAGAAGCACCGTCATGACTTATTCCTAAATTCTCACCATTACACTTAAGAACCACCTTTTCAACCTTCTTAGGTGCGTTCTCAAACATAACTTTGACCTCCCTGGAACGTTCGAGATCACTCTCGAGTTGGGATACACGTGTCGTCAGACTAGACAACGTGTCGGTCAAATCACACTTCTCCTTTCTCAAAACCTCCTTCTCTCTCTCCAAATCTAAAAGCCGACGACCTAAATCTCTATTATACTTCTTTGTTTTCAAGGTCTCGGTGTACAAATCTTTGAAATATTTTTGGAGCTCACTTTCATCTCCACTCTCCTCCTCGCTTTCTTCCTCACTCGAAGAAGACAAATCACTATCATCGCTCTCGTGTGCACTCTAGTGAGACAAAATGGGTGTGCACACACAACTAGAAAAAGCGACAACCATCCCATGTCCTAAACCTTTATCGAACTCATCTCCCTCATCACCTTCATCACCCTCATTATCACTAAGAGTGGCGATCATAGTAGTCTCTTTGCCCTTTCTACTTATCCTAGTAGGACACTCTTTAGCTATGTGCCCTTTGCCCTCACACTCAAAGCACCTGATCTCATCCTCCTTGTCACTATCTTTGGCCTCCACTTTCTTTTTATTTGACTCAAAAGATATCTTTTTGTTGGAAGAATTTTCTTTATTCATTTTGAGAAACTTTTTAAAAAATTTCGCAAACAAGGCCATATCAAAATCTTCCTCAGAATAAGACTCATAAACATTTTCTTTCTTTTTCTTAAAATGAGTCTTTAAAGCAACGACATTATCCTTAGCCTTAATGGTTTTGGGAAACATGTCAATCTCATAGGTTTGAAGATCTCCTAAAAGTTCTTCCAACTTAAGTGATTTTAAATTTCCCAAAGAGTTCAAAATAGTGACTTTAGGAATAAAACGTTTTGGAAGAGATCTCAAAATCTTTTTAACGACACGCGTGTTATCAATCACCTCACCCAAATTAAAAATGGTGTTAACAATGTCCGACAAACGTTCATAAAAATCATCAAAGAATTCAGACTCAGACATGGTGATAGTCTCAAATTGGGTGGCCAAATTTTGTAACTTAGATTCTTTAACCGCGTTCGTACCCTCATGTGTCAATTTCAAAACATCCCATGCCTCTTTAGACGTGGTGCACATCATAATTTGGCGGAAATCATCGGGAGTGACGGCTCCAGAAATAGCACTCAAACCACGGGAATTAAAATTAGACATTTTATAATCATCATCAGTTAAGGCTGACACGGGTTTTAAAGAGGTGGTATTATCAACGGTGACCGTGGGGGGGTTCCATACATTTTCACAAAGTAACCAAATACGCTCGTCAATATATTTCAAAATAGATTTCATACGAGCTTTCCAGTAGGAATAATTAGATCCGTCAAAAATAGGCATCTGATTATATAAGTGCTTCATGAGAAAAATTGCGAATTTTCACAAACTTGATTTTAAAAAATCAATATCATACAATTTTGCGAAAAACAGGAATACGTGACAAATTTGCGTAACCTGCTCCGATACTAATTTGACGACGTGAGAAGTCAAATTGTATCAGGGAAAAAACTTTAAAAATCAGGATCACTCGATAATTTAGAGTAACCTGCTCTGATACCAATTTGAGAACACGTGACAGTTTGATAATTGATTAAATTCACAAATATCTAATTTGGCACACTTATTTATTTAGAGTATATTTTTAAACAAACTAATTCATCCCCTACACATGCATCTAAACATCATAAGAAATTCAATCCATGCATGAAAAATAAAGATGACCGATATAGGAAAAAAACCTTTCGGGTAAAAACCTTTTATAAACACTTTGAAAAATTCGCAAGACCTTTGACTTACATAAAACCTGATAACCGCCCACAAGTGTGTAATGCACGGTGCCTTCAACAAATCTTCAAAGATACGAGAGACAGAGAAATACCCTCCAGGCATCGGTTCGTCGTCTTCAGCTCGTCCACATGCAAAATGACTACGCTCGGTATCCACCAATCAAATATGGAGATCCCTTCTCCACAGAGGTTGAACAAAAGCAAAGTTGTTCTTAAACACCAAATAATTCACTAAAGCATATGGGAGTTTATGAATTGAAAACCAAAAAGGGATTAAAACCCTAAAGGAGGAAGCCAAAAAGGATTCTGCTTTCACAATATTTCTGTTCGTCAAAACGTTGTGACTTCTTAATGAAAACGTTACCATTTAATGAGTATTTATACAAAAATGCATCACCTCGAAATCCGAGCTCGTTCGAACGAGAAGCATATGTCGCTCGAATGAAGGATGCGTGTCATTCAAACGACATCGCGCGACTTCCAATCTCATTCGAACGAGATGCTTATCTCGCGCGAACGACCTGAGGGTCAAAATCGAGGTCCGCTTCAAAACTTAGAAAAAATACTTATTCTCAATATTTGACGAAAAAGTCAACTCCAACACTTAGAAAATATTTTGTAAAAATCTCCCAAAGGCTCAAAGTGAAAAGTAAAGGTATTTAAAATATAACCTTACCAAAGTAAACTTCGCAGAGTCTTGAATGATGAAGAACTTGAGTAATTCGGATCGGTCTTTGATGTAGATGTCTCTTGAATGATCTTCGACGGTGTAGCGGTATATGACATAATAAATTGATAACGGACCTATGAAAATATGTCCTTACATGGTGTTTTCTCGAGACTCTATGAGTCTTGTAGGAGACGTATGGCCGGGTTGATAAGATGGATCAATAGAGGTTTCGGTGAGGTGAGGTTTAGGACATCTGGATCGTGAGGACGGTGGTGGCATGGCACTTCATTGACCTGACAAGATGAATCTCCGTTTTGAAAAGTCTGGATGAATTGTCACATAGTATCTTGCATGGTTGTTTACCCCCTGGCCAAACTAGCCAAGATTTATGTGATATCGTTTGCATTCGGAGGATTGGAGGGGTTAAGAGGAACCCCATCATTGTTCTTGTTGCTATATTATGGGATTTCACCCATTTAGGATGAGTTTTTAGGTGAAAAACGCTACTTATAGTCGTTTCCCATAGACGACGCCAATCTGTTGATGTAAAAAACTAGATTTGATCTAATTAATTTATCATAGATAAATATGAATAAAGAAATAACACAAATGATTTTTAAAGTGGTTCAGCCATAATGATAATGGCCTATGTCCATTATTTTGTATTGCTGGGTATCTTGCCTTAACCTTGATTAAGTTTGCTAATGATCATCCCCCCCTTTTGGGGGTGTATACAAAGTATTTATAGCCCTTAGGCTGTCGGTATGAATGGACAATATGCCATTATTTAATAGACATATATATCTATACGTGGTAAGAATGTTCAATGAATCTGAGATCGCCGTTTGATCTTCTTGTCCAGATGCTCGGTACCCGGAGTAGCTCGATAGGATGAGTAGAAAGGTACGCTGAGTTGCTTGGTAAATATACTTTACGCCACGTAGGATGACACGTGTCTTCATATAATTGATCCAGGCCAGTGGACTAATTTTTGTATAAACAATTATTGAACTATTTATTGTATTATAAAAACTTGTATGATCCATTTTTTTGTAAACTTACATTTATATATTGTACTCTCTTCTTATTTTCCCTTGTTTTTGCAATCTCAAATTTTAGAGTAGTTAATCTTCAATGTTTTAGGTAGTTGTTTCAGTTTATTTACCCATTAGTTGTTTTAGGCAGTTGTAAATAAAATTGTGTTTCTTAGTTATTTCAATTCATATAGTTTGTTGTCGGTGTTGATACCAAATTTAATCTGTTGATGTGGACCAATCATATGAAGACATGTGGCTATCTACATGGCAACAACAAACACTTCTGAGGAACCCACGCGCTCCGAGGAAGAAGACTACAATGAGGAAGACTAGTTCCCCGAGGAATACTGCTTACCCGAGGAACTCACACGCTCCGAGGAACAATGCCTCTCCGAGGAACTCTTGAGTACCGAGAAGCTTAGGCGGTCCGAGCAACTCAGGCGGTCTGAGCTGCATCTCGAATAAAGTATTAATAGCTGGATAACCAACAGTTCAACTGATTCATTAATTGCTTATCATTCAGACGCACACGCAAAAACGGTATTAAATGTATTACCCTTTCATATGTATATCATTTAATGTATTACCCTTTCACATTACAACCTCAGGGCTATAAATACATTGTACAATCCTCATTGTAAAGGGACTGAATCTGGAACGAAATTTCTTGTAATCGAGAATTCCCAAACACTCAGCAATAAAACAACAGTGGACGTAGGCCATTTTTATAAGACTGAACCACTTTAAAATCTTTTGTCTCATTTATTTATCTGTGATTGAATTATTAGAGTGATCTAATTTTTTACATCAACAGATTGGCGCCATCTGTGGGAATCAACTGGTAATATCGTTTTCTCATAAAAAACAATCCATTACCAATGGCTGATATTCCTGAATCCAGCAATCGAAATGCTGGAACCCCTCCAAATCCATCTGCTCCACCAATTATTCCAGATCTGACTGGAATAATGGAAAATCTGGTTCAGGGCCAGACCGTCATGCAAGAAAAAATGCGACAACTTATCCAAACCCTCCATGGCGGTGCATCAGCCCATTCTGGACCACGAAGCATTCAAAGAAATACCCATGCGCATTCTTCGCGTACTAGGCGTACTAATTCATATTGCAATGAGGAATCTGAAGATTTTTCTTATCAACCTGGACGAACTTCGTCAGTGCGAGCCACAGATACTGAACAACGTGTCACCCTCTCCCCAGAAAGGACCAGCGCATTGGAAAAATTAAGTAGGGTTTCTCCTTTCGACCGATTAGGCCCTAGGAGGAACAAAAGTCCGCTTAATGCAGCGTCGAGGAGCTTTTGACGACCATCAGATTTAATGGAAGGATCTGCCCAGTCGCGACCAGCTGCTCGTCAAGATAAATCCTATGACCGACCAGCTGCTCGTCAAGATAAATCCCAAGAAGCCACTTCAATGCGATCAGTTGCTCGAACCAATAGGCCCAAGGAAGGAAATGATGCATGGAAAGGATCTATTCAGAGGCTGGAGGATAGATTAGGGGAAATGGCTAGGGCCAAGAACCCTCTACAACAAACCTTTGTTCGAGAAACACCTTTTGTCCAGGATATTGTAGATTTTCCAACACCATCAAAGTTCAAAGCACCTGTTGTGACTCCCAAGTATGATGGGAAGACTGACCCTGTCCTTCATATAGAACAATACCAAGCTGCAACCGACATCTATTCTATCCCAGATGAGATGAGATGTAGAGCATTCTCGGGAACACTTAATGGATCTTCTCAAATATGGTATAATAATCTTCCTCGGGGTAAGATTTCAACTTTTCTTCAATTGGCCGAGTTATTCATTGGGAATTTCTGCTTTGGCGCAAAGCCAGCTAACGAGTAGCACATTTGCTAAGTGTTAGACAAAAAGCTGGTGAGAGTACCAGAGATTATATAACTCATTTTAATAACGAGAAACTCGAAGTCATTGATTATGAAGAGAAGACAGCGATTACTGCTTTGATGAGTGGACTACTGCCAAACAAGTTGTACTCCACTTTGGCCAAAGATCCACCTCGAATCATGTCGGACCTGATGGGAAAAGCGTCCAAGATTTTGAATACCGAGGAGGCTATGTCTGCGAAGAAGAATATGGACGCCAAAGAAACCAAGGTGGAAGGTGATAAAGCTAAGAAGAAAGAACATAAGAACAATGGTGGTCACAAACAATTCAAAAATAGGTTGTTATGGGAGGTCTTGAGGAAATTTGATAATTACACACCTTTGAAGGCGAATATCAACCACGTCCTGGAAGAAATTAAGAACAACGGGGAGTTAAACTGGCCAAAGAAAATGAAGGCAGACCCTGACACGAGGAATAGGGAAAAATATTGCGAGTTCCACAAGGATCATGGCCATATGACTAAAAATTTCATAGCTCTTCAGAATGAGATTGAAACACTCATCCGACGAGGAAAGCTAGAAAAGTATGTTGATCGGGGAGGCGAAAGAAGAAACAACGACCGAACTAGAGAGAGATCTAGATCTCCTCGTCGAGCAGAGGAGAACAAGAAGAGAAACCATGAAGTTGATCCAGAGGATGACCCCGATCTTCCCAAGAAACCAAGGCAGCCAGAACGAGAGGTATTTTCAATACGCTTTGGGTCATTTGATTGTAATGTTATTACAGGAGGAGATGCAGGAGGAGGAGACCTAACTGCAGAAAGAAAATCTTACCTCGGTGAGGCTCAATCTTGCTCGTACATTCAGCGAATAAATCTAGCTGAGGAAGATCGCTCGAGAAAGGTGAACAAGGAGAAATTGGTCATCGGTTTTTCAAAAAATGACCTTGCAGGTGTTTTATATCCTCACGATGATCCACTGGTGATCAAGATGAGAATGAAGGAGGTAATGATTTCAAGAGTGCTGGTCGACAATGGTAGCTCGGCAGACATTATGTTCTACTCGTGTTTCGATAGTTTAAATCTAAATCTATCTCAACTGGAGCCTTACCACAGACCCCTCATCGGTTTTGCTGGCGAGAAAGTATTTCCACTTGGGACGATCAAGTTGGATATATTCATTGGTATGTGGACTTCTTATCGGATAGAAAGAATACGTTTCTTCGTGATGGATAAGAATGTCCAATCATCATACAATATCATCATGGGAAGAGTAGGATTGAAGAAGTTCAAGGCTATACCATCTACGGTGCATCAGTGCCTAAAATTTCCAATAAACTTTGGAGTAGGAGTTGTGAAAGGTGATCAGAGAGTAGCTCGGGAATGCTATTATTCATCCGCCGAGCAAGAGGAACTGGAAGAATTAAAGAAAAAGACTACTACATATCAAGTGGATAAAGGTGCATAAATTGAAACAATGGATCCTCGAGATGAGTTGCAACTCGTGAAGGGTCAAGTGGTGGAAGCTACTGAAAACATCATTCTGGACGACGAGCACCCTGGGAGAACTACTCAAATAGGTTCATCGTTGGAAGCCTCATTAAAACGAGAATTGATAACTCTCCTTAGAAGCAGAAGACAAACTTTTGCGTGGAGTCATGAAGATATGCCTGGGATAGACCCAAACTTCTTATGTCACGAGCTCAATGTGAATAAGGAAATCAAGCCTGTGAAGTAGAGAAAAAGAGTATTCATTCCTGAGAAGAATCAAGCTATACAGGAGGAAGTCGAGAAGCTCCAGAAAGCTTGTTTCATTGAAGATGTTAAATATCCAGATTGGTTAGCTAATGTGGTGATGGTAAAGAAGAACAACAACAAGTGGAGGATGTGTGTAGACTTCACCGACCTCAACAAAGCATGCCCAAATGATCACTTTCCATTGCCCCAAATTGATCAACTGGTGGATGCTACCTCGGGACACGAGTTGCTGAGCTTCATGGATGCTTATTCTGGTTACAATCAGATCAAAATGAAACCTAAAGACAGGGAGAGTACTTCTTTCATTACCTCTAGGGGAACTTATTGTTATAATGTTATGCCTTTTGTTTTGAAAAATGCAGGTGAGACATATCAGAGGCTGATGAACAAGGTCTTTGCTGAACAAATCAGTGACAATATGGAAGTCTATGTTGACGATATGCTGACAAAAAGCAAGAAAGCTACCGATCATCTAGTAGACTTAAGTCAGACTTTTGATCAACTAGATAAATATCAAATGAAGCTGAACCCGACGAAGTGCATTTTTGGAGTACGAGAAGGCATGTTCCTCGGGTACATCGTCAATCAACGAGGCATTGAAGCAAATCCTGAAAAGATCAAAGCTCTATTAGGGCTGCGATCTCCAACGACGAAGAAGGAAGTACATAGTCTCACAGGACGAGTAGCGGCACTCAACAGATTTGTGTCGCGAGCAACTGATAGATGTCTCCCATTCTTCAAGACACTCAGAAATACTTTTGAGTGGAATGATGAATGTGAGAAGTCTTTTCAAGGCTTGAAGCAATACTTTGGAGCACCTCCATTATTGTCCAGGCCGGTGATGGGAGAAAAATTGTATTTGTACCTTGCAGTGTTCGAGAATGCAGTTAGCTCGGCATTGATCAGAGTGGAGAATGGAGTGCAAAAACCAATTTACTACACAAGTAAAGCCTTCCGAGGAGCAGAGATCAGATATCCAAGGCTGGAGAAATTGGCACTGGCGCTAATTGAGGAGAGTAGGAGAATGAGGCCATACTTCCAGGCTCATACTATAGTAGTATATACCGATGTGCCATTGAGACAAGACCTTCATAAGCCAGAAAAATCAGGGAGATTGATGTACTGGGCAATAGAGCTCGGTGAATATGATATAATTTATGAACCCAGATCATCGCTAAAAGGGCAGGCTGTAGCAGACTTTATAGCGGAGTTCACCTATCCTGATACCCCCGAGGAGCAAAAGTTTCTCGCTGATCAACCTATGGATGTTACAGGACCAACAAACACAAGCTCAGACCAATTCCGATTGGTAAAAAGGCATGTGGATGTTACAGGATGTAATGCAGAGATAGTTGTGAGGACTCCGGATGAGGAACAAGAGTTGCTCGCTGATCACCCTGTGGATGTTACAGGATCGACAAACACTAGCTCAGACCAACTCCGGTTGGTAAAAGGGCAAGTGGATGTTACAGGATCATTAAATTTGAGCTCAGACCAACTCCGATTGGTAAAAGGGCAAGAAAAGATGATCGACGAGGAGCGAGAAAAATCTGGGGAGGATGAAAGGAAGCAGCAAATATTTCACCGAGGAACTCTGACTGATTTGAAATTTAAAGACGAGTTACCTGTATGGAGGCTATATGTAGATGGCTCATCTTGCACTGCAGGATGTGGCGCGGGGATAGTTTTGAGCACTCCGGACGAGGTCGATATGGAATATGCCTTGTGTTTCCAATTCAAAGCTTCCAACAATGAGGTTGAATATGAGGCCATGATTGCGGGGCTTAATTTGGCAAAAGTTATGGAGGCGCAACAGGTTGTGATCTTTAGTGACTCTCAATTGATTGTAAACCAAATGATTGGAGTATATGCATTTAGAGGAGAATTAATGATCAGATATCATGCAAAGGCAAAGGAGTTGGTGTCAGAATTTGCCGCTATTCAGCTGGTCAGAATACCAAGAATGGATAATGAGAGAGCAGACGCCCTAACTCGACTAGCATCAGCTACTCACACCGAGCTACGACGAACAATCCCAATTAAAGTGTTAGCTGGTTGGAGTATAGATGAAGATCTGGCGATGAACTTTACCACCCTTGATTTAGGACCATCTTGGATGGATCCCATCAGGGCGTATATCGAGGAGGGAGAATTGCCAATTGACAAGCTCGTAGCCAAGAAATTGAAGTTTAAAGCTGATCGGTATGTATTAACTAATGGTGTTTTATATAGACGAGGAATTATGGCAGGTTTACAGATGTAGCAGGTCGAACGCTTTTGCACATGTAGCAGGTCGAACGCTTTTGCAAAGGGTGGTGACGTAGGGATACTACTAGCCGACGACGAGGGTTGATTGTATAGCCTATGCAAAGAAATGTGATAAGTGCCAACGCTTTTGCTCCATCCGAAGAACTCTACAAGCATTGTTGACACCCATAACTTCCCCTTGGCCATTTGCCATGTGGGGAATTAATTTGGTTGGGCCACTGCCAACGACCCGAGGAAGGTTCAAGTATCTCGTAGTTGCAGTGGATTATTTTACTAAGTGGGTAGAAGCTGAGCCAGTCATTGACATGACGTACGAGAAGGTGTACCAATTTGTTTGGAAGAACATCATTTGCCAATATGGTCTCCCTCATGCCTTCATCACAGACCATGGAACATAATTTGATAACGAGAAGTTTGCCGCCTATTGTCATCAGTCAAACATTTTGAAGGTTTATTCAGCACCAGGCCATCCTCAAAGCAATGGACAAACTGAAGTGAAAAACAGAACGCTGCTGAATGGTTTGAAGAAAAGATTGGATGATGCAAAAGAAAACTGGATCAACGAGCTACAATCAGTACTTTGGGCTTACCTAACTACTCCCCGAGTAGCAACTGGAGAATCACCATACATGCTGGCGTTTGGAAGTGAAGCTGTCATACCTGTCGAGTTGGGCCTCCCAACACACAGGGTACTGAATTTCAATTCCCCTGTCAGCGACTTAATGAGAAGACTGGATTTAAACATGCTCGAGGATGTTAGAGAAGAAGCAGCCATTAGAAATGCTGCTTACCAGCAGCGAACAGCTTTGTTCTACAACAAAAGGGTGAAGAAGTGCGACCTGAAAGAAGGAGACTATGTGCTGAAGAAAGTAATTCAAAAACACAATAAGCTGGAAGCAAACTGGCATGGACCATACCGAGTTACAGAAGTTGTTCGACCAGGAACTTATCGAATAACAACTTTAGAAGGCGAGGAGTTTAAGAATGCATGGAACGCAGAGCATCTGCGCAAGTATTATCAGTGATGTAGATGTAACACAGTTCCATCACTATGAATAAAACGAAGATATTTTGCCAAAGTCTCTCCTTTTTATTGAGAATTTTTCGTGGAATACTAGTGCTACACACTACTCGGCAAAGCTGCTCAGACTGCTCAACAATATATTCCTAAAAATGCCAACTTCGGTTGGTTAGGAAACAATATATTCCTAAAAATGCCAACTTCGGTTGGTTAGGAAATAATATATTCCTAAAAATTCCAACTTCGGTTGGTTAGGAAACGAAATATTCCTAAAAATGCCAACTTCGGTTGGTTAGGAAACAATATATTCCTAAAAATGCCAACCTGTTTGGCTAGGAAACAAAATATTCCTAAAAATGCCAACCTGTTTGGCTAGGAAACGAAATATTCCTAAAAATGCCAACCTGTTTGGCTAGGAAACAAAATATTCCTAAAAATGCCAACCTGTTTGGCTAGGAAATGAAATATTCCTAAAAATGCCAACCTGTTTGGCTAAGAAATGAAATATTCTCGCAAATGCCAACTTATGTTGGTTGGAAGGTACATATATTCTCGAAAATGCCAACTTATGTTGGTCGGGAGGTAAGATTATTCCAAAAAGTGCAAAAATCTACCAAGTATGGCTGGTCGGGGATAAAAACCCACTAACTGTAGTTGGTCGACAAGCATAATTTACCGACCTTGGTTGGTCAAAAACATTTAAGAGAAAAATCTACCAAGTATGACTGGTCGGGGATAAAAACCCACTAACTGTAGTTGGTCGACAAGCATAATTTAACGACCTTGGCTGGTTGGAAAAATTTTAAACATTTTTTTATACTCGTGACTCTATTATTAAGTTATCGAACAATATTATTGAAACTTGAAACTTTTTATTACTGAGCTGGTCGACAAACAACACAATATTTTTATCTTTTTAACAGATATGCATAAATATAAAGTGTTTGATAACTACAAGATAATAGCAAACAAAAATGAAAGTCTTTCATTGAATTCAAAATAAATTACCTTGATAATGAAATTACAGTTACATTGACATGTATACTAACTATTACATCAAAAATTCCTATTCTACTGGTCTCTTCCCCTCTGCTTTTGACACAGGTTCCTCTCCAGTAGGCGGATCATTTAAAGACAGAGGAGAATTGATGAAGTTGAGATCCTTCAACATCCTGACATTCATCACGGATGGTCGATCTAAGAGATGCTCGGGACGATATACCTCAATTTGAGAATGTAAATTGTAGTCACCGAGATACTTTGAAATTAATCTCCGAGGAATAGCCCGAGCAGGGATCCAATCCATCTCCAAATTGTATGGTGTCACAGGCAAGTCGAGCAACCCGAGATCATGGTAGTCCCACAGATAATGACCTTATTTGAGCTTCAACACACCTAAGGCATTCAGCCAGCCTTGCTTATAGCCCTCATTGTTGGCATTCTGGATACGATCGTCCAAGTAGAATAGTGCTTCATTGTATCCAGCCATCCAGGACTCCCTGGGCTGTTTGTGGAATTGATATGTTAGCTTTTCTATCTGCTCATGGAGATTCTTGATGAAAAGCTCCTTATTCTCCAAGACTGACTTCTGCGCAGAGAGCTATTTTTCCAGGTCCCTAATCTTCTTTGACATATCAGACAAAGCCTGGTTCTTCGCCATTAATTGGAAAGCCTGGTTCTCTAACGCATATTGAGTTCTATGTTCCTCGACAAGAACCCGAGCTACTCTTGCTCGTCCCCGAGGAGCTCTTGCTCGACCACGAGAAGATTTAGAGGTGCCTGAACTCTTCAAAGTCTCCAACTCGTCCCTCAACTTGGCATTCTTAACCTTTAAAAACGAGAATCCCTCATCGGTCACTAGGATCAAGGCACTGGAAGTGGAGGCTGCAGACTTCAATTGTGATAGCTCTTTTTGCAAGTTGTTGTTCTCTTGCTCCAGCAACTTGGCAATCTGTCTGCATTCCTCAACCTCACCCTTCAAAGTTCTCTCCCTCAGATCATACCCAGCAAAAAGCTTCTCGTAGCCCTTGTCAGCCATGATCAGCTTGTACTTCTTTTTGTACCCCTCATGCAACAGGGCAGTTGATTCCTTGTATTGATTCTGAAGGTCTTCGAGGGTACACTAGAGATCCTCAATCATTTCATAGTAAGCCACATTATTGGCCACTGCTCGGTCAAGTAGACATTTTAGGTACTGGTATGCTTCAACTGCCTGTTCTGAAGCATCAGGACCAAGGATGTCGGCAACTTGTGCAACACTCAAGTCTGTGTGACCAGCCTTAAAGTACTCATTGCATTATTGCAGCAACTTTGTGTCATGAGCAGATAGCAATTCCATCCTGGCCAGAAACTAGCAGAGAAAGAAGAGCAATCATCAATAATAAGAATAAGCAGAGTATGAATGAAGGATAAACAACAGTATGCAAAAAGTTCAAGTTTTATTAGATCATAATTCAGAGTTACATCTTCTGAGTTACATTTGATAAAGAGAAACCCGAATAACACTAAACCTTTTCCTTATCTCCCAAAACCTTCTCGGAAGGCTGGGATGAAGAGGTAGGTTGCTCGGAGGGAAGAGATAGTTGCTCGGGTAGAGTAGGCAGTTGCTCGGAGGAAGAAACGAGGTGCTGATTTTACTCTGCAGCAGACTGGATGGTTAGAGCACAATCTCCCATCACCATCGAAGACTCTTCAGAGGTAGATTCGTCCTCTTATAATTATTCTAGAGTTGGAGGGGGACCAGGGATATGTCTCTGGAAGAGCTCGGAAGACTCGTCGACCTTCATTTCCTGAAGGGCAACGACCCATCCATCCCTAAAGTATTTAAAACTGCCATAGTCTACTTGCGACACCATGGCAGCCAACCCCTTGTTCCACCCCTTGTCCCAGCCAGAGCTGAAGGACTTCTTCACAATAACTTTTCTCTTCAGCTTCTTCGAGGAAAGTTTCTCGGACAGCAGGTTCTCAGTAACCTTCAATTTATTTTCTGCTTCCTCCCTCTGCCGACCTACTTCTTGAAGCTGGCCCAACCTTTCCTCAACAACCCTGAGCTTATCTTCAAGCTCTTCAGCAACTTTGAGCTTCTCTTCGAGCTCTTTATTTGCCTTCTCCAGGGCATTCTTTTTCTTCTCCAACTCCTTGGAGGCATCAACAGCCCAAGCTTTTTCTTGCTCGGAGGAGGCAAGTTTCTTCTCCCAGACAGCTTTGTCATCAGCATATTTCTGGCGAGAATCTGCCAGAGACTTGATAGCTTCTTCTAGAGCTCCCTCCACACTGGACGAGGAGCAAGACGCCTTAATTGCTTCATCCTTCTTCAGGATTATATTAAAGCAGCTCGTCAACTGTGAAAAAAAAAAGAAAGCAAGTTAGAAACATAAATGACAAAGGAAATATGAAAAATTCTAAGTAAAGAGACTTACAAAAGCAAGGTGACGAGCAGCTAGTGAGGTAACCATATCTCGAGTAAGGTTTTCTTCAGTACCTTGAACCTCGGGAATGATCCAGGACTTTGCCGAGCTCATGTCAGAGCTCGGGGGAACAAAAGTGGGAACTCCAGTCCCAACAGCTGGGGGCTGAGTGATAGTATCAGCCAAATTGACCGAGGAGCTCTTCCTTAGCCTCCTTGGGGGAACAGGTACAGATTCAACCAAGGAAGAACCCTTGGTCGGTGATATCACAATCACCTCTCCAGGAGCAGCAGAGCTGCTCGGAGCCATTGCGAGCTTCTCGACAATTTTAGCAGGAGCAGCTGGAGGAGCTGCATCAGTCTTCTTTGTCCCCTCCCTTGGGACATCAATCCTACTCCTTTTTGCCTCCCCAGAATCGGAGGCAGTTTTCTCAAACATGGTAGGAGGTCTTCTCTTCTTCATCCTTTCACTTAAAGGAATATGAGATTCAGGCGATGAGCTAGTGGAAGCTGGTACTGGCTCTGATTCACTTATCACTGGACAAGCAGTGAAAGAAGTGGTGTAGCTCTTGTACTGGAGCAGATAAAAAGCTGATCTAATGTGCTCGTCGGCAACACTTTGATGCAGACTCCAGATAAGTTTCAAATGTCTTATATTGACATCTGCTTGTTTTGGGCACTTTCTCTTGCTATCAACTGCAAATAAATAAACATTGTTATCAGTGGCACATTTTATCAAACACAAAAGAAACATGATTTCAAAATAAATAAAATAAAATGAAAATAACCTATCCCATTGCCATAAGGAGGGCATTTGGGACCCTGGTAAACCTCGTCTCCAGTTAATGGAGGGTGTTGACAATTTTTTATGACAACCCCATGCTCAAAATAATCCCTATTGGCATCAGGGAGATTGACTACTAAGGATCTATTTAAAAATATAGTTTTTAAATAAAAAATATTATCATTAACTGCCCATCTATAGCAGAACATGATTTCTGGGATTCCTATACGAGTTCCATGCACTTGATTTAATATACGCACCACATTAACTATTCTCCATGTGTTGGGGGCTATTCGTGCAGGAACAACGTCAAAGTACTGACAGAATTCCAGACACAAGGAATTGGGTGGAAAATAAAATCCACATTCAGCAAAAAAAAGACTGGGGAACCAATGTCCCTCAGCCAAATTGAAATAATCAGAAGGCTCAGAAAGCTTTTCCAAGATAACCCAAGAGGGGATGGAGAAATCAGAACGAAACTTCTCAAGAGACTCAACAGGGTAAACCATGGTGAATAAAGAAATAAGGAAGAAGGAAGAAGATCTTACAGGAAAAGAATGGATCTGCTGACAACGAACGACGAAAAAGATGAACGCACAAGAGAGTAGGAAGAGACGATGAAAAACTCAAAGATAAAAATTTGAAAAGGTAGAAGACGATGGGAGTATCTGTGAAGTTTAAATACCTTTCCTTGGGAAATGGTGAAGTAATAATTACAAAAAAGGATGATTACGTTACCGGCGGCTAAAATGATGAAAAGTGGCGCGGGAATCAAAGAGGGCAACAACGGCTAAAAAGACGAAAAGTGATGCGGGAATCGAAGCACGTAGGAAAGTCCAAAAAAGCTTGATTCTATGAATTGGGAAGGAGAAATAAATACAAGGGAAACGCTCCTAAAAATCAGGAAGACTATTTAAAGCTACCATATTCCGAGAAAGAATGTTCCATACTCCTCAAATTTCGAACTATGAAACATTGGGGGCTTCTATTGATACCAAATTTAATCTTCTGACGTGGACCAATCATATGAAGACACGTGGCTATCTACATGGCAACAACAAACACTTTCAAGGAACCCACGCGCTCCGAGGAACAAGCCTATAACGAGGAAGACTAGTTCCCCGAGGAACAGTGCTTACCCGAGGAACTCACACGCTCCGAGGAACAATGCCTCTCCGAGGAACTCTTGAGTACCGAGAAGCTTAGGCGGTGCGAGCAACTCAGGCGGTTCGAGCTGCATCTCGAACAAAGCATTAATAGCTGGATAACCAACAGTTCAACTGATTCATTAAATGCTTATCATTCAGACGCACACGCAAAAAGGGCATTAAATGTATTACCCTTTCATATGTATATCATTTAATGTATTACTCTTTCACATTACATTGTCAGGGCTATAAATACATTGTGCAATCCTCATTATGCGGGGACCGAATCTGGAACGGAATTTTTTGTAATTGAGAATTCCCAAACACTCAGCAATAAAACAATAGTGGACGTAGGCCATTTTTATAAGGCTGAACCACTTTAAAATCTTTTGTCTCATTTATTTATCCGTGATTGAATTATTAGAGTGATCTAATTTTTTACATCAACAGTTGGTTTCATTTATGTGACTCTTGAAAATAGAGAGTAAGAAAGCTACTTAGAATCCTAGTATGTGGGTATAGAATTGTCAATAAGGTTTTTAATTCTTGTTATTATTTGTTTACTTTTAAATTATTTAGAACATTGCTTCACTTTTAGGGCATGAAGTGCAACAAAAAAGAACATATTTATTTTTCCAACTACATAAAAAATAAAATATGTAATGAATATAAATGGATGTATAATAAACTATAGGGAAAGCCATAAGGGAACATATTCTCATAAAAACTTTCTTTGTTGGGAGGATTTTTCTTCATTTTATCTATTCATGTTTGGCTCCAGTATAGAGTCGAATTACTCAACATATATGGAGTGTCTCCAAAAACTGTCGGAGATAGAGTAAAAACACTTGATTTTACTAAATATTCCCTAAACATGCCTTTCTCTTAAATGACAACTTTCTTATACAAAATTTGTTAGCTTGTAGAAAGTATGGTAGATTACATTAGGGATGGTGTTAACATATTTGTATAAATAAGCAGCGTGCTGGACTTAAATTGAAGATGTGCATAGCCAAAATTTTAAATCTTCGAGGTAATTGTGTGTTAATATATATATATATATATATATATATATATATATATATATATATATATATATATATATATATATATATATATATATATAATAGTTTCTTAGTTGGTGTGTTAAAATGGTTTGAATAATATATGCTGGCAACCATCATGTTCTCATATGTAAAATCTATGGTGAGTACAGTAAGGAAGTACCAAAGTTAACTAGTGAGAATTATTTATTTTCGCATTGTTCTGTATTTTAAACTTAACATATATCTATTTGTCGTCCATAATGTAATAAACTATTACTTTTACAGGCTAAAAGAGATCCATCTTGTGACATTTGAGGTTTATTGGTCACGTATTGTCAATTACTCAAAAAATGCTTAGATTGTGCCTAAATTTATATGTTGATTATATATTTTCTTGGGGGAGGGGGGAATACACCTACATTAATAGCATGACGGAGCGTCTCGCAAAGCGAAATCCAAACAAGGAACCCCTCCAATACACTACTACTTAACTTTGTCGATCGAGGAGGTTCGTTAACTTCAAATATGCGATCGGAATAACCGCTTACCCTCTTTCAACCAAATGTGTTCTAAACTCCCATCTCTATCCATGAGCCATACCACTACGCCCTTGTACTACACTCAGTCCTTGCGAAATCAATAATGAGCTTAAACTCAGTCATTGGTATTTAAATTGTAACCCTAAGGCTACCCAGGTGTTATATTAAATCTACCCTACTTGAACTATCCTTAATCCTCATACAAACAGATTATAATCCAACACATGAATCTAGCAACCGAAATTTCTTTAACTTTAATTATCATAATTCTAATCAATTAAATCCCAATCAAATTAATTCAAATCATAACTAGGGCTTACTGATCTTCTCTAAGTCCTATAATATCCAATTAATAATCACCGAAGATCTACAAAAAGTTTTGGGATAAGAACCAACATTAAAAAGAAACAACATCATGAATTCTCATATTTTAAATACTCAGAAAAATTAGATCCAAAAATTATTCAAATCATCAATCCGACTTCAGATTTGGATTCTACACGAAAAATTGAGTCAGGTATGTGTTTTGAGTTTTTCTTAAATCTCATCCAAATGCACTCAAAAAGAAGATCTAAACATTCCAAATTGGCTCTTCTCATTCCACTCGTTTTTGCCTCTTTTTCCAGAAAATTATAAACATATTATCTTCAAGAACACTAAATTATTTTCATAATTTCTTCCACAGATTGATGAATATTTATTAGATTACTAACTACATACAACATGAGTTTAATTCCTATATATTTTTAGATTCCAAAAATGATGACCAACATATGTTCCAATAAGATAAGGACGACTAGAGTCCTTAATAAAGTAGAAGACCACGGAGCACTATTTTATTTAAATCAAACTCTACAAGGATAGAAATTATCCAATTATAACCCCAAAATATATATAAAAGGACTCTCACCATTGTGAAAGGGGGGCTCAGAGGCTAGGGAAATACTCATGTGAATTCTCTCATTATTATAGTGAAACACTGTTGAAGTCCCGTGGACGTAAGCCATCGGTGGTCGAACCACATAAATCTTTGTCCCTTTCTCATTTATTATTACACTTGCATCATGATGGTTTAACATCCTCCCTACAGGTAGATTTTTTGCACCTATAGAGGTCGCATTTCAGCTAAGTTAATTTTGGGATGAGCTGGGAGTTGGTTCGTAATCTCTTCAAATGTGTGTAGTTATCAATGTGAACTGAACTGGGGTTGTTTGAATTGTCATTCAACTTTTAAGCCTCTTTTGGTTGATCTTCTTACCTTTGTAAGGTCTTCAAGAAATGCTTTGCTTGAGTTGAGAGACATTCAATCGATATAGGAATCGGACTCGAGAGTGTCGAGATGCCTATGTGCCCTCATGGGATTAGGTCATTCATAGTTCAGTGTTCTGTTTGTCATATGGTTTAATTGGTGAGGCCAACCATAGGCGTGTTAAGCGTTCGTGCGTCGAGGATATCTCATTGCATTATGATTTTATATGGTCTAATTAGAGAGACCGACCACAGGCCTGTTAAGCACTTATTCGCCGAGGCTCGCCTGGTCGTGCACATAGTCTAGGGTATCACCCTGTATTACAATCTTCATATGGTCCAATTAGAGAGGCCGATCACAGGCCTGTTAGGCACTCATGCGCTGAGGCTCACTCAAGCGTGCACCTAGTCTATATTATCACCCTATATTAGGATTTTCATATGGTCCAATTGGAGAGGCCGACCATAGGCCTATTAAGAACTCATGTGCCGAGGATCGCTCGACAGTTCACCCAGTCTAGGGTATCACCTTATGTTAGGATTTTCATATCATCTAATTGGAGAGGCCGACCACATTCCTATTAAGCACTCATGCACCGAGGTTCGCTCAGGCGTGCACCTAGTCTAGGGTATCACCTTGTATTAGAATTTTTATATGATCCAATTGGAGGGGCCGACCACAAGCCAGTTAAGCACTCATGCGCTGGGGCTCACTCGGGCTTGCACTTAGTCTAGGGTCTCACCCTATATTAGGATTTTCATATAGTGAAATTGGAGAGGCAGACCAAAGGCCTATGAAGCACTTATGCATCGAGGTTCGCTCGGGAGAGCACCTAGTCTAAGGTATCACCCTTTTTTAGGGTTTTTATATGGTGCAATTAGAGAGGCCGACCACAGGCCTAGTAAGCACTCATGTGCCGAGGCTTTCTCGGGCGTGCACCTAGTCTACGATATCACCTTGTATTATGATTTTCATATGGTCCAATTGGAGGGGTCAACCACAGACCTGTTAAGAACTCATGCGTCAAGGCTCGCTCGGGCGTGCACCTAGTCTTGGGTATCACCCTGTATTATGATTTTAATATGGTCCAATTGGATAGGTCGACACATGCCTGTTAAGCACTTATGCGACGAGGCTCGCTCGGGCATGCACCTAGTCTATGGTATCTCCATGTATTAGGATTTTTACATGGTCCTATTGGAGAGGCTGACCATAGGCCTATGAAGCGCTTATGCATCGAGGCTCGCTTGGGAGAGCACCTAGTCTTGGGTATCACCCTATTTTAGGATTTTTATATGGTCCTATTGGAGAGACCGATCGGAGGCCTATTAAGCACTCATGGGCTGAGGCTCGCTCGACCGTGCACTAAGTCTAGGGTATCATCACCTTGTATTAGGATCTTCATACGGTCCTATTTGAGAGGCCGACCAAAGGCCTGTTAGGCACTCATGCACCGAGGCTCGCTCGGGCGTGAACCTAGTCTAAAGTATCACCCTATATTAGAATTTTCATATGGTCCAATTGGAGAGGCCGACCACAGGCCTATTAAGAACTCATGACCCGAGGCTCGCTCAGGAGTTCACTTACTCTGGGGTATCACATTATATTAGGATTTTCATATCGTCTAATTGGAGAGGCCGACCACAGGCCTGTTAAGCACTTATGGGCTGAGGCTCGCTCAGGCGTGAACCTAATCTAAGATATCACCCTGTATTAGGATTTTTGCATGGTCCAATTGGAGAGATTGACCACAGGTCTGTATAGAACTCGTGAGACGAGGCTTGATTGAATGCCTGTTATTAGACAGGACTTTTTTAAATCCACTCACCATAGGGAAAATCAATCTTATGGTTTTTAGCCGGATGTCAAATTCTTTTATTTGATTGACTAGTGTTGTAATGAATTTCTTCTCAGGTAAACATTTCTATAGAGCCTCCAGTGGGGGTCATGAAAAGAAGACTGAATAATAATAATGCTCTATCATCCGTCGAGATTTTGTTGCGAGTCATGTTGACCATTTTTCGGGTGCTGAAATAAGATGATCCAATGATTATCATGCCAAACGATCCATCAGGGATACGTTAAGAAGACAAGATAATGATGATGCTGGACCATCCATCGGGACTCTGCTATAATATAATGCCAATTATATAGAGCAACTGAAATGAGAAGATTAAATAATAAGCATGCCCAAGCATTTGAACTGAATTGCAATAGTGAATATAATGATGGCCAATGATGAACATGAAGTCATTAGCCGGGGTTGAATCAAATAATAATGATAATGCCTAACAGTCCGTTGGGGTCTAAATTGTGATGATCACATAATATAAATTGCATCGACTATCCATCGAAGGCTAGTGAGAAATCCAGAGAAATAATGAAATTGTCGACCATCCGTCGGGGCGTTTCGAAGAAAATAAATAATGCCTGAGCATTAGTCAAGGCAAAATATTAAATGACCAAATAGATTTTATGAATGACCCCGCATTGCTAGAGAAAAATAGATTTCAAAACCATTTATTAAGGTTGAATAACAATAATATGTGTAATGTCGATTATTAATCAACTATGTCGACCACTTGTAGTGACTGAATTTAAGGATTATCCTAATTGACCATCCGTTAGGGATAAAATACGACTTGTATGGCAGATATATTCGGGACTAAATATATGAAAATATTTTGCCGATCATCTGTCGAGATAAATCTTGAATATGCCTGATCATCTTTCGGGTTAAGAATCATTGAGCCAGATAATCATTACTGTAGTTGAATAAATATCAACGTCCGAGCATTCGTCAATTATAACAAGAAATCTTTCCCAACCATTCGTCAGATCTAAAGTGTTATAGCGTGCTCGACCATCCGTCGGAGCGTTAATAAGATAAATAGTGACTGTCTTGTCCATCGAGGAAAAGTTGTATAGTACCGAGTAGATATAGCGAGCGATCCGTGCTCGAGCATCTGTCGGAGCATTAATAAGATATCTAAGAGCTTAAGATTGTGTCCGAGCATTCATTGGGACTGAATCTTATACCTGTGGAAGTTAATAAGTTGCCCGACCATTTGTTGAGGCTAAATCAAATTGAAATTGTCAAGAGATTAATTTATTTGGCCAAAGAATATATGATATGCACTCGCTCGACCATTTTCGGAGGAAAAAATTCATAGTATCGAATGAATGTAATGAATGATCCAATAATTTTATGATAAAATCTCACTGAGACGACCGTGCTCTAGCATCCGTAGGGGTTGTGTTAAATACTTGTAAAAAATATCACACCGACCATCCATCAGTTACAACAAATAATCTCCTTTTCTGAGATCAAATTGTTGTAGCTAGATGAAAATATTCAAAATTAAGTGGTCGAATAAATGACATGAGTACTCTAGGAGTGCGCCTCACCATTTATGTGAACAAAATAATTATAATAAAGTCGAATAAAAAGTCTCATTTTAGATCATTGTTGGATATAATTTGTGATAATAAAAATCACGAGCATATTTAATGAAAAAATGAATATCATGGTACATTAAATGAAGATCATGGAATAATAAGGCCGCACTTATTTTTACTAGGAGAGACACAAATAATAAAAATTTATCAAATATATCCTAGATGTAAACCTAGGATTTAATTCAAAATTTTTGTAAAATATTTTAACTCAAAGCAAATACCTAGTTATAAGTTGGCTTGAAAAAATTATTTCCACATGGAGCTGTGGAAGTATAGAGAGTTAGGTTGTGTTTGTTTTTCCATTTGAATCTGAAGTCTGAATCTGAAATATGAAGACTGAATCTGAAGTCTGAAATCTGAATTTGAAAAATATGTTTATTTTTATGTCTGAATGTATCTCTGAATGAATGTATTTAGATTCATTCAGACTTGAGATGTAAATCTACCTCTTAACCATTAAAAGCCAAATATAGCGGTTAGTGTCTTAATCATATAAAAAAATAAATACTTTTTTATACCTCTTAAGTCTGAATGGTTTAAATTTAAACTTAAGAGGTAAAAACAAAGAAGTCCTTAATGTAAGAAACCAAAAGCTCTTATTAGCATGGTTTTATTTTAATAAAGTCAAAATTGTTTTAAAACCACAGCGTTCCATCCAAAGGCATACGCGAGAAAGCGGTATAAATCTCTTCGTGCTGATAAAGTCCTCTTGACGCCGACCTGTAGGGGCGAATCTGTTTGGAGCTGCTCGATGAAGAATTTTACAGCAGGTCAGAGGTAACTGGAGAGATTATCAAAGGTCGCAGGTCGAACTCGAAAACTTATTGCTGCTCAATCGAAGAGATGACTGTTGGATGCCAAGTTATGGCTTTAATGGCGAGGAGTTAGGACACAGGTTGGTCCTGATATGACACTAACAGCTGAAGTTTGTCGGGTTAAAAAGACAATCTCAGAAAGAGATGGCCTCACCACTACCACCGGAGGCCATCGAAAATCATTTTCCAGCCTAAAAATCGTTTTTCTATCTTTTCCTACTTCCAGAATTGACTTGAGATCTGATGTATAACCCCCTCTTTTCTGTAATGGGTCAAACGAATGGGGCCTTTTTCTGATGAAGATCCGAAGGATCGAAGTGAATCGAGATCCCGATGTTAGAGCCTCAAATATATGTTTGTAGAGATAAAGATTTGGAGAGAGAAATCTGCTGGAGTCTATCCACCTTCTAAAATAATGGAAACTATATTAGATGTAACCCACATCCTCCTTGGCATGGATAATTTTATTTAGCCTGCAAACTATCATGATAGTCCATGTTGATACCAAATTTAGTCTGCTGACATGGATCAATAAAGTGAAGACACGTGGCAATCTACGTGGCAACAACGAACACTTCCGAGGAACTCACACGCTCCGAGGAACCATACTACAACGAGGAGCACTGCTTACCCGAGGAACTCATATGCTCCGAGGAACAAGAACTCTCCGAGGAACTTTTGAGTACCAAGAAGCTTAGGCGGTCCGAGCAACTCAGGCGGTCTGAGCTGCACCTCGAACAAAGCATTAATAGCAGGATAACCAACAGTTTGGATGTTCATTAAATGCTTATCATTCAGACGCATACGCTTAAAGGGCATTGAATGTATTACCCTTTCATATGTACATCATTTAATGCATTACCCTTTCACATTACAGCCTCAGGGCTATAAATACATTGTACAATCCTCATTGTAAGGGGACCGAAATTTCTTAAGAGAACTTGTAATCGAGAATTCCGAAACACTCAGCAATAACATAACAGTGGATGTGGGCCATTCTTATAAGGCTGAACCACTTTAAAAACTCTTTGTTTCATTTATTTTATCTGTGATTGAATAATTAGATATGATATAATTTTTTACATCAACAGATTGGCGTCGTCTGTGGGAAACGACTGGTAATATCATTTTTCATCAAAAATAATTCATCAAAAATGGATGATATTCCGAAATCTAGCAATCGAAAAGCTGGAAGCCCTCCAAATCCATCTGCTCTGCCAAATATTCCAGATCTGGCTGGAATAATGACAAATCTGGCTCAGGGCCAGACCGTCATGCAAGAAACTATGCGATAACTCATACAAACCCTCCATGGCGGTGCACCAACCCATTCAGGACTGCGAAGTATTCAAAGAAATACCCGTGCGCCTTCTTCGTGTAATATGCGTACCAATTCATATCCCAATGAGCAGTCTGAAGATTTTTCTTATCAACCTGGACGAACTTCGTCAGTGCGGGCCACAGATACTGAACAACGTGTCACTCTCTCCCCAGAAAGGACCAGTGCGCTAGAAAGATTAAGCAGAGTATCTCCTTTCGATCGATTAGGTCCTAGGAGGAGCAAAAGTCCTCCTAGAGCCCCATCAAGGAGTTTTCAATGACCATCAGACTTAAGGGAAGGATCTGCCCAGTCGCGACCAGCTGTTCGCCGAGCGAGATCCCAGGAGGCTACATCAACTCGATCGATTGCTCGAACCAACAGGCCCGAGGAAGGAAATGATGCGTGGAAAGGCTCTATTCAAAGGATGAAGGATATATTGGTGGAAATGGTTAAAGCTAAGAACCCTCTACAATGAACCTTTGTTCGAGGAACACTTTTTGTCCAGGCTATTGTAGATTTTCCAACACCATCAAAATTCAAAGCACCTGTTGTGAACCCCAAATATGATGGAAAGACTGACCCCGTCCTTCATATAGAACAATACCAGGCTGTAGCCGACATCTATGCTGTTCCAGATGAGATGAGATGCAGGGCATTCTCGGGAACTCTTATCGAATCTGCTCAAATATGGTATAATAATCTTCCTCATGGTAAGATCTCAACTTTTCTTCAACTCGCCGAGTTATTTATTGGGAATTTCTATTTTGGGGCAAAGCCAGTTAAACGAGTAGCACATTTGTTAAGGGTTAGACAAAAGGCTGGTGAAAGTACCAGAGATTATATAACTCATTTTAATAACGAGAAACTTGAAGTCATTGATTATGAGGAGAAGACAGTGATTACTGCCTTGATGTGTGGACTATTGCCAAACAAGTTGTACTACACTTTGGCCAAAGATCCACCTAAAACCATGTCGGACCTGATGGGAAAAGCGTCTAAGATTATGAATGACGAGGAGGCTATGGCTGCGAAGAAGAACATGGATGCCAAAGAAACCAAGGTGGAAGGTGATAAAGCTAAGAAGAAAGATCATAAGAACAATGGTAATGACAAAAATTCAAAAACTAGGTCGGTATGGGACGTAATGAATAAATATGATAATTATACTCCTTTGAAGAAGGATATTAACCATGTCCTAGAAGAAATCAAGAACAATGAGGAATTAAACTGGCCAGAGAAAATGAAGGCAGACCCTGACAAGAGGAATAAGGCGAAGTATTGCGAGTTTCATAAAGATCATGGCCATATGACCAAAAATTGCATAACTCTTCAAAATGAGATTGAAACACTCATCAGACGAGGAAAGCTGGCAAAGTATGTTGATCATGGAAGCGAAAGAAGAAACAATGACCGAACAAGAGAGAGGTCTAGATCTCCTCGTCGAGTAGAGGAGAACAAGAAAAGAAACCATGAAGTTGATCCCGAAGATGACCCCGATCTTCCCAAGAGACCAAGGCAGCCAGAACGAGAGGTATTTTCAATACGCTTTGGGTCATTTGACTGTAATGTTATAACAGGTGGAGACGCAGGAGGAGGAGACCTTACTGCCGAGAGAAAAGCTTACCTCTGTGAGGCTCAAGCTTGCTCATACATTCAACGAATAAATCTAGATGTGGAGGATCGCCCGAGAAAGGTAAATAAAGAGAAATTGGTCATTGGTTTCTCATAGAATGACCTCGCAGGTGTTCTATACCATCATGATGACCCATTGGTGATCAAGATGAGAATGAAGGAAGTAATAATTTCAAGAGTACGAGAAGGCATATTTCTCGGGTACATTATCAATCAACGAGGCATTAAGGCAAATCTTGAAAAGATCAAACCTCTATTAGGGCTGCTATCTCCAACAACGAAGAGAGAGGTGCAAAGTTTTACAGGACGAGTAGCAGCACTCAACAAATTTGTATCACGAGCAACTGATAGATGTCTCCCATTCTTCAAGACACTCCGAAAGACTTTTGAGTGGAATGAAGAATGTGAGAAGGCTTTTCAAGACTTGAAGAAATACTTGGGAGCACCTCCACTGTTGTCCAGGCCGGTGATGGGAGAAAAATTATACTTATATCTAGTAGTATCGGAGAATGCAGTTAGCTCGGCATTGATAAGAGTGGAGAATGGAGTACAAAAACCAATCTACTACACAAGTAAAGCCTTCTGAGGAGCAGAGATCAGATATCCAAGGCTGGAAAAGTTAGCACTGGCACTGATTGAGGTGAGTAGGAGAATGAGGCCATACTTCCAAGCTCATACTATAGTTGTATATACTGATATGCCGTTAAGGCAAGCCCTTTATAAACTAGAAAAATTAGGGAGATTGATGTACTGGGCAATAGAGCTCGGTGAATATGATATAGTTTATGAACCCAGATCATCGCTTAAAGGGCAAGATGTAGCGGATTTAATAGCAGAGTTCACCTAACCTGATACCCCTGAGGACCAAAAGTTACTCGCTGATCAACCTGTGGATGTTACAGGATCATCAAACACAAGCTCAGACCAATTCCGATTGGTAAAAGGGCAAGTGGATGTTACAGGATCATCAAATTCGAGCTCAGACCAACTCCGGTTGGTAAAAGGGCGAGAAAAGATGATCGACGAAGAGCGAGAAATATCAGGGGAAGATGAAAGGAAGCAACAAATATTTCACCGAGGAACTCTGACAGATCAGAAATTTGAAGACGAGTTACCTATATGGAGGCTCTATGTAGATGGCTCATCTTGCACTACAAGATGTGGCGCGGGGATAGTTTTGAACACTCCGGATGAGTTCGACATTGAATACGCCCAACGTTTCAAATTCAAAGCTTCCAATAATGAGGCTGAGTATGAGGCCATGATTGCAGGTCTCAGTTTGGCAAAAATTATGGAGGCACAGCAGGTTATTGTTTCCAGTGATTCTCAATTGATCGTAAACCAAATGATGGGAGTATATGCAGTCAAAGGAGAATTAATGATCAGATATCACGTAAAGGCAAAGAAGCTGGTGTCAGAATTTGCTGCTATTCAGCTGGTCAGAATACCGAGAATGGAGAATATGAGAGCAAACACCCTAGCTCGATTAGCATCAGCTACTCGTACCGAGGTACGATGAACAATCCCAATTGAAGTGTTGGCTGGTCGGAGTATAGATGAAGATCTGACGATGAACTTTATCACCCTTGATTTAGGACCATCTTGGATGGATCCTATCATGGTATATATTGAGGAGGGAGAATTACCAACTGACAAGCTCACAGCCAAGAAATTGAAGTTTAAAGCTACTCGGTATGTATTAACTAACGATATTCTATATAGACGAGGAATTATGGCAGGTTTACAGAGATGTGTGCATCCCACCGAGGTGAAAGATTTAATTGAAGAGATCCATGAAGGGTCCTGTGGAGCGCATGTAGCAGGTCAGACGCTTTTACAAAGGGTGATGACGCAGGGATACTACTGGCCGACGATGAGGGCTGATTGTATAGCCTATGCCAAGAAATGTGACAATTGATAGCATTTTTCCTCCATCCGAAGAACTCCACAAGCATTATTGACACCCATCACTTCCCCTTGGCCATTTGCCATGTGGGGGATAGATTTGGTTGGCCCACTGCCAACGACCAGAGGAAGGTTCAAATACCTCGTCGTCACAGTGGATTATTTTACTAAGTGGGTAGAAGCTGAACCTCTCATTGATATGACGTACGACAAGGTGTACTAATTTTTTTGGAAGAACATCATTTGTCGATATGGTCTTCCTCATGCCTTCATCACAGACCATGGAACACAATTTGATAATGAGGAGTTCGCGGCCTATTGTCATCAGTCAAACATTTTGAAGATCCACTCAGCACCAGGCCATCCTCAAAGCAATGGACAAACTGAAGTGACAAACAGAACGCTGCTAAATGGCTTGAAGAAAAGACTGGACGATGCGAAAGCAAATTGGATCAACGAGTTACAGTCAGTATTGTGGGCTTATCGAACTACTCCCCGAGTAGCAACAGGGGAATCTCTATATATGCTAGCGTTTGGAAGTGAACAGGGTACTAAATTTCAATTCCCCTGTCAGCGACTTAATGAGAAGATTGGATTTAGACATGCTCGAGGAAGTTAGAGAAGAAGCAACCATTAGAAATGCTGCTTACCAGCAGCGAACAACTTTGTTCTACAACAAGAGAGTGAAGAAGTGCGACCTGAAATAAGGAGACTATGTAGTGAAGAAAGTGATTCAAAAGCACAATAAACTGGAGGCAAACTGGCATGGACCATATCGAGTTACAGAAGTTGTTCGACCAGGAACTTACCGAATAGTAACTTTAGAAGGGGAGGAGTTTAAGAATGCATGGAATGCAGAGAACCTACGCAAGTATTATCAGTGATGAATAAAATGAAGATATTCTGCCGAATTCTTTCTTTTTATTGAAAGTTTTTTGGGGAATACTAGTGCTACTCACTACTCGGCAAAACTCAGACTGCTCAAATTTTTTCTCGAAAACGCCAACAAAGGTTGGTCGAGAAACCAATATTCCTCCGGGAAGTAAAGCTACCAATATTCCTCCGGGAATTAAAGCTACCAATATTCCTCTGGGAAGTAAAGCTACCAATATTCCTCCAGGAAGTAAAGCTACTTGTATTCCTCCGGGAAATAAAACTTGTATTCCTACGGGAAGTAAAACTATATGTTCCTCGAAAAATAAAAGTATTCCTAAAAATGCCAACTTATGTTGTTTAGGAAGTAAATATATTCTTGAAAATGCCAACTAAAGTTGGTCGGGAAGTAAAATTATTCCAAAATGTGCCAAAGCTCCTCGTAGAGGAAAAATCCACTAACTATGGCTGGTCGGGGATAAAAACCCACTAACTGTAGTTAGTCGACAAGGAAAATTTACCGACCTTGGTTGGTCGAAAACATTTAAGAAAAAAATCTACTAACTAGGGCTGGTCGGGGACAAAAACCCACTAACTGTAGTTGGTCGACAAGGAAAATTTACCGACATTGGTTGGTCGGAAACATTTTAAACATTTTTGATACTCGTAACTTTTTACTAATTTGAGAAGCAAAACATCATTTTTGTCAAATGATTACCACAAATTCAAACTACTCGACAATAAGTTGATCGACGAATAACACAATATCATTATCTTTTTAACAGATACACATGCACAAATATAAAGTGTTTTACGAGACAATAGCAATTAAGATTGCGAACAAAAATGAAAGTCTTTCATTAAAACCAAAAATAAATTACATTGATAATGAAATGTATACAACTTTATTACATCAATATCCCTATTCTATTGGTCTCTTCCCTCTGCTTTTGAAACAGGTTCCTCGCCAGCAGGCGGATCATTTAAAGCAAGAGGAGAATTTATAAAGTTCAAATCTTTTAACATCCTGATATTCATCACGGATGGTCGATCTAAGAGGTGCTCGGGACGAGATATCTTGACATTTGAATGGAGATTGTAGTCGCCGAGGTATTTGGAGATCAGACATCGAGGAATGGCCCGAGCAGGGATCCAACTTATATCCAATTTGAATGGTGGCACGGGTAGGTCGAGCAGCCCAGGATTATGGTAGTCCCACAGGTAATGACCCTGTTCGAGTTGCAATACACCTAAGGCATTCAACCAGCCTTGCTTGTAGCCCTCATTATTGGCATTCTGGATACGATCGTCCAAGTGATAGAGCGTCTCATTGTACCCAGCCATCCAGAACTCCCTGGGCTATTTGTGGAACTGATATGTCAATCGTTCCATCTGTTCGTGGAGATTTTTGATGAAGAGTTATTTATTCTCTAATACAGACTTCTACACAGAAAGCTGATCTTCCAGGTCCCTGATCTTCTTTGACATTTCATCCAACACCTGGTTCTTCGCCATCAGCTGGAAGGCCTGGTTTTCTAAGGCAGATTGAGTCCGCTGTTCCTCGACAGGAATCCGAGAAGCTCTTGCTCGTCTCCGAGGAGCTCTTGCTCGACCACGAGAAGGTGTAGAAGGGCCATACCTCTTCAAGGTTTCCAACTCGTCCCTCAAGTTGGCGTTCTCGACCTCCAAGAACGAGAATCCCTCATAAGTCACTGGGATCAAGGCTTTTGAAGTGGAAGCTGCAGACTTCAACTGTGACAACTCTCTTTGTAGGTTGTTATTCTCTTGCTCTAATAATTCAGCTATTTGTCTGCACTCCTCAACCTCACCCCTCAGAGTTCTCTCCCTCACATCGTAGCCAGCAAAACGCTTCACGTACCCCTTGTCAGTATTGAGTTGCTGATACTTCTTCTCATACCCCTCGTGAAAAAGGGCAGTGTATTCTTTGTATTGTTGCTGAAGCTCTTCAAGAATGCCTTGGAGATCCTACATCATATCATAATAAGCCACATTGTTGGCCACTGCACGATCAAGCAGGGTCTTCAAGTATTGGTAGGCCTCAACCACCTGTTCCGAAGCATCTTGGTCGAGGATGTCGACAATTTGTGTTGCACCCAGATCTGTGTGACCAGCCTTAAAATAATCATTGCATTGCCTCAACAACTTGGTATCATGAGCAGATAGTAATTCCATCCTGGCCAGAAACTAGTAGAGAAAGAAAAAGCAGTAATCAATAAAAGCATCAATAAAGCATGAAGAAGAGACAACAGCATACAAAAACACAAGTTCAAGTTTTATTATATCATAAAGGTCAGAAGTACAATGTTCATAGTTACATATTCAGGATTACATTTGTAAAAGAAAAATATAAAGAGAAACCCGAACAACTCTACACCTTTTCCTTGTCTCCCAAAATCATCTCGGGAGGCTGGGACGAGGAAGTAGGTTGCTCGGAGGGAATAGAAAGTTGCTCGGGGAGCGCCGACAGTTGCTCAGAAGAAGTAACGATTTGCTGAGGTTCCTCGTTAGCAGGCTGGATGGCTGGGGGATGATCTCCCATCACCATAGAAGACTCTTCGGAGGCAGCTTCGTCCTCTTCAAAGTCTTCAGGAGTTGGAGGGGGACCAGGGATGTGTCGCTGAAAAAGTTCAAAATTTTCATCCACTTTCATCTCCTGTAGAGCAGCGACCCATCCATCCTTAAAGTACTTGAGGCTTCCATATTCTACTTGCGACACCATGGCAGCAAATCCCTTGTTCTATCCCTTGTCCCAGCCAGCGTTGAAAGACTTCTTCACAGCCAATTTTCTCTTCAACTTCTCCGAGGAAAGCTTCTCGGATAGAAGGTTTTCAGTAGTCTTCAATTTATTCTCAACCTCCTCCTTCTGCCGACTTACTTCCCGAAGTTGGATTAATTCTTCCTCAGCAACCTTGAGTTTATCTTCAAACTCCTCAGCATTTTTGAGCTTCTTGTCGAGCTCTTTATTTTTCCCTTCCAAGTCCTTTATTCTCTTCTCCAACTCCTTGGAGACTTCAACAACTTGAGCTTTCTCCTGCTTGGTGGAGGCAAGCTTCTTCTCCCAAGTTGCCTTATCATCAGCATATTTCTGGCGAGACTCTTTCAGAGACTGCCCCAAACCTATCAAATCTTCCTCTACACCAAACGAGGAGTTTGAAGCTTTAATAGCTTCATCCTTCTTCAAAATTGTATTGAATAAACTCACCAACTGTGAAAAGAAAATGAAAGCAAGTCAGAGACATATATAACAAGGGAAAGATGAAAAATTCAAAGCAATAAGACTTACAGAAGCAATATGGAGAGCAGCCAATGATGTAACCATGTCCCGAGAAAGGTTCTCTTCAACACCTTGGATCTCGAGAATGATCCAAGTCTTCACCGAGATCATGGCAGAGCTCGGGGGAACAAAATTTGGAACACCAGTTCCAAAAGATGGGGGCTGAGTGATGGTGTTAGCCAAATTGACCGAGGAGCTCTTCTTCAGCTTCCTCGGGGGAGCAGGAATAGATTCAACCAAGGAGGAACTCTTGGTCGGTGATATTACAATCACTTCTCTTGGAACAGTAGACTTGCTCGGAGCCACTGGGGGCTTCTCGGTAACCTTCGCAGGAGTAGCTGCATCAATTTTCTTTATCCCTTCTGGGACATCGTGTTTACTTCTTTTGGCCTCTCCAGCACTAGAGGCAGGCTTCTCGAAGAGAGTGGGAGGTCTTCTCTTCTTCATCCATTCACTCAAAGGAACATGTGACTCAGGCGAAGAGCTCGTAGAGGCTGGTACTGGCTCTGCGTCACTTATTACCGGACGAGCAGTAAAAGAAGTGGTGTAGCTCTTGTACTGCAACATATATGAAGCTGACCTAGTGTGCTCGTCGGCAACAGACTGATGCAAACTCCAGATAAGTTTCAAATGTCTTATGTTAACATCTGCTTCTTTTGGACACTTTCTTTTGCTATCAACTGCAAATAAATAAATCAAAATTACAATATCAATGGCACATTTTGTCAAACACAGAGGAAGCATAATTTCAAAATAAATAAAATGAAATAAAAATAACCTATCCCATTGCCATAGGGAGGGCATCTGGGACCCTGATACACTTCATCTCCAGATAAAGGAGCATGTTGCCAATTTTTTATGACAACCCCGTGCTCAAAATAGTCCTTATTGGCATCCGGGAGATTGACTACTAAGGCCCTATTTAAAAATCTAGTTTTTAAATAAAAGGTGTTATCACCAACTGCCCATCTATAAAAAAACATGATTTCGGGAATTCCTAAGCGAGTTCCATGAATTTGATTTAACCTATGAACCCCATTAACTATTATCCATGTATTGGGGACTATTCTTGCAGGAACAACGTCAAAGTATTGACAAAATTCCAGACATAAGGGATTCGGTGGAAAAGAAAATCCACACTGAGCAACAAAGAGACTGGGGAACCAATATCCCTCAGCCAAACGGAAATAATCAGAAGGCTTAGAAAGATATTCCAGAACAACCCAGGATGGAATAGAAAAATCAGAGCGAAACTTATTAAGAGATTTAACAGGGTAAACCATAATGAATAAAAGAAATGAAGAAGAAGGAAGAAAATCTTACAGAAAAAGAGTGGATCTGTTGACAACGAACGATGGAAGAAATGAATACACAGGAGAGAAAGAGACGATGGAAAACTCGAAGATACAAATTTGAAAAAGTAGAAGACGATGGGATTTTCTGCAGTGTTTAAATACTCTACCTTGGGAAAAGGAAAAGTAATGGTTACAAAAAGAGACGATTACGTTACCGGCGGCTAAAAAGACGAAAAGGGGCACGGGAATCGATGCGGGCATAAAAATTCAAAAAGCCTGATTCTACGAATTTGGAAGGAGAAATAAATACGAAGGAAACACTCCTAAAAATCAGGAGGATCATTTAAAACTACCATATTCCGAGAAAAAATGTTCCACACTCCTCAAATTTCGAACTATGAAACATTGGGATCTTCTGTTGATACCAAATTTAGTCTGCTAACATGGCTCAATAAAGTGAAAACACATGGCAATCTACGTGGCAATAACAAACACTTCCGAGGAACTCACACGCTCCGAGGAACCATACTACAACGAGGAACACTGCTTCCCCGAGGAACTCATATGCTCCGAGGAACAAGAACTCTCCGAGGAACTTTTGAGTACTAAGAAGCTTAGGCGGTCCGAGCAACTCAAGCGGTTCGAGCTGCACCTCGAACAAAGCATTAATAGCAGGATAACCAACAGTTTAACTGTTCATTAAATGCTTATCATTCAGACGCATACGCTTAAAGGGCATTGAATGTATTACCCTTTCATATGTACATCATTTAATGCATTACCCTTTCACATTACAGCCTGAGGGCTATAAATACATTGTACAATCCTCATTGTAAGGGGACCGGAATTTATTGAAAGAACTTGTAATCGAGAATTCCCAAACACTCAACAATAACATAAGAGTAGACGTAGGCCATTCTTATAAGGCTGAACCACTTTAAAAACTCTTTGTTTCATTTATTTTATCTGTAACTGAATAATTAGATATGATCTAATTTTTTACATCAACAGTCCATATTTTCAAGAACTCGTACAAAACATAAAAGGATAATGATAGACTCCCCGAAAGGGAGTCTACCGAATTCATCCCCCATTTCATCTCCCCCTTGATTTCAATCAAAACAATTCTAGCCTTTGATTTATTATTTATAAAAAATACATTATATACTTACTTTTGTTATTTATTTAAAACAAAAATTAAAAGATACTCTCTTATTTTTTTTAAATTAATAAATGTGATTTATTTTAAAGATAAATTAATTTTACATTAAACTAAAATTTAATGATTTATTGTTAAAAAGTTCCTCAAACATTTTTTAATACATATTTAGTGTAATTATTTTTATTTTGTTCCAAAAAGACCTCAAACACTAGTTTAACCAATATTATGTTATTTTTAAAGGTTCGCGCCAGCGGCACACTTTGAGTGTTTTTATTTTGTTTCAAAAAGTCCTCAAACACTAATTTAACCAATATTATCTTGTTTTTAAAGATCCGCGCCAGCGACACACATTGGGTGTTTTTATTTTGTTCCAAAAAGTACTCAAACACTAATTTAACTAATATTATCTTATTTTTAAAGGTCCGCGCCAGCAGCACATATTGAGTGTTTTTATTTTGTTCCAAAAAGTACTCAACCACTAATTTAACTAATATTCTCTTATTTTTAAAGGTCTGCGTCAGCGGCACACATTGAGTGTTTTTATGTAGTGAGCGACTTTTTGGAACTTTGTTTTTTTATTTTTGTCACGAGGAACTTTTTAATAGTAAACATAGTTTTTTTTTAAATATGTACTTTAATTTTAATAAATAAAAAACTATTTAATTTAATATTTTAGATTCACGACTCATTAGTGCCGCTCGCGCGAACCTACATTCCCGGACCAACATAGTTTATTAAATGTAGGTCCGCGCCAGCGGCAATAATCAATCGCGAATCTAAAACATCAAATTAGCAGGTTATTTTTTTTATTAAAACTGATTTTATCAACAAAAAAAACTCATATCGTGCCTTAGCTAACATAATTTAATTGGCATTAGATAGAACATAAAACTTATTTTATCAACAAAAAAAGACATCCAAAAAATGTGTTAAAACTGTTTTAAAAAAAATAAAATATTACCTAAAAAAATTACTACCGAAATAATTTATGTTGTGGCATGTCGTGTTTTAATTAGGTTATGTTCGTATTTGGTAAAAAAAAATCGATTTTTGTCGTATTTTAAAAACACAATTTTTAAAATACAGTTTTTAGTCATGTTCATGTTCTTTTTTTTTTTTTTATAAAAACACAATTTTTTATTTATAAAAATACAGTTTTTTTTTTTAGAAAAACATAATTAATTAAGCAAATGAGGTGGCAGCTGGGATGGGGCTTTCAGTTTGGAACGGGGATAGAAATTTCGGGAAGTATAGCACTACTCAACATAAAATTACGAAGTCAAGTGTTATGGAGATTCCTGAATAAGAGTTGAAAATAAAGTTTATGAATATAAATGTATGAGAATCATGTTTCGATAGAGCTAGAAACAAATAATTGTTTATTCTAAACTAGAGAAAGAAAACATAGCTTTTCATTATCATGCGTGTAAATTATTGCGTTGCAAAGTAATTCTCTTGTGTTGCTTCCAACAAATGATGCCAATTGTAGGTGTAAAAAATCTACTCGTAGGGGGTGCCAAATCATCATGATGCAAGTATAATAATAAATGAGAAAGAGACAGATTTACGTGGTTCGACCATCGATAGCATACGTCTACGGGGTTCCAACAGTGTTTCACTATAATAATTAGAGAATTTACTTGAGTCTTTTTCTAGTCCCTGAGCCCCCTTTCACAATGGGGAGAGTCCCCTTTATATAGAGTTAGAGGTTATAATTGGATAAGTCATATCCTTATAAAGTTTAATTTAAATAAAATAGTGATCCCCGGTCTTCTACTTTATCAAGAACTCTAGTCATCCTTATCTTGTTAGATCGTATGAGGGTCGTCATCTTGTCCAGTGTGCTCGCTACGTGTCATGTTATTAATTTAGGTGTATCCCCTCTCCCAACCACACATTATCCACCTATCAAAAGGGGGTAGGGCATAAGTTGTAAAATGTTCTTTAAGTGTTAGGGTACCATATCACACCATTCGAGTAGTTTCCATAATTTTTACATTACAACTATCGATTGCTATAAATTTAAGTGCATCCCCTCACATAAGAATCATATCAATGAAAAAATTTAGAATGTGGGGGAATACTAGGATGGTTTGTGAATGTAAAATTAAACATATATACTTGATCAATAAAATGATTTATTTCTTGCTAAATTTCAATATATATATATATATATATATATATATATATATATATATATATATATATATGTGTGTGTGTGTGTGTGTGTGTGTGTGTGTGTGTGTGTGTGTGTGTGCGTGTGTATTTTATTTGATGCCAAGTCAACACTTATTGGATCATTTTCTCGATCAACTATAAATTTAATTGCGGGGGCACGATCAATAGTTTAAAACATAATAATGGCATAAGTTGTTCAGAAGTATGGTTCTTGAAGTGCTTAAGCATTAATTAGTTCATATCTCATTTTAATTTTTGTTTCCTTTATGATTTTGTTTGGTTATGTGTATATTCTTTTGTTTGATGTCAAATATATTTAAAGATTTAATTTGGTTCACCTTTACCCAAGTGATGTATCTAAAACATATGTCATTTGAGAGGGGTTTTGACCTCAATTCGGTTAACACAGTTTAATCCAACTATTGAAAAGGAAATCAATGTATCAACTCTATATTTGATCACAACCTATTTAGCATATACCCTTACTTATTGGGCTAAAGAGTTGAGTATAATCTAGGTCTCTTATGTAAGCCTATTTAAACTGCACTCCTCAATGCATTATTTGTAAGAATTATCATAAATGTGTGACCATTTAAGTCGGTGGATCCCATTTTTTCTTTTACTTCTAATATCTACTTTTTACTACGTTTTATAGGTGAATATATATGATGATTGGTGATTTGCACAAGGTACGGAGCAAGATCCCTATTTACAACATTTTAGTCGAATGATTTTAATGTTTCTAGATATATAAAGTGAAATACAATATCTTGTATCAATATTTACTTACTAGTTATTAATTTCAATATTTCAACCATCATGGCAATATGCCAAAAATCGTTGTTTGTGCCTATGACATTGTTCATGCCTACAACGTGAACAAATATTAATTTCAATATTTGTCTATGCTTATAACAAATATGATTGTCGAGTTTTGCATAGAAGTCTCAGTATTGTGGGGGAAGAATCTAATGTGTTTGGTGATCCGTAGCTACACGTGGTGCTTGGTGTGTGGTTGTTCTCCCCAAAGAAGACTATCATTTTTTATATTTTTAGTTTAGGGTTTATTATCTTTTTTATTTTTATTTTTAATCTTTAATTAATGTCCAAGCATGTTGGGGGCTAATGAGTCATTTTCAGTTAAATGATGAGTTTGGTGATCCGAACTGACACATGGCGTGTGGTTGTGCTCCCGAGAGAAGACCGTCTTTTTTTTTAGTTTAGGGTTTATCGTCATTTTCTTTTATTTTAAGCCTTTAATTAGTCTCCAAGCATGTTTGGGGCTAATGAGTCAATTTTAGTTAAATGATATGCTTGGTGATCTGCAACGTCACGTGACGCGTGGTTGTGCTCTCGAGAGAAGACTGAGAGTGCGCCGGAAATCAATCTTCGACTTATTTAATTAAATTTCAATTTTAGTCCAATTCAGTCTTAATTCTTGCAAATAATTGTGACAGATAAATGGAATAAATCAAACATGCAAGATAGTCACAATATGAGGAAAAATCCCCCAAAGGGGCAAAACCTTTTTATTTCACTATAATTTGTAAATCTCAACTTACACGGATTACAATAAAATACAGTGACACACGAAATATCTGCATGTGTCGGTTTGGTGTCGTCAGCAAGAGGTCCCGTAAGAACTCCAAGATCAGTAGTGGAAAATCATCCTTCTTCTTCTCCACAAATACTCCAGATGAGTAGAACAATTTTCTTGGGTTTAGAGGATTCACATAATTGATTGGGAATTGTTTGTGAATCAAAACCGTGTAGAAAACATGACAAACGAAGTCTGTTTTTAATGCAGAAGAACTGCAGAAAAATCAGGTCCAAGACTTGCAAAAATGTGTAAAATGAACACTATTTAAATACAGAAATCGAGACGGTGTCTCGTTCGAAGCAGATGGGGTGTCGCTCGAACGGCTCCAGGTGTTGTTAGAACGACTTCGCTCGACATGAACTGTCGTTTGAACGATAAGCTCTATCATTCGAACGATCTGAATGACTTGTACTTGTTCGCCTCTACACTTAAAAAATATTCTTATTTGGAGATAAAAATATTTCAGACTTCAAAAATTTATTAAGAATGTTCCCAAATATTTATGCAAATATTAAAAACTCCAATTAAATTATATTACCATAATTGCGAGTGGAGTAGTGGGAATATAAGATTGTTGAAGACGCACGATGCATGATAGAACAATGTTGATGCACTATGCACGTATGAAGGTAGTGTGGGCATGATAACTTCGGATCCAAGTCGAGGTCGTCACGGATGAATGTGGAGATGTGTCGAATGTAGCAGTATCAGATATACTTGCAGTGATCTAGGATATACCCAAAAATTTCCTAGATACCAAACGGACATTTATAAAAACATGTCCTTACAAAGACTATTTGTTTTATATTTTTAGTTTAAGGTTTATTGTCGTTTTCTTTTATTTTTAGTCTTTAATTAGTCCCTAAGCCTGTTTGTGGCTAATAAGTCATTTTTAGTTATTAATTGTCCTTTTTTAAAAATCTTTTTGGGTATTGGCTTGATTAGCAAGCTAACATCTCGTATAAATAGGCACTTGGCCCTAATTTGTAATGACACCTTGAATATTGATAAAGAAAATATATATAGAGAAATAAGCCCTTTTCTTATATTAGTTTTAGTTTTTTTGGTGGTGGTGTTGTCTAGTTAGTAGTTGGTATGTAGTTGTAACAATAATGCTTCTACATTCTTGATTCACATCATAATCTTTTATTTATTATTTATTGGGATGGAAATGGTTAATACATGTGCATAGTATCTAGAGTTGTTGGTGCGTTATGTTAAGAAAATTCTTATCATTATGCAAATTAGTGGTTGGCGTCTGTGATTGGCGCCTACCAATTCCTTATCTCTCATACTGTAAAGTACTCTATAGAACAGGAGACTAGAACTCTTAAATAATAATGGTCGATGTTTATAAACTACATTGAGAGAAAAACTTTGAGCTAACCTTGCCGAATAAAGATGCTACTAGAATCTTGATCTTATGCTTCCAATCAAATAAAATACATGTGTTTTTGATGGCCTGTTGTTAAAGGGTTGGATTTAGCAAACATGCTACTAAGTATGTTGATTTTGAGATAATTGAAGGGTCAACTTAGATATCATTAAATTATCCCACAAACTTATTCAAATTTAGACTAATTCCAAAGGAAAATCATTCAAAAATGATATCTAAAGTGCTTAGTTACTAATTAGTTAACGCCTCATTTCAATTTTTGTTCCATTAATGATTGTTTTTAGTTTTGCATATATTTTTATGTGCATATTCCTTTGTTTAATGTCTAATTTATTCAAATCTTTTATTTTAAATTTTGTTCCATTAATGATTTTCTTTGGTTTTGTTTATAATATTATATGAAGGTTTAGAGTCTCTGGGATATATAGGATTGCTCTGTGGAGCTACTGTGCCTTAAAGTAGAGCTATTGCTTCCATCCACGCTTTAAATTTGGTTCATTTTTCTGCTTGCATCAACTATGTATTCCCTTTATTTTCTTCTTATTTTTTCTTTTTGATCTTTCTCTTATTTTGATGGATTTGTGATCCATTGGAAGAGGTCATGGTATAACATGTTTATGATTTTCAGAGGACCTCGTATTATCCATGTACACAGTTATTGTCTGTCTCTTCCACTCCACCTCCCCCGTAGTTAAAACAGAGATAGACCAATGAGTAGTATGTGTGGTATTTTCTCAAACAAGCTCCATTAACACCACCTACAATTGAAATTGTACATTCTTTCTCTCTTATTCTCGAGTGCACAATAATTGATCTAGCAACTTATCCAATATATTTTCCATTGTCTTATGGATTGCCTTTTCTTGAATTGAAATCACTGAGAATGATTTTAATGGATTCTCATCAAGAAATTAGTTACACCACTGTTTGGTTTTTCAATAATAGTGAATATTTCAATTTTCATTATTATATTGATCTCATTTCTCTGTAATTTTAGTTTCATCACACATTTTGACCACCACGACTTACTAATGAGACCAAGCATCCTTCCAGCCCTACAAGTTACAAATCTTAGCTTTAATGTAGGGAGGTTTATTTTGTTAAAACATTTTAAGCTTTAATGTATGGTATGTGTATCCGTTAATTTTATTATTCGATCTTATCTCAAGATTTGATCACATTATTATGTTGTTTTATTTGTTGATTGTTGATTGATTTAGGGGTTTAAGCATGTGTTTATGTGTTCGTTAGCCAATTGATACACATCCACAATGCACACTCAAAACCGTTTAATTATAGAAACACACTCTCAAAGTTAGTTTCATTTTAAACAACATACCAAAATCCAGATCTGAATGTATTTGGCATAAATATCCTCTTCAGATGCCATTATGTTAAAATCAATAACTTATTCCCATTTTGACAGGTTTATTATACAAAATGGTTGTCCACGAGCTACCCATTTAGTCTTATATTGTTGCTTAGTGATGCAACATGCTTTAGATGTTAGATATGTGTATGATTTGATATCTCATTGATCAATTATTAATTATATATTGGAAAATAGATACGCATATAATATGTGTTGAGAGTGGTCTATAGTTCCATGGTCCAAACTTATTTAATTAAACGTCAATTTAACCCAGATTTTAATTTTTGTTAAACCCTAGTTCATGCGACTCCCTTATTGAAAGAAGTAAATCAAGAAGATTACAACCAAATAAATAAGAAGACGAATTTCAGGAAAAATCCCCACAGGACAATACCATTTCTTATTTTACAATTATGTGAAAATCGAAACTTATATGTCCATAGATAAATACAAACAACTTTTTAAGACGAAAATCCTGCGGGCGACGCTTCATCTTCTTCAGCAATAGTTTCCACGATAAATACAAGTCCAACATTGGAGACACCTTCTCCATAAGAGAAAATCCAAGAATGAAATATGTGTTTATGGCGGTTTTAGAGTGATTCACTAAATATTAAATGGGAGGATGTGTGAATAAAAAGTGGTGTTTGGCCTTTGAAAAGAAGACTTTTGTGCAGTAGCTCTACATAAAGTTTGGTTTTAAAAGTCTTACAAAATACCTACATGAAGCAAGTTTTTATTGGAAAACATGAAAATAGAGGCGGAAAAAAGTCGTTAGAAGGAGATCAAGAGGTCATTCGAACGAGATGTTAATCTCGCTAGAAGTGACCATCTAACAACCCATCAAACGACTTCTAAAAACTAAAAGAGTACACCTTCGTTTGAACCATATTCAATGTAATCCATCAAACTATACTTCAAATTACATGTGCATGTCATTCGAACGATAAGGCCATGCCGTTATAATGATTGAATACGAAAATTATTTTTATTTAAAATCCATCCTCATTTTTGTTAAAATAAAACCGAGTAAAATCAAATAAAATTCTCCTAGAAATATTTGCAAAAAACTATGAACTTTAAACAAAGAATATAACATAAAGGAACGTGGAATTGTGGAGAATAGTTGAAGATGAACGTGATGCACGTTGAAGATGAGTGGTGCATGATGATGATGCACGTTGCCAATGATTTGGATTATAGACGTCATGGATTATCGTGTAGATGTGCCAATGTAACGGGATACGGTATATCTCATGTAATCTAGAACTCTAAAGACAATTCCTGGATTTTAGTCGACAATGACATAAAATTTCTTTACAAATATCCCCATATTGTTATGGCGGTACATACATAAAAAATCCGAATTATGCAACCCAAAAAAAATTCTTAAGACTTAAAATATTCTTATACCCTCCCGAAACCCTTAAATGGAACGATATCAAAATACAGAAGTCATGAAATCTTCAAATCTTTAAAATCTTAAAGTCTCCATATTTCTTTGTCTTCATCAAGTGTATCATGAGTATGATTTTTCAAATGGACCTACACACATGAGACAAGAAAAAAATACCCGTGACATGCAAAAGTTTGGAATACAATGATATGCAAGAATGATAAGCATAAATAAGAACAAGCAATCATCAAACTCAAACTTTTCCACTCCCCCATAATTCGTTCTCCCCCTTTTTATGATATTCCAAATAGACATGGAAAATAAACATAAGAAATAAATACCGAGTGTGTCACAAACAATAAACAACTACTTTTGAATTTTTTCAAAATTTTTCTAAAAAAAAAATACAAAGATAATACGCAGTACACACCATGAACTAACACTAAAATAACCAAGTCATGAAAGCGTAAATGAATGGGTGTGAACAAATTCGATAGGAGAAACAACTCAAACAATGATAACATATGTTTATGATGAAGAACGAATAAACTCAAAATCATCCTTAGGTGTAAAAATATTGAATTGATATGATATCGACTCAATCTAATCAAGAAATCAAAGTCTAAAATGATTTTCACGCCAATAATGTCCAAAACAATGTAATGCTTTTACATGACTTTTTTCAGGACGTTCAAACCCAATGATCTTCGAATTAACTCCCCCCCAAACTCACATATAGAATATTTCACTCAATTCTTTTGTTTTGAAGAAATCAATGCTCATATGTAACGAAGCATCAACGTTCTTTAAATTTGGCTTAATACTTTACATTTTTTTCTTTTGAGTGCTTTTAATATTTTTGGCTCTTTTCTTTTGCAAATGGTTGCTATTCACGCAAATATATTTTTACTTTAGCAACCCAAGCCATTGCATTTAACTTAACACATTTTCCGAAGATATAAATTTCAAATTTTCCAATCCGAGCAATGGTTCTTACATGCACTACTTTTATTATCTCGTTTTATCGCATTTGGTTTGTTTTAAAAATTGGATTGAGATGAAAACATTTTTACCAACATGTGATATACAAGTGCAATGCTCAAATAAATCCGTGCAAGTGAGTATTAAACGAGATAATGAGTCAAATATATTGAAATTAATCATAATCATATCTCAATGACTAAAACAAATTATAAAGCACATGGATGAAATGAAGTTTGTGTCTCAAAACACCGTCAAAAACTCACGTGGATAATGGAATGATATTGTGATGTGGCAATCCTAAATATCCATCCATATAAGGTGTAAACAAACTACAAAAATCTTTTTGTGCTTTTCAAAAAAAAAATTATAGAAAGAAAATATTTTTTCTTTTTTCATTTTTCTTAAAAAAAGAGAAATGTATTTGAATTTTTCTCTTTTCTTAAAAACGAAAAATCTTTTTGTATTTTTTCTAAATGACCTAAATTCTTTTTGATTTTTTATAAAAAATCAAACAAATAAAAATATAATACATGAATAATACAAATAATACAATCTCGCATTAGGAAGCAAGAATATGAATGGGAAAAATCACCCTATACTAGACAAAGTAACCAACCCTCATTCAATTGTGCAGATACCTAAAGACTTCATAAGACTCTCTAATCTAAGGGCATCCAACGGTTTTATTAAAATATCATCTAATTGGCGATCGGTGGTCCCAAATCTCAAGGACACGACCTTCTCCTCTACTAGGTCTCGGATAAAATGTTTGCGTATCCTAAAGTGCTTCGTGCGCAAATGCTAGACTAAATTTTAGGATATATGTATCGCACTCATTTTATCACATGAAATAGTCAGAAGCCCTGTGAAATCCCAAAATCCTCAAACATTTGCTTCATCCACAAGGGTTGTATGTAATAACTCTCGATGGATATGTACTCGACCTCTGCAGTGGACAAGAGATAGAGTTATGATTCTTACTCAACCAAGAGACAAGAGCAGTCCCAAAATAGAAACACCCACTTGAACTTCTCCTATATCCATCTATATCCCTAGCCGAATCGGCATCTGAATAGGCGTATAAATAGTCGTCGATATCAAAGGAATACAAAATTCTGTATAAGAGAGTCCCACTCACGTATTTGATAATACATTTAAGAGTAAGTAAGTGTGACTCTTTCAGGGATACCTGATATCGCGCACAAACTCTAACACTAAAGGATATATCGGGACGACGGGCAGTTAAGTAGAGAAGACTACCTATCATACTTCGATACAAGGTTTGCTCTACATCTTTGCCTGAAGTGTCCTTGCTAAGATTTATCGAGGTAATCATAGGGTTGTGTGAGTGCTTAGTGGAGTTTAACCCAAATTTCTTCAAAAGGTCTCTTTGTATACTTAGATTGAGAGATGAACATCACATCCTCTAGCTGACGAACTTGGAGAGCAAGTAAGAATGTAATATCACCAACCATGCTCATCTCGAACTCACTTTTCATCTCCTCTTCAAAGTCGTGAGCATGTAGATCTAAAGACTATGTCATCCACATAGACTTTGGCAATCAAAACAACAACTTTTCCTCTCCTAACAAATAATTTCTTACCTACTCCCTCTCTCTCGAAGCCACTTTCTAAGAGATAGGAAGTAAGCCTCTCATACCAAGAACATGGTGCTTGATTTAAACCATACAAGGCCTTCCTAAGATAATAGATGTGTCCAGGGTGCTTAGGGTCTTCAAATATTTTCGGTTGTTCCACGTAAACCTCCTCCTATCGAATGCCATTCGGAATGGCACTCTTGACATCCATCTAATATAACTTGAAGTGAAGATGACATGCGATGGTGAGTAGTATGAGGACAAACTCAATAATAGGAGCAAATGTCTCCACAAAGTCTACACCCTCAAACTAGGGGTGTGCACGGGTTGGTTCAGTTCGGTTTTGGACCGCAATTCAGACCGAACCGATCGGTTCGATTTTGGAAAAAATCAGACCAAAACTGAACCGACGATTAAAAAAATTGCCGGTTTCGGTTCACATCGGTTTTGATTCGGTTTGCTTTCGGTTCGGTTTTAACCGATTTTCAGTTTTTGTCGGTTTTTTTAGGTCGATTTTCAGTTTTGGTCAGTTTTGGAGGTTGGTTAATGGTGTTTGGATATAAAAATAAAAGATATTGAAGGGTTTTTTAATATATAATATTGATGTCGGTTCGGTTCGGTTCGAATCGGTTTTTTCTTTGTCTAAACCGACAATCGAACCGATATTGTCAGTTTTTTAAATCCTTAAACTGCAAACCGAACCGGGCTAAAAAAAACCGCCGGTTTCGGGCCGGTTCGGTTCGGTTTTCGGTTCGATCGGTTTTTTTGCACACCCCTACCTCAAACTGTGTGTAGCCTCGAGCGACCAACCTAGCCTTACTATGGATAATGGTACCATTTTCGTCCATCATATTCTTAAAGATTCATTTAGTACCAATCACATTTGTCTCACTAGGTCTGGGGATAAGTTCTAAGACATCATTCTTTCAAAACTGAAGCAACTCTTATTGCATAAAAATATCAGTGTTCATCTTTGAGTGCTTATTTGATGTTCTGAGGCTCTAATTTGGACGTGTAGCACAGAAAGCTAAAAATGTTATCAAGTTGAGCGTGTGTCTTGACACTTAAAGTAGGGTCATCTAGAATGGTGGAAGGGCCATGACTCTTGTAAACCCAAGCAGGCATGTACCGTAAATTCGGAATAGGGTCCACCCTAGGTGTGTGTCGAATAATGGGATCATCACAAATGGGTGCATCATCCTCACATAAGTTATTAGGATCAAGAAATACCGGTGGATCATCATCTTTAACAATCACATTTATTGATTCCATAACTTTAGAGTTGTTCAGGTTAAAAACTCGATAAGCTCTTCTCGTCGATGAATATCCTAACACAATTCGCTCGTCACTCTGGGAGTCGAACATTCTTAATTTCTCTCTATCCCTCAAGATGTAGCATTTAATCCTAAAGACACGAAAATATTAAAGGTTGGGTTTCTTCCCTATCCACTGCTCATATGGTGTCTGAAGTGTGTGTGGATGAAGATATACCCTATTCACCATATTGCATAAGGTAGATACCGCCTCTACCCGAAATTTTTTAGACACTCTACTACTGAGAAACATGGATCTAGCCATCTCTAGAATCATTCAATTCTTTATCTCAACAATCATATTTTACTAAGGAGTTTTCATGGCCGAAAATTCATGTTTTATTCCAAGTCTATCACAGTAATGATCCACTTCTTTAATTTCTATTCCGTTGTCACTATGCACCTTATTGATAGTGACACTATTTCAATTTTTCAGGGCATGTCACTTAGTAGTAAGAAACTCTATCGGATTTCTCTCTCAGGAAACCAACTCTCGAATAATGAGAGAAATCATCTACCATCATGAGGATATACATCTTACAACCCAAACTATCAGTGGGAGTAGGGCCCGTAAGATTCATGTGAATCAACTCAAGTACATGTGAAGTGGTAATTTAATTCAACTTCTGATGGGGACTATGGACTTATTTTCCCTGCTGGCAAGGACCACAAACTGTTAAAGTTGACTTTCCAAGAGACGGCAACCCAAGTACTAGGTATTTTTTGCTAAACATTCCAAATCTTTAAAATTAACGTGACCTTAACGTTGATGCCACAAATCCATAGAAGATATCGTGGTGTTGTTGCACACAAATGAGGACTTGGGCATAATCCTATAATAATTATCTTATGTCATAACCCCTTGTAGTAAAAGTTTATCTGCTTGATAAAAAACGTTACACTCATTCTGGTCAAACTTTACAGTAAAGTCTGCGTCGCACAGTTGGCTAATCCTGATAAGGTTTGCTTTCAAACCTTTAACATACAAACATTATCTAACTTAGGAAATTTGGGTATCTGTATTTCATCTCGTTCTATAATGCTAGATTTACTCCCATCTCCGAAGGTGACTTTCTTGTCCGTGCGATCCTCAAGGTTGGTGAAAAATGAGACGTCACCAGTTATATGCCTAGAGTAACCACTGTCAAAATACCACTGGGAGGCATTATGATCCTTAAGATCTACATGAACAATAATGTATTTTTCTTCACATTTAGGCACCCAATTAGTGGAGACCTTTTGTTTACCCTTGTCGTTGTTGGTTCTAGTCGGGATGTTGGAAGTTTCCACTAACGGCAAAGATATCCGTTGAAACTCTTCCATTAAACTATGAGAAGTGGAGAATAAACACTCAACCTCTATCTAATGCTAACAAAATTGTTAAAGTGGTGCGACGAAGTATGTGTATGTCGAGTCGGACCCAAACTATAGAAAAACTCCCTAAGGTGGCCTTTTCTCTTGCAATAAGTGCAAAAATAAACAGCCTTAGGCCAACCTTGATTTTATTTTCTTGGCCGAACATTTCTTTGGGGTTTGGATTGAGGGCCATAAGGATTCACAATGAGTTCAGGGACCGATTTTGGTGCGACATGTGACATGGAGGCATTGTCAAAACCTATTCCTTACCTCTCACCAAACCCTAAAGCGGGGCCGAGTAATATCTTTCCCATCTCCCAAGATGTATCCTCAATCTTTACCTTTAGCTTTAGCGCTCTCTCGAGATATTTTTTGAGTTAGGATACTAGGGATTCAAGTTTCTTTTGAGTCTTATCGGATCCAAGGATCTCACTCGTAAAACTAGTCGCTTGTTTGGTCAAGTCCCCTCTCTCTTTCTAAACAAATCTTTCTCTCTCTCCAAAAACTCTATTTCCCTCTCTCTTTCTCTTAAATACTCTCTAATGGAGGACTCTCCCTCTCTCGTCTCTCCTAACTCCTTCTTTAGTGCAATGATCCTAGTTGTTAACCCTTTATTTTGCCTTTTTGTTTTAAAGGACTCATCATATAACTTGGCGTACGTGCATTGTAGGTCACTCTCGTTCTCACTTCCTGCATCCTCACCCTCACCCACGTCGTGCTTATTATCTAGGTGTACCTATTAAGTACCTTCCTCATCATCGTAAGGTGCACTAGACGTACTCATATGACTAGCCATGAATGCGTTAAAGTTACATTCATACAATGACTCTTTTCTTAAATCCACCGAGTCGACCTCGCTATTATCACTAAGGGTGGCATTTAAGGAAGCTTTGCCCTTACCTTGATGCTTTAACCTAATTGGGCACTCATAGGCTTTGTGACCTCTCCCATCACATTCGTAAAACCTCTATCCCCCTCTCTCTCTCTGGGGGCGTCCTTTTCATCTTTTTCATATTTTTTCCCAATTTTATTTTTCTCAAAACTCCTTTTATCTTTATATGTGCCATTATTTTTATGTTTGAGAAATTTCTTAAACTTCTTAGCAAAAATGGCTAAATCATATAAATCAAAAATCATACTCAGAATAGGAAGACACCTCCTCTCTCTTTCTAAATGACTTCTCACTCTTTCTAGACTGACCCTTAAGTGCTATCCCTTTATCTTTTGGTTTTATAGTTTTAGGAACATATCAATTTCATATGTTTGAAGGTCTCCTACGAGTTATTCTAACCTAAGGAAATCTAACATTCCTAAAGAATTAAGCACGGTGACTTTCGGGATAAAATAGGCATGCAGTGATCTTAAATTATTTTTGACTACTCTAGTGCCAGAATTTTTTTCACCAATATTAAAACATGAATTAACAATATTCGACAGGAGAGCATAAAATTCATCAAGGCTCTCGGATTAAGGCATGGTTATAGTCTCAAATGGTGTAGTGAAAATTTTTAATTTAGATTCCTTAACAACATTTGTGCTCTCATGATTAAGTTGTAGGATATCCCATGCCTCTTTTGACGTCGTGCACGCCATAATACATCATAACTTGTAGGGTTTGATGGTTCCAGAAATGGCACTAAGGCCACCTGAATTATAGTTACTCCATTTAAATTATTCTTTTGTCCATAACTTCACAGGTATAGAGTTAATATCATTACTTACAATAATAATGGGTGGCGTCCTCCCTCTTTCACATGTAATCCAAATTTGTTGATCAGTAGCCTTCAAAGTGGATCTCATTCTATCCTTCCAATAGGCATAAATGGATCCATAAATAATTCACAAAATATGTGTTTATAATGGTTTCAAAATGATTCACAAAATATTAAATGGGAGGATGTGTGAATCAAAAGTGGGTTTTAGCCTTTTAAAAGAAGAATTTTTGTGCAGCAGCTTTGCAGAAAGTTTGGTTTTAAAAATCTTACAAAATACCTATAGGAAGCAGGTTTTTATAGGCAAACACAAAAATCGAAGCGACGAAAAGTTATTAAAATAAGAGCAAGAGGACATTCGAACGAGACATCAAATGATATTCAGTGTAAGCCTTCAAACGATACTTCAAATGACATATGAATGTTTTTTGAATGACAAGGCCAGATCGTTCTAACAACTGAAGGTGAAAATTATTTTTATTTAAAATCCACCCTTGTTTCTGTTGAAATAAAACGAAGTAAAATGAAATAAAATTCTCCTAGAAATATTTGCGAAAAATAAAAAATTCCAAATAAACAATATACCATAAAGGAACGTGGAGTTGTGGAGAATGTTGAACATGAACGTGATGCACGTTGAAGTTGAGTGGTGCATGATGATGATGCACGTTGCTAACGATTTGGATTGTGGATGTCGTGGATGATTGTGTAGACGTGCTAATGTAACGGGATACACCATATCTTGTGAAATCTAGAATGCTAAAGACAATTCCTATATTTAGCGGATAATGACAGAAAATGTCCTTACATGTGCCCAATATTTGTATGTTAAGCGAGTAGAAATGTGTTTAATGAGTATAAAAAAAAATCTCACATAAAGAGTTCTTTTTATGAATTCCCCTATAAGACCCCGTATTTTTGAGGATTTAAAATTTAATTTATTTGATGATTTAGGATTTAAATTAATCTAGAGGATTTAATTTATTCGATGAATTAAGATTTATTTAATTCAGGATATTTTTATTAAATTACACGTGTCATAATTTGAGGTCAAGGATGGAAATTCTAGTAAAGTAACTCGGATGATGATTCTGAGTGTGCAGTTGATTCCGAATAGGTCGAGATAACTGGGCTCACATGGGTGTGTTTGGGTCATTTTAATTTGGCCCATAGGATTAATTTCTAGATTTACACTATAAAACCTACATTAGGGAGTTTGTGGTAGACACAACTCAATAAGAAACACCTATCTTTGTTGAGGAGAAAAGAGGGATCAATTGGGAGATATTTGGGGAGCCAAACCAAGAATAAATCGGAGTATTCTTCGTTCAATCTTCATCTACATCAAAGGAAATCAGACCCTACAAATTTATCCAGGAAAGGAATTAAAATTTCTTTCATTTAATTTTCATTATTTCAATTCATATTATGGTGGATGTAAATCATATTTGTTTTCTGGGTGGGTAATCACATAGAAAATGAGTGTTTATGAATTGGGTAATTTGGGTACAAATTAAAGGTGAAATTTATGTGGTGTTACGGATCAAAAGTGTTCATATATGATTTTGATTCATAGGATCATAATCCCTATCATGAAATTTGTAGTTCGAAATCAAACTGGGAGAAACGAGCATAAAGAAATCGTGAAAAATCAAGTTAAGATTTATGTTATTATTACAAATTCAAGGGTGTTTGAAGGCTGAGTGTTTAGAGGTTACCTTCATGTTCCTAACCATTTAAGGAGGGATTAAAGGTTGTAATAATGGGTTTTATGTGCTGGGGAAATATACTAGAAAGAGAAACTCATATAGGTCAGTAATGGCGGAAACGAAAACAGGGGAGACAAAGGTGTACATAACCCAACATGTCGTTCGAACGACCTCAGGCGTCGTTCGAACGATGCTACCCAAATTCGATTTCTTCTCTTTGGTAGTTTCGGATGAGGTGTTGACAGTTAGGGAATTTTTTAGTGACATATTTGACTTGGAGCAGTTAGCTCGTTTTGGGAAATTTTATAGATGATAATGATGAAAATTTCTATCTCCCATACTGAGGGACTTAATTAGTGAATACAACTAATTAGGAAGGAAATATAAGTGTGAGAATTATTTGTGGAATTTGAAATGATGAATTATAAAAAGTTTTAAATTTTGGGTTGCGTAAATGTGTCTGAGTATTATATTTTAGTGTCACTACTTTAATAAGGTTATGGAGGTGAATTTTATTAAATTAAGGGTTGGGGTTTTGACTCCGATTATTTTCAGGCTAGTGCGTCGGGAGTTAGGCACGGAGGAGTCGGTGAAATTTATTATAGGTATATATAATAAATTATCGTATATTAAATTTAACGATAGGTGAAAACTTAATAAGGAGATTTGGTGTAACACATTCTAAGAGATGAAGTTAGGGACCGAATGAGCGAGTCTGGATATTATAGTTGGGTGGCACTACTTTAATATTAAATTAATTATTGTGTGATTAATTAAGTTACAAGTCGGGATATAGACTTGGGTATTCTTGGGCTAGTGCTATGGGTGTTAGGCGCGGGTTAGAAGGACCTTTATTTAATATATGTATACAGTAGTGTGATATTATATATATATATATATATATATATATATATATATATCGGTGTGCTTTATAGATATCAGTGTGAATGATATTTATAGGAATACATACCCCTCTAGTGATATCACATGAGGTTGCACGATGGGTGAATTCCTTGGCTAGTGAATACAGGGCGAGTATAATCCCTAGGTCATAGGCACCCAGTATTTAAATGTTGTGATTTCATTTCGGGGTGAGACGCTTTGGATATGATTTAGTCTTACAGCAGGGAAACTATGGCCGCCTCTGCTAAGTTTATTTTTGTTTTAATAATTCAGGGAGCTAACCGTATCAGGGTGTTCAGGTGGAGGAGTATACCTGGGGTGATAGCATTTTAGAGAAACATCCGGGGAGTCCTTACTCGGGAGGATGGATATTTCTTATATAACTAGTGTGAAAGTTATATGGTTTAAAAAATGGATTTCCTATATAACTAGTGTGAACGTTTTATCATTTAAAATTATTGAATCGATTTATAAGTTAATACGTAAATAACTTAATAATCAAAGTAAGAATACTGATGTTAGAGTAATGTGGTGGAATGAGGTGTGATCCAGCTAGTTAGGTGGGATAGCTTAACTAGGAAGGTTAATAGGCAAGAGTTAGGTGTGCACATTAGATGAGGGGTGAGATATAGCTCAAGAGAGTGCGACACTAGCTTAAATATGAAAAATGTGCACGCATGTTTAACTATTTCAATTTAACTGTTTGCTAAATATTTTCAAATTTTTTTACTTGGGATTTGACCCGTGTCAAAATCCTTTTCAAAATATTTTTAGTGTCCATCCTCAGGGACATTAAGCTTGAGGATTCTATCTATGGATGCACAACTGCAGCTCATGTGGAAGTTGCAGGACTTTGCTATAGATGTTTCATTCATTTATTCATAGTGTAGGGACTTTACTTCAGTACTCATTTGGGCATGTCGCCCTCAGGTGTAGTATTCAGCTTATTTATGTGACCTTGTATCCAGGTTATGTTTTCAGTTTACGGTTGTATTTCATTATTGAACCGATAATTGATTTGGTCCACTTTATTTATATTATTCATTTTTATTGGATTCAGTTATCAGTTTGTGTGAATGGTTTAATTATTATTTACTTTCGCATGTTGTTATTAATGAAAGATAAAATTTAGCACCGGTTTAATTAAATTACTAGGCGGTTAGTAACTTTAAAAAGTTTTTTACGGTGATGCTAAGAATGAGACATATGAGAGCAACGTATTATTTTGATCACGGGCTAGACAGTCGGTATCTTAGTAGGCAAGATGTCACATACCCATTTAAAATATTGCATATATAAAATCGTTTCATCAAGTGTCCATCTTTGATACATTGTCAAGATGGAAATGGGAACAAGATGGTTAATAAGTATGTTCGTGAGTCAATGATTGACTCTAGAAGTTATGGAAAAGTTCTACGCTCATTATTTATGATATTAATCTCCTAATGTTCTTAAATAAATTCATTATATATTATTGAGCTTGATAATACTACATGTTATTTACCGAAGCCGTGTTGATGGGAAACATTATGCGATTAAGACGTGTTGGATAGTGTTTAATTCCTATGTGGCTAAGATATTATTGTGCAACATGTTTGTGGTGCTTGCATAATTAGGTAGGTTTTCTCCATTCCTTTATAAATTGTTTCCCTTGTGCTTCTTTACAAGTATTAGCTTATATTGGGTACCTTGAATCATTGATGCTTATAGCTTTATTCCCAACTCTTAAAATTACCAACTATCATCATGCTATTTATATTAGGGGTTCACAAAGCGTCCCAATACATTGTTGGGGTATTTTTTGGACAGTACATATAGTAAATTTTTAGTTTGAGTATGAACTTAGGATCGTCAGTTTCAGTTGACATTAGTCTCGATTAGTCCCTGGTTTTGGATTGAAAAAATACAAACTAATAAATACAAACTAAAAATCACAGTTTCCATTTTCGATTGAACCTTGGTTATTTTTTTCCCATTTAAATTGCGTAATTTGCTTTACTTATGTATTAATTATTGATTCAAGATTAAATTTTTACTTTCTTTTGGCCTTAGGTTTTGATCATGAAAATCCTGGACCATCGGGTGAACTTCGAATAGATTAATGAACTTCTTTAATGTAATTTAACTATACAACTCAGAAGAATTCCAGGACCATAAACACGACAATCTTTTTCCTTAGCAAATTCTTTGTATGGAGACCTTCAGCAAAATTATATGTCAGATAATTTGATAATGTTTTAGTGCAACCGAATGCAATCTTCAATGTTTCCAAAGCACATGTTGCTGATATAAATGCATTGGGAGATGATATAGTAGGTATGATATTTTTAAACACGACCTAAGTAAGAGAATAAGTAACTCCTGGAATGCCAAAAAATTCTGCTCTCTTGATAGCCTCTGAGTAGACCCACTGTATGTTTAGGGTTATCTGGATCAAAAGTTTTTCCACTATGGAGAACATCCCACTTGATTAAGTGAACATATTCAATGTAGTGATCAGTTATTCTAGGTATTTCCACAAGAGTGCATAAAGGAAACTTCATTTAAGGGGGGAAAGGCCAAACGGTAGACTTATTAGTTCATCTAACCTTAGACAGTGGATGACTGGTTCATTAATGACTAACATAGACATATTGTACGTTCTCTTTAGCCTTTTAACCCTTATAACTGTCCCTTTTTTGTACTCCTTAACATTGTATTTAATTAACTTTATTATTTACAGGATTGGTTAATATAAGCCTTTGAATTGGATATGATAATTCTATTTGAACTTTGAATATGTTTTTCCCTTTCAACAACAGTGGTAAATGCTTCTTATCTTCATTATTTGAGATTTTCCTAGGATATAAATCTCATAGTAATTGTTTGTATAGGGATCCCCAAGAAGTGTTAATAAACTCAACTAAATCATCACTATAGCACCTTAATTCTTCACTATAGCACCATAATAAACTCAATTAATTCAACACTCCTTTCATCATTAAAATCCTACACTATATTGAGATCCATATCATTTCATCCAATACTCTTTTCTTGAGTAGTAACTATATTGAAATATCAAATTACCAAATGAGGAAGATAAAACTAATGGGAAATAAAATGAGAATAGAAATTTCAAAAGAGAAAGGAAAGCCTCTCCATAGTGAGCGGTCTGCCAAACCTTCTCATGAGATTAGGATTATATCCCGAAATCTTATCCCGATGCCAATGAAATGGAAAAAACTTAGTCAGCGTGATAAGAGTGAAGCCTTTGATAGACTTAACGTAAGTTATAATTTATTAAGGAGACAGTTTTCTATTAATTTTTATAGTTATTATTTTCAATTTGATTAATTGTCGTAATGTATTTTAGGAGAGATTTAAAATTGACTCGGATGAGTGTGGAAAGCAAATTTGTGAAGAGTTGATGAAAGGGAGGAGTAGGGCTCCACGAAGTAAACTTTGACAACATTATTTGCAATATGGCTCACTGGAGGAGGCAAGAGCAAATATCCCTTTTCGTATCACCGATGCAGTATGGCACGAGTCGTGCAATTTATATGATAATCCTAAATACGAGGTTGAAAATTATTACAATTTTTATTTATGCAAGATCTAAATGGTTATATTCGATATAATGATTTTATAACATATTATAGAGGCGATGAGAAATAAACAAAAATAATTATGCGAGGAGAATTATGAAGCACAATAAGGGGTCCAAAGCATTTGTGGTTATTTGTCACGAACTGGTAATATATAATTATTTTTAGATTTGAATCATTTATAGTATATATGCTTACTAATTATATACTTTTTTATTTTGATAGAGAGGTGGGGGTGACGGGGATGAACCCAATAGGATTGAGTTTTATAAAGCGACCCATTGTAAAGATGAGAAATGGACGTCTCCTGAAGTTAAAGAAATCTATGTAAGTAATATTGCAACTTATTTTACATTGTACTCGGCCTAATTAAGTATGTAGGATTTTTGGAGGACGAGATTAAGGATGTTGAATTCTATTTACTTTTTTGGAGGTCGGCATTAAGTACAATTGATTATTGTTGTGTTATCTATGATTTTTTTAAAGGATTGAACATGTTGGTTTTCAGGTAAAAACAAAGGAAACTTTGCCAATATTTTTTAATATAAAGTATTTTATTGGAGGCCGAGATTAAGTATGTTGACTTATATTTGGTGTTTTGATGATTGAGATTGAGTGTAATTGATTATTGTTGTGCATTTGTGATTTTTTAATGGATCGAACAAGTTGGTTTTCATGTTAAAAAATGGAAACTCTGCCAAAATTTCTTAAAATATAATATATTTTTGAGATATGAGTATTTTTAGATACTAACTTTTATTTCTTTTACTCAGGAGGAGATGAAAATCCCTGAGTTTGACTCTGTATTTGAGGAGCGTCCGTTAATAAGCCCGGATGAAATCGCAAATCGTGTGCTCGAGACGAGATCGGGGACTATTAATGGTGTTGGGCATGGTCCTAAACCAACTAATTCTAAAACAACTTTGTAACCAAAAAATGCACAATTGGAGGAAGCTCTTAAGGAATTTGTTAGATCTTAAGAAGAGTTAATGGAGTGTCTAAAAGCTCAAGAGGCAGAGTCTGCAGCTCATCGTGAGGATACAATGAAGCAACAAGAGGAGGCATCTTCTCGACGAGGACTCATAAATACCATTTTAGCTAAGCAAGATGAATTTGATAAGATCATCCATTCCTTACTCGTTTTGAGAGAAATGCGTTCCACATCTTTAGGTCAATGGTATGTCACTCGAGGGATATTTTTGTATTCAAGTCCTAAATACTAAAGGTGTAATTTTTTAGTTGTTCTTATTTATAGAACTTAATACACAATTTTTTGTGATGAATTGCAGTTATTAATGGACAAGGACTCTTGTTGGAGAAATATTTTGTATGCTATGTTGTGGTGAGAATCAAAGTGAAAATTTAGGAGAATGTTGGCGTCGACCATGATATTTTGTTATTAGACATTGTGGCACGTTTTTTTGTGAACTTTTGTTATTAGACACTACAAGATGATTTTTGTAGTAAAAGTTTGTGACACAAAGATCACCTTATTTTGTTGATGACACTTTGTGTTTTAAATATGTGTACTTTGAAATATGATCCTATATTCTAATTTTTATTTTATTAGTCCGTGGATGGAATTGCAAATTTTGCAAAGTATAATTACTAATATTAATTATTAATCATTTCAAAAGTGACTCTTTGATAACTACTTTGAACAAAAATAAGTTAATAATATTACCAGAAATAATAGGGAAAAATGATAATAATATTAACATTAGCTACGATTTTTATTTATGGACAATTCGCTAAAAACATTCTATTCACAATGCTTTTTAGCTGTAGCAAAAAAATGAAAATATATCCAGCCATGATTTTTTAAGAATACATGCAATATAATTTGCCACGAAATGTGACTATCTCCAACGAAAAATAATAACAAACAACAACAAAAATGATTGCTACGAAAGGTACACATTTGGCAATGATTTTTTTCTGTTTCCAATAAGTTAACAATTGGCCACGAACCTCATTTTTGTTCTCATATATCTTTAGCCAAGGGGATTTGGCCATGACCATGCAACAAAAAATTATAATTGCCAATTGTCTTTTACAACGAAATTTTAACATTTGGCCACCATTTATTTTGCAACAAATTGTACATTTTCTTACTATTCGAGTTAGAGATAAAAAATACATCCCACAAGCCCCTCGCCACCCTACAATGAAGGACTAAATTATTGGTCTTCTCCTCTGCCTCTTTGCACAACCAACAATGACTCGCCAATAATGGCCTTTTCCTCTGTAGGCCCTCCATCGTCAAAATGACCTGCCTAGCTGCAGTCTAGACAAAGACCATCACTTTCGAAGGGGCCTTTGCCTTTTAAATTTGCTTCCATGGGAATTGAGCTCTTTGACTCCCACTACCTCTCAAGATGGTATAGTATCCCCCATTATTAACATCCCTTTCCCTCATGCTCATCAACTCAAAGCATCATCCTCCCTTGTTGGATGCGAAGCCAAACTTAACCAGTGAAAAAGGCCCCAGCCTCCTTAAAATCCTAATCTTGTAATCACCTTTTTGTAATACCCCGTGACTTTGGGACATAGAAACTAAATTTTTGGGAGAAATAAAATTTATTTAAATTGAGAATTTTAAAATTTCGAAATTGATGTCCAAAAATTGAGGATGTTATAAAGTGTTTCGGATGAGAATTCTGAGTGCGTCATTGATTCTGGATAGGTCGAGATAGTAGTAATGACTATCCTTGGGTTTTATTTCGGTTCCGGAATATTTTAAAGTTAGTTTGACTCGAATTGGAGTAAACAAGTCATTTAAAGTGTGTATTCTAACTTAAGTTGGATGTTTTGAGAAATTAGGCTTATAAAGCCTTTGGGAGATTAAAATCTCATTCTAGAGATTTTGAGAGATAGATAGATAGATAGATAGATAGATAGATAGATAGATAGATAGATAGAGAGAGAGAGAGAGAGAGAAGCCCTAGAAAAAGGGAAAGGAAGAGAGCAAGAAGAAGAAAGAAAGAAAGAGAATGGAGAAAGCTTGTAGACTCCGGCCAACACGTGATTTCGGGGATGATTCAACCTCTACAATTTTGAGGCAAGTGTTTAATCTTTCTCAATATTTCATTTGTGTATTTCATTTCATAATTTAAGGATAAAAGAAATGGATTTTTGGGTTATATGTTAAAAACCTAGATTTTTGGGACTAAAACTGGAATTTGATGTTTATACATGGGACTGATGGCATTTATGTTGATGAGATGAAATGTAGGTTGGGTTTTGATGTGAGGAATATGATTGAGTTAAAAATTGAGGGTTGGATGATAATATTTTGGGTGTTTGGAGAGTTTGGTTTTGTTCAAAAATAGAATAGCCAAGATATCTAGTATGGTCGGTCGATCGCGTCCAGGGGACCGGTCGACCGCGCCTCAAGGCAAAGGCCTACTGCATTCTTCGTAGGGCAAAATTTAGATACGCGGTCGACCGAGGGTCTGGGACCAGTCGATCGGTCCCCTATTTTTATCTCAATAATGGGATTTTCTTTTACCCCTTTTCTTTTTGGTTTTATTCTTAGGGGATTTCTTCATGGACTTATTTTGGAGGGTTATGATATAATGTTAAGGGATTTGTTCCTTAGGATGAATAGGGGCTTTCGGACTTATGTTAGAATTGAATTATGAGGGTAGGATGCCTCTTTTGGTGAGGAAATGATTACGGGACTGAATGATAGACGAATTGTATTAATATGATGGTGGTGGGCTATCTGGAAATAGTTATACATTATAGAGATAGTCCCTTTATGTTTATGTGCGTATTAATAGTAGATATTCCGAGGTATAGTGGGGAATCTCATTGAGGAGGGAAATTCTATTTAGAGGTCATCAATGAGTTTAGATATGAATTAAGGTTTATTGCTCTTTGAGAGAGTTGTAAGGGTATGGCGTGAAATTGTAGGCCGAGATTTGTGCCGAATCCATAGTGATATGATTCTATTTAAGGCATGATTGGGGACCGAGGATAGAGAGAGAAGTCGCGTATCCTTAGTGATAATAAATGTAAGGAATATATCGTAAATGTGGTAATGTTAAGGGTTCATAGGAGCAACTGAACCGTAGTCGGAATTGAGAGCGATTGGGCCATACTATCAACTAGAATATGGTGTGCCATAAATCTCGTTGGGATAGTGGTTATGTATCTATGTGTGATTAACAATGGGAATTCCAATAATAGATGTGATGTGTAGTGATCGATACATGTGTTAAACTTTGGGTTGATAACCTTAATATTGGATATATTGGAAGACTATTCATATCATAGGGGTAATGGATGAATATGCTTCAAGTAAGGGATCGTATTTATATAATGAATTAAGTTAATACGCTCGGAACGACGGCTAGAATATTGAGGATTATGTATGCTTATAGCCGAGTTTATAAATCTTATACATGCGGTTGAGAGATAGTGTGTGTGTATATATATATATATATGTGTGTGTGTGTGTGTGTGTGTGTGTGTGTGTCTGTGTGTGTGTCTGTGTGTGTGTAGATATGTATATATATGTGTGTACACATGGCGTGCATATCTATACCGTGCATGATGGTTTGATTATATGATGTGATCGTATGGATGTGTGTGTGTGTGTGTGTGTATATATATATATACTTAGGTGAATTTTCTGGTATGTACACCTTAGGTGATTTCGGTGTACTACTTTATAAGGGTTGAAGGATTGTATTAAGAGACAATTGTGGTTATAGCGACCCCAAGGAGTAGATACAGATTTTAATTATGTTCTTAGATTGTATTCAATAATTAGGTAGTTGCAGTGGTAGGATTTATGTAAAAGACAAAATGGATCTCTACGATGAACATTGTCAAGGAGTAGTGTATCTAGGGGGTTCCCTGTTTGGATTTCTCTTTGTGAGACTCCTCACGCACAAAACGCAGTGCAATGTTGAGAGTGGAGAGAAGTTTTGTCCTTATTTAACCGTATGTATGTTATTTAGAGAATAAAATCTTATATTAAAGCTTATTGTTAATGTGTGACGTATTAAGACTATAATTGGTTTAAGTTAATAAATGGAATCACGAGAGCCTAGTAAGGCATATATGTGTATATATATATTTAGGTGTGATTAGAATAGAAAGGATTCTTGGGTTATATTAGGATGGCAGGTCATGCGGGGATAGGTCATGCGTATGGTAAGGTAAGTTGTCTTTATGTGGGCGGGCTAACTTAATTAAGGTTCCAGGACACGAGTAGGTGCCTGCTATAGATGAGAGGTGAGTTGCGGGTTTCAGGAGAGTGCGACTCCACTGTAATTATGAAATAGTGCATTTATATTTATTATGCATGGTTAACACACTTGCTAAACATTTTTACACCTCGGGCTCTGACCCGTTTACATTTATCTTCTACTATATATATATATATATTGTACTACAGGTGTCCTACCGCATGGATACCAGATGCTTTTCTATACAGAGTGTTGGGAGCCGTAGCAGATGCGGTCTGTTGCGGGATTTAGATTGTAGCCGCTTCCTATTCCTATGTAAATCTAGATGGTATTCATTTTGTACATAGGGTTTACACCCAAGAGTTATTTGTAGCTATTTATATTTCTTCCTTATGGATGTTGTACTTTTGTGACCCGACTGCTTATTCGGGTATATTTTTGTATGTACTCATGATGTATTGAGAGTATGTTCTTTCTTCATATCGAGCATGAATATTCTTAATTCATGTTAATAGTCATTTTCATTGTTGGTTTGAATTCAATTGTATGTTTTTATTTAAATTTTGGCATCCGCTTTTATAGTTTTGGGTTATTAGCCTTATCTATTTTAGTATAGTCTGTTGATGCTTAGAATGAGCCATCTGAGATTCCCAATTTAATGTAGTATAGGGATTTCCACCCGTTATTATTTTAAATGGGATCTCAAAGATGGTATCAGAGAATCAGGTTCTAGTGTCATATGGATCAGTGCGGGTTTTTTGCGTTTCTCCGTAAGCGTTCTTGATGTAGAGACCTACTATTAGGATTGTTGTGTTCACTATGTCTATTTCCTTCTGCGAGGTTTACTCACTTGAACGACGTTCTGACGCAGTTGCTCTCGTCTTAGATGTCACCAATAATAAGTCATCCAGGAAGGGGTAAGATAAGATATGCAATACCCATAATAGATTTTGGGTACGCTTTGACTGGAGGTATTTTCTTTCCGTGACTCAGGCGGAGATAAGGAGGAGAATTCTAGCAGTGAGTCCAGGTGATCTGATAGTGGTCGAGTGAGAAGGAGAATTGATTCAAATGGAGAATTTTGTGATCGATAAGGCAAGTACTGAAGATAAGCGAATAGTGAAGCCCTTGGGAGGTTTGTATTAATGAATTTTCTAGCATTTGTTAGAAAAACCGATGTTGCTGACTTTCACCGATAAAGGGTAGGTGGCATTGTCCCATTTTCAGGAATATCGTCTTTATTTAATAAGGGAGTGAGAAATTTGAGAGTTGAGTCCATTGAGTAGGACTGAAGGAGTTGTCGGGAGTCACAATAGCGCCTTGTCCTTCCAGATGGTTAGGAAGGATTTTGAGAGGATGTTTCTTTAAGGAAAATTAGGCCTTAGGAAAAAGGATTTGTCCTGGAAAGAGTAGAGGGATTCAGGAATGAAGTGAAACAGTTGGATTATGGAAGTATAAGGTAGAGTACATTTCTTTAGGTTTATCTCATGCTTTGCGCAGTATTGGTAGCGTCGCATGTAAGTTATTATGAGGGGTTAGTCGCTATAACCATAGGGTGTAAAAAATTTCCTTCGAGGAAGGAGTGAGCAAGTATGGCTTTTATATGGCATCTTTTGGGATAATAGACCGTTCGTAATGAACTATTAGAGCGTTATGCCATTGATTTCTAGAAGTGCGGACTGTTAAGGTTTGTTGAGTGGTGGTTATGAGGTTATTGTTTTATAGATAGGCTAGGAAAGGTAATTGTGGTATCCCAACGAGAGAAGGATTTATCTTGCAGCAATGTTTTGATGTGAGGTAAAGGGACTTATATATATATATAACTGAGTAGGTTAAGAGTTCGGTGGATCAATGTTGAGCGGCGAATTTAGCACATGGTTGTGCTAGTTTTGAGAGTATTGTATTTATTGGGGCCTTATGTCTTGAACATAAAGTTTTTGTTTGGCGTATCGAAAGACATGGAATTATTTTATATTATATTGTTATGTAGGCCACCGGGCCATATCTATAATTCGAAAACCTTTTATAAAACCTTAACCCTAGTTCAACTGATCTCAATCCCCAACATAGCTACACAGTAGTGTATTGGGAGGGTTGCTTGTTTGGATTTCGCTTGCGAGACCTCCCCCTTATGCAGGTAGCAAATGTCAGGAATTGAGAAGAGTTCAGCCATTGGAAATTTCAAACTTCTTATATACTTAGTACACTATTATATAATAATCTGTTAAGGAGTTATATTTTTATTTTGAGGCTAGTGAAGCCGGGTTATTGTTTTGCTAGTGGAGCTCGGGTATAGGGTGTATGGGCGCCCTGGGTAGCTAGTTTGATTTTAAAGTTTAGATGATTCACCGTAAGAAGTAGGAGAGATAGGTATAATAATCTTAAAGGTAGATGTAAGGAATAGACGAGATTCGAAGTCCTAGGCATAAATTAAATTTCGCGGACGAAATTCTTGTAAGGGGGGAAGTATGTAATACCCCGTGACTTTGGGACTGAGAAACTAAATTTTTGGGAGAAATAAAATTTATTAAAATTGGGAATTTTAAAATTTGGTAATTGAGGTCCAAAGCCTAAGGACGTTATAAAGTGTTCCGGATGATAATTATGAGTGCGTCATTGATTCTTAATAGGTCGAGATAGTCGAAATGACTGTCCTTGGGTTTTATTTCGATTCCAGAATATTTTTAAGTTAGTCTGACTCGAATTGGAGTAAACGAGTCATTTAAAGTGTGTATTATAACTTAAGTTGGGTGTTTTGAGAAATTAGACTTATAAAGCCTTTGGGAGATTAAAATCTCATTCTGGAGATTTCGAGAGAGAGAGAGAGAGAGAGAGAGAGAAGCCCTAGAAAAAGAGAAAGGAAAAGAGCAAGAAGAAGAAAGGAAGAAAGAGAGAGGAGAAAGCTTGGAGACTCCGACTAACCCTTGATTGAGGGGATGATTCAACCTCTACAATTCTGAGGCAAGTGTCTAATCTTGCCAAATATTTCATTTTTGTGTATTTCATTTCATAATTTATGATTCTATATTCTAATTTTTATTTTATTAGTACGTGGATGGAATTGCAAATTTTGCAAAGTATAATTACTAATATTAATTATTAATCATTTCAAAAGTGACTCTTTGATAACTACTTTGAACAAAAATAAGTTAATAATATTACCATAAATAATAGGGAAAAATGATAATAATATTAACATTAGCTACGATTTTTATTTGTGGACAATTCGCTAAAAACATTCTATTCACAATGCTTTTTAGCTGTAGCAAAAAAATTAAAATAGATTCAGCCATGATTTTTTAAGAATACATGCAATATAATTTTGCCACTAAATGTGACTATCTCCAACGAAAAATATTAACAAACAACAACAAAAATGATTGCTACGAAAGGTACACATTGGGCAATGATTTTTTTCTGTTGCCAATAAGTTAACAATTGGCCACGAAACTCATTTTTGTTCTCATATATCTTTAGCCAAGGGGATTTGGCCACGACCATGCAACAAAAAATTATCATAGCCAAATGTCTTTTACAACGAAATTTTAACATTTGGCCACCAATTATTTTGCAACAAATTGTACATTTTCTTACTATTCAAGTTAGAGATAAAAAAATACATCCCACAAGCCCCTCGTCACCCTACAATTAAGGACTAAATTATTGGTCTTCTCCTTTGCCTTTTTGCACAACCAACAATGACTCGCCAATAACGGCCTTTTCCTCTGTAGGCCCTCCTTCGTCAAAATGACCTGCCTAGCTGCAGTCTAGACAAAGAACATCACTTTCGAAAGGGCCTTTGCCTTTTAAATTTGCTTCCATGGGAATTGAGCTCTTTGACTCCCACTACCTCTCAATATGGTATAGTATCCCCCATCGTTAACATCCCTTTCCCTCATGCTCACCAACTCAAAGCATCCTCTTCCCTTGTTGGATGCGAATCCAAACTTAACCAGTAAAAAAGGCATCGGCCTCCTTAAAATCCTAATCTTGTAATCACCTTTTTGTAATACCCCGTGACTTTGGGACTGAGAAACTAAATTTTTGGGATAAATAAAATTTATTTCAATTGGGAATTTTAAAATTTGGTAATTGAGGTCCAAAAATTGTGGGCGTTATAAAGTGTTTCGAATGAGAATTCTGAGTGCGTCATTGATTCCGGATAGGTCGAGATAGTCGAAATGACTATCCTTGGGTTTTATTTCGGTTCCGAAATATTTTTAAGTTAGTTTGACTCGAATTGGAGTAAACGAGTCATTTAAAGTGTGTATTATAACATAAGTTGGATGTTTTGAGAAATTAGGCTTATAAAGCCTTTGGGAGATTAAAATCTCATTCTTGAGATTGAGAGAGAGAGAGAGAGAGAGAGAAGCCCTAGAAATAGAGAAAGGAAGAGAGCAAGAAGAAAAAAGGAATAAAGAGAGTGGAGAACGCTTGGAGACTCCGGCCAACACGTGATTTCGGGGATGATTCAACCTCTACAATTTTGAGGCATGTTTGTGGATAAAAGAAATGGATTTTTGGGTTATATGTTAAAAACCTAGATTTTTGGGACTAAAACTTGAATTTGATATTTATACATGGGATTGATGGCATTTATGTTGATGAGATGAGATGTAGGTTGGGTTTTGATGTGAGGAATATGATTGAGTTAAAAATTGAGGGTTGGATGATAATATTTTGGGTGATTGGAGAGTTTGGTTTTGTTCAAAAATGGAAAATGGCCAAGATATTTGGTATGGTCGGTCGATCGTGTCCAGGGGACCGGTCGACTGCCCCTCAAGGGAAAGTCCTACTGTATTCTTCATAGGGAAATATTTAGACCCGCGGTCGACCGAGGGTCTGGGACCAGTCGATCGTTACCCTATTTTTAGCTCAATAATGGGATTTTCTTTTACCCCTTTTCTTTTGGGTTTTATTCTTAAGGGCTTTCTTAATGAACTTATTATGGAGGTTTATGATATAATATTAAGGGATTTGTGGCTTAGGACAAATAGGGGCTTTTGGACTTTTGTTAGAATTGAATTATGAGGGTAGGATGCCTCTTTTGGTGAGGAATTGATTATGGGACTGAATGATAAACGAATTGTATTAATATGATGGTGGTGGGCTATCAGGAAATAGTTTTAAATTGTAGAGATAGTCCCTTTATGTTTATGTGCGTATTAATTGTAGATATTCTGAGGTATAGTGGGGAATCTCATTGAGGAGGGAAATACTATTTAGAGGTCATAAGTGAGTTTAGATATGAATTAAGGTTTAGGGCTCTTTGGGAGAGTGGTAAGGGTAAGGCATGAAATTGTAGGCCAAGATTTGTGCCGAATCCATAGTGATATGATTCTATTTAAGGCATGACTGGGGACCGAGGATAGAAAGAGAAGTCGCGTATCCTTAGTGATGATAAATGTAAGGAATATATCATAAATGTGGTAATGTTCAGGGTTCATAGGAGCAACAGAATTGTAGTCCGAATTGAGATCGATTGGGTCACACTATCAACTAGAACATGGTGTTTTTTAAATCTAGTCGGGATAGTGGTTACGTATATGTGTGTGATTAACAATGGGGATTCCAATAATTGATGGGATGTGTTGTGATTGATACTTGCATTAAACTTTGGGTTGATAACCTTAATGTTGGATATATTGGAAGACTATTCATATTATAGGGGTAATGGATGAATATGCTTCAAGTGAGGGATCGTATTTATATAACGAATTAAGTTAATACGCTTGGAACGATGGCTAGTATATTAAGGATTATGTATGCTTATATAGGAGTTTATAAATCTTATACATGCGGATGGGAGGTAGTGTGTATATATGTGTATATGTGGATATATATATATATATATATATATATATGTGTGTGTGTGTGTGTGTGTGTGTGTGTGTGTGCGTGTGTGTGTGTGTGTGCACATGGCGTGAATATCTATACCGTGCGTGATGGTTTGATTATATTATGTGATCATATGGATGTATATATGTATATAGTGTAAATGATATACATATACTTATGGTGTGAAGCATACCCGACACATGCTATCATGGGAAGTTGCGCAATGAGGGTGAGCCCCTGGCTTGAGGAGCAGGGTTTGGATATTCCCCATGTCATATTCTTCCATTATTATTTGTGTGATTTTATATTTTTGGGATTGGGAAGTCTTGGGTATGAGTCATTTTCACTTGCCGGTTAGGAACTATGACCGCTTCCAATATGTTATTACTGATTTTATCACCATGTCGGTGTGATAATAGTCCGATAGGTAGTGAACCCGGGAGAAAGTGAGTAATTCCTGGAAGATGATAGCATGATACAGTATTTTGGTATCCTATAATCGTTTATGTTATGTGTATTGCAAAGCGTACATTATGTGTGTTATGTATACGTGGTTATAGGAATGAATGGTTGCTGATATATATAAATTTAGAGTATATATATATATATATATATATATATATATATATATATATATATATATATATATATATATATATATATATATATATATATATATATATATCTCCTATAAGTGATAGTGATATGAACTTTCTGGTATGTACACCTTGGGTGATTTCGGTGTACTAGTTTATAAGGGTTGAAGGATCGTATTAAGAGACAATTGTGGTTATAGAGACCCCAAGGAGTAGATAAAGATTTTAATTATGTTCTTAGATTTTATTCAATAGTTAGGTAGTTAAAGTGGTAGGATTTATGTAAAAGACATAATGGATCTCTACGATCAACATCATCAAGGAGTAGTGTATCAGGGGGGTTCCTTTTTTGGATTTCGCGTTGCGAGATGCCCCACGCATGAAATGCAGTGCAATGTTGAGAGTGGAGAGAAGTTTTATCCTTATTTAACCGTATATATGTTATTTAGATAATAAACTCTTATATTGAAGCTTAATGTTTGTGTGTGACGTATTAAGACTATAACTGGTTTAAGTTAATAAATGGAATCACGAGAGCCTAATAAGGCATATATGTGTATATATATATTTAGGTGTGATTAAAATTGAAAGGATTCTTGGGTTATATTAGGATGGAAGATCATGCGGGGATAGGCCGTGCGTATGGTAAGGTAAGCTGCCCTTAAGTGGACGGGGTAACTTAATTAAGGTTCCAGGACGCGAGTAGGTGTGCGCTGTAGATGAGAGGTGAGTTGGGGGTTTCACGAGAGTGCGACTCCACTGTAATTATGAAATAGTGCATTTATATTTATTATGCACGGTTAACACACTTGCTAAACATTTTTACACCTCGGCTTCTGACCCGTTTGCATTTCTCTTCTGCTATATATATATATATATATATATATTGTACTACAGGTGTCCTACCACATGGATACCAGATGCTTTTCTATCCAGAGTCTTGGGAGCCATAGCAGATGCAGACTGTTACGGGATTTAGATTGTAGTCTCTTCCTATTCCTGTATAAATCTAGATAGTATTCATGTTGTACATCGGGTTTACACCCAAGTGTTATTTGTAGCTATTTATATTTCTTCCTTATGGTTGTTGTACTGTTTGTGACCCGACAGGTTATTCGGGTATATTTTTGTATGTACTCATGATGTATTGAGAGTATGTTCTTTCTTCATGTCGAGCATGTATATTCCTAATTCATGTTAATAGTCATTTTCATTGTTGGTTTGAATTCCATTGTATGTTTTTATTTAAATTTTGGCATCCGCTTTTATAGTTTCGGATAGTTAACCTTATCTATTTTAGTATAGTCTGTTGATGCTGAGAATGAGCCATCTGAGATTCCCAATTTAATGTAGTATAGAGCTTGCCACCCGTTATTATTTTAAGCGGGGTGTCACACTTTTGAACTTAGGATTCCACACCACTCGATTGCCAGCAAATGTCAAGTGATTCGTAACTAGTCCATCTTTATCGAAGCCTAACTGAATAAATCAAGAAACTGATCCTGAAGCAATATGTTTTTTCCCCACCTGTCGCTCCAAAACCTTATCATGTTGCCTCTCCGTAATTAAAACTCAGTGTACCTAAAGAAATCTACCCATTCCTTCGCATTGTGCTTCCACATGCCAATCCCATGAGCATACTAACCTACACTCGGTATAGAAGAATTGTCAGTTTAGAAGAACATCACTTTTAGCAGTTGATTTTTAATACATTTACACATCATAAAAAAATTATCGGTTTAGAAGAAAGATTCATGGAAACATTTGAATGTGATAAACAACTACTGCAGTTTTCTTCTTTGGTTGCTGATTAAGTATCCAATAATTTGTTCTTTCATACATAATTTTTAAAATGCGTATATTATCAAAATATGTTTTTATATGACATACTGTGTCATTTTTTTCCTGGATAATTTATACACTATTATGAATAGATTGGAACTCTACTACTTGTTAATGAGTATTAAACTTGTGTTTGTTACCAGCAGGGCCTTAAAAATTGGTATAGGTCATTTGCGGCCATTACATGGGAAAATGGAGAAAAGAAGAATGGAAAACAAATAAAGCACAATAAAAATGAAAATTATTACGTATGAAGGCAAAAAAACTGATATAATAGTTTTATTGGGACTAACCCATATTATACCAACATGTGCTTGGTCAATTGTAGTTTAAATTCAAATACAAAACTCCATCCTAGATTTCTCACATTTGTAGAAGGGGTCTGCATATGTCTTTGATCATTGGTGTGAAAATATAATTCAGAACATTTTGGTTGGCACTGATTTTGATTATTGTGGTATCATAGCCAACCCTATTAAACTCAATAGCTGAAGAGATGCTCCCCACAACCTTCATTCCTGTAATTTCCACCTCACCATTAAATTTATCTTTCCATAATAAAAAATGCTCTGCATTGTTTAATCTCTAAAACTAATTTCATTAACTTGTTGTACTAGGAAACACAAGTCATTCCCTTACTACATGGATAAAAACTCATCAGTTTCCTCATGGGTACCGTTCCACAAAGTAGAATTTGTTCCCCTACAAACTATGTTACATAAAAAACCTTACAAAAATTGCTAAACAACGATTATCATCTATGATGGTAGGGACCAATAGTGAAATTTATTTAGGTTCGTAAAAATCTATGTATGGGTGTGTGTCTATATATATATATAGTGCTGATCGAACATGTGTCACCTGTCGGTGAGCCTAGAAACGAGAGAGAGTGTGCCTATAATTTAGCCGATAATTTCTAGGTTCACCGCCAGGTGACACATGTCCGGTCCGCACTCTTAATATGCGAACTGATCCGCATAAGAGTAGTATTGTGTGCATATATATATATATATATATATATATATATATATATATAAATATAATTGTTGTCTTTAATCATTCCTACAAACTTTAGGCCATCACGTGGCATCTTTAATTAATACGTCCTTAATTAAATCTCTCTTCTTACAACACTATACTTTTCGAAATTCTCATAATAAAAAAAAATATAGATCTTCGGTCGGATTGTCCAAGAGTTTTCATCTAACTTTTTCGATCCCCTAAGAGTTTCCATCAAACTCTCCACATTCATCGGCCTCCACCTTTACTACCTCTATCTTCACCTTTTTTTTCTCCATCTTCATATTTTTCTATCCTAACCGGGTTGAGCTTATCTGAGATTTTAGACTCACCCGTCCTCCTCTCTTCTTCTAATGTATTTGCTTTTGTTTTATTTGTTTAAAATTATTAAGAGGTTTTGGTAAACATGTTTAAATGATTTTAAGGGTGTTGATGTTTGCTAATGTTTATATAGATTCTTCCATCTCCTATTAGGGGGACATTTCCAAGTGACACCTTGAATTGGAAAAATAATTCGAACAAACAACAGCAGGGCTTCGAACAAGAACATAAACACTACTCAGAGTTCTCTTTCCAAGTCCAAACAAGGCCTCTAACTTCATTCCCACAAACCACCACCATTCCCACTTACGTATATTCCAAATTTAACAAACACACTTTATTTTTTATATGTTCTGTATTTAATTTTTTTTAATAAAACTTTGTTTACAATCAAAATTTCAGGAACAAGAACGATGGAGTTATCAAGAGCACAATAAGCAAGATGATATCTAATTATCATCATCAGAGGCATGTATGGTAAAATCATAGCAGGCTTCGATGCAGAGCTTTTCCCATGAGATAGTACATGTAAAACAAACCCTCCAACCCATTACAATCAATTATCATCGATGTCAATTATAGAGCAAAAACGATAAGAAGATGGATACAATTGCATAAAATATAGGCGAAAACAAGTGAAAATCCACGAAGTTATTATGAGTGCACATATCCTAATTGTCGAAAAAGAAGAAAGTTGAAAAGTATACACTAAATGGAGAAATTACTGAGATTGTTTATAGGGGTAATCATAACTATCCAAAACCTCAGTTTATAAGGAGATCAACATCATTATAAGTAGCGGAAGCATCTTTAGCTTCTTCTCAAGCAAACCAAGCTTATAATAATCCTCCAATAAGCGAATATGACATGGATAAATAGATTCAGCTACAATGCCAGATAATTCTTCTATCACCATGGGGACGATGATTATGATAGGACTTGTCACATGAGTAGATTAGGGGTGATGAATTTGATGAAGATGAAATTGGTGGCAAGAGATTGTAAGTTTTGCGATATTTATTAATTTATTATAAGGAGAGTTTTAGGGATTAATTTTAACCTCTCTCACCTTATCTCTGTAACTTTAAATTTTTATGTTTATTGGATGATTTCGTTGTGGTTTTGATAATTAGTGGTAAACTGTTTTACTTTTCCATGTAACGGGCCTTATGAAAAAAATTAGTTTGTTAAATTGAAAAGGAGGATTCTTCTATAATTTCTATTCATCTTTACCATGTTTTATTTATCTTCCTTGTCCAGGATAATTTCATTAAAATACTAAAATGAGATGTATATCTCCCCTTACCAACACTTTTACCGGATAAAATATTAATATGAGTAGTGTATGATCCTTTAGGATCTTTAAATTTATGTTATTATAAGATTTAGTGTATATGTAAATTTGTAGGCTTAAAGATGCAGGCTTAAACCTCAACTTGATACGTGACATTTATTAATGGAGGTCCTAGGTTTGCTCTTCTCTCTCCACTAAGTATTTACATTTTACCACTATTCCTTGAAAATTGACTCCAAAGTACATATATTGTGTGCAAGGTATTATTTTGCAAATATAGTACATATATTGTGTTGTGTTTGTCTTTCACAATTTTTATGTTTTTACCGAGTTACTTTTCTTGATTGAGTTGATTAAATTATTTTTTTATTTGGAAGAAAAACTTATTATCAAAGTATTTAAACAACATTAATATTTGACACACTGAGTGAACAATATATACATGCTCTGTTTGATTTGTTGGTTTATAAAAATATTTTATTTAAAAAAAAACTCTTACCATTTAATTCACTTCCACTTTCCATCCTTCCAACTTTGCATAAGTTAGTGGTTGATTTTGATTTGAACTTCGGTTATTTTATAGATGGTTTCACCTATAGATTTGGTTGGACTTTAAAACTTGAATGCCCAAACTTCGTGTTCTCCACTTATTTAAAAATACCTAATTAAAAATTTTTATCTGATAGTTTTAGTTCTAAAAAGGATTTATAGTTTTATTTTTATATTAATCTACTTCAATGATTGAAAATAATTGTTTTATTTGTTTAGTGATCATAAAAGCGAATGGAAATTGAGTTATAGTTTATTCTCAAAATTAAAAATATCGGTTTCACTTATTGAATATCATTCATATGACTTTTGATATTAATTTAAAATTAAATCTCCTTTCATTCGTAGAATATATTTTGTGAAATAGGCTAAAATAACAAAACAATACAGTTTAGTTAAATTTGGCAACGCATCGTGTTGCCTGCTTGCTAGTTTTAATATAAAATTATATGTGGCATCTAACAGAAAGACTGTTGTTAGAAGAAGAACAAAATGCTTGCAACGTTTAAATCATGGCACAAAAGTTGTCAAATGAAAATAAATTATTGGGATAGTTTATTCTATCTCAAAAAAATTGACTATAATTAATATTGACTCAAATCTTCTATTCTGATTTTAGGGCACGTGTGATTTAGGTATTTCATATATTATGTCACATGTGTACCATTTCAACATTATCACTTTTAAGAAAAAAAAGTGTGGAAATGCTGTTGGAAATTTGAAGGCACACACAAATGCATATAAAAGAGAGAGGAGAAAAACATAGAACAAATACTTGCTTGATTTCATTTCCAAATCAAAATTACATGGGTCTTTATAGAAGCTCTAAAATGTATATTTTCAAATACATGTAAATATTACATTTAATGTGAAAATTCCATTTAGACTTCTATACATGAACCTCCTAATACATGAACAAACTAAATGCAAGTATTAACTATATACATGCGTGTCTTCATTAATCTAGAAAATACCAAAATAATAAATCCAAGTTTATATATCTAAAACCCTCCCTTAAACTTGATTTGATTACTCCAAGTAAAATCCGCAATTTAAAAATTAGTCCAAGCTTGAGGGGTTGGATGAAAATTCTGAAATTTTATCTGTAGCTCCAATTCCTTTAATTGTGTAACACTCAATGGCAATCTCTTTCGATGTGCGTTATATTAGTGAAATGTTCAAGATGACGTAATAAAGTTTCTTCCTCAGTTTTTCAGTCCACCAATATTCTTTTATCACATTTGTTTCATTTGATTGGTTATGAAGATCAACAAATGACTCCATATTCACAAAACCGGTGTCATTAAAAACATCCAGGGTAAACAATAATAAATAATAATTTTCACAAGCCTTCACAAATTTATTCTCTTAGGCATAGATGAAAACAATCTTCTCATGAAAATCTTCAGCACCATACTATGTAAAATTTATTAAAACATCGTCAAAATCCTTATAAACGAGATTAACTTCAATAAAGTCACTAGTATCTTCATTAAATTTTGTTGGGGAACTGTTTTTCTTCTCAACTTTGTACAATAGAAATAATCCAATGAAATATTCATCTTTCATAAGTGATAAGCTGACAACTTCATCTTAATGGTTATAGTTTATGATGTTATATATCTCATTACTTCCACATTATTAATAACTTGATGCAATAACTCTTCATTAGATTTAATCTCATGGGTTGAATTAATTTTACCTTCTTCAATTTTGTTGACTTTTAAATTTTCACATACTAACTGATTTATCTTGTCGACCTGCATATAATCCATATTTTCAAAAATAAGTGTTTAATGCAAAGTCAAGTCATATTTCTTAATCTTTTTATTTTCAACTTCCTTTTCTTGTATTATTTCTGGGTCCACTTGTTTTTTCTCCCCAATTGGTTCTTCAACCTTTCTCTTATCGCATTCCCTAACGTCATTGACATAGCTCGCTTTCTCCTCCTCCATTCAAAACATTCACTTTTCCACTCATCTTCATCGAAATTTTGTGGCTAATACTCCGTAGGCAAATTCTCATCTTCATGATTTGAGTCAACCGTCTCTATTTTTCTCCAAATATCATTAGGAGATCTTAAATCTCGAATCTTCATCCAAATTTCTGGATGTATTTCCTTTTGCAAAATCTTGAGTGTCTCATCCTTTTTTTTCTCTTGCACTCTTTTAGACAAACCATCATTTTTTTCTCCACGAACCACATCCCACAAATCATAAGCCTTAAAGTATGAAGTGAGAAAAATGCTCATTTTGTTGTAATTTTGAAACATGAATTTCTCAGACAAGAAATTCATTTTGATAAATCTGAAGTTATGATGGCACAAAATATTTCCTTTAATGAACACTCGTTCATCCTAGCTCTCATACAATTTTGTTGAAAATTTGAAGGCACACATAATTTCATGTAAAAGAGAGAGGATAAAAATCAGGGAAGAAATACTTTCTTGACTTCATTTCTGAATAAAGGTTACATGCGTATTTATAGGATCTCTAAAATGTATCTACTCAAACACTTGTATTCAATACATTTAATGTGAAAACTCCCTTTAGATTTTTGTACATGAATGAACAAACTAAATGCATGTATTAATACAATACAAATGTGTCTACATTAATCTAAATAATACCAAATTAATAAATTTAAATTTATATGTCTAACAAATGCTATTTAAAAATAAAAATGGCTTTATTTAAATCGTCTTATATGCATTACATGTAAATTACCTTGCACAAGCCATCACATATATAAATTTAAAAATGTCAGTCTAGTGACACATGATTAAATTCTTTTTTGAGACAAAAGCTAAAGAATGTCAATTATAAGAACATTGGAATTATTAAAAAGTTGTAGAATATTAAAACTACATTCAAAGTGAATATAAAAGAAAAATTGATTCTTAGCGCCAAACGTGAAAAGTCAGCATGATCTCCCTTTGCATAAGACCTCCCTAATTCCATTGTATAAATTAGAAATGGCCCCTATTTGGGTAACCTGAGAAAAAAGTATATGAAACCTATTTTAAATTGAAATCTCTCTCTCTCTCTCTCTCTCTCTCTCTCTCTCTCTCTCTCTCTCTTTCTCTCTCTCTCGAGTAAATGATCTCCCCTATCTCGTGAATATAAATAATATGTCGAACCACGTATATATTATATTCTCTTAGTATGATTGCCTATAACTCTTATACTTCTATCTTCAGTTGTGGTATTATTTATTTTGGATATGCTAGTTTATTCTCTTATAATTGGCGTCGTATGTGAAAAATGAGTTTTTATGATCCCACTAGCCATATTTCTATCCTAAAACATTAACCCATTAACAAAACTTAGGAGGAGAACCACATTTCACTAAGAATTTAGTATAACCGAAACATATCACCCTCACAATGACATATGAGATATGGTAAATACTCCTTGAGCAATAAAAGGACTCCAAGATCATCTTCGTTATCATAAAAAAAGACCAATCAAACGAAGAATATTGGAAAAAACACCCCAACACTCTCTAAAATGACCGAGCTTACGCATAATGCCTATGGGATTAACAAATAATTTATTGAGAGAGATAAAAGAACAGCTTCCATCTTTTTCATCCCATGGATAAAGTCGAAAGGGATCTTCATCGAGAGAAACACAAGCATGAGAAAATAACTCAAACTCCATGCCCTTAGGCGAGAAAATTTTGTATTTTAGGAAGGAGCATGCATCAACATGAAATGTTTCCACCATGCGAGAAAGGTAATGTTAGGTCCCCAAGGTATAAATGATGATGACAAATAAAGAAGATACAAAGTTTTATTCTTAAGAAATTGGATGGACATGTGACATGCATTGGATCCCACACCATGAAGGAGTTAACATGAATGGACTTATTAAATTAGATGAAGTATCCTTTTTCCCTAGCACTAGAATAATAGACCCTTGGAAGAAGTTTACAACACCATAATTTAAAATACACAATGAGGAACTAACATGCTTGATCTTTCCCTTTATGTTAGGAGATTTAGATAAGAAATGCTTAGAACAACTCTTTGGTTAAGTCAATGAAAGATATTAGAAAAATCATATGCAATAAAGTTCATCACTATTATGTAGTCTCCTAAGAAATATGATGCCATGATTTTTCTTGATAAGAAAGTCTGAGAAGCCCCTTATGGGATATGCTCCGTCATACTAGAAAGTTTACAATGGAATGGATGACAACTCCAAATATGTCATTTTGGAATATTTTATGATCAACTTTCCCAAAAATTGATGACCTTTTGTTCAAAATTGAGAAATATGCCAAAGTGGGGGATGTAGTGACTGAAAGTGATTAAGGTGGCGTTTGATAAAAATATTGGATGGAAATAGAATGAAGGAAATTGGGGTAAGAAAGAGTGAAAAGATATAAAGATATGTTCAAAAAATCAGATCTAACTATGTAATACAAATTCATGAACAATGTATTCAGACAATCGATCTATAAACTCCTCCCTAAGATCAAAGACAAAAAGTGCTTTATATGGTCGAGAGTAATGGCAAATGGAAAGGAAAAAAGGAATTAAGCATAGAGGTTATCTTATCATAAAGATCATGACCATAAAATAGACAATTAAAAGGGTTTTAGGTATCACTTAAAAGAGTTTGTGAATGTTAAAAATCTAGATGACTGTGCTGAGATATAGTCGATCAAATACCACATTGTTCTCGACTAGAAGGAAAATAATGACCTAGATGATGTAGAGGAAGATCACATGTTCAAAATTATACATAAGGTCTCCATCCCTGAAAAAAATAAATGCAAAATTATTTGGATAAAGATAAAGAAGGTAACTAACGTAATGGAAGCTTTCTAGTTACGCCCTTGTAAGCATTTTATGGGGAAGTAATTTTGATGATATTAATTAGATAACATTAAGGATATCATATTCATAAATGGGGCTTGTCTGGGGTGAGAACTCCCCACCATGGTGCCTTGTTCATCACGCTCTGCATTACAAATTAAGGCATTGGGAAACTCCTAGTCAATTACGGAAGTACCTCTTAAGTCATGTACGTCAAGTCGTTCAACAAGTTTAACTTATGCATGGGGAGCCTCAAATAAGGCATCTTACCATTGATCGAATCTAGTGGAAAATGATCATGTCTTTGTGGAGGTTGATCCTTACAATCCAACTAGGGGAGTATCCATGGTTACTAAATTCACGGCGGTCGATATTGAATAACCTTTCAATCCCATCTTGGGGGAGAAGATGGATCCACGCAATTAAGGAATTACGATCCATTTATCACAGAAGCTCAAATAAGTTACATATGGGGAATGAGGGAGATCATGGAAAACAAGTCATTGGCTCGACAATTATTAATAGCAACCATCATCCCAAAGCAAAAGAAGAAAAAAAGAAGTGGTGAAAGAAGTTGGTACAAAGGGAGTATCCCACATACATAAAAATTAAAGCACAGACAACTTGACGTGGAGGAAACATAAGGTACCCTAATTGATATATTCATTGAACATTTGGAAGAGGTATCACTTGATGCTGAGAAACACGAAAAAAAAATTCCTCATATGAAGTTTGTTGCAAATGAAAATAAGCACGAGATTCGAAGGCCATGTGCCATAAGTTTCACGTAGATCTGACTTACCTTTCAGCCTCAATTCCAAACAACTCCTTTAAAGGCAAAAACGACGGAATAAGAAGACATTGGGAACCTTTTGGAGTCATTGTCGACAAAACAAGTTCATTTCTCAAACTGTCTATCTAATCCAATATTGATAAATAAGAACAATGCAAAGTGGAGAGTTTGTTTCAAATTCATCGACCTAAATTAATATTTTTGAAAATATAATTTTCCTCTCCTAAAAAATAGAGTAATTTTAGACTCCACGACAAGTTTTGGACTAATGAGTTCTCTATATGCTTAACAAATTACAAAATAATTACATATATGACTTTATATATCATGCAAGAATCAATTTGAATACTTTTTAAATTTTTAAAAATTATTTAAATGTATTTAAAAAATTTATTCCAATTATTTTTTTTTTCTCTCATAGATTTAAGAAAATAAATAAATTCTCCTATAGACGGTAAAAAATAAATTTTAAAAAAGAATGATAACACACCAACACCCATTAATAATATCATTTCCACCCACTCAAACCAACCATCACCATGATTATTATGTGGGTGATTAGGACGTAGCATATATGTTGAGTGATAGTTGTTAACAAAGAGATTGGTGGATAGTTAGGTCTAAGGACTATGCAAGCCAAGTCCAAGTGTGGACCAACTGGTTGCTAGTACAGACAAAGGTATCAAATCAAAATGCAAGGGAGATACTTCGTGGTTATGACAACCCTTCTTTTTATATTTAATTCGGTTAACTTTTCCCAATTAAATTGAAGCAGAGCATCAATATGCTAGCATTAGAAAAAGAAAAAAAATGCGATACAGTAAACATGCACACTCTCATACGTGTAACCAAATCACATCATAGAAACTATAGGATCCACAAGTAATATCATTACTGAGTATAAAATTCCCAAACATTCAGCCCCAAAAATAAACCAGGTAAAGTGTATAATGTAAACCTCTCAACACTTTAAAATCCCTAACAATGGGAACTCTATGATACCACACTCTAAGAAAGACTAACAAAAAAAGGATACGGACCAACGTCCCCCACTACAGGATCCTAAGAATAGATGCGAGGTCATCCAGCTCCACAGTCTACAGTCCAACGAGGCGAGGACCTGAATAATACATATATATAGGAGAGGGGGGAGGAGTGATAAAAATGGGCATCAACAGTAAGAAAATCTATACAGCTATACGATGTACGTATGATGAACGGATACTCAACACAACTTGACTCTAGTAACTAAGTCGTTCAATTACCCAACCAATACTCCTATATCATGACTACCCAACTCGAACCCGAGTAACATGTAGTCTCATATAGTACCATGATTAATTATTATTAATCTCATATCAGTATTTAACGTATCGAACTATTTCCTTCAAGTATAATATCAAGTGTAACAATTTAGGATATTACTTGAAAAGAAAAGCATAATATCTCACAAAATAAATCATACCGGGCCACTATTGTTACCCGGGGAAACAAGTGGTAACGCTAGGACTGCACACGAATATTTCCCAATATTACGTGGCAATGACAATAATATCAAGTCCTAATCACATGGAGTTCCAAGGTATTCCTAACCGACCCGCATTACAACCACGTGTACGGTTTCGACGGTTTATCTCCGCCACGACACTCGAGCGGAACCTAACCAGATAAATCACAAAAAATCGCATTCAGCATGTGCCTACATCGACCGGAGGACTGTTCTAGCGTATGCACGACAATAAGGGGCGTAAGCGGTACGATTTGGTCGGTAAATAGTAGATACCAATACCAGAGCCAAACACTAGATGGTAAAACCAAATCGTACCGGTTTACCACCTAATACACCAAAATCAATACCAATACCAAAACCAATACCAAACCGGCTGGTATTTCCTTTTTTTTTTGTAATTTTGGTTTTTTCTGGTTTTGGTAAATTCAGTTTCATTTAGGTTTTTTCGATAAATATTGAAATTACAAGTCGATTTTATACATTCGATAAATTTGGTATAAGTGCCAATCTTTAAAGCCCCCAAAAAACAGTACTAAAATTATTCCTAAAAGCCCCTAAAATATCCCTAAAAATAGTCCAAAATACCTCTTAAGGCCTCAAAAAAAGCACTAAAAAAAGCCTTATAAATAGCATTAAAAGCCCCCAAAAATGCGCTAAAAACCACAACCCCCCCCCCCCCCCCCCCCCAAAAAAAAAAAAAAGCCTCAAAATGACCTAAATAGTTTTATACATGTTCATTTTTTTAATTTATGCCCAAACAGTTATATATTTTCCTTATGCGCAAATAGTTATAAAATTACTTATGCCCATATAATAATGTATATGTATTCGCTACTCCAGATTAAGGTCAGCCAAATTGGGTATAAAATCGTCATACATCACTATTCCAAACTAGAAATGTTTTAGGTTATTTCTTCTTCATTTGGGATCATTGAAATCGGTACAAAAATGTCAAATGATATAACAAATAATATATATATATATATATATATATATATATACACACACACACTAGGGTATGCCCGTGCCTGAAGGCACGCTGATAATTTTGAAAAGGATAAAGTCGTGTAAATTTAGTAGTGTTGAATCTTGTATAATTAAGTCAAAATTATTTTACAACATATAACCGTAAACAATTTAAACTATGTTTATAGAACTATACACCTCATTTAAGAAAAAAATAGTCCAACAACAATACAATTAGTCAGTCCTAAACCTCGTGATAATTGCAAACTACTATAAAACACAAATAATTGCAAACAAATTTAAAAAAATGAGCATAATTTCTCTTCTTTATAGAACGATTCACCTTGTTTAAGAAATAAAAAACAATTCACAACAATGCAAATAATATGTCACGGACTATGCATATACAACATCATAACAATCAAATACTATCAAAAAAATTTAAAACACCAATGTGTAGACATTTTAGAAATTTTGGATAAAGTATCCTTTGTTTATAAGACTTATGTATTGTATGTTTCGGTATTGTATGCTTTAATTGTAAGCCTCTTGAGAAATGTTTTTTTCTCCTCGTATTACTTAAAGTGAGGTCTTATTCTCTTCTTTAAAAAAAAATAAAAAAATAACATCATGGATTTAATCAATTCATGACAATAATACAAATACATAAGTTATTGTAGATAACTTACTGCTAGTTTAAGGAAAAAACAACACATTTGTTTATGAATAACTACAAATAAAAAAATTGATTGCCACGTATTTTGCTCTTTTAAAGGAATCAATGAAAATGACAAATTTGATTATATATTCTCAGCATTCAAGTACATATACTGTGGAAAAACTTCAATATTTTCCATCTTCTATATTAGTTCAAGAACGTCAAGATTATCTTCTGTACTGTTGAAAATCTACTATATAAATATATTTGAAGCATAACATTTGATTCGCTATTACTGAATGTGGGCTCTAGCTCCCCACGACGATGATATAGCTGCCCAAAAGAGAAAGAATATGAATCAATATTTTTAGAAACATAACATCAAGAATACATAATACACATGTTAATCAATAACATACCATGATCCCGTGATAATTTATTATTATAATTTAACTGAAAATTAAACAATAAGGGAAGTTTGGCAGTGGTGGATTGAAATTTGGTATAACAGTACACAAACCCTTATATTTGATATAATAGTTCATATTCTAAGTATGAATTGCCCAGTTCACATTATAACAGGAATAACAGTTCATGTAGCAGCAGTTCATATTCTAAGTTAACTGCAGTCTTCCCTTGCGACCTGGCATACCCAGCCACTGCAAAACCAAAACATTTAACATTATAAGTAACTATATCAATTTCAAACAATAATTAAAAAGGTGAAAAATAGAATCACCGCCATCAGTGTCGAGAAGAAGAAGACGCTTCTGGTTCAAGCGTTGTCGAAGAGCACTCACGGTCTCTGAAGCAGCCCCGTGGCCTTAAACCCCCACAAATAGAAATAAGATACTGAAGTTTAAAAAACAAATATGAAAAACCAATTCATATGAACTCATATTTCTAAAGAAAAAACAAAACATTGATCTTAAACCCATAAAAAAGTAACAACCGAGTCACTATTCAAAAGTATATAATGGAAAACAGAGAATACATGAGTGAATAAGTTATACACTAACTGTTGAAATGTCAATTTGGCTTACATAAGGTAGGACTTGAAGAAAATTAAAAACAATAAAATGAACTCAAAGTTGAGCTATGGAGTCTAATAGATATAGAGATTTCTCTTGGAAGGTCTTCTATGTGGATTCAAAAATGGGCAAGATGAAAGGTCTGTTTAAGAGTAGCCTTTATAAAGAAGGATTTCAGCACATTATTTGTCTTTTTGTGGAATCAAACACACCAATCCTGCCCGAGTTTAAAGATACAGAACCCCAACTATAGCATAACAGTTGATTGTCGTGGCAATGTTGAGAGATTTCTAGTTAACAATCGTGGAGATTCGGGTATATCGATATTTTAGGAAATAACCATCCGGAATGCCTATTTCTATCCTATCAAATTTCTATATTCTGAAATGATTGTTTAATGTTTACCAATAATGATGTTTTAAGACTTGTATTATCACTCTACCAATATAGTAACTTGCCTGCCATTGAGACTTGTATCAACATATAATCAGCAGCAATCGGCGTGAATCAACACCAATCAGCAACATATAATCAGCAGGATATAATCTACAAATCTATAAAAGTGTAAATAAGAGAAGAAGTTGAGCGTTACACAGACCAAACAGAGAATATATAGATAAGGTACCCATGAATCTCCCTACCGTGCATCATAGCCGCCAAATGTGAGCAGGCAGAAAGTATGGTAGTGATGGTGACCATATTAGGTTGAACCCCAGCAAGTAAAATCCTACCGAAGAGCCTCAAAGTTCCATCATGATCACCAACTTATTCATGAACACATATTATCGAGTTCCCCAAAAATATACCCTTCTCAGCAGATGTCCTGCTAATACTCCGAAATGATCCTGCTAATCCTCCGTAAATACCATATCTGAAATGTGCATATGAAAAATATAATTTTAGAAGATATTTATGTCTAATGTTGTAGTAGCAATTAATGAATAGTAGTAGCAGTTGTCCTCTGGTGCAACATCAACGAATCATTTAAAATTATCATGTGTGTGTGGTATATATACACTGCTAGTGGAAAACATGCGAGAAGAAGTCTTTACCTCAGGGGATATAGCCCTATGAATGAGACATGCATTGGTATGGAGGAACTCTAATGATTCTACAATCTGAAGCAAACCATGCTTCACCTCCAACAATCCCATTTCCTGAGGGGAGAAAAAAAATCTTTCAGGAAATATCAATAACAAATTACATTGTAAGACTCGTCACCAAAAACATTATACATAAATTGTCTCCCTTTTTTTCTTCAGCTTTTAACATTTCAGAATCACATATATCATCAAAATAAAGTACGTACCACAAGCTTTTAGTATCTATAAACACTATTTGTAAATTATGACATACTTTTGACATAATGTATCTAAAAACACTATTCACACTTATCTCTTCTTTTATTAACAAAAATTCCCAGCTTCATAAAGTTCCCTTCACCTATAAGTGAATTAAAATTCCAATAAATCATTCTCAATCAGCAATGATTCGAAATGTACTTTGAAGTCACTATTGGAAGGAAATACTTTCAATATGGATTCGCGATATGCCATAGCAGTATAGTCCAAGTACTAATAAGCAAAAGCATCATTCCCTTCTTCTGGAACTTCTTGCCGCTTAATGATTGATCTGATTGGTCCAATTTTGGCAAGCGGGGTTGGGATTCACACTATTAATATCGGGGCCCCATAATTATCAATACAGAGAGTAAAACAAATGCGTGCAGTTGATGACGTGAAGCATTCTTATGAGCATTTCAAGCATTCTTATGAACATTAGTTGCATCATCAACCGTAGTAGATGGAGATCTGGTTGGAACCCGATTAGGTAACCTACTTATAAGAGGTAATTTCAACCTCTTGGTGCTTCCCAACATGATCCTTGTTGGTTGCCATTACCTTAATTTGGTTGATGCTTAACTTTAGTTTTCTGGTTGCTATTTAAAACTGGATCACAACCTGAATTTAGGAGGAGAGAAATGGAGGGTATATATGGGTGTAAAGTTCATTTAAAACCAGCTATACTACTTCGCGGAGTGAGGAGACTGGTCACCAACCCCTGATCAGATTTCAAGATTGTAAAAAACTGGGAGCCAATCGAATACTTGACATAGAACAAAGTAACCAATTCATTCTCAGACTCGTTGCTGCAATGTCTTCTTCTTTTGAGCTACATCACCCACAGCTGTAGCGATGAACCCACCTCCTCTGCCACTTCCTTAACCTAGTTTGCTTTCCAATGTCATTCACCTTAAAATGTCTTTTTAAACTCTAATGATATATTCATGCCCTTTCTGCAACAATATCAAACAATATTCCCTGTCAATACACCATAAATTAATAAATGGAAAAACATAAAAACATTTCAACATCTCTAAAAGATTATACAACACTTTATAATTGATTTTATATTCTCCTAATGAACCAATAACATAACATTTCAAAGCCAAATTAAAATAATATGAATGAGGGAAAAAATGAATGTATAAAAAGTACAGTTTTTTAAAGAAATAATTAGTTACAAGAAGATAGTCTTCAAGTTTTAATGAGATATTTACATCTCACATACAATATAGATTTAGATCTACAAAACAAAATTTGTTACTTATATATTTAGAGCAACACAAAGATGGAATCATGTAGCGTTGATTCAAGGAATTACCCTCTCGGTTTTGAGCAAAGCACTGTGCCTCCTCAAAGATGTAAAAATATCTCAAGGAATCGTGGATCCCTTTTCTTGAGATTCGTTCCATGAGGACGTGTGCTGATCTTGAAAGGTCTACCTTAACATCATACCCGAATTGATGCTAGAACCAAATATTTTCCACATGACATTTTGAATACAAAACTGATAGGGGGAGAGATTGAAAATAATACCTTAAAGATCCGAGACTAACATGCCAGAAATTTGAAGAAAAAATGATTGCATCGAACAATGCCCAGAAATTTGAAAAACGATGGCCTACTTCATTGTCCAAAATACCAATTGCGTTATCATATGCGTTTAGAGATCAATTTTGGCACGTTTTTCAAAGCAATATCACACACGTCTTTCATAACCGATCAAAATGAAAGGATTGAGATCCTCGACGACTTTTTTTGGCACGAAAAAGAACTTTGAGTTAACAATTAACTCGGATTGATTTAAAAACTCGCAAAAAGTGATAGGTTCGAATCTCACCAGGTTTGTTAATCTCCACACTTATTCGTTAAGTGGTCAATTTTCGCTCAATTTCCATCTTTGGTCAATTTCGACTTTGAGTATGTTGGATTTTACAACTTGAGACTTCAATTTTGAATTTTAATGATATTTTTGAAAATTTTGAATTCCAATTTTTATTTATTTTGAACAAAAATATTTTTGGATTTTTGGATTTTTTTGATTTTTTTGGAAATTTCTGGGCATTTTTGAAAATTTGTGAAGTTTTAGAAATACGCACTTGTGACCCCCCTAACTTAGACTTTTGCATTGTCCTCAAGAAAAAATGACTAAAATATAAATAAGGCAAAATAATAAGTGCGATAAATAAAACAAACAAATGGAGAAAATGCAGTTTATATTACAAACAAGACTGTGGTACAATTACAAGGAAAAGCATACAAACTGTGAACAGGAAAAATAAAGAAAAAGCTGCCAACACCATATCAAGCTTCACCGGGGCGGGGGATGGGAAGAACCGGGCGCGTTTGTGGTAATAGGATGTTAGTGGCTCATTAGGATCCCCTTGGCATCGATAGATGTCCGCTTGGAAGTGGCGAACTAAGTTCATGTCGCATCGGTAGTCGGTCATAAAGTTGTTGAAGTTCGTTTCAAGTGCCGACATGCGGTCTGATAGGTCGCTTCCCACCCACTCAAAATATGGGTCGTCCTCCTCGTCCGCCGACTCCTCGTCCGGACCAATATCCCCCATCTCGACATCCTCACCTGCTGCCCCTTCTTCTTCCTCGCTCTCGCTCGAGGCAGCCTCCTCTTCACTATCACCACCCGCCTAGCCCGTAGGAAAGCTAGCTGTTTGGCTCTCTTGGTACGGGTTCCTTATCCAAAAGGACCGGGAATGCGAGTATGATCGAGGTGATAGGTCAAAGTGGCTTACCGAGCCTGCATGGCGGAATCGTTGGACGTTTGCAGTATATTGGTACACACAATCTAAAATGTGAGGCGCGCCTTCTCGTTAAGGCGTCCAACGGCGACGGTTTGCCCCGCCCAAGCCACATTTCGTGCAATGCGGGACATGATAGTATCCTTGTCGACTGGGGCGACGTTTTCGTGGATATGTGAATTCTTGAACATCCGGAACGTCATACTCGGCCAACTTGGCCGTGAGAAGAGCCAAAGAAAATGGGATGACGCTCCCATCCACGAAAGCTTGGGCCTCTAATTGGTCCGTCCGAACTAAGGTGCCATAAAAGGAGCGGACTTCGGTTACCCAAATCACTTCGTAGGGTTCGTTAAAGAATCGACACCATCCCCGAGCCATGAATAGGGCGGTGACGGAGTTGGGCAGCCCTTCCCATTGTGCAGCGCGCTCCATATGGAGTCTGCGGCCCAAACCAAAAAACTGATTGCACCATCGCTCCTCTTGGCGGGAGAGAAACTCGCCGTGACCGGAGGATTGGATATCGGTGGAGTCTTACTTGGTGGGGGAAATGCGGGGAACCATGGAAGCAGAAGGGATTTTTGCTAGGAAAGCAAGAGAGGGAGAAAAGAGGATTTGTGTTGGAGGTGTGCAGATAAAGGGAGGTATTGGGGTGTATTTATAGTGGAAGGGGTGAGGGGAGGGGTTGTAATTGGAGGGAAAGGGTTTAGAGGGAAAAGGGGGTGGATTTGGGAGGGATTGGTTGGGGTTGGGAGGAGGGAAAACGGATTGGAGGGAATGAATGGGATTGGGGAGAAGGGGGGTGAATCTTGGGAAGGGGATAAGTCAAATTTGTAGAAGGCGAACTGGTCCGGGGTAAGGGCGGACCGGTCCGGGTATTTAAATATACAGAAATGCGATAGGCGGACAGTTTCTTTTTAAAATTAAAGGAATCGGTCCGGGGGCGGACCGGTCAAGCCTTAAATTAAAGGAATCGGTCGCGCCCATGGCTTTTTGGGATGGATTTTCCCCGAACTTGGTTTCGATCTCTCTTCTCCGAAAATTTTCACTTTCACAACATACTCCCTATCAATCTGGACTAAAACCCTCTCGATTTCGCTGGTCAACGCCCTTTGACTCAAAATTCCCAAAACACACGAATGCTTTTCCCGATTGAACCTAGGACTAACGACTCTCACAATGCACACAACTCTCACAACATACGTGTAAGGACACAAATTTCCAATTGAGTCCATATATAGTTTTGGCTCAATTCCGGACAAAAACATTTATTCATAGGATAGTATTTATTTGTAATATTCACAAGCCTATGAAGTATGTATTGAAGACGTAGCGGCAAAGAACTTAAAGCTTTATCAAAATGCCGGTTTGTGTGCCTCGTTTCTACGTCTTCAACTAAGGTTCCATGCTCCCAAGGTATGAATGTAATTATATGTATTTAGGAGCTTGGAACAATATGTATTGGGTGTTAGGTTAATAAAAATTGCATTTTATTTTTCAGAAAGAATCAATTAGAAACTTAAAAATAAGTATATAAAAGTTTATAAAAGTTTCTGGGCCAAAATCGAATTTTACAAACTTTCTGAACGTTCTTTAGAAATGTCGTTCGAACGAGTTTTTTCGTTCGAACCAGATTTCGTTTGAACGAGTTTTGTCGTTCGAACCAGGTTCGTTCGAACGAGTTTGCCAACGACCCTAATCTGGTCAGTCGTTCGATATGTCGTTAGAACGAGTTTTTCGTTCTAACGAGATATCTAACGAGATTCCAACGAGCCCAGGCTGGTCGCTCGTTAGAAGTCTCATTCGAACGAGAGTCAAGTTCGTTCGAACGAGACGTCAGGCGGGAACGGTTTTGAGCAGTTTTTGGCAGTTTTTCCCCACTTACCACTTGGTTTTCAACCAACTTTTTCATACTTTATTATGTGCGGGAAACACATTTTCCAAGAGAACTTTTCCATCATAATACATCTCCTAGAGAGAGTTTGAGAGATCATTCCAAAAAGGAAAATGTTCATGTTTTAAGTGTTCTTCAACTTAAAGAAAAATCTTTAAACACTTAGTTTACACCCATTGTTGTTTATTCCAAGTTCCATATATAGATATCAATTGCTTGGAGATTGTTTTGGCACCGGTTTTTCTCTACACCGAATTGAAGAGAAGTTCGTTTCATTTCTACCCATTTGGAGAAAGGCTCCATGTTGGGGTGACGGTGTGCCTAATTGCCCGATCGGTGGAAGTCCGAGACCGTGGTGGAGCTCCGTTGGTTATCCGCTAATTTGAGGTCGATACAAGAAGAAGCATCACGACTTGAGAGGGTTCGAGTTTAGGAAGTAAGTCTTTTGTCTTGTATTTTGTAATACCGTTTTTAGTGGATTTGAGGCTAGGTCCGTCTCGAGGTTTTTTCCCGTTAGTGGGTTTTTCCTCATATATCGCGGTGTAGTGTGACTGTTGATTTTATCTTGCTCTATATCACTTAGAACGCATGCTAGATTATTTTCAAGATAAAATTTGGTTTATTCAAGTCACTTGCATTAATATGGTTTCGCCTAACTTTGAATAATTGTTAATGATGACTTAGGCAAATTCTAGGACTTGAATTATGTTGTTTTAATTTGTTTCTTATGATATTAAAACCCGGCCTTGTTTTGTTTTGTTGAACCACCATCACTTATTATACGCTTCCGCATTTACTTAAAAGGAAATTATTAATATTTTTTTTGGGACACTTTCCACGTTTACAAATTGGTATCAGAGCCAAAAACGATAAATTATTTCGTTAAGATCCTTTAATTTTTGGCTAAATATGGATTTTTCCCCATTTTCAAAATTTCCTATTTTTGATGGTTCTAACTACGCGTATTGGAAAGCGCGAATGAAATCGGCACTTAAATCTATCAATGAACGTGTTTGGATGTCTGTTGTTAACGGTTGGACCCCACCAACACATTTAATTGAAAATGAACATGTTCCCAAACCCGTTGATAGATGGACTGAAAATGAGTTTAAGCTAGCAAACGTTAATTCCCGAGGTTTAAATGCCTTGTTTAGCGCTGTCGCACCGGATGAATTCCGACGTATTATGACGTGTGAAACCACTAAAGAAGCTTGGGATATTTTACAATTAACTCATGAAGGAACTAGTGTCGTAAAAGCTTCAAAACTCCAAAACCTCACCTCTCAATTTGAAACTATCAAAATGGATGAAAAAGAAACTTTTGATAAATTTTATGCTAGACTTTCAGATATTGTTAATTCATCCTTTAACTTGGGAGAGAAAATACCTGACGACCGTGTTGTAAAGAAAATTTTGAGGTCACTACCCGATAGATTTATTCCAAAGGTGACCGTTTTAAATTCTTTACCCACTTTAGCCTCTACGAAATTAGAAGAGCTTGTAGGTGATTTACAAACCTATGAACTAGATATGTTTCCCTCTAAAACTGAAAAGAAAATTGAAAAGGGCGTTGCTTTAAAAGCCCGCAAAGAGGTTAAACAAGTAGTAGAGAGCGATAGTGATAGTGACTCGGAAGATATGACTTTGTTTGCTCGTAAATTTAGAAAATTTCTTAAATTTAACAAAGATAAAGTTAAAAATGATTTTAAGAAATTTGAATCTTCTAAACATGATAAAAATGAGAAGATTTCTAAAGCCGATAAGATCCCTAAACCTAGTAATGAAAATATTGATAGGGACGAGTCTAATAAATGTTTTGGTTGTGAAGGTTATGGCCATAGGGCTTTTTAGTTCCCCACTAAACTAAGGAAAGAGGGTAAACGACCCATTTCATATAATGCGACCCTTAGTGATAGTGATAAGGAAGAGAAGCCCGATTCCACCACTAAGAAAATTTTTGTGGCTTTTATGGCTAGACATGTGAGTGATAATGAGAACTCATCGGATGATGAAATTATAGCACATGCCACTTCCAAGGTCATTGTACATGATTCTCTTATTTTTGATGATAGTGAGAGTGAAGAAGAAACAGAGAGTGAAAATGAAGAAGAGGTTGATATGAGTGAACTTCAAAATGCTTTTCATGAATTATATAAAGAATCTATTAAATTGAAAAGAGCTAATTTGAAGTTAGAAGCGAGTTTAAGAGAGAGTGTCAAGGTCATTGATGAAAGTGCCTTAATAGAAGACCTTAGGACACATGTGAGGACTCTTCAAGAGAAGCTTGAATATATAGAAGGTGAGAGAGATAGCCTTAGGGGTTTAATGGAATCCTTGAAAAAGGATCTTCTTGCTTTTGAAGAGCGTAATTCTTTACTAGAATCTAACATTGTTGAATTGGAAAATAAATTAAAAGATTCTAGTAATGTCAAATTTGATTTGGAGTGTCGTTAGGAAAAACTAGATAAAATGTTAGGAACGGTCCAAATTAAAAATGACACTTTTGGTTTAGGCTTCAATTCTTGTAATGATTTTAACCCTAAAGTCAAAACCAATGTTTTAGGAGAATCTTCTAGGAATGCATTTAATGATCACTCCTTAGATAAATCTTTTCGACATGCTCTTACTTGTACACATTGTGGTCGACAAGGTCATCTTAGGAAATTTTGTTTAGATCTTAAACGAATTCCTAGAAAATCCCATAGTAAAGTAACCACGATAGCTAATGTTTCTACACCCCAAGATAGTAATTCTTCATTAATTTGGGTTAGGAAATCCGACTTGGTTGCCTTACAAAATAGGGATTTTGATTCTCATTTACTTACACATGCCTCCTCCCCTGCTAAATCTAAAGGATAAATGTGTTAGTGTTTGCATACTTTAGCGTTTGTACTTCATGCTATATTCATCTGCTAAATGTATGCTTGTTTAGTCATTTTCTAGTCATTGCCTTATTTCATATCACATGCTAGAAACTATGACTTGTTTATCTTTTTGTATTATATTTTGTGTTTGAATTGACTGCATAATATAAAAAGATTTTTTGTTTATCATTTGTGTTTTATTTATTTCATTTAAGCTTAATGAAAAATACAAATGATTTTTGTTTGTCCTTTTGAGTAAATATTTATTTTTGTTTAACAAATGTTAAAAACTCAAAAAGATTTTGTTTTGTGTGTATTTTTGTTTGATACACGTTATGTGGCATATATTTGTGTTTGAATCCTATCGTTTACGCTTCCATGTGGCTAGAACTTTTGGTTTAGATTTTCAATCCTTAAAATGTTCTTTACCATGTTTTATATGGAGTAGTTGGATTTTGTATTGTTTAAATGGATTCTATTTCTATATGCCTCTATTCACACATGCACGAGCTCTTTTGAAATCTTAATGTCACGTGTTATATTTGAGCTTTTTGAGGTGTTCTCCTATCAATCTAGTCATCTACATATCTATGACATAGGAGGACTAGTGCATGTCAAAATCCGTTGCATGTGAGATTTGTGTGAAAAATGAAAACATGATAAATAAATATATGCACGGGGAAGGGATCTGAAAGGATGAATTAAATCCTTTGCGATAGTAAGCCACCGTTGATTGGATCTAAAAGAAATACGTGATCCAAAGGCCTAAAAACAGAATATTTGGCATTAAACAGAAAGCAATTGCCAAGGCCTATGTTTGTTTGATATATTCATTCAAAATCAAAAGAATATATATGCTTATTGAGGGAGAATTGGATGGTATATCAACGGTTTGCACAATGTCCGTTTATCCTAGTTGTCTTTAATGTCATGACTCTATTTGGTTTGTAGAATCATCATCATGCTAGGCTTGTATGCATTGTGTATGTTTGTTCATTGAGTTCAATCTTTATCTTGTCACATGAGGTTATATTTAACTGTGATGAAGTTTGCAATCAAATGAGAACTCCGTGAACGTTACTTAAGTATTTGGGTCTAGATTTAATTGTTGCTAGTTCACACCCCTACACTTCCGTTTCCATATGACACATTTTTGCCATACGAGTGTGCAAACTTATTGTATTTTGTGTCATGTGTGTGTTTATATTTATCTATATATGCACGTACTTATTGGTATATTTATAGTATATATATATATGATATTTGTTTGTCTTTTCCTTGCTTTAATTGCCCATATGCTTTCATGTCTTATCACTTTAAGCTTTCACATGCTGTTTATTAGTTCTTTATTCTTTGCCTATTCCCGAACAAAAAGGGGGAGAATGATGATAGGGGGAGAAATGGTATATAATCCTATTATTATCGTATCTTAGTTTGGGGGAGATTTATCTTTCTAAGTAGGTCATGTGTTTAAAGGGAGAATTAATTTAGGGGGAGTAATTAATTAATTGCATTTAATACTTTGATATTCCCTATGCATTTGATGAGTTTGCTTAAGTGTGCAGGAATTATTCTAAAGCGGCATCTTTCTATGGAAAAGCGTTTGATCCTTGGGTTGAGTCAAGATTGGGAGGGTTATGTTTTGAGTCTAGTAGAGCTTGACGGCCCTTTAGGATTTTTGTTTGGTTTTTGTCCCGGAATAGCCAAAGGGGAAGATTTGTAAGGACACAAATTTCCAATTGAGTCCATATATAGTTTTGGCTCAATTCCGGACAAAAACATTTATTCATAGGATAGTATTTATTTGTAATATTCACAAGCCTATGAAGTATGTATTGAAGACGTAGCGGCAAAGAACTTAAAGCTTTATCAAAATGCCGGTTTGTGTGCCTCGTTTCTACGTCTTCAACTAAGGTTCCATGCTCCCAAGGTATGAATGTAATTATATGTATTTAGGAGCTTGGAACAATATGTATTGGGTGTTAGGTTAATAAAAACTGCATTTTATTTTTCAGAAAGAATCAATTAGAAACTTAAAAATAAGTATATAAAAGTTTATAAAAGTTTCTGGGCCAAAATCGAATTTTACAAACTTTCTGAACGTTCTTTAGAAATGTCGTTCGAACGAGTTTTTTCGTTCGAACCAGATTTCGTTCGAACGAGTTTTGTCGTTCGAACCAGGTTCGTTCGAACGAGTTTGCCAACGACCCTAATCTGGTCAGTCGTTCGATATGTCGTTCGATATGTCGTTCGAACGAGTTTTCGTTCTAACGAGATATCTAACGAGATTCTAACGAGCCCAGGCTGGTCGCTCGTTAGAAGTCTCGTTCGAACGAGAGTCAAGTTCGTTCGAACGAGACGTCAGGCGGGAACGGTTTTGAGCAGTTTTTGGCAGTTTTTTCCCCACTTCTCCACTTGGTTTTCAACCAACTTTTTCATACTTTATTAAGTGCGGGAAACACATTTTCCAAGAGAACTTTTCCATCCTAATACATCTCCTAGAGAGAGTTTGAGAGATCATTCCAAAAAGGAAAATGTTCATGTTTTAAGTGTTCTTCAACTTAAAGAAAAATCTTTAAACACTTAGTTTACACCCATTGTTGTTTATTCCAAGTTCCATATATAGATATCAATTGCTTGGAGATTGTTTTGGCACCGGTTTTTCTCTACACCGAATTGAAGAGAAGTTCGTTTCATTTCTACCCATTTGGAGAAAGGCTCCATGTTGGGGTGACGGTGTGCCTAATTGCCCGATCGGTGGAAGTCCGAGACCGCGGTGGAGCTCCGTTGGTCATCCGCTAATTTGAGGTCGATACAAGAAGAAGCATCACGGCTTGAGAGGGTTCGAGTTTAGGAAGTAAGTCTTTTGTCTTGTATTTTGTAATACCGTTTTTAGTGGATTTGAGGCTAGGTCCGTCCCGAGGTTTTTTCCCGTTAGTGGGTTTTTCCTCGTATATCGCGGTGTAGTGTGACTGTTGATTTTATCTTGATCTATATCACTTAGAACGCATGCTAGATTATTTTCAAGATAAAATTTGGTTTATTCAAGTCACTTGCATTAATATGGTTTCGCCTAACTTTGAATAATTGTTAATGATGACTTAGGCAAATTCTAGGACTTGAATTATGTTGTTTTAATTTGTTTCTTATGATATTAAAACCCGGCCTTGTTTTGTTTTATTGAACCACCATCACTTATTATACGCTTCCGCATTTACTTAAAAGGAAATTATTATTATTTTTTTTGGGACACTTTCCACGTTTACAATACACGTCGGGGGTGCGACGACCTCGCTGCAACAACTCACTCTACCCCGTAAACGGGGTCCGACAACCAGACGGTGTCGACTTCTTCCGCACACGCCTCTAGATATGGCTTTAGGCGTTGTCCATTCACTTTGAATGTATTTCCCCCTTTTAAATCGTCTAATTCAACAACTCCATGGGGGAAAACATTCTTCACAACGAATGGGCTAGACCATCGTGACCGCAACTTGCCCAAAAAGAGATGAAGCTGAGAGTTGTAGAGAAGAACTTTTTTCCCGGGAAGAAACTATTTTCGTCGAATGATGCTATCATGAGCGAGTTTCATCCTTTCTTTGGAAATTTTGGCATTCTCATACGCATCATTGCGTAGTTCTTCTAACTCATTCAATTGAAGCTTGCGGGCTTCACCGACCTTGTCCATGGCATAATTCAATTTGTTAACCGCCCAATACGCCTTGTGTTCGAGCTGAACTGGAAGATGGCAAGGTTTTCCATATACAAAGTGGAAAGGGGACATGCCGAGTTGATTCTTGTATGCGGTACGATAGGCCCATAGCAAATCGTTCAATCTAAGTAACCAATCTTTCCGGGTAGGATTGATGATCTTTTTGAGAATGTTCTGGATTTCCCGATTCGCTAGTTCGGCCTTCCCATTCGTTTGCGGGTGATAAGTCATTCCAACCTTGTGAATGACGCGATACTTTCTCATGAGCTTCGCGAATGGCCTGTTAAAAAAGTGCGTGCCATTATCACTAATTATCGCCTTCGGAGCATCGAAGCGGGAAAGTATGTGTTCCTGCAGGAACTTTATCACCACTTTCTTGTCATTTGTCTTGGTAGCTATAGCTTCCACCCATTTAGAAACGTAGTCTACCGCGACAAGGATGTATAGGAAACCAAAAGGCGGGGGGAAGGGACCCATGAAGTCAATACCCCAACAGTCGAAGATCTCAATGATGAGTATGGGGGTAAGAGGCATCATGTCTCGTCGAGTAATGGCTCCCATCCGTTGGCACCTATTGTAAGATTTGCAAGCATCATTTGCATTTCGGAATATTGTGGGCCAATAGAGACCGCATTGCAGAATTTTAACGTCCGTCTTTTTCGTCGAAAAGTGGCCTCCACAAGCTTTCGAATGACAAAACTGGATGACTTTCGGGATCTCATCATCCGGTATGCATCGTCGAATGATTTGGTCGGTGCAATATTTAAAAAGGAAGGGATTATTGTAAAAGAACACGCGCGACCAAGTAATAAACCTCTTCTTATCTTGCAGTGTCTAATCGGGAGGGACGGCTCCCGTGACAAGGTAGTTCATTATATTCGCAAACCAAGGTAAAGGAGAGGTGGCAAAAAGTTTCTCATCCGAAAAGTATTCGTCTATGGGTACGGGATCACTAGGTATGTCGGACGAAAGCCGTGATAAGTGGTCGGCAACGACGTTTTCTACTCCTTTTTTATCTTTGATGGAGAGATTGAACTCTTGTAAGAGTAGGATCCACCTTATGAGGTGCGACTTGGCATCTTTCTTTACAAGTAGGTATTTCAAAGCCGCGTGGTCGGTGAAGCAAGTAATGGGGGAACCAATGAGATATGACTGGAATTTATCAAGGGCAAAGACTACCACTAGAAACTCCTTCTTCCTGGTAGAATAGTTGAGTTGAGGTCCGGTAAGGGTCCGACTAGCATAGTAGATGACATGAGCTTGCTTATCTTTTCATTGGCCCAAAACTGCCCCGATCGTGTAATCGCTTGCATCACACATAAGTTCAAATGGTAAGGACCAATCTGGAACTTGCATGATGGGAGCGAACACAAGCATGTTTTTTAATTTTTCAAAAGAGCTTTGGCATGCTTCCGTCCACTCGAACGGGGTGTCCTTCATGAGTAGGTTCCTTAAGGGTCTAGCGATGACGCTAAAGTCCTTAATGAACCTTAGATAAAACCCCGCGTGTCCCAAGAATGAGCGCACGTCCTTAAGCGATTTTGGTGGGGGAAGATCAGCTATGACATCTATCTTTTCCCTATCAACTTCTATTCCTTTGGATGATACTATGTGGCCAAGAACTATTCCCTCGGTGACCATAAAATGGCATTTCTCCCAATTCAGCACTAAGTTCTTTTCCACACACCGAGCGAATACTTTTTCCAGATTTTCTAAACAATGATCGAAAGAGGTGCCAAAAACACTGAAATCGTCCATGAACACATTGAGCCCTCTATCGACCATGTCGCTAAATAAGCTCAGCATGCACCTTTGAAAGGTCGCGGGTGCATTACACTAGCCAAATGGCATACGTTTGTAGGCAAACGTACCAAAAGGGCAAGTGAAGGTCGTCTTCTCATGGTCAAGTACATCTACCTCAATTTGGTTATATCCTAAATAACCATCAAGGAAGCAATAGTAAGGGTGGCTCACTACTCTTTCAAGCATTTGATCGATAAATGGCAACGGGAAATGGTCTTTCCTAGTTCCCGTATTAAGTTTTCGATAATCAATGCAAACGCACCACCTGGTGGTGATACGTTGGGGAACTAGCTCTCCCTTAGCATTCCCAATCATAGTCATACCCGACTTCTTCGGGACGACTTGAATAGGGCTCACCCATTTTCTATCCGAGATTTGGTAGATAATCCCGGCATCCAATAATTTGATAATCTCGGTTCTCATAACTTCTTTCATGTTGGGATTTAGTCTTCTTTACATTTCTCTAGAGGGCTTGACATCCCCATCGAGATGGATCTTGTGAGTGAAAATCAAAGGACTTATCCCCTTCAAATCAGCAATGCACCAACCAAAAGCACTTTGGTGCTTCCTCAGAATTATCAATAATTTACCCTCCTGCCCTTCGTCTAGGCTAGAGGAGGCAACAACAGGAAATATCTCATCCTCTCCTAGGTATGCATATTTAATATGGGAGGGGAGTTTCTTTAATTCGAGGGTTAGGAATTTGTCACTGGAGAGAACCATGAATGTATCCCTCACAGGTAACTCCTCGAATTAAGAAACCCAATTAACATCTCTCACATCCTCATCCGACGTACTCTCATCGAGTAGCTCTCTCAACTCCCCAACCTCCCTCTCGAAGTCGGTGTACGTCCCCTCACTCTCGTATCTCGTCTCTAAACAGGAATCTAAAGCGTTGCCACAATAATTCTCCTCAAAAATACTCATGTACTATCTCATCTATGAGGCTCACCGCGTGAAGATCATCTTTATCCCCCGTATGTTGGGCTATATGGAAGAAGTTAGTTTCCAAGGTCATGTTCCCAAAAGTGAGTTGCATTCGCCCATTCCAAGTATTGATGATTGGGTTAGCCGTAGCTAAATGGGAACATGGTTTCTCGAATTGAAGGAGGGCTCCGTGTCCCAAATGACAAAGTCTACCGGGAAGTAGAAAGTGTCAACTTGGACGATCACATCCTCGACTATGCCTCGTGGGATCTTCACTATTCGATCCGCTAATTAGAGAGTGACCTTTATGGTCTTGAGGTCACCCAAGTCAAGTTGCCTATAGATGGAGTAAGAGAGGATATTTACGCTTGGTCCCAAGTCAAGTAAGGCTTTTTCGATTTTATTCTCTCCAATGATGCACGATATAGTGGGTGCACGGGGATCTTTGAATTTGGGCGGGAGATCATTTAGTAGAATGGAGCTCACGTTTTGTGTTAGAAAGACATTCTTCTTTACCTTCATCTTTCTCTTTACCATTAATAAGTCCTTAATGACTTTTGCATAAGATGGAATTTTCTTAATGGCATCGAGGAAAGGTAAATTCAGCTTTACTTGCTTTAGCACTTCTAGCACGTCATCATGTGGGTTTCCTTTATGGGAGGGAATCAACCTTTGAGGGAACGGTGCCGCGGAGGGTGGTTTCACTACCACCTCTGGCTCACTAGCGTCTTCTTTATCACTCTCATTCAAGGGGACATCTTTGGCCTCTTTCGTGGTGGGCGAAATCTCCTTGTCTTTTATCGTGTCATGTGGGGGAGGTAATTAGTCAACGACTCTCCCACTACGAAGAGTGGTCACATCTTGACATTGCTCCTGATGTTCAGTAGAGGTGGAGCTAACACTAGTTTGACCTTGGGGAGGTCTTTGGCCTTGAGCGGGAAACTTGCCCTTCTCTTAGACACTCAGCGAGGATTGTATCTTTGACAGACTTACATTTATGTCGCCAATCGGACGATCATATTTGGCATTGGTTGCGATCTGGCTTGCGATGAATTGATTCATGGTATCCTCGAGATTTCTCCGCGGTGGCGAAATATACGCTCCTTGAGGTGGTGGTGCTTGCACATGTCCTTGCATGTGTGGATCTTGTTGAAAGTGTTATGGTGGAGGAGGGGCAACATGTGAAGGAGGGTTCATTGCGGCATGTTGTTGCCCATAGCTAAAACCGGGATGGTTTTTCTACGAAGGGTTGTATGAATTCCCGTGCGGGGCACAAAAATTACCCTTAAATCCTCTTATACCATTAACTTGCTCATGAAGCATTACTTTATAAGCGGGTATGGTCGGGCATTCCTCAGTTGAATGGCCCGCCTCACAAATAGCACACACCTTCTCGACAGGGTTTGGTATGGGTCTAGCTGGTCCTTTTCCATATATCTTGCATAGGTCCCGAAATCCTTTCTCAAGAGTATCCAATCGGCTGTCCGTCATAGAATCCTTATCTACGTGAAATAGGCCGGACGTCAATGGAGTGGTGGTCACTTGCGGATTTCTATTTTGAGCATTAGGGTCAGATGTATCCCAGGATTGGGTAGTCTCGGCGACATACCTCAGGTGAAGCTCAGCATCGTGGGCATATAAGTCGACTGAAGGACCACTTCCCATAGTTTCAACAAGTTTCTTGGAGTTAAGATTCATCTTCTTATAGATAAAAGAGATGGTTTGCGCTGAATAAAATCCATGATGGGGGCCTGAAGTAACTAACTCCTTGAAACGCTCATAGCATCGATGAAATGGCTCATTTTTAGCTTGTCTGAACACTTGAATTTGAGCCTTTATGGAGATTGTTTGATGTGTTGGGAAGAATTTCTTGAGAAATCTCGATTGCAACTCGTTTCAGAATGGAATCGAGCTCGAAGGTAAAGACCATAGCCAGGTCTTAGCTTTATCTTTGAACGAGAAAGGGAAGAGTTTTAGGCGGATCACCTCTTGGGTGCAAGTTTTATCATTGAGTGTATCGCATACATCCTCAAATTACCTAATGTGGAGGTATGGCTTTTCAGAATCCATACCATGGTAATGATGTAGCATCTGGATCATCCCATTTTTAAAACGGAATTGCTCGGCATTATACGGGAGTATAATGCATCCCAGAGTGACAGTGCGCTTGGGATATAAGAATTCTCTCAGCGGGCGGTATGGGGGCTCTTCCTCACCGGCGGGTGCACTACCGTGTTGCAACATATCTTCCTCACTTAACGACTCGGTGCTCTCACTTGGTGTGCTCAGAGTGTGTCCTAAGAAGGAAAATGGAGTGTTATTGGAGATTGAGTGCGACGGTGTAAGAGGTGGGATCCATAACTGTGGGGCGTTAGGAGTGTGGGGAGTATTGGGATTATACTCAACAATTGGATTTTCATGAATGCTGGTTGGAGTATTATGGGGTGTGGGAGTGAGTTCAGAATTTTGCATTAAAAACTTGTGATAGATGATTGTGAATCTTTTTGTGCTTTTTGATTTTTTTTTTTTATGTTTTTGGATTTTTTGGAAATTTTTGGTCAAAGCTTTGGATTGACTCGATCTAATCCTAAGTCTACCTAACTCCCCAGCAACGGCGCCAAAAACTTGACGCGGCTGAAAATGTGTCTAATAAATGCGTTCACTCTAGGATCAAGTGCAAGCCTGTCGCTCAAGTAATAATTCGATAAGTCGGGTATCAATCCTCAGGGAAAAAGGACAACGGAGTTGTGACGACGGGAAAAGACGGAGGAATCCTAACTTTGACTCTAAAAGGAAAGGAAAAATTGATTCCGTTTTGAGAATTGATTATACTAAATGCAATTATGAAATTATGAGAAGATGCAATTAGACTAAGTTACCTAAAATACTAATGAAAACTAATTTAAAACTTTAAACTATGAGATAAGAAAAACAGGACGGGAATACAATCCCCCAACCCTAGTGTATTGCATATATAATACTAATCATAAATTTAAATGATTAATTTGACCCAAAATTTAGTACTCCTAAGCATTACATATATGAGGTTCAAGCCCGCGTCATACCTAATCTGAGGACGAGTAAATCCGTATTGCAATAGTAACACTCAAATTGCATTATAAATCATCACGGTTACCCAGAGGCAAACGAGATATGAAGACCTGTAATTGTTATGTTCCCACGCAATACAGCCGTATTCAATCACTAAATTCAGAGGATTAATGTTATACACGTATAATTAACACATGAGTCTGGGTTCATGTGCCCCGACCTTAGAAAATCTAACCTAGCATGATGAAAGTGATGGAAACAATGATTGATGTGCAGGGATTCATAATTAATCTAAGGAAACTTATGGATTAATGTAGAATGAAGTTGAAAAGAAGAAATAACTCACTAATCTCATCCAAGTAGTAATTGCAGCAATTAAGAAAACTGGTAATCCACTAATCTCTGAATAAAGCTTCAATATTTTTAATTAAAACTGGAATTTATAGCTAAACTAGGGTTTTTGGAAAAAGAGAGGAAACTCCTACTAATTCTCCGTGTTAAATAACAATAATAAATCGGGTTTTTATACCCTCCATGAATTTAGGAATTTCAGCTGCACTAGGATTCTTTGGAAGAAGATTAGATTTGCAAATCTCAATACCCGGATCGGTCCAGGTCTTAGGCGAACCGATCTGCCTCTAAATCGGATCGGTTCTTTTTATTTTGGGGCGGACCGATTCTTTTAATTTTTGCCTTCTTCGGTTTTGCTTGTGATCCGGGGTCTTCTGGAGTTTGGCAAAGCGGACCGGTCTGGGGTAGGGGCGGACCGGTCTCCCTATTGACTTTTTGCTCAATCTTTGACTGCTCATAACTTTTGTTCCGAGACTCCGATTGAGGTGACATTTCTTATTATGTGCTCATGAATGTGATATCTTCAACTTATCTTTAGGTACCTCATCCGAATTTCGGGTGGAAATTATGCTTTTGCCCTTTTGACTTTCCTTCTTTCTTTCTTGATTCTTCCGGTTTCCTTCTTCCATTTCTTGACATCAAATACCTGTAAAATCACTGCAAAATACCAGAAACTCGGTGTACTCATTAAGATCAGTCAGTATCAAGATTATAAGATAAAGTCAACTCAATTACGTTGTTCGAGGTGCTAAAAGTAACTAAATCAAGCGATAAATTAGGAAGAATTTATGCCTAATCAATTACCTTACTAACAACATGAAAAACATTAGCACTATTATTTCAACAACGTTCTGCGCAGAAATATCAAATGCCAATTTGAGGATTTTATGATTCATTTTTGGAGAAACTTAAAACTACAAAGTTGTTCAGAATATGATTTTCTACAAGAACTCTTTGCACACACTACCCTTTACGGCTTAAAACAGATCCGAAATCAACATTCAATGTTCACCCCTATTTTCAACGAAATTTTGGGCAGAAATGTAAAACATAGATTCAAGGTTTTTTTGATTAGTTTAAAAAATAAAAAATAAACCTACAAAGTTGTTCAGAATATGATTTTCCATAAGAATACGTGTGCACACTGCCATTTATGGCTTAGACCAGACCTAAAACCAACATGTAATGTTCGCCCCTATTTTCAACGACATTCTGTGCAGAAATGAAAACGCAGATTCGAGGTTTTTTTTATCCGTTGTTGAAATAATTTAAAACTATAAAGTTGTTCATAATATGATTTCTACAAGAAATCTCATGGACACTGCCATTTACAGCTTAAAATAGACCCAAAATCAACATGCAATGTTCGTCCTTTTATAATTTTGGATTCGTATGAGTTCAATTTGTTTCTAGTTGGATGCATCCTAATCATTTACATATTAATTACATCTCATAAATTTCAAGACTTAGGGATTCAACTCATGTTCATGCACTTTTTCATCAGACATTCAAGATTTAACAATATAAATTAACTTCCTTTATTTTTTGTAGGGAGGTGTTGGTCAACAAGATGACCCACTTCCAAGTGTTCCAAGATGCAAACTTCTTCTTCTCTTTGAGATATCCCTCTCTACAAAAACCCTAGCCTCTTTTGTGTGAAATGATAAATGAAGTGTTATTCTCTAACTTTTATATTTATACCCATGGTTAGTTCATTTACCAAAATGACATTGGCCCAATTTTAGCCCACTTGATCCTTTTACGCATTAATTCGCTTCTAATATTTAAGTCACGTATTTTTATTGCAACGTATTCAGTTTAACTTTTCATTGCCAGACATTTTAGATAAATATACATATATAATTTTTGTGTTAATTAATTATTCGGTTATTAATATTTTATCGCAAGGTATTATTTTTAAGTCGAGATTTTATTCAATTAGTTCAAATTCAATTTAGTAAAAAATGTGGGGTATTACAGTGGTAGTAATCGTTGACCTATATGTAGGTAATATATTTCTATTGTAAGACCTAAAATTCTAAGTACTAGTGGAAATTTTGGGTTAGAGCGATAGTTGTTTTTCTAGTGAGCATTCTCACTCTAAATCCTTGTGCATTTTGTGCGATTGTTTTTACAGCTTTTGCATTTGTTTCCGGATCACCTGTGTGAAAATTAACCTAATTAACTTTATTTAGTAAATTAATATCTTGTTCCATTAAAAAAGAAATTTTAGTTAACAATACATCCTAATTAATTAATTTGACTAGATTTATAGGGAAATTACTTTTTCAAAAACATGTAACAAAGCGGTTCATTAGGATGAATCTCGTGGGTATGTATATTCAAGGTCAATCAATCATGCATCGAAAAAAGTATTATGGTAGAAAATACACGTACAAGAAAGATCGTATACTATTTTTCTTATGAAATACCAATATAAGAGGGTGTGGTCAACTTTAGTTAGGGGTGGAAATACCCAATGACCAGGGAAGGAGGAATTGCTATCCCTAAACCTGAGGTAACATGTACTAAGGATGAGAATAGGTTAGCCAACTATAACACTAGGCATTAAATGTGATTTTCAATGGAGTCACCCATAAAAAGTTTCATTATATCTATATGTGTATTATGCCGACAGCGGTGTGAGATGCTCTAAAAGTCGCCTATTAGGGTATCAATATTGTTCAGGTCTTGAACATCCAACATCTTTCTATCGGGCTGGAGTCATTGAAGATCCTTGGCATTAAGACCTTAAATGAGTTATATGCTAAACTCTATGATATCGTGAACTCTCACTTTAACATGGATATGATAAATAACTCTAATAATTCTATTCTTTTCTCAAATAGTTTTATAGTATTAAATGATGTACTTAACTTATAATCTATTTTTGTAATTGTATAAATTAAAAAAGTGTGACTGGTTTGAATGTGAAGTAGAGGGGTTTAGTATATATTTCAAATTCAGAGGAATATTATTTTTTTATAATATCTTTTTCAAAATTTATTTACTTGTTTTTTAACATATATGATAAATATCATAAACCCAAGTGCAATGATGTTGACAATGTTTACACTCCCCAACTTAACCCAACCGCTAGTAAGGTCTCAAGTATTTGAATAGTAAAGGATTCTATCTATATGGGATACATTTACCATTAGTGTTGTTTCAAACTTGTATCCATGCTCTTGTAAACCGTATAAATTCTATTGCAAATATACTGGCAGTTTCAAGGCATTACATATTATTTTATTTTTGTAAATATTGGCTTCTTCATAGTATCAGAGTAGCATATAAATTGACCCATGATCCAATTACTCCATGTCACCCAATTTAAGTATGTTCATTTGTTATGCTTAAGTGGCACCATATCTGAAGGGGCATCTTTAAATATAATGTCCCACATGAGAAATTAGACCCTTGCAGCATAATGTAGGTACCCTCCACCCATTTCCAATTCCTTTTATGTTAGATGTCCAAATATTTAACATGGTATCAAAGTTGTTTATTCATGGTCTAATTGTTCCATGTCATATGATATAAATATGCCCTTGTGTTACTATTAAGTTATGCCATATATGAGGGGTAGGTGATGATAATATAAGATCCTACATAGGAAAATTAAAGGCTTTCATCCTCAGGGTCCTTCCATCCATTCCGAATTAGTTTTGGGTTGGATGCTCCAATAGTTAACATGGTATTAAAGTAGGATATACATGGACCAATGGCCTAATTTCTCTACATCTCCCAATATAAATATGTCCTCGTGTTAGGCTTAAGTGGCACCATCTGTGAGGGGCATGACGAGATATAGATTCCTATAAGGGATAATTAAAGCATTGCACAACAATAGATAATAACATGCAGCCCTCCACACATTACCAATTGGTTTAGTGAAAGATATGGACCAAACACCATCCATATCTAAACCGTAAACCCCTTTTTCTATCCATATCAAATATGCACTATCTCATTGAAGTTATACTCGTCAAACTCAATGACAACAACTACTCTCTTTACAAAATGAAAAAAATCTTCCACTTCATTGAAAGTATTGATTTTCTTAATCAACTTGAACAAAATAAAACAAATACTTATATAATTATGAAATATGATAGTAACACCAACTCTAAAAAATGGAATCACACCGACATTTTGCAATGAAGATGGATTATTGGAACAGTATCTGAAAAATCGTAGAGCCATGTTGTAGGACTAAACAAAACATGTGAAGTATGGAACTACCTAAAAGTTATATATATAAAGAAATAAAAGAAAAAATAGTGCAACTTAAAAGGAAATTACAAATCCCAAACAAGGACTCTATATATCTATATGAATTCTTAATTGAAGTCAAGGAAGCATGTGATAACTTAGCATCAATTTAAAGGACTATTCTAAATGAGGAAAAAATTATCCCAACTATCCGATTGTTTGGGAAGAAAATATAATACGATAATGGCTTCCATGCTTTCCAAACCTCCCTTTACTACTTTTTTCTCAATTTTCAACATCACACTAAACCTTGGAGATAAGAAATGCATTGTAAGTCTATTGAGCTAAAAACATTTAAACCCCAACTTTGATTTTATAACACAATTGACTGGCTTTCTCTTAAAAAGAAGGATCCCTTGCCTTTTAGTCATAACCAAAATAACGATATCAGGTGTGATGGTAATAACTTCCATAAAGGCAAGACCCAATTCATCATTTGTGTGATGAGAACCCCTTGTTTCCTTCCAAATCACCGAAAGTGTAACTATTGGTCTGCGACTCAAGGCATACCACTAAGTTCACCTTGCTTTGGTGATATTAAATATCAAACTGGTATTCTTTTGTGAACTCAAGACATCGATATTGTCTCGTGTTCAACTCCCTCTACATGAACATATACAAAAGACTCTTATGGTTCATGAAAAGATGGAATCTCTCCCTTTAAAAATAGTGTCTTCAAATCCTAAGAGAGATAACTATTGTTACTAAGTTGAAATCATGGGTGGGGTAATTCCTTTATGAGGCTTAAGATTTTGCGAATCATAAGATAGTGTTTTTCGTTCCTACAACAATACACCTATAAGTCCCTATAGTGAGGCCTCAATATAAACCATGTACTTCACCCCACCATGAGGTAAAGCTAGCATTAGATTTAATATTAACTTGACCTTCAACTCATCAAAAAATTTAAAGAAAGACACGTCCCAAATAAATGACACCCCTTCTTCATCATGTTCGTTAAAGGCCTAACTATCTTCGAGAAGTCGTGAATGAGCCAAAAATAGTAAATTCCTAATCTTAGAAAATTAGAACATCTATAGGTGTTATTGGTTATCCCCACTTCATCAATATTGATATCTTACTTGGGTCCACTAAAATCCCTTCCATTTATGCAATGTGATCTAAGAACTTCACCTCTCTCAATTAGAATCCAAACTTATTGAATTATCAAAGAGTTGATGGTCTCATAATGTCTTTAAGACTACTTGCAATGCTTAGCATGTTACTTTGCAGTTAAAAATAAGTGAATATGTTATATATGAACATAATGACAAATTGATCCAAGAAATATCTAAACACATAGTTCACATAGTCCATAAATACTGCACGTGCTTTGATTATCCCGAATGGCACAATCATAAACTCATCAGAACCATATCTCATTAAAATTGTTGTCTTTGAAAACTCTCTAAGAACTAAAATAGAGTCCAAAGACACACTAACTCCCTCATAAGTATCCTCCTCAATGTAATATAAATGCGTGCTTGACCCTCCCTCCGAGCGCAACCTTATGAATAAATACATATCCTATCTTGGAATGGCAAACACTATGGAACTCCCAAAATAGTCGACACAATCATATTAAGTATCTAAACAGTATATGCCAACGATAACATCATACTGAGACATATAAAAAATAAGTAATTCAAATAAAAATGGAAGTATACCAATATCCACCACTATCTATCTACACACAGAACGATTAAGAAAACCTTTACTCAAGAGTGAATCAACATACAATAAGATATGCAATGGTAAATCTACCATCATCGAAGACTGAGCAAAGGTAATGCTAATAAATGAATACAATCCACCAATATCAAACACAATATGTCCTAGATGCCATAAAATAGAAAATATACACTCAACCGCCTGGGTTGGTGCATGTACATCCCTTAGAGCAACTTGGTACACACGTTCATATTATAATGGATATTGTGCATGTGGATGGGCAGGTGGTGATGATATCTCTAAAAATATAACAACTGTTAGGATTAAAAACTACTGATTTTGCCCATAAGATTCCTGATACCCACGCTTACCTCCCCATTCTAACGTGACATGATTTCCCTTAGGGAAATTCCTACCTATATGTCCTCCCTCACCATAAGTAAGGAAAGTGCAATTAAAATGCCATATTTTATCTTGGTGTCCCTATTGGACAAGATGGCCTTCATATTATTACTGGCCCTATTAGCCTCTAGCCATGTTGAGTTTATTTTCCTTAGCCCTATTGTCCCGTTGGTTATGGTCATATTAAGCCTTATGCTTTTTATGGTGCTGATATCTTGATAGAGACCCCATTTCAATGGAATTTTTTTTTACAGTAATGTTTATCATGTATTATTTTATAAAGAAAACAAATTAATTTGTCTCATATTTTTGTGACATGTTGATAATTATATTCAATTTATTTTATTTTTTAGTATTTATTTATTAAGTATGGCAGCTTAATTAATATTATTTGGGGCATTACAAATGATATTAGATCATGGCCCTACGTCTCGAGGGTTATAGGATCATCTAGTTTTTCGTTTGTTGATCATTAATACATTTTCATATTTGCAATCTAGTTGGTTTTGCACTATCATATGGGAATCCTAGGCAATAATAATCTATAGTGTCTCAAAAGTTAGAACCTCAACATGACTAAAGAATGTATCTTGGGTTGATAAGTCTAATCTAGGCCTTTCTCATTGGATATTAGAGTATATTTAGAAGTTAAGGAGTTACACAATTATGACATATATTTGTGAAGAAAGATAACAATGAGATGTAATATGGGTTGAATTTTGAGTTATATATATATATATATATATATATATATATATATATATTTGAGAATACAATATACGGGTTCTTATGGATTTTTTAACATACCATGTATAAGTTGAGACATTTAATGATTTGAAGAAGTTTTGGATATTATAAAAAGGATATGTTAAATGATAACTATAAGATAACCGGACAATATTTTAAAAACTTTAGGTGAAAGGTCCACTTGGGATTATATATGAACTTTAGGAATGAAGAAATATGTTGGCATGTGATGATAAATGTATAAAGAGATATTAGAATATTTTAGGTTATTTGTGAATTCATTACGATTTATAAACTTGAATGTGTGATATATATTTATATATTTATATATATATATATATATATATATATATATATATATATATATATATATATGACAATTATGGTATAGAGTGGGAAGCTATAAAAATTGTCATAAAACGTGATAATAAGCTAAAATTCTAGATTTCCTATATTAACAAAATAACTTGAAATTATAATTATTTTGAAACTTGCAAAAACTTTGATAATGAACTAGTATGACTTAAACAAGTTCAAATAATGGTTTTAAACAAGAACTTAGACAAGTGTCGTAGAACACAATATTAATTTAATGGACCTCGTTGGTAAATGAAAGTCTCGATATATATATATATATATATATGTATATATATGTATATTTGAGTAGGTATTAATCCAAGTATTGACTGTGATGTTAGTTATATATGAGCCCTAGACTATATTTTTTTATTAATGAAATGGATATTGTAGACACCCCATTCCGTTGCCCCCAACTATCCTTAGGTCCCTAGTACCTCCCTTTATCACTACAAACCCAGGTAATGTCCCGAGTACTGACCTAGAAGCGATCGGGCACTCCCCGGCTCAGTTTGACCAAAAAGTCAAACTCTTCATCTCGACTGAGACTAAATGAATCCTCGAAGGGCACTGAATACTCTTTTTAACGGTCCAGCCCGTGCGTGATTCCGACTTACCATGCGGACGAACGATCCGTTTGCATCCGAAACTTGACCTAGGAGCCACCGGGCGCTCCCGGGCTCTGTTTGACCTAAGTTAACTCTTTAACTCAATCAAGGCTAAATTAATCTTCGAAGGGAACTGAATACCCTTTCCAACGGTCCATCCCGTGCACTATTCCGACTTACCATGCGGACAAACGATCTGTTTAACTCCAAGAGGTCACTGAATGCTTCAAGGCCCTGTTGACCAAAGTCAACTCCCCAAATTGGGTCAAACTCTTTGGAATGTCAAAGTACATCTCCTAACCTCTCCAACGATCCGCTCCGTGAGCGATTTGGACTTACCATGCGGACAAACGATCCGTTTGCGTCCGAACGATTCCCCGTCCAATGGACCGACAAACGCTTCAGAGCCATATTTGACCCAAAGTCAACTCCCAAACCCGGGAGCCGTCCAAGAATTTTCAAAGGTCTCTAGATTATCTTTCCCACGGTCTACCCCGTGCACAGTTCTGGCCAACGGTTTGCCCTCGGAAGCCGATTTCCCGAAAAGGAATGAAACACACTACAAAATGGCAGGTTCTAGACCCTACCTATCGGTAGGTGCCGATAGGCAGGATCAGGTCTTTGCTGATCGGCAGTGACATGAGCCTATAAAAGTAGGCCTTCACCTCATTTGTAAGGGGAGCCCAGATCTGATAAGAATCACTCTCAGCGAATCCCATAAATCTCTCTCAAAGGTAGCGTGATTTCAACATCCAAATCCCTTTTTTACTTTCACTTTTCATCAAACTTGGTGAATTAGCCACTCTCCATCATCATCCAAATGCAATGTCTGCTCTCCAACATTCAAGATCAAGCTCAAGATCTTCAAGAAGGTCCAACTTTCTCAAACTCTCTCTTAAATCCTCTTAAATTCTCAATAACTTGTTTTCTTACTTAGCACTTTTATTATCTCATCTTGAACATCCTAATATACTTTTTATTTAGTATTATTGCACATCTTTTATTTTCATATAAATAAAAACCATAAAAAACAAGAAAAGAGGGTTTGCTCATAAATTCCAAATAGGGATTCTCACACTTTTCTCACACTTTTCTCACCACTAAAACACTTTTTCTACACGCACACACACATTCACAAATAAGAGATTCCCCATTTGGAATTATGGGATAAACCCCACCCCTCATTTTGTATGCGAACTACGTGGACTTTGATGCCTTTATAGGCTACGTAGGCGTCTCGGGGTAAATCCCGAGACTTGAGTCCTTTTCTCACTTTTTCTCTTATTTTCCTATTTTCTCGAAATCTAATCTTCTTATATTCTATATACTTTCCCTTATTGACGTATTACTCCATATGCATTGTTGTTCCGTTATAATGATCAACGTAGGGGTAATCGCGTAAATCTTATTTTTCTAATATTATTCTTATATCTTCCTACGGATGACTTGCTTTATCTTTTCCATGATACAAGTCAAGGATTCCTATCTCCATTATATATATACACATGCAAACATATCACCGGGGGGGGGGGGGGATATAAAGGAAAATAGCAAATATCCATGAGAGACCGAAAGGGCGGAATGGGTGACTAACACCTTTCCATTTCGTAACTTAGCCTCCAAACCCTCCTCGAATCATTTTGGTTTCGCATGCACCAGTATGTCTTTGGATGCCATCCTTCGGGATGCCTTCCCCTTTTTCTTTTGTTTGTTTTGAGTAAAATAGACTGGCGACTCTGAATCTCTCTACATTTTTTTACACCTCATCTCAAATGACGCCGGCCGAAGCGCTCCCTAGAGGGATGCGCGTGACCCGGGGATCCTTTCCCTTCGCGCTCCCGCCCACACGGCGAGGATCGGGATGACCACAGTGGTGACTCTCCTGGGGATATGTATATTTTGAGGGCTTGACTCTATTTGCATGGATGTTATATTTGTTTATGTTTCCCCCCATATCTGCATGTTCCCCCTTTTCCATGTGTATCCCATGCTTATTCTTATGTTCACATACTTGTAGAAAATTCTCCATGTACACTTCACACCACGTGCACCTAGGATCACATATATCCGCATGTTGCATGCATCACCCATCCATACTTGGTGTACCTTTGGTACTTGTACTTTTCTCCCTGTTTGGCATAATCAAGAAAGGCATTCTCATCATAAGATACTAATAAGAGAATCATGCATTATTCACACGACATCACAAAAGAGCATTGTTATTGACCAAATCTTAACCAGTAACAGGAGGGTCACTTCGTGATGGGTGCTGGTCCAGCAAGTCGCAGTAAGCCTAAGCGATATGACTCTCACCTTCCATTGGCCAAGTACCTTTGACGTATATCGAATGGTTCCCTCGTATCGTACCGCTTGACCGAAGTCATGACGGGAGGTATATCGCAAGGAATTCGTTCACGTACACTGAGTATATCTAGTTTTCTCTCACATGTACCGTCCCCACGAGGTATAGCAAGAGCAAGACGTATATCGTGGAAGTCACGCCAAAGGGGGGAACCCATGCCGATTCACCCAACCAACTGCATACCCGCATATAGGTGTCAAACCTAGGTCACGCACTTTAGATTACCGGTTTCAACCCAAAACTCTGTCAAAATTTCGGGTCGATCTGCTGTCCAATTTTCGCGCATTTTTAAAACGGGATCCTATCCGCGAGCCGGAATTAAATACCAGTGAGAACATAATAATCATAATAATCATGCTGAGTTCTGTCTCCAAAAACATTTCTCCCTTCTTTATCAAAAATCCAAAAACATTTATCCCTTCTTTATCAAAAATCCAAAAATATTTCTCCTTTATTTATCAAAAAATCAAAAAAAGAAAAAAAAAGAAAAAGAAAAAGAAAAATAGTTTTTCCTTTTTTCTTAAAAATAAATCTCATCCTACGCCTTCTTAGGAAGATTGCAAGCCCTTGGCCTGGCTCCCTATTGGCTTCGGTCTTCAGTAAAATCACCTCGGAGTTTCGTCTGTTCCTCTACTACTTCTTCCGAGTCCGAAATCCATTCACTTTCCATGGAGAATACAGATCAAGCACTAGTCATACAGCCGGATCTGACGACATCCCTAGCTCAGCTCGTGTCCAAGATTGACAACCTCCAAATCGAGGTCCGAGAGATGCAAAGAAACCAGGTTCCAATTCCTCAAGAGCCTGAGGCCCTATTCCCTTGTGATACGGGTCCACCTAAGCCTATCTGGGTTCCCGAAGAATATCAGCACGCTCCACGTGCCCCTCCTGTCAATGGGCCACCGCTTGCCCAACTTCTTATGCTAAACATTGCCCAGCCTATGGCTAACCTTTCTGTGGTCGTTAATCTAAAGGAGGAGGAATTGAATAAAGTCAAAGAGGATCGCAAGATTCTCACCAAGAAGTTTGACCAAGTCAGGATCTTTGGGAATTACATGGACTACACCCACATGTCTCCTTATCCTAAAGCGAGGTTGCCCGAGAAGTTCAAGATGCCAAATATCGAGAAGTTCAGAGGGAGTGGACCCCCAATTGTTCATCTTCACAGTTATCATAGTTACATAACTCTAGTAGGGGCTTCTGAAGAAGTGATAGCCCAATTGTTTCAGCAAACTTTGAAGGATAGTACCCTCCGATGGTTTTTATCCCTCGAGGAATCCAGAATCCGTAACTGGGAGGATGTAGCCCGAGAATTCATGTCGCAGTACAAATACAACGAAGAGATTGAGGTCACCCATCGTGATTTAGTGCAGCTCAAACAGAATCCAGGAGAATCAGTCAGTAACTTCATAACCCGGTGGAGGGAGCAAGCAGCTGCGATGACCAATCGGCCATCCGAGGAAGAACAGGTCAACATAGTGAAGAAGAACTTCTTACCCCATGTCCGAGCAACGATGGGAGGACAATATTATCCCCACTTTTGAGCTCTCAGAGAGGCTGGAGTAGAAATTGAGGAAAGCCTCGTTAAAACAGAGGTTGAACTAAAGAAGGTGTCCGGATAGTTCACCCCTAGAAAGTATGATAAGCCTGCCAGTGCTACAGTCTCAACCATCAACAACATCTCTTAACTAAGCACATCGTGGGCACCAGAAAGCCGCCTTGCCCCCATTCTAAGGGAATACACTGAGCTCCATGCTCCCCTCTCTAAATTTAACCAAGCCCTGTTAAGTCGAAACCTCATCAAACCCTTGGATCCACGTCCATTACCAAATCAACTCCCAAGAAACTTCAAGGCCGATGCTCATTGCACCTTTCACCAAACTGTTGGCCAAAACACCGACCAATGCTTTCACCTTCGAAACATAATCCATGATCTCATTGACCGGGGTACCATCACTCCACCAGCCAATATTAAGCCAAACACTACTCATAATCCACTTCCAAATCATGCCAATGCCCTCTTCTTAGAAGAAAACCCAGATTTCGATCCATCAACTCAAATCACACCCATATACTCTCCTAAACCTCTTCAAATTTGCCCATATTTCCTCCTGCACCCTACTAGCCTCACTGATCAGGCACTGTCACTCCTTACTGGAGCATGCATAGCTGTCCGTACCCGTTCTGAAAATGGAAGTATGGAATTGTTTGAATTTTTGAACCAACTCCTAGAGTTCGGGCTAAAATTACAGATGGTCATCGATTGCCAAAGATTCAGTACACTATTCTTGAAATCACGAAAATGGCCCCGAGATTTAGACAGGTGGGTGGTATCAACCGACAAAGTCAGCCTAGATGATGTTGCCCAGATTATGGCAGAATTATTCGGGCAAACCAACATCATTTGTAGTATCACCAGGTTACTTGACACTTTGAAGCTATAAGGGCACTTGGTCCCTTCGATTACACATATCCCCACAGAATGGGAGGACCTGTATGAAGATGCCGTTGAAGTTGTGGAATGCATTGACTTTATATGGAAAGACAGAATTGTTGCCACCGAATGGGGGGAAGAATTCGAAGATTCGAGCGAAGAACAGGCTTTAGGAAGAGCTGGCCCAGTAGCCGACATATGTGGGATGATATTATTTGAAGAACTCCTCAGAGAAATAAACAGGGTGACAGAACAACCTGAGATTGACGAGGAAACGGGATTCATGTTCTTTCCTTCTTCAGTAAATCGCATGACCAGATCAGGGAGACATTACCAGGTTCCCAGCTCACTATCAGCAAATAACAAATAGAAGGGCGTTAAAAACCTTCCTATGCCAGGGATGACCATTGAGGATAGGAAGATCCTCAATCAACTGAAGAAAACTCAAGCTAACATCACTCTATGGGGAGTTTTCATGTCTTCCCAGCTATACAGAAATGCCTTAATCAAATTGCTCACTGAACCCACAGTTCCTCCCTCTACCTCACCAGAAGAAGCAGTAAATCTGGTTGGATCCTTGACCTCTACCCGAATGCTATCATTTTCTGAAGAAGAAATCCCCAGAATTGGTCCAAATCACAATCATGCACTCAACATCGCCGTCGAAGTTATGGGGAAGGCCGTGCGACTCTTCCTTATCGATAACAGATCCACCTTGAATGTTTGCCCTCTAAGAACCTTCAAGCGTTCAGGCCTGACAGAAAGAGACCTTGCTTCAACCTTCGCCACTGTACGTGCCTACGATAATACCCATCGTGAGGTGATGGGATCCATAAAACTTATAATAGGGGTTGGCCCTATAAACCCTGTCGTTGAGTTCCAAGTCATAGACATCCCAGCTTGTTTCAACTTGTTGCTAGGACGACCCTGACTCCACAATATCAAGGGTGTGTCTTCCTTACTCCATCATAAATTGAAGTTCTTCATCGATGGGCGAGTCATCACCATTTTGGGTAACGAGGAAAATGTCGAGGGTGCAAGCACCAGCAGTCCAATTCTTGAGATACAACACGGGTCAAATGATATGCTCCTATCAGGATTTCGAGTTGAGCCACTCCTACTCCCGGTAGGGGATGGTTTTAAAGAAAGGGTTTGTACAGAATATGACCCTCATGGCAACGTCAATGTGATTCAGATGTTCAGAAACATGCATTTCATGCCTGGACTAGGGCTAGGGCAAAGGCAGCAAGGGATACTTGAGCTCATCGAATTGAAGAAAACTTTCCCTCATTGTGGCTTAGGGTATCAACCATCAGAACGAGAGCTCAGAATGATCCACCAGTCTCGGCCAAAGAGAATATTAGACTACATCCCAACTATCTCAGGAGACTCCTTGAATGGACGATTCATCAAAGAAGGCAAATATTTCCCCTTTTGCGGTTTTCCAAGAACCATGGTACGACCACATAGACAAAAAGATAAAGCTTGGAATGGAGATCTTTTTCCAAGACAACTACCCATGGGCCGAAAGTTTCCAACACCGTGTACAACCGCTCATCAAAGATAGCAAAGAGAATGAGGAAAGTGGTTTAGAAGATTCTTTCAACTTACAAACACTGGGGTTGACACTCTGCATGGTTTATTCAGGAACTAGATCAATGGATCCATACCGTCTGATTAAAGCTGCTGATACACCCCTCCTCAACTGGCATGCTGTGCCAGTTCTACCTCTTGAGATCTCCCCCAACCCCAATGTTTACCCTATTTCTTCTTCTATTGTCTATCCTTGTTCAAATGTAATTGAGACCTCTTTTGATAAGTTTCTCAATGTTGTTTTTCCTATCAATGAAATAAACGAAGATTTTGAGTATCTTGTTGTGCCTTACATTAACTGCTTGGATTTTAATCAAACTTTTAATGATGATGATTTTTCAAATGAAAAATTCTTAACTGATCTAAATAAGGTTAATAATAAATAACATAATCGCGTTCAAGTTAATGAAGAAGAGACTGTTGTTATTAATCTCGGTTCTAGTAGCCAACTGCGCGAGATTAGGATATGGGCCACCCTTGACGAGCATGGGCGTGCACAACTCGAAGAATTGATGAAGAAGTTTGTGGATGTATTTGCATGGTCTTATGATGATATGCCCGACATTGATCCTGAAATAGCTCAGCACAAGATTCCCACTCTCACAGATTACAAGCCGATTAAATAAAAATTGAGAAAGCTCCGCACCGAAAGGTCGCTCAAGGTCAAAGAAGAGGTGGTCAAACAGTTAAACATGGGCTTCATTCGTGTGATCGAATATCCCACATGGATAGCCAATATAGTACCTGGGCCGAAATCAGGAGGGAAGGTTTGAATGTGTGTAGACTACCGAGATTTCAACAAAGCTTCTCCAAAGGATGATTATCCGCTACCCAATATCGACATGATCGTGGATAACATATCCAGTCATGCTCTCAAGTTATTTGTCGATGGGTTTGTTGGATACAACCAAATCAAGATGCACCCCGACTACCAAGAAAAAACTGCATTGATCACCCCATGGGGAACCTTTTGCTACACCTTTATGCCATTTGGTCTCAAGAATGCTGGGGCTACCTACCAAAGGGCTGCCACAACCATCCTGCATTATCTGATTCATAAAAAAGTCGATGTTTGTGTGGATGATATGATTATTAAGTCCAAAACAAGAGAAAGTCATGTTCCCGCTCTCCAAAAGTTCTTCAAAAGACTGCGACGGTATTAGATGCGACTTAATCCACAGAAGTGTGTCTTCGGCATTACAAAGGGAAAACTCTTGGGATTCATGGTCAGCAAAAAGGGGATAGAAACAGATCCTGCAAAGCTCAAGGCCATACTTGATATGACACTACCCCGAACAGAGAAAGAAGTTTGAGGTTTTCTTGGGAAATTTCAATATATCAGCTGGTTCATCAGCCAACTAACCTCCATCTGTGAATCGATCTTCAAGATCCTCCGAAAGGATTCAACCAAGGTTTAGAATGAGGCCTACCAAGAATCTTTTGACCGAATCAAACAATATCTTACCCAACCTCTAGTGCTCTTGCCACCACAACCTGGTCTCCCTTTGCTCCCATACCTAACCATAACCGACACTACCGCTGGGGCTTTGCTAGCCCAATACCTTGAGGAATCCTATAAAGAAAGAACCATCTATTATGCCAGTCACAAATTGGCCTAATATGAGGTCAACTACACTGCTTTGGAAAAGGCGTGTGTCGCACTTGTCCGGGTCACCCAAAAGTTGCGACACTACATGCTCGCCTTCCCCATCGAACTTGTATCCCGAATGGACCCCATCAAATACCTGCTTGAGAAACCCTCCTTATCCAGCCGAATGGCCCGATGGTTGATGCTCCTAACCGAGTTCGATATCGTGTATGTCACATAGAAATCTGTTAAAGGAAGATCCATCTCTGACTACCTTGCCGATTACCCTATAGAAGAAGCAGATGTTCGGATATTTAAATTCCCAGATGAAAATATCGTATGCACCGTTCAAGACCGCCTTCGATGGAAAATGTTCTTTCACGGCGCTGCCAACAAAAAAGGATATGGCATTGGGATACTTCTGATCACCCCAGATGACTCCCACACTCCCATCACCATTAAATTGAATTTCCCTTGCACCACCAACATGAAGGAATACGAGGCATGCACTGTAGGCCTCAAAGTTGGTCTCAAGAAAGGTATTCAATACCTTGTTGTCTACGAGGATTCTGCCCTTATCATCGGTCAAGTGCTGAGAAAGTGGAAAGTCAAAGGACGAAAAGCTCCAACCCTTCCATGCCCACTTAAAAGATTTAGCCTCCCGATTTCGAGATATCACCTTCCATTACCTACCTCGAGCAAAGAATAACCTAGGCGATGCTCTCGCCACCTTGGCCTCCATGGTCTACATGCCCGAGGGAATAACAATGACCCCCTTCCTAGTTCAAAAGTAAGACAAACTGACCCATTGCTACCATATTGAGCTTGTCTCCACCGAAGATCCTGAACTAGGCGATTGCTGGTACTATGATATCTGGCACCTTCTCAAACATGGTAGGTATCCCGAGGGTTCCAACAAGAAAGATGGAATGACCCTCCGAAGATTGGCTGCCCAGTACATCATATGTCATAAAGCTCTACTCAAGAGGAACTTCGATGGAACCCATCTACACTGTATCGCAGGGACAAATATTGAGAAGATAATGGAGAAAATCCATAGTGGGGAATGCGGAACCCATATGAATGGTCACATCCTTGCCAAGAAGATCATTCGACAGGACTACTACTGGACCACCATGACCCAGGACTGCACCGCCTATGTCCGACGATGCCTCAAATGCTAACAATTCTCCAATCTTCAACACCTACCTTCGTGAGAATTATACAAAATGACCTCTCCCTGGCCGTTCTCCACCCGCGGTGACGACATCATAGGGAAGGTTACACCAAAGGATTCAAATAGACATGAATTCATCCTAGTCGCCATTGATTACTTCACCAAATGGGTCAAAGCTGAATCATACGCAGTGTTGAACGCCAAAAAAGTGGACAAATTCCTCAAGAAGAATATTATCTGTCGATATGGGGTCCCGCAGGAGCTAGTGTCAGATAACGGGTTGCATTTCGAAGTATAATTCACAGAAGTAGTCGACGATTACGGGATTCAGAGACACAAATCTTCTCCCTACCGACCTCAAACCAATGGTGCAGTTGAAGCCGCCAATAAGAACCTCAAAACTATCATCAGCAAGATGATTGAAAGTTGTAGGGATTAGGTCGGCCGGATCCCGTTCACCCTCTGGGGCTATCGAACCTCAATCCGAACCTCTACTGGGTCTACCCCTTACTCCCTGGTCTATGGCATGGAAAAATTCCTACCTGTGGAGCTGGAAATACCCTCGCTGCGCGTCATGCTTGAAATAATGTTAGCGAAGAAGACTGGTGCCAAAGCCATCTCGATGAGCTATCCCTCCCAGATGAAAGAAGATTAAAAGCTCTTTACCACATACAAGGGTACCATCGCCTAATAGAGCGATCATTCAATAAAAGAGTTAAGGATCACGGTGTCCGGGAGGGGGATTTAGCCCTCAAAGAGATAATAGAACCCATCTGGGACCGCAGAGGGAAATTTAAGCCCAATTGGAGCGGCCCCTACATTGTGAAGAAAATCTTATCCAGCGGTGCCACCATGCTCACAGACCTAGATGTGGAAGATATGGCTCGTCCAGTCAACCTGGACCGTCTCAAGAAATTCTACACCTAGTCCGAAATCTCAGAGCGCTGTGACTCTTCTCATCCCCCTTTTCTAAAAAAAAACTCTTCATTTCCCTCTACCCAGAACTACGTGGGCCTGATCCTCTGCAAAAAAATATTTTCAAATAGATAAAAAAACTTTTTCAAAAAACCCCAGAGGTACGTAGGTAGCTCATACACCTCACATGAGTTCAACCCTTTCTTTTTCACAAAATACCATTCTTTTCTTACCTCCGAGAACGATGGTTCATTCTAAAGAATACTTGAACAAAAGTATTATGTATGCCTTAGCGATCAGTATAGATAATTAAAAATACAAAACTCATCGAAAGTCACAGTTGGATGATCAGAAACTTGTTTATTTCATTAATAAGAAATTATAGCACGGATTACATAAGAAAAGGAATGAATAACTCCCTTCCCCCTACTACCATAAAAGCCAAATAAAATCCCCCCATCTATTCCACAAATAAACTCTCCAAGAGTCCTACCTACAACTACCAGAGAAGCCTGCACCCTCATCATCTACATCCTGAGGTCCCTAAGTTTTCCCTGCATAAATAGAGTGCTATAGACACTCCATGGACCGATAAGCCCAAACCATCTTCGAAAAGAACACAACACACCCTTTCATGGTGTTAGATAAAACAAACCATCTTCATCCAGTCTCCACTGCCAACATCTTGCTGAATACTTTCCTCCACAACCACTTCATATAATCATTGGGGATATGCCAAACTTTCCCGACAGACTGGGAGGGACGGGTCGACGGACGTCGATTTTCCCATAAAGATCCAAGCAACAGACACAAGCGCTTAATCAAATCTTTTACCAGAATGAAATTTGAGATCCGAGGTGGCACGACCTGGGCCCAGCCAAATTAGCGCGGAAAGCCGCTAAGGGAAATAAAAGAAGGTCTGCCTGAGACCAACCAGCCGCACATATGAATACAACTGCCCGCACCAAGGCACTGGCCAATACCGACCACGAGCCCCATGCTCCACAAGACAATGCTCCGAGTTCTCAACATACACACCAACACTGATGAAGTAGCGTGAAAAGAAGTTGGTTATGGCCGACAAGGGATATTCTAGAGGAGTCGCCAAGCGAAATATTTCAGACAACCACATGAACAGCATCACGGGGCTACCCCTCAAAAAGTCATAACGACCTTCTCTCCAGGCATCCAGGCCATTCAGGGTCTCCGCCAGTATCATCGTTGTAGGATTGCGATGGTAAGACATCCGTGAAGTAATGGCTCTAAGTTGCGGGTCCACCTGCAGTTCTTCAGTCACCAGCAATAATTTTGAAACCAGACCCAGAACAACGACTCCAACATAGCCAGTATCACTTACTTCCCGCAAATACAAAGACTACAGCACCGCCGGGAGGGAGATCATTCCTCCAACAACCAATGATCTGACCGCCGAAGGAGAAACACAAAGAAGCCCGACCAATAAATCCCTATGAGAATGGGAAAATTCAAGCAAAGCTGTAGCAACACTAGGATTTACATCCATCATGGCAGAAAATTCCTCATAGGTAGGACAAACTTCATCCAACCCAAAGCGGAATATGTGGTCTTCGGGGTACCATAATTGTACCGCCGCCATCAGCACGTTCCACTCAAGAGGCCGATTACGCCACAGGGAGACTCGATGCATGTTGAAAGCATCATAGTGTACATTATGAGAGCACATTGCTTCTAAGGCTTCGAGGTAATTAGCAAGCTCAATGCTACCAGGGAGAGCCATCTTGCAAGGCTAAGAAATAATGAGCAAGTAAGTGAAAATACAAAGGTGTGATGAAAACACTCCACCCTTACCCTTTTTTATACTTGAAAACCCTCACAAGATACATAATCCCTGCTGAAATTGGAGGGAATCCTACCCCACAAGGTACCAAAGGCTGAAGAGGGTACCAATCACATCTTTGAATTGATAGGACTGGACTGAACTGTCGATAGGCAGGTCAGAATGCTTGCCGATTGGCAACCCCCCCATTTTAGAAATTTCCTCTTTTCCTCTTTTGTCAAATCAGAAAACCCAATAAAAATAAATTGATATTCTCAAAAGAATTTCAAAATCCCTTTAATTTCCCCTTTTTAATAAAAAACTTTCCTTTAAACAAATTTCAAAAATATTCCTTTTTACAGTCTCAGTAGCAAAGTAAAAAGCGCATGTGCATGCATTCATTCATCATTAATAAAAGATAATAAAAAACTCCATTGCATTGCATATATTTTTTTTTTTGTTACATCATTTTTGCAGGAAATAAAAAGAAAAAGCAAAAACAATGGGACTCAGCCCAAACCCACATTCTCTCTCTCTCTCTCTCTCTCTCTCTCTCTCTTAAGAGCTTCCACCCCTGCGACGTGCTCTTTTCCCCCTATGGCGAGACAATGCACCACCATTACCCGAGCCCGAGTCCTCTTCGGATGAGGCAGATGGCACTAAGTAAGAAGGAACAGGAACCGCATCCCGAATATGGGCGATCGCCGAAGATATCCAGTCTTTGATGTCCCTTAGCCAAGTGGTCGACACCCGGACTTGCTGCAAGAAAAGGAAAAATCAGTATCAAAACAGAGATGACCAAAATAGGAAAAAAAGAAAGAGAGGAACAGAAAGGTATACCGTAGGTTGGAGGACCTCCTCTGTCAAACCCAACTCCTCTGGATCCATCACATTAGGACAGTGCAACATAGGCACCATCCCTCCATCAGCCCGCCGAATGTTGTACGAGGGGGTATGCAACTGCACAAAAGGAACCTCTGAAGTCGCCGCCATCGCAGATGCCGATGGACCATCGCCGCTGGGGGAAGATCCCACCGCCTGACTCGAATACGCAGGAGGGAAAGGCAGGGCATCATATATGATGGGTGCCATCAACCAGATCATCACAAAGTCCATATAGTCATACGGCACCGCCGTATCGGTGTACAACAAGTAAGACTTGCCGATCATCGTCGCGATCCTCTCATCCTCCGACAGCATTCGTTCCTGCCTCAGAGACGTAAGAGGTTGTGCAGGTGGCACCACCACCTCCTCAGCAATCTGACGAACCACCCGCTCCTCGAGGTACCAGGAATGGCCGAACTCATGCGCCAGCAAACACCTCATCCGCGCATTCACCCCAGTCGCCCCCGCATCCTGAATGGCTGTCCCCCAGAGATAAAAGGTCACCTGAAAATCTCCAAGAAGGAATAAATCAATACAAGATCAGAAGGTGCAAAAACCAAGACTGAAATAGAAAGATCCTTACCCTACCACTGGTCAGGTCATTCAAGGCCTGACGCATCGCCTCCAGAGAGAGAGATCCCTTCGACTGCCGATTGGCCTTACGCCATCGATACAATCGATAGAAGTCCCCAACTGTGTCATCCTTCAAAGCAATCATCGGGGTATTGCACCTAATCACCTCGCAGAACCACGTCTGAACTCACAAAGAAAAAAGAGACGCATAAGGAAAATGCGAATGCATGAAAGGAAAATGCGGATGCATAAAAGGAAATGCGCAAACCAAATAATACCTCAAGAAGGTACATGGCCCTAGTAAAGGTCTGCTGGCAGCACCGAATGAATGCATCCAGAGAAGAGTAAAGGGTTGGTAAAGTTAAACTCCCCCAATCACAAAAAGGGATGTTCGAAAACATCCTCAGGCACGAAAAGAACCACAAATGGATGACGTCGCCGCTCGATGCCACCATGAAACCTCCCAACACTAGAAAAATGAACAACCGAGCCATCTACCTCACTTGCAGCCCATCCTCCACATCAATCACCCTTCTCAGCAGAACATCCTTCAGTAGGGACAGCCGAATAGAATCCCCAGAAACTATCCTCCCTATATCACCAAGTGCCGCACGCACTCCCTCCGGTCTCACCCATAAAATGCGATCCACCTCTATCTGCTCTCCATCACAATCCAGCCCCAACCGCTACTGCACGTCTATGGGAGTCACAGTTATCTCCCCGAGGCCGAAATGGAAGGTGTGGGTAGTATCCCACCACCTCTCTCCCAAAGAGCACATGACCGTTATCGAACGAGGCATCTCTCTAGCACCGATGCCAACCACCCAAAACCCGATGATGATACCACCCAACACACCATAGGTGGGAGATGCTCCCAGACATCCCTGAGCCCCGTCGTCCCGCGGGCGCACATGTTCTTCAAAGAAATATCAGACTGGCAAAAAGGGAAAGTCTCATCAAAAGTCAAGAAAGAAAGAAAAATCACCAAAAAGAGAAGAATGCCAAAGGTTAGGTTACTTACATAACCGCCGGGACTCACTCTCGAAGTGCGATGATGCGATGGCTCCCGCAGCAAGGTTCGCTCATCTGTAACAGGCTCAAACGCATGAAAGGAGTTCTCACTCCCCAAAGCAAGAGGCGCCCTGGCCCTCCACTCCACATTCGCCCAGTCATCAATGGTCAACCACTCCCAGTGGACTGCAGTGCTCACCAAAACGACCATTTCTTGAAGATCGGAATGCTAGAACGATTTGCAAGGGAATCACAGAAAGAGAGAAAACAAAGAAGCCGTGAAAAAAATGAAAGGATTCGACCCCTTTTATATAGGATGCCAAGCTCCATGCCGATCGGTACTTCCCCCCACCATACCGATCGGCACTGACTCCTTACCTTCTCGAGGTTGCCCAAAAGTCTGTCCAACTGCCGAATGGCACCCCTCATATCGTGCCGATTGGAACCCCCTTAAATTTCGTACAGAAAATAGCAGAAAGCCTCGAAAAATCCTTGAAAAATTCCTAAAAATACCAGGAAGGATTTGGAACATCTTCACCAAGCAAATTTCGCATTCCCTCGAGTGGAACCCCTCTTTCCCATTGAAATACTCAAAAAACCAAGTGAATCTCCTCCCAGCAAAGCACCAGAGGATCTCTAAGGATCGCCTGATCACTTCACCAGCAGAGTTTTTATAGCACCAAAATAGGTTGTCCCCCCCCCCCCCTGTGAGGTCTCCTAAAGAAACAAAAGCTTCCCCAGCAATCTGCTCCCCAGCTCAAATCAAAAGGCACTTTCTCCAGTGAAATAAAAATCCAGTCTTTATCCAATCTTAGGTTAGAATTGACCAAGGTCTTGGATCGTCACCTGAGTTTGGTCAGAATTGACCCCGGTCCTCGTTCGTCACCACTCTTAGGTCAGAATTGACCTCGATCCTGGATCGTCACTTGAGTTGGGTCAGAATTGACCCCGGTCCTCGGTCGTCACCACTCTTAGGTCATAATTTACCAGGGTCTTGGATCGTTACCTAAGTTGGGTTAGAATTGACCCCGGTCCTCGGTCGTCACCACTCTTAGGTCAGAATTGACTTCGATCTTGGATCGTCACCTGAGTTGGGTTAGAATTGACCTCGGTCCTCGGTCGTTACCACTCTTAGGTCATAATTGACCTCGGTCTTGGATCGTCACCTGAGTTGGGTCCGAATTGACCTCGATCCTCAGTCGTCACCACTCTTAGGTCAGAATTGACCTAGGTCTTGGATCGTCACATGAGTTGGGTCAGAATTGACCACGGTCCTCGTTCGTCACCACTCTTAGGTCAGAATTGACCTCGGTCCTGGATTGTCACCTGAGTTGGGTCAGAATTGAGCCCTATCCTCGGTCATCACCACTCTTAGGTCATAATTGATCTCAGTCTTGGATCGTCACCTGATTTGGGTCAGAATTAACCCCGGTCCTCGGCCATCACCACTCTTAGGTCAGAATTGACCTCGGTCTTAGATCGTCACCTGAGTTGGATCAGAATTGACCCCGATCCTCGGCGTCACCACTCTTTGGTCAGAATTGACCTCGGTCTTGGATCATCACCTGAGTTGGGTCAGAATTGACCCCGGTCCTCGATCGTCACCACTCTTAGGTCAAAATTGACCCCGATCCTCAGTCGTCATCACTCTTAGGTCAGAATTGACCTCGGTTATTAGATCTTTACCCTAAGCCCGTAGATTCAACTTTGACCCGCAGAATTGGTCATCCCCTAACACCACTTCAGGTCCTCAGAATCGACCTAAACCTTTGATCATAATTTCATCCCCAGCACACTCCTTAGGTCCTCAGAATCGGCCTCGACCCTCTGAATCGGTCATACTCCCTCAAAAGCATCATGTGGTGTCTATTCGATGGTTATCATTTGTTCCAAACTCACCCATCGAGAGTCTCTGTTGACACCCCATTCCATTAACCCTAACTCTCCTTAGTTCCCTAGTACCTCCCATCATCACTATAAACCCAGGTCATGTCCCGAGTACTGACCTAGAAGCCATCGGGCACTCACTGGCTCAGTTTGACCAAAAAGTAAAACTCTTCATCTTGACTGAGACTAAATGAATCCTTGAAGGGAACTGAATGCCCTTTCCAACGGTCCATCCCGTGCGCGATTCCGATTTACCATGTGGACAAACGATCCATTTGCGTCCGAAACTTGACCTAGAGGCCACCGAGTGCTCCCGGGCTCTATTTGACCTAAGTCAACTCTTCAGCTCAACTGAGGCTTAATAATTCTTCTAAGGTAACTGGATACCCTTTATAACGGTCCGTCCTGTGTGAGATTCTGACTTACCAAGCGGACGAACGATCCGTTTAACTCCAAGAGGTCATCGAACGCTTCCAGGGCCCGATTGACCAAAGTCAACTCCCTAAATCGGATCAAACTTTTTGAAATGTTGAAGTACATCTCCTAGCCTTTCCAACGGTCCACCTCGTGCGCGATTTGGACTTACCATGCGGACGAATGATCCGTTTGCGTCCGAACGATTCCCCGTCCAATGGACGACAAATACTTTCGAGCAATATTTGACCCAAAGTTAACTCCCGAACCCAGGAGAGGTCCAAAGGACTTTCTAAGGTATCTAAATTACCTTTCCCATGGTCTTCCCGTGTGCAATTCTGACCAACGGTTTGCCCTCGGCATCCGATTTCCCGAAAAGTCCTGAAACACACTGCCAAATGGCAGGTTCCAGACCCTGCCTATCGGCAGGTGCCGATAGGCAGGATCAGGTCTATGCTGATCAGCAGTGACCTGAGCCTATAAAAGGGGCCCTTCACCTCATTTACAAGGGGATCCCAGATCTGATAAAAATCACTCTCAGCGAATCCCAGAAACCTCTCTCGAAGGCAGCGTGATTTCAACATCCAAATCCCTTTTTTACTTCCACTTTTCATCATTATTTTCATCAAACTTGGTGAATTAGCGACTCTCCATCATCATTCAAGTGCAAGGACTGCTCTCCAACATTCAAGATCTTCAAGAAGGTCCTTTTTTCTCAAACTCTCTCTTAAATCCTCTTAAATTTTCAATAACTTGTTTTCTTACTTATCACTTTTATCATCTCATATCTCACATCCTAATATACTTTTTATTTAGTATTATTGCACATCTCTTATTTTCATATAAATAAAAATCCAAAAAAAAAAAGAGGGTTTGCTCATAAATTCCAAATAGGGATTCTCACACTTTTCTCACCACTAAAATACTTTTTCTACACGCACACACACTCACATATAAGAGATTCCCCATTTGGATTTATGGTATAAACCCCACCCCTCATTTTTTATGCGAACTACGTGGACTTTGATGCCTTTATAGGCTACATAGGCATCTCGGGGAAAAATCCGAGACTCGAGTCCTTTTCTCAGCTTTTCTCTTATTTTCCTATTTTCTCTAAATCTAATCTTCTTATATTCTATATACTTTCCCTTAGTGACGTATTACTCTATATGCGTCGTCGTTCCGTTATAACGATCAACGTAGGGGTAATCGCGTAAATCTTATTTTTCTAATATTATTCTTATATCTTCGTACGGATGACTTGCTTTTTCTTTTCCATTATATAATTCAAGTATTCCTATCTCCATTATATATATACACATGCACACATATCTCAGGGGGAAATATAAAGGAAAATAACAAATATCCATGGGAGATCGAAAGGGCGGAATGGGTGCCTAACACCTTCCCATTTCTTAACTTAGCCTCCGCACCCTCCTCCAATCATTTTGGGTTCGCATGCACCAGTATGTCTTTGGATGCCATCCTTCGGGATGGCTTCCCCTTCTTCTTTTGTCTGTTTTGAGTAAAATAGACTGGCGACTTTGAGTCTCTCTATATTTTTTTTACACCTCATCTCAAATGACGTCGGTCGAAGCGCTCCCGAGAGGGATGCGGGGGACCCAAGGATACTTTCCTTTCACGCTCCCTTCCACACGGCGAGGATCGGGGATGGCCACAGATACGTTAGTCAAATTTAATTCTTGTATTTTGGAGTAAATGTAACGCCCCGACTCGGATCAATAATTTACCCGTAATCAACCCGGTCCGACCTGAACATTTGGTGTGAAGTGTAATGAAACAACCTATATGGTATTGCTAATCTAGTTTTATTTTAATTAGAGTTTCAATTACTTCACATGCGATTCCAATTTCGAATTAAACTACATGAGGTACACACGGATGCACCTCGGAGTCCAAGCATACAAAGTTACTAGTGTAAAATAAAATAAAGTAATTCCCTATATAGTGATCTCAAAATACGAAATTGTACCCAACCTACGGTAACAACACGAGGGAGTGAGTCGAATGCTTAGTGGGAAATATACAACAATATAATATAGAATTGAATGAAAAAAAGAAGACTGTAACAAGTTATTCCTATGTGCACATGCAACTACCTTATATATATATATATATATATATATATATATATATATATACACACATACGCATACTTATACATGAAATTTTTTTACTTCTACAAACCTTATTTATCCAAATTCTTTCACCTTAATCTTGTAAAAGACTTTCCTTATTTCTCATTTTGACAATCATCCTGTGCCACACGCCAATTAAATATCGGGTGATCGGTCCTTTATAAAATTTATAACAAAATGTTCGATTGGTTCATTCTTAGCATCACAGTCGAAAACTTAAATCCAATTAATTGCCTAACATTTAATTAAGCTAGTGTCAAAACATTTTCCAATTAAACTTGAAACCAATTAATTCATTTAATTTCTGAACATATGATTACAAACCATACATAAGAGATGAATACTGACTGAAATAAATACTGAATAATTAAGGCTGGATAAAACCTTCCAGTTCAAAGTCACAAACCAAACCATAATAAATACTCAATCCAACTGAAAAGAACTACAAGGGAAACTGAGTACAACCCCGCTAATGATAATGGGTGACTGATGCCCGAACTGAAATATTTGATCCAAGAACTGAATGAAATGAGAGAAGCGACTAATCTCAATGACCCGCAACTTCCACAACAACTGCATCTCGGCAAACCATCCAAGTATCTAAAACTAGTGTCCTTGTGGCTGGGCACGTGTAGTAATACACACACACACACACACACACACGCATATATATATATAGCAAAAGAGAGAAGAGATGAAAGAGATGGGTCAGAGCCCTATGTTTTAAAAAGATTTATTAGCAAGTATTTACAACTGCATTAAAGAAAGTATTAGATGCACGTTAGTTCGAACTCTCACATGAGATTCTTACCTCTCAACTAGTGTGCACGCCTAATGCACATCTAATCCATCCTAGCCATCTGACACACTTCTAACTAGGAAAAGTCTTATCCTTCTATTTACCCCTCGTAGTAGTATTCCGTATTTGATCTCAACATTTATCATTTAAATAAGTGTTATCACACTAAAGTCAAGTATTCACTATTTACGTTATAGAAGGTTTCACTACCTTAATAGTCTGCAATTATTCCATTGTCGATATACCACAAGCATACATACATACATATATATATATATATATATATATATATATATATATATATATATATATATATATATTTATATCCCTCACTATTATATATATTTATATATATGTATTAATACAATCTTAATAGCCTATAATTATCGCATTATAACTATAACACAAGTATACATATATATCCACCACTATTATATATATATACTAACACAACACCCCAAGGATACACCTGTAGTGCATTGCATACTTTGCTATCATGTCCTGGTACATCTCGTACTCAAACAAGGACTATCGGTTCAGAAATCTCCCACGAATCATATAAACAAATCGCACATATTGGCGGCGAACATAGTTCACATACCTATGGGTCATGCACATACCTACACTCCCATAGTCAGCTGACTTATCAACTCACAAATAAGTCTTCAAAGTCCTATGTTTTGAGATACAAGTCAAATATCGCCACGAAAGTCACTCAAGATAAGACCGTCTCTACACAACCCCCCACGATAGCAAGCAGCTAGGTATGTCATACACAAAATATATCAAATATAGGTATACACACAACCTATCAAATCAAATGGTATCCACAATGACCAAATGTCATATTCTATACGTAGTATTACCATCACTAAATACTATCAACCTATTTTAAATTACGATATTCCCTCTCTCGTAATATATATTAGGATACCATGTCACCCGAAAACCCTTAATACATAATCATAAGAAGTCACAAACGTAACCACTAATTTTTATTCTTATAAGTTTCATATCGTTATAACTAATATAGTAAGTATTTATCACTTAATACTCTCGACGCATTTACAATTAGGATTATCTCTCTCTCGTAATCTTCAAGGTAAACTCACCATCCCTAATGTTTAAATCATTACACCTAAATAACACCCAATAATTCTGCACTATTTTGGGTTTATCAAACACTGGTTTTCCTCACTCAAATTAACTATTTACTAAAATAGGGGTAAAATAGGAAATTCCTTAAAAATGAGAAATCTCACTCAAACCAGAAGAGCATTTCGCTCGAACGAATTCCACGTGCCGCTCGAACGACTTCGCACGAGATACTGATCTCGCTCGAATGATACCCTTCGGGCGACTTCTCGCAACATCTTGTAACCTTGGCTATTTCATCTTCAACCTTAGACAACCTCATTTTTCACCATTTTCAACCCTAAAACCTCTAAAATATCATCACAAACTCCAATCAATCAGTCGCAAATCGAATCCTAACATTTGTAAATGAATTCTAACAACCTAGAATCATTAAATTATCTATATAATTCGAAATCCCCAATTTGTTATCAAGAACCCTAGTTCTTAAATTGATATGCATAACTTCTAAAGTAAATCCAGATTTGTTTATAGAAATTAACATAATTTCGTAGCCATCATCTTATCTACATATGGGATTCACATTCCTATCAAACCAGCCCTAGGTTATGATATAGTTCTCCAATTTCACCCAAATTAACTTTCATAACAATGGTTTATTAACCTATACTAATATGAACACAATTATCGCTAAAGAAAGCAAGCAATAAAAACTTTCCTCGATTTCGAAGGTCTGATCCGTTGGTGTTGTTGGTATGGATGCGCTCCTCGTGTTCCGATCTACACGATGGTGATGGTGGTTGTGCAAGGTGGTGTGAATTGACTATCCTCCTTTGGAATTTGCTCTCCCTCACCCATTGTGGCTCTTTTTTTATTTTGGTATATCGTAACCCTAATTGCCCCCAATTAGTTGATATAATATTTCTCCAATTTTCGTCCATATAGTTTCTCTAAATATCCAAATTATAAAACTACCCCTATCGGGTGCCAGCTTGGCCTAAAAATATCCTGGAGTCCAAATAAAAATACCCGGGTAGAGTTTTTTGAATATCTCGACCCCTACGGACTCAACGGCGCACTCAAAATGATCATACAACTTACTTAAAATAATTTACCTTTTTATTCCGCTTAATTAGTCCTGACATGACTCACATGCGCGTCCCCGACTTAATGTATCAAAATGTCGTATTTCTATCTCACGACAGGTTATATAAAATCGTCATTCCATATTACTTATTCTCACAATAATATTAATAATTACTAACTTCTCGTCACGCTAGTAAATATTCAAATTTAATCCAGATTAATAATTAATTCTCACATTTTAATTTAATTAATCCCACAATAATAATAAATCACATAACTATTTAAATCTTCGAAAATAAGGGGTATTGCATACTTCCCCCCTAATAACGGAATTTCGTCCCAAAATTCAGAGAATAAGGCATTTCTTGTAAGGCCAACTCCGGGTATTAACCTCACATCTCATGTAATCTACGCAGTACCGCCCATGCAATACATTACCGAATACCCTTAATAATGAACACCTCACTGATGTTATAATTTACTCTCTAAGCCTTACCATTTAAGTTTCACCACCTAATTTTTTTTTACAATTACTATCTAGCCTGCTACTACTCGCACTAGTAGAATATCAGTATTTAGATATATACGGATTTGTCTTACTACTATGTTTCATTAGTAGTTTATTCTTGCTTATATGGTATATAGTTTACACATAATATATACTATAAATGTTAACACATTTTCGCCATACTACATCTGCAAGGGACTATGGAATCCAAGCATGTATGCTAATGACTCAAACTTAACAATAATAGGAAAAGATCCCACATCACTCAGTACCAATTCCCTCATTCCAACATGCAATAACGGAACTCCCAATCATTTCCATCCTGGTTAACGGGCCCTAAATTTCCTCTGGACCTAGTACATTATTATCCTCCCCTCTATCCAATAAGCACAAGGATGACAAGGATTGATATATAACGCCTCAAATGGAATCTTATCGATAATGAGCTGAGGGGAGTAGTCTTACACTAACATCCACCAGTGGAAGATATTACACTGAACCTTCCCATAATTGGAAATACAACATTCCTCGCAATGTGTAACTAGAACTCTAAGTCTGACCGTTCGCTTGCGAGTGTGTTAGGCCGGATATGTTCGCATCTCGATATTCATGGCCTGTCAAAAACTCTTCCCAATAATTGATTCATAACTCTCTTGACTCTATCGGACAAAAACTTTAATTGTACCCCATATGACCTTATTATCCCAGGAATAATGGTTGAGGTTTACTGTTACACGTTATAAATTGTCCTAACTTGGCATAACTTGAGATACTTTAATTACCCGACCCACTTTCACCCACATAGGGTCGTGATCCCATTGCGAAGTAATTAACTCTGTAATGGTTCAGGGATTCACTCTCCCATTACTACCAAGGAATTCCTAATGCTGAAGGAACTCTATTATTTCTTAATGGTCCACTTCCAATTGGAGCTCAGTAATGTCTTGCTTTGCTTATGCCATCGCTACTACATATTTATATCATTATGCATTTTACCTTTCTTATAACCACATCCATATATATTGCTCAGGCGATAGTGTCATCACTGCAGGTCGTAAGTCCTTCCCCCTCTCTCTAAGCTTCAGATTCTCATGAAACATGCTCTCTCCATGTCCTATCAAGTAAGTTTCAACTTCCCCGAGTTAAACTTTATCAGATTCTTCCTATACTATCCTTGTGGTAAATTTGGAAATTAACGATCCTAACTTCCCTAACCCATCAAACAGCTAAGTTCTGAAGTCACACTCTTATACATTGAGTTACCTCTCGCAATACGAATTGTGCCACAATTCTCAATTATGGAAAATACTATAATTCAACTATTTAGGGCGCCCATACACCCTATGTTTTTTGCATTGCAGCACCAACGTACTAGAAGTTTTATATAAATAACAAATTATGCCCCACATACTTGGCATGACTACATGGTAGGGTCCTACTCAGTCACCCTATCTTTTCCACCTAATCATATCTTAGGTTGTCCCACCGGTCTGCTCGTGGTGTCAACGATTGGTAACATTATCACATATTAATCTTCTACAGCTTTATCGGCCTTGGTTTGTAATATAACCATTAATTCACAGATATAACTACGAATATTTTAATCATTACGATATTAAATCTATGTACTAAAGGAAAATTTCACCCAACTTCCAACATTGGCTAAGTTTCATGAGTGGGATGTCTCGTAAAGAGAAATCCAAATAAGGAACCCCCCCGATACACTACTACCTAACAATGCTGGTCATTGAGATCTGTTAAGTCCTTACTCCATAACATATATCTGTGAATTCCCATCTATGAACATAAAAGTCTACTCGTCTACTTTCATGTCACTAAAGACGGCATACAATGCGGTGCTCTCCCGATCATAAGTTATTAGCGCAATATAATTAAGGAGCTATATCTCTCCTCTCTATAATAAGTCAATATACCCTGAATCACATCAGTAGAACATCCCTTCTCACCGGGATAAACATAGTAAGACAACATACTCGCTGAAGTCTACAATAGAATACAACATATATGCAAGCTCATCCGTCTTTCGGGTGATGCCTCGCTAAAACCATATATTTAAAATTTAAAATTTTTAGTACAATAGTCTTATCACACAATTTACTACCGTTCAAACCCTTGGTAACCAGTAACAGTACAATATAATCATAATATTCTCTAATATCATAACGCTCAAAGGAGCACGAATCGTTACATAATACCATATACAAATTTCTCTTAGTATCCACACTTTCTCCTCCCCGCAGGTGGCACGAAAATCTCACTACCAAATGATAGTCATTTACATAATAAGGCTATTGTCTCCAGCGTACCCACTAAACCGAATTCACACTCATATTCTTAGTGTTAACTATTCACATATGTTGTGACACACCCACTTCACTTGAACTCATCATTTATTCACAAGGATGAAACAAAGCTCCATCAGTCTATCTTGATCGTAGGGTCCCCGTATGCACATTTTGCGACCCATAATTATTTATAATTGTTATAACTTTTGGATTCCATTCATTATATTTTCCCTTCCTTTTTGGTGGGTAAATTATTCTGTTTTACAGCTCACCCGCGCGACATCGATACATTGGCCCCATTTCTCTAGGCCTCAATTATGGCCTTACTGGCCTTCCCTTGATTTCTTGGGCCCTGTCGACCCTCATATACAGTATGCTACAGTTACTGAGGACTACCTTGGTCCTCACTAGACCCAATAATCTCAGGTTATTAGTTCATGGGCCCAATTATCTTGAATCGATTCCTACACTGGACATTTTACTGGTATGCCTTACAAGCACAGTTTATTACTCCCGATACTATTAATTTCACTTCTCAAGTGATCACATTCAATAATGGTAACCATTATCTCTACATACAGGGTAATTTCCCTTTCACTGGTCCTCCTTGCCCTGTTGGGATGTCCTTCTCTCAAACCTAGCAGTCTTAACTCCCAGTTGTTATTTTTATTGTTCCTTGCGCTCTACAGGGCATATGGAACACATTGTCAACCCGCTGGTCTTGACTAAATCCATCACCATTTCGTTAAGATTTAATCATATCATTTAAATAGGTTTCCCCCACTGGGTATACGTTTAGGTGATATTCTACTAACACTATTGAATTCAACCTTTCCCTTCGGCTAGGTATCATAACTCTGTTGGCTCCCTTTCTTCTAGGGCGTTGACATATTCTAATAAACATGTACTTTTACAGAATTAACACTAGTCACCTTAGTCGCACCTCCCATTCTTTCTAGGGCATTCCACCCATGTGTCCATTTCAACTTACGGACCCTTTTTATCTCCCGTGACTCCTACTTCGGTTATGAAGTTCACTTACCAAGTTAACTCATCCTTTACAGTCGGTCCTTACCCGACCAACTGGTGGAAGATTAAATGGTCAACCTGTACCCAATATCTCGATTTGATTTTCTATTGTTACTCTTTACTGTTTCTCTGAGCTAGAAAAATTTCTTCTGAATTTAAAATTCTGGGTGTTAATGTACTCCACTTTACATTATTGCCTCTGTATTAGATCCCTCCATTGGCCCATCACACTTAGATATTATTGTTGGTGACTTCTATCATGATCACCATTCCCCTAATGCTTCAAAACTTTCAATTGTTTTCATCCTCCCGCAATCCATCTATCGTCCTTCATTGGTTGTCCCATATTGTTCGGAGTACGAAGTCCAATCAATCTCTCATATAAATTGGATTCACTAAAATAAATCACAGGAGAGCATAAATCGCATACGCAGTTGAATACAACAATCCTAGAATAACGCTCTACATCAAAGAATGCTAAGTTGAAACGTAGTAAGCTGTATAGATCCTAAAGGACTCTAGAACCTGATGCTTTGATACCACCTATGACACCCCGCCCAATTAAGTATCGGGTGATTAGTCCTTTATAATATTTATAACATAATTTTCGGTTGGTTCATTCTTAGCATCACTGTCGAAAACATAAATCCAATTAATTACCTAACATTTAATTAAGCTTGTGTAAAAACATTTTCCAATTAAACTTGAAACCAATTAATTCATATAATTTCTGAACATATGATTACAAACCATAGACAAGAGATGAATACTGACTGAAATAAATACTGAATAATTAAGACACGATAAAACCTTCCAGTTCAAAGTCACAAACTAAACCATAATAAATATTCAATCCAACTGAAAAGAACTACAAGGGAAACTGAGTACAACCCCGCTAATGAGAATGGGAGACACATGCCCGAATTGAAGTATCTAAACGAGGAATTGAATGAAATGAGAGAAGCATCTAATCGCAATGACCAATAACTTCCACAACAGCTGCAGCTCGGCTAACAATCCAAGTGTCTAGAACCGTTGTCCTTGTGGCTAGGCACCTGTACTAATACATATATATATATTGAAGAAGAGAGAAGAGATGCAAGAGACGGGTCAGAGCCCGATGTTTTAAAAATATTTATTAGCAATTATGTAAAACTGCATTAAAGCAAGTATTATATGCATGTTAGTTTGAACTCTCACATGAGATTCTCACCTCTCAACTAGTGTCCATGCCTAATGCACATCTAATCCATCCTAGCCATCTCACACTCTTCTAACTAGGAAAAGGCTTATCCTTCGATTTACCCCTCGTAGTAGTATTCCGTATTTGATCTCAACATTTATCATTTAAATAAGTGTTATCACACTAAAGTCAAGAATTCACTATTTACGTTATAGAAGGTTTCACTACCTTATTAGTCTGCAAATATTCCATTGTATATATACCACAAGCATACATATATATATCCCTCACTATATATATATATACATACTAACATAGAACCCCAAGGATACACCTGTAGTGCATTGAATACTCTGCTATCATATCCCGGTACATCTCGTACTCAAACAAGGATTATCGGTTCGAAAATATCTCACGAGCCATATAAAAAAATCACAAATATTGGCGGAGAACATAGTTCACATACCTATGCTCCCATAGTCATCTGACTTATTAACTCACAAATAAGTCTTCACAGTCCTATGTTCTGAGATACAAGTCAAATATCCCCCCGAAGGTCACTCAGGATAAGACCGTCTCTACATAACCCCCCGCGATAGCAAGCAGCTAGGTATGCCATACACAAAATATATGAAATATAGGTATACACACAACCCATCAAATCAAATGGTATACACATAGACCAAATGTCATATTCCATACGTAGTATTACCATCACTAAATACTCTTAACGTATTTTAAATTACAATATTCCCTCTCTCGTAATATATGTAAGTGTGGTGACAATTGGTTTCAACACAAGTTAACAAGAAAAGACAATCACCAAGGAGAATAAAGAAAGTAATGAATGCCAATCACACAACACAGTATGTACGTGGTTAAAAAAAATGCCTACGTCCACAGTAGTACTCTTAGTATTATTTCTCTATACTCGAGGGAGTGTTTTTAAGGAAAATAAAATACATGCCTCTTGCCACAGGCTTAGTGTTTTTTATATACATTCTTGTTCTCGGGGAGTGGGGGTGTCCCCCCCCCCCCCCCCCCCCCCGCTATTCCATTACTTCCTAGAATATCTCCTTACGAGATTTTAGGAAGAGACTAAGTCATAACTAATTTCGGTAGGGATGCGGGGCTTCCAGACTTTGCGCCTTTACCAGGCTACTTGTCTAGGCCGGTGGTGGTAAAAATGGTACCCACGATAAGGATAATATGTCACCTGAAAACCCTTAATATATAATCATAAGAAGTCCCAAACGTAACCACTAATTTTTATTCTTATAAGTTCCATATCGTTATAACTAATATCGTAAGTATTTATCACTTAATACTCTCGATGCATTTACAATTATGATTATCTCTCTCTCATAATCTTTAAGGTAAACTCAAATCCCTAATGTTTAAATCATTACACCTAAACAACTCCCAACAATTCTGCACTATTCTGGATTCATCGGACACTGGTTTTCCTCACTCAAATTAACCGTTTACTAAAATAGGGGTAAAATAGGAAATTCCCTAAAAATTAGAATTCTCGCTCGAACCAGAAGAGAATCTCGCGCGAACGACTTCCACGTGTTGCTCGAACGACTTCGTGCGAGATACTGATCTCGCCCGAACGATACCCTTTGCGCAACTTCGCCCAACATCTCGCGACCTGGGTTGTTTCATCTTCAACCTTAGACAACCTCGTTGTTCACCATTTTTCAACCATAAAACCTCTAAAATATCATCCCAAACTCCAATCAATCAGTCCCAAATCGAATCCTAACATTTATAAATGAATTCTAACTACCTAGAATCATTTAATTATCCATATAATTGGAAATCCCCAATTTATTATCAAGAAACCTAGTTCTTAAATTGATATACATAACTTCTAAATTAAACCCAGATTTGTTTATATAAATTAACATAATTTCGCAGGCATCATCTTATCTACATATGGGATTCAAATTCTTATCAAATCAGCCCTAGGTTATGATATAGTTCTCCAATTTCACCCAAATTAACTTTCATAACAATGGTATATTAACCGATAAAAACATGAACACAATTATCGCTAAAGAAAGAAAGCAATAAACACTTGCCTTGATTTCGAAGGTCTGATCCGTTGGTGTTGTTGGTATGGATGCTCTCCTCGCGTTCCAATCTACACGATGGTTGTGTTGGTTGTGCAAGGTGTTGTAAATTGACTCTCCTCCTTTGGAATCTGCTCTCCCTCACCCATTATGGCTCTCTCTTGATTTTGGTATATACTAACCCTAATTGTCCCTAATTAGATGATATAATATTTCTCCAATTTTCGTCCATATAATTTCTCTAAAAATCAAAATTACAAAACTACCCCTACCGGGTGCTGGCTTGGCCTAAAAATATCCCGGATCCCAAACAAAATACACGGGTAGAGTTTTCTGACTATCTCGACCCCTCCGAATTTAACGGCGCACTCGAAATGATCATACGAGTTACTTAAAATAATTTACCTTTTTAGTCCACTTAATTGGTCTTGACATGACTCACACGTGTGTCCCCGACTTAATATACCAAACTGTCGTATTTCTCTCTCACGACAAGTTATATAAAATTGGCATTCCATATTACTTATTCTCAAAGTAATATTAATAATTACTAACTTCTCGTCACTCTAGTAAATATTCAAATTTAATCCGGATTAAAAATTAATTCTCACATTTTAATTTAATTAATCCCACAATAATAATAAATTACATAATTATTTAAATCTTCAAAAATACGGGGTATTACACATCCCTTTATTTAACACACACGGTTAAATATTTGGAACAACGTCACTTGAATTGATCAAAAAATATTTCTTTACCCGAATTACCCTTTTCATTTTAATCAATCCACATTAGTATTTTCATTGAAAATCACTCTTTCAACATATACGAAGTACGTGTTAGAAAATACTTATTTAGTCATTGAAAACCTTTTACAACACACTCTAGTTTTAATAATGAGTTGAACCACTTAGGCTACTTAACCATCCATTTATCCACTCACCTTACCTTATTGTGACACCCCGCCTAATTAAATACCGGCTGATCAGTCCTTTAGTAAATTAAATCAAAGTTTCCAGTTGGTTCATTCTTAACATCACTATCGAAAATAAACTTTTTTTATTAATCACCTAATAAATAATTAAGCTAAGTGTCAAAACATTTGATTTTATAAATTAAGACATGTGGTTATGATTTAATATGAAACCGTTTTCATGAACACAAATGATAATATTAAAACCAAACCATCCAAATGAAATAACCAAGCTAGATTAAACAATACAAATAATAAATCCCAATCGCAGGACAAGGAAATAAATAAAATGATAAGCACCCAAAAGTGTTTAAATAATACCCCGAATAGACGATTTTTAGTTGCTAATTCTTAGCAATTTGGGTCTTATATGAGTAATTGTTTAATGTGTAAGCTTGATCACCGTTTGTGGAGTTCAAACGCTTATTTCAAGGCAAATGTGCGATTTATGGAGCTAATTCCCCTGTCACGTAACCGTAACCGAACCCAAACCTTCACCCGAGCCCGTGTGTATTTAGTTTGTGTTTTTTAGATTTTTTTTAGATTTTTAGTTGGAGTCGTTTTTATTTTTAGGATTTATTTAGAATTTTCTAGAATTTATTTTCTATTTTTATTAGTTTTTAATGTTAGACTTTATTTTTAGTTTTGCTAGATTTTATATTTTTAGGACTTTAGGTTTTATCTTTACTTCTTTTGTACTTTTTATTTATTTTTATTTGAGTTTTATTTTTTATGTTAGTGCATCGAATATTTATTTTCCTTTATTTTTTGTTTGTTTTTAATTTTTAGTTAGTTTATTATTATTTTTTGTTTGGCTTTGTTTTATTAGTTTTTATTTGAGTCGTGTTTAGTTTTTAGTGTTTGTATCGTGTTATGTTTATTTTTATTTTTTAGTGAGCTTTATTTTTAGTTGATTTTTATTTTCATTTTATTTTTTATTTTACTTGTTTTTATTTTATTAGATATATTTTTATTTTATTTTAATGGGGTCACAAATTAAACACACACACCCAACACTCAAACACCCAAACACGTCCCTAACACCCACACTAAGCTCTCCTACACCCTACCTCACCCAAACTCTCTCACTCACACACACCAAACAACCCACATATAACTCACCCTCACCAATTACCCTACACCCTCACCACACCTAACTAAACCTACCCCTCATCTTCAACCGCCAACTCTACCACTCTTTCTCCTCTCACCTCCCACCATTAATCCATTCACACACCTCTTAATCTTTTCCTCCCAACCATGGTAGCCACCTGCGCACCTCCGGCCAGACCATGTCCGGCTGAAACTCCTCACCGTCGGCGATCTCCTATACCAAAACTTGAACTCGCATCCCCACTGCCATTTCCGGTGCTACAATCCCGATAAAACATGGGCAGACACTTCGAAGCCGGCGACCCACCTGCCTCCGACGAAATATCATAAAACAATCCCAACAATAACTAAATCCTGAAATGACAAAGAGTACAAATCTCTCTCCGAACTAAAAGAAATATGGAAAAGGGCGACACATTCCCTATCTGAGAATATCTAAATAGAAGACTGGAAAGACAAGAATGGAGTCGTCTATTGGAAGGACCTACAACTTCCACGATAGTTGCAGCACGTCAATGGTCCAAAGATCTAGGCCTGACGCCCCGACGATTGGGCACCTATAATATATATATATATATATATATATATATATATATATATATACAAGAGGAAGAAAAGATAATAGGAAACGATTCAGAGCCCGATTGTAAAACAACTTTAAAATAGTTTAACAAGTATTTAAAATGCTTACCAGTTGATATTACACACATGTTAGTACCTCGACACTCAGTTGAGAATTCCTACCTCTCAACTAGTGTGCATTCCTAGTGTACTACCGAATTAACCTAGTTAAATTTAGCCCAGTTAACTAGTCTAACCAAATCTTCATTCACCATGTCTCTATCAAGTGATCCCCTAACCGTAGATTATATTTGATGACCCTTTTATTAGGAATATTTTAAGCCAGTTATGTTCATCTCAATACAGACTTAAGTTCTCAACAACTTAATTCATTTAATATTAATCATTCAATTTTATCTACTTATAAGCACAGTACATTAATCAGAGGTACATATATTTATCACTCATAATATATATACTAATAAGGCACCCCACATAAATCAACGGTGCTGGCATACTCTACTATAAAGTCCCCGTATCTCTCGTTCAAAAGGGAAATACTAGTTCGGAATCACTCTTGAACTATATTAACACAAGAAACACATATTGGAGGCGAAGCATATTTCCAAGTCACTAAGAGGTCAGCAGGTACCCTCACGTCTCTTAGGAGCGTCTGACTATCACTCTTAGATGGCCTGTACCAAGGATTCTATGTTCTAGGGTACAAGTCAATATCCCCCATAAAGGTCCAATAGAGATAAGACTATCCCGACACGAAACCTCCGTGATAGCAAGTAGTGGGGGTATGATTACACACAAATATACCATATCATATATATATATATATATATATATATATATATATATATATATATATATATATATATATATATATATATATGCACCCATACATATATTCACATAATTCAGCTAGGTACGCCCATGGCCTATAATATGTTCTATCTATGTGTAGCATATAACGCTCGAGTTCCACGTACAATTAAATTATTCTTTTTTATTCTCTCAATTACTGTGAATTCGTAAGTACTTCTTGACTCTCGAAGTGTATCCTCTCGATAAATGTAAAATCAGTAGGTGTACCCTCACTACCCTACTGGTCTAAGTCTTTCTTACTTCTTACAAGACCTAGTTTAACGTATGCACGATTTCTCACTCAATTTATATCCTCGAAACCCCACGGGTAAATCTCACATAAATTCGTCTTAGACGGACCCTACTTATACCCTACTGGTCATTTTCATGTCCCATTATGATATTTAAATTATGCCGAAAGATCCTTACACATTTTGAATTGGATTAACATAAAAGGGGGAAGAAATTTCAATTTCCTAGAGGAGTCGAACGATCGATGAAAAGGGATCGATCGATCGACATTCTTGAGTCAATCGATCGATTGAGTAGGGATTAGCCCAGTTTATGCAATTCTAGCCTACGAGGTTCATCCAATATATATCCTCAGACCTCCATTAACATATCCCAAACTCCCAACCAAACATCATAAATGTTATATAAACCAGTATAGAAGATTTCTAACGTAAAACATTCGCAAATTCGTTAAGAATCGTCATGAAAGGGGATTAATTCAAGAAATTATCATTTAACCCTAGTTTATCTAATTTTCTCAAGAATTCATTTAATTTCCAGATTTCTATCTCTACTGGGCATCAATTTCGTGGATAATATTCTACATATGACACATATCCATCCTAACATGCTTTCTACTCCAAATTTGCAATAAAATCTCCGAAACAACATTTTATTTCCATGAAGACATTAGAGAATTACTTCCTACACTAGCATGAATGTGTTATCAACTAAAGAACAACAATTTAGATACTTGCCTGGAAATCAAAGGTCTAGTCAGACATAACTGAGTGGTATAGGAATGTTTCCTTTCTCCCGATCTGCGCGTTGGTGGTGGAATTGATGAGAGTAGTGTAGGGTTGGTGGCTCTCCTCCTTGGAAGCCTTCTCTCTTCTATCTTCTCTCTTCCTTAGCCTCTATGCAACTCTAAGGTTTCTATCCCTCGAGGAATCTAACTCTCATCAGATATAACACTCCAATTTTCATCCATAATTAAGGCCTAAAATGGAAAATTACCAAAATGCCCTCCCGAATTACCGTTTAGGTCTAAAAATGTCCAAAGATCCAAACTAAACCCCCGAGTACACTTTCTTGACTATCTCGACCCTTACGAACACGTTGACGCACTCGAAATGATCATACGGGAAGCTTATAATTAATTCACTTTTTATTCCATTAATTTAGTCCCGACACGACACATGTGCATCCTGACTTAATTTATGCAATTGTCGTGTTATTCACTCCTAAAAATCTTAATAAATTCAATCTGATATTACTTTATTCATCTAGTAATATTCAACATAATTCTTATCAATACTTACTAACTCTCATCACGCTAGTAAATATTTATTTTAAAAATGGATTAATATTAAATTAATTTTTCCTAATTTAATTTAATTAATCCCATAATTAAATGCCATAAAAATACGGGGTATTACATACTACCCCCTAATAACGGAACTTCGTCCTGAAATTTGAAAAATAAGTCATACCTGGTAAAAATAATTCCGGATACGTTTTACGCATATCTGCCTCGTTCTCCAAAGTGGACTCATCTACATCACTGAACCCGTACAAGTGGGACTACCTTCGACATCAATTTCCTCTTGCTAGGGTCTTGGATAGCCACTTGTCTCTCCTCGTAAGAACTATCGGGCTGCAAATCAATCTCATCTATCGCAATATCAGTATGGACCAAATCATTCCAAAGATACCGCCTCAACGATAAGATTTGGAATACATCATGAATACGGTGAAAGTTCTTCGATAACCCAAGTCTATATGCCACTGGTCCAATCCTCTCGATAATGGGAAATGGTCCTACGTACCTCGGAGCCAATTTCCCTTTCTTCCCGAACCTCATTACTCCCTTCATAGGAGACACTCACAGTAGTACTCCCACGCCAAACTACTTGAAATACCTCTTTGCATCGGCATAGTTTTTCTGCCTGTCCTGGGCTACCCGAATGCGACTCCTGATCAACTCAATCCTGGCTAACTTCTCCTGAATCACCTTTGGCCCAAGTATCTTATTGTTACCCACCTCTAGCCAACAAGTGGGTGAACGACAAGGTCTTCCATACAATGCCTCGAAAGGGTCCATGCGAATCATAAACTGGTAGGAGTTACTATAAGCGAACTCCACCAGAGGGAGGTACTTCTCCCATCCTCCTCCAAAATCAAGGACACACATACGTAGCGTATCCTCCAACATCTGATTCGTATGTTCAATCTTCCCATCTATCTACGGATGATACACCGCAACTCGGTACCCATAGCCTCTTGAAAGCTTTCCTAGAAGAGCAACACAAAAATCTTATGTCTATCATACACGATATCAAGGGGCACCCCATGCAACCTCCGTATCTCAACAATATATAACTGAGCATACTGTCAAGTAGTGTAGTCTGTCCGCACTGGCAGAAAATGCACTACCTTGGTTAAATGATCCACCCAGCTGTGAAGTAGGAAGCCCAGTGATGAAATCCATGGACATGCTCTCCCATTTCCACGTAGGTATCTCCAGCGGCACAAGTAATCCTGACGGTCTCTGGTGGTCCACCTTTACCAGCTGACAGGTGGCACATTTGGACACAAACTCTGCAATATCCTTCTTCATCCCACTCCACCACTATTGTCGCCTCATATCTTAATACATTTTATCCCCTTCGGGATGTACTGCAAATTTGGACCCGTGCGACTGCGTCATGACTGCATGACATAAATTTTCTCCCTCCGGGACCACCAATCTCCCATTAAACCGTAAACACACACCTGGACTTAATGAATAAGACTCATAACCCTCAGCTAGGATCCGTACAATCTGATCCTAATAAAATGTATCAGTTGCTTGTGTCTGGATTACCCTCATAATAATCTCTGATGTGACTGTTATAATGGATATAAAGGATCGTGGCACTGGGTCCTGGTGTCCCAACTCTTTCCACTTCGCTTCCCCACTTCTATCGCCTCACTTATTGGTCTATGGCTTAGCACATCGGTAACCACATTAGCTTTCCCTGGATGATACTATATCTTGAACTGATAGTCTTTCACAAACTCTAACCACCTGCGCTGATGCATGTTCAACTCCTACTGAGTGAACAAGTATTGCAGTGACTTGTGGTCTGTGAAGAGGCAAAATTTCTCCCATAGCAAGTAGTGTCTCCAAATCTGCAAGGCAAACCCGACTACTGCTAGCTCCAAGTCATGGGTAGGGTAATTCCTCTCATGAGGCTTAGGCTTGTGGGAGGCATAAGATATGGCCTGCTCCTCCTGCTTAAGTATTCCAGTGAGTCCCTATAGAGAGGTATCAGTATACACCAAGTACTCCACTCCTGGCCTGGGTAAAGCAAGAACCGATGCCGAAGTTAACTTATCCTTTAGCTCATCAAAATTTAACTCACAAGTGTCATCCAAGATGAATGGTACCCCCTTGCATGTCAAATTCGTGAATGGTACCACAATCTTCAAGAACCCTCGAATGAACCGCCTATAATATCTGGCTAAACCCAAGGTGTCGTGGTCTATCCCCACTCCCTCACTGGCGACACTTTGCTCGGGTTCACTGATATTCCTAATTCGGACACAACGTGCCCCAGAAACTGCACCTCCCGTAACCATAATCCGCACTTGTCATACTTGGCATATAACTGATCCTCTCGTAGAGTCTAAATACCCGTCTTAAGTATTAGGCATGCTCCTCCTCAGTCTGTGAATAAATCAGGATGTCATCTATGAAGACGATGACAAATGGATCCAAGAACTCTCTGAATACCCGATTCATTAAGTCCACGAATACGACTGGAGCATTTTTCAGCCCAAACGGCATGACCCTGAACTCATAGGACCCATACCTCTTCAAGAAGGCAGTCTTCGACACATCCAGCTCCCTAATCCGAAGCTGATGGTATCCCGATCTCAAGTCTCTCTTTAAGAAGAAGGAAACTCCCCTCAGCTCGTCAGATAACTCATCGATTCGGGGCAACGAATACTTATTCCATATCGTGACCTTGTTCAACTCATGGTAGTCCACACACAACCTCAATGATCCATCTCTCTTTTTTATAAACAACTCAGGAGCACCCCAGGGTGAGATACTCCTACGGATAAAGCCCTATCCCAAAAACTGCTTAATCTTATCACGCAACTCTCTCATCTCAGATGGAGCAATATGGTACGGTGCTCGGGCTATCGACCGAGTGCCCGACATCAAGCATATAACAAAATCTATCTCTCGGTTAGGCGGTAGTCCAGGTATCTCCTAGAACACATCGGAAAACTCGCGAACTACGGGAATCAGTGGGAATCACTACCACTTTATAGGTTTCCTACTCTATGTAATATAAATGAGCGGACGATCCTCCCTCAGGATGAGACATCGCCACCAGAATCATTTCCTTATCCGGAATATAAAAAATAATACTCCTACTGAAATAGTCTATCATGGCTCTATAAGCAGCAAGCCAATCCATGCCAATAATGGCGTCATGCTCATGCATATCTAAAACTAAAATGTCTACAGGTAATATCAAGCTACCAATCCCTATACCTACCCCTCGAAATTTAAAGAAAATTAAAGACCCATTTCTGAGTGGTGAGTCTACACATGTCATTGTGCTCTCTGCCGTGTCAAATAAACCCATGGACCGTGCAAAGCTAGTGGATATAAAACAGTGTGACGCCCCATTATCAAATAAAACATGCCCCATAGTGCCATGGATAGGAAACGTACGCTCAACTACGGCTGGCGCCTGAGGTGCTGCTGGCTGGTGGACGTTATAAATATGTCCATACTGCAATTACCCCTGCTGAACGTGGACTGTTGGGATGGCTGGTAAAGCTAGCATCTAAGGTGGTGTTGTAACACCCCGTATTTTTGTGCATTGAATATTTAATTAATTCGAGAATTCAAAATTATTTGTATGTCGTAATTTTAATTGAATTAATTATGGTAATTTATATTTAAATATTAATCAGGGAGTAAATGGTTAATATTTAGGGAAACTTATTTACTAAGTGAATAGTAATAATGTATTTACATCATTTCGGGTATTAATGACGGGATATGTACTTATTTCAGTCGGGAGTTAGTATAGACTAATTTGGGTGCGAAATAAGTACTTTTATAAATTAATTCGGATGCCAATTCTGAGTGTACGGTATAGTCCGGATGGGTTGAGATAGTCAGAAAAGTGTACCCGGGGTTAGTAAACGGGTCACGGGACATTTTTAGACATAGCCGAGCCCGCACGGGGGCATTTGGGTCACTTGGGCTCGGCCCATTACACAAAAAACGGGATTAAGGTTAATTAAACAAATAAAAGAAACAAGGGAATGACTGAATTGATTTTTGGAGAAGACTTAGAGGGTTAGGAAACCCTAATAGTAGCCAAAGGAAAATTTGGGGATCACAGGAGAGCCAAAAAGAGTCATCTTCAACCTTGGGCACTCACAATTCCAAATTCAAACTCTACGAACCCTAAGGCAAGTGGTTAACTTGCTGTAGCATGTAAAGTTTATTTCAATTCATATTCATGTGATGTGTGTAATCAAAGAAATTCGTTTTGGGATTTAAAGGGGTATGAACATGGGGTTTTGTAAACCATGAATCTGATTGCTAAATTGATTAGAAAATCATATATAATATGAGTTGTATATTTGTATTTGGTAAGATGTGTAAACCCGGATGAATTAGAGATGAATTTGTGGTCAAGGAATTGATGTTTAAATGGGCTAAAAGATTAAATGGAATTTTACCCCAATTTGTAAAAACAGTAGAGAAAGTGAATTTACTGATGTTGTTGGACTTTATAGAGGGTTCTCATAAGGTTTTTGATGTCTATTTTCGATGGGAAATCTTGGTTTTTAGTGTATAAGAAACTAGGTTTTGGAGGTGTGCGTCCATGGCTGAAATAGCCAACTCGGGGAAAACGAGGACCTGATCGATCGATCGATCGATCGAAGGTGGACTATCGATCGATCGATTGAAGGTGGACCATCGATCGATCGATGGTCCGAAAATTTTGACAGTTCGCCCAGTTAGCCTTTATATGTAGGGAAGTTAAATAAACATCCTACCATGACTTAATTGTTGAGTAATTAATACATGGGTTTAAATCTAATTAATTGTGAATAAAAATTAATTAGTATTTGAGGGCGATATGGTGTGACAGATCATGATTAAAATTAATCGGGATGTGGAGGAAATTAGGTGTGATATACTAAACTTAAAATTTTGGGAATTACGATTCAAAATTTTAAATACGGACTATGTGGACAAGTCCGGGAATATTGGTGGGCCGATGCCGATACAAAAATTTTATTTAGGTGAAGGCTAAATAATTTAGAGTCGGGAATATAGACTCAGGTGTTGTTTTAATTCGGGACACGAGAGTAAGACCGAATACTGGTTGGGACGATACCAAAGAACATTAATGGGAAAATTAATAAATAATTCGAGTTGGGTCCTAAACTCATAATAAAATGGAATATGTCACGGACTTAGTACACGGTATACTCGGGATATGTTATATTTATATATATATATGGTGCGTGATAGTGTGTATATATATGGTGTGTGCATCAATATCAATGATATATATTATTATTATATACTCTAGTGCTATAGGAGGAGGTTGCGCGTAGTGGATGAATCCCCTAGCTTGAGGAGTAAGACACGTATAATCCCAGGTCATAGAGTCCGTTATATGGGTGAGGGGCATCTCACTTTTAGGCAAGGAATATGACTGCCTCCAATATGTATGTATTAACCAAGTTAGTGAGCGATTCTTACTTGGGGTAACTAGGTTATGTGATTTCACCTAGTGGGATAACACTTTAGAGAATTTATACCCGGTGAAACTTTACTCGGGGGAAATATTATTATTAGATGTTATTTCAGTATGTTGTGAGTACTGCATTATGACTAAATATATAATTAGGTAAATAATTATATATGGGATAATTAATACAAAGTATGAGTTATATTATGTGTATAACAGGTGTGAGTATTATATGGATTTAAAAAGGGAAATGATTAGTTAAGTTGATGTTTATAATAACATAAAAATCATAATTCAGGGCATACTCGGTTAAGAGTAGGGTGGTTGTAAGGGGTTATATAATTTATCTAGTCATGAGGTGGAGAACTAGGTGAATTTAATTAAGGCGTTAGTAGTGCACATTAGAGGAGGGGTGAGAATGTTCTCAAGGGAGTGCGACACTAACTAAAATATGGAGGGCATGCATATTTATTTATTACTGCAAGTTAATCATTTGCTAAATGTTTTTAAATGTTTGGGTACTAACCCTTTCTATAAAAAAAATCTTTTTAAAAACTTTTAGGTGTCCAGCCACAGGGACGCCAGGCTTGACTCTATTTCAGGGATCCGTTGCTGTAGCATATGCGGATGTTGCGGGAGATTTGATAGACGCCTCATTCTTTCATTTTTAGTTTAGAGACTTCTTATCAGCTATTTTGAGCATGCCGCTCACAGTTCATTTAAATTCTTGTTAGACATGTTGAGATTGATTACTTGTCTTCATTTTCAATTTGTTGGGTGTTTCGGCCAATGGTTTATTCGGTCAGTTAATAAGTTGTGAATGGTTTTTTTAGATAATTGTGATTATTGTGTTATTTTACTTCCGCATGAGTTTCATTTAAGTTAAGAAAAGATAAAACTTGGCACCAGTCTAATTTTCTCACTTAGGTAGTTAGTAATTAAAAAAAGGCGATAGTGATGCTAAGAATGATCCAACTGAGAAACCTGTTCTAACTTAATTTAGGACTGATCACCCGGGGTTAATTAGGCGGGGTGTCACAGATGGTATCAGAGCATCAGGTTCTAGTGTCCTTAGGATCTGTGCAGCTTACCACGTTTTAACGTAGCAATTCTGTTGTTATAGAGCCCTATTATTAGGATTGTTGATTCATTTTTCGCTTACGAGATATCGTACTTCTACTGTGAATATTTTTGTGTAAATTGAGTTCTTATAAAATTAAATTTATTTCAGATTCCACCCAGGAGACAGAGAGCGGAGAGGGCTGAGGCTAGGGATGAAGTCAGTCAGGCTCATCAAGAGCCACAGGTACCGCCACCGCCACCCCCACCCGAGTTGATTTCCACTACTCAGGTGGCAGTGATAGTGGCCCAGGAAGTTGAGACAACGATGAGAGCCATGGCATCTCACTTTCCACAGCCCGAGGCACCGCATCCAGTGGCACCAGCAGTTCAGGATCCAGTGTTTCCACCATCTTAGCAGCGAGTTAGGGAGACCTTTCATAAGGGTCACCCACCTGAGTTTCGAGGTAGAACAGATGTGGTCGAGGCTTGCGACTGGAAAAAGAACATTCAGTGTCATTTGTGCATGTTGGAGTGTACAGAGTTGCAGAAACAGATGTTTTCTACGTTTCGTTTGTTGGGGGAAACCTTACAGTGGTGGGAGTCAGTTACCATCACGGAGGAGCGGGATTTTATGACGATAGCAGAGTTTTGGGTGCGGTTCGATCGCAAATACTTTCCACCAGCGGTAGAGGCTGAGATGAGAAAGAAATTTAGTGATTTAGTTCTGGGTGACCGATCAGTGGCAGACTATGAGGAAGAGTTCACCCGTTTGGCCAACTTTGTGCCAAATGAGGTGAACGATGAGGAGTGAAAGAAATCGAGATTTATGGATGACTTAGCATGGCGGATCAGGCAACATTTGATTGGGAATCCGGTGTTAGTGACCTATATAGATGTCATTAATGCCGCACTTGTACATTGCCAGGATCATCACTTCCATGCGAAGGGGAGCAAAAGAGCATGGGAGCCGAGCCAATAGGGCAAGGCAGTTACTAGTAGTGACGCGAGTGGTACTTAACAGCAGACTGGCAGTCAGTAGGGGAATCAGGCTAAGAAGTTTAAGCCTGGTGGGTTTCGACCGGGAGGACAAGGGTTGAGGCAGGGTCAGCCGAGCCCGAATCATCAGCAGCAGGTTCCTCAGGGTCGTTAGGCCCAAGGAAACAATGGGGGAGGCCAGCAGGGCCAGCAACATCAGGGCCAACATGGCCAATGATAGGGGGATAGTCAGAGACGCTGTTTTATCTGTGGCCATCTTAGACACTTCAAGAGGGAGTGCCCACAGAGGGGAAGAGGTCAACAGCAGGAGGCCTAACAGGGGCAACGGGGGTAGATGCCGCCAGCAGCACCATCTCCACTCGCCCCACTGCAGCAGGGGCAGAGGCACTACGGCCGTGTGTATAACGTCTGAGATGTTCCAAATCCTCCAGCGTAGCAAGCACCACCAACGGTTGAAGGTATATTTCTCATTCATGGTTATGAGGGTAGTATTCTTTTTGATACGGGAACATCGCATTCATTCATTAAATATAATTTTGCTAAATGGGCTGGGTTACTAGAGATCGCGGGTAGTCTTCGAATGTGTAGAGTCACCAGTAGGTATCGGCGCTTCGATTCACTCGGTTTGTCGGTGGGTGGACATTTTGATTGGCAGACTTAGTTTAGCAGCGTACCTATTAGTGTTAGATATGGAGGGGTACGATGTCATCTTGGGTATGGATTGGTTGGCAAGTTATCGGGCGACGGTGGATTACTACGAGAGGACAATCATGTTCTCCATTCTATGACATGAGATGTTTTTTATAGCAATGCCATTACCCGAGGGAGGGTCATACACGCACCTGTATTACATCGAGGAGGAAACCTCACAAGAGGTGGCGATTTCGTTGGACTCAATCCCGGTAGTGAGGGACTTTGAGGATGTGTTCTAGGAGATACCAGGGTTGCCACCTCATAGGGGAATCGAATTTGTAATCGATTTAGCACCGGGGACGAGGCCGATTACTCGGTCCCCATATCGTATGGCCCCTTCAGAGATGCGTGAGCTGAGAGAGATGATTCAGCAGCTTTTGGGTCAAGGTTTCATTCGGCGGAGTACATCATCATGGGGTGCACCAGTGTTGTTTTTAAATAAGCGGGATGGCTCACTACGGTTATGCATAAACTATAGAGAGTTGAACAAGGCGAAGATACGGAATAAGTATCCGTTTCCTAGGATGGATGATCTATTTGTCCAGTTGAGAGGGGCGTCTTTCTTCTCTAAGGTCGACTTGAGGTCAGGGTATCATCAACTTCGTATCCAAGAGGAGGATATTCCTAAGACCGCTTTCCTATCGCGGTATGGATCTTATGAGTTCAGGGTGATGCCATTTGGACTCACCAATGCACCAACAGTGTTCGTGGAACTTATGAACAAGGTTTTTAGGGAGTTTCTCGACCAGTTTTTCATCATGTTCATTGATGACATCCTGATCTCCTCGTGCACCGATGAGGAGCACACAGAGCATCTGCGTATAGTTTTACCGACATTGCGAGATCACTAGCTCTATGCCGAATTCGGGAAGTGTGGATTTTGGCTACGGGAGGTTTAGTTTCTTGGCCACATAGTGTCAGACCAGGGTATTGCGGTGGATTCGAGTAAAGTGTCAGGGGTGAGGGAGTGGGGGCAACCCACGACACCGATCGAGGTGTGCAGTTTTCTGGGATTGGCCAGTTATTATAGGCGGTTCATCAAAGGATTCTCAAAGATTGCGGGCCCTTTAATGAATCTGACCCGAAAAGGGGTACCTTTCACTTGGAGTGATCATTGTTAATTAGCTTTCGACGAGCTAAAAGACAAGTTGACATTTGCACCCATACTTGCATTACCGAAGGGAGGATTAGAGTATCGAGTTTACACTGACGCATCCTTACAGGGACTTGGGGGCATGCTTCAGCAGGAGGAAAGGGCTATAGTTTATGCATCCAGAAAGCTAAAGCCCCACGAGAGGAATTACCCCACTCACGACCTGGAGTTAGCAGCGGTCATTTTTTCTTTGAGGATATAGAGACATTATCTTCTGGGAGAGCAGTTCACATTATTCACGGATCATAAATCACTTGAGTATCTCTTCACACAAAAGGATCTGAATATGAGGCAGAGATGATGGCTAGAATTTGTGAAAGACTACCAGTTTGATATTCAGTATCATCCGGGTAAGGCTAATGTGGTAGTAGATGCATTGAGTCGGAGACTGATTGGGGAAATATCAGAAGTCTGGAAAGAGAAGTGGAGAGAGCTTCGATATGAGGATAATATAGCCAGGGCTTGCATGTCAGCATTATCCATCACACCTGAGATCATTATGCGGGTTGTGAGGGCTCAGGCAGAGGATCAGGTCTGCCGGGATAGGGTGAGCCAGTTGCTAGTTGAGGGAGCAGAGGATTACTCGATCATCTCGGAAGGAGGCTTACGCCTTAATGGGAGGTTAATTGTGCTAGAGGATGAGGAGTTGAGGCACGCTGTGATGACAGAGTCCCATGGGTCAAGATTCGCGGTACATCCCAGTGGGGATAAGATGTACCAGGATATGAGGAGACAGTATTGGTGGGCAGGAATGAAACGAGACATAGCAGAGTTTGTTTCGAAAAGTTCCACGTGTCAGCTTGTGAAAGTGGACCATCAGAGATAATCAGGGATGCTACTGCCGCTGGAGATTCCCGTGTGGAAGTGGGAGATCATATCCATAGACTTTATTACAGGGTTACCTGCATTGCATAGGGGTCACGATTCCATATGGGTCATTATGGATCGGTTGACCAAAGTGCCCACTTCCTGTCGGTTCACACAGACTTTGAAACGATGCATTATGCGCTGCTATTCATAGCTGAGATTGTTAAGACGCACCGGGTACCAGTTAATATTATGTCTGACAGAGACAAGATCTTTTTCGCCCACTTTTGGAAGAGTTTTCAGGAGGCCATGGGCACAAAGTTACATTTGAGTATAGCCTGTCACCCACAGACTGACGGGCAGACTGAGAGAGTCAATCAGATGCTGGAAGATATGCTCAGAATGTGCATATTAGACTTTGGGGGAGGTTAGGAGAAATATCTTCCATTGGTAGAGTTCGCGTATAACAACTCTTACAAATTCACGATCGGTATGGCACCATTCGAGGCACGTTACGGGAGACCTTATCGTTCACCCTCTTGTTGGTTAGAGGTGTGGGACAACAAACTATTGGGGCCGAAGATTGTTCAGAAGACGTCTGCCAAGATAGAGTTTATCCGAGGGAGGATTCGAATAGCTCATGATAGGTAGAAGAGTTACGTTGATGCTTCACGGAGACATGTGGAGTTAGAGGTTGGGGACCAGGTATTGGTTTGGGTGTCCCCTATGAAAGGGGTGATGAGGTTCGGCAAGAAGGGTAAGTTAACACCGAGGTACGTGGGACCTTTCCCTATTATCGAGAGGGTGGGACCAGTAGCTTACAGGCTGGGATTGCCAGAGAACCTTCAGCGGATACACGACGTGTTCCATGTGGCATCGCTGAAGAAATATCGCAGGAGCCAGAGGGCTTTCTGGTACATTCCACTCGAGGAAAAAGATTTACATCCAGACATCTCATATGAGGAGAGACTGATGGCTATTCTGGACCGTAGTGAGCAGAAGTTACGATCCAAGGTTGTTCCACTTGTTAGAGTATAGTGGGGTCATCACAACGTTGACGAGTTTACCTGGGAGCGGGAGGAGGATATGCGGGAACAATATCCAGAGCTTTTCACCATAGGTACGACCTAATTTCGGGGACTAAATTCCTTTGTAAGGGGGAGAGTATGTAACACCCGTATTTTTGTGCATTAAATATTTAATTGATTCGGGAATTCAAAATTACTTATGTGTCGTAATTTTAATTGAATTAATTATGGTAATTTATATTTAAATATTAATCGGGGAGAAAATGGTTAATATTTAGGGAAACTTATTTACTAAGTGAATAGTAATAATGTATTTACGTCATTTCGGGTATTAATGACGGGATATGTACTTATTTCAGCCGGGAGTCGGTATAGACTAATTTGGGTGCAAAATAGGTATTTTTATAAATTAATTTGGATGCCAATTCTGAGTGTTTAGTTGAGTCCGGATGGGCCGAGATAGTCAGAAAAGTGTACCCGAGGGTAGTAAACCGGTCACGGGACGTTTTTAGACATAGTCGGGCCCACACGGGGGCATTTGAGTCACTTGGGCTTGGCCCATTACACAAAAAATGGGATTAAGGTTAACTAAACAAATAAAAGTAACAAGGGAACAACTGAATTGATTTTTGGAGAAGACTTAGAGGGTTAGGAAACCCTAACAGTAGCCAAAGGCAAATTTGGGGATCACAAGAGAGCCAAAAAGAGTCATCTTCAACCTTGGGCACTCACAATTCCAAATTCAGACTCTACGAACCCTAAGGCAAGTCGTTAACTTGCTGTAGCATGTAAAGTGTATTTCAATTCATATTCATGTGATGTGTGTAATCAAAGTAATTTGTTTTGGGATTTAAAGGGGTATGAACATGGGGTTTTGTAAACCATGAATCTGATTGCTAAATTGATTAAAAAATCATATATAATCTGAGTTGTATATTTGTATCTGGTAAGATGTGTAAACCCGGATGAATTAGAGACGAATTTGTGGTCAAGGAATTGATGTTTAAATGGGCTAAAAGATTAAATGGAATTTACCCTAATTTGTAAAAACAGTAGAGAAAGTGAATTTACTGATGTTGTTGGACTTTATAGAGGTTCCTCATAAGGTTTTTTATGTCTATTGTCGATGGGAAAGCTTGGTTTTCAGTGTAGAAGAAACTAGGTTTTGGAGGTGTTCGTCCATGGCTGAAACAGCCAACTCGGGGAAGACAAGGACCTGATCGATCGAAGGTGGACCATCGATCGATCGAAGGTTCGAAAATTTTCACAGTTCGCCCGGTTTGCCTATATATACAGGGAAATTAAATAAACATCCTACCATGCCTTAATTGTTGAGTAATTAATACATGGGTTTAAATCTAATTAATTGTGAATAAAAATTAATTAGGATTTGAGGGCGATTTGGTGTGACACGTCATGATTAAAATTAATCGGGATGTGGAGGAAATTAGGCATGATATACTAGAGTTAAATTTTGGGAATTACGATTCAAATTTTTAAATACGGACTAGGTGGACAAGTCAGGGGATATTAGTGGGGCGATTCCGATACGAAAATTTTATTTAGGTGAAGGCTAAATAATTTAGAGTCGGGAATATAGACTCAGGTGTTGTTTTAATTTGGGCCATGAGAGTAAGACCGAATATTGGATGGGGCGATACCAAAGAACATTAATTTGAAAATTAATAAATAATTCGAGTTGGGTCCAAAACTCATAATAAAATGGAATAGGCTTGTGTCACGGACTTAGTACACGGTATAGACGGGATATGTTATATTTATATATATATATATACGGTGTGTTATAGTATATATATATATGGTGTTTGCATCAATATCATTGATAGATATTATTATTATATACTCTAGTGCTGTAGGGGGAGGCTACGCGTAGTGGATGAATCCCCTAGCTTGAGGAGTAGGTCAAGTATAATCCCAGGTCATAGCGTCCGTTATATGGGTGAGGGGCATGTAACTTTCAGGGAAGGAATATGACCGCCTCCGATATGTATGTATTAACCAAGTTAGTGAGCAATTCTGACTTGGGGTAACTAGGTTATGTGAGTTCTCCAGTGGGATAGCACTTTAGAGAATTTATACCCGGTGAAACATTACTCGGGGGAAATATTATTATTAGATGTTATTTCAGTATGTTGTGAATACTGCATTATGACTAAATATATAATTAGGCAAATAATTATATATGGGATAATTAATACAAAGTATGAGTTATATTATGTGTATAACTAGTGTGAGTATTATATGGATTAAAAAAGGGAAATGATTAATTAAGTTGATGTTTATAATAACTTAAAAATCATAATTCAGAGCATACTCGGTTAAGAGTAGAGGGGTTGCAAAGGATTATATAATTTATCTAGTCACGAGGTGGAGAACTAGGTGAATTTAATTAAGGAGTTAGTAGTGCACATTAGAGGAGGGGTGAGAATGTTCTCAAGGGAGTGAGACATTAACTAAAATATGGAGGGCATGCATATTTATTTATTACTGCAAGTTAATCATTTGTTAAATATTTTTAAATGTTTGGGTACTAACCCTTGCTATAAAAAAATTCCTTTTAAAAACTTTTAGGTGTCCAGCCACAGGGACGCCAGGCTTGACTCTATTTCAGGGATCCGTTGCTGCAACATATGTGGATGTTGCGGGAGATTTGATAGATGCCTCATTATTTCATTTCTAGTATAGATACTTCTTATCATCTCTTTTGAGCATGTCGCTCACAGTTCATTTAAATTCTTGTTAGACATGTTGAGATTGATTACTTGTCTTCATTTTCTATTTGTTGGGTTTTTGGGCCGAAGGTTTATTCGGTCAGTTAATAAGTTGTAAATGGTTATTTTAGATAATTGTGATTGTTGTGTTATTTTACTTTCGCATGTGTTTCATTTACGTTAATAAAAGATAAAACTTGGCACCAGTCTAATTTTCTCACTTCGGTAGTTAGTAATTAAAAAAAGGCGACAGTGATCCTAAGAATGATCCAACTGAGAAACCTGTTCTAACTTAATTTAGGACTGATCAACCGGGGTTAATTAGGCGGGGTGTCATAGGTGTTGGGAGGGAGGCTGGGAAGTGCGGTCTCTGCGGCTCCTGACAGGCACCCTGCTACTGTGAGGCCCTATCCCCCTATGGGTAATCCTGGCATCCCTAAACCTCTCCCATGCCGTGGGAAGCTGTGCTGGCACTTGCGCTACTGCCTGAACCTGGGGTGGGTCCTAATGCACCACCACTAACGCTGCATTCACCACCTGAGCAACTATAGCAGCGAATTTAGTTGCGTTCATCATTTTCTGAGCCTGAGCTACTCGCTGCTCGGGGTGGGAATTACTGTCTCTCGGGGCTCTTCTTAGAGGCATCTAAAATGAGAAGGAATTTTATTAGTCCAGAGTTATTATTAAGTCTCAAATAGTTGAAGACGTATTCGCAATAAATAAAAGTACAACAATCCTAAAGATCGGGCTCTATATTAAATGACGCTAAGATGAAAGCATAATAAGTCGTACAAATCGTAAAGGACTCTAGAACCTGATGCCCTGATACCACATGTGACAGCCCGCCTAATTAAATACCGGGTGATCTGTCCTTTATTAAATAAAATCAAAGTGTCGTGTTGGTTCATTCTTAGCATCACTGTCGCATATAAACTTTCTTTATTAATCACCTAATAAATAATTAAGCTAAGTATCAATACATATGTTTTTATAAATTAAGACCCGTGGGTGTCATTTAATATGACACCATTTTCATGAACACAAACGATAATACTAAAACCAAACCATCCAAATGAAATAACCAAGATAGATTAAACAATCCAAATAATAATTTTCAATCGCAGGACATGGAAATAAATAAAACGATCCCAACAATAGCTAAATCATAAAATGACAAAGAGTACAAATCTCTCTCTGAACTAAAAGAAATATGGAAAAGGGTGACACATGCCCTATCTGAGAATAGCTAAATAGAATACTTGAAAGATAAGAATGTAGTCGTCTATTGCAAGGACCTGAAACTTCCACGATAGCTGCAGTGCATCAATGGTCTAAAGATCTAGGCCTGACACCCCTGTGATTGGTCACCTGTAATATATATATATATATATATATATATATATATATATATATATATATATATATATATATATTTATATATATATAGAGAGAGAGAGAGAGAGGGAGGGAGGCTCACCTACATCATGCTCTATACATCACCCATGCATCACGCCTAATTCTAAGCCCTAAAAAACTTTTTTTTAAAATTTTATATTTTTTCCATGAAATTAACCTTCCAATCAACCCATATGAAAAAAATTATGTCAAAATACATTTTGTAGATGTTTTTAAAAAATCCACAAAAAACTGCTAAAAATACCATATTTTTAAGGGTCTGCGCCAGCAATTTTTTGTGGATTTTTTAAAAATAGCTACAAAATGTATTTTGACCTAATTTTTTGCATATGGGTTGATTGGAAGGTTAGTTTCAAGAGAAAAATATAAAATTTGAAAAAAAAGTTTTCTAGGTCCTAGAATTAGGTGTGATGTATAGTGCATGATGTAGGTGAGCCTTCCTCTCTCTCTCTCTCTCTCTCTCTCTCTCTCTATATATATATATATATATATATATATATATATATATATATATATATATATATATACTAGCGTATGCTCGTGCCTGAAGGCACGACGAAAATTGTTCAAAATACATAACCGACGAAAATTTTTCACAGTTCGTAATCGCAAAACAATAAAAAATTTCAAAGTGCGAAATTACAAAATGGTAAAAAATTTGAGAAGTATGACCATGCCTAAAGGCACACATATAATTTTGTATAATGTAAATAATAATTTTTTATAAATACATAATCGCAGAATGGCTAAAAATTCCAAAATATGTAAATGTAAAACGACAAAAATTCCAATCCCCGACAAACCAACGTCTAATTAAAAAAATTTGGCCATAATATCCTGTCGTGTTCGTAATAGTGTTCATGATTGGTGGTAAAATCTCATGTCGTGTCGATTCATTTTGTTTTTATTTTGGTCAAGTTCATTTTTTATTAAAAACAATATTTGGTCGAATTCGAGGTAAGTAAACAATAATATTTCATGTCATGTCACATTATGTCGAGCCATGTTTTTTTGACGACTTCATATTTTGTTTAAAACATATTGTGTTTTACCCGCATCAGAAAGGACGAAGAAAATTTTGTGGTCACAACTACTTGTTTTCTTTATTTTTGACAAATTATCCATTTAAATAATAACTAAGGCATATTGTCCATTTAAATAATATAAATTTTAGCATACTTTTTTGGAGTTGAGAGCCTGAACCCAACATATATAGGGTATGCACGTGCCTGAAGGCACGATGAAATTTTTTCAAACTACGTAATCGCAAAATGGCAAAAACTTTCAAACGATTATAATCGGGAAACGACAAAAATTTTCAGAGTGCATAACCAAAAAAAATTCAAAGTATCACTCGTGCCCACAAAAGTGAAGAAAAAATAAAGTACTTTAGACATCAAACATAATACTTTAGATATCATGTGCCCATAAAAGTGAAATTTTGCAAAAAATGTCTAAGAAGGCAATCAAAATAGGCAAAAAAAAACTGAAGAAAAAAACCTTGCATGAACCAAATCTGTAATTAAAAAGGGAACTGTTGACATAAAAGTCGATTTTGATCCCTCTAGCAACGCCGAAAATAGCCTAAAACATTTTTGGCCAGGCACGGACGATACGAATCCAATGGTGCGAGAATCGCCTCATTCCAATTTACGGTAAAAAAGTTATGGCATTTCTCCCAAAAGTGTAAAAATAGAAAATTAAAAATTCGCATTAGCTTGTTCTTACAAAATAAATTGGTATCATCCTTCAAAAAATCAAATATAAATCTCAAGCGTATGCCCGTGCCCGAAGGCACGTTTTCAAAAAATTTCAATGTACGTAATCGCGAAACGACAAAATTTTCAAAGTGCATATTTACAAAACTACGAAAATTTCGTTCCCCGATAAAACAAAGTGTAATTTAAAAAAATGGTCATAATATCCGTTATTTATAGGATTATCCTACACAACGGTAGTGTTCATGGTTGGTAATAAAATCTCATGTCGTGTCGTGTTTATTTCGGCCGTAATATCCGTTAAAAAAAATTGGGTTGTGTTCGAGATAGGTAAACATTAATAAATCATGTCGTGTCGTGCATATTTTAGACGACGTCATTTTTAGTTTGTTCAATATTTTATTTACAACACAACCTTCTTAAACACAACCTCATTAAACGCAAAAAAAAATTATGCCAAAATAATAAATGTTTTTCTCTAAACAAACAAAACACTATGCCAATTTTCGGGCATCCCTTAGCACAATATTTATATTTAAGCTTACACCAAAAAAATCAATATAAAATACCGCGTTTGATAAAAAAACTATTAAATGACAAAACTATCCTTAATCCCACAATAAGAACCCTCTCCATCTTTCTCCAACACTCGAGCAAAAAAATGTTAAAAAACACTATTGAATTAAAAATAATAATGTTCAAGAAAAAAAATATTTCCAAACAAAAAGTGTTCATAAAAACAAGATTTCACAACATGATTTTAATTTGGTCCCGTTGTGAAATCTTTTTTTTTTTCAAAAAACATAAACATGACCAAATTAAAATGTCACACAATACGAAATTATTTTTTTTATTCGGTAGTGTTTTTGTATTTGTAAATAAATTAAAAAAATACTTCGTGTCATGTCATGTCTCTTTTATTTGGATTGTGTTTGTATTAGGTTAAAAAAAATATTTCGAATTCACATTGTGCCTCAAGTAAACAAGGTGTCAATTTAAAAAAAAATAATGGACATAGTCTCCTTTGTTTATTAGACTATCCACCCTACTTGAGGGATAATAACAAATCCAACTGTATTCAAATAGCCCAAATTCATCAAACAAAACTAAAATGCATAAAAGTGATATGAAAGTGTAAATATTTTTTAAAAAAATTGGACAGAATTTCCTTTGTATATCGGACTATCCACCCCGTTAAAAAAAATCCAACAAAAATAATACTTTCATAATTATATTATTACGAACAAAAATATGAAATGAATAAACGCAAGACTAATTCAACTCCAATTCTTTAATTTGTAATGACAACTCGTTGGCCCTAATTTGCATATGTCCTTGTAGTCCTAATAAGAGTGATCTCCACAATAACATGCTTGCTATGAATTAATTGAAGAATCGCATGGTGACATCCCCTGAAATACAAAATCGAATTAAGGCCATAATTACATGAAATGTATGTAAATATTTAACACCACTATAATCAACTCGTAAATATAATTAAGTTGTAAGCTAATGTCTACACTTTTCAATACCCAAACAGGGGGTAATGGAACAAAATATGCAGAAAAGAATAGAAAAAAAAGGGGAATCATACCTCAAAAGAATTCCAATACAGTGTAGGATAATAGTTAAAACTCCCCCTTGTTTTAAAAACATCATATAACAAAAAAAACATGATAAACCATTTTTTCTTAGGAATTTGTTTCCATTTTCTTAGTGTTTTTTAGAGTTTCTCAACACCTTGGTTTACTATAAACAAACACGCAAGCATATAATCAACAAACTAACAAATAAAAAATTAATTAATGATGGCACTATTCAAACAACAAACCACAAATAAAAATAACTACAATAAACAATAAATCGCAAATAAAAAATTAGATCAATAAAACAACAATAAACAATAAACCACAAACAAAAAATTAATACCTATCAGAAACTTGTTTCCACTTTGTTAGCGTTTTTGAGAGTTTTTCAACACCCTGGTTTACGACAAACAAACACGCAAGCATATCGTCAATAAATTAAAAAATAAAAAATTAACTAATGAAAAAAATTAACTAAAGAACAACAAACTACAAAAAATCAGATCCCCAAATCACAGAATACCTCTTGAAGAATACCACCATCCCCAAATTGTAGAATACCAACCATCATCCCCAAATCGCAGAATACAACCCTGAATACCTGTTGAAGGACAAACTAATAAAAAAAAATTTAAAAAAAATCCCCAAAATGACGTGTGTGTGTTTTTATGTGTGCGTATGTGTGTGTGTTTCTGTGTGCGTGTGTGTGTTTCTGTGTTCGAGTGTGTGATTCTGTGTGCGTGTGTGTTTGTGCTTGTGTGCGTGTGTGTGTTTGTGAGGAAGGGGGAGAGGGGAGGGGGGGTTTACCAAGGGTGGGTGAGTGGGGAAGGGGGGAGGGGAGTTTACCAGTGTGTGCGTGTGTGTGAGTGAGAGAGAGAGAGAGAGAGAGAGAGAGAGAGAGAGAGAGAGAGAGAGAGAGAGAATCGTCTGAGAGAGTGAGAGTGAGAGAGAGAGAGAACCGTGTGAGTTGGAGGGGGGGTTGGATTTTGTGTGGAAATCAAAAAGTTTAAGGGGGAAATGAAAAATTGAACTTAAAATTCAAATTTTGAATTAAATTTGTAAGAATTTATCTCAACCCTTAATTTTGAAAAAAATGTCTTGTGATGTGGCACTCATCCTTACACGTAAAAATGTACACATTTTCAAAAACCAACCTATCTTATTATCTCTCTCTCTCTCTCTCTCTCTCTCTATATATATATATATATATATATATATATATATATATATATATATATATATATATATATATATATATAAGAGGAAGAAAAGATAACAAAAAACGGGTCAGAACCTGAGTGTAAAATAATTTTAAAATAGTTTAGCAAGTATTTAAAATGATTACCTGTTGATATTACATAGATGTTAGTACCTCGACACTCACTTAAGAATTCTCACCTCTCAACTAGTGTGCAGTCCTAGCGTTCTACAGAATTATCTTGTCAAATCTAACACAGTTAACTAATCTAACCAAATCTTCATTTACCAAGCCTAATCCAAGTGATCGCCTAACCATATATTATATATGATGACCCTTTTATTAGGAATATTTTAAGCCAGTTATGTTCATCTCAATACAGACTTAAGTTCTCAACCACTAAATTCATTTGATATTAATCATTCTATTTTGTCCACATACAAGCACAGTAGATTAATCACAGGTACATATAATTATCACATATAATATATATACTAATAAGGCACCCCATATAAATAAACGGGGATGGTATGGTCTTCTATCAAGCACCCATATCTCTCGTACAAAAGGAAAATACTAGTTCGAAAGCACTCTCGAACTATATTAATACAAGACACACATATTGGAGGCGAAGCATAGTTCCGAGTCACTAAGAGGTCAGCACATACCCTCAAGTCTCTTAGGACCATCTGACTACCACTCTCAGATAGCCTGCACTAAGGATGCTATGTTCTAGGGTACAAGTGAATATCCCCCATAAAGGTCCTATTTAGATAAGACTGTCCCGACGCGAAACCTCCGTGATAGCAAGTAGCACGGGTATGATTACACACAAATATAACATATTTATATATATATATATATATATATATATATTATTTTTTTTCCTGCACCCATACAAATATTCACATAATTCAGCTAGGTACGCCCATGACCCATAATATATTCTTGCTATGCATAGCATATAACGCTCGAGTTCTACGCAAATTAAATTATTCTTTTTTATTCTCTCAATTACTATGAATCTGTAAGTACTTCTCAATTCTCAAAGTTTATCCTCTCGATAAATGTAAAATCAATAGGTGTACCCTCACTACCCTATTGGTTTAAGTCTTTCTAACTTCTTACAAGACCTACTTTAACGTACGGATGATTTCTCACTCAATTTATATCCCCAAAACCCCTTGGTTAAATCTCACATAAACTCGTCCTACCCGGACCCTACTTATACCCTACCGATCCTTCTCATGTCCCATTATAATATTTAAATTATACTGAAAGGTCCTTACACATTTGGAATTGTATTGACATAAAAGGGGAAAGAAGTTTCAGTTTCCTGGAGGAGTCGATCGATAGATGAAAAGGGGTCGATCGATCGATCCAGTCGATCGATTGACATTCTTGAGTCGATCGATCGATCAAGCTGGTATTGGCCTAGTTTATGCAATTCTAGCCTACGAGTTTCATCCAATATATATCCTCAAACCTCCATTAACATGTCCCCAACTCCCAACCAAACATCATGAATGTTATATAAACCAATATAGAAGATTTCTAACGTAAAACATTCACAAATTCGTCAAGAATCGTCATCAATTGGGATCAATTCAAGAAATTATCATTTAACCCCAGTTTATCAAATTTTCTCAAGAATTCATTTAATTTCAATATTTCTATCTCTACTGGGGATCAATTTTGTGGATAATATTCTACATATGACACATATCCATCCTAACATGGTTTCTACTCCAAATTTGCAATAAAATCTCCTAAACAACATTTTATTTTCATAAAGACATAAGAGAATTACTTCCTACACTAGCATGGATGTGTTATCAACTAAAGAACAAAAAATTAGATACTTGCCTGGAAATCAAAGGTTTGTTCCAATGGAATTGCGTGGTATATGAACATTTCCCTTCTCCCGATCTATGAGTTGATGGTGGAATTGATGAGAGTGGTGTAGGGTTGGTGGCTCTCCTCCTTGGAAGCCTTCTCTCTTCTCTCTTCCTTAGACTCTCTGCAACTCCAAGGTTTCTAATTCTAGAGGACTCTAACTCTCATCAGATATAACACTCCAATTTTCATCCGTAATTAATTCCTAAAATAGAAAATTACCAAAATGCCCTCTCGGATTACCGATTAGGCCTAAAAATGTGTCGAGATCCAAACTAAATCCCTGGGTACACTTTTTTGGTTATCTCGACCCTTACGGATACGTTGGCGTACTCGAAATGATCATACGGGCGGCTTACAATTAATTCACTTTTTATTCCATTAGTTTAGTCCCAAGACGACACATGCGCGTCACGACTTAATTTCTGTAATTGTCGTATTATTCACTCACGATAATCTTAATAAATCCAATCTCATATTACTTTACTCATCTATTAATATTCAACATAATTCTTACCAATAATTACTAACTCTTGTCACGCTTGTAAATATTTATTTTAAAATCGAATTAATATTAAATTAATTTATCCCAATTTATTTTAATTAATCCCATAATTAAATGCCATAAAAATACGGGGTATTACACTTTTTCCTTACCTTATGGACATTAATCAATTTTAAATTTACTTGTCCATATTAACCTTTATGGGAACATGTATTAATTCATTCAAGTTAGGTTGTCATAACAAATTTTCACAACACTACCCATTTCTTGACATGTGTCGCATTCCTTTATATTTTTCTCATTATCTTCCAATAACAGCGTACTTTAACAGACTCCACACCGCCGCCGATACCTCCATATGCTCCGGCCAGTGATTTTGGATTTCACCCCAGGGTTCTGGGCCCTCCTTAATCGTCCCAGCGTCATCCAAGCTCCTTTTATTTATTTTAACATTTTGAAACATCCACATTATTTCTTCTTTCCCTTTTTACCCAATCAAAGCAAACCCAAGGTTTCACCTCAATTTGTATTACCTTTAAAATTATCATTTCTTGTTCTTTACACTTTAAATTTGATTATGTTCCAAAAACCATGTTCAGTAGGACTATCTTGTGTAACACCCTTTCTAATATTTTCGTTTTCAAAAAATGTTTCGCTTTATGTAAAATTATATTTTTACCCATTTAATTCCAAACTCACCTTTTACGCCAATTTCACAGTGTTAATTTCTCAAAACACCATCAAGTTACCCATACTAACTTATTAAGTGTTTTTAAACACCTAAAAATACTTTAACCTTTTTGGAGTAATTTTCATTTCAATTGAAAACATCTTTGTTCCATTATTCCCCTTCTAAATTCATAAGTAATATATTTTCAAACATTATTAAGTTACGCACACCCACTTTTTTTATCTTTACCCATTAACACTTATCCGATATCTTTACTAACCATATTTCCAAATTATATTTTTCTTCACTTCTTTATTCAAGAAATCTAATTACACTTAAAGACAAATTTTATAAAAAAAAATACCATTTACTTTTTATCAATTCAAGTACTCTTATAATCCTATATTCATCACACCTTTAACCCCCTTTCACACACTTCGAAGGTTAGAATTCCCACTTTTCTCATTTCTTGTTTAAACCCAACAAACCTCCTTTAAACATGTCCACATATTTATTATCAAAATTCTACAAGTTTATGTGCATGAGAAGATGGATTTTAAGTCCTAAAATCCTATTAAGTGAGGTAAACATACACTTCATTCTAGAAATTCACAATACTTGCAAAATTATTCTTTTCAAAACATAAAGACATTTTTAATTTCTTCAAACTTAACAAATGTCCATTTTTCCCTAAATCACCATTTTTGCGAGAAATGTTACGTTGTTATTTCACCAATTATTTTATTTCATAATGTAATACCCACCGCTTCAGAGATGTACTTTATGTCGTTTATCTTATAAATGCCATTATTGTAACGACGCGTTATTTGTAAAATTACTACGTCTCATGATTTTTATGGTTGCATATTTGTGTCGTATATTATATATTAGTATATTGGTTAAGTTTGATGTGAAGATAACAAGGAAGGGACGTGATACGGTCATGGTTAATAATGCACTAATTTGGGCTGTACACAACGCTTATGATAGGTAACTTTGCACGGTTTTTGTAGGATGCATCACGGTCCCAAATATCAAGATTACCACTTTTATAGGGACCAAAAAATACATATAAAAATACCATGGGGTCAAAAGTAGAAAAAAATAGAAAAAAATTATTTTTCGTCAAAATACAAAAGTGTTCAGAAAAATCTAAAAATCAACACAAAAATGTAAAATTTAATTCTGAGCAATTTTTCTTTCTTTGACGTCTTCAGAAAAAATTATTTAGATCCACTTTAGGCGAATCTTTTTCATCAAGCGTCGCGTATGACGTGAACTTATGCGATTTTAACTGGACAATTGGAGAAGGATAAAAATAGTGTGACCACATATTTGGAGTTCTAAAAATATAAGGAAGAATACCAGATGAATAGTTAATGACTATTGAAAGGTCAAAAAATTTATGTAACCACATATTTGGGAGCCTAGAAATATAAGGAAAAATGCCATGTAAAGAGAAATAAAAAAAAAAAATTGGGAGGTCCAGAACTTTTTACGTATTGTGTAAAACGATTTGAAGGAAAAAAAATTAAATGACCATATATATGAGACGTTGAAAATACATAGAAAATTACCATGTAGAGAAAAAAAAATGCTTTTTTTGGGTTGACTAGCCCCTCTACCAATAGATTTTTCTGTCAAAATGAAATGGGTCTTGGGATCACATGTTGTTTGTTTGTGTTCCCCTTATCCAACTCAAATTTCAGAGGTTGGTTAGAGATTTGAAAACATTTTGACATACGTTTTTCTATTATCTGGGCCAAGCCTTCAACATTTCTTCAAATAGTTTATAAGAGAGTGTGAGAGGATCCATTGTGGGGCATCCTAAGTTTTTCAATTTCCATTACTCTTCCCTCACTCGGGCTCTTGCAAAAATTTGTTTCCTTCCAAATAAATTCATAGATCTTTATTCTCACATAAATATTGTGACAACCCGCTCCAAATAATAACAGGTGGCCAGCCCTATACTACATAAATCAGGTATCCCAGATGGTACAGTCTCAACATCAACAACTAAACACTATAATATAAGGCTAACTACCCACAATCATTTAGTGCGAATTGCCAAAAATTTAAAACTTTTATTTTTAACAACAACAACAAAACCAATAATGCACCCAACCAACAATATACATCTAACTATGATGTGAAATGTGCATGCTCCAATAATAAAAGAGTACAATACATTGTACAACAAAATCTCAATAATGAAATACCCGAATATGCTGTTGGGCAACAGACAATACAATAATCTGATAAATAAAATATGAAAGTGTTAATCTACAACACTTGAATACTAACTCAATACGACTGAATCCTAATCTAGATATACCATAGATAGGAATCGACTAAACCAAAGTGCCGCAACAGTCCGCTACTGCCACAGCTCCACAAATCCTGAATGGAGGAATATCAAAGGCGTCCTTGAGGAGGAACACCTGAAGTAATACAATATATATACATGGAGGAGGAAAATATAAACGGGTCAGAACCCGAGTTTGAAAAACAGTTTATAACAAGTGTATTAAAATGCATAATAATTATAAATGCATTATTACATGATTTAGTTGGAATCGAACACTCCATCAAAATTCAACTCACCTCTCCTCTAAAGCGCGTACTAAGCAAACAAGGAACCCCCCCGATACACTAATCCTGGCAATGTAGGTCATTGAGGTCCATTATGCCCTTGACACCCAAATACAAACACAAGCAATAATAACCATCCAACCGAGCTATAACTCGAAGGACGCAGGCTCACATGCTATCATCTTCCAGCAGCCCATATACGTAGCAAACTGGGGCCACCTGGTGGGGTTCAACGACACCCACCTCGTGATCAAATCACGCACACAACGTCCGGGAAGCGGTCATAGCTCCTAACCGGCAGGTGAGAGCGACACATACCCATGACCTCTCACCCCCAAAATAATAAATATATATATGTCATATGATGACCACCATGGACGACTATGACCTGGGGAATATCCACATCGTGCTTTTCGAGTCAGGATGCTCACCCACTACGCACGAAACTTCCCAATGATAGCAAGGAGAGTGTATGCCTAACATGTATATACACCATCATATAAGGTATACATACATCCCACATAATAAAGATATACCATTATATAAGGTATACCTGCAACAATATATTCATTTTCATTATACGCTCTTAGGCGCAATTGAATTTGTGTCATTGTTTACTTTTAGTATATCTCTCTCTTGATACACTAATCGCTAAAACTCACACATCTTCCCCACTTAGTATACACCATAATTTCTAATCGGTATTCCTCAAATTTAGTCCATACGACTCCAATAATTTCTTATAAGGTAAACTCACTAAAAGTCTCGAAAACATACTTCAACTGTCTCCTATAGAGATCCCCATTCGATAACCTCGAACAAAACGGGCTGAAATTCTCCTTAGAAAAACAATCCCACAAAAGCCCTGTTTCCGAATCGATTCGGGCCAATTCCGAATCGATTCGGCCCAGCGAATCGATTCGGCCAGGAAGGCGAATCGATTCGGGTCATCAGACCTGGGACTCTGTCTCAGGCCGAATCGATTCGGCTGGAGTCCGAATCGATTCGGTCACTCAGACCTGGGCACCTGCATAATTCCGAATCGATTCGGCTAGGGGGCCGAATCGATTCGGCCCTGCTGAACCTCGAAAATGGCTACTTTTTAAGTAAGCCAAAAATCCCGAAATTCATTTAAATTATAACTCGAATTTTATTTCTACGAACCCAAAGTTTTCCCATCTCCTCGAGTTATTTAGATGTGCTAACACCCTATTTGGGAATCCACTAATATTTATCTCCAAATAATTTTAACCTTAATTTCTGACTAATGATTTCGATTTTGGACAGCTTTTCGTAGAAAAATCATTAAAAATCCAAAAAAAATCAGAAAAATACCCAGTCAGCGCTCACGCGACCGTATCGAAAAGATCTACAATTTTATTTTTTGACCAAGAGTCGAATCGATTCGGATCATGGCCGAATCGATTCGGAAGTGACGTTGTGTCATTATTCATCATCTTCTCCGAAATTCTAAAATTCATTTTAATCATTTTCCAACCATTTTGATCCATACCAATCACAAATATAACATCAATATTCATCCTAGAATACATATAAACTAATTTCTATCTTCAAATCAAAGATCTACATATCAAATCTAAGATTTTTCCCAAAAGTTAGGTTTTAACAATTTAAACCTAAAACCCAAAATTCAATCCACAAATCATGCAATAAATGGTACACAACAATTATTTAGCAAGTTTAATCACTTGCCTCGGGTTCGTAGGGTCTGAATCCACCTCTAGATCGCGAAATGGCCGGAGAATCCTCTTTCTCTCTCCTTTTTCCTCTTCCTTTTCTTCTTCTCTCTTTCTTTCTTTCTTTTTCTCTTTCTCTCTTTTTGGAGAAATGAATCTCCCGTAGGCTTTTTAAGCCTAAAACCCAAGATACACATCTTTAAATGATAATACACACTTTAAATGACTCGGTGACTTTAATTCGAGTCAAACGGTCCTAATTTATTTCGGAACCCAAATAGACCCCAAGTACAGTCATTTCGACTTTCTCGACCCTTCCGGACACAATGGTACCCTCAGAATTTCCATTCGAGACACTTTTTGACGACTCTAAATTTTAACCTTAATTGCCAATTTGATTATTCTCCAATAAAATATTATTTATTTCTCCCAAAATAAAATAATTACTATTCCGAAAGTCTTGGGTTGTTACAAACTTCCCCACTTACAAGAATTTAGTCCTCGAAATTTAGCTAAGCCTAATTCTCCCAGAGCTCAACTATTTCTAATCTACCCATCATCACTAATCCTATCTCCAAACATCTAACCTCCCACGACGAATTTATTTAATTTATTTTATTTTTAAGTAGATTATGAATTAAATAAAACCAATTTCCACAACAAGGGCGCCCATACACCCTTTATATTTGAGCTTTGTGCTCACAACAATCATAATGAGGCTTTATTTGCCTCCAAAATTCCACAATTCCATCAATATAGAATATATTAACATTTTAAGGATTGAAAAAAATTTAATGATCCAAAGAAATAACTCCTCTCAATTCCTGACATTCGCCACTTTCGTGTGGGGGACGTCTCGCAAAAGCGGAATCCAAACAAGGAACCCTCCCAATACACTACTATGAGGCGACGTCGGGGATTGAGAGTTTGTTAAATCCGGACTAGAGTTTGAAAAAAAAATTTATTTTATGAAATCATTTTGAAAGGGCTCGAAGGCCGATAAAAAGTTTTATTTTGAAAACAGTTTATTTTGAAAACGGTTTATATATTATGATATAATATAAAATGCCTTATGTCCAACACAATGTCTTTATAGATCATCATCTACATAACATGTAGCTCAGAAATATTATCATATTCATGAGCTAATATTTTACCTGTGTCCCATCATCCACAACATATAAACTCTTATCAAAAACCACATCATACATCATTTCAACATATTGCCATATATAAGGCAAATCCATATCTGGAATACAACAATCATAATAGTCTATCATGACTATATAAAAGAAGTAGCTTTTATCAAAACTACTTATCACCATAACCATTCTTACATTAACTACAAGGCTTAAAGCTCTTTATGAGCACCTTGCAAAATCACCAATCCTTTTACAAAATCATAGAATAAGAGCTTATCTTGATCAAAATTCCCCTTTAGGGTCATTACGTACCATACATAAACATAAAAGGGATATAGCACTACCCAATCCATATATATCTCCCATACGATATTTCCAAAACTTTACATATTAATAATCCTATTTATAAAGGAAAATTAACTTACATCATCCACCTCTAGTCCGATTGCCCATCCTCATCAATGGGCTCCCAAACATAGTCCCCCGGTCTAAAGCGACCTCGAATCTGTTGTAGGGGTTGCACTTCCAAAATTTCATCAAATTGCGGTCCTTTACCTCTTTGAGGACAATCTCTCTTTTTATGACCTATTTCTTTACAAAAGAAACACTTGCCCATAAACCCTTTCTGCCCACTCGCATTACTGGCGCTCTCTTTTGCCAAACTTACCTGATGAACTCGAATCTCCAAAGTTCTTACTCTCTTGAGAACGAAAATGATGTTCATGACACTTTAATAGTGCCGCATTCACAACCTCGGCGAAAGTCATTAACTTAGTACTTTCTAACAAATGTAGTTGGATTTTCCAATCTAAACCTCGAACAAACTTCGATATACATTTCTCTTCCGTATTTACCTCATTAGGTACTAATCTCGACCATAGAGAAAAATCTTCTTCATATTCTGCCACCGTCCTATTTCCTTGAAAAATCCCCATATCCTGAGTAGGGGAAGGCAAATACCTTAGATCAAAAAGTTCCCAAAATTCTTTTATAGGTAAAGTATCTCTCTGTTCAGATGTGGTGACAGACTCCCACCATTGAAGAGCTGCACCCGATAACCTAAAAGTGGCTAAAAATTGTTTCTGCACCTCACTACACTCAACCATACGAAGATGCCTCTGTATAATATTTTTCCATTGACTTGCAACCATCGCATCAACTCCCCCTGCAAACTCGGGAGGATGCCCCTTACTAAAATCTTCCTTCACTCTCTCCCATAAGGACAATCCTAAATAGGGTGGGGCTGCTCGAGCGAAAGATTGCTGAGCCATCGTAGAAACGGCAGCAGTTACTGCTTGTGCCACTATATTGGCAACATCATCCGTAGTCATGTTCCTTTGAGGCATTTGGGGTTGCCCTTTGTTTGCCCTGACTGAACGACCTCCCTTCGGTGGCATCTGAAATAAGAACAATTGTATCAGAATGCCTTTCAAATATTTTTGAATCACAGAGAGATATGGACATATGAATGTAATCGTCCTAACAATAAGGCTCTACATCAAGAACGCTTACGGAAGATCGTAGTAACGCACACAAATCCTAAAGACACTAGAACCTGATGCTCTGATACCACTTGTGACAACCCGCTCCAAATAATAACGGGTGGCCAGCACTATACTACATAAATCAGGTATCCCACATGGTACAGTCTCAACATCAACAACTAAACACTATAATATAAGGCTAACTCCCCACAATCATTTAGTGCGAATTGCCAAAAATTTAAAACTTTTATTTTTAACAACAACAACAAAACCAATAATGCACCCAACCAACAATATACATCTAACTATGATGTGAAATGTGCATGCTCCAATAATAAAAGAGTAGAATACATTGTACAACAAAATCTCAACAATGAAATACCCGAATATGTTGTCGGGCAACAGACAATACAATAATCTGATAAATAAAATATGAAAGTGTTAATCTACAACACTTGAATACTAACTCAAGACGACTGAATCCTAATCTAGATATACCATAGATAGGAATCAACTAAAGCAAAGTGTCGCAACAGTCCGCTATTGCCACAGCTCCACAAATCCTGAATGGAGGAATATCAAAGGCGTCCTTGAGGAGGAACACCTGAAGTAATACGATATATATACATGGAGGAGGAAAATATAAACGGGTCAGAACCCGAGTTTGAAAAACAGTTTATAGCAAGTGTATTAAAATGCATAATAATTATAAATGCATTATTACATGATTTAGTTGGAATCGAACACTCCATCAAAATTCAACTCACCTCTCCTCTAAAGCGCGCACTAAGCGTATGCACGTGTCTCCAAAAGGATGTCCGATTCTAATTAGGTAAGAGGATTCTAACTTAAACCCAATTAAAGTATTTAAGTGAAACCATCTACCCTATCTCCCAATCTACACTTATCACTATATTCTTTAAGTTATATACATTAACTTTAATGCAATTGTTATAGTTATCTTTATAACGTTCATTTGTTGAACATATAAAGTTACATGATCCAATCATGTCCACATCATCGCAATACATCCACAATTGCATTTACTAGAATTTATATTCTAGTGATGCCCATATAAGGCATGAAACCATATATATAATTATTATAGATGAGTTATTAGCATCAAGAGTTAAAGACTAAACTCCTCCCGATTCTCAACACGGTACTGCGTTTCATGCGTGGGACGTCTCGCCGAGGCGAAATCCAAACAAGGAACCCCCCCGTTACACTACTCCTGACCGTATCAATCCTAGGGGCTCATTATGCCCTCAATGCAAGATGCATGTAACCCAAATGATTATTATCCAATTTTAATTAATTAATTAATATTCCCAATTCTCAACAGTACACGGCGTTTCATGCGTGGGACATCTCGCCGAAGCGAAATCCAAACAAGGAACCCCCCCGTTACACTACTCCTGGCACTGTCGATTGTCGGGATAGGTGATATATATATATATATATATATATATATATATATATATATATATATATATATATATATATATATATATATATATATATATATATATATATATAATGATGAGCATCAAGGGCTAAACTTATCCCCAAGTTCCAACATTACACTGCGGTTCGTGCGTGGGACGTCTCGCCGAAGCGAAATCCAAACAAGGAACCCCCCCGATACACTAATCCTGGCAATGTAGGTCATTGAGGTCCATTATGCCCTTGACACCCAAATACAAACACAAGCAATAATAACCATCCAACCGAGCTATAACTCGAAGGACGCAGGCTCACATGCTATCATCTTCCAGCAGCCCATATACGTAGCAAACTGGGGCCACCTGGTGGGGTTCAACGACACCCACCTCGTGATCAACTCACGCACACAACGTCCGGGAAGCGGTCATAGCTCCTAACCGGCAGGTGAGAGCGACACATACCCACGACCTCTCACCCCCAAAATAATAAATATATATATGTCATATGATGACCACCATAGACGACTATGACCTGGGGAATATCCACATCCTGCTTTTCGAGTCAGGATGCTCACCCACTACGCACGAAACTTCCCAATGATAGCAAGGAGAGGGTATGCCTAACATGTATATACACCATCATATAAGGTATACATACATCCCACATAATAAAGATATACCATTATATAAGGTATACCTGCAACAATATATTCATTTTCATTATACGCTCTTAGGCGCAATTGAATTTGTGTCATTGTTTAGTTTTAGTATATCTCTCTCCTGATACACTAATCGCTAAAACTCACACATCTTCCCCACTTAGTATACACCATAATTTCTAATCGGTATTCCTCAAATTTAGTCCATACGACTCCAATAATTTCTTATAAGGTAAACTCACTAAAAGTCTCGAAAACATACTTCAACTGTCTCCTATAGAGATCCCCATTCGATAACCTCGAACAAAACGGGCTGAAATTCTCCTTAGAAAAACAATCCCACAAAAGCCCTGTTTCCGAATCGATTCGGGCCAATTCCGAATCGATTCGGCCCAGCGAATCGATTCGGCCAGGAAGGCGAATCGATTCGGGTCATCAGACCTGGGACTCTGTCTCAGGCCGAATCGATTCGGCTGGAGTCCGAATCGATTCGGTCACTCAGACCTGGGCACCTGCATAATTCCGAATCAATTCGGCTAGGGGGCCGAATCGATTCGGCCTTGCTGAACCTCGAAAATGGCTACTTTTTAAGTAAGCCAAAAATCCCGAAATTCATTTAAATTATAACTCGGACTTTATTTCTACGAACCCAAAGTTTTCCCATCTCCTCGAGTTCTTTAGATGTACTAACACCCTATTTGGGAATCCACTAATATTTATCTCCAAATAATTTTAACCTTAATTTCTGACTAACGATTTCGATTTTGGACAGCTTTTCGTAGAAAAATCATTAAAAATCCAAAAAAAATCAGAAAAATACCCAGTCAGCGCTCACGCGACCGTATCGAAAAGATCTACAATTTTATTTTTTGACCAAGAGTCGAATCGATTCGGATCATGGCCGAATCGATTCGGAAGTGACGTTGTGTCACTATTCATCATCTTCTCCAAAATTCTAAAATTCATTTTAATCATTTTCCAACCATTTTGATCCATCCCAATCACAAATATAACATCAATATTCATCCTAGAATACATATAAACTAATTTCTATCTTCAAATCTAAGATCTACATATCAAATCTAAGATTTTTCCCAAAAGTTAGGTTTTAACAATTTAAACCTAAAACCCAAAATTCAATCCACAAATCATGCAATAAATGGTACACAACAATTATTTAGCAAGTTTAATCACTTGCCTCGGGTTCGTAGGGTCTGAATCCACCTCTAGATCGCGAAATGGCCGGAGAATCCTCTTTCTCTCTCCTTTTTCCTCTTCCTTTTCTTCTTCTCTCTTTCTTTCTTTCTTTTTCTCTTTCTCTCTTTTTGGAGAAATGAATCTCCCATAGGCTTTTTAAGCCTAAAACCCAAGATACACATCTTTAAATGATAATACACAGTTTAAATGACTCGGTGACTTTAATTCGAGTCAAACGGTCCTAATTTATTTCGGAACCCAAATAGACCCCAAGTACAGTCATTTCGACTTTCTCGACCCTTCCGGACACAATGGTACCCTCAGAATTTCCATTCGAGACACTTTTTGACGACTCTAAATTTTAACCTTAATTGCCAATTTGATTATTCTCCAATAAAATATTATTTATTTCTCCCAAAATAAAATAATTACTGTTTCGAAAGTCTTGGGTTGTTATAAATATCTCAAACCAAACACCATTAAAGATGGCTAAAACTCTATAAAATCTTCACTAGGAGTGTGTAGCAAGTTATATGAGTATTTGAGAGGGTTTTGGGGATCTAAAATGAGTCTTCTGTAGTGTTTGAGGAAGAAAAAGATAATTGAAACATGAAGAGAGTTTGATTGGGTCAAATATGGAGCATAGAAATGGATATAATGTGACTCCTCCACCTTTGAAGGTGGAGGAGTCACCCATCTTCCACAAAACCCATTCCCCCCCATTGAATACCTTCAGTTGAAAAAACTTATACTTTTAAGTAGTTTAAGTTGGTCATGATATTAACACAATTTTTTTGCATATTTAGGGTCTTAATGTGTGGTAGTGTTCATCCATGTTAAATTGTTAATATCTCCATATTTTCATGCTAAGAATCAGATTGAAGTGGATTTTTAGTGAGCTTAAGTTTATAGGAAAAAAATCTGAATATTATTTCAAACTTTTAGTGGGTTAAAATGTATCAAACTCATGTTTTTAGTTGAATAATGACTTTTCATGATAAATCTATTATTGGGGTTGAATATGTTCTTTTTTTAAATCAATATATTAGTTTTCATGTTAATAAATTGAAATAAACATATGAAATGGAATTTCTTGTAGAAAGTCTTCAAAGTAAGTTTGTAATACCTAACTTTTGGGTAAAAAGTGTAAATATGTGAAACTAAAGTTTTCATCTAAACTTTCAAGTGTAAATGAAAATAATTAAAGTAAAAAGGCTAAACTTGAAATAAATGGCGAAGTAGGTGTTGAAATGCAAAAAGCCATAAACAAAATGTGTAAATCAAAGTATAAAAACTAAGAATGTTAAAAGCTTGAATATTGGCAAATGGGTAATAAGGTGTTGGAGTGTTAAATGAGAAATTTTAGTAAAATGTGGTATTGAACAGGTGTTAAAAATGGCTAAATGAGTTTAAGTGTTAAGTCAGAATCTTAAATTATCATTATTGGAAAATGACACTTGTAAAAGGACCAAATTGCAAGTTTTGGTAAATAAAGGATAAACTGGTAATTCACTTAGGGTGTACCATTTTTTTTAAAATAAAAATATTGATTATTGTTTTTACACTGATGCGGGGAAAAATGTATTAAGTACTAAAGAGGGAATGATTTTTGGTATAAAATCAACGTATGTGTTAATATAGGACTTAAAGAAGTAAGAAATAATTTTCGAAGTGTTAATGGAAAAACGAACGGTTAAGTCCTGACATTTGGATTCGTCTCATAATGTAGATTAATGTGAACATTGAAATAATATTGAGCACATCGAAAAGATAATGGAAGATTCGGATGATGCTGGATAAATATTTAAGCGGGGCATGACGCCCATAACGGTGAAAGACCCCAAAGTAAGTGTAGTAGCATATGGTGGCGGAGACTGGTGGTGAGAGGTCACGAAGTCCGTGGTTGTTGGCTAATCCAAAAGATAATGATGTAATCGAGAACATGATAGACTTGGATTTTAAGATCGAAATAACCTAACTTGTGTGAATGATTAATGTTCTTATTAATGTATGTGGACAAGTAAATTTAGAATAACGAGTAATGTCCATAAGAAAAGTAAACCCGTTAAGCAAGGTGACATAATGGGTAAATAAACTATCTAATGAGGAGTAAACGCATAATAACACAGGTGTGCGTATTATATAAGTCTTTCAATGTTAATGAATATTTTCTAACACGATGTACGCGTGTGTTGAAAGAAAGTATTAAGAAATGATTAGGTAACTCTCATGCGAGTTAATAAATGTTGACTACTAAATGTTTTGGACGTGAATGAAAGGTTTTCTCAACAACTGTAATTTGTTCAATTGTGTGGGTTAATGGAATAGAATGTTAGTTTTAAGCATAATGATACAAATGATTATTTTGTAAGGGGATAAATGGAATTAAGTAATGTTTTTAAAATAAACGGTTTAGTACAATTGGACATGTATTTTTTAAAGGTATATATGTAGATATATATACGCACATTTTCACACGCATGTAGTTGTATTGTGTGAATATTCCTTTATGTTGTTCGTTCGTTTCTATGATGCTTGTATAGTTCCCATTGAGCTTTCATCTCACTCCCTCCTTTTGTTATGGAAGGTTGCATGCGATTTCGTATATTGAGAGCGTTGAAAAGGTAAGTATTTAATTTGCATTTACGTTGGTATCTCTCTGTACTTGGCCTTGGGGGCGCTTCCGTTGGGTTACATCACGTAGCTTGATGAAAGTTGGAATCACATGCTAATAGGAGTAATGTTAAATGATAATAAAATTATATTAAACACATTATTTAGGTTGTTCCATTTCACTTCACAATTAACGTATGAGTCGGATCAGGTTGATCCTTTATTAAGACTTAAAATTCGGGTCGGTGCGTTGCACATAATGAACCTCATTTCTCAAACATTTTATTTCATAAAATATTTAACATGAATTTTGTAGAAAATGCATCATTTTCATAAAAATCTCAATCTTCATTTCAATAAACTTTAAAATATTTATTCATCATTATTTTTCAACAAAATAACATTTTTGCAACATTTTTATTTCGTAAAAATATTTATTACTTACTATACATGATTTTCATCATCTAATCAAATACATCCTACTCATGTAATTTAACAACAAGACTACAAATACATAAAATAGAGTGTTAATATTAAAATTACATTTCTCATCTCTAAAAGCACCAAATGGTGCTAAGAAGGTTGGTGTAGAAGGAGCAACCCCCACCTCCAAAGGTTGCCTCAAGGGGTTACCAAATGAATCCTTTAAAAATGCTCCATATGTGCTCTATTTGAGCTTCTAAGCCAACACTGCTTCAAACTCCATGACAGCTTCCATCATCTTCTCCCAAAATATCCCAACACTTCTCCATAATTCGTAGCTCCACTTCAAGAATGGAGAAAATGGGTATTGTAGGATTGAATGTGATGGAATACACTAAGAATATGGCAGTTTAGGGTGGTGTAATGGTGGAGAGGATCTAACAATGGTATAATACCACTCCACCCTCTTTCTCTCTCTCCCCCTTCCATCTTTTTCTCTCTTCAAAAGCCCCGAATGAGCCCTAAAGAAGCCCTTATAAAACCCTCCAAAGCCTAAAATTCCCATTTTGCCCAATCTGGGCTCGTCAGAGTTCGACAGCTCAACGATCCAAGGGTAAAAACGTGAAAACACACAATGGGAAGTCATATCTAACATTTTCGAGGCACGTCGTTCAAATGACATGAGCCTCGTTCGAACGACATGTCCATCTCATTCGATATATGGCTTTGCGCGACCTGGGAGTGTAAGGCAGCGAGATGTCGCTCGAAGGTCGTTTGAACCTCTCTTCTAATGACACCTAAATCTCGTTCGAATGACTATATTGTCGTTAGAACTCTCCAAATTCCAATTGTAACCCTCTACCTTCCAATAATTACCATCAAGCCTTCACAGCGGTCGAATAAGAATATAAACTTAGTTCTTATCATCCAAATCTCTATGTTCTTATATTATTACAATTTATGTGGGGAGAATAAATAAAATATTAGGGTAGGGTATTACAAAAAATGAGCCTATGGTGATAATTACAACCATTATGAGGACAAGTATAGTTATACTATTAATACAATTGGCTTTTGTGTGAATTCCGAGGATGAAATTCTTTTTTTGGGGAGGGAGATTGAAATGCGCCATAATTTGAAATAAATAAATAATTGAAATGTTTAATAATAATGAGAAAAGCATGAAATAAGTGAGTAAATCATTGGTAATGAATTATTATGTCAAAATATTGAATCAAACAATATAATTAACATATATAAAAATTTTGGGAGTTTTATATTAATTAAAAAGAAATTTTGGGAATTTTATATTAAGTAAAAGTAATTGCGGATGTAAATTAGATAATATTGAAATTGGGATGAGATTTGAGTTATTTTTATTAATAATGAAATTAAATAAGTCAAAATGAATTTTGAGAATTTTTAGAAATTTTATAAGAATTTAAAGGACAAAAGAGGCATTTATTTAATAAAGTGTGATTGAGAGGTAAAAGGTTAAATAGGCATGTCTTGGATCCAAGCTATATCAAAGTGAAGGATCACAACATAATTATATATATCTTACGAGGGTGGAGAATAATGAAAGAGAGAAGAAAGAAAAAAGATAGAAAAATAAATGACCACAAAAGAAAAATGAAGACAAGACAAAAATGACAACGAGAAAAAGGAGGTTGGGCCACTATAGCAGTTCCCCAGGCCGCTATGAGGACTAGAGATTCAGTTTGGCGCACCAGCGGGCCTATACAAGGTTTTAACGCACGATTCTTGTTTTTCAACTCCATTTTTAAAGGCCTTTTGTTGGGATTTTGGTGTAAACACCAAATATGGACTCGACTCGATTTTTTTCTTAAAGTTCATTTCCCGAGATGTATTTTAGATATGGTGAAATACAGTGCTAGAATTCTCATCATTGTAGAATTGGGTGTCTTAGAGGAAATTGTACTTATTGTCCCTTAACTATTAAATGTGTAAGTATTGCCTAAATCGTACATGCATTGTGATTAAAAAAGATTAAGAACCTAATTAAGGGGAAATAATGTAATTATATCTATTCATATGGTTGGATAAAATTGATGATGTTGAAATTAAGATTTGGGAATTTAAATTTTTAATCATAACAAAATTTATAATATTGAGACTTGTGATTTGTAATTGGAATTTATATTTTGGAAGAATGATGATGATGTTAGATTTTCCTGAGTATTCTTGAGCCCAAATTTGATATGAGGATTCCTATAGTTACTGTGTAATTACACCTTGACGTTATTATTAGGAAGGCTTGATTAGACAAAAGTAGTCATAATGTTAGAAATAGAAAATATGTTTGGGATTATGCAATCTTATTATGGACGTAGAGAAATAGTATTTGGGGGTATGACCTCGTATTACTCAAATGATGAAATGAAAATACCCAGAGTAAACTAATAGTCTCAAAAATAAAGAAATAGTGATGAGAAAGTTGTACACTTTATGTATCGTTGAAAGACGTTTGGTGTTAAGAATATTGAGATTCTCTTGGTCACATTTTAGTATTTGGGAAATTCACACGAATTCCATTTGAATATGAGTAAAATGACGGATTGTGGAATTTTAATGAAAATTTTGGATATTTGGATAATAATCATATATTTGGGAATCATAAGTATTAGTAATGAAATAATTCATTCTTGGAGACTAGAAATCATTGTATAAAATTTGTCGGTTCTAAACCTATGTTGTTAGAATTTGAAGTTATATGCTATATAGCTGGTGTATTGGGACAATTGTGTCGACAATTCAAATTTCAAGCCTATATTGTTGGGGTTAAAAATATTACATTTACTTGTTTTATAATATTTCATAGTACAATATTGGTAATTATCTATGAAAGTTACAATTATTAGAAATTGGGCATCACTAACTTGTGGGGTGAATCTGAGATATGCTATATGAGGGACTTGTGGTTGGGTAACTCGAAACATATAAGATATATAAAACTTTTATCAATGGTTGTTAGTGATGAGAATTATTTGAATGATAGCGTTGTGAGTAAGACTTTATACAATGGATAAAGGATGTTGTGGTGATATATATGATGTTAATGGAAATAATTTAGTTGTCAGATAATGACAAGTGAAAGTATAGTTTATTTTGTCAATTAAACATTTTTAAAAAGAGTAAGTGATGATATTGGCTTATGGTATTTGTCTTTGGGAGTTACGATAAATGAGATTGTATATTGTTGCATTTTGAGTAATGCCATAAGGGAAATGTACATGTAAGGTTGGAATAAAAGATATGGTGTATTGAGGATAGTTATATTAGCAAAAGGAACGTACTTGATATTTTAAAGTAGTATTCATTATTTAGAATGATCGAGTGACATTAACAAAATTTGAGAATGTAGTAAATGATAATTTTATGAGTGAATTGGAATACTTGGGAATGTGATAAATAAGTTAAGTTATAATCCATGTTGTTAAGGTGTGTCAGTTTAAGTAGTTTTAAAGTATAGGATATATAGTGACGAGATATAAATTGAGTAATGGTTTTAAGTAGGGAGTACTTAAGACATGATTATTTTAAAGTTTTAATAACAGTCCGACCTAGACCAAAGTGTATTGGGGGGGGGGGGGTCCTTAGTCGGATTTAATATATGAGACATACCACACATTGAGTCAAGGAAATCATGGGAGTTTAAAGTTTATGATATGTTTCCCATTCAAAGTTATCTTAAGGGAAATATGATAAAATTAATTGGGAATGGATTCTAATGATTAGTCATACACTAATAAATATTTGTGTATGTGAAGGAACATTTTAATCAATTATTCATTATATGATTCATTGGACCATGGTTAATTATTTTGTTGTACAATTGTGGTGCATGTCACCATTGAGAGTCATGGTTATCTATATTATATATTATTTTATATAGGCAGAAAGAAGGGTGTTCCATTTATGGAGTGACGGAAAATGGGTGTGTCGGTTATGGAGTGAGGGAAGAAGGTGTCAATTTAAGTATGACGAACTTCTCTCATGCCATTAATCTTGGTTTCCAATACATGAATAAATTGGGAACCACTCATCTTCGAGTTGTAAAACTTATATTACATTATTTGCATCTAATATCTTCGTATGGACCATGGTTCTTTTCCACTAGTTCCATTAATATATGTGATTTCTCTGATGTCGATTTGGCATGTTTCCCCAAAACTCACCACTTTATAGTTGTCTTGTGTGTATTTCATGGATCAAAAATCTTATTATCCAGTTCTAATAAACAGTCCACGATATCCATCTCACATGCCAAAGTAGAATACCGGTCAATGTCCCACACTACTAATCTTACTTGGGTTTCTTATCGACTTTGTGATCTCTATATTTATCTTCATAAACGACTTGTCATTCTCTCACACAATATATTGAGTTGCATTTTCACTTTGTCTAGAAAAAAGTTACTTGTAGTTCTCTTGTGACCCACTACATTCTCTATAATTTTAAGTTTGCCGACATCTTTAGAAAATCACTACCTAAGGCATCTTTTCAGTCTTTACACAACAATATTGGAGTGCTCTTTCCTCCCTCACCCTCAATATTGAAGGTGAATGATAAATATCATACACCCATGTTCATTGATGTTGACAAAGTCTAATATCACCCAAAAATCATAACCAATTGATAAGGTGTGAGGAGATTGAGTGGGGGAAGGATTCATAGCTACTTGTGTTACACCCATAACTATTGTTATTTGCAACAAGTATAAATTCTATTGTAAACCAACTGGATCTTCATGACATTAATAAATAAAAATAAAAACAAGAATTATATAGGTAAATTCATTAATATATATAGTTTAGTTGCATTGCACTTGTAAGGACATTTTTCTCATGTCCAACATGTTACATTTGTGTATGTCGTACGCTGCTACATTTGGCACGTCACCTCAAGATCTCACTCGACGGCCTCAATCTGAATTTCGAGAATCAAGCTTTTATTATGTCCATCATGTGTCCCTCATCTGCCTCAACGACTTCACGTTCCATGATTTGAGGCTCATAATACAAATGGTACGCAAGAGAAGTCAAAACAGTGCAACAAGGCTTGATAGGAAAGTTCAAGGTCAATTTAGTAATTTTATAGCCACCATCCGAAGGACCGGTCAACTGGAAAGTTGAAGAGCTTGCCGCAACGAAGATACTGGAAGAACCGGTTCGGGGTCCCTGTACGCTGGATAGAATTTTTCTAAGAGTTTAGCCCCTGTTCCCAGCGAGTTTCCCCGAACCCAGCCCGAACCGGTTCGGGGTCTCTGTACGCTGGATAGAATTTCAGTGTTTTAAATTGGTGGAACTCTTCATTTGTTTTCCTATTTAAACCTCCTTCGGGGGAGAAGTTTTGCAAGACTTTGAAAGACGAATCAGAGTGTCCAAATACCTCTAGTCTTCATATTTTTGAGTCCCAAGACTCATGTTTTGATTCACACAATTCTTCCAATCCTTTGTGAATCTTTTTGGTAACCCAAGAACACAACTTTGAGTTTGTTCAACCCTTGTGGAGAAGCCGTACTCTTCTTCATTGCTTCCCTCTTGAAAAGGGAAACTTCCAGTCGCCGACATAGGAACCGACACCTGCGGGTATTTCTGTGTCACACTGTTTCTAGCCGTTACTTTGAAGGTTTACCGAAGACACCGTGCGTTACACTTGTGGGCGATTATCAGGTTGTATGTAAGTCAATGGTCTTGTAAATTCTTTAAAGTTCTTGAAATAAAAGGTTTTGCCCTTCGGGGATTTTTCCTTAACTTTTTGTCGCATGTTTTATATTTGATGGGTTGATTTAGATGCATGTTTAAGGGTTGATTTTATTTGGTTTAAAAGTAGATGCTAATTAAATAAGGGTTCTTGAAAACTTGCGAATTTAATTTAAATCATTATCACACAGTTGCACTCTTCAAATTGGTATCAGAGCAGGTTGCGCTAATTTATTGCGTGATCCTGATTTTTCAAGGATTTCTTCCTGATTTTCGCAAAATCGTGTGATATTGATTATTTTTTTTGAAAAATCAATTTTGTGAAAAATCGCAATTTTTCAATGGAATGCCCGTTTAATGAGGAGCCTATTTTTGAAAAAGGTCACGACCATCCTGAAAATTTAAAAAGTTTGAATTTGAAACTTTGCAAAAGAATTAAAGTTTTGGAAAAAGAAAATTCTCGTTTCAAATCCGCGATGGATCTTTTGCAAACGGTTCAAAATCAAAGAGATTTTTATTGTGAAAAATTTGTTTCTTTGCACCATGAATTTAATGCTTTAAAATTGTCCAAAAAGGAGAGTGATGATAGGGTCCTTGTTTTAGAAAAAGATTTAGAGGACCTTAAAAATTCGATGGTTTGTGTTTGTGCCAAAGATGAAAGAAATATTTTAATCGATGAGTTTGTGGCACGTGAAGAGACTCTTAGGGAAAAGTTTGCTTTAATTGAGGGGGAGAGGGATACCCTTTTAGAAATTGTTGAAAATTTGAAAAAGCAATCCCTGTCTTGGGAAGAGTCTAATTTGTTGGTTGAATCAAATATTTTGAAGATGAAAAATGATTTAAACGATTCAAGTAGGTTTGATTGTGATGGTAATGGCTCATCTTGTTCTCATGCTTCTAGTGATAAAGCCAAAACCATTATTTGTTTTAGAGGGTCAATTAATCCCAAGGACATTAGAAAAGATCATACTTTAGGTAACATTCCTTCCGTTTACACATGTTCACATTATGGTAGGAAAGGTCACCTTAGGAGATTTTGTTTTAATCTTGGAAAAGGTCCTGGGATGTCGAAGCCTAGTGTTATCTTGGTTCCTAAATCCCCCACACGTTGTTTCACATCTATTTGGGTTAGGAAATCACTTTTGGATACACTAGATTTTAGACAAGTTGATTCTCGTTTGCTTGCACATCATTCTTCTCTTGCCATATCATATAGACGAGTGTGTTTGCATATTTGTCATACACTAGTTATGCTTTTTGATATATGTTTGCTAGCGTTGTGACATGTACTTTTTGTATAGATTTTTGTTTTTGGAAATATTTTGAAAAATACAAAAAGATTTTTGTTTTTTGTTTGCACCATTTATGGATGAACACTTAAGATGACCGAGTCACAACATCATTCCATTATTTTCATGTGACTATTTGATAGTGTTTTGAGACAGTAGGTCAATTCATCCTTGTGCTTTATAATGTTTGGAGTCATTAAGATGTAATTAAGTGTTACTTACTACATGTTTTACTCATGTTTCCTTTATTGCACACATGCACGGATTTGTTTGATTATTGTGCTTGTCTTATCACATGTTGGTTGGGTGTTTTCATTTCAATCATGTCCTTAAAACGAACCAAGCGCGATAAAATTTACTAAGGAAATTGTGAATATAAGAACCATTTTGTGAGTTTGTGTGCCTTATTTAAAAACGGGGAGGGGCTGCGAAAGGTAATTATCTATCCTTTGCGCAAAAGCCACCGTTAAATTGGACCTAAAAAATGGAGGAATTTTATTATTCGGGGTCCAAAGAGGTTTAAAAGAGCCCGAAAAAAATTTAAAGGCAATAAAAAGAAATTCATGACAATTATGGGCCATTTAGGTTTTTGCACCAATTCTCCAAAGTTTGAGAATTTAGTTTATTCACCTCTAAAAGAAAATATATATGAGGGAGTTTGGTTGGAGAATTTAAAACGGGTTTGCACGTCCTTGAAATTCTTGAATATGCGCTACATAGTTTTGGACGTTATTGGTGTGAAAATCACTTTGACTTTGATTTGTTGATTTGCATAAGACGATGTCATCTAAATTCAACAATCTTTTACACCTAAGGATACTTTTGATGCTCATTCGTTAGGAGTACACATATGCATTGTGCACATATGATTGATTGAGTTGATTTACCTATCGAATGTGTTCACACCCATTCATTCTGTTTCCATGACGTAGTTGTTTGAGTCTAAATCCATGGTGTGATTTTTGTATCATATTTTTTTAAATGGTATCTATTTTTTGTTTTGTATGAAAATTTTGAAAAATTCAAAAATAGTTTGTGTGTTTTTTGTATACCGTGACACCCCGATTTTGCTTATTTAATTCATTCTTCTTATTTGTCTATTTGGGGACATCATAAAAAGGGGGAGAAAGAATTATCTTATTTTGGGGGAGTTTTGAGATTTGACTTATGCTTATCATATATTGGTATCTATGTTTATCTCATTTCAAACTCGATACGTCACTTGGTATTTTTTCTTTATCTCATGTGTGTAGGTACTTCATTGACGATCTCTGAATTGCACACCCTGATGAGAAAATATTTGAGATTCCTGAAGATTTGAAGAACAAACAATGAAGACTATTCATTTGTACCTTTTCCAGTTTTGGGTTCATGGGAGGGTAGATTTGTATAGGCAATTTCGTTGGATAATTCGGATTTTTTATGTATGTACTGGCATAGACATAGGGGAGATTTGTAAGGACATTTTTCTCATGTCCAACATGTTACATTTGTGTATGTCGTACGCCGCTACATTTGGCACGTCACCTCAAGATCTCACTCGATGGCCTCAATCCGAATTTCGGGAATCAAGCTTTTATTATCTCCATCATGTGTCCCTCATCTGCCTCAACGACTTCACGTTCCATGATTTTAGGCTCATAATACAAATGGTACGCAAGAGAAGTCAAAACAGTGCAACAAGGCTTGATAGGGAAGTTCAAGGGTAATTTGGTAATTTTACAGCCACCATCCGGAGTACCGGTCAACTAGAAAGTTTAAGAGCTTGCCACAACAAAGATACTGGAAGAAAAGGCACCTCAATCCGAGCTACGGTGAACAAGTTATGGCCCGTTGAAAATGGAGATATTTACATTGAAAATACTGGGAATTTTTCTAAGTGTTTAGCCCCTGTTCCCAGCAAGTTTCCCCAAACCCAGCCCAAACCGGTTCGCAGGGTACCCGAACCGGTTCGGGGTCCCTGTACGCTGGATAGAATTTCCGTGTTTTAAATTGGTTGAACTCTTCATTTGTTTTCCTATTTAAACCTCCTTCGGGGGAGAAGTTTTGCAAGACTTTGAAAGACGAATCAGAGAGTCCAAATACCTCTAGTCTTCATATTTTTGGGTCCCAAGACTCATGTTTTGATTCACACAATTCTTCCAATCCTTTTTGAATCATTTTGGTAACCCAAGAACACAACTTTGAGTTTGTTCAACCCTTGTGGAGAAGTTGTTCTCTTCTTCATTGCTGCCCTCCTGGAAAGGGAAACTTCCAGCCGCCGACATAGGAACCGACACCTGCGGTATTTCTGTGTCACACTGTTTCTAGCCGTTGCTTTGAAGGTTTAACGAAGACACCGTGCGTTACACTTGTGGGCGATTATCAGGTTGTATGTAAGTCAATGGCCTTGTAAATTCTTTAAAGTTCTAGAAATAAAAGGTTTTGCCCTTCGGGGATTTTTCCTTAACTTTGTGTCGCATGCTTTATATTTGATGGGTTGATTTAGATGCATGTTTAAGGGTTGATTTTATTTGGTTTAAAAGTAGATGCTAATTAAATAAGGGTTCTTGGAAACTTGCGAATTGAATTTAAATCATTATCACACAGTTGCACTCTTCAGCACTCTATTATTCAAAGTATCATATTCTTAAAATTCGGATTCATTTAAATCGGGAAGGATTTGGTAGTACTATACTATAAAGGCCTGCTCATTTTGGACTCCTATATAGCAGAGAGAGAGAGAGAGAGAGAGAGTCTAATTAAAACTCCGCTTTTGTTAAACTTATCTTATTCAACAGGATTTTAGAATCCAATCAACTATGTATCTTTAGTTACCTAGCTTGTGATATGTTTACACCATTTGGGACTCTTGGATTTTTCTATGTAACGAGTGTTTTCCCTACCAAATTTTGGATTTGGGAGATTAGGACATCTCCATTCGTGACTCAATTGTAACACCCCGCCTAATTAAATATCGAGTGGCTAGTCCCATACCCAATTAAAACAGAATATACAGTTGACTCAATCTTAGCATCATTGTTGAAAAACATTTACATCTCACCCAATACTCAATTAAGCTGGTGTTAAAAACTTTTCAAATTTTAATTTTACAAAATCCATTTCCAGTTTAAGAATAACACAACACATTTTATTCTACAACGCTTAACTGAATAGATAACACAAAAGAATTTAAATGCAGTTGGAATAAACATTCCCAAATAGTATTAATCCATTACAGTAATCCCATCAATAACAACTGTATTAAAAAGACACGGATACAATAGTATTTGACTCCGATAGAAAATGATAACTGAATCCTTTGGGCGACATGCCCCAACTAAGAGAATACTGTGAATCAAATGATGATAGGCGTCTAAGCAAAACTCCATAAATCCATAGCTCGTCAATATCAACTAAGGATGGCGTCCCTGCTACTGGACACCTGATATAGAAGATACAATATAAAAGAAAATATGCAAGGAAACGTGTCAGAGCCCGATTGTGAAAATGATTTTTAAAACAGCAAGTATTTAACAAGTGCAATAAATCTTTTATTATGTACATGTTAGACCCAACTCTCACTTGCCATTCTCACCTCTCAACTAGAGTGCACACTTAACGTTTCCTATTAACCTCCTAGTTATTCCTCTTTAACAATTCCATAATATAATTCCATTCCCATATCATAACCCCGTATGTCCCATACCATACGTTATATAATCATTCTTATACATTTTTTATTTATATGAATCGTTGCTCATTAACATGAATCATTTCTCATTAATATGAATTAAGCTTTTCAATTCTATAAGAATAAACATTCATTAACATAATTCCATTCTTTTCTCAATTCGCCTTTATCTACAATTATCACAAAGTAGATGACTTAACCACAATATAACCATTCAATCATTTAATTCATTTTATATATATTCATATATAATACGGCACCTCGAGTCACAGCTGCGGTGCAATGCATTACTCTGCTATCATGTCCCATCATCGCTGGTCGCCGAATAGTGGACAAAAGGTTCGGTGAGGATTCCTCGAACCATAAATAACAACACAAACATTGGAGGCAAACATAGTTCTCGTATCCATGGGTCACGCACATACCTACGTACCCACAGTCAGTGGACTTATCAACTCCTCGATAAGTCTTTCATAGACCTATGTTCTCGAGCGACAAATCAAAGATCCCATGAATTCATCAGGATATGACTGCCCTCACGCGCAAACCTCCCACCGATGGCAAGTAAGCTAGGTATGTCATACACATAATCATTAATCAATCAAATAGGTATTATCATACCTATAGTATACTAACAACAAGGTACTCACATTAACCTTAGATTATTCCCTTACGTGGCATTATATCTCTTTAAATCCCACGTATTAAAATGTCATATCTTTACTTCATAATTTAATTATCCTCGCATCCTATAACATCTCTCCACTCCCGACGTCATTAATGTTCATGCGCGGAGCGTCTCGCAAAGCGAAATCCAAACAAGTAACCCCTCCAATACACTACTACTTAACTTTGTCGATCGAGGAGGTCCGTTAACTTTAAATACGTGATTGGGATAACCTCATACCCTCTTTCAACCAAATGTGTTCTAAACTCCCATCTCTATCCAGGAGTCATACTGCTAAGCACTTGTACTACACTTAGTCCTTGCACAATTAATAATGAGCTTAAACTCAGTCCTTGATGTTCAAATTTTAATCCTAAGGCTACCAAGGTGTTACATTCAATCACCACTACTGGACCAATCCTTAATCCTCAAGCAAACCAATTATAATCAAACAAGTGAATCTATCAACCGAAATTTCTTTAATTTAATTATCATCATTCTAATCAATTTAAATCCCAATCAAATTAATTCAAATCTTAACTAGGGCTTACTGATCTTCTCTAAGTCCCATAATATCCAATTAATAATCACCGAAGATCTACAAAAGTTTTGGGATAAGAATCAACATTAAAAAGAAACAACATCATGAATTCTCATATTTTCAATACTCAAAAAAATCAGATTCAAAAAATATTCAAATCATCAGTCCGACTTCAGATTTGGATTCTACACGAAAAATTGAGTCAGGTATGTGTTTTGAGTTTTTCTTTAATCTCATCCCAATGCACTCAAAAAGAAGATCTAAACCTTCCAAATTGGCTCTTCTCATTCCACTCGTTTTTGCCTATTTTTCTAGAAAATTATCAACATATTATCTTCAAGAACACAAATTATTTTCAAAATTTCTTCCACAGATTGATGAATATTTATTGGATTACTAACTACCTACAACATGAGTTTAATTCCTATATATTTTTAGATTCCAAAAATCCATTAACAACTATATCCTTTCATCTTCCAAGCATGAAAATCATCTCTTTTTATAGCTATCCTAACATGGACAATATACGAACTTAAATTGCAAATATTAAACACTTGCCTCTAATGAAGATCTGATCCTTTGGAGTTGAATAACACAGGTGGTGATGGTGGTGGTGACCTTTGACCTTTGGTTCTCCTCCTTCCCAAGCAAACTTCTTTTTCTTTCCAAGCAACCTTCCACTCTCTCTAAGAAGATTACTTTTCAATTTTGTGTAGAAGAGATGAAATGAACCCACATTCAACTATTCTCCAAATACTTATAATAAGACAAAACCCGAAATCACTATTCACCCCCCTTGTAAAAATAACCAAAATGCCCTTTTGGGTTGTCTTTTCATTTCCAAATGACCCGAGACCCAATATCAACATCCAAATAGACTTTTCTGACTATTTCAACCCTTACGGACGCAACGACGCAGTCGAAATGACTATAAGGTCGATAGAAAATAAATTTCCTTTTTAATTTAATAAATTAGTCCCGACACGTCCCATACCGCGTCTGATTAAAAAAATCCAAATTACCGAAATTATATCACACCGTCATAATAATGACATCATATTCATATTTTACCTAAATATCTTTAAGTAATACTCAGAATCTTCCATTTTAATATCCACAATTCGGATAAAACCCAAATGAATTAATTTATAATAAAATCCAATTAATCCATTAATTTAAAAAATAACCCATTTTAAAAGTCATTAAAATCACGAGGTATTACATACTTCCCCCATTATAATAGAATTTCATCCCGAAATTCAGGAATATAAATCATACCGGTAAGGTCAACTCCGAGTATACATCTCACATCGCAAGAAACCTAAAACGTACCGCCCATACAGTACATTAATGAAAATCCCTATCGATGTTATACGCCAAGCCTCACCATATAGTTTCAACTAAATCGAATTTAAACTTTACCCAATCTTCCTTATACCATTCACGTAACCAAATTCAGAAAAATGATCCTCAATCATCAAGTAAATACATCTTGAAGTCACAACTACTCACTCTTTCACAATTATGAAAACTACTACCATTCAACCATCCAGGGAGCCCATACACCCTATCGTACCACTTTCATTATAATATTTGTCGCAAAGGTTACAAACTCATATACTAAGGACCTAACTTATTTCGACTCCCAACGGTTATTAGTTTCATGCGTGGGGTGTCTCGCAAGCGAAATCCAAACAAGGAACCACCCCGATACACTACTTCCTAAAGTAGTCGGTCATCGAAACTCCTAAGGTCCTTATTCAATATTGTATAAAAATTTGGTTTATCAAAAAAAAAATATCTGGTTTATCAATTTAAACAATTTTTTTTTTAGGTTTTATTGATTTCAAATAGAGTATACTCATCTACTCTTCTCTAGAAGCCAAGATGCAGGATAGTAGTAGTACATACGCTCTCATATACCACAAGTCAATGTACGTCGATAGTCACATCATGCTCGGACATGCCCAAAGGAAGTAATCCCATGATAAAAATCAAACCCACGTGATAACATGTAATATATAGGTGTCCCACTCCCCTCAGTGAGTCTACGTAAATAACGATGCTATAGACTAAGTTTAGCAACCCATTTTCCCATATAATATTAATCGCTACAAAAATCAACACGCCTCATAATTCCTTAGATAGGAAACATACCCTCATTTGCGGGTGGTGGTTATTGAATCCCAATATTATAACTTTGCTCCGACGAGTCAAGAAAAATTTTACCCCAAATTTTCAGTTCTAGCTAACCACACTCCACTATATGCCCAAGCCTTTGAATATATTTCCTTTGTTAGGTAACACACATAATTCCCGCATTTCAAGAACTTCTACTGATGACTCTCCTCAATTTTTCCATAATAGGGGTGACCTCGACTACGGTCATCATACTCGAACATTCTTCATAAACTCCTAAGTACGATCTCCGCTATCCATCCAATGGCCCTCATCTTCCATACTTTATTGTTCGATCACACTCGAACGCAAATAAGATTCACTAATATATACGAAATCTTACCAAAGAAATCAACAATCCTAAACATAGGGCTCTACATCAAAGAACGCAAAGATGAAAACACAGTAAGCCGTAAAGACCCTAAAGGACACTAGAACCTGATGCTCTGATACCACATGTAACACCCCCACCTAATTAAATACCGGGTGGCCAGTCCCATAACCAATTAAAACAGAATATACAGTTGGATCATTCTTCGCATCACTGTCGAAAAACATTTACAACTCACCCAATACTCCATTAAGCTGGTGTTAAAAACTTTTCAAATTTTAATTTTACAAAATCCATTTCCAGTTTAAGAATAACACAACACATTTTATTCTACAACACTTAACTGAATAGATAACACAAAATAATTTAAATGCAGTTGGAATAAACATTCCCAAATAGTATTAATCCATTACAGTAATCCCATCAATAACAACTGTATTAAAAAGACACGAATACAATAGTATTTGACTCCGATAGAAAATGATAATTGAATCCTTTGGGCGACATGCCCCAACTAAGAGAATACTGTGAATCAAATGATGATAGGCGTCTAAGAAAAACTCCATAAATCCATAGCTCGTCAATATCAACTAAGGATGGCGTCCCTGCTGCTGGACACCTGATATAGAAGATACAATAGAAAAGAAAATATGCAAGGAAACGGGTCAGAGCCCGATTGTGAAAATGATTTTTAAAACAGCAAGTATTTAACAAGTGCAATAAATCTTTTATTATGTACATGTTAGACCCAACTCTCACTTGCCATTCTCACCTCTCAACTAGAGTGCACACTTAACGTTTCCTATTAACCTCCTAGTTAATGATTCCTCTTTAACAATTCCATAATATAATTCCATTCCCATATCATAACCCCATATGTCCCATACCATACGTTATATAATCATTCTTATACATTTTTCATTTATATGAATCGTTTCTCATTAACATGATGTAATACCCCGTATTTTCATGGCTTTTAAATTTAAGGATTTATTAAATTTAATTGCTTTTAATTTAAGGATTTATTAAATTTAATTGAGATAAATTAATTTAATTTTAATCCGGAATGTTGTTTTAAATATTTACTAGCGTGACGAGAGTTAGTAATTATTGGAAATTTGTTATTTGTGGCATATTACTGGATGAGTATAGTAATATATGATATTTATTTTTATAATATTGTCACGTGTGAATAAAATGACAATTGTGAAAATTTAAGTCAGGACGCGCCTGTGTCGTGTCGGGACTAAATGTGGATTAATAAAAGTGAATATTTTATAAGTTGTTCGTATGGTCGTTTTGAGTTCGCCAACGCATCCGGAAGGGTCGAGATAGTCAGAAAAGTGTACCCGAGTGTTTAGTTTGGGTCTCGGGGCGTTTTTAGGCCTAATTAGTACCCCGGGAGGGCATTTTGGACATTTCACATTTTTGGTTAATTAAACCCACGAATTTTATAGGGTTATATCAGATGGAAAGTTTATCTTCTAGGGTTAACACAATGAAATACTAATGACGGCCATTGGAGAGGAAGAGGAGAAGCTCTCCAAGGAGTTCTAGGCCAAGAACACCTCCGATTGCACCGCCGTCACCACCAACGCGTAGATCGCGCAACGGGCTACGTAACCACACCAAAATCATCTGCAAATCAGAACACCGAAAATCCCAAGAAAGTGTTTATCTTGCTTATTTCGTTGATGCATCTTTCATAGTAGTGTAGGAATGATTAGGATGAGTTTTATGGAAGAAAACCTAAGATTTGAGATAGGAATCGCATGTAGTTATGGTTTAAATGATAATTCTGGAAACCCTTGCCATGTAGAGGAATGTACCCACGAAATTATGATTTTTTAAGAAGAAAATTCTGGAAAAGATGGACTAGAACCATGTTAATGAAATTTTAGGGTTCTTGAAGTTTTATAAGAATTTGGGGCTTGTTAATCCATGTTTAATAGTAGAAATCTACATGATTTACATAGGAAATGTATAATATCATGTTAGGATGTTAGTAGTACAAATTCTGAGACATTTGGGATTGTAAAATATGGATTTGGTGTAAGTTAGAAGATGAAATCCGTAACTGCAGTTCTGCAGATTTCGCAGACCTGCTTGATCGATCGATCGAGCCTAGAGCTTCGATCGAGTCCCAGACTTCGATCGATCGACCCCTCCTGGCAGACTCATGTTTCCCCTTATTAATTAGTTGAAAGTCAATTTAATGTGAAATAATTCTTAGGCATCCTTAATAAAATGTTTTGGGAGATATGGAGGACCAGTAGGACATATGAATAATTTTGGGATTCTTAATATGAGACGAGAATTGTACTTGTGGGAAAATTACTTAAGGGTTGATGAATTTATGAATTAATGCGAGAGTTGCGTAAGAGAGTTACGTTGGAACATAGAAAGGACCCTTACTGAATTTTATACTTGGGTGGATAGAGTCCATGCATGTTACGTATTCAGATGAGAAAACCCTTCGAGTTAAAGTTAGAAACGAACTCTTATACGTAATACTAATAATGTGAAAATTAAGGATAAATGTTGTAATTATGGGTGATTAGAGGAACCTATATTAATATGATAAAAGTGGTATATTTATATGATTGTGTATGCATATATTATATACATGTGAAAACCATGCCCGCGCTACTTGCTATCCCTGAGGTTACCGCGCTGGGACGATCTTATCCTGTGTTGCCTTATGGAGGATATTGATTCGTACCCTAGGATATAGATATCCTTGGTACAGGCTATCGAATCGATAGTTCAGACGGTCCTAAGAGACGTGAGGGTATGTTTTGAACTCTTAGAGACTTGGAATCTTTGCTTCGCCTCAATCTTGTTTGTGTTTATATGTTGATACAGTTCGAGAGTGATTCCGATCTTGTATTTCCCTTAGTGTGATCGATACGGGGATTGGATAGTAGAGTATGCCCGCACCATAGTTTTATTTGGGGTGCTGATATAATATATATATTATATGAGTAGTTAATATATATATATATGAAATTCTGAAATCTGGAACTGCCTACTGTGATTTGATATGTAGGACATGGTTGATGACTCAAATTGTAAATACTTGTTTTGAGAAAGTATAATATGACACTAAAGTTAAAATGAGAACTTTGATTACTAATTGAAATATTCTTTTCAAATAATGGAATCGTTAAATTTTGAATCCTGCGAATAATCTAAGATAAGTTAAACTATTGAGAAAGGATAGCGTGATATATGACGAGTTGGACCACTGGGAAAGTTAGTGCGATAGGTGTGCACATTAGAAGAGAGGTGAAAATTTCTCAAGAGAGTGCCGCACTAATATGTTGTTGCATTGGCCTGTATCAATTTAAATACTTGCTAAACAATTTTAAAATCATATACACTATCGGGCTCTGACCCGTTTCTCTCTCTCTCTCTCTCTTGTATATATATGTATGTACTACAGGTGCCCAGCCACAGGGGCATTTTTCTTAGGATCCCTTGGAAGGAACGTGCTGCAGCTTAGGTGGGAGTTGTAGGCCACTTGCTTAGACGATTTCATTTACTTGATTTCACTCCTATAATTCTCAGTTATTGGAGCATGTGTCGCCCTTTCCACTACTTATCTTTTTAGTTGGGACATTTGTATTTCAGTTATTTCTAGTACTGTTACCTTGGGATTTATTTCAGCATGTATGTTTTACATTTAGTTTTAAATGTTGAGATTGTGGATGTTGAATGTTTAAAGTAATTGGATTATGTTCCAGGTTAATTGTTGTATGATTCTTACTTATTGAAAATGTTGTTAATAATTAAATAAATAAGTTTTTCTTTAAAAATACAATTTGGTTAGAAAGGTTAAAAATGGTTTTGACACTTAGCTTAATTAATTAGGGTGTTAATTTGGGAAAGTTTATTTTTACGACAGTGATGCTAAGAATGAACCAACTGTTCACCTTGATTTTAATTTAAGAAAGGAGTGATCGCCCGGTATTTAATTAGGCGGGTTGTCACAGGTGGTATCAGAGCATCAGGTTCTAGTGTCCTTAGGATCTGTACGGCTTATTATGCTTTCAGCGGTGCTTTGTATGTTATAGAGCCCTATGTTTAGGATTGTCGATTCCTTTGACCAGATTTCGTTCTCCTGCTATAATGTGTATATACTAGTGAATTCTAATTTCGTTCGGATGTGTGCGTGTGCCGAGCGATGACGGATGTCAGAAGAGGACCGTTAAGCGTACATCAGGAGGCAGGGCTCAGTTGAGATTATAAAATATATCCGAGGATGATGACTGTAGACGAGGTCACCTCCATTATGGCACGAGAAGCCACGACTAGAAAGGCGACTAAGGTGCAGCAATGATTTTCAAATGCTGTTATAGTCAAATGAGGTGCGAGGGTAAACCTACCCAACGTATTATAAAAACGTGTAGAGACTGTCAGTGGGAAATTTTAGAAACGCGAAAATTTTATGTGTTTAACAAAGGCGGTAAAGTATCCAAAGGCTTAAATATAAGACGGAGTGTGGCAAACTGAAAGTGAAAATTTAGAGAAAATTTTCTTGGCTTTCGGGACAAAGTTATAATGGTTGGAGTCAACCATCAATTTTGTAAATGGAATGCTATGCCTATAGGAGAACCTTAGGTACAGTGATGATCGTATGTTCCTTCCTTAACTGTTCAGGATTAGAAGCAAATGTGGTTCTGAACTCATCGAGAGAGGGCATGTCAGGGGTCCATTCGTGAATATGAATCTTAACCGTTAGCGAATTTTATATCGGAAGATGTAGATACAAGTGGGGGAAAACAACTTCGAATGGGAAATCGACACATAGTAATAGTTGATAACACTCAAAGAGGTAATTCTGATGGACGACCGATTCAGAGGTTGACATTGTCACATTTTTGTCGAGATAGATGATAATGCTTCCTTGTGGGGGAAGTTAAAGGAATCAAAGAATTTAGTCGAGGATAATACTTAATACAACGGTGGTGGTATAACACCACAAAAGGATGTGGATACACATCAGGAAAACCATTTATATGCTTCAGATAGTTAAATTCTTACCAAGTGATGGTAAATTCAGTAAGTACTATTATAGATAGTAACATGATCGTTATGGCCTAAAAAGCTAAGAGAACAACCGGGATGGCTAACAGGAATCGAGTTTACTAACGTCCGAGAGAAGGACAATCCTAACCTGGTTAGTAGGACAGGTGGTAAGTGGATTATGTGTTGAGGTATTTTGTGCGGAGTGAGATCGCTCACGATAATATGTTTCAAAATGAGAAAAAGGATAGGAATACGGTGCCTAGTAAGGCAACGATTTAAAATAATTTTGTTTTGGATTGGGCAGACGTGTTACGTCCGAAAACCATTTGGGTAGTCAAGACGATTGACATGATGGAAGTATAAGTTGTATCCTTAGAGGATGAGGCGTGTTTGTGTGACACGAGCGAGTCACCATATTTTTTTTCATTGCTAGATTAGCATGTGAGACGAGCTTAATGCATATAATTATAAATGTTACCATTATGTGAATATTTTTCCCTAGTGTAGCGGGATTTTTCTTTAGTGCTATCCGCGGAGGATGAATGAGTATATTAACAGTGTTTCATACTTTATTGAGGTTACTCGTTGTAGTGATGCGATACACGAGTATGATATTATCTTTGTTAAAACGTTATAGAAATGGTTAGTACGATAGTGGGCATTTATTACAAGGCTATCGGAGTAGTTGCATTAGTGCAGCATGTTTTGTTGTGGCGAGCTTCACCTGTAAGAAGGTTGGACTCGCACCTATATTATCTATCCTAGAGACTTCGGAGGAGATAGCGGGCTCGAGATATTCGATGCCAAAGTATGTATAGACTTTGTCAGTATAATTCCGTATGTATCGGGATTTACCATTGAGCGAAAAGATTTGACTCAGTATTATGTTTAGCACTCCGAACTTAGTGATAGGAAAAGTGCATTGTTATATTTATCCTTTAGAGATGAGGGAGTGAATATTTATACCCCTATTATTAGGGAAAGGAATTTCGAGAATTCCGAGTGTATATATTCGAGGTTTATGAAATGCTATTACCACCAACCTATACTGAACAATAGTGCAATTAATGAAACGTTCTTTGTTAAGCATAATTACGGGAGAAATTGTAACTTTTCTGTCAAGAGACAAAATAAAGGGGTACATGCCACGGACGGAGGACCTAACGGATTTCGATAACCGACAATGCTAGGTAGAAGTGTATCGGGGGGGTTCATTGTTTGGATTTCGCTCTGCGAGACATCCCACGCATGAAACTTAGCATAAGGTTGGAAATAGGGAGACGTTTGGTCACTATTCCATGAGTTTGGTACCCTGGTCGAAATGGGATCAAGTAATTATGTATGTAAGTTGGAAGTTGAATTTTGTTTTAAAGCCACTGGATCCGGATTGTGTGGTAAGAAAGCATTGAAAGTTACCACACGAGTTAAGGGGTGGAACGCTGATAAAGAGAATTTAAGAATTTTGATTTCTAGGGTGATTGAGAGTACCCAAATGTCATAACCGCGTACAGAACACAAGGTGAATAAAGAGTTGGAATGATTTTTAGCATGGATTATCTGGAAAGAACTTTATATTATACAAAAGATATGACCTGTAATTATCTTGATGAATAGAGCGTTAGTGATTTATTTTGGTTGTTGTACCTATTTGGGAAAATTGTTTTACTTATCTGAGGAAGGTTGAGAATTATTATTCCTCTTTTATTGTCATGGAATTTGAATGCCCTATTCCTTCTATTCCGTTGAATTTAGTTAGTCCTACAGATGAGAAGCACGTCGTTCGCTCTTCTAGGGCGGTTGGAGTGTTGCAAAAATGTGGGCATCTTGGTTAACTACAGTTAAAATAGTCCGAGTCGAAGGGACGTGGTAATAGACGTGTGAAATATATGTTTGTGGGACTAGTATAACGAAGTGGAAGTGATAGAGTGGATTAAACGTCACATGAGGGGCAATAATCCATACATAAGTGTGCAATTAGAACAGCACGCCCTAACTTGATTGGAAGGCTGTGGGAAGCCATTCAAGAATTGGTATTCTTTGAATAGAGTAGAATTTAATTGTTATGAAGCACACCCGGAGCGGAGTTGTTATTAGTCAAATGTGAGAGCGACTTGCGCATACAAAGAGTAATGATGTTAGTATAGTATAAGAGATCCAGAAGTGCGCTTCGTGGAGAGAAGAGCATGGGTCGGAACTTTCGGCATACTCCAAGGAAGGAAGGGGAGTATTACGTGTCACTTAATGTGAGATATTTCAAGGGAAGAATCGATGTTTAGCGAGACGTAGTGAGTAGTCTCTACATGCACCGCCCATAGGTAAGGTTTGGTTGAAAAAGGAGAATCAACCAAAGAATTTTGTGTTTATCGAAAATTCCAGAACTTGGAAGAGGTCGGTAAAGCCGGTTAAGTTCTTGGATGAGTTGCCATCCTCAAAACAAGATCAAGGGGTTATCCCGAACATGTGAATTAAGTCGCCGAGAAGGCAGTGGTTGATATTCCTTTGGGATGGCTTACAATAGTAACTAGTATGCCCCAGACTTCCTTTTATAGGAAGGATCGCGCCAGTGCATGGTCCGGCGCAGTATAAATTTCTAAATCAGGATGATATTGGTGAATCCCACCTTTGATATGGTATTTCAGGAACCATCGGAGAAAATATTTCGTTTCGAATTGGATGTATCACCCTTAGCCAGGAAATAAGCGCCCGGTGATTAAAGATTAGGGGACCCCCGTGAAGGAAATTTTTGAATCTTGGTACGATGATTTCAAGCATGCTCTGTAGAATCACTTGTACCTGTTTGTCGCGTACGAGTTACTTATTAAGGTTTTGTTATGGAAGAACCTCGACTATTCTCCTTCCGTATGTTTAGAGGAGAGTAGATAACCAGAATTTTCGATCGCTCGAGAAAATATCCGATATCTATGGTGGAATTCCACGACTGTTTTAGGCGGTCAGGAGTGGTCGAATGTTCGTATGATCTTCTCAGAATGGGATTTTTTTTTGTGTATGAATAAATACGAGTATTTTGTCATGTAGTGAGGTGTGGCCTCCTAATGATAGTGAGATAAGGAAATTATAACGTATAGGCGTGACCTATGCGAATGTTTTCGGGTGGGAGCACAATGTGAAGTGTCTCCAATGAGAATGTAAAACAATGTTGCTGTAAAAAAAAAGCTATAATGATTGAGCACCGTACTATGTAGATAGTTTGCGTAGTGACAAGGATATCCAGAATTGTGCTACCTGGTAGGCCTTATTTTTCGAATTTCGGGACGAAATTCCGTTATTAGGGGGGAAGTATGTAATACCCCGTATTTTTATGGCTTTTAAATTTAAGGATTTATTAAATTTAATTGCTTTTAAATTTAAGGATTTATTAAATTTAATTGAGATAAATTAATTTAATTTTAATCCGGAATGTTGTTTTAAATATTTACTAGCGTGACGAGAGTTAGTAATTATTGGAAATTTGTTATTTGTCGCATATTACTGGATGAGTATAGTAATATATGAGATTTATTTTTATAATATTGTCACGTGTGAATAAAATGACAATTGTGGAAATTTAAGTCAGGACGCGCCTGTGTCGTGTCGGGACTAAATGTGGATTAATAAAAGTGAATATTTTATAAGTTGTTCATATGGTCGTTTTGAGTGCGCCAACGCGTCCGAAAGGGTCTAGATAGTCAGAATAGTGTACCCTAGGGTTTAGTTTGGGTCTCGGGGCGTTTTTAGGCCTAATTAGTACCCCGAGAGGGCATTTTGGACATTTCACATTTTTCGGTAATTAAACCCACGAATTTTATAGGGTTATATCAGATGGAAAGTTTCATCTTCTAGGGTTAACACAATGAAATACTAATGATGGCCATTGGAGAGGAAGAGGAGAAGCTCTCCAAGGAGTTCTAGGCCAAGAACACATCCGATTGCACCGCCGTCACCACCAACGCGTAGATCGCGCAACGGGCTACGCAACCACACCAAAATCATCTGCAAATCAGAACACCGAAAATCCCAGGCAAGTGTTTATCTTGCTTATTTCATTGATGCATATTTCATATTAGTGTAGGAATGATTAGGACGAGTTTTATGGAAGAAAACCTAAGATTTGAGATAGGAATCGCATGTAGTTATGGTTTAAATGATAATTCTGGAAACCCTTGCCATGTAGAGGAATTTACCCACGAAATTATGATGTTTTTAAGAAGAAAATTCTGGAAAAGATGGATTAGAACCATGTTAATGAAATTTTAGGGTTCTTGAAGTTTTATATGAATTCGGGGCTTGTTAATCCATGTTTAATAATAGAAATCTACATGCTTTACGTAGGAAATGTAGAATATCATGTTAGGATGTTAATAGTACAAATTTTGAGACGTTTGGGATTTTAAAATATGGATTTGGTGTAAGTTAGGATATGGAACCCGTAACTGCAATTCTGCAGATTTCGCAGACCTGCTTGATCGATCGATCGAGCCTAGAGCTTCGATCGATCGAAGGTTTGGTCTATCGAGCCCCAGACCTCGATCGATCGACCCCTCCTGGCAGACTCATGTTTCCCCTTATTAATTAGTTGAAAGTCAATTTTAGGTGAAATAATTCTTGGGCATCCTTAATAAAATGTTTTGGGAGATATGGAGGACCAGTAGGACATATGAATAATTTTGGGATTCTTAATATGAGACGAGAATTGTACATGTGGGATAATTACTTAAGGGTTGATGAATTTATGAATTAATGCGAGAGTTGCGTAAGAGAGTTACGTTGGAACATAGAAAGGACCCTTACTGAATTTTATACTTGGGAGGATAGAGTCCATGCATGTTATGTATTCAGATGAGAAAACCCTTCGAGTTAAAGTTAGAAACGAACTCTTATACGTAATACTAATAATGTGAAAATTAAGGATAAATGTTGTAATTATGGGTGATGAGAGGAACCTATATTAATATGATAAAAGTGGTATATTTATATGATTGTGTATGCATATATTATATACATGTGAAAACTATGCCCGCGCTACTTGCTATCCCTGAGGTTACCGCGCTGGGACGATCTTATCCTGTGTTGCCTTATGGAGGATATTGATTTGTACCCTAGGAGATAGATATCCTTGGTACAGGCTATCGAATCGATAGTTCATACAGTCCTAAGAGACGTGAGGGTATGTACTTACCTCTTAGAGACTTGGAATTTATGCTTCGCCTCAATCTTGTTTGTGTTTATATGTTGATACAGTTCGAGAGTGATTCCGATCTTGTATTTCCCTTAGTGTGATCGATACGGGGATTGGATAGTAGAGTATGCCTGCACCATAGTTTTATTTGGGGTGCTGATATAATATATATATTATATGAGTAGTTAATACATATATTTATATGAAATTCTGAAATCTGGAACTGCCTACTGTGATTTGATATGTAGGACATGGTTGATGACTCAAATTGTAAATACTTGTTTTGAGACAGTATAATATGACACTGGAAAACTTTATTGATTTATAAAGTTAAAATGAGAACTTTGATTACTAATTGAAATATTCTTTTCAAATAATGGAATCGTTAAATTTTGAATCCTGCGAATAATCTAAGATAAGTTAAACTATTGGGAAAGGGTAGCGTGATATATGATGAGTTGGACCACTGGGAAGGTTAGTGCTATAGGTGTGCACATTAGAAGAGAGGTGAGAATTTCTCAAGAGAGTGCCGCACTAATAAGTTGTTGCATTGTCCTGTATCAATTTAAATACTTGCTAAACAATTTTAAAATCATATACACTATCGGGCTCTGACCCGTTTTTCTCTCTCTCTCTCTCTCTTGTATATATATGTATGTACTACAGGTGCCCAGCCACAGGGGCGTCTTGCTTAGGATCCCTTGGAAGGAACGTGCTGCAGCTTAGGTGGGAGTTGTAGGCCACTTGCTTAGACGATTTCATTTACTTGATTTCACTCCTATTATTCTCAGTTCTTGGAGCATGTGTCGCCCTTTCCACTACTTATATTTTCTGTTGGGACATTTGTATTTCAGTTATTTCTAGTACTATTACCTTGGGATTTATTTCAGCATGTATGTTTTACACTTAGTTTTAAATGTTGAGATTGTTGATGTTGAATGTTTAATGTAATTGGATTATGTTCCAGGTTAATTGTTGTATGATTTTTACTTATTGAAAATGTGGTTAATAATTAAATAAATAAGTTTTTCTTTAAAAATACAATTTGGTTAGAAAGGTTAAAAATGGTTTTGACACTTAGCTTAATTAATTAGGGTGTTAATTTGGAAAAGTTTATTTTTACGACAGTGATGCTAAGAATGAACCAACTGTTCACCTTGATTTTAATTTAATAAAGGAGTGATCGCCCGGTATTTAATTAGGCGGGGTGTCACACATGAATCATTTCTCATTAATATGAATTAAGCTTTTCAATTCTATAAGAATAAACATTCATTAACATAATTCCATTCTTTTCTCAATTCGCCTTTATCTACAATTATCACAAAGTAGATGACTTAACCACAATATAACCATTCAATCATTTAATTCATTTTATATATATTCATATATAATACGGCACCTCGAGTCACAGCTGCGGTGCAATGCATTACTCTGCTATCATGTCCCATCATCGCTGGTCGCCGAATAGTGGACAAAAGGTTCGGTGAGGATTCCTCGAACCATAAATAACAACACAAACATTGGAGGCAAACATAGTTCTCGTATCCATGGGTCACGCACATACCTACGTACCCACAGTCAGTGGACTTATCAACTCCTCGATAAGTCTTTCATAGACCTATGTTCTCGAGCGACAAATCAAAGATCCCATGAATTCATCAGGATATGACTGCCCTCACGCGCAAACCTCCCACCGATGGCAAGTAAGCTAGGTATGTCATACACATAATCATTAATCAATCAAATAGGTATTATCATACCTATAGTATACTAACAACAAGGTACTCACATTAACCTTAGATTATTCCCTTACGTGGCATTATATCTCTTTAAATCCCACGTATTAAAATGTCATATCTTTACTTCATAATTTAATTATCCTCGCATCCTATAACATCTCTCCACTCCCGACGTCATTAATGTTCATGCGCGGAGCGTCTCGCAAAGCGAAATCCAAACAAGTAACCCCTCCAATACACTACTACTTAACTTTGTCGATCGAGGAGGTCCGTTAACTTTAAATACGTGATTGGGATAACCTCATACCCTCTTTCAACCAAATGTGTTCTAAACTCCCATCTCTATCCAGGAGTCATACTGCTAAGCACTTGTACTACACTTAGTCCTTGCACAATTAATAATGAGCTTAAACTCAGTCCTTGATGTTCAAATTTTAATCCTAAGGCTACCAAGGTGTTACATTCAATCACCACTACTGGACCAATCCTTAATCCTCAAGCAAACCAATTATAATCAAACAAATGAATCTAGCAACCGAAATTTCTTTAATTTAATTATCATCATTCTAATCAATTTAAATCCCAATCAAATTAATTCAAATCTTAACTAGGGCTTACTGATCTTCTCTAAGTCCCATAATATCCAATTAATAATCACCGAAGATCTACAAAAGTTTTGGGATAAGAATCAACATTAAAAAGAAACAACATCATGAATTCTCATATTTTCAATACTCAAAAAAATCAGATTCAAAAAATATTCAAATCATCAGTCCGACTTCAGATTTGGATTCTACACGAAAAATTGAGTCAGGTATGTGTTTTGAGTTTTTCTTTAATCTCATCCCAATGCACTCAAAAAGAAGATCTAAACCTTCCAAATTGGCTCTTCTCATTCCACTCGTTTTTGCCTATTTTTCTAGAAAATTATCAACATATTATCTTCAAGAACACAAAATTATTTTCAGAATTTCTTCCACAGATTGATGAATATTTATTGGATTACTAACTACTTACAACATGAGTTTAATTCCTATATATTTTTAGATTCCAAAAATCCATTAACAACTATATCCTTTCATCTTCCAAGAATGAAAATCATCTCTTTTTATAACTATCCTAACATGGACAATATACGAACTTAAATTGCAAATATCAAACACTTGCCTCTAATGAAGATCTGATCTTTTGGAGTTGAATAACACAGGTGGTGATGGTGGTGGTGACCTTTGACCTTTGGTTCTCCTCCTTCCCAAGCAAACTTCTTTTTCTTTCCAAGTAACCTTCCACTCTCTCTAAGAAGATGACTTTTCAATTTTGTGTAGAAGAGATGAAATGAACCCACATTCAACTAATCTCCAAATACTTATAATAAGACAAAACCCGAAATCACTATTCACCCCCCTTGTAAAAATAACCAAAATGCCCTTTTGGGTTGTCTTTTCATTTCCAAATGACCCGAGACCCAATATCAACATCCAAATAGACTTTTCTGACTATTTCAACCCTTCCGGACGCAACGACGCAGTCGAAATGACTATAAGGCCGATAGAAAATAAATTTCCTTTTTAATTTAATAAATTAGTCCCGACACGTCCCACACCGCGTCTGACTAAAAAAATCCAAATTACCGAAATTATATCACTCCGTCATAATAATGACATCATATTCATATATTACCTAAATATCTTTAAGTAATACTCAGAATCATCCATTTTAATATCCACAATTCGGATAAAACCCAAATGAATTAATTTATAATAAAATCCAATTAATCCATTAATTTAAAATATAACCCATTTTAAAAGTCATTAAAATCAGGGGGTATTACATCAATATAGAATTTTATGAGTAAAAATTAAAGGTTCACTTTTAGTTGAAAATTGGTTATTTTGAAAGACAATTTTTGTATTCTCTATTGAGAATATAGGTAGAATCTAAGAGACTTTTCTGGTGAGATTAATCTTTGTGAGAGGCTTCCATTATCATTTGTGATGGTAGTTTCAAAGAAGAGAGATTATTATGTGCATGGAAGGATCCCTTCCATTTGTAATGTTCCTTTATTTATCACCACATATCGCCTGTGAATGTAGCCAATTTGGTGAACCATGTAAATATTGTGTTCTTTCATCCTTTTTTTTATTTAGGTTGATATGTTTTGGTGTGATTGTTTTGGTAGTTCCATAGCTTAGGTTGCAAACTAGGGTCTTTTGTTATCGCATTTAAGATAAAGTATGATGCGAAGAAATTTGATGGAAATAACAATTTTGAACTTTGGCTAGCAGTGGTAATGGACATAATTGTCAAGGAGGGCTTGATCCAAGTCATGGAAGTGAAACACGACAAAATAAAGGATGACAAGCGGGAAAATATCGATGCGGAGGGTTGTTCTACAATTTTGTTTTGTTTTTTAAGGAGATTAAACACAACGTTATGACAAAAAATTTCTCTAAGATGATTGGGGTAAAGCTTGAGAAGCTTTATGTAGGGAAGTGTTTGACAAATTGGATAACTCTCTCAAATGAATTCTATCAATTTTTTATTTTTTCAAGTACTTATTTTCAAGACCACCTCAATGAGTTTAATTGTATTCTCTCGGAACAATTAGACATTTAATGTCTACGATTAGGAAAACTTAAGTAAATTTGAGAATAAATCTAGCATAGTAATCTTTCTAAACAAAGCCTATAGGAATTTAAAAAAACAAACCCTAATCATTGAAGAATGCATCTGTGTCACTTTCGACGAAATCGATCCCTTTCTACCTCACCAAATAGAAGATAATGAAAACAAATACAACGTTCTAAAACAAAAGATGAAACTCTGTGCATCAACACCCCTAAACATCATTTAAAACATACTTCTAATCCAGATAATGGAAGGCATCACAATCTACTAAAAAGATAAAATTCATCATTGACTTCCCTAATGACCAAATCATTGGAGAACCATCCCAAAGTATAATCACCCACTCTAAATTCAAAAATGCACGGAATAACATTGCTTTCGTCTGACAAATAGAAATTGAAGCTATAAACAAAGAGTAAATGGATACTAGCTATGCAATAAGAATGAGTCCAATTTGAGGGAAACCAAGTTTTGGACACTTGTATATGCACCTAAAAATACTATCGTCATAGGAAAAAATGGATTTAAAAAAGTTAAATAGATTAATTGGGATGTATTGTTCGAAACAAAGAACAATTAGTTGATCAAAGTTTCAAATAGGAAGAAAGAATTGAATACGAAGAAAAAATTTCCCCCATAGCCCGACTAAAAGCCATACATATGTTACTTTCGTTTGTAAGTTTCAAAGATTTCAATTTTTTATAAATCGATGTTAAAAGTGCTTTTTTTAACCGTCTACATTGATGAAGAAGTTTACGTAAAACATCTCGGGATTTTTTTGGAACAATTACACATTAAGGTGATAACGGAGGAAGAAGATAAGGTTGTAGTTTGTTGGACTCTGTTTTCGAGAGCTGCGATCATTTGTACTACAATGATGTAGGAAATAAAATAATAATTTTGGATGAGGTAATATCAACCCTTTTATCCAATGACAATACGAGGAATATGATTTGAGCTGACAATGATATCGCAATCATTGTCTTTAGAGGAATCCCGAAGAACAGAGGTTCAAGGAGATTCAGGTTCATGTCAATAGGGCACAAGGATCGATAATGTTATTATTATCGTGATATTAGGCACATCATTCATTCATGACCCAAATAAATAATGGGGAAATAAAGGAGAAGGTTCATAATCGATCAATAGTAGTGGTCGATGGAAGTGATTCAGAGGATGTTGACAATTTTACTTCATGGAAACCAATAATTTTTGTGAGTCGTTTAATCACTTTTGGATTCTTGATTCCTGTTATTCAATTCATATGTGTCCTAATTAGGATTATTTCTCCTCCTATACAGAGGTGAATATTGATTCTATTTTGATGACTAATGGCAAAACTTTTAATATTTAAGAAATTAGATCAATCAAAATAAAGACATATGATGGGTTGGTGTGTACTGCACGACATGTTTCGGTTCTTGGGGTGAAACTGAAGTCGATAGATGTGTTGGAACCCACAAGTTATAAATGTTATAACATCGCATAGGGTTATGAAGTTCATGGTAGGATCTCTTATGGCGTTTAAAGGAACCAATGTGGGACATGTTTATATACTCCAAGGGAAATCATTATTAGGTGAAGCGATGGTGGATCTTCTATGGCGAGTAAAATATCGCATTTCAATCTTGGCAATGGAGGTAATAAAAAGTGGGGCTTGAATTATGGGAAGAGTTGAGATCTTTACTCCCATTTTTATTGTGAGGGGACTACACATTAACATGGGAGAGTGAAATACACTTTTAGATGGCAATCAAAATTGCAACGATACTTTGAGGGTGGCATACCTATGAGGACTGGCATGCTAGTAGGTTGTGGTAGTGATAGTAGAATTCATATAGTTCATTCAGGAGACACAAAGATGAGTTGGAAGGAAGCCTTCAATCAGGATAGAAATATGAGGGAAAGTCGGGGGTGCCCATATCTCCCAAGGAGGTGGAATTTGACTTCCAATTACTAACAGCGAGAGGTGTTGATGCAAAAAACTAGACTAGGGTAATTAGTTGTTCACGGATAAATTGAAAATAAAGAGACATGAGATTTTTAAAGTTGTTCGTCTTGATTGAAGAGCCTATATCCACTATTGTGTATTTCTTTGGGATTGTTCAATTGCTTATCTTTTCATGTGTCCCTGTATGTACGGTTTACAATGTATTTGTAGCCCCCATGGGGTGTACAAGAGTTGGAATATCAAAGGATGGAATGTCTTTATATTGTATATATTTATATTTGTATAATCACTAATATATACAAATGTTGGTGTTTGCCTGTCATCGTTGGTCGTCATCCCTAGTATTGATTGATATTCTTAGAGTTGGTCGACATTCCATCCGTAATGACTAAGAATAATCCTTCACTATATAACATGTGTCAGTATCTGAATGGTCCATGTAGATGAATAATTTTTGGTATCAACAGAAGCTCCCAATGTTTCATGCTTGAAGTTTTTACAAGAGTATGGAGCATTCGGCTCTTAAAGTTACTCGGGCATCAATTTTAGGCCTGGTCGATTACCGGCTTCCCCTACTTGTAAAAATTTATGGTTTACTTCTGGGAATATATTGTGCGTGGCCTTTTTGAAATTATCCCCACCTTGAACAAATCGTTTTTGGGCAAATCTGTCTTTTCTGTCTTTTATCCGCCACCAGTTCAATCGATGCTGCCTTTGAATCATTACTTTTCTAGTTTTCAAGGCGACCTATAAAGAGAGGGAAAAGCCATGAACGTTTGCTATATCAAATCTTCTCAGTGTTTCTGGGCTACAATGTGTTCAAGATTTCTTTTTCTTTCTCGAACGATCCTTTTATGTTCTTTAGTATTTGCTGAATCCTTAATTCCTGTAAAAATTCTTTCATTTCTCTTATATTCTTTATCATGGTTTACTCTGTTGATTATCTTAATGAATTCACAAATGAATTTAAAATTCCATCTACATTATTTTACCTGCTGATTTTTTCTCACTTGCTGAGGGTCACTGGTTTCTATCTATTTTTATAGCTGAATGTGGGTTTACTTTTCCTCCTAACCCACTATGCCTTTAATTTTGTCAATACTTTGACGTTGTTCCAGCTAGGGTAGTCCTAATACTTAGAGGGTTATGAATGGAGTGTATAGGTTATTCCTCAGTTAACTGCTTTGCCTTGTACACATCTTGTTTAAATGTAACACTAATTATTTCTTTATAACTTCTTATGGCAGTTGATCGTAAGAGAAAGTGCCCTAAGGAAAGTGAAGTGAATTTGAGGGAGTTGAAGTTTATTTGGGGACTTCATCAAAGGATTGGCTAGGAGCACATTAGGTATGCATCTTAATTGCTACAGTACAAGAACACAATCTCTTCCTTTGTTTCTCGTACTACTCCTTCCGCTGTAATTGATCTTCAATAAAAACCTCCTTCGACTTTCTCAGCCATTGCATCTGGCAGTGGTGATATTGCTTCCCTTTCCCCTTTTTCCTTAGATTCAAATTTGCCCCTTGTTGCATCTATGGGGAAGAGGAAGATTCCCAACATTTTAGGAGATATTGCTACCAATCCCCCTTTCAAACGGGCGGATATATGGGTGAAAAATAAAAATGAGATTGGGAAGAAGCCCCCAACTAAGCAAAATGAAGAGAGCTCCCTGATAAGAATAAAGAAATGGTTTCCTTCTTAGTTAGTATAAGGTTCTTCTGCTCATCCCGACCAATGTGAGTTGGTCGAAATACCTTCTTCTACCTCTCCAATGGTCCTTGGCCTTGGATTGGCAAGACAATTAATAAAGTTTGGGACTTTACCAGACCATAAGAGTGTTGCTTCTATATTTCCTTGCTCCAAGGGTTCTGACAGGGCTTCTCAAAGACTTGCTCTGGTATATTCTAATTACCTTCTTTAATTACTATCTCTTTATTTGTGGTTCAATATACTGAATTTCTTTATTATTCTTGTGCAGTTCCTTATTCACTTCAACAATATATTAGAGAAGGATGAGGCTTGAGAGCTTCTTCCTCTAGTGAAGTTAAATAATTTATCAACGAGTTAAAAAGTCTTTGATTGAATCCCAAAAAGCCTTAGCTAATGAACAAAAAAATGGGAAGAGAGGATGAAATTTGCTGAAAAAGCTACTAAGACTACTTGAGGTCTGGTTGACAAGTTACATGAGGACTTAGATACTGGGAAATTTAAGTCTGCCTAGATATAAAAGGACCTGGGTGCTGAGAAGGTAAAGAGAGATAAGTCCAAAGAGGTTGGCTTCAACAAAGGCTGGGGTAAGGCCTTTGGTGCATCTTCTTCACAAATTAAGTTTGTGAAGAAAAAATGCTTTAAGGATGGTTGTTCTGCTGCTCTGGTGGAGGTCGGCACTTCAAAGGATTCCGAGCTATTTTGGCGATATGATCCTGGGACTCCTCCAAACCTGGATGAGGAAGTTGATAATGGGGGTTCCAATGAATCTTTGATAATGATGGATTCTGCCGATCAACACCAGAATGTTTATTCTACTACGCCCTCTAATGTTAATCCTCCTCCTCCTTCAACTCCCGCTTCTTCTTTAGCTAATCCTGAAGCAAATAAGAAGAAGGTGTAAAATAAAGTATCTTTTGTTTTCCTTTTGTGAATATTTGTACCTTTTTTTGAAGATGTGTATTTACTTCCCTTTTTATAATGAAAAGAGAAATATTTATGTTCCTCTGCTTATATTTTTTAATACTCTGCAACTTGTTGATTGATGACTTTTTTTTCTGAATAGTTTATGGATAAACTGGAATACTTCTCATTTATGGACTCTGAGCTACTCCAGAGGTGTAATGAGCTTTTCAAAGTTGGTCACTTATCTCTGACTGATGTCGACCTACTGCAGTTGCTCAGGGAAGGGGTATCCGAGAAAGCTAAAGAGACATATATTCTTCTGAAGTGTATTCTTAATCGTGTAGTGGCCAATAATGTTGCCTACATTGAAATGATTAAAGAGTTGCAGAAAGAGCAAAATGAAGCTAGGGCACTTTTAATGAAGATTATGAGAAGAAATTATAGGCCCTTAGTGAGGCAGGGGCTTTAAGCAAAAGTTGGATAAGTTTGCTTCTCATTTCCAAAGACAAGAATTCCTATTAAAATATGAGACAGATGAAATCAATGGACATTGCCAAGCTTCTATTGGAAGAAAATAACAACTTGAAAGATGAATTTGATGCTCCGAAGTCATCCACTGCCGTTGTTGATACTATAGATGAGGGTCATTCTTTCTTAGAGGCTAAAAATGCAAGGTTAAGTAAGGAGTTGGAGGCTCTGAAGAAAATAAAACATTCTTCTTCATCTTCCCGAGCTAGAGTCAAGCCTAGCAGAGGTAGTAACCGAGGTATTACAGAGAAAAATAGGACCCAACAGGACCTTTCCAATTACGTTATGCAATTAAAAGCTAAAGATCAAGCTATAGTTGAGATGTCCCAGAAGCTACAGTCCTTGTCTGAAAAATTATCCACTCAATCTCCTCAATTACAAGCTAAGGATGGAGTGTTAAAGAAGCTGCATTCTCAGGTTGACAAATTAACCTTTCAATTCCATAAGTAACCAAGGGATGTCCGGATGGCGGGTATAATGAAGCTATGGGGCATCTTGGTGACAAGCTTAAATAAGCTAACAATGAGAGCTATAAATTAGGTTGGATTAATGCTTATGATCTAGGCTTGCTTGAGCTAGACAATCCTCCTTTCAAGTTAGATGTCAAAGGGATTCCTGTTCATTGTATTCCTCAGTGATCTATTTCAATGTTCTTGGGAGATTGTGAGCTTCACGATGAACTAGAGATCATCTGACCTCCTCACCTGCTTGATCGTCCTAGTAGCAGCAATACCAGAATGCTTTAGGATTTTAACTTCATCAACTCTCCTTATACTTTAAATGATCCTCCTGCTGACATGAATCCTGTTTCAAAAGCTAAAGGGACACGTCATGTGGAATGAATCTTTGTACTTTGTTTTGTTAATGCAGTCATGTAATTACTTTAATTGAATGAAATGAAATTTGATTAACTTATCTTATGTTGAATGTTAATTCTTTCTTTATCATTAATTATATTGATACACTTTGTTTAAGTTGAGTATCAATGATCAATGAGTGCACATGTTATATTATCATACTTAGATGAAAATCTAAATTTATAGCTAATTAGCTGAATACATAGGTACTACTAGCATACTTAGATTAAAATCTAAATTTAGAGCTAGTTACCCATGTGTCTCCAAAGGTTTTACTAATGCACCCAAGTATGGGATTTTTGCATTAAATACCAGTGGTGTGACCAGGCGTATGTGGAATATGTGCTTATGTTCCTCTTGAGGAACCTTTGCAACATTATTCTTGTACTTTGACTAGTAGGATAAAGATCTTGTTCTATACTTATGTTTGAGGACTAAGTTTCTTGAGGATTAATCATCTTGTTATCTTGGACATTGTGTATCAACGATCAAGTTTGTGCCTGCTCCGAGAAACTTATTGCTTCTGTCGATCAACTTTCGGGACAATATTTGTTGAGCTGAGCAATATTTTTTTGAACCGAGCAATAATTTATAATTTTTTATCAAGATAGTGTAGTGCATAGCACGAGTACTCCCAAAAAAATGAACAACAAAAATGGAAAGAAGATTGAAGATTTTAATAATATTTCAAGGTGAAAACTGAATAAAACATCATTGATAATACTTTTGGAGATTCTATGCATGCCATTGGTTTTAGAATTCTTAACCTTCCAAGGTTTTAATTCAATAGGTTCCAGGTCGGATCATTGCTGAAACACGGTAGGGCCCATGCCAATTGGCTTCAAGCTTGTTATTTTTCTGCAACACTTTCTTCAACACATAATCTCCTTGTTTTAAGTTGGTCGATTTCATCATTTTATTGTAAAATCGAGTTGTTCTTTGCTGATAAGCTGCATTGTGCAAGGCAACATGTTCTCTTACTTCTTCCAGCATGTCTAGATCCAACCTTCTTATTAAGTCACTTACATTAGAGTTAAAATTAAAAACTCTATGATATGGTAAGCCTAGCTCGACATGAATAACAACTTCAGTTCCAAATGCTAACATATATACTGTTCGCGGTGTTGTTCTGTATGCCCACAAGACAGAGTGTAGCTCGTTTATCCAATTTCCCTCGGCATCATCAAGCCTTTTCTTCAACCCATTAAGCAATGTTTTGTTCATAACTTTAGTTTGTCCATTGCTCTGAGGATGTTTTGGAACAAAATGAAATTTTAGAACATTGGATTGAGCATAGTAATTTGCGAACTCATCATTGTCAAACTGTGTTCCATAGTTAGTAATAAAAACGTAGGGCAACCCCTACCTACAAATGATGTCTTTCCATATGAATTGTAGACCTTTTTATAACGCATATCTATCAAAGTCTCTACCTCCAACCATTTTGTAAAATACTCCATGACGACCACCAAGTATTTAAGTCTTCCATGGGTGGTTGGCAGTGGCCCGACCAAGTCTATACCCCACAATGGAAAATGGCCATGGTGAAGTGATTGGAGTAAGAACAGCCTATGGAGTTTTATGAATTATGGAAAATTGCTGACATTTACCACACTTCTTGGCAAAAGTAGCACAGTTTGCACGCATTGTTGGCCCGTAATACCCTTAAGTACTGATTCTTTGTATAAGTGTTATCCCTGTTATGTGAGCTCCACATGATCCTTCATGCACCTCCTGAATTAAATCTTGTATCGATAATTGATGCACACAATGCTGCAAATTGACTGTTAGTCCTCTCCTATACAAAACACTCTTATCTAATACATACCAAGATTCTTTATATTTCAACTTCTTTGCTTCCACCATATCTTCTAGTAGAGTTCCTTCTTCAATGTATGCTCTGATGGGATCCATCCAAAAAGTCCCCATATCTATAATAATGAAATTGATCATCAAATCTTCATCTATGATCCTATTGGCCAAAATGTCAATAGGGATAGTTCTTCGGAGTTCAATTCTGGTATCAAAGGCTAGCCGAGTAAGGGCATCAGCTCAGGGATTTTCCAACCTTGGAATTATGCCCATCTGAACGGCTGGTAATTTTACAATGACTTCCATCGCCTTGGATAAAAACTTGGTTGTCAATTCTCATTTGGCTCCATATAAACCCAGTATTTGGTTTACTACAAGCTGAGAGTCACTGTGTGCCATAACTTATTTGGCCCTCAATGAGTGGGCTAATAAGAGCTTTGTATTATGCTTCATTATTTGAAGTCTGGAATTGAAAACATAATGCATACTCAATATCAATACCTCAAAGAGTATTAAGTATTTTACATGATCCACTGCGAGTTGAACAAGATGACCCATCAACATATAAGTTCCATACAGGGAAGTTGTTGTCGAATGCTTAATCTGTCAAACTCTCGTAGTGGAATATTTTTCTCTTCGCTTCTTCATACTTTTTGGTCATCTCCTGTGTTCGGGACGAAGAGTCTAGTAGGTCTGCACTCGCTTCTTCTGAAGAAAGTTCTTTGGGAGGTTTTTTGGTAACATTACTTTCTCTTGATTCTTCTTCTATCTGATCACTTTATTTCCCGAGGACCTCAGAGTAGGTTAACTCCGCTATGAAATATATCAATACTTGGCCTTTTAGAGAAGACCTTGGTTCATATAAGATATCATACTCCCCCAATTTCATAACCCGGTACATTAATATACCAGATTTCACTGGTTTATGCAAAGCCTGCCTTATAGGCATATTAGTGTAAACTATGATTGTAAGAGCTTGGAAATAAGGTTTCATGCGTCTAGTTGCTTCAATCAATGCGAATGATAATTTTTTCAAATGATGATATCTAATTTCTACTCCTCGAAAAGCCTTACTGGTATAGTAGACGAGTTTTTGAACTGTATTCTCTTCTCGAATCAGTGTTGAACTTACTGCCGATTCAGAAACATCTAAGTACAAGTACAACTTTTGACCTGTGATTGGTCGGGAGATCAATGGAGGTGACCCCAAAAACTTTTTCAATTCCCCAAAATCTTTTTTACATTCTTCATTCCATTCAAAGCTTTTTTGAGCACCTTGAAGAATAACAGTCATCTATCTGTAGCTCAGGACACGAATCTGTTCGAGGTGGATACTCGTCCAGTTAGACTTTGCACATCCTTCTTACAAGTTGGAGATTGAATTTTAATTAAAGTCGTGATTTGGTCTATATTTTCTTCAATTCCCCTTTGATTTACTATGTACCCAAGGAACATTCCCTCTTGCACCCCCAAAACACATTTGGTCGGATTCAGTTTCATCTGGTGCTTCTTAAGTTGATCAAAAGTTTGGCTGAGGTCAGCAATGTGATTGGATGCCTTTTTTCTTTTTGTAAGCATATCATCTACATAGACTTCCATATTCTTGCCTATTTGTTCCTCGAACACCTTGTTGACCATCCTTTAATATGTAGCACCTGTATTTTTTATAACTACTAGAAAAATGACAATTAAGGACAACTAATTTACTGTCCCAACAACCCTTTTAATGTCCCTAATAGTATTTAGGACAATCATAGGGACATGAAGAGCTGTCCTATAAGGTGGGCGTCATAACAGGCTAAAAGGACTCCAATTGCTGTCCTTTTTGATCTTTTAAGACAACAGAAAGTCGTCCTTTTAGCTATGTCCTTTTAAATCCAAACACTATTATATGTTTATAAGGACATATGTTGTTGTCCTTTAAAACATAGTATTAGGGACATAATTTTCTATCCCAAATAAATTTTGGCGCATAAAATGTGGCGCCAAATTAATATTTTAAAAGACAGTTGTAACTGACATAAAAGATGAATATATATATTTTTTTAGAATTTGAATTGTAGTTGGCCTAAATTCAATTTATAATACAATAAAAGCAAATTAAAATATAAAGACACGAAGTCATATTAAACCAAAATCCAACCTTTACAATAATAACAAAATCAAATAGTATTTAATCACACTTCACGAAATAAATACCACCACATACTTTCAAATCGTCATTTCCACTTCAAAGTTAGTTACATAGATACATAGTCAAGCGTGGTTATTTGAAGTATCAATTGTTGCTATTGTTGGTAGTGGTGGTAGCGGGATGCCCGCCTCTCGTAGCATACGAGCGATTTCAATCCTAGCTTCTACTAGAGTTTCTCTCTTGGCCCTCGTGAGTCTTTCTTGTATCTCATTTTCTAAATCGGCACGCACCATATCAATTTCTTCTTGATGACGATTCTCTCTCCCCTGAACCTCTTCCCGATAACGAGTATCTCGCTCATTACCCTCCTTCTCTAGTTGAGCAATCTCATTATGATAATAATGAGATGATGTGGTTGAACGCGAAGAAGCTGGTTTAATACATAATCCCATACACAATGCTCGTCCATATTCGTCAGGTCCTATGACATCCTCAAATATAGCATCCCTCACTTCAACCATAGTTTGTTGATCTAGTGGTAGCACATCCAATTGTGTTTTAATCATTTCCTACACATTGAGAAAAAAACATATAGCATAATCAATCTCTTATCGTAATTGAAATTTGCAAACATCCACTAAAAAAAATTCATAATGTAACCAAGTCATTTACATTGCAATTACACACATATGTAAACCTCTCTACGAGCCGCTCCATCATTGACGTCGTATATGAGATCCTTTTTCTTACGTGTCCATCTCCAAACACGCAATTTCTCGATAGGCTCCTGCTTTGACATCATCTAATGTACATAAAAATAGAAAACGTGTTAACAAAATCCAAAACGAACATATATATAAGCATATTAAACTAAAAATATAAATATTAACGTGTTGCTTTATTATGGCAATTGAAGTTCTCCCAACTCTAGGGTGTGAACACAAACATGCTCTGTTAATTATATTCTTATTTGCCACTCACTGCAGGTGAAAGTAAATAATGTTAATGACATTTCAAATTACTTCTAATTGTTTGTATATCCTCCCGACCGATACAATTTATTATTTTTTAAAAATTTTGATAGAATTTCCTTTGCTTTTAGATGTGATCCAACCTGTTTACTCATCAACATTAACATTAATAACTAAAAAAAATATAAAATCCCTTCCACCAATTCCAAATAGCCCCCACCCTCCCCCACGCATCCCTCCTGAACTCAAAACATCCCGCACACCCCACCCTTACCCAGCTCGAACCAAAAATAGCCCCCACCATTCCCCACACACCCGCACCCCGAACCCAAAACATCCCCGAACCACACGTGAACCGAAAAAAACCCTACCCAACCCATCTATACAATTTATTATTTTTTAAAAATTTTGACAGAGTTTCCTTTGTTTTTAGATGTAATCCAACCTGTTTAATCATCAACATTAACATCAATAATTAAAAAACATATAAAATCCCTTCCACCAATTCAAAATAGCCCCCACCCTCCCCCACGCATCCCACCCAAACTCAAAACATCCCCCACACCCCACCCTTACCCAAACTAGCCCCCACATCCCACCAAACCCAAAACAGACCCCGCCCTTCCCCACAACCCATGCCTGAACCAATAACATACCCCTACCACATCCTAACCAAAAATAACCCCCACCCGACCCACCGATACAATTTATTATTTTTTAAAATTTCAACAGAGTTTCCTTTGTTTTTACATGTAATCCAACATGTTTAATCATCATCGTTAACATCAATAATTAAAAAAAAATATTAAAACCATTCCAATAATTCAAAACAGCCCCCACCCTCACCCACGCATCCCGCCTGAACTCAAAACATCCCCCACACCCAACCCTTACCCAAACTAGCCCCCACATCCCACCGAACCCAAAATAGCCCCCCACCCTTCCCCACATCCACTAGTATTTTACATGTAATCCAAGAAGTCATAACCAAGAAATAAATGTGATACCTTTGATGTTTCTTGACCCCAAAGTTTCACTAAGATTTTCCATTGATTCGGGTCGACTTGAGTGGGTGTAGTTGTTAAACGCTCTGCATCCGTGTTCAATTTCGTATAGTACTTCCTCTTGGTCTCGTTATTAAAGGATGTCCATTGAACTCCAATCTTATGAAAATATATGTTTTGGTAATTGTCTGGTGCATTTGTGTTAATCTATGAACAAAAAATGCATTAGTTAGATATATAAATGATTCTAAATAATCAATTTTACTAAAGCAAGATTAATTTAATATTACTTGCACTTGCTACCAAACAAAGTCGAGTTTTCGTTGATCCATTTTAGTTCAAGAAGACCGAGTCAAAGGAAATAAATCCCATTAGCGTGAATAATAGCCGAGTTGACACGCCAACTTCTTCGCATATGATCCAATTTGTTGGCAATCTTCATCCCAACCAATTATCTTTTTTCTCACCGTTGCCCCATTCATTCCATTGTTTGGAACTACCTATAACTTTCCTCTTAATAGAGGATGTACATCTAGCATCACCTGTACAAAGGCAATGAGTAAGTATATATAAATATTTACAAAATTCTATTGCATATATCGTTTAGTATATAACCTCATGTGAGATGAACTGCGACTCATTTTCCATTGAACTGGAGGTTGTACCATCGATACTACCTATTTAAAAAAATTATTAACACAAGCACATAAGAAGTTGTGCAAATGAGTATATTGTGTTCAGTGTAATATTTGAACTCCTAGTGAAATAAAAATTTATATACCTGAATCTGAGATGGGGGGTGATGCATGTGATGCTATGCTAGCAAACGAAGATCTAACCATAATGAACCTGTTACAACAAAACAGTGTATGTGATTAGTTAAAAACAATATATTAATAAAAAATATATTATAAAAATAAGAAAAACACATGTCATATGTCATAGTGCTTACATATATTCATGTTAATTGACAATTTAGCACCCCTCATTCTTCGTCCATATCATCCTCGTAATCATCACCATCAGGCATAAATGTATCAATTATGGATCCATCTATATCTTGTCTCACCCAAGACACGTTTTGATCATCTTCCAACTCTTTCATACTAAACGACTCAAATAGTTGGGCATCTAATTCTTATTCCGCTGTAGAATAACAACCAAACCTATCTCTAGGTGTCATTTGAACAACTACATGACAATGTGGTTCCAAAAATCTTGCACGTACCACACTTGTTCTGCTACGGATGCTAAGATAAAAGGCTCATCGCTTAATTGATTATCTTTGTACAACAAGTGGTTGAAATTTACTAATGTTAAATTGAACCCGTCTACTCGTTTCCCCAATCGATTTTCTATCCAATCACATTTGAATAGTACAAACGTTTTACCATTAAAATACTGAATTTCAATAATGTCAGTAAATTGACCATAGAAAGTAACATCCCCAAACAGAGGATTAGAGTCTCTTCGACTGGCATAGCTCTCTTGTTTTTCTTTTAAAATAACTCCATTATTCTGAGTTTTTCGACAAATATTAACTTCCTTTGTACGAAATCGAAATCGTCGAGTAATATAAGACTTGAAGCTCAATGCATCCTCAAGAGGACCCAATGCCAAACCCAATATTTCACTGGACAATTCGGTATCTTTTTCCAATCCATCCACCTAATATTTCAATAAACAAGAAACTACACTATGTACATATAATTAGAATTCAAAAAATGAATAATCCTACTTACATAATCCTTACACCATGTGTGGAAATGTTCACTGTGAAGGCGTTGCACTAAATGTTGTTATGAAATATAAGGATACTTTTTTTTAAGTTGAGCAATGTGTTTTTTGAAAATATCATACGCATGTCAAGTTATAACGGGCGTTCGATAACGCATTTTGTATAAATAATTACTTAAGGTTAATACATAACTTACTCAATGAATGGTGCAACATCGTCAATGTTAGCAAGCACAAACTGATGCGCTTGTATACGAGTTGCTGAATCAACCCAAAATTTTAGGCCTTTCCTCACACCACGCCGACATTCATTACCTCCATTCTAGTGATACTTAAGAATAATGATTGGTCTCATGAAATTTCAGAGAGTTTAGTCTTGAACTGAGTCTTGGGTATCTAATGATCTCATGCTGATTTTTATTAAATATGAAACATGTTTGTCAGGTCCTATCACATTAATTAGATATTGAAACATGTCAAGGTATGTGTTAGGCAAATTGTATATTGAAACTGTTGCATTCATTTTACAATCTGAATTTCTTCTTGAGATGCTTGGGTCTATATCTACTTTTGATTGCACTGGGGATGCTAAACGGGTACACTACATGTATGCAATGTAAGTTGATCCAAATATACAATTCAGTATAAATTCCTTCAGTCAAAATAATTCTTAGTCCAAAATTAAGGACCCACATTTAAAAGTAAAACTTTGAAGAAAATTTGACCTTTAACATAGTCAATGGCTAAAATTAAACTTATTTGAGTACTGCTTAGTTTGGGTTCATTAATTGTCAAAGTAACTCTGAATTTGAGACATAAAAAGTAAGAAACTCCTAAATGAGTGATCATAAAGATAATTATTGAAATAATTCTTGCAAAATAGGCTTAACCTCGTGAAAAAGCATTTGCGTCCCATAAGGGCACAAAATTTGTATGCAATCAACTTTAAATACCATTTTTTCCTAAAATCATTAAGGAAATGTTCCATTTAAATGTATTAACTATAGCTTCTTAATAGCAACATTTTTTATTTGAATTATTTTCAATCAATTTTTAACTTTTGATATTGACTTTTATTTGTTAATGTTGGTCAATTAGGAGTTAGGTGAACTAAAATATTGTGTTCACATTTTGTACTCAATCCTATTAAAGCTGAGAACACTAACTTTACAACTCCTTAAGCGTGTTCTTTAGCTTATGTTTGAATTTGATGAGTTTATTCTAAACTATCCACAATTTAGGGATTTTAGGGTGACACATTTTGTGTGACACTTCTTATTGGTTGGTTTGTTGCCTAAAATTACTCTACAAAAATGCATTTTGGGGACACTAGGTATCTTGTTATGGGTGGACGCATTAGTCTTTACACATCTTTAGTGAGTGTAAGTTATGTATCCCGAAAAATGTGTGGGTAAGTGTATGAGTACTATTTAGTGAAAATTATGATTTGTTGATGAATATAAGTACAATTTGTTCTATTGTATGGGACTCTTTTTAAAGTATTAGGTTCAGTTTGGTTTTATTCTAGGGATATTGTGATGCTAAGCTTTAAGTGTTGATTAAAATTTGTGTTGAAAATGAAAGATAGGATGAAGACTTGAGTTTTTCGAGTTATACGGTCACTTCTATGACGACCTCAGATATTTAATGCTAGCTGTGTAGAAATGTTCTTGGATATAGTTAATGGTTCTAAAAAGTAAAAAAGGAATTGGATAAGAGGTTTTTGCTTAGGAAGACTGCAACAGCAAGATGTAAGGATTTGAAATGGTTGCTCATGCTTACCTTTCTACATTCATAGAAGATAACGGTGAGTGCAAGAACATGATAATTATAAACCTCACAAAGTGACAAAGAAAATAAAAAACCAAAAGATACTCAAATCATAGGAATTGAATCAATGATGTAATTAAAATGAAGTTTTAATGTTATATTTTCATTCTCTTTCTTTATAGGCATGTTTCACCTACAAGATTAATGACACAAACATCTCATGAATTGAAAAAACTAGATCAGCCATCTAGGGCTATTTGCAAAACAGAAGCTTCAAAAACATTTAGGGTGGGTTAGATTGCAAACATGGAAAATGCGTGAAAAATAGTTCATTTGGATGAGAAGTTGGAAAATGAGTGAAACAAATATTAGTTTTTGGTCTTACTTTTTCTATTTTCTATGGAAACAAATTCTTTAGTGGGTGGATAAGAAATATTTATTAATAAAAATGAGGTTTGAGATTGAGAACTTGTTAGGTGAATGAGTGTTGTTCTTATATAAAATCCTTGCAATCAAGGTATTAGAAAGGCAAAACATGAGACCAAACAACTATTTTCCATAGAAAATTTTTCCATGTCAATCAAACACAACCTTAATAGCTTGAAATTTATAAGCTTCACATCCATGCACAAAGAAAATGTATAAACCTTGAACTCTATAAGTAAAAAAACGGAACTGAAGAAAGAAAGGGGTTATTGCCTAGGGGTGGTAATTTTAGAAAGGACATGGAGCGACACAAAATTGACATGATAGGTCGTGTTCATGTCGTGTTTGTTTGACACGAAGTCTTGTCGTGTCGTGTTCGTGTCTGAATTATGAGTCAGGTCGTCGTGTTTTTTAGGCGTGAAATTTAAGAAATTTTGGTATTCATGTCTTGTCGTGCCATGTTATTTTTTAGTCGGGTCGTTGTCGCGTCAACTAAAAAAAACATGAATTCATGTCGTGTCATGTCATGTCCAAAAAAAACTTGTCGTGTCATGTCATGTCGGCCCAAAACATGACCCGTTGGCCCGAATTGCCACATCTATTAATGCCTCTTTTGAGCATACAACTGTATAATAACAAACGGAATAGAAGAATTTTAAATAAAACCAAATTTTTATTTAATCTTGAAATGTTTGAATATCTAATTAATGGCAACAACTTCAATATACATTCTTCCTAACACAACTTCAACTTCTAATAAATGTGTACCATTATTGCGTGTGATGATTATTTTTTAAGAATAGAGATTATTCCCTCTGAAGAAATAAAAAGGACCTTCCATTTGTAATCTTCTTATGTATATTAACACGGATCACATGTGGACAAAGCCAATTTGGTGTAAAATTAAAATATTATGTTGTTTCATCTTTTTCTATTTTCTTTATTTGAATTTCTATATTTTGATGCGATTGGTTTGTTGTTCATGAAACCCTAGTCGATATAACTCAGATCTTTCGTATACAAAATTAGTATCAAAACCTTGTTTCTAACCTAAATGTCTTTTGTTATGGAATTCAAGATCAATTATAAGATGGAGAAATTTGATGGAAATAACAGTTTTGGACTTTGGTAAGTGGAGGCGATGGACATTCTTTTTAGGTAGAACTTTATCCAAGTCTTAAAAGGGAAACATGAAACAATGAATGATAAAGAGTGGAAAAAGATCGATACAAAGGTTTGTACCACGATTTATTTGTGTTGTCTAAGGAGTTTAAACACGATGTTATGATATAGACTTACACCATGGTCATTTGGGTAAAGATTGATATTGAATAAATATTTGACAAATAAGATTACTCTCGAAAAGGAATTCAATTGATTTTTGTGTCTCAATTACTTCATTGCAATACCATCTCAATGAGTTTATCAAAAATCAAGGTGAAGAGGGAGGAAGAAGGCATGGATGTAATTTTGTTGACTTCTATTTTTGAAACATACAATCATTTGGTCACTATAATGATGTACGAGAAGAAAATCTTTATTTTGCATGAGGTCACTTCAATCCTTCTATCAAATAAAAAATAGGTATAAAGTGGTTGAGGTGATAGTGATTTTGCAAGCCTATTCATTATAGTTAGCCCATATAAATGAGGTTTAAAGAGCTCCAGGTCCAAGTAAAAAGGAGCACAAGGATAAGTAATGTTAGTAATATCATGAGATTGGGGTAATTGTACATTCATTTAAATCACTAAAGAATGAAATTTTAGTTAGAGGTTCAAGATATCGATGATTTTGCTACATAACAACTGATAATATTAATGAGTCATTTAATGACTCTTGGGTTCTTGATTCCAGTGTCTCAATTCATATATGTATAAATCATGATTATTTATCCTACTACAAAGATGTGAAAGTTGGCTCTTTTTGTTATTGATGGGATAGTATTCAAATTTAAAGACTTAATCAATTAAAATCAAGAAATATAATGGGTTGGGGAGAAATTTAGGTGGTGTACGACATGTTTTGGGTCGTCGGGTGAACCTTACTTCAGTTGGTGAGATGGAAACCTTAACTTACAAGGTTATAACATTGAGTGGAGATATGAGGGTTGTGGAAGGCTCTCTTACAGAATTTAGGGGCACCATGGTGAGAAATGTGTAGGTAATCAAAGGAAATAAACTAATATTTAGATTTATTATGGGGTTTTAGTGGTGAGTCAAATATCTCATTCGTTGCTTAGAAATGGAGGAGAATGTAAAAGGGATATACGTCATGGTAATAATTGTGGCCTTTACCCACATTTACGCTGTGAGGGGACTACAAAACATTATGGGAATATGGAATCCACTTTCAGGTGGCAATAAAGCTGTCATTACAAGGAGGCAGACTTATGAGGATGAAACTGGCTATAGTTTGGGGTAGTTGCAGTAGCACTAAGATAATCCATTCGGGATCAGCAAAAATGAGTTGGAAGGACGCATTAGGTCACATTAGAGATGTGAGGTAAATCTAGGGAAGCCAATATCCTATAAGAAGGCAGAGTTGACTACTAATTACAAATTGTTGGTTAGAGGCCATTTGATGGACGTTTCAAGTTGTTATATCGAACCATGGGATTCCAAGAAAGCTATGGAGCATTATGGATTTGATAGATATTATGGAGTCATTCTTATGACTTCACGAGATATGAATAGGTTGAAGAATTAACCGAGTGTTAGGCTTGAGGAGGCCTCAAACTTAGCCAAAAATATTCATTAATGTTTTTAGTTGTCGCAATCAAGTATTTGTCTGATGATCCTCACATTATGTTTTTGGTGTTTGTCCACTACATATTGCAGGCAATGAACTTGGCTTCGCATCAGTGATGGTCAAAGCCTTTGCAATGAATTATTCTTCATGTCAGAGGAGGAATCATGTTTCTTGAGAGAAGATTCACAAAATTGGTGCTTAATCAACAAGGGTGGGACTTCGTCTCAATGAAGGTGGACTTCGCTCCCACGAGGGGTCACGACAACAAAGTATTTTTGTCTCTTCAATGAACGTTCATAATTAGTGTTTGTAAGACTAATATTTTTATTTTTTTATATCACCAGGGTGGAAATTCGCAGAGAATGTTTTTTTTATATGTCTACATGGTGGGGTGGGAGAGAGAGAGAGTTTGGGTTTAACTTAAACTACACTTTAGTTTAGGGTTTATCTTATCTTATCTAGTGGGATTTTGGTATCCAAGTTTTCTAGGTATCTTTAGATACCTAGCTTGTAAGGTGGTTTACATCATTTGGGACTCCTAAATTTTATCACCTATTTAGGGACTATTTTACCCCGTAAATTTTGTAGATGAGAAAATTATGACATATCCATCTGTGACATAATAGATAAGTTTGTGAGTGAAAATTAAGTCTCACCTTTTGAAGAAAATTGTCTATTTGGGGAACCAATTTTGGGTATTCTCTATTGAGAATTCGGTTATAATCTTGGAGTATATTTTGGTGAGATTAATATTTGTAAATGTCTTCCATTATTGTGTATGAGGTTTATTTTCTGTGAACATAGATGCTTATGTGTGAGGAATGAAAAAAAGTCCTCGTATTTGTAATCGTCTTCTATTTAGTGGAACGGATCTCCTGTGAACGTAGTCAATTTGGCGAACCACATAAATGTTGTGTCCTTTAATATCTTTCATGTTTTCTTTAATTAGATTAATATTTATGTGATTGGTTTCTTAGTCACGACTCTTTAGTCGATATAACTCGGTGTCTATGGACAACATGTACTTGAAGATTGCATCCTATTTTCATGAATTAAATTTTCAAAATAGTCGAATAAATATTATTTTTTTATTATATTTATCATTATTATTATGAGGATTATCAAGGATGATTCCTCAATGCAACATCAAGATAAGCGGACAAGAAATAATATGTGTTGCACGAAATGTTCTAAGCAAATGATAAGCTTCCATTCATTTGAACAAACTATATTTAGTGGATTAGTAATTGAGTATTTTTCATAGGGAATATATGTGGTTAATATTATATTTATATGATTAGTTATAAATAGTGTGCCTTGATTATTTTTTTACATAGGATAAGAGCACTGACACTAATCTCCTTGTTACAAGGATATAAGGGAATATTATTAACAAAAGGTTTAATACCATGAATATTTGATAATGATATATTTAAAGAAATTAAATAATAGTCGATTAAATTAATTTTTTATAATTCTTTTGGATTGATTAAATAAAAAAACTTGACAGTGTAACATACTTCATCTCATTTATATGTATTGCGTATATGCTAATTCTTTAATCAATAATGACATAGTAATTTGATTATAACATAAATAAAATGGACTAAAAATATTGTTTGGTTTGAAATTGGGTTTTGAAGCTTATTTAAGGGCCAACTGAGTTTTAAAAAAACTACGTGAGAGTGCACCCACGGGTGGATAACCCATTGGGATGAGTTTGAGGTTGTTAGAGTTAGGTTTGGTGGTTTGTAGTCCCACTTTAAAATAGAGTTAGGAAGATTTTTGGGATTAAACATATAAACATAAAGTTTAGTCTAACCCTAATTCACTTTAACATTGACAAAATAATAAAAAAAAATACGCAAAAAAACTAAATAGGCCACTTGAGAGAGAAAGAGGTGAATTGAAAGTGAATCTAGAAGAGGAAATTTTGGACAGGAATTAGAAGATGAATTGAACAAATTGGAAGAGAATTAACAACACCAAGTCATCATAATAAAGAGGGATTTTCTCATCAACTCTTAAGCCATAATTTCTTGTATTTAAACCACTTTGATTAGATTATCATATATTATAATGCATGAAATTTGCGTAATTAATAAAGTGAGAACATTAGGATATTAATATATATTTTTTTTGGTGATAAGAATTACAAATAGAATTATTGGGTATTTTTCTTGGTGTTTAATTACAAGTTTTGTGATTTCTTTAAATAGTTTATATTATTGTTGTGAATTTTGTGAGAATATATAGTTAGGGATCATTTTGGGATTTGAAATCCTTGATTGATTGTATTAGTTACTGCATAATTGATAACATAATTTAGGGTTTTGTGTTAATTAGATTGTTATGATAATTTTGGTAATATAAACTAATTAAGGGTAATGATTGAAGTTCGGCAATATTATGTGTTTAATCCATCTTTGAAATTGAATTCATCTTTATATCACCTTAAAATTATGAAATTACAGGATAAGGAATTTGGGTTTCATATGTCTTGATAACATAATCTTGAAATTGAACTATTACTTGATTTTTTTTATTTGCGGGTTTAATCATTCACATGCCAATTGGGAAATGGGTTGAATTATATGTTAATTTTGAAATTGGAGAGTAATATATATATATATATATATATATATATATATATATATATATATATATATATATATATATATATAATACTTACTAAAATGGGGTAATTCTAATCATATATTCGAGTAAGATAACTTAAGGTTTTATTGTGTTGTTCTTCACGTCCCGGGTTTTCTTATGCTTGATTTTATTGGTATTTGTTACGTATACATACATGTTTTAGACTCTTGATAAATTTGATTTAAACACCCTAAATCTTCTTGACCAAATTGAATTGGAGCATTAAAAATAATTAATGAACTAGTAGGAAGATAAATTACGTCCCTCAAAATTGTCTTGTGCTCCCAAACAGAGTTATTTGTGTACTTTGAGTTAGAAGTTGGGTTGTATAGCCAAAGAAATAAATGGAAGTTACCTTTCCAATGCAGAAGCAATTAATTAATTTGAATCCTACAGAAAGAGTTATTATCATTTTACCAAAGTGTTTTGGGGGGGAAACCCATAACATTTTGGGTAGATTTTAGAGGGTTATAGAGCCAGATCAGGTTAGCTATATGATGGATTGAGTCGGCCCTAGGAGTTGGTCTGAGGTGGGATATGGTTGGTTTGGGTGTTGTTTCCTGAGTGTTTTTAAAACAAAATTTAATTGTAAACAAGTAGTTTAAAGACTTGAAATATTCAAAGACTTTAGTTGTAAGTCGCCTTATATTATGGTGAGTTATTGTAAACTCATTAATGTAATGAAAAACATGTAAATGGGTTAATGTGAATTAATGTAACAATATATAATCAAAACAAGAGGTTGGAACCTGAATAATAAATTATAAGCAGAGAGACTTATAACTATGTGGGGAATAACCAAAGGTTTTACATATATAATATTGCAATGTTTATACTATATGTATTATATGTAATAGGTAGTGTAGGCATAATCTCTATATCATGCATCAAGCGAGACCGCGGTACGGTATGTTACGTGGATGGACGATCGACCTGCGGATGTTAAGGCGAGGACACATTATATTAGCGTTGAGTACGCTCTAGACAATATATGGAGACCATTTGCATGTTATATTTTTATACATGAGCTGGGAGTAGAGGCTATGTATGTTATGCTTAATCTGTGAGTAGAGGACATACATATTATACTTGAGTTGTGAGTGCTGGCCAGGTGATGTATATATTATGGTATTGATTCCATGACATCTTGGTTGTACTATTGGTGAAATTTTATATATTTGAGGCGTGATATAATTAACCTATGGTATATGGGTAATAACCCACAAGAAAATTGGATGATAGGGGATCTTAATATTAGTTTAGGATGAGATTCCTAAGAAGGCATGATACTTGGGTTGCATTTTTCATGTTATAATGAGTCATCATAGAGCTAGGGAATCTCGTGGAGAATAGGATTTTTCATAGCAGGTTATTCCTTGGAAACTGGCATTGATATGCCTAAGTGTAAACTCATCCCTAACTAGGACTTGCTTGCATAAGGCCAAACTTATAAGACACACTTTCTATAGAGGTCCAAATGCCAGTAGTATCTTCTTTGCCTATGCTCTTATGCCAAGACCTTTCAACCACTTATCCTCTTAGCAATCAATGTCTCGTATGTCATTCCAGACACCCAAGACCCATCAATAATGTAACTGGTCCCATGCAAGCCCGTCTCGGCTAGGCATCTATACAATTGAGACCATATTTCAACATTCCTTAGCATCTAGTCAAGGAGAACATTGGAGGTCCTATACTCGACATGGTCGAGACCTCCCAGGACGATACCCCACCACTTCAGCATGGATAATTCATGTAGGCAAGCAATTATAACTGAATCATAAGTGCACATGGGAGAATATTTGCATCATCATTACTTACACATTCTAAAGCATGTGTGTCAAGATCTTATTTGTGGCTCCATCAAGGACTTGCACCATACACGCTTGGGGGTTCATGGTGCACCCTCAACACTATCTAAACCCATCTTCTTCCCCAAAATAAAAGATCCAGAATTACAAATCATATCCCAAGCTTTGCTCCTTTTACAATGGAGATAGAAGGTATTAAGAGATGTAATACTAAGGCCATTAGAGCCCATTCATATAGTGAAATTCCCACTCACCTTCATAGTGGAGTAGGACAATGGACTAACCACTTATATTAGAGTGTTTTTTCCTATTTTACTCATCTCCGTCTTCATTTAATCACTTATTTACCACCATTGCTTCATCATCATAGCTGTATTGGATTCAGCTCTTACAAAATTATGTGTTGATACTAAATCGTATATCATCATATAGGCGACGTCCATGGGAATGAAGGTTCTTCATCTTATTCCTCTTCATTTTTAGCTTGTTTCTCACTTGATTCTCTAGTGGTGATCCAGTTCTACACTTGGTTGGATCTGTATTACCATTGAAAGAGCTCTAGTTGGTTTTTTAAAGATTTTTTCTAGCTCACTTAGCTAATCCAGTTCAGCATTTATTCTGTTCATTTGCTGGAGTTGATGGCGTTTGATTTACCTTATGGCGTTAGCCCTAGCTCCATCCAGGTACCTCCTCAGTCAGAGATGGCTAAGGTTGCGATGGTGTTGCGCTCACTGGAAACCACCCAAGAGAAAATGCAAGAAAAACCTACTGCTTTTAGCTAAAATATGATGGCTAGACCCACCAGCATTATAGTGAAGATGATAATTCTGGTCACCAAAGAGGGTGTGAATCTAATGAAAGGGGGACCACCCCCGATCCCACACAAAGAAGTTCCACACCAGAAAAGATGTCGAGATGTGGCTGGCCCTAGACATTTGCACCTAGGAAGATAAAGTGAGGAATTTTAAGATGACCAGTGTTATAATGAGGATGAGTATTGGGGCCCTATAAGATTTTTAGAAATACAGTGCGTCCAGTCCTAGTTAGCAGAAGAAACAATGGTAGCCCGAGAGAAGGAACAAAATGAATTATCAGAGGATAATTGGCATAGAACCTGTACAATGCCCAGTCGAAAGAGAGGGAGATGGGTTCAATGTTATGGAAGCCAATGGAGGTAGGGCGAAAGCAGACGAAAAACCATGGAACAAGTCCATGTTGAGACTAGAGGAAAAAATTGGTGATCTCTTGAAAAATTGAGACCCCATGCAGAGGAGTTATATGGAAGGGTCCCCATTTCTAGAAAATATAGTAAACTACCCAACCCCTACCAAGTTCAATCCACCAGTTGTCATGCCAAAGTACGATAGGAGCACAAACCTTATTCATTATGTTGAGATGTACCATTTGTTGCTAACATCTTCTCAATTTTTTATGAGATGAGATGTTGGGAATTCTCCAGTACTCTGACTAGTGCAGTTCATGTCTAATACACTTCGCTACCCAAGAACTCCGTAGAGAACTTCAAGAAATTTTTTGAGAAGTTCATTTCTAATTTTTATTTCTGCATGAAGCCCCCAAAAAGGCTACTCATCTGTTATATGTAAAGAAAGGTAAGAATGATCCACTCTGAGACTATATTGCAAGATTTAACATAGAGAAGTTGTAAGTTGAAGATATGAGGAGAACATTGATATGACTTCCCTAATAAGAGGATTTCAAAATGTCAAATTACTTTGGAAGCTGGCCAAACATCCTCTAAAATCCATGGCAGAACTCATGTCTACGATCGGGAGAGTCATAAACGCAGAGGAGGCCATGGCAGCGAAGGGAGAAAATGAGGAAGAAGGTGGTGGAAGTAAATCTTACAAAGTTAAGGGAAAGGATGAGAAAAACAAGTCGGCTGACGATAATTTTTATGACTACACTCCTCTTACGATAAGCCCTAATATGTTCTAAATTAAATTAAGGGTGATAGATCTCTCAGATGGCCCAAAAAGATGAGATCTCCTCCTTATAAGAGAAACAAAAGCAAATGGTATGACTTTCACCAAGATCATAACCATACCATTGACAAATGCTTTGAATTAAAAGTTGAGATTGATAAAATGCTCACACAATGGAATCTTAGAAAGTACATAAGCCGAAGTGGTTCCAAAGACTACGACCGAAAGAAGTGAAGTTTCTCAATAGATGAGAAGTCAAAATGACAGCATCAGGTCGACAAGTAAGATGAAGAGTCAGAGGATAATGATGAGGCCGACCTAAACTTTCACCTAAAATACCAGCATCGAAAGGTCGACTAGGAATAATCTCTCTAGGAGTAAAGATGATCCGCGACAGATTAAATGGTGGCGGAAAAGACTTTACAGACATGAATTCTCATGTAGTAGAGGCAAAGGAGATACCAAAAATAATAGATATAAACTCGATCGATGTTGAACTCAAGCTGGGGAAAAGGAAGAAGGTTAACATAAACACGCTAGTAGTAGGGTTTTCTAGACTTTACTTTAAGGGGATTTTAGCCCCTCATGATGACCTTTTTGTTAACATTACGAGGGTTTATGGATATGATGACCCCAGAATATTAGTTAATGGTGGAAGTTCAACAAATGTTATGTTTTGGGAATTATTCAATGGTCTAGGGATGAGAAAGAATACACTTATCCCCTACCACCAACCATTGATCAGTTTTAGCAAGGAGAAGGTCCACTTATTGGGGGTATTTCAAATGGACATATGTATGGGGACTTGGCCGAGATACCTCACTAGAAAGGTAATTTTTTTCATTATGGATGAAAATATTTACTCAGTCTATAAAATCATTATAGAAAGGGTAGCCCTTAAACAATTTGAGGTCGTTCCCTCTACTATACACCAAATGATAAAATTCTTGACACCCTATGGAGTAGGGGAAATTCAAGTTGACCAGGTAGAGGAACGAGAATCTACTTTAACTGAGCAAAAAAATGATAGCACATTAAAAGGACACTACCACATACAACATTGATACAATCGACCCAAGGAACAAGAAAAAACTAAAACAAACTGAGCTTGTTGAAAAGGTAGAATACATTATCCTCGATGAGGAAAATTTGAGAAAAAAAACATTTACGTAGGTTTATCTTTGAATCCAGAGTTGAATGAGAAGTTGATCAAGCTACAAAGGAAGAGGTAGAGTATGTTTTCCTGGAGTCACGAAGACATGTGAGGATAGACCCCAAGATCTATTGTCATCGCCTGAATATCAACGAGGGAGAGAAGCCTCATAAATAGAGGATATGAATCTACACAAGGGAAAAATATGAAGTCATCCAGGACGAAGTCAAAGGTGATCTACCTAGAGTGGATATCTAATGTAGTCATTGTCTCTAAAGTGAATGGTAAATGGAAAATGTGTGTGGACTCCATTGATCTAAATAAAGCCTGCCCGAAGCATAATTTTTCTCTGCCTCACTTAGACCAAATGTTTAATGCCTTAACTGGACATGAATTAATGAGTTTTATGGATGCCTACTCATGATATAATAATATCTTCATGCACCCGGCCGATGCCGAGAAAAAATCCATCATCATAGACAAGGGAACCTATTATTATAAGGCTATGCCCTTCGGCCTCTAGAATGATGGCGCAACTTATCAGAAGATGGTTAATTAAATGTTTAAAGATCATATTGGTAAAACCATTTGGGTGTATGTGGACGACATGTTGACAAAGATATTCAAGGATAAGACCCATGTGGCCGACCTTGAGCGTACTTTTGATACCATGGATAAATGCCAGATGAAGCTTAACCCTACCAAGTGTGTATTCATCATGGGGGCATGATAGTTCCTCGACTTTATTTTGAACCAGCAAGACATATAGGTTAATCCAGAGAAAAATAAAGGATTGATTGAAATGAAGACACCAAAATCCATCAAAGAGGTGCATAGACAAGTGCCTACCCTTTTTTAATGTTGTGAGGAAAACTTTTGAATGGAATGAAGAATGTGAAAGATCTTTTCAAGAGCTCAAGGCTTATATGGGTTCTCTGATGCTTTTGTCTCAACTAGTTCAAGGAGAATAGTTATTTTTGTATTTAGTAGTGTCAGAGTCTGCAATTAGTGCAACCATCGTTCGAGATGATGAAGGGGTACATAAGCTAGTCTATTTTAATAGTAAGTCTCTTCAGGGTTCCAAGCTAAAATATCCAAAGATGTAAAAGTTAGCATGTGCCTTGATACATACTTCAAGAAAAATGAAACCTTATTTTTAAGCCCATACAATGGTCATCCTCACTGACTCCCCTCTAAGACAGGTCATCCATAAACTCGAGAAATTGAGTAGGCTGATGGATTAGCCCATTGAGTTGGGAGAATTTGATATTGTATACCAATCGAGAACAATAATTAAAGGGCCAGCGTTGATCGACTTTATGGTTGAGTTCACTTGGGACATTATCGACACCATAGAAGATGAGATGGCAGTTCTTCCAAATAAAGATTCAGTAGGTTTAGCCATGGATGATGGTGATCAAGTCGACCTCACAGATAAAGATATTTTTTTAGAAATTGTGTAGTGAGTGAAGGGTTTTTCACGACAGACATTCCACTTTGGAGTCTGATTATTGATTATTCATCGTGTGAAAGTGGCAGTGGAGTAGGGCTTATGTTGTCATCTCTAGATGGGACAAACATTTAGTATGTATTGAGTTTTATCTTTAAAGCCTCCAACAACAAGTTTGAGTACGAAGCTCTTCTTATAGTTTTATCCATAGCCAAGGTGTTGAATGTCAGCCATGTAGTAGTTCATAGTGGCTCCCAACTGGTAGTAAGCCAGATTCTGGGAATTTATGAGGCGAAGGATGAGAAGATGGCCAAATACTTAGCCAGGGTAAAAAATGGTCTTGGCAAACTTTAGAGAATTAAAAGTGAAAAGACTCCCTTAACTTGATAACAACTGAGCCGATGCATTGGCGATGTTATCATCGATACTAAGAACATAAAATCAGGAGAACCATCCCAATTGAGATATTAAAGAAACCGAGCATTGAGGAAGATGACGGGAAACTTAAATTTTGCTTGAATTTGAATCTGGGATCTTCTTGGGTGGACCGTATCATAAGATATATCAGAGTCGGAGAGCTGCCACAGTTAAAGGCCGAGAGAAAGAAATTAAGGTATAGGGCAACAAAATTCTCCATCATAGGAGATGTCCTATATAAAAAGGGTTTCCCACTTCCCTTGTTACGTTGTGTTCATCCTTCAGAGGTAGAGTTTGTTTTGAAAGATGTGCATGAGGGATAGTTCTCAAGCCATGTCGGGGGATAGTCTTTGGCAAAACGGATAGTAACGCATGGTTATTAGTGCGCGACCCTTCCTAAGGATGTGACCGACTATCTGAAAAAATGTGATAAATGCTAAAAATATTCCTATATCCCTCATCATCCCCATTAGACTCTCTCATCCATCACAACTACTTGGCTATTTGCAGTCTGGGGGATTGATTTGGTGGGATCCCTACCAAGATCCAAAGGCAATGATAGTTATCTGATTATGGCGATAGGTTACTTTTCCAAGTGAGGCGAAGTTGAGGCCATGATCTCCATTATAGAGATGAAGACCTTCAAATTTAGTTGGAGGTATGTCATTTGCAGATATGGTTTGGCACATACATTGATATTGGATAATCAAAAAACGTTTAAGAATAAGTCCTTGGAGGCCTATTATGGAAGAGTCGACATCAAAAAATTCTATTCAGCACCAGGACAACCTCAAGAAAACGTCTAGATAGAGGTCACAAATAGAATAATTTTGTATGGGATCCAAATGATGATAAAAGATGCCAAAAGCCCGTGGACTGAAGAGGTACATGTCGTCTTGTGAGCTTACTAGATGATAGAGAGGATACCGACAAGGTAGAGAGCCCCTTGATGCTGGCCTACGGGTCAGAAGTTATGATACCTACCGACTCGACCTACCCGGCCATAGAGTCCAGACATATGACTCAGAGATAAATGATGGAGAGAGGAGGTTGGACCTGGATCTGATTGAAAAGAGAAGGGAAAATGCTGAGTTGAGTCAAGTAGCATACCAATAGAGGACGACTAAGTTTTATAGGGGATTTAGTTCTAAAGAAGGTTTGGCAGAAGCCTAACAAGTTACACCCAAATTGGCACAGACCCTACAGGGTCACTAAAGAGGTCATCCCAGGCACATATCAACTGGAGAAATTGGAGGGAGAGACATTCTCCAATCCATGGAATGCCGACCATTTAAAAAGATACTACAAGTAATCTCATGTATAGTCTCATATATACAGTTCAGTTTATTTAATTTTCTTTATTTGAAAAAGATGCTTATACTGATAAATGAAAAATAGTCCCAAGTGTTCCCTCATATTTTTCTTGTATGAATTTTTAAACTTCATGGCTCAAGTTATCATAAACTAAAAAACATCATTCATATGGTGAACTAGCATTAACTAACTATCGGCGACATGAGAAACCATATGAGACTTATCTCATCAATGGATTCTCAATAACATCGAGAGTGGGTAATAGTGTGATAACATCATTAAGGTGGTGAAAAGAACAATCTAGTTAATAATCATTAAGTTTGTTAAATTGGGACGTCTAAGGATGAGATTGGACAAACACCATTTATTTGGTGATATACTACCTCAAACATCATTAATTTGGTAGTTCAAATTTAAATTTCATTTAATTATGGTTCCTTCAAACATCAAAATGTGGTGATATAAGAGTCAAAACTCTCTCGGCGAGACGATAGTGTATGACGAGACGACACTCATCCATGATATACCACAAGTGTACCCTCGGTCCAACCTAGATATGCTCGACCTGGGCTAACCAAGAAAAAACCACCTTTCAAGGAGGACTCCTATCATACCCTGTAGTCTCATCAAGGACTTGGCTAAAACTATAACAGGTCATCCTGGATGCCTTTATCATATCGTCTAGTGAAAGGAAGGGTCCATTATACCTGGTGCAACATTATCTCGGAATACTCATATCATTCGAGTATCTAGTCATTCACTTCCATTATGTCATATGTCGACCTTCATGTCTCGTACTTGTCCCATATAAGTCCTGTCTAGAAGACACTATCAGCATGTGCAGTTCATGATGCATGCCTACTTGGTCGGCGTGGATAATTCAGTTATAACCAAATTATTCCCTCACAAGAGGAAATATTTCATCATTATTAGTTACATGTGTTTGTGACAGATGTCATCTTCCTATTGGAGACCTTTAGGACCATGTGCCTATTTCATGCTTGGGGGTGCATTACACCCCCTAAACACTATATATACACTTCATCTTCTCCATGATATGGGGTTGCTTATTCAAAACCCTAGCTAAACTCTGTGCAATTAAAGAGAGAGAAATATTATGTAGGTGTCTTGTATTCCCAGGCCATTAGATAGTCATTAGTGGATTCATACTCACACATCTCCACAGTGGATATAGGAAAAATCTAGTAGAACCACTTATACATCTTTGTGTTCATCCTCTTCTACTCATCTCTTCTGATTGCTCATTGTTATATTGATGTTCTACCATTGTTATACTGGTTCGAGTTCATACACATTATATTGACTTGGTGGTGATATTTATAGCATCATCAATCCGACGCCGTTTGTGGGAACGAAGATAGCCGTCTCTTCCCTATTTTAGCTTATACTCACCAGAGTCTCTGGTGGTGAACCAGTCCTCCTAGTTTGTGGAGCTATATCACGATTGAAGGAGATCTTTTTGAGCTTTCAATCTTTTTCTTCTTCAGCTCACAGCTCCTCCAGTTTGCAAAAATGGCTATGGATCCTCCTCCTCCTCCTCCTCAAAATCAGCTAGCGCAACCACCAGGGGTTGGTACTAGCTCTAGTCAAGCACCGCCTTAGTTAGAAATAGATGAGGTAGCGGTGGCGCTGCGCTCTCTCAAATCCATCTAGCTGTAGATGAAAACCCAATTTGCTACTTTTAGCCAGGATCTCACGGCCAGGACTGGCGGCACCGGAGCTGAGTTTGTAATTTCGACAACAAAGGAGCAGGTTCTTAATCTCTAAGCCAGGGGACCACCCGCGGATCCAGAAAAAGACCTCCCTCCATATAAGAGATGGAGAGACGTTACTGACCCTAAGCGTCTACGACTGGGAGGCAAGGTCAAGAACTCCGTGATGATGTGGTAGGAGACGACCTCTGTGAGTACGATGAAGAGAGGTAATGTTGAGAACCTTATCAAGTGTATAGAGGAACTATTCATCCTTTATGACAGGGCATAGACCTCGAAGGTCGAGAGGGTCATCCTTTTTTAGGCTCGACTCACAAGAGGACTTAAGGAACTGACTCTCTAGATCAAGGAGTGAAAGTTAGGATGACATCAGGCCCTCTCGCGGCCGAGAGGATCACAGAGAGGCCAACATCCGATGTAGGTGTCCTAACAGAGAACCCTCTGCGCACCCAAAAAATAGGGAGGGGTCAGCTCCGTCGAACGATAGAGAATGGGCTGAGGATAATGTCTTCCTAGCTAATGTTGGTGTTGTAGCTGACAAGCCCTGAAATAAGTCCATACAGAGATTGGAGAATAAAATAGGTGACATCATGAAGAGACGATATGCCTTACAGAGGGAATATGCTGAAGGCTCCCCCTTTGTGGCAAAGATAGTGGTCTACCCAACCCCGACCAAGTTCAATCCACCGGTGGTTACTCCAAGGTATGATGGGAGCACTAACCCGGTGCATCATGTTAAAATATATCAATCAGCCTTCGACATCTATTCAATATCAGACGAGATGAGATACTGGGCATTATCCGTCATGTTAGCAGGGGAAGCCCACATATGGTTCACTTCTCTTCCTAACGGCTCAATAGAAAGTTTTAAGCAACTGACCGATAGTTTCATCCACAAGTTTGGGGTAAAACCCAGGAAGAAGACGACCCAGCTGCTGTATGTCAAAAAGGGGAAGGATGAGACTCTGAGGGAATATATAGCCCATATTAACAAGGAGAAACTTGAGTTTGAGGATTAAGAAGAAAGCATCACAATGACAACCCTATTGGGAGGCCTTCAGAAAGGAAAGCTACTTTAGAAGCTAGCTGAGGACCCTCCAAAGTCCATGGCTGAATTCCTAGCCATAGCCGAGAGGCTCATGAACACAGAGGAGGCGATGGCCGCCCAAGGTCATTAAGAGAATAGATCTCACAGTGATGGAAATTTTCAGATATCAAATGGGAAAGATAAAAAGAAAAGGCCGATAGACATCAAATTTACAAACTACACCCCCATGGCAGTTAGTTGTGAGCACATTTTAAATGACATAAAAAATGACTGGCCTCTTAGGTGGCCAAAAAAATTAAAGACTCCTCCTCACAAGATGAATAAAAGCATGTGGTGTGAATTTCACCAAGATCATAGGAATACCACTAAGAGATGCTTCACCCTCAAAGATGAGATCGAAAAAATGCTAAAGTCTGGTAAGGTGAGGAAATATGTTGATAAGGGAAATTCAAGGAGAGGTCGAGATAACCATGTTCGAGACGACCCCAGAAATGGGAGAACTGATAAATGCAAAGAGGACGCCCCACACTACACCAAAATGGGTAAATTGGCACCCTTACAGTGCTTAGCCTTGTCACGATCAATGACCGTGACAACAAACACGCATTTTGTGTCACGGTCATTGACCGTGACAAAGGATTGTCATGGTCATTGACTGTGACATTACTTATAATGTTGTCACGGTCAATGACCGTGACACGACCGCGACAAATATCACAGTAAAAAAACCTTCTCCTTCTTTTTTCCCCCGCTGTTGCTTCCCTCCTTTTCTCTCTCTCTCTCTACGCTGCGCTCTCTCTCTCTACTTTCAGGTTACTTTCTCTCTCTTTCCCTCTCTTCCATTTATATATATATATATATATATATATATATATATATATATATATATATATATATATATATATATATATATATATATATGTGTGTGTGTGTGTGTATATATATATGTGTGTGTGTGTGTGTTTGTATATGTGCATGTGTGTGTGTGTGCGCGTGTGTGGTGGACGGGGGTGGGGTAGGGTGGGGGTAGGGGGTAGGGCAGGGTGGGGGGCTTGTGCATGTGTGTGTGCGTGTGGTGGGTGGGGGTGGGGTGGGGGAAAGGGCAGGGATGGGGGGTGGGTGGGTGGGTAGGGGCGGGGAACCGTGTGTGTGTGTGTATGTTCGCGTGTGTGCATATGTGTGTGTAGTGTGAGTGTTTGTGCGTAATGTCCCTTGTAAACGAATTGATTGAATTTCCGTCATTGTAAATTAGTAAATTAATGTATGATTAACTATGAAAGTAGGATTGCGCCTCATTGTAAATTTGTAAATTAATAATTGTATACTTTAATTGTTAGTTTAATTGATGAAAATAATTAATTGAATAGATAAATTAGAAGGAGTATGGGATACACATTTGTTGTTGGCATTGTTCTTGGATTATTATGGATCGATGTTGGGTTGGTTAATTTTAAAAGTGGCATAACCACTAGATTATTGTCCATATGGGGGTGGTATTTTTTAACTTTTTTTGAAAATTACTTTGTATATCGAACAATATATATATAGTATGATAATGAAATGAAACATACTTGAAATTACATATAGTGCACATAGATACTAGACTTATAGTTCTTATGCGTACGCATTCAATAGCCCTTAGACCCGTTCGAGAGTCATTACCCCTGTAATGAGATATCTCGAATTGTCCCGTTTGGAAAGTTTGGGACTGCATAATTTCTATATAATATTCTTACTGGCTCAAAGTTGTTACTTTTGGAGGAGATTCTGCAGTCGTATCCTAATGTTCTCTGGGTACATACTAGATTGACAAGTGTGACTGTTATTTCAATTGATCAATTGAAATAACACTCACACTTATCAATCTATGTTGTGTACTTGGAGAACTACGGGGATATGCTGCCGATTTTTTTTTAAATTGTAACAATGTGCATGAGATGTTAAGTATATTACAGAAAAATGTGGTCTTGAATGGGATAGGACCACTCACCCTTTAGAGGAGATTGAGGAAATAGAAATTTCTATAATTAATTGAATTTGAATATAAATAAGAGATAATTAAATGAAACATACTATAAATCTTAGTTTTGTTTATACTAATCCATGAATATACGTTCCGTACCTTTAATAGGTGATTAGTTGTGGTAGCTGTGATGGGATATCCGAAATACAAAGAGTGGATGGGTGAGACAAATAGAATGGGGGATGTGTTTCGCAGAGGTGCTAATGAATTTGTGAAATATGCAAAGAGATGTCATAATGATGAACAGTTTCTGTGTTCGTGTACTAGGTGTAAGAATTGTAAGGTGTTTGAGTGGAAAACAGTTGAACTACATTTGTTAAGATCGGGTTTTCAAGATAGTTATCGATTTTGGAGTTTTCACGGTGAATTGAAAGTTCCTTTAGTACTCGACCAACCTTCAAAACAACCATCAACAAGTAGGATAGATGTAGAAGGGGATGACGTAGATCATAATATGTTAGAGGATTTAGTTGATGATGCGTACAGAGTTTATGAAGCAGAGGAGAATGACGTTGCTGATGATGTAGAAGGTTCAAGTGCTCGTGAAGATATCACGATAAAACTTGACGATGACTACCAAAGTTTAAAATTTAAGGCGACCCAACTGTTATACTCTGACTGTGAGAAATATCAAACAACTTTACATGCCATGGTTGGTTTGCACAGTCTGAAGATGCAGTACGACTTGTTTAGCAATAGCGTGATAGGAATTCTGAAATGGTTGAAGGGCTTATTACCCAAGGAGAATACACTTCCAAATAGCTATCATGTTATGAAGAAAATTTTGATAAGTTTGGTAATGAAGTATAAATCGATTCATGCTTGTGTGTATGACTGCATACTATACTGAAAGGAGTATGAAAATATCGATCGTTGTCCGGTATGCGATGAACCTAGATATGTCCAATCTAGTAGTAAGGAAGGTACAAGATCAAAAGTGCCTCAAAAAGTATTAAAATATTTTCCCGTTGGCCCTAGATTAAAGAGATTTTTCACAGTACCATGGATAAAAGAGGCAATGACTTGGCATTCTAGGGAAGAAGTATGGGTAATATCATGCGTCATCCTATTAATTCTACTGCCTGGAGGAGGATGAATTATGAGTATCCCGATTTTGCTCGATAACAACGCAACATTCATTTGTCTATATCAACAGATGGTTTCAATCCATTGGGATATATAAGCACCAATCAGAGTGTATGGACAATGATCGTAGTCCCACTCAACCTCCCTCCTTCACAGTGTATGAGACCTATATTTTTTATGATAGCTTTGTTGATACCTGGGCCAAAGGCACCAAGTGATGGCATCGACGTCTACCTGGCTCCTTTGGTAGAAGAATTAAATGAGTTTTGGGAAGATGGTGTGCAATTATTTGACTCTTTTGTAAAATAAGAGTTTACGCTGAATGCTCTGTTGATGTGGACAATTCATGATTTTCCAGCTTATGGGACATTATCCGGTTGTGTAGTACATGGTTATTTGGGGTGTCCTATTTATGGAGAGGAGACTGAATCTCTTCAACTGTCCTTTAGCTCAAAAAATGTATACCATTGACACAAGAGGTTTTTACCCCCAGCTCATAGTTTCAAATCTGAGAAAGGTTCTAATTTTTTATTGGGCAGGGTTGAACATAGGCTACCGTGGGGACAACTTTCGGGTTGAAAAATTGAAAGTAAATCTTCTGAAAGTTTTTAAAGATTACGTCAAGAATACGCGATACATTACAGGATCAATTGCTGAGGAATACATCACCGCGGAGTCATAAATATATACTCGGGAATATATGCCTGACTCGACTAGCGTTGATGACACTGATGAGTTCGTCGGTGATGGTGGTCATGTGATAGGAAAACGAGTGAAATTAACGAGTTTGCAACATGAACAAGTAGCTCGTTATCTATTTGACACGCATGAAGATGTCGAAGAATGGAAAAAGTAAGTTTCGATTATTATAATGTTTAACATTATTTTATATTATTTTATACATGATTAATTTTGTAATATGCAAAAAATATGAAGCCTATGAGAACAATAAAAAACGAAAAACAATGGTACAATCAGACAATGAATTTAGGTTGTGGTTGACACAAGCGGTAATTATAATAAAAATGACCATTATATAAAGTTACATTACACTCAAATTTTACCACTAATATAATTAATTTATCTATATTCTCAGCTCTTAAAGACGGATGATGCGACATCAAGGCTTGCTCGTCAAGCCACTGGACCCTTGTTCATCGCACAAGAGTACAAAAATTATCGATTGAACGGTTACATTTTCGGTAATAAAGTTTACGAGAAAAGTACAAATGTACAGAACTCGGGCATTTCATACAAGGCTCTTACTTTCTTTTGAGCGAGCGCAAAAGATAAAAACCTCGTTGAAGCTGAAATGACTTACTATGGTGTAATCCGAAATATATTTGAATTGGATCATATAAGCTTCAAAGAGGTTGTATTTTACTGTGACTGAGTAAGAGTTGAGGATAAAAATGCTTGTAAAGTTGATCCTATCACCAATTTGATCATGGTTGACTTGTCCAAGTTGAAGAGCCACGACCACGTGAGCGATGAGCCGTTTCTTTATGCATTTCAAAAGGTTACCCAAGTGTTTTACTAGGTTTATATCAACGAGTCGTGGTCAATTGTCCAACACGCGCCAAAGTGTCTAAATAGTAGTGTGGATGACCTGGCTGCTCCTACCGAATATCAATCCATTTTTTATGATAACCCGAATTTCAAACAATTTTTCAATTTGTAATAAATATTACAATTTGTACCGAAACATCCATTTTTAATGCTTTTAATTGATTTACACTTTACCATTTTCACTCTTGTGTAGTGTGTGTATGGGGGGGAAGTAGGGGTGGGGGTGGGGATGCTTCACTCTTGTACATATTATGAGCTAGATGTTGCTGTTTTGGAATTCAAAATTGAGGTGTTTAGCAGTAACAATTCATTTTTATTTGTAGTAATTGTACATATTTGCATGTCTTCTTTTAATTAATTTTGATATGTACTAATAATATATTTTTACAGCAAATGTCTCCTTCAGGTATTAAGGCGAGGATGATGATGATGGTTATGATGATGTTGTCTGGGCTCAGTGGTAACAGAGGCGACGAGGGCTCCTCGGCTCCTAGTCTACCCAAATATGGCAAATTGGGGATGCCCATCGAGAACAAGTCGGGGCTATTAGCTAGATCCCTCGAGCTGGTAAAGACGATCATCGGCCCGGGGTACATTAGTTAAAAGGAAGTGCCATATGAGCTCAAGTTAGCTGTTTGGGTGGAACTATATGTAATATATTTATATTTATATTTATATGAATATGAATATGAATATTTCAATTTCGATTTCAATTTCATTTTATATTTATATTTATATGCAACTAACATTGTATTTGTTGGATAGGAACAATTCAACCTGGATCCAAAGCTACGCGATTCCGTCTTGGAGCAGTTGAGGGAGCAACTCAAGGCGTGTAAGCAAAATATACGGACCCGGTACTTTGGGAAGACACGAGAGTCCATTATCCAAAGGCGTGAATACGTCCAGCCGAAGGAGCCGATCTCATTGGCACAATGGCAAAGGTTCATTGACAATGAGATTGGAGAGCGATAATTGGCATCTCGCCAATCGAGAAGGGAAAACCGAGCAAAAAAGACGGATGTGCACTACTCTGGCCAGACGTCTTACGCCGAGGTGGAGCATAGGATGATGGTAAGATTTAATTTTTCTATAAAAACATAAAATATATTATTCTGCATTATTTTACTTCATGGGGCCGATACTAATTTTACTTTATTTTATTTCAGGGGACAGGGAGTGGCCCTGGGGGTAGGCCACATAGGCTCAATACTTATGTGGCTCTTCGGACGAAGAAGGGGAAGGACAAGGAGGTGTCCCCAGGCATTGAGGACATGATTGTAAGTAATTCGACAGTTTACTTTTCGTTAATTACGTTATAATTTTTTAATTTACTTATTTTACTAATCATGTGTTTTTTTATCATTTTTGGCAAAGCTTAAGGAAGTGCATGAGTCGCAGTCTAATGATGCCAAGGCATCTTTGTCCACAGATGCACTCAACCAAGTGCTGGGCTCTGATCGCAAGGGTAGGATAAGGGGGTGAGCTCGTGGGTGTCCAAATCTAGGATCATCAGATTGGAGACGAGCGACACCGGGTTGGCTCGAACGGTGGATTCACATGACGCAAAGTTGTCCCGTTTGGACGCAACGGTCCAGGATATGTACTCATTCGTGAAGCGTTCGTTCGGCAGAAACCGTAAGGGTAAAGGGAAAGAGAAGGCGGTTCGGGAGGAGGTGCGGGAGGAGGAGGTGTGGGAGGATGAGCACGAGGATGTGGACCTCGTTGCTTCATCATCGAGATGTTCAGACTTTGATGATCCACTTCCCTATTTGGCTCCCTTCAACAGACCGATGTCGACACTTTCTTGGCCGAATGTGTTTAAAATGGACATATTTGATGGCCAGTAGATAGGGCGGGGGTTGAAGGACCCGAATATCATCCAGGGTGAACTAGTTCATGGACATGATCTTTAAGACATCGAGTCCAGGGTGCTCATCACGCATGTGATGCTCAGGAAGTAGAACTCCCAATTATGGTTGTGCGAACAATGTGGCACGGCATATATTAGTGGATGTGTTAATTCGTATATCATATGGCCTACTCACCTCCTCATCGTCAACCATACCCGAGACATTTAGTGACATTGATTTAAGTTTGAATTGAATTATTTTAAATTATTACATTTCAATTATATTTGGATTATGTGGTGATGCATATTCTATCTATTTTGAATGTATATTTGCATTATCTGTATTTTATTTGGATATATGATGTTCGAACAAGTACAACGTTTCTATAATAGGTACAAATATACTGCTGGGCAGTGGTAGTGGCCATACTGCCCAGCAGAATTTTTTTCAATTCTGCCCAGAATTGTCACGGTCATTAACTGTGACAAGTCCTTAACAAAGAAACTTATCATGAACTTGTCACGGTCATTGACCGTGAATTTTTTTTATAGATTGTCACGGGCTTGTCACGGTCCTTAACCGTGACAAAACTTGTCATGGTCAAGGACCGTGACATGACCGTGACACTTCTAATGAATTTGTCACGATCAATTACAATGACAAGTTCGTGACAAACAAAGTTATCTCGCCCAGAATTGTAAAGGTCATTGACCTTGACAAGTTCAACTTGTCAAGGTGACTGTGATAATTCGACAAATTTGGTGTAGTGCCAGCCAGGTGGGATGACCCTTCGGATGATGATAATAGTGATCCAAATCTCCCGTCGAAGGACGATAACGGCCTAATAAAATGGCTCAACATGATTTCGTTTAGTGTAGGCATGATTTGTGGTGGCCTGGAAGGTGGAGGAACAAAGGTGGACGATCGTAAAGAGCACATGGCTGAGGCAAAGTCAATGACCAAGGTCGAGGGAGTGAACTCAATCTCTATTGGTGTTAAACCCGAGAAAAGGAAGAAAATGGATACGGAACATAGTCGGATTCTCAAGACTAGATTTCTAGGGTATCCTAGCCCCTCACGATGACCTGCTCATTATTACCGCTAGAGTTCATGGATGTGATGTGCTGAGAATCCTCGTTGGTGGAGGAAGCTCTACAGACATCATGTTCTGGCCGTCCTTCAAAGGCTTAAGATTTAGCAAGGCCATGCTTGTCCCATACCACCATCCTTTGATAGGATTCAGCAGAAAAAAACTTCACCCACTTGGAATGTACGAAATGGATGTCCGAATGGGACACATGTGGCCGAAGAGGTTGACCAAGAAGATAAACTTTTTATTATGGGTGAGAACATCTTCTCAGCTTACAACCTCTTATTGGGACAGGTAGCCCTCAAAGAATTTGATGTTATGCCTTCAACCTCCCACCAAATGATTAATTTCTCGACTCTTTATTGAGTAGGGGAAGTGGCTGGGCACCTGTAATACATACATATATATACAAGAGAGAGAAGGAAATAGAAACGGGTCAGAGCCCGATAGTGTATATGATTTAAAAATTCGTTTAGCAAGTCTTTAAATTGATACAGGCCAATGCAACAACATATTAGTGCGACACTCTCTTGAGAAATTCTCGCCTCTCTTCTAATGTTCACTCCTATCGCACTAACCTTCCCAATAGTTTATCTCATCATATATCACACTATCTTTACCCAATGATTTAACTTATCTTAGGTTATTCGCAGGATTTACAACTGAACAACACAAGTATTTAAAACGTAAGATTTCAATTTGTAACCAAGGTTCTCCTTTTAACTTTATTAATCAATAAAGTTTTCAAGTGTCATATTATACTTTCTCAAAACAATTATTTATAATTTGAGTCATCAACCATGTCCTACATATCAAATCACAGTAGGCAGTTCCAGATTTTAGAATTTCATATATATATTAACTACTCGTATAATATATATATCATAACAGTACCCCACATAAAAACTATGGTGCGGGCATACTCTGCTATCCAATCCCCGTATCAATCGTACTAAAGGGAATACAAGTTCGGAATCACTCTCGAACTGTATAAATACATACACAAACAATATTGAGGCGAAGAATAGTTTCCAAGTCCAAGAGGTCAGTACATACCCTCACGTCTCTTAGGACCGTGACTACCGATTCGGTAGCCTGTACCTAGGATTCCTATCTTCTAGGGTACGAGTCAATATCCCCCATAAGGCACACGAGATAAGATCGTCCCAGCGCGGTAACCTCAGGGATAGCAAGTAGCGCGGGCATGATTTTCACAAGTATATAATATATGCATACACAATCATATAAATATACCACTTTTATTATATCAATTTAGGTTTATCCAATAGCCTACATTCACAACATTTATCCTTATTTTCCCATTATTATTTATCAAGTATAATGGTTCGTTTCTAACTTTAATTCGAAGGGTTTTTCCAACTTACTACGTAACCCTCATGGACTCTATTCTTCCAAATGTACAATTCAATAGATATCTATTTATGTTCCAACGTAACTCTCTCTTACGTGTCTCTCCCCTTTAATATATACTTACATTATCCCTTATGCAAAATATCCCAAAAATATAGATTTCGCCTTACATTAAAGGATTTTGAATTTTATTTTCAAAGATGAGAATTTCAAACGATCTCGAAATCGGAATTAAAATGGAGTTTTAATTGAATTTTTATTATCTCTAAGAGTCCTCAAAACATAAAACTGTCTAGCAAAAAAAATATTAAAATATATTGAACGGTCCGATCGAGCTCAATTTTTTTCTGTAGCTTCCTCTCGTCTTCAACTAATTCTCTGTAAAATTTCATCCAATTCCAACGGTCCGAACGTCCGAAATAATTTTTTTTAGTGTTTGTATCTGATTAGAACTCTTTTCTTAATCAAACTCTTAATCCTTTACATGACAAAGGGTTTCCGGAATATCATATAAATCATCACTACATGAAAATTTCCCATCTCAAATTGGGTTTTTCTTCCATAAATCTCATCCTAATAACTCCTAAACTAATATGGATGATGCATCAACGAAATAAGCAAGATAAAATCTTGCCTGGGATTTTCAGAAATCTGGTTTGGTGTTGAATTTGGTGTGGTTGCGCTCCCCGTCTCGCGATCTACGCGTTGGCGGTGGCGGGGGTGCAAACGGGTGAGTTTTGAGCCTTGGATTGCCTTGAGAGCTCTCTCCTCTCCTCTCCAATGGCTGTTCTAGTGTTTTGAGTTATCTAACCCTAGGAGATAACCTAAACATCTGATATAACCCCTTTAATTTTCATGGGTTTAATTACCCAAAAATACAAAATGACTAAAATGTACTCCCGGGGTACTAATTAGGCCTAAAAACACCCCGAGACCCAAATCAAACCCCCAGGTATACTTTTCTGACTATCTCGACCCTTCCGAACGCGTTGGCGCACTAAAAACGACCATACGAACAACCGATAAAATATTCACTTTTATTAATCCACATTTAGTCCCGACACGACACAGGCGCATCCCGACTTAAATTTCCACAATTGTCATTTTATTCACACGTGAAAATATTATAAAAATAAATCTCATATATTATTATACTCATCCAGTAATATGCAACAAATAATATATTCCCAATAATTACTAACTCTTGTCACGCTAGTAAATATTTAAAACAACATTTCGAATTAAAATTAAATTAATTTATCTCAATTAAATTTAATAAATCCTTAAATTTAAAAGCCATGAAAATATGGGGTATTACATACTTCCCCCCTAATAACGGAATTTCGTCCCGAAATTCGGAAAATAAGGCCTACCAGGTAGCAAAATTCTGGATATCCTTGCCAGTACTCAAACTATCTACATAGTCGGCGCTCAATCACTATAGCTTTTTCCTCACAGCAACATTGTTTTACATTCTCATTGGAGACACTTCACATTGCACTCACAACTGACAACATTTGAATAGGTTACGTCTATACGTTATAAATTCCATTATCTCACTATCATTAGGAGGCCGCACCTCACTACATGACAACTACTCGGATTTATTCATACACAAAATTCCCATTCTGAGAAGATCATACGAACATTTGACAACACTTGGCTGCCTAAAACAGTCGTGGAATTCCACCATAGTTATCGGATATTTTCTCGACCGATCCAAAAATTCTGATTATCTACTCTCCTCTAAACATACGGAAGGAGAATAGTCGAGGTTCTTCCATAACAAAACCTTAATAAGTACCTCGTACGCGACAAACAGGTACGAGTGCTTCTACAGAGCATTCTTGAAATCATCGTACCAAGATTCCAAAATCTCCTTCACGTGGCTCCACTAATCTTTAATCACCATGCGCTTATTCCCTAGATAAGGGTGATACATCCTACTCGAAATGAAATCTTATCTCCGCTGGTTCCTGAAATCCCATATCAAAGGTGGGATTCACCAATCTCATCCTGATTCAGAAATTTATACTGCGCCGGACCATGCACTGGCGTGATCCTTCCTTTCAAAGGAAGTCTGGGGCATACTAGTTAATATTGTAAGCCAGCCCAAAGGAATATCAATCACTTCCTTCTCGGCGACTTAATTCACATGTTCGGGATAAACCCTTGATCTTGTTTTGAGGATGGCAACCCATCCAAGAACTTTATCGACTTCACCAACCTCTTCCAATTTTAGGAATTTTCGATAAACACAAAATTCTTTGGTTTATTCTCCTCTTTCAACCAAACCTTACCTATGGGCAGTGCATGTAGAGACTACTCACTACGTCTCGCTAAACATCGATTCTTCCCTTGAAATGTCTCACATTAAGTGACACGTAATACTCCCCTTCCTTCCTTGGAGTATGCCAAAAGTTTCGACCCGTGCTCTTCTCTCCACGAAGCGCACTTCTGGATCTCTTATACTATACTAACATCATTACTCTTTATATGCGCAAGTCGCTCTCACACTTGACTAATAACAACTCCGCTCCGGGTGTGCTTCATAACAATTAAATTCTACTCTATTCAAGGAATACCAATTCTTGAATGGCTTCCCACAACCTTCCAATCAAGTTAGGGCGTGCTATTCTAATTGCACACTTATGTATGGATTATCGCCCCTCATGTGACGCTTAATCCACTCTATCACTTCCACTTCGTTATATTAGTCCCACAAACATATATTTCACACGTCTATTACCACGTCCCTTCGACTCGGACTATTTTAACTGTAGTTAACCAAGATGCCCACATTTTTGCAACACTCCGACCGCCCTGGGAGAGCGAACGAAGTGCTACTCATCTGTAGGACTAACTAAATTCAACGGAATAGAAGGAATAGGGCATTCAAATTCCATGACAATAAAAGAGGAATAATAATTCTCAACCTTCCTTAGATAAGTACAACAATTTTCCCAAATAGGTACAACAACCAAAATAAATCACTAACGCTCTATTCATCAAAATAATTACAGGTCATCTCTTTTGTATAATATAAAGTTCTTTCCAGATAATCCATGCTAAAAATTATTCGAACTCTTTATTCACCTTGTGTTCTGTACGCGGTTATGACATTTGGGTACTCTCAATCACCCTAGAAATCAAAATTCTTAAATTCTCCTTATCATCGTTCCACCCCTCAACTCGTGGGGATAACTTTCAATGATTTCCTACCACAAAAATCCGGCTCCAATGACCTTAAAATAAAATTCAACTTCCAACTTACATACATAATTACTTGATCCCATTTCGACCAGGGTACCGAACTCATGGAATAGTGACCAAACGTCTCCCTATTTCCAAACTTACGCTAAGTTTCATGCGTGGGATGTCTCGCAAAGCGAAATCCAAACAAGGAACCCCCCGATACACTACTACCTAGCATTGTCGGTTATCGAAATCCGTTAGGTCCTCCGTCCATAGTATATACCCCTTTATTCCGTCCCTTGACAGAAAAGTTACAATTTCTCCCGTAATTATGCTTAACAAAGAACGTTTCACCAATTTCACTATCGTCCCGTATTGGTTGATGGTAATTACATTCTATAAACCTCGGATACATAAGATCAAAATTCTCTAAATTTCCTTTTTCTAACATTAGGGGTATAACTCTTAACTTCCACATCTCTTAAGGATAAATATAACACTGCACTCTTCTTATCACTAAGTCCGGAGTGCTAAACATAATACCGAGTCAAGTCTTTTCGCTCAGCGGTAAATCCCGGTACATACTGAATCATACTGACAAAGTCTATACATACATTGGTATCGAATATCTCGAGCCCACTATCTCCTCAGAAGTCTCTAGGATAGATAATATAAGTGCTAGTCCAACCTTCTTATAGGTAAAGCCTCGCCAAAACAAAACGTGTTGCACTAATGTAACTACTCCGATAGCCTTGCAATAAATGCCCACTATCATACTACCCATTTCTATAACATTTTAACAAAGATAATATCATACTCGTGTATCGCATCACTACAACGAGTAACCTCAATAAAGTATAAAACACTCTTAATATACTCATTCATCCCTCGCGGATAGCACCAAAGGAAAATCCCGCTATGCTAAGGAAAAATATTCACATAATGGTAACATTTATAATGATATGCATTAAACTCGTCTCACATGCTAATCTAGCAATGAACAAAATATGGTGACTCGCTCGTGTCACATAAACACGCCGCATCCTCTAAGGATACAACTTATACTTCCATCTTGGCAATAGTCTTGACTGCACAAATGGTTTTCGGACGTAACACGTCTTCCCGAACCAAAACAAAATTATTTTTAATCGTCGTCCTTTACTAGGCACCGTATTCTTGTCCCTTTTTCTCACTTTGGAACATATTATCGCGAGCAATTCACTCCGCACCAAAATACCTCAACACATAATCCACTTATCACCTGTCCTACTAACCAGGTTAGGATTGCCCTTCTCTCGGACTTTAGTAGACTCGATTACTGTTAGCCATCCCGGTTGTTCCCTTAGCTTTTTAGGCCATAAAGATCATGTTACTATCTATAATAGTACTTACTGAATTTACCATCACTTGGTAAGAATTTAACTATCTGAAGCATTTAAATGGTTTTTCTGATGTGTATTCACATCCTTTTGTGGTGCTATACCACCACCGTTGTATTCAGTCTTATTCTCGACTAAATTCTTCGATTCCTTTAACTTCCCCCACAAAGAAGCGTTATCATCTATATTGACAAAATATGACATTGTCAACCTCTGAATCGGTCGTCCATCAGAATTTCCTCCTCGAGTATTATCAACTATTATTACAAGTTGGTCTCCCACTTGGAGTCGTTTCCTCCACTAGTATCTACCTCTTTCGATACAAAATTTGCTAACGATTAGGATTCATATCCACAATTGGACTTTTGTCATGCCCTCTTGCGATGAGTTCAGAACCACGTTTGCTTCTCATCCTGAACAGTTGAGGAAGGAAATTACGGTCAACACTGTACCTAAGGTTCTCCTATAGGCATAGCATTCCACTTCTAAAATTGGTGGTTGACTCCAACCATTATAATTTCGTCCCGAAAGCCAAGAAAATTTTCTCTAAATTTTCACTTTCAGTTTGCCACACTCCGTCTTATATTTAAGCCTTTAGATACTTTACCTCCTTTGGTAAACACATACAATTTTCCCGTTTCTAAAATTTCCCACTGACAGTCTCTACACGTTTTGTAATACGTTGGGTAAGTTTACCCTCGCACCTCATTTGACTATAACAACATTTGAAAATCATTGTAGCACCTTAGTCGCCTTTCTAGTCGTGGATTCTCGTGCCATAATGGAGGTGACCTCGACTACGGTCATCATCCTCGGATATATTTCAGAATCTCAACTGAGCCCTTCCTCCTAATGTACGCTTAAGGGTACTCTTCTGACACCCGTCATCGCTCGGCACACGCACACATCCGAACGAAATTAGAATTCACTAGTGTATACACATTATAGCAGGAGAACGAAATCTCGTCAAAGGAATCGACAATCCTAAACATAGGGCTTTATAACAAACAAAGCAACGCTGAAAGCATAATAAGCCGTACAGATCCTAAGGACACTAGAACCTGGCTCTGATACCACCTGTGACACCCCGCCTAATTAAATACCGGGCGATCACTCCTTTATTAAATTAAATCAAGGTGAACAGTTGGTTCATTCTTAGCATCACTGTCGAAAAAATACTTTTCCAATCTAAACACCCTAAATAATTAAGCTACGTGTCAAAACCATTTAAAACCTTATTATCATTTTATTAAATCCGGTTATAAAACCTTAAACCATTAACATCTAAAGAGTCACACATTAAGAGTAAAAATAGAATTGAACATACACGAATTTAATCATCAATAATAAATCCCAACATTTACAACACTAAAGGAAAACATCCTGACAGTAATAAATCCCGAAATAAAGGTACTGAAAGGAAAAATTTCAATCTCTCACAATACCAACTAAATAATAGAAAGAGGGCGACACATGCCCCTGCTGGATAAAACTGAACTAGGAGTAGAATCAAATGGATGAAGTCGTCTAAACAATAGGCCTGCGACTTCACCTAAGCTGCAGCACATTCCTTCCAAAGGATCCTAAGTAAGACGCCCCTATGGCTGGGCACCTGTAATACATACATATATATACAAGAGAGAGAAGGAAATAGAAACGGGTCAGAGCCCGATAGTGTATATGATTTAAAAATTCGTTTAGCAAGTATTTAAATGGATACAGGCCAATGCAACAACATATTAGTGCGATACTCTCTTGAGAAATTCTCGCCTCTCTTCTAATGTGCACTCCTACCGCAATAACCTTCCCAATGGTTTATCTCATCATATATCACACTATCTTTCCCCAATGATTTAACTTATCTTAGGTTATTCGCAGGATTTACAACTGAACAACACAAGTATTTAAAACGTAAGATTTCAATTTGTAACCAAGGTTCTCCTTTTAACTTTATTAATCAATAAAGTTTTCAAGTGTCATATTATACTTTCTCAAAACAATTATTTATAATTTGAGTCATCAACCATGTCCTACATATCAAATCACAGTAGGCAGTTCCAGATTTTAGAATTTCATATATATATTAACTGCTCGTATAATATATATATCATAACAGCACCCCACATAAAAACTATGGTGCGGGCATACTCTGCTATCCAATCCCCGTATCAATCGTACTAAAAGGAATACAAGTTCGGAATCACTTTCGAACTGTATAAATACATACATAAACAATATTGAGGCGAAGCATAGTTTCCAATTCCAAGAGGTCAGTACATACCCTCACATCTCTTAAGACCGTGACTACCGATTCGGTACCCTGTACCTAGGATTCCTATCTTCTAGGGTACGAGTCAATATCCCCCATAAGGCACACGAGATAAGATCGTCCCAGCGCGGTAACCTCAGGGATAGCAAGTAGCGCGGGCATGATTTTCACAAGTATATAATATATGCATACACAATCATATAAATATACCACTTTTATTATATCAATTTAGGTTTATCCAATAACCCACATTCACAACATTTATCCTTATTTTCCCATTATTATTTATCAAGTATAATGGTTCGTTTCTAACTTTAATTCGAAGGGTTTTTCCAACTTACTACGTAACCCTCATGGACTCTATTCTTCCAAATGTACAATTCAATAGATATTTATTTATGTTCCAACGTAACTCTCTCTTACGTGTCTTTCCCCTTTAATATATACTTACATTATCCCTTATGCAAAATATCCCAAAAACATAGATTTCGCCTTACATTAAAGGATTTTGAATTTTATTTTCAAAGATGAGAATTTCAAACGATTTCGAAATCGGAATTAAAATGGAGTTTTAATTGAATTTTTATTATCTCTAAGAGTCCTCAAAACATAAAACTGTCTAGCAAAAAAACATTAAAAAATATTTAACGGTCCGATCGAGCTCAATTTTTTTCTGTAGCTTCCTCTCGTCTTCAGATAATTCTCTGTAAAATTTCATCCAATTCCAACGGTCCGATCTTCCGAAATAAATTTTGTTTAGTGTTTGTATCTGATTAGAACTCTTTTCTTAATCAAACTCTTAATCCTTTACATGACAAAGGGTTTCCAGAATATCATATAAATCATCACTACATGAAAATTTCCCATCTCAAATTGGGTTTTTCTTCCATAAATCTCATCCTAATAACTCCTAAACTAATATGGATGATGCATCAACGAAATAAGCAAGATAAACACTTACCTGGGACTTTCAGAAATCTGGTTTGGTGTTGAATTTGGTGTGGTTGTGTTCCCCGTCTCGCGATCTACACGTTGGCGGTGGCGGGGGTGCAAACGGGTGAGTTTTGAGCCTTGGAATGCCTTGAGAGCTCTTTCCTCTCCTCTCCAATGTCTGTTCTAGTGTTTTGAGTTATCTAACCCTAGGAGATAGCCTAAACATCTGATACAACCCCTTTAATTTTCTTGGGTTTAATTACCCAAAAATACAAAATGACTAAAATGCCCTCCCGGGGTACTAATTAGGCCTAAAAACGCCCCGAGACCCAAATCAAACCCCCAGGTATACTTTTCTGACTATCTTGACCCTTACGGACGCGTTGGCGCACTCAAAACGACCATACGAATAACTTATAAAATATTCACTTTTATTAATCCACATTTAGTCCCGACACGACACAGGCACATCCCGACTTAAATTTCCACAATTGTCATTTTATTCACACGTGACAATATTATAAAAATAAATCTCATATATTACTATACTCATCCAGTAATATGCAACAAATAATATATTCCCAATAATTACTAACTCTTGTCACGCTAGTAAATATTTAAAACAACATTTCGGATTAAAATTAAATTAATTTATCTCAATTAAATTTAATAAATCCTTAAATTTAAAAGCCATGAAAATATGGGGTATTACATACTTCCCCACTAATAACGGAATTTCGTCCCGAAATTCGGACAATAAGGCCTACCAGGTAGCACAATTCTGGATATCCTTGCCAGTACTCAAACTATCTACATAGTCGGCGCTCAATCACTATAGCTTTTTCCTCACAGCAACATTGTTTTACATTCTCATTGGAGACACTTCACATTGCACTCCCAACTGACAACATTTGAATAGGTTACGTCTATACGTTATAAATTCCATTATCTCACTATCATTAGGAGGCCGCACCTCACTACATGACAACTACTCGGATTTATTCATACACAAAATTCCCATTCTGAGAAGATCATACGAACATTTGACAACACTTGGCTGCTTAAAACAGTCGTGGAATTCCACCATAGTTATCGGATATTTTCTCGACCGATCCAAAAATTCTGATTATCTACTCTCCTCTAAACATACGGAAGGAGAATAGTCGAGGTTCTTCCATAACAAAACCTTAATAAGTACCTCGTACGCGACAAACTGGTACGAGTGCTTCTACAGAGCATTCTTGAAATCATCGTACCAAGATTCCAAAATCTCCTTCACGTGGCTCCACTAATCTTTAATCACCATGCGCTTATTCCCTGGATAAGGGTGATACATCCTACTCGAAATGAAATCTTATCTCCGCTGGTTCCTGAAATCCCATATCAAAGGTGGGATTCACCAATCTCATCCTGATTCAGAAATTTATACTGCGCTGGACCATGCACTGGCGCGATGCTTCCCTTCAAAGGAAGTCTGGGGCATACTAGTTAATATTGTAAGCCAGCCCAAAGGAATATCAATCACTTCCTTCTCGGCGACTTAATTCACATGTTCGAGATAAACCCTTGATCTTGTTTTGAGGATGGCAACCCATCCAAGAACTTTATCGACTTCACCAACCTCTTCCAATTTTAGGAATTTTCGATAAACACAAAATTCTTTGGTTGATTCTCCTCTTTCAACCAAACCTTACCTATGGGCAGTGCATGTAGAGACTACTCACTACGTCTCGCTAAACATCGATTCTTCCCTTGAAATGTCTCACATTAAGTGACACGTAATACTCCCCTTCCTTCCTTGGAGTATGCCAAAAGTTTCGACCCGTGCTCTTCTCTCCACGAAGCGCACTTCTGGATCTCTTATACTATACTAACATCATTACTCTTTATATGCGCAAGTCGCTCTCACACTTGACTAATAACAACTCCGCTCCGGGTGTGCTTCATAACAATTAAATTCTACTCTATTCAAGGAATACCAATTCTTGAATGGCTTCCCACAACCTTCCAATCAAGTTAGGGCGTGCTATTCTAATTGCACACTTATGTATGGATTATCGCCCCTCATGTGACGCTTAATCCACTCTATCACTTCCACTTCGTTATATTAGTCCCACAAACATATATTTCACACGTCTATTACCACGTCCCTTCGACTCGGACTATTTTAACTGTAGTTAACCAAGATGCCCACATTTTTGCAACACTCCGACCGCCCTGGGAGAGCGAACGAAGTGCTACTCATCTGTAGGACTAACTAAATTCAACGGAATAGAAGGAATAGGGCATTCAAATTCCATGACAATAAAAGAGGAATAATAATTCTCAACCTTCCTTAGATAAGTACAACAATTTTCCCAAATAGGTACAACAACCAAAATAAATCACTAACGCTCTATTCATCAAAATAATTACAGGTCATCTCTTTTGTATAATATAAAGTTCTTTCCAGATAATCCATGCTAAAAATTATTCGAACTCTTTATTCACCTTGTGTTCTGTACGCGGTTATGACATTTGGGTACTCTCAATCACCCTAGAAATCAAAATTCTTAAATTCTCCTTATCATCGTTCCACCCCTCAACTCGTGGGGATAACTTTCAATGATTTCCTACCACAAAAATCCGGCTCCAATGACCTTAAAATAAAATTCAACTTCCAACTTACATACATAATTACTTGATCCCATTTCGACCAGGGTACCGAACTCATGGAATAGTGACCAAACGTCTCCCTATTTCCAAACTTACGCTAAGTTTCATGCGTGGGATGTCTCGCAAAGCGAAATCCAAACAAGGAACCCCCCGATACACTACTACCTAGCATTGTCGGTTATCGAAATCTGTTAGGTCCTCCGTCCATAGTATATACCCCTTTATTCCGTCCCTTGACAGAAAAGTTACAATTTCTCCCGTAATTATGCTTAACAAAGAACGTTTCACCAATTTCACTATCGTCCCGTATTGGTTGATGGTAATTACATTCTATAAACCTCGGATACATAAGATCGAAATTCTCTAAATTTCCTTTTTCTAACATTAGGGGTATAACTCTTAACTCCCACAGCTCTTAAGGATAAATATAACACTGCACTCTTCCTATCACTAAGTCCGGAGTGCTAAACATAATACCGAGTCAAGTCTTTTCGCTCAACGGTAAATCCCGGTACATACTGAATCATACTGACAAAGTCTATACATACATTAGTATCGAATATCTCGAGCCCACTATCTCCTCCGAAGTCTCTAGGATAGATAATATAAGTGCTAGTCCAACCTTCTTATAGGTAAAGCCTCGCCAAAACAAAACGTGTTGCACTAATGTAACTACTCCGATAGCCTTGCAATAAATGCCCACTATCATACTACCCATTTCTATAACATTTTAACAAAGATAATATCATACTCGTGTATCGCATCACTACAACGAGTAACCTCAATAAAGTATAAAACACTCTTAATATACTCATTCATCCCCCGCGGATAGCACCAAAGGAAAATCCCGCTATGCTAAGGAAAAATATTCACATAATGGTAACATTTATAATGATATGCATTAAACTCGTCTCACATGCTAATCTAGCAATGAACAAAATATGGTGACTCGCTCGTGTCACATAAACACACTGCATCCTCTAAGGATACAACTTATACTTCCATCTTGGCAATCGTCTTGACTGCACAAATGGTTTTCGGACGTAACACGTCTGCCCAAACCAAAACAAAATTATTTTTAATCGTCGTCCTTTACTAGGCACCGTATTCTTGTCCCTTTTTCTCACTTTGGAACATATTATCGCGAGCAATTTCACTCTGCACCAAAATACCTCAACACATAATCCACTTATCACCTGTCCTACTAACGAGGTTAGGATTGCCCTTCTCTCGGACTTTAGTAGACTCGATTACTGTTAGCCATCCCAGTTGTTCCCTTAGCTTTTTAGGCCATAAATATCATGTTACTATCTATAATAGTACTTACTGAATTTACCATCACTTGGTAAGAATTTAACTATCTGAAGCATTTAAATGGTTTTCCTGATGTGTATTCACATCCTTTTGTGGTGCTATACCACCACCGTTGTATTCAGTCTTATTCTCGACTAAATTCTTTGATTCCTTTAACTTCCCCCACAAAGAAGCGTTATCATCTATATTGACAAAATATGACATTGTCAACCTCTGAATCGGTCGTCCATCAGAATTTCCTCCTCGAGTATTATCAACTATTATTACAAGTTGGTCTCCCACTTGGAGTCGTTTCCTCCACTAGTATCTACCTCTTTCGATACAAAATTTGCTAACGATTAGGATTCATATCCACAATTGGACTTCTATCATGCCCTCTTGCAATGAGTTCAGAACCACATTTGCTTCTCATCCTGAACAGTTGAGGAAGGAAATTACGGTCAACACTGTACCTAAGGTTCTCCTATAGGCATAGCATTCCACTTCTAAAATTGGTGGTTGACTCCAACCATTATAATTTCGTCCCGAAAGCCAAGAAAATTTTCTCTAAATTTTCACTTTCAGTTTGCCACACTCCGTCTTATATTTAAGCCTTTAGATACTTTACCTCCTTTGGTAAACACATACAATTTTCCCGTTTCTAAAATTTCCCACTGACAGTCTCTACACGTTTTGTAATACGTTGGGTAAGTTTACCCTCGCACCTCATTTGACTATAACAACATTTGAAAATCATTGCTGCACCTTAGTCGCCTTTCTAGTCGTGGATTCTCGTGCCATAATGGAGGTGACCTCGACTACGGTCATCATCCTCGGATATATTTCAGAATCTCAACTGAGCCCTTCCTCCTAATGTACGCTTAAGGGTACTCTTCTGACACCCGTCATCGCTCAGCACACGCACACATCCGAACAAATTAGAATTCACTAGTGTATACACATTATAGCAGGAGAACGAAATCTCGTCAAAGGAATCGACAATCCTAAACATAGGGCTTTATAACAAACAAAGCAACGCTGAAAGCATAATAAGCCGTACAGATCCTAAGGACACTAGAACCTGGCCCTGATACCACCTGTGACACCCCGCCTAATTAAATATCGGGCGATCACTCCTTTATTAAATTAAATCAAGGTGAACAGTTGGTTCATTCTTAGCATCACCGTCGTAAAAATACTTTTCCAATCTAAACACCCTAAATAATTAAGCTAAGTGTCAAAACCATTTAAAACCTTATTATCATTTTATTAAATCCAGTTATAAAACCTTAAACCATTAACATCTAAAGAGTCACACATTAAGAATAAAAATAGAATTGAACATACACGAATTTAATCATCAATAATAAATCCCAACATTTACAATACTAAAGGAAAACATCCTGACAGTAATAAATCCCGAAATAAAGGTACTAAAAGTAAAAATTTCAATCTCTGACAATACCAACTAAATAATAGAAAGAGGGCGACACATGCCCCTGCTGGATAAAACTGAACTAGGAGTAGAATCAAATGGATGAAGTCGTCTAAACAATAGGCCTGCGACTTCACCTAAGCTGCAGCACATTCCTTCCAAAGGATCCTAAGTAAGACGCCCCTATGGCTGGGCACCTGTAATACATACATATATATACAAGAGAGAGAAGGAAATAGAAACGGGTCAGAGCCCAATAGTGTATATGATTTAAAAATTCGTTTAGCAAGTCTTTAAATTGATACAGGCCAATGTAACAACATATTAGTGCGACACACTCTTGAGAAATTCTCGCCTCTCTTCTAATGTGCACTCCTACCGCAATAACCTTCCCAATGGTTTATCTCATCATATATCACACTATCTTTCCCCAATGATTTAACTTATCTTAGGTTATTCGCAGGATTTACAACTGAACAACACAAGTATTTAAAACGTAAGATTTCAATTTGTAACCAAGGTTCTCCTTTTAACTTTATTAATCAATAAAGTTTTCAAGTGTCATATTATACTTTCTTAAAACAATTATTTATAATTTGAGTCATCAACCATGTCCTACATATCAAATCACAGTAGGCAGTTCCAGATTTTAGAATTTCATATATATATTAACTACTCGTATAATATATATATCATAACAGCACCCCACATAAAAACTATGGTGCGGGCATACTCTGCTATCCAATCCCCGTATCAATCGTACCAAAGGGAATACAAGTTCGGAATCACTCTCGAACTGTATAAATACATACACAAACAATATTGAGGCGAAGCATAGTTTCCAAGTCCAAGAGGTCAGTACATACCCTCACGTCTCTTAAGACCGTGACTACCGATTCGGCAGCCTGTACCTAGGATTCCTATCTTCTAGGGTACGAGTCAATATCCCCCATAAGGCACACGAGATAAGATCGTCCCAGCGCGGTAACCTCAGGGATAGCAAGTAGCGCGGGCATGATTTTCACAAGTATATAATATATGCATACACAATCATATAAATATACCACTTTTATTATATCAATTTAGGTTTATCCAATAACCCACATTCACAACATTTATCCTTATTTTCCCATTATTATTTATCAAGTATAATGGTTCGTTTCTAACTTTAATTCGAAGGGTTTTTCCAACTTACTACGTAACCCTCATGGACTCTATTCTTCCAAATGTACAATTCAATAGATATCTATTTATGTTCCAACGTAACTCTCTCTTACGTGTCTCTCCCCTTTAATATATACTTACATTATCCCTTATGCAAAATATCCCAAAAATATAGATTTCGCCTTACATTAAAGGATTTTGAATTTTATTTTCAAAGATGAGAATTTCAAACGGTTTCGAAATCGGAATTAAAATGGAGTTTTAATTGAATTTTTATTATCTCTAAGAGTCCTCAAAACATAAAACTGTCTAGCAAAAAAATATTAAAAAATATTTAACGGTCCGATCGAGCTCAATTTTTTTCTGTAGCTTCCTCTCGTCTTCAGATAATTCTCTGTAAAATTTCATCCAATTCCAACGGTCCGATCTTCCAAAATAAATTTTGTTTAGTGTTTGTATCTGATTAGAACTCTTTTCTTAATCAAACTCTTAATCCTTTACATGACAAAGGGTTTCCAGGATATCATATAAATCATCACTACATGAAAATTTCCCATCTCAAATTGGGTTTTTCTTCCATAAATCTCATCCTAATAACTCCTAAACTAATATGGATGATGCATCAACGAAATAAGCAAGATAAACACTTGCCTGGGATTTTCAGAAATCTGGTTTGGTGTTGAATTTGGTGTGGTTGTGTTCCCCGTCTCGCGATCTACACGTTGGCGGTGGCGGCGGTGCAAACGGGTGAGTTTTGAGCCTTGGAATGCCTTGAGAGCTCTCTCCTCTCCTCTCCAATGTCCGTTCTCGTGTTTTGAGTTATCTAACCCTAGGAGATAAACATCTGATATAACCCCTTTAATTTTCGTGGGTTTAATTACCCAAAAATACAAAATGACTAAAATGCCCTCCCGAGGTACTAATTAGGCCTAAAAATGCCCCGAGACCCAAATCAAACCCCCAGGTATACTTTTCTGACTATCTCGACCCTTACGGACGCGTTGGCGCACTCAAAACGACCATACGAATAACTTATAAAATATTCACTTTTATTAATCCACATTTAGTCCCGACACGACACAGGCACATCCCGACTTAAATTTCCACAATTGTCATTTTATTCACACGTGACAATATTATAAAAATAAATCTCATATATTACTATACTCATCCAGTAATATGCAACAAATAATATATTCCCAATAATTACTAACTCTTGTCACGCTAGTAAATATTTAAAACAACATTTCAGATTAAAATTAAATTAATTTATCTCAATTAAATTTAATAAATCCTTAAATTTAAAAGCCATGAAAATACGGGGTATTACACTAATGTCTCTCGTATTTTTTGCAGTATGTCTTCTAATTTAAAGAAGGTCCATTAATGGCTTTAAGAGAGGCTCCTCAAGATTCGATTGTCCCGAAAAGCCATTAGGTCCAAGAAGTAATTAAAGAAACATATCTTGACACCGGAGTTCGAGCACATGAAGGTAGTAGGCCATATGTAAGATAAACATAAAGTATGATGCCACCATCAAGGCCTCGGACGAGAAGCAGGCGACAGAGGAGGCAAAAAAGGTTAAATCTACTATTGAGAAGGCCCTTGAGGAGGTCACGAAAAATGTTGTTGAGCGTTTTAAGTCCTCTGAGGAATTCCTGGGGTATATTCTCCAACACCCTGAGAGAGGGGCTAGGACAACCTTTCGTTGGACTACTATTAAATTCCCTACTGTCTCGCATTTGGAAAAGTAAATTAAGACCCTTGACTTCTCAGATCCTTTGGCTATGAATGTGCAGACCGAGATTAAGGGTTCGGCACAACCTGAGCCGACTATCTAGACAGTCAATGAAGAAGAATATAATGACATGACTGAGATTACCCAAGGATAAGAGGGGGTCAAAAGAATTTTGAAGACGAAAAGGGAACTGAGGCCGATAATGATTTTGTTGTTGAGGCCAAGAAGAGTGATGTAGCTGACGAGAGGAATAATGGGCCCTGAGACACCCAGTGTGTTAGGGCGTCTGTCTATGGCCCGATGCCCTTTACTAATGTAATTTTTTAACATTTCCCACACATTTTAAATTATGGTGGTTAACTTTTATTTGAACAATTTTATGTATCCTCATCATAACTGCTCACACCTTTAAATTATTCTATATATTGAATGAAAATGCTTAGTCTTTTTGCCAACTCTTCTTATTATGATGTGCCTACTTTCTTTGAATTTACATTACTGTTAAGTAACTTTGCAACCTTTTATTTGGAGATGAATTCCATTCAGTATGGAGATATATTCTCATCCTTCGTCGAGAGATGATTCAAATTAAATGACCTTCAAATTTTGATCACCAAATTAATGATGCTTAATGACGAGTCCCCTATCACCATTTTTGAGAGTGCATGGATGAGTGCCATCTCGTCACACACTGTCGGCTAGTCGAAAGAGTTTTTACTTAACTATCACTATATTGTTATGTTTAAAGGATCCATAATTAAATGATTTTTAAATTTGAACCACCAAATTAATAATGTTTAATGACAAGTCCCCTCTCATCATTTTTAGAGTATACAAACTAATGATGCTATAAATAGCACCACCAAGTCGGTATAATGTGTAATAACTCGAACAAGTATAACAATGGTAGAACAACAATATAACAATAATCAATCAGAAGAGATGAGGAGAACAGGATGAACACAAATATGCATAATTGGTTCAACCAGATTTGACCTACATCCACTATGGGGGTGTATGAGTATGAATCCACTAATGAGGCTCTAATGGTCTGGGAATACAACACACATACATAAATTTTCTCTCTATAAAATTTCACAGAGTTTAGTTAGGGTTTTGAATAAGATACCCCTTCTCATGGAGAAGATGAAGTGTATATATAGTGTTTAGGGGGTGTAATGCACCCCCTAAGCATGTAATAGGCACATGGTCCTAAAGGTCTCTAGTAGGAAGATGACATCTGTCACAAACACATGTAACTAATGTTGATGCAATATTTCCTCACGTGAGGGAATAATTTGGTCGTAACTAAATTGTCCAGGTGGACCAAGTAGTCCTGCATCTTGAGCTGCACTTGCTAAGAGTGTATTCTAGAAAGGACTTGGCTGGGCTAAGTACGAGACATGAAGGCAGATGTCTAACATGATGGCAACGAATGATTGGGACCTCTTCTGATATGAATATGCCGAGACGATGTTGTGCCAGGTATAATGGAGACTTCCTTACACCATACAAGACGCTAAAGGCATCCATGATGACATGTTATCATCTTGGCCAAGTCCTGGACGAGACTACATGCTATGATGGAAGTCCTCCTTGCAAGGTGGGTTTCTTTGGGTAGGCCCAGGCCGAGAAAATCTAGGTTGGGCCGAGGGTACACTTGTAGTATATCAATCACCCCCCATCCCTTAGTCTTTTAGGTAATAATGAGGCTGGGGGTTGAACATCCGAGTTTGAAAATTTTCATTGACATGGGTTTGATGAAATCAATTTGCTTATCGACCGTAGATAAGTGACACTTGTCACTTGGGCCATGAGTCAGCGTAGTAACCAAGGGGAGAATGTAGTGTTCTTAGGTTACTGAACCCTAATGATGGCCTATGGGGATTCACTCCTGAATCATTACCCTAGTATTTAAACCCATTTGAAAATATCTTTAGCCCTTTCTTCTTATACGTGCTCGTTTCCATTCTTTCTTTGTAAGCATCTATGCTCTCTCTCCATACTGCTCAAGATTCCCCTAGACTTTCTTCTACGTTCTTAGTGATTCCCCATGGATTAAAGACTTCTAGGTATCTCACTTTTCCCCCTCCCAGGTTTTTCATTGGATTTCCATTTTGACCTCTATTTTTGCATTTATTTCATTTTATCGACAACTGAGTGCCCTGATTTGAGGAGGTTTTAGGGTTGAGAGGAGAGGTTGTTGATGTTTGGTAGCATTTTGGAAAGGTTTGTGAGGTTTCTGGCGACTGAGTGGCCTTGTTTGGTTATTTCCGTCAACTCCGATTGTCTTCTCCAATGAGTGTTCATTTTATTTTTCATGCATTATTGACCTCAAACTGTTAGAATTCCTTGCTTTAATCTTGGGTCAAACCTTGGTCAAAGTTTCAAGTGTTGAAGAATTCTTTGCTATTTTAGTCAAGTTTTGGGTCGTCTGTTGGATGTTAAAGCCCTTGTATAAGTTAGTCGATGAGTTTTCAACTCTCAGAGAAAGGTGTTTACTAAGATTAGGAAGTATGAGGCCTTGGACGTTGCTCGGTGCCAAAGAGAAGCCTTTCCCCTTCGAACCATTCATTCGATTCCTTTAGTCGTAGTCCCTCCACATGTTGTAGAGATTAGTGCCTCTATGTCTGAATCATTAGAGTCAGTGGGTGACAATCCCTTTGTCTCTCATATGGTTGAGGATAAGGGTTCCCTCAACGAGGTTGTGGATATCTCTTAGAATGCGTCGTCCTCTGGCCAAATCGAGTCTTCTGGTGGAGACGATTATGTCCATGACTATGGGTAGTCATTTTAGATCCTATCACGCTCTACCGAGTCGAGGGTCAATATTACGGTGGCTCCACCCTTGATTGTGATCCCTATATCGACTGTTAAGGGGCAACAAAACCCGAATGATACTACGGCTGTGGACTCTGAGGATGATTCATCAAATGAGAGTACGATTGACACCTATGTTGCTAGTTTATATGAAAGAACAGTTAATGAGGTAGATATTCTCCATTGGTGACATCAATATGGGATACCATCTTCCATCACTATGAGGGTACCCTCTGCAAACAAGAAGGCCTTTGACTTCCTACAGGTAAGCTCTGTGTTTATAAACAAATGTTTAAGGTCGACATTAGGCTACCTTTGCATCCAACCATATGGTCCATTTTTGCTAGACTAAGTGTTTCTCCTTCCGAACTCACACCCAATTCCCATAGGATTATCTTTGGGTTTATTTTTCTGTGGAGGTTGGTTCATAGCGCCAAGCTTCCAGTTAACATTTTTAGGGGTTGCTATACGCTCTCGTCTCTGAAATCACAATCTGGCTACTATCATCTTATAGCCAGAAATTCCACAAAAAATATCTTCTCGTTACCCAGACTTCCAACCATAACTGGAAGCCGCATTATTTCTTCGTATCGAGTGCTTGGGAGTACGACTCTGATACCCCTAGCGGTACTTCTGAGCCGAGGGTCCTTTAAAAGTTGTCAACGTACCCAATGTCTTCTAGGATGGACCCAAGATTGAGTTTTAAGGCCACCAAGAACTTGGCTAAGGTTAGGAAGCAATGCAAGGATGAAGGCCCTGTGAAGTTTGAGTTGTTTCTAGCCCTGCATTATTTAAATAAATCAGGCTTGGGGTGGATAGTCTTTATTCTTGCTAACTGTTATGCCGTATTTCATGTATCTGACCTCTTATTTTCACTTTCATTATTACAGACAAACCATCAAACACTTCTAAAGCAGCCTGGACGATGGTGGCTTCTTCCTTAGGTAACTTATTGAAAAAGGTTGGTAACCAGACGACACATGTACCTTAGACTACGAAGTCTACCGTCATCCCCAACGAGGACGAGGGGGTAACGAAGAGGAAAGAAATTAGGGAAGATCATACCCTGGCTTCTCGTTTGAAGAAGCATAAGGAGGGCCCTTATAAGGCTATGCCGATAGAGGCCATATCTATATCTTCTGAGGATGTTCTCGAGGCTCATCTCGCGAATCTAAAAATATCATCAGACTCCTTGCTAGGGAATAGGAGGAGAGCTTTCACTATTGTATCTAATATGACCCTTGTGTCAGATGTTCATTTCTAGGAGGCAACTAAGATCTCCCTCTTGAATGATTTGTGTTAATATTATACCATTCAGTTAAGTTCACAATTTTTTGAATTTTCTTCTATATCGTAGTATAGTATCATCTCGTACTGAATTGCTTTTACTTTTCTTATAGTCCACTATATTTTTACAGAAGATTCATCAGTGGGTCGAAGAAAAGATTCCCCTAGTTCACCAAGATCGCTTGATCGAGAAGGTCGCGGAGGATATGAGGTCATAGATTTTGGACCTCAAGGCGAAGGATGCTGAGGTCGAGAGTGCTCATAAGACGACCATTAAGAATCTGAAGATGGAGCATGAAAGAACTTTGAATGATATATAGGAGAATCAAGCCTCTGTGGAGCGAGCGAGAGTTCAATATTCTGATAATGAGGCACTCGAAGCTACTAGAGCAAAATCCATTAAAGATTTAAAAGCATCTGAGGAGTTCCTTGGGTTCCGCCTTCAGTACCTTGTGAGGGGAGCTCATACTGGATGCAGGGCGCTATGAAGTTTCCTGAGGTTTTCATCTATCCGAGGAGCTAAAAACCTTTAGTCTTGATGACCCTATGTTCGTTGTCTCTCTCAATGTGGTTGAAGGGATGACTTATCATAATCCGACATCATAGACTGCAAATGACCGGGATGATATAAACCATCATCCAAGAAGAGGGAAACATCTTGGCTGAGCAGGACGATGCCTCCAAGGGAGTAACTGATGCCGAGGGTAACCAAGATGAAGATACCTTGGGGAACTAGGTCTTTCAATGGATGGACGAGTGTGTCCTAATGTCCTTTATTTTGTAAAACTTGAACATTCCACCCTTGTACTTTTGAGATCTTTATTCTGCACTTATGATTTTTGTGACATCGGCTAAGACATAATTATCAATCTTTGATGTTTAAATAATCTGAGTTATTTGTATTCTTTGATCCCTTCTTTATTTTTAGAAAATAAGAATTATCTCTCCCTGTCCTTGGATGGGATGAGAGTATCCAAACTCTCATCATTTTGAGAGTGTATAGACAAGGGTCATCTCGTCCATGCACTGTCTTTTCGGTCGAGAGAGTTATTCACTAGATTAATGATGTTTGATAATTAACCACAACTAAGAGATTTTCCAATTTAAATTTTCACCAAATTAATGATGTTATAAATCAAGTCCTCTCTCGTCGTTTTGAGAGTGTATAGATAAGGGTCATATCGTTCATGCACTGTCTTCTCGATCGAGGCAGCTAATTCACCTGATTAATGATGTTTGATAATTAAACACAACTAAGTGATTTTCCAATTTGAATATTCACCAAATTAATTATGTTATAATCCATGTCATCTCTCATCATTTTGAGATTGTATGGACAAGGGTCATCTTATCCATGCACCGTGTTCTCGGTCGAGAGAGTTTATTCACCAGATTAATGATGTTTGATAATTAACCACAACTAAGTGGTTTTCCAATTTGAATCTTCACCAAATAACGATGTTTGTTAATTAATCACAACTAAGTGATTTCCCAAATTGAATTTTCACCAAATTAATGATGTTTGATAATTGCATTTAGTGCTTTTCCCATTGAGCATGGTGTTGTCACACTATTCCTCTCTTTTGGTGTTTGGAGAATCAATGGATAGGGTCAGCCCCTTTCTCGATTGTTGTATCACCTAGAGTGAGTTGCTGATATTTCACCATGCATGATGTTCTATAGCTTTAAGGAGGTTCGAAACGAACAAGTCAATCAATATATACAAGATGTGAGGGAATGCTTTTTCATTCATAATTGTTTGATACAAAGATTTCAAAAGGTAAAAAATAATCTACATAGTTTTCTACTGATAGTATTTCTTTAGGTGGTCTGCATTACAGGGGTTGGATAATAGTTATCCCTTTAGATTTTCTAGCTGATAGGTTCCTATGGAGACCTCATCTATGACTTTGTAAGGGTCATTCCAGTTGGCATGGTGCTTGTTATGGTTTTTCCATGTCTTCTTCAGGACTAAATCTTCCACGGCTATCAGCTTTTCTTTGACCCACTTGTTATAAAGTTTAGTAGTCCTCTGTTGGTAGACTACCTGCCTAACCTGTGCATCTTCTCTCCTCTCTTCGATCAAATCAAGGTCAAGTCTTCTTTCTGCTAGGTTTTCCTCAGGGTCATACGTCTGAACTCTATGAGTGGGGAAACCATTCTTTGAAGGCACCACGACCTCTAAGCCATAAGCCATCATGAACGGGGTCTCTCTTGTCGGCGTTCTCTCTATCGTCCTATATGCCCATAAGACGGCATGTACCTCTTAGGTCCATCTTCCTTTAGCATCTTCTAACTTTTTCTTAATTCCATCAAGAATAGTTCTATTGCTGACTCTAGTCTGACCATTGGCCTAGGGTCAACCAGGTGTTGAGAAGAACAGTGTAATGCCTACCCTTTCACTGTATTTCTCTACAGAGATATTTTTGAAATGTTTACCATTGTCTAAGATGAGGGTATTAAGAAGGTCGTACCTACAGATGATACTCCTCAATATGAACTGGAAGGTCTTCTTCTCCGTAATAGTGATCATAGCCTCGGCTTCCACCCACTTTGCAAAGTAGTCTATTCCCACAATTAAGTATCTGTAGTTACCCACGACCCTTGGCAACGGTCCCATCAAGTCAATCCACCATACTGCGAATGGCCATGGAGATGTGATGGAAGTTAGAGGTTGATGAGGCTGGTGAGGTATGGTGGCAAACCATTGGCACTTATCGCATTTCTTCACATACTCGAATGCATCTTTCGCCAAGATCGGCCACCAGTATCCCTGCGTAATGATCCTCTTCGCTAGTGACCTTCCTTCGATATGACTTGAACATAACCCTTCATGAACATATTTCAAGATATATTCTTCCTCGGTCGGGTGGACACATCTAAGAAGAAGTAGTAAAAATCCTTTCTTATACAACACATCCCCCAAGATAGAGAACTTAGCAGCTTTGTACTTTACCTTCCTCCTCTCAGACTTCGACTCCGGTAATCTTCCCTCTCTGATATAATGGATTATAGGGTCCATCCAAGATGTCCCTAGGTTTAATTTGTGGCAAAAATCTAACTTTGCATCTTCTTCTTCAATTGTAGGTCGTCATAGAGTCTCCACTGGCACAGACCTTCTGATCTCTGTCCTAGTTGCTGAGGCCAACCTTGCCAGAGCATCAACTCGACCGTTGTCAAGTTGTGGTATCCTCTTTATTTTGATTTTAGTGAATTTATTGGTCATCCTCTTTACCCTTGCCAGGTATTTGGCCATCCGGTCCTCCTTGTCATCATAAATGCCCAAAATATGATTAACCATCAGTTGCGAGTCATTGTGTAGCAAGAGCTGGCCGACGTTCATTTCTTTCACGAGGGAGAACCCTACTATGAGCGCCTGGTAGTCTGACTCATTATTAAAAGGTTTAAAACTGAAATCAACACATATTCAATATATGTTCCATCTGTTGCCGACATAATCAAGCCGGTGACACTTTCACTTTCACAGGACGACCCATTAACAAATAGGCTCCAAACGAGTCCTTTTACTAAAAATGGACTTCTTCAATGACCCCTCTTCTGATAAAAAACTTATCTATTTTGGCTAAAATAGGTCGAGGAGATCTAGCATCGTCCTCAACAGGCCTAGCCATACTAGCGTCGGCTTTAGCCAATCTTTCCCACACTTTCTATGGTAGACTGTCTTCCATCTGGTTTTCTTCCCTATCAACCTCATCCCATGTGAACTCGGCCACTAAATCTGCTAATGCTTGACCTTTGATAGCTACCCGTTGTCGATAAATAATGTCATACTCTCCCAACTCAATGGCCCTAAGCCATCAACCTACTCGATTTCTTCAGTTTATGAATGACTTGCCTGGGGAGGTCTATCAAGGAGACCATTGTGTGAGCTTGAAAGTAGGGCTTCATATTCCTTAAAGAATGGATGAGAGCATAGGCCAGATTTCCATCTTAGGGTACATCATCTCGGCCCCTTAAAGGGATTTCCTATTGAAATAGATTGATCTATGTACCTCACTATTGTCTCTGACTATAGACGTACTAATGGACACCTCCGATATAGCTAAGTATAAATAAAACATCTCTCCTTACAAATATCGGGAGAATAAGAGAAGTGAGCCAAGGTAAACCTGTAATTTCTGAAAGGGTTTTTCGCACTCCTCGACCCATTCAAAGTCCTTTCTGATCACTTTAAAGAATGAAAAACATTTATTTATGGATCTAGAGACAGACCTGTTTAGAGAAGGAACTCGTCCAGTGAGTCTCTAAACTTCCTTGATGGTCTTTGGGGTCTTCATACCCATCAACGCTTTGATTTTTTTGGGATTTTCCTCTATCCCCCTCTTTGATTTATAATGAATCCCAAAAACTTTCTAGCTCCCACTTCGAACACACACTTGGCTTGATTGATCTTCATTCTGTATTTCTCCATGGTGACAAAGGTGCGCTCAATGTCGGCGACATGAGTGTCGGCCTTGAGGCTCCTCGTCATCATATCATCGATATAAACCTCCATGGACTTTCTAATCTAATATTAGAACATCTTGTTTACCAGACGCTGATAGGTGGACCTAACGTTCTTCAGACCAAAGGGCATGACCTTATAACAATTGGTTTCCTTGTCGGTGATGAAGATTGTCTTGTCTTCAACAGTCGGGTCCATGAAGATTTCATTATATCTAGAGTATGCATCCATGAATCTCATCAACTCATGCCTAGCCGTGGAATCCACCATCTGATCAATACGAGGGGGAGGGAAGCTGTCTTTGGGGCAACATTTGTTCAAATCAGTGAAGTCCACACACATCCTTCACTTGCTGTTGGATTTAGGTACTATAACTGAATTTGAGAGGCATTCAGGGTATATCACCTCTCTAATGAACTCAGCCTTCTCAACCTTGTTAACCTCATCTCTGATGACCTCGTACTTCTCCCTTGAATAGACGCTCCTTCTCTATTTTATCGGCTTTGCACCATCAATAATATTCAACTTATGATACAATACATTTGGGTCAATCCTCGATATGTCTTCATGACTCCATGCGAAGATACTTTGTATCTTCCTCAACAGTTTGACCAGATCATCCTTGACCTCTTTCTTTAGGGATTTATTGACATGGATGGTTTTTTTCGGCTCGTCCTCATGAGTATGATGGATTTAACCTCTTCCATGACCTCCCCCTTCTTGAGTTTTTTCTTGTCTCTGGGATCAAGGCTGTTAATATTGTATGTGGATATTGCTTTTTTGTGTTCTTCTCTCTCATCAATTGAGTTAAAGTAGCTTTAACATGCCGATGTTTGGTCACCCTGAACTTAGGGGCGTCTTACTTGGGATCCTTTGGAAGGAACGTGTTGCAGCTTAGGTGGGAGTTGCAGGCCTGTTGTTTAGACGACTTCATCCATTTGATTCTACTCCTAGTTCAGTTTTATCCAGCAGGGGCATGTGTCGCCCTCTTTCTATTATTTAGTTGGTATCGTCAGAGATTGAAATTTTTACTTTCAGTACCTTTATTTCGGGATTTATTACTGTCAGGATGTTTTCCTTTAGTGTTGTAAATGTTGGGATTTATTATTGATGATTAAATTCGTGTATGTTCAATTCTATTTTTATTCCTAATGTGTGACTCTTTAGATGTTAATGGTTTAAGGTTTTATAACCGGATTTAATAAAATGAGAATAAGGTTTTAAATGGTTTTGACACTTAGCTTAATTATTTAGGGTGTTTAAATTGGAAAAGTATTTTTACGACAGTGATGCTAAGAATGAACTAACTGTTCACCTTGATTTTAATTTAATAAAGGAGTGATCGCTCGGTATTTAATTAGGCGGGGTGTCACAATTAGTACGAGATAACACTATAAAAATTTCAAATAAAGAAGAAGTAAAGGCGTATGAATCGCTATAAAGGGGTGACCTGAACAACTCTGTGGAGGTAAAACTCACTCAGAAGAGAGACAACCATAGACTTAAAAAATGGTCATCTGACACCAGCATTAAGTCGGCCAGCGCATTAAAGGCCCTCTTCTTATCCCCAATAAGGGATTCAGGGATAATCTTTACGTTGGTCAGACGAGTCGAGAGAGTATCCTCAAAGGGGAGAGGAATGACATGGGTCGACGTAGTTCTTAATGAGATGTCCTTGCATTTTTTCTGTTCATGAGAGGTAGTAGTGTCCCGAGGGACCTCTTTCCTTTTGTTTGTTACCTCGATCTGGTCGAGGTTACTAGCAATAGACGTTTTTGTTTGAGGAGGGGTTACAAACTTATTACCCACCTACTTTATTAAACTAGCTAGATTGGGCACAACCATATTCCAAATGGACTCAGGCATATTGGGTGGATGATCTACAATGTAAAGATGAGATTAGTAACAAAGGCAACAAAAATAGGACATAGCATTTGCATGGGAAATACTTACATAGCTCAGTTAGGGGGTCCACCCCCAAACCTACTGCTTTAAAAAGTAGGGGTCATCAGATGCTCAAATTCCACTAGACCGCCATTTTAAACTTATTTCCTAATCTTTTCCACATTATCACTAGCATCAACACTCGAACCCGGGTCTAGTTTTTAGACATAGATGCTTTAGCCCATATCTGAGGAATCCTAGGCTCTGGGGCATCGCAAGTAGCATCTAGGTCGAACTCCCAAGCTCCAGATACGAAGAAGTAACAGGGCTTCCAGTTGTGGTTAGATGTTTGGTTCACAATCACGACTTTCTTTGCTTGTTTCTTGGCTATGAGATGATATAGTCCTAGTTGGGTTTTTGGAGATAATTCATTGTAACATGTCCTAAAAATTCTAATTGTAATATCGACAGAGTAACCAACCTCCATACGGACACAAAGTTGAGAATGATCCTCGAAGCATTGGGAGAGAGTTGAGAAGGACCGAGACCTAAACTGGTCAAAATGGCTCGTATAGTGGGGTGAATGGACGGCCTGAAGTCGACCCTAAACATCTGCTCATAGATCGAGATTTTTCCATCTCATTCGTGGAACAGCCTCTCGTCTTCAGAAGGCACCCTCTTTCTTATCGAGGATCTTATTCCATAAAGATACCTATAGGTAAATAGATTAACCTCTATAACATTGCTGGAAAAATATTGGGCATAAGATTTTTCAAGTGTATCCTTATTCGCACAAGAGTCATCATCAGGGTTAGTAGTCCAGACACTAGTGGGAAATCATTATGAGAATTCATCACCTGGAATGATCGATAACGGAACAGTCATTATATTAGGTGGAATTATAACCTCTACCCCCGACTTGTTCGAAACCGAGATCACTTGTATAAACGAGTTTGAACGGTTAGAGGACTCAGCATGTTGAGAAGATGAATCTTAGGAAGAGATCCTCAGACAATATAAAAGAGTAGGCCTCGGTCGTTTAAAACCCTTCAGAGGAGGATACTGAAAGTCTTAATGCTTATTCATAATAATTCACACTCTTGGTTGTATGTGAAACAGACGGATTATCATCTGAAGAATAAGACGACTCAAATGTTGAGTCATTGAGCTTCAAAATAGGAGGGCATATGACAACTGATGGGACTGGATGGATTGGAAGTATATGATTGACCTTATCCCTACACTTAACAGTGACCTCACATCAACCCTTTGTATCTCCCTAAAAAACATCCTCAAAGAGTTGGATACTGTTCGGCGAACACGTATAGAGTTTTAAACATCCAAACAGATATTTGGTTGACCAAGTTTGACTACAAAATCAAAGGGAAGGAACTTAATCATTCTTAAAAATATTGATGCAAGAACAGTGGCTATGGTGATCGCCAGAGAGGGTGGCCAGTAAGTCATCGGAATACCCAAACCAGGGCGAAAATGGGTAAAAAATCCCTAAAGACAACCTAGATTCACCTCCTACCTCCTAAAATAACTAAGAAGACCAAAAGGATAAACTCTAGAATAACCTAGTACAACACAAAATAATCAAGTTCATTGAAAAATGAACTAAAGGAAAATGAAGCAAAAATATATTTGAATCATAGAGAGATTGGTGGATGGAAGTTACGTGGGTGGAGCAAAGTTCTTGGGAGGAGAAATTTGCCCTGAAGACACCGCAAATAGAAAGATTCGATGAAAATAATGGATCCTTAATGGAGGACATGAGCAAAGTCATTGGGCGGGAGATAATTTGTGAAGAAGAAAGAGAAAATGCTCAAGTATGGTTTTTAAACCACGCAATTATTGCGCGCAAGTCCCAGTAAGGCCATCATGAGGTCACCAAACCCTGAGAAAATATGTTGTCTCCTATACTCATTTAAGATGATAACTTAAGAGAACATCATCATGTATCATCTCCAACGCGCTGTTCCATGGAGTAACTGCCAAGTGTAACTCCACCAACTATCACAGGCTCAGATCTGACATTAAAAGGACACCACAACTTTCAATCGGAGACGTCTGGCCAACAAAAACCTTCAGGCACTTACCCCTCATCCTTCCACTCATATTTAAGACTAAGGGCTAGGGGTGATTGATAAAAACACTTTCTACAAAGTTCCAATGCCAGTAGTCTCAGCCTCGCCTATCCTCTTAGGTTGAGACATTTTAACCAATTATCCACTTAGTAAGCCACATCTCGTCTGTCATGCAAAACAATTGAGACCCATTGATAATGAAATTTTCCCCATGCAAGATCATCTCAGCTAGGTATCCGTACATCCAAGACCATACTTTAACATTCCTCAGCAGCTAGTCAAGGAGAATATTGGATGTCCCATACTCCGCATGGACGAGACCTCCCACGATAACACCCCGCCACGTGTGACACGTGACTTCAGCATGGCTAATCCACATGGGCAGACAATTATAACTGAATCATAAGTGCACATGGGGTAGTATTTCCATCATTATTACTTACACATTCTAAAGGACATGTGTCAAGATCCTATTTATGGCTCCATCAAATACATACATCTTGCATGCTTGGGGGTGCATGGTGCACCCCAAGCACTATTTAAATCCATCTTCTTCCCCAGAAGAAAGGATCCATAATTACAAACCCTAACCCAAGCTTTTCTCCTTTTACGATAGAGAGAGAATGTATTAAGAGATGTAATACTAAGTCCATTAGAGCCCATTCGTATAGTGAAATTCACACTCACCTGTGCAATGGAGTAGGTCAATGGCCGAACTAGTTATATGCTAGTGTTTATTCCTCTTTTCTTCATCTCCTTCTTCATTTAAACACTTGTTTACCACCAATGTGGCATCACCATAGCTATACTGGATTGAGCTCTTACAAATTTATGTGTTGATACTAAATCGTGTATCATCAGTCTTTGGAAACAATAATTATCTCGTGTTAAGATATTATCTTAGTAAGTGCTTTTACTTTTAGGATTTATAACATCGAAGTATTATTTTGAGGTCATTATGCATATGCTGGAGTTTCATATTTAAGTTTATTCAGGCCCGGATGTTTGTATATTATATTCTTCTCCAATCACCAATGTGTTAAATAAAAGATATCTTATAAGGGTTCACCCCTGCTTCGTTTATTATTATTTTCCGGTTTCTTGGTTGGTCTTAATCGCGATGAGCGAGTGATCACATTTAAACCCCTTATGGTCTAGTAATGTAGGATCATATCATTGTACTCATATGTGTAGTTCTTTCATTTGTATAGTTGTATTTTTTTGGTTAATCTTATTGTAACTGGAGAACTTGTAATGACATTTGATATATATAACATTATTCATATTCATGTTTTTTATAATTATTCATATGCAATTTACAGTATGTCACAAGGGTGTAGAACCATTGAAAAAAGGACAATTTTCCCATTACATTATGTATAAATACCAAATTACTGCAAAAATTGGGATAATTGAGATTAATAGCTAATGAATATGACTGCATCATTTAAGACCAAATACCACCAGTATTTTGATTCGGTGATTAAGAAATATACTACAGAGAATAAAGGGTCAAAGGTGTAATTTGACCACTGGGAGAGATAAGTAGAGATTCTATTTCCTGAACAACATTTTTCATAGTTTTTTATAAGTGCAAAAAGTGTTAGTTACAAAAGAAATGTCTTAAAGAAGAATTTGTCATATTTAAAATATAAGGATCCATGTCACACCAATGGTTTTTTAATTTATCTAATAGGATAAAATGTACAACATAAGGAAAATATATTTAATTTTTTGAAGATACCCCTTGAACAATGTTTTAGAACAAGACTCATTGAATTATGTATTTGTTGTTAAAATATTATTTTCAAAATATTTTAGGGACAACAAGGGATTTTTTTTTTCTTGTATACCATGTCATGTTTCTTGGGTGGAAAATTATACAACTAGGTGTTTTTAATATATTTCTTTATGGTAGATTGATGAAACCGTTAACAAGCAAAATCCTCCCCGATTTGAAGACCCAACCCATCCACATCATGTCGAGAATTTGAAAAATTAAAACCTCCTGTCACATTATATAATATATACGGGATCTTCCTCATCGCATTTTACGTTTGGGTTAGACGTTTCGATATTAAGTGATGTATTATAGCCTGATGGTTAATTTTCTCAACATCAACAGATATAATTCGTCAATGTGTTAGCTTGAGTTCACATCACACATGAAGGTGTGTTAACTATACAATGTCCCATATTCGAAAATTAAATTCTTTCACCTTAGTATTTGAGATTTTCCCCCCTTCACCCATTGCAAAATCATTTTAGGTGTAAACAATAACCACCACTACCACCCATGAAAAAAGCTACAGAGAGGGAACGGATCAAGACATTTTGAACACCGCCACTAACTAGAATCACTAAAAAACCCACTCACAATACCACATAAAATTCCTATGACATCATCATCACCACCACCACAACCCCCCCCCCCCCCCCCATAAATAAAAAATAGTGATAGATCCAAGGATAAAAATATGGATAAAACATATGAGAGATAATTAAAGTTTGCTCGGTAGGTTATTTTAATTTTTTTATTTTCTTCGGAGGAGTTGTTATCGATTCGTTTGGTCCAAGTTTGATGTATACTAATACCATACTATATTTTATGCGTTTGGTTTTGGTAATTTTGGATTTTGATTTTTTCAAAACACTTATAATTACCAAACTATCCATTATTATGGTTTTTTCGGTACATTTTTCTATCTAAAGTTTTGGTTTTTAAGATATCTTATATTCAATTTTTTGGGTTTTTGATCATATTTGGTTACCTTGTTCGGTCCTTAGCATTTTCACTTACCCATTAAAGTAATAAAACTCATAAGAAGTGATTATTCATTGTAGTACATAGCAAATAAATTATTTCACTTATAATCTTATTTTCAAAAATTACATATAATCTGCTAAAATAGAAAATATCATTCACTTATTTTAAAGGATGGAAAATAAGTTAGACTTTTAAAAGGAAGAGAAAATTAACAGTTGATATCACTATTAACAACAACCATTGTGATAAGTAAGTCCAAGTAACAACTTGAATTAACAAATATAATGGTAATTTAATTCTTTCAGTACTTTTACTTTGGTAAAAAATTTCATTAAAATGTTTTTATAACCGTTTGAAATAAAACCAACCACAAAGTTTTTGATAATATCGAGTTTGGTAATGAAAAGTAGATTATCAAAATCATTTTTTTTGTACCAAAATGTTATGGACGAAGAAAAAAATATACCGTAACCACCCAGAGTTCTTTTTTTTCTCTTTTAGTTTTTTTAACATGAAAGGGTATAATAATCAAGCACAATTTCGTTAAAAATATGGGAAAATTATGTATATTTTTTAATTGTAAATCTAGATTTGTGTATTTTTAAAAGGTGCCAAAGGTCAACTCAACAATTTAATATGTACAACAAATATTTGGTTCATTTGTTAATCTATATTATGCAATAAAATACCTATATATTGTAGATAATAAACATTATGTTTTGTAAGTATTCTTTTATTTTTGTACAAACTAATAAAATAGTGTCGAGCTATGTCAAAACTAAAACGGGCATTAACTAACAAATCCCTTGAAAGTTTATTTATATATGATTAATCTAACCGAAAATCTTGTTGGTATCTTAACATAAGCTTTCCAATTAATTAACGATAAGTCCAATCAATACATTTCTACTTATTAATATAGATCCAGTTACACATATGAATGTAGATAGAGTTGCTATTGTGACTGAATTCATCACTCTAACTATATCTACATTAATAAGTGTAATTGTATTTGTATTACAAGTGTAACTATATCTATATTCATCAATGTAAGTGTACTTATATTAATAATTGTAAAGCATGTGGACTTGTTAAAATGTCTAAAAAATGCAACCTCAACGTTAATTATGAAAGACAAAAGATTTTTCACCATTTCCCAAACATAAAAATCACCCAAAATGAGAAAATTGGAAACCAAATGATAAAAAAATTATTGAATACAAATAATAAAAAATTCTTCTAGCCGAAGGTTGATCAAAAAAGAAGTTACACATTGGCTATGTTGATAAAACATGGAATTAGAGATGAAAATGTTTCAATAGTCGGTTTCTTCCTATCTGTTCAATGAAGAAGATTATTTTGTAATGTAATTTATACATATATCTACTCGATTTTGTGGTCCTCCAAGGACCACCACTAGAGTTAATTGTTGCAGGTGGTTAGTAAACAATATGAGGGCAATGTCAATAACTCTATTAAGGAAGACCATAAGAAACTCATTTTTTCTCTTTTGATGGAACATGGAATAGAAAAAGGCAAGAGTAAAATCATTACATTAAGTAGGGAAGACGCAAAAAAGTTAATTTTGAAGGAGTTAACCTTTTCGAATTCTAAGACAAGCCCTTAAGAAGTGGAAATAAGTAAATTGGAGAAAATTAGTGGCAGCTATATGAAATATATATGTTCTTAAGGCTTTTGAAGAGACTCTTAGTGATGATGTAGATGGAGGATTTTATCAAAATGGAAATCCATTCCATGACAAGGATTCTCATCCGGAGTAAACTCTAATGTCGATTTCCAATGTAGTTATGGACTAAGAAGGTGTTTGGAATATTCGAATCGGGAAAAATTTGAAAACATTTGCAGTTCAGACTGGGCGTTCTATCAAGCCTATGTTAAACGAAGCACTTGATGATATAGTATTTCACACTTGGTATTTAAAAGTTGTTCCAACTCCCTAATTGCCCCCGAAGTAGGTCGGGGGTCCCAAGGCTAGCCACTGACCTAAAATGGACCACTACTTAGCTTATAAGGCCTCCGATAGTCTTAAAGGTGAGTTATGCTATTATATAATACCTTAGGCCTCCATAAATTACACATATAAGATTATTAATTCTAGTATACCCACTCTAGTAAGCCCAAAGACCTTATCATCACGGTTTTGTTATAGCCTGCTCTTCCAACTGACCTCAGATTTAAGGGTAATGACCTCCATAGGTCGTCACACATACCTCATTCCTAGTATGTGGAGACACGTGGTACTTCAAGATCAAGTCCAAACAAATCCACAATATCTCCATCCCCTCTTTGACCGTCAGCAGTGCTCCTGCAAGTTGTCTCACAGAGTAGGTGAGAAGCAGAACACAACCTACTGCCACTACGTAGCTCCATTTTCATTGAATTCTCCCATCAACAATAAATGCACTCACTAACCATATTACTGCACTTGCATATGCTTTGTCCAACACTCCACCTTTCGACTGACCCCTATCGACTTCAGAGCATTCAAAGACAAGCTATGACAATCCACTCATTATATGTCCAAGAGTTCTCCTACAAATAGAAGGTTATTAAAAGGTAAAAGGGGATCGATCTCTAGCATCCAAAGAGATTAAAATATTAAAAAATAGACTCAGGATAGTCCTAGCATTCCACAAGTGTCTCCACCTTTTTGTATACTCGTAACCCACTATTGTGAGGTCTATATGTGTATTTGGACCAGTTTCATTGTTCATACACTTTGTATATCGTTAAAGAGCCCTAATATCGTACCTATGCACCTATAGAGAAGTCATTCAATTACTTTCTACTATCCTCTATATAGTCAACAAAGTTCAAAAGACCTTAGACTCCATTGACCAAAGCTAAAGAGGTATCCTAGACTGTAATGCTCAATTACATTCTAATAAACATGCATAACACCTTCTTTTACAATGGACGTAGGATCATCCCCTGAGGTTTGAACCACTTTAAAAAATTATATCACACTTAAAACTTATCTACTCTTACCCATCAGTTGTCTAGAAGGGATGACCTGTGGGTCTAAAGTCACTTATGATTTAACACTCATCAGTTTGGTGTCGTGTGTGATAATGATAAGTTCAATTACTTTCAAACACACAACTTATCCCCTTCTGGAATGGTGACTAATGATGCCTCGACTAGTTCTTTCAAGTAAATGGAGACCCAATAGAAAATACTCCAGGAGAAACTAACTACCATCAATAACGAGCTTCTTTTACTCCTACTAGTGGAAGAACCTATGGTACTGGAGCACAATGACATTACAGAAAACCATGGCTCTAGTTAGAGGGAGAGAGTAATTTAGAGATTGTGCCCAGATCGGCCCAATAATCAACAACTTGAATCCTTATCGAGGATAAGTTTTCGCTACTCTAAGACCAAACTCAAGGAGGTTCCAGGGCAGCTAGGCTATGGGATGTAGAACAAAAGAAAATGCAAGATCGATTGTGGAATTTTCTAAGCTAGAAAAACACTTAGACTCCCAACACTATAGAGTTGTCTCTCCATAAGACGTTGTCCCCATTCTCTAATAATGTCCAATATTATGCCCTCACCCAAAGTGGAAACATAAAGATCACTAATGCTCTTACAAGAAGCCCTAAATGAGGTCTTATGCAGAGATTTTCAAGTTACCCTAAGGGGGACGGCTAGGCATTAGTTTTCCAATATCAAATAATGAACCATTGCAAGATTTATAAGGCTGGCTAGTTCCTTCATCAGCCATTTCATCGAAACTCAAAAAATAAGTAGTCTTATCACTTTTCTCCACTACTTCAGATTGAAGTCTGGGGAATCCTTTAGGGATTACGCTAAGAGGTTCAACCAGGAAGCCCTCTAGTTTGATGACTTAAATGATACCGTGTATCTTACCTCTTTCATATCGAGCCTCACATTAGATGATCTGTTGAGATCTGTTGAGGTCTTTCAGCCTCCCAATACCATGACTAATATGCTCAAAATAGCCCAAAAGTACATGAACATTAAGTATGCTCTCTCAACAAGGCACATTATAGCTTCTCCATAGCAAGGAAAGACGAAAGATATATTCTCCCATATTAAGAAGACCCAAAGAACAACTGAGGCTAAGAGGAAGGAGGACAAGGCTAATAAAAGTGGGTGTTCAGAGGCCAAACACTTCACGCCCCCTCATACACAGTGGAAGAGGTCTTTGCATTCGTAGAAATGGGGGATATTCTATGTCAGCCAAAGCCTGTGAGAACTAGGGAGGACAACCATCCATGTATTATCGACTCCACATAAGTTATGGACACAACACCAAAGACTTCCACAGATTGAAGGAAGACATCGAAGGGGTAATCAAGAGGATGTACCTCAAAGAATTTCATCTTGGGTAGACCCATTCTTAATTACTTGGACACTATGATCTCAACTCGTAAGCTGGTAAAGAGGTTTATAACCTCCAAGGGAGTGGGAGAGGTCTTTTGGGATAAAAAAAGGCTCAAAAGTTCTACATCACATCCATAAAGGAAAAAAAGAAATTTCTCACTACACGACAAAGCTTGGAAGAGGCTCCATCAAAGATCGAAAAGACCCATGCAATCTTAGTGAAGGCCTTAACTCTACCACAACCAATGCTTGAGCTTCTTCTAGAGAGCCTCTACACATGAGCCTAATCCCAGTGAAATAAGGATGGTTACCATGGATGAGAGTTCAAATGAAGGTTGATCACCAAGATTAGTAGAGGACTCAAAAAATGTATGGCATCCCCCAAGAACCATTTTAAATCATGCACTTTATTATTTGAATGAATAAGAGACTTTTTATTAATCATGGTGTATCCCTCTAAAAACTAAGGTCTCAGGACCCACCATTCAAGTTGCAAGGATTTTTTCCTTGGCTGAAGACAGACAATCAAAGGCCCTCAGATACAGAAAAGACTGCAGTTACAAGATTAAAACAACCCAAAAAACATAGTCAAAAGGTCTCCGGCCCATACAGGAGAAAGAATTATTGAGATTTTCATCCATAATTCCAAAAGGCTAAGGTCTAAGGACTCATTAACAACCCATTTCCTTACAAAACAAATTTCATTTAGCTCGAGTTACATAAAAAGATGTACGAACCTCAAACACTTCATTTGTCAAAATGTAAAAAAATTCGATGTATAAGTGTTGAAATACAAAAAAATATTATCTAAAACTCCATTTTTTCAGTTTGGAGGTCTTAAACACCCTTACAAGGACTTTGAAATTTCAAAATTGTTCTATTTTCTGAGGTCACAGACCCTTATAAGAATTTTATATTACTAAACTTTTAAGTCCATAGGTCTCATACCTTTACAAGGATTTTAAAATTTCAAAATTTTCTAAATCGGAAGGTCCCCAAGGCTTTATAAGGACTTCAGATTACAAAACATTCCAGTCTAGAGGTCTCAGACCCAAACAAGGACTTCAAATTTTCAAAATTTTCTATGTTCGAAGGTCCTAGACCCTTATAATGACTTCAAATTACAAAACGAAATAGTCTAAAGGTCTCAAACCCTTACAAGGACTTTAAAATTTCAAAATTTTCTAAGCTCGAAGGTCCCAGGCCCTAATAAGGAATTCAAATTACAAATAATTTCAGTATTGAGGTCTCCGATCCTTGTAAGGACTTTAAAATTTCAATTCTTTTAAAATCCAAAGATTCCAAACCTTTATAAGGACTTCAAATTTCAAAATTGTCTAAGTTTGGAGGTCCCATACCCTTATAAGGACTTAAAAACACAAAAAATTTCAACCTAGAGGTCTCAGACCCTTACAAGGACTTTAAAATTTCAAAATTTTCTAAGTTTGGAGGTTATAGGCTTTTATAAGGACTCTAGATTATAAAATTTTCATTCTGGAGGTCTCAGACCCTTACAAGGACTTCAAAATTTCAACATTTCCTAGGTCCATATGTCCGATATCCTTATAAGTACTTCAAAATTTTAATTTTTTCGTAATTCAAAGGCTTAACCCCCTTATAAGGACTTCAGGTTATAAATATTTTCAGTTCGTAGGTCTTAGTCCCTTGGAAGGACTTTAGAATTGAAAAAATTTTCAAGTCCGGAGGTCCTAGACCCTTATAAGGACTTTAAAATTTCAAATTTTCATATCTCCGTAGGTCCAAGACCATTGTAAGGACTTCAGATTATAAAACACTTTAGTCTAAAAGTCTCAAACCCTTACAAGGGTTTCAAAGTTTCAAAATTTTCTTAGCCAAAAGGTCATAAACCCTTATAAGGACTTCCTATTACAAATGGTTCAGTAGGAGGTATGAGAGCTTTATAAGGATATAAAATTTTCAAAAGATCTTCATTTCAGAGGTCTTATGACCCTTTTGTGGGACTTCAAGCTGTAATGTTTTTAAATTTAGTGATTGTAGGATTTCATAAGTTAAAAGATCTTAAGTTCATAGGTCATACAATCCTTTGTGGGACTTTAGGCTGCTCTCTTTCCGAATTCGAAGGTCATAGGGCCCTTATAAGGATTACAAAAGTCAAAATATCCTAAGTTGAAAGGTCTTATCACCCTTTGTGGGACTTCAAGTCTTAATTTTACTTAGTGTGGAGGTTTTCGGACCCTTATAACAACTATATATTTCAAATATTGAATCTTTATAGCCTGATGTCTTAGGACATATTATATATTTGACTTCTGAACATTTATGCATAAAGTTTTTATGGGGGCTAATTGCTTGAGAAAAATTTATGATCTTTTAATGCCACAAAAATACATGAACCAAAAGTGATAAGGTTCTAAGTCTCAATGGCCCACTACAAAACCATAGTCTTGACATCGACAAACTGTTCCAATTTAAAGTAGATGTCTCAAAGCCCACATATGTAATTTAACAAAATTTATTCCCTAACTATCTTACTTTATCGAGGAATCTTAGGTGGGATAAGGGTGTACTACATACAGGTCGGATCTCAGACATCCTAAGAAGTGCATAAAGTTCCTTAACAAAACAAAAAAAGTAAATAAAGCATGATGTTGAGAACGCGTTAATTGCCTTTAATGTTTGTAGATACAAACACCACCAATTTTAATTTTTCACAATTTTAATAAACGTTGCATCAATTAAAATCACAAATGTTGAGTGAAATAATTTTGCCAATTTTAGTCTTGTCATAAGAATGCATCTATAGGTGAGTATAAGCAAAATAAAATATGCAAACCATAACACGATGATGTACGAGAAAAACCTACAACTAGAAATCCCTCGAACGGTGCAACCACACAAGTCCAGTACAATGTAAGTCTATTTATAAGAACTTAGAATGAATCACAGACTCGATGCCTTCAAGCTTTGATGCGCTTCCTTGTTTCCTGTAACCTTCTTCACAACCACTATTGGGTGTCTTCCAATAACCATACAGTGAATATGCTTTATCACGTCTCAATATGCAATCGATCTTATTCTTGACTAGTCGAGGTGCCGTTCAACACAAACACAATATCCACTGCTCGAAACGCCAATAGAATGAAGAGAAATAAAGATATAGATGTAGGAACACATAAGATATCTCAAACAAAGATATAGATGTAGGATTCTTGGAAATCAAACTTGGGTGCAAATAAGGGTATGTGAGGCATAAGATAATATGATACCCTCAATCAATTTACCATTATGATACCTTATGGCACGCTCCTTCACCTTAGCTTCTAAACAAAATTTGTCCCTTTTCAAGTTCAACGACTTGTTGCACAACTTCCAAAAGACTACTTGAAGCTCACTCTCCTCCTCATATTTTTATTATTTTTCATCGCTCCTCTCCTTACTCTCTTATCAACCTAAACACCAAATCTCAGAACCATCATGCACATAATTATCTTCAATGGGCGAATACACTTCATTTAAACCCACGTCACTGGCCATGAACATGGTGTAGTTTCGATTAATGGAAGAATTAACTTCCTCTATCGACTGACTATTACTAAGGGTGGTATTATATACCTTATGTTTCTTACTTTCCTTCTTTAGTCTAGTGGGACACTCATACGAATAATACCCAAAACCTTAGCATTCAAAATAATTGTCCCTACCATCCACCTTCTTAGGACCATCCCTATTTTTCCTCTAACGGTCGACAAAGTTCGTAGGTTTCTTTTCTAAACTCTTCTCAAATTTCTTCTCACCTCTAATCTCAAGAAACTTCTTAAACATTCTAGCAAACCTAGTTACCCCTTCATTATTAAACTCACCGCCACTATCAAAATCTAACACATCCTGTAGGCTTTTAAAGCAATGCCATTATTTTCATTTTTCCTTAGAGGACATATATTCATCTCATAGGTTTGAATATTACCTACAAGTTTTTTGATTCCCATAGTGTCGACACCAGCTAGGGAATATAGGAACATGACTTTGACACTAAATCTTCTAGGAAACTACCTTAAAAAAATTTGCACAACTCTAGACTCGGGGATCGTCTCACCTACGTTAAACAAGGAATTGACAATATTCTCCAACTTGGCGTAGATTTCTTAAAAAGAATCACTCTCTAACATCCTGTTTGTCTCAAACTCAGTCGTTAGATTTTGTAACTTTGAAACCCTAACGATTTTTGTTCCTTCATGTGTGGTTCACAAAATATCCCAAGCATCATTATCACTCTCGAAGTCATAATGCTTTTAAACTCTTTTGTGCTCATAACACACAAAATGGCATTAACACCCCTAGAATTAAAACTTGAGGCATCCTTTTCATCTGTTGTCCAAGAGGCATACACTTTAGGAGCACAACCATTAGTGGGAGGAATCCTCTTAAACTCAGCCGAGTTCTAAACATTCTCATCTATCGATTTTGGGAAAAATCACATTCTAGCCTTCTAATGGGGGTAGTTTGACCCATCAAACAATCGAGGTTGACCAATGTAACTACCCTCTCAGTTAAAATCCATCAAAATCCTAAACAAGCACAAAGCAAGGATGTAATGCAGTAAGATAATGTAACCTAATCTGATACGAATCTAAGAATGTGATAAGTTCCCCTAAGGTTTTTAGAGAAAAACCCCACCATTTTAATTTTTCATAATTTGAAGAAATTTTGCATTGACTAAAATCACAAGTTTTTTCTGAAACACTTCTACCAATTTTAATATTGTCATAAGCATGCATCTAGGTGAGTATTGATGAGTGCATTATTTTGCACGAATTATGCCCAAATCTAAACCATGTTAGGCCCATTGTATCATAAATAATGAGCTTTTAGATTCGTTTTTGTAAAATAAAATAAAAATGCAAGTTTGAATAAAATTCGAGTTAAAATGAAATTTTAGTAACTCCGGAGGGTAAACTCATAATTTTTAAAACTTTATGGGCCAGAAAAATATTTTTTAAATGTTTATCTAGGAAAAATAAAGTTCTCTTTGATATTTGGTTGAATTCTAATTTAAAACGAACAATTTATGAATTTCGGGGGCTAAAATACAAAGAGGGGTCATTATATAATTTTTTAAATATTTACGACCCTAAATTTGAAGTAATTATTTTTATTTTTCATTTTTACAGGTACCCCGAAATTTTTGGCAACAAAGGACTCGATGCGAAAACATTGTGAGGATACGTCGCGACACAACACGACACGGTTGATAGAGTTATACTAAATATTTTTATAAAATTATCGAGTGTCCATTGAGGCTGTGCCATAGCTTTTCGAAAAGTCCTTTACAAGACTCACAACTTTGTAGTACGAAAATAAGATTTTGAAGTTTTGGGTGTCAAAAATACGATTAAAGATGATGCTATTAATAGTGACGTGAATAGTGTCAAACTTGGGGATAATTATTAAAAAAATGACTTCTCAATTATCTCCAACTCTTCCCAAGATTCCAAGAGATAATTATCAGCTCAACTACAATCAATCAAATAGAGTTTCATTCCGACTTAAGCACCTCACCCCTTGCCCATAAAGGACCCTTGCGCTCATAATTTCAAATGTGATTTTGGTGAGGATTGTAGAGAGCCACTTGAAGGCAATTTTTTGTAGTTTTAATTTGAAAGTTTTATTTATATTTAAGGACTAAGAATTATTATTTTGTGGGAGAAGTTTTGTCAAGATTAATTATAAGGCACGATTATTGTAAGTTTGTTTCATTAATGAGAATTAATATTCATTCTTGCATTTATATTTTGTCTTCAATTATATCAGCTTAATTTCTTTATTAGGACTAGGTGACGTTTATTGTGTTTGATTAATATTGTGTATATTTTAGATTCGTATTTATTTTCCTATATGTGCTAAAAGTTTTAAAAATTCGGTAGTCATATAAAACGACACGAGAGTGTGTTTTAAACCTTCGGCTCTGTTTGAAAAAAAATCATATTTTTATTTCTAAGTGTGAGTACTTTTTGATGGATTATGCTTGCACTCGTTTGTTTTGATAGTCCATGCTTAAAGGCAATACTTGAAATTTAAAAGTGAACATGCAATGGAATAGGGATTTTAGTCACCTAAATTTGGAGATATTAAATTTTAGTGTGAACGTAACTGTGTTATTTTGCGAATTAAATGTGACAAGAGTCGGTTTAATTTGAGTTATAAAATTTGAAATGACGAGTTTAAATTGTTGCATTGTATTTTTTAAACGTGATAAATGGATCCAATGTCCTAGTTTCTCACACACTAGTTTATATATTTCGTAGTCACACTTTTTAATTGTGTTAGCTTAATTTAATATTATATATCTTCTCTACACCCATTTCGTCAAATTGATAAATCTCTATGGGTTCGAACCGTACTTACACTCACTATTCTATAATAGCTCGTGCACTTTCGGTATCTTATAAAATTGACAATAAGTTTTTAGTGATGTTGTCGGTGATTTGACAAATTTTTTTTTAGAAGTTGTGACTTTCGGACTATTTTGTTTTACTTTTCGCATTTTTGTTAGCAAAAATTTAATAGAAACAAAAAAAGTACAAAAAAAATCAACTACTAATATTTTATTTTTTAAGTTGGTTTGTTTCTTATTAAATAGCATTTTTAGCACTAGTTTATCCTAAAATACAAAAAAAAATTGAAAAAACTAAAAAAAATGTATTTTTTCTAGAAATTTCCAGAAATGTTATTTTTCTAAGTAGTCCCTAGAAAAAAAAATTAAAAATTGAAAAATTAAAAAAAATCAGTAGTAGTTTCCAAAAAAAAAAATTGTTTCGTAAGTGTGCTTGGTTAATTTTTTTTTTTTGTTAAGTACACTACTAGTTCGTGTGTCGTGTTATTTTTTTATTTTATTTTCTTTCTTGATTTTTTTGTGTGTCGCACTTTACGTTTGGTGTACTTTCTTTTTTTTCAGAAGCACATTAACAAGTGACTGTAAAAAGTTCAAGTAGACTTTGACCTTAAGATATCACATAACTCATAGAAAACCTCTTAATGTGGCTAGAATTAAAAGCTACTCCAACGCGAACTTGTCAAATTTTTTCCATTTCACCTTATCTAGGATTGGTGTTTTTTAATGAGTCTTGTTATCGACCAGCTACTTGAAGGAAAAATCGAGATTTGAGGTAATAACCGTAGTTGGTCGTCTTTTAAATTTTACCTTGTTAAAGAGTAGGAGTTTTCTAATTAGGGAGATTAATTCGGAGACTCCTGTTGTCGTCGATTAATATCAGGAAAACTAGATTTTAAAATTAAAACTCCCCTCACATAAATTAGATAATTCAATTTGATGTGTGTTAGCTAGGAATTATATGGTTCGAGTCAAATACTTTTTTTCTTCACGTAAAAAAGTAGAAGAATTCGAGTGAGCTCAGTGTATGCGAATTTGGTTTCGAGATCATACCGGTCGTTTGTCGAGTGTGAAGTCTTTCATTTTCGATACTTACATAAGTGGATTTTCGATATTCACCGAGATGGGAGATGATTTAGCACCACGTTCCCTTAAAGATTATCTTTATCCGACTGGGTCTAGTCAACCACCATGCATCCTTCTACGCGATCACAATGCGAATAATTTTTTATTCCATCCAAGAACAATCCAATTGTTGCCCATATTTTGAGGTACCAAAAAGAGGATCATTACCTCTACGTGTGGGAGTTCGAAGAGATTTGTGGGACCATTAAGTACCAACAAATCACCGACGAGATTGTTAAACTTAAATTGTTTCCATTCTCGTTGGAAGATAAAGTCAAGAGTTGGTTTAACTCGTTAAAACCCAGATCCATTACCACTTGGAAACAAATGAGTGTCGCTTTCCAGCAAAAATTATTACCGAACCAAAAGACGGTGTTTATACATCACGCCATCAACACATTTACCCAAAAGCAGGGAGAAGCCTTGTGGATGTATTTAGGGCAATTCAAGGACTTGCTACTGTAATGTTTGCACCACGGGATTGAGATGGGACACCAAGTCCAGATTTTATATGAGGGGTTCGATTATAATACTCGAACTATACTCGAGTCACTATGTAACAGTGATTTTACAGAGAAAAGTGAGGTCGACGGGTGGTTATTCGTAGAAGCCATAGCCAAAAAGTCCCAGTGATGGGCACCCAATAGAGAGTTGAGGTTCACCACATATAATGAGGGTTTCTCTCACGAAGTCGAATAAAGTTATTATTTAAATGCCATAGTGGCCACATTGGTCCGACGTTTGGAAGCTTTAGAGATGAGCAAAGAGGGTAATCGAACCGCACATGTGGTAATTCAACATGTAAGTTCCCCTATGTGTATACTTTGTGATGCATTTTACCACTTAGACGAGAATTTCCCCATCCTTTCGGCCCACAAGTCACTCACCGAGCAAGCCAATGCCCTCTATCAAAATAGGAAAAAGTATGACCCATATTCCAATGCGTACAATTCGATGTGGTGAGACCATACCAGTCTTTTATGGTGTAAGGATCAATACTAGGGATGCGGAGGTCAATCTTTCTGTAACCCACCCCCGGGTTTCCAAAAGAATGCCCTAGCACCATCGAATCCCTCATCCCTAAAAATACAATCTTTAGAGGATTCGATGAACCTTGTTGCCCAAAGTACCCTTTAATTCCAGCAGTCAAGTCAAAAGTTCCTCCAATCCACCCAACAACTTTCACATAAACACTCAATCAATAGCCAAACTCGAGGATCAAGTGAGCCAACTCGTGAACGCGTTGAGTGACCTGAGCCCAATCCTAAAGGGAACATGCCTAAAGGTAAATATTTTATTCAAGACACCGCCAATTCATTACAAACCCAAGAGGATATTGAAGCCACTGTCACGCTTAGATCTGGTAAGAAAGTCAAAAAAAATATCTCACAACCCATCGAGAGTGAATCTAAGAAATATAAGAAGAAGGAAGATCCACATGTGGATCCAACTTCCTCCCCACCCTTATCTTTCGAACCATATATAGAGTCCTATGTTCCAAAAGATCCATTTCTCTAACGATTGGTGCCCCAAAAGAAAAAAGAGAAAGTTGAAAAAATATTGGAATTATTCAAGCAAGTACAAATCAATATCCCACTGCTTGACGTTATACAATAAGTTCTATCCGACGCTAAATTTTTGAAGGACCTTTGTACCTTCAAGATAAGAACCAATATACCCAAGAATTTTTTATCACCGAGCAATCAAGCTTGATCATTTCTTATCGAACTACCATAAAGTATAAGGCTCCTAGTACTCCGACGATCCTTATCAAGATAGGGGAGCACATCATTGAGAAAACCCTTCTAGATTTAGGAGAAAGTGTGAACCTTCTGTTGTACACCGTGTTCGAGAAACTACGCTTGGGGGAGTTGAATTCGACTACGATTACCTTATCTTTAGCTGATCATTTTGCAAAAATTCCAAGAGTTATCATTAAGAGCATCCTAATTAAAGTAGGAGATTTCGTCTTTCTCGTCGATTTCGTTGTCTTGGACAACCAACAAGTGCAAGATCCTCTTGCACAAATCCTGATTATTTTCGGCCGTCCTTTCCTTACCACATCTGATGCCATCATTAGGTGTCATAGTGGGCAAGTGAATATGTCATTTAGGAACACGACCATGGGTTTAAATTTTATAAATATAAAGAAACTATCATTCGATGAGGGTGTAAGGAAATTTTTGTCCATGAGCATTTTATATGTCGTACGCCGTTACACCGTTGAGAAAATTCAAGAATCATACGCTCATCAACGGAATCTGAATATCAAAGGCAGAAAAGGAATCAGGGAACAGACCGGACCGATCCTGCCCAGATAGAAGAACCGATCCAGTTCCTCCGGACCGATCCGCCTAAAGAGACCGGACCGATCCGCCTACTGAGGTGAGGCCAGTGTACCCCGGATCCATAGCGAACCCATGAAGCTAAAAAGACGAACCGATCCGATGCCAATCGGATTGATCCTCCTTCAAAAAGGAACCGATCCAATATCACCGGACCGATCCGCCTAAAGAGATCGGATCGATCCAACGAGGATAATTTCAAACAGATCGTGTTCAGATCATGTTCCGAAGTTTAGGGCTCAAGTTCTCCTATTTAATCCCACTACGGGAAGTGGTTTTTCCAAGACTTCTATACACGATTTTCAGAGTAGAGAAAGCCCCAAGTCTTCACCTATTGAGTACCAATACTCGAGGTATTTTGATTCACACATAATCCATACATTTGTGAATCCTTTTGGTAACCCAGGAACGCAGTTTTGCAGTTCAACCCTTGTGGAGGAGACCGTTCTTCTTCTCCATTGCAGCCCTACTGGAAAGGGATAATTCCAGCCGCGACTACAGAATCCGATACCCGAGGGTAATTCTTAGTCAACTTGTATTTTCATTGTAATCCGATTGTAAGCCGTTTTCTTACAAATTATAGTGAAAATAAATGGTTTTGCCCCTGAGGGGGATTTTTCCTTAATTGCATGTGTTTGAATGTTCTTGCGTAGATTATCAATTTATTCAATCACATACTGCTGCATGTTTAGGGTTTGTTTGTGTTAAAAGGGTTTTATATATAATTTGATCATTTGAACGCAAGAACCCACGTTCTCAAATTGGTATCAGAGCGGGTTACGCTAATTTATCGCGTGATCCTATTTTCTGTAAAAAATTTCTAAGATATCAATTTTCTGAAAAAAATTGATTTTTGAAAAAGTGCGTGTTCAAATGGAGAAGTCATATTATAAAATGCCTGTTTTTGACGGGACAAATTATGCTTATTGGAAAGCCCGTATGTGGTCGGCTTTAAAAGCCATTGATGAACGTGTCTGAATTTTGGTTGAACGAGGGTGGACTCCTCCCACCGTGACTGTTGATAATGTGACCAACATGAAACCTGACACTTCTTGGACTGAAGAAGAATTTAAATGGTCATCTTTTAATTCTAAGGGTCTAAGTGCTATTTCTGGGTCTGTCACACCTGATGAGTTCAAACGTATAATGACGTGTACCACGTCAAAAGAGGCATGGGATGTTTTACAACTCACCCATGAAGGAACTAATGCTGTGAAAGAGTCTAAGTTGCAAAACTTGACAACTCAATTTGAAACAATCACCATGCATGATTCTGAATGCTTTGATGAATTTTATGCTAGACTTTCTGACATTGTGAATACTAGTTTTAATCTTGGTGAACATATTCCGAATGCTAGAGTTGTTAAAAAGATTCTTCGTTCTTTGCCTAAGCGTTTTATCCCTAAAGTCATTGTACTAAATTCTATGGGTAATTTAAATACGCTAAAATTGGAAGAACTTGTAGGAGATTTGCAAACTTATGAAATTGATATGTTCCCTAAAAATGCTAAATCTAAAAATAAGGGAATTGCTCTTAAAGCCCAAGAGAGAAGGAGTGAGGGGTCAACTAGAAAGAGGGTAGAGTCATCTAGAAAGAGAGAGACTGACACGTCAGATTCTGAGTGCGATTTTGACTTGGATGATTTGGCTCTTTTCGCAAAAAATTTCAAGAGAATTCTCAAATTTAAGAAAAATGGCAATTTTAAAGATAAAAAGAAATTTGAGAAAAATAAGTTTGAAAAGAAAAATGAAAAAGATTCCAAAAATCCTCTTCTGAAAGAAAGTGAGAGATGTTTTGAGTGCGATGGTAGGGGTCATAGAGCCTTTGAGTGTGCCAATCGTCTGAATAGAGAGAAAGGGAAAGCTGTCCTTAATGTTACCCTTAGTGACGACAGTGAGGTCGAGACAGTGGATTCAGGAGATGAGTCACCGCATGAGTGTAACTTCACCGCATTCATGGCCAGCCAAGTGAGCACTCCTAGTTCTCCTCACGACGTTGAGGATGATGCTTCACTGGGACACCTCGACAGTGAGATCGATGTGAGTGAGGGGGAGGATGACACAAGTGAGAGCGAGAGTGATATACAACGCGCCTACGCTGAGTTATATTCTGAGTCTTTAAAACTAAAAAGCGTAATAAAGCGTTAGTTCTTAAGATCACCTGCTTAGAGGAAGATTTAAAGAAAGTGAAAGAAAGAGAGTTCTCCACCTGCATCGCCCTGAGAGAGAGAGATTCTACATGTGTCGAGAATGAGAATTTGTCTAGAGAGAGAGAGAGTGTTTTAGAGAAAGAGAGAGGGGACTTGATTAAGAAAGTGGCTAGTCTTATGAGTCAGCTCCATTCCTCCGTGGAGACTCGGAAGAAACTTGAAGCCCTTGTTGCCCAGCTGACTCATGATCTTGAGAAAGCATGGGAAGTCAAGGTACAAATAGAGGACAGATCTGGGAAGATGGGTAAGATGCTCCTCGGCCCCGCTTTAGGTTTTGGTGATCGTCAAGGAATTGGTTATGATGGTGCCTCCATGTCCCAAATTGCACCTGGACTAGTTCCTGAGTTTACTACAACTCCTTATGGTCACCGTCAAAAACCTCGAAGGAGATTTCGACCAAGAAAAGCAAACCAAGGTCCGCCTTTGATTGTGCTCTTTTGTACTTATTGTAAAATAAAAGGCCACCTTAGGGAATCTTGCTATAGTATGGGTCGAACACGACGTACTACTGCTCCACCACGTCATACTGATAAATTTTCTAGTCTGAGAGAGCGAGTTGAGTTCTTATCTGCCACGACTCAGAGTTTGATGAAAGAATTCTGACGGACGTCTTCGCCGTTAGTGAATGCTTCTCACATTCCAGCTAAAATCAACAACAACAAAGGAAAACAAAAGGTCATCTCTGCTTGGGTGCCTAAGAAAGATAAAAAGGCCTTTGTTGTTCATGTTTCTCTCAAAGCACATAATACCTCACAGTGGTATTTTGATAGTGGGTGCTCCAGACATATGACAGGCAATGCCTCATTTTTTACGACTCTTGAGGATTATCAGGATGGCAGAGTCACCTTTGGAGATGGGAGAAAGTCTAGCATTATAGGACGTGGTACTATCGAGTTACCTGGATTTCCTAAGCTAGAAAATGTTTTGTACGTCAAAGGTTTGAAAGCAAACCTTCTCAGCATTAGCCAGCTGTGCGACACTGACCCGGCAGTAAAGTTTGACCGGGACGGGTGCAAAGTCTACAATCAAGCCGGTAAGCTTTTGATGCAAGGTGTGAGGACCGAGGATAATTGCTATGGGACTGAGCCGACATCCTCACTTGTCTGCAACAGCGCCACGATCACTCCTATGGATCTGTGGCACCAACGTCTAGGTCACGTGAACTTTAGAGATCTCAACCGCTTAGCTAAAAATGACCTAGTACGTGGCTTACCATCTCTTGGAAAGTCAACTTCGACCATTTGTGGACCCTGTCAGTCGGGAAAACAAATTCGTAGTCCCCATAGGAAGTTACATTCGATTACCACCTCTCGTGTTCTTGAGTTGATTCACATGGATCTTATGGATCCCACTCGTACTGAGAGTCTAGGTGGTAAGAGGTACATCCTCGTGATGGTAGATGATTTCTCCAGGTACTCCATTGTAGGTTTTCTGAGAGAGAAATCCGATGTTGTAGAATTTTTAACGACCAAGTGACGTGTCCTGCAAAATCAACACGGTGTCACTATTAACAGAATACGTAGTGACAACGGCACGGAATTCACAGAAGCAAAGGTAGACCTTTACTGTGATAGCCTCGGGATCAAACATGAGTTTTCTGCTGTGAGAACTCCTCAGCAAAATGGGATTGTTGAGAGAAAGAATAGAATGATCCAAGAGATGGCTAGATCTATGCTTATAGGTCGTAAAGTTTCTAGGAGATTTTGGGCAGAGGCAGTGTCTACTACATGCCACACGGTGAATAGGGTGTATCTGCGTCCACACACACTTCACACTCCTTATGAGTTGTGAACTGGCAAGAAGCCCAACCTGGCATATTTCCGTGTTTTTGGGAGTAAATGCTACATCCTACGGGATAGAGAGCAATTCAGAAAGTTCGACTCCCGGAGCGACGAGGGAATATTTCTAGGATATTCATTGAATAGCAGAGCATACCGGGTTTTTAACCTTAAGAGCTCTAGGGTTATGAAATCAATAAACGTTACCGTGCAAGATGACGAACCTCCGACGGTTATTGATCCTAACCTTCAGTGTGAGGATGAGGACTGTTCTGACAGTGACTTACCTGTTCCTCTCTCACACTCTGTGGACCATACTCCTGTATTAGGGGACACAGCTGCTTGGGTTCGCAAGAGTCATGACCCATCTACCATTGTTGGCGATCCCACTCTAGGGGTCAAGACTCGTGCTCAGCTAGAGAACGTTGTTAGCCATCTTTGCTACACGTCCAAAGTCGAGCCCAAGAACCACAAAGAAGCACTCAAGTATGAACACTGGATATCTGCTATGCAGGATGAGTTGCTTCATTTTAAAAAGAATGATGTCTGGGAACTTGTCCCCCGACCTAGTGAGATTAATGTAATAGGTACCCGATGGATTTTTAAGAATAAAATGGATGAAAATGGTACCATAATTCGTAATAAGGCTAGGTTGGTCGCTCAAGGCTACACACAGATAGAGGGTGTAGACTTTGGGGAGACATTTTCTCATGTTGCGAGGCTTGAGTCCGTCCGTCTTCTGCTCGCCATCGCATGTCATCTCCGCTTTAAGGTATATCAGATGGATGTCAAGAGTGCCAAACTGAATGGAATTCTACAGGAGGAGGTTTATGTGGAACAACCAAAAGGGTTTGAAGACCCTCAGCACCCAGAACACGTCTACTATCTTAGGAAAGCCTTGTATGGTTTGAATCAAGCACCCCGTCCTTAGTACGATCTCTTAGCTCGTGGCTTCAAGAGAGGGGGAGAAGATATGGCGTTGTTCGTCAATAGAGATGACGGTGCTATTTTGGTTGCCCAGGTCTATGTGGACGACATTGTCTTTAGATCCACATGCTCCCAGCATGCTCACCACTTTGAGGAGGAGATGAAAAGTGAGTTTGAGATGAGCATGTTTGGTGAGCTTACATTCTTCCTTGGTCTCCAGGTTCGTCAGCTAGAGGATGGGATGTTCATCTCCCAATCCAAGTATGCTAGAGACCTAGTGAAGAAATTTGGTTTAGACTCCGCTAAGCATGCACGTACACCTATGAGTACCACTACCAAGCTTAGTAAGGACACTTCAGGCAAGGACGTAGAGCAAACCTTATATCGGAGTATGATAGGTAGTCTTATCTACTTGACTGCCAGTCGTCCCGACATCGCCTTTAGTGTTGGAGTCTGTGCGCGATATCAGGCATCTCCAAAAGAGTCACATTTACTTGCTCTAAAACGTATTATTAAATACATGAGTGGGACTCTCTCATACGGTATTTGGTATCCCTTTGATACCGATGACCGTTTGTCCGCCTATTCGGATGCCGATTGGGTTGGGGATATAGATGGTTGTAGGAGCACTTCTGGTGGGCGTTTCTATTTTGGTTCTGCTCTTGTCTCCTAGCTGAGCAAGAAGCAAAATTCCATCTCTTTGTCCACTGCGGAGGCTGAGTACATTGCCGCCGGGAGTTGTTGCACACAACTCTTGTGGATGAAGCAAATGTTGGAGGATTATGAGATTTCACAAGACACCATGATCATTTCTTGTGATAACACGAGTGCGATACACATATCTCGTAATCCTGTCCAGCATTCGCGCACAAAACACATCAGGATACGTGAGCACTTTATTCGTCAGTTAGTTGAGGAGAACACTGTATCCCTGAGTTTTGTTCCCAATAACCATCAGTTAGCCGACATTTTTATGAAACCTTTAGATGCCCTTAGATTTGAGAATCTTAGGAAGTCTTTGGGGATTTGCACAGTTGACTGAGGGGTTGGTCTATGTCTAGAATAGGATGCTTCTTCATGTTCATATCATATGCTTCCTATTGCTAGTCTGTTTTATATGTACCATTGCTTAGTTGTACAGCTTTTTTTCTTTTTGCTCTTTATTTTTTTAAAAAAAATAATACAAAAAGATTTTCCTTTAAGAAAATTTTTGAAAAGCACAAAAAGATTTTATTTTGATAAATTTTTTTGAGAAAGACCAAAAAGATTTTTATGTTTTTTCTCCTTTTGTGGATGAGCATTTAAGATATCCAAGTCACAACTTCATTCCATATCTCCATGTGACTGTTTGTTAGAGTTTTGAGAGCTACATCATTTCATCCATGTGCTTTACCTTGTATGGAGTCTTTGAGATGTAATTCGTGATATCTTCCTACATGTTTGACTCCTATATCCTTTATTGCACACATGCACGGCTATATTTGATTATTGCACTTGTCTATCTCATATTGGCTTGAGTGTTTCCATCTCAATTATGTCTATACAATATACAATATGCGATAAAACTTGACAAGATTGGAATGCATGTAAAAACCGTTTTGGTGAGACTGTGTGTTTTTGTATAACGGGGAGGGGCTGCGAAAGGTAATCTTCTATCCTTTGCGCAAAAGCCACCGTTAAAAAGGACCTAAAAATGGAGGAATTTTAATATCCGAGGTCCAAAGAGGTTAAAAGAGCCCGAAAAAATTTATAGGCAATAAAAAGCATTTCATGCCAAATATGGGCCACTTAGGTTTCACCATCAATTCTCTAAAGTTTGAGAATTTAGAATGCCTCTATTCAAAATAATATCTGAGGGCGTTTGGTTGGCGCATATAAACGGGTTTGCACTTCCTTGAAAGTCCTGAAAAAGCATAAAATCATTTTGGACGTTATTGGTGTGAAAATCATTTTGAGCTTTGATTTGTTGATTTGATTGAGTCAATATCTTATATTGTCATTCTTTTACACCAAAGGAAGCTATTGAGTTCATTCGCTAGGAATATCCAATATTCATCGTGCACATATGTCATGTTTGTATGCATTGATTTTCCTATCGAATTTTATCACACCACTTCATTTTCGCTATCATTGTCTTGGTTACTTTGTGTTCATTCATGGTGTGATATTATCTGTGTGACACCCCGCTCTTGCTTATTTGCTTTATTTCTCTATTTGGGGACATCATAAAAAGGGGGAGAATGAATTATGGGGGAGTTTTGAAAGTTTGAGTTTGTTCACAGATTAAGTTTGTTCATAAATTGGTATATATGTTTATCTCACTTCAAACTCGATATGTCACGTGGTATTTTGCTTTTTCTCATGTGTGTAGGTACTACATGGATTATCATTGTATTGCACACCCTGATGAGAAAAGCGTTGAGATTCCTGAAGATTTGAAGATCAAACGTTGCAGTCTTATTCACTTGTACTCTTTCAGTTTTGGGTTCATGGAAGGGTGGATTTGTATAGGCAATTTTTTATGATTGATAATTCGGATGTTTGTTTTTATGTATGTACCGGCATAGACATAGGGGGAGATTTGTAAGGACATTTTTGTCCATGAACATTTTATATGTCGTACGCCGTTACACCGTTGAGAAAATTCAAGAATCATACGCTCATCAAAGGAATCCGAATATCAAAGGCAGAAAAGGAATCAGGGAACAGACCGGACCGGACCGATCCGGCCCAGATAAAAGAACCGATCCGGTTCCTCCGGACCGATCCGCCTAAAGAGACCGGACCGATCCGCCTGCTGAGGTGAGGCTAGTGTACCCAGGATCCATAGCGAACCGATGAAGCTAAAAATCCGAACCGATCCGATGCCAACCGGATTGATCCGCCTTCAAAAAGGAATCGATCTGATATCACCGGACCGATCCGCCTAAAGAGACCAAACCGATCCGACGAGGATAATTTCAAACAGATCGTGTTCAGATCATGTTCCGAAGTTTAGGGCTCAAGTTCTCCTATTTAATCCCACTACGGGAAGTGGTTTTTCCAAGACTTCTATACACGATTTTCAGAGTAGAGAAAGCCCCAAGTCTTCACCTATTGAGTACCAATACTCTAGGTATTTTAATTCACACAAAATCCATACATTTTTGGTAACCCAGGAACGCAGTTTTGCAGTTCAACCCTTGTGGAGGAGACCGTTCTTCTTCTCCATTGCAGCCCTACTGGAAAGGGATAATTCCAGCCGCGACTACAGAATCCGATACCCGAGGGTAATTCTTAGTCAACTTGTATTTTCATTGTAATCCGATTGTAAGCCATTTTCTTACAAATTATAGTGAAAATAAATGGTTTTGCCCCTGAGGGGGATTTTTCCTTAATTGCATGTGTTTGAATGTTCTTTCGTAGATTATCAATTTATTCAATCACATACTGCTGCATGTTTAGGGTTTGTTTGTGTTAAAAGGGTTTTATATATAATTTGATCATTTGAACGCAAGCACACACGTTCTCAGAGGGAGAGAATGAAGTTAAGTACATTCAAGAAGTAAACGATATCACTAACCCACGGGATAGTGACACAGCCGATCTACATGCCTAACCACCTGAATTTTCTCTAGATATTAGTCTTAAATATTTTGAAAAATAATTCGGTCCAGTTGAAGAGGATCATACTGTTAAAGTCCAATATTTATTGGATTCTTTTTGTCATTTATATGAGAGAGAGAGACTGGGATGATACGATTGATCAATTCCTTCTCTTTGAAAGAAAACTCGAGATTTTTGAGAGTACGATGACACATGAGATTGAAAAAATCATTCGACCATTTCCACCTGGTGATGAATGTTTTGGCATGCTGTATTGTCCTGCTCCTTCACATCCACATGTGTCATTTGAGTATTTGGATAAGATCAAGGACATGACTAGAGTATCATCCATTTTAGAATCTGATTTATTCATTCTCGAGTTTGAGAGAAACCTAGGTTTAGTGTGTGATTCAAAAATTTTTATGATAACGTTTTTGAGTCTGACCATTTATGCTATAATGTGATTGCGCATCTCGATAATTTCATGCATTGCAATCATTATGTGTCTCCATGTGTATACTATTTATATTAGGTTGACTCCCAATTGTTCAGACTTCAGATTTATAAAGAAATGCATGTGAGATCGATGGGACGTTGGTAACACAAGTGGAAATTCACGGGTAATATCGTCCTTTTACTTCTGTACTTTATTTTCTTTGTCCATATTTCTAGTTTGATCATACAATGAGGACAATCTAAAATTTATGTTTGGGGTAAGGATGGTATTTTTAAAAAAATAAATAAATAAATTCAAAAATCTAAAAAGATTTTCAAAATAATTGAGTTTTGAAACGATTTCTTATTATAGGATTAATTCACGGATCTCTCAACTTATGAAATCTTTTACACATTAGCCAAATAATATAATCGAGAATGGATATTGAGGTGAAAGTTAGTATGCTTCACAAATAATTGTGGAGATTTTTAACCGGTGAGATTTTGTGCCTTTCATCATTTTCGAGAGATTTAAATTAATCCGAGTTAAAATAACTCAAACTTTTCTTAACTGATAAATTCGTTGATGATCTCAAATTCATTGTTTTGTTCGATTACTGAAAACAAAAATTCAAAATGTGAATCTTCAGCACTATAAGTCTTAGTAAGTCATCTTGAGACACAAATCAACTAAATGAAACTTGAGAAATGAGATTAGGTCATAGTTTCAAAGCCTAAAATTAAGCCTCACTCCACCATTATTAAATTATTGAGTTGCAAGCCCATTTGATCCAAAAAGAAAATGTGTTTTTTGCCGGAAATCCATTATCCTATCCAACTCCAACCAGGAGTTTAAAGCCCATAAAAAGAATCCATATCCATTTTCTGAGAATACTGGGGTAAATATTACGGTAAGAAAAAAGGCCAAAAAGTGAAAGAAGAATAAGTTTGGAAAAGAATGATGTGTGAAGAGAAAAGAATGAAATAATGAAAAAAATGATGTGTGAAATAAGAAAAGAAAAATAGAGGTTAGAAGAGAAAGTGTCTAAAAGTCAAAATACCGAAAAAACTCTATATTCTCAAAAATTTTGAACTCCAAAAAATATTCTTTCTATCCAAAATTCGAGGCTATGATACAACCAATGAAAGTCCTAATCGATAATGTGGATAGAAGATGAATAGGATATATGGTGTGATTCAATTTTTTAAAAGGTAATCAATTTTCCATTCATGAGATCATATTCATGCATTATAAAAAATTTTGTTTTTCATCGTGTATATGTGAAATTTGCTCATCTAAACTTACTTTTTTATTCACATATCCCAAGAGAAAATGATCAATTTCAGAGTGTTCGATTGTGAGTGCATCCCGTGAGATTTTGAAATCAAAACGAACTTTCAAATAAGAAATGTAAACATAAAAGAAAAATGTAAACATAAAAGAAAAATGCAAGTTCGAATAAAATTCGAGTTAAAATGCAATTTTAGTAACTCTAGGGGGTGAAATCATAATTTTCAAAACTTTATGGGCCTGAAAATATTTCTTAAATGTATATTTGGGCAAAATAAAGCTCTCCCTGAAATTTGGTTGAATTCGGAATTAAAACGAGTAATTTATGAATTTCGGGGGCTACAATGCAAAGAGGGCTAATTATGTAATTTTCTAAACATTTATGACCCTAAATTTCAATTAATTATATTTCTTTTGCATTTTTATAGGTACCCGAGAAATTTGGACAACAATGGAGTTGATGTTCAAAAATTGTCAAGATACGTCGCGACACGACACAGTTGCCACAGTTGTACTAAATATTATTTAGAAAATCGATCGAGTGTCCGTTGAGGCCGTGCCATAACTTTTCGGAAAGGTTTGACAATACTCACAACTTTGAAGTTTTGGGGGTCAAAATGCGATTAAAGCTGGTGATGTGAATAGTGCCAAATTTGGGGATAATTATTATTAAAAAAAAAGACTTCTCAATTATCCTTGACTCTTCCTAAGACTTCTAGAGATAATTATCAACTCCACCACAACCAATCAAATAGAGTTTCATTTCAACTAAAACACCACATCCCTTGCCCTATAAAAAGGACCATTGGGCTCATAATTTCAAAGGTAATTTTGGTGAGGATTCTTGAGAGCCACTTGAGGACAATTTTTGGTAGTTTTATTTTGAGAGTTTTATTAATATTTGAGGGTCAAGAATTATTCTTTTGTGGGAGAAGTTTTGTTAAGATTAATTGTAAGGAAGGTTTATTGTAAGTTTGTTTCATTCTTGGGAATTAATATTCATTCTTGCATTTATATTTTGCCTTCAATTATGCTTACTTAATTTCTTTACTAGGCCTAGGTGAAGTTTATTATGTTTGATTAGTATTATGTGTAGTTTGAATTCGTCTTTATTTCCCGATATGTGCCAAAAGTTTTAAAAAATCGGTATTCATTTAAAATGACACGAGAGTGTGTTTCAAACCTTCGACTTTGTTTGAAAAAAAATTATATTTTTATTTTTAAGTGTGAGTACTTTTTGATTGATTATGCTTGCACTCTATTGTTTTGATAGTCATCCTTAAAGACTATACTTTGAAATTTAAAAATGAACTTTTAAGGGAATAGGGATTTTAGCCATCTAAATTTGGAGACATTAAATTTTAGTGTGAACATAATAGTGTTATTTTCCAAATTAAATGTGACAAGAGTCTGTTTAATTTGAGTTATAAAATTGGGAATTATGAGTTTAAATTATTGCATTGTATTAGTTAAACGTGATAAATGGATCCAATGTCCTAGTTTCTCACACACTAGTCTATATCTTTCATAGTCGCACTTTTTAACTGTGTTAGCTTAGTTTAATAGTTGATATCTTCTCTACCCATTTCATCTAGTTGGATAGTCACAATTATTTTGAACAAAAAAATTGATAAATCTTTGTGGGGTCGACCCGTACTTCCTGTACTTACACTCGCTTTTCTATAATAGCCCGTGCACTTGTAGTATTTTATAAAATTAACAACAAGTATAAGAAAAATTGAATATTCAAACCACAACACGACGATGTATGAGGAAAACCCACAATGGCAAAACCTCGGACTACCTGTCTACATAAGTCCGCTAAGATATAGGTCTATTTACAAGATCACCTAAGACTTACTCACAGACTCTAAGACTTTAAGTCTTGATGAGTTTTCCCATTCCTTGTAACCTTCTTTGCAGCCATTGTAGGATGCCTTCTGATAGCCAAATAACACAGATGAATTCCCACGTCTTGGTATGCCACCTATCTTACTTTTCTCGTGACGAATCCAGTCGTCGCTCAACACAAACACGGTCTCTAGCGCTCAAAATTCTCACAGTACCAAGAGCAAACAGATATGGTGTAACACAGAAGAGATCTCTAGCAGAGATATAGATGTAGGATTCTTCAATCTCAAACGTAGGTGTAAACTAGGGTTTGGGAGGAACAAGTTAAACTTTGAAATATCATTTTCGAACAAGACTTCTTTAAAAATAAATACAAAACCTGAGTATTTATAGAGAAAACACGAATTTTGAGGTGACTTGTTTATTGAGGCAAATCATTCAAATGAAAATATATGATTCATTTTAATGAAATCCTTATATTGTTTGACCGAATAAAAACCTAACGAACATGCTAATCACTCCTTAAGCCCCTTAATAATGTTCGTTTAAACTAGCTTCGAAGAATATACCTATGTCTAACGAAAGTACCTCATTTAATGTTCGTTTCAAGTTCGTTCTAACGACAGTCACATTTTGTTCGAACGAATAACTAAACTCATAAGGACAAATCTAAATGAAAATTATTTTTCCATTAAATTTTTATTTACCAAAAATCCCCAAACAATCAAGGGACCAAACACTAATATGAATTTATTCCTTCATTGAGATCCCTCAAATGTTGAAGACAAAAACTCGACACGTAATCCAATATAACCTAGATGTCACTTTAGCTTTGTCGCATAGTCTTCAATCACACATCAAAGGATTGAAGGAAAAATACCTCAAGTCCTAACCTATTAATCAAAGAATTTCTTTCCAAACATGAAATAAACCCAATACTTACAAATTGACTCAATTCAAAAATTTCTCCTTACAGAAGTGAAGATAAGAAAGGAGCACGTTTCCACCCAAAAATATCACTTCATTAAAGGTAAGAAGGGATTACAGAAAGCATCCTATGACCAATCAACAACTTACAAAAAATATATTCTATGAAAGCCTTTCAAGTCTTGGGTACTTATGGGTTCATATAGGCTTCAGTTGTTAGAGGAATAGAGGCAGATGAATTTTCCAAGGTCTCTCTCCCATGGTCTTTGAGAGCAGAAGCATCTTCAATATCATCACCACTATTTCCTTCCTTGTCAGAACTCTCTTCCTATGATTAAGGGGCTTAAGGAAACATACCAAAGACATCAACCTCCCAAAACAGCGCTTGGACCTAGGCATTCCAAGCTTCAAAGCTAGCACTGAAGTTGAAAGAGTTATATTTTACAACTATAAACTCTTGGTAGGCATTCAGTTGGATTTGAACTACGGTGTGGACCTACCTTTAAAGTACTTCATATTTAGCTAAAACCTCAACATAGTTCCTCTGAAGCTCCTAACCTTTAGAGGTCAGATTTGTGTTCTCGATTGATAAGTATTTAATCATTTTCTTTAAGAGATACACCTAATCTTTCAACCGAAGGAGTCTACCTTTAATGCTCCGGATGTCAATCTCCTAGTCTTGATGGGCATTTGGTCACCATTAGCTCAACATGGTTAAGGGCTTGTAATTCCTCAACCTCTATTAAAGTTTCATGAATATTCTCTAGAAAAGAGGAACTATTTTAAAGGGTATTCTCATTAGAGAGCCTCTCATGCTCCAAAAGGGAAGATTGAGTCTAGAAAATGTCCCTCTCTCAAAAGCCTCAAATTGTAGCATCTGACCATCGATCATCCGATCCAATTTTTGTTGTGTGAGGTCCCAAATGTTGTCTGTATCATTTTCCTTTTTCAATGTTCTATATTGCCATCAAGAGCATAGGCTAAGTGAGCCTTCGTCAAGTGTTGAGCCTGAAAGAGAAAAAGATATGAGGACAAGAAATAAGATGAAAGCTAAGTAAGGAATTAGGAAAATATGCAAGTAACTTTCCCATAAAGTGAACCAGTTTCTCGGCATTGGTTGTGGTGCCCTTAGTCCTCATGGCCATGTCAGAGCAATTCATATTAGACAACACATATAGGTCTTACACCGTCAAGGTATGAGGGTCTATCCCCTCCAGTATAATGGGAACCTTAATTTCCCCTTGAAAATCCCCCCCCCCCCTGTGAGGGGTACACCATTCCTTATAGCTTCATCATTTGAGACCAAGGCTTGCATGTCCCTTGGAATAGAAGGATATTCTTGGGTTACCACAGGAGTTACACCTACCTCTAATTTTCTTTCAATAAGGGTAGTGTTTTCCCACAGGAGTTATTGGAATGTCTACTAGGGGACCAAACCTCAAACTATTAGTGGTCTTGGTTATCCTCAATTTATCAATGGCCTCCTCAGTAAGATTTTTCCTTTCCTTCCATTTATCTGTTGAATCTAACAGAGGTCAGAGTCAACCATCAAAGTGAATAGGGTAAATATAAAATGGCTAGGCTACTTATGAAAAGAATAGTCAGAAAAAGAATAGGCTCATAAGTTATAGAAACCCCTCCTACAATATTTGGGAGGTCAACCCCACCTTTGAACTGGTCATCCTCACCTTAAGAGGCCTCAATAACCTTAGTCAAAACTGCAGATATGGCCTTCCCCTTACGATAAATAAAAGTACAAGACCAAACCTCTAGAGTGGTCCCCACAACGATTTTAGGAGCCTAAAAAACTCTCACATTTGTCTGACGCTTGGGCTCTGGTCCCAACCCATAATTAAAAAAGTCCCCTAGCAGTAACCAAGGCCTCGAAAGGAGTCAAGGCCAACTTCTGGGCCATAGTAATCCTACTAAACCCCAATATTATGTGCTTAGGAACCACTGCAAAAGGCAAGTATAATGTTCAAATCTTAAAGAAGAGGTTACTTCCAGTAATAAAAAGAAAATAAAGCATTAACTTACCCACGGAAAAAGAAGTGTACCAAATAGTGGGACAACATACGAGCTCAAGAGAGACATATCATTTCCCCTATTGACTCTCTGAAGGCCAAGACCATAGCCATCAAATTCCTCAATGAATTAGCCACCAACTGAGAAGGGGCTATGATGAAAGCCTTCATAATTCAGGGGCAGGGGGAATCTGGCCCTTTATTAAAGAAAGGACTCATGGAACCACACATATTTGGCCACCATGAAGCCTGACCACTCATTGGGCTTAGCAGTTCTCAAAATCACAGTCTCCGAGATTTGATAAGTTATTAGAAACTCAAGCATATATTGTTCAGTTATTTATTAGGGGTGGTAAAACCCATTAACAAATTCAGGGTCCTCGCAGTTAATCACCATTGTGCTAAGTGGAACTAGTCAATTGGGAAGGAGAGGTGAGGTTTTAACTTTTGGCTCTACTAAGGTAGGAAAAGACGTATAAGGACCTACAATAGTTAAAGGATTGGGGTTTAAGACTTTGGAAGGATAAATGTTCTTAGAAGACATCTTAAAGAGATTTTCTTGCTCAAGGAAGTTTTAGGAAGAAAGAGAGAAAATGGAAGTTAGCAGTAAAGAATTATGCTAATCCCAAGGATCTCCTTTATAGCCTCTAAGTCCTAGGGTCATTATGGTTGCTATCCCTTGAAGTCAGATGCCTTAATTACATTAAATAGATCATTTCCAACACTTGCCCCCAGTCCAATGCAAGCCCCTTCTCAACATGATCTAACGATGTAAAAAATCTCGATGGTCAGTTACGACTATACCCTCAACTTGCACATTGGATAAGTGTTTCCCCTTGTAGCCTTTGTAAGAAGAAAAAAAGGGGATAAAGATGATACCCTATTTCACAATTGGTGTTTGAAATATCTTCCAACTCCCTAACTACCCCAGAGGTGGGACAGAGGTCCCAAGGCCAGCCACTGGCCTTAGACAAACCACTACTTATCTCATAAGGCCTTCAATAAACTCAAGGGTGAGCTATAGTAATATGAAAGACCTTAGCCTTTCATCTTTTCAATAGAAAAGGTTAGTCGCTCTTGCATACCCCCTCTAACAAGCTCATAGACCTTAGCATTACGATTTTGTTATAGTATGCACTTTCATCCGACCTCAAATGATAATGACCTATATAGATCAACCAGACCCCAGTCATAGGATGTGGCAACACGTGGTACTTCAGTATCAACTCCCATCTAATCCACGATCTCTTCATTCTTATATTTGACCACCATCAGTACTCCTACAAGCTGTCTAATGGAGTAGGTGAGAAGCAAAACACTGTTGCTCTTACCTACACTATGTAACTCCACTTTCATTGAATGCTCTCATCGGCATTAAATGCACTCAACAACCATCTTACACCACTTTTAAATACTTTTGCCCAACACTCCAACTTCCAATTGACCTCAGAGCTATCACAGCCATACTGTGAAAGTCCACTCATTGTCTCATCAATAGTTCTATAAATAAAAGGTTGTTAGAAGGTAAAAGGGGGTTGATCTCAAGAATTCAAAGAGATAAAATCATTCAAATAATCATACTCATGAGAGTACTGGCATTACACAAGTGTCTCCACCCTATTATATACTCATAACCCACTGTTACGAGGTTTATATTTTTATTTAGACTAGCTCCATTGTTCATACACTTTGTATATCTTAAAAGAGCCCTAAAATAGTACCTAGGCACCCTTAGAGAATTCATTCAGTTACTTTTTAAGGTCCTCTATACTGTCAAAAAAGTTCACAAGACCTCTGATTCTCTTGACCAAAGCTCAAGGGTCCTCTTAGACTATAATACTCAACTACAATTTAATAAACATGCATAACACCTTTGTACAGTATCGTAGAACCATCCACTGAGGTCGAAACCACTTTAAACCTTTATCTCGCACTCGACATTTCTATATTCTTACCCATATCTGGTACACAAGGGAGCACGCGTGGGTCTAAAGTCACTTACGATATTAACACTAGTCAGTAGTTATTGTTGGTAGTTATGTTACTATAGGCGGGTCAAATTAAATTCTTAACGTTGGAAAGGAGTCAAATGAAAATCTAAAGGTGTTGATAGTTGGCGAAAAGGACAATGATTTAAATGTTGAGCATGTTCGAAAGAAGAGTTCTAAATAAGAGATAAAGACAAGAGGGTTAGGGATCAAGAGCTTATCCCGAACAGGGATAATAGAATTGATGAGAGTTCAACTAGTGAAAAATAATTAAAGATACGGATGGTAAATTATGTCTTTATTTTGATGATGATAATGTTAAGGAGTACATCCACAGATAGAGAAAAAAAGTTTTGGTTTATGTTTTATGATCCAAAGTAACGTACACATTGATGAAGGGTTTTGTGTATAGAAAATAGGGCTATTTGGGGGGTTATGAAAAATTTATTTTAAAAACTAGAGTTTTTATTCTGGCCTTTGATAGTAATGAAGCCAGGTCTAAGTTGATGGAAATGAGACCGTGGATTTTGATAATAATACTTTAATTATTAAACCATGGTGTCAGATGTGAGTTTAGACAAACAATGATTGGATATTGTTCCGATTTGGGTTCCCTTTCCAAATTTGTAACTACATCTTTGGTCAACAATATGCTTAGTAGGTTGGAAAGGGTAATGAGTAAACCTTTATTTATGGATAGGATAATAGTCAGAAGATAACGTTTAACTTATATCGGAGTTCGTATTGATATTAATATAGACAATGAATTTCCTGAAAGCATTCGAATTTATTGCCCTCATGGATAAGTATTTAAATAAAGGATTGAGTAAAAATGGGCTTCAAATAAATGTAAAACATGCAAGGTGTTTAAAAATAATGATAACATATGGAATAATGTCATGAAGTTGGCACCCAAATGGATACCAAAGCATAAAGATAACGATGAGAATAGATAAACTAATGTTGATATGATGGAAATCACAAGGATGGAAAAGGAGAATAAAATTCAAATGATTTCCGTGGATGAAGTTAGACAGGGGTCTGTTTATAAATCTGATATTTCAAAAGGTAAGGAACTTATCTTAGATCAAATCATCAATCTTCCAACCATGATTGTTCACCGTATCAATAAAGACTACGAACCGTGAGAAATAATTTCAAGCCCTATATTAGTTATGAATAATTCTTTTAAAGCATTGCCTAAATTGGATACTAAAGAGAATGGGGTTATCCATGAAGTTAATTTGAATGATAATTTTGAAGAGGATGCTTATAGCAGATCAAAAAAGGTACAAATTAGGAGAAAATATTTTAAGCAAATGTATACCACTAGGAAAAAAGTTTGGGAGAGGAGGCGCGAGTAAAAGCATGTGTAAAATAAGATGATGTTTAAAATCTATAGATTGTACATTAAGAATTGCAATGGATCCCATATGAGAAGAAAGGTATGTAATTTTATAATAGATACCAACATTGATATTATGTTCTTAGTAGAAAAAGTAGAATTGTAGATGAGGTATCTATTGGGTGTTTTGGATATTGGAAGATGATTCACAATATCCCTGTTTTGGGGTCCGGGTAGATTATAGTCAAGTAATAACCGCTAAGGCGGAGTTTCACACCCCGCCTATTTCTGGCGTCGACCGCCACCAAAACTAAGCCGGGCGAGAGTAAATAAAATACCATCCTTAGCATGTGACATATATGACACATCAAATTTTAATCCACAATATAATTTATTTTAATTAAACCCAAATATGAAATGACATTCAACCGATAAGGCTCCAAAATGCGATTAAATCCATCACATAATCTCCCAACATCTCAATAATGAAATAAATCAATCCAATTGAAACTTAAAACAACTTTGGAACCAAAAAAGGCCCAATAACTCCAAAATAGTCTCATAAATAAAACGACTGAATGGAAAGAGAAAATCCAACTACTAAAGCAGTAACACAAATCTAGTTGCACCTCCAAATGATATCCAATGAATCCTATGCAACAACTCCCAAAAATCCTGAAAAAGATTATTTAACGCATGTGTCAGAGCTAAATCCCCGAGCATGTAAACCGGCTACTCTCCTCAAATAGGGTCCTTGAACCCAGACAATAGTGCTATATATATCGACTATAACAATAGAATCTTTTAATTACGAGATTAATAATCACCATAAATAAATTCACAATTACCCGCAAGGTTTTCATAAAAGCCACACCAATATGATTTTAATTAAGCCACCTTCCCACAATGTTAAATTTAATTAATTTAACCGTGAAGAATATTACCAATACCCGTCCCCTTGTCAAGTGCGCCGTTTGATCCGTTTTTATCCTGCGATCCTCGCGATATGACAAGGTTCCACACACGCACCCATCCCCTTGTCATGTCCACCGCCTAGTCCGTTTTTATCCTGCGACCCTCGCGATATGACAAGGTTCCACACACGACACGACATAACTCGTCCTCTGACCCGTTCAAACTGTCGGCCCTAGACACATTATGTCGCCAATAAATTTTTAATATCCGTTTTAGTCCTGCGATATTAAATTCCACATTATTTGTTTTCGTTAACCACATTAATTTCCCTCACCCTTAAAAGCGATGTGAAAATCCTCAAAGTAACCTTTAGTCCCAACTAAGGGTTCCCAAAACACAATATCGTCCTATCCTAAGCAAATAATGATTACAGAATTTCACTCCACCTAGATATCAATCCTAGGCTATCACAACCATGGTATAATATAGAAAATAAGCCCCCATCCCAAATTATATAACCCGCATAGACTTACACTAACTAGTCCCATACCTAATTAGCATAAATCGCAATTAAGGCCCACTTACTAGTCCCATACCTAACAAGTGTACTATAACAAGGGTGAAAACCAATTATCTACCATACCCAACCTTCAAGAAATATTAACACATTTCCATAACGTAACACAATTCCAAATTATAACAACATTCATAAGAACACTAATTTCCCATTTAAATAATTTAATTTAAAAAGTGGAAATCAAAGACACCTAAATATTATGATTTTCAGAATAATCGCTACATGCAAGTCCTATCATGATCCTTATTTTTCAACACAAGAAATTAAATTAAACTAGGGTTTTCACATGAAATATAAAAATTTACTTTTAAAAGGGCTCCTCTACATGCACATGCCCATAGGAAAATCGACTACATCGACACAACCCAAAGAATACACAGTTATAAGTATTCGGTATCATTAATTTTTTTCATGTAAAATAGCCCGAAATTTATCTCTTCAATCTTTATATTCATATCTTGTTTTAGAAAACATGAGTTTAATGGAGGCTACAATCAAGACACATAACATTAAAGGAAAAGAATAGGGTCAACATGCCTGGGATTAGTTCGACAGAAAAATCTGATTACGTGAATGTCTTCCTCTCGAAAAATGGTTCAAAATCTCCTCTTGAACCGACTCCGGACAGATTTTCCTTGGCCTTCAAAACTGAGCTTGAAAATTTATTTTAATGGTGGCTAGGGTTTTGAGGTAGAAGAAGATGGAGAAAATAGAGTTTTCTGCTCTTAGGGTTTTCGCAAATGAGTGTTTAAAAATCTAGCTTCGTCCCTTTAATTATATATAAGAGAAAGAGTTTTAAAGTAAGTCAAATTCGTCCAAAAATGGATTGCAGCGCACGTCTTTTGAAGGCATCGATCGATCGATGCTCAGGCGTCGATCGATCGATCACCCCGGAAAACTGACAGTTTTGCTTAAAAATGCCATAAGGCAAAATATAAAAAAAAATCATATAAAATCCATTTTAACTCCGATTTCAATTCCGCTTGAAGTTTTATTCTTCTAAAATCATAACCAACATATTTAGCCAATAAAAATTATTAAATTCAAAATTTTATTTTTCCCGAAAATTCCAATTAATTAATTAAAATAATAAATAAAAACACGGTGTGTTACACGGAGGTTTATGGGCTGGGCCAAAATTTGTCCTTACAACTATTTCTGGAGTAAACAAAAGAGAAGAAATGATTCCCTTATAGGAATATCTTCAATATGGTGGTTTGCACATTGGAGATGATCCATGGATATTAATGGGTGATTTTAATGTGGTTCATAATGAAGGGGAACGTGCAGGAGGTAATGGAGTGGGCTAGGATGAAACTTCAATTTTAATTAAACTACTAATTGTCTTTGTCTATAGATATTTTCTACAAAGGTATGTTAAATGACTTGGAATAATAGTAAAGAGGGAGATCATAATATTAGAAGTAAGATTGATAGAGCTCTTCATAGTGAAGCTTGTCTAAGGAATTTTATGGAGTGATAGTTGACATTGTACTCCTTGAAATTTCTGACCATTGTCTAGTGGTGTTGAATATGAAAATTCATAAGGAGAAACTCAATAAGGCTTTTAAATTCTTTGAATTTTAGATGAAAAGGAAGACTTTGGAGATATTTTTATAATCATTGGGAAATAAATATTCAAGGTACTCCTATTTACAAAGTGGTTAAAAGCTTAAAGAAAATGAAGGCTGGTCTTATGAAGCTGGATGTGAAATATTATTCTAACATCTCGACTATAGTTGTAGAAAAAGAGGTAGAATGGGAAAATAGTCGAAGCCTCCTTAATGTTAATTCGGGTGATGAAAATAAGTTTAAAGTTAAGAAAGATATAAGAATGGAATATCTAGAGTTTAGAGACGTCGAGGAATCTTTCTAAGAGAAAAAGTTGAGGGTTAACTGGTTGAAATTAGGCAATAAGAGTATAAGTTTTTTCCACTATAAGTGAAGTCTCACAATACTTAAAATAAGATTATATTTATGAAGGATGGGAATAATATCCTTGGAGGGGCACAAAGTTGTACATGAAGAGAAAATCAGGGTATTCACTAATATTCTGGGTACAAAGGGTGAATATCAAGTGGGAGTTAGGAATAAATTGATGGGTATGAGGAAAAGTTATTTAAATGATAAGAACAAAAGCCTAATGTCTGCTTTGGTTTCTTGTAAGGAAGTTAAAGATGTGTTGCATGAGATAAACCCCAATAAACCCCTAGGTCTAGACGGATACAATACTCGTTTTTCTCAAGCTAATAGGACTATTATGTAAAATAACATCACTTACGCTATTCTTTCCTTTTTCAGAGATGGGAGAATGTTAAAGAAGATTAACAACAAAGTTGTTTTTGTTATCCCTAAGATTCAATGTATTTTAGGCCAATTTTTTGTTATAATGTGCTCTATAAAATTATTTCCAAACTTTTGGTTTTCAGATTAAAAATGATGATGAAGGTTTGATTAGTAACAAACAATCTGTTTTCATTAAATGTAGGAACATTGCTGACAATATTCTTTGCATGCAGGAGTTAGGTAAGGGTTATCACAAGAACAAAGGTCAACCTAGATGTACTATTAAAGTTGATCTTATGAAAGCTTACGACTCATTTGATTGGAGGATCCTAAAAGATGTTCTAGTAGTTGTGGAATTAAATTAAATTATTATTACATCAATGATGGAGTGTGTGTTTACCACTTTATATTCCATTAGTCATAACGAAGTAGAGTAATGTTTTTTTAAAGGAGAAAAAAAGGTTAAGGAAAGGTGACCATCTATCGCCATACCTTTTCATCTTAATTATGGAGGCTTTTTCTTAGTTTCTTAATGAAAAAGCAGTTTAAAGGAAATTTGGTTTTCATCATAGATGTTAAGAGCTTATGATAAAAAAAATCATGTTTGGTGATGGTTTATTTTATTGTGACACCCCGCCTAATCAAATATTGATTGATCAGGCCTTTATTAAAATTAAGTAGGAATCAAATATGATTTCATTCTAAGCATCACTATTGTAACAAATATTCAAATACAACCAATATAAAAATGAACCAACTAAAAATAAAAATAGAACTCATAAGAGAACAACTATAAATAACGTGAACCGAATAAATCATTAGTAAACATGTTACATGGAAATAAAGGAAATATCTTACTCAAATTAAATGTCCTATCCATCTACGGGTAACAGAACCAAAAGGAAAAATACTGAGATAATATCATATATAGATATAATGAACTGAGGCGGATACAATAAAATCTCTAACAACCATAGCTACTGCACGCAACAACATGATGAAGAGACTATCCCTTATGTCCCTACTGCTAAAAACCTTGGGTTTTGTGTAACAACCCTCGATTTTATGAGGCTAATTTTATATTAATTTACCGCATAAGGTAATTATATAAAATATTGGAACTAGAGTAAATGTTAATAGAATGAGATAAAAGTTAATATTTACTGTGATCTTGCATATTTACCGTATGTGTAGGTAAATATCCTCATGTGGTACGATCTATAGTGTCATGTATATTAAATGGCATTATGGTTTAAATGAAATTGGAACTCGAAATAAATTATAAAAATTTCGGATGCCAATTTAGAGGGTGTAGTTAGTCCCAGAATGTCCGAGACAGTCAAAATAAGTGCCATATTATATTTTTGGGTTCCGGGCACTTTTGACTGGTTTTAACCTAAATGCGTATTTGGGAGTCATTTTAATGTGGTATTAACCATTTAAGTTGGGAGTTTTAACTTAAGTCCCGATTTTTTTTAGTCTTCCAAATTCCCTTATTTTCCCCATTTTATGTCTTGAACTTAGAGAGTAAAGAGAGAAAGAAGAAGAAGATAATGAGGAGAAAGAAGAGAGAGATTGAAGATGAAAGCTTGGAGATTGCTTCTACAATAAAGAAATCTGAGTTTGCAACCCAAAGGCAAGTTTTCTACTTGCTAATATGTGATTTAAGTTGAATAAATTGTGTGTTAGTTATGTATTTGATATTTATGGTTTAGATATGGAATTCATGGGATTTAAAACCAAATCTTGATTTATGATGATGAAATTGTGGGTTTTGGTGGTTAATAATCATGTAGATTAGTTTGGGTTAGATTATTGTTGTTGGTTGTGTGTTGGAATGAAGAGATTTGAGTTTGGTGGGAATTAGGGTTCATAACCCTACGAACCCATTCTTGGCAAAATTGCAGGGCCGAATCGATTCGGCCTATCCGAATCGATTCGCCCATGAGACAGCTTCCAGGTCTGAGTGGACCGAATCGATTCGAAAATCCTGCATTTTTGAGTTATTTTTCTTTTTTCATTTTTTTTCTTATTTTTCTTTAGGATTAGGATCTAGGAACCTTCTTGAATGAAGTAAACTTAGATTCCTAGAGTGATGGTTGAGTTGGGAAGCTACCCTAGAGTAGAAATGGTTTAGGTGGGGTTTTCCGGGGTTATGCCAATTGATGTTAGGGCACCCTTTTCTTCTAGTTAATTAATATAAAACTAGGAGATATAGTATTTTGTTTGGGAGACCTTAGAAGCTTAATAGAGCTATGATTAGCCTTGATGGTCTATAATAACTTCATAAATAAATCTTGGGAGAATAAATTGATAGTTCATTTATTCATCGAGGTTGTAGTATCGATATGATATACGTATGGCTCCGAATTTCATAGGTGAAATATTTACAAGATGTAAATGAATATGGTTTCGAATAAAATGAAACATGCATTTGCTAAAATGCAAATGAATATGGTGTTGGAAAATAATATATACATTTGCTAAAATGTAAATGGAAATGGAAATGAATGGAAATGGTAAATGATGATTTACTAAATTATGAAAATGGTAAATGATATTTTTATGAAACACACCTCTCTAAATACCATCAAAATGGAAGTTCGCGCGCACAGGTGAAGCCCTCTGGCTAATGAATGCAGGGTGGATATAGTCCTAGGCCATGTGAGCGTTTGTTGTATATATATTTTTCTGCGCTGGTTAAGAGATTTTGGGTGTGGTCTTGACTATCCCGCAGGCACATGGCCGCTTCCCGATGTATTGCGATAGGTGCCCAGGTTATCTTATGATAGGCCCTGGAAGATGATGGTCATTTAGGGGCGCGCACAGTGGGGACACCCGGATGGGCGGTCTTAGAATTCGTTATATATATATATATATATATATATATATATATATATATATATATATATATATATAAATATAACAGTTAATAATCAAGTGGGACTTGATGTATGTGATATGCCATAAAGATCATAGTAAAGTGCCACAAAGAGCACCGTAAAATGTCACAAAGAGCATTTAATATTGATTATATTCCTGATAAGGAATGGTAATGCTAGGATGGGCATGTAATTGTAATGAAAGCCACAAAGAGCTTAAGATTTAAGTAAAATCCATAAAGAGCTTATAATTATAGTTATAATTTCCTGATAAGGAATAAATTATGAAATGAATCGGTGGATTTGATGGAAGTATTTAATTATGTTTGTCTTTCTTTTTCCTTGCTTAGTTAAATTAAATTCATACTTTTCTTCCTTTCCTTAGCTGATGTTTTAGCACTGTGTAGATAGATTTTTATCTTTTCTAGCATGATTTTATTCATAACTGTCATACTCTTTATTTATCTGGTAATCATATAGAATCGGGCCCTGACCCGTTTATACTTCTTGTTGCATATGCACCTTGTTTCCGCTCAGGTGCTCCGCCGCATGGACGCCTGTTCTTACTTTCCTATCTCGGTGTCTTTGACGAGCCGTAATGCATTGCGGGTGTTACGGGACATCTTGCAATAGACGAAATCATCTTTGTTCTCTAGCCAGGATCAGGTCTTTTACTCGGGCGAGAGGCTCAAGCTTTGTAAATGTTTAATGTAATGAATTATGTAATTTAATTAACTTGTTTATTATTATTGTATTTGTCTGTGACCGACAGCACATTCGGTCCCTTATTTTACATTTATGTGTATGTAACATAACTTAGTCCGGATTTCCACTTTCTATTTATTGGGTTGTTAAGTTGTTTCCTTTTATTTCCTTTAAAACCAAAATTTTGACAACCCGTCCTTCTGAAATATAGAGTGGTTATCTCGTATACTTCTTATTTTGTTGTGATGTTGAGAATGATTCCATCCATGATTCCGTTATTTTGGAGTATCGGGCTGGCCACCCCCTATTTTGGATTGGCGGGTTATCACAGATGGTATCAGAGCATCGGGTTCTAGAGTCCTTAGGAATCTGTGTGGACGCGTTATGTCTTCCGCGTTGCTCTTAATTTGACATAGAGCCTCAGGATTTAGATCGTTGATTTCTCTTATGAGACTTCGTTCTTCTGCCATGAGGTAGAACCCATAGAATTTTTTTCGCATTCGTGTGAGATTTTTAGGTTGATTGAGGAGAGCGCCAGAGAAGGTTGTTGTGTAGGCGTCGTGAGATGGAACTACTAGAAACTGTGATTTGTGGTCAGGGTTGAGGACCGCTTTGGAAGTCGCTCCCTTTTGTAGCATTCTTATCTCGATGCTGCAACTACTAATTACAGTGGATGCATCAAGTCCAGGAGTTTTGGCTTAGAGAAGGGTATAGTAGTTGCCCAGATGAAAAGGATGGAGTAAAATCCTTCACTCATGGGAGTAGTGTTGAAATGGTGGGAATGTAGCCACCACATTTGTGGGTGCAGGAAGTTTTGCCCGTGGAGAAACCCGATGGGCATTTTCAACAGCGAGTTTATCTGGGGTATTAGAATTGATGAGAAGGTGGATTCTCATATGCTCACTCGAGGTTCGGATGAAGGCTGACGGTGAGTAAAGAGTTGTACATTTAGTGAGGCTGTACACCAAGATAAGGTAGGTATAAGGAAGAGTCCTTAAACGAAATGATGGGCTTCAGAATAAGTGTCGATAGCACTTCTGGGAGAGCAGTGTTCATGAAACCCCATTGGTGGGCATCCGCTTGGGGAGATTTCATGGAGCAAAGGAAAAGGAGTCCGGTAACGTGATCCCCTTTTTCTGAGATGATGAAAGGGATTGCGTGGGAAAATCGCTCGGTAGCTAGAGATGTAACCATAGCTATGTTATGGCTAGGACGTGGAGTGTAGAGTCACTCCTTTTGATTTGGTTGATTGGAGAATGTTGGCAGGAATTCCACCTTAGTAGTGGGTGGTGTAGTTCTCATGTTTAGATAGAGTAGTGTTGTATTTACTCTAGATTCTCGAGTGTATATTGAGCTTGTAGTTGTGTTGACGCTACTATTAATAGTGTAACTATATGACTTCCATAGTAGGGAAGTTTTATATTTTCCTTCACTCGTTATAAGGCGAGTGATGATATCTTAATATTATGTGTGATATGTACTACTAATATTGTGTATATTATGCTAGTAGGGGTATTTTGGTTTGTTTGGGGCGATAGCAAGCGATTAAAATTACAAGGCTATCCTACTTCTAGTTTCAGGGTGAGACTAGTTATCCTATAATATCTCTCCTGGATACAGGTTGGGACTTTATAGGGGTGGTTTGAGATAAGTAGGAGGTTTTTATTACTTGTTGTGTTATCTTGCTTGAGTGTTTGATTGCTTGTTTGCATGGTATGTGATTGTGATGCCTTATCTCCACGACCAACAAGGCTGAGTAATAATGCATAGGAGGGGTTCCTTGTTTGGATTCCGCTTTTGCCGGACGCTCCACGCATGAACCTCAGCAGCGTTGGGAGTGGGGAGATGCTACTTTTCCTTTCTCTTGTTTGCTTTTATTTTATTTTTATTGTTGAAAGTTGGGTTGGAAGGATTAGCTGAGAAGCAGGTAGAAGAGTGATTAAGGGCTATTAAAGTGCGAGATAGAAGCACTGTGTGAAATTCTCTCCTCAAATCGATGCGAGGGAGACTGAGTTATGTAGTCGGATCGAGACTTCTTATTATGCCTTGATAAGAAGGCTATTTAAACAGATGTATATATGTTGTGGTAAATGGTTGCAAGACTTTACCGAAAGTAAATGTCTTGTTTATTAAAATTCTCAAGTATTTAGATGGTAAAACATGGAAGTAGAATCATATTAGTAGAGTTGTGAATTAACATTTAATTTTTCGGTCCCGATCATGTGTCTTAGACTTTCATATCTTGATGATCGACTATGCGAGGTAGTAGTGTAATGGGAGGGTTCCTTGTTTGGATTTCGCTTCGGCGAGACGTCCCACGCATGAACCCGAGCGAATGTCGGAAGTTGAGTAAGGTCTTGGACACTAGGGACATATATTTAGTATTATATATCTAAGACTTAGATAGGATATATATAGATCGGCTTTAGTATTATTAGGACGTTAGATCTTTAGGGCTAGTGGCGTTAGTTCAGGAAAGTTGTAAGGAGTTGACCGTAAATAGGTTGTGGGTTAACTCTAGGAGGGATTAGATCCCTAGGATCGAGATGATGGCGTCTCGAGAGGTTTATTAGGCTAGGCCGATGAAGATAAGTCCTTTCTCGGTTAGAAGGTTATGTTGGTAACATAGCTTTCGGGAAGTTAAAAGGACGGGGTGACATTCTCTCTTGAGCTCCTGTTGTTGAGCTCGAGGGTGGATTTAATGAACAAGCTCCTGCCAGGTTGGGGAGTAATAATACTAGGGCATAGACCCATTATTTTTGGGTCTCACAAGTGTAAACTTGCGGGAAGTATTATCCCACGCTTGAATTAAAATTCATTATGATGGTGATCGCCCTTGAGAAAGGGAGGCACTACTTCCTGGGCAGAAATTGGTCTTTCTTGTGAGCGATAAGTTGTTGCAATAGATCGTGGGAGGAATCGAGTTAGAGTACGGAGTTCATAAAGGAACTTCGGTTGGACATTTCCTCTTGCTAAAGGAATGCGACTTGGGTAGTAGGTGCGTCGAGTAGGAAACTTATCAGAGAAATAGTGATGGTGTGGAGGGACAAGTAGAACGAATATAACTAGGAAGGCTTTGTAGCAAGAGCATTCACGTCTGTGATTGACCATTTCACCTACACGTGGGAAGAAGAGTAGTGGTGGAACGAGGAAGGGTATATTCATAGACGCCTGCATTGAATTGCCGACATCATTCTGGTCATGATTCCATTTAAAAAAAAAATTGCCGATCGTTGGACCAAATTGTTGTTTTTCCGGCCATTATAGGCGGACTATATGTAGAAGAGTACGCCCCGCGCTCCATGGAGGTATGATAGAAACGTTGGAGGTGCCTATTAGAATAGTGGTGCACCGAGACTAGACTTTCGGGTCGAAGGGTTGGTAAAAGTTTCCATGAAGTAATGGGAACCGTTGGGAAATGGCGTAGATCTTACCGCCCTAAACAGGATGGATGAATGGATAAAGTTAATTTAATACCGAGAGGCTTACTTAAAATGTACGCTTCGGGGTTTATGGATGGATGGGAGAAATAGATTTAATGGATAGAAATTTCCCATACAAGGATTTGGACCATTTTCTAGGGTATGGCACCGTGAGCGGCTTCGTGTAGCTGGTTGAGGAATTCGCATACTCGTTGGATGAAGCCAGCGAATAATATGTTCCTTGGAATTGGAATAGTTCCAGAACATTTCTTTAAGGATTGGGCTTTTGAGCCATATGTTTGGTAAGGATACGCTTATGCATAGAGAAGTGACTAGTGCGGGAGTTAAGACATTTAGTGCTGGGGTAGATATCCCCGAGGTGGGATGTAACATGATTCCCGAGGCAACACTATTTCATGTCGAATCTTGTGGATACTTTCTTCCATTGTGGGAAGATAGATTCGATAGTTAGTGAAGATCGCTTTGTGCTATGCTAAAGCACAAAGAATGTAGATTGAGATCGATAGTGTCGACCTTAGTCCGAGTCCTTTTTGGGACGTTACGATAATGAGGGGTTTATTTAGGATGGTAGAATCCTAGTTTAGAATAGTTCACCCTTTATGTGATTAGGGTGCGCCTGAATTTTGAGGGAAAAATTCCCTCTTAAGGGGGGGAGTAGGTAACAACCCTCGATTTTATGAGGCTAATTTTATATTAATTTACCGCATAGGGTAATTATATAAAATATTGGAACTGGAGTAAATATTAAATTGAATGAGATAAAAGTTAATATTTACTGTGATCTTGCATATTTACCGTATGTGTGGGTAAATATCCTCATGTGGTACGATCTATAGTGTCATGTATATTAAATGGCATTATGGTTTAAATGAAATTGGAACTCGAAATAAATTATGAAATTTTCGAATGCCAATTTAGAGGGTGTAGTTAGTCCCATAATGTCCGAGACAGTCAAAATAAGTGCCATATTGTATTTTTGGGTTCCCGGCACTTTTGACTGGTTTTAACCTAAATGTGTATTTGGGAGTCATTTTAATGTGGTATTAACCATTTAAGTTGGGAGTTTTAACTTAAGTCTCGATTTTTTTTAGTCTTCCAAATTCCCTTATTTTCCCCATTTTATGTCTTGAACTTAGAGAGTAAAGAGAGAAAGAGGAAGAAGAGAATGAGGAGAAAGAAGAGAGAGATTGAAGATGGAAGCTTGGAGATTGCTTCTACAACAAAGAAATCTGAGTTTGCAACCCAAAGGCAAGTTTTCTACTTGCTAATATGTGATTTAAGTTGAATAAATTGTGTGTTAGTTATGTATTTGATATTTATGGTTTAGATATGGAATTCATGGGATTTAAAACCAAATCTTGATTTATGATGATGAAATTGTGGGTTTTGGTGGTTAATAATCATGTAGATTAGTTTGGGTTAGCTTATTGTTGTTGGTTGTGTGTAGGAATGAAGAGATTTGAGTTTGGTGGGAATTAGGGTTCATAACCCTACGAACCCATTCTTAGCAAAATTGCAGGACCGAATCGATTCGACCTATCCGAATCGATTCGCCCATGAGACAGCTTCCAGGTCTGAGTGGAACGAATCGATTTGACTGGTCCGAATCGATTTGACAATTATGCAGAATCCCAGGTCTTCATGACCGAATCGATTCGGCCAGGCCGAATCGATTCGAAAATCCTGCATTTTTGAGTTTTTTTTTTTCATTTTTTTTCTTATTTTTCTCTAGGATTAGGATCTAGGAACCTTCTTGAATGAAGTAAACTTAGATTCCTAGAGTGCTGGTTGAGTTGGGAAGCTACCCTAGAGTAGAAATGGTTTAGGTGGGGTTTTCCGGGGTTATGCCAATTGATGTGAGGGCACCCTTTTCTTCTAGTTAATTAATATAAAACTATGAGATGTAGTATTTTGTTTGGGAGACCTTAGAAGCTCAATAGAAGCTACGATTAGCCTTAATGGTCTATAATAACTTCATAAATAAATCTTGGGAGAATAAATTGATAGTTCATTTATTCATCGAGGTTGTAATATCGATATGATATACGTATGGCTTCGGATTTCATAGGTGAAATATTTACAAGATGTAAATGAATATGGTTTCGAATAAAATGAAACATGCATTTGCTAAAATGCAAATGAATATGGTGTTGGAAAATAATATATACATTTGCAAAAATGTAAAAGGAAATGGAAATGAATGGAAATGGTAAATGATGATTTACTAAATTATGAAAATGGTAAATGATATTTTTATGAAACACGCCTCTCTAAATACCATCATAAGGGAAGTTCGCGCGCACAGGTGAAGCCCTCTAGCTAATGAATGCAGGTTGGATATAGTCCTTGGCCATGTGAGCGTTTGTTGTATATATATTTTTCTACGCTGGTTAGGAGATTTCGGGTGTGGTCTTGACTATCCCACAGGCACATGGCCGCTTCCCGACGTATTCCGATAGGTTCCCAGGTTGTCTTATGATAGGCCATGGAAGATGATGGTCATTTAGGGGCGCGCATAGTGGGGAAACCAGGACGGGCGGTCTTAGAATTCGTTATATATATATATATATATATAAATATAACAGTTAATAATCAAGTGGGGCTTGATGTATGTGATATGCCATAAAGAGCATAGTAAAGTGCCACAAAGAGCACCGTAAAATGCCACAAAGAGCACTTAATATTGATTATATTCCTGATAAGTAATGGTAATGCTAGGATGGGCATGTAATTGAAATGAAAGCCACAAAGAGCTTAACATTTAAGTAAAAGCCATAAAGAGCTTATAATTATAGTTATAATTTCCTGATAAGGAATAAATTATGAAATGAATCGGTGGATTTGATGGAAGTATTTAATTATGTTTGTCTTTCTTTTTCCTTGCTTAGTTAAATTAAATTCATACTTTTCTTCCTTTCCTTAGCTGATGTTTTAGCACTGTGTAGATAGATTTTTATCTTTTCTAGCATGATTTTATTCATAACTGTCATACTCTTTATTCATCTGGTAATCATATAGAACCGGGCCCTGACCCGTTTATACTTCTTGTTGCATATGCACCTTGTTTCCACTCAGGTGCTCTACCGCATGGACGCCTGTTCTGACTTTCCTATCCCGGTGTCTTTGACGAGCCGTAATGCATTGCGGGTGTTACGGGACATCTTGCAATAGACGAAATCATCTTTGTTCTCTAGCCAGGATCAGGTCTTTTACTCGGGCGAGAGGCCCAAGCTTTGTAAATGTTTAATGTAATGAATTATGTAATTTAATTAACTTGTTTATTATTATTGTATTTGTCTGTGACCGACAGCACATTCGGTCCCTTATTTTACATTTATGTGTATGTAACATAACTTAGTCCGGATTTCCACTTTCTATTTATTGGGTTGTTAAGTTGTTTCCTTTTATTTCCTTTAAAACCAAAATTTTTGACAACCCGTCCTTCTGAAATATGGAGTGGTTATCTCGTATACTTCTTATTTTGTTGTGATGTTGAGAATGATTCCATCCAGGATTCCATTATTTTGGAGTATCGGGCTGGCCACCTCCTATTTCGGATTGGCGGGTTGTCACATTTTGAAAGATATATTTTCCAGTGGATCATAGCCAAAAAAATGTTTGAAAAATATTTTTCAAGTATTTAAATGCTTTAAATGTAAAGGTCCGGTGTTTTACCTTTATAATTAACTTTTCAGTCCCACTCACATGAGACCTTTCCTCACCTCTCATATACAGTGAGCACCTAACGCATTTATTTTATTATCCATATCATGCTACCCAGTCTAACTAGGATAATAACTGTTAACATATACTATCACACTAATAGTCACCATAAGCTAATATGTACAACATTTACTAGGTATATTTCCATAAGTATAATATAGCTACACACATGCTATAATTAGATGTTTACACACTATCTCATATACACATACATATGTATCACTCTCTATATACGTATATATCGTATCGTGAGAGTAGGACCTCGTGAATCCATCTCTCGTATGCAATCGGGCTCCAAGCATACCACATACTATAATTGGCCACCGAGTCATAATATCAACACCGAACCCAATCGTAAACACAAACAATGGAGGTAGTTCATGAACATACTTCTGGGGGTCGCAACCATACCACATCACGCCCAATCGATCTCCAAACCAATATATATCCTCACATACGGATAGTGGACATGCAACAGTACTATGATATAGCGAATCAATCCAACACCTACTAGTCAACGCCAAGGTGGACCGCCCACTACACATAACCTTATAATGATTGAACTACCGAGTCGGTACATTTCAAGCAAATACACAAACCTATATGCCCATTTTCCCAACGCTAACAGGTCAAAACAACGTACAATAAAAATCAGGACAGATAAGAAAATCGAACTGGTTCGCTGGCAGATCAAATCGATTTGGCTAAGAAAATCGATTCTCTCCCCTAGTGAATCTCTTTGGTTTGCTGGGATGCCCTTCTTCTTCAATCTCGGGTTTTTACCTCCCAAATCCTTCAGTGGAGGTCCTAAGCCTCCCAAAATCATAAATTAAGATCCCAGAATAATACATAATCATCATAGATGTATTTAACATTGATTTAAACCCGAATCCAACATCAGAGGCCAATGATTCACAATCATTAATTCAATTCATTCAACCCAGAATTAATACAACCTTAAAAATCCATTAATCTAACATCTTATCAATGTTCATCATGCTCATATTCATATTCCTAGATATAAATCAAAAAATTTGTTCGTATTAATTCTAAATCACATTAATATGATGGAAACACAAATAAAACTTCTTTGATTATTCCCCAATATCACATCTTAAAGTCCCAAATTAATGATTAGTTAATATTAATGAACATAATTAACAGCAAAATAATGATATCTAAAGCCAGTAAACACTTGCCTTGATGGATTCAAATTCGAAGCTTGACCCGTATAGACAAATTGATATTGGAGACGATTATTCCTCTCTTCTGTAAGCTTTCTTTCTTTCCTTTTCTTCTATTTGATCTTTCCCTTAATCCCCACAAAGAAGAGGCTAAAACGAGGTTGTCATCTACCCCACTAATCTTTAAATACCACTTAATTTCATATTTAGGTGAAGCCTTAAGGGTAAAAAGATGACCATATCCTTATACGGGGCATATTATGTCTTAAAAGCCTCCGAAAACCAACTATAACCCCCGGGTATCTATTCTGGACTATTTTGACACATTTAAATTCACCGATGCACTCAAAAAGATCATTAGAGTCACCGATCTAACAAAATTTGAACATCTCGCTAATCGGGCCTGACCTATGTGTACAGTACGCATTGCACATAAACTATTTAAATCCATCGTTTAACTCTCTAACGGCATAATATAATAATCCATATCTTTTCACTCATTAAATGACAATATAATACTTCACATCGCTATTTACTTATTATATGCAAGTAAATAATTTTAATCATAAATATTAATCCTAAACTTGGTAGTTAATATTTATCAAAACTAATTGAATTTCCAAATTAAATTAATAATTAAATGCACATATGGAAATAAAACTCTCAAAAGTGCGGGGTATTACATCCCCCCCCCCCCCCCCCCAATAACAGAATTTCCCCCTGAAATTGTCATGAAGAGATTTGGATACTTTTTTCACATATCATCCCCGCTCTCCCATGTCGATTCGGCGGCATTGTGTTGTCCCCACTGCACAGGCACTAATGGTACCACCTTTTACTGAAGTTTTCACACACTACGATCCAAAATGGCAAAGATCTTTCATCGTAAGTACTACCTGACTCCAAGTATATCTCATCTAATGCTATATGCTAGTAATCCAAGTCATCCTCAGGATAGTTCCTCAATAATGACACGTAGAACACATCATCAATCCGTTACAAATACCTAGGTGAGGCAAGCCTATATAGAATCGGCCCTACCCTCTCTATGAGTAGAAAAGGACCAACATAAATTCTCTTTTTTCCCGAACTTCACCGGTCCTTTCATGGTAGATACTAGCCACAATACCTGATTTCCCACGTCAAACTTTAAAATCTCCGGTTCAGATGGACATAACACTTTGAACAGTTTTAAGCTAAGAGAATACGACTCCTGATCAGCTCAATCTTTGCCGATGTATCCTGAATCACGTTCTCTCCAAAAAGATTGTTATCCCCTACCTCTAACCAAGATGAAGGCGAATGATAAGGTCTCCCGTAGAAATCCACAAAAGGTGTCATGACAATAGCTAACTGGTATGAGTAATTATACGCAAACTCCATTAATGGTAGGTACTGCTCCCAACCACCCTTGAAATCCACAATACACATCATCACCATATCCTCTAACATCTGATTCTCTCTCTATGTATGCCCATTGGTCTACGGGTGATATGTCGTGCTAAACCGTAATTCCGTCCCCATTGCCTTCGAAAAAACTCTACCATAATTATGATGCAAAGATCTGGTCGCAATTTGAAACAATGTTGAGCAGTACTCCGTGTAGTCTCACTATCTCTGCAATGAAGAGTTGGTCATACTATCATGTCGTGTTGTAAGGAAAAATTTCCAATCGAGTTTATTTGTACTGTTGTGTTAATTCCGGACAAAACTAATTGAGTCATAGGATAGTACTTTTCCATATCCTTTCAAGATTTTGACGTTTGAGTTGAAAACGTAGCGGCCAAGAGTTTGAAGATTACATCATTGTCAGTCTATGTGCCAGGATTTTACGTCATCAACATTTGGATTTCAAGGTCTCTAAAGGTATGAATTCATTTAATATATATACAGAGACTTGGCTATTTTTTATTGGTGTCTTTTTTTAAAACGTTTTTCATAAAGATTTTTTATTTTTCTCAGAAAATCATTTTAGAAACTTGAATAAAAGGAGCTTAAAAAGAATTTTTTTTATTTTCTTAAAAGTACTTCGAATGATATTTTTTCTAGTTCAAACGAGGTCATTCGAACGAGATATCAAACGAGATTCTGAAGACCTTTTTGCCATTTTTCCTATTTTCTGTGAGAACTCTCGTTCGAATGAAGTCGTTCAAACAACTCATTCAAATAAGAAATCTAACTAGATCTGGCCTTTAATATCTATTTTCTCGTTAGTATATCATTCAAACCAAGTCATTAGAATGATATTCAAATTTTGTTTGAATGACCAGCGTTAGTTTTTGACAGTTTTGCTAAAAAAACTTCCCACTCTCACACTACTTTTGAACCTGCTTTTAAGACTTCGGGAACAATTTTGTCAAGAGACTTTTTCAAACTTTAGAGAGGATTGGAGAGAAAATATTCTTATCCAAAAAGTCCCATTTTGTGTGTTGCATTTTCATGGTTTAATTTCTACCAAAACATAAAGTTTGCAGCCATGTTTTAGTTTTATCCAAGTTCCTACATATATTATATTATCTGAGATCATATTGTTGCACCGAGTTTCATCGCTACCCAAAAAGAGAAAAGTTTCATACGAAGGAGTCGGTTTATTATTTTGCGGTGTACATATGAAGAAAGGCTTCATGTGTAGTTGACGGTAGCTAAGCCCCATCAATGGATTTTGAGATTGCGGTGGATTCAAGAATTATCAACTAGCCGTAGTTGGAAGCAAGAAAAATCGTCGAGGTTTGAAAGGAGAGTTGATGAACTAAGTCTTTTGTCTTGTTTATGTAAAATTGTACTAGTCGATTTGTTAGCTGGGTTGTCCGAGATTTTTCCCGTTGTGGGTTTTGCTCATACATCACGACGTTGTGTTGTGATTTCTTTTTATCTTACAATATCACTTAAATGAATGTGTAGGATTAAAAGGATAAAAAATGGTTTAATCACATCTTTTGTGTAATTTTGGTGCAAATTATATTTGGGTAATTTTGGTTTAATTCCAAAAAAAATGTTCATGCTTTTTTTTATTTTTTTATATGCAGAACTTGAATTAAGTTTATTTAATTTTTGTTTGAAAGAAAATTAAATTTCTTGTTTAGTTGAGTTTAATTTTAATTTTGTGGAAATTAAAATTTGGGAACCTTATTTGTCAAATTTTAAAGAAATTTAATGTTTGGTATATTGTGTGATCCATCTCGTATTTAGGATTTTAAAATTGGATTATTAAAGCATATACTCTAAGAAATCACATTCTCAGATTGGTATCAGAGTATATCTTATAATTCATCACCCCTAACAAATGGTATCAGAGCGGGAACGCAAAATTATCGTGTTAATATCATTTGTCAAATTTTTTTATTTAAAATGGAAAATTTACCTTTTATAAAATTTTCTATTTTTAATGGTTCCAACTACGCTTATTGGAAAGTGAGTATGAATTTGACACTTAAATTCTTAGATGAGCGGGTTTGGCTATCAGTACCGAAAGGGAGGACCTCACCAACATGTTTAGAATGATAGGTTCGTGTACCTAAGCCCATAGAAAGATGGAGTGAGACTGGGCTTAAGTTAGATAATTTTAATTCCAGTGGTTAAAATTCCCTTTTAATTGCAGTCATACCGGATGAGTTTTGCCTAATTATGATGTGTGAAATGTTTAAGGAGGCATGGGATGTACTCCAACTCACCCATGAGGTAACAAGTGTCGTTAAAGCTTCGAAACTCCAAAACTTCACCACTCAATTTGAAACCATTAAGATGTTAGAAAGCGATACATTTGATGAGTTTTATGCAAGATTGTCAGGTATTGTGATTTCATGCTTTAATTTGGGAGAAAAGATACCCGACAACCATTTTGTAAAGAAACTTTTGAGGTCATTACCCGATAGATTTATTCCAAAGGTGAGCATTTTAAATTCTTTAGGAATTTTAGGCTCTACGAAACTTCAAGAGCTTGTAGGTAACCTTCAAACCTATGAACTTGACATGATTCCCTCCAATGATGAGAAGAAGAAAGACATGGGCATAGATTTGAAAGTAAGGAAGGAGGAAATATCAGTTTCGAATGATGATTTGGAGATTGACTCGAAAGATATCGCTTTATTTGCTACGAAGTTTAGAAAATTTATCATGACTAATAAAGAGAAACTTAAAAATGATTATAAGAAGTTTGAGAAGTCTAAGCATAGTAAAGCCAAGAAATTCCCTAAAAATCATAATGAGGGTCTTAATAGGGACGGGTCAAATAGGTGTTATGGTTGTTGTGGTTATGTTCATAGGGCATTCGAGTGTCCCACTAAACTAAGGAAGGAGGGCAAGCAACTAATTTCATACTACGCCACCCTTAGTGATAGTGAACTGGAAGAGGGACCCGATTCCCCCATTGAGTGTAACTTCACCGCGTTCTTGTCAAGTCATGTGAGCGATGAAAATAAATCTTCCCATGAAGATATTCCTTTACATGACATTTCTAAAGCCATTGTTTGTGAATCCCAAGAGTTTGACGGTAAAGAGAGTGGGGAAGAGAGTGAGAATTAAAAAAAGGCAGAGGAGAGTGAACTTCAAGTAACCTTTCGTGAGTTGTATATAAATTCGTTAAAATTAAAAAGGGCAAACTGAAAGTTAGAAGCTAAAATGACAGAACGTGCCATAACTAGTGATGAGAATGTTTTGATTGAAGATCTTAAGAAAAGGGATAGAATTCTTCATGTGAAGCTAAAGTACATTGAAGGTGAAAGATATATCCTTATAGGTTTAATTAAGGCTATGAAGAAAGAGCTTCTCGAGTTTGAAGAGAGTAGGTGTTTACTTAAGTTTTGAATAGTATAACTTGAAGAGAAATCGAAATACTGAAGTCGAGTCAAATTTGATTTGGAGTGTAGGTAAAAAAAATAGATAAAATCTTAGAAACCGTCTAAATAAAAGACGAAAAGTATAGGAATGGCTTATATACTCGAGATACTTCCACTAATAAGGCCAAAACCATATCTTTGAGAGAATCGTCTAGGAACACTTTAAAAGATCAATCCTTAAGTCACACTTCACACCGTGTTTTCACTTTCACTCATTGTGGTCAGAAAGGCACCTTAGGAAATTTTATTTTGATCTTAGAAATGGTCATAAAAAGTCAAAGGGTAGAGTTGCCAAGGTCACAAAATCGTGAGATCATCTTGTTTCACTTATGTGGGTTAGGTAATCTGATTTAAAGGCTTTACATAATAGGCTTTATGGTTCTCATTTACTTTCACATGATTCTTCACTTGCTAAATTCAAAGGTCGATTGTGTTAGTTTTGTTTGCATACACTAGCTTTTGTGCCTCATGATATGTTCATGTTAGTTGTATGTTTGTTTATCATTTTCTAGTCTTTTCTTCATCATATATGTTTTACGAGAATCATGACTTATGTATCTTTTGTATTTAATTCTTATTTATTGTGTCTTAGTTGAAAAATACAAAAACATTTTTGTTTGTCTTTTCGTGTTGTCTTTGTGTTTCGTTAAAAATTTGAAAACTCAAAAAGATTTTCTATTTTTGTGTATTTTAGTTTTACACATTTTATGTGGCATATACTTGTGTTTGAATCCAATATCATCCCCACTTCCATGTGGCTAGAGCGTTTAGTTAAGATTTTCAATCCTTAAAGTGTTCTTTATCATGCTTTCATGGAGAAGTTTGACTTTGAACTGCTTAATGAATTCTCTTTTTATATGCCTCGATTCACACTTGACATTTATATTTGAGCTAAATGAGAGGTTATCCTATCAATTTATTCATCTACGTGTTGCTATGGCTATGGAGGATTTATGCATGTAATAACTGTTGCCCGGATTTAAAAAATAGAAAGATAATTATATAGTGTAGCTGTTTATCAATGGAATCAGGCTGCAAAAGAAAAAAATTACTTTACGTGAATAGCCACCATTGAAATATGGCCTAAAAATGTGGCATTGTTAAAATTAGCCAAGGCCAAAGTAGTCTAGTTTGATATGATCATTCAAAATAAAATAAAAGAGTCATTATTTTTTAGGAAGTTTGGATGGATATATCAATTGGTTTCCACAATGACAATGTATTCTAGTTATGTGTATTTTATCATGACTCTGTTGGTTTGTAGAATCATTAAAATTCTAGAATTGTGTGCATTATGTATGTTTGTTCTTCTATTTCACTTTATATTGTCAGATGAGATAATATTTAAATTTGATAAAGTTCCGCAATCAAATAATAACTCCATGAACATGTTTAAGTGATTGGGTCTTAATTCTTTTGTTGCTAGTTCACACCCCTTCACTGCCTTTTACCACACGTTATTTAGACACATTTTTGCTATATGGGTGTGGAAGACTTAATATATTTTGTTCCCTGTGTGGTATTTATACCTATGTATATGTGTGTATTCGTTATTGGTATTATTTGTGTACACACACACACACACACACACACACACACATATATATATATATATATATATATATATACACGGTATTTCTTTCATTTTTGAGTCTTTACCTTGCTATCTAGTCCACGTATGATTCATGTTGAAATATATATTCTTCATGTTGAAATTGATGTCTCTTGCTTATATTAGATCATTCTATTTGGTATTATTTTTCTATCGCATAATAGTTGGTATTTATTAATCTTTGTGTTGGATTAGTTGCTTTTCATGCCATGTGCTTTATTATTCTTGTCACTTTATTCACCATTGCATGATATACTTGTTTTTCATATATTTGATTTAATGGGTTTTAATCTTTGTCTATTCTTGAACAAAAAGGGGGAGAATTTATATCTAAACCTTTAATTTGGGAGGTCTAACTTAGGGGGAGACGTCGCTTTCCTAAGCAGGTCATGTTAGACAAAGTGGAAGTATTTAATTATATTATTTATCTTGTTATATTCAATATGTGTTTGATGGTGTGTTTAAATGTGCAAGTTCTTATCTTTAATGGCAACCTTTTAAAGTGACAAGCATTTCATCCCACGTGTCTTGTCAAGCATCTGTATTTTTTTATTTTGGGAGGGTTTCCGTCTTTTTAGAAGAGCTTGACGGCCCATAGGATTTTTTATTTTGGGTTTTATCCTGGAATAGCCAAAGTGGGAGATTTAAAAGGGAAATTTTCCAATTGAGTATATTTGTAATGTTGGCTTAATTCCGAATAAAAACAATTGAGTCATAGGATAGTAATTTGTCATATCATTTCAAGCCTATAACGTTTGAGTTGAAGACATAGCAACCAAGATTTTAAAGATTACATCATTGCCGGTTTTTGTGCCAAGATTTTATGTCATCATTTGGATTCCAAGGTCTCTAAAGGTATGAATGCATTTGATATATATATATATATAGACTTGGCTATTTTTTATGGCTGTACTTTTATAAAACTTGTGTCATAAAAACTCTTTATTTTTCTTAGAAAATCATTTTAGAACTTTGCATAAAAGTTTCTGGGATTAAAAAGAAATTTTGGATTTTCTGTAAAGTTGTTCGAGCGACACTTTTTCTCATTCAAACGATTTTGTTCTAACGAGATATCAAACGAGCTTCTAACGACCTTTATGCTATTTTTTTTGTTTTTTCATTAGAACTCTCATTCGAATGACTCATTCAAACGAGAAATCTAACGAGATTTGACCTTTCATATGTGATTTCTCGTTAGTATCTCGTTCGAACCATGTCATTCGAACAAAATTCAAAAGTTATTCGAACGAACAGTTTTCCTTACAAAAACTTTCCACTTTCCCACTACTTTTGTACCTACTTTTAAGATTTTGGGATCAACTATTTTAAGAGACTTTTTCAGACGTTAGAGAGAATTAGAGAGAAAATAATCTTTTCGAAAAAGTCACATTTTGTCTGTTACATTTCATGGTTTAATTTCTAACAAAATACAAAGTTTGCACCCATGTTTTAGTTTGATCCAAGTTACTACAAATATTATATTGTCTGAGGTAATATTGTTGGCACCGGGTTTCATCACTACCCAAAAGTAGAAAAGTTTCCTATGGAGAAGTCCGTTCATTGTTTTGCGGCGTAAATGAGAAGAAAGACTACGTGTGTAGTTGATGGAAGTTGAGCCCCATCAGTGGATTACATAGTAATCAACTAATCGGAGGTGGAAGCAAGAAGAAGCGTCAAGGCATGAAAGGCAAGTCGAGGAAGTAAGTCTTTTGTCTTGTTTATGTAAAACCATACCTAGTAGATTTGTTAGCTTGGTTATCCGAGGTTTTTTCCGTTGTGGGTTTTTCTCGTACATCGCGGCATTGTGTGTTGTGATTTCTTTTTATCTTATAAAATCACTTAGATGCATGTGTAGGATTAAAAGGATAAAAATTGGTTTAATCAAAACTTTAGTTTAATTTTGGTGCAAATTATGTTTGGGTAATTTTAGTTTAATTCAAGTCAAATATTCATGATTTGTTTCTTTGGTATATGTAGAACTTGAATTAAGTTTATTTAATTTTTGTTTGAAAGAAATTTTTTTGTTTGTTTTGCTAAGTTTAATTTTAATTCTGTGGAAATTAAAATTTAGGAACCTTGATTATTAAATTTGAAAGAAATTTAAAGTTCGGTATATTGTGTGAACTATCTCATATTTAGGATGTTAAAATTGGGGTATCAAAGCATATACTATAAGAAATCACATTCTCAGATTTGTACCCGAGCATTTCTTATAATTCATCACCCCTAACATGTGTAGTTAACCTTAACATGTAAGAAATGAGCTACCTTATTCAAGTTATCCGTAATAACCCAGATGGAATCATGCCCCCTCTGTGACATTGGTTACCCCATGATGAAGTCCATCAATATACTCTCATATTTTCACACTAGAATCTCTAATAAGTGAAAAAACTCAACTAGTCTCTAATGATCAACCTTCACCATCTGACATGTGGTGCACCTGAAGACAAACTCTTCTATGTCCCGTTTATGCCGACCAACCGATATTTTCTTCGCATATCCTTATACATCTTGTACCCTCCTAAATGAACTAATGATTGTAACACATGTCAATACTTTACAACTGCGCATTATATGTCCACGTAGTCTGGGACAATTAACCTCCCATTGAAGCATGAACCAACCTCAGAACTGATTGAGTAAGACTCCACTTCATCTACTAATAATGATCGTACCTTCTTCTAATAACAAGGATCTTTTGTATGTTCCTTCACAACCCTCAAAATGATCTCGAGTGTGATTATAATCACTGCCACATAAACCCTGACTCCCTCCTCCTACTCATGACGAAGCTCATCCCACTTCGCTTTCCAAACTCCCACCAACTACCCTGTAGGATTACCGCTCAATGCATCTTCCACCATGCTAGCCATTCTCGAATGGTGCTGAATCTCGAACAAGTAATCCTTCACGAACTCAAACCACTTATGATGCCTCATATTCTCCTTCTGTGTACAAAGATACCGCAGTAACTTATTGTCCATGAACAACTAAAACTTCTTCTCGGATAAATAATGCCTTTTTAGTCCTCAAGGCAAAAATCACTGCTGCTAACTTCGACTAATGCGTGGGATATGTAACACCCTGTAAATTTAAATGGATTTATTTAAATTGATTTGGATATTTAGGAGAAATAAAATTTTTGGAATTTATTAATTTTGAGTAATTTAAAATGTTGAGTTTTTATAATTAAAAGTGGGATTTCGATCGAAATAAAAATCGGAGTCAAAATGGAAAAAATATTTGCCATGGTTCTGGGGTGTGACTAATGGGAAAACTTTATTTTTAGTTAGATAGAATTAAACTAGGTGAACTAAGGTTTTTCGTTAAGGGCGAATCGATTCGGCTTGTGGCAGAGGCGGCAGGAAGGTTAATTAGGGTCCTATTGTTAGTCGAACTGTTAAACCCTTTATATATCAAACTAATTCGTGGATGGACTTTTCAAATCACTTTTTCACAAAGTTTTTCACCAGAGAACACTTCCAAATTATTTTTCTCTCATCTACAAACATCAACTTCCAACTTAATCAAGGTTTTGGCATAAGATTTGAAGGCTTAATTGGGGTTTAATCAAGATTGTTCAAGAATGACTCTTTACTAATGTTTCGAGAGGAATCCAATTATGTTACTATATTTTCTTCATCTTAATCATAGGCATGAATATAGTGTTCTCTTCCATTGGTATTATGCGTATTAAGTGTCGTCCAAACCATTAATCGTGTATTTTTTATAAAATTATTTAGTAACTTAATTACAGAAAGTGGATATTTAATTTTGGGACAATTTTTATGAAACTTTTCAATATGAATTAATCTTTGAAACCCTTGGGTGCGTAGGTTAGATTATTGAATTTTTATGGTTTTTAGGTATAGGTTCACACGTAGAATTTTATGGGGTTATTTATACGTTATATGGGACGCGACACGCCTATAAAAAAATTATATGACTTATAAAAGAGATGTCGAAGTGTGTAACAACCCGTAAATTTAAATGGATTTATTTAAATTAATTCCGATATTTGGGAGAAATAAAATTTTTGGAACTTATTACTTTTGAGTAATTTAAAATGTTGAGTTTTATAATTAAAAGTGCGATTTTAATCGAAATTAAAATCGAAGTAAAATGGAAAAGACGTTTTTCACGGTTCTGGGCCGTGACTGATGGGCAAACTTTATTTTTAGTTAGATAGAAGTAAACTAGGCGAACTGGGCTTTGTCGTCAGGGACGAATTGACGCAACTTGTGGCAGAGGCCGCAGGAAGGTTAATTAGAATCCTATTGTTAGTCGAACTCTTAAACCTTTTATATATCACACCAATTCGTGGATGGATTTTTCAAATTACTTTTTCACAAAGTTATTCACCAGAGAATACTTCCAAATTATTTTCCTATCATCTACAAACATCTACCTCCAACTTAATCAAGGTTTTAACATAAGATTTGAAGGCTTAATTGGGGTTTAATCAAGTTGTTCAAGAATGACTCTTTACTAATTTTTCGAGAGGAATCCAACCGTGTTAATAGATTTTCTTCATCTTAATCGCAGGCATGAATACAGTGTTCTCTTCCTTTGGTATTATACGTATTAAGTGTCGTTCAAACCATTAATCATGTGTTCTTGATAAAATTAATTACTAACTTAATTAGAGAAAGTGGACACTTAATTTTGGGACAATTTTTATGAAACTTTTCAATATGAATTAATCTTTGAAACCATTGGGTGCGTAGGTTAGATTATTGGATTTTTATGGTTTTTGGGTGTAGGTTCACATGTAGAATTTTATGGGGTTATTTATACATTATATGGGACGCGAACACACCTATAAAAAATTATATGACTTATAAAAGAGATGTGGAAGCATGTAATAGCCCCTAAATTTAAATGGATTTATTTAAATTAATTTGGATATTAGGGAGAAATAAAAATTTTGAACTTATTAATTTTGAGTAATTTAAAATGTTGAGTTTTTATAATTAAAAGTGGGTTTTAATCGAAATTAAAATCGAATTAAAAATGGAAAAAAACGTTTGCCACGGTTCTTGCTCGTGACTAATGGGCAAACATTATTTTTAGTTAGATAGAATTAAACTAGGTAAATTGGGCTTTTTCGTCAGGGGTGAATCAATTCAACTTAGGCCGAATCGATTCATCTTGTGGCAGAGGTGGCGGGAAGGTTAGGGTTAATTAGAGTCCTATTGTTAGTCCAACTCTTAAACCCTTTATATATCACACTAATTCGTGGATGAACTTTTACAATTACTTTTTCACCAAGTTTTTCACAAGATAAAACTTCCAAATTATTTTCCTATCGTCTACAAACATAAACCTCCAACTTAATCAAGGTTTTGGCATAAGATTTGAAGGCTTAATTGGGGTTTAATCAAGATTGTTCAAGAATGACTATTTACTAATTTTTTGAGAGGAATCCAAATGGGTTACCAAATTTTCTTCATCTTAATCACAGACATGAATATAGTGTTCTCTTCTATTTGTATTATGCATCTTAAGTGTCGTCCAAACCATTAATCATATGTTTTTGATAAAATTAATTAGTATCTTAATTAGAGAAAGTGGACACTTAATTTTGGGACTATTTTTATGAAACTTTTCAATATGACTTAATCTTTGAAATCCCTGGGTGGGTAGGTTATATTATTGGATTTTTATGGTTTTTGGGTGTAGGTTCACTTGTAGAATTTTCCGGGGTTATTTATACATTATATGGGACGCAAACACACCTATAAAAAATTATATGATTTATAAAAAAGAACGATTATGATAGATGGAATATTATTGCATGCTAATTAATTTAACACCATTGAACAAAAAATAGTTTGGTTAAATTAACGACGGTATTATTCATTAAATTAAATTGAAGTGGGATCTTTATGATTAAATTTCTATGTTGTGCATATTGACATGTGTTTTTTGGGATTTATTTTATTCACTTTTACCATCGCGGGGACGGGAGGATTTTGGGTAGTATATTTATCACCTCTATTTTAGGATGCTTAATAGGTATGGAACTACTAGGTAGGCCTTGGTTAAAATTTATGCTTTCTAGGTAAGGGACTAATTAGTGTAGATTCGTCGAGTTTTATATTCCGGGAATGGGGGAAGATTTTTATGCTTTTTCGTCATTACGCTAGTCTAGGCATGAGACTTGGACGTGGTATATGTTAGAAATTCATCTTATATGTAGGATATGACGTATGTGTACTTTGGGGACCCTTAGGTATGGGACTGAGAGGTATTTTTTTATGATCGCACATCGAAAAAGGGTGGGATAATTTGATAATTGAGAAATTGAGAAGATGAGAATTAATGCCTAAGATAATAACGGGTATTAAAATTGGTAGCAACATAATGTGTGGGGACCGACAGTTTAAACGGGTCAACTTGCGTTTCATGTTGTATCGTGTGTAGAACCTTGTCATATTTCTAGGTCGACACTTTAAACGGATCAGCTGGCTATTGACAATGGGAAGTGTAAAACTTTGTTGGGATACCACCCGTGGTAGGAGGACTGCAATAATTATACTAATAATAAATTTTAGGAGAATAATAAAGTGGGTAAATTTACTTAAATTAACAACTTGGGGCTCAATTATTTAAAATCATATTGGTGTGAATTAGGAATAACAATTACTGAGAGTAGTTAGTGACTTTTGCTATCGCGTTTAATTATATTCCATTTAATTAGAATATTCTATTATGATATTTATCATGTATAATGCTACTGTCTGGGTTCACGGATCCTATTTGAGGGGAGTAGTGTGTATTCATACTCAGGTCTCTATCCCCGTGCGTTGACTAACTTTTTCATGAATAAGTTTGGAGAAACAGTATAGGATTATTTGGAGACTTTCTTGGAGGTGCCGCTGGAGTTATTTACTTTATGCGTATTAGTTTAGTTTATTTATCTTTCATTTGTATTTACATTGAGACAAAGTTTATGGTTTTGGTTGGGCCATTTGGTTCGAAAGTTGTTACGTGTTTTATTCATATGTTTCTTTATGGAGTCAGTTGGAGATTATTCAGTCTTATATTATCGGATATTGGATTATTATTTGGGGTTTTAGCATGTGATGGCTATTTTATCGCATAGTTGGTTATTGTCAATTGGGATTGATTAATTTATTTATCTTGTGGATTGATTTTTATATGTCTCATATATGTCACATGCTAAGAATGATATTTTATTTACTCGCACCTAGCTTAGTTTTGGTGGAGGTCGACGCTAGAATTTAGCGGGGTGTAACTGGATGGTTCTTCTCATGGGGCTTAATCGTACGAGATACAAAAGATATAGCATGCGCTTCCTTCTTTAGAACTTCCCCAAGTCCCTATAAACATTCATCGGTAAAAATAAAGTACTCCACTCTTCCCCTAGGCCATGTGAGCACTAGTGCTGAAGTCAACTTGTCCTCTAGATGATCAAAAGCTAACTGACAGTGATCATCTCAAACAAAAAGGTATGAACTTATGAATCAAATTCGTTAAGGAACCAACAATCTTCGAAAATGCTATAATCAACCGTCGATAGTAACTTGCTAACCTTAGAAAATTATGAACCTCCGTCGATGTCATGGGTTGGCCCCACTCCCTAACCGCCAACATTTTACTTGGATCCATCGCAATCCTCCTCTCGAAGACAATAGTACCCAAGAATTGTACCTCATGCAACCAAAATTCACACTTCTCGAACTTAACATAAAATTAATGGTCCCACAAAGTCTGAAGAACCATTAGGAAATGCTCTGCGTGCTCGCCCAATGTCCAACAATAAAGTGGGATTTCAAAATGACATATTGATCTAAGAAATCCCTGAACACTCGATATAGGAGGTCCATGAAGACTATCGATGAATTGGTTAGCCCAAACCATATAACCCTGAACTTGTAAGACCCGTATCCCGTTAAAAATGTGATCTTAGGGACACCTTAGACCCTGATATGTAAATGATGGTACCCTTATCTCAAATAAATCGTTGAGAAGTACGCTGCTCCTCTCAACTATTCAAACAACTCATCGATACACGATAATGTATAATTGTTCAAAATTGTGACCTTGTTTAACTCTCGGTAATTAACACAAAACATCAACGACCCATCTTTTGTCTTCATAAACAGCATTACATCACCCCAAGATGATGCACTCATACGAATAAATCCCTACACTAGAACAAACTGAATCTAGTCTCTTAATTCCCGCATCTCTAATGGAGCCATACAAAACAGGTCACGCACGAACATCCTAGTCCTCGGTGCTATATCTATCACAAACTCAGTCTTCTGACTAAGTGGTAACTCCTATATATCTTGAAATACATCAAAAAATTCTCTAACCATAGGGATCGAATCTAGTGAGAAGATATTACCCTCAAAAATCTATTCCTCAATGTTATATAAATGCATGATCAACCCTCCCTCAGGATGAGGCATTGCCACAAGAAACATATCTTGCCCTTTAATAGTAAACACGATAGTCCTACTATAACAGTCCACTATCGCTTTATACATCGCTAACCAGTCCATCCCCAATATAACAACATACTCATACATTTCCAAAATGAGAAAATCTTTGAGCAAGCATAACCTCCCAATGTCCAAACACACTCCATTGCGATGGAATGGATGAGAGGCCCGCTACACAATAATGAATCTATGGTTATAATAATATCACACATTATTTTCGATAAATCCATCTCCCACGCGATTCGAGTGATAATAAAAGAATGTGACACTCTCATGTCTAACAATACTCATCCTATGTGCTCATGAATAGGAAACACACCCTCAACTGTTGGCGGAGCTAGTGGAATAACTAGCCCTTGGATGTTATAAATACACCCAAACTATAACTGCCCTTGTTAAGGTGGCGCCGCTGGAACTACGAGTGGTGTCGGTAGCTATAGTTATTGTTGACCCTTATGGGCATTCTAATGCTAAACCCTAGCACTATTCAGGCATGAATGCCTCATGTGGACCTGTTCACCACATATCAAACACATCCCTCTGAAGTCCATCGGCCTCTATCCTTAATGGCCTTGTTGAAACTGCCCTGGTCGTTGGCCATGTTGGACCTGATATCCACGACCCTAGTAGCCTCTAATATAATTCCCCTATCCCTAATAGCCTTGAGGAGCATGTTATTGGACCTAATGTCCCTGCATGTATCAATCATTTCATGGCCTGAACCTCTTAGCAAAGTCTCCCTGCGAGGAACCCCACTCATACTATCTACCCTGCTGTTATAGTGCCTCACCGTCAACGTTGCCCCTAGTCTTACCCTCCTGGATTAATTCTTATGTCCTCTTTTCTCCTCTCATATGGAAGCGATGATCCTAGTAGTGTAACAATGTGGCATTAACAACATCAGTATAAGTCCTCAATGTCGTATTACCCAATAGATGCTCATGGATCCTCCATATGGGCTCGTCTATGAACTTTAATATCCTCTTCTCATATGTGTTCACCTCATATGGCACAAAGTTTGCCAGACGAGTGAATTGCTCCTCGTACTCGGCCACTTTCTAAACCTCCTTTATGAGATCCATAAATCTCCTCATCGTCTCTATCTATATAGATGACGAAAAGAACTTGTGGTCAAATCGCACTAAAAACTCCTAAATTGTCATAATATCAATCTCCTATGATGTGGTGATTGACTCCCACCATTGTAGAGCTTCCCCAACTAGCCTAAAAGTAGCTAGAACCAACTTTTGAGTGTCGTTGCACTCAACCATACAAAGATGCCTCTAGATATTCATCTTCCATTAGCTCACTGCAACCACATATGCACTCTCATGAAACTCTGGTGGATGGACCTTCTGGAAGGCCATACTAACTCTCTCCCACACAAATGACAACATGTGAGTCTATACCAACACAGCCACCAGTGGTTTTCCTTACATTGTGACCTATGATGCGGTTACAATTTCCTCGGTGGCCTGTGGCTCTAGCTGAGCCTTCCTCTCTGCGACCTTTCTTGTTGCCTTTGTTAGTCTCCCTCTCCTAGTGTTTGGCATATGAAACCAAACTGAAATTGTATGAGATTAAATTTAAATATATAACAGTAGTAGAAGAACAAAAATGCTTAATATGAAAAAAAACATTCCTAAACATTGGGCTCCATATCGAAAGAACGCAATGTTAACAACATAAAAAGTCTGCACGGATCCTCAAGGACAATAGAACTTGATGCTCTAATACCAACTATGACACCCCGTTTAATCTAATATATGTTGATTAGGATTTTATTGAAATTAAACGAAAATCAAATATGATTTCATTCTTAGCATCACTTTCATAACAAATATTCAAATACCACAAATATAAATATGCACCAACTAAAAATGAAAGTAGAACTGATAAGAGCATAATCATAAATAACGTGAACCAAATAATCCATTGGTTACCACAAATAATATCAATGTAAACATTCTAATGAAAAATAATGTAAATATCAGAATCAAATGAAATGTCCTATCCATCTATGAGAAACATGCCCGAAAGGAAAATATTAAGATAATAAATCCTATATAGATAGAATGAACTGGGATGGCTATAATCAAATCTCGCAGCATCCACAGCTACCGTACGCAAAACCATGATGAAGAGACTAACATTTTTATCCCTACTACTAAATTTCTAGGGTTTTGAAAAATATATTTCTCAGTGGGTCAAAGTTCAAAAAACATTTGAAAAATATTTATAAGTATTTAAATATAAAGGTGTAGTGTATTACCATCATTATTAACTTTCCAGTCACACTCACATGAGACCTTTCCTCACCTCTCATTTACAATGCTCACCTAATACATTTATGTTATTATCCTAATCATGTTACCGAGCCTAACCAGGTCAATAACTGTTAACATAGCCCGTCTAGCTAATGTACTACCTATACTAGGTATATTTTCCCAAGTATTATATAGCTACACACATGTTATAATTAGATCTTCACACACTATCTCATATACACATACATAAATATCACTCGCTATATACGTATATACTTAATCCCTAGAGAAGTTACTTGCAGATGCATCCCTCATTTGCACGTACCATAACTGGGCCACCGGGTCGAAAACTCACCACTTAACCAAAATGTAAACATAAATAATGGAGCCGGTCATAAACATATGTCACAGGGTGGAAACTATAACACATCACACCCAACCAATCTCCAAACCAATATTTGTCCTCACACATAGATAGTATCCATGCAATAGTACTATGACCAAGGGAATTAATCCAACACCTTCTAATCAATGCCAGGGTGGATCACCCACTACTCGTAACTTCCAAACGATAGCACTACCTAGTAGGTATGTTTCAAACAAATACATAAACAATCACAAATATATAAGTAACCCAATATATATATATATATATATATATATATATATATATATATATATATATATATATATATATATATATATATATATTAACTATTTACGGAAATTTCACAGCATACTAGTCTACTAATCCCAAAGTTCTAACCGACTTCCAGATTTTCCATTTAAGTTTTCACTCACTTGAAATTCGATTTTCCTCACTCGAACCCATCTAATAGTTGGCCTATAAAATACGCACCAACTCATGATAATGCTCTAAGGAAAACCCAATCTATCCCGAAAACCCATACAACCATTTACTTAACGCTAATGGGTCTAAAGAATGCATAATAAAAATGGAACAGACCAGCAAACCGAATTGATTCGCTGGCGGATCAATCGATTTGGCCAAGTGAACTGATTCGCTCCCCCAGCAAATCAGTTTGACTTATTGGGCTGCCCTTCGTCTTCAACCTCGAGTTTTCACCTCCCAAACCTTTCAATAAAGGTCCCAGGCCTTCCCAAACCATAAATTAAGATCCTAAACAAACACATAATCAACCCATATGTATGTTAACCCCGAATTAAACCGAAATCCAACATCAAATCCTAAGGATTCCTAATTATTTGGCACTTCTGTTTTTATCTGCCTAAATCATCTTTTAGGATCTTGCCAATGGTGGCCTTTATCATAAAAGAATACTTCTTCTTTCATTTACACTATTTTTTGTTAAACAAGTATCATTCAATTTTTTAATAAAAAGAATTCGGGCAATGGTTTTTACCAGAACAATTAGTTCCTAATACATTTGGTTCATTATTAAACATGATTGAGATGAGAACATCCTATTCAACATATGACAAACAAATATAATGTTCAATAGTGCATGCATGTGTGCAATCAAGGTGATATAATGAGTCTAGCATGAAGGTAGTAATCAATAATGAACGACGCAATGCTAAACAAACATTAATTAAGAAAAAGAAAATGAAGCCAAATATCATGACAATATAATTAAGTCACAGGAATGGATGTAATTAAATTTTGATTCGAACATATTAAATGAGCATCCATATACGGTGTAAAACATAATCCAAAAATCTTTTTAATTTTTTTTAATATTTTATCAAAATAAAATCTTTTTGAAATTTAAAATTTTAAAAAAAATAAAAGATTTTTGGTTTTTTTAAGATATGAACATAATAATACAATCTAGTTATAGGGATAAATGATAGCAATGAGAAAATCACCCTAAACGATAAATAATACTTGAACTCGATCAATAGAACAAATACCCAAAGACTTCCTAAGATCCTCAAATCAAAGTGCATCTACAAGTTAAGTCAAAATGTCGTCCAATTAATGTTCGTTACTCATGAAGCTCAAGAAACGATTGTCTTCTCAACAAGATCACGAATTAAATGCTCACTAATCCTAATGTGCTTCGCATGAGAATGTTGGAAAGAATTATGAGAAATGTGAATTACACTCGTATTATCACAAGAGATAGTCATCGTGCCTTGAGTAATCCCATAATCCTCAAGATTTTACTTCATCCACGAGAGTTGTGTACAATAACTCTCGACGAATATGTACTCAGCCACCATCGTGGACAAAGAATTGGAGTTTTTCTTCGTTCTCTACCATGAGACAAAATCATTCCCAAAGTAAAATCATCCACCCAGTGTTCTTTTACAACCGTCAACATCCCCAACCCAATCGACATTCGAGTAAGACAACAAATGGTCATCGATACCAAAGGAATACCATATCCCTTAAGAAAGAGTAACACTCATATATTTGATGATATATTTGAGAGAGAAAAGGTGTGACTCTTTTAGTGATGCTTAGTAACATTCACAAAATCCAACACTAAAGGAGATATTAAGATGGCTAGCAGTCAAGTAGAGGAGACTACCTATCATGATCTTACAAAGTGTTCTCCCTACGTTCTTACCTAAAGTATATTTGCTAAGCTTTATCAAATAACTCATGGGTATGCGAGAGTTTTTAGAGGAGTCTAAACAAAACTTCTTCACTAGATCCTAAGCATATATAGATTGAGATATAAATATCCCATTCACAAGTTAACGCACTTGGAGACCTAGGAAGAAAGTAAGCTCACCAATCATGTTGATCTCAAATTCACTCATCATCTCCTTGTAACAACCCGAGGTTTTGGAGTCGACAATTTATTTTTTTTGGGAGAAACAAATAATATTTTATTAGAGAAATAATTAAATTGGCAATTGAGGTCAAAATTTAGAGTCGTTAGAAAGAGTGTCGAATGTCGATTCTGAGGGTACCATCGTCTCCGGAAGGGTCGAGAAAGTCGAAATGACTGTACTTGGGGTCCATTTAGGTTCCGAAATAATTTAGGACCATTTGACTCGAATTAAAGTTACCGGGTCATTTAAAGTGTGTATTATCATTTAAAGATGTGTACATTGGGAGACTAGGCTTAAAAGCCACGTGAGAAGTCTTTCTCACTTAAGAGAAAGAGGAAAACCCTAGAAAGAAAGAGAGAGGAAGAAAGAAGAAGAGAAAGAAGGAGAAAAGGGAGAGAAAGTGGAGATTTCCGGTTTCCACGCGATCTCAAGGCGGATTCAGACCCTACGAACCCGAGGCAAGTGAATAAACTTGCTAAATAATTGTTGTGTACCAATTATTGCATGATTTGTGGATTGATATTTTGGGTTTTAGGTTTAGTTTAACAAAACCTAACTTTTGGGTATAATCTTAGATTTAATATGTAGATCTTGAATTTAATGATAAAAATCAGTTTTTAAGTATTCTAGAATGAATATAAATGTTATGAATATGTTTGGGTTGAAGATTTGTGGTTGAATGGAGTTTTTGAGAAGTTGGAAATGGATAAAAATGGAGTTTGGCCGTAGCACCTGTTAGGGTCGGTCGACCGCGCCTCCAAAGTTGGGCATTCTGTCTTCGAGATTAGGCAAAATTTAGAAACGCGGTCGACCGCAGTTTTGGCACCGGTCGATCGGTCCCCTGTTTTGGGTTCAAGAATGAGAATTTAAGTTATCCCCTTTTTCTTTGGGTTTGTATAAATGGACTTCCATAATCATTGTATCATAAAGGATCAAGTGATTATATAAGGGGATTATAGACCTTAGAGTCAAAAGACAATATATGAGGTAAATTGACATTTGAGAGACTAAATGTAAATGTCGAAGAGTTTTAGTGATCGATGTTGAGAAGTGAGAATCTAAGAGTATATCAATTTGGGAGAAAAATCCTCTAAGTTTCGAGATTAGTATTTGAGGAATATAGAATACCGATTGGAGATTTTGGGATTTCTCTAAGTGGGGAAGCCCACTTCTATTTGGGATTTTATTTGGTGATAATAAATAAATTTCACGATCTGAGAATGAGAATAGTTTAGAGATGCCGGATCGTAGGATCCAATACCAAATGGGATAACTTTAAAAAGGTTCATAAAATAAATTGATCCCTATTATGAATGGAAAATGATAAATGCTATTTGATGGGCACATGGACATAGAAATATCCTTATTGATGATTGATTTTGGAGATATCTCACACAATGAGAAATGTAAATTGAGGTGCAATAGGATATAGAATGTCCTTAACTTAAATAGAATTGAAAGACAATTCATTCTAGAAGCGACATGAGAGCTTCAAGCGATAATTAGTATAGTATATACTAAGTGGGGTATATGTGTGAGTATTGACGGTTAGTGTATCAAGAGAGGGATATACTAAACAATGATGTTAATCAAATTACGCCTAAGAGCGTATAATGAAAATGAATATGATGTTGCAGGTATACCTTATATAAAATGGTATATCTTTATTATGTGGGTTGTATGTATACCTTATATGATGGTGTATATACATGTTAAGTATACCTCTTCCTTGCTATCATTGGGAAGTTTCGTGCGTAGAGGGTGAGCATTCTAACTAGAAAAGCAGGATGTGGATATTCCCCAGGTCATAGTCGTCCTTTGTGGTCAGCAAATGACATTTATGATATATATATCTATTTATTTTGGGGGTGAGAGGTCGGGGGTATGTGACGCTCTCACTTGCCGGTTAGGAACTATGACCGCTTCCCGGGACGTTGTGTGCGTGAGTTGATCACGAGGTGGGTGTCGTTGAACCCCATCAGGTGGCCCCAGTTTGCTACGTATATGGGCTGCTGGAAGATGATAGCATGTGAGCCTGCGTCCTTTGAGTTATAGCTCGGTTGGATGGTTATTATTGCTTGTGGTTGTATTTGGGTGTCAAGGGCATAATGGACCTCAACGACCCACATTGCCAGGATTAGTGTATCGGGGGGGTTCCTTGTTTCGATTTCGCTTCGGCGAGACATCCCACGCACGAACCGCAGTGTAATGTTGGAACTTGAGGATAAGTTTAGTCCTTAATGCTCATAATTATATATACATATATATCACCTATCCCGACAATCGACAGTGCCAGAAGTAGTGTAACGGGGGGTTCCTTGTTTGGATTTCGCTTCGGCGAGACATCCCACGCATGAAACGCCGTGTACTATTGAGAATTGGGAATTTTAATTAATTAAAATTGGATAATAATCATTTGGGTTACATGCATCTTGCATTGAGGGCATAATGAGCCCCGAGGATCGATACGGTCAGGAGTAGTGTAACGGGGGGGTTCCTTGTTTGGATTTCTCTTCGGCGAGACGTCCCACGCATGAAACGCAGTACCGTGTTGAGAATCGGGAGGAGTTTAGTCCTTAACTCTTGATGCTAATAACTCATCTATAATAATTATATATATGGTTTCATTCCTTATATGGGCATCACTAGAATATAAATTCTAGTAAACGAGATTGTGGATGCATTGTGATGATGTGGACATGATTGGATCATGTAACTTTATATGTTCAACAAATGAACATTATAAAGATAACTATAACTATTACATTAAAGTTAATTTATATGACTTATATATTATGGGAACGAATGTAGTGGGAAATAGATTAGATGATTTTGCTTAAATACTTTATTTGGGTTTAAGTTAGAATCCTCTTACCTAACTAGAATCGGATATCCATTTGGAGATCACGTGCATACGTTTAGTGCGCGCTTTAGATGAGAGGTGAGTTGAAATATTATGGAGAGTTCGATTCCAACTAAATCATGTAATAATGCATTTAAAATTATTATGCATTTTAATACACTTGCTATAAAATGTTTTCCAAACTCGGGCTCTGACCCGTTTATATTTTCCCTCCTCCTTGTATATATTGTATTACTTCAGGTGTTCCTGCGCAAGGACGCCTTAGATGTTCCTCCATTCAGGATTGTGGAGCTGTAGCAGTGGCGGACTGTTGCGGCACTTTGCTTTAGTCGATTCCTATCTATTGTACATCTAGATTAGGATTCAGTTTTATTGAGTTAGTATTCAAGTGTTGTAGATTAACACTTTCATATTCCATTTCTCAAATTATTGTATTGTCTGTTACCTGACAGCATATTCGGGTATTTCATTGTTGAGATTTTATTGTACAATGTATTTTACTCTTTCATATTTGGAGCATGCACATTTCACTCATCATAGTTAGATGTATATAGTTGGTTATGTGCATTATTGGTTTTGTTGTTGTTGTTAAAATAAAAGTTTTAAATTTTTGACTATTCGCACTTAATGATTTCGGGTAGTTAGCCTTATATTGTAGTGTTTAGTAGTTGATGTTGAGACTGTGCCATCTGGGATACCTTATTTATGTAGTATAGGGATGGCCACCCGTTATTATTTGGAGCGGGTTGTCACAGGTGGTATCAGAGCATCAGGTTCTAGTGTCTTTAGGATCTGTGTGCGTTATTAGGATCTTCCGTAAACGTTCTTAATGTAGAGCCTTATTATTAGGACGATTATATTCATACGTCCATATCTTTCTGTTATTCGAAAATATTTGAAAGGCGTTTTGATACAATTGTTCTTGTTTCAGATGCCACCGAAGGGAGGTCGTTCAGTCAGGGTAAATAAAGGGTATGTGCAACCCCAAATGCCTCAAAGGAACATGACTACGGATGATGTTGCCAATATAGTGGCACAAGCAGTAACAGCTGTCGTTTCTACGATGGCTCAGCAATCTGCCGCTCGAGCAGCCCCACCCCATCTAGGATTGTCTTTATAGGAGAGAGTGAAGGAAGATTTTAGTAAGGGGCATCCTCCCGAGTTTGCAGGGGGAGTTGATGCAATGGCTGCAAGTCAATGGAAAATTATCATGCAGAGGCATCTTCGTATGGTTGAGTGTAGTGAGGTGCAGAAACAATTTTTAGTCACCTTTAGGTTATCGGGTGCAGCTCTTCAATGGTGGGAGTCTGTCACCACATCTGAACAGAGAGATACTTTACCCATAACAACATTTTGGGAACTTTTTGATCGAAGGTATTTTCCTTCCTCTAATCGAGATATAAAGATTTTTCAAGGAAATAGAACGGTGGCGGAATATGAAGAAGACTTCTCTAGGTGGGCAAAGTTAGTACCTGATGAGGTAAATACGGAAGAGAAACGTATATTAAAGTTTGTTCGAGGTTTGGATTGGAAAATCCGACAACATTTGTTAGGGAGTCCTAGGTTAGTGACTTTCGTTGAGGTAGTGAATGCGGCACTACTAAAGTGTCATGAATATCGCCTTCGTTCGCAAGAAGGTAAGAACTTTGGTGATTCGAGTTCGTCAAGTAAGTTTGGCAAGGAGAGTGCCAGTAATGCGAATGCGTAGAAAGAATTTGCGGGTAAGTGTTTCTTTTGTAAAAAAATAGGTCATAAAAAGAGAGATCGTCCTAAAAGAGGTAAAGGACCGCAATTTGATGAAATTTTGGAAGTGCAACCCCTACAACAGATTCGAGGTCGCTTTAGACCGGGGGACTACGTTTGGGAGCCCATTGATGAGGATGGGCAATCGGACTAGATATGGGTGATGTAAGTTAATTTTCCTTTATAAATAGGATAATTACTAAAATGGGTTTTGGGGATATCGTATGTAAGATATTGTGAAAGGGTAGAAATATAGCCCTATTATGTATGTAATGACCTTAAAAAAGGGAAATTTTGAGCAAGTTATGCTCTTATTCTATTATTTTGTAAGAAGGATTGAGGATTTTTCAAGGTGCTCATAAAGAGCTTTAAACCTTGTAGTTAATGTAAGAATGGTAAGGGTGATAAGCAGTAATGATAAAAGCTACTTCTTTTTATATAGTTATGATAGACCATTATGATTGTTGTATTCCAGATATGGATGTGCTTTACAAAAAGGCTATATATATTGAAATGATGTAAGATGTTGTTTATGTTTGGAAGTTTGATTGTGGTTTGATGGGATGCAGGTAAATCTTTAGCTCATAAGTATGATAATATTTGTGAGCTATATGTTATGTATATGATGATTCAAAAGACCTTGTGTTGGACATAAGGCATTTTATATTAGATTATAATATATGAACCGTTTCAAAGAAAACTATTTCAAAATAAAACTTTTCTCGGCCTTCGGGCCCTTTCAAAATGATTTTCATAAAGTTAAACTTTTCGAACTCTAGTCCGGATTTAACAAACTCTCAATCCCCGGCGTCGCCTCATAGTAGTGTATTGGGAGGGTTCCTTGTTTAGATTTCGCTTTTGCGAGACGTCCCCCGCACGAAATTGGCGATTGTCAGGAATTGAGAGGAGTTATTTCTTTGGACCATTAAATTTTACTCTATTAAATTTTAGTATTACTTATTGTTGGAATTGTGGAACTTCCGAGGCAAATAAAGCCTCATTATGATTGTTGTGAGCACAAAGCTCAAATATAAAGGGTGTATGGGCGCCCTTGTTGTGGAAATTGGTTTTATTTAACTCATAATTAACATAATAAAATGAAGTTAAAATGAACTCGTCGTGGGAAGTTAGAAGTTTGGAGTTGGGATTAGCAAGATTGGGCATAGTAGGACTAGTTGAGCTTTGGAGAAATAGGCTTAGCTAAATTTGGAGGACGAAATTTTTGTAAGTGGGGAAGTTTGTAACAACCCGAGGTTTTGGAGTCGATAATTTATTTATTTTGGGAGAAATAAATAATATTTTATTGGAAAAATAATTAAATTGGCAATTGAGGTCAAAATTTAGAGTCGTTAGAAATAGTGTTGAATGTCGATTATGAGGGTACCATCGTCTCCGAAAGGGTCGAGAAATTCGAAATGACTATACTTGGGGTCCATTTAGGTTCCGATATAATTTAGGACCGTTTGACTCGAATTAAAGTTACCGGGTCATTTAAAGTGTGTATTATCATTTAAAGATGTGTACATTGGGAGATTAGGCTTAAAAGCCACGTGAGAAGTCTTTCTCACTTAAGAGAAAGAGGAAAACCCTAGAAAGAAAGAGAGAGGAAGAAAGAAGAAGAGAAATAAGGAGAAAAGGGAGAGAAAGTGGAGATTTCCGGTTTCCACGCGATCTCAAGGCTGATTCAGACCCTACGAACCCGAGGCAAGTGAATAAACTTCCTAAATAATTGTTGTGTACCAATTATTGCATGATTTGTGGATTGATATTTTGGGTTTTAGGTTTAGTTTAACAAAACCTAACTTTTGGGTATAATCTTAGATTTAATATGTAAATCTTGGATTTAATGATAAAAATCAGTTTTTAAGTATTCTAGAATGAATATAAATGTTATGAATATGTTTGGGTTGAAGATTTGTGGTTGAATGGAGTTTTTGAGAAGTTGGAAATGGATAAAAATGGAGTTTGGCCGTAGCACCTGTTAGGGTCGGTCGACCGCGCCTCCAAAGTTGGGCATTCTGTCTTCGAGATTAGGCAAAATTTAGAAACGCGGTCGACCGCAGTTTTGGCACCGGTCGATCGGTCCCCTGTTTTGGGTTCAAGAATGAGAATTTAAGTTATCCCCTTTTTCTTTGGGTTTGTATAAATGGACTTCCATAATCAGTGTATCATAAAGGATCAAGTGATTATATAAGGGGATTATAGACCTTAGAGTCAAAAGACAATATATGAGGTAAATTGACATTTGAGAGACTAAATGTAAATGTCGAAGAGTTTTAGTGATCGATGTTGAGAAGTGAGAATCTAAGAGTATATCAATTTGGGGGGAAAATCCTCTAAGTATCGAGATTAGTATTTGAGGAATATAGAATACCGATTGGAGATTTTGGGATTTCTCTAAGTGGGGAAGCCCACTTTTATTTGGGATTTTATTTGGTGATAATAAATAAATTTCACGATCTGAGAATGAGAATAGTTTAGAGATGTCGGATCTTAGGATCCAATCCCAAATGGGATAACTTTAAAAAGGTTTATAAAATAAATTGAACCCTATTATGAATGGAAAATGATAAATGCTAGTTGATGGGCACATGGATATAGAAATATCCTTATTGATGATTGATTTGGGAGATATCTCACACAATGAGAAATGTAAATTGAGGTACAATAGGATATAGAATATCCTTAACTTAAATAGAATTGAAAGACAATTCATACTAGAAGCTACATGAGAGCTTCAAGAGAGAATTAGTATAGTATATACTAAGTGGGGTATATGTGTGAGTATTGACGGTTAGTGTATCAAGAGAGGTATATACTAAACAATTATGTTAATCAAATTACGCCTAAGAGCGTATAATGAAAATGAATATGATGTTGCAGGTATACCTTATATAAAATGGTATATCTTTATTATGTGGGTTTTATGTATACCTTATATGATGGTGTATATACATGTTAAGCATACCCCCTCCTTGCTATCATTGGGAAGTTTCGTGCGTAGAGGGTTAGCATTCTGACTAGAAAAGCAGGATGTGGATATTCCCCAGGTCATAGTCGTCCTTTGTGGTCAGCAAATGACATTTATGATATATATATATCTATTTATTTTGGGGGTGAGAGGTCGGGGGTATGTGACGCTCTCACTTGTCGGTTAGGAACTATGACCGATTCCCGGGACGTTGTGTGCGTGAGTTGATCACGAGGTGGGTGTCGTTGAACCCCACCAGGTGGCCCCAGTTTGCTACGTATATGGGCTGCTGGAAGATGATAGCATGTGAGCCTGCGTCCTTGGAGTTATAGCTCGGTTGGATGTTATTATTGCTTGTGGTCGTATTTGGGTGTCAAGGGCATAATGGACCTCAACGACCCACATTTCCAGGATTAGTGTATCGGGGGGGTTCCTTGTTTGGATTTCGCTTCGGCGAGACGTCCCACGCACGAACCGCAGTGTAATGTTGGAACTTGGGGATAAGTTTAGTCCTTAATGCTCATAATTATATATACATATATATCACCTATCCCGACAATCGACAGTGCCAGGAGTAGTGTAACGGGGGGTCCTTGTTTGGATTTCGCTTCGGCGAGACATTCCACGCATGAAACGCCGTGTACTGTTGAGAATTGGGAATTTTAATTAATTAAAATTGGATAATAATCATTTGGGTTACATACATCTTGCATTGAGGGCATAATGAGCCCCGAGGATCGATACGGTCAGGAGTAGTGTAACGGGGGGGTTCCTTGTTTGGATTTCTCTTCGGCGAGATGTCCCACGCATGAAACGCAGTACCGTGTTGAGAATCGGGAGGAGTTTAGTCCTTAACTCTTGATGCTAATAACTCATCTATAATAATTATATATATGGTTTCCTGCCTTATATGGGCATCACTAGAATATAAATTCTAGTAAACGAGATTGTGGATGCATTGTGATGATGTGGACATGATTGGATCATGTAACTTTATATGTTCAACAAATGAACATTATAAAGATAACTATAACTATTACATTAAAGTTAATGTATATGACTTATATATTATGGGAACGAATGTAGTGGGAAATAGATTAGATGATTTTGCTTAAATACTTTATTTGGGTTTAAGTTAGAATCCTCTTACCTAACTAGAATCGGACATCCATTTGGAGATCACGTGCATACGTTTAGTGCGCGCTTTAGATGAGAGGTGAGTTGAAATATTATGGAGAGTTCGACTCCAACTAAATCATGTAATAATGCATTTAAAATTATTATGCATTTTAATACACTTGCTATAAAATGTTTTCCAAACTCGGGCTCTGACCCGTTTATATTTTCCCTCCTCCTTGTATATATTGTATTACTTCAGGTGTTCCTCCGCAAGGACGCCTTAGATGTTCCTCCATTCAGGATTGTGGAGCTGTAGCAGTGGCGGACTGTTGCGGCACTTTGCTTTAGTCGATTCCTATCTATTGTACATCTAGATTAGGATTCAGTTTTATTGAGTTAGTATTCAAGTGTTGTAGATTAACACTTTCATATTCCATTTCTCAGATTATTGTATTGTCTGTTACCCGACAGCATATTCGGGTATTTCATTGTTGAGATTTTGTTGTACAATGTATTGTACTCTTTCATATTTGGAGCATGCACATTTCACTCATCATAGTTAGATGTATATAGTTGGTTATGTGCATTATTGGTTTTGTTGTTGTTGTTAAAATAAAAGTTTTAAATTTTTGACTATTCGCACTTAATGATTTCGGGTAGTTAGCCTTATATTGTAGTGTTTAGTAGTTGATGTTGAGACTGTTCCATCTGGGATACCTGATTTACGTAGTATAGGGCTGGCCACCTGTTATTATTTGGAGCGGGTTGTCACACTCCTTCGAAAAAGTGTGATCATGTTTGGAACGCGTTGATCCAAACACTATGTCATCCATATAGACTTGGGCAACCAAGCTACCACCACCCTCTCTCCTAAGAAATAACTTCATATCATCTCGCCCTCTCTTGAAGACATGAGCTAAGAGATGAGATGTTAGCTTTTCGTACACCATATAAGGCATTCTTTAGATAAAAGATGTGTTTTTGGTAATTTGGGTCTTTAAACCCCTTTAGTTGTTCCCCTTAAACCTCCTCTTGAAGAATTCCATTGAGAATGGAAATCTTGATATCTATTTAGTAAATCTTAATCGTAGATGACATGCTATGGCGAGTAGTAAATGGGCAGACATAAGCCTAGCAACATGAGAGAATTTCTCATAAAATTCTACACCCTCAACTTGTGTGTAATCTTGAGCGACCAACCAATCCCTATTATGAATGATGGTACCATTCTCACCCATCTTATTTTTGTACACCTAGTTGGTACCAATCACATTACTCTTGCCAAGTCGGGGGACTATTTACCAAACATCTTTCTTTTAAAATTGAAGCAATTCATCTTACATAGCACTTATCTAATGCTCATATTTGAGTGCTTCCTTCACGTTCATGGGCTCTACTCTCGCATCCCAAATTTTTGCATGCATAAATAGTAAGCATAAAATAAAGATAATCATAGAAAATACAAAATAAATTACTACATGAACAGAATTTATTTAAATCATGGTATCTAAACACTTTATTTATTACAACCACATGTATTTTGCAATATAGAAATATGAAGAGGAAATTACATATTATACCTACATCAAATGATAATAGTGGTAATATATGTATTCCACGTGTTTTTGCCTACATTGTTAACAACTTCGTAAACATACGTGACAGTGCTAAAAAGTACAATTGGGTCAGGGGTATTTCTCCTTCCTCAAGTTGGAGGTAGATTTGGAAGGGAAAAGAATAAGAAAAACTTTGCCAAGTAGATAACTCTAAGCCTATAATAATTTATAAAAATAACTTTTGAGTATTAGCAGAATTAATTGAATATATTTTAACATAATTTGTAAAGGAGATGAATCTTGAAGTAATAATAACCTAAATGAAATGGTGTAAATAAAGGAGTATGATGATATAACCAAAAATAGAAATATCAAGTCAGAAGGGGTAAAGTTACAGATAGATCTAAAGTAAGGTAACCCATAATTATACCGTTGCTGAGGCTTAGGGTTAAAAGAAATACAAGATAACAAATCATGAAATATAAAATTTGATATAAAGTAATAGTAACGATGGTAACATCAATGAGTCCAAACTCTGAAGATCGGAATCCATACGGTAAGAAAAACTAGGCACTAAATACACTAAGTCCTATAAGCCAAATAACACTGCCATCGTATAACATTAGTTTATCCCTTGGTTATAATGTATGCCATAAATAAAATAAGATTAAATTGAAATCATCAAAAAAACAAACATAGGATTTTAGTATCGAATCGAGTTTAACGTACGCTGAACTACACAAATGAGCTCGTAAATGAGAATAACATTTTTGGGTCTATCACAAAGTGATAAGAGTAAATTACATAATCAAGATAATTGCGTGAAATAGTACCAAATTAGAATTTACCTACTTTGATAAGGGGATTGATTTTTAAATTGATTCGTCTTGTAAAAGTTGGGGACTAGGGTTTTTTTGTAATAAAATAGAATAAGTAAGTCCTTCTTTGTAAAAAAAATCACTAATGTAAGGTAGTTATTATTTAAGGAAAATAACCTTAGGGTTCATTTTAAATTTTTCGGTTCGTTTAATTAGCTTGGTTTATAGCCATATTTGGCATTGGGTGTAATAGATTTTTTTGTCCCTTATATACTCAGAAACCTATATGTTAAATTTGGTTTCTAAATTCCTAAGTTGAAAAGTTCAAGGGTTTATTTGCAAACTAACCATTATATTTTAAATTTCATTTCTAAAGTTTCTACGAAAATGGTTTTTGGTTAACAAAAGAGGGTTCTATCATATACCATTTTACTAGAAAAATAAAATAATTTTTTTGAAAAAAAAATCATATGTTTTTGATTGGGCACGCACGCAGTAAAACTTTCCATGCACTCTGGTTTACCCCACTCACGTGCGTGTAACCCACTTCATTTCTTACCTTCATCTGTTTGAATTTAGGGTTCAAAATCTCTAACTAAGGATTGTGGGTTGTACATTATACCATTTACTTGATTCAAAAGCAATCATTCTAATATTTCACAAGGATTCTGAAAATATAAGTTTTATGAATTGAGGTTTCCTACATAGGTATAACCGAGTTCTGTAAAAATGCCCAAAGTTTGAGATAATATTTATGTGATTGTGATTAAATTGGAGCGACAACATGGTTATGGTGATGTTCCAGCATAAAAATAGAATAGGATTATTCTGGTTTTAAGTGTTAATTCATAGTTTACAGAGATAATTTCATGTCTCAAAATTTTAAGCCATAAAATAAAAAAGGTAAGTTGAGGTAAAAATATTATTTATGCACAAATTTATCATTACATCTAGGATCTTGAGAACTAGAGTTCGAATTTTTTTACTTTGAAACTAGCTCGAGGTTAGGAGAACAAAATCCACTATTGAAGCGCAAGATTCAATGGTGTTTTATTCCATTCGACGCTAGTTAGTGCTAAACAAACGTAAAACTCAATATGTAACTGCTAAAAATGAATATAGGTTGGCGCATAAACCCAACAAAATCAACATAACTAAGTTTAGCACATAAAATGATAGAATACCAATTTTTCTAAAATTTGTGTTGTGATATTGAGAAATGAAATGGTATGTTTTTATAGTGATAACTAGGAAATTTTAAGGGGGGGAGGAGGAAAGGTGATTGGTGGGTTAGGAGGTGGATTTCGAATGGTTTTTATGAGAGTTTTGGTGTAAATGGTGTTAGGTTCCAATGATTTACATGTGATTCCATTTGCCACACAGGTGATTTGTGAGTTTTTATAGATTTAAGTTTTTGGTCCCAATGTATTTTGGACTTGAGTATTAAGTCTTTTCATGTATTTTTGAAAGTTTTAGTGGCTAAAGTGTAATTTTACAAACTTGTAGGGTTATGTCATAGTATGAGTAGTAATTTTTAGTGTTAAAGGTTATTTATCTAGATAAGTTTTGGGGTTGGGGTTGGTTTATAAGTTTAAAAAAAATCTTTTGAATTTTTTTGCGTTTATTTTTGTAACTTAAGGGTCATCTAGGTAATTTTGTACTTTTCTTTGGTATGTAGTTAGGTAATTCACAAATCTATTAGTTCTATGAGGTTGAAAATCAGTATAGGATATTTATAGGATTATATCATTGGGTAATCGCATTCTTCATATGGGAGTGTAAATAGAGGTTATATGGTGTATCCAAAAATATGGGTTCTTTTAATTTTCCTAGAAAAACAATCGCCAACAAAATTACCATCAAAAAGTTCAGGATAACATTATTTCATTGCATCCTTATCCTATGTGGCTTCTTTGACTCCATGATGCTTCCAAAGAACCTTGACAAACGGAAAGGTTTTGTGATGAAGAATCTTATCCCAAGAGTCTAATATACTAATGGATTTCTCCTAAAAGTTTTTATTAGGTTGCACAGACATCCCTTTTCATATGATGATATGTCTAGGATCAAGTATGTATTTTAATAATTGTCATACGTGAAACACATGATGTATTTTTGATAATTCTACGGGTATCTCTAAATGATATGCTACTGGCCCTAGTCATTCTATGATTTCAAATGTCCAATATATCGTGGTGCTTGTTTCCCTTTCCATATAAATCGTATGATTACTTTTCTCAGTGATATTTTAAGAAATACCCGATCCTTCACCTAAAATTCTAAGGGTTTTCTCCTATAACTTGCATAATGGTTTTGTAAATTTAGAGCTTTCTGTAGTCTTTCTTTAATCAAGCATACCTTTTTGGTTGTTTCCTCTATTATTTCAGCTCCAAAGATATTATTTTCTGCTGATTCATTCCAATATAGCGGGGAACGATGTGGCCACCCATAAAGTGCTTCGTAAGGAGCAGTCTGGATGTTAGCTTGGTAATTGTTGTTGAAGCAGAATTGAATTAGTGAGAAATGATCATTCTAAATTCTTGCTAAATCTAAAGCACATGTTCTCAACATATCCTCTAGTGTTTGGATTAGCCTTTCGGACTTTCCATCAATTTATGGATGGAAACTTGTACTCATATGCATTTTAGTACCCATAGCATATTGTAATGCTTGCCAATATGTCTTCGAAATTGAGAGGCATGGTTTGATACTACTGATAAAGGTACTCCGTCGAGTCTAATGATCTCTCGAATGTACACCTCACTTAGTTGTTCAAAGGGGTCAGTTGTTCAAGATCATAGAAAATGTTTAGATTTGGTTAAATGACCCACGATTTCCAATATAAAGTTATAACCTTAAGGTGTCATAGGTAGATCGCTGAGGAAGTACATGGTAATATGACCCTATTTCCACCCTGCGTTAGGGAGGGGTTGTAACAATCCTCTAGGGCGATGATGTTCAATTTTTAATTGTTGAAGATCAAGAATTTTTCTACAAACCTATTGACGTCTTACTTCATTCTTTGCCACCAGTAGTACTTTTAAAGATTGTGATACATCTTCGTGTTTCCAAGATGTATGATGAACTTGGAGTGGTGTGCCTTTTATAACACTTCTTCTCTTAGAGTGGGATTAGAAGATCCGTGTATTTAGTTTTTAAATGTTTGCCATCCTTCCTGGTTATGAGTCCAATCTTTCCTTCTTCTCCACTTTCCACGTTTTGCTGCTAAGATTTAAGGAAATTGATAGCTAGTTATTGATCCATGATCCTTTTTTGAAGAGTTGGATGTGCAATAATATTTTAGAGAATAACTGGAACTTATGCATTTTCCCTCTTTAGATTATATTCTCCCATGGTAGTCATAACTTCATATGAAAACATTCATTTTAACCTTCCTCTTGATTTTTAACCTAGTGCTTCTGCTACTAAATTGAATTTTTTTGGGTGATATTGTAACCAAAATTTATAATCCTTTAGAAATTTTATCCATCATCGTTGCCAAATATTTATGTCCTTTGGGGTGAATATACACTCAAGACTTTTATAATCTAAGAATGTTTGAAACTCTTCTCTATACAAATAATATCTCCATATTTTTAATACGAAAACTAATATGGACAGTTCTAAATCATGGACTGGATAGTTACGTTTCTGAGTCTTTAATTGAAGAGACTTATGTTCTATTACATTTCCTAGTTACATGAGTATACAACCTAATCTTTGCAAAGAGGCATTAGTGTATACTTTGTAACCAACATCAGTAGAAGCTATCGTAAGCACAAGGGTGGTCGTTAATTTCTCCTTCAATGTCTGAAACGCTTGTTTCGGTTCGTCCATCCACTAGAATTATGCATCTTTGCTAGTTAATTTCATTAATGGTAATGCAGTTCTTGAGAATCCTTTCATAAAACATCTATAATAACCTGCAAGTCCTAAGAAACTTTGAATCTTTGTAACAGTAGAAGGTTGCTAGCACTCAACTACCATTGTGGTTTTTGATGGATCAACTTGTATTCCTAACTCCGTAATCGCATGTCCTAAGAACTTTACTTATCTCATTGGAAAATCACATTTACTTTTATTTTCATAATGGTGGTGTTGCCATAAAGTTACTAATGTAATTTGTAAATGTTGCTCGTGGTCTTCCTTGGTTTTGGAATATACTAGAATATCATCTATATATGATTACAAACAAATTTAAAAATTATTTGAATACCAATGCATTAAATCCATAAAGCTGTAGGTGCATTTGTTACTACAAAGGACATGACCGAAAATTCGAAATGCTCGTATCAAGTTATAAATGTGGTCCATGGTAGGTCTTCTTCTCTTACTTATAATTTATAATATCTGAACCTTAAATCTATTTTTGAAATTTCCTTTCTGCCTTATAACTAGTCAAACAAATCCCCTATTGTTGGTAAGGGAAACTTATTCTTAATTGTGATTTGATTCAATTTTTGGTATTCAATGCCCAAAGGAAATTTTCCATCTCTCTTTTTACGAATATCGCTGGAGATCGCCAAGGGGAAGTACTTAAATAAATAAATTATTTTTCTAATAATTCATCCAATTTGGTTCTGAGTTCCTGTGATTCTAACGGTGCCATTCTATATGGGGGGTGTAAAGATAGGAAGACTATTCAGTAATAGGTTGATTATAAACTATCTCTCTTGGCAAGGGAATGCCAGGTAATTTTTTGGAAAAATGTCCTTATACTTGTCTAAAATAGAAAGAGAATAACATGTCATGTCACCCATAAATTCGGAGTGTTTTCCTTGAATATAGAATGTTTCGATTTGAGGGTTATTAAGAGTCACTCTCGTTTTATTACAGTCAATATCAACGAAATTTTCTAATAGGATGTCCATTCCAACGTAAAGATTAAAGCCCTTGATATTTAGTACTACTGAATCGATGGTAATAACTCCCGTTCTGATTTTTATCCTGTATTTGTTACAAACTTAAATGTCTAGTACTACGTTACCGATTGGCATTCCTATAAATAGGGGATAATCTAAAGGATGGGGTATATTTTTAGTATTTCTGATAAGCACCCAAAACTATACAATTTATACCCCGAATAGATGTACTTTAGTTGCTAATTCTCGGCAATATGGGTCTTATGTGCTTAAATGTTTATCTTGTAGGTCAAATGCACGTTTGCGATGTCAAAAGCTATATTTCAAGACAATTGTGCGTTTTATGGAGCTAATTACCAATCTCGTAACCCTAGCCTACCCTAAACCATCCCTAAACCTAGTCCAAACTTACCCCAAGCCTGTGTGTGTTTTGTTTGTGTCCTTTTATTATTTTTTAGATTTTTAGTTTGAGTCATTTCTATTTTTAGGATTTATTTTAGATTTATTTAATATTTTCTAGATTTTATTTTCTATTTTTATATTTCTTTTTAGTTAGTATAATTTTATTTTGAGTTTTAGTTTATTAGATTTAGTTTTAGTTTTTATTCTATTTTATCTTATTTTATTAGGATTAGATTTTTTAGGATTTATTTATTTTTAGTTTATTTTGATTTTACATTTTCTTTTTAGGATCTTAGTTTTAGTTTAATAGAGTTCTATTTTTTATTTTCATTTCTTTTTAGTTTCAATTTTATTTGAATCTTTATTTTATTTTAGAATTAGATTTTTATTTTATTTTATTAATTTTATTTTATTAGTGTTATTTTTTTAGGTGTCCTAATTAAACACACACACAACCCCCTTATCCTACACTCCCATACACCCATTTACCCATAAACTAACACTCTCACCCATACCATACACCCTCACCCACACTAACACCCCCACTTCATCTTCAAGCTCCAACTCACCCCTTTCTCTCTCCTCTCACCAAAACCCTCCATTAAACTAAACCATCTTCTTTCTCCTCTATCACCTCCATCACCATCCACCACTCATCACCTCACTCCCTACCATTCAACCCCTAACCAAAGCCCCTTAGCTTAACCCAATTACCCCTAGCTCCATACCCCCCTGCGCAAAACCGCTCCGGCGCCGAACCCTAAACCATAACCAACCTCCGACAGCTCCCAACCTCCGGCGTCGCGACCCCTCTGCCCCGGCGACACAAGCCCCAAACCGGCAGCAACCAACCTGCCCCATCCCTCTCTCTCCTCGATCGCGGCCACCTGCCCCGGGACCCAGCCGGCAACCCTCTCCCCAGCTCCGTCGGTGAACAAACTCGGCTACAGACAGCCTTCCGGCGCCGGCACCACCCGTAGACCCATCCCCGCGTCAGACCCGCTCCAATCCGCTGCAAACCCAGTCGCACCTCCAGCACACCACAACCCATGTTCAACCCATCCAACCAAAACCCATGTCCAAACCATTTTCCTTGTTCAAAGCCAAATACCCGATTCTCCTAAGTCACGATTTTCTACCTGCTAAAAGCCAAATGCCAAAGCCAAAAATCAAGACCAAGTCAACCATTTGAACCCATTTAACTCATGCCAAAATCGTGACCAAAGCCAAGATAAAAATAAACCCAATTTCCCACATGCCATAAAACCCAACTTATTCCCTTAAAACGAATTTACCAAAATACCCTTAAAAACCCCCAAACTACTAATTCTAACCCAACTTTCCAAAAATCCCCCCCAACCTCTCATTCCCAAATCAGATTTTATTTCTTACCTCACTTCCCTCATGACCTCACACACCTCCATGCACATGTGCTCTCACCTCTCACACATGTTCACCATACCAATTACCCAATTACCCTCAACTCCTTGACACCTACTATTAAAAGAGGATGAAGACCCATTTTCAAAGGATCTCAAATTTAATTTTTTTTACTCTTGTGTGATAAATTTCTCTACACTGCTCTTTAGAGAGTATTTGCATTTTTAGCAAATATCTCAATAAAGAGGTGTGTGGTGAAATTTATCTCTAGGATGAATTCTACCCCACCCATCTATAATGAATCTTATCATTTTTAGCCATTAATTCATTATAGATTGATGTAGTTAAATTTATCCCTTATGGGAGGTAAATTCTAATCCATTCCTTTATGTTGAGATTTTGCATTTTTAGCAATTATATCAATATAAATTAATGATCTAGAATTTATTTCTTTGGGTGAATTTTAATGTACAATTTTATAATTTTAGGATTTGCATTTTTAGCAAATCTCTTTTATTATTTAATTGTCCATTATGAATTCATCCACTATCCTTTTTATTTTTATTTTGTAATTTTTAATTTAGATTCAATAAATACATGATTGAGGAATTGTAATTGAGAGATTGATGATGTAATTGATGATTTCATGTCAATTCAAGGCTTAAATGGGTTTGATCTATTCCTCTCTTATTACTTTTAGTTTAATCTTCTTTTGCTTTTATTTGTTTATCTTATATTTGTGGATGATGATTATTGAGGGCTAATCTTCCATTCATGGGATGAAATTTTGAAGCCCTCATGAATCCAATTTAGTTAGTTTACTTTTTAGCACAATTTTATTTACCTCATTTTTTATTAGCTTGTACATCTTAGTAGTACTTTAAAAATTAGTATATAGTTAGTTAATTAATATTCCCTGAAAAATTCATAAAAAATAGAAAAAGTAAAAATAGAAAAATATAATAAAATGCAAATGAATCTATATATATGTCCTCTCCAATTTTGTGTTTCACCCTTAGATTTGGATTGACTCCCTTACTTACCGCTACACTAGATTTGTTATAATTTTGTAGGTTCAAGGGAAATTTTGATGGATAGAGAAGTTGCACAACGATAAATAAATAGAGAAATCAAATTTTCTTATTTATCAATTTCCACAAAGTTAGTAATAATAATGAGTGCGAGGATCCGGAATCAATTATTATATGTGTCGAAATATTTTGAAAAGAGATATAACCTTTAACGACATCATGATTATTTGAGTTTGGAGTTGCTAAAATTGTAAAGGCCCTACCCTGCATCCTATTGCCTAGTACTAGTTTCCTTCCATGCATGAATCTTAGTGGTCGTGAATATGTAGACTTTTTCATTGGGACTCTGAATCTTTCTTTGGGAGATGGAAATGGGGAGTTGTGAAAGTTAAATATTCTACTTAGATTTCCCGGGGATGATTAGGACGTGTTGGGGTTGGGCTTATGGAATCTCGAGTGTTGGGGCCTGATATAACTGGGTTCTTGCATTCATGATAATGAATCGTGGATCTACTATCCATATGGTGTATTTGACTTTACATACGACCATATCTGGATTTGAAAAATAGGTCCCTGACCTGGTTATTGGAATTTAGGTTATTGTAATTATTTCTGGGTATTAGGGCGGGATGTCGGGAAATCCCACTCGATGATGGGTTTCATTCAATGAGGGTGGATATTTTTATGATTTTTCCAAAGTTTCGAATATTTTTTAAAAAAATATAGGGATGGACCCTAGAATTTTATTGGATGATGGTAGAATAGCCCTACCAAAGTGGCATTTACACAGAAGGAGGGAAATCCAAAGCTAAAGAAAACTTGAAAATACATGAAAACATAAATCTAGGAACGTCTAAAAGAAGGATAGCCTTGTTTATCCAAATTGAAGCATCCTCTAGTTAAGAAAGGAAACTCCTGAACTTGATTGAAGAAGGAAGTAGATTAAGATGAAATTCCATAATTGGCAAGACTGTCCAAAACTAAATTAGCTTCTCTAAATTAATGAATAAAGGTGACTTCCATAGATAGGCTTTGAATCTTCTTGATAATCTCAATAAGATGACAGGAGCTTTAAGATTATTACCAGATAGGATATCTATAACAAATTTAGAATCACATTCTAAGATTATGTTATAGGATCAACACACAATTTTAATCCTCTAAGAATGGAAATACATTCAACTTTATCATTGGTATTAACACATTCAAAAATAGAGAAAGCATGGATTAGTTAGCCTTGGCGATCTCTGATTATACCTCTTGATCCTGAAATACCTGGATTATTCCTTACAGCCCCATCATTTCTAAGCTAAAAGAGACCTGACTTAGGTTTCAACCACTTAACCACCAAAATGGATTGAGGCTTTCTAAAGACTTTGAGTTTGAAGGAACAGATGATATCCTTATAAGAATTGATCTTAGAATTGAAATGTCTGTCAGAAGAAATATTATAGATTAATCCATGAACCTTAGGAATGAATGCATTACTTTCCATAGGAGCATTATAAAAAACACTAGAATTTCTAATTCACCAGATAACCTATAAAATGAGACCAGGACTGATAGTAAATAGAAATTTAATGAAATACTTATGATGAGATCTGATCCACTAAGACATCAACATATGATTCATTAATTGAGAAGAGGTCTTGAGGCCAAGAGTATTACCAAAATGAGCCTAAACAGTAACAGTTATAAGACCTCTTCTTGGAATGAATGTGGAGGTCTTAAAACCCAAACCTCCTTCTTAGGCTCAAAACCTCTTCTTGGAATGAATGCAGAGGTCTTAAAACCATAGTCTATGATGGGTTTTAAGTTTATGGAATGAATTAAGAGGTTTTAATGAACGAATGATCAAATTATTCCAATTGAGCATGGCGGTAGTAATAAATAGAAGATAAATGAATGAATAGGTTCATGAATGGGAATAATTTTGTGATAGCATCTCCATAAAAACAAAGATATCTTTGAAGGTAATAAATTGTTTCACGCATGTTTGCATATAAATTATGATGGCTAAACAGATCTAGAGGCAGACCAAGAAGACATAGCTGAGAAGTCACCATCTGTAGTAAGATTCTAGAAAATTGAATCATTAATGGAAGTTATATGATGCTCAATTTCATATTTGTGGCTTGATATATCCTAAGATCATTTAAACCACTCTCAGAAGAGAAGTCTTTATACTTGGAAAATAAGAAGTCATCCCATAAAGAAAAAGAATATCTAAGAAGCCACTAAATTTTCATGTTGTATATCTTGAAAATATCTTCCATAAACTTAAAACCCAAGCCTCCTTATTGAACTGGACAACAAAGAGTTTCCCATTTTAACCAATGAAGCTTTTATCCAAACTCTTCAAAAGAACCCCAAAAGAAAATTACTGAAATTATTTTGAATTGAGGAGAGAATGTTTTTTTTATTTGGGGTGGGTGAGTGGGGGTGAGAGTTCCTATAATATAAAGAGGAATAAATTCTAGCACTTATTTAATTAGAGTCTTCCTCCCTGCAATAGATAAGAACTTTGATCTCCATCCTTTAAGCTTGGATCTCATTTTCTAAATCAACTCTGAGTAATAAGTTCTTTTGTTCCTTCCATAGAAAATGGGGTATCCTATATATTTGAGAGGAATGGACTTCAATTTAAAGGATGTTAAAGATGCAATTTTGGATATCCTTCTTCTATCCATTGAATGGTGGACTGTAAAACTACTCTTGAGGCGACTTGATTCTTTTTTGAAGTTCTTTAAGAAGTTTTGAAGATTTTTTAAGGAGGAAGAACTTCCATTACAAAAAAATCATAAAATCATCTGCACAACTCAAGTTGGAAATAGTAGGGGAATGTCTAAGAAGAGAATAAGTTTTGAGTTTACCAGAGAGAAGATGATTTTGAATTCCTTGATTTAATGTGTAAGTAATGAGGACAAATAGGCTAGGGAAGAGAAGGTCTCCTGGTTTTAAAACTTTGTGAGATTTGAAGAATCCATATGGATAACCATTAATAATAGTAGAGAATCAATTATTTGAGATGCAACTCCAACTCTATTTATCCATGTTTTTGAGAAACCAAATTTTCTTAAGAGAATTAATAATAAAAAGCCATGAGACCTTATCATAAGCCTTGGAGAGGTCTAATTTGATAACCACATTCCCACCATTTTTCTTTCTACCAATAATTTGCATTAATTCTTGAGCTAGAAGAATATTCTCATATATTTTCTTCCCTTTAATAAATCTTGCTTAAGATTTGCCTATAATATCAGGAAGAACTTGAGAAAGTCTAGATGCAAGGATTTTTAAGATAATTTTGTAATTAAAATTGCATAGGCTTATAGGCATAAAATTTGAGCATGACTTAGAAGCTTTAATCTTTAGAATTAACACAATGTTTGTACTCGTCCAGCTTTAGGCAATTCCCCTCTAGGGAAAAAGTAGTGGAAAACTTTGATTATGTCATACTTAATGATATCCCAATTTGATTGATAGAAGAAGCCATTGAATCCATCTGGACTAGAGCTGGTATTGGCATTAAGATCTGTAATTGCTTGCCAAATTTCAACCTCTGAAGTAAAGTCATTAAGAACTTGAGAATGAATAAGAGCAATTTTTAATTGAATACAGCCAAGAATCTCATCTTCTCCTTCTATTAAGTCAGCTAACATACTCTCCTGAAAGAAGTTGTTAAAATCTTCTTTGATTTGTTCAATAGCTTTAACCCAATCACCATTTTTGTTTTTGATCCTATGAATCGTCAAAAAGGTTTTCTTAGCTCTTACAACAACATGAAAAAGCCTCTCAATTTTGCATCCATTAATCTTCTTCATTTTTAAGGGCACCAAGAAGCCTAGTTTTGGCCAAATATAAATTTTCTCTATTAAGATCAGAGGGATCATCCTTATAGAGAATCTCCAGAGCATCCACTTCACTCTCTAAAGATTGGACCTGATCAAAATTATTCTTGAAAGATCTTTTATTCCAGAATATCATATTATTTTTAATATTTTGATCTTTTGAGAGAAACATTTGAAAGGATTATCCTCCATAGGTTGGGACCAAGATCAGATAACCACATCTTTGAAATTTGGAGCAAAAGACCAAGAATTCAAGAATTTGAAAGGTTTGGGGACATGATTTAGCTGAGTTTTAGTAGAGAATAAAAGGGGGGAATGGTCTGAACAAGACTTATTAATGTGTTTTAAGGAGACATTGGGGAAGTTTAAGTTCCATTCAATATAACCTCTACTAAGTTTGGCCCAAATCCTACCTTGGTCCCTAAAGTTATGCCAAGTATACTTAGTTCCATAAAATCCCACTTTCATGAGACAAGCTTGAGTAGTGAAGTCATTACAGTCTGCTACTACTTGACCGTCTATAGAGTTACCTCCCTTTTTATTAGCTGAACTAGAGACAACAATAAAATCATGAGAAAGGACACATGGAACACCTTGAGTAGTACTTCTATGACTATTAAGAGTGCCCCAAAGGAACAATCTTTCTTGTGTTCAACACTTTGCATAATCTAAAGAGACAAACACTTCAGCAAGAAAATGAGAGTGGTTGATCTTTAATAATATTATTTTATCATTTTCCTTGATTAACTCACATAGACCCTTGTCATACTTAGTCTATTACAAGATCTAATTCCACATAGACCTTGCCATACTTGGTCTATTACAAGACACTATAGATGCATCAAGTTTTAGAAGATTTACAACCACTCGATCAATGGATCAAAAGGAGAAGTGTGAGAAAAAGAATGGATTGGTAGGCCTGGTAGAGTGATACAAATTGGGGTTATAGGACTTTTAATGTATGGTCTAAATTGAGGATTCCATTTTAAGGATCTCACTGGGAATTTTCCAAAATACAACTAACTTCTAATCCATAATCGAGTAAAATCTTCTTCAATGAATAGTTTGATCAATATATCTTTTTGATTAATCAAGCCTATTTGAAATGCTCCTTTTAAACTCATTGTATGGAAGGTTTTCCTTATGTCTTAAAGAGCAGGTTTGCCAAGGGAGAACTTCCCAATAATGGAGTATTTGAATGTTTCAGCAAGTTTCTGAATATCTTCCTAAGAAAACCTTATTGCAGGCTCACCTTTGTGGGATAATATTGGTAACAAAGGAATGTCTTAATCATTAGCATTACCTTTAACTACATTTACAAATGATTTATTAAGAGAGTTTGGAGGAGCAGGAGGTTTTGGAAGGATAGTATGGATGGACGTAGAGGTTGTCATGCAACCCTAATTAGTTTTTTTTACTCGAGAGAGAAAAAGAGAGAGTGACAGAGAGAGAGAGAGAGAGAGAGAGAGAGAGGTTTTACTAGAGATAAATGACCTGTAAAGGTGTAAAGGAGGTCTTAATAGTAGCCTTTAGTCCCCTCTCAAAGTGCTTACATTTTTTTTGCGTTCATGTTCACATATTCTTGTGCATATCGGGAAATATCATGAATCGCACCTCATACCAACCAATTATCACATATTATTTCTATAATCTCATAAATTCCACCGTCAATTGATCTCTTGTTGATTATAAAAAGTAATTTTTGAAAAATATCTCGTTTAATTACTCCCACGTCAGTCTCTCTATACATTGAATACTCCCTACCAACTGCCTCAGTGATGTGCTTCTCTTTTGAAAATATAAGTTTTGTAAACCTACCCTAAGTTTAGGTATTATATCGACACCAGTTATTACCTTTAAGATCTGCCTAAACCATTGTTCCGCCTCGTGTGCTCCGAGTTTTTCATAGAATGTTGGAGGGTCATTGTTGGAGAAATTCTATTAAGGTATTCATCCTTTATACTTCAATAGATACTTCAGTACTTACTACATGTCGAGGTGGTCTATTTTTTTGTTGTTGGTTTAATGTTGTTAGTTCTTGTAAGCAATGCATTATGTTTTTAATAATAGTAGAAGGATTTTGTAAAACGTGCTCATCTTGTTATGTTCTTCTTGCTGGTGCTTTCGTGGTTTGTGTTTTCAACAACCTCTATGTTAAGCAACAAAAAAATCAAATAACAACAAGTATTATACATAAGCAGACTGGTTGTATTATTCACGTTATGATGGATTACATTGATTTCTTATGTGAGGCAAAATTTAGGAATTACTACAAGCACACACACATAGATGTTGTACTAATTATTTTACATATAACACAATTATCATGTTGTTATTATTAGTACACCACACATGGCGAAATATGACACACATTCTTTCATTTCGTTATTTATCTACATTCCTTTTTATCCTTGCTTCTCTTGATTTCAGAATACTTGGGATAAGACTTGGTGGATATTCGCTTCTAAGGCTCCGGTGCCAAATCTCAATAATGATAGGGGGATGTTCAGGTAGATTTCGTCTGATCTGTGGCCATCAGGGGATAGGGGAGGATTCATATGAAGTTGTTCTTCAAATGTCTAGATTCCAAGATAAGTTAATTGCTTGCTGCAGAAATTTGTGGTCTTCAAAATAATATAAGCTTGCCTGATAAGTTGTTCCTCGCCCATAAGAGGACTTAAAAGTAGCCTATGCTTTATCCCGAGTGTCTTTACCGTCCATTATTCATCTACATCACGAATCACCTTGCAAATATTTTTGTAACCTTTATCTCTTATAGTTTGACTAAAATTCTCCTAGGTAATGCAATCGGTGTTCAGATAAATTGTATCCCGGACATTCATGTCTGCAAGACAAAATTTTAGTGTCGCAATATCAAAAAGAAGTTAAGAAATTAAAATAACGAGTCATAATAATCTAAAGTCCTACATAGGAGTATAAAACCCGACACTCACTCAGATACAAACTTGTTATATCCCAAATTTCTACAATCATAAATGGTAACCATAATATAAAGATAGCTATACGAAATAGAAAATAAATTATTACTAGAACCATACTTTGTTCAAATTGTTGTGCCCGAAGAACCTTATTCATTACCACCACGACTTTTACAATATAGAAATTTAAAAGGAGAAATTACATATTATAGCTACATCAAATGATAAGTAGTAGTAGTTGTAGTATATATATATATATATATATATATATATATATATATATATATATATATATATATATATATATATATATATTCCATGTGGTTATTCCGTCTTTGTTACAAACTTTCCAAATGTACGTAACTGATAGGGACTTTTGTGATAGTGCTAAAAAGTACACAGGGTCTGGGGTATTTCTCCTTCCTCAAGCTCGGGGTCCATCTGGAAGTGAAAAAAATAAGAAAACTTTGCCAAGTAGATAACTTTAAGACTATAACAATTTATAAAAATAAATTTTGAGTATTGGCAGAATCAATTGAATATATTTAAAGATAATTTTTAAAGGAGGTGAATCTTGAAGTAACAATAACCTTAATAAAGCAGTAAAATGATATAACAAAAAATAAAAATATCAAGTCAGAAGGGGTAAAGTTGCCAATAGTTCTAAAATAAGATAACCCATTATTATCCCGTTATAAAGGCTTACGGTTAATAGCAATATAAGATAACAAATCATTAAATATATAATTTGAGATAAATTAATAGTAAACACTGTAACATCGTGTAGCCCAAACATTCAAAGAGTGGCATCCATATGATAAGCAAGGCTAGGCACTCAATATCCTTAGTCCTACAGGCCAAATAACATTGTGATGGGTAGAATAGTAGTATGTTCCTTAATTATAATGTATGCTACAAAAGGGTTTAATGAAATCAGATTAAATTAAAAACATTGATAAAAAAACATAAGTTTTTAAAATCAAATTGAGTTTAGCATACTCTGAACTATATAAATGAGTTCATAAATGAGAACAAGATTTCTGGGGCAATCACAAAGTGATATGAATAATTGACATAATCAAGTAATTGCATGAAACACTACTGAATTAGAAGTTACCTACTTGGATAAGGGGATTGGTTTTCAAATTGATTCATCCTATAAAATCTAGGGATCGAGGTTTTCTATAATAAAAATGAATAAGTAAGACCCTCTTGTAAAAAGAACTAAGTAATGTAGGGTAGTTATTATGTAAGGAAACTAACCTAAGGGTTTAATTTAAAATTTTTAATTGATCTTAATTAGCTAAGTTTATATTCATATTTGTCATTGGGTGTAAAGAAATTTTTGTTCCTTATGTACTCAGAAACCTATATGTGAAATGTGGGGTGTAAACTCCTAAGTTGAAAATTTTCAAGGGTTTATACGCAAAGTAACCTTTATATTATTAATTTCATTTCTAAGGATACTACAAAATGGTTTCTGGTTAACCAAACAGGGTGTTATCATATACCATTTTAATAAAAAAATAAAATAATTTTTTTGAATTTTTATTTATTAGGCATGTGCCCTCACACACACAATCAAACTTTAAACGCGCTCTGATTGACCCCACTCGTGTGCGTTTAGCCCACTTCATCCCCTACCTTTGTCCGCTTGACTTTAGGGTTCAAATCTTTAACTAAGGATTGTGGGTTGTACAGTACAATATTTTACTTCATTCAAAACCCATTCTATCTAATTTTTCACGAGGATTTGGAAAATATAAGTTTTATGGATTGAGGTTACTTACAGAGGTGTAACTAGGTTCTATAATAATTTTGAAAGTTTGACCTAATATTAGTGAGTTTGTGGTTAAATTTGATCTACATCATGGTTATGGTGATGTTCCTAGGTAAAATAGAATAGGATTGTTTTGGTCTCAAGTCTTAATACATACTTTACAGAGAGAATTTCATCTCTGAAAATTTTTAAGCCTTAAAATAAAAAAGGTGATTTGGGGTAGAAAAACTGATTTGTAAACTAATTGGCCAATGCACCTAGGCTTTTGAGAAAAAGACTTCAAATTTTTCCACCGTAAAATTGGTTCGACGTCAAGAATATATAATCCACCATTGAAGATCAAGCTTCAATGGTGTTTTCGATGTTCAACCCTATTCAGTGTTAAATCAACGTAAAACTTAACATGCAATTGCTAAAAATGAATCTACATTAGTGAACAAACCCAACCAAATCAAGAGAACTAAGTTAAACACATAAAATTATAGAATAATAGTTTTCCTAAATTTGAGCTTTGATTTTTAGTAGTGAAAATGTACGTTTTTACAACTGTAACCAGAGGGTTTTATTGGAGGATGGAGGAGCGGTGATTAGTTGATCGTGAGGTGGATTTCAAATTATTTTTGTGAGAGTTTTGGTGAAAGGAATGTTGGGTAAGAATGATTTATATGTGATTTTATGTTCCACACAGCTTATGTGGCTACCTGGGTGGCTTCTAACTCGGCAGGGGGCTTTGTGAGTTTGTTTTGATTTAAGTTTTTGGTCCCTAGATATTTTAGACTTGAGTATCTAGGATTTTTGTGTACTTTTGAAAGTTTTGGGGGCTAAAGTGTAATTTTACAAACATGTAAGGGTGGTTCATAGTAATTCTAGTGTTATAGGTTATTTATCTAAATATGTTTTGGGGTTGGAATTAGTTTTTGAGGTTAAAACAAAGTCTTTTAATTTTCTAGGGTGTTTTTTGAAATTTTGTAACTTAAGGTCATCTAGGTAATTATGTACTTTACTTCGGTATGTAGTTAGGTACTTAACAAATCTATTGGTTATGTTAAGTCGCATACTGGTATATGATAGTTTAGTTTTATATCATTAGGTAGTTGCATTTTTTGGATGCGAGTCTAAATAGAGGTCATATGGTGTATCCGAATGTACGGGTTGTTACATCTAATTGAGAGCGAATCTTGACCCCTAGTGTGGGATCACTAAGTATACTAGTAGGTTCACGACTCTTTCGAACATAGGAGGGATGATCCACTTTGTCAAGAGCGAGGTCCATCATGGTGGTGTGGGGAAGAATGAGATCTTCATTGGGGGTGCTTTGTTCTCACATGTATGATCACGATCAATAAATGTAGATAGTGTATCATCTCTAACTGTGATACTTATCGATTCCATGCTCTTAGAGCTTTTAAGGTTATACACCTCATAGGCTCTACTAGTCGATGAATATCCTAAAAGTATTCCCTCATCACTTCTAGAGTCTAATCTCCCTAATTGCTCTCTATCACTAAGGATATAGAAAGGAATCCCAAAATTTTGAAAATATGATAGGTTGGGCTTCTGAACGGTCCACAAATTATATGGAGTGTGAAGTGTGTGTGGAAGAAGATATGTTCTATTCACCGTCGGGTATGAGGTGTTAATCGCCTCCACCCAAAAATGTCTCAGCATTTTCCTTCTAAGAAGCATGAACCTTGCCATCTCTTAAATTGTTCAATTTTTCCTTTAAATAATTCCATTTTACTGAGGAGTACAAACTGTCAAAAACTCACTGTTAATACAAAATTAATCAAAAAAATAATCAACTCTGACAACTTTAAATTCAGTGTCATTATCACCACGAATACGATTTTTATTGACACCATGTCGGTTTTGAAGGATACGACACTTGACTATTAGAAACTCATAAACATTGAACTTTTATCTATAAATCCAATGATAGAATATCTCAAAAAGTCATTAAACATTACTAGAATATACTTCTTACCTAATATACTCTCCATACACGTGGGACCCAAATGATCCATGTGTATTAACTCTTAAAAAGGGGAGGTGGAAATGGTATTCAAATTCCTAAGGTGACTCTCGATTTGTTTCCCTTATTGGCAAGGATAAAAAACTAAGGAAGATGGTTTTCCAAGTGATGGTAAGCCACGAACTAGGTATTTTTTAACTAACCTTGCAAGATCTCTAAAATTTTTGTGACCTTGTCATTAATGCCAAAGTTTCATTGTGTACATCTTAGCACTATTGTAAACTAAGGAAGACTTGATAATTATATCGTGGGAATTGTCAGTAGTCTTCACACCACTAAAGAAAAATGGTTATTAGGGATGATAAAAATTTATCCCTAAAAGCATTTTAACCATCGCAAAAGAGTATTTAGGATGGATTTTACAATAGCTAAAAATCGTCTTTTGTACTCGGGGTCAAAAATATTTTAGGGACATATTTTGCGATACTAAATTCTAAATCATGGAAGCTTTACATTTGGCATTAGGGGCGATATTTTTCGTACCAAAAGTTGTTTTCACGAATTTTTTTTGCTCCCGTGCAAAGAAAACGTACGTTTTTTCTGTCCCTAATGCTCCTCAAATTCTAGGAAAAAAACAATTATGATTGTTTATAACCATCCCAATGGATAAAACAATTAGGACGAAAAAACCATCCCAAAAGGTATTCCCAATTGATACAAAAAAAGGGACGGTTTATAACCGTCTCAATTGATTAAAAAAATGGCATAAAAATTATATAATTTTATGATGTATTGTACATTGATAAATGACAAGTAATTTGTATTATAAGTCAATTCATCCAACCATAAACACAATATCAACTTCATTCATTAAAACACTTATCTAACTATAAATTCTACCATTAAACTATATCCAACATCCCAAAATAAACCTTTAAATCAATAAGTATGTAACAACCCTCGCTTATGAGAGTCTATTTTATATTTACATACTACGTGAAGTAATTAAATATAAAATTTTGATTTATGGAGTAAGTATTAATTTTAATGAAGAAAAGTTGATAACTACTAACTTATTGTATATTTACTGTATGAGCATGTAAATATCCTCATGATGATCTTTATAGTGTCATAGAATTTAAAATGACATTGTGATTTAAAATGGAACCGGAACTTAAAATGGATTATAAATTGTCCAAATGATAATTTGGAGGCCGTAGTTGATTCCGGAACGTGCGAGATAGTCAAAATATGTGTTATATTGTATTTTGAGGTTTTTGGCACTTTTGACTGATTATACCTTAAATATGTAGTTGCGTATTATTTTATTGCGGTATTGATCAATTAAGTTGGGATTTTTGACTAAAGGAACGACTTAGTCTTACTAAGTCTTCTATTTTTCCCTAATGTCATTTCCTAAACCTAGAGAACTAGAGAGAGGAAGAGAAGGAGTAGAGAAAAGAGAAGAGATTGAAGGTTGAAGAAGGATTCTTGCTTCTACATAAAGAGAATCTGCATTTGCTAGATTGAGGCAAGTTTTCTATTTTCTATATGTGTTTTAAGATAAATGATTTGTAATGATAATGGTGTAGTGATTATGGTTCAACTAGTTTAGGGTTTTTTGTGCATTTGTTGGGTTTTGAATTATTAAAGAATGATTTGGATGATTATTGAGGGTTGTAGTAGTAGTTGGTAGTATTTATGGTGTATTGGGTGAAATAAAGGAGTTTGGTTTGAAAGGTTTTGAGTTGGGGTAGAAATTGGAGTCCAAGACTCCATAGCCATTATTGGTAAAATTCGCTGGACCGAATCGATTCGGCCTGGCCGAATCGATTCGCCCAGGGACAGTTTCCAGGATTAGGTGAACCGAATCGATTCGGCCTAGTCCAAATCGATTCGACATTTATGCAGAAACCCCATTTCCCTGACCGAATCGATTCGGAAGGTTCGAAGTGATTCGGCAATTATGTAGCATCCCATATTTTTCTGGCCGAATCGATTCGAAAATTCTGCATTTTTTATTTTGTTTTCTTTTTATTTTTAACCCCCCTTTTCTAGTCTTAGGACATAGGAATATTCTTATATGAAGTCAACTTAGAGTCCTAGAGTTCTAGGTGAGTTAGTTTACTACCCTAGACTAGAATTGGGTTACTTGGGGATTATTTCGAGGATGTGCGAAGTGATGTTCAGGCATCACTTTCTTTCTTTAATTAGTAGGAGTCTAGGAGGTTACTAAGTCGTATTTGGAGACTTTAGAAATTGATTTGGGGTATGATGGTTTATATAAAGTCCAAAAAGGAGACTTTGGAAAATAACTTGGGGAGTTTAAATGTTCTTCGAGGTTATTATAATGATGCTAAGCACGTATAGTTCCGGATAACCATAATGCATTTGATAAAATGTAAAACGGACAAAGTAAATGATAATTTACTAAATCATGAAATGGAAATTAATGAAATGGTTAAACACACCTCTCTAAATACCATCTTAAGGGAAGTCCGTGCATAAGGTGAAGCCCCCTGGCTAATGAATGCAGGGTGGATATAGTCCTAGGCCATATGAGTGCTTGTTTTATATGTTTCTGCGATGGGTAGGAGATTCCGGGTGTGGTCTTGACTATCCCGCAGGCATATGGCCGCTTCCCGACGATTTCGATAGGATCCCAGGTTGTCTTATTATAGGCCCTGGAAGATGATGGTTATTTAGGGGCGCGCACAGTGGGGAAACCCGAACGGGCGGTCTTAGAATCGTTATATATATATACTTATAACTATTCTAATCATCAAGTTGGACTTGATGGATATTAATGCCATAAAGAGCATAACCCAATGCCATAAAGAGCATAATATATGCCAAAAAGAGCATACAATTAAGATAAGTTCCACAAAGAGCACATGATAAAACTTTTATTCCTGATAAGGAATAGAATGATAAGATGAAATGGTTAAAGATGAAAAAGGTTTATGATTATTCTTACTCTCTTATATAATTGAATTTCACTTTATAATCATTCAACTGTATTAGTTCATTATATGATGTTATCATGATAGAATGTCATCTTTATCATCCATGCTTAATCATTCATTATTGTCATACTTGTCATTTATCTGGTAATCACATAAAACCCGGCCCTGACCGGTTCTTCTTTCTTGTTGTGCATATATATATTGTAATCGCTCAGGTGCTCCACCGCAAGGACTCCCGTAATGACTTTCCCATTCCAGTGTCTTTTGAGGAGCCGTGATATTTTGCGGATATCACGGGATATTTTGTGTAGACGCCTTCATTGTTGTTTTCTAGTTATGTTCGGGTCTTTATTCAGGCGTGTGGCCCAAACAGTTGTAATTGTATAATGGATGTAATATGTAACTCATGGAACTTATTGTACATTGTATGAAATTTTGTTGACTGATATTTCATTCGGTCCTTTTATTGTAAAATTGTTGTTGTTGATATACATATATATTTTTGGGGTTTCCACCTCCTTTTCTGTTATGAGTTGTTGATAATGCTTTCTTTAAATTACCAAAACAAAAATTTTGACAACCCATTTTCTGAAATATTGTGTGGTTATCTCATATACTCTTTATGTTGTCACGATGTTGAGAATGATTCCATCCATGATTCCTGTATTTTTGGAGTATCGGGCTGGCCACCCCTTATTTCGGATACCGGGTTGTCACAAAGTACAAACAATTGTCGCATCAAAGTCTAAATACTTAAATGATTATGAAAACATATTAATTAATAAGAAATCAAAATGTAAAAAAAAAGTCGTCCCTAAATTAAGATGATAAATATAGTAGCCACGCTAAAAAAATTCTCTCAATGTCATACATATTGTAGACACTTTAAAAAACTTGTCTCTCCAACTGCTTGTACATAACTTGCAATAAGTAAATAATCAATTGTCAAAATAACATTATAGTAAAATAAAATTGGAATAGTAAAATAAGATTATAGTAAAAGAAAATATCTAATTATATTAGTTAATCGTATCGGCGAATCTTTAAAAATTTTAAAACTTTTCGACAGAGTCTCCTTTGTTTATTCATGAAAACCAACATGTTTAATGATCACAAAAGCCTACACGATCATAAAAAAATAAAAAACAACAAGATCTAATGTCAACAATAATAATAAATAAACAATCTACCTAGTTTAAACTATTGACATGTTCATATGTTCCACATGAATTAAGGCTAACATTAAAATGTTATCCTGCAAAAAAGATAAGACAAAAAATAGAGAAGATATTAGTAATCAAATAATGTAAAAAAGGTTCTATTGAAGCGAAAAAATTGCATATATTTATCTTTATATTAAAGTCAAAGTCTTGAGATTTGAAAATTTTCATCATATTCTCAAACTAAGAATCCTTTGACTTCACAGTAAGCTCATACGAGTTACATTTGTCCCAGAGTTCGGACCTCTTACGTGGCCGTTTGGTTGTTGTCTTAAATTTTATCCATATAACGTTAAGTTTTAATGCCTAAGTCTTAAGATATGTAAATTATCATCATATTCTTAAATCAGGAGTCCTGTGACTATGCAATGAGTTCCAATGAGTTAGACTAGTAACGTGCGAGGTGTTTACACCTCTTATCGGGTTATTTGGTGGTTGTTTTGCGTTTTCACTCTTCAATGATAAGTTATTAAGCTTAAGTCTAGAGATTTGTAAAGTTTCATCATATTCTCAAATCGGGAGTCCCGTGACTGTGCGGTTAATTCTATGACTTACATTGGTCCCATGCTAGGTGTTCGTGCCTCTTATGGGGTCGTTTAGTGGTTATTTGTGTTTTTGCCCTTTAACAAAATGTTTTTAAACCTTAGTCTAGATATTTATAAATTTTCATCATATTCTCAAACTTTGTGTCTCGAGATTACACGAGCAACTTCAATGAGTTATATTGGTCCGATGCGAGGTGTATGTGCCTCTAATGGGGTCGTTTGATGGCTATTTTGTATTTTTTCCCTTTAAGGGATTGTTTTCTATCCTAAGTCTAAATATTAGCTGAGTATCATCATATTATCAAACCGAGAGCCTCGTAACTACGTGGTCAGTTCTTACTAGTTATGTTAGTCCCATACAAGGTGTTTGTCCTCTGAAGACCTATTTTTAAGCTAGAGGTGTTCTTTAGAGTTGCATGCTTGCCCTTTAATGGCCTATTTTTATTCCCGATTCTAGAGATTTATATATTTTTGTCATACTCTCAAATAAAGAGTCTCGTGAATACAAAGATAATTCTTACGAGTTACATTAGTCTCTTGCAAGGTGTTCGTGTTTCTGACGAGGCTATTTGGTGGTTAATTTGCATTTTTTCCCTCTAACGGTAAGTTTTCAAGACTAAGCGTTGAGATATGAAAATTATCGCCATATTCTCAAATTGGGAGTCCTATGACTACGCGATCAGTTCCTATGGGTTACGTTAGTCCCTCCTAGGTGTTTGTGCCTCTTACGAGGTCGTTTAAAGGTTATTTTACCTTTTCGGCCTTTAACGACATGTTTTTAAGACTTAGTCTAGAGATTTGCAAATTTTCATAATTTATCAAACCAAGAGTATCGTGATTACATGATTAGCACCTATGAGTAACATTGGTCCCATGCGAGGTTTTCGTGCCTCTTACAGGGCCGTTCGCTGGTTGTTTTGTGTTTATTCCCTTTAACATCATATTTTTAAGCCTAAGTCTTTAGATTTGCAAGTTTTAGTCATATTCTGAAACTAGGAGTCCTGTGACTACGCAATTTACTCCTACGAGTTATATTGTCTCATGCGAGTTGTTCGTGCCTTGTACGGGGCTGTTGAGTAATTATTTTATATTTTTCTCCTTTAATGGCATATTTTTAAGCCCGTGCCTAAATATTTGAAAATTTTCATCATATCCTCAAAATGGGAGTCACGTGACCACGCGATCAGTTCCTAAGAGCTACATTGACCCCGTAAAAAATGTTTGTCCCTCTTACGGGGCCGCTTGGCGGCTATTTTACATTTTTCCCTTAAACAGCCTATTTTTAAGCTTGAGACTAGAGATTTGTAAATTTTTATAATATTCTGAAAACCAGAGTCCCATGATTGTGTGACCAGTTCCTACGAGTTACATTGGTCCCGTGTGAGGTGTTCGTGCCTGTTACAAGTCTATTTGTGGTTGTTTTGCATTTTCACCCTTTAACGACAAGTTTTAAAGCCTAAGTGATGATATGTGAAAATTATCATCATATTCACAAATTGAGAGTCTTATAACTATGCGGTCAGGACCAACGAGTTACATTATTCCCTGCGAAGTGTTTGTGCCTCTCACAGGGTCGTTTAGAGGTTATTTTATTGATTTGCCCTTTAGCGGCACTTTTTTAAGTCTAAATCAAGAGATTTGAAAAGTTTCACTATATTGTCAAATCGATTGTCCCATCATTATGCAATCAGTTCTTATGAGTTACATTGATCTCGTGTGTAGTGTTCAGGCCTCTTCAGGGCCGTTTGGTGATTATTATTATTTTTAGCCTTTAACGACATGTTTTTAAGTGTAAATCTTCATATTTGCAAATTTTCATCATATTCTCAAATTAGGAGTCTCGTGACTACGTCGTTAGTTCCTACGAGTTACGTTGGTCCTTCTTGATGTACGCATGCCTCTTACGGGACCATTTAGTGGCTATTTTAAATTTTCACCCTTTAACGGCATGTTTTGAAGCCAATGTCTAAATATTTTTCAAATTTTCAATATATTCTCAAATTGTGAGTCATGTGATGATGCGGTGGTCAATTCCTATGAGTTACATTGGTCCCATACGAGGTGTGCTTCCTTCTTACGGGGACGTTTGGTGGCTATTTATCATTTTCTCCCTTTAATGACAAGTTTTTAAGACTAAGTCTTAATATTTTTAAATTTTTGTCATATTCTTAAACCAATAGTCCCTTGACTACATAGTTAGTTCCTACGAGTTACATTGGTCCCGTGCGAGGTGTTCGTGCCTCTTACAGGGCTATTTGGTAGTTGTTTTGCATTTTTAGTCCTTTAATGACATGTATTTAAGTCTAAGTCTAAATATTTTTAAATTATCATAATATTCCAAGATCTGGAGTCCTTTTACGAGTTAGATTGGTCATGTACGAAGTGTTAAGCCTCTTACCGAGTCGTTTGGTGGTCGTTTTGCATTTTTTTCCTTCAACGACATGTTTCTAATCCTAAGTCTACAAGTTTGCCAAATTCTCATTATATTCTCAAATCTAGAGTCCAGTGACTACGTGGTTAGTTCCTACGAGTTACATTGATCCCGTGTGGGGTGTTTGTACCTCTCACAAGGCCATTTGGTGGTTGTTTTGCATTTTCTCCCTCTGATGGCAAGTTTTCAAGCCTAAGTTACAAGATATGTAAATTTTCATCATATTGTCCAACTGGCAGTCCGACGACTAAGTGGTTAGTTCCTACGAGTTACATTAGTCCCGTACGATGTGTATGTGCCTCTAACGTGTGTTTGGTCGATGTTTTACATTTTCAAACTTTAACCGAATGTATTTTAGCCTAAGTCGAGATATTTTCAAATTTTCTTCATATTCTTAAACAAGGAGTCCCATAGCTACACCGTTAGTTCCTACGAGTTACATTGGTCCCACGTACGGTATTCGTGACTCTTATGGGGTCATCTGACGGTTGTTTTAAATTTATCCCTTTAATGGCGTGCTTTTAAGTGTTAATATAAATATTTGAATTTTATTTTATTATATTCTCAAAAAAGGAGTACGGTGACTATGTGGTTAGTTCCTACGAGTTCCATTGGTATTGGGCAAGGTGTTTATGCCTCTTATAGGGTCATTTAGTGGATGTTTTGCTTTTTCTCGCTTTAACAACATGTCTCAATCCTAAGTCTAAATATTTGCAAATCTTCATCACATTCACAATCCAAGAGTCCTCTGAGTACGCGGTCAGTTCCTACGAGTTATATTAGCCCCATGCGCGGTATTCGTGCCTTTAACGGGGTCGTTTGGTAGCTTTTTTGTGTTTTTGATCTTTGTCGCCATTCTTTTTAGTCTATATCTAAATATTTGCCAATTTTCATGAGAGGACATGTTTCTATAAAAGGTCCATTTAGAATCTAGGAAGTTTTTTGTGTGTCCTATATCAATGTTAGTTTGTCTAATACTGCTACATTCGGCACGTCAACACATTCATCCATGACGGCCTCGATCTTGATTCGAAGTTATCACGCTCCCACTATCTTCATACGTGCATAGTGCATCATCATCGAACATCGTGGAACGTACATTTTCAACATTCAACATTCCCATTACTCTACTCTCATTAATGGTAAAATAATTAATTTGGAGTTTTTATTGATTACATATTTATTTGGGAATTTTTAGAAAATATTTTTTAAGGATTTGAAAAGTTTTACTTCGAATGATGAATTTTTTCTAAGTGTAGAGGCGAAAGAAAAAATGATGCTGATATCGTTTGACCTACATAGCAATGTCGTTCAAGCGAAATACTGCTATCGCACAAAATCATTCAAGCGACAGCTTCATTTTGTTCGAGCGATGCGCCGTCTCAATTTTTGTATTTATAGAAGTGTTCATCATTCACGTTTTTCAAGTATTTGACACTCACATTTCTGCAAAACTGCTTCACAAAACAAACTTCATTTTTTCAAGGTTTTATACCTTTTTTATTCACAAATCATTCCCAAGCATATGTGAATCTTTATAAACCCTAGATTAATTGTTCTACTTGTCTGGAGTATTCTTGTGGAGAAGAAGGTTGTTCTTCATTGTTGACTTAGATCTCTTGCGGTATCTATTGCTAACGATGATGAACCGATAACTGCGGGTATTTATGTGTCACTGTATTTTGTTGTTATTGTAAGTATTACGAATTATAGTGAAATAAAAATGGTTTTCCCCTTTGGGGGATTTTTTCTCATATTGTGATTGACTGTGCATGCATAGTTTAAATTAATTTTTCTTTCATAATTTATTTGCAAGAGATTTTTGGATAAAAATTGGAATTAAATTAAACAAGTTAATCCTTGATTGTTGGCGCACTCTCATTTCATCATATTCTCAAATCGGGATTTTCGTGACTACGCAGTTGGTACTAGAGGCTTACTTCCTATCTCTTAGCCTATGTCTTTAAGAGAGGGGGATTTGATATGATGTTGTTCATCAGGAGAGATGACGGTGCTATTTTCGTTGCCCATGTCCATATGGAAGACATAGTCTTTGGATCCACGTGCTCCCAGCATGCTCACCACTTTGAGGAGGAGATGAAGAGTCAGTTTAAGATGAGCATGGTAGGTCAGCTTACTTTTTTCCTTGGTCTCCAGGTTCGTCACCTAGAGGATGGGATGTTCATCTCCCAATCCATGTATGCTAGAGACCTTGGGAAGAAATTTGGTTTAGACTCCGCTAAGCATGCACGTACCCCGATGAGTACCTCAACAAAGCTTAGAAAGGACACTTCATGCAAGGACGTAGATCAAAACTTGTACCGTAATATGATAGGTATTCTTATCTACTTGACTACAAGTCGTCCCGACATCGCCTTTAGTGTTGGAGTCTGTGTGTGATATCAGGCATCCCCGAAAGAGTCGCACTTAGTTTCTCTTAAACGTATTATCAAATACATGAGTGGTACTCTCTCATTTAGCATTTGGTATTCCTTTGACACCGATGACTGTTTATTTGCCTATTCGGATGCCTATTGGGACGGGGATGCAGATGGATGTAGGAACACTTCTGGTGGGTGTTTCTTTTTTGGTTATGCTCTTGTCTCTTAGTTGAGCAAGAAGCAAAACTCTACCTCTTTGTCCACTGCGGAGGCTGAGTACATAGCCGTCGGGAGTTTTTGCATGCAACTTTTGTGGATGAAGCAGATGTTGGAGGATTATGGGATATCACATAACACCATGACTATTTTCTGTGATAACACGAGCGCGATACACATATCCTATAACCCAGTCTAACATCCGCGCATAAAGCACATTGGCATATGCAAGCACTTTATCCATGAGTTAGCATAAGAGAAGGTCATATCCTTGAGTTTTGGGTCTACCGACTTCCAATTAACCGATATTTTCATGAACCCTTTACACGCCTTTAGATTCGAGAGTCTTAGTACGTCTATATGAATTCACACAGTTGACTTATTGGTGGTTACCATGTCAAGTGTAGGATGCATCTTCCATGTTCACATCATTTGATTCCTATTTTTAGATTGTATCATTTGTATCATTATTTATTTTTTTTTGTTTTCTTTTTAGAAAAATACAAAAATATTTTCTATTTTTTAAAAAACTAAAAAATCCAAAAAGAATTTTAGTTTATAATTTTTTTTAAAACACAAAAAGAGTTTTGTATTTTGTTTACATAGTTTATGGATGAACATTAAAGATAGCCATAGTCACAACTTCATTCCATATTCCACGTGACTATTTGATAGTTATTTGAGATGATAAATCACTTCATCCATGTGCTTCACATTGTTCGGAGTCCTTGAGATGTGATTAGTGATATCTTCTACATGTTTGGCCCCTTATTTCCTTTATTGCACATGTGCATGGTACTATTTGAGTATTGTACTTGTCTATCACATATTGGCTTGAGTGTTTCCATCTTAATTATGTCTATACAATGAACCAAATGCGGTAAAACTTGACAAGAGAGTAGTGCATGTAAAAACCATTGCAGTGAATTTGTGTGTATTTAAAAAATGGGGAAGGGTTGCGAAAGGTGCTGATTTATCCTTTGCAACTAAGACACCATTTAAATCGGACCTATATAAAAAGTTGGGAAAAACATAAGCCAAGGTCCAACGAGGTTGACAAGAGCCCGAAAAAATTTCATAGGCAATAAAAAGAAAAATATGCCAAAAAATGGGACAATAAGTTTTTGTTTCATCACCTCAAAAGAAAAATAAAAAGCATTATTATTTATTGAGGGAGTTTGGATGGAATATAAAACGGGTTTGCACGTCTATGAAATTCATGAAAAAGCGTTACATAGTTTTGGACGTTATTGGTGTGGAAATCACTTTGAGCTTTGATTTGTTAATTTGATTGAGTTAATTTCTTATAATTCCACCATTTTTACACCTAAGGAAGATGTTGAGATCATTCATTAGGAATATCTCAAATTCATCGTGGACATATGTTATCGTTGTATGTATTGATTTTCCTATAGTATTTGTTCACATTCCTATATTTTTGTTATCATCGACTTGGCTATTTTTGTGTTTTTTCATGGAGTGATTCTTTGTTGTATATTTTGCGCGAAACATTTTGAAAAATTCAAAAAGAGATAGTTTGTTAATATTGTGACATTCTTCATTTGCTTTGCTTTGTGTTCTTCATATTTTTCTGTTTAGGCACATCATAAAAAGGTGGAGAATGAATTATGGGAGAGAATTTAATTTTTGTTTGATTTAATAATGATTTGTTTGAGCTTAATTGATATTTTTTCTACTTATCATTATATTTCAATCTATTGCGCGTCACGGGTTATGTTTCTTGTCTCATGTGTGTAGGTACAAAATTGAGGATTATTTTTACACACCCTGATGATGACAAAGAACGTGAGAAAATGTTAAAGATATGAAGATGTTGAACTTTGTGAAGACATGTCGCTTAGTATTTCCAGTTTTTAGGTTTAATGGGGATATTAAATTGTACGTCATTTATTTTGAGTTTGGGTAGCATAATTCAAATAACTTTTATTAATGTCCCGGTAAAGACATAGGGGGAGATTTGTAAGGACATGTTTTTTTTATAAATGTCCATTTAGAATGTAGGCAGTTTTCTGTGTGTCTTATATCATCGTTAGTATATCTAATACTTTTACATTTGGCATGTCAACACGTTCATCCATGATGGCCTCAATCTTGATCCGAAGTTATCACGTTCCCACTGCTTTTGTACGTGCATAGTGCATCATTAACGAGCATCGTGCAACGTACGTCTCTAACATTCAACATTCCCACTACTCCACTCGCATTAATGGTAAAATGAATAATTTGGAGTTTTTATTAATTACATATTTATTGAGGAATTTTTACAAAATATTTTTTAAGGATTTGAAAAGATTTACTTCAAATGATAAACTTTTTCTAAGTGTAGAGGCGAAAGAAAAAATGACGCTGACGTCGTTCGATCAACAAAGCAATGTTGTTCAAGAGAAATGATATTGTTGCACAAAGTCCTTCAAGCGACAATCAAATCGTTCGAGTGACAGCTTCATTTCATTCGAGCGACGTGCCACCTTGATTTATGTATTTATAGCAATGTTCATCATTCACATTTTTCAAGTCTTTGGCGCTCATGTTTTTGCAGAATTGCTGCACAAAACAATCTTTGTTTTTCAAGGTTTTCATACCTTTTTGACTCATAAATCATTCCCAAGCATATATGTGAATCTTTATAAACCCTAGATTAATGTTTTTACTCATATAGAGTATTCTTATGGAGAAGAAGGTTGTTCTCCATTACTGACATGGAGCTCTTACGGGATCTCTTACTGACGATGACGAACCAACGTGTGCGGGTATTCGTGTGTCACTGTATTTTACTATAATTGTAAGTATAACAAATTATAGTGAAATAAAAATGGTTTTGCCCCTTTGGGGGATTTTTCCTCATATTGTGATTGACTGTGCATGCGTGGTTTGAATTAATTTGTCTATCACAGTTTATTTGCAAGAGTTAGGATTTTGGGGATTAAAAATTGGAATTTAATTAAACAAGTTAATCATTGATTCCTAGCACACTTTCATTTCATCATATTCTCAAACCGGGATTTTCGTGACTACGCGATTAGTTACTATGAGTTATATTGCGCCCGTTCAATGTGTTCGTGCCTCTTATGTAGTCATTTTGTGGATTTTATCATTTTCACCCTTTAACCACATATTTTTAGTCCTAAGTCTAAATATTTACAAATTTTTGTCCATATCTCAAATCGAGTGTCCTGTGACTATGTGGTCAAGTCCTACGAGTTGCATTGGTCCTGTGCGAGGTGTTCGTGCCTCTTAGGGGCCGTTTCGTGGCTATTTCGTATTTTTGCCCTTTAATGACATATTTTTAAGCCTAAGTCTAAATATTTGCCAATTTCCATCATATTCTCAAGTTGGGAGTCCCGTGACTACGCGGTTAGTTTCTATGAGTTACAATGGTCCTGTGTGAGGTGTTCTTGCCTTTATCGGGACAATTTGTTGGTTATTTGCATTTTCTCCCTTTAACGATATGTTTTTAAGCCTAAGTCTAAATATTTTCAAGTTATGGTCATATTCTTAGATAGAGAGTCTCATGGCCACGCGATCTATTTCTATGAGTTATATTAGCCCCGTGGAAGGTGTTCATACCTCTCATCGGGATTTCATGCCTACGCGGTTCATTCCTACGAGTTACATTGGTTCCGTACGAGGTGTTTATGCCTCTTACGAGGACGTTTGAGGGTTATTTTGCATTTCGCCCTTTAATGGCATGTTTCTAACCCTAAGGCTAAATATTTACAAATTATCATCATATTCTAAAATCGGGGGTCCCGTAACTATGCGATTGATTCCTATGAGTTATATTTTTCTTGTGAGAGGTGTTTGTGTCTCTTATGGGGCCATGTGATGGTTGTTTTACATTTTTTTCCTTTCAACGGCATGTTTTTAAGGTTGAGTCTAAATATTTTAAATTTTTCATCTTATTCTCAAACCTGTAATCCCATGACCACGCGGTCAATTTCTACGAGTTACAATGGTCTTGTGCGAGGTGTTTGTGCCTCTTACGAGACAGAATGGTAGCTATTTTGCATTTTTACCCTTAGACGGTATGTTTTTAACCCTATGTCTAGGTATTTGCAAATTTTCATCATATTCTCAAACTGGGAGTCTCGTGACTACCCAGTCACTTCCTACGAGTTACATTGGCCTTGCGTGAGGTTTTCGTGCCTCTAATGAGGTCGTTAGTGATTATCTTACATTTTTACCCTCTAATGGGTAGTTTTTAAACCAAAGCCTTGAGATATATAAATTATAGTCATATTGTCAAATCTGAAATCATGTGATAATAAAATTCACCATAATCTTCGTCAAACTAGAAACATAAAAGAATATGTAATGAATATAAAATATGATGTTAACCTTTTCAACAACTTAAAGAATTGGTGTTCTCCTAATCCTAGGGTGGGCACAAGGTTTGTCCTATATTCAGTGCCTTGGGCCGCCACTCGCTATAAAATAAGTTATATCATGTTACAATTTTAATACATATAAAAAATAAATATAGATAAGTAGAAAGTGTTTCTACATATGTCAACCCATCGTATCTTTTTTGTCCCAACGTGTTACTAATTTAGGCCATATATTGGCAGCAAGTTGGAGAGGTTCATTTACAAGTCGCTCATTGTCGTTTGTCATAGGCTTGTAAGGGCAAATTTTCTATCATTTCCCCTAACATCTATCACATCTCCATAAAATCTAGGTGACATCGAGTATGGCATATACCATTACTTTCGTCATGGTACTTCACGTTCACATGATCAGGAAGACGGATCTAATTATCAGGCATCTTAAACATGCTCGACGAGGTCACGTAATATTGGTATAATTGTTGCTCTAGATTTTGTGGATTTTTACATAGCATTGAAAGACTTTTATAAAATGATTTTTTACAAAATGAGGCAGTTTTTCGAATTTAAAAATATTTTTTTGCCTTGTTTCATTCAAACGAGATAGCAATCTCATTAGAATGACTTTTTAACTCGTTATAAGGTCATTTGAAGCATTGGTCAAATTCGATTCAAATGAGGGCTCATTATCTTGGATTTTTGCATGTCATTAGAAGGGATTTTTGCATCGTTTGAATGAGATCTTGATCTCGTTAGAACGACACTGGCATTTCGTTCAAATGACCCTACGCCGCCTTTAATTTTTTGTACGCCTATAAATACCTATTTTTTATTGGATTTTTGTTAAGACTTTTCATTTACAAAAAAATGCAGAACTGCTGCAAAAAATCTTCACTGTTAAAAGAGAAAAACTCTTTTTGATTCACGCAATCTCTCCTATATACTTTTGTGAATCATCCTTCAAACCCAAAGCACTTTTATGTTGAAGTTACTATTATAGAAAAGGATTCTCTATTGATTCTCTTATGATTCTTGCGGGAATCATTGTTAATGGAAGACTGCGGTCTTTGTGGGACTTGCGAGGACCACTATTGAAGAAGACGAAGGTCACCTACGGAAGATTCGTCCAGCTGTATTTCACTCACAAGGTTGTAATTTGTGATTTGCAAACTATATTAGTGAAATAAAAGGTTTTTCCATGAGGGGTTTTTTCCTGAAATATTGTGTCGAATGATTATATGATTAGATGATTTATTGATTAATGTCTTGACTCACTTGGTTACACATTTTAGGATTTGAAGCACTTAAAATTTTTTAGTGAGTTTACATCTAATTAAATAAGTATACTCCATTAGAGAATAACACACTCTCAAATTGGCATCAGAGCATACTTACTGCTTTCTCAAATTGGTATCAGAGCTAGTTTCAGCAAACTATCATGAGATCCTTTTTTTTTACAAAATTTTCTATGATATCAATTGCTTTGAAGAATTGATTTTCAAAAAAACGTAAAGTTACTGATGGAGAACTTATATAATAGGATGCCTATTTTCGATAATTCAAACTATGCCTATTAGAAAGTCCGTATGGGATCCACTTTAAAGACCATAGATGAAAGGGTTTGGTTAGCATGTGAAAGAGGGTGGACTAGTACCACGATCACTGTTAATAATGTCACAAATTCTAAACCCATCTCTTCCTAGACTAATGATGAGTTTGAATGGATCACTTACAACTCCTGTGGCCTCAGTACTATTTCTAGACCATCCTTACCTGGAGAGTACCAACGTATCATGACGTCAACCACGTCTAAGAAAGCATGGGATATCCTCTAGCAGACAAGAGGGTACCACCGCTGTCAAGGCATCTAAGCTTCAAATTTTAACCACCCAATTTGGGACCATCACTGTGTTAGAGTTCGAGAGTTTTGATGAATTTTATACTAGGTTGTTGGACATTTTAAACACTATCTTTAATTTGGGTAAGAAAATTCTTGAGACTAGGGTCGTTAAAAATATTTTGAGATCATTCCCTGCTCGTTTTATTCCTGAGGTCACTGTGCTTAAATCTTTAGGGGTCTTAGACACTCTTAGGTTAGAAGAACTTATAGGAGACCTTCAAACTTGTAAGATCGACATGTTTCCCGAAACCATTAAGCCTAAGGATGGAGGGGTAGCTTGAAAAAGTCAAATTAAGAAAAATAAAAAGGATAAAGTGTGTGAGTTTGAATCTGAGGGTGAGTTGATTTCGATGACTTGGCCTTATTTACAAAAAAAAATACAATGTTTCTCAAATTATCCCACATTAATTCTTCCAATAAAAAGGTGTTTGAGAAAAACAAAAAAAACAATGAGGTTAAGGATAGTGATGAGAAAGAGGAAGATATAATGTGTTATGTGTGCGAGGGAAAAGGACACAAGGCATATCAGTGTCCCACTAGGCTAAAGAGAAAGGTAAAAGATATTGGAAACAAATTACTCTTAGCGATAGTGACATCGAGTCGGTTGATTTGGGGGAGAATCACCACATGAAAAGTGTGTTGCTTTCATGGCTAGTCACGTGTGTACTTCTAGTTCGTCCCACGATGATGAGGAAACATGTAAACGTGAGAGCCTTGATGATGTTTAGATCCATTATAGTGAGTGTGAGGATGAGGTTGAAAGTTAGGGAAAAGGGGATCTCCAAAAAGCCTTGAGTGATTTATACACCGAGACATTAAAAATCAAATAGTTAAACAAAAATTTGAGTCTTAATGTTTTAGATTTGGAGAGAGAGGTGAAAGTTTTGAGGGTGCGTGAGGTTTCAGAGAGTCAACTTGAGAAGGTGAAGGATTATTTGTGTCAGCAGTTGATCGTATTTTGCTAGAAATAAAGTGAATTGACCATAATGTCTAACACTCCATTTTTTTAATGATTTTGATATTGGGATTAATTAAATTAAAAATGGGAAATTGATCTTGGATAAATATTAATTAGTAGGACAAGGGTTAATATTTATTTGTATGAATCATATTGAGTATTACTTAGTAAACAACTAATAAATTATAATTGTCGTGAGTGAAAAATACCGCAGTTACAGTAACTTAGTCGGGATGTGCATGTCAGTCGTGTCGGGACTTATATTATAAGATAAAAGGCAATTTATTTATGGGTCACCCAAGTGGTCATTTCGAGTGCGCCAATGTGTAAGTAAGGGTAGATATAGTCAGACAACTGTACTCAAGGGTTTAGCTTGGGTCTCGGGGCATTTTTAAGCCAAATCGGCACCCCGGGAGAGTATTTTGGTCCTTTGGATTTTTGAGTAAAGGGACCTATGAAATTTCTAAGTTTATATCATCTAGTAGGGTGAGTCAATTTGGGTTAGATGTTACCAAACCATAGAGAGGTCACAAGAGGAGGAAGGAGGGGAGTTTCAAAGGCATCCCACACCATTCTTACACCACCACCGTTGCGTAGATCGGGAGGAGAAGAAGGCAATCCTACCATTATTTTGCAGAAATTTAGACCTACTAATTGAGGTAAGTTATTATCTTTCTAAATTATGATCATATATACAATCCATGCTAATGTAGGATGAATAAACTCATGAATACATAAAGATTGGAGTTAATTTGGAAGATTTAATTCATGTTAGTGGTAGGAATCATGATAGGTTTAATCTCTTAGAAAGAATTTGATGAATTAGTGATATCAACATGTGAAGAAATCAGGGTTTTATTGAAGCTCTTGAATAAATGATAAACTAGGGTTTTAAGATTTAGTGTAGAATTAATTCGATTTAAAGGTGTTCTTTGATGATTTCGTGATTCCATGATGTTAGAAATCATGTATATATGTTGGTGTGACGTTTAGTATACTTGGTTAGGATTGAATCATGAAGGTTTAAGGGTTAAAAATAGTGAAATCTCGTAACTTCTATAATGGAGAAGATGAGACCTGTTACAGGTGAATCAATTCGGACCAAGGCCTAATCGATTCGGATTCCAAGAATTGGACAATTTTCCCCCTTTTTGCTTAGAACTCGTGGGGAATGTTTGTATTAATTTTTGAAGTAATTTTAAAATTAATGGGAGACATTTTGATTACCATTTTTCCAATCTTAGGATTGAAACTGAGTCACATGAGGCGAATTTAGGGCTAAAGTCATTTTGGCCCAATTAGGTACTGAAAGTAAATTCGAGAAATAATATCGTGTCATGGGGAATTGAGGGAACCTATGACTTGAACCAGTATGATATGAGTGGGATGGCTACTGAAATATCTTCATGGATATTTTATAACCTTAGAGTAGTGGGTAATACTCCGGAATATACCATAAAGGGGTATAATGATAAATTGTTACTACGTAGTGTATTCGAGAGTTATATGTTATGCGCGGGATATATTATAGGTTATGTGTGTGCCTATACTGAATATGTATATATGTAGGTAGTGTGAATACCTATTATTTGATTTATTATGTGTAATTAACATACCTACGGTACTTGTTACCACGGGAGGCTCCGCATCTTGGGTAGTCTTATCCTGATGAGCCATTAGGGGGATTTTGACATATACCTCAGAATATAGAACTTAGGGATTGAGAACTACTTGTGTGAATGAGTGTGGCCATTCATTTGGGAACTTTAGGTGTGTGCGTAGCCCAAAGTCTTATAACTATGTTCGCCTCCAAATTGTGTGAATTATGAATGTACAGTTCGAGAGTGATTTCGAACTCGATGTCCTTTACTTAGTACGTGATGTACCATGACTTGAGAGCAGAGTATGCCCGCATCGAATGTCTCTAACAAGGGATGTCGTATTCGTATATATTATGAGTGTTATATATATATATATATATATATATATATATATATATATATATATATATATATATATATATATATATATATATATATATATATATATATATTCTTCTACGTGTGTACTAATAGATAATTGGATAGTGATATCGAAAGTAATCAAAGTATGTGGGAACTTTATAATTAATTGGTAACTTTTAATGGATAAAAGGACTTGGAAATTTATTAACGTCATGTATGGGAAATACATGTGGCCACGATGAATTATGAGATAGGACATGACTTAATTAAGACTAGTTAGGTGGAGTGGTATAACTAGGTTGGATTATAAGTATACGTTAGGCGTGCAGAATGGTTGAGAGGTAAGGATCTCAAGTGAGGGCACGTGAAGCTAACATGTATATAATATCTACTCTTATTGCATTTTAAGCATTTACAAATATTTTCAAACTATTTTACTCGGGCTCTAACCCGTTTACAAACTATTTTTGTAAAAACCTTTTAGGTGCCCATCCACAGGGACGTCAGGCTTAGGAGTTCCTTCACATTTGATGTACTGTAGCTGATGTGGAAATCGTAGGACCTTGGTAATAAATGCCTCCATATTTATAAGTTCGTTTCTATCATTAAATTTTATCAGTCGGGCATGTCGCCCATTTCTAGCTAGTGGGTATTTCAGAGACATTGTACTTTTATTTTATTTCCAGTTTTGGATTTGGGATTTATATTATGGATGATTGTATTTGGATTTCAGTGTGGAGTGTTTATTCCAGGAAAATTTATTCATCTCGTGGTTTAATCATTATTATTATGTTACTGGAATGGTGAATGCGATCTATTAGTTTAATTTATTATCTATTAATTAAAAGATTAAAATTTTGACACCGAGCCATTAAGGTATTAGTAAAATAAATTGGTTTTCGATAGTGATGCTAAGAATGAAACCATTAATGATTATTTTTTAATTTATTAATGGATTGATTACGAGGGATTAGAATAGGCGGGGTGTCACAGTTGGTATCAAAGCATCAAGTTCTAATGTCCTTAGTATCTGTATAGACTTGTCATATTTTCAGCATAGATTTATTTTATGTAGAGACCTCTACTATTGGGATTGTTGTATTCATGATTACGCATTTACGTCTTCAGTTATTTGAGATATATTAAACTGTGGATTTTTAGAAATTCTTTTTCATTTTAGATGCCTCCCAGACGTGCACCACGAGCCATTAGAGATGCACATCCCAATCCACAGCTAACTCAAGCATAGGGGACGATGAATGCTACCGAGGTTGCTGTTATTATTGCGCACGTTAATGCAATGTTGACTACCATTGCTCAGCGGGCACCATAGGTGCCACCTCAGCTACAGGTTGTGTCACCAATCAAGATACATGCATTTTTTTCTTATTGGGAGTGAGTTAGAGACGCCTTTCAGAAGGCACACCCTCTCGAGTTTTAGGGGAGTTCAGATGTCTTGGTCATTTGTCAATTGAAGAAGGACATCTAGAGGAATTTACGGATATATGAGTGTACTGATACACATAGGAAGATACTAACTACTTTTAAGCTAGTGGGGGAAGCCTTATAGTGGTGAGAGTTTGTTACCACCGCACAGGAGAGGGATAACATTCTTATTCAGGAGCTTGGGAGAAGTTCGACCGCAAGTACTTTCCATCCGCCATTTAGAGAGAGATGAGGAGGAAGTTCTTAGACCTCTGTCAATAGGGGAGGACAGTGGCTAAATATGAGGAAGAGTTTACTCGATTGGCTAATTTCGTACTAGGGTAGGTGAGCACGGAGGATAAGAGGGTACAACTTTTTGTAGTTGATCTTACCTGGAGAGTCCGACAGCATTTGTTGGGTAGTCCCTCTCTGAAGACGTATATAGATGTTCTGAATGTCGCTTTACTGCATTGTAAAGACCATCGTTTCCATATGAAAGGAATAAAATGCATAGGAGAGTCGAAACATCGGAACAGGACAGGAGGTGGCAGTGCCAGTGGGTCACAAATGACTCAGAGTCAGGTGAGATAGGGTGAACAAGTGCCCTAACAGGGGGATTTTGCTAAACGTTTCTGATCAGAAGATTTAGTGTTTCTAGCAAGGCCAGCGGTGCCAAGGTATGGGTGATAATGACCAGTAGGGCCAAAGAGGGGGAAATTTCTCCAACAGATGTTTCATATGTGGCAAGAATGGCCACAAACATCACGATTGCCTTGACAAGGGCCGGGTTCCACAGCAGCAGGATGCTTGTTAGGAGACCTAGAGGCCTAATTTTTCTCTTCGCCCTCCCAGCACCAGCACTAACTGCCATACCAGTCGTTCGAGCAGCCCCACCTCAGCAGGGGCAGTTACAGTACGGGCATGTGCATAACGTCCACTAGGCCATAATTCCACAGGATCCACCTACAATTGAGGATACGTTTCTTATACATGGGACTTCAGGGTGTATTTTATTTGACACTGGGGCTTCACACTCATTCATATCCCTTATATTCTCATGAGCCGCTGGATTGTTAGATACGACCTACAGTATGGTCACATGTTTATACTCACCATTGGGTAGTGGTACACTTATCTTCTTTATTTATCGGAGGGTGAATATAGACATTAGGAGACTAGTTTTGCCCGTCGATATGGTTATATTAGATATGTCAAAGTAGGATGTCATTATTGACATGGATTGGCTAGTAGCGTATAGGGCCTTGATTGACAATTATAGTAGGAGCATAATGTTTGCGATTCTAGGCTAGGATATGTTCTTAGTGGCGACGCCTCGTCCTGAAGGGGGATCATGCACTCATTTACACTATATAGAGGGGGATACCTCTAAAGGGGTAGTGATCCCCCTAGATTCTATTCCAGTTATTTGTGAGTTCGCAGATGTGTTTCAGGAAATATCGTGATTACCGCCTAGCCATGAGATAAAGTTTATAAATGATTTAGCATTGGGCACTCGATCGATAGCTCGTGCACCTTACCATATGGATCCTATGGAGATGAGGGATCTACGAGATTAGATTGAGCATATTTTGGGGTAGGGATTTATTCATAGAAGTACCTTGCCTTGGGGTGCCCAAGTACTGTTTATAAAGAAGAGGGATAGATCTCTAAGCCTGTGTGTGGATTATTGAGAGTTGAATAAAGTCACGATATAGAATAAATATCCGTTGCCTTGAATCAATGACTTATAAGACCATCTTAGGGGAGCCACCTACTTCTCTAAGATAGATTAGAAATCCGAGTATCACCAGTTGCGCATCCGGGTTCAAGATATAGCTAAAACGACCTTTCTAACGAGATATGGGTCTTATGGCTTTTGGGGTATGCCATTTGGGTTAACCAAAGCGTCAGACATGTTTATGGATTTGATGAATAGGGTGTTTCGAGAGTTCTTGGATCAGTCTATCATTTTCTTTATTGATGACATCCTAATTTTATTCATATATGAAAGAGGAGAATGTAGAGCATTTGCGTAGCGTTTTGTATACTTTACACGAGCATCAGTTGTATGCTAAGTCTGAGAATTATGGGTTGTGGCTGCATGAGGTAAAGTTCTTAGGTCATATTATATATGACTTGCGGATATCGGTGGATCCCCATAAGGTGTCAGCGGCGAGGGAGTGAGGACAACCCACGACACTAATAGAGGTGCGTAGTTTCTTGGGGTTAGTAGGGTACTACGAACGATTTGTTCGAAGATTTTCAAGGATTGCGGAGTTCGTTGACCAATTTGACTTGTTAAGGGGTACCGTTTATCTAGGATGACGCTTATCAGATAGCTTTCGATGAGCTGAAGGGAAACTTGACTTCATCACCCGTCCTTGCACTTCCTAAGGCATGAGTGGAGTATTTTTTTTTACTGACGCACCCTATAAGAACTTAGGGGGTGCTACAACAGGAGGACTAGGTTATAGCTCATGCTTTCCACAAGCTTAAGCCTCATGAGAGGAATTACCCCATCCAAGACTTAGAGATGGTGACAATCATGTTTGCACTGCGAATTTGGAGACATTACCTGTTGGGAAGATATTTTTCCTATTCATCGATCATAAGTCGCTATAGTACTTGTTCACTCAGAGAGAGTTGAATATGCGTCAACATAAGTGGATGGAATTTTTGAAAGATTATCCGTTTGACATCCATTATCACCCGGGGAAGGCCAATGTGGTGGCTGATGTGTTGAGTTACTGGTCAGTGGGGGATGTAGCTAAAGCTTGGAAGGACAAATGGAAGGAGCTGTGACATCAGGATTCAGTTGCCAGATCATTTATATTTATTATGACTGTTACCCCCCAGATTGTCACGTTGGTGGTACAGCCCAGGGAGCGGATTCATTTTGTCAGGATCGAATTCGATACATTTTAGCCAGGGGAGCATATTCGTACTCCATTAGTTCAGATGGAGGCTTATGCTTCAATGGGAGGCTTATTATTCTAAAGGGGGAGGACTTGCATCATGCGGTGATGGAAAAGTTTCATGGGTCACGATTTGTGGTACATCCTGGAGGGGAAATTATGACCAAGATATGAGATGATAATATTGTTGGAGTGAGATAAAGATAGATATTTTTGAGTTTTTCTCGAGGTGTACCACCTGTCATCTAGTGAACATGGACCATCAAAAACCACTAAGGGTTCTTTAGCCATTAGAGATTTCCATGTGGAAATAGAAGGGAATTTTCGTGGATTTTATTACTGAGTTACCTACTTCATATAGGGGGCGTGATTCCATTTGGGTAATAGTGGATTGGTTGACTAAGGTAGTCGATTTTCTACCATTCCAGACAGATTATACTATAGGACAGTATGCCGAGATTTTTATCGCTGAGATAGTGAGATTGCATGGGGTGCCACTTGATATTGTGTCCGATAGGGACAAGATCTTATTATCTCATTTTTGGGAAACTTTTCAGGAGGCCATGGGTACCGAGTTGCGATTGAGTATGGACTATGACCCGTAGATGGGCAGTCAAATGAAGAGGATGAATTATATTTTGGAAGATATGCTATGGATGTGTATCCTTGCTTTTAGGGAAGGTTGGGAGCAGTAGATTCCACTAGTGGAGTTTAATTATAATAAATCCTATCAATTTATGATTGGCATAGGACCATTCGAGTCCTTGTATGGTAGACCTTGTCATTTTTCACTTTTTGGTTGGAGGTGGGGGACAATAAGATTCTCGTACTAGAGTTGATTCTGGAAACTTTGGCTAAAATTGAGTTAATTCGGAGTCGTATACAGGTAGATTAGGATAGGCAAAAGAATTATGTCGATGCCAAGCGGTTCTTCCTGGAGTTTATTGTGGGGGACCAGGTGTTTATACATGTATCTCTTTTGAAGGGGATAATGATGTTCGAGAATAATGGAAAGTTGGCACCAAGGTATGTGGGGTCAGTCCGTATCATTGATTGAATAGGGCCAGTTTCATATAAACTCAATTTGTCAGAGCACTTACAAAGAATTCATTATGTATTTCACATTTCTTCACTGAGGCGATATTTCCAAAAATTAGTTAGATCACACTCATATTGCATTGGAGGAGATTGATTTGCAGCCCGATATTTCATACGAGGGGAGGCCAGTTTCTATCCTATACCATAGTGAGAGGAGGTTGAGGTCAAAGGCAGTTCCACTTGTATGTGTTCAGTGGGGGCATCATGATGCTAACGAGTCTACTTTGAAGCGCGAGGATGAGATGCAAGACAAATATCCAGAGTTGTTCATACCAGGTATTTTTTTGAATTTCAGGACGAAATTCCATTATTAGGGGGAACTATGTAACACCCCATATTTTTAATAATTTTTATATTGGGATTATTTAAATTAAAAATGGGAAATTAATCTTGTATAGATATTAACTAGCGAGACAAGGGTTAATATTTATTTTTATGAATCATATTGATTATTACTTAGTGAATAAGTAATTAATATTAAGAATACATTATAATTGTTGCGAGTGAAAAATACGGCAGTTATAGTAATTTAGTTGGGACGCACATGTCAGTCATGTCGGGACTTAAATTATGAGATAAAAGGTAATTTATTTATGGGTCATACAAATAGTCATTTCGAGTGTAACAATGTGTTCGGAAGGGTCGATATAGTCAAAAAAGTGTACTCGGGGATTTAATTTGTGTCTTGAGGCATTTTTAGGCCAACCCGGCACCCCGGGAGAGTATTTTGGTCTTTTAGATTTTTGAAGTAAAGGTACCTATGAAATTTCTAAGTTTATATCATTTGGTAGGCTAAGGTAGTTAGGGCTAGAAGTTACCAAACCAAAGAGAGTCCAGAGGAGGAGGAAGGATAGGAGTTTGAAAGGCATCCCACACCATTCTTTCACCACCACCACCACCATTGTGTATATTGGGAGGAGAGGAAGGCAATTCCACCATTATTGTGAAGAAATTCAAACCTATTAATTGAGGCAAGGATTTATCTTGCTAAATTATGAGCATATGTACCATCCATATTACTGTGGGATGAATAAACTCATAAATACATAAAAACTGGTGTTAATTTAGAAGATTTAATTCATGTTCTTGGGTAGGAATCATGATAGGTTTAATCTCTTTATACATGTAGAAACAATGTGATGAATTTGTGAAATCAACATGTGAAGAAATTAGGGTTTATTAAAGTTCTTGAATAAATGATAAACTAGGATTTTTAAAATTTAGTGTAGAATCAATTCTATTTAAAGGTGTTCTTTAGTGATTTAATGATTCCATTACGTTAAAAATCATGTATATATATTGGTGTAATGTTTTGTATACTTAGTTGGGAGATTGGTATTGAATCATGGAGGTTTAAGGGTTAAAAATGGTGAATCCCGTAACTGCTATAATGGAGAAGACGAGACCTGTTACAGGAGAATCGATTCGCACTAAGGCCGAATTGATTTGATTTCCCAGAATTGGACAGATTTCCCCCATTTTGCGACGATTGGATTAATTTTTGAAGTAATTTTAAAGAATAATGGGAGACATTTTGATTACCTGCAGGCCAATGTTAGTATTTAAACTTAGTCACATGAGATGAATTTAGGGCTAAGGTCATTTAACCCTAATTAGGTAATGAAGCTAAATTCGAGGAATAATATCATGTCATGGGGAATCGAGGGAACATATGAATTAGACCATTAGGATATGAGTGGGATGACTGATGAAATAGCTTCATGGGTATTTGATAACCTTAGAGTAGTGGGTAATACTCTAGAATATAAAATAAATGGGTATAATGGTAAATTGTTACTACATAGGGTATTTAAGGCTTATATGCGACCTCCGTGATATATTATAGGTTACATGTGTGCCTATAATGAATATGTACATATGTAGGTTGTGTGAATACCTATTATTTGATTTATTATGTGCAATGAACACACCTACGCTACTTTCTATCATGGGAGGTTTCGCGTCGTGGACAGTCTTATCTTGATGAGCCATTGCGGGGGATTTTGAATTGTACCTCAAAACATAGAACTTAGGGATTGAGAACTAATTGTGTGAATGAGAGTGTGACCGGTTGTGACACCCCACCTAATTAATCCCGGGTGATCAGTCCTAAATCAAGTTAGAACAGGTTTCTCATTTGGTCCATTCTTAGCATCACTGTCCTCTTATTAAATTACTAACCACCTAAGTGAGAAAAATAGACTGGTGCCAATTTTTATCTTTCATTATTTAAACAAAAACCCATGCGGATAATAAAATAATATAACAATCACAGATAACTGAAATAATCATCCACAAGTAAAAGTAATTAACCGAATAAACCATCGGTCCAAATAATAAATCCCGTAAAGACAAGAATGAACTCCCAACAAGTCTACTACAAATAAATGGAATGTGAGCAACATGCTCGAATAACTAATCATGAATTCCTACATTAATAATGAAGAATGAGGCGTCTATCAAAGCCCCGCAACATCCACATATGCTGCAGCAACGGATCCCTGGAATTCAGTCAAGGCTGTCGTCCCTGTGGCTGGACACCTAAAAGGGTTTTTAAAAGTTTTTATAGCAAGGGTTAGTACCCAAAAACCTTTGAAAAACATTTAACAAATGATTAACTTGCATTAATAAATAAATATGCATGCTCTTCATATTTTAGTTAGCATCGCACTCTCTTGAGGACTTCCTTACCCCTCTTCTAATGTACGCTACTAACACTTTAATTAAATTACCTAGTTATTCATCTCATGACTAGATAATTAACAAAGTTCCTTTATACCCACCCTACTCTAACTGAGTATGTAGTGTTTATGATTTTTAAGTTATTAGTAACATCAACTTAACTAAACCATTTAAATTCATATAACTTCTACACTTGTTATACATGTGAAATAACTCATATTTTTCATTAATAACCCGTATATAATTAATTATCCAATTATATACTTAATATCATATTTCAGCATTCACAATCATACTGTAATATATTTAACAACTTGCATTCACCCGAGTAAAATACTCACAGAATGTAAATTCTATAAAGTGCTATCCCACTAGGTACAATCACATAACCTAGTTATCCCAAGTCAGAATTTCACACCAACTTGATAAAAATAAATGATTGGAGGCGGTCATATTCCTTCCCTGAAAGTGAGTTGTCCCTCACCCATATAATGGACGCTATGACCTCGGGAATATACTCACCCTACTCCTCAAGCTAGGGGATTCATCCACTACGCGCAACCTCCCCCTATAGCACTATAGTATAAAATATCTAATCACTGATATTAATGTACACACCATATATATATACTATCACATCCATATAAATATAAAAGTCCCGGCTATACCGTGCGGTAAATCCGTAACATAAGCCTATTAAATTTATCAAGAGTTTATGGTCCAACTCTAAATATTAATTAAATTGCACCTTAATTAATTAAGTTACTTTTGGTGTCGCCCCCACCATAAATTTGGACTTACTCTCGTAGCCCAAAATAAATTTTCCCGAGTCAAAATCCCCGACTCTAATTTATTAGCCTCTCTCTAATTTAAATTATTACATTTCGGTTTCGCTCAACCAAATTTTCTGCCTCAAACCCTAATTAATTTACCTACAATTAATTAGATTAAACTCATGTATTTAATTTCTCAATAATTAATTACATAAGATTTTTATATGAATTTCCCCTATTATATAATTAACTGGCGAAACTGCCAAGTTCTGTCGACCGTCGATCGATCGACCCCAGACCGTCGATCGATCGATCGAACAGGTCTTCGTCTTCTTCGCGAAGACAGGGCAGCCATGGACGGATTTCCTTAAACCCTAATTTCTTCTAACATGAATTACAAACCTTCTTATCACAAGTACATATTAGAAACCTTATTAGGATCCCCCAGAAAGTCCACAACAATCATCAATTCGTCCATAAACTACTGATTCATAATTTTGGGGAAAAATCTATCTTTATCCTTTAACACATTTACATCCAAATTTCTTCATCAAACTCGTTCTAATTTATCCGGATATCATTCTAACAGATACACATCAATATTCCAGTATCAGATTTTTACATAAATCCTCATAAACTTTGGCAAATCAGATTAATATCTTCTTTTGTTTTTTCAAAACCCCATGTTTATGCCATGAAACCCCAAAACGAATTTAATTCATTACATCACACAGATATGAATTGAAAGACAGATTTACTACTAGTGCAAGTTATTCACTTGCCTTAGGTTTCGTAGTGTCTGAATTTGAGAATGGATTTCAAGGTTGAAGATGACCTTTGCTGGCTCTTTTGAGATCCCCAAATGGCTTTGGCTGCTGCTGCTAGGGTTTTCTAACCCTTTAATTCTTCTCTCTAATTTAGCTCAGCCATGCCCTTATTTCTTTTTATTAGGTTAATTTCCCTAATCCCGTTTTTTGACTAATGGGCCAAGCCCAAGTGACCTAAATGCCCCCGAGTGGGCCTGACTATGTCTAAAAACGTCCCGTGACCCGTTTACTACCCCGGGTACACTTTTCCGACTATCTCGGCCCATCCGGACTCAACTGTACACTCAGAATTTGCATCCGAATTAATTTATAAAAATACTTATCCCCCACCCAATATAGTCTATACCGACTTCCGGATGTGATAAGTACATACCTCGTCATTAATACTCGAAACGACGTAATTACATTATTACTATTCACTTAGTAAATAAATTTCCCTAAATATTAACCACTCAATCCCAGATTAATATTTATATATGATTTTACCATAATTAATTCATTAAATTACAACACACTAGTAATTTAGAATTTCCGAATTAATTAAATTTGAAATGTGCCAAAAACACGGGGTGTTACATACTCCCCCCCTTACAAAGGAATTTCGTCCCCGAAATTAGATCGTACCTGCGGTGAAAAGCTCTGGATATTGTTCCCGCATATCCTCCTCCCGCTCCGAGGTAGACTCGTCAACATTGTGATGACCCCACTGTACTCTAACCAATGGAACAACCTTGGATCGCAATTTCCGCTCACTATGATCCAGAATAGCTACCGGCCTCTCCTCATACGAGATGCCTGGCTGTAAGTCGATCTCCTCGAGTGGAATGTGCCAAAAGGCTCTCTCGCTCCTTCGATATTTCTTCAGCGATGCCACATGGAATACATCGTGTATCCGCTGAAGATGTTCTGGTAATCCAAGCTTATACGCCACCGGTCCCACCCTCTCAATAATAGGGAAAGGTCCTACGTACCTCGGTGCTAACTTACCCTTCTTTCCTAACCTCATCACCCCTTTCATAGGGGATACCCGGACTAAAACCTAGTCCCCAACTTCTAGCTCCACATGTCTTCGAGAAGCATCAGCATAACTCTTTTGCCTGTCCTGAGCTATCTGAATCCTTCCTCGAATCAACTCTATCTTGGCAGATGTCTCCTGGACAATCTCCGGCCCCAAGAGTTTGTTGTCCCCCACCTCTAACCAACAAGCGGGCAAACGACAAGGTCTCCCGTACAGTGCCTCAAACGGTGCCATGACAATCGTGAATTGGTAAGAGTTGTTATACGCAAACTCTACCAATGAAAGATATTTCTCCCATCCTCCCCCGAAGTCCAAAATGCACATTCTGAGCATGTCTTCCAGCATCTGATTAACTCTCTCAGTCTGTCCGTCAGTCTGTGGGTGATACGCTGTACTCAAGCGTAACTCCGTGCCCATTGCCTCCTGAAAGCTCTGCCAAAAGTGGGCGACAAAGATTTTGTCTCGGTCGGATACAATATTTATTGGTACCCCATACAGCTTAACAATCTCTGCTATGAATAGCTGTGCATAACGCATCGTCTCAAAGTCTGTGCGTACCTGTAAAAAGTGGGCCACTTTAGTCAACCGATCCACAATAACCCATATGGAGTCGTGACCCCTTTGCGATACCGGTAACCCTGTGATGAAGTCCATGGAGATGCTCTCCCACTTCCACACGGGAATTTCTAATGGCTGTAGCATCCCTGATGGTCTCTGGTGGTCAACTTTCACAAGCTGACATGTGGCACATTTCGAAACAAACTCCGCTATGTCCCATTTCATCCCTGTCCACCAATACTGCCTCCTCATATCTTGGTACATTTTATCCCCACCGGGATGTACTGCAAATTTCGAACCATGGGATTCTGTCATAATAGCGTGCCTCAAATCCTCATCCTCTGGCACCATTAACCTCCCATTAAAGTGTAGGCCTCCTTCTGAGCTAATTGAGTAACCCTCTGCTCCCTCAGCTAACAACTGGCCCACCCGATCCCGGCAAATCTGATCCTCTGCCTGAGCCTTCACAACTCGCATAATGATCTTGGGTGTGATGGATAATGCTGACATGCGAGCCTTGGCTACGTCATCCTCATATCGAAGCTCTCTCCACTTCGCTTTCCATACCTCCGATATCTCCCCAGTCGGCCTTCGGCTCAATGCGTCTGCTACCACATTGGCCTTACCAGGATGATACTGAATATCAAACTGGTAGTCCTTCACGAATTCTAGCCACCGCCTCTGCCTCATATTCAGATCCTTCTGTGTGAAGAGATACTGAAGTGACTTGTGATCCGTGAATAGAGTAAACTGCTCTCCTAGAAGATAATGCCTCCATATCCTCAAAGCAAAAACGACCGCTGCCAACTCTAGGTCGTGAGTGGGGTAATTCCTCTTGTGGGGCTTTAGCTTCCTGTAAGCATAAGTTATAGCCCTTTCCTCCTGCTGGAGCACACCCCCAAGACCCCGTAAGGATGCGTCTGTGTAAACCCGATACTCTAGCCCTCCATTTGGCAATGCAAGCACGGGTGCAGATGTCAACTTGTCCTTTAGCTCGTCGAACGCTAATTGACAATTATCATCCCACTTGAAAGGTACCCCTTTCCGAGTCAAATTCGTCAAAGGTCCTGCAATCTTAGAGAATCCCTTAATGAATCGCCTGTAGTAACCGTCCAAACCCAGAAAACTGCGCACCTCGGTCGGTGTCGTGGGCTGTCCCCACTCCCTCACCGCCGACACCTTATTCGGATCCACTACAATACCCTGATCTGACACGACGTGACCAAGGAACTGTACCTCCCATAGCCAGAATCCACACTTCCCTAATTTGGCATAGAGCTGATGATCCCTCAGTGTCTTTAAAACCATGCGCAGATGCTCTGCGTGCTCCTCCTCGGTGCGCGAGTAGATTAGGATGTCATCAATGAACACGATGACAAACTGATCTAGGTACTCCCTGAAAACCTTGTTCATGAGATCCATGAACACTGCAGGTGCATTGGTGAGCCCGAAGGGCATCACCTTGAACTCATATGATCCATACCGCGACAAGAAAGCGGTCTTAGGAACATCCCCCTCTCGGATATGCAGTTGATGATACCCTGACCTCAAGTCGACCGTGGAGAAGTAAGACGCCACTCTCAATTGGTCAAATAAACCATCAATCCGAGGTAACGGATATTTATTCCGTATCGTCACCTTGTTCAGCTCCCTATAATCCACGCACAAGAGGAGTGAACCATCTCGCTTCTTTACAAACAACACCGGCGCACCCCACGGCGATGTACTCCGCCGAATAAAACCCTGACCCAGTAGTTGCTGAATTTGTTCCCTCAATTCCCGCATCTCTGAAGGCGGTAAGGTGCCCGAGCAATCGGCCTCGTCCCCGGTGCCAAATTGATGACAAATTCAATTTCTCTGCTGGGTGGTAATCCTGGTATCTCCTGGAATACATCCTCAAAGTCCCTTACTACAGGAATAGAGTCTAAAGGGACTACCACCTCCTGTGAGGTTTCCTCCTCAATGTAATATAAGTGAGTGCGCGACCCTCCCTCAGGAAGCGGCATTGCTATCAAGAACATCTCCTGTCCCGGAATGGAGAACACGATTGTCCTCTCATAACAATCCACCGTAGCCCGGTAACCTGCCAACCAATCCATGCCCAAGATGACATCATGCCCCTCCATATCTAATACTAAGAGGTCTTCTGCTAAACTAAGCCTCCCAATCAAAATGTCTACTCCTCGACAAATCGAGCGAATCAAAACCCCGCTGCCTACTGGCGACTCTACACTCATACGGAGGTTAACCGCTGTCTCTAATAACCCAGCCCGTTTAGCAAAATTAGATTTAATGAATGAATGTGATGCTCCCGTGTCAAAAAAATGCTACCCTCATGCCCATGAATGAAAAACATACCCTCAATCGCTGGCGGCGCCTGCTGTGCTGGAGGATTGGGAACATCCCGAACGTTATACACACGTCCGTAGTGCATCTGCCCCTGCTGCTGTGGGGCGGGTGGAGCTGGTGCTGCTGGCGGAATCTGACCCTATTGCCCTTGCTGGGCACCCTGCTGATGGCCTCTTCCCCTCTGCGGGCACTCCCTCTTGAAGTGTCCTGGCTGGCCACAGGCGAAACAACGTTTCTAGTCGTCACCCTACCGTTGGCCCTGCTGGCCATGACGTTGTTGGCCCTGTTGGCCTCCCCCGTTGTTCCCTTGGCCCTAACGGCCCTGAGGAACCTGCTGTTGCTGATTAGGGCCTGGTTGCCCCTGCCTGAACCCTTATCCTCCCGGTCGGAACCCACCAGGCTTAAACTTCTTAGCCTGATTCCCTTGCTGAATGATAACCTGCTGCTGTGTGCCACTTGTTTCACTACTAGTAACCGTCTTGCCCTGCTGGCTCGGCTCACCTGCCTTCTTGTTCCCCTTAGCATGGAAATGATGATCCTGGCAATGTACAAGTGCGACATTAACGACATCTGTATAAGTCACTAACGCCGTATTTCCAATCAAGTGCTGCCTGATTCTCCTGGCTAAGCCATCCATGAACTTTGACTTCTTCCGCTCCTCATCGCTCACCTCATTTGGCACAAAGTTTGCCAAACGGGTGAAATCCTCCTCATATTCTGCCACTGACCTGTCACCCTGTACCAACTCGCTGAATTTCTTTCTCATCTCAGACTCTACTGCTGGAGGGAAGTACTTGCGGTCAAACCGCACCCAGAATTCAGAAATCGGCATCAAATCCCGCTCCTCAGCGGTGGTAACGGACTCCCACCATTGTAAGGCTGCCCCCGACAAACGAAAGGTATCCATCATCTATTTCTGCACCTCTGTACCCTCTAACATGCGCAGATGGCGCTGAATGTTCTTCTTCCAGTCACAAGCCTCAACCACATTGGTGCTACCTCGAAGCTCAGGTGGGTGACCCTTATGAAAGGTCTCCCTCACTCGCTGCCAAGATGGTGGCCCCACTGGAGCCTGAACTGCTGGAGCCATTGGAGGCGGTGCCTGGGGCTGTGGAAAATGAGCTGCCATAGCTCGCATCACTGTCTCGACCGCTTGGGCCACTATCACTGCCACCTGAGTGGTAGAAATCAACTCGGGTGGGGGTGGTGGTGGCGGTATCTGTGACTCCTGGCGAGCCTCCCTCACCTCATCTCTAGCCTCAGCCCTCTCCACTCTCTGTCTCCTTGGTGGCATCTGAAATAGATTGAATTGTATAAGTACACAATTTATACAAAAACTACTAGCAGGATTACGATATCTCAGAAGCGGAAAATATAATCAACAGTCCTAATAATAGGGCTCTATAACAATCGAACGCTACGCTGAAACGTAGAAAGCCGCACAGATTCTAAGGACACTAGAACCTTATGCTCTGATACCATCTGTGACACCCCGCCTAATTAATCTCGGGTGATCAGTCCTAAATCAAGTTAGAACAGGTTTCTCATTTGGTCCATTCTTAGCATCACTGTCGTCTTATTAAATTACTAACCACCTAAGTGAGAAAAATAGACTGGTGCCAATTTTTATCTTTCATTATTTAAACAAAAACCCATGCGGATAATAAAACAATATAACAATCACAGATAACTGAAATAATCATCCACAAGTAAAAGTAATTAACCGAATAAACCATCGGTCCAAATAATAAATCCCGTAAAGACAAGAATGAACTCCCAACAAGTCTACTACAAATAAATGGAATGTGAGCAACATGCTCGAATAACTAATCATGAATTCCTACATTAATAATGAAGAATGAGGCGTCTATCAAAGCCCCGCAACATCCACATATGCTGCAGCAACGGATCCCTGGAATTGAGTCAAGGCTGGCGTCCCTGTGGCTGGACACCTAAAAGGGTTTTTAAAAGTTTTTATAGCAAGGGTTAGTACCCAAAAACCTTTGAAAAACATTTAACAAATGATTAACTTGCAGTAATAAATAAATATGCATGCTCTTCATATTTTAGTTAGTATCGCACTCTCTTGAGAACTTCCTTACCCCTCCTCTAATGTACGCTACTAACGCTTTAATTAAATTACCTAGTTATTCATCTCATGACTAGATAATTAACAAAGTTCCTTTATACCCACCCTACTCTAACTGAGTATGTAGTGTTTATGATTTTTAAGTTATTAGTAACATCAACTTAACTAAACCATTTAAATTCATATAACTTCTACACTTGTTATACATGTGAAATAACTCATATTTTTCATTAATAACCCGTATATAATTAATTATCCAATTATATACTTAATATCATATTTCAGCATTCACAATCATACTGTAATATATTTAACAACTTGCATTCACCCGAGTAAAATACTCACAGAATGTAAATTCTATAAAGTGCTATCCCACTAGGTACAATCACATAACCTAGTTATCCCAAGTCAGAATTTCACACCAACTTGATAAAAATAAATGATTGGAGGCGGTCATATTCCTTCCCTGAAAGTGAGTTGTCCCTCACCCATATAATGGACGCTATGACCTCGGGAATATACTCACCCTGCTCCTCAAGCTAGGGGATTCATCCACTACGCGCAACCTCCCCCTATAGCACTATAGTATAAAATATCTAATCACTGATATTAATGTACACACCAAATATATATACTATCACATCCGTATAAATATAAAAGTCCCGGCTATACCGTGTGGTAAATCCGTAACATAAGCCTATTAAATTTATTAAGAGTTTATGGTCCAACTCTAAATATTAATTAAATTGCACCTTAATTAATTAAGTTACTTTTGGTGTCGCCCCCACCATAAATTTGGACTTACTCTCGTAGCCCAAAATAAATTTACCCGAGTCAAAATCCCCGACTCTAATTTATTAGCCTCTCTCTAATTTAAATTGTTACATTTTGGTTTCGCTCAACCAAATTTTCTGCCTCAAACCCTAATTAATTTACCTACAATTAATTAGATTAAACTCATGTATTTAATTTCTCAATAATTAATTACATAAGATTTTTATATGAATTTCCCCTGTTATATAATTAACTGGCAAAACTGCCAAGTTCTGCCGACCGTCGATCGATTGATCGAACAGGTCTTCGTCTTCTTCGCGAAGACAGGGCAGCCATGGACGGATTTCCTTAAACCCTAATTTCTTCTAACATGAATTACAAACCTTCTTATCACAAGTACATATTAGAAACCTTATTAGGATCCCCCAGAAAGTCCACAACAATCATCAATTCGTCCATAAACTACTGATTCATAATTTTGGGGAAAAATCTATCTTTATCCTTAAACACATTTACATCCAAATTTCTTCATCAAACTCATTCTAATTTATCCGGATATCATTCTAACAGATACACATCAATATTCCAGTATCATATTTTTACATAAATCCTCATAAACTTTGGCAAATCAGATTAATATCTTCTTTTGTTTTTTCAAAACCCCATGTTTATGCCATGAAACCCCAAAACGAATTTAATTCATTACATCACACAGATATGAATTGAAAGACATATTTACTACTATTGCAAGTTATTCACTTGCCTTAGGTTTCGTAGTGTCTGAATTTGAGAATGGATTCCAAGGTTGAAGATGACCTTTGTTGGCTCTTTTGAGATCCCCAAATGGCTTTGGCTGCTGCTAGGGTTTTCTAACCCTTTAATTCTTCTCTCTAATTAAGCTCAGCCATGACCTTCTTTCTTTTTATTAGGTTAATTTCCCTAATGCCGTTTTTTGACTAATGGGCCAAGCCCAAGTGACCTAAATGCCCCCGAGTGGGCCCGACTATGTCTAAAAACGTCCCGTGACCCGTTTACTACCCCCGGGTACACTTTTCCGACTATCTCGGCCCATCCGGACTCAACTGTACACTCAGAATTTGCATCTGAATTAATTTATAAAAATACTTATCCCCCACCCAATATAGTCTATACCGACTTCCGGATGTGATAAGTACATACCTCGTCATTAATACTCGAAACGACGTAATTACATTATTACTATTCACTTAGTAAATAAATTTCCCTAAATATTAACCATTCAATCCCAGATTAATATTTATATATGATTTTACCATAATTAATTCATTAAATTACAACACACTAGTAATTTAGAATTTCCGAATCAATTGAATTTGAAATGTGCCAAAAATACGGGGTGTTACACCGGTCATTTGGGTGTGTTAGGTGTGTGCGTAGCCCAAAGGCTTAGAACTATGTTTGCCTCCAAATTGTGTGAATTATGAATTTATGGTTCGAGATTGATTGAGAACCCGATGTCCTTTACTTAGTACATGATGTACCAAAACTTGCTAGCAGAGTATGCCCGCATTGCAGGTCTACGTGTGTACTAATAGATAAGATGGATAGTGATATCTAAAGCAATCTAAGTATGTGGGAACTTAATAACTAATTAGTAACTTTTAATGGATAAAAGGACTTGAAAATTTATTAACGTATTGTTTGGGAAATACGAGTAGGCACGATGAATTATTAGATAGGATGAGACTTAATTAAGACTAGTTAGGTGGGGTAGCATAACTAGGTTGGTTTAAAAGTATAGGTTAGGCGTTCACAATAATGGAGAGGTGAGGATCTCAAGTGAGGGCATGCGAAGCTAACATGTATATAATAGTTTGAAACTGTTTTACTAGGGCTCTCACCCGTTTCAAATATATTTTCGTAAAAACCTTTTAAGGGTCTAGCCACAGCGATGCTTGGATTAGGAGTTCCTCCACATTTGACGTGCTGCAGCTGATGTTGATGTTATAGGACCTTGGTAGTAAATGCCTCCACGTTTATCAGTTCCTTTCTATCATTTAGTTTTATCAGTCTGGCATGTCCCATTTCTAGGTAGTGGGTTTATCAGAGATATTGTAGTTTTATTTATTTTTTTCATTTTATCGATTTGGGATTTATATTATGGTTGATTGGGTTTGGATTTCATTTTGGATTGTTTATTCGAGGAACATTTATTTGTCTTGTGGTTTTATCATTAGTACTATGTTTACTAGAATGATGAATGTGATTTATTAGTTCAATTTATTACCTATTAATTAAATGATTAAAATTTTGACACCAAGACATTAACGTACTAGTAAAATAAATTTATTTTCGATAGTGATGCTAAGAATGGAACCATTAATTATTCCTATTTAATTTAACAATGAACTGATCACCCAAGATTAGAATAGGTGGGGTGTCACAGACGTTGCTAGTCTTATGGGAGATCTTCAATCTTCATTGGAAACTCGTGAGAAACTTGAAACCCGTGTATCCTAACCTGAGAGAGATCTCGAACGTGCTTGGGAGATAAAGTAACTTTAGAGTACACATATAAGAAGGTAGGAAAGATGATACTTGATCTTGCTATGGGTAATGTTGAGACTCTAGGAATAGGTTATGACGATGCGTACACTTCCTATGTAGCACCCGAATCAGTTCCCGTGTTTATTTTAGATCCATATGGACCTCGACCTAACCCACCTAGGCATCTGATTCCATGTAGGAGAACACATCCTAGATGGTTTTAGAAAGGTGTTCTTGATCCCCTTTATGTTTTTCCCATTGCAAGCAAAGAGGACACCTTAGGAAAATTTGTTTTAAGTTAAATAGTGTGTCGCATAGGTATCGTCCATGATATGCTACTAAAGCTGTTCCTGCATGCACTCCCACACATCACATGAGAGATTTTGAGCATTTTCGAGAGTAAGTTGATTATTTGGTCAAAACTTCACATGATTTGAGGGATATTTTTCATCGGATGTCATCTCATTTGGAGAACTCCTCTGGGCCTAATGATTAAGCTTTAGATTTATTTTCTAACATAGGATGTTTTTCTTGTTTAAATCATTCATAACTATTGCTAGTGTGTACTATCATTGTATTTATATTTTTTCATTTTGATATATATTTCAAAAAATCCAAAAATAGTTTTGTTTTTGTGGAAAAATTTTGAAAAATACAAAAATATTTTCAGTTTCTTTTTAGAAAAAGCCAAAAAGATTTATTTTTCATCAATTTTTTGAAAAATCCAAAAAGAGTTTTGTATGTTGTTTACACCATATGTGGATGAACATTAAAGATGTTCGAGTCACCTATTCATTACATATCTATGTGACTATTTTATAGGGTTTTGAGATGTGACATCATTACATTTTGTGCTTAATAATGTGTGGAGTCGTTAAGATGTGATCTGATAACTACTTTCTACACGTTTGACTCCATGTCACATTTAATGCATACGAGCATGAACTTATTTGAGTATTTCACTTACCTTTCACGTGTTGGTTGCAGTGTTTTCATCTCAATCTTTCTTTTAAAACGAACCAAGTGCAATAAAATGAGATAATGAAAGTATTTATTGTACGAACCATTGTCGGGATTAGAAAAGTTACAAATCATATCTCCGCTAAATGTATTGTATTTAAAGCAATGGAATCGGGCAGAGAAAGGCGGGTTTTCTTTGAGTGAATAGCCACCATTTGAAAAAAAAGAAAAAGATCCTAAAAGAATAAAGTCACATAAAAAGAAAAATATAAAATTCCAGGCCAATTTCAAACAAACAGTGATGCTTCGCTACATATGAACATTGAATTCTTCAAAACAAAAGATTTGAGAGAAAAAAATCAATATGTAGTTTTGAGTGAGTTTAGTCAAATATCAATGGGTTTGTGCGTCTTTAAAAATCTCGTAAAATCAGTACATAGTTTTGGTCATTATTGGTGTGAAAATCATTCGCGACCTTGAATTGTTGAATAGGATAAGTCGATTTCACTTGAGTTCCATATTTTCTACACCAAAGGTAGACGTTGAGATCTTCCGTTAGTAGTGTCTCATTCCTTCGTGCACATATGTTATGTTTGTCTATGTTGATTTTTTGATAGAATATGTTCACACCCCTATATTTTGTTTCCACGATTCGGTTATTTTTTTGTTTCTCCATGGTATGTTGTTTTCCTAAAAAAAATTCTTGAAAAATTTTGGAAAATGAAAAATAGTTGGTTTTGTTTAGTTTATCATTACTTGATTTTCATTGCCTTATATTTTTTATGATATGCTATGATTGTTACGACACACTCCGGTTAACTTTTTTTTATTTCTTTTCCTTGTCTGTTTCGAATAAATATAAAGGGGGAGAACGAATTGTGGGGGAGTGAGACTTTGATTTATGTGGGAGAATCTATTTATGAGTTTTATCTTATTTCAAACTCGATACATCATGAGGGTATATTTCTATATTTATTGTGTTCAGCTACACTTTGATTAGCATACGCAAAGTCAACGTAAGACAAAGCTCCCAAAAAGAAGAGCATAAGATTTGAAGATTTCAAAAGGGTGAAAATTTGGAAGAATTGTACAGTTTTAGTATCTTTCCATTTGTGAGTTTTTGGTCGGGTATTAGATCTGTATAGGATATTGCATGTTCGATTAATAAGGATTTTTTGTTTTTACCGGAATAGCCATAGGGGGAGATTTGTAAGGGAGACTTTTCTATCATTACCCCTAGTGTGTAAGACATGTGCATAGAATCTTGGTTACATCAAGAATGGCATGTTCCGTTACTTCTGTCATGGTACTTCATGTAAACACGATCAAGAAGACGAATCTGATTATGGAGCATCTTTAACATGCTCCACGACGTCACTAAATAATTGTATAGTTATTGCTTTAGATTTCGTGGAACTTTTACATAGTATTGGGATACTTTTATAAAATGATTTTTTTACAAAATGAGGCAGTATTTCGAATATTTTTTGGAACTTAAACATATTTTGATTTTCACCTTGCTTCATTCAAATGAGATGGAAATATCGTTAGAACGACTTTGTATCTCGTTAGAAGGTTGTTTGAAGAATTTATTAAATGAGGTTCAAATAAGGGCTCATTGTCTTGGATTTTTGGATGTCATTAAAAATGATTTTTGCATCGTTCTAACAAGATCTTTATCTCGTTAGAATGACACTGTCATGTCATTTGAATGACCCTACGTCGCCTCGAAGTTTTTGTCCACCTATAAATACATATTTGCTGTTAAAACTTTTCATTTACGAAAACTGCAGACATGTTGTAAAAAGTCTTCACAGTTAAAAGGGAAAAACACTTTTCAATTCACATAATATCTCCTATATACTTTTGTGAATCATCCTCAAAACCTAAAAAATTTCTATATTGAAGTTACTATTATAGAGAAGGAGTCTCTACTGTTGCTCTTGTGATTCTTATGGGAATCATTGCTAATCGAAAAACTGCAATCTTTGTGGAACTCGTGAGAATTACTGCTAAAGAAGACGAAGGTCACCCGCGGGAGATTCGCTGAGCTGTATTTCACTCATAAGGTTGTAAGTTGTGATTTACATAATGTATACGTGAAATAAAAGGTTTTTCCATAAGAGTTTTTTCCTGAAATATTGTGTTGAATGATTTTGTGATTACATGCTTTATTGATTAATGTCTTGAATTATTTGGTTACATGTTTTAGGATTTACAGGAATTAAAATTTGTTTGTGGGTTTCCATATAATTAAATACGTTTACTCCATTAGAGAATAACGCACTCTCAAATTGTTATCATATACGGAGGAAGGGAAGAGAAAACTAGAAAGATGCTATTGTTTTGTCTGCTAGATAAGTAGACACATATCTTCTTATGAAATCATATTATCTGAGGGCTGGGATGTCATTGACTGATATGACTTTAGTGGGATTTATGTGATCCTATTGACATCCGAGCACATGGGTGAATAATTTTAACTTAAGAATCCTATGACCCTCCTACTCCCATGTGATGATAAGGGCCTTTAGTTGGCATGATAGATTTTTATAGAAAACACGTATGTAAAAATAAATATGAAGAAACACTATACATGAAACACAAAATGAAAAGTTACACTATATCATATTTTCTTTGATTGTATGAATTTTCAATACCTTTATATTTCTTTTAGAAAGTATGCCAAATCCCTCATATTAAGACAACCACATTCTATCCTTTCATGAATGGATGAAATTTGACACATGGGTGGAAGAGTACTTACAATTGCATGCTCGAGAATAATTACGTTAAGACAAAAAAAACCTCGTCGTGTACTCATTCTTTCTCATGCATATGACCTGACACATTTAAATTTGGGCTCATTTTATGCAACTCAAGTCCTATCCATAAAGTATGAAACTCTATCTCTTCCTCCTCCAGTAGCTCTAATAAATTCTATCCACATGTTGTATACTCATATGTTTTGTTTCATATCAATACGATGGACTATATTTTTCAAACAAATATTGCTCTGATATTTGTTTTTCACATTTTTACAAGTAATGGCATAACTCAATTTTTCAAAATCCACACATGGTTATTGAAGTGCCCTTTTTAGAAGGTGTATTTTCAAATTCTTTTAATTCCTTCTTAATACTATCATTAAAATTTATCAAAATCTACATTGTATCCTATCACAATATCAAAAAATATTTAAACACAACATTTATAAGATAACCGCTAATATTAAAAAATAAAAGGAAAAAATGAATACAAAAAATAAGGATTCAATAAAACATCCATTTCAATCATCAATTTATACTTCTAACAAGTTCTCACTGACATAGCACAAAGGTAAAAAAGATAAACAATTTCAACCATCATCCTCTCATTCCTCGATACCATAAAATTGTAACCACTTCAATCATCATTTAGCACACTTCAATCATCGTCCCTTTCTTACTCCATACCTTGCTTCCTTCATACCACTATCATCATCAAGAATGGCCGTATCAATTATGGAGACATTTATCGCTTGCCTAACCTAAGATACATTTTGATCTTAATCTAGTTGTTGCATGCCAAATGGCTCAACTTTAGGGACATTAAAGTCATCGGTGGTTTAATATACATCGAATTTGTCTCTTGGTGTCATCGAAACAACATGTTAATCTGATTCTATTGCATCTTCCACATACCAAACTTATTTCGCTTTAGATGCTAGGATGAACGGTTCATCACCAACTCGATTATATTTATATAACAAATGGTTAAAGTTAACTAGTACAAAGTTAAATTCATCCAATCTTTTACCCATACAATTATCGATCTAATCGCATTTGAATAACACAAATTTCATTCCATTGATGTATTGAATCTCAATAATGTCTCCCCTAATAGAGGATTCTTCCTCTACGACTAGAATAACTCATATGTGTTGCTTTTAGAACAACCCCACTATTTTGAATTTGTCTACATTGATCAACCGATTTTATCTGAAATTTGAAAACCACGAACAATATAAGAATAAGATCCAAAAGCATCCTTTAGAAGTACTAAATATAGAATCCTAATTTCATCGAGTAGTTGGGCTTTATTTGTCAATATGTTCACATAATATTAGCCCAATAGAAAAGGAATTCAAAATTTTATATAACCAATAGACTAAAACACTATCCAAATTAATTAGGAATAAAGAGACTTATATAATTCTTAAACCATGTGCTGAATTTTTTGTTATGAAGGCATTGAACATGGTGCTATGAAAGTTGAGAATACTCTTTTGAAAGTTCCACAATATTTTTCTATAAAAATGTACATATGTCAATTTCGTAATGAATATAGAAAAACCTATAGGTAATAAATTTTCTCGCGTTGTTAAGGTTAAAAAATAACATATTCGATGAACGGTGTCACTGCAAAGTGTTGAAAACCACATAACGATGGCCTTGAACTAATATTTCTTGATCAATATGAATTTGAAGTTTTTTCCTAATAGTGCTACCAGAGTCACTACCTCTATCATCTGTTCTAATAGGTCGACTAGCATGGTTTCCCCATGGTCATCAAAATACCTTGAGAAAAAGGTCACGCGCTCTTCTAAAAGGACATGCTTAGAAATTGAGTCCTCGGGATGAGAACGATTTCTCACATACAGTTTTTAACATATTCAAACACCTTTCCACTAGATACATCCAACGATAAAGCACCGATCTGGAAATTACTAGTTCATCAGTCAAATGTATGGACAAATATTCCATCATACCAAACAATAGTGGAAGGAATATATTCCTGAGACTATATAAAGTATGAATCATACGATATTTAAATTTATCCAAGTCAGCTAAACTATTTACACTTGAGCGTCTATTCGCAAATCATTTAATTAATTCAATTAAAGCTTTGACATCATGCTTTACCAATACCCTACTTACATCTATCAAGAGTAGTTGTTGCATTAGAATGTGATTGTCAGGAGTCTTAAGTCCCAAAATGCTTCTCCCTTGAGGGTGAACACGTCATAAAATATTGGATAAATAACCATATGGAACTTTGAGATTCAACAACACTTTCAACAAAATATCCTTCTCTTTAATTCTCATCGTAAACTATGATGGGGTTACACATTGTAATTTTTTTTCTCGCGATTGAGGATGTAGCTCTCGGTTAATACTCATATATTTGAGGTCTTTTCGAGCATCTAAACTATGCTATGTTTTGACTTAGATGCCCAACAATGTAAAAAGAACACTGTCACATATTTTTTTGTCAATATGCATGACATCAAGATTACGGTGCATCAAATTATTCTCCTAATATTGCAATTCATAACAGCTACTTTTCTTCTTCCAGATCATTCCTTTTTCGGAACATTACCTTTAGTTTGTTTTACAATCTCAATTTCCTTTTGGTCTCTTATCCTTCTTCAAAACACGTCTTCTTTCTTATATTCGATTAGAACGTCAAGCTCATTTAATTATTGCAGAACTTATGATCCAGTTAGTTTCAATGGTGGTGGCCTCATATCAACCTTGCCATTAAATGTAGATTTTTCTTTAAGAAATTTATGTTGTATTGTTAAGAATTGATGATGACCCCGGTAAGAGTACGTACGACCACTCTTCAATCGAATAGATTGATTATACTTACTATAACAAGGATTAAAAAAATCACATTTTGTGCTCCATCCTAATAGCATTGTATAAGAAAGAAAATTGCTAATTGTATTCAAGAATGCAACATGTAACTCAAAAAATTATTTTGTTGATTCGTCATAAGTACGTACCCCATTGGCCTATAAATCCTTCAACTCATAAATTATTTACTGTAATATACATAAATGTTATCACTAGGTCCTTTTGGTCCATCAATAAGAATAAATAAAATTAAGTACGATTGTTTTATGCACAACTATGGGGGCAAGTTTAATATCATTAGCACAATAGGCCAAGTACTGTGAGAAATGCTCATATTACCACACAAATTGAATCCATCAGTTGCTATTTCAAGTCTAACATTGAGACAATCTCGCAAAATATGGACTTCTCTCATCATATGTCTTCCTTGCAAAGATGTCAACAGGATGCCTCATCACTCCATCATCGATTCATTCATCAACGTGCCATTTCATTAGTAGAGTAGTATGCCATGATGAATACAATCTTTATAATATTGGCTTATAAGGAAAACACCTTAAATTTTATGTTGCTACTTTCGTACCCTCACCACCATTAAAGAACCTGGAAGCCCAAAAAATTTCAAATTTCTTGAGATTCCTGCTCTCATATTGATACAACATACAACTATTAAGACACACATCTCACGTACAATACTTGAAACCCAACTCTTTTGTTAATTTATTAGTTTGATATAAGGATTTTAGAATCTTGGCTTTCGGGAACACCTTCTTTAAGAATACTATGAACATTGTTAAAGAACGATTTTTCCATCCATTTGGTTGTTTCAGGTTCAATAGTTCAACAAAAATTGAAAACTCGGTAATGTCTTTAGGATAATTCTCATACAACTCACTTTTTGCCTCTTTTAAAAGTCAAATATATTATGGAAAGCCTGTGGCATGCATGTCATGATCTTCGATGTTAGGTTCTTCATCATTTCCCAAATTTTCCTCTTTACATGGAACCCCCTTCCTTCTTAAACAATTAAAATCATGTTTTCCACGGAGATCAGATTGGCTAATGCATCATCAACACCCATGCCATTGCTCAAACTATTTACGTTGATATTAAAATTACCAAATGATTCCCCATATTACATCTAATTCTTGTAACTCTTTTCAAAACAATACATCTCTATGTTACCCCTCACAGCCTGTGAGTAGTAGTAGACACATTTTACACATCTACTACATGGGAATTTGATGCTAGATGTAAGAATAACTTTATATCTATATGCACAATCAATAAAGAATTCAACATCACCGTTGTACTCTCTTGTGGTCCTATCTCCTCCGATCCAACTCTTAACCATATTCATCTTATTGAACCCCTATTACATATTAAAAAAAAGAGGCGAATATAATAAGAACATTAAAATAAGAATCAACTAGATAAAAGGGTTAGTTTAAACTGTGAGCTAAATTTGTTCGTACATTGTCAATCACATACATTAGCAATGAAAACTAAACAAGGTTTTATATACATCCAGCTCTACTCCATTCCTTTTTTATATATAAAATTCCATATATAGTTCAATCTCTTTACACTAAAAAAATTTGCAATCATACTAATTATCTAATTATGTAAAGTATCATGGTTAAATATTTCATAATAAATATTTAAAACATATGTCAAGAGTTATATACAGACATTTAACCTAATCTATAAAAAAAATCAATAAACCAATCTACACAACAAATAAACAAACAAACTAATGTGTTAAACTAACATCAATTCAAAAAACTAATCTCTAATCTATATAAAAAACTAATCTTCTCTTCAATTCGTGTAAACAAAATAAACAAATTTGTACAAAAAAGTATCAAGAAAAAAAACTGTGTGAAACGTAGTAATAAACATATCTACACAAGCTAATCTTACAAAAACTAACATCAATTAAAAAAATTAATTTATAAACTATCAAATCTGCATAAACTAACATCAAATCTATATAAATTACACAAGCTAATCTATAAACTAATAGCGAAGTGGAAGTAAAGATAACAACAACGAGGATGGATGAGAGATAGGCAGGAGTAGGGTGGGTCTGGGCAGGAGCTGGAGTGAGGCTAAACAGGGGAGAGGGAGAGGCAAGGAAGGGGAGGTGCAGGGGAAAGTCAGGGGTGGGGCAGGGGAATGGGGGATTGCCGAGGGGAGGGAGTGGGAGACCGAGAGAGAGAGAGAGAGAGAGATTGGTCGAAAAAATGTCTCTAGACGAGGGGGAAAATGAAAGAAAAAAACCTATTTTATCAAAAGGAACAGTTTCATTTTCCTCCCTTTTACAATTTATCAAATGGGTCAGTTTTTCGTTGTATAAGTTATACTTAATGGGACGGTTTTTAAAGTCTGTCATTTTTACAATTTATCTATTGGGATGTCTTTATAAATATGTGGTATAAAGTGACTCAAATGGGATGCTTTTTAAAATCCATGGTTTGTATTTTCCTAAAAAAAAGTTCTAAAAATTTAACACCCACAAGGAACGGTAAATAAAAATCGTACAAAATAAAAAAAAATAGTATATCTACTGTAAGGGTCTGTGGGTACCCGAAATTAGAATGGTGGGCCTAGACGAGTAGCCCAATTATAGAGGCCCAAAGTCCAGACCTCCAATTTCTTAATCGATTATGATTTAGTCTTCTCCCATGTTCCCATTAAGAGGGGTTCTAGGAGAAGATGGAAAATGTGGGGGAATCCAACACCCTCACTCCCTGAAAATGGACATCTATATAATAAACCCTAAGTCTGGGGCATAGGGACACACTGTATTCTCTGTAATCGCTCTCCGGAGTATATAGAAATAATACCGACTGCACCACCGTGGACGTAGGCACCTTTGCTTAACCACATACATCTTTTGTTGTGCGATTGACATTTTGTATTCCTTATTCTGCTTGGTTTGTGCTTCTCTCATCTCTTTGTGTTGAATATTAATTATCACCACAATTGGCGCCGTCTGTGGGAACGTTCATCTTCCCTGAGAAATCCCATACCCAAAAAAGAGTTCGGAATGTATGGTCACAGTAGTAATGCTCCCCAGGCAGGGGATATCCAAGAACCACCTGCTCCTCGCAGTATTAGATCTGAAGTTCAGCGTTCAAATAAGAGAGATCGCTTAGAAAGGCCAGCCTCAGAAGAAAGCCAAGGACTAGCGAGGTCCACATAGATATCCAGGATAATTGACGCATATGAGGCGAGGCTCCACGAGTAAAGGGAGTCTTCTCGCAAGCATGAAGCTGAGAATGCTCGCCTCAAAAGAAGATTAGAAAGAATGGAGAAATACCTCTATCGTGGTACCAAGAGACGTCCATACCACACTCCTAGCCCTCCGACGAGCAAGTCTCGCAGCCGAGGAAGGAGCCCCAGGCGTGGATCCCAAAAAACTAGGGGAAACGAGTCAGAAGACGACCTGCTCGAGCAACTGCGACTAGCTCGCAATCACATGAGCCCAAATCGTAGCAACGAAAACATACGAAGTCTGGTTCGAAGGGAGATGAACCGACACCCTGCACATCACGGTACCAGATCGACCCGAGAACTCGCTAGGTGAGCTCTTAAAACTCAGATAAAATCACCTTTCTCGAGGGAAATAGAAGAAGAGGAATCCCCTAAGAAGTTTGTTATTCCAAGGTTTAAGATTTATGATGGTAAAACTGATCCCATTGATCACGTCAGGCAGTACCGACCGGCCATGACTCTCTGGAATAATCGAGACGCACTAATGTGCCGAATTTTTCCCTCGAGCCTACATGATGTGGCGCAGAAATGGTTAGAAAGTCTCCCCCACCGGTCCATCAGGAATTTCAAGTCCCCGACGAGCTCTTTACGACCCGATTCATTACCAGTAGCTCCCATCCCAAAAGGATGGAGGCTTTGCTAACAATGAAAAAGACGCCTCAAGAGACCCTCCGAGACTACGCGAAGAGGTACTGGGAGTTATTCAATGAGGTCGAGGACTGCTCGGAGCAAGTGGCAGTGGCCTCTTTCAAAATTCGGCTAGCCAGCTCTTCCCTTCTGTACCAGTCACTGACGAAGAAAGAAGCCATGACCATCGATGACCTAATGGCCCGCAATGAGAAATATGCCAAGGTGGAAGATGTGATTCGCCCCAGCACAGGGGAAAACGATCGAGCTAAGCTCGCTGCCAAGGGTAGTGACAAAACGGAAAACCAGAAGAAAGGAGGAAAGAATGGGGGAAAGAATAGCTCCAAGAATGGAGGCAACAATGATGTGTCGAAGGCACTTCAGGCGGTCAACACAGTCTTCAGAGAACCAATTTATAAAATTCTTGCAAAAATCAAAGATGAGCCATTCATCAAGTGGCCTAGGAAGATGGGAGGAGATCCCTTGAAGAGAGACAATGTGCTGAGATGCGATTTTCACAAAGAAGGAAAACACAAAACCGAGCATTACAAAGCTCTTAAGTCCCATCTCGAAGAGTTGGCTCAGTCCGAGAATCTCAGTGAATTTGTAGAAAAGAAAGAAGAGAAAGTTGCTGCCTATAGAGAAGCAAGGCCCGATAACGTGCTTGAAGACGATGTCGGACATGAATTCGCAGTAATTCATGGGGTATCTGATGTAAAGCAGATTCAGAGAAATTCATCTCGAATGAAGGTAAAAAAATCTTACAACAGTGATGCAAGCTTTTCAGATCGATCCAGCAAAAACACAGTCAGGAAAGCGTCGGAGAGCAGATGATGTCGACTATAGTAAGCATATCGTATTTACAGATGAGGATCTGGTGGGAGTAAGAACCCCACATCATGATGCTTTAATCATTACTCTCAAGATAGCAAACTATGACGTCGACAAGTTGCTCGTCGACCAAGGAAGCTCGTCCGAGGTAATGTATCTCGACCTGTTTCAAAAATTGAAATTAAGCATTGACGACCTGAAGGAAGCTACTGTCCCCTTGGTTGGCTTCACTGGAAAGATGACTATGACCTTGAGAAAGATCGTGCTTCCAGTAAGAGCAGGAAATGTTTCTAAAATGATCGAATTTCTGGTGGTCGACATTGACTCGCCATATCAGGCTATCCTTGGCAGAGGGTGGCTACACACAATGAAGGCAGTCTCCTCGACCTACCATCAGAAACTCAAGTATGTGACCGAGTGAGGAGTAATGGAGATCTATGGAAATCAAGCAATGGCGAGAAGATGCTTCATATCAGCCATCCGCCTAAAACCAGAGAAGACGGCCGACAAGTCCAGCGAAAAGGTTGAAGAACAAGGAGGTCTGATACCTTCGAAATAACAATTAAAATATGGAAGGCCCGAAGTAGAGGAGACCAGGCTCCTCCCCTCTGAACGTGTTATCGAGGACCTGGAGGAAATCACAGCTGGAGATTGCAATGACAACAGGATCTTCTTGATTGGAGCTTCTCTCACAAATCATGAGAAGAAGGAATTGACGACCCTGCTAAGGAATAATATAGATGTCTTTGCGTGGGAACCATACGAGATTCCCGGAATTGATCCTAGTATGGTTTGTCATCAGCTGCACGTCGATCCCACCTTCAAACCAATCACACAGAAGGCACGACGAACTGCACTCGAGAAGGCAAAAGTCGTGGAAAAAGAAATGGAAAAACTGCTAGATACAGGATCCATACGGGAGGTACAATTCCCCAAATGGTTATCGAACCCAGTAGTAATTCCAAAAAGCAACGAGAAGTGGAGAGTTTGCATCGACTTCACTGACCTCAATAGAGCATGCCCTAAAGACAGTTTCCCCCTCCCAAAAATTGATCAACTGGTAGACGCCACAGAAGCTCACGAGAGAATGAGTTTTTTGGACGCATACTCAGGGTATCATCAGATCCCTCTGTATACCCCAGACCAGGACAAAATAGCATTTATCACCATAGTTGGGTTATATTACTACAAGGTCATGCCCTTCGGGCTAAAAAATGCAGGGGCAACCTACCAGCGACTGGTCACCAAGATGTTCAAGGACCAAATGGGAGACACCATGGAGGTATACATCAATGATATGCTCGTTAAAAACAAGAAGAAAGAAGACCACCTCACTGACCTATCAAGAACCTTCGAAATCCTCAGGAAGTACCGAATGAAACTTAACTCGAGCAAGTGTTCTTTCGGTGTCCAGTCAAGAAAATTTCTTGGGTACTTAGTCAGTAAGAGAGGCATCGAGGCCAACCCAGACCAGATCGATGCAATAAATAGAGTAAAACCTCCTCGAACAATTCGAGATGTACAGAAGCTCACCGGTATGCTCACAGCCTTAAATCACTTTATCTCTAAGTCCTCCGAGAAGTGCAAGCCTTTCTTCCAACTTCTAAAGGGGAATAAAACGGTAGAATGGAACCCAGATTGCTCGCGGGTATTGGATGAGCTCAAGGCTTACCTTAGCTCCCCACCACTGCTCATCATACCACAGCAAACTGACTCTTTGTACTTATACCTCTCCGTTTCCAACCACACTTTCAGTTTCGCATTAATGTGCGATGTCGCAGGGATCCAGCACCCCGTTTACTACGCGAGCAAGACTTTACTAGATGCTGAGCAGAGGTACCTACCACTGGAGAAGCTTGCTTTTGCACTAGTAGTGGCTTCAAGGAACCTAAAGCACTATTTCGAAGCCCACACTATCATTATCCTTACATCTCACCCCCTTAAATCAATCCTAAGGAAGGCGGATTTGTCGGGCAGACTGTCTAAATGGTCAGTCGAGCTCAGACGATTTGATATCCAATTTCAACCAAGGAACGCATCAAGGGGCAGGTCCTTGCCGATTTGATAGCCGAATTCACAGGCAAACAACCCCTCGACCAACCTCAACCAGGGAAGCAAGGAGAGAACTACGCGATGGAGGTAATCTGGAAATTATTTGTTGATGGAGCCTCCAACTCAAAGGGGGCAGGAATAGGCATTGTCCTCATCACCCCGGAGAATACAATCCTCGAACAGGGTATCAGGCTTGGATTTGCAGTCTCCAACAATGAAGCAGAATATGAGGCTTTAATAGTCGGCCTCCAGAAGGCACACACTTTGGGGGCAAAACACTTACATGTGTTCGGCTATTCACAATTGGTCTCCAATCAGATAAGTGGAGACTAGAATGCAAATGATGAAAGGATGGCAGCCTACCTCACCTTGGCAAAAAGGCTAATGGCTGGCTTCGCAGAATTCGGTGTCCAGCAGTTTCTAAGAGGGCAGAACAGCCATGCTGATGCCCTAGCGGCCCTGAGTTCAGCAATCGATTACGATTTAAAAAGGACAATCCCTATCGACTTCCTCGCTCATTCGAGCATTAATCGTGGAAATGAACTGCCAATCGTGGAACATGTGCTCCAAATTGAATCAGAACCCAGTTGGATCGATCCTATAAGGGACTATTTGAAGGATGGTATACTTCCAACCGATAAGAAGACTGCTCACCAGATAAGAGTAAAAGACGCTCGCTTTCACTTATCCCCAGAGGGCAAGTTATACAAAAGATCATTTTTCGGTCTCTACCTTCAATGTGTTCACCCAAGGGATGTCGAGCAAGTTCAAAATGAGCATCACGAGAGAATATATGGAGGCCATATTGGAGGAAGATCTCTGGCTTTCTGAGAAATGAAGGAAGGCTATTGGTGGCCATATATGCAAAGGGATTCTACGGCATATGTTTGCAAGTGCGAGAAATGCCAACTTCATGCTCCTATGGTCCACCAACCTGCTAGCAACCTAAAATCACTTTCCAACCCATGGCTATTTGCCCAATGGGGAATAGACATTGTAGGACCACTTCCTACCGCTGCCGACAATCGCAAGTATCTATTGGTCGCAACTGACTACTTCACCAAATGGATCGAGGCAGAACCCCTGGAGAACATCCGAGATACATATATGATAAGATTCATATGGAAAAATATAATCACCCATTTTGTCATCCCCAGAACCATCATCACTGATAATGGAATGCAGTTCGAGAGCGGCTCCTTCAAGAGTTTATGTGACGAGTATGGAATCAGACACCATTACAGCTCGGTGGCCTATCCTCAGAGCAATGGACAAGCCTAGGCTTCGAACAAAACAATGATCGATGGATTAAAGATCTAATACAAACTTGGCAACCAGTTCGGATACGGTATCAGAAGTGGATGCACCCTCATAACCTATGCCACCCCTCTCTTTAAACCCTAAAGCAAGACCTAGGAATATTTATCCAACTTTCTTGGATTTTGTTTCTAAGCTGACTTTGACCTCCTGATCCCATTCGAGATCTTTCTTGAGTTGGGAAAAATGGGATTCAAGTTTCTCACAAGTCTCCAATTCTTCTTGAAGATCTCTCATAAGACTAGCTATTTTGTTGGTTAATTCGTTTTTCTCCTTACCCACTGAAACAAGTTTATCACTAAAAGATATTATCACCGAGGTCTCACTCTCTCTCAAGACTTTCCATTCTTTATCTAGAGAAAACACCCTAAGAGTCAAAATTTTATTTTTCCTTTTAGATTTAATGACTCGGTGTAAATTTTGGAGTATGCATATTGAAAATCTTGTTTTCCCTCAATAAAATCACCACCCTCAAACTCTTCAAAATGATTGAACTCATTGACGAGGTTATGACATTTAGAAACGTCCTCATCGGCATGACATGTGCTTGAATTTTAAACATTACTAGTCATAAATGCGGTGAAGTTACATCCATGAAGTGATTCACCCTTGAAATCCATCAACTCAACTTCACTATTTCTCAGAGTGGAATTATAGGCAGCTTTGCCTTTTCCCTATCTCTCACTCATAACATCTCACCATTTCATCTTTCTTAGGATACTCACATCTATCTTTATTTTGATTATTCTCATAAAAATTCTTACCCTCTTTGAAATATTTGTTTTTCTCAAAATTTGTATGTTCTGTTTTTGATTAATTTTTAATTTAAATTTGAGAAACTGTTTGAATTTTTTATAGCAAACAAGGGAAGATTATCTTATTAAAATCAAAATCGGAGCCAGAAACCTCTTTTTTCTTTGACATAGCTTTTGAAGTTATTCCATTTCCTTTTTCTTTTGGGGTTTGAGAAAAATGTCTAATTCGTAAGTTTGAATATCACCTATGAGTTCTTCTAGCCTAATTTTGTTTAAAATTCATAAAGCGTTAAATCCGATAACTTTTTCATTAAAACAAGAGACGACAGAGCTCATAATTTTCGAAACAATTCTCTTTTCTAAAATTTTCTCACCTAAATTAAAACTAAAATTCATAATATCAGACAAACGAGCATAAAGTTTATAAAAATTTTAAGTTTCAAGCATTCTTATAGTCTTAAATTATATGGTGAGGTTTGGAAGCTTAGAAGCTTTGACAACATCGGTATCCTTGTGTGCGATCTGGAGGATAACCAATGATATGCCCAAAGTGCATCCTCGTACTCGAAGTCACTAACCTCGGCCTATCTCATAGCCGAGTCGACAAGAAGCTTACAACGGCCATCGGGAAGGTTGTCTTCTGGAAGGTCGACCCCTCACAAGGCAACCTCGGTTGAACAGCAGCCGAGGTTGACAGTGTCACTTGGGCCCAAGCTATTACCAACCTCATACTCTACATCGGTCGACGTTGTACCCCACCTCATACATCACCTCGGCCAGTCTTCCTGGTTGAGGTCATCATTGCTATTGCCAAGGAAATGCGACATCATCGGACTCACCAACCTCGTACTCATCCAGGCCGAGGTTACATTGGTTAAGGACACAAGTCCGAGCATATGCCAGCACATGTAAGGTTTGGAACATGTGAGAAAATCAGTTATAACTGAATCACTCCCCTCATATGGAGGAATATTGTGGTCATCACTATCTACACAAGATGAGGCATGTGTCATCATCATACTGATTCGATCCTCATACACATGCTCATTGCATGCTTGGGGGGGTACATTACACCCCCAAGCACTATATATAGAGGTCTTCCTCTACCTTGTAAAAATATAGATAATTACAAACCCTAGCCAAACTCTGGTGCATTTACAGTAGAGAGAGAAAGCGGAGTGATTGCATTGCTAAGGCCATTAGAGCCCTCTTCGGATAGTGATACTTACACTCACTTGAACAGTGGACGTAGGCAATTGCTGAACCACTTATATTAGTGTGTTTCTCCTCTTCTCCTCATCTCCTTCTACATATCGGTGTTGTTATTTGCTGCTATTGTTATGCCTGTTTGAGCTTTACTACCTCTTTATCTAGTCGTGTTGTTTACAGCATCATCATTTTGGCACCATCTGTGGGAATGAGAAGGTTCATCTCTTCCTCTTTTGCAACTTAACCTCACCGAAGACTCTTGTGGTGAACTAGGCCTCACCTTCACGTGGTGTTGTTTCACCATTGAAAGAGGTCCCTTAAGGTTTCCAAGATCTATAGTCGTCTCATCAAAAGCTCAAGCATATGGCACCGGAGTTACCACCACCTCCTCCACCATCCGGTGTTGGAGAACACTGCTCTATGCAAGCACCGCCCCAGTCTGAGATATAGGAGGTGACAGCAGCCTTGAAGTCCTTGGCTGCAACTCAGCAAGTGCTGCGGGAGTAATTTTCCTAGCTAAGCCAAAGCATAATGAGACCACCAGGAGTCTCACAGGAGATGATTACTCCGGTGGCTTCCCAACCACAACATGAGGCCAGGGGATCACCCCAGGCACCACGAAAGGACCAACCTGCTCCTCAACGAAGGAGGGATGTTTCTAACCCTAGGCGTTTACGCTTGGGGAGGAAACCCTTGCCCTGAGGATATGTACGATGACATTGAGATAGAGGATGCCCAAGAAGACTATTGGGAATCATATGAGGTCTCAAACAACACTGTACGTCCTATACAGCAAAGCCAAGGCCAGTATGAAAGACGAGATGGTGATGTAAGATAGAGAGGGTCAACTTTTGATCACTTAAGTAGAGGGTCGACCTTTGAAAGGCTCGACCCAATTAATGATCTGAGGAAGAGGCTATTCAGGTCAGGAAGCATGGCTGTCTCACAAAAGGAAGGTGGTGATGAGGATGACCTCCATATGGCCGAGACTATTGTCAGGGGGAGGTCAACAGCCGATATTGCACAGCAGCTGGAAAACCCTTAGTTCACCCTCTAGAAGTGGTTGGGGATAACCTCATCCAAGACAACGTTGCTAAACCATGGAATGACTCTATTCAGAGGTTGGAAGAGAATATAGGGAACCTCATAAAAAGTCGAGACCCATTATAGAAAGAGTTTTCAGAGGGCTCACCATTTGTGGTATCAATCTGCAGCAGACATTTATTCAATCTCTGATGAGATGAGGTGCTAAGATTTCTCAAGCACTTTGTCTGGGGCTGCACATATCTGGTTCACGTCTCTTCCTAAAAATTCAGTTGAAAATTTTAAAGGCTTGGCCGAGCGATTAATTCATAACTTATGTTTTGGGGTAAGACCTTAGAAGAAGAAGACTTACTTGCTTTATGTAAATAAAGGGAGGAATGAAAGCCTCAGAGACTACATCGCGAGGTTCAACAAGGAAAAATAGGAGGTAGAAGATTATGAAGAGAGCATAGCAATGATAGCCCTTATTGGAGGACTTTAAAAGGGAAAGATAGTTTGAAAGCTTGTTGAAGACCCTCCCGAGTAATGGACAAGTTGTTAGAAATAACTAGAAAGTTCATGAACACAGAAGAAGCAAGGGCTGTGAAGTATGAGGATGAGAATGGAAGTAGTAGTGGGACGTTTCAAAGGAAAAATGATGGAAATTAGACTATAGATGACAAGTTTGCACACTACATTCCTCTAACTATGAGCTGCGAACATATCCTCAATGAAATAAATAATGATAGATCCCTAAGATGGATGGAGAAGCTGAAGGATCCTCCACATAAGAGAAACAAGCATCTATGGTGCGAGTTCCATCAGGATCATGGCCATCTGACTGACAAGTGCTTCGCCCTGAAGGACGAGATTGAGAAGATGTTGAAGTCTAGAAATCTCAGAAAATATGTGGATGGTAGATATTCTAAGGGGGAAAGAGAAGACCCCCAAAAGAAAAGAAATGATAAATGTCTGAAAGATTTCCCTGCCAGAAGAGATGATGACTCAGATAATGATGACGATAACCCTGACCTCCCACCAAAAGACGACAATGCTCCAGTGAAGAGGGTTGGTATGATCTCTTTCTGTGTGAACACTATCTATGGGGGGCTATAAGGGGTGGCTCAGAGGTAGCAGATCGCAAGGCTCAAGTGGAAGAGGCTAAGGCAGTGACCAAAGCCGAGATTGTGAATTTGTCATAGACGGAGGTTAAGCACGAGAAGAGAAAGAAGGTAGTTATGGACACCCTCATGGTCGGCTTCTAACAACTTGACTTCAAGGGCATCTTAGCTCCCCATGATGAACCTTTAGTCATCACCACAAAGGTACATGGGTGTGAAGTTCAGAGGATCCTCGTTAATGGGGGTAGTTCTATAGATGTTATATATTGGCCCAGTTTTAAAAGCCTGGGACTCAGAAGATCTAGTCTTGTCCCGTATCATCATCCCTTGATTGGATTCAGTGGTGAGAAGGTTCATCAATTGGGTATGTATGAAATGGATGTGAGAATAGGAGATGAAAGGCCTAAGACGTTGACCAGAAAAATCAATTTCTTTGTAATGGATGAAAACGTCTTCTCAGCTTACAACCTCATTATAGGACGAGTAGCCCTCAAGGAATTTGAGGTCATGCCTTCAACGGTCCAACAAATGCTAAAATTATCAACTCCTTATGGAGTAGGGGAAGTGCAAAGTGACCAAACATCGGCACGTGAATGCTAATTAAACTCTGTGGAAGAGAGAGGCTCAAAAGAGGGCAGCAACCACGTACAACATCGACACACTTGATCCTATAGATAAAATAAAGCTTAAAAGGGGAGAGGCGAAGGAGGAGGTAGAATCCATCTTCCTCAATGAGGACAATAAAAAAAACATCCAAATCGATAAAGCCCAAAGACCTGAGATCAGGGAGAAATTAGTAAAGCTACTAAGGAAGAGACAGAGTATCTTTGCATAGAGCCATGCAGACATGCCAGGTATTGATCCTGAGATTATGTGCCATAAACTTAATGTTCTAGAAGATGCCAATCCATCAAGAAGAAAAAAATAGTATACTCAAGGGAAAAGTATGATGTCATTAGAGACGAGGTGAGAAAGCTTGAAGAGGCCAAGTTCATCAGAGAGGTCATATACCCAGAGTGGTTATCTAACGCTGTCATCGTGCCCAAAGCTAATGGGAAATGTAGGATGTGTATATATTTCACTGATTTAAACAAGTTTTTCTAAAATAACAATTTTCCCCTACCTCGTATAGATCAGATGGTGGATGCCACAACAGGACATGAGCTCATAAGCTTCATCGATGCATATTCAGGGTACAATCAGATCTTCATGGACTCGATAGACTCAAAGAAGACAGCCTAAATTTTAGATAAGGGGACATATTGCTATAAGGGCATGCCCTTCGACCTGAAGAATGCATGGGATACTTACTAACGTCTTATAAATAAGATGTTCCAGGATCAGATAGGCAAATCCATGGAAGTTTATATGGATGACATGATGATGAAGAGTCTGAAGGCCGACACTCATGTGACCGACCTTCAAAGAACTTTGAACACCATGGACAAATACATAATGAAGCTCAATCTGGCCAAATGTGTTTTCGGGGTAGGAGCAGGAAAGTTCTTAGGATTCATCGTCAACTAGAGGGGAATATAAGATAACCCTAAGAAGATCAAGGCTTTGTTGTAAATGAAGACACCCATGACCATCAAAGACGTTCAGAGGCTAATCAGATGAGTTGCTACACTTAAGAGGTTTGTCTCAAGAGACACAGATAAGTGTCTTCATTTTTTTAAATTTCTTAGAAAGGCCTTCGAATGGAATGAGGAATGTGATAAAGCTTTCAAACAGCTCAAGTCCTACCTCGGATCCCCTCTACTCCTATCTCGACCAATTCAGGGAGAAAAGTTAAACGTATACTTAGTTGTCTCAGAATCAGCCATCAGTGCTGCAATTATAAGAGAAGAGTATAGAGTACAGAGACCAGTGTACTTCAATAGTAAAGCTCTCTAAGGATCTGAGCAGAAGTACCCTCGGATAGAAAAGTTAGCCTATGATTTGATAGATGCTTCTAGGAAAATGAAGCCATACTTTCAAGCCCACTATATGGTCGTCCTCACTGATTCCCCACTCAGACAGGTCCTTCATAAGCCTGAGAAGTCAGGAAGGTTGATGACCTGGGCAATCGAGTTAGGAGAATATGATATTATTTATCAACCCAAGGTTGCCATCAAGGGGCAAGCACTTGTGGATTTTTTGGCATAGTTTACTTGGGATGATGATGAGTTTAAGATTAATCAAGAGGTTGGACGTGACCCAGAAGAGAGAAACGTCGATCGAGAATTGGACGAGGTTGAGTCAAGCAGAGCCAGACAAAGAATAGTTGAGAATGTGGAAGATAGATACCTATTTAAGCAAGGTCCCCTATCATAGGGAAAATTCTCTTTAAATGAACCATTTGGAACCTCTTCATTGATGGGTTGTCCTGGGAAAGCAGAAGTGGAGTAGGGATGATAGTGTCAGCACCAGCTGGTACTGATATTGAATATGGATTGAGGTTAAACTTCAAATCTTCCAATAATGAGTCAGAGTATGAGGCATTAATCTCAGGTCTCTATTTAGCAAAAGCCCTCAATGTCGGCCATCTCTTAG